>JAPPUR010000003.1:0-2400000 GCA_027569015.1 Ascodesmis sphaerospora
GAAGGTTTCGGTCCTGAAGATGGAAGGGTTTGGTGGCTGCTGGGATGAGTCAACCTATCCGGAGGAGTACGGGTTAAAATGTGTTAGTTAGAGCTTGAATGCAACATCTCGGTGAATTGCCAAACTTTGGCTGGTTCACGTCATCTTTGAACACAATGGTCCAAATCAAAGGATGTCAGAATTAACATTGACATCTCAGATCCGAGGTTCAAGGTTTCTTTGACAAGTCTTTGACCGGTATCCGCGCTCTTGTCAGCGAACAGCGTAAGCGAGTCGAAACAGAGACTGGGAAACTCCCCAAGGCATCACCCCAAGCCCAATTATATACATGAGTGTTATACTAACTCTCATCGCCTAGAACATCTTGCTTGTTGGGGGGTTAGGCAGCTCCCTTCATGTCTATGGTGTACTGAATCAGGTCTTTGATGAAGCTGTTCTCAGGCCGATTAATGGGCAAGTGATATCTGTATTCTTGACAACCACCCCCTACCCATAGATATTTGTTCGACCTCTGTATCAGCATATCATGACTGACTTGGACACGTTAGGTGGTCGGCTGTTGCCCGTGGGGCCGTCATCCGTCTCCTCCAAGAAAAATTGTCAGTCCAGCAGACCCTCAGTGAAATCCAAAAAGAAGTGCTGGCTACCCTACCTGACGTCACTTCACGCAAGTCGAGGTACAACTATGGAATTAGTCTCAATGATCCAATTAGCCAGCTTCGTGATTATGACGAGGCCCTCGACAAAGTTCACCGCAGCCCAACTGGGAAACTGGTTACACCGAGGATGAATTGGTTTTTGACAAAGGTATGTGGTTCATATCTAACCCGTGGCGTAAATGTGTCACCTAAAAATCCCCCAGGGCGAGGAATTGAGCGGGAAATCACCAGTGGCGATCCCATATGTAAAACACCTCAGGGCGCCGATACCAAAGAAGTGTAGATCCACCGTCTACTACAGCTCAGCCGACTCTCCTCCTAAGCGGCCCGACGACACGGTCCACAAGCTATGCAAGGTCGAGTGCGACTTCGATACAGGTTTCGACCAATGGACACCAGTGGGCGATCCAGATGAGGGCTATAGGAGGTGCGATGACGTCCAGTTGACCATGACATTCACGGGGGAACCCAAGTGGGAATTTCGAGTTGGGTCACAGGAAGCTACCACCACGAGTGCCATAATTGAGTATATGGATCAGGAATAGAATCGATATTGTGTTTCTGTTTTAACGAGACTGCATTTATACAATAATCTGGCTCTGGACTTGGCCCACGATGGGACGTAATCTTTCCGAACCCAGCCAACCCTAATTCTTTCCTAGATGCTCTTCCTCTCCAAGGACTGAACAAGTTAAAGTCTAATATATAATAGAGACTTACCTTCTATGTGTAATTTTATACTAATCTAGGTATTAAGGCCTATTATACTATAAATTTATACTTAAAAGTTTTAAAAGCATATTAATACCTTTGATAATAATACTTATAATTTATTTTTTTATAAACTTTTTAAATAAATTCCTCCTTTTATAAATCCATCTTACCTCGCCTGTATGTGTTTTAGGGAGACTTTGTCTATCTAGTATCCTGAAGTAAGCTGCTGCAGTGGCTTGATTACATTCTCGCAATAGCAGCTCTGGAAATTCCTATCCCATGCAAGATTGCTCTTGACACTGTAGTCAAGGCATCCCTGGATAGCCTTCACTTGGTCTGGAAGTAGTCTCTCTGTTCTCTCTTCTGCACTCATTCGTAGCCAGCTTCTGGCTCCAGCCATCCGCTCCCCATCCGAGCACATTCGTCCTTTGCCATACCTTTCCGCCCAGGTCTCGAGAGATTTGTGATGAAGGATCTCCAGCAGCAGAATAGCTAGCTCGAGCATGGTTGATTGAATGGCCTCGGTGTTTAGATCTGGCCGGCACTCGTGGTAGTGGAGCACAGCGTCCTCGACGGTCTGTTCCAAGTATGGAGTGCAGACTGTTGTATATGATCCGTCTGTAATTTTTGTTGGGAACTTGATCGTTGTGCTATTCCAATGGGTGGTGCACCAGACTGTTGGCCTGAGCTGCAGTACAGATGATACAACGTTCAAGGCCAGCATGGTTTGTTCGAAGGGAAGCATTCGAGCTTCGTAGTTCTCTGTTGTATCTCGTAAAAACTCTGCCAAGGTTGTACATGTGTTGTATGGCTCATGAGGTCTGTCTTCTTCCAACAGCTCGAGGGCGTCCGACGTGAGTCTCAGAGTAAGGACTCGTCCCCGTGTTCTAGCCCGTTGAGCGTCACCACAAATACTCTTGATCCGAGTACAGGCAGGACTGGATTCCTGGTACGCCGTAACCGTGATACTGGGGACTAGAAGAGTGCCCGCTCGTTCTGCCTGGGGTTTAGTTGGGGCTTGTGGAAGGTCGGCGTAATGGGCAGCGATCTCGACTTCCTGGAGAATATCGGTCTCAATGGGAAAACAGAACCCGAAGGCAATGAGGGCATCTTGCGCTGTTTGGATGGGGCGTATCCGAATCCTATGATCGAGACGAAGCAAGACGGAATGTAGGTCGTGTTGATCGCAAGCCCAGCACTTACAAGCCGCTTGGTACAGCAAGGTGGCACTCCTCCTGACTTTGCTGAACTCAAGAGCCAGCGTAGCAGAGCTGTTTTTCGGCTGCCTTGCCTCCCATTCGCGCTTTGACTTGACGCGTTTTATGAGCTTTCCGAGCGAGTATCTCTCGGTACCAAGGTCTTTGACAAGCGCATCCAGACTGTCTCTGTCGATTGAGAATTTGACTTTCACTTTGAAAGGCATTGAACCAGGCTCTGCCTGGCTTGCATGGACAATTGCTGCAAGATCATCTTTCGGTACCTGAACGCGAGGGTAAGAATAGTCAGCTCGGTTCGAAGTGCTCGCTCGAAGCTTACATTTGCTGGCCGAACAATGTGATTGAGATTTGATGCGATTTTCTTCAGATATTCCTCATAATTTGTCAGAATGTCGAGAAAATCACGAAAGACATGTCCCATGTAGTTCTCGACTTGGATTCCCGTTCTTGAGTCCTGGAGGATCTTGACACACTCCTCTTGGGGTGGATCCTCAGCTACGAGAATCTCGGGAACCTCGGCTTCGCGGAGGAGATCAAGGATGTCAAAATAGAAATTCCTCTGGTGGTTTCTGAGCTCGTGAAGCAGATCGTCGAGAAGGCCGCGTGACTTTATGAGACTTGGCAGCAACCCCCGCTTTTGCTTGTAGGCTGAGATCGCGCTGATCACGATGGGGAGAGCCCCGAGAACAATACCTGCCACCTCGAATCCCGACATCCTCGATTGGATCTTGCCAATGGGGGCCGTTGAAGTAAGTCCGCTGCAGAAGAGCTTAATTGGTTTGACATGGGGGATGGGAATGAGAAGCAAGTTTGATGCTTCGTTCAGCTGAGGCCTGAATGATGACCTGTTGTTTGATGCCTGATCAGGTTGCAGCCAACCACCATTGCACCTCATTTGCACTTTCATGCCGCTGAGGCGGGGTAGCTAAAGGGCTTTCCGTATGGTATTCGTGCCCTTCGCGATTCTTCATCACCACATCATCAAGGCCACAGTACGCTCAAAACCGTTCAGGATCGAACCACTTTGTCGAAAATCCAGTTCAGTATATGGTGTGACGATGGCGGAACCTCAGCTTGAACTCCAGTCCCTTGGACGCTGCATTCTCTACACATTCGTGGCCTTGGCCGACGCACCGTGGGATGACAGCAAGAACAGTGATTTACCTTCCAAGAATCGAATCTCAACTGAACATCAGAAGTTCATACTATGGGCTCGTAGTCTGGGCATGAATCAGGTGGGACATGCATCGCTCGACTACCGCGTCCGAGATGCGTCCGTCGTCAAAGTCTCCTTAGCCGATCTACTAGGAGAACTTAAGGAGCATCTGGAGAATCGTGAGTAATAGATCCAACAGTTCATCGACAAGCTGACTCTGATAGTGGCCTCGATTATCCTCGGTGACCGACTGCCCCTGGAACAGGACGCCAGCAGCTATCAAACAGGGGCAGCGCATTCGAGTCATGACGGTCTTTCCGACGACGATTCCTCACTTTCATCTCTCAGCAGCATTGGATCGTTCAAAGAAGTCGAGTTCAGATTGGAAAGCATCAGCAGAAGACTAGACTCGCTCTACGAACTTGCATCAAGGATCCGCAGCCCACGCAACCGGCTTCAACGGCCTGTCAAGGACCTATACAAGCATCTTCCTGAAAAAGATCGAACAGGTTACATCGAAGCCCAAAAAGAGATTGAGATCTCGCGAGTCGCTTACGTACAGCAACAGAAGTTGCGGCAGGACTTCACTGATGAGCAACTCTGTGAACTTGGGCTGAGCAAGGACCAGCTTCTCGCATATTATGGTTCAGCGAACAACTGGTTGATTCAACGAACTGGCATTGCAAATTCTCGTAGGAAACAACAGATTGCTTACTGGAAGAAACATGCCGACATACTGGGCCGTGACATGGTAGAGATGCAGCTGCCAGCGACCACCGATAAGCGGAACAAGACAGTTACGCAGTTCCATAACTCAGAGAATGTTGGCAAGAAGGGTTTTCATCCAAATTCAATCACAACATCAGCGACAGGGATCAAGTCGGACGCCCCAGGACTTGGGGACACCCAGTCTGTAATATCAACACATAGCCGTGTCTCCTTTGCAATCGACCCAAAGGGAGAGGCTCTGACATGGCCACCGCCTCCGAAGAAGCTGGTTGAAAGCAAATACTTCTCCTGCCCCTACTGTTGCACACCGTGCCCCGAGCAATATCTTGTTCCTGACAAGTGGCGGTAAGCACCATGGACCTGTTGAGACTAGACGAGCTTGAAGATGACCGATAATTAGAGTACACCAGATCCATGACCTTCAGCCTTATCACTGCACGTACGAGGATTGCACTGATCCCAACCGGGTCTACGGGCTGCGACAGGACTGGATCGATCATGAGAACCAACACCGCCGCGTATGGCACTGCCATATCCATGGGGAAGAATTCCAAACGCAGCCCGACTACTTGCA
This sequence comes from Ascodesmis sphaerospora, assembly GCA_027569015.1. Taxonomy (NCBI): domain Eukaryota; kingdom Fungi; phylum Ascomycota; class Pezizomycetes; order Pezizales; family Ascodesmidaceae; genus Ascodesmis; species Ascodesmis sphaerospora. The sequence goes on from JAPPUR010000003.1 coordinate 5,050, forward strand.
GCATTTGGACGACAAGAAGGACGAGCACAACCCAGAGGATGGGTTGCCCGATATGGTCGCTGCCGTCGTCGGATCATCCTCAAAACCGCATCGCGACTGTCCCTTTTGCCCTACAGTGTTCTCTGATGTTCCAACCATGCAGAGACATGTGGCATACCACCTGGAGAGGCTGGCGCTATACGTTCTTCCAGATATCGAAGAGCAGGAGCGGGGCGAGTTGGCCTCCGACCAGGCTTCTAACAGCCAGAGGCCTGTGGAAAACGGAGGACGACAAGAATCAATCGCCTGTGACTTCACTGAAGAAGACAAGGTTTCCTTCTTGGAGGTTTTTGACGGCCGGACGTCTGACAAGACTCTTCTGGGACAGCAAGAGGCCCAAAACTTTGATGAAAATCTGAACTTGATGCAGAGAGCTGAACCTGAAACTTCAACGGGAAATAAGAGCTTTATCATAACGTGGCTGGCTGTCGCCGATGCCGCGGAGCAGAACCCAGCATCGGAGCTAGGAATCTGGGAGACTATCCGAACGACTAACATTCCACTTCTCTACTTCAAGCCGTTCATTGAGGCCGCGACAATGGCTGCAGACACAGACGGCGCCGTCCACCATAATTACGAAACAGGTGCAGACGAAGCACCTGTGGTGGAAGAACCTGTAGAAGAACCCGAGGACTTGCCAGAAGAGATACCTGCACCAGCCTCAGAGGGTTCATCCGATACTGAAGAGTATTTTGATGCTGAAGATGCTGCCACGCATGATGCCCCTGAAGCTGAAGCCGCCGCAGCGGCCGAAGCAGAGGCCACAGCGATCACGGAGGAAGAGGCAGAGCCTACACTCACCAGCGTCAAGAACCTTGGGTCGGTGTCGGAGAGACAACGTAGGTATGAAGAGGTTGAGGCGATGTACCACCAAAGTCTAGAGGGATTACAGAAGGCCCAAGTGCCAGAACCCCCATCTGCACACGTGAGAACCCATGACTGGGACGACCTCGAGGGTCCCGGCCGCCGGACCGAGTCGTTTGTCCGGGATTTCCACGAACGCCGGGTGTCGCCCAGGTTCTCACAGTCAAGCCGAAGTATTCGGCGGGAGAGGGTGGATAGTGCCAGACAGGTCATTGCCAACTTCGAAGCCACATACGGCGACGCAAGTATCCAGTCCAGCCATGGGCCTGCCCAGTACTATCCACGTCCCGACTATCCCGACTGTGGTGATGGTCCTAGCTATGGCGATAGCGCCTATTGAGACCACTAGGCCCGAGAGCTAATGTCGCTCGCCTCAAAAGACGAGTTGTGAAACGGTGGGCGGAATCAGAAGAAATTTCATTGCACGCGCTGCTTGATTCTATCCAAGGGAGAGACGAAGGTTGGCCCCTTATACCGATTTTCAGTCTTCCAATGTCATAAACAGCAGCCTGCTGCCTGATCCTAGTTGTAGTCGTTCACGATGATCGTGATTCTTACCTTGCTTCTATCCTCATTCCAACCTACAGTGCGGCCTCCAGGGAGAACATTATCAGGAGGGGTGCTCGCACACACTTCGGTACCGTGCAGTAGCGTCTAAGTCATCTCCTCAGGGGTGGCAGCAATAGGACTATATGTGGACATTAAAGTAAGTGTGGGAGTCCTCTATACTCTTATGAAGCTACCATATGCCACCCTCTGGATTGAAGCGATGGATTTCATAATACGAGAGCGTATTGAATTTAATCTGTGAAAACCAATGAAGCAGTGATGATTTTCTGCCCGTTTCGTCAAACAAGTGAACATAAGCAAGGGGCCGAATACGCGAGCCTGAATCTTGTCGAAGGGGTCCTCCAGGAATGATCCGTTCATGTGAACTATCTATCTTCGTGAACCAGCAGGAAGGGGATGTCGTCCCGGACGTGTTGTTTGGTACTTGAGCTCTCGCTTATACGACAGGCCGCTCATCACACCACTGAAAAGAATCTGTGATTCGACTGGAGAGCTTTCAAACCGGTGCCTCTTGGCCTCTTCCAACCCAATCTTTGCGCCTCCGTCAATCCAAGAGAAGGGCGACCCTAGACCAAACTCACAGCCCAGTTTGGCTGACGCGACTGGGCTTGTTGTTGCCTGATCCAGAATTCTGTCCTGGATCTCAATGGGAAGAAGATGGAGTCTGTGTGGTTGTGGTTCGGTGTTTCTGGTAGTCTTTGTTGCCCAGAGCAACATGTCGATAGCATCATCAGATGAGGGGGCGTCGCCAAATAATGCTTCAGACCTCGTCCACATGAGCTCATTCCCCTCTATCTTGCAAAGAGTGAGTCGTCGCAGAGTAATAATTGCATAGGTAACCACGTTGTCGGTGGAATCTTTGAGCGAGGAATGATCTTTCACATGGCGCCGTACCATATCAAGGCCCTCCTCAGTGTCTTGTGCCAAGACAAACCAAGACGATCCGGCTTTGGCAATTGTGGCCTCGGGAATCTCCCAGCTTGGCAGGTCAGCCACTCTAACATAAGGGCCACCTTCCGTGATGTGTTCAAACCCAGTACGCTCCAGGATGGTGAAGTCCATTGTTGAAATCCAGAGGGTGGCATATGCCAACTTCATGAACGTCGTCCTATTCATTTGTCGTCGGAGCACATGACGCCATGTGTAGGCAAAGTCACGGAGGACTCTGCCAAGAAACGATTTGTCTCGCGGGCATTGATCAAACTCAGGCTCCCAGTAGGGTCCTGGCAGAGTTGTTTGTTCCAGAGGTGGCTGAGGTAAGTCCCGCAACGTAAAATCGTCGAGAGTCAGCAGTCGTTGACGACCAATTTCAAGAGGCGCCACTTTAAGTTGATCCTTCGTTTCGAGAAAAACCACATCCTTGTCGAGGTCGAATGTCCAAACGCTACTGAAGGTACCACCTCGGCGGTCACCAAAAGGGTTGACCAAATCGTAAGCATCTTCCCAAGCCAACCTAGTGCCCCGTTCCAAGGCCGCAGATAGCTTCTCTTTGACTGGGTTAGCTGTTGTTGGAGTTCAAAGTAGCCAAACCATTCAAAGAACATACCGGGGCATTTATCCTGCTCCGCAAGGACTCGAGAGATCAACTGAAGAAGAGTTTCACAATCAGGTGGCTTTTTCGAGTAGCTCCGACGGATTGAAGCCCCTAAGGCATGCTGTCAGCATACTTCAATGAAAATCTTCCAGCATGTGTTACCTTGTGTGATAAAGACCAAAACTGATAAAACCGACATGGTGATGTACAGGTTGCGATCTGAAGGAATGTCTGGCTTGGGGTGGTTGGGTGTCCTCAACCAACCAGATGATCACGTGAATCAGGTCAGCCAATCCTTTCTCTTCAACTTGACCACAACAAGAGCTGAACAGCATCTACTTTGTATCCACCCCTATATCTCTCTTGATCATAGCTCGCCACTTTCCATCAGCCGTCAAGAGTCCCAAGTTGTCCATGTAACGAACCTTGGAGTATTCACATTTAGTTGATGATTCTTGTTGGTATAGGGTATGGCCACTTCAAAAAGTCAGCGAAGCTTGCGCCCGATTATGTTAATAGATTGCCTGGTCAATGGAGACTTTCCCTCTGAAAGACCGCTGATCGTTTAGCTCGAGTCAATCGCACCATTTCCGAGACAGTCCGAGCTAGCTGACCTTTCAAAACAAACGGGGCCCAAAGAAGCAAAAGCATGGCCAGGCAAAAAGTCGAGCGGCAAAAAAACATACAACAGCAGGTATTCGCTGGTCGTCACCGACCCAACTACTAATCCGCCCCTTACTGGCTTATCTATGGGAGAGCGGACGGGATCCCGAGTTTTCCAGTAGGTATGGTCGTATGTGATTGAACGTGCTGCTGCAACAGCTCAGAACGACCAGCGTTAGGATCGAATGGGCGGAGACGCAAGCGGTGGCATTTGCGTACCTACAACAAGAAGAAAACCATTGTTTTAACTGAAAGGACCCCGTGATTCTTCTTGGAAGTTTACGTGTTTGTGTTTGCGTTTGTGTTTGCGCTTGTGTTTGCCATAGGCAAGTATCGCACATTGTTACCTATCAGCCCAGCAGTGAATACCAAGCAATGGGGGCTCTAGTATAAGAAGCCTTCATCCATAGGAGTAGGTCTTAGACTTATCAAGCTCTTCGCAAGAATTCAAGTCTCACTGGTGCTGAGCCTACACGACAAAATGAAAAGCCCAAGCAGCAACTGGTCGTTCTCTGACGGCATGCTCACGGGATCAGATCAATACATACGCGACAGCATTCAGGATATCCTCTCTTCAGCCAACTTCGAATACCTTGAGAAACGCGCAATAGAGTCACGAACACATCATCAACCAGACCTACCTCCCCATCTTGAGTGCAGCATCAACCTGACGCAATTTACATATGGCTGCGAGCATCTTGTTCTGGAACTTGCATTCTCAGACGAAGTGTACTGGGTTGCCCGCATCCCGCACCAAACCATCCAAAGAGACACGATGCTCAGCGAGATTGCCACGATGAAGGTTGTCAGGGAGCATACCACCATCCCAGTTCCTCAGGTCTTCTGCTTCGAGGTGTCTGCAGATCAACCCTTTGGCTACCCATACATGCTCATGGAGGCCCTCGATGGCCGAACCTTTCCGGAGGGACTGGCGACAGCCATACCTGTTCAGCACCGTGCCAAAGTGGCCAAACAGCTCGCAAATGTCTTTTCTGAACTCCAGAATCTGACCTTCAGCCGCATCGGGCGCCTTTGGTGTGGAGAGAATGCTGACGAACCCGTCAAGGTTGTGAAAATGGTCTGGCACGCTCTGTCCGGGCCCTTGGACACCTCGCTGGAATACTTCTATCACCAAATACAGGAAGACAATCAGGATATTATGTACCGGATGCATCCAGGCGACCCAGACTGGTTGACGGCCTGCTGGGTCCTGAAATCGTCTCTAGCCCATATGATAATTGAGGACAGAGTTCGCGGCCCTTTCCCCCTGATCCATTTCGGCCTCCAATCCCGCAACATGCTTTTTGACGACGAGTACAATCTGACGGGGCTCATCGACTGGACCTGTGCCCAAGCTGCCCCTCTTGAGCAATTATCTGTCTTTGACGAATTTTTCATGTCGGACGACATAAACCACCCCACTGCTGAGCTTAAGAGGCTCGTGGTCGAATCTCTAAGAGAGATGGAGAGAGGCCGAGAGGAGAAGCCGCCCCTGGACAGCCCGGACATGGACATGACCTCCTACCAGGATCTCACGACCCTTTCCGAATACATGACGTCCATGGGTGCCGAGATCACCCATTATCACTTTACGACTCCTATTCAACAAAGTCTTTTGGCCGCGAAGGTGGTGGCAGAGATCATGTATGGCAATTCTATTACTTGGGAGCAGCTGAGAGAAGTGTACGGCGCCATGGATCTTTCCTAGACCGGCATAGCTACAGAGGATAGTTGAGATGACTGTTATCGGGAATCAGGATAGCCACAGTGGCGCAAAGGCCGTCGTAGTGAAAGGTTTAGACCCTAGAATGCAACTCATCTCACACGCTCAAAGTCCGCAAGAAAGTCCGCAACAACTCCGCAGGTTAAGGTCCCCTGCAACAAAACTCCGCTGTGATGCATCCACAAACTCCGCGGGCCATGCCGGATCGCCCTTCGGTTGACAGCCAGGCCTGGTACATATCTGGAAAGAAAGAGAGTGTGGCTAACTACATTCAATAAACATGTTGATGAGGGTTGTTCAAGTTTTGCCAGCCAAGGAAATTGATGGTTCGCTCGGCTTTCCATGCTCAATTTCTGCATGCCGCCCCTCTCAAGAAGAATGCGAACATCTCAAAATATAAGCCAAATGTTGTATTGGATTCCAGTATGTCCTTTCTACGGGACACTGAAGACCGACTGCCATGGCCGAATTCTAAAAATTCAGGCTACTTCTCTTCTATCCTTCTCGTTGAGGAGAGACACAAAGCTGTATCGACGTCCAATAAGTGGGTGGCTCCACGCCGAGACAGCCTCGCATGGCTGGCTACCAACGGAGATAACTCACACCTAACCAATATCCGTAATTCAATGCGACACTCTCCCATTTTCATGTCAGATAATATGCCGACGCCAGAAACATACGCTAGGTGGTGCCTCAAGCCTGTGCAAGAAAGCTAAATCTCATGTCTTCTAAAGACCGGCCCAGGGACCTAAAATCCGAACGTGATATCTGAGTACAAGGACATAAATACCAGCTTGCCTCGATGGACATCTTCTTCTCTCCAAAGCACTCACACGATCACCAACAAGCCAACCTCATCAAACCAAAACAACAAAACAAGTTTCCAAAATGTCTAAGTACACCGCAGCTCACAGCAACCCCCAGGGCCCCGGTGACGCCCGTCCCACCGCCCTTCAGATCATCCAAGACGAAGACCTCGTGGGCAAGCTCACCGGAAAATCCATCTTCGTCACCGGTGCCAATCAGGGCGTGGGCCTTGAGACAGCCCGTGCCTTCCACGCAACTGGTGCCTCGGTGTTCCTCGGGGTCAGGGACCTTGCCAAAGGTCAGCAGGCCATCGAGGACATCAAGGCCTCGGACCCAGAGAACAAGGCGCCTCTTCACTTGGTTGAGATCTCCCTTGACTCTTTCGACTCTGTTCGAAAGGGCGCTAAAGCCTTTCTCACTAAGAGCAAGGAACTCAACATCCTCGTCCTCAACGCTGGCGTCATGTACACCCCTGAAGGTAGAACCGTCGACGGCTTTGAAACGCAGTTTGGTGTCAACCATCTCGGTCACTTCCTCCTCTTCCAGTTGCTCAAACCCGCGCTGCTAGCCTCTTCCACGCCTGCGTTCAACTCGCGTGTCGTCTCTGTCTCGTCCATGGGCCACCGCGCTGGTGAAGTCCGGTTCCACGACTTTAGCTTCGACGAGCCCAACTCGTACCACCCGTGGATCGCCTACGGTCAGTCCAAGACGGCCAATATCTACATGGTCAACGAGATTGAGAAGCGATACGGCAACCGCGGTCTACACGCCCTCTCCTTGCATCCAGGCGGAGTCGTGACCAACCTCCATCGCTACGTCACCGACCCTGAGATCCTGAGCCTCATGGAGAAGAACACAGAGCTTCGAAAGCTCATCAAGAGCCCCGCTCAAGGTGCTGCGACCTCGGTCTATGCAGCTCTGAGCAAGGACTGGGAGGGAAAGGGAGGAAGGTATCTCTATGACTGCCAGGAAGCAGGCCCGGCGCACCCTGACTCGGACACCATGTCGACGGACAATGGCTATGCTCCTTGGGCTTACGATGAGGAGAAGGCAGCCAAGTTGTGGGTTGAATCTTGCAAGATGGTTGGTCTTGAGGAGGATGCTTGATGGCCCAATCCTACAGTGGCGGTAGGGGACAGATGTACCGCAATAAGATGTGCCTAGAATCTCGGCTTTAGGTAGTTTGAACTCTCCTTCTCAATTTGTCCGGCCTCTAGCAGGAAGGGCTGTTTATATAAGACACATTCTCTATTCACATCTGCTGGTCGCACGACCTATCTTCCATAATGCAATGTTGTCTGCTTCAAGTTGCACTAATCAGATGCATCGTCGGGAAGTTCTTCAAAACGACCCGAGTCCCGGTATTGAGTAACAGGATTCTCGACGGAAATCAGACCATTGGCCCTCAACCTAAAGCAAGTCAGTGAGATAACCTAGCACGGCTTAGAAAGCTAGACTAACCTCTCGAACAAAACAAAGAGCCTCTCGGCTTCTCTCTCCTTCTCTTCTTGTGTCATCTCGGGCAAATCGGATACAGCCTCTGCGCTGCGCTGTTGACCTGTGATGGGGTTGATATCGGGAGCAGCGCTGCTTGCCTGGGCTTGTGCAAGGCCTTCAGGCGAAAACTGGATGCCTTTTGAAGAAAGGAGGCCTGCGGCGTGTCCGAAGCCGACATGATGCACAAACTTGTTTGGATCTTTGTCAGAGATCTCAAAGAACAGATTGACAATCATCTCCCGTAGCTCGGGTTCCACGGTCGTGGAAGTAAGCTTGAGCAGCCTGTGCGGCAGGGACTCGCCCTTGCCCAAGGCCTCGGTTCGGTCTTCATCAGATGGCAGAATGTGTTCAGCGAGTCGTTTCCGAGCATCAGATGGTTTGGATTGTGCAAGGCGATGCAGGACCACCAAAAGGGGCAGTAGCTCTTTATCCGCAGCCTTTGAAGAGCCATCTGCTTTGGGAATTGCTTCCTGGAGGAGATTCACCAACTTGTCGACTGCTGAAACAGGGAACTCCTCCCGTTGGTCTATTGGTATGGAGACTAGACAAGAAATAAGGGACGATGCCGGAAGGTCAGCGTGCGAGACGGTCGCAGGGACTTTGCTCAGAAGGTCCAAGATTGGTTCGAGTGAAGGCAGGAATCGGTGTGCCTGTGACTCGGCCCGCACGGCCAGAGTAGAGAGCAGTCTCAGACTTGCCAGGGCTGGATTGGCAGGATCATTCGGGAGAGGTTCTGAGGATTGCGCATGGCGCGCTATGTTCTTGAGACTATGAGCACTCTGTTGCATCACCCGTGGTTTCCGCTCGTACCTTGTTGACGATCTCAGCGAGACCCTCATCTTCAAAGCTCGACGTGAGGTCAAAGGTTGGTTGAGATGCACAAAAGAGGAACAAGTTTGCAGTCGCAAGCTCTTCAGTAGGCTCACCCTTCTGTGAAATATGTGAGAGTCAACCCAAAAATTGGGACAAAGAGCAATACCTTCATTGAAGACAAAACCTTGCTCGGGTACCCTTCATTGATAAAGACCTGCCTTGTTGACACAGAACGAACTAGAATGTTGTTCAAGCATCGTAAGGCGACGACCTTCTGAGCTGGGTCGTGATCCCCGAACGCATAGAGACCCAGGATGCGCAGCCCGTTCTTAGCGTACAGAGGAGCGAGAGCAGTGTCGCGAGAAGTCCTAGTGTGAGCCAGAACCTTTTCAAGGAGTGCATGAGACTCTATTGGCCAACAGCGGTTAGTAGCGGGGAACTTTGTGGCCAAGAAAGGCAAACGGTGTAGAGTTGGGAGGGAACTTGCTGGTGCTCTGCTCTGTCACCGCCTCGGTCTCGAGGGCTTCGAGGAGCTGTTCAATCTCGCGGCCTGGGTTTGCGAAAGACTTTAGTCAGATGCCATGGCTCCAAATACCTTGTAGCCACTCACTGGTCATTGGAATAGCTATAGTGGCCGATATCGAAATACGGCAAACAGGGGTGTTCTGATGGGAGAGGAGTTGGGACGAGGTCGTCCGTTACTGGTCACATTTGGGCAAGCTTTGCTGAGTCATGCTGGTGGGAATTCACGTGACCCCCCAGGTGAATGTCACCAGATGAGGGCCTCTTTGGAATTGCCCAGGACCGGCAGGAGAGTAAGATAATTACAAACTGGCCTCATTAAATCTCTATAAGCGGCTCCAAATTTGGGCGTGCTTATACACAAGCCAACTGTGTAGACAAAATTGACCAGAGTTTCGTCAAACCCAACCCTCCCCAGTTACCACTCAGGGTGGAAAGATGTGCCTCTTCTTGCAACACGAAAATCCATGAATGGAAAACCGGAGTTTCTATCCGGGTGCAGCCGAATGCCAAACATGCTCCCAACCCTCATTAGCCTTATGAACATCACCATGCCTTCAGCATTTGACACTATCCAGTTGCTAGTTCGACCAAGGGTTCAAGATCAACCGAGTTGTCATAAGTTACATCACGAGGCCAGTGTGTTCAAAAAAACTAAGTTGAGACCTGAGCCCTTCTGAAAATAACCCACATCGGGAGGCTAATGAAAAAGGAGGGACGTTCCTCGCCAGAAGTCTGTTGACGCTCGACAAGCCCAACTTGCCTTTGTAGAGAATTCATTTCCTCCTCTTCCATTGCCTTTCTATTCCGCTTCTGACTTATTCTCGAAAATTGGTACGCAAGAAGACGGTCAGATGAGCCAAGCTGCTCCAACTCATGTTCAGCGGCACACTGCCCTTTGTTGCCAGTTTTTGCCTGATCAGGAACCAAGCCATTCTCGCCACACTCTTCTTCTTCCAGTTTTATAGATGCAGCGATTGTGCCTGGAGGTGGAGGTTCTTGAATCGTCTTGAGGCCTGTGATGAGACGCAAGGAGCAATCGTCATTGTTCTCCCTCCAAGCTCTGACTGGCTCCAGATTCATGCTATTATCGAGGTATCCTTCTGGAAGATTGAGAACTTGGGTCTCAAGCATTTTCAACTCGTTTTTAGGTATGCCATCGATATTTTGGACTTCCAGGCCCCTGATTCTGGCGAAATGAACGACCTTGGCCTCTTTAGGGTTCCTGAGCTTTGGGTAAAACTCCTCTTGGATGGTTGTGCGAATGTTTTCCTCTGGTATGGGAACCCAGACCTCTGCATTGAGAACCGTGAAATCGACTACCGGGTCTCTTAAATTAGCGACGATATCGCCAACTCGGAGTGGTGTCTTTGGGTTGCGAGGCTGGCTTGGGGTAACGCGTCTTTTCTCAGTCGTGTCTAGGGTGTTGGCGGACATCGCCTCGGTCTTCGGAACCGCCTCGATCACAGACTCTGAGATAAGAGGTAATAATATCCAACTGGTGTTTTTCGGAGTAACGTTATGGGAAGCAGAAACCTGATGAGGGGTTCTTTATGCCCATGCCTTAGGCATTATCTGACCAAAAAGTGGCTTGAAACTGCCTGGTTTGTGGAACATCTCACAACGTCAGCAACCTACCATGTGCACCACCTCTGCTAATGCCTAGGCACCCAGACAACACATGTCTGATGCGAAGGGCCAAAAAGAGAACAAAAAACATACAACACCGGGAATTCGCTGGTCGTCACCGACCCAACTACTAATCCGGCGCTTCGCAGCTTGACTCTGGGGGAGCGGACGGGACCCCGTATTCTCTACGAGCTATGGTCGTATGTGCTAGAGCGTCGCGTCTGGCAGGCTCTTGATCTTTGGGCGGTGACTGCGATCAATCGGGACATGGCTACTACCTACGTATGTACTGTACGTAGATACAGTAGGCAGCCGCAGAGGTAACCACCCTTTCGTTGAGCTTTGACGTGGCCCACTACGTAAGAGGCAGATAGGGCGGTGGGAGGCAAACATCTCGACACCATCTCCTGCGGGAAAGCCAGTTGCCCGGTTCCTGGCCCTGGCCTGGTGACGCGGGCCTCGTGCCAAGATCCGAGATCTGCACCGCCACAGATTAGATATTACTGCGCCACACTATGGGTGGTTGACAGTTGGGAACAAAGAAGAGAGAAAAAGAAGGGTGTGGATGGGGAATGCTGTAGAATGGCATTCCCGGTGGCAAATCAAGGGTCTTTGAGAGGGTTCCGTTTCTATGCGATGCATGTCGGCCTGTGGCCTAATCATTTCGCTTGGGATCCCCGCCATGACAGCCCAGCTGAGGGAGGGTGTGGCGCAGCAATCATGACGCTGTAGTTGCCTCTCGGGCGCCGAGACGCTTGGCGGCCGCGCAAACCATGGCACGGCAGAAAATCAGCGACACGGAGGCAACCTACCCGAGCAAGAGCGAATCATGGCGCACGCGTAATCTTGTATAAAGACACATGACAAGGCCGCGCATGCATTGCATTTCAGCTGAAACCGCTTCTCCTCTATATAAACGACCAGCAACTATCTGATTGCTGAATCATCTCCATCTATCTCATCCCGCGAGAGAATGGGCTCTCTGTTCGTCATTCCGCCTGATCAAGACGCCCAGCGAGCTGCTGACATTCTCCCTACTGCTAGGCACCAAATGCGCCCTTCGATCGAATCTTCCCTGGGGGACCAGGGCCTTGCTACCGAGCAACGCAGCCTGCTAGACCTCATTGACAAGCTTCAATTCGCCCAGCTCGACGATGTCAAGCTACCGCAGATCGTCGTTGTCGGCGATCAATCCGCTGGAAAGAGTTCTGTCCTTGAGGCCTTGACCGGCACACCCTTCCCCCGAGATGCCGGCGCCTGCACGAGATTTGCGACCGAGATTCGCATGCGAAGAGCAAAGGAGACCAGACTCAAGGTATCCATCATTCCCGACAAGACACGACCCTACAATGAGCAAGCCCGCTTGCTACAGTATGGCGGTGATGTCACCGGCGACACTCCTTTCGATGCTATGATGCGAGATGCGACCGACCTCATCGCCCCTCGAAGCGTTCCCGGCCGATTTGCCGCTCGAGATATTCTAGTCGTCGAGAAGAGTGGCCCCGACATGCCACTCTTAACTCTCGTCGATCTTCCTGGTTTGGTTAGAGTCGCCAATCGTGACCAATCCGAGGCCGACATCCAGACTATCGAGGCACTCTCCGATCGATACATGAAGAGCACCCGGACCATCATTCTCGCCGTCATCGGTGGAAACAACGACTACGTTCAAGCTCCCATCCTCAAGAAGGCCCGTTACTTTGATCCTACCGGATCACGTACAATCGGTGTCCTTACAAAGCCCGACATGACGGAGCGCATCGGCCTTGAAGAGAAGTTCATTGAACTTGTGATGAACAAGGACCGGGAGAACAACTTCAAACTGGGCTGGTACGTCCTGCTCAACCCTGGACCCGGCGAGCGATGGCAGACACCCGAGGAGCGATCCCACCGAGAGGCCGAATTCTTCACCCGAGGCAAATGGGCAACTCTTCCACCTGAGATGTGGGGTATCGGCGCCCTTCGTTCCAAGCTGAGCACTCAGCTTCAGCGACACATTGGCAAGCATGTCAAGACCCTGCGCCGGCAGATTCAGCAGGCGCTGGACGGGTGTGAAGCCCAGCTCAAGGCTATGGGCGTCGGCAAAGATACTCCTGAGGAGATGCGACTCCAGATGGGCGAACTCTTTACGGCATCCAACAACCTCGTCACCCCTGCCGTGAACGGTAACTACAAGAACCCATTTGGCGAGCGATTCTTCGCCAGACAGTCCAGCCCCAAGGGCACGCCATCACAGAAGCTTCGTGCCCGCACTCGTGAGGAAAGTGAGCGCTTCGCCCGGCGGTTCCGACAGCACGGTCGCAAGGTTGCGTTCCAGAACAACCAACCTGCTGCTGCCAACGGCGCTGACGGTTCCAACCTTCCTGCCGCTGGTACCGTTGGGGATCGCTCCAAGAAGGACTTTGCAGAGCATGAAGTTGAGCCCCTTCTTCGTCAGATTCGGGGTAATGAACTTCCTCTCGACTCAAACCCTCGAGCCCCTTACATCCTCTTCCAGGACTACTCCAGAAACTGGCCTGTCCTGGCGCAGGAGTACAAGGACAATGTCAGTGTCATCTGCAACGAGTTCCTTGCCGATGTGATTGATTATGCCTGGCCTCTGCGCATGCGCGATCCCCTCCGCATGCACTTCCTTGAGATCAAGATAAAGGAGCTCATTGAGAGCGCCGACAAGGAACTGGGCCGCCTTACCGATGACATGGAACTGGAGGTGCAGCCTTTCGACCCCGAGTACGAAGAGCGCCTGAGGAAGTGGCGCGCTGAGGCCACAGAGAACGGAGGAACATACACCGAGGCCGAGGAAGTTCTGGAGAAGATGCTCATCTACTACGATCTGACTGCACGCATCTTTACCCGCAACGTTATTACCCAGGTTGTCGAGAGACATCTGCTCCTCGGAATGCTCCGCCTTTTCAACCCCATTGAGATCATGCGGATGGGCGATGCTACCATCGAGGCCATCGCAGCTGAGAACAAGGAGACAAGGGACCGTCGCAAGGCACTTCAAGCGCAGAAGAAGGCCATCGAGGAGGCTAGAAGCATCTGCGCCAGCCTTGCTATGCGAAGCGAGCTGCGAGCATATGAAGACGAGCCAGAGGATGAGGTTGCTACAGACGATGAAGAAGAGCTTCCCCGAGAGACGACCCGTCGTCAGGTCGGTGCCCCTCAGAATGGTGCACCCCAGAACGGTGTGCCTCAGAGCGGACTCCTTCCAGCACAACCCACCCCGCCCCCTCCTCGGTCCCACGACTCTGTTAGACGCTCGAACCGTGAGAGCCGTGACGAGCGTGCCAATCGTGAGGAACAGCGAGCCAGCCGTCCTCCTACGGCTCCCCAAGAGGCTTATCAGAACAACCCTTACCGACAGGGTGACTGGGAACCAGTGTATCAATCACAGCCTCAAGAGCAGCAGACGCATGCTCCCCCACCACCTCCTCGTCCTTCAAAGGTAGGCCTGGGAGATACCGAGGCCTACTATGACACAGCCCGTCGAACAGACTCCTACGGGGATAGTCCTAGCCGAACCGAGGGCCGGAGAGAGGGCGCAAGACATAGACTTGTGAATGCCATGAGAATGGGCGGAAACTAAGAACATGATACTGTTTTGACTAGAGGTAAATTGACTTTGGGGGGATACCTGTTGGCGTTGGAAACGAACTTTTGAGATATCCTTATCTGATGAAACGAGTTGGTGATGAGACTCGGGCAGCAAGAATGCGCTCATTGTAAAGATAGAACTTGAATAAGATTTGCACTTTTCCACGTATTAATCAAGATGCTTCCGTGAATGTCTATCCTGTGTGAATGACTGGAATGAACCTTGTCCATCGAGTGACAGGGTTGAAGGATTCATGACGACGAGATCTCAGATACAAGGACCGATAAGAGCCCACAGTGACATGATCTTCCAACAGAAATCACTCATACAACAAAAGAAAAGAAAAGTAATTGCCCTGGAACTCGGCATCTCATGCTTACTTGTGGAGTTGATCCCTCCACTCTCCGCGTGTCGCGTGTTTCGCACCCTCGCATGGACTGCAAGCCAAACCTGCCGTCTTCCCCGGATTTACGTCACTTACGTCATAAGTCATTCAGGTTACACAAGCAAATCCGCAAACAACAAAAACAAGTCAATCTCCTTCTCTTTTTTCCTCACTCTTTTTCTTGTATAGATCATCTCTTATACATCGTTAAACGAAATGGTTGGCAAGAGACTCTGGAATGGCGACGCCGCCAAGTACGACCAAGAGGCTCGGCACCGCGGCCAAGGCTACGTCGGCGACCGTCACCCCCGGGACCTGGAGACTGGGCGATATCACTCATTCGACGGTCGCAAGTCAAGACCCAAGCCTGGTATCCTAAGGTTTCAGGATGCTGCGCGAACAGCACTCGAGGACGCACGACGCGGCGAGATCAAGAGAGCCCTTATGCATGGTATCGACAGGGAGGGCCTTGAGCAGTATCGCAAGACGGATGAGGAGCTGAAGGGTATGAAGAATAAGAAGTTGAGGGCTTTTTATGAAGCGCAGAATGAGAGGTTGAATGATTGGCTTGAGGTGGATGCTGTGGTTATGGCTATTGCGGATGATGTCCTTGAGTCGATGAATCCGGATCCAGACCATGATGGGGACCAGGAGCGCTGCGGAGGTATTCAACGCGTCGAGGGGAATATCGGAGAGTTGCTTCCTGACGAGGAGAAGAACAAAAGGAGAAGTGCCAGCAAAAAGGCGAATCTGGCTATCAACATCAACGTGATAGCCAACATTCTACTCCTCGCGGGCAAGACTTTCGCCGTCTTTACCACCGGGTCGCTTTCTCTGGTGGCATCGCTCGTGGATTCGGCTCTGGATCTTCTCTGCACTCTCATCGTCTGGTCGACAAGTCGTCTCGTTCTCTGGCGACTCGAAGCAATGCGCCGTCGATTCCCTGTTGGAAAGCGTCGTCTCGAACCATTGGGTATCCTGGTTTTTTCCATTATCATGGTCATTTCTTTCCTCCAGATTCTGCAAGAGTCAGTCTCAAGACTTCTTCCACCTCACGCAGAAGCCGAGATTCTCAGCTGGGCTGCCATCGCTTCCCTTCTCGCAACCATCGTCCTCAAAGGAGCCATCGGCCTAGGCTGCCGACCTATCAAGACGAGCCAAGTCCAAGCCCTCGTGCAGGACTGCAAAACAGACGTCATCTTCAACACACTCTCCCTTCTTTTCCCCTTTATTGGCTACCGCGCCAACATCTGGTGGCTCGACCCCGTCGGCGCAGGTCTCCTCTCCCTCTTTATCATCTACGACTGGGGCCACACATGCTTCAACAACGTGGTCCGCCTCTCAGGCGAAGCAGCAGACGACCACACCCTCAAGAAACTCATCTATCTCGCGTATCGATTCGCGCCTGTCGTTACGGGCTTCAAGAACGTCACGGCATACCACGCGGGAGACGGCGTCTGGGTCGAGTTTGACGTGCTGCTAGACGAGAAGACACCGCTGAATAGATCACACGACATTGCAGAGACGCTGCAGTATTGCGCTGAGGGATTGGTAGAGGTTGATAGAGCGTTTGTTACGACGGATTATGCTGCTTCGGGGCCTTTGGGGCATGCGTTGGATGCTGAGTGGAACCATTGAGTTGGGCGCAGAAGAGTAGATGAAGATCAAGACTTCTAGAGAAGATTAGATCAGAGGACATTTGTGTAAGATATGTAGAAAAGTAGATTGCCTAAATTGACATCATGATACTCATAGCGTGCGGTCGGTGGGTCAAGTCGAGATAGCTTCATGCCTAGTCCTGCAACTCACGCGACAACCACCTAGACCATTCTTTTGGATCGACAGGTACATGACAGCTCCCGCAAGACGTTGATCCAGTACCGGAGCTTCTCAGGGTCCTCGGCATATCTCTGGGCATTGGACCCTGAGTTTCAATGGCACTGAGGACCTTGATGTCCCCGTGATGTAATACCCATCAAGGTATGTTAGTAGTGATTCAGTAGAAACAACTCAATTTCTCAATCAGATAAGTCATTATGAGGAACAGGAGGCCAACAGGGTCCTCAATGGTCCTGTCGCTCAGTGAACATGAGGGGAGAGGAGGCAACAACACAGACGGAGCACTGGTAGATAACCTAGCTTCTTCCTCCAACTGCAGGTCTCTCCTCACCCTTCCCCCTCATCAACCATGGAGACCAAAAGCAATATGGCAGACGACCCAATTCAGGTCGAAGAAGATATCTATGATGTCCTCATCGTAGGCGCCGGCCCCTGCGGCCTCGCCATAGCCGCCCGTCTCCGTGAACACACCCCAGCCGCCCTCTTCACCGACGAAGAACACCGCCGCTTCCACTGGATAAGCAAATACGGCAACAAAGTGACCCTCAAGAACTCTCGCAGCGGCAAAGTAACAAACGGCCGCAAACCCCAGAGTCAGCCCGAGTACCGCATGCTCGTGCTCGACGCTGATGACGGCAACTGGATGGGAAGGTGGAAGAGGCTGTTCAAGATGTATGACATTTCGCATCTGAGGAGTCCCATGCTTTGGCATGTTGATCCGCAGGATCGGGATGCTTTGCTTTCGCATGCGTATATGAACGGCCGTAAGGACGAGCTGATTGAGATTCGCCATTGCGTTGGTAAGGAGGTTAGCAAGCATGCTAAGAAGAAGATGATGGGACAAAAGCTTTGCGGGAGAAGGTAAGTCTGATAATTCAGTCAAGATGATGGTTACTGACTCTTGTTTGCAGACAAGAAGCCCGTGTCGACATCAACCTGCGGGAGCAGAATGACTACTACAATCCCTCGGCCTCACTCTTCGAAGACCATTGCCAGCACGTTGCCACTCGGTACAGACTGGGACCGGATCTCATCCGCCACGAAACTCTTGAGCACCTCGACTACGGCGAAGTCAAAGGTGTCTCCATCAACGGCGAGGATCTCTTCACCGTCACATCCAACAAGGTCCGACGGTACGCTCGCGCCGTCGTCCTGGCCGTCGGTCCAGCAAACGTAGCCAAGATCCCCCGCGTCCCTGGCATGCCTAATACGGATAAACTCCCTCAGGCGTGCCACAGCATGTACATTCCCGAGTTCCCAGCCCCCGTTGTCATGAAGCGAATGGCGGCTCGCAAGCAGACAAACATCATGGTTGTCGGAGGTGGTCTCACATCTGCTCAACTCTCAGACCTTGCCATCCGCAAGGGCGTCACCAAGGTGTGGCACGTCATGCGCGGACCTATTCGTGTCAAGCATTTCGACGTTTCCCTCGACTGGATGGGCAAGTACAAGAACGCCAAGCAGGCCCAGTTCTGGTTTGCCGATTCGGATGATGAAAGACTGGAGATTATCAAGGAGGCGCGAGAGGGAGGCAGTATTCCCGCTCGGTTCCTTAAGCGACTTGACAAGCATCTCGCGTCAAAGAAGCTTGAGATCTTCACAGAGACAAGCATCGTAGAAGCCAAATTCGAAGGAGTCGACGGAGACGGTACCTGGTCCATCCAGACCAACCCACCCATCAAGGACATGCCCCTAATGGACTACCTGTACTTTGCAACAGGCATTCAAACCGACTTTACCACGCTTCCCTACCTAAAGACGATACTGGAGAAGCATCCCATCGAGGGACGCGGCGGATTCCCCTGTATCAACAACGACCTCATGTGGAACGACGACGTGCCTCTGTTCATGATGGGACGTTTGGCCGCGCTGAGGATTGGACCAGCGGCACCTAACTTGGGAGGTGCGCAGAGCGGAGCTGAGAGAGTTGCCTGGGCTATCGAGGATCGCATTCCTCGTCCTGGTGAGGAGGACTTGGGTGGTGATGACGAAGGGAAAGACCACAGAAAGGGATATCTTTCAGGACACGGCAACATGTATAGCTCTCTGGCGTGCGAGTAGACTTTGTAACTACAATCAAGACAACCAAGTAATTCCTCAAATATGCGCAGCAATGGCCCTTTAATATGTTGGACCGACGTTCATGACAACGACCAGGGTTCCATGCCGCATATCTCCACTCCTCGGCATCCTGCCACGGCGATTCGTCCGCTCGCATTTGCCCCGCCGATCCTCCAAGCCCCGGTCGATCGGAGGCTAAGTCCGACACAGCCCCAGCAACACCAAGTTCATGAGTCCGTGGCTCATTTCCGGTATCTCACTCCGCTTCAAGACATCATCAACAACTCTCTCCCTTTCGCAACCAAGCCAAAGACTTTGAGGATTCTTATTGGAAGCCAACGTTGTTAGAATATATTCGAGATGGCGCGTACGGGCTCTCAGAAAGTCAAGACTGGATGCCTGACATGCAAGTCCGTCACACATACCCCAGCTTCAACACAAACAAACCCCTTCACTAACACCATAATCACTTAGAACCAGAAAGGTCAAGTGCGACGAGACGTGGCCCAAATGCAAGAGATGCACCTCCACAGGCCGTACATGTGACGGATACCGACCACCCCCAGTTGGCTCACTCTCCTGGGACGTGCTGCTCCGTCCCCAGCCACGCGTTCTCGCCTCCGCAGACGGCCGCGAAACCCGCAGCTTATCCTTCTTCCACCGTGCCGTGGCCCCCGTCATCTCGGGGCCCTTTGAGGGCTCGTTCTGGACCCATTTCGTCACGCAGGTTGCCCACTCCGAGCCCGCGGCGCGTCATGCCGTCATGGCCATCAGCTCACTCTTCGAGAACTTTGACCCCAGCGTATCCGGGGTGGCAACAATGGATAGGTTTGCCATATTCCACTATAACCAGGCCATCAAGATGCTTGTCCAAGATCCATCCCCGGACATGGATCTCGTGCTGCTCGTCTGCATCCTCTTCATCTGTATCGAGTTCCTGCGGGGCGATCGCCATACAGCCCTCAACCATGCCCACCACGGTGTGCAGCTGCTCAACCAGGCTGGCAAGAATTCCAAACTCACAGCCGTGTTTTCGCAAATGAGCATCTTTCCCATGTTTTTCGCCCAGTCGGGCACTGATTTTCCCTATCTCACCGGTCATGCCTTTAACGACAATGCCGCCAACCCTGTGTTTCGCAGTTTAATAGAAGCCCAGCATGCGCTTGATCTTCTCGGCATTCGCACTTTTAAGCTCTTACGTGAAGCGGGCCCTTACCGGTTTGCTATCGACCCAGGAAGGCCTCCACAAGAACTTCTCGACGAGCAGTTCTTCCTTGGCCGTGACATGACGGCTTGGGGAGATGCATTCGCAAGATTCCAGGCATCACGTCCTGCCGGCAGACAAGAAGATGCAACATCCCTGGCGCTCAAGACTCGGCAGATGGTCGCCAAGATCTGGGTTGCAGAGTGTCTCAACAGGGGAGAGATGGGCTACGACGCGCGCAAGTCTGAATTCGAGGAGATTGTGAGGTGTGCACGCCTCGCGGCCGAGCAGAACGACTCCCTCGATCGAGAGGGACTCCCTCGGCCCAAGTTCATGTTTGACCTGGGGTTTAACCCGATGCTGCACTTCTTGACCCTCAAGTGTCGCTACTTTAACTTGCGCGTCGAAGCGTTGGCGTTACTAAAGAAACTCTCGTATGCACGGGAATCGCTCTGGGATGCGGATCTGGTGTACGACGTATCGAAGCGGATCATAGAAGTCGAACACGATGTCAGACTCCCCACTGACAAGGTTATCGACGATGAAACGCTGCCGACAGACTTGGAGAGGGTGAGGAGCTTCTACTGTGATAGGGACATGCCTGAGCCCCTGGATGATAAGGAGACGCTGGCAAGGAGGCCGATTAATCTGATAGTTGCAAAGCCCGGCGGTGGTGTCGAAGTGAGGAGGGACTTTATCGGCGAGGACATTTCACACAGCATATCGCTAAACCTGACCCTGATCGGATTCTAGTTGGCAGATAGAAGACAATACAGAGATCATCTCTGAGCACCCCTGACCATGCTTCCAAGAATAGCCAGGCACACAAAACCGGGGCAATTGCGAGGCTCAACTAGCGTCGTTCTGTAGGGCTGAGCAACGGGAGCTTAGCATCGCATCAGAACCCCTGGCTTGAGATGCAAGATGATTGGTCGGCTCGCATTTCAGAATGCGCAAAGCTTCGCCATTAACTCGGACTGCTTCAGACTGAAGAGGTTGAGGAATGAAGATATAAGGATGCTGTGATGGACATGTTTGAGAAATGGGCAGACTCTTCATTCATACCTTCAATTCCACATCAATAATACCCAAGATGCATTTCAACACCAAATATTTTCTTCTTCATCTTCTCTCCGCCTCTCCGGCTCTAGCAGGTGTAATCCCTGTCACTATACCAACACCCACTCTCTCACCCAGCAAAGTCACCCTCGCACCACGAGAAGACGAGCCCACGGCAGCACCAAAGAGCATCTTTACAACAACAAACCACATCACCATCGGCGGTGTGACAAATTCTCATGTCACGATTCCTGGGCACACAATCGACGTTGCCATCCCCACTTGCAAACAGACCATTACACCTGATGAGAATGGCTACGTCCCACCTGGAACTTGTGGTGCTATCTGGGACTACTACCCCAGCTTTGCTGCTGCTTTAACATTTGCCTTTTTGTTTGGGGGTTTAATGGTTCTGCATATATGGCAGGCTGCCAAGTACAAAAAGGTCCGTACGTTTAATACATTACACAAAAGTTGAACACCGACTAACATGTCTCAGAGGTGGTGCTGGGTCATTATCATGGCGAGTATCTGGGAGATGATGGCATTCATCTTCCGAGCTTTAAGCACCAAGGACCAGCAGAGTAGTGGCATCTACTTGGTCTTTCAGATCTTTATCCTTCTTGCACCTATTTGTATGTCACCCAGCCCTCTTCTCAAGGATGTCTACTGACCATCGCAGGGGTGAATGCATATGCATACATGACACTTGGCCGAATGGTCTACTACTTCCTCCCTTCGCGCTCCATCCTCGGCATGCCGGCCGCCACACTCGCCGCCATCTTTGTCGGTCTCGATATCGTGTCGTTCATCATCCAGCTCATCGGCGGCAGCATGGCAGGACCCGGCGCACCTCCCCAGGAGCAGCAGCGTGCGATTCACATTTACATGGGCGGCATTGGTCTTCAAGAGTTCTTTATCGTACTATTCGTCGGTTTGTGCATCCGATTTCAGGCAAAGATGCACAAGCTCAAGGGCCTCGGAGGGTTCAAGGAGTTCATCACTTCGTCGTGGGGTATGCTCATCACGGCGCTGTACTTTTCCCTGGCCATGATCTCGATCCGAATCATCTACCGATTGATTGAGTTCTCCGGCGGCGTGGGACAAGACAACGCCCTTTTAACGCACGAGGTCTACTTCTATCTCCTGGAAGCAGTCCCCATGTTCTTGGCTCTTCTGGTCTTCAACTTTGTGCACCCAGGACGAATCATGACTGGACCTCACTCCGACATGCCAGGTCTCTTTTCTATGATCAAAAACAAGCTGTCGAAGAACAAGGGCAAGGAGCTTCTGGATGATCGAAGTGACAGCGATGTCGAGTTGCGACAGGAGTGGCAGATGCCCCGAGCAGCAGGTCACTACAGCGACTCGCCTGCGAGGGCATAGATGATGAGTGAGGTGTGAGCCGTGTACGATAGAGGTGTTTCATTTGCTTCATTTGTTTATAGAGCGGTACCGCATCGATAGAGCTTGGAGTTCGACCATCTTATATAGATAGAACCACAGCATATGTGTTATTTCTGATAGATTTATCATCCCATGTTTACCGACCCCAGTGTGTTCAACCTCATCACCACTTCAAGAGTTCCGAGGCCCTGCATCAAGCCAGCAAAATATGATCCAAATAGTGCGACTAACACGTGAGATGAATTCGGGACAAATACTAGGCAATAGGCACTGCTCTCTCATTTCCCTTTCTAGAATGTCTCGAACTCCTCCCAGCGGGATGGGTTGAGATTTTGGAAGCAGTACTAAGCATATGGGCCTTGCACAATCAATCGTCAACGCAACAACGGGGATCTCGATTACCGAAAAAGACGTCAATCGGTTCGTCTTGTCTCACAACGCCAACTCTCTTTCCCTGTTTGGTATGCCCATCTCCTTTTCATGTGTGTTGCCATCTCAAGTGATGTCATGGTCTTGACGTCACCATCTCAACGGTGACGAGCTTAACAAGACCTCAGATTTCAAGATCTCGTCTCCAACGTCGCAGCTTCACATAAAACAAGACCTAAGAGACCAAACCGAAGAAATATTCACCTTTAAAAAGAACCCATAGATTGGAACATCATCGACACAATGCGCTTCATCACAATCCTCCGACCCTCGACACGCCTCGCCCCGCGTCTTACACCTGCGATCCGCCCACTACACCAAACCCGCATCCTCACTCAAGAGCAAAACAACGACGCCAGTTTCGTGGACGGTCTCGCAGACGGGGACGCCAGGGGTCGAACGGGCGGCGGCGAACCACTTGAAGCAAGCTCCTCCAACGCGCCGCCCCAGCCCAAGGTGTCCAACCAGAGCATTCCCGGAAGCACCCAGACCGACACGCTCACTGAGGAACAAAAGCGCGAGGTGGAGGAGCACAACAGGGATTTTGAGAAGAAGCATGACCATGGGAACCAAGCGCCAGATGACAAGGTCGATAAGAAGTTTTGGGGTGGCGAGCGCCATGGGGAGCCAGAGGAATCGGGTAATGTAAAGCCACCCAAAGAGAAGAGTTGAATTGGGGACTCTTTAGAATGAGGGGTGTGCTTTTGCATTGTGTACGATAAACGAGTGGGGATTACGCATGCATTTTTCATCAGGCAGAATGATTGATATACGTTGGTCAACCATCATCAGCTGTACCTCAAAAGAGCTGGACTTGGCCATTTCATGATCATCTTGGAGGAGGGCTTGATAAGGGCAACCAGGCTGGAGAGATGAATGCAAAAATGGCACCACTTCTGATCGGAATGGCCAAACGCCGGGCCTGGCAAAGTGAAGGGTCTCTGCCTCTAAAGTGCTGCCAGTGGCTTCGCCGAGCTGCTGGCAAGTGAGCTGGATCATACGTGCCTGACTTCCGTCGTAAACCCTCGTAACCCATTTTCAACCCCCTACTCCTACGCAGGCCATGGAACCCAAGCGCAAGGGCCGAGGAGAGGAAGCGTCCCCCGGCCGTCCCCATGGCGTGTGAGGAGACGCGCGCTCCGGCTTATGCTCACCGAGATCCAGGGTTCGATTGCAGAGACTGAAGTGTGCCTCCCGACTGCGAGGAACAGATTTGACCTCACAAGGTTCGCCGCTCTGTGCCCAGTCAAGCGTTGCAGGGTTCCGCGCGCGGACTGAGCTGCGATTTGATGTCAAAAGGCGTGCTGGGCAAAGCTGCCAAGGCATAAAAACCATCAGAGATTTTTTTGTAACTCGCCAATTTGAAGGGCCCCAGTATGCCTAGGCCCCATAGAGAGGGATGCACATCGTGTGATGGGCTGACGAGTTTGGGAACGGATCCAAAAAGGAAAAAAATCTCTGCGGCCTTCTCAGGGCAGGGTTTCGGTGTCGGGGAGAAGCGATTCGGGGCTCGAGCATAAGTCAAGACAACCATTCTTTCCCCGAAAAACTTACTTCATAGCCCGAAAGCTCAGGCTTTAGCAGGGTCAAGAATGACCCTTGAAAAGAGATAAGTTCTGGGGCTTCGCCTGGTGAAGGAGGTTACTCCCATCCGGCATCAAGCACCTCATCCTCAAGTCCAGCATGAATGTATCGGTGCCATTGATGTCGTCATGAATAGCCAGACCAACTTTATGATAGCTCGTAGAGCATACACAACATTGAAATGACCTCCAAGCGGGCTTTGCTGCTTGCTTCTGGGGTCCTTTGTCGCAACACGTGTGGTTGGGTCCAGTGTACTGGCACTCGGCAGTTATCCTGTCCCAGATCCCAGACGCAACTCGGATGGAAGCAACTTCCTAGCGACTTAGTAGCAACCCATCACGATTTGTGTGTGGCTGTCCGCGGGTAGCAGATTGCGAGACGTAGGAGGACAAATAAATGTCAAACTCCGGGCTGGGTAGATTATGGCCTCTGCGCCGAGCAGCAATCCTCAGAGCCTCGTAGCGGGGCGGAGGCAGTTGCTACCAGATGGCAGGTGATAAACAGACCACCAAACGTATGTATGTCGCTGGCCCTGGAGAACTTGGTGTGCAAAGTAGGTAGGGAAGCACATCTATGTCCCCCAAGGTGAGAAAGCACTCGGAGGAACTTGGTACAGTTGGGGCCACGCGGCGTAATGGATCGGTTCGAAATCTGGTAACGCATGATGAATAGGCGAAGGTATTGATGTATGGATGAATGTATGAATGAACGTATGGATAAAGATGTATGAACGCATAAGCGTCAAGCTTCGCCAGTGACCCCAGATATGATAAAAAATCTCGGGCCATGGTGGAAATAAAGTGGAAGAAGAGGAAGAAAAAAGAGGGTTGATGGGAATGATGGAAAACCCGGGCTGGGGAAAGGAGGAGTCTGGAAGACCCTGAGGAATCTTCTGGGTCGCGGACGACCACCTATTAGGTGATTAAAATTCTAGGCGAACAGTTGCCTTGCGACCCGTGAAGCAGCGGCTGCACCCCACGACCCAACTTACCGCATTTGCGGTTGGGCGTTCGCCGCCTGGGTACCCGATTTTCAGGCCTTCGATTCGTTCAGTTCCAATGAGCCCTGTCTAGTGTCTTGACGCCCCCTACCGTCTCTGAAGCAAGTGCAAGGTGATTGGCTTGGATCAGTTCCAAGTCGAGGACGGGCATCCTGGCCATGCATGTAGGTATGGAGGGAATATCAACTCCTCTAACAGAAAAAAAGGATACGATTCCGAGTGCCAGTGCCAAAAAAAATTGTATAAATGTTGCTGTGTCCATTCAATATGATGAACCGGTTCGATCACCATCCACGACAATGGACAGCATGCAATCTTCTATTCCTCATACCCTCACGATGCAAAACCCGACTCAAGTTCCAGTCCCCAGGCCGGGACAGCCTACAGCTGGCTTCATCCATCGTAGCAACGCCTACTCTCCCGCGATCCATGCCTGGCTGCTTCAAGATGAAAGTGAGGTGCCGTGGCATAACCTTGCCTCGATTGTTGTCTCCTCTACTTCACAGGACATCTCTCAACCCGACTTAACCGGCCTGCCATCAGACAATCCCGCCACCCAAGGCAGTGTCAAGTGTGATAACACTGTTGCCGGAATGGCTACGGCCCATATCCAAGGTCAGGTCGCTCTCTGTCCATCAACCTTCCATGTGTCAAGTACCCACACTGACCTCGACAGACAAGCGCTCGTTCAACGCCCAAACACGTTCCGAGTCGAAGCCGGCACCAGCCTACAACCAACAGAAAGAGCCCTCAAACACAAAGCAGGGTCCCAGAGGCGATTAGGACATGTTGTGATAGGGCATCAAGCGATCCGTAAACTAGAACAATTGCCCTTGTTTCTGGCACGGCGGAGACTAGTCGTTGCCAAGCGCTGAGAGCGATGCTATTGTGCTCTCCAAGACGTCAGGTCTGAGAAGCTGGTTAGCGTTCTACTTCTCTCAACAGTTATCCAGCCAAGCGTATGTAGTTCCAAGCAAATTCAGGACATAACCTTTTGGAATCATACAAGGAGTTTCCTTGTCAAATACAATCTAGCGTGAAGTTTGGTTCATCATATGCGAAGGGGTTGTGCAGGTGAGACAAGAAAAATGCGACTTACCCATCCGAGGCTGATCATACGTATGCCAATCGCATTCGCTTGATATCGACGTGTAGGTCCCCATCAAATTTCTCCCAGGTTATGTTCGTCCTGAATCGACGAACTGCCATGCGTTTAAGGTCTGGCAAGTCCTGGAGATGCAGAAGATCCAAAGATCTGGCCAATTGCCCCACGAATCTGGTCAACAAGAGCCTTGATCATGCCCTGAGGCTTGCTCTTCCCATCGAATCCATGGGCGGGCTCAGTGCCCATGGTTGGAAGGACATTGTCGCCTGCCGACAGACTGACAAAGAGCGCGAAAGGAACGAGCCAGACGCAGAGGCCAAAATAAGAAGCGATCTGGGCGAAACTTGGCACGTCGGCCTTGTCGTAGTACGAGGTCCTCTGGTAGGCGCGGGCCTGTGTATCGGAAAAGTGTCGGAACCAAACGTAGTGGTTGACGAGCACGAGAACTGCGTCTTGTTAGCACGCGCCAATGCCTAGATAAACGCGAAACTTACCACACGAGAGGATGAAGAGGGGATCAGAGAGCTTGACAAAGGGGAAGCGTCTCATATTTCCCAAGTAAATAACGTGCGACACAATGGTCAACACGGTCGCCCCGAACGGAAATCCATCAACCAGCCAAAGGATGATCTGGATGACAATGATCGAGTAGATCAATCGCGTCAAGAAGCGCTTCGCGATGACGCTATGCTCCTCGACAAGCTCCGACAGGTAGTAAAGGCCCGAGGCAATTGCCAAAGTCAAGAAGCAAAAGCCCATAAGCGTTCCGGCGTAGCCGACAAGAGGTAGAATCCACATGGTTGCGGTTGTGATGGTCGCAAACACTCAAGGTTTGGAGTTCACATGTTGGAGGCAGAAGGGGAACGCGAGGTTGCCTGAAGTATTTGCAGTTTCAAAGGACACGTTCAGGGATTGATCTTGCCAATCGCAGCTCGCCTAATTTCACCCTTGACGGAGCCTTAATATTCCGTTCCGCTCAGCTGGACCTTGCAGCTTAGCTTATCTTATCAGTTGTAGCCCACCACAAAAAGTTCAATCTTTGCTCAACACCAGAAATCGGCGATAAGAGGAGGCTTGAAGCCACGGCAGTTCGATATTTACGAGTTTTCTACTGTTTCCTATTTTTCGCCCTCATTTCTCATAGTCAGCCATCTCAATTCACCACCGCCACCATGTCTCGTCCCGAGGATACCCTGTATGCGATCACAACCCCACCATGATGCCCCTCAAGCTCACAAAAACCCAGTGCGGCCGACGTCCATTATGACGATATCGAAGCCCGAAAGTACACGACGAGCTCGCGAATCCAGAACATTCAGGCCTCTATGACGAGGAGAGCTCTGGAGCTTCTCGACCTCAAGGGACCCTCTCTGATTCTCGATGTCGGATGCGGAAGTGGCCTCTCTGGCGAAATCCTCTCTTCTCTCGAACCCGAGGAGGGCGGCCCTCACACCTGGATCGGAATGGACGTTTCGCCGTCAATGCTGGATATTGCGCTTCAGAGGGATGTCGAGGGTGACCTGATGCTTGCCGACATTGGCCAGGGTGTACCTTTCCGAGCTGGTACCTTTGATGCCGCCATTAGCATCTCCGCCATTCAATGGCTTTGCAGTGCCGAAACGAGCGACACCTCCCCCGCTGGCCGACTATCGCGATTTTTCAACGGACTCTACGCTTCGCTCAAGCGCGGCGGTCGCGCCGTCTGCCAATTCTACCCCAAGAACGATCAGCAAAGAAACATGATTACCCAAGCAGCGGTCAAGGCAGGCTTCGGCGCCGGTCTTCTCGAAGACGACCCCGGCACCAAGAACGTGAAGCTATACCTCGTCTTGACCGTCGGCGGTGGCTCCCTCGAGTCCAAGGGCGGTGACATCACAGGCGTGGTCGATGGCATGGACGACGTCGACGTGCAGGATGCGCGAAGGACTATCAAGAACAACAACACAGCCATGAAGAAGGGCAGCAAGGCTTGGATCATCAAGAAGAAGGAGCAGATGGAGCGCAAGGGCAAGATCGTCAAGGCCACCTCCAAGTACACCGGACGAAAGCGACGAATTGCCTTCTAACGACATGATGAAACCTGCATTTCACGGCGTTTGGTGGTGGCGTCCCTTCAATTTAGATGTTCAATTTCGAGACCTGATACCCTTTCTCAGCCGTCGTTTTGTGCCTTTTCAAATCTCCTACTACCGCAAGTTTAGTCTTCTTCTCAACCAACTACAGGAAGCATTCATACCTTTTCGTTCAAAGCCGGAACTGGGTTTTGAAGGCATCGATTACCCTAGATGGTGGGCCAAAACACCTCTTCGGCCTGGAGAACATCCTGCCATTTGCCCTCCACGCGCCTAAGCAACTCCGCCTTGAAGCCCTCGCCCTTCTTCTCAACCTCCTTGGCAACGGCCTCGTCGATGATTCGTCCAAGGTCGTCCACAAACTCGACGAATTCCTTGCAGGTCCAGTTGTTGATAAACTCCTTTCTCACGGCACCACCATCCGCGTCCTTGCTTGGGTCCTCCTGTACCGTGAGCTGGGCCTTTGCCCACGACCAGGCATCAAGATAGCACTTTTCGGTTCCCCAGTACACCACCGCAGCCTCCAGCCAAGGAAGGATATCGCCTTCGCCCGGGGCTACCGATTGGAACAGGGCTTCCCATCGACGAAGACCTTCAAGTTTGGTACTCTCGGCAACCCGGCCATTGGCCTGCGTCTCAAGGTTGATCTCGATGCCATATTCGGCCGCTGTGTCGATGAAGAAGTTCTCCTCTCGTCGGATGTTCACCAAAGCGCCAACAATCCAGTCAAGAAGCTTGGTCTCAGCTCCAGGATCCTGACCTCGTCGAACATTATCGGGATACTGCAAGAAGCTTAGCAGCAGACCGAGCCCTCGACAGTAGCTATGAATGTAAAGTCGATCATTGGCGAGCCATCGACCAAGAATATCCTTGGAAAGCTGACCATTGGCCGCGAGCTTGAGGAACTCGGACTGAGTGGCCTTCTTGTAGCCCTCCTCATCGGTGGCGAGGAGCTGCTTGGTCAAAGAGTAGGATGACATGATGTTTTTGCGTATATTCACTCAGGTTGCGGGTGAAAGTGGAGATGCCTTCAAGTGGGCGAGTTGACAAGAAGAGAGCTTGGCAGTCCGCAATTATGTCATTTAGGCTGTAAGACCCGGTCTAAAGTTGTTCCATTTTGCGGAGGATCGTGTTGCACTGGGACGAAATCGAGATAAATGCATTGCATTATTTGGATGGTCTTCCTGGAAATGTTCTGACTTGAGACTCTTCAAATAGTACAGGGTGGGCCGATCATGTTCTTCTGCCAAGGCCGTCAACTTGAAGCTCCATACTTTCTTGGTCGGTTAAGAGGTGCTTCTCCGTTCACCTAGTATGACGTATTTGTAGTCTGGTTAAACTTTCTGCACTCAGGATTGCGTATGACAAGTTGTCTCAGCATGATCTCGGATGAGCTGAGGGGAATATTGCATCAGTGGGCTCAACCTATCTAAGTAATGTGGGCGACAGGCACAATGCCAATCTATTATTACCCTGGGGCTCGGCGCATTCATGTTACAGTGCCGATTGGAGTCTGAGAAAGCCCACAACCAGATAATTTAGTCTCACGGATGCACCAAAGCTAATAACCTGTCACTCGTTGAGCGGTTACAGGTCCTGGATGTTGCTGGATACGGAGGACTGTCGTGCGAAGTGGAGATGATACCCTTTGTGCTTGCCATACGTGGGGCGATATTATATATTGCCCAGTATATTCAGCGTTTACGTTTCGAGTTCGATACGTTTGACTATCTGGTTCAACAGCCGCGTCTGAGTGGTCTCACCAGAACCCGCTCGCTTCAGGCATCCCGATCATTCGAGGCTGCAGTACAGGATACTGTAATAATACTTCCCCAGTTGCCAAGACAGCTAAGAGATGTGAGTTCGGTGGTCTTCTCAAAGTAGCAAAGACGACGGTTATCATTGAAGCCACGATTGACGCCATGGCTAATGCTTGTTCACGGGTATCTTGGCTATAACCACGTTTTTCTCTGCTTAGCTCGTTCTACTATAGACGGATATCTCTTGGCAATCTTGATTAGACCTTGCTTGCTTGCATGCCACGAGGCGC
Organism: Ascodesmis sphaerospora; assembly: GCA_027569015.1. Taxonomy (NCBI): domain Eukaryota; kingdom Fungi; phylum Ascomycota; class Pezizomycetes; order Pezizales; family Ascodesmidaceae; genus Ascodesmis; species Ascodesmis sphaerospora. Next base: position 35,504 of record JAPPUR010000003.1, read on the forward strand.
AGGCCTCGTTTGTACATTGAGCATTAGGATATGCGAGTTGAACTATCTGTGTAAGTCAACTCAAGGGAGCTTTAAACCACCACCAACATGAGTCTCGCAATAATAGGCTATGACATTGACTTGCTGTCATATCCGAAACAGCCAGGCCCATTCCATCCAAGCCTGCCAAGTTTCTAGAACTCTCATGGCCAAGGATATGCTGTCTATGCTGGGTCATGCGAGCCCCAGGCAGTCTCACAGTGGCCATCTTGTTGGTAAGACAAAAAGACATCACTGCATGACCAGTCCCTGCGTCGATGACAACTCATCCCGCCTCGTGATCAAGGAACCCGCCCATCGCCAACAAACCGGAACTGCGCCTCTCCGATCTCCTGCAAATCCCAGTCGCCCTTTAATCTGGGGATTTAGCAAAAACGTGAGACTGCCAGGGGAAGATCCCTCATTCGGAGCCCAGAGCCGAAGAGGGGGTGTGAACAGGGATTGTAGACTCCACTTGGTTTAATTAACATCTCTCCACAGAAAGGGGTTCATTGACAGCTTTAAAATTAGCGCTTGATGTTGGTCAAAGGGAAAGGAATCCAGTGATTTTGCATTGTTTTACATGAGGGAATGGGCGGTTTCACTTTGATGATCACTCGCGTGGCTCGTGATGAGGTTGAAGGGCTGAGACTGAAAAGTCTAGACTCGAAATACGAACAAGACGGTAACTCTGGGGACTCGTGTGAAGGACTCGTCATCACCGTAATGGAGAAAAGTCTAGATTCAATAATTATTGACATCTCGTATTGTCCGGGGCGTAGCTAGAGCCCGAAAGCCGTTCCCCTCTCTGTCATCCGCCTGGTCAAAGGAGACCCTGGACCTTTCCCCTGGGGCTGAGCTTTCTCTGAAACATTGGAGCACCCCGAGCCCGTTCTGCGGTTAGGTATGTTCCTGGGAAGCCATCATTTGACAAAGAATCTAAAAAGAGGGACATTTCGTGGGTGGTTCATCATCCATGGTCAAGGGTGGCTGACATTCGTTCGTTCATTCATTTTTGTTTCTTACCTCCTTCCGCTCTTGCGCCTTCTATCTCCTCCCAACTTGACCCTTGATTGTTTTACACTCTCTACCTAATCATCAATCTGTCACCATGTTTATCGATTCGAGTATAGACGCGGTCCCCTCTCGCGCCGGGGACTGGGAAGTCACGCGAGTGCTCCCCCGCGAGGAGAAGGATACATGTCATCCCATGCCCAACAGCAACGTCTGCGAGAAGCCCGCCCCAACGATGGGAGCTACAATGGTCGTTCTCATCGTCGCTGCGTAGGACTCACCAGCTTTTGGAAAGTACCTTGATCATTAAGCTGACTCGAGTCGCAGTGCTGTGGCCGTGTGCTTTATTCTAGCATTCTTGTGCTACCTACACCGGAGACGTATGCGGATGGACAAGTTGGAAGACGTAAAGGACGTTCAAGAGCTGGATGATTACGGAATCGCTCCTTCGAAGCCGCAGCAGACGTCGCGCATGCCTCAAGCACCACCGCCAGCATACACACCAACACAAGATCGCGGAACCGACGAGGGATGGAGGAGGGAATCACGGAGAGATTCAGCAGACTCATTAACGCCCTCCCTTCGACAAGCCATGGGCGTGGTCCCTCGCGACACACTCGCCAACAAGTAATCAACACCCATCGCTCGGATTTATACGAATCCATGGTCTAAGGTCGATTTTCTGGGGCTGACACCAAGCTACTGCACGTCTGCCGATCAACCGCGTTTCAGAATGGCATCACGAGATGTCAGTGACAACAACGACCACAACCAACTGCACTACTTCATCTGGGAAAATCTTGTCATGATGTTGATGCTGAAAAGAGCGCGACACGATTTCAACGAGGGCGTTTTGGGGGAGAGGAACACATTTCACGGCGTTTTATTTGGAGGAAAGAAATGAGCGAATTTCTGGGTCTTTTTTGGTCAGCCGACTTTATTTTTATTTCAATTGTTACGCTTCACTAGCCACAGGTTCTGGTACCAATTCGAGCGCGCTCATTTACTCAGGGAGATGCAGTTCCGATGTCGTTGAAGTGATCGACGCCATGATGGATGATGGCTCCGCTTCCAAGTAGCCGACTTGACGACCGAGAAGCCGAGCCGGGCTTTGCCTCTACTCATTGATGTTCAGTTGCTGGTATCTCTTTTATATATAAATATCTAACAGCAGCTCTTGCTCAATCGATCTATTCTACTTCACTTTCCGGTTCACCAGGTACAGTCAAAGCACCATGGCGTCTAAGCTGGTGTCCCTCTTTGGCCGACAAATCCGAACATACTCAACCTCGTTCAACACCACACCAACATCTCATACCCTTCGGTCAAAAGGAGCCAATCTTGTCTTCAGACCTCAGAGTAAACTCCATCTCATGCCTCGCCACTATTCCACAGCCACCCAATCTCCCCAAAAGATCCTCCCTTTAGATGGCGTCACGGTCGTCAGCCTGGAACATGCCATAGCAGCCCCCTTCTGCACCCGCCAACTCGCCGACCTGGGCGCCCGCGTCATCAAAGTCGAGCGCCCAGGGGAAGGGGACTTTGCCAGAAACTACGACTCGAGGGTTCGAGGTCTGGCGTCGCACTTTGTCTGGACCAACCGTTCCAAGGAGAGTCTGGCTCTCGACCTCAAGAACCCCAGGGACTTCAAGGTGCTCAAGGCACTTCTGGCCAAGGCTGATGTTCTGGTGCAGAATCTTGCTCCAGGGGCTAGTCAGCGTCTCGGTCTATCTTTTGACGCTCTCAAGGATGAGCATGGGGGTCTTATTGTGTGCGACATCTCAGGCTATGGCTCAAATGGACCGTACCGGGATAAGAAAGCCTATGACTTGTTAGTCCAAAGCGAAGCGGGCCTCCTTTCGGTGACAGGAACACAATCTGAGCCAGCCAAGGTTGGAATCTCGATCGCCGACATCTCAGCTGGAACATTTGCCTTCCAAAACATCCTCGCTGCGCTCCTCAAGCGAGGAAAGACGGGTAAAGGCTCGCACATTGATATATCCATGCTCGAGGCCATGACCGAGTGGATGTCCTTCCCTCTGTACTACGCCTTTGAGGGAGCATCCGGTCCAAGCCGCGCAGGCGCAGAACACGCTGCCATCTACCCCTACGGTCCGTTCGATACCGCGAATGGTGGGTCAGTCATGATGGGACTGCAAAATGAGCGTGAGTGGGCAAAGCTCTGCGCCGAAGTGTTGGGTGACGCAGACCTTGCCAAGGATGAGCGGTTCAAGAGCAACTCACTTCGAGTCCAGAATCGAGTAGCTCTCAGAGAGATCATTTGCACCGCCTTTTCAGATCTCAGCTCAACAGAGGTTCTCGCCAGGCTGGACAAGGCCGGCATCGCTAATGCAAACGTCAACGACATGCAGGGCGTTTGGGAACATCCTCAACTAAGAGCCAGAGGCAGATGGACAGAAATTGACACTCCGGCCGGTAAAGTTCCTGCTCTTCTCCCGCCTGGTGTCCCTGATGTGGACTCTGCGAGGATGGATCCTGTCCCTGCCTTGGGGGAGCACAACGAAGCTATTTTGAAGGAGCTTGGCTTCTGTGAGTAGGAACGTCCATATTGAGAAGAGAGAAAGGATAAAAGGGGGCTCGTTTTTATGAATATAGACAAGGCGCTGTACACAGCCTCTGGACTCTAGATTCGCTGATGGGGGTGATCATGGCTCAACTCGGTGCGATGCTTGTCGTGATAGTCGAGCCCCTGTCAACAGTTATCTGTGGGTATCCATTCCCATAAGACCGAGGGAGAAATGAAGTTGCTATTGGAAGGAAACGAGGGAAATCGCCATGGTTATAGTGTGTTGAAGATCTGCCAAACTATGATATAACCCAGCTCTCTTCCCTTTCATGAGCCTGCTATCAACCAGCCATATCCAACCGTGTCCATCAGTAGGCGTAGAACAATGTAGCCTCAGAGTCACTCTGCCTGATCTTCCTGTTCTGCCTCACCAGCATGAACCTCATAAGCCACACACCTGCAATGCAAGCAACCGCGAAGCCAGCGCTGCTAGACAGAGGGATCACATATCGAGGGGCGTCCGAGGAAGGCCAGAGGTACTGTTCAATGTTAGCAACTGATTCTCAAACTCTTCTTGGGAAATAACTCACAGGAGTCCAGATGAGACTGAGTGTCGCGCTGACATTAGCCAGAGCGAGGGCAGAAGCCTTCTTCTCCTTTGTCTGACCACACGTGTTTCCAACCCAAGCCAGAAGAATAGAGTTGACGCCGTACGTTCCGATGGTGAAGACGCACATGGCAAAGTACCTCGCTCCGACATTCATGGTAGCACAAGCCAGGACGAAACCAAACGTCGCAACTATCTTGGAGATGGTAATATGCCAGGTGCTCTCGTTAAAGTGTCCCGAGGACTTGGCCCAAAGAATCGAGATGGCTCCGGCGATGAGGAAGGGAGGGCACGTCAGGACTAGCGTGATGGTTCTGTTGAAACCCAGCGTGTTGACAATGGTTGGGAAAAAGTTCTTGAAGCCGTTTGTTGCCAGGTGAAGATGTTGCAAGACGACAAAGACCCAGACCTTGGGGTCGGCCAAGGCTTCTCGGAGGCCGTTCCAGGGGTTGCCGTTGCCTTTTTCTCCGACGGTATCTCTGAGGACGCGGTCGTGGGCGAGTTGGCGTTGCTCAGGGGTGAGCCATCTTGTTGTGAGGGGTTCGTCGGGAAGAGTGAAGCATGCCACGATGGCGACGAGGACGGTCACAGCTCCTTGAAGGATGAACAGCCATCTCCAACCCTTGATTCCGGCGAGTCCATCCATGCCTTCAAAGACACCCGCGGCAATCAAGCCAGCAAATGCAGAAGCGAGGACATTACCAGAGTACAAGATACTAATCCGAGTCGCCAGCTCCTTTCGCGTATAGAAAGTCGACAGGGTGTATAGAGCACCGGGGTAGTAAGGAGCCTCGACGATACCGAGAAAGAAGCGCGTAAGGAGGGCACCGGTATAGTTGTGAGCAACGGCGGTGAGGGCACTGACGACGGCCCAGGCCATCATGAAGCCTCCCATGTACCACGAAGGACGGACGCGGGTGATGATCATGTTGCTGGGGATTTGACCGAGGGTATATCCGACGAAGAGGATGGACACGGCCGTGTTGTACTGAGATCCCTTGAGACCGAGATCCTCTTCGAAACCGTTGAGACGAGCCAAGGTGATGGCATTTCGATCAAGGTAGTTGAGCCAGTACATGAGCCAGAGAGTGGGCTGCCACAGTTAGCAGAGTTACGAGTGATGATCGATAGGCCACTCACCATGATCCAGAGATCCAGCTTCTTGACAAGCTTGATCTCCTCGGGATCAGTCTTTGCAGTGGCACCCGAGTAATCTCCATTAGTCTTCTTGTCAAGAACCTCAGACGAGTACTCCTGATGAGCAGAATTCTGCTTCTCAGCATCAAGAGTCTGAATGTTCTCCGACATCTTTTCTTGGTCGCGATGTGCAGTCATGGTTTGCAGGATGAGAAGAAGAAGAGAATGGAGTGATGATGGATGGTTTCATCTGGAAAAAGCCAGGGAAATCTGGCGATATTTGTCTCAATCTCCCTTCCCCGCATAAAACCCCAGATTTGATAAAAATCTCCACCGCTTGAATCTGGGGTTGTAAACCCGTGCGTGGATGGGGGGCAAACAAACTGGTTCGTGGTGGTGACGGCCCCCCGGTCTCGGCCGCGGCGCCGAAGACCGAGGGACGCCGGTCCTAGCTACGAGTCAGGGATGTGTGTGCTAACCGATTAACCTTGATTGTCTAAAGTGACAATTGGAGGCATTGGATTGGGTAAGATTACCCAGGAAACATGGCAGATGGAGAAGAGCGTGTATCGCAGATTGATGTAATTATTGTTGATCCTTCAGTATTCGAAGCAAGATATCAACCTCAGCAGGTAGTATCACGACTAATGATGGGTGGGATATACAGCGACACAGAGTTCTATCTTTCCAATTCCATCTTGACTCAACTAGGTATACTAGAGGAAAATACAGACTATACGAAATTGAAGTCAAAATTAAACAATTGAAGGATCAAGAGTCGGTCACCCCAGTTGACGGGTCATCTGTTCACCTTTCAAAACCTGCATATTGCCTCCCCCTCAGCGAGTCAGGATCCCCCCCTAGTCCCTCAACCAAAAAACCTCAAATCCCACTCCCGCAATCTTTACCGAACCATGGATCCTGGCCCACCCCATGGGGCCATAGTCAAGCGGGGTTGAACAAACCCGTCGATCCTACCCAGACCCCAGCTTAACTCGGCCTCAACCGCCGAAGCGGCCTCCATCGCCGTCAGACTCAAATCCTGTTAAACCAACAGATGCTTCCTCTTGCGGCGACTGTGGAACTCCAGATGCCTTCCAGCGCGTGCGATAGATGCCATCGGCGCAAGGTCCGCTGCGACAAGCTCCAGCCCCAGTGCTCCCCCTGCAGGAGGGCAGACGTGGCATGTCAGTACGCCGTGAGCGAGCACCAGATCCGTCGGAGGAACATCCAAAAACTCGAGAGGCGTATCCGCGACTTGCAGGCAAACAATGACGCCTTGTCCGCCCAGCTAAGAGAGTCTGAAGCACCACCAGCTGAGAGAGAGGTGCCTACCCAGAGCTATGCTACTCCTGCAACACCGTCGCAGCTTGTTGAAAACAGTTCACCCGGAGATGGGGAGGTTGCGGAGGAAGTGATTCAGATGAGTCTGATCGCTGGGGGAGGTCATCACTTTGTTGGATCTACGAGCGGTCTCCTCCTTGCAAACCTACTCCAAGCTCGACCGCAGCCATCTTCCTCACTATTGAACGCTTCAGGATGGAAACCAAACTCCCTCTCCGGTCTTCATTCTCCAAAAGGAACCTCTGGTTTACCGCCAAAGAGCCTCGCTTCCGAACTCCTGAGGGCGTACTGCAGCCACGATCATCTCTGCTACCCCTTTGTTTCGACAAAATCCCTATACAGATCCCTGGACGCTGTCTACGAGAGTGAACCTCGCGGAAAGGACCCCGTCGATGCCTTTTTTGTGGACATGACTCTCGCGATAGGCACGGCTCAAGTTCACAAGTTCAACTGGAACGGCGTGTACGATGCAGAAACGCACTACAACCGCGCCATGACGAGGCTTGCAGACGTTCTCGCCCGAGATGGCATTGAGAGGTTACAGGCCTTGTTGCTGATATGTCAGTACCGGATGGGAACGACTTCGAGCAACACCACGACCAGCGTTTGGCATCTCATCGGAGTTGCTGCCCGGACATGCTTGGAGATGGGTCTCCATCGAGCGTCTACATATACATTGTCTAGTGCAAGCGATGGCGATTCATCGAGTTCTACAGCTAGAGAGGAAGAGATGGAGACCAAGAGGAGGTGTTTCTGGAGTCTTGTGGCTCTAGACCGTGTTACAAGCCTTGCTCTAGGTCGACCCTTAGCGATACAACTCGAAGATATCGACGTCGACCTCCCACCGTGCGCCAACTCAGATCCCTTACCTCAAGATCAAGATGGAAATCCCTTGTCTTCTGCTCCCTACGGAACACCTCAATACCGCGCCGCAACAACCGTATTTGTTCACATCGTTCGGTACCGTCTTATCTGCGGCAAGATCATCAACGCACTCCACCGAAGCACAAAACACACCACAATCACAAACACCAACTACGAAGAGATGCGAGCAGCCTTAGCTCAAGAGCTCCAGGAGTGGCACACAGAAACCGCCAATCTCCCTCTCGTCAAAGGCGACTCAACAGCGGCATCCCCAGCAAGCGGCTCAAGTTTCCGCTCCGAGGAGTGGTATCGCCTCCTTTACCACAACGGAATGCTGATGCTATTCCGCCCTTCGCCATGTCTCTGCGACGCTTCAACAAACAGTGTCACTCTTCAACACATATTCGACTCGGCAAGAGAGTCCATAAACCTCTACGCAAGTCTTCATCGCTCTCGGAAACTGAACTACTCCTGGATAACGATGCACTCTGTCTTCCTAGCGGGATTGTCTTACATCTTTGCTCTAAGACACCACTTCCAAGCTCTTCAAGTTCAAGCTTCAGAACCCACAAGAGCAAGATTACATGCTACGCCAACAATCAACCAAGTCGTTAACGATACGCGCGCATGTTCTAAAGTTCTAGTAGCAGTCTCCGAGCGATGGGATCTGGCAAGAAACTGCTCCGACCTCTTTGACAGACTAAGCGACGCCGTAGTCGCCGACATTGTCGACGCTCAAACACCTCCAGCAGTGCAAACCCCGCAAGCGACGAGTAACAACGCAAATGTAGACATTGTCGAGGCAGTGCCCTTTTCCACAGGACTCTATCAGCAGACTCCAACAGCTGGCTTCGCAAACATGACTGTGGACAGCACTTTTAGGGATTGCTTTGGAGACTTGCAGAGTCTTGGGTTGGATGAGTTTCACAACGATGCTATATCGCAGTTGTCTCAGGAGTGGTTTTTTGGTCTTGGAGAAGACTCTCATAGGTACTACTAAGTTTGAGCATTGTTATCGCATACCTCTAGGCGATCATCCATTTAGTAGCAATCACGGCAGACATGCCATGTATAGGATTCCCATTCCGTATAAATAAAAGATCTACCATTCTAAACCACACCATGTGTGATACCAGTCATTCCATAACTTAAATTCGTCCCCTTTCAAGAAACGCCTTAGGGACATCCACATATCGACTCCTCAGATACTCTGCAATACCCTTCCCAAGCCCATCAATCCGATCAGACGAAGCAATCCCGCCATTGAGATTATCCAAAATCCGACTACACAAACGTTAGCATCTCAACTCCCAGCAGTCATTCGAAAACTTACAAGTGCACGGCGTTGACGCCAGGAAACTCAACCCTTTCCACCCTCCTATCGGGATTTCCCTTGAACCAATCATCTCCAAACAGCTGCTTGATCTTTGACACTGTCAACAGATTCCGCAACCAGGGATACTCGTCGTCGTTCCGCACAAAGAATCCAACGTTCGAGTTATCTCCCTTGTCACCAGACCGAGCATGCACCACACTTCCAAGCGGCGCCCACTCCGTCGGTCCAAACGTGAGCATGTCCACAGGTCCATACGTATCCGCCGAAGGCCTAACAATCGGGTACGCAGCCGTCTTGCTCGGCGGTTGAACGCGCAGCACCTCGCCGGTACTCATCTCGACCCGATGATCAATAGCAGACATGGGCATGAGCGCAGGAAACATCTCCATAAACGGCTTAGGCGTCATGGTTCGAAAGTCGAGGTTCATGTGGTAACCAGGATAACTCTGCATCCGCAGCGCATAGATGGGAACCTTGAACTTGCTCGGCTCGATATCCTCCTTTTTTCTTGCTTGTGCAAACACCCGCAAAGACACGGTGCCCGCCTGCTGAGATGTCGGGTTGTCGGCTGGTGTACCGTAGAGCTCGATGCTGAGACGGCTAAAGTTGCTGTCCTTGAACATGTACGCCAACTGCGCCTTCATCATGGCTGCTTTTTCAGCCACATCGAGACCGTTGATGTAAAAGGTCGCTTCAGCCTGGAACCCGCCCTTGGCAGCGATCATGACCTTTGTCGTAGTAGGTGGAGGACGACCCTTGACTCCAGAGACAACCACCCGGTTTGTCGTCTCCTGCTCGACCCTCACGCCAGACAGGTCTGCCACGACATCAGGGTTCAAGTAAAGATGTCCCTGAAGCTCATAGAGTAACTGAGCCGTGACTGTCTCCTTCGTCACACGACCACCTCCTTCGCTAGTCCTTCCAATAACACAGCGTCCTCTGGGATCAATCTCGGCGATGGGGAACGCAATGTCGACGAGCTCAGGCAAAAAGTCTTTGAAACCTGAAAAGTTGGCCCCGACGACATAAGGACCACATTCGATCAGGTGAGCGGCCAAAAGTGAACCAGCCAATTCCTCGTACTGGTCTTCTCTCCATCCATGGTACCAAGCAGCGGCACCCATGACAGGAGATGCATCAGTGCAGCGGCCGCAGATGACAATGCGAGCACCAGACCGGAGGGCTTGCACGATACCCCAGCAGCCAATGTAAGCTGTAGCACAGCAAGGAGTGAATCCCCAAGTGTCGAGTGTCTGCTCCGGGTGATCCAAGTGCGTAATAGCCAACCCCCTCCTCTTGCTCTCATCCATAACGACATCCGAAACATCATCACCCAAAACCGCAGCAACAACACAATCCCCATACCCCCTCTTCTCACAAAGCGTCTTAACCTTGCGATACAGCGCCTCGGTATTCAACGCACCAGCATTGGTAACAACGCGAATGTCCCGCTGCATAATGTCGTCAAGACACTCGTCGAGCTGCTCAAAGAAACCATTCTCATAGCCCAAGTCCGGATCGACTTCCTGCTTGGTGATGGCGTTCCAGGCAATGTTCATCTCGGAGAGCCAGTCTCCCGTGATGACGTTGACGTTGCCGGAGCGTACCATCCTCGCCATGGCGTGGGGGTGGTCGCCCGTGGCGCCAGAGACGTTGCCGATGCGGATGGGGGGTCTGTCAAGCATGATGTATGGTGTTTTTGGTTTTGGTGTTGTCGAGTTAAAGAGTCATGAAGGAGGTGAGATATAAGAATAAGGTCAAAGAGGAGGCGAGTTGAGGCTCCGCTGAAAGCACCTGATCGACAACCGGCGTAATGAAACTTTTCCCCGTGTCTATGCTTAAGCAGAGGTAACAACTTCTTTCGGTACTCTCGGAGGTTAGAATTGGTTGATCCATCATGCATTCGTGTGTATCATCACTCATCGGCCGCGGCGCCGATCATCTCGAACGCCGAATCCACAGCGGTTCGGCGTCGGCGACCGAGTCCGTCACCTCCACTCGTGATCAGTCCAGGGTCTCAATGAATGCAATGCGGTATGTTTAAGTTATTTAACCTCATAGCATACCCAAAGGGTATAGCTGTGTTATCTCCTCTGGGTTGCTCAGAAGTCCACCCCACCGCTTCATCAAGCCCTTGACCAAGCATACCCAAAGGCAGATCAAGGCAACCCAGCAAAGAGATATACAGTTTTTACACAATCAAATAATCAGGCCCAATCTTTCAATGCAAAAGTCAATATAAAAACAAGCTCTATAGATGCTTCTGCGCCCAACACTCTGGCTCAACGAACCCTCTTACATCACGCAATGCGGCATGTTGCTTCAAAGATTGAACATCTTATCGTCTGTTTAGCCTAATCATAATCCTGATCCTAGGTAATCCTAACCCTAGGTAATCCTCATCCTCATCCTAATCCTAATCGAAAAAATGCATGCGTTGGTTTGCGGTCGGGGATATCATCAAACAGTCTCGAGCTTGTCGAGGATGGCCTTGGTGAACTCGTGGGTGGTGGAGGAGCCGCCCATGTCGGGGGTGCGGACCTTGCTGTTCAACAGTTAGCTTTTGTCACCATGACATAGGACAGACAACTTACCCCTCGGCAATCACGGCGTAGGTGGCCTTGGAGATGCGGTTAGCATGCTCATCGAGGCCGAGGTGTCGCAGCAGCATGCTGCCGGACAGGAGCATAGCAGTAGGGTTAGCCTGGTCCTTGCCCTTGATGTCGAGACCGACGTGACGGCAACCGGGCTCGAAGACGGCCACCTCACGGCCCATGTTGCAGCCGGGGACGATACCGGGACCACCGACGAGAGCGGCACCAATGTTGGACAGGATACCGCCGTAAAGGTTGGGCATGACCATGACGTCGAACTGCTGGGGTCGGGAAACAGCCTGCATGGAGGCGTTGTCGACAATCATGTCGTTGACCTCGAGGGTGGGGTAGTCCTTGGCGACCTGGTGGAAGGTGCTGCGGAACAGACCGTCGGCCAGCTTCATGATGTTGGCCTTGTGGATGCAGGTGACCTTGGAGCGGCCGTTGGCGAGGGCGAAGCTGAAGGCGAACTTGGCGATGCGCTCCGACTTTGCGCGGGTGATGATCTTGAGCGACTCGACGACGCCGGGGACGCTCTGGTGCTCGAGGCCAGAGTACTCTCCCTCGGTGTTCTCGCGGATGATGCACAGGTCGACGTCCTTGTGGCGGGTCTCGTAGCCGGGGATGTTCTTGATCAGGCTGATGCTGGCGTAGATGTCGAGCTCCTGGCGCATGGCCACGTTGAAGCTCTGGTGTCCGGATCGGCTGATGGGGGTGTGGAGGATGCCCTTGAGGCCGAGCTTGTTGCGCTTGAGCGAGGCCACCGACTCGCGGAAGGCGTCCTCGGTGCGGCCGGCGCCCTCGAGGCCAGACACCTCGACCTGCTCCCACTCGACGGGCACGTTGTCGGCCTTGAAGACGGTCTTGACTGACTCGGCAACCTCGGTACCGATACCGTCACCGGGGATGAGGGTGACGGTGTACTTGCCGCCGAACTTGGCGGGCTTGAAGATGTCGGACTGGACGGTGGCGAAGGATCGGGCGAGCTGGGGTTGCTGGGCCACGCCGCGCAGCAGCTGCAGAGAAGAAGAATGTCAGCAAACCATTCAATTGCGTTTCTCTCACATCATGAGCTCGAATGTCGCAAGTCATGGCATTCCCAGATCTTGTTGCGCTCCAAGCCCGCCTCATTCTTGTTTCCCGTGGGCTGTGATGACGATCATGACATGCATGATGCAATTCACCACGCCGTCACCATTTTCGCTTCGCAAACACCTCCCACACACACAATCTCTGTCAAATACCCCAAGATCCAAGTCTGTCATGACCGCAATACACTAGAGAAAAGATCAACGTACCTGGGCCGATCGAACAGATCCTCGCGACAACATGATGACGGTTGCGGATGGAAGATGGGAGAGGGGATGAGATTTCCTGAGGAGGGAGAGGACAAAGAGGAGGAAAGGAATTAAACCGCAGACCGCACGCGAGCAGGAGGAGGAGGATGGAGAGAAGAGAGGATGTAGAGAGTCAAAAAAGAAATAAAAAAAAGAGAGAAAGGGTTCAAATCGCGCATGGCCCGTTTCCCGTTGCCCAAGGTTCCCATAAACTCTTTTACCCTGCCCATTGGTGTCGCATTGGCCGAGCTTCCCAGGCCCATTACCGAGACTATTATTTTTTTCTGCCCTCTGTTTCGGCCGCCGCCCTTTTTCCGAGCGGAGAGCGACTGCTTGTTCCGAGCTGCCCAGCGAACTGTGGGCCTCCAAGCCCGATGCTTTAGTCCTGTATAGGCAGCATGAGGGGCCAGCTTCTCGGCGATGCCATGAGATATGTTGCTGTTTTAGGCTTAGTTCCAAACTTGGCCGAGACCGCCTTTCGAAACTCCAGGCCTTCCATGCAAATTCCAACGACGTCACAGATGCAGTCCAGCGCTAAAGCCATGAGACAGAGCTGCAAACAATCGCCTCTGCATCTGTATTGGTGTCAATTGATGTATCCCAACTTCCGCATCCAACTGTCCAGCTTCAAATCAATAAACATGTTCCTCGGTCGTGTCACGGCGTCATCATGGTTCCTACTCCCGCTGAATCGTTGCATGTGGAGCATCTCCATCTCGTCCCCCTCATCCATGCGACATGCTCCACCAACAACCGCCTAACCGCCATCTCCCAATCAAGCAGCTGTATAGCATCCATTGTCTATTCCATATCGTCCATCATAAAAGCAATCAAACCGCTTGGTTTATTCTGTCTAAGCACAAGTACCATTGATCCACGCTGTCTTTGCCTCGCCATGCCTTGTCCCTCTTTGATACACTCATCCCGGCCTCCCGGTTCATCCTTTTTGTCCTTCAACCAGCCGGCTCATACTCCTCCTTCATGCCATATACAATGTCAGACCAGAACTCCAAAATGATTTCAAATTCTTCTTCACACGCTCTTCTCGCTCCTGACATCAACAAGTACACGTCCTCAAGCTTGGACTTCCTCATCCTCGTCCAATGGCTCCACTCTCACCAAGATCTCCTCGAGGAGGCCTTCAAGGAAACTTCCGGCCTCTCGGCCCATGCCTACAGGCTCGGCCTTGTCGTAGTGATCAATCTCCTTACAGACATATGCCAGTTTATACACCAATCTCCGCACCTTTTCGTGTGCCGCCTCAGCTCGTTCTTGCTGAGGTGTCCCTTGCGCCGGGTATTGTGATGGCCCATGCATCTGCTGAAGGTTGATCTGTCGTCGCTTCAGAGCCTCCTCCAAAGCGGGGAAGATGACATCGTGAAGGGCATCCAGATCGCCGTTCGGGTTGGCTGGACCCGGCGCAGGGAATGACGATGGGGCCGTCGCAAACTCGGGGAGGGCTGGTGACTGGGCCTTGGAGGAAAGTGGTCGAGGACACTGCGCTACTGCTGGAACTGCCACATGTGTGGGAAGTCGCTGCGAAGATGTCGGTTGTGGAGAGGGACTTTGCTGTGATGAAGGCGTTCTGCCCCTATATGGGGGTATTTCTGGTAGGCTTATCTGCGTCACCTTGGAGGGCATTGGCCGTGGCCCGCCTGTGTGTGCTGGCGGGGTGGGCGGCACTGGCCATTGCGATGATGATGATAATTGGGGGCTCGCCTTGCCCTCGAGATTCAGGTTGAGCTTGCCCAGATCACGCTGAAGCTGGCTTTGTAGTTCGCGGTCGTAGTCTGGCGACTGCTCCACTGGTAGGGGCGGCATCGGCCGTGGTGCTCGTGGGGTTTCGTTGTTGTCTCTGGGTAACTGCTTCATCGGGCTCTGGGGAAGTGGTACTCTGGTAGGAGATGGAATAGGCTGCTGAAACTGTGGTTGTTGCAGTGGAACAGCCTTGCGCTGAGGGCTGGACTGTCTGGAGCCTGGATTCGGCGCCTTGACAGTCTCGCTTGGTTCAAAGGCAAAGTCCTTCACCTTTGTCGGGCTTCCCTCATGTCGCCGCTCACCGTAGTCATCTGCGGGTTCCAGGGGTCGTGAAGATCGTGCGTTTGTTGCGCTCTCGTCCAAAGGATTAAGACTGGGTCGGTTGACGATGCCTCCACGCTCGCCAATCAGTCTCACGGTGCCAAAGTCCCACATGTCTTCATCTACCCGTTCGCGCTCGGCCGGGGCTCGGCCGGGGTTAGAATCCCAGTTATCCTCCTCATCGTTCTTGTGAGTAGCCGCCCATCGAGTATGTCTCTCAATCAGCTCGGTTAGGTAGGTTGTCCTCTTTGCTCGTCTAATAAACGGGTGCCGGAGCAGGTCCTTCGCTGTTGGTCGCTCCTTGGGGTCTCGCTGGAGGCATAGCTCGATAAAGTCCTTGAAGGCTTTGGTGAAGTTGCCTTCGAGTCGTGGGGGTGGATTCTTTGGGATAAGAAAGAGGACTTTCATGGGGTGGATATCGGCGTAGGGTGGTTCGCCGTTGGCCAGTTCGAGGGCCGTGATGCCGAGTGACCAGATGTCAGCCTTGTGGTCGTATCCGGATTGTTTGATAACCTCCGGAGCCATCCAGAAGGGAGTACCGACAAAGGTGTTCTTCTTGGTCATGGTTGCTGAGAGCTGTCCCGAGACGCCAAAGTCGGCGAGCTTGACCTGCCCGTTGCTGCTGAGCAGTACATTGGCAGCTGTCAAGACTGTCAGTTCCGCATGCCACATAAACTCGACCCAACTCACCCTTGACATCGCGGTGCAGCTTCTTGTCTGTGTGAAGATAGTCCAATCCCTGCAACAGCTCCCGCACAATGATGGCGATGTAGTCCTCTCCGATCAATCCTGGCTTCATCAGGTCGGCGCAGCTTCCACCAGAGCAAAACTCCATGACGATCCATAGCTCGGCGCCTTTCGCATACGATCCATAGTACTTGGTGACATATGGGGATTGCAACTCGGATAGAATGGCGATCTCCTGGATAATATCCTCCACCTCGTCCTCAGCGCTTTCGATGTCGATAACTTTGATCGCGACTGCCTGACCGGTGCGTTTATCAACTCTGCGATGGTTTATCAGTTCCCAGATCAAGATGGCAGAATGCAGAGTTTTGTATACCCTTTGTAGACCTTGCCAAAACTGCCACCACCTGGGAAATGTCAGTGGGGGTCCTTCACGGTGTCCACGAGGCTTGATATTGCCCATCAAAGGACCATATCCAGACTAACCAATGCAGTATTCCTTGGAGTAGAGAAGCTCCGGGTCGAGCGCCTCGTTCGTCTCGTCCATGTCCCTCTCGTGGTCGGCCATCGTGTGCTTCGGTCGGTGTACAACTTGGTTCGCCTTAGGCCGTGATGATATGCCTGTCCCACGTCGACTTCCTCCGGGCGCTTACAGCACTCTCGTGTGCTGATCGCTGGCTCGATTACCGCTCGAGTAGGATCGCTTTCTCCGAGCAGATTATGACGTCTCGAGCTTCACACCGCAAGCGCTATCGAAGGAGGGTGCCGAGTTTGAATCGAGTCGAGCTGCGAGGTGGGATATTCGTAGTTGGCGGTGTCGATTTCTAACCCCACCAAAAAAAGAGGCGCCGTCCTAAGTTGTCTCGGATCATGTGCCAGTCGTGAACAACAAAGGGTCGTCAAGGGAGAAGATGTAAAGAAAGGGAGGGGAAAGGGCGATGCTAAGAAGTAGAAGAAGAAGAAAGGATAGAAAAGAATTGGAAGGGAGATTGATTGCTCCAGGAGGAAGAAAAAACTCCCCGTCGGGGCGCCTGGGCATTCAGCTCGAAACGAGAACCAATCCCCGCCTGCGGTGCGCAAGCAAGCTACAGCACCTGCCCAGCCCGTAATAAGCTAGATTAAGCTAGAGAAGCAGAAGCACCCTCCCACTGTGAAACGGCTGGCGGTTGCTGGGTGTTTACATCAGATCCATGGCAGCACAGGCAGAGGTCGAGGTGGGGTTGCTGAGGGAGCAACACCACGGTCACCACCTCCACCACCTTCTACCTAACCGCGCCTTCCATCCATCCATCCCATCCACCATCCGCCGTCCATCCACATCCATTGCCGTCTGCTCACGGCCGTTCCTGGTGCGACCCGGGGCCAGCGAGCGGCCCCTGTCATCCATCGGCCATTAGCAGCTGGAGACACGGATGGGCCGCCGCTGTATCTCCCCGCACTGGCCTCCATCTCCATACGTACGTAGGTCTCCAGCTCAGCCTCAGTTCATGCTTCAGGCAGGAGAATGCAAGGTTTCCATCCATCCATGCCAAGCTGCGTTGGGCACATGAAGAGCATTTGTCAGAGAACCTTTGCATCTCACTCTCCGCCCAGTTGGGACATCTGATTGGTCGCCCTCTTCTTCATGCTGAAACACCCTCGACGGACCGTTTTGACTCTCTGCGATTGGACCACGCCCGCTCAGACTAGCACCCTCTGTGCATCATCTCACTTCCAACGGATAGGGCCACAAGATTCGAGAGAGGTCCAAGCTGATGAGGGAAATTACTCGATATTTGAGGCTGAAGCTGAGTCTCGGCCATTCGTTGGCTGTGGGAGATTATCGTCTAGTTGGCTTGTACGCTCCAAACATGCCTCACAAACATCACTCAAATCGTTGGCTATCGAGAAACAGCTTCATTAGGTCAACATCGAGTCGATCATGCTCGTTTCATTGCCTAGCTACCATCCGCCTCGTCCTTGGTTCTCGCCCGTCGCTGCTGAATCATGAGAGCAAAAGTGTCTAACGACATGAGCCTCCCAACCCAATCTCCATGGTAATACCGTAAAACAATCCCAATAAGATGCCCCCCAGAAGGAGTCAGAACATGCCTGCACCTCTGGCCGCAGCCAGTCCAGTCCAATTCACTCCGATGGCTCCGATACTGATCTATCTGCAAATGCCTGCTGTCGTCCATGCATGGCCTTGTGAAAAGACGAAATCATTCCAGCATCAAAGAAAAAACATCCGCCTCAGTCCTCGATGAACTCGATCATCACTGTCCCCTGCTTCAGCCCAGTGTCTGCGATGGTCGCATCCAGGCTCTCCAGGAGATCCTGGCCCTGAGGCATCTTCTTGAGCTCAAACTCAATTCCATCCTTGCCCTCCAGGGGCTCAGCCTTGAGCCATTCGTAAATCCGACGTACCGAGTCTTGGAGGTTAAATCGTCGGATGACACGGCCGGTAGGGTGTCGGAACTGGATTCGAGTGGTTGTAGCTGGGTTGTTCTCTGGCTCCGTGTGTGGGTTTGTGCTCGAGATGAGAGCCCAAGGGTTCTGCTCGACTGGCGCCTCCTCGGGTTCCTTGCCCTTGCCAACATCCGCTGGCCCTGGTGACTTGGTCAGGGCATCAGGGTCGTGAACGTTCGGTGTAGAACTTGATCCTTGGCTTCCAGAAGCGCCCTCCAAGCTGTTTCTCAAAGCCATTTCCAGCATCTCCTCCTCTGTCATGCGCTCAACGTCCACATGCTTTGGCTTCCGAGCCGTCGACTTGGCCACGGGGTTCTTGCTGTTGGCAGCCAAGCTGTATCGATCCAAAAACTCGGCGACCTCGGCGTGGAAGTCGCTGGCGCTGGGGAATGGTCTACCGCTCCAGACCTTGACCTGTTCTCCTGTTCGGGGGTCGATAATGGAGACGTGAGGGTAGTTGTCGGGATTCTCGTGGGACTGGTTGGGGAAGTAAAAAGTAACAAACTCTTCGGCATCAGGAAAGTCCTTGTCGTACTGCAGGAAGATGAAGTTTTCCGAAATTAGGTCCTTAACAGCCTTGTCCTTCCAGATGTCCCGGTTCAAGGCTTGGCAGTTGAAGTCGTTCATATCCTGGAGATTAACCATGATCCATTTCTTGTCTTCCTTGCCAAGCGTACGGGCCTCGTCCCAGGTCATACGCGCCATAAGATCGTATGGGGGCCGGAACAGGTCCTCGAGCCGTCTCGCGTGGGTACCATTCTCGGTCGACTGCGTAGGATGACGCTCAGGATCGCCCCATATTTGCTGCGAAAATGGTCCGCCAGTGCGGGCTGTATCGTCCATGTCAGTAGAATATCGGGTTTAGAGTCAGGTTCTACACTTACATGCGTTCGCCGCCTGTTGTCGCCGCCGTCGCAGCTCCTCCAGGAAAGCTGCTTCCATCCCATCATCGTGCTCGCCACCGCCCCAACCAGGAGCCACGAGTGTTTCGGTGGTCCGCGCAATGGGTGCTCTCACATCTCCTGCGGCCCCAGATCCAGAACCGTGGTTTTCTTGGTATAGCTCCTCCTGCAACCGTTTGGCCATGGCCATATCCTCCTCCTCTTGTGCCAAAGCTGCCGCCTGAGCGGCCGCGGCTCTCTGATTTTCCTCCTCACGATCGCTATCTTCGTCAAACTGCATGTCCTCATCTTCATCACTATCGATATGAATGATGCCGTCCGAGTCTTGTCTCCCAATGTTGCCTCGGGCGGGTGCGGTCGCGGGCGCCGGCTGGCTCGTTGATGCCGTGTTCGCTGAAAGACCAGCTCCCACGCCGGAAGCAAGGTCAGGGTTCTCGTAAAAGAGCTCTATGGCACGCTCAAAGTTGCCCGCAGTCATCTCGAGGAAACTACGGGCGACATCGGCGTTTGCGCCCGTGATGGCGATAAAGGTGGAGATGTTGTCGTCCATGATCGGCGACGCTCCCAGCACAGCGGTGGATGTCGGTGTGTTTCTCCGCAGTGTATGGGAGAGGAGGATTCGAGTATCTTGTAATCTTCAAGGTGCTACAGCGTGAAAAGGCAGTCGTGGTAAAGTCCTCGTTGCGATATCGTAAGGTTCGGTGAAGCTCTCGAGAGTAGAAGCGAAGTCGATGCCCCGCTACGCAAACGGCGGGGAAGTAGAAGGATACTGCTTGACAAGAGTGGGCACCCTTTCGGTTGATGGCTGATTCAGCTCGCAACTTCCAAACGCGTCAGAGTCAAAGACGGTCTATCTCGCGCGGTTATGGGTGCATCTTTAACCACAAACGGGACGGTTGGTGAGGCGGAAGTGTCAAGGTGAAAGCCAGTCCATCAAGTGAAGCACAGACATCAAAAGATGGACAGGCACCCAACCACAGTGACGCAACTGGGCCAGTGGGGTTTAGTGCTTTCAGCGCCTTCGGTGGGATGGAGGGGCAAATTCCCAGGGGCGATTGAGCGGTGGCGGAATATCGATGACGCGACGGGAAGAGAGGACACGTCGGCTACCCTAGACTATGAATTCAACATCAGGGTTACAGCATCACGACATCTATAATTGAATCAAGGCTGGCTGAAGAGAAAATCACTTGTTGCTATATATGGATTAAGATACTTAAGAATTAAGAAGACCAAGATAGTGAAACTCCCTCGATCTTCTAGCTCAGTTAAACCATCAAGGGTCGGGTTTCAACTACAACAAACAACACATTATCAGCGAAACTTCCTCGTTGATATCGTAACAGCATCTATGCTATATCATCCACTATACTCTTCTATCTGCCAATCAATACTTCGTCTACCTTCTACTCTAATCCAATGAAGTACGAATTTCCTTCAACACCTTCTGAACTTCCAATGATCGCTCTGCTTCCAGCGCCTTGCTCACCATTTCCCTCATCTGATCCCAGTTGGGGCTAGCTTGTCCAAACACACCCCTTCCCTTGGCCTTCATTATAGCTCCGATGGCCTTTGCTCTCATGATTCTCTGTGCCTCTGTGCCCGTGTCGACTAGCTCAATGTCCACGCTCAGGAGATATGTAAGCGAAACGCCCTCCGCCTCGGTATCTGATGAACAGAGAGACTTGGCGTCTTGCATCAAGTCGCGGACGCACTCATACCAGACTTGGCGTTTGATTGAGGCGAACTTTGGGTTCGACAGATGAGGCTTGAGAATGCTCATGATCCTGTTGAGCACAGCGACGGAATCCTTCTCCATGCTGGCACGGCTGTATCCTCGGGCGATAGCCTCCAGGCCATTTGAAGCCGTCTTCTCCACCAGGTCTTCCTTGGAATCAACCTCCATCTTGTTCTCGTCTCCCAGCTCTTCAAGGTGCGGCGTCACAATCTCGGCAATCTCATCAAGGAGATCGAGATCATCCCTGGCCTTGGCGAATTCCCACAGGCAACGGAAAGCAGGGACGCGATACTCATCATTGTTTCGCTTGGCTTCTCGCAACGCAACCTTCTTCATCTGCGCCGCAATCTTGGAGTCTGTCGTCCACAAGGCCCGCCCCTTTTCGACAAACTTCGGGAAGGATTCGAGCAGCTTCTCTTTGCCAGGGAAGGTCTTCAGGGCCAGAGTCTTGTCAAAGACGGGCCAGATCTTAGCCAAGTTGGCATCACTGATCTGACCGCTGGCGTCGCTCGCACTCGCAACATCCGACACCATCGCTGCTACCGTAAAGGCTCCGCCGTGTCGGAGTGCCCATTGCGCTGTGTCTAAGCACTTTTCCACTAGAGCAACGATTTCTGGGACGTAGCGGACAACGGTTCGACTGCTTCCGGCGTGCTGACTCCAAACCTCCTTGAACACCTTGCTGGTATACTCATCTGTATCGTGAGATCCTAGGTAGGAGAATGGAAGCAGCTTTGTCTCCAGCGCAGTGAAGTGATCTGGTGAGACCTTAGCCAGTGCCACAATCACATCTGCAATCTTTTGGCGGCGTGACTCCTCCTCAGCTTGAAAGTACACATCGACGACGTGTTGGCAGAACCGACTCCTGGCCGATTCTGGAGCTGCCCTGATGATGTACGCTGTGGCACGAGCATACGCTTGACTGACTTCGTCGTTCTTGTCCAACGTTTGCTTCTCCATGATACGAAGAAACCGCGCGCTGACAGATTTCACATCGTTGGTGTGACGTGTGAACAACGTTGTCAACACTCGACTGCAACCAATTTTGGTGGGCATGCCAATCGCCTTCTTAATCGAGGACTCGAGTTGAGGCGCCAGCTCCGTCATGACCTCGGCGTTGATGAACCGAAGCGAATTCTCGATAGCTTCGGAGATGGGGGACTGGTCTACCATCTGGGACCGCAGCTTATCGATCTGGTCTCGACTGTCCTCCCCAGCTCTCTGGTAATGCCAGTTGATCGCATCAGGCTCAATCGAGCTGAGGAGTCCGAGGAGCTGGGGTACCATGTCGGGAATGAATGGTCGTAAAGCCTTGCCTCCTTGCTTGGTGATCTTGATGACCGTAATGGTTGCGAACATTTGGACCTCCTTGACTGAGCTCTCGACGCCCTTATCTGATAGAAGGAAAGGAAGCGCTTCCTTCATCATAGCTTCAGCAGCAGATCCATTGCTTCCCTCCTCAAGTTGTCGAACAAGACCATTCGAGAGAGCCATGCAGAGCTTCAAGGCTGCCTCCCTAACACTTCCCTTGACATCATCCAGGACCTTCAAGGCCACCGTCCAGATATCGCGATAGTACTTTCCGTACTTGGGGAATGGTTGTCCCTGGATAAGGTCGGAAATAGCAGCACAGCTTGCTTCTCTCATACGCCACTCTCTACCCAGGATGCTTTTCACTAGATCATCCATGATGGCATCAAAATGCGTATCGACGACTGACCCGGAATCCTTGACGAGAGCCTTCCAAATGTCGTCCATGGATTTTTGGACGTTCTTGTTGGGATCGAACCGGTAGCGGTAAAGCTTGGGATATAGCTTGGGGTCAACCTCTGATTCCGAGAGGATGTTGCTCAATCCAAAGCGACCGAAAGCTGATCGAGTCGACCAAGTTGCGGCGTTGGCAGCAAGAGACATGAACTTGTAAACGAGTCTCTGATCACCGACCTCGTTCGCCAGGTTAACAATGTCCTTGTAGGACGTAATCGAGTTACCCTCTCCAGTGGGCAGAGCACCGGGTTCGAATAGCTCTGTTTCTCCTTCAACCTTGAGCTGGGTCCCAGAGCCAGTGAAAGCGGATACCAAGTCCTTGACCAGGGCGCTCTTCAGGTCAGCATCACCACGCTCGTACACCAACGACAAGCCACGAGACGCTGTCTCTTGTACGAGCTCATCCCGCGCGCTGAGAAGCCTCATGAATGCGGCCTGGACTTCTCGCAGTCTGGACTGAACCTGGTCCAGATGCGAGCAGTATTGCACGAGGCAGAAGAGCCAGATACCAGATGCCTTGAGCAGTGCCGGCTTCGTGCCCTTGACATCTGCAAAGAGCTTGTTGAGGACAGCAGTGAGGCGTGATCCTCGTGACCCTCCACGTCCCTCAAGAGACGCGCGAGGCTCGACGTCGAGAGTAAGCCTAACGTAGTCGGAATCCCATCGGGCGAGCGTTGCGGTGATGGCATCTCCCACCGTGAACTGGATCTCGACTTGCTTCATCTCGTGAAGTGTAAATAGCTCCTTGAGAATGCCGCCGATAACTCCATGAGACCAGCCATCATCGCTCTCCGTGCTTGCATCCTCATCGATTTTCTCAAGACCGGCAGCCAATCGCCCAAGCGCTGTGATCGCCTTCTCATTGCCTGTCTTTGCCTGGGTGACGAGCTTCTTGGTCACCTTTTCAAGAGAATCATCACCCTCACTCTGGGGGATGGCGAGACCAGCGGTCCACAGCTGAGCAAATGCTTCAAGGGCAGCATCGTAGAGAGATGATGGGATGTGCTCGCCTGCCAGAAAGCGCAAAGGATACTGGATGTCCGATGGCAAAGGCTGCCCATAGTAGATGCACCGCGAGCAAACGTAACTGTATGCCAGCAGACATCCCTCGGCAACATTCAAGTCGCCTCCAATAGATTCGTGGGCACGCTCAAGAGGCGCAGCAAGAGTCCTCAGACAGGCCTCTACTGTTTCTTGCGAGTTGGAGAAATGCGACACAAGAATGCCCATGGCCCGGGCGGCAAGTGACTGGATCTCCCTGCTGTTTGACTTTACCAAAGGCAAGAGGCTATCAGCGAGACCAACCAAAGGACTCAACGCGCTGCTGGGGCTGAGAGAAGCTACATCGACAAAGCATCGAATGCACTCCTCTGTGATAGGAACGTCCTTGCGATGGATGCCGTCGAGGCATGACTTCAGGTACCAGGTCACAAAGCGGCTGTCAACCGTATGCAGGTATGCACGAATCTTTTCCCGTGTCTTGATATCCGTCTTGACACGGGCATCGAGTGCTTGCACCCAGTTCGGCTCAACCTTGAAATCGTCAAGGGCAGTGAGGAACAGGATGTTCCTGCAGTACCGCAGGGCAACCGGAATAGCCCCTCCCCAAGAGCCTTGGAAATTCTCAAAGGGAGAGAACTCCCCAACCAGGTCAGGCGGAGATAGTGATTCTTTACGAATCTCCGGGCTCATCTTGGAACCAAAGAAGGCAACCACCATGTCCTTCCAGTCGGGGAGAGAGGGGCTCTTATCGACATGTGCATAGTAAGTCCAAGGATCAAGACCTCTGTGCCCTTGCTCAACAACATCGCTTCGCTCGTCAGAACGCGCTCCGATGGCAATGATATCGATGAAACGGCCAACGACATCGGAGAATTCAAGGCATTGGTTGGCCCACTTGACAACGGCATGGCGCGTACTACGACGAGCCGGGGCGTCTTCAGACAGAGACATGTACTGCAAAAGCATTTCTTTCAGCGTGGCAGATTCACTGCCAGTGGCCGGCGAAATACATGTCGCCATGCTGGAAAGAGCGCTGTCAATGTTAACGACCGTATCGTTGTGAGGATCTTCCGACAGTGACCGGAAGAGCCAGCCGGCAAGCCCTACACGGGCAATAAGGGGCATATCGGCGCTTTTGGCAAGCACACCGATCGTTTCATACGCCTGGGACCGAAGCGCAATATCGTCACTTGAAGTCTGCGTTGGGATGGGCCAGCCGCTGGCCTCGATGAAGTCAACCATGGCGTTGGTGACAGGTGCGGCAATGACGAATTTTTGCTGCGAAGGTCCAACGCGGGCCAACCAGGCAAGATATTGGAATGTAGCGTTGTGAAGCCTGGACTTCTCCAGTGCGCTCTTGGGGTACAGGTTCAGACTTGAAGCATCGTCTGTCACCGGTGTTGCAAAGTTGAGCTTGACCACATTCATAATGTCATCTGACATGGTGGCTGAAATTTCCGACTTGGAGAGCATGTTGAGGATGCGGATGCGATATGCTGCCGGCAATACCGAGTGTGCTTGGAACAGGCGCTGCACAAGAGCATCATCCTCCATAGACACGGAGCTTCTCTTGAGGACTTCCTCAGCCGAGGATGCCACTCTGTTGTCAAAATTGGATGCAGCATAGAGCGTAGGTAGGAACTTCTCCTGGTCGGTGAAGGCACCACTGGCGAGAAAGGCGACAAGCTTGCGCTTCACCTCGGATAGTCGTCCGATGACCTTCTGCCACTCTGGGTTATCTAGGCCAAGCGACACGAGCTCCTCGGTGGACACGGTAGGATTCGCCGTTGCCCAGTTGGCACCTGATGGGGGTGGCCGGAGTCGAATGAACACGGTGATCATGTCGGCGAGAAACTTTGCATCAGCCTCATCGGAGAGACCGATGAACTCGCGAAAGTTTTCATCATCTTTGCTGCCTCTGGGAGGTATCCGGACGTCCAGGAGAAGGCGAAGGATGATGTTGAAGAATGGGCCAGCCCTAGCCTGACCTTGATCCTTGGCAAACCCTTTCAGAGCCCTGGGAATCAGTTCTCTCCGCTCATGCTCATCTAGACGCTCTATGCTGTGCTGGATGCCCGAGATGTCGAGCTGCTTGACCAATGAGGAGTCGTTGGCCTTGTACTGATCGAGAAGCGCTCCCACGGGTAGGACAACCCTAAACTTGATCAGTACCTCTCTCCTTGAATCGATGGTATCTTATCCATACTCTGGAGCTTGAATGAACGTCTTAAGCATAGCAAACATTTGCAGCACCTATACAGATTCAGCACGTGTCACTAGTGGGATGATCTGGATGGCTCACTTTGCGTCTGACTGGGACATGTTCACTGGCAGCCTTGAGGAGAACTGGCGCAAGATAGCGCTGCAGAAGCTCATGAAGTTTCGTCTCCTTGTTAGCAACAGCTAGGATCTTCAACTCCACCTTGTCCAGGAGCTGTAGCTCCCGCTCCTGGGACGAGGGGGCAGCCATGCTGTTGGTGTCGGCTTGGCTGGGCTAAAAGATGCGAGGAAAGCAGAGCACGGGGGAATATGAAGTGGAAGATGGATTCAGGAAGAGTTTCTTGTGGCGATTTAGGAACCCGAATTTCTAATAGCCCGCAGCGCAGGCAACTCCAAATGACGAGTTGTTCCTGGTGCTTTGGCCCAATCTCCAAGTCAACCATATCGTGACGCAGGCAATGACATGACTAATCATAATAATCACGTGACACAGCTCTGGATAGCCTAAGAGAATGGATTAGAAGGCTGAAGATGATGCATGTCAGCTATGATGGTGTAGGTAAGAAATTTTGTAGGCTTGATGACTTTGGATCCTGAATTCATGCTCTTTGATATCGGGCAGGTAAAGTGATCTGCATGATATGCTTTAGCTACCTAAGGTTGGACATGGACGCAAGCCATCATCTGCTTGAAAGAACAAGCATGAAATAGCTACTGATCCCATGCAGTGATACCATGCGACAGCACTGCTCAACGTTACATGCATTGACTGAACTTGGGTGGTTGTTTCCTGATATGTTAGAGAGAGTAACACGCCTCGTTAAAGTGAAACGAATCCAGATGGCCCAAGAGACACAAGAGTTGAATGCGGCTCTGAGGTTTTTGCTGACTGAGTGTAAGATCGGCCTTGTACGCGCGGGAGGGTTACGCCCGGAAACGTCGGGTTGGCCCACTACCGAAAGCTCCGTGAACCTGGCTCTTCGGCGCACACTGTCGGCCGAGGAACATTTATTGTTAAAAGAACTTTGATTTATATTCACAATATTTTCACCTTTTCCAAGCGAGATGGTTGTGTATTGTGCAAATAGATCCAATAGGTGTTGATGATGACACACCAAGGATAACCTCACCGGTATGGATACCGAAAAAAATCCTCTGACTGATGGCCTCAAGCTCCTAGCACCACGATACCCTGTCCTTACTGCACCCAATCGCGCTGCTAATCTTGGGAATGCAAACGCTTCGTAATCGCACCGGGGGCAGTGCTCGTCTGTTTCGGTTGACGAGATAGCAGGACGAGCAGGCGAAAACGGGACCTCAATCCGAGACGGTAATAGTAACTTGTCTCTTGACCAGGGGAACATCCCTCTGTTTACCTTGATACCCTCGACAGTCCTCGAATTCCATTGTCGCACTTTGATACAAGACGAGCCAACAACGTCTTTTGCGAGGGCAGAGACGACATGGATGACAGCGTGGTAGCTTTTCCCTTGATGGCGCCCCGCACCGATAAAGGCACGCCCGCTTGGCGCAACATGGAGATGTTTGCTAACAAGGCCTGTCAGATATGATGCGAGTGTTGTGTCATGGATGGCTAAAAATCTCATCGGCTTCACGCTACTGTGTAAAGTCTGACCAGCCCCATGTCTCCGCGATGGCCAGACAGCTCGCGGTTTTGGAGTCGTTGAGTTGACTGTACTTCTGGCCTTTGTCAATGCTGCTGCTGTGTGTGAGCTGGATGATCAAAATTGCGACCCGTTTTGCATGCCCTGCGATTCGTCATATCGGTCTGCGGCCGAGGTCGACGACCAGCTGAAGCGTTGCAAGGGACTGGCCGATCTGCAAGCAGTATCCAGGGCCCTGGTCCTGACGGATGCGGGATGCAGCTAGAGAACAGGAACCCGAAGCCCAAAAGCTTGGGGAGCTGGTAGTCAGGGCGTCTGTGTTCTATCAAAGCAGTGGCCGTAGTGCTGTATTGTAATGAAGCCGAGAAACCGCATAGACTCTGGACAAACTCAAGCTCGATATTCCACCGTGCCTGCATGACAATGAGAAGCTATCGCAGGCCGCAAATTGCTATGCAATCGCTCCAATTTGGAAACGCCCTGCGCCGTGTTGTGCGCATAAGCATCATCGACCTCATTGGACAAGCGAGAAGCCGGACCTTGGCCCGCGAGCTCGAAAGATGTCGTCGCTTTGGCTGTGCCAGAGGGTGCGGTGCAAAAGGATGTCCAGCCGCAGGTGGATGTAAGAAATAATCTCTCATGCGTTAAAGCGATCCACCAACAATGTCCAGAGCCCTGGAAAAACCTCCCATTTGCCGACTGCTCAGCTGGCGATAGAGGCGGCGTGCTGCAGTGGCACGCTTCGGTAGACGACGGTCCCAAATCCAGACGGGTGGAGGAACCAATGTTGTTGCAACGGTGGCCCCGGGAGTCTTTGTCTTGATCGAATGGCGGGCGTGGGAGCGGGCAATCAACAGGGTCTGGAAAGTGACCAATTCCTGTGTGTGTGTTGGTGGGAAGCAAAAAATGAACTATCACGAGGATGGTTGAACCCTGGTGCACCGCACGTCGTCTTCCTCCACGTTTGCCTTGGCGCCGATGAGCGGCGTACCGAGATCTTGCTGGGAGCAGGGCATTTCGGCATGGGGATTGGGTCCACGCCACACTGTCAGTTTGAGTTGACACCCTGTGAAGGAGGGTTTATCACCAGTGCGTCTGTACAGTACAGTCAGTACTTTGGGGTTCGCATTCAGCATGCGAACGAAGGGAGACTCGCACGGTTGGTTGACCAACAGTTATCGCAAGCTGTTGCCTTGAGTTGCAGGGTCCAAGTGAGACAAGACGGGCCATCAGTTCGCCAGCAACCTATCTGACAACACGCCGAGCCTGAGAGGCATGAGACTCTTGTGGGTAATATCTTGATCTGAAGAGTGTTCAGCACTGGCCCTCTCGATATACAGAGTGGCGAGGAACCAGGTCAATGCGATTGATTGGGCATAGCATAACCTGGTCAAGGCTGATTGTCCTGCCAATGATGTGCAGCAAACCTGAAAAGAACTCGGCCACAACTCTTCGCCTCAGCTGTCGAGCTCTGGTTGTTCCTGTAGCACGTCGTAATGACGAGGGTCCGACACAACGAGGCTTGTCCACAAGGCGAAGCAAGGGAGAGAGATGTTGTGGTTGAGACAGCAATCTCGGACATTGGACCCTTTCCGTGATGAAGAAGAATCGCAAACGAATTGACCACGATGACCAGGAAAATGCTCAGTCAAATGAGGAGCTGAGACAATGTCGCTACCTTTTGGTTGCGCACATTCCCGCACTTGGTCCGCAAAAGCAAATGGCGACTTGACCAGAGAATGACGGGAAGACGCCCTAGACTCCCCGTCATTCCACGCACCCGCGCTGCTGCCAGGATCCAACTTTACGAGCCGCGGCTGTGAAAAGAGGCCAGTTGCATCTGTCTCGATGTCATTCAGGCCTCACGTTGGTGTTGTCGATCCAACAAATCATGGCTGCAAGCTGCCCTCCTTGCCGCTGCCGGCCCTTCTGACTTAACAAAGCGAGTCGTGAGCAGGCCCTTGCCAGTTCGCTGCCGTTGGTCGACTATCGCCGGTTGCGTCCTTGCCTAGATCGGGTTTGCCCTCTCGATCAATCAATCCATCCGTCAGTGCTCCAGATGCCCTATGATTTCATGATCCACCTCGAGCAGGGCTGCGCTCACAGGGGTGCCGTACAGCTAGTTCGTCTCGCCCAGCTCCGTCCGGCACCCAGCGCCCAGCGTTCAGCGTTCAGCTGTCCAAACGGTGCCCGGCGCTGACTTGACTTGACTTTGCTTGACTTGGCTTGGGCACAAGGGATTGTAGCGATAGTGGCACGCCCGCCGTCAGGGATGTCCCTGGTTCCTCAAGCCCACAGGGCAGGCCTTTTCAGCGCAGCAGGCACACCAAAAGCTTCCATGGCTGATGCCCACCCGTTCTCAGCCTGCCCCAAACCTGGGTGTCGCTCCGTCCACGGTACTTGATACGGACTGTGCCGGCATCATCAAGAAACGACCAGGATCCCCCATCGATCGCTCTGCGGTCCCGGATCGCTGGTGATGAGATGAGGATGGGCTTGTTTCTGATGTTTCGTCGGCACTCTTTGACCATCGCCCTCACCGTGACATGGCGTGGGAGACGGCTCCCGCGCTGAGACTGAAGCTGCCGGATGCATCACGTTTCGATACTGTGCGGCGAGGAGTGAGAAGCAGCTAGGGCAGGGCCCACAGCTCTCGTCTCTGTCCTTCTCCTTCTCCTCCCTTCCATTCTCTCCACATGGCGACACACACTTTTCTCGAGACACACCCACCCCCAGGGCAAATCTTGCGCCCTCCCACCACCATCTTCACAGGCCAGGCAGGGCAGGGCAGGGCAGTGAGTGAGCCTCCTCTTCGGGGGCCTTCCCCTCCACTGGAAAAGTAATTCGATGTTGTGCGTTTCGTTCTCCAAAAAGCCCTCTTCCTGGCCCTTGCCCCCTCTCTTGTCGCTGGCGCTGTTTCCCTTTTTCTCCTCCGGTGCCTTGTCTGCCTGCCTGTCTGCCTGACCTGTCGTAAAAAATCTGCTGCTTTCAAAAGCAATCCATCGCATCCTTGGTCGTCGTCGCTTGTCGCCGTCTCCGTCGTCATTCCCGTCGTCGTCGTCCCTTGTGTCATTGCTTCTTGTCTACAGCTGCTCTCGGTCGCCAAACCAAACGCTTTGTCCGCGTCGGTCGCGTTACGGAGTCTCCGTTGCTGCGCCTGCTTGCCCAGGTCCACGCTGCGTGCGCTGCTCTGCGCTACTCTGCGCTACAGTACCTAACAGCTAACCTACCGTTGCCATCATCCATCTCATCTGGGTTCCGCACCGCACCGCACGCCCTGCAGCCGCTCCGTCACTCGCCCAGCGACTTCTCAGCGTCATTCGTCCGTCGCCGTGTTTCAGTGCCACCCTTAGCACGCCCACTCCAAGATCCAAGATCCCCTTGTCGGCGGATACGGCAGCCCACACCCCCTGGTCGATAATTTTCCCCTACCCTCGTCCCCGCGTGCCCCCGATTGTTCCCAAGACCAAGGCCCAAACAAGGCAAGGTTAAGAAAAAAAAGCTCTTGCCTTTTTTTCTTTGCCGTCTCCCGCATTACGACTCATCCCACGACTCTCCTTCTGATTCTTCCCCTCCATCATCTTTGTCCTCATCACGGTTTTCACGGCTCTTCCCTTGCGCGTGTTTCGGAAAGTTGGCTGTGACAGTTACTGTTGTTTTTGTTGGCGCCTAAAAGTGAGTATGCTTTTCTTCGTCGCCCCTTTGTCCGTTGATTCCCTGCATTGTATCGTGCTGTGCGCTTGTGGTTCGCATTTGTGGGTGGTTTGGTGGAGGCCTGTGAGATGGAGAGAGTCTGGCATCATCTTGCCTACTGCGCGCGCCATGACGAACGATGCGAACGTTATCACAACGGCCGAGTCCGTAACCGCCTGGAGTCTGCTATGGAATTGATGAGTCCATCGAGGCATCGACCTTGATGAATCGCAACCCCGCCCCACTGCGTTGAGCGTTGGTTCTGCTACATCGCGGGCACACTTCGACTGTGATCGCCTACCCGCAACGCCTATCCCGACCTCGATCGCGCGCCTCGGTCCGTCTTCGCGCTAGATGCGCAACTTCTTCCATTTATCGCATTCTCGCTTCGTCACTCTCGAGATTCGCACCGCTGTCGCATGGTTGAGCACGTTGCGACGACCACTCTCGCACCTTTGTCGGGCCAAAACGCCATAGCCACCGTCATATTCCCCAAACATCAATACCAATGCGCCGAACCGCTCCGTGGGTCTCCTAGGATGCGCCAGAAGTCGACTGCTTGGAAAGAAGTCCCTTGAAACCCGAACAGCATAGTGGAACGATGGGCATCAAGCGCATTGCTCAGGCTCGGAGCATAATGTTGGACGTCCAAGGCGCAAACTCACAACCACCCCGGGCTCGGTGTTATTCCTCCTGGAGGAAGCCTGGAGATTGGGCATCCTGCGCCCAGTATCGCTACCTGATGAGTCCCGACCTGGTTCCTCCTTGAAAGGCTCCCTCAAGGACCCGGGTTGAATTGGAGTCGCGGAACCTCGCAATGCCATTTGCCCGTGCCTGGTGGGACTGGACCCTGAGGCTCCTGGCGAACCAGTCAGCACAATCTCCATCAGCCCAAAACCGGAACCATATCACGACCTCCATCAGCACCTCTAAAGCCACTTCCCATGCCCAACCTGGCCGGCGGCAATTTGACCAACCCTCGGGCATAGTGCTAACATGCTACAATAGGTTCAGCTCATTTCGGGAACGTTTGCAGCTATCTTACCACATTCCTTTGGAATTTCTGGTAAAGCGTATCAACCCGTGTGAGAACGACGATTTCGCGTTTTGCACCTCAATCACTCGAAAGCATTTCATTGCTAGTACCGGCGTGACGGCGTCTGAGAGACTCTTGATTCACATCTGTACGACTACTTTTCGGAGTCTTGGTCTTGGGTCTGGACATTAGTCTTTTTCCAATTCGTTCCCACATCCCGGTTTCATTTGCAGATTCTACCCTTTGGGAATAGACTCGGCGTGAAGGTAGGCAAGCTTTCGGTGGCAATGTCGAGGATTGATTCTTGCCGACGTTGCTGGTTAAATACCTGTGCTAACTTGGTGATGAAGGTCTTACGATCCAAATATAGCGACTGACTTCGTTGTGCTCGTTTTCGGTGCACTCGATTCCTCGACGGTAAGCGGCAGACCCCTTTCCCTCTTCGGTTTCACTCCCTTGATGCTCCGGATGGTGGGAATCCTTGTCTTGAAGGTTCGAGATCACGGGTACCTGAGTCATAAGTGTTGAGTGGCAGCAACCATTATGCAACGTGGCCCAGATTAAGCCTCAAGATCTGTCTTCTGCGCCAGCATAATTGTTGAGGAGTTGTCACGCTGCTCGAGGTGACGTTGTGGAAGAGGCAGGAGCCGAGTTACTTAAAGGGATTCACTCCCGAGTCGCAGCAAGAGCGCCTCCAAGCTCGTTATCTCCTCTCCCTCCCACCGCAAGCGCATGCTTCTTCACACCTTTTTGTTCTTGCAATCGACTTGACCGAGCAAACGCTGATAGGCCTCTTCCAGCTCTTCTACGACTTCTTTTTACGACGTGTACGAGTTTTATCACGCACGGTAAGTGATTATTGATTTGCGATGCTTATCCCCAAGGCCGTCGAGCCATCGGACAATGTGGCCCTGGGAGGAGCTGATGGTCGAATCCTCCACCGGACAAGACATCAACAAACCTGGCGATGGATTTTCAAGGTCCAGCGAGTCGCGGATTGTCCAGATCCTACCGTCATGGAATTTTTCCTGATCGGGATGATTCTCTGGTTGCTGATTCACCAACCACTGTTGCGCCAGCGCCTCTCTGGCGGGCACTGTCAGCACTGTCCAACCTATCCTCGGCACCCTTCTCTTTGCTCTGGCTCTGGCTCTGGCTTTTGGCTTTGGCTCTGGATACACGGCGAAGCGTCGGCTCTGCTGACTTTGTCCCACCTCGCTTTTCCCCACTTGATTTTTCTCTCCCACATCACCACTTCGCATAGCCAGCGCCCTGGCTTGATGCGATTTCTCGAATTGAGGCGGGTACAGATTGCTAATTCGCCTGTTTTAGCCTCCTTTCTTTGTTGCCTTGCTCATCTCAGCTTCGCGACGTCTTCTGGTAGGTCGAACCATCGGGAGCAAACCACAGGCAGGTGTGCTAACCAACACAGAATTGCACCTTTCGCTCTCGCATCTTTGATCATCTGAGCATTCTCGACACCGGTACGTGCATCTTCGACCAGCTGAGCTACCCTCGACTATCGGTACATCGCGCGTCCACACTTCGAGCCAATGGCCGCAACCCCCGACTGTCGCAGGATACTAGTTCTTGGGTCAACCCTCGTCTGCTGATCAACTGTGGTTAACATTCTACAGCCCGAAATGGATCCTCTCAACGCTCCTTTCTCCGGCGTCCCTGCCAATGGTGGCGCTCCCGCCAACCAAATGTCGTTCCCCAACGGCACCCCTCCCAACCCTGACATGGGAGCCGTTGCCCCTCCACCGGGCGCTGGCCAGGAGCCTCCTAAGACGACTCTCTGGTACGTTGAAGGACGAATTGGCTCATAGGGTTAGCATGGCTGACTGAGGAACAGGATGGGAGAGCTCGAGCCCTGGATGGATGAGAACTTCATCAAGGGTGTCTTCCTTTCGGCCGCCGGTGAAACCGTCAATGTTAAGGTTATCCGTGACAAGAACTCCGGCAACGCTGGTTACTGCTTCGTCGAGTTCCAGTCCCCCGACGCTGCTACCAAGGCCCTTGGCCTTAACGGCACCCCCGTTCCCAACAGCTCTCGTCAATTCAAGCTGAACTGGGCTTCTGGTGGTGGCCTCGTTGACCGCCGGGACGACCGTGGCCCCGAGTACAGCATTTTCGTTGGCGACCTCGGCCCTGAAGTCAACGAATACGTTTTGGTGTCCCTGTTCCAGGCCCGCTTCCCCTCGTGCAAGTCCGCCAAGATCATGACGGATGCCATGTCCGGTCAGAGCCGTGGCTACGGATTTGTCCGCTTCTCCGACGAGAACGACCAGCAGCGGGCTCTCGTCGAGATGCAGGGTGTCTACTGCGGTAACCGACCCATGCGCATCTCTACCGCCACCCCCAAGAACCGTGGCAACCACGGCTTCGGCCACGGCCAGCACAACGGCCCCATGATGGGCGGCGGTGTTATGCCCCAGCAGCAGATGTGGAACGGAGCCCAGGGCTTCTATGGTGGCTTCAACCCCGCTACCCAGATGAACCAGTTCACTGACCCCAACAACACCACCGTCTTCGTCGGTGGTCTCTCTGGCTACGTCACTGAGGACGAGCTGCGATCCTTCTTCCAGGGTTTCGGCGAGATCACGTATGTCAAGATCCCTCCTGGCAAGGGTTGCGGTTTCGTCCAGTTCGTCCACCGTCACGCCGCCGAGATGGCCATCAACCAGATGCAGGGTTACCCCATTGGCAACTCGCGTGTCCGCCTCAGCTGGGGCCGATCGCAGAACAACTCTGGCGTAGGTACTCCCTACCGTCCTGCCCCTCCCCCTCCCCACTACATGGGCATGCCCAGCCACGGTCCCGGTAACTACGGCCCTCAGCACTTTGGCGGCCCTGCTCCTGGTCCCCAGGGACCTCCCGGACCTCCCGGCCCCCCCGGACCCGCCGGTCCTCCCCAGGTGAGCTGTCACGGAGCATGTGGAAGGAAGCACGCTAATCTATGTCCAGTAATTTGATCACGACCAACTCGTTGACGAAGGGGCTTTTATACGACCAACGCCCTACGCTATTTTTTTCCTTGGACTCAATTATCTTGCCTTGTCATTAGCCATCGTGTTTCGCAGATTTAGACTGCCTGCCGTGGCTAGCGATTGCGATGATACCCATCTTGCCTTTGACTTGGGATCATGGCTCTTTAAGTTTTATGGCAGCTCTGGATTTCCGATACGACACCACGCACCCCATTCCCTTGGTCTGAATCATGATTGGCGTTGGAGATCTTCGGTCCCCCTCCCGGTGGATTGTCATCAGTTCAAATTCATTTAAGCTAATTGCTGCTATGCTTTCTTTCCGTTTGCTTTGGTCACTCGCTGCTTTTCCTTGCTGCTTCTGACTGTTTTCATCTCTGGCGAACATGGTACTGCGTGATGTTGTCATGGCGTCGTTGCAAGTCTTTATCGCTCTCTGTCTGGTTATAAATGATTCTTCGTAGTCAGCCCAATTATGAGGGCTTAGCGAACTAGTCATTGGCTCAAGGCGTCTTGCGTGACGCGTCTCGGGGAGATGCGGTTACGAAGAAGGGAGGAGGATACTCTTGGGCATGTTTACGAATTCCTGTTCAAAGCTTGTATGGCGCGTTGAGGACGGTTTGTACGGGGTTATACCATTGTACCTGGAGTGTTTGGGGATATTGGAAGCCAAAAAGTCAGGGGGTTCAAGAATGGTCTGGTCTGGTATGGTCTGGTCTTTGGTGTGAGAGGTTTGTTTCTTGACGAGTGGCGATGAGGAGTTTGGCTTGTGGATTAGGGAGGAGTTTTGCAGCAACAACTGAATCAAGCCCTTCGTTAGCAGTGAAGCTTTTGGACGAGATATCTCCGCACTTGTGAAGCAACCTCCACCTACGAGCAGCTGACGTAATTGAGGCCAAGACAATAGGGTTTCTCGTCTGATTGGGCGTGGTCGTGGATCGGAGGAAGTTTCTAGGGCGCCTACATCCGAGTTTATCGAGTGTCGATGCAGCATGATATCTTCATGACCGTGTGCTAAGGTATGCGGGCGAACTCTATTCCGCAGCAACTTAAAGACGACGCCCTCCCTTCCCCTTTTGAGCCATTCACACTGAACCAATTCATTCACCTTGATGCAAAGTACAAACCATGTCCTCCTCTCCCACCGTCGACTTGACCCCATTCCCCGCAGCCGCCCCCGCGGGTCCCACGACCGAGCTTCGCTTCGCAGACGTGAGCTTGAGAGTTATGAATCATTATTACCTGTCCCATTGACCGTTGTTATAGGTGGCCGTCACGGCGACTGCGAATGAGTTCAAGGGTATCTACCGCGGAAAGAAATGTCACGAGCCAGACTTTGTTCATACATTGGAACGGGCCAAGGAGGCCGGTGTGAGCAAGGTCATGCTCACCGGCATGTCCCTCGCTGATGTGCCCTACAATGAGGCCATCGCCAAGTCCCGTCCTACGCAGTGCTACATCACCATTGGTGTGCACCCGTACCATGCCTCTGAGCTGGACGAGGGCGGTAAGGCGTACCTCAATGATCTGGAGCAAAAGGTCAAGGATGCGCTGGCGCAAGACCCAGTTCACATTGCCGCTTTTGGTGAGCTAGGCCTCGACTACGATAGAGAGGTTCATGCGTCCAAGGACGTGCAGAAACGTGCCTTCAAGGCTCAGCTTGACCTTTTTGTCGAGAATAAGTGGGATCTCCCGCTGTTTCTGCACTGTCGTGCCGCTTTCGACGACTTTGTCGAGATCATGACACCCTACATGGATAAGCTACCCCGCCGCGGCCTTGTCCACAGCTTCGTCGGCTCCACGTCTCAGATGGAGAAGCTCGTTTCCATGGGTCTCGACGTGAGCGTCAATGGCTTCAGCTTCAAAGACGCCGAGAGTCTAGAAATGGCATCCAAGATCCCACTGGGCTCGCTGCAGATCGAGACGGACGCACCGTGGGGAGAGCTCAAGTCGACCTCGGAAGTTGTGAAGCGGTACTGCACCAATGCCAAGGGTCTTCCTGCGTCGAAGAAGAAGGACAAGTGGGATGCAAAGTGCATGATTAAGGAGAGGAATGAGAGCTGCTCTATTGAAAGGGTTGCGTTTGTTGTTGCTGGGTTGAAGGGTGTTAGTGTTGACGAGGTTGCCGCGGCGGCGTGGCAGAATAGTGTGAAGATGTTTGGCCTCGGAAGAAGGTAATGAATAGTATATATGCATAGTATGAACCTACATAGTATGATTGCACACAAAAATCTACAGGTTCAAGCAAAGTACTAGTCTCAATATGTGATGGACGCTACCAGGTGAAAGTGGCTGACGAGAGCCAGTGGATCCAGACGTATTCGGATTCTGATGAAGCTATACGAATATCAGAACTGCGCCTCATAATTGGATCCTAAACGAGTCAAACACTCATTATCGATCGTGGACAATCTGTTTCAAGATGTTCAAGGCTGCAGTCTTCGAGGGTTGCCCTTAACAGGCTTCACCGCCCAGGCAGCGATGAAGATAAATTGGACGCTTTCCCCATGACAAGTTGAGGCACATTCAACTGGACTTGAACTTGATTCACCATGCCTTTTGATCTCAACTCTGTTCCTGATTATGATAACCTTCCCAAGGTTGAAGGCATGCCCAAAGGCTGTGCTTGGGGTGTCTTTGACCAAGACGGTAAAAAGGACATGGTTGGAACACTCAACTTCTTGACTCCAGAGGTTGTCAAGAAGGCCGCTCTAGAAGTCAAAGATGGAGTCTCAATCTCTCTCAAGTAAGAAGCATCCCCTCAACCATGATAGTGCTGACCTGTCCAAGCTGGCCCATCAATGCCATGAACAAGCTTGCTATTCCCGGGCGCAAGGCAGCTGAGCACAGAGTCTTGTACATCCCCGAAAGCCTGGCGGAGCTTCCTTTCGAGCAGGGAAAGTCGTGGGATGATGAGCTCGACTTTAATACCCAGGGCAGTAGTCAATGGGACAGTCTGTGCCATTTTCAACATCAGGATTCTGGCTTGGCTTATAATGGAGCAAACCCGGACAAGGAAGCTTTGTCTGCTGAGTCGACTGCGTCAAACACCATGCCGACGTTGGATCATTGGCATACACGTGGCTGTATCGCCGGAAGAGGTATCTTGATTGACTATGCCTCCTACGCCGAGGAGAAGGGTATCGAGTTTCACCCTTTTGACGGCAATCGCATCACTGTGGAGGATCTGGAAGCCTGTGCCGCTCACCAG
The DNA here is from genome assembly GCA_027569015.1 of Ascodesmis sphaerospora. NCBI lineage: Eukaryota > Fungi > Ascomycota > Pezizomycetes > Pezizales > Ascodesmidaceae > Ascodesmis > Ascodesmis sphaerospora. Next base: position 73,677 of record JAPPUR010000003.1, read on the forward strand.
GGTGTCGAGTTCCGGCCCGGCGATGTCCTCCTTGTGAGAACCGCTGCTACAGAAGTCGTCGACAACATGGACCCTGTGGGCTTGGGAAAGATGGCCGCTGCCAAACTGTCTGGCCTTCACGGCTGTGAGGAGACTGCGCGATGGCTCTGGAACAAGCGCTTCTCGGCTGCTGCATCTGACTCTAGCAGCTTTGAGGCGTTTCCTCCTCTAAAGCCTGATGGATCGATCGGTGGGATGAAGGATCTAGGTAAGTCAACCATGTGACCGATTGAGAGCATCCGCTAATACAATGCAGTGCTTCACACATATTGCCTCAGCTTCTTTGGCATGTCAATCGGCGAACTCTGGGATCTCAGCAAGCTGGCCGCATACTGCAAAGAGAAGAAGCGATACTCTTTCATGATCACCTCGTCGCCTTTGAACCAGCCGGGACTAATTGGATCGCCTCCAAACGCGCTGGCCATATTTTAAGCATTGCAGATGTAGGTATGCAGTTGAGGGCGGACAGATGAGGATAGCCGGCGATGGACTCTCCGCATTCGCAGGTGTCGGATTTCCTTTCTTGGAAGCCCGACGATGGGGGCGGGGTGGATGTCATTGAGGAGCGATTAAAATGTTCCCATGACCTTGAGGAATATAGAATAAATACTACAACGGTTCGTTACTTGTGCAGCCAAATATAATCATCAAAGCGTCAATTGTTGGTTGAAGAACTTGGGCCCAAGCTGAGCTGGCAGCTGTCCTTGAGCAAGCGATCATCTCCAAAAACCTCACCTACCGAGACGACGTTGAGCAGTGAGACCTGAGTTTGAGTGAGGACTTGAATCACTTACTAGAGTCTCTTATTGCACAACCAAATGGCATCGATCCACCGACCTAATCGTCGCATCGTCGGCGTCTCGACAAAGCTGTACTTCTCCGCCGCCCGTACCCGGGAGTATGTCGATCAGCTCCTGCAACTCCTCTCCGCCGACTCTTCAGTCCTCAACGACATTGACGTTTTCATCGTCCCCGACCACGTAACGCTCGTATCAGTCATCAACCAAGTCAAAGACCACAAGATCTGGTGCGGTGCTCAAGATACCTTCTGGGAGGACAGCGGCGCCTACACAGGTGAAGTATCATCTTCAGTCCTAGCCGAAGTCGGGACCCGTCTCGTCGAGGTCGGACACGCAGAGAGACGTCGTATCTTTGGTGAAACGGATGAAATCACGGCCAAGAAAGCAGCCGCAGCCGCGCGGAACGGGATGATCCCCCTTGTCTGCATCGGCGAGCAAACCCGGGGCGAAACCCACACCGCAGCCGTGACCCAATGCCAAACCCAGATCGAAGCCGTCCTATCAGCCGTCCCGGAACATGCCGAAGTGGTCTTTGCCTACGAACCAGTCTGGGCAATCGGAGCAGCGCAGCCGGCAGCCGCCGACTACGTCGTTGGGGTCACGTCTGCTATTCGGAAGCTGGAGAGCGTCCAGAGGAGAAGCGGGTCTACGAGGATTTTGTACGGGGGGAGTGCGGGGCCTGGGTTGTTTGAGAAGCTCAAGGATGGTGTTGATGGGTTGTTTTTGGGGAGGTTTGCTCATGATCCTGAGAGGTTTGTCAAGACGATTCAGGAGGTTGCCCGGGGATGAAACTCTCGTGGGGATGTTCAAGACCCTTTACAAGATAGCATATCTAATCCAATGATTTCATGGGTTTTCGTCATCATGATTACTTCTGTGATAAGTAGAAAGAATCCTCTGCGGCAAGAGACCATCTGTGACCGTGATAGAAGATCATTAAACCCTCCCCAGAAGGCGGCTGAGGGTGTGGCTGTTTCCTTTTGAAACTTCTGCATCACTATAGCAGAGCTCTCTTCGGTGATACCAAGCCGGTGTATCTAAATCATTCTAAACATGAGCCTCTGTTGCGTGTTGTGTCTCCCGACGATGATCAGAGGCAATGGCGAAGAAGAAATGTTTGGTATTCTCCCAGCACACATAGACGGGCCGCCCAATACCGCGGAACTGGCAAAGACTTGCAAAATTCCAGGTCTTGAGGATATCAAAGAAGGTGTAAACGTTAAAGAGAATGAATGAGTGAGCGAGATTCATGCCCCCATGCGGGCAGGCCCTTTATACATGTCAATCTCGACTTACCGCCGTATCATTACCAATCCGACCAACTACGAAAAGCCCGCGGCCCATTATCGAAGGATGGATAATTATTTCCTAACCCAATTGGAGGAAAAGTATCTCATCGGTCAAGATCCTAGATCTTTCCTATCCATCCATACTCGGTTATCTCAACCTCAAACCCCTGCATTCGGATTTGCCTCATTGTGGATCTCGTATTCGGGATTTCGACCAAACGCCAGCTTGGATCAACCCGCGGATAGTCGTACGCGAGCGATACGCTCTATCGTATTTCTTGTTCGTTTTCGCAAAAGGATTGCATCAGAACAACATGGATGAGAGGCAGATATTCGAAGCGAGCCGCAGGAGGTTATGGAGTTGGTCAGCGAGCGTTCAATCTTAACCGATGTTTAGTATCAAAGCCAGCCTCCGCTACGAGGGCACAGCAATTCTATATAAACAGAGGGTTCTTCTTGACTAAAACTTCTTTATCTCTCACTCAATCAGTCTTCTTCTTCATTGCCTACTCACTTTCATCCTTCCGAATTCAGCAACCCAATCATCACAATCAACAACTCGTCACAATGTCTACCGCAGAACTCATTTCCTACGACGAGGCGAGGAACCATGCCTTTGACAGTGTCCTTCACCGACAGTCAAAGAACTCCAAGGGTGGAATGCGTGCCATGATGAACAAGGACAACAAGGCCCACGCCGCTGCCGTTGACGACTACTTTCAGTACTGGGACAACAAGAAGGCTGAAGACGAAGTCCAGGCTGTTCGACAGGAGAGAACCGACAACTATGCCAGCCTCACAAGACAGTGAGTTCCCTAACTTGTCCAATTCATCACCATCTGCTGACTGCTTAGATATTACAACCTGGCCACAGATCTCTACGAGTACGGATGGAGTCAAAGCTTTCACTTCTGCCGCTTCGCCTACGGCGAGACTTTCCACCGCGCCATAGCTCGCCATGAGCACTACCTAGCCCACAGCATGGGGATCAAGCCGGGCATGAAGGTCCTTGACGTTGGCTGCGGTGTCGGTGGTCCTGCCCGTGAGATTGTCAAGTTCACCGGTGCCCACGTGACGGGTTTGAATATCACCGAGTACCAAGTCGAGCGGGCGAGGGTCTATGCAGACAAGGAGGGCCTATCTCATAAACTCAAGTTTGTGCAGGGAGACTTTATGGTGAGTCTTTTTCTACGTCTCTGTTGCATAGTTACTTACCAAGGGTGTTTGTAGAAAATTCCGTTCCCCGACAACTCTTTCGACGCTGTCTACGCCATTGAAGCGACAGTTCATGCCCCTTCGTTGAAAGACGTCTACAGCGAGATCCTACGAGTTCTAAAGCCAGGCGGTGTCTTTGGAGTTTATGAATGGCTCATGACGGAAGAATACGATAACGACGATCTCGAGCAGCGACGTATCCGCCTTGACATTGAGCAAGGCGACGGCATTGCGCAGATGTTCAAGATCTCAGACGGTCTCAACGCGATTAAGGATGCCGGCTTTGAACTTGAGCAGTACGAGGACCTTGCTGCCAACGATGACGGCCCTGCACCTTGGTACTGGCCGCTAGACAGCGACATGAGATACGCGCAGTCTCTCGCTGACATGTTGACCGTGTTCCGGATGAACAAATGGGGTCGTCTGGTGATGCACAACTTTATCGGGGCTCTCGAAAGTCTCTGGATCGCACCCAAGGGAACGAGGAAGACTGCTGAGAGCTTGGGCAAGGCGGCAGATGCATTGGTTGAGGGTGGTAAGAGGAAGTTGTTTACACCTATGTATCTGATGGTTGGGAGGAAGCCCACAGCTTGAGGAGTTTCTGGCAAGTTTCATTGGACAGGTTGTAAAATTGATATCATCTGATTTTGGAGGGACTGTGTAGTATTGGTATTCCATTAAGCAGTATAGAGCATGAGATAACCAAAAGAGGCTGAAAAGGCGGCATGTCTTGGATTCTGGAATCAGCGGGGTCCACACAAAGTGCAAGCAGGTGCATATGCAACCACTACAGGGGGCGTTGAAGGAGGGCATCCATTAGCAAAGTCGGTCAAGCAGATTAATATCGTCTTCTTTTTATTGCTACTGTATCTGATTTAATTGAATTGAATCAATGCTTGTGATACTCTTTGAGGTCCTTTTGGGTGTCATCTAGGGTACCCACGTGCCCAAACCTTAACCAACGGTTAAATCGGCTGCCCAGACGCTAAACCTCTCCCATGTCGCAACCAAATCTCACCCAGCCTCTCTTGACCGCGCGTCCGACAATCACACGGGGCAAGGTTTGGGATGGAATCATCATGCGGACGGAACAGCAGCGGCCCGGGAGGGAACGATCGAGAAGCCGCTATGGAGACGGTATCCAATGCTTTTGCTGCGTTGGCATAGTCGCCGACAAGCAAAGAGGCGTATGCTCCCGGAAGATATGCCACCCGCTTACCAAGTGCCGCGAATGGAAGATCTGTCAGCGGGACCCAACCCCGGTCGTCAAGGCAAGACAAGGCGCAGTCTTGGTTTTTTTATGGGGGGTGGCCGATGCTTGTCGATAGCATGGACCCTGGTGATACTCGCCAGAAGATGCTTGCTTGCCAGCTTGCCTAGACTACGGCGTCAGGGTTGAGTCCATGGCATTGACGACTTGTCCTGTTGTATGACGAACCCGGGTCGCACATCGCAGCGAGATCATTGGAAAACCCTACAAGGGGGACCTGCTCCGATGCCCCAATGATGATCCCTCACAGGGCTACGCGGCGAATGGAACCGGTCCATCTCACGTCATCATCCCCTTCGTGGCGGCTTGCTAGCGCCTCCCACCCTTGAACCGCTGGCGTTCATGGATGGGAGGGGATTGATTGCGCGTGTGGCTGGCGATCGCTATTCCGTGGGAGAGAGCTCGTGCTACTGATGCTTGCTACTGCAAGGTCGGGGATAATTTTTAATGCCCTACGCTCCCCCCTCCTCTTGCGATCGGCTTGAACCCTCTTCTTGTCTCCCCCCCGCGAGTTGGGTTTGCTTCATTGCGACCGACAGTTCCTCTTCAGCAAACCCGAGCAACTAGCACAATAGCTTATCATTGTGTTACGAATCAAGCTTGGAAAGAGACGGAATATTCTGACATATCCACGACGTGTGACGTAAAACGAGAACGAAGCCAAGGTCAAACAGCTCCAGAAACGAAACGAAACACCAAACACAAACACCCACTCAAGACATCATCAGCCGACGTCACCATGCTGCGCAAGAAAGAAACCCTCACCATCATCACGCCGATTCCCGGCTTCATCCCTCGCCAGCTCGCCATCGACCTCCTCCACTCCCACGGCGAGATCATCACCCTCAACCCGCTCGTACTCTCGCACAAGCCTATTCCCGCGCCTCGCAATGCCGCCGCCGACGAGTACTACAGCACCTGGTATGAGATTACCGAGCGTATCCAGTATATCCCTGGCATGGGCAAGATGGGCTCTGGCAAGCTCACCTTCAACGGCTGCTTCCACGACATGCCCTGGGGTATGCAATCGCACATCTATATCCCTCTCGGCATCGACATGAGGAATCGTTACCGCGTTCAGGGCAACCAGCCAGGAATTGAACCTCCCGAGCAGCCCGAGCTTGGCCTTGAGGAGTTGGGCGCACCCAAGGAGGGATTGTATCTGCGCACCGACGTCGACCTCAAGTGTAACATCACCATGATGGGCTTTGTCAAGGCCGAATCGAGAAAGGCTAGTGTGGAGATGGTTAACCGCATGGTCAAGAAGGCAGAGCTGCTTGATGCCGGTATTCTTAAGGGCATGTTTGAGGATGGAAAGCTCAAGACTGTCAATCCTGCCGATCGATCAAGCACCATGAACAATCAGTTTCTGCGACAGCAAACTATGGCCGCCGACACCCAATTCCCTCCTGGTCCTTCTCCTATGAGTCCTGCTCCTCTTTTCTCTCAGCCTTACCAATACCCTCCTCAGCAGCAGCCTCAGCCGCAGCCGTCACCAACATATCAGTACGCGCGCCCGGGCACAAGCGGATCTCAGTATCCCCAGACGCCGTACCAGATGCAGCAAGCACAGGCCCAGGCGCAGACGCCTCCGCCACCTTTCCAGAACAACAACAACTACGCGCCCCCGATACCGCCAAAGACATCCATGCAGACCATTCCCATGGAACTCCCGGGCGACTTTTATCACCCGCAGCGATCGCCAAGCCTGCACCAGTCCCAGCCGAGCCCCAACCTTGCCGGCAACAGCTACCGCAACTCGACCGCCTCGCAGGTCTCTTACGACCCAAGATGGTCTCACCCGCAGGCAAGCCCGTCGGTGCCCGACTCGCAGAGGAACAGCATGGCTTCCCAGCACAGCGGGTACGCGTCCCCTGGCCTTGCCCCTCAGGGATTTACTGCGGAGCTATCAGCACACAACGAAACAGCCGAGGAGCATAAGCACTAGCGGAGCAAACTAATCATGACAAAAGCTTTTCTGTTTTTATCACATTCTTTTCTGGAGCCAATGATTGATTGATTGCTCGGGATGGGTCGGAGTGCTGCAGGTGATACACGGGACAGGCGTTGAGGTGCAAACTTGGATAGTTACGATTTGGTACAATATACCCTGTTTTTGCAACTGAGATTCCTTTGTAGGGAAAACATGCTGCAAACTTGAGAGAGCAAGTGACTGTCCTGAATGGCTGATTAATCGATGATGAAGCACGACTATAAATACTGGCTGTTGTCCTCATGTTGGGCCTCCTGGACACTGCCATTCAGGACCCTTATCACTGTGACTTTTATATATCCAACACATCATTCCCCGCGGCGTCGTCGCCCCCCATCCCTGCTCAATATCATTCGAGGACCCAGGCCATTTGGAGGTCGCTCAGCAAAGACAAGCGATTGCGATGCCAGAGAATTGCAGCTTGGATGATGAAGTGCTCACCCAAAAGAACTCGCTCAACCTTGTCCCTTGTTCCATCTATATACTCCATTCAAATCTTCTCGAGCACGGAGAGCCTCTTTGAACCGACTGGGCGCCTCTATATATAAGCCCGCCACACCTGTCGCTGTAGACAGCCGAGCACTTCTCAAGATCGAGCATGCGCGACCCGATGAAAAAGAATCCTGCTGGCCAGTGATTGATGGGTCTGTGAAGCCCAGCAACTCCATGATTTCACTGTCGGCATTGGGTTCATCGATTACATGCCTCCGTTGGTCTTGCTCCTTGCTTCGTCTCGCAAGAAGGGCCGGATATTCCTGTCGCTACACGCAATCAATGGAATTGGCGGCCATGGGGTGTCGAGAGCAACTGTTCAGCTTGTTGACTCACCCATCTATCCAGCGATCCACCCACTATATATACTCAGCACATCCTTGGAAGGACAAATGGTCACCGAACCTCGTAGCATCAGTCAGATACTTCAATCTGAGCGAGCCGGTTTCTCTACCCGGCGTCCTTTCACGCACTTCCATTCTGCCTCTGACCACCTCCCAATCCCTAGGCCAGATGTCATTGCGTGGGCTTCTCCTCTCTCATGGGCTCGTCCCCACTCAGAGCGACCAAATGGGGAGATGTTCCCGACTTGGAAGCATTTTCCAGCGAGCCACTTCAGAAAAGACTCTTTGAGATGAAGCTCGGCTTGATATCACACGGTTTCGATTTTGTCGCGCCAACTTTACAGAACGTATCTATCTATATAACAACACTCAGACCAAGACCGAATTTGTTCGGTACGCGCCCTTTTGTTTCATCTTCCTACTGTCAGAACCGCTGCAATTGCGTGGGCCTCTCGCACCATGCAACTATAAAGCGAGAAGGGAGAACCATCGAAGACAAAAAGCGACTGCAGCCGACAAAGCAGATGGATCCAGAACCATGTGTGCGTCGCCTGTGACATGATTGCGTCCTGCTCACAAAGACTTTACCGGCTTGACCTTTGACACACGTCACTATGTACCATCCTCAAAGCGCAGAGGATATTGCGATTGCATGGGTTTATCATTTCAGCCAAGAGCAACAAGAAGTCCAGACTGATATAGCTCATCAGGCGTGTCGGAAGTTGCCTGTTCTCATGTTTCGCGGTCTCGCCCAGCTAGCGTTGACTTCACAGAGCGGACCTATCTATATACCATCCCAGAAGCAACCGATATCTACCCTGGGATACTCTGGGACCTATCGCCTTGCCCCGTCTTTCAGATGCAGAGGAAGGTGCAATTGTCTTGGCTTCTCCTATCAGGCAGAGGAAAAGAGGAAGATGTGACACCTCGATAGCAAGTGCGGGTCAACCACTGCCAGCGACACACATCGAGCAAGGTGTGTGACGATCTGTGAGGCGCTTGGCTTCACATTCTGGGGTCTCCTTTGCGAGCAAGACTTTACAGAGCCTATATATACTGTCCCTACGATGTACGACATCATCTGGCTGTGTAGCTTCAGTTCGCACGTGTCCCACTCTACGTTGGAGTGGCTGAAGCGTCACGCGGAATCCCACATGGATTCCTCATTCGTCTTTGATGGCTATGGGTCTCTATACTAGCAAATGTTATTCCAAGTCGTCTCCAGACGTGCAGAAGGCCGATACGATTGCGTGGGCTCTGCGCTCTTATTGGGCCTACCTATATATCGACACGGCCTAGACGGAGGATAGAGAGCAAGACCTACAGAATCGCCTATCCCCGTTGACTGGACCTTCTCACACAACGCAGTCTCATCTGAGGAGATTTGTAAACTCTCCTATCCTATATGCCACCCCAGAGAGAGGACAACGTCATCTTCCAGAGGAACCTTTGCGATATCTCATAGGTCCCTCAAGACTTGGCCACAGTCCGATCTATACATCTCCCGAGATGCGCAATGTATTCTTCTACCTATGAAGCCTCTGGCACCTAATCCAGAACATACGGGTCCTCTAGGAGACACCGCAACGCAACCCCCCTCCCTCCTTGTACATCAGCAAAGTCGCGCCTGACCCAGACAAGGCTGATCTGACTCCGGCTAAGAATAGCATCGCTACTGCAAAGGAAAATGCAGAATTTGGAGGGACTTCTCGTATGAAGGGGGCGAAATGGATCAAGGTCGAGTTTGACGCACCACCTTTGACCAGCAAAGCTGCCATGGAGATGTCGACACGTATATACGCCTCTTGGCCTCTGAGAGAGCTTCACTGCCAGTCAGAACAGCTCTTTGCATCGCATGCTGCAGAGGAAAATGTGGGAGATGACGTGGGTTTCCTTTACCAGGCGAGGCAGGATAGAGGTTTAGTTGCTACGCCCCCTGAAAGCATACAATTGCGACAACGGGATCAAGACTATATACACAGGGATTGGGGAGTTCCGGACATCCAGTGCTCTTAACCCCACGCTCTCTTGCATTCTCGACTGCAAAGGAAAATGTACCTACTTTCCCGGCTTCTCGTGTCAGCTATTGAATAATGTCTGCTCGTCGCGACACTAGAAAGAAGAAAGCATCGTCAGAGAGATCTATTTTATATATACGTCAGTTGGCCTCAACACGGCAACAGCAGAAGAAGAACACCTTGGGAAGATTTGACAAGCCCGTGCCAAGATCCCAATCGCATTCTTGGACGGATATATTTGCCCTCCCCTGAGGCAAGCTGAAAAGCTCCAACCTGCTGCTGGCTGTCAATCCCTTTTTTCTTTTGCGAAGGAGCTCATGGTGACCCTATCCGTGCGATCGGTACACTCGACGATATACTCTCAATCCTACCATTTCAGAACCATGAGATGACCAACATGCAGCTCATTGAACTATGTATATTGAATACCAACTGAGAAACGGCGGTGAAATCATTGGCTATCTTTGCACCGGCCGTACGGGCTAGTGTCTGCGTACTGCCGTCCATTGGCCAAGCCCGTTTCCCCAGAAGTCCTGTTTCCTGTCGCCTGCATCGTGGGGATGGATATCGCCGACACCGATGTCAGCGGAGACTCAACGATGTCGAAGGCTTGAAGGTTCCTCTTATATATATACTCGACTACTAGTCACCATTGTGACAAGACCTCAGGAGAATGCAGGATACGAACTCAGATGAAGCTCTGCATTGAAGGCAGAAGAAGACGGACGCTGATACCGCCCTATGGTGCTTCGAGCACCAGGCTCTAATGACAAGGAGCTCGACATTATATATACGTCACTTGGCCAGGGGGCGACCAGAACTCATCAAGCGTGAGTTTCGTGGAACGGGCAGATTCGCGATGAGGACATGGACTCAGCTTTCACTGGACACCCGTCAGCTCTTGGAAGGGGTTGTAATCCGCGAGAGGCCCCCCCCATGGCCGGTTTTCCCTCGCCCTTCCTTCAATACCATGCGCAATCCTGCAAGGCGGATAGGCGTATGGCGAGCCGTTTCAATGCTGCGTTGTCATCCGATGAGTATGCTCCCTGGCTAGCCCGGTAGAGCAATAGCTCTTTGCGTGATCCAGTCTACACATCACCCCGAGGGGTAAACGAGTTCAGGCTGAGATGGTATATCCCTGGTCCTGTGAACAGACTACTGCCTCTGCCCACCACCCGTGGCAGTGGGTCGTACCGGAAGAGCCGTGCTGCGAGCAGGAGCAGCTCTCTTCGCATCGCTCGCTCATGGGCCAGTGAACGCCGGAACGGACCAATACAGCACCTCAACAATGGACCGTGTCATGACAACTCCTCCATGCGTGATTGTTCCTGGAATGCAAACGCTCAGGATCCTTGAGTGTGTTATTGGCTGCCAACTTCGAATGGTTCTGTTCGGAGAAGCTGCAATAACCCTTCAACACCTTGCCGGCATAAAACACCGCCATCTACGTTTTGGTGACTGGCCTCGGGGTGCTTCCAAAGTCAGGACTCATGACAATCGGTCTTCGGCCTTTTGCTGCGTATTATCCTGGGCCACGAGCAAGTGCCATGACGGTATCTGGATGATGAAGCATCTAGAAGCTGCATTGACGCGTAGAGTCTCGTCCCGGGGAGTGCGGACAGACCTGATGAAGCACCGCATGAAAAGCACCCCCTTGTTATCGGATGGTATTTATTTATCCTATCGTGCCTTGGCGGTTGGAACATGACTATATAAGCGAGCATACTGGTCGCGTTCTCATTTGAACAGTGGCTGTCGACAAAACTTGGTCCCACTGGTTTCCTCCAAGCGGACATCGGAAGCCCTTCTCCAGCCTTTGATGAGCTCGACATCCTCAAGACTACGGCCAAGGAGGTTGTTGCTGAGCTCCCTTCTGGGACTTGCATCATTGACATGGGTGCGGCCGACTCAATCAAGTTCGAGCCATACGTGCACGAGTTTCTCGCGGGTGGCAAAAAGTGTACATACGTGCTCCTTGGCTTTTCCACGGGACCCGGTCGACCTGAAGGACGACTTCGCGATGAAGAGGCATTCAGAGGTGCTTCAAGAGCTCTGACCTAACTGATCGTGTCACTCATTTCATCACTAGCCGGACGAAGCTCGCATTTTTTCGTTCCGGTTATCGATGGTGCGTCGGAGCACTTTCACCAACAACCTGTCACTCAGCGACCATGCGCCGCACGGCTATCTCATTCTTGTGTTTCCCAGAGCTCTCTCCCTCCGCGAGATCCGGGCACAATGCGTTTCTATATATACTTAATGAGAAACTTTTTGCTACCTCATCTAGAAGCGTGGGACATGTGTCGTTGAGCAGTTGGTGTGGCGATGTATGCGCTCTGGCTCTGACGTGCACGTCTAACATGCTCCTTCGACTACAACGATTCAGAGAGACATGTCAGTGAAAGCGCATTGCCATCGGCCCAGTTCACAAATATATATATACCACGCAGCGGACGTGCAACAGCCGGGCCTGATGGCTGTGTGCCCGGCCTTGTTCACTCAGTCTGAGCAGGCCAGAACATCTTGACCAAGTTTAGCAAGGGAAAGAAGTTCTCAGCCAAACACGAGTCCATAACAGCTATGGCGTCTTGTGGCCGGTCCGTCCCTGTATAAGAATGACGACGCAATGGGCGAAGAAGTGGACGAAGAGTTGGTCGAAGAAGATCCGGCTCCTCGTGCAAAAGACCACGCAGCTCGAGAGGGTGTGTTGTCGCCCTCTAGTATATAAAGGCCACTCTTTACCGCTTTCTCAGGACAGGGGACGTCAGGCAGAGATTCATCAACTACAACTGCGAGATCCGGGTCCACGAATGTATCCGTCGATGGCAATAAACGGACAGCCTCGGCGCACCACGCGGCCTGGTTCATGCTCAGTTGCCGGCGCCAACGAGAAGATAAAGGCACCACGACTCAGAATACGGCCGTGAAGATAAAATTTACGGAAAAAGAATAGTCGAGGCGCCACTGGCGGCATCCTGTTGTGTGATGACCGCTCGCCCAACCAACCGATGAAGCCCGAAGACGTGACATTTCCGTGCTGCCGATTTGCAGGTACAGAGCGCGTGTGTCTCCCTCACCTCATTGACCGAACATCGCATCTCGTGCAGTCTCCCAGCATCACCTTGAACTAAGTGGCCGCTCCTCTGGCTGGTCATCGACACCTACATCTTCATCGTCATCCTATATATTAGAACGGCCCAAACGACGCAAATGGTCCCGATCTGCCCCGACAGCACGGATCGCGACAAATGATACAACAAAGCCAGTGCCCAAGTCACGACAATGAGCCACAGCGAAGAAGACTTCCGAGAGGAACTTAGGCTCGCCGGGCCCTTTGGCCCTCGACACAGCCCTCTGTTCTTTGACGACCTTGACGTTGAGTTTCGAGTCGCTCTCGTCTAATTTCACTATAGACCCTTATACACTTGAACGGTTCTATTGAACATTGAAAATCTTCCACGACGGGGCTCCGCCTGAAGAGGAGCCACCTGATCCAAAGAAGTAGGTCGAGGAGGATTTCAGTGCTGATAAACCCCCTTGGTCTCTCTGGCGCTCTCATAAATATAATTGACGGTTGCCATGCTAGAAAATAGCAATTATACACCGGCAGAACCGAGTTCTGGAGGGACATATTACCCTGTGGCCACATTCTCGGGTCGCGCCAGAGCCTGGATCACATCCTTGGTTGCCTCGCCTGCTGCCCGGATCCCAAGGACGACGGGCCAATGACCTTTCCGATCCTGAGAGATGGTACTTATGCTTTTCGCTTTCTGAGCTCATGCTTGTCCTGGCGCTGATGCTATATATACGGAGATCTATGAATTGGCGGGGCATGTGTCCGCACTCGCCATCGCCCGCACAACGAGAATATTGCATGAAACGGCATTCGGCTCCTCTACGGGGACTTTCCAAGACACAAAATGGACAACACAGCCATGCAATTGTTCCGCTGTTGGTAATCGGGGCCTTGACATTGCGGCGTGGCTGCGGCGGGTGGTCGGGATGCGGAGGAATTGCGGACTTTGCAATCCCGACTCCGCTGGCGGGATTGAACAACTTCGGAAACATTTGGGGTAAATTTTAAGGATTCGACATTGAAATGGGTGTCACGCCCGGGGTTTCAATCGATGGGGATTTGTAAGAATGGATTGCGAGATTGAGCTGCGTGAGTATATATGTTGTGTGGTGATCAGCATCATGGTGTAAGTAAGAACAATAACATAACAAACACTCTCAAAGCAAAGATCAGCAAATGATTCGCTGGAAAGCATATTAAACTTTATTGAATCTCATCCATCCACTCATCATGGGTCTCTTTCAGCCTAGGGTCGACCCTCTGCCTCCCGGCATTGACCTCTCCTCCAAAACCGCCATCGTCACGGGCGCAACATCAGGCATCGGTCTCGAACTTTCAAGGCAACTGCTGGTCTTGAAGATATCCACTCTCGTGCTCGCAGTGCGAAATGTCTCCAAGGGAGAAGAAGTTCAAAAGCGTCTCCTGTCTGACCCAGCTGTCAAAGCGGCCAACCCGCAGGCCGCGGTCAAGGTCATGAAGCTCGACGCTGAAGACTACGCCAGCGTGCAGTCATTCGTTGAGGCTTTTAAGCGGGAGCATAAACAACTCCATGTTCTAATGCTTAACGCTGGAATCGGCACCTTTGGTCGCGAGTTTGCGCCTACAGGACATGAGAAGAACAACCAGGTCAACTACTTGTCCAACGTCCTCCTCCAGCTCAGCCTCCTCCCTCTACTCGAAGCCACGGCTAAAAAAGAGGGAGCGCCGACACGAGTCACATGGACGGGAAGCCGTATGCACAGGCTCACCACTCTGGCTAGCAAGGCTCCCTTGAAGCCCGGAGAAGGTGTCCTTGAGCATTTTGACAAGGGAAATGCTCCCGCTCTGGCGGGCTACCCAGACAGCAAGGCCCTCGTCGCCCTCTTCCAGCTCGAGCTGGCACAGCGATACAGCCCCGAAAAGGTCATCGTCAATAGTTTCTGTCCGGGAATGGTATCGACGAATCTGTCGAGTACAGCGCCGGTGTACGTGCGCATTCCCGTTGACATGATCAAAGCCCTTCGGGGGCGGTCGACGGAGCAGGGAGCCTGGATAGGGCTGCACGCGGCACTTGTTGCGGGGAAGGAGACGCATGGGATGCCATTGGATGATAAGGAGATTGTTGATCTTGGCGCATTTTTGAAGTCGGAGGAGGGCGAGAGGGTGAGGAGGTTGCTTTGGGATGAGACGGTGGAGGAGATGAGAGGGTTGACGGATGTACCGTCGTGGATGGAAGTCAAGTCATGAGATACGGTTGTGTGACTTTTATTTACACCTTTTCATTTGTACCATCAGAGAGAAAGAGATTCTGATTCACGCACTGTCAACGCAACGCTTTGTTTTGATGATGCAAGCCACCACACCAGTGACCAAGACATGCAGCAGATTGATGCCTGATTTCAGCCCTCACCAAGATCAGGCTGTCGTCGCACACAGCCAGTGCAACGCGCATCTCCAACGTTTCATCTCCACCTCAACCAACAAGGTCGCGCTTCATCACGATGAATGACGCGAGTGCGAGAAGCGTCAGCTGCGCGGGCTGCAATCGCAAGTTCATGAGCGACGAGGCTCTTCATCAGCACATTCACGATAGAAAGGACGCTGCTCACGATTTCATTCCGCCGGAGGTTCCAGCTAGGAGCATCGCACCAACACCCAGGGTCATGACACAAACCCTGATCATGAGCCAACTGCTGATGTGATTCAGGCTCCAAACACCCAGAGCTCACCAGTGAGGGCCAAAAAGGGATGGTTCTTTAAAGGCACGGGCACACCTCTGATCTCCATTCAAAGCTCTCAGGTCCAGCCAGGCCATGTCGCTGTGACTAGCGATGGCGGATACGAGCTTCTCTGCAGTTACAGCTGGGTCATCAAACCACAGCCCACAGTCTACGTCCCAGGTGAACCTTTCTTGTCCGGTTGGGCGATATCGCAGCTGACAGCCACAGGCGAGCCTCCAAGACTGGTTTCCAGATCCCTCCCGATGCGCGTCTCTCCAGATTCAGGCGTCCACTTCATCGACCAAAACAGCTTCCGTGTCCCCAAGTACCCTTTCGAAGTCGTCTTTCGGGCCATGGATGTCATGAACCCTACATCCAGGTTCACCGACATCGATGTCCTCACCAACCGCAACAGTCTTCGCCACCTGCTCGACTTTTGTCATGGGAAGTGCAGAGACGGCTTCCGCATCGACCTGTATCTCATCCAGAACACCCTCGTCATCGAGAGATGTGAAAGGTCGACAAAGGAAATGATCAGAGGACCTGGGAACTCGGGCTTTGGCCACAGCTTTGAGGAAGCTGTCACTGAACCGCCACCAGACATGACTGACATTGCAGGACATCACCGCGTTCTTCGATATGACCTTGGAGGCTTGAACTGTGCCGTCCGCTTTGAAGTTGATGCTGTTAATAGCATACCCGAGACTGAGAATGGTGCTCAGCAGACTGACGCGCCTCCTGGAGCCTCTTTAGATCAGCTCGCCCAGTTACTGGTGGATGTTTCCTTTGAAAGCTCGAAGGAGATGCCCTCATCACCCGGCGCTAGAAGCATCCGGGTACTCACCCGTGGCACGGCACCTCCCCAAACGCAAGCAGCAGAGATCAAGTCCATCCGACGCAACGGGAAGTCCCTAAGCACGATGCTACCCCAACTCTGGTTCGGCCGGACTCCCTATCTTGTTCGGGGATATCACGGCGATGGAAATTTCACCTTGATCCGCAACGAAAACGTCGAGGAGAAACTCAAAGACTGGGAGGCTAAGGACGAGAACCAGATGGCTTTGCGCGGCGTGGTATCGCTACTGGGACAGCTGCGAGAGGTCGTGAGGTACTCCGAGACGAAGTCGTGCATTGCTGTGTGCTTGAGTGGCAAGCCCCTGGAGCTGCAGGTGTTTTCTACAGTGCAGAAGAAGCTGCCGCTGCCGGAGAAAGTGATTTGGAGATTCTGGAAGAATGATTGAGAGGGGATAGACTCTTGGTGGATGGCTGCGACGTGAGGGACTATTGTCCTAGCATTGCTGATGCTTCCTTTTAAGAGGGAAAGCAATCGCACACACGAATTTACGATGCTTATCAGCCCCCATGGTTACAGGAACTGCGGTAACAAATGCAGAATGTTCATGTAGAGGGTTTAAAGTAACAATGAAATCCAATTCTCAAGACACCACTGGAAGAGGAGCCCTCTTTCAATAGTCGCAAGACCGGCAAGTGCTTTGGGAACGAGACTTGATAGTTCAAGAAGTATTTGATATGTATGCTATTGATCCGAATTTCAATTACAGCTGGCGGACATATTCCTCAAAGCTATTCTCCCCAGCCCACCATCACAACATTGCACCCCGCGCATCACTTCATATCAGGAACCGGTTCATTCCTTCTGGGACACGCTGGGCAGAAGAGATCAGCCGAGGTGCGTTCGATCGGGGTGATCTTGCCACAGTCTCCCATCCTGCCCTTCTTCTTCATGGCCGCGGGGCAGATCTGCTGGGACCACGAGTTGTCGTAGAGCTTCTTGCACCAGGCGCAGGTGGCCCGGGTGAAGATGCGCTTGCACATGGTTGCGGGGTTTCTGGTGCTTCCCTTGGGTTGGTTTCGTTGAGATATGGAGAACTGTCGAGGTGAGTATTGCGTTGACGTGAACTGGTAGGGAGACTTGGAGGAAAGGGATGAGAAGTGAAGTCGGTTGGAGTTCTAACTACTTATAGTTGCTTGGTGGTACTGAATCAACAGGTATTATACAAAGGTGTGTAAGACGAGAGACTGAGGCTGCAGCATGGGGAACACAACGTCGAGTTGGGAGGGTCAGTGACTGGGAGAACAAGCATTCCACGAGGAAATATCACGTATGACTTCATTCACCATCTCAACGCTTCATTCATCGCAGTCTTAAAAATCCACCTCCCCTTCTCACACGTCTTTCACTGCAACTCCTAGGTTCCCACCGATGGGTTTGATCCAACGTGACGCCCTTTGTCTGGACAACCTCGAACACCGACACCGGAGTAAGGCATCTAGAGTCTGTGAGGTTTTGTATGTGTAGTCCCTTTCTCAACTACGGTTCTCGTTGTTTGCCTAGGTAACCGTGAGTCGAGCCAACAACCAGAGCAACCAAGTTTCGGAAACAGAGCATTAACCACCCTATAGTCCTAGAGTCTGTCCGGGATGTGACATGTCTGCTGTTTGTTGTTGACGGCGGACCCCTTTTACGTGTCAGAGCTGCTCTCTCTAGTTGGCGATGTTCACTAAGCTTTTGATGCTCTTAGCACCCAGGTTGGAACCCATGTTCCCTATTCTTGTAAACGGCCAGTCATAGAGTCGACGCATGGTTAAGTAACCATCCTCTGCTTCTTAGGAATATCACGCAGAATGACAAACGTTCAGGGATGACCAAGCCAACACACTAATGATGCACACTGAGCAAACAATAAGGGAGAAAGTTCAACTCATAATCATCAAACGGCAGTGATCAACATACGACGAGACGATGCAAGTTTGACATGAACTATGAATCTTGTCCAAGGTGCTGCAAACCCCCGAGAATCTAATCACCACTTGATTCTTTCACCTTGAAGAGCAGACCAATATTATCACTTGTGAAGGCAACAAAAGCTGCTGATGGAGCCGCTTCACTTGCCGTTAGGGTCCTCTTGATTGTCATACGAATCGCCATTGCAGTTACCACCCCAGTTAGAGTCAACAACCCAGTTCAGAAGAGACCTATATTGAAATGGGCATGGGTTCACTGATACTAGATGCACTAGTAATCGCCCTTGATGCTATTACAGATGGAGCTGATGCGGTCGTGGAATTCTTCGGCAATGTTGTCGAGAATGGAGTCATTAGTAATAGGGGAAGGCAGGAGGATAGGCGAATTTACGGCAAGCGTCGAGGTTGACCTCGACTGTCCTCCACTCACCGTCCCAGCGTGTTTTGGTCAAGTAGTAGACGGAGCTCTTGGCTTTGAGCTTGTCGGTAGGAGTAAAGTCCTGGGGATCGGCTGGCGCGGCTGATACGGCGAGAACTTGGACGGCCAGGACAGAGCAGAGGGCCTTGATGGAAATCATATTTCTGGATGTAGAAAAGAGCGGATAAAAGTTGCCGTTGTTTACCTAGTGAGGGATGGAGGAACAATAGAATCCACAGCGAAACCAGACTTTCTTTTACCCGTATGAAAGAAAAAGAGTCTCATCCTGATCGGAAAACTTCCTCTGCCTTGTCAGCCTAGATAAGACAGCTTCAGCGTCAGCCGTCGAGTTGGTGCTTTTGACATAGAGACGATTATGTAGCCAAGCTTGATCATAGCCCGGTCTTTGTTTAGCTAATGCCAAGTAAAGCTGGTAGCATGTGCCATGTTGATCCACCGAGAGAGGCTGAAGAGTTTGGAAGTGTTTGCTGTAGGCCAGATGACTCTATGAGATCTACCAGCGGGCTGATTCCTCGACATGGAGGATCTGAATCTCGAAATTAGACTGTGCCGATAACTCGGCCTAGGTCCTGTTAGTCGCATAGATGGGCCGAAAGGACCTAAAAGAGCTCTTTCAGACATGCAAACATTGCTGACTGACTTATCTGTAGTTCCCTTGCCTTGGAGATGTAGGTAGGTTTGGAAATAATATTGGACAGGAAGGGTTTCCACACAATAGCGAGGATCACAATGCCACAGTTGTTACAGATACGCGAGCCAACACCAAACATAGTTCACATACCAGCACGGAATATCCGGAATTAGTCTCCCCAGTAGATCAGGATGACTTGGCTCAAGCTTGAGAGCCAAGACGCGGGGTGATGCTAATCACAAGTTCCCGCAAGGATGAGTTCCAAAGATTGTTGCCAAGACGCCAATCGGAATAGGTTCCTGTCAAAGCTTAGACGCTTGTCTTGCCCGTATGGGGCCTGGGCGTGTAGATAAACATAGACGACAATGCGACTATGAGGATCTTTTTTGAAATATTCTGAATTATTGTATTATCTTAAAATGGTTCTTTTTTAACTTCTTTTTATTACGAGGTGTTGGGCAACCCTCTTAATATTCCAGCCTCTGGTTTGTCTTGACCCGTGTGGCGCCTTAATTTAACTCGACATGCCTGGGATGCAATAATAAATCCTTCTTCTGTCACTCACGTATAGATGGCACCTGATGTCAGCAACTGCCAAGAGCGCCTTCTCTTCTCAGCTGTCAGCTTGGCCAATCAGTAGCTTGTCGCTTGCCCAGAAAACCCTGCGGCACGAGCAGTGACGAGCCGTGCATTGGACTCTGGAGCCGACCGGTCAGGAGAAGTGCAATAAGCAGCTGATGATACCTATATCCTGGAATCAGGCTGTGAAGAACCAAGCTTGGCGTGGTAGGGCAAAAGTACTTTGACTCACCCCCTATCTCACTCACCAGACAGCTCTTTGTAGACTGTTGCCAATAGAATGCGATGAATGTGATATTGGTTTGAGTGGTAATCGCTTCTAGACTCCTTCTACTGCCTAAGAAACTCTAATTAAGGCTCTCCATGTGGCAGTCAGGCTCTCCGGTAGTCCGGGTCCCGGGATTGTCGCCTTACGCCTTATGCATTATGCATGATGCACCCTGACGTTTGAGGCCACCCATGATACGCCACCGACTCATATTACCATGATTTCATTGATTCATGTGTCCGAGGGAGAACCTCAACTCCTTTTTGAGCCCCTTTTGATTTTCGCCATGTGACCCCCCTCGGAATAGGGCTGCGAAGAGATGCGATGAACTCGGTCATCCACAGTCATAGAGTAAGAGTATTTAGGCATAATTCTGGTCGAGCCGATGACTGTAGCTCAGCTAGTTAATAAATCATTTGAGAGATCCTGGCCCAACTAGTCTGCTCTCATCCAAGCCTATTCCCCATGTAGAAGTGAAATCCTCCAAAAGCCAAGGGATTAGAAATCCAGGTTAAACGTACAGATCTCGACGTACTTTTTATTCTAAAGACAAAAGAAAAAATCCCTGTTCCTAACGGTCAACTTCTTTCTCCTCCATAGAGATTGTATCAACAGGCGCTGCGAGTTCCTCTTTGACATTTTCCGTCTCCCCATCCCTCCATGCCGCAAGCATGCTGGAAAGCTCATCAACAACCCAACTCTTCCCAATGCGCTGTTTAGCCGAAGACCATATCTTTCTTGCCTCGCAGGCATCAGGAGAATAAGCGTACTGAAGGAATTCAGTTCCAACAATATTTTCAAAGACATCCTTGAGTTCCTTCAAATCGTCATTCTTAGGCGTCTCTTGAGCATGAGCCCAGATGCGCTCTTCATCTATGTACTCCTCTACGTCAGAGCTCCAGTAAGCTTCAATCCACAGCCAAGCTGGAGGAGCGAATGCCACGACGGCTGGAGCAAAGTGGGCTTCGTCCCAATCCAAAATTCCTGTCACGGTGGCTGTTTCGTCGTCAGGAGTGGCGACCATGATGTTGCGGGGGAAGAGATCTCCATGGTGGAAATAGTATATTGGCGTATCTGGTCCAAATGTTCCGTTCAGCGCCTGCATTGACTTGACCATCTCGATCAAGCCCAGCCATGGTCCGTCTCCAAATCCTGGTCCTGAATACTTCTTATTCCAACGTGAAAGGCGCGCGCAGAGCATTTCGACTGGATGCTGTGGCTCAATTGGCTTCTTGAAATCTTCGGTGTCGCCTATAAATTTGAAATCCTTCGTGGGGATGGCTTGGGTAGAAGTCTCGGTGCTCTCGAAATCTGGCAGACCTCCTGTTGGATTGGTGGCTTTCCGGATATCAAGGGAAAATGCAGCCATCTGCTTCGTAACCAAAATTCGTTGTTGTTGATTCAATTCATCCCAAATATCAATCAGGCGTTGTCCGGGGAGCCTGAGTTGTAGGATGTATGGTTGCCCGATAGGATTCGTACCCGAGGGGTCCTCATCCATGGCCACGACCCTAGGAATACCAAATTCCGTGTAGGTGCTCGCGAGATCCAGGATACGCTTGTCATAGGCTAGATGTGCTGATTGAAAACGCGGGATGCGAAGCACGTAGTCTCCTGGGGGTAGAGAGTTCCTGTGTGGTGTAGAATTCTCCCTGGAAGGCGCCATGTCTGCTTCTTCGGTATTCTTGATTTGGGAAGCTGGAGGAGGTTCTGGGGCGACTTCCGGTTCCTCTGAAGCGATTGCTGGCTTTTCTCGAACGTGTATGCCGATGACCCGGTTGCTAAAGCCGCCCTTCATTCTCTCGATGCGAAAGTCTTCCGGGTCGTAGGATGGCCAATAGAGATGGCATAGCCGCGGAACCTTGCCCTTGAACGTCTCAAACGGTTCATGATCTTCGTACTCGGCCGTGGAAGTCGGGGACGCGCTCCGGATGCTCTCTATCATGCTTTGAGGGCTCGCGCAGGACCCGTCCTGTCTGCTGGACGTGGGAAGGGCGGTGTGTTTGTTGTTGTTCGGTTGGGAGTGAATCAAGACTGTGCTCTGCCAACAACACTCCATCCCTGGGCTTAGTCATGGAAAGTCAGACGGTTTTTGTTTCAGCTCAGTAAAGGAGGATCATGCTGTAGCTGGGAATGAGGCTGGGATAGTTAATTCTATCCTCGGCCCCATCCTAGTATTAAAGTCGGCAGAGCCGGATGGCGCAGGAAAAATCTGCATGGTTGCGTCTCCAATCAAGGAGCCATGCCACAGCGTCGCAGCCCGATATTTGCCAACATCTCATCACCAGTCTAAAAACTTGGTTTCTCCCTGTCGGCTGCGTGTGCTACGTAACCGTGTGTGTGACAAAAGCAAATGAGCTGCCCCTTTTATACATTCCGGACTCACCGGGCTGCAGGGTTCCGTCTCACACCACTCCCACCCAAGAGTACCGCATGACTCTGCGAGCCTGGTATCGCCCACTCAGAAGACGCCGACTGTCGTACAGAATGGTCAGCTGGATTTAACATATCTATTGCACTTCTGCCTACTTTTGCACAATTCTCTTGGTTGAGATATGAGTGGTTAATACTTTAAAAGTGCATAGAGGGCCTCATTGCCTTATGCGGTACCATCGAGATAATGCCCAATTCGAGCCGCCTTGTAGAATGATGTCTTGGGCTCAGCCGAGAACGTTAGATAAATACCTAACGTTACTCCTGATGCCCCTCATTCTGAAGCCCAACAGTAAATCGCAGCATCTGAAACCTGATTCTTCTCCCGATAGCGATCCCAATCATGCCCAACACCAACAAGGCTCACACAAGTTCTCACCATTGCCCCGGAGCCCGAATGCCCGCCAGAGGCAACTGTCGGTTCAACAGATCACAAGGGTTCTGCACACAACACCAGACAATGTGCTCGATGCACTACATAATACACCTCAAATGGGAGGGATGCAACTCTTGTCCCGTCCTGGTATCGTGTATCCGTCATCCCCTGGTACAGTACTACCAGGGGGAGCAATGCCCAAGCTGTATCGCTGAGGCCAACGACCCGAACAGATGCCCTCGCAAATCGGAGGGGCAATGTTGCTGGAAGAATGATCTCGGGTATTGTACATCACACCAAGCTTGGTGCTATACACACCATGGGCTCTACGATTTGGATTCTGGATGTCAGTGGTGCTATTCAGGATGAGAGGCAATACTCCATACTGATCCCATGTTGTGGTGTTTTTCAATTGGGTTTTGATGCCGAAATTCGTTAAGAGCTGTGTTCTCTGTTGTTGCTGGTGCTTCTTTTGAAAGCGTCACCAAGTTCACAATACCCGGGTGGAATGGTGGTGCTGCGCGAGAATGTACGGGCCGAGCATCATATTTTCAGTCTTTCTTTGATCTTTTTTCGGGATTGATTTTCTTCTTTTGGAGTTATGGCTAAGCTTTCCGCGACGACTTTTGTCCCCATCCGTCAAGTGGCCGACGATGCCTTCCCCGGAACACCCTGTTGGTGCCTCAGGATGATTACGACAGTGAATCAGATACAGACTTTGTTATAAGGATGATTTGTGTGGGGTTTGTGTTTTGTTGGACTGTCTATTTTTGCCATGGTGTTGAGGGACCTTTCCCACGTTTCTCCATATCATACTTGCGTCCATGAAATACCATCAAGAACATGTTTCCTCAACTTCAAGTATGGGTAAATTGAGCCCAAATTCACGAGGCCCTCAGGTTGAAGACTCATCACCTCTACACCAAGCTCATAGTGTCCGCCGTCTGGTGCAATCAGAACCTCTTGCCACGCCTGTTTGGTCTGTCTCGATATGTCCAAGTCCCACGTACCCTGCCAGACGATGATTCCAGCCCGATCCAGTTTCTCGTAACGGAAAATGCCAGCCTCCCTGTTTCGAGCTTCGCAGTTCCAGATTTCAAGAATCTCAAGCCTAGGCATATGCTTAGCGGCCTCTGCTACTTTCACAAGCAGCTCGTTGACCTCGGCGCTTGAACGCTTTAGAATGAGATTCGAGGTCAATGTAAGTGTTACTAAAGATGCCCAATTGTGAGGAAAACGGGGCGAAAAGAAGTCTTGAGCACCAAAGGCGAAGGAGACGGAGAGGTGTTCGAGTTGATTGCTCCATTTGCTTTCTGTCAGGGACCCGAGCAGCTGCTTGTTCAACCGTGGTCTTCGCATTCTCCCTTGACAGTGATATGCAGTATTGAACTCGTCGTAGAAACTGAATCTCTTTAGGGCAGCTGGCAAATGAAGCCCAATCAGCGATGAACCTATCCCCTGTATTAGCATTCTTCATCATGTGTGCTGGTGAATCGGTAACTAACCCTTGTCCCACTCCTTATCGCTTACTCTCCGATTGTAGCACCATCTCTCAAGATGGATGACCTCAAGGCAGGGGGAAGCTCTAAAAATGTCGGAAAAGGCCTCTGGACTAATATTTCGAAAGTAACGTCGACAGACGAGAAGACGGGTAATGACTGGTGCGCTGGGAAGAGAATGATTCTCGCCAAACTCGAACTCGAGGGCTTGCGAGCCCAGGTAAGCCCACTTCTGTACTTTCCATAGATCCAAAAGGTCCGGCTCAGTAGGGGGATTTTCAAAGCGACTGGCGTGATCTATATGTGGATTGCCTAGAAGATATCCAGGCACCTGATAACCATACGGTCCAGACGGCACATCCAAGCGATGCATTCTTGTCTCGAACGACGAAAAAATACCGAGCTCGACTGTGAGGCTGCGGTTTTGCCAAGTAGAGAGGACTTTCCATAGCTCTGAAACTGCTCGTGTGAAAATGTAGTCATTATGGTTAAGAGGAGGTTCAACATCAGCTTCCAAGACCGGTATCTCCAAGAGGACGTGCTTGACGCAGCCTCTACGGCCAGAAGCAGGACCGGTAAGGCGTTCAAATGTTTGAATGCCCTCTGGGCGTAGCGAGATGTGGTGAAATGTTGATCGCTCGACAATTCGTTGCCAAGCTTTGCAGACACAGGCGAAATTCGAGGGGCGGGCCAGTCTGTCCTTTGACGTGTTGTGCGGCCTCATGAGCCATTCTAGGATGTAGAGCTCGATTTCCGGTGGAAATACTCTCTTTAATGCAGCCCTGCGGGCCATGGATCTGGTTACACAAGTCATTTTCAGGTTGAGGTTGGGCCATTGGAAGAGAGGACGGGAGGCTCAAGTGCATTATATAGGTGTTGGTTGGGCTTTGCATCAAAATAAGTTTTTGAGTCATGACTTTTCTTTTTTAAGGCAGCCAGACTTTAAATAGAGTTTTCTTCATTACCAAAATATACTCAACATCTACAATCAAATGCATCTGAGTTGAGCCACTGCATTTATATTACATTACATGTATAAAGCCGTTAAAGTCTATGGTAGTGACATCAAACAAGACTGTGCCTTTGTAGAACAGGGCACGTTTCTTATACCTGATGATAGAGATAGAGCTATTGATTGATTAAACTATGTGCTTCATCAGATCAGAGCTCGTTGGCGACAGTAGGTCCTCTTGGGAAGGAGAATCAACACCAAAATATTAAACGACTGCTTTACTCGCGAACACACATTGACGCTCCTTAAACTTCGAGCCAAGCTTGAGAGGCATTCACCATTCATTTGGGTTTTCTCTACTGTTTCTTGACTAGGGACCTGACTTCTCGTAACATCACCCTGCGCCTGTGCCAAGCAGGATCAATGACATTCATTTGAGGGATTAGATTGGCTGCTCCGCACTTCAACAAGAGGCTTTGCTTGGGGTTATCTAATGTTCGTAATATTATTCACAAAGTCTTCTATTAAAGTTCTATACTAATCATCCGACTAGACTCTTCGTTCGTGATTGGCCAAGGAAGAGGGATGATACAACGCGACGATCAAGTCGCTGCATGTAACCCGATTCGGATGTCTAGGCCCCTTATACAATCCGAAAACATATCCACCAAGGCTATGCATAGATAGACAGACGTATTGGTATAGCATCCTGTCGATCCGTCTTCACGTGGTACGGGAACTTTTGAAGTAAGCTTACTGTGATGCCGATCTTGTAGGTTGTTTCATCCTTTGTACCGCTTTGGATATGGCGGAGTTCGAGACAGTGATATCGGGTTATGTCATGGTGCATCGAAAGGAGATGCTCTACCGACCTACTATCCAAATGTGTGAGCCTGTCATTTTCTTTTGACAATGAATGGGGATGCAAAGGCGACATCACATGCTAGTACACCGCAATTGCGATTCCGAACTCGACACACTCTTTGACTAAAATGGGAAAAGAGGCGGTCAGTTCAGACCCAACAGGGTAGATTCATCCTGCCAACTTTACAAAGGATCGGCAACATGCCAATACCAGTTCTCTCTGGGCGAGATCCGCTCTGTCATCGGGACATCGGCCACGGCAGTGAAACTTGCATTTTGTGCTCTACCCTATTTGCACAAGATTAACTATGCCAAGTCTGACAGCCTCATCGATCGCTCCGATCAGAGCGATGTAGTTGGTGGGCATGAAGCACTGCCTTTGATATTCCCCCATGATGTGGTGAGAGATACATGGAGAACGCTTCACAGCATCATCATCGTTTCAGTATTGGTTTTCCAAGACAAACTGCGCAATTGCTTACGGTCCTGCAGAAGAGCGTCATGTCAAGAAGTGAAGAGTGACCAGGTATAAATTAGCTGGATATTCTACCAAGATCGAGACTTTGTCAAACACCAACAACCCCAACACAAGAACAGCCAATATACTCTCTTCATAACACCAACCCCTTATCACTTTACCTGATATTCATCATGAAGTCCTACATCGTCACCTTTGCCTTCCTCGCCAGCCTCACCCTCGCAAACCCCATCACCCAAGCCCCAGCAATGATGCCCAGAGCCGACAACTCTGAAGGAGACCAAGTCCAAAAGAGAGATTGCAACAGCAGAGTCGGTGATGACTGCGGAGGAAAGTACGGAGGCTGCTGCGCTGGCCTAACCTGCTATGTGAGTCTCCAACCTCTCGGTCTTCTGTTAAGCCATCAAGGGCTGGGCTCCAACTATAGCAAAGAACACATTCTCCAACCTCTCAATACCGTGTATCAGAAGCTGATTATTCTAGGTCACCTCTCTTCCTCTGTATGGAAAATGCAAGAAGAATTAGACCGAGCGTGGACTTGACCATGATACATGACGCGCGTCTAAGACTACCAAGCCGGCAGGGATACGACAGGGATGAAAAGGCAACACTCACTTGCTGAAACGATGCACACACTTTATGGATATATACATCAACATAGCCACACTCTCTCAAGATAAAAAAAGTGCGCACTCAACGTCAAAGCTCCCACCTTGCAACCCTTCGTGTTTTCGGTAAAAGATTTATACGAAACCAACACCTCTTGGATAACCTCACCCTTTATCATTCTGACTAAGCTTATCACGAAACACACAACCAGGTGGGTCGTTAATGTGAGACCTGGGTGAAGACGGCACTGCCTCGGCATGTTCTGTAGATCAACACTTTGGGTGGGGGGATTCATCTCCTGTAGTGACATCATTGAGGAGCATCAAATCTCCAGGTATCATCTTATTGCTCTAGTCTCTTTTTTTCTTTGTCATGAAGCAATGCCACGCTATGAATAAAACGCCCAAAAGACAGAAAGAAAAAATGTACATGCACTCTATATTGTGCCTCTACCATCTCTAAACACCTCGTCGTACCAGGGAGCTTCAGCCTCGGCTGTGGTGTTGCTGTTGCTGCACACCGTGTCCCAGTCGGTCGCCCGCAGCTCCCAACTCTTGGTCTCCTTGTTCTTGCCGAACAGTAGCGACGTCTTGAACTCGCCCTCGCCGCGGTACGGCTTGATCTCGAGGCTACCGTTTCTCGCGTCGAGGGTAGTCAGCGATGTTGTGCTGTTAGGCTGCATCTGCACCTCGAGCAGATCCCGTAGGTAGGGGAAGAACCATGTCTTGTCCCACCAGTTCGACCTGCGACTCTTGAGACCGTTCCTCCAAGCATTGTGATGTATCGCCACGGGGATCGCCGTCGTCCAAAAGTCGACATATAGAGGTACCTCACCCCACGTGAGGTCCTTGTCTGAAGCTTCGACAAGCTGGGAGAGCGGGTTGTCGGCCTCGTATATATCGGCGGGGACACCCCGTATCCGTGGTGGTGAGACACCCGCTTCGCCCGACTGCTTCTCCAAGGCGACGGGGTTGTCGACCGAGACAAAGTAGCCGCCGTCTTCAGAGTAGCAAGTCGGATAGAAGAGCTCTTGTGTGTAATCGAGACCGAGGTGGTATTCGAATTCGTCGCGTGACCACTCGGCAGTGGCTCTGCCCGCATTGTCGTCGGCGAAATCATCGAGGTGGACATGTCGACGCCACAACTCCTGCTCCCCAAACACCTCTGCGAAAATGCCTTGGTCGCCAGCGAGGTCCTCGTTGGAGTCGATCTCGAGAAGGTCTCTGTCCATCCTGTCCTTGACACGCTTAAAATACCGACGCATATCGCCCGCGGGGCCCATGAAGCTGCCGCTGTTGACATACTTGGGGCGCATAAACTTCCACCGACCAATCTTGTAGTCGGTCAAGAAGCCAAAGACGTCGCGCGGGAGGGTGCTCTCGGGCACATCGTGGCAGTAGAGATTGGAGATCTTGTCGCGCGGGGCAACACATCCTTTCTGAGCAGAGATGACGATGGTCTGCTCCATCAAGCCTTCTTCAAAGCCATATTCTTCGAAAAGTCGCTTGTTCGCCCGTTGGTTGCTGCTAAAGTATCGGTGGAGGAGGACACTGGGGGGCAGCTGCATCCAGATATCGTGGGCATCCAGCATGAGCACCAGATCGTCGTCGCCGAGCTTGTCCTGGTCGGGCGCATCTGGACCCGTCGCCCACTCCAAGTAGTTGAGGGTACCAGTAATCTTGCCCAGCTGCGACGGGCCAATTCCCTCAGCGTCGGTGTGAAAGTCTTTCTTCCAGTTGACGATGACGGGCGCTGGATACCCCAAGGCGACGATGCTGCTGATGACTTTGCAGAGGTCATGGCTGGGTCCGTCGACGGGGAGGACAATGACGAAATTTCGATGTCCAGCAGATATTGAAGTCGGTGATAGGGAGGAATCGAAATGCATCGGTGATTGAGGGTGCCAAACACTGTCATTAAGCATCTGGTCGCGTTGGTCAGCTATGACGACGAGATGCGGGCGGGAAGGGTGCAGTATCACATACTAGGTAACATAAAGTTAAAGTGACAGACAGAAGAGTAAACAGCAGCAGACACCCCCTCCGAGCCAATCTCAGCTTCGAACCTCCATTGAAGCGGTGGAATCTATACCGAGACCGCACCGTCACCGTCGCGCCTGGGAGGGCAATGTGTGAAGACATGTGTCATGGGGGGGAGACCAAGGGATGAGGGAGGGAGGACTTTTTCGCATGACAAAGGGGGAATGGGGAAAAAAAAAAGCGAATAACCAGATAAAGGGAGGGAGGGACAAGAGAGACAAGCAAAATGGTGGCGGGAACAATATAAAACAAGGCTTGCTGTGCGTTTGTCTTGTGTGCTGCACAAACAAAGCAAGCCCATCTCGAGGTCGATTGCACTTGATATTTGTACATTTACTGTGCTTTACTGTACCAGGCTTCGCACTCCATCCCTGAATCGTGACAGTAAAAAAAAAGACCTCGTCCAACATTAGAGCCAGGCACGCCCCGCGGCGCTTGACGTTTCTGCCTGTGTTGATCATCTCTTGCGCCCCCAAGAAGTTCCCATCCTTCTTCCTCCCCAAGGGGCGTGTAGATAAAGCTCTCTCCCCCTTCCAAGTGGAGGTTTTGCCGCTAGCTCTACTAATTCGAGACAGATCATCTCATGCTCGGGCCATCTGACTGGCCGCAAGCCACCTAGGGCTGTGGCCAAGCCATGGAACTACCGGGGGAGAAGCCCCTGTCGTCGTTCTTGTATCTTTCCCCTGCGTGTCGCTGCCACGACGGTTGCGCCAGGTAATTTGCACACGACCAGCTGGAGACGAGAATTGGTCAAAACTGGGTGACAATCTTGTTGATTGCCATGCGCTGCCTCAGCACTGCCAAAAGCCTAGACTCCACAACAATGAAAGAACCGCCTCCGCTCTCCATGAAACATTCCTTGCAAAATGTTGCAGTCTGACGCCAGAC
Organism: Ascodesmis sphaerospora; assembly: GCA_027569015.1. NCBI lineage: Eukaryota > Fungi > Ascomycota > Pezizomycetes > Pezizales > Ascodesmidaceae > Ascodesmis > Ascodesmis sphaerospora. Next base: position 103,733 of record JAPPUR010000003.1, read on the forward strand.
AATGAACGATTGAAAGTCTAAAAGTAGCGATTGGATCTCTTTCCTTGTACGGAGTTTCTCTTGTACCACAGAAGAAAAAAAAGCCTCCGACTCAGCCCCTGAACAAAAAAGAACGCCTTGCTTGTGAAACGACGCCTGTTGTCCATTTCAATTTATGCAGACACACGACCAACAGCCTCTCAGCAGCCACGCACGGCTTGGACCAATGGTTGATGAGGTTTCTTCCCCCGGCTACCAACAAGTATGTGCAGTCGTCGTCTAGCTAAGCGTGCGTGCATGTCACAGTGGAACCATATTTAGCCAAGGGCTGGAATTCCTTCTGGCAACCATAAAATCCCAAATTTACAAAGGTTAACACAGGGCAGAGTTCGAGACCGATCGATGTTGACACGCGGCAAGAAAGGCTGCTGCCGCTACACAAGGCTCTGCTACTGTCGTCGTACAAGGTACCGTTTCGCCAAGGGGGAAGGATGACGAAAGATCGGCCGCTAAGTTAGCCAAGCATTTCGCCAAGTCGGTTCGAGCTGGCTACGTAAGCTCCACTCGCCCTGTCAAAATTCCATGGCTCGAATCCTTCCCGGCACGAGCCTCCTCTGGCGTTTGCCATCAGGCTGAATAGAAGCATTTCAGACAGAGCCACGGCGCGTGAGTATGCCAGCCAAAACTGACTGGCATGATGGATGCAAGTACTCTCGCCCCAGATATTCGGCATTTTCCGATCAGGGCTGATGATCCATTCTCTTTGCTCAGCTCCGTTGACAGTCGGAAGAGGCTGCTTCGCCGCAGATGCAATGGTGAACACCTGATTGAGCTTCAACCATTAAAAGAACCAATATTGATCATTAATCAACTTAATATCTCATCTCCGCCGTAACGACATTTTACCGCAAGTTGCTAGCCGATGTCATGTCCAGTGGGACGCGCAATCTATCTAGGCACCGACTTAACAACCCTAGAAACTCTGCAACTACGAAGCATCCAACCAACACGTGCATCATCACGAATCAAGACATGACAACCTAAGCGAGAGCCAAGCCTCGCATGCTCAGACGTCCCGCTTCAACTGCATTGATCTTGTCCCGCTTCGTGTGTCTCTTTTCTCCTAAACGGCTGCCTACCTATCAACGCGCGTCCTCCAACAACATCACGAGAAAACATCATCCAGGGGAAACAATCTTCATTCGTATCTGACAAAAGTACTTCCAAGGAGATGGCTAAAATCAAAAACCGCCGAGATATCAAACGAGTGTCTGGCGGAAGATGCCGAGGAGAAGAAAATCCCGCGACTTATCGAATCCTGCCAGAGTGGATGGCATACTCCATAACGCCGACGGCAAAGTCACCGTGCTTCTCCATCATGGGCCTCATCTTCTCCCTGACCTTGTCGTTCAGGATCCTGCTCCCGACGACCCGGCACACAATCTCCCTCATGGCCGTGTCGTTCTGCGGCGTGCCGAGGTAGAGCTCGTCCACAATATCCGGAAAAGAGTCCGCGTGCTCCCACTCGAGCTCGATGGCGCGGTAGAACCGATCCCTCGCCAAGAGTCTAAGGGCTGGAACGTCGTATTTGTCCGCCATGATGTACAAGCGAAGGGGCAGCGCCATGTCGTTGCGCATCGCGGCCACTCTCCGCAGCGCTATATCCCTGCCTTGTGCGTCCAGCTCTGCCAGAGGCAGGCGGAGTTTGCTGACGAGTTTTGGCAGCTCAGTCTCGCTTCCCGGTTCTGATTCTGATTCGGTGTCAGGACCACTCTCCGCGTTATACTCGTTGTACTCCTCCTCAGGCTCCGGGTTGGACCTCGAGGATGCGGGACTCGGGTACTCCAAGTCATTCTCGTCTGATTCGCCTCCAGTAGATCCAACTTGGTTAGATTTCCGCAGTCCTTGACAGGGAGTTGACGGGCGTTCGTCACCCGCTAAGAAATCTTCAGGCACACCAGGTGTGCTGTTGAGATTCTCCTGAACCTCTTCGGGGCTCATCATGGCGACGGCGGATGGCTTTCCCCACGTGTGGTTCACATTGTCCGAGTACGTGCCCTTGTACATGAACTCAAGAAAGCGCTCCAGAACGTCCGGATCGTCATCAGGCAGCTCAACAATGCCAGAGGCAGCTTCCTGTAAAGGGATAGCCGTCAGCAGGACCCCCGCCTCCGAGTGTTTGATTACCAACCTTGAAGTGACTGCTCAAGGCCCGGTCAAAGAAGGCGGACTGGGTGCAGACGATGGCACGGTGGGCCTTGAACTCACGCCCACCGCAGCGAATCGTCATGTCGGAAAACTTTTCGCTGTGCAGCAGCTTTGACAGGGACGCGTGAATCGACGTGGCGCAGAACGCGTCTATCTCGTCGTGCTCCTCATCCCGATACTCGTTTCCGGTGGACGAGGGAGCCCCTGAGTGAGTCGGCATACTTGCGTTGGTCGGTTGTCAGGAGGGTCAGCTGCTCAAAGGATCCTTCCGGAAATGACAGCCTCGTTTTTCAAACACTTGGCTTCGTGTGTTTTGTTGTTGGAAGGTTGAGCCACTTGATTGGCGGGAGAACGCACGTTGGCGGTTGATGGAATATGCAGGTGTATTCACTTAAGCCCTTTAACGTCTGCCTTGGATATTCGGTGTTAGAAGTCCGGTTTTGCTTTTTTTATTGGTCTTGGGGTTCATAAGAACTTGGGTTCCCTTGGCTCTACATTAAATCGAGCACCTGCTCTGCGATATCTAAAGCCAGGGCAATGGATCAACCAAACCTCCAACTTGTCCAACCTGCTCAACGCTTGGTACCTCATGGCTGCCCTCAAAACACATCAGAAGCTCTTGGCTTCCTTGAGAGAATCCACGACTCCCACTGCCAACTCCGCCTTGAGCATCATTTCCTTCCGCATCCTCTTCTTCATCACGTCGTTCCCGGTCCTCTTGCCGATGATCATGCAGAGTGCTTGTCGTAATGGGTCTTGTTCCGAGAAAGTGTTGTCATAAATCATCTCCACAATCTCTGAGAAGAAGGCCGTGTCTTCCCACGATGCCAAGTCCCATCTTGTTGCAGCCGACAAGAAATCCTGTCCGAGCTCGAAGAATCGATCTCGAGCCAGGAGCTGCAGGGCCGGAACGCCGTACTTGTCAGCCAACGCGTAGATCTGAATAGATTGCTTCAATGTCGATTCTCTCGTCTTTTCATTATCGTTTTCGGTCGGCAGTGACGAAGCCTTGAAGGCGTATGGGCTCCATCTGTATTTGCCTGCGTTCAGTGCGCGAACGTAACTACTCCCTAGGTTGGATTTCTCGGGTCGACGGCTCAGTCTCTTGGGGATGTGTTTCTTGGTTGCCTCGGCAGCTTCCACAATCATGTCGTGGTTCGAATCATCGACGCTGTAAGTGCCAGTGTAAAGGAACTCAAGGAAGCGGTAAACGATCTCAGGGTCATCGTCTGGGAGATCGACAGTCCCGGAGATGCTCTCCTGGCATTAGGAAATCAGTACGGCTCAGACCATCCGCAGCGAATCCAGACGCCAACCTTGAAGTTACTGCTGAGAGCCGTTTTGAAGAAGGGACTCTGGGAGCACACGACGGCTCGGTGGGTCTTGAACTCGCGGCCTCTGCATCGAATGGTCATGTCGGAGTAATCTCCACTGGAAAGGAGGCTATGCAGCGCTACATAGTTTGAGGTAGCGCAAAGGCCGTCCGTGAGCAGCTGCTCGATCTCCCGCGTCGTTGCCATGCTGGTTCTCTCGACGCGTACTCGATTCTTGAGGGAAAGATGTGGACGTGAAATAGGTGTGGCGATGGATGGGTGGTCTAGGGCAAGGCTCCAACGTAAGGCCTGGTAGTGAATGAAGGTTGGTACTCGAAACAGTGTGAATGACAAACATTGGCAAACCGACGCAGATTTTAAACAGAAAAAGGACAATTGCATGTGGTTATTCGCAGCCAGAAGCATTTATCCGCTTGGAACCCGAAATTAATGAGCATCACGCATTTTACAGCGAGCCCGGCGTACACAGGCCAAAATCTATCACAAGAATCCCTACCACCCTATACCGTGCAGGGGCCATTTTTCGCATCTCGCACAGCCCTGCCTGATAAGCGAACAACTCGGCAGTGGAACCTCATATCGCTACGATAGCCTGTCGACCATACGTCTTGACTCCCTCTTGTGCCAAATCCTCGTCATCGACAGCATCCAACAACCAGCTCTCAGGGAACAAGTTCTTAAACTTGTCAAGAGTGCGCTCAAGCGCCCTAAAAACATGATCCTCGATCTCCTTGCGCCAGTACCACGTCACCAAGGCACCACCAGCTGCCACCACGATGGACAAGAAGCACGGCGCCAGCACGGTCGGCTCTGGCCACCGCGTGATGATGAAATACAACGCAGTCCCTGTTGCTCCGGCCCAGATGCCAAAGTAGACGATGAAGAGGTAAAGAAAGCACAGGCCAAGCGCAGTAAAGACAAATGCAATCGCTGTGCAGAAGAGGATGAGAAAACGCGCGATGGCGCGGTTGCCCACCGAGTTGAGCCGACGCGACGCAGAGCGAGATGATGTAAAGCGGTTCAACATCGTCACTCGAGCCGACATGGCGTAGACACGGATTGATGGGGACCGTAGCGTAGTGCGTATTAGGTACGTCACGATAAAGACCAAGCTGAGCGACAGTCCCCAGGTCCATATCTTGGGTGGCGAGTCGGTAAGCTCAGCGACCTGCATGGAGAAGACGGACGTGATGAAAGATAGAGGGACGAAGAAGAAGGCGAGCTCGGTTAGCTTGTTGATGCCAGAGGTCTGGTCAATGACAAGCGTTGATTGAGCGAGGCCGGTTGACGCGACAAGGAGATTTAGCGTCTGCTCAGAGCGCGACTGGAGAGATTGGAGATCCGTCGTGAGCTCATCCAACTCTTCGGCTAACTCGGGAGAATTGGAGATGAGACTGGTGGCCTTGTTGTGCGTTATCCATTCTCTCAGTTCTTGAAGCGTTGAGCGAACCCAGCCCACATTCTGCCTCGTCATGAGCCCAGCCGATTCGAGAAGATGCATGTGCAGGTCAGCACCTAGATCGGCGTCGATATGATCGAGCATCAGGCGTAGCTCAGCGAGCAGCTGCCAGAGATCATCCAAGGTGAGCCGCGTGAGTACGGACGGAATGAGCGAATCGTCGTGACAGAGCTCGCTGGCTGGGACCTTGCTGATGTAGCGGTAGACCAGGTCCAAAGTCGACAGAGAGTACTTTCGCGCAAAGTCGCGATCACGGACACAAGGCTGCGGAGCCTTGTAGTCATCTCGCAGAGTCTGTTCGTATTCCTCGTCGTATTCCGTGTCACTGTTATAGGACGAATCGGTCTCGTATGTCTTCTCATCTCCATAGGCCAGCTTCTCCTGCAACCTTTCCTTCTTGTCCTTGAGTCGCTGCTTTCTGGCTTCCTTCTTCTCTGCCTTGATCTGTTTCTTGGACCGCGCTGGCGGCGGGGGATCGAGGTACGTCTCGTCGGGATGCGCAGTTCGCCAGAGCTCCTCTTCAGTATAAGACTCAAACTCCATAGCGCGCGGCATGAATGTGAGCGATGGTGTCACCTCTTTGGTCTTGTCGTGGGTCATGCTGCGCGGTGGGTCAAAGACCAGGACAACTGGGCTCACGTCAGCTTAGACTAGGCGATGCCAGTATATAAACTCACTCGTCTTCCTCCCTTGATCGTCCGCACTTGGCCAATAACCCATCCCCTCAGGGGCCATGACCCTGAGATCTCTGTTGGTCCAGTAGGCCGGGTTCCGGGGAAGCACGGGATGGAATGTGCTGTAGGGTCGGTACACATTGGTCGTTTTGGTTCTGGTCGACGTGCTCTCGAGCTTGAGATGGACCGAAGACTGGGGCAAGCCGCGCATCTCTGCTTCTTTCTTGAGTTTCCGTTTATGGTCCTTCAGATTCTCCTCTGCGCGCTTCCTTCTCTTCTCTGTCAGCAGTAACCCGTACTTGTCGAGGACAACGTCGCGCTCCATAGTCCACCGTCCGTCAGACACTCGTTTATCGATCTCGTCCTCATAGAAGCCCTTTCGGCCCAGGTAATGAAGATGACCCAGACGGCCCCAGCGGAGATGCGCCCAAGATCGAGACTTGGTCCTTCGAGGTAGGTTCCATTCCGTGCGCTGACCAATCCCTGGAAGGGCACGATGACGGAAACGTGTCTCTCGCTCAGCCCAGTTCATCCAGACAGCATTCTTGAGCTTCAGACCGCTGTCGCTGGCACTGTAGCCCGATGCGACAAGGTGTTCGTACCAAAATTCAGGGTCGATGGAGTACAGCTGACCCAGGGCTCCCATGACGAAACGACTGAGGTCGCTCACCATGATGATCCGTACCTGAGAGTCGGCAGGGCGTTCTTCGAGCGCGGTAGCAAGCTCCATCTTGGTGGCGATCGGTTCGCTCCGCTGAACAGTGTCATCGGAAAGATAGTCGACAACCGAAACGGTAGCGGACTCGAGCCCTTCGAATCGCTCGCGGCGTGTGATGTTGAGCCATCGAGGGTCCCATCGCGCGCGATTGTCGAGCTCATTCATGTATAGCTCAGAAACAGTCTCGATCCAGAGTGCCTGATTAGAAAACTCCTCATGTTCTTCTTGCTCTTCGAGAATGGCCTCGCGGATCCCAGCGACCTTGGTGTCCATGTCCCGCTTGCTCCTCCCATACGACATGGAGCGCGTAGCCCTCCTCAGTCGAACATGGCGACTGTGCCCGACGTCCTTGGCCAGCTCCGAGTCAAAGCGCGGCTCAGAATGATCCAGGTCAATCGAGTTGCGCGGCACACTGTAGTGAGGGTTCCAACGCTGCGACGAGGGCCAGTCGAGCTCGTAGCTGGCGAGACGCTCCTCGTCGGCGGCCGCGGAGCCGCGACGCCTGTTGCCGAACATGGAGCCGACGTTTGAGGACTTTGCTAGACAGTTGGATAGCGTCAAGATGGCGCGATGAAGAGGGGAAGAGGTCAGTTCAGCCTTGCGATGAACCGAAACGGGACCTGAAGCTGGGGGCCAAAAACGAAATTGCGCCTGGAGGCTGCAGCCAGGGCCTGGCCCCATTCTTTTGGGGCAACATCCCTGCAATATTGCATTCAGCTGGCTATATAAACAGCATCGCGCCCGTTGCGCTTCGTAGTGCAGTCATGGCGAAGTCTGGTCAAGAATTGAAGCTTGCAGATGATGAAAATGATGTGGATGGTTTGCCAGAGTTGAGTTGCCAAGGGAGAGCTCAGCACGGGTAATGCATGGGTGAGAGCGGGAAACAGTGGGGATCCCGTGCTAACGCTCAGCGGACAAAAGCTTGGCCATGAGCATTCCCTGATGCATGAGAGAAGAGCAGTAATGTTCCTTGCCTTTTTGGTCATTCCCCCTGATGTATCTCATCGAAGCATTGTCTTTGTTGCTATAGTTTGGATGGATTTCCATAACCAAGATCATATCTTCCACCTATCGCGACCATCCTCAGAGGTCCATTGCTGAACCCAAGGTCGCCTTCGGCGCAACCAAGCCAGTCCCTGCCGCGCCATTATGGCCGCGGAGTTATTTGAACAAAACCAAGAGTGCCCAGACTAGAATAGTCTAGTTCTTCCGATAGGCCTATCCTTGTGCTGGATAGTAATAGTTGTCGGTGTGCCCGCCTCCACCTACCACTTCACGACGGGTCTCTCGACTTGTGGCATACCTCGTCCCATCCCTGCTCATTGACACCACATCTCGACCGATTAAGGCAATTCTGTACGATCTTATAGCTAAGTTAGCCCATCAAGGGCCGGTCTTTAACTATGATAAAGAGCACATTGGGCAATTCTGTACGAAAGTCTGCAACCATTAAGCTTTCCCGAATGCAACCCCCAACCCTGCATCACCAAAGGAACCAAACAATTCCCATCAATCGCCCAATACCTGGGTTCGTATTGACTAAAAATGACCATCCCCCAAAAACGTGGTTGACCACGGAGTCTGAGGCGTCGCATCCATCTTCCGTTCTCGACCATCTGCAACGGCTTAGGACCCCTAATCGGGACATCTGCCGGAAATTCGGCAGATGGCTCCCGACCTCAAACACCCGTTCGGGCCTGTATGGACCCCGTCCCCAGGTCCGTGATTTCCTCATGGGGCGGTGAATTGGCGGTCCTGAAACAAAAGCTCGGGAGACCCTTGCACGGACGAGAATTCTCCACGGCCCGTGGACGAAAGCATTATTTTCTCCGGACGGCATTCAACGTCTCCAGAGGCGCGGATAGAATGGGAATAAATACAGTCGAGTGCCGTCTTGGTATCTTGGCTTGCTCATCTCATCTTCACCTCGTCTTCACTGCAACACCAAGCCTCAAGCTCAAACCGCCATCATGCACTTCGCTACTCTCGCCACTCTGACCGCCGCCCTCATCGGCTCCTCTGTTGCCGACACCTGGGGAGGTTCCGTGTCTCTCGGCCCTTCCAAGTCCACCATCGTCAAGGCCGTCACCACCCTCATCCCCGGCGCTGCTCCCCCTACACAGAACGGCATGCTCTTCCTGTGGCCCGGTATGTCCAACGGCACCGGTGATCTCGTCCAGACCACTCTCGAGGCTTGGCCCGATAACTCCTGGTGCGGTGCCAAGAAGGGCGAGTGGTGTGTCCGCGCCTCTCTCTTTGGCTCCTTCGGCCAGCTCGACGGCCCTTCCAGCCCTGTCCGCGGCGACCAGAAGGTCAAGATCGTCTACACTCTCCTCAGCGACAAGGACACCTGGCGCCAGGATGTCACCGACGCCGACACTGGCAAGCAGCTCAGCACCTTCGAGTACAAGTCCGGTCCTTACATGCGCGGCTACGGCACTGGCACCGAGTGCAACGGCGGCTGCAGCCCTACCGTTTCCGAGCAGCGCTACCTCAACACCGAGATCACCCTGGCCAGCGCCGACCCCAACTTTGGCAAGACTATCTCTACTGCTCAGAAGGCTACTTACTCTGGTCTGACCAGCACCAACGGTGGCAAGGTCTGGAAGATTAGCGAGATCCGCGTCCCTGCCATGGTTTAAGGTCCTGGGGTTTGCATGAGATGAGATGAAATTGACATTCTGTATATGAGTTGGATGGACATAGGGGGATTATGTGTACATATGTTGAAAATCAAATACGTGGGGCAGATTTGCCTCCATGACGAAGTGTCTTTCACTCTAGATGCAGTTTCGCGTGAAGGATCGAGTGTATGGGCTGGTTTCTCCTCAATTGCCTGATTCGTTTATATTCTAGCTTTTACTATCTCTCCTGGATGATACGCTGTCAAAGGCTTGTTGACCGGAGTTATCGAACAAACACCCAATCCAGAGAACCGACTTCAACACCTTTTGGGCCTCCGGCCATGAACACAACCCAAGGTCTTGAACAACGCCATGTCTCCACTCTGCAATCATATCGTCCCCTGGAGAGACAGTAATACTCCAAAGCATCAGAAGCCAAAACAGAACACCAAGCGGCGGCTGACTAGAAGCTTCCTTTAACTTGGATAGAGCATCCCGAAACATATCATCCAAGTACTTTTGCCGCTGGTTCATGCTCCGCCATCGAAAGAAGATTGTTGCCGTAAATGCCATCATCCCGACGCGCAGAGCATCTTCGATGGGTGACTCTGGAAACGGAAGCGCTAGCAACCGGTACAGGATCGAGACCATGATCTCACTGAAAGTGTTTGGCTGCAGTTTCCGGGACGTTTGGTGTGCGAGATTGCCGAGCATGGCGAATTCTTGCAAGTCTTTCCAGACGTTGGCTAACCTCTTATCCAAGGTCTTGATAAACGCTGTAGCCTCGGTTTCCGGAATGTTGACCTTTTTCAGGCCCCGTATGAGACCCTGGCTAGCGATGTATGGGTCCCAAGAGATATTTGTATTGAAAAAGACTGGTTTACAGCCGAACCGAAGAACCAGGCCAAGATCAACTCTGGTGTATGTTAGCCGGACTCCTAACTGGGTATGCGTGTTACATGCCTGCATACTTTGGCTGGAAGCCTCGCATTGTCGAATCTGAGCATCTCAAGACCACCCCGAAGGTCAACTATCCTCGCCATACCAGCCAAGTGGTTCTCTGCGGCGGAGCGATCACCAATAAGCTCAGCAGTCAAACCCAGAGTGACGACAACCATGATTGTAGCATCTGATATAGATGCAGGGTTACCAGGGTCGTTGAGTCGCTCTTGGAGGAGTCGAAGTGTTTTGAGGAAATGGAAATGTGACAATGTGCCCTGGTCTCTGCCGAAATACTGGTCAAAATAAGCCTCGATGGAGAATATAGCTGAGTGAAAGTAGACCAAATCGACCAAGAGGTTGGTCGTCCAAGAGGATTGTGATGCGTCAACTTGAAGGCAGATTTCTGAGGGATATAATGCTCCCTTCATCCCATAGAATGCTGCGGCCAAGGTCAGCAACTAAAATGCCAGTGAGTAGTTAGACAGACATCTAACCAAGTCCTGTTTCATATAGGGCTGAAGAGGTTCTGGGAAATCAAGCAGCGAGAAATCCGACCCAACGCGGGCCGGGATAGATCCATGCTGGATTTCTACCTCCTTTTGTGCGTCTTTCTTTAGGATCCAAGATTTGACCCCGGGACGATCCTTTCGTGAAGGTCTTCCTCGAGACACATGGCTTTTTACAAGCTTTTGATTTTTCCGACTGGGCTTCTGTGATGGCTCCTCAACGACAAACTCCAGTTTACGGTCTAGGCCAGATGTTAGTCTTCATGAAAGAGGTGACTAGATGTCAACGCACTTGGAGCGGTGTGTCGCCTTTGACCTGGCATGGTACAGTCGATCTTATATGGTTCTCGAAAGCGGTAGAATTTCGAATTAGTAAGTTGGGAAACGATAATGGCCGTCCTAGTCGGCCCCGGTGGAATTGTCAAGATGTATGAGGTGGTTGAAGAAGCAGAGTCGCCACACGAGGGTGGTGCCCGGAATGCCGGATGCTTAAATCCGACCGTCGGGCAAGCCCGCGTAGGGCTGACGCGAGCATGTGCGAGTATTCTGATGGACGCCTTGTAGGGTTTTCTTTAGCTATATGAGAGCCCTCCAAGTTATTTAATTACAAATTGGTCCAATTAATTACTCAATATCATGTTAGGACACAACTAAGCCACCTAGTTTCAACTCGATCATCTCCATGGGAACCACACAGCAGTGAATAGCATCTACCGACATTCTCGACATTCCCATCGCCTTACATCTGAGCAACGATATCCTGCACCCCAGCGAAACTGAGCTCTTTGAGTGTTTCATTCCACACTTGCTCAGACAGTACTTCACCATGGGTGTAGAACCAACAAGCGAGCCTAGACTGTGTTAGCGATGCTTCGTAACTGCAGAGGGTCGTAACTCACGGAGAAATCTGACAGTTCATGAGAAAACAACCGTGAGATTCTTTGCCATGCCCAAACACGGCATTTACATACGTCGCCGCACCCCTATTCAGTGGTCTACCCGCAATGGTGTTGAACATCTTGGCAGCCACCGCGACAGCTCCTGTGGCGTTCTGCGGCAGGCCAGTGCCTTTGGTAAGACCAGGGTCGACCATGTTGACGATAACTTCGTTGGGATCGACCTTCTCCGTCAGTTTCACAATGAAAAGCTGGTTCAGCAGCTTTGACACGCCGTATCTCTCCTGACCGCTCCAAGGGGTAATCGTGGTGTCGTCAAAAGAAGCCAGGAGGGGCCGCTCATCTTTGTTGGGAAAATTGCAGAGATGAGCCGTGAGGGAGTTGACGATGGTAAGCCGAGGCGGGCCTTGTCCAGTTACTTTAGTCTTCAATACCGGAATAAGTAGAATTGTAAGAAGTGCTGTGCTGATATGGTTGACCTGGATAGCCTTCTCGTGTCCAGTTGCAGCCACCTTCTCAAAGACAAAAGGAGCGAGGCCGGCATTTAGAATAACAGCATCAACCCGCGACAGGTTGGTTTGACACTTTTTGGCAAAGGCTTGAATGGAATCATACGATTCCATGTCCAACTGCCAGACCTCGATATTTGCAGAAGGCGCCACGACTTGAAGCTTTTCAGCTGCCGCCCTGCCCTTTTCAAGGGACCGGACACCCATCACGAGATGAGATAGACCGATAGAGAGGAGCTGCTTGGCAGACTCGAAGCCAAGGCCAGTATTTGAACCGGTGATGACGGCGCAGCTACCCTGTGCTTGGGGGAACTTCTCCTTGGTAGGGAGGTCGATTGTGGTGCGGAACTGATTTTTGAAGAAGATGGGAGGAAAGTTGGGAGGGAAAGGGTCCATGTATCTTGAGGGGACCGACTGCGAGTCATTGGTGTCTTTCTTGCAAGGCATTGTGGAGATGGGGAGTGAGGGTATTCAAAGGGTTTACAAAATGCAGAGAAGAGTGTGCAAAGGATTTTTGAAGCTGATGATGGATTTGAACTCAGAAGAGAGAGAATTTAGACATTTTTATACTTGAGACTGGGCCCCTCTAGCAATACTTTCTTTTTGAGCATGGAGTTAAGGGATATTGAGCCATGAGGGCATTGCCAAAAGAGGAAATTCAAAAAGTCTTGGCATTGTGGAAACTTCGTCATGGCCAATCAGGTTTATCCTCTGACTGGCTCGTCTAACTTTTGGCTTACACCATGGAACATGGATCGAGGTAAGAGACTGCGGAGTTTAGATACAAGCTGGGGAGGTAAGAGACTGCGGAGTTTAGATACAAGCTGGGGAGAAAAGATATTGAAAATTAATCAGCTCGGGTGTAATGAAGAGGTGGTATATCCCGATGTTTCCGATGAAAGAGTATATGGAGGTGTGTTCGTCGTCTGGTTGTTGCCAAAGTTCCAACCCTTAGCAGTCCTGGGCGATGCCTATGCAACAGTACCTTGCCCTTGAAGACTTCAGAGAGATCTAAAACGGCTTTAATAAAGATCATTGATAAATGGAAATCGGGTCGAGATAGTAGAAAAAAGTAGTATTTAATGCTTGGACCTATGTCAGTTGTTTGTACCCTCAGAGATGCCAACCTAGCTACATAGGCTGTGACTACTACCACTCGTCCATATGATGAAATAGTGCCATTAGCCGTTCACAGTCTTCTCATATCCTCGTGGAAAATGTAGATAATATGGCGGCAACTGCTATTTATTTCCCAAGTTCCATCACGAGAAATGCCGAATCTGTGTGGGGTTACCGAGCTATGCTCCTTCAGGTAACCCGAGGCCGAGGCAGCGACGGGGCCGTCGGGAGTCGTACATGTTTGTGGGACTAGACATATAAGTTGCTTCACGATTGCAACTTAGGTGAATATATCACTTCAATTTTAATACTCCCATCAGCGTCAAGAAACGAATCATGTCCGCTGCCGCTCAGAGACTAGAGAAGCTGTCGCAGCAGCTTGAGACCTCGGGTCAACGCGCCAAGCATGCCCTGCTGGAAGCAAAGCCGAGCGATGTGGTAAGTTGCAGGCCTGAGTCTCATGAGTGATGATGGAAGACTGATTTTGAATTGCCTAGGTCATCACCGTCGCTGTGCGCACTGCTCTGACCAAAGCCCGCAAGGGCTACTTAAAGGACACGCCGCTAGAGGGCCTCCTTCAACCTCTTCTCAAGGTCTGTCAATCTTCAAATTCCCATCGCAAATTCTCTTACTGGGCTGACCTTGTTGATTCTTATAGAACGTCCGTGAGAAGGCTGGCTTTGATCCGAGCCTTGTCGAAGAGATTGTCGTTGGCAACGTCCTCCACAAAGATGCTCCCTTCGTGACAAGGGCATCAGCCATCGCCGCAGGCTATCCAGCTACAACAGCAATTTCAACAGTCAGCCGTTGGTGCTCTTCTGGCCTTTTGGCCGTGGAATCGGTAGCGAACAAGATCACCGCTGGTGGCATTGACATCGGTGTAGCGGTGGGAGCCGAGAGCATGAGCATTAATCCCGACAACGGATCCCCTGATTACTCCGAGGAGTTTGAGAAGAACCAAACGATAAAGGATATCAAGATGCCAATGCCATGGACATCCGAGAATGTCGCTCGTGATTTTGGCGTCACGCGAGAGAAGCAGGATGAGTACGCAGCAGCTTCATCGCAAAAGGCCGAGCGCGCTCAGAAATCTGGCCTCTCATCACAGGAAATTGTACCCATCAAAACTATATGGAAAGACCCCAAGACAGGCGAGACATGCACCGTCGTCGCGGACAAGGATGACGGCACCCGCTATGGAACAACTAAGGAAGGACTCTCCAAGATTCGATCTGCTTTTCCTCAGTGGCCTCCCGCCACAACTACAGGTGGAAATGCCTCTCAGATCACTGACGGTGCGGCTGCAGTTCTCTTGATGCGCCGTGATGTTGCAGAGCGGTTGGGAGTGCCTATTCTGGGCAAGTTTGTAAAGTCGACCGTCGTTGGACTTGACCCTCGCATCATGGGCATCGGTCCTGCTCTTGCGATTCCCAAGCTGCTGGGAAAAGTTGGCATCTCCAAGGATGACGTCGACGTCTTTGAGATCAATGAAGCGTTTGCATCGATGGTATGAAACCCCACAACTCTTTAAGAATCCTTGGAAGGCTGACATGAATTAGCTCGTCTACTGTGTAGAACACTTGAAACTGGATCCCAGCCGCGTCAATCCGCGAGGCGGAGCAATGTACTGATTCCGGCTCCTTGAATGATTCGTGCAAGTGTAGCTAACCATGTGTTGATAGTGCCATCGGCCATCCCCTCGGTTGCACAGGGGCGCGACAGATCGTCACAGCTCTGGCTGAGCTTAAGCACACGGGCGCTAGGATTGGTGTGACCTCCATGTGCATTGGTTCAGTAAGTCTTCTGTTATTTCTACTTTCATCTCACAGCATTTTAGTTACTAATGGTTGGCATAGGGTATGGGAATGGCTAGTCTGATTGTCTCGGAGCAGTAAGACCAATATACACACGGATGGCGAAAACAAGATGCTACAGTATCATACGGGCGCCGGAAAGTTTGACCATTTTTAAGCTTAAATCTGCTTCCCTCATGCTTTCCTTGTAGACTAGACTGCAATGCTAGTAGGTATAAACCTTTGACTTGATGTCTCTAGTAAGGGCTAGTGAGAATGCAAAGTTCAAATCCCTCAACGTCCAACCTAACATCCATGTCCCACGCTCGAGACTCCAGAGGGGTAGGATGCAACATGCCATTCTCTCGTCGAGAGGCCCTGAGCGTGGGGCTGAGGTGGGACGATTGTTGATCTTCATGGTGTTTCCACCGCAGAACCAACAGCCACAATAACAACGAACATAAACAAAGGTGGGACGATCTTGGATATCGACTTCCTTGATCTGGCCCCACGTTATTAGCTCCCGAGGGATCTCCTCCCTGCTTCCCCGGATTCCTAGTCCCTGTTTCCCCAGATTCCGAAACCGTCCCCGTATTTCCGTCGGCTAGAAGAGCGACCTGGCACCGTTATAAACGAGGCTGTCTATCAGACAGAGATGTCCCTGTTGCAGTCCATCCTCCCACATCACAACTCTAACGCCTAGACCCGTGCTAAACATGAGAGACTCTACGACTCACGAAGATGCTTCAGTGGTTGGGAAACCTTCGCTCGATGCCGTGGAGGACATCACCGAACTTGAACCCATCACGCTTGATATCGAGACTAACAGACGCATTGTCCGCAAGATAGACTGGAAGCTGATGCCCATCGTATGTGTGACTTGTTTCTACAAAGTAAACTTGCTCTGACCAAGTCTTGAACAGCTCTGCATCACTTATGCACTCCAATACTATGACAAAGCCGTCATCTCCCAGGCCGCCATCTTCGGCTTGCGTTCCGACCTCGGGCTGGAGTCCGGCCTCCGCTACTCCTGGGTCATGCTCATCTTCTTTTTCGGTCACATGGTGGGAATGTATCCCTGCTCGTTGCTCGCCCAACGCTTCCGTCCTCGACGAGTTTGCAGCACGCTCAACATCATCTGGGCCATGATCGTGCTCACCACCCCCGCGTGCAAGTCATACTCTGGAATACTCGCCAACCGCTTCTTTCTCGGCTTGGTGGAGAGCGGCATCAGTCCTATCTTGATGCTGGTTGTTGGACTTTGGTATACACACGAGGAGCAGCAGCTACGGAGCTCGTGGTGGTACTCCTTCAGCGGCGGGAGTCTGCTGATCAGCCCTTTGGTCAACTTTGGTCTCGCTCACATCGCAGGAGGCGGTTTGGCACCATGGCAGTACATGTTTCTCGTCGCTGGTGCTGTGACCCTCGCGTGGGGAGTGTCACTCATCTGGATCTTCCCAGACACGCCCCAAGAGGCCAAGGGATGGACCCCAGAAGAGAAGAGATTGCTCCTGGAGCGAAGTCGACGCGATAACTCGGGCATAGAAAACACTCGCTTGAAGGGCTACCAAGTGCGAGAAGCCCTCTTGGACTATCAGCTCTGGTGTCTCGCTGCCATCGGGTTGCTTTCCAACACGGGAGCAGCGGCCCTGACCACGTTTGCATCCATCATGTTTTCCGGCATGGGCTTCTCCCCACGTGTTTCTCTTTTGCTCAACATCCCTCTCGGTGCCATGGCCTTCCTGTCTGTCCTCGGAGCAGGCTACCTAGGGACGACGCGATTGGGGAGACTACGCACCTCGGCTCTCGCCTGCCTGCCCGTGATTCTGGGTTGTAGTCTGGTGTAAGTTCCCTCATTTACATAGATAGCGGTATCTCTCTGACACTCCGAGCAGGTGGAAGCTCCCGTCCTCCCAGCCGGGGGGACGTATCTTCGGGCTTTACCTCATCTCCTTCTTCTCCGGTTGTTGGCTACAGGCCATCTCGCTGGGCACATCAAACGTGGCAGGATACTCTAAGAAAGGAGCTTATGCGGCAGGCATCTGGATCGGGTACTGCTTTGGCAATATTATCGGGCCATTGCTTTTCGACGCGTGAGTTCACCTTCATTCTCCCCTTTAGCCAGGTCTGACCAAAGCAGGAAATACGCGCCACGATATGATGAGAGCTTCACTGGTGTACTCATCTGCTTCGCCACACTCTGTGTTATATCACTTGGGCTGAGACTCCTCCTTGCGAGGCGGAATGCGGGTCGCGATGCCAAGTACGGTGCGCCCGAGTTCCAGCACGGTCTGGATGACATTACAGACAAGGAGAATAAGTCATTTCGATGGACATTGTGAGATGGCTGATGGTAGGAAGCGATGGAGTACTCGGCCGAGGTGATTTGATTGAGACAAGGGCATGGAAAGACTGGTGGGAGGAGGATATGGGATTACGATCAGGCCATCATTTGACAGACCACAGCGTCCACGTTTATGAATCATTTGTATGTATGCATATTTGGGTGTGCTATACACCCGACGGACCACGAGACCAACTACACATGAGGCATGTGCTACTATCGTCAAGGGTTTTCTGTGGTCAACTAAACTACTAAGTGGTCTCATATACATGCAATGGATCATGTGTTGAGGCCCAAAGGTATGCTGCAAAGGTGATTGAGGCATGTCATTCCGCCAACGCCGTATCTCGTAGCCTTTGGGGGCTGTGAGAAATGGCCTTCAGGGATTGCAAGTCACAGACAGAGATTGTGAGAAATGGGCCATGCGTCAGTTGAATGGATGTAAATACACGTCGTGCTCTATGTCAAATTCTCGCAGCAATAGCCTCATCAGCCCTCTGCCCCAACGATGCATGCAGCTCCTGAAACCGTTCTCGAATCTCTCCAACGCACTCGTGCTCAAAGATCATCTTCTGGACCTCCGGGCTCGCCCACTTATCCGGCACCGGCGCCCCCTTGGTCTTGGCCGCTGCGAACTGTCTATCCCGCTCCTCCTTGGCTTTCCCCTCACCTAGATGCAGTGTGCGGGCGGACAAAGCAGCAAGCTCTACCAGAGTAGATGTTCGAGGTTTTCTAGCAAGCTCGTATACCTTGAGGGTCTTTGCGAGCTCTTGACGATCTGCTCCTCCACCTGGGACTAGGGACACGGCTTCTGCTAGGACTGCTGCATCCTCAATAGCCATAGCAGCTCCCTGAGACAGATGAGGTAGGGTTGGGTGGCAAGCATCTCCTAGCAATGCCACACCACCGAGGGTCCATGTGTCCAACGGCTTATGGCTACGTAACCGCCACTCAACCACGTCTCCATCAGGGACGAGGTCGAGGAGCTTCTGAACCAAGGGGCAAAAGTCAGAGTAAACTTCTTTCATGGCCTTCTTATCACCCTTGTTCGTCCAGGTCGCGTTGATGGAGCCTGCAAAGTTGACGTCGGGTTGAGCTGTGGCGATGTTGTATATCGTATGGTTGTGAATTGGGTAAGCAATGATGTGCCGCTTAGATCCTATCCAGCGGCGAACGGCGTCGCTGTCGATCAACTTTAGTAGCTCAGGATAAGGTTCCAACTTTTCGCGTTCAACAAGGATGCGGTAGGCCGCTGTACCAGTCTCTTCGACCTCGGCAGAAAGGTTTAGAGAGCTCAGTATCGACTCTCGGACTGGGGATTTGATGCCGTCGGCGCCAATCAGGACGTCAGTCTCAACGACACGCTCGATACCATCACCGCTCTTGATGACAAAAGTGACCTTGTCGGGTCCGAAAGATGTAACGCTCTGTAGCGTCTGGCCAAAGTGAAAATGAACGTTGGGTTGAGCCTTTGCGGCGTCGTAGATGTTGCCCGCCAGCGAAGCCCGATGACCGGCGTAATGCGAGTACCCGTATTTCTGATGGATATCTTCCATGGGAACGCGCGCCAACTCATTATTTGTCGGGCCATCGTAGATGTAAACCTCTTTGACGTTGGTGGCCTCCTTCTCGAGGGAAGAGTCCCCCCAGACACCTAGCTTATCGAGGACGCGGATCAGATTGGGGGCGATCTGGATGCCGGCGCCTACAAAGCCCAGGGCGGGTGCATTCTCGTAGACGTCAACTTGTTTGAAGCCTTTCTTGGCAAATGCGAGAGCAGCTGTGAGTCCTCCCATTCCTGAGACGGGTGGTTTAGCAGCTTGTTAAGTCGGCGTGTGGTGTTTTGCCTTACCTGCGCCAATGATGGACACCTGAAGATCCCGGTAGTCAGCCATGGCTTCTGTTTCCGTCTGGTCCGTCAATCGAGAGGTTTCGTTAGATCAGTAGTATTTGGTTTCTTTGGTGTCTCAACTCAACGCCGTTGACCCAAGTTCTATACTCTATTCAACACCATGAATCCTTGTGGGGTTGCTATGATCAATTGGACCTGACCGAGGTTCCACATGGGGCTTGCCGAATGCAAGTTGATGCAATGTGGGAAGAATCATGTCCCCGCATCCCCGTGGGGAAACAAGGGCCTTCGGGTCCGAGTGTCGGTAGTTGAAGATTGGCTTTACAAGGGAGATCATTGGCCGACGGGGTCTCTGGTTGCCGAGTTGTCTTGGTGTTGCTGGTTCAGCGGCTGCTGAGTTGGTGACCTCTCCTGGCAAGACAATTGAACTATCTAGAGCATATATACGTTGAAATGAGCACTAGTCGATTCTAAATCCTGTTGGTCTCAATGGAAACAAACTGGCTCAGTGTAAGAGGATTGCAAATGTCTTGTCTTGGGGCGAAACAACACTTGTCCTAAATGTCTGAATGGCCATGAACAACTCCCATTTTGTCAACGAATCTTGGCTACTGCTTCTTGGCGCACATGTCTAAAATCTCTCTGACCTGGGATTCCTCCGTAATTGGCACGGCATTCGTCCGTATCCATATATCCTCCAGACTATTTCGCGCAAGTGTATCGAGGCTCTCCTGACCAATGCCCACCTCTTCAAGCGACCGGGGCATCTCCAAGGCCGAAATCACAGCTGCCAAGATATCACCAAGGTCCGGCTCTTTTCCGTCAAATCCCTTCGACTCCAGCAGCTGCTTGACCTCCGCTTGTCCTAGCAGCAGATCTTTGACTATGGCCTGCCGTTCGACGTTTGCCTTGTACTTTAGGTTGAACTTGCACACGGCCGGTAGCAGGATGCAGCTCGTCTCGCCGTGGCCGACGCCAAGAGGTCCAAGTTGATGTCCGATTGCGTGACTGGCTCCAAGAGGGACACCACTCGACACAGCGCACATGGCTTCAATGACACCCAGTTGACAAAGATGGCGGGCTTGTAGTGATTTCGGGTTTGCCTTGCTCTCCAACAACCCCGAGATCAATTTCGGCAGACCTCTCTTGGCCCAGGTGTCGCCTTTTTCGTTCGACAGAAGCGAGCAGAGCGTCTCTACACAGTGGTCCACTGATCGGATGCCAGTGCTGAGCCATACCCAGGCTGGCGTGGTGAGGCAGAGCTCTGGATCCTGGATGACGAGCTCGGGGTCGACTTTTTCGCAGTGAAAGGTTCTCTTGGCATGACCTTGGGACTCTGTTCCGCCGGCGATGGCCTGATACTCGCCTCCGGAGAGCGAAGTCGGGATGTGAATGAGAGGAATGGTCGGTTTGACAATGTCCTTGCGCAGCGCCGGATTGCTCTCTGCCGTACCCCAGAGAGTATTCATATCCGCCTCTGTGGTAGCAGAGTTGGCCAAAGCCAGACGCACGAGTTTGGCAGCGTCTGTAAGACTGCCAGCACCGAGGGTGACCAGGCAGTCAATGTCGCGATCACGGGCATCTTCCACCACCTCGAGAACCTGCGCTATCGGAGTGTGGGGGCTGATACCGATCCTCACTCCCGCAACTCGGTCGCCGAGTGAAGCGGTAAGACGGTCGAGTGCATCGGTTGCTTGCGACAGCGACTTGGAGCAGATGATGTAAACCTGGGAGCTGGAAAAGGTATCTCTACAGTGCCGCAGGCAGGCTTCCGGGAACTGCAGACCGTACGAGATCTTGGGCGTTTCTCGATCGTCAAATGCAGGACGAAACGTTTCGGTACCGAATTCAAAAGACATGATGGAGTTTGTCTTGAAAGTGTCAATCGTGGTGTTTGAGGAATGACGTCGCAATGCAATGTGAAGAGAATAAGATGGGTTGGTCTCCACGTGGGGCTGGTTCATGTCCCACATCCCATCCATCATGGGCATCAAACATCAAGTACTCGCAAAAAGTACCATTACGAGCCGATCATGTATTTTCAATATAGGCTCAAATTGCTAGCCGGTTGGTTCAATGTCGAGAATTACGAGAAGCGCTCGAGCGCTCATGACCAAGTCTCCTAACGATGTCGTCGTCCTGTCTGCCATTCGAAGCCCCATCACTCGCTCGTTCAAAGGCGGATTCAAAGATGCCTGGCCGGAGGATATCTTGGGACCGGTGAGAGAGAAAGTACTGGCGAATTTCTCTGTGACTGACTCCGGTGATATCAGATCATGGCTGAAGCCCCAAGGCGAGCCAACATCGAAGCCAAGGATGTCCAAGACGTCCTAATAGGCAACGTCCTCGCTGAGCTAGGCTTCGCAAAGACTGGTCGGATGGCCCTTCTTAACGCTGGCTTCCCGGTGACAACTACCTTTCACACCGTCAACCGGCAATGCTCGAGCAGCTTGCAGGCCGTCACCCATCTGGCGCACTCCATCTGGGCCGGTCAGATCGACGTGGCCATGGCCGGCGGCGTTGAGAGCATGTCCAAGAACTACCAGACCCGCGGTGTACCTGCCGACGTGGGCCCAAGCCTCCGAGGCACTGCCGTGAAGTCGGCGGCCGACTGTTTGATGCCCATGGGTATCACCTCGGAGAATGTAGCCAGTCGCTACAAGATTAGCCGTCAGATGCAAGATGACTTTGCTCTACTCAGTCACAGTAGGGCAAATCAGGCACGCTTTGCCGGTCACTTTGATAGTGAAATTGTGCCCGTCGAGTATACTGTCGTAGATGGAGAGGTCAAAAGTCACGTTCGAGTCGAAGCCGATGACACTATTCGGGCTGGTGTGACACTGGAGAAGCTGGCAAAGCTGAAGCCAGCCTTTATCGAGACGGGTGGCAGCACGGCAGGAAATTCGTGCGTTGGGTCTCAGATCTCTTGCCGTCCAAGCTAACCTGTTGAATAGATCTCAGATATGCGATGGAGCATCGGCAGCCATCCTAGCCCGTCGGTCTTGGGCCGAAGCCCGAGGTCTTAAACCCCTTGCACGGTTTCTGGGCACCCAAGTAGCAGGCTGCGAACCAGATGAAATGGGAATGGGTCCCTTGTATGCTATCCCAAGGCTCTACAAGCATGCTGGGATCGAGCAAAAGGATGTCGACATCTTTGAACTAAACGAAGCTTTTGCCAGCCAGACATTGGCTTGCATCCACGAGCTCGGTCTCGACATTGACAGGGTGAATCCCAACGGCGGTGCCATTGCTATCGGCCACCCAACTGGAGCTACCGGGACGAGGCAGCTGGCTACGCTTCTCGCTGAGCTTGCTCGCCAGGACAAGGAGATCGGGGTTATCAGCATGTGTGCTAGGTTAGTCATGAAACCCACGTCTTGAAGTGGTTGCTAATATTTACTCCAGCACCGGTCTTGGCGTGGCCTCTACTTTCATCAGAGAAGAGTGATGGCCTACTTACTTTAGATTTTAGTTATAATCACCGCCTCTTTGGCGCTGTTTCTGATGTTGGTCTCAGATATTGCCATTTGATCTGTAGTGAAATCATACATCACATCGCACAGAGCACCAAGTGAATGGTCAGGAAGGGCAGCTAGCATGTGAGATTGTTAATAATACCTAACTGTAATAAAAAATCCGGGGTAGTCAATTGACGGAAGTTGTCTTCAACTTTTCTAGCCCGTTACTCACGATAGCGATTAGTTCCAGAAACGAGATGCTGTACAGAGCAGTGAGTAAATCCACATGATCACTTGGCTAATTCATCGGAAAGACTGACGTTCCTAGATCGCGACAGCCCCTTGGGCTCGATCGAGAGGCCGAGTGACCAGGCGCATGTCAGGTCGAACAAGTCTGCAGCCAACATCTCGTCCAGCCGCGATTCCAGTACTCCCCACGCCGTTCATTAAACACTACAACCGTCCATCAAGCTACAGTTTCATCTGCGAGAGTGCAGGCGGGTCCCAACCTTGGCAGCGCTGCCTCCAAAAGCAAGACACCGCAAACTCTCACCGAAAAGATCTTTCAACGGCATGCCGTCAATCTCCCGGAGGGCACGATTATACGAAGCGGCGACTACGTCCAGATACAACCTCACAGATGTCTCAGCCACGATAACACCTGGCCAATTGCCCAGAAGTTCATGTTAGAGATCCCAAATCGATTGCTTTTAATTCGCCTTTTTGAAGCATCTGCTGGAATGGCATCGAGACCACTGTATTAACTGCTACAGGTCTATGGATGCTACACGAATCAAGGACCCGAAGCTGCCAGTCTTTGCACTAGATCACCAAGTTCAATCCAAGGACGAAGCCAATCTCCGCAAATACCGGCTAATCGAAGAATTCGCCAAGAAGCATGGTGTTGCCTTTTTCCCTGCCGGCCACGGTATCGGTCACCAGGTCATGGTAAGCCCCCACATACTACCCTCCTAGACCATGCTGATATGATCAGATTGAAGAGGTATTCGTTTGGCCGGGTACATTGTGCGTTGGCTCGGATAGTCACAGCAACATGTATGGTGGTATAGGATCCCTGGGAGTTGCCCCGGTGCGATCAGACGCAGCTTTAGTCTGGGCCACTGGCAGTAACCTTGACGGGGACACTACCTCCCGGTGTGACCGGAAAGGACGTCATCATAGCGCTCTGCGGGCTCTTCCCCACGGATATACTTAACCATAGTGTTGAGTTTGTTAGTTCCGAGGAGACCATGTCTAGCATTTCAGTTAACGACCGCCTCACCACTAGTAATATGTCGACAGAATAGTCGGCCACATCAGCGATGGAGAGTACTTATTCTCTCAATGATCTGCGTGTATTGATTATGTCTAATGCTCGAATGTGTTACAGTTCCCGATTGATGAGACTCTGAAGCGCTGGCTACGATACAGGGCTACAGAGGCGGCAATGTGCGAGGACCGAACGACCCGGGAGCGAATCACACACGAAAAGATCGGCGAGCTGTATGCCGATCCCGTCCAAGCTGATCCCGGAGCCCAATACGCCAAGAAGCTTTACCTTGACCTCTCCAGTCTCTCACCTTACATCTCGGGACTCAACTCTGTCAAGGTCTCGACCCCGTTGAGCGAGCTTGAACCAAAGAACATCAAGGTTGATAAAGCTTATATCGTAAGCTGTACCAACTCACGAAGCTCGGATATCAAGGCTGCCGCCAAGGTTTTCCAGGATGCCGCCGAGGCCAACGGCGGCAAGACGCCGAAGATCGCGGACCATGTCAAGCTATACATTGCAGCAGTTTCGATTAATGAGCAGAAGATCGCCGAAGACGAGGGTAGCTGGCAGACACTACTTGACGCTGGGGCGATTCCTCTCCCTGCTGCTTGCGGACCTTGTATCGGGCTGGGAACTGGCCTGCTGGAGGATGGTGAGGTCGGAATCTCTGCCTCTAACCGCAATTTCAAGGGCCGGATGGGCTCAAGACGTAGGTTCTATTCTTGCCATGTTTGATCGTGAAAACTAATTGTGCCAACAGTCGCTCATGCCTACCTTTCCAGCCCCGAGGTTGTAGCTGCGAGCGCTCTGAGCGGTAGGCTCTCGGGCACTGGTGTATACAAGGCCTCTGAGAACTTCAACGGCGTGCGGTTCAGTTATGGTACTGGCTTGCCGGACTCCCCTTTGAGTCAGCTCGACAGCGCTGTTGAGCAACTCGAGTCTTTCATCGACCGGGTGGAGGCTTCTGTCCCCAAGGATGGCGGTAACAATGCAGAGGCAACCACTCGAATCCTTCCAGGTTTCCCGGAGAATATCATTGGTGGGCTTTTGTTCTGTGATGCCGATAATCTTGATGTAAGTTTCCTCATCTGGTGTATGGACTTTGGACTAAGCATTCGTTTTCCAGACTGACAACATCTATACTGGAAAATGTGAGTGATGGCTTACCGGCTGCGTTTTTTCCGGGTCTGAGCAGCTCAACTGACCCTTCTTAGACACATATCAGGATGACATTACGAAAGAGGGCATGGCAAAGGTCTGCATGGAGAATTACGACCCAGAATTTCGGTCTATCGCCAAGCCCAACGACATCCTTGTCTCGGGAGGCAACTTTGGCTGCGGCTCATCAAGAGAGCAAACAGCAACAGCCATCCTAGCCAACCAGATCCCGCTCGTCGTCGCCAGTACATTTTCCAGCATCTTCGCCCGAAACAGCATTAACAACGCGCTCTTGGGACTGGAAGTGCCACGACTCGTTGAGCGCCTTCGGGCCAAGTTTCCTGCGTCGGAGAGAATACCGACATGTCGCACAGGCTGGACTCTGACATGGGACGTCGCTCGGAGTGTTGTTGAGGTGCAGGAAGGTGAGGGCGGAGGGCGCTGGGAGGAAAAGGTTGGCCAGTTCCCGGAGAATCTGCAAGAGATTATTGCCAAGGGAGGGTTGACGGACTGGACCAAGCACGAGATTGCAAAGGCCGAGGCATAAAATCCCGGGAATTTGGAGTGGGTGTCTTTTGATGGTGTTTTGGTATGATATCATGGATTTAGACATTTAGAGTTGATGGAAAATGCTGTTGCTTTTGATGACCAACTGGGGTTGCTTGATCTCATGAGTAGCTCTGATGATAAACATTACATCAGACGAGGGTAATACGTATCCGCTCTCCTTTTCACTCTCCCGACGTGAGCAAGTCAATCATGAAGGAGTATACAACCAACATGATACCCCCTCCAGGTGCAAACCGCACAATCTTGGGCACAAGCCCCTTGTACAACGCGGCAACTCCCTCTTCTCTGTAAACCTTGAAGATACCAGACCACACCCAAGGCAGAGTCTCTTTCGCACCAGTGGCGCTCTGAATCCGGCTCTTGACCACGTCAAAAGGCGTGTTGAGCAGCGTCCCAACCGTTCCGCCTACAGAGCCAGCGACTAGGTCATTCATCATGGTACCCTTCTTCGTCTCAGCCGTCGAAAGAAGAGAGCGTACTTGAAAGATGCACCCAAAGTAGCCAGCATTCCAGACAATGTGCCTCCATACTGTGCTCTCGAAGCCTTGGTACAAGCCGAGGGGTCCAGACTCGCGAACGATCTTGACAGCGCAGTCGAGAACACCTTTGTACCTCGCTGCAGAAGATTTATCCTGAAGTCGTATCTTGACTAGCTCGAAAGGTACGACGACGATGGACTCGGTGGCACCGGCGCTTGCGCCCGTGAGGATGGCTAGTTTCTGGTCTTGGCGTTGAGTCTGGAAGACGTCGGCGTAGAACTTGGCCCAAGAGTCGTTTGCGGTGAATTTCGTTGCCCTGAGAAGATTGAGTTAATATCTCGGAGCAAGAACCGAGGTGAATAGAGTACGCGCCTCTTGGGGGTCTCCATCAAGATCGGGGCCAGAATCCCTCGGTAGAAGCGGCCAACACTGACAAGACAGTCAGCGTTTTCGAGTTGTGGAGGGCCAGCTGGCGCACCCTTCTTGTTTGGCTATCTTGCGGAAACAGTCCACCATGCTTGTGTAAGCCACGGTTCCACTCGTGCTCCGTTGAAGCTGTCTTTAAGTTGTTAGGAGGGCGTGATCCTCATATCTGGGCTTGTTTACTCACAGTCTTGTCTTGACCACGTCTAATGGATACCTATGCCCTCCATCAGCTTGTACTCATGCATGTAAATGGCTTGGGCTTTCTACATGATCAAGATCTACCATTGTCAGCTAACCACTGCCGATGTCACTTGTAGCGGTCGACTCACCTCCGAGATTCCTGCAACGCCGCCTATATCAATGCCGGATTTAGCGTTCCTTTCAGCCTATGGGATTTTCTTGTGTTTTGCTTCTGCACATACCTGCGAGCAGCTGCTGCGGAAACGTCGCGGTGGTGACCTGTCCTGGGGCCATGGTGACAATCTCACCAAGTAACAAGACGTACGGCCACCAGTCCCTTCTCTGCGCATCTGGACTGATGAGTATATAGAAACCGGGGTCCCACTTTGAAGTTGAAACCAGGTCCCACAGCTTTTCATGCAGCTCATGTGGGACATTAGGCCATTTACAGATGTCATGATGCACGCAACAAGGGACATGTCTCGGTTTGTGGACGGCGGTTTGGATCCTCCAGTTTTGGTCTAAATTACTGATACACTACGATGAACTTTTATCTACACTAACAACCTGGTCATGCTCCAGCTGCTTAATCTCAGCTGCGTCAAGTCCCAGGACTTCGGCCAGAACCTCCTCGGTGTGCTGCCCCAACAATGGCGGGGGAGTTCGTATAGATGGTCCAGTTCTTGAGTACTGAACTGGACTGTTGAGGACCTTGAGCTTCCCTATCGCGGGATGATCTAGTTCTTTAACCATCCCTCTCGCCGTAACTATGCCACGGTTAGGTCCTTGTTACTTGAAGGGTTTTGTAAGGGAGCCTTACCGTGTGGGTGATTCAACGTATCCTTCAGGTCATTTACCTTGGCATATGGAAGGCCTGTGCCCTCAAAGATGTCGAGCCACTCCTGTGTTGTCTTGGACTTTGTCTCATCCTCAATCCACTTCTCTAGGACCTCCCTGTTCGCCACGCGTGACGAGTTGGTCGAGAAGCGCTCGTCACTCGCCCACTCAGGCTTCCCTAAACAATTACAGAGAACGCCAAAGAGTCTATCGTTTGCGCCGCCAATTAGGATGTCTCCATCGCTGGTGCGGAATGCACGATAGGGGACAACCGAAGCTGAATAGGTTAGGATCTGTAAGCCTGGGGATTGTGGCCACTCACGATGAGATGTACCATAGCGGCCGCCATCTCTCTTTCCTGTCACTAGGACCGACTGGGCCATGTTGGATAGGGTGGCAACTTGGCAATCGCTTAGGCACACATCAAGGTGCTGCCCCTGGCCGGATTGCCCTCGCTCAATGATGGCAGCCAAGACACTGTTGACTGCGTACAAACCGGTTGTCAGGTCCGTCACTGCGACGCCAACCTTGACTGGAGGACCATCTCGGGGCCCTGTGATGTGCATCAGGCCCATCTCCCTACACGTGCGAAGGCATCTCGTCAGCGACTCATCCTGTCCATTTCTCATGTTCAGACATACGCTTCCACCATGACATCGTATCCAGCACGGTCGCTGTACGGCCCCGTCTGGCCATAGCCCGTGATGCTCGCGTAGATGAGTTTAGGGTTGATCTTTGCCAGACTTCCATAGTCTAGGCCGTACTTTTTGAGGCTTCCTGGCAGGTAGTTCTCGACCAAGACGTCCGAGTTCTTGACTAACTTGGTAATAATGTCGACGCCGGCCTTTTCCTTGAACGAGAGGGCGAGAGACTTTTTGTTTCGATTGACCTTTACACCCAGGAGATTAAAACATTTCCTGATCGTTTAATGCAGCGGATTGCATACCGATAGATAATAGGCGCTTTCGCCTTGCCCGCTTCGGCCGTCCAAGTATGGCGCGTAGGGTGGTCCCCAAGCTCTCGTGTCATCGCCTCGCGTAGGATGCTCAATCTTGATAACCTCTGCTCTGTATTCTCTTCAGCACATGAGTCTACTCAAAGCAGCTGTTGTTGACTTACCCCAAGTCGCCCAAAATCTGAGCGCAGTATGGCTATAATGTGTAAGCTAGGCAAGGTCAAACTAGGAATCAACCTACTCCAGCCAACACTCTGGACATGTCAAGAACTCGAAGCCCGGTCAAGGGCTGCCTTGGGGTCGTAAGGGTGGCATTGCCCCTTCGGAACAAGGTCGATCGCGGGAGCGACGCCAGTCTCGATCGAAGAGGTAGCATTGGTAATATCCGAGATTGCATTGGAAGATTATTTTCTTTCTTTAGTCCAATTGCCAATCTTAATTCTAGAAAATTATGGAATTTGATGCCTTGTAAGTAGGTAGTCAATCATCCACTTGACCTTCATGTGGGACAGTTGGGCGTCCCACGCAGCAACGTGGGGCCGGCTCATGGCGTTCCTCATGAGTGCCGATATGACCCAGGCACATCTCTATGGTTACCAGGGTAGAAGTGCTTATTTTACGCTGTATACCAAGTCTGAAAGCCAGCATACGCCCGAATTATAGCTGCTCGATTTGTCTGCCTCTCCCAACCTGTCGCGTACCTGTGCCTAGAAGGATGTTCAAGCACGTATTTCGCCTCGCTACGGCCCCTTCCCGGACAGTGCCATGCTCCTATCGCAGTTTCTCTCGCTCTACTTCATTACGGAGAATTGACAAGATCTCCTCGTCTGTCACCGACGCCATCGGTGGGCTCAAGAGTGGTTCAACGGTCCTGGTTGGCGGCTTTGGCTTCTCTGGAGTACCAAACACGCTCATCAATGCCGTAGCCAAACGACAGGATATTGATGATCTCACGGTGGTCTCCAACAATGCTGGAATGCCAGGTGTTGGACTGGGTGCGTGATCCAGCAGACACTGTCTGGCTGTGGCTGACCTGGTATAGGCCAACTACTCGAGACGCGCCAGATTAGCAAGATGATGGCATCCTATATCGGAGAGAACAAGACTTTCGAGAAGATGTATCTGACCGGAGATCTCAGTCTGGAGCTGATCCCGCAGGGGACAATGGTTGAGAGGTGTGCTGCCGGTGCTGCTGGCGTACCAGCGTTCTACACCCCAGCGGCGGTTGGTACAATAGGTCAGTAAGAATTGGCCTTGGAAAAGGGAGAATTTAGCTGACCAAGGCCGAATGCAAGTCCAAACCGGCGAGCTGCCCGTGAAATACAACTCCGACGGCACCGTGGCCACCATGTCCAAGGCAAAAGAGACGCGACGATTCAATGGCAAGAACTACGTCCTAGAAGAGTCGATATTCGGCGACGTTGCGCTGGTCAAGGTTCACAAGGCCGATAGGCTGGGAAACTGCACATTCCGCAAGGCCCAAAACAACTTTAACGAGGCCATGGCAAAGAACGCCAAGCTCACCATTGTCGAAGCCGATGAGATCGTCGAGGTCGGCCAGCTCGAGCCTGAAAGCATTCACCTCCAGGGTATATACGTCGACGTGGTGATTGAGAGCACTGAGCCAAAGAAGATTGAAAAGTTGGTGTTTGACAAGAATCCCGAGGAAATTGTCAAGGGTGAGAGGCCATACACATGGAGTAGTCTTGTTGCTAACCGGTCAACCTTTAGAGACAGCATCAAACTCCAAGCGGGAACGCATCATCAAGAGAGCCGCCCAAGAGCTAAAAGACGGCATGTACGTTAACCTCGGCATCGGCATTCCTCTAGCGGCGCCGGCTCTGGTGCCCGACGATGTCGAGGTGGTGTTACAGTCTGAGAACGGCATCTTGGGCATGGGTCGATATCCCAAGCCTGGCGAAGAAGACCCAGACCTCATCAATCCTGGGAAGGAGACTGTGACTCTGAATGTGGGCGCCTCGACTTTTAGCAGTCGAGAGAGTTTCAGTATGATTAGGGCGGGCAAGATTAACCTCACGATGCTGGGCGCGCTGCAAGTTAGCATGTACGGAGGTAAGTCTCGCGATGAAAGTACAGTTGAGAGAATAATGCTGATGATTGCAGACCTCGCCAACTTTATGCTTCCGGGTAAGGTCAAGGGCATCGGTGGTGCCATGGACTTGGTCGCGAACCCGGAAAAGACAAAAGTGGTTGTCACCATGGTAAGTTGACGACACTTCAAACATCCCCTAGCCTTGTGCTGATGTGATTAATAGGAACACGTTGACCGAAAGAGGCGCCCAAAGATTCTAAAAGGTGAGTCGGAGCTGACATGGGCCCCCCGAGTAAAGGCGATTCTAACAGGGTGTTTAGAATGCACGTTCCCCCTCACTGGACCCCGTTGTGTGTCAAGAATTATTACAGATATTGCGGTATTTGACTGTACACCTAACGGGCTGGTGCTTAAGGAGTTGGTGGACGATGTCAGCGTGGATGAGCTGAAGAGCTTGACCGACGCGCCGTTTGAGATAGCTGAAGACTTCAAACCTTACGAGGTATGAGTAGTTAATACTGTATTCACAACTTAAAATGATTCATCATTCATTTAGTTCCTTTGCTGTAAGACATTGTTATGCTGGCTTTGCTAGTATACGGAATTGACATGCAAACCGTGCTCTTTGCCATCTAGCCGGGCTACCTTGACACGGCAAGTCAATATATCAACAGAAATCCATCCTTCCAGCAGGAATTCGACTTATCGCCTTTTGGGACTTTACCCTACAATGTTTTTCGACCCATGCCTAAAAATAACCTTGACAGAAGCGACGAGTTCACCGTGTTGGGAGGGTGGATCTTGATTCAATGCATCAATCTGTGAATTACCACGACAGCTCTTTCATAATCTTCTACCTATTTACTATACGCCCCTAATGTGTCATCAATCATCCGTTGAGATGAACCCAAGTAATTAACCGGATCACACAAAGCTTCCAGCTCGTCTATCGGGATGGCATCAACCACTCTCTTATCCTCCTTCAGCGTTTCAAGCAACGTAGCTTCACCACCACGTTCAATCGTCTTCTTACAGGCCTCGTACACAACATCGTGCGCATTTTGCCTGCCGACGTACTTGGCCAAGCTCATCATGACCGCCTCCCCGACAATCAACCCCTTGGACATGGCTAGGTTGGCCGCCATTTGACCCTCGTGCACTTCAAGACCAGCAAGGGTGAACTCGGCTTGGTGGAGAGCTCCGACTGCTGCGACAAAACTCTCAGGAATGGCGACCCATTCAAGGTGCCATGGGCCTGAAGCGCGCTCGAAGTCGGATACCATGCCATCAAGGACGAGGCCAGCGTTCGAACGGAGAACCTTGGAGGCTGCCAAGATGACTTCGCTGGAAATTGGATTGCGCTTCTGCGGCATGGTGGATGAGGCGCCTCTGTGAGGAACGAACGGCTCGGCGACCTCTCCAAGCTCGTTGGACGACATGATAATGAGGTCTAGTGCGATCTTCCCCAGCGATCCCCCTATAAGGGCCAGAAGATTGATAGCCTCGGCGATTCCATCACGAGCCACATGCCATGTGATGGGAGGATCTGCTAGCCCCAGCTCGGAAGCAAGCTGCTTGCGAATATTGATGCCGTCCTCACCCGGACCAAGAGAGGCAAGCGTCCCAGCAGCACCTCCGTACTGCACCATCAGAGCCCGAGGTCTCAACTGCTGCAGCCTTTCCCTATGGCGATACAGTCCAGAAAGCCACACTGCACACTTGTATCCAAAGGTGACGGGCAGGGCATGTTGCAGATGAGTACGCCCAGCCATGGGGGTATCACGGTGCGTAACGGCAAGACGCTCCAGGGCAGCAATGACTCCGGACAGTTTCGCATCGACAACCTCAAGCCCAGCCTTGACCTGCAAGACACTAGCCGTGTCCATAATGTCCTGCGTCGTGGCGCCCCAATGGACGTACTTGCCTGCAGGACCACACATGGCACTGAGCTGACGCACCAATGGTAGGATTGGGTATCCGACGATATCAGTCTCGTCACGGAGACGGTCGAGGTCGAGAGCAGAGACATCAGCCTGCGATGTGATTTGATCACCGGCGTCGGCGGGGATGACACGGCAATGAGCCTGTGCCCGCGCGAGGGCCGTCTCGACGTCAACACATCGTCGGATATATGCCTCGTCGCTAAAGATCTGATCAAGTCAGCAGATATAAGTTACAATGGTAAAATTTATCCTTACGTTGCGAATCTCTTGTGTGCCAAACAAGTTGCGGAAGATGACAGAGTCAAAGGCGCTGATGGAGCCCAGACGGCGACATTGGGGTTGAGATGGGAGCCGAATCGCCGTGGCCAGATGACGGCAGGATACAAAGGTTCGCAGCATGGCTTCAATTCAGCTGGGCCACAGCTAATCTCACTGAATTGAATGGTTGAGTGTCCCACAAGATACTTTATACCACCCTGGTAGGAGATGCCATCGTCATGTGGGGTCAGTCAACACCGTCCCACATTGGGGTAGGAGTGCAACCCATCTTCCCCAGATCCCACTTGACTACGCATGCTTCAGTCTGGGGGAATGGGTCCAGCTGCCTGCATCTTGGTCGTGCTGCTTCTGGGTCCCAGCCCGGTACCATGGTTCTCGGTAGGGGGCTTATAAGTAGCTTGTGTTGTCAAGTGGATCGGGTTGCTGACGACACGACGAGGAGACACCATCATCAGGATAATCCCCTGAACATCACAAGTCCATCTGCTCCTCTACTATTCATCATAGACACTTCAACGCCATGACTGTCGCCCCGAAACCCCGCGTCGCCGCGACCGACCCCCAAAAGGTCTTCCACTACACCGACCTCCAGAGGACCAAGCCCACTCGCGAGAATGACCCCTACGACTACCAACCCGGCTGGGGAAACCGACACCAGTCTGAAGTAATCCCCGGAGTCCTCCCCATCGGCCAGAACAACCCACAAGACCGCGGTTTCGGCCTGTATACCGAGGGCATCACATACTCTGCCTTTGCAGCCCCGCGGGCCCTCAACTCGAGCACATACATGTACCGCGCCAGACCTTCTGCTGCTCATCAGGGTTACTCAAACATTGAGACAAAGTCTCATATTGAAAACTGCTTCTTGTCTTTGAACCCAAAGGTTGAGGCCCTCCCTGAGCAGGCAGAGTGGTCTCCCTTCCCACTCCCTCCAGACAATGAAAAGATCGACTTCACTGATGGTCTGCACACCCTCGGTGGGAGTGGAGATCCTAATCTCCGGCAGGGAATTGCCCTCTATGTCTATATGATTAACTCCTCCATGGAGAACAAGGCCTATTGCAACACAGATGGTGACTTTCTCATCACCCCGCAACTAGGCATCCTGGACATCCAGACAGAAATGGGCAAGCTCTTTGTCCAACCGGGCGAAATCTGTGTCATTCAACGCGGAGTTCGCTTCCGTATCAACTTGGCTGAAGGCACTCCGGTTGCTCGTGGCCACATCGCCGAGGTTTGGGGGTCTACCTGGGAGCTTCCAGACCTTGGCCCTCTGGGAGGCCATGGCCTTGCCAACCCGAGAGACTTTTTGTTCCCTGTGGCCCATATTGACGAAGACCTGCACGTTCCGTTTACCATTGTAGTTAAAAACAATGGAAAGCATGTTGCCATTAAGCAGGACCATAGCCCCTTTGACGTGGTCGCCTGGCATGGCAACTGTGTTCCCTACAAGGTAGGCAATCCTCTCTTGATATCTTTCATAACTAACAATGATAAGTATGACTTGACCAAATTCGTCGCTCAAAACTCAACCACAGTCGACCACACCGACCCAAGCGTCAACACAGTACTAACAGCCAAGTCATCCGACCCTCACGTCCCGCTGGCCGACTACCTCTGGTTCGGCCCGCGCTGGGACGTCGCTAGTAACAGCTTCCGTCCGCCATATTTCCACCGGAACAGCGCTACAGAGCTGCTTGCCTGCATCTATGGCGCAGGACTTGGTCGGTCTGACGAGTTCCAGCCGGGTGGGTGCAGCTACGAGGGTGGTCACACACCCCACGGAGGCTTCAGTGATGAGTATCTCCTCGAGACACCACTTCAAGTCAATGAACCGCGCAGGATTCTAACAGGTGAGTCTTGCGGAACTGAATCAATAGAGCGACCGCTAACTTGCTTTCAACAGACCAGATGACCATCATGGTCGAGTCCTCACGAACCTTTCTCTTCACCGAGTACGCCCGAAAGATCTGCGGCGTCCTTCACAGCCAAGGCACTGACTACAAAGTCTGGGAGAGACTACCTGACCGCTTCTCGGCGCATCCTCTTACTAAGCAGTTGCTCGCCCGCGTGGCACAGGATAAGGCCAACAGCAGGAAGGCGACTGACTACTACCACTCCCTTGACTTGCTAAAGGAGGCTCAACCAGCCAAGGAAGTTTCTTCTCCTACCAATGGCCATACAAATGGTGACAAGGCGGCGGTGGCACATTGCGAGGATATTGCTACAGTAGTTTGATGTATGGATGTCATATGCTATGTCTCTATGGTTGGGATCGAATCCTGTCTCTTCTGGGTAACTGTTTCCTCGCTTTCATTCTGTGTAATTCAGATTGTTCGTTAGTGTAAGCAGAAACGCTCGCTTCAAATTAAATAGTACACATGTTACAATTGCAGTCATCAACCACCTTCGGGCTGATCCTCCACATCGAGCAACGAGTCGCTCATGATCCTCAGAATGTGACAAAGCCCTTTTGCGTTCCACTTTCCAACCTCCTCAATCAGGCTGGAGAACTCCAGTAGTATCATCTTTGCCGCGTTGTATCCTCCTTCGCATATTACCCCCGAGAAGCTGATGACGCCGCCTTCCCTGAGGAATCGCCTGGCTGCGTTCTCCTGCCCGTCGTCGATGTTGGACCCAGGCGTTGATGTCATCGCCGTCCCATTGCCCCCCAGCAAAGGCCAGTCCACCTCATTGAGAAACTCGTATGGTTCCACGTCCGCGAACCGAGAGTCCTGGTTTGGAGGCATCATAAACACATACAGCCCAAGGACGAGCGCCGCAGCAAAGATGGAGACTTCCGAGTGAAACATGGTGCCGTCGCTAATACGTCGGCGACTCATGGCGGTATAAATCCCAGCAGCATGGAGACAGGCCCGTCGGGCATACCAGGTTTGGCTCCAAGCGGCAATGTTCTGCAGAGCCTCGTGTGCGCCGTCGGCTCCCTTTCGACCCGCAGCGAGCTCAAAGACTTCGAGATTGGCGAAGAGATTGATGTTGAGGAAGTGCCACATGACGATACAGTTTGGGTTCTTGTATCTGAGGAACCTCGAGTAGGATCCGTAGATCTCGTTGAGCAAGCCCGATAGCGCTCTTCCGGACTCGTCAGATGCAAATACTCGGTTGGATGCGTCAGAGAGTCTGTAGCCTCCAGTGGCAGATGGCACTTTGGCCACGCGAATACGAACTTCCAGAATGCGGATCCAGATGATGGATAGGAGCCCAATGATCCCCACGGGCGAGAGGTTCTGCGAATCTGGCAGGCGTACCAAGGGTTCATGAGTCTGTATCGTGACAGTTCCAGACACGATGCTGGTGCCGCTGTCAACAATTCGCTTCCATGATCTGGCCGATGAAGCCTGGAACAGTTCGACAGAGCATGGAACCTCAAACTGCATCGCTGGGGATCGGATGAGGGGTCTGTCGCCCAAGCTATACGCCCACCAAGCATCCGTCATTATCAAGGCTGAGATCAGTCTACGCACCAAGTTAACGAAGTAGCCTTATGAGGAACCTTCTAGCCAACCTACCTTTTTACACTCTCAGCTCTCGCCCAGGCCTTCCAAAGAGCGTCGTCATTTCTTAGTTGGCCTTGAGACTCATTTTGTATCCTGAGCTGTTCCACAAGGCCCCCTAGACTCGGCGAGTCGGGGCATGCGCTGAATAGACCTGATAGTTGCGCGACCTGGAGCAAGTTTTTTGGTTAGTCTCTCCATCACAGTCAGTGAAGAACACCTTACAGATATCGTCTGGCTGTATAGCATACGCGCCAGAGTCTCGCTTTGTGTGTCCTACACGGCCAGTTAGGATACAGCCAGTAGACTTGGTACATTAGAAAGGGCACACACCACAGGTGGACAGATGGACCAAGCCATTAGAAGCACCGCCGCAGACGTGAGATGTGCAACCAATCTCACCGAGCTTCCCGGTCCAAATGATGGCGTTGCCAACTGGTGACAACATTTTTGAGTCGCCGCTGGGAGGAAGCTAAAGGCGAAGTCTCGAACTTGCTTCGAGTCGAAATGCACGAGCCCCAGGAGGCATAATGACAGGACGACCAAGTTCGGCGCAGATTTTGCAGAGAATGTAGGTCGATGTATAAACGGAAGCAGTGAGTGAGGCTGTCGAAAGACAATGTCGAGACCAAGATTGAGCAATCGCGCGGGCGGAAATTTGCTACTAGACAAAGCATCAGGCACGAACTCGTGAACAAGCTCTTGACGTTTATCTTCATCAAGACCCCATTTCGACTCCTTCTCTTTTCCGATGGACGGCGTCGGTGACGTTTCCGAGATGAAGATGTCGGTCAAGATATTGTCGCCCCTATAGCCCACCACGTCGATCCATATCCTCGCGGCGCCGTCGTCAGCCAGTCTCGATCGATTGCTGGGCCACAGCCGCGCGACCTGGGCGAATCTCTCGAGAGGAATGCTTCCCGCGCGTTCCGTGCTGGCGAACTGGGAGCTCGTCAATGTTGGTGAGTTACCGTTGGCTGCAGAAAGGTTCAGGAAATCCAGCGAGTTGAAGTTGCTGTGGAACAAGTCGAGAACACCTTGACAGGCTTCAAGGTCGTTGGAGAAGCTATTACCTGTTGTCGAGTTAGAGATCAGTGCCCGTTTCCTCGGTAGCTCAATACTTCTTACTTATCATCAAGGACGACTGAACAAAATCGGCGCCCCCGCTTAACATGACGTGAAAGTCGGTGTTGCCATTGATCATTTCAGGTGGTGATGTCGTCAAATCAGGAACGACGAGATCTTGTGTAGCTGTTGGCTCTGGCAGAGTGTCTGGATGGTTCTCATGAGGTCCTTCAAGCGAAGGCTGTGTCATTACATATGTAGAATCGCCGTTTAGTCCTTGATTGCGAGCCTGCAACAATGTCGCCGCAGCCAGCGCATCCAGTTCCGAGGTGATGAGTTGGTCAGTCGAGACAGTCGCATCCATTGCTGGCGGATTGTGGCTCATGTTGTCCCCGTTGTTTGGCAAGCCATTGCTGTTGTCACCGTTCTTTTCAACCTCATTTTCGGTAGTGCTCCCGCGACGGACGGTCTGGTTTTGTTCGACGGCGCTTTCGGGGTTGCTCTGTGTGTCATTTGACGAGTTGTCTTGCCCGTGGAAGTACTTGACGTGCCTCAACAAGACGTCGCTGGCGCAATTCTTCAGCATACAGGACAAGGAATAGAGAACGAGCACGCCTATCGTACCGCGGCGTGAACTAACCTCCGAGCGTACCGACGATTGCACTTACGGCACTGGTATGGCTTTTCTCCGGTGTCTAGACAACCTCATGTCAGCTTGCGACAATCATGCATCTTCTCCCAGGTGTCTCACGAGAACGCTCGTGGCGCAAAAGATGCTCAGTCTTGATGAACGTCCTATGACAATACGAGCAGCGTTTCATCTCGCAGAGCAGAACCCGACCGGGGGAGGAAGCAAAGAGTAGAGCTTGGAGTTTTGCTTGAAGCAGCGGTAAGTTGTGTCCGAACACTCAGTGGGGCTCGACAAACAGGTGCAGCCGGATGTACGTGACCCCCTGGAGATGCCTGTCAACCACTCCCATGTCAAAGACGGGACATTCGGGTCCCGGCCAGCCACTCCCACTGGACCGGGCCTGTCAAGGTGTTTGCGGGGAGACGCGGGGTTGAGATGCGGGGGGTGGGACAGGACAGGGGTAGGTAATGTGGGACGGCTACACACGTCGGTAAGTGATATTAAGGCAACCGAGGTCATCCAAAGTGAGAGTCTTGTCATTGGTTATCGTCAGTAAGCATGTCTTGTTCCTTGTTCCATTCCACGTTGGGTGCGACCCTTCACGGCGTGTCTCGGGGAGAGCATGTTCGGCAGTTCAGGGGCCTTCAATATGGAGCCGTTCCGTACAGATTCGCCAACCCGGAACCACCGGCGAGGCTTTCGGGGGAGGTTGACTGCACCAGTTACGGGTATGCAATACACAGTACTTTCACTGTTTAAGCTGTTGACGTTTCTAGTCCGCGATGCCCTCAGAATCACGTCGACTTTCGTCATTTACTTCGCATTCCTCAAGATGAGGAGATCCCCGGGCAGGACGAGGACGAGTTTAGATGCTTGAACCTTGAGGTGACCGTGCCTGCTCTGAAAACGCTCTCAGGCCGACCGCATCCTGTTCTTGTGTGGATTCATGGTAAGTCAACACACCAAACTGGGAGTCCAAGAGTTCATTCTCTGTAGGGGGTTCTCAAGCTGTGTCCTTTGGAACGAGCGCCTCGGGGCTTTGTGGTGAGTTCAACTACCGCATCTACTTGGCTGTCGAGTCTGACTGCCAGATCCGACTGGGCTCGTTCAAAGGTCCATTGACATGGCTGAACCCATTGTTGCCGTCACCATAAACTACAGGCTGAACATGTTTGCATTTGGCGATTGTGCCAGTGAGAAGAATTTGGCCTTGAGAGACCAACAGCAGGCTGTGGAGTTCGTAAAGGCACATATATCTGGCTTTGGTGGTGACCCCGTGAGTTCCATCCAGGCCGTTGGATCCGCGCCAGCAGTTCCTAATTGGCGCATGTCATCCGTAGGAAAATATCACCATTGCTGGTGAAAGTGCCGGGGCCGTCTACTGCCACGCCCATCTACTCATGGGCAGTCCCGCCCGTCATTGCATCTTACAGTCAGGAACTCTTCATCTCTCGCCGCCTCAGCCAAGAAAAACCGCAGAAACGCTGATAACCAGGGTGAGCGATGAATTATCCCGCCTCGGAAACTGGACACTCCGTGATGCGCCCGTGTCTAAGTTGCTAGAGGCCCAGGAAAGACTGGGTTTGGGGTCATTCTACCTCCAGATGGAGGAAAAGCTCGAGGGCTGGGAAGAGAGAATCGGAGACGACTTCCAGCGCGTCTTAATCGGAGACACAGAATACGAGGTATGAAGTTGCTGCGCTTCCCTTCGCAGGTGCTAACAAAGCAATCTACTGCAGTCGGTTCTATGGCGGAACGGAATTGAGTCATTATCCCCAGAGTACATTTGTGATGCATTCGACTCTGCCGGAGAAGCAGCCTCAGCCTTGAAGAAGCAATACGGCATCGTCTCTGACCGACCTGTTTCATGCAAGCTAGGAGCCTTGGACTTGCTGAACGACGCACGATTCAGCCTACCCATCGACGTATTCATGAAGCGATGCCAACAGGCTAATAAGCCCTCGTTCCGTTTTCTTGTCGACCAGCCAAATCCGTGGCAAGCTTCCAGTCGCGCCCACCACGGTGTTGACCTCTTGTATCTGTTTGACACATACGACTTGTCTCACAACCAACCCGCGCAAGAAATCGCGCGCTCTATGCAAGAGAAATGGATCCAGTTTATTCGTGGCAAAGATCCTTGGAACCCTGGAGAGGCATTTGCTTTCGGACCATTTGGAGAAAGTCGACTTCTAAGTCCTCAAGGCCTCGGTGCGCGGAGGAGACAGCAACATGTGGCAGCTCTGGACGCTCTTGGGTCACAAAAGGTTAACGAGATTGTCGCAAAGTTGGCGACTGGGAGGTCGAGTCTATTGAACTAATGTCAATGTATGGGCCTTGTTATCTTATCACATCGGTACAGCGACGGCGCAGGAAGGCGAGCGTTAGCTTGTAGAGTTAAAGAGCTGAGGTGGCTCCGGACACATGGTTCCCTTGCATATCTCGCCCACTACCAGAACCGCCCTGTTTTCGCCAGAGCGGTCCCAGTTTCATGTCCAAGACACGTGGTCTCGGCAGAATCAAAGACGAGTTAGGACCCGGCCAGGGTAGACAAGGAGGGAAGAAGGAGGATACTCAACGAGATATCATATTTGCCTTTGAGAAAGAATAACCAAAAGAGCAATTGAAGACAAATTTGGGTATTTATGGTAGATTCAAGGCACATAAAATAAGAGAGTAAGTTGGTAAGTCCCAGCTTGCGAAGGACTAATCAGGTCGTCATGAGAGTGTGATAACCAAGGACCTCACTCAAGCACCATTTGTCAAAACAGACGGAAACAAACCCACCATTGAATAATACCGCTGAAATACCTAGTCCTTACAGAGCCATTGCATGCCTTGCTTCAAAATCAAATCAGGGTTTCCCCATGCAAGTGCTCACGCAATGAACTGACCATTCCGCTTCGTAAGACAACGGGATCCGGTCTCCGAAGAAACAGTGTCCGCATTGCGCCACTTCTCAGACAAAGAGGCATAAAGCACTGTGTTTATGAGATCGTTCGAGAAATCAAGATGAGAAGATTCATCTATCCGGCTGCGACAGATTCAGCCCATGTGCGAATCCACGTGCGTGAGAAGCATCTCGGGGGACGGAACCCGGGCGCCAAGAGAGTTGTATGATGTGTGCACGATTTGAAAGAAACATTGCTACAACATTTATCAAATCGATTCATTTGGGTTCATGTGAGGGAATTATCAGAAATGGGGCCATTTGAGGGATTACAGCAACCTTGATAGATTGTGCTTTGGAGAATCGCGAGCAGGTGTGTTGGTGTGGACTGGACTGTGTATCTAACATCGCCACATCAGAGACCAGTCTTGT
Organism: Ascodesmis sphaerospora; assembly: GCA_027569015.1. NCBI lineage: Eukaryota > Fungi > Ascomycota > Pezizomycetes > Pezizales > Ascodesmidaceae > Ascodesmis > Ascodesmis sphaerospora. Next base: position 144,831 of record JAPPUR010000003.1, read on the forward strand.
CATTCAAAGCTGAAACAAAATGATTAGATTACTTCAAAGACTAAGAAAAACCAACGGTTAACAATGGCTCGCGTGATATCCGCCCCTAACCTATCACTCGTCATGCCCGACATGACAAGACAACCCTCGGAGCCCACATCTAACCCCCGAGCCGGCGACATGACATGACAACCGCAGCCTATCTGCCATGATGTTAATGACATTTACCCCTCGTGTACCTCACGCCCTACGTCGCATTGTCCAATCACCAATCTTAGACCTTTATGCAGGCCCACGCGGGGTGGATCAAGGACCGTCGCAGGCCATGGCTTATCATGATTGCGACGATGCCGGCAACGGAGGGGACTTTATTCAAATACCCTTGATCGCCTCACAATTGTTTTGGTCTTTTGCTCATTCATTTCTTAAACATTTATCAAGATACCCTTACAAATACCAGTAAAAATGGCTTCCCTCTCTCTTCCTGAGCCTTTCGCTAGCATTCCCCGAGAGAACTTTCTCTTCGGCCCCTCTCCCATTCAGGAGCTTCCGCGGATATCCGCCGCTCTCGGAGGCAAGGTCAATGTCTACGCCAAGCGCGAGGACTGCAACTCTGGTCTCGCCTATGGAGGAAACAAGGTCCGAAAGCTCGAGTGCGTGATCAATTACTCTCTAGTTCATCTTCAATCGCTGACTTTTAACTCACAGGTACCTCGCCGCTGAGGCCAAGGCCGAGGGCGCCGACACCCTCGTCTCCATCGGCGGCGTCCAGTCCAACCACACCCGCGCCGTGACCGCCGTCGCTACAAAGCTCGGTCTCAAGGCCGCCACCGTCCAGGAGCACTGGGTCGAGTGGGAGGACCCCGGCTACGAGAAGGTCGGCAACATCCAGCTCTCCCGTCTCATGGGCGGCGACGTTCGCCTGGACCCCTCGACCTTTGGCATCGAGCACAAGACTACCCTCGCCAAGCTCACCGATGAGCTCAAGTCCGCCGGTCGCAAGCCTTACTATATCCCCGCCGGCGCATCCGACCATCCCCTCGGTGGTCTCGGTTTCGCCCGCTGGGCATTCGAGGTTGAGGCTCAAGAGAAGGAGCTCGGCGTCTTCTTCGACACCATCATCGTGTGCGCCGTGACTGGCTCCACCTTTGCCGGCATGATCGCCGGTTTCAAGCTCGCCGAGAAGAACGGTTCTCCCAAGCGCAAGATCATCGGCATCGACGCCTCAGGCAAGGTCCAGCAGACCTTTGACCAAGTCCTGCGCATCGCCAAGTCCACAGCCTCCAAGATTGGCCTCTCGGAGGACGACATCACCGCGGACGACGTCATCCTCGACCCCAACTACAACGCCAAGATCTACGGTATCCCCGACGAGACCACCATCGCCGCCATGAAGTTTGGTGCTCAGACCGAGGCTTTCATCACTGACCCTGTTTACGAGGGTAAGAGCTTGGCTGGTATGATTGATCTGATCAAGACGGGAAAGATTGCTGGTGGCAACGTGCTTTACGCTCATCTTGGAGGACAGCTGGCTCTCAACGCCTACTCGTCCCTGTAGAGTGGATTTTTGTATTTTATAGCGTAGAATACTGTAGATAGCAAGTCGGACCTCTGAAGAGGTACTTGTTTGGATAGAATTGCTGAAGATATTGTTTTTAAGTAGGATGTGTGCGCATTTTGCTCTCTCTGCTCTCCTTCGTGTCATTTGCTACCTTTCTTTTCAAAGCCGTGAGAAACTACTAGGCTATCGTGCGAGTGGGAAACAATCGAGAAAGGCCACATGATAATCCCTTCGTTATGGTTCTTTAAGTCAAGTACTTTGTTTCGAATTAACCAAGAGAAATTAAACCAAGGCAACTTCATTGTACCAACGTCTAGTTTCCACATTTGGCTTTGATGAAAGCCCCCATAAAGTCTTCAGCATCAGGCCGACCATCAAGCCTCTCTCCTTGAACCGAATAGTTCGGGACGCCAGCCCCAGCTAGAACCTCCTTGTTCTTCTCAGCCTGGTCATCCACAGTCTTGACCTGCTCCTCAGAATCCAACCACTCGTCAACCTCAGCAGCAGCAATACCCGAGTTTATGGCAACCTCTCGAAGCACTTCTTTGGTTGAGATATCCTTTTCAAGCTCATGATAGGCCTGAAAGATTCCTTCAACGAGAGAATTCAAAACCTCAGGCTCCTTTGTGCTGGCGAGGCGTACTAGTGTATGCGCGAACCGAGTGTCACCGACTTTTCCGCCGCTTTTGAAATTGATGCCAACACTTCGTCCGATCTGGTTCATTCTCCGGTATAGCTTCTCTCGTTGCTCGGTACTCATGTCTGCAAGCTTCACGTCGGCCACCTCGGATTTGTCGATACTATGAGTTGAAGGCCCGTAGTTGAGGTAATAAGGTCGCCAGTTAATAGCAAAGACATCAGACTTTCCACCTGGGTATGTCTTTTGGTAGAGAGAGATGGCCATTTCTAGCTGTCGTTTGCCAATGTAGCACCACTTTCATTCGTCAGTGTTCAGCTCAGTCTTCCATTCTTTGTGCTCCTTACAGCGCAGACAAAGTCAAAGATGATGTCGACTTCGATGACGGTCATTTTGCGGTAGTTGTGTCGTTTGAGGCGGTCAATCAGTAAGGACAGCTGTGTTTGGATGATCGAGGAGATTGCCTTGGTCTCTGAAGGATCAAGAACTGGCTCAAGCCAACAAGTTCTAGGCAGCCGAATTTGTTCGGGCGGGGCTCCTCATCTCGACACGTCACATCTGCTGATTCAGCTATTCTCAACCAACTTGAAGTTATCCCCATTTCATAAAAATCAGAGTAACAATCCTTCACTAGTGTTCGCCATTTCGGTGTTACGTTGCAATGGCCACAGTTCGTCCGATCCGCTCCGGATAGAAGCAGCCGGAAACCGAGTTGAAAGGGGGATGTTTCCACAAGACTCGATGAGGAGTTTTACACAAGATGGATCGAGGAAATGTCACACAAAAAATCGAAACGTAGCTTGAGACTAGTTTCATTGACCATACTCTCTTCTCATTGGTCTTTCATGTACATCTGCTTTGTCTGTCTCATTGATATTGCCAAACCATAGTCAAGCTCGACTGCCTACGGACAAAGACGAGGTGAAGTGAAGAAATTCTCCAAAGAGCCGCATTGTGCACTGCCCGTCAGGACATTGCACTTTGGCCTATATATGAATCCCTTGCTCACTCCTTCACTTGACAACTCAACTCTCTTCACAACCAGAATCCTGGGTCAACATTTAATCATCACAGATCACCGACTTGATCAAGAACCCACATCGAGCCATCTATTCATGTCCTTCACTCCAGCCGCCAACATGGACACGGATCCGAAGGAAGAGAGAGATCGTCGGGTGACCAACTGTGGATACATGAACCTCCTCCAGATGCAGACTCGCTTTGAGATGGATCAGTTCGAGGACGATCTCGCAGAGATGCCACCCCCAGCGACCTATCTGTGTCCCCCTCCCCTAAACCCTCTGGGGATGTCGGATATCGGGATGATGCCCATTTCACCATTTTTCCTGGATGGCAACTGTCCTGATAACAACGAGTGGATGCTGGAAAACTTCCTCAAGACGGAGGTGCTTGACATGCCGTGTCTCGACAATACTCTGCCGTCTCACACGATCACACCCTGCACCGAGCGCTTCGAACCAGTCACCCCGACTCAGTTCCCCATCTCCCTGACCGCCGTCCCGGGAACGAAGCTAGACACCGACAGACCTCCCAAGAGACACCGCGTCCAGGCCCCACAGATCACAGATGGTCCTGATGGTCATCTCGTCTCCCTCCTCGGCCAGTCGACCTTCAAGTACCAAGGTCACATCATCTCCTTGGCCCACGCTAATAATCTCCGCCAACAATATGACCTCCTTTCACGCCAGAGAGACCGAAACACCACTTCCCCAGAGCAAGACGAGTCTTTTCCCAACACCGACGACGAGTTTCGCGGTCGCATCCGCGAGATCTTTGAAGCCATCTGCGACTGGTCCGATCTACGAGAGTGGCGAGCCAAGATGGGACAGAAGCGCGTCAGGGAGTGGCTTGCTGAGGTTGTCCAGCAGAGACGAAGCCTAGGTCTCGATGATGACTTGTCCAAGCTCTCCGACAAGGAGCTCCAGCCTCCGGTGAATCGCATGCCGTCGATGAAGGAACAGTGGAAGAATGTCATCCACCGCCCCATGTCCGACGTTGAGATTGAACTCCTCTGCGCGCAGATCCTCGTAAGTCCCCAACACTCACTAACCTCCCTCGCCTAACCGTGCAACAGAAGCAGGCCATGGCTGCTCAAAAGGGCCTCAACACGACCCCCATGTGGAGCAACAACGAGACGCAGTGGGAAGAGTTTTCGACATTCTCGGAGCGCTAGGAACGCATCCTGAATGCCTTTCGAGTGGGTGATCCTACTCCGTTGAAGAGTTCATCTGTTGACAGCTGGTAGGACAACAAGGTCTTGATCCACTCGGCCATAAGAGCGCCCTGGATCACACGCATCACAAACTCACCACACTCAGAGACTCGCGTGAGTTTCCCTACCTTTTTTTCTATGAGTGGTACTAATGTGAGGTTGATAGAGAAAGTACCAGAACAAGGCTGGCAACGATCGCAAGCGAACTCTGATTGAGCAGGGCGGTTCAGAGAAGAAGAAGGCCAAGGCCGAGTCCATGTCGCCTTTCTAGGCGCGGAAGTGATCATTTACATACAAAGTTTGGATCAGAGTGTGATGGATAGACTTGCAATTTGGCAAGCAGGGATGACTGTGCTAGAGTCCATGAATGTCGCACAGCATGAGATCTAGATATAGCAGACAGATGATTCGACATGTAGTCGACAAATACATTTGAGCTTTCTTTGTCAAACATGATACTAGCCTTGTTTATTTATCATATCAATACTTCATCGTCACACAAACGTAGATCAGAAAGTGGGCAAACTGCAATTCTCAATTATGGCGTCAAGCGCCCGCTAGTTTTGATGCAAACGCATACGAGACTTTTTCTCTCATAGCTTCCCTTCCACAGTGGTATGTCTTTTTTCGCCCGTCCCTTGATCATTAAATAAAACCTTGCTTTACCATCCTCGGACGGCAAGCTTCTCCTCGGGCTTCATGGTATCACAGTTGATGCCCACCATGGCCTCGCCCAGTCCGGTGCTCGTCTCGGCCAGCACCTTGGGATCCTTGAAGTGCGTCGTCGCGCGCACGATAGCCTTGGCTCGCTTGGCGGGGTCGCCGGACTTGAAGATGCCGCTGCCGACAAAGACGCCGTCGCAGCCCAGCTGCATCATGAGAGCGGCGTCGGCGGGGGTTGCGACACCACCGGCGGCAAAGTTGACAACGGGGAGACGGCCCAGCTCGGCAGTCTGGCGGAGGAGCTCAGCGTCGACTTCGAGTTCGCGGGCCAATTCGCGGATACGGATGATGCCGCCTTCAGCAAGGGCGGCCTTGGCTTGAGCAATCTGGCGGTTGACGGTCTTCATGTGACGGACGGCCTCAACAACATCACCAGTACCAGCCTCACCCTTTGTTCGGATCATGGCGGCACCCTCAGCAATTCGACGGAGAGCCTCACCGAGGTTTCGGCAACCGCAGACAAAGGGAACACCAAAGGGGCTCTTCTCAACGTGGCTCTCATCATCGGCAGGGGTCAAAACCTCGCTCTCGTCAATGTAGTCAACACCAAGAGCCTCGAGGATCTGGCACTCGACAAAGTGACCGATGCGGGCCTTTGCCATGACGGGAATAGTAACGGCCTCCTGGATCTCCTTGATCATGGCGGGGTCCGACATGCGGGCGACGCCTCCGTCCTTGCGAATGTCGGCGGGGACTCGCTCGAGGGCCATGACGGCACAGGCTCCGGCCTCCTCGGCGATGCGGGCCTGCTCGGCGTTGGTCACGTCCATGATGACACCGCCCTTGAGCATCTGGGCGAGTCCGGCCTTGACGGTGAAGGAGGACTTGGCCTCGCCGTTGTTGGAGGTGTCGTTGGTCATGATGGGGGTGATGTGTGAAAAATGGTAGGTAGAGGAGTTGAGTGAGATGAGTGTGTGTGGAGATGAGAAGAGAGAGAAAGATGTGAGAAGTGCCCTTTTATTATGTCTCTGACTCAAGAAGCAAGACGTAAACCCAAAAGTAGGTATTACTCAAATAAGAAGGACAAGAGAACAATACCGAAACCCTCCTTCTCGGCGTTGCCCCTCCCCCTCCTCCGCCGCCCCGGTATGCGGCGCCGGAGCACCACGGAGTGAGTATGCGTCCGCCGCGTCCGTAATGCATGCACGCTTCATGTACATGTGACGAGAGACATTTTTTCTTCTAGAGAGAAACCTTAATGTCCCCCCCCTCCTTGGTTAACTAGCTCCGACATCCGATCTAGGCGCCGCGCCCGACGGATGCAATAGGGCGGATGTAACAAGACAAGAGATTGCGGCAATTGTCGGGAAGAAGAGGGACAAGAGATATAGCATCATGCAAGAATGAGTGGTAGAGATTGCCTGGCAATTTGTCTCGGGCGTATCTACTGTACCCTGCCCCCGTGATCCCTCCTTCATGCCTTTGGTTCTAGAATGTCTCTCATTTTTGAGGGTGTGTTGAAACCTTGACTTTGCAGAGTCGGATTGTTCTTTGCATAGCTTTTCGCCACAATCCAGATCCGTGGATAACCACCAAAAACTCCCATTGTTCCTTCAATTGTCGATTGACAATGACAATTCCCGCCCTAACGACATCATTCATTCCCATCCAAGAAGGTGAGATAGCGGAGAACCCACCCCAAGTTCCAGACCCATTCATCACCCGGGCCTATCCCACCAAAGCCGCATATCGCCTCCTCCACCAACCTGCATGAGCGGCATTGTACAGAAACGGCTTCTCCTAGAATCCCCAAGCCTTTTAGTTAAGCTGACTCGATATTCTCTTCCTTGACTCACGTACCCCCTTGTTAGTTCACGGCATACCCCGGAGCCGCCCAGAGTTCGGAGTTGCTCTCCTCAACGTCGCCGCGTCCCTTTTGTCTGCATGCGGCATGTGCGTCTCGCATGGTGCTAATGCATGGCTTAGTCCTCTTTGGGATATTCCGGTATCCATCTTTTTTCCAATCTCCCGAACGAGAATCTGGGGATCTTCCCTTTAGCTAACGGGACCCTGACTAAGAAGAATCGCCCTTCGGTCATATCCTCCGAGGATGTGACAACTTCTCCGTTATCGCAACCTGTTGATCCCGAGATACATACATCTTTCTTTCTTTCGCAGATCATATTCGAAAATCACCAACTCATCATCATGCTGAGCCTTACCATTGGCGTCCTCGCCCTTCAGGGCGGCTTCTCTGAGCATGTAGACCTTGTCCACAAGGCCGCCGAGTACATCTCGTCTACCGACGGCATTTCCAAGACAAAGTTCAACTGCATCGAGGTCCGCACTGAAGAGCAACTCGCCCAGTGCAATGGACTCATCATCCCCGGCGGCGAAAGCACAACAATCTCATTTGTCGCCGCCCAGTCTGGTCTCCTAGAGCCCTTGAGACACTTTGTCAAGTAAGAAGCCATTCTTAGATTGCTTATCTCTATGCTAACAAGAACAGAGTTCAAAAACGGCCTGTTTGGGGAACTTGCGCTGGCCTCATCCTCCTCTCCGATCAAGCCAACGCCACCAAAAAGGGCGGCCAGGAACTTATCGGTGGTCTCGCTGTGCGCGTCCACCGCAACCACTTTGGTCGTCAGATTGAAAGCTTCGAATCCGGCCTTGATCTTCCCTTCCTCCAAGATGGCGAACCCTTTCCTGGCGTCTTCATCCGCGCGCCTGTCGTGGAGGAAATCATTAGCACCTCTCAGGACGAGAGGCCGCCCGTACAAGTCCTCGCCAAGCTGCCCGGTCGGGTGGACAAGATGAAGCCCGGCCTATCGCAGGCAAACACCAAAGATGACTCTGGTGATATCATTGCTGTGAGGCAAGGCAATGTTATTGGAACGAGCTTCCATCCAGAGTTGACAAAGGACGCGAGGATACACGTTTGGTGGTTGCGCGAGATTCTTCACCAGAAGTAAAGGGACACGACATAGACATAGACAGGCGTTGCAGGAAAAGGAAATAAGATTATTAATATTTGGGTATCAGCTTTCTTCAGCCATTAGTTCCTCCACCCACTCATCCTAGCTCTTACCCATGGCTGCCTCGTATCCCGGCGGTGGTGACTGAGGTCGAGGTACTGAACTCTGCCCCTGCTCCCCTTGTTGTGATGTCTGACCAGCCCATGTGGGTGTCCTGTTTGCTGGGGAGCTGAATCCCAAGATTTGAAGTATTTCTGGGCTCCCCATCGTCTGAGCGAGTTCAGCTGGCGAGATGGTTCCTCCAACATTGACATCTGCACCATGCGCCTTGAGCAACTTGATCAAGTCTACATCCCTCCTCGAGATGGCCTGCATCAACGGCGTCCTCCCCTTTTTATCAGTCGCGTTCGGATCAGCACCATTCTCCAACAACAGTCTAGCCTGATCCTTTCTACCATGGTCAATGGCATAGAGCAGGAGTGTCTCCCCGCTGCTCATCTTCTTCTTCGTCTGGGCACCAGCCGCAAGCATCATCTTGAGCATCTCAGTGCTGCCCATCTCCATAACGTAGCAGATAGCCGGTACGCCCGTCGTGGCGTTGGAAACATTAGGAGACCCGCCATGGTCGAGCAGCATGCGCACTACTCTAATCCTCTCGGCCTCGGAAAGCTTGTTGTCGCGGATGGCGATAAGGAGGATCGGCTGACCGACCAGATCCTTGACGTTGGCGTTGGCCCCGTGCTCGAGAAGAAGTGTGGCCATGTCCAGCTTCCTCTTGATGATGCACTCTCCCATGACGGATAATCCGGTGAGTGTCTTGGCACTCGCGTTGCTGCCGTTCTCGAGGAGTAGGTGCACCATATCCATGCGATCCTGGCTGGCCGCAATAGCTAGCAAAGAGTTGCCCGTGATATCTCCCGAGTTTGCACTCGCCCCGTGCTCCAGTAAAAGACGAACAAGTTCAATGTTGCCCTTCTTGACAGCCTGCGCAATCATGGGTCGTCCCGACAAGGTTGTCGTGCTCGCCTTAGCGCCACTCTCCAGCAGCAACTTGATACCCTCCAAGTTTTCGCTGTTGCAAACATCCACAAAGTACGACTGTCCTGACCAACTCTTCTGGTCGACGTCGGCACCTTGGTTGACTAGGAACCTCGCAACGTTGAGGCTGCCGACCGAGGCGGCTAGGAATAGAGGCGGCAGCTTCAGGTCCTTGGAGTTGATGTCGGCACCAGCTCCGATGAGAAACTTGACAGCTTCCTCCTTGTTAGCTAGCACCGCACAGCCAAGAGGCGTGTTTCCCTCCCCGTTGCGACCGTTGATGTTTCCACCCTGCGCGAGGAAGCCGCTCATCTGCTGTACATCACCCCGGAGAGCTGCCTGACAAAAAGCCGTCGCTAAAGGATCAGGTTTCGGCCAAAGACCAGCAGTCATGGCCTTGAACGAGTTTGTCAATGAAGACAACCCCTTGGAAAATCCAGAAGACGAGCTTGATGCCTCGGCAGTGGGCGACTGTGATGAACTAGGCTCGTAGGGTGGAGGCTCAACGTCGCCACCGGGGAGTGGTCCCTTACTACTCGACGCGATAGTATCAGATGGGGCCCCCGAAGTGAGCAACACATCCTTAGTTTGCGAAGCTTGGTGGCAAGCTAGGTTAACATGGTGAAACACCTCTTTGCCGCTTGAGCTGTCAAGCGCGGCATCCTGTTCATTCCGGCTTTGCCTAAGCACAAAAAAGTCAACAAAGCATCATAACAAATGGGTCACAGTTTGAGCTTACAGCGAAAGCACCTTGGCAAAGAAAGCAAACAGTCGTGAAAATGCAACAACAGCATCATTGTACACTACCAGAAACACCTCGTCAACCATGGGCAGCGTGTCAACCTGCAGCCTCATGGCCTGCTTGTTCAGCACGGCGGTGATGACATCGCAAGATCCGAGACTCTGGCTCAGATGAGTCTGTAACCGAACCGAGATGACGCCAGCCGCGTTGAGGGCCGTCTCTAGCTGTCCAACATGCTGATGAAGCTGATACAGTCTCGCAGCAAGGTGTGCCAGTTGCGAATTCTCAACCTCGAGCGAACCGTTGAGTTCGTTGAGCTCTTCAGCACTAGACAAGATCCTATGGGAAATGGTTGATCCCAGGGACGTCAGTGAAATGACGGAGAAGCCGTCACCGTCCATCCTGGCGTGGATCTTTTCAAGGTAGAGTAATAAAGGGTATTGATTGAGGGGTTTGTGTGTGTGTGGATCGACAAAGGCCGCGCGGGGAAGAGAGACAGAGAAGCCGGGTCGTCACAACTCTTGTCTAGACTCTCTCTTCACGACGAGCCTTATAACACACAAGAACAACAGCAACTCGAAACCTGGTCTAACCGTTACAGTCGATAGGGCTGAATTTGCGTAAACGAGGCAAGGCTGAACCTGAACCCGCAGGAAAAATGCGTCGTGTGCGATGACGCGGTCCAACGGGCTTGGCCTCCTCCCAGACCACGTGTCTAGCCAGGATCATGGCTGGGCTGCCTCTCTCTCCAGGCTGAAGTGTTTGGCTGTAGCAAATCAAAACTGCTGCCTTGGACGCCGCAGAATGTGACAACTTGCCTAAATCGTATCTCCAATTTGACAAAGGGCCCTTGCGAGCGGTTGTGAAAATAAGTGAGACATTAAGACGCTCGCAATGACTTAACAGCCTAATGATGAGCAAACCAGGGAATAAATGAGAGAAGTAAAAGTACGATCAGTTTCTTAAATCATCAAATTACCTGTGATGATTTTCTCAAAATTATTACGCCTTGAACTTGGTCTTCTGCCATAAAAATTAGAGAAGGGTAGTTTGTTGTCTCATGTTTTTTTACAACCTCATGCCTCGATCCATAATACCGCATGCGTTCAAGTGTCCTCAATCCTGCTTTTTTCGCTTACGCCATCTCGCATCCCTCGCTTCTGGTTCCCTCCCAGCCATCTCGGTCTTTTTTTACTTTGGACTCGCAATCTTTGTCTTGACTCCTTCGATAGGCTGATCCTTTGCCTTCTCGGGCCGTGTCATGAGGTAAAAGAAGCCCAGGCCAAGGGCGAGCCCAATACCACCAATCACATAAGATTGGTTCCTAGACTCTTATCAGAAACTGGTTCATTAAAGGAAGTTGTGGGCAAACTCACTGGTTCTTCTGGGACATGGGACTCTCGGACCGTGGGTTCTGTCGAAGCTGTGCTGACACGCAGAAACTGCGCTGCCCCAACATCACCGGCCGCAGGGGTCGCACAAAACGGGTGGCTATGGCTGACATGGTGTTTCTGGTATCACGAATATGCTTGATGCAGATCCGGAGTGTTCACAGATGAGGCACAGCATCAGCTATTAATAAAAGATCAGAAACATGAATGACGTTCTTTAGAGTCACTTAATTGAAGGTAAACTGAATTCAGCCTCCATTGTGTCCGCTTGAGTGATCGTGGCGTCATTGATGCGTAGCCGCTCTCCTCTTGATATCGTCACCACGAAAGTCTTACCAATTCTGAGACAGAGTCTGCTAGTAAACAAATGAAAGTGAATGGAGACATAATCCATCGATTGGGCTTCCTCGATGGCCGTTTCTACACTTGCGATAACCATCGCTCCACAACCAACTTCATCAACGACATGTTCATCAACACTCCCAAAGGTTCAAGTTCAATCTGTTAATACATACGTGAAATATCTCTCTATGATGCCCCATCTTCTACAAATGCTTTTTCCCAAGTTCCATTCCTCACGTCCCGTCCAACCCAAGACACCTCCATCTCTTGACTCCCCGTCATCACGGTCACCAGGGACAAAGCCGCATTATAGCAAGCGCTTCAATTTCACTGTCGTAACATTCGTCTGGGTATCTAACATCATTCGTAAAATTCCCAAGCACTGGACGCATGTGACGGTGGATGGTCTGTAGAAGGTTGTGTTGATGTGTATGTTTGTGTGTTGTAGTATAGCTTCTAGACTTTGAATCCTGTCCAAAGGCCCGGGTCGTCCGTCACCCAGGCGATAAGAACAGGATTTCGGCCTGTGACCAAGTGTCAACGCTTCCGAGACAGCCCCAGGAATTCCAAAAGGGCGGAATGCCGCTGTCAGGGCGTGCGCGACGTCCTCTCAGAAAGGCGCTGCGCAAGGGTCGACAGAGTCGTCCTGAAAGCATTATCGGCACGAGGCGTAGACGTGCCCGTTGCATGTATGTCCGGCTACCGCCAGCTGACTCCATCTGTTGAAGCAGTGCCCTGGCTCCCTCCTATTTCGTGTCCAATACTCTCACGTTGCCGCTTACGGCTCCAAGCATATCCAATTACCGTGAGAAAATTCTCAATGACGTATCAACACTTCCGGTCGCGATAACACAGCGGATCTGTACATCTTGAGGTGCCGCTGCTGCCTTTTTCGGTGTCCCAATCTCGCCGTTGGCCTCGTCAGCTGGGCCCTTGGTGATCGGAGGCGCCCATCGCAAGCTCGTAATAAAGTGTTCATGCATTCCCTCGAGTGTCTTGACGCATTTTCCTTCTTGGCTCAGATCCCAGCATCGAATCGTCTTGTCGTCAGATACTGACAAAAGGAATTTACCGCTAGGATGGAACACCAAGCTTCGGACCCAGTTGTCGTGACCGATCAGCGTCTTGATGCACGTTCCGCGACTATCCCAAAGTCGGATAGTCTTATCTCTGGATCCCGTCGCCATGAACTCGGCCGTGCTGCTGGCTGGAGGAGCCTTCTTCAGTCCAGCCATGGTCGCAAGGTGCTGGTAAGACGTAGGGGGTGCAAAAGCGCAGCACTCGACGCAATGCTCATGACCGATCATGACCATCTTTGTCTCTGGGGTGTTCATGGAAATATCCCATAGTCGCAGCGTTCGGTCGTTACCGGTCGACAAAAGGTATTTTCCATCTAGGGACGGGCTTACGTCGCGAATCCAATCAGAATGTCCCCGTATCGTCTTCAGACAGTATCCTGTGGTGACGTCCCATATCCTCACCGTCACATCTCGGCTAGCGCTCGCGAGTAGATTGCCGGAGAGTGGTGCTCCAGGGGCCCCTGAGGGAATGAACCGAACGGCGCTCACGCTGTGGTCGTGTCCAGGAAGTGTGCGGATATTCTTGTACTCGTCGGATGGGTCCCATAGCTTGATAGTCAGATCCGAGCTGCAAGATGCGAGCAGCGTGTGGCCCTTGGGTCCACCGTAGTCTAGATCAAGCACCGCTTTGGTGTGGCCCTTCACCGTTCGTTCCAGCTCGCCAAATTCCCAATCCCAAATCTTGATGATGGCATCTTCATCTCCAGACGCGATGGATGAGTAGATGGGATGGAACGCAACGCAGTTAATGGGTGTTCGGTGTGATTGGAGGACATGTCGCGGTGGTCCAGCCGGAAGCCAGGAGGCGGGATCTTGCTTGCGGTTGGATAGGGATGTCGGTGTAGCGCTGTCGAGTTCGGTCTGGAGAGCTTCGTTTCGTGCTTCTAGATCCATGATCTGGGAGTCGCCTCATTAGCCGAGGGGGCATGCGACAGAGCGCAGGTAGTATACCTTCTTCTGCAACCGCACAACACTGGTCCACTTCTTCTCCAGCAACGTCTCATACTTCTTAGCGGTGGCAGGATCAAAGACTTCCTCTCCGAGGCTGAGCTCTGTCCTCATAGCAGTAACGCTATCCTGGAAATTATTCGCGGCGAGGTATGCGATGATGGATTTGTGCCTGCAGTGTGGTCAGACGGGCAAGTGACAAGCTCCAGGAGCTCCCCTGTACGAACAGCTCTTCGGCCTGCCGGCTCGTCAAGGTCCGGCTCATTGTAGCGGTGTTTCGCTCTGCTCGACAGAGCAGCTCGGGACCCAGGAATCGTGTATCGTTCAGTGGCGGTCGGGTCGCTTTGACGAGGAAAACATGCGAGACGGGTTCGTCGATTAAAACCGCGGGGGAGGGGCGGCGGGTTTTGGTGGGAGAGCTTCCTCGGTGACGTGTCGGTGGAGGAGGATAGGCAACGGCGATAGCTGAGGAGACGACCAATGGGGAGGTCGGTCAAACGGCAGAAGGAGGAGAGCACAAAGGAAAGGGTGACGGCTCTTTCAGCGGCAGCAGAGCAGAATGCGCATCAAAAGGCGACGCGATTTCGCCAGGGGCTTCAACAACCGTGGAACAAAGAGCGGTGCAGCCAAACGGGCCTGAGCCGCTGCCCAAGATCACGTGGAGTTCGCCGTAGTGCGCCTACCCTACAGTTGGATCAGCATCTGAGGATTTTCAACCAAGCATGGCACCATGAAAAGATAAGTCCTGTGTTTATGGACCATTATGGTATGAGAAAGTGTTGTATAATGAAGAGGTTCTTACCGTATTTTTAGTTGTGCTGCTGTTCTAATTATCTCTACCTGCGAACGTCGCTGCAGAGAAGTCGAACCCCTATCAACCAATTTAAAGGGGGTGTGGTGGTCATCACCTCAACACACTTCATGTATCAGTTAAAGATGTGATACCGTTAGCAAAACTAGATTATATAAAGCATGAACCATATCTTTACATAAAAGATCTTCATATAAACTTTGTCGCTATCCAAAATCTCCAGTCAGGCTCTGTTGACGTGGGGCGTTGGGGATAACCTTGATTCGCGTCGGCCGTTGACACTGCCAGCCAAGTGAACAATGAGATTTCAGAAGAACCCGCAAAAGCCCTATTGTAACCGAGGAATGCTTCCTAATTCTGTTCCCTCACATTCTATCTCGGATCAATATCACCTTTCTCATCACTTTGCACGTCATGCAGCGCTCAACGAATAGGCTCGACACCACAGCCACGATGGAAGAAAAACCTTGATGATGGTTGAACATATACTTCAACTCTATTTGCGAATCTCTTCCTATATACCCGGAATCACTTCTCCACGCGATCTCGGGCCTCCTCTTCAAGCCTCAGCACCACGCAGAGCAGCGGAATGCCGACTCACTATTGGCGGACTTTGGTGCCTCAAGGTTCTCTGAACTTGGTGGTTCTTCATCTACCCGTCAGTAGGGCGCATCGACCTTCTCGCTCTATGGGCTGCTGCGGGTGCCTCCTTGATTTTCCTGGTCATTCAATTTTTCAGCGTGTGAATCCCCTGAACAAGAGACACAATCCCCTCTCCGACCTGAAAGAAGCTTCTCGGATATAATATCTTGAGCTTATCATCTTTACGGCTTTCGTCACTCCCCTTACCGCTGTCTTCTGGACCGGAACAGCTTCAAAGTCTTGTCAACATCGCTGGCATATTTCTTCCCGGCCCATCCCCTTCCCGGTGGTTCGCCTCCCGGCCGGCATATCGACAAGATGCTGTCTTTTTACTCCTTCCCACAAGAAATCCAGCAGATGATCTTCTCTGAGCTGGCACATTCTCGAGACCTTGCATCCTTCGCATGCGTCAACAAGCACTGGCAAGAATTCTTCGAAGCCAAGACATTCCGACACCTGATCATCAGCCAATACGACATTGAAGACTTTGACATTGTCGTCCGAGGTGCCAGAAGGAGATATGTCAAGCATCTCTGGCTCCGAATCCTGTTACCAAAGCATCTCTGGAAGTGGTGCAAGGAGGAAGAAGATGCACACGTGATCTGGGAAGCCGACAGGATCTTTACCACGTCAATATTCGCCCTTTGTGACGCCCTCGCAAAGTGGGATGTTTGGAGCCATGAAGGAAAATCGGGTTTTACATTTGAGCTGAGTGCTCATTCCCCTAGCGACAGGGGAAAACATGTACGGGACGACTTCTTTGAGAGAGACTTCGACATGTACCAGGAGTACCTGGAAACCAACTTTACCGAGGCGTATAAGTCATCTGGAGATGTTTACGCGCCTTATTTAAAGGCTTACCGGGGACTTGGCGGTATGTTTGGGACGCAGATGTGGGATCGAACCGTGGCAGACTTGTTCGGATGGAAGCCGCTCGAGTTCAACTTTCACGAGCAAGAGGACATGACCACGATTCGAGAAGACGAAGCGCCAGAACTCCCAAGTGTCTCCGTCATCACCAAGTTCATGATCCGTCGGTCGCAGTTTCGACAAATCTCACCAGCCTCACTCGTCGAAATATTGTCGAGCCTTCCGAACCTTGAGCAACTTGTCATCGAACGGTGGCGGTGCGTGGACGCTCGAGAGGAGACGCTCTGGTGCCAGTTCGCCAAGTTTTTCATCTTGGACTTGCCAACGTCGGCCAAGACATTGTCTTTGTACGGAGACAAGGCCAACATCTTCCATAAGTGGTCATCTCGGGACGTCATCACCATCGGCTTGGCAAAGCATCTACGAAACTACGGCAGACATCTCGAGAATATCTCCGTCTCGTTCCTCATCGACGCCAAGGACTTTTTTCAGCCGTTCTGGACTCCGCGGACAGAGTGTACCGCCACCTGGGAGAACTTGAAGACCCTGTCGCTCACCTCCCGGATCCTCAAGTCATCTTTGAGAAGCCGGATCAGCGGACTCCTCTGCGCGGCAGCCAACGCAGCCATGAAGATGCCAAAGCTGCAGCTGCTGGAGCTCTGGAGCGGTGAAGAAGGAATAGCTTCCGTGTTTCGATACCGTGTTAAGGACGGTATCGCTGAGATTACCTGGCTCAGCACCCACATCCCCAAGGTCGACCAGAAAGTAATCAATGCATGGACCAGCGTGGCCGTGACACAGGGGCGGCCCGACGTCAGAGTATCGATAGGGAAGCTTGATCCCGACAAGATCATCTCTGCTGGAACTGTCTTGCGTTATCTATATCTCAGAAAGCAGATCCTACACCCTGTTTCGGGATACAGGATTGCCTGGGAACAGAAGAAGCAGAGTTGAGTCGGATGTTTTGGGGACATGGTATATACGTATGGGACAGGGATTGGGTGAGAATGATATTTGATGTATACTAGCAGGCGAATGACCTTGATACCCGGCATAAATGCTATTGAAATAAACCTCTTGAATGACACTCGTCTCTAGACTTGTGACAAGCATCGGATTGCCCTCACCATACCAGTGATAGAGCGTTGAACCTTCGCTCTCTCTTCATTTCTCACTTGTCTCCAAGCTATTAATCCCGGAAGACTGCACTGCGCCAAACTGAAAGATCTAGGCGCATGTATATTGCCATGTGAAACGAGCATAAAACACAAAGTTGGGAGAAGATGGTTGATGGATCATGTTGGTTTAATAATGCTTGGCAAGAATAATGCAATGAGGCGCAACCCTCGATTCATCGGTTGCTCTCCTATAAGAATGTAATGACAATTCCACCATAATCAATGCGCCAAACACCTGCATCTGATGCCTACTTTTAATCTTTACACATATTCCTCCCGAGAATCTCCGCCAGAGTGCGAGACATCGCTGTTCCTGGACTTCTCGCCGCCAGCAACGCTCATGCGACGGAAGTAAGACTCGTCCCTCTGCTCTCGTGTGATGTAGCCAGGAGGAGTCCACTTAGAGCTGTTCCAAGGCTTAAGATGGTCTTGGCCGTACATGAGATCGACGTTCTCCAGACTGAGCATCCGCGATTCGTAGAGGAAGAACCAGACAATAACCGCAGCAGCCAGGTTTGTTCCGCAAAAGACAAAACCATAGGCGTATTTAATTCCATCAACGGCAAGGGGAGTAAGGAACGCAATCATGACTGTGAAAGTGGTTAGGATAACGTCAAATAACGCAGACCGCTGAGACTTACAGTTTCCAAGCCAGTTGCTAGCAGTAGCAAGAGAAGCTTGCTTCGCACGAGTGCGTAGAGGGAATGACTCGCCAATAACGACCCAAGCAATAGGACCCCATGTACCCGCGAAAGAAGCGATGAACATGCACGACGCGACGATCATGATGATGCCCACAGTGCGGTTCGACGCGGGATC
Organism: Ascodesmis sphaerospora; assembly: GCA_027569015.1. Lineage (NCBI taxonomy): Eukaryota > Fungi > Ascomycota > Pezizomycetes > Pezizales > Ascodesmidaceae > Ascodesmis > Ascodesmis sphaerospora. The sequence goes on from JAPPUR010000003.1 coordinate 162,739, forward strand.
AATGGCAGTTCCAACGCTAGCAAAGATCAGGAGCCAGGCGGACTGCCAAAGAGCACCGATGAACAAGGGCCAGCGTCTTCCATACTTCTCTACCACGTAGAGACCGTAAAAGGTCATGACAACGTTGACAGCGCCAAGGATCAGCTGAGTCAAGATAGAGTCGATGCCAAGGGACTTGAAAATCGTGGCACCAAAGTAGAAGAAGTAGTTGACGCCAGTCCATTGCTGCAGGAAATGGATCGCAATGCCGAGAAAGGTGCGGTAGACGAGCTTGGGGATCTCAGTCTTGGGCACGAAGCATTCGGCCCAGCTTCCTTGGCCAGCCTTGCGCTCCTGGTCGAGAATCTTTCGCATCTCGTTGAGGTCATCCTCGACGAGCTTGTTGTGGGGGTCGTTCTTCATGCCACGGAGGCGGGCCATTGAGGTTCGAGCGGTCGTCCAATCGCCTCGAGACGCCAGCCATCTAGGGGACTCGGGGACGCAGAGGATACCGATTCCGAGGGGGAGCGAGAAAGCAATTCCGAGGCCAATGACGATTCTCCAAGAGGCGTCGGAATCACCAATGTTCTGAACGCCGTAGTTGATGATGTTGGCGACGAGAATACCGATAGTAATCATGAGCTGATACGAAGCGACGACGGCTCCTCGAATCTCACGGGGAGAGCACTCGGACTGGAACATGGGAACGCCGACCGAGAGGTTGCCGACACCAAGACCGGCGGTAAAGCGACCCATCATCATATGAACCCAAGAGTTCATCGCTGTTATCTGGATGATGTTACCAATGATGAACACGATGACTCCGAAAGTCAAGCTCTTCCGTCGACCCCACCAATCCGCCGTGCTATAGTGGTGTAAGTTGCTGTCAGTCATCCAGGGGGACAAGACCTACTAGGCACCAGACAGAGAACCAAGCAGACATCCAATGCTCATAAGAGAGACGACTAGGGACTGGATGATAGGAACCCATTTCTTGTCATCTGCTGGTCCTTGGGCGAATCGGTTGATAAAGTCCTCAAAGAGGAGCATTCCAGAAATCTGGCCGGTATCGTATCCGAAGAGGAAGCCGCCGATAGATGTGACGACACCCAAAAGGATGGACTCGGCACCGCAGTCGGCGCCGTTGACTTTGATGGACCTGGGGAGCAATGCCGTTAGCCATGCCCAGCCAAGACAGGCGGGACAGAACCTACTTTGTGCCCAACATTGTATCCAACGTGTCTCGGCTGATGTCTTGGGAGAAGGAATAAGACTAGATGAATATCTGGTTCCAAATTCCAGAAGACGGAGGCGGGAGAGCGGGTCTATTAATACCAAGACCGAAAACACGTCTGCCTCAAGGCATGCGAGTGGAGAGTGTATCACAGACCCGGGGGCACAAAGTTTAGGCATGCCTGCCCCAGCTCCAAGCCTGCCTGCCCCCGTTGCAAAAGTCAGCGAGGCCGACTAGTAGCTGCCAAAGTTGGCCGTGACCGAGCATCATTTGCTGAACTTGGCAGTCGTCATGGGGGAAGACATCTCCTCCATGGTCGTGTCAGGTGCAGATCTCCAAGAACTGGAATAGGTCACCGTAGTAGGAAGGAGTGCGGAACGGAGGTCCAAGTGGCTGTTGGCTCTCTAACGGAGACGAGAAAGGGCCGATGTCAGTGGCGCCGGAGAAGCTTGGGGGGAAGCCGGCTCTGGGGTTTGCTCCACGAAGGAGTCTTGGACAGCAGTTGCAAAGGCGGGCGGTCCCTTGTGCAGGGGTTGTCAACAAGGCATGATTGGACCTCAGGTCTATTGGCTTCTCCTCAATGGAGGCAGTGGATGCTGGGGTTTCTGGGGCCAAGTCAACGTCGTTCGTTGTGTGGGAACTGGAAGGTTCAGCTTGCGCAGGAGATCTTGGGTGTGAGTGGCAGCGATGATGTCATACTTAAGCTTAAAGTCCGATACCCGTCGTCATGTTAAGCGACAGAGATTTCGGTGACGGCATCGCCTCGGTGCCATTTCCGCACAAGCCATGTCGATCTTGAATGGAAGCCGGGCATTGTTTCTTTGTCTGTTCTTGCGAGTCACGAGGGCTGTCAGTCGAGGTGATGTGCATTCGTCCTTGACCGCACGCGCGAGAACCTGGGGATTGTTGCTTTTGGCCAAGCAATTTAGCTGGCCGTTGAACACCTTTGTCCAAGACACGAGTCTCGGCATTACAAGTGGATTACGGTGAAGGTCTCTTGGCTTTTCTGGAGGTGCCGACATGGATTGATCTTCAACGCGCTGTGACGCGAGACAGTGTTGCACAGGCAGATCATTCCCCCTCACATACTCAGTGTCCATTGACATCCGTCATTGGAAGAATATGCCGATGAACTGCTTCTCAAGCTGACAAGAAGCAGTCAGCAAGGCCGGACTCCGAGACAAGAAAAAACTGGGCATTTGCGTCACCTCCGACGTCCCAACGGTCCACCCGGGGCCGTAGAGAGGCCGGCCGTTACTCGGAGCTTTATGCCTGTCGCTGGAGAACAGAACAGCTCCGGTGCAAAAAACGGCCCGTTTGCCCTCGAGAATAAAATATCGCATGCCCCTATCTCTCTCCCAGCTTCCCCGGCGCATAAATGCGGATCCGGAGCAAAGCACGGGGAGTGATTGCGGCTCTGGTTGGCGATGGCCTCACACGGCGCCCGCAAAACTCCAACGTGACGCGATGCGGGCATCTGGGGACTCCATACTCACTCCATATCAACGCAGCAAAAAGGCGGAGATGAGGTTTGTGAAACAGCAGATGGTCCACTGGCAAGTGAACGGGCCTCTGCAGACGGCCGTAATTCGGTGCGATAGAGGCCGTTTGCAGCTCGCAAGCGACATGGTTGGCAAACGACATATCTCGGCGTGCTGAGTATCGTGCATTTTCAGCTTATGCTGTCTCATAAGAGTTGTGAAGCGTGGTTGATATCGGTGTGCAAGGCGTCCCAATCTCTCAACAAGACGGCTTGATGGCTGCTCAGTCAAGTGTCGAGTCTGGGATGTCAAGCTCTCATCCGCGACGACTTGTAACTCCGCACCGAGCCTTCAGGCCCTCGGCCTACTCCCGAGCAACAGCCCCATTCCTACCAACCTATGGTGTTGAGAGTGCTGAGGCTCTTATCAACTGGTTGGATTGGGGAGTTAATTATTCGAGCACTCGCCAAGATCTGTTGACATCCATGCCGCCATTGCCTCTTCTCTTCCATAGCCACTATGCTGAATGAGGCGCTGCTACGAAAAAGCCACTCACCAAATTGGCATGCCGCAAGCGAAAGTAGTGCTCAGTATTCTCCGATGAAGAATTCATGATTGGACAAACGCTCAGCTTGCGTATCAAGTATCTGCAGATCCTGTCGGTAGCCGTGTTAGACGTGGCTGTCACCACGGGAACCCAACCCAGCAATATGAACGCCGAAATTTGGATAGAAAATTGGCCATAGATGCGATCATAAACGAAGCTGTGAGCATGGTGGAGTCTGGGCATCTGTTACGACTTTCTCCTTGCGACAGAGTGTGCAAGTCCGCGTCAGAGATCCCAATCTTGGCGTTGAACTGGCAAAGACTCGGACTCGGCTTTTTATTATTCCGCCCACCGAGAATAGCTTTCACATTACACCGCTACTGTTAGCAACCCTTAAAGAGTGTTGAGCACAATAACTCTGCTTTTTTAAATTTGTCTAGTTCTTGATGCTGTTGCTTCGATCTTTGGGCTTTCTCAGATGAATAGAACTCATATGGAATATGTTGTCGCCTTTTTGCTTCGAGGACTTGTCTCCGACAAGAGACGCCATGATAGTGCAGACCGTCTTAAGCTCCGGCTTCACCGGGATATGCACACCGAGGCGCGTCCTGACGTCCTGCCGTCGAGGCTTGTTTCTCCCTCCCATCATATCAGCGCTATCGCGGGCAATGGAGTAGCCGTAGTCTTCCTGTAGCCCGTCAATTCTCTAGAACAAGCTCTCCTGGATCCATTACGGTGTTTTATCCATCCAGCCATCATGATCTTCGATTGCGGCACCTGCCAGAGAATGTTCCCTTCAGGATTCAAGGCTAGGGAACAGCATTGCCAAGCAACGGGACATTCACCCCCAGCTTTTGAGTGTGATACTTGTTGCTTCTATTTTGACGACGAGCATGATCGACGCGACCACATGGATCTAGAGAACCATTGGATCCCAGATGCTCCTGAATGCAGCTTGTGTTACTTCAGGGCGCCGACGCTACAAGAGGTCAAGAATCATGAATTTGGGCATCACTTCTACTGCGGCGAGTGCAATCGCGAATTTCAGAGTTTGAACAACATCCGCCAGGTAAACCAACCTTGCTCGTGATCAGACGGACACCAATGCTAATGTTTCTAGCACCTGAAATCACGACGGCATCTGGGCAACGGGGTCACATGCCCATTCTGCGAAGCCTCGTGTGGCTCAGCCACGGGCTTGGTCTACCATCTTGAAGGCGGCTCTTGTCCCCGAGCTCCCTTGAATCGCGACAAGATGTATCGAGTGATCCGGGAGCGCGACCCGAATGGAGTCATCTCAATCAAGGCTCTCGAGTGGTACGGCGACAGAACCTTCGAGGTCAACCCAACAGACGCTTGGAACTCCCAATGCGAAGCCTTCGAATGCTATCTCTGCCATCGGCTATTCAGCAGCCTCTACGGACTGAGAAGTCATCTGGCATCACCAAAGCACCAGCAGAAGCTATATCATTGCCCATCCCAGACCTGCCGCAAGGAGTTTGTCACCTTGGCCGCACTCATCAACCATCTTGAGAGCGAAACCTGCAAATTCATACGCTTCCAGCAGATACAGAGAGAGATCAAGCATATTGTGTCATCAGACAGGATTATCGAGTTTGGGCAGCAGCCCTTTTAGAGCCGGAATATGTTGACAAGATGGAACAGACTGCCACGTTTGATCGAAAACGTCATGTAGCTTATAAGTTGGATCCGTCACTAATTACCATTTCCTTATATTTGAACAGCGGATTTCTTATCAACCGCAAATTGGCATTGCTTGCCTGATCGCCAAACCCCAAGTATCTAGCCTTACACATGTCCCCCGCGAGCGCGATGTTGGATCTCGAGCTGTGTCACTTGGTGCGTAAAACCATATTCACCACCTACAGATTCCGTGACTCGCTGAGGACATCTCTCGAAAAGCCTCAAGGACTGAGAATTACTACTCAGGTATCGAGAAGTTCATGGGCCCGACGCCTCCTTCCCTCCGAGTTCGTATGCAGCCAGCTTCATGAGTTGCTCATCACGTGCCCTACCCCCTCTCATCTTCTGCACCTGCCCGCCTTTCCTCTTCCATCTCCTCTTCTCCTTATGGAAACTCTCTCCGCCTCACCTTGTACGCTCTGACAGCTATTGTTCACCTGTATCATCAAGCTTGTCCGCTCCGTCAAGATGGTCTTCTTCTGTGGAACTTGCTAGAGGCAGTTCCCCGCCGGATGGCACGCCCGAGAGCAGCACTGCGAGGCCACAGGGCACGACGCGCCAGAGTTTGAGTGTGAGATGTGTGACCGTTACTTTGATGATGATGAGGATCGTAAAGAACACGAGATCAACAATCACCTCTACTGCTCTGATTGCGAGCGCGAGTTTTCTAACTGGAACAATATGCAGCAGGTTCGTTCGCCCCGTCTTGTCCCCAAACCCATAGACCTAACAGCACCAGCACCTCAGGTCTTCTCGACATCGTCGCTATGACGATCGGCAGGATGTTGTCTGCCCCTTCTGTAGAGCTAACTACCGAACTGCGACTGGTGTGACCCATCACCTTGAGCGCGGTTGCTGCCCGAGAGCACCCCTTGATCGAGATCAACTCTACCGGGAAATCAGACGGCGTGACCCGAACGGCTACATTTCAAACAAGTTTCTCGAATGGCATGGGACGACTACCTACGAAGCGACGCAACTCGCCTGGAACCCGCGGTATCGGCAGTACGAGTGCTACCTCTGTCACACCTTGTTTCGGCACCTGTCGAGTCTCAACCAACATCTTGAATCCCCACGGCATCAACAGAACTTGTACCATTGCCCAAACCGGTCGTGTTTCAAGGAGTTTACGACGTTGGCGGGTCTGATCAATCATCTGGAGAGCGAAAGCTGCAGCTTCATGCGTTTCGAGGCGGTACAGAATGGTATCCGAGGATTGGTCTCTTGGAACCGACTCATTGCGTTCTGATTGTTAGGATTGGACTGCTTTCATGGCACCTTTAAGAGGTTTGGGGGAGTCAACGAGGTCTGCAATGGTAGTGCCGAGGCATAGAGTGGACGTTCATGAATGCATCATCATGTATATGTGCTGAGGTTATAACAGGGATATTCAGTTCATGTTCAGCAGTTCACATCATTTTGGGGGCCAAATCCGTGTCTTGTTAAGCCAAACCCCGCGGGATATCAACTACGGGATAATCAGACTCATGTCATTTCCGTACAAATGCCGTAATTGACGCATGATCACACATTAGTCGCCGAACACTTTTACTTATAACCCGACGACTAAGAAGCCGGGGGGTCCGGCCTGACGACGTTGCACTGGCAAGAGACAGAAAATGGAGACTTGTTAGTCGAGTCAATGAGACCCAGTTCTCTCACAACTAGACTAGTTCTCATACACCGGCAGGGTTACAGTTTCGAGTCAAGAATTTGCCATGAATGGGTCAATAGTCGGAATTAGCCGGACACTGTGGGCTGTTGAATCTCCTTTCTCTGGATGTGGCGAATAGCGTCACAGTGGTGACAAACGACTTGAGTCGTAGCAAAAGGGGTCAGAACACTCCGAGTTCCCGTCATCGTCGACTTGAATCAAGCTCTTCAGTCCGCTGTTTCTGAGAGCCAAAAAGGGTAATTGATCTGAGCGACAAAGACATTCAAGGAATGATCTCATCGGCGACAAAACTTGGCTACGAATTGACTTTGGCGCCGTCTCCCGGCAAGAAGCTTCTAGCTCCCGCGCGCCACAACGGAGGGAGTTTCACAAGGATAGCTTGGGTTGCGGTAGAGGGAGCGGCAGTTGGGTTGAGCGGTTGAGTGAATAAGGTTGTGATCACTTGGAGACGAAACGTGATGGGTTGTTTGGTTCAGAACGATTCAAAGCTAATGATTCAAAGCTATCCAACAGGGTCTGTAGTCTATACACTACGCGTACTTCTTAACCATCTTGAGGATGGCCTCCTCAGTCTCCTTGGGGCTGGTCGCACTCAGGTAGTGGCCAGCACCATCAACAAAGGTGAGCGTAGCTTCGGGGCTTGAGGTGAAGAGCTTGATGTGCTCAGCAGGGACATTCTTGCCAAAGACGGGGTCCTCAGGGCCCTGGGTGGCGTCAGTATATGATGATGTGATAAAAACGACGAGTGACATACCTGAAGCCAGTAGACAGGGCACTTGACATCACGAAGGCGAAGCAACAGGCCATCACGCTCGAGGAGGTTGGCCACGGCGTTTCGGAGCTTCTTACGACCCTCATCACCGCTGTACACCTGCTTGAGGGTTTCATCCCAGAAGGAGAGTGTTTCAGCTGAGGGGTTGGTGCCAAAGCCTACCGAGGAGACCAGGCCGCGCCAGACCTCGTCGACGACAAAGTCTGGGGTGGGAGTGGCGCTATCCCAAGTCTCGTAGAAGGGGCGCAGCGACGTCTTGGGGTCCCAGCAGCCCTTCTCGCGGGACTCTGAAGACTCGTAGTCCATAGAGGTACCGAGGGGCAGGACGCCGAGGATCTAAGTGGGTATGAGCTACAAGTTCCGCTTCTGTACTAGGAACCCGTCCCCCCGGAAGAACCGGCGTGTCTAAGAGGGGTCAACGTACCTTTTCAGGGGCCAGGAGAGCCATACGCACGACGATCCAGCCGCCTTGGCTGGTGCCGAGGGCAAAGGCCTTGTCGACGCCAAGGGCCTCGAGGACCTGGAGACTCATGATGGCCGAGTCCCAGTAGGTGAAGTGCTCCGAGGGGGATGAGGTGGCGCCATGGCCAAGAGGCTCGATGGCGAGCAGGTTGACGGCGTCGGTCAGGGCCTTGCTGCTGAACTGGGCGTCAAAGAGGGAAGAGGTGGTGCACATGGAGTTGACGAGGACGACGGTGGGCTTGCTGGGGTCGACGGCATCGCCCGAGAGACGGTAGCCGGCCTTGATGCCGCCCAGGTGGGGAACAACGATGGTGGTTTTGGCAGCCATGGTGGTTGATGAGGATCTCCTAGCAAGCGAAGACTGGTCTGAAGAAGAAAAAGAAAATGTATACGTACGAAGGAGAGAAAGAGGAAAAAGTCTCTCCTCTTGGGGCTAAGCTCGCTATGTACCAACTCCATTGATGTCCACAACGGTGCGTGCGTCTGTTCGCGCCCGCGTAGTTGCGGTGCGCCACGACGATCAGGGGCAAACAATGGTTTGCAGCAGATTCTGGTGTCGCCGCAAAACAGTGGGCAGATCGAGGCCCGAAGAGGATAACTCCTCCGAGGGGAGGCGGCGCCGTTCCGCTGCCGGGAGGGACGGGTCCCGAGGCGACGGACCCGCGAGAAAAACGGCCTCTCCTCCCGTGGAGGGTTTAGTTTTCTCAACGTCTGAGCGGGACGGACCGTTGAAGACTAAGAGAATTGAGTATACAAACCGTTGTGGGAAAAAGAGGATATCTTGACGATTCTTCCAGTTCATCTACACGAGACTCGAGAATCTGGAATCTTGTTTCGTTTCAGAGCACGTACGAGCATCATCATCCTACGGCCGAGAAGCCGAGGCAAGGCTCCACCCACATCAACCCGGCACTTGCAACGTTGTCCAGCCTCGTTCTGGTTAAAGCGTCCCGCTTAAGGTGCTTACCGATGACACCGGCGCCACGGAGCAGGGACGAACTGATTCAGACCCTTGCCTGGGTGCTCGCAAAAAAGAGCATCAGATGTTGCTTCTTCTGGGGCGGAACTAGTCAACTCGTCAGGCCAGGTTCGGCGAACTTGACTTGCAGGTTAATTCAAGAGTAGAGGCTGGCCCACCTCGCAAAATTCGTTCATTGTTTCTTTCTCTGATATTGTTTTTCCTTTGTTGTTTCATTCATTGTGCAAAGACAATGTCTTCTGATTCTGTGCTTCCTGGTCTACCGGGCTTTGACCCTCAGAATATCCAGCCATGGACTGTCGAGGTCGTCGTGTGCATGACTGTCCTGGCACTGGCTTCAGTCGGCCTACGACTGTTTAGTCGACATCTCAAGGCACAGCAGCTATGGTGGGACGACTATACCATCATGTTCTCGATGGTGAGTAAAGCGTCTTCCTCTGTCAGGATCCAGACTCATACTTGTAGGCGTGGAATCTAGTAGTCGTCGGTTTCATCTTTGCTATGCACGCGTGCGGCATGGGCCTACACGCCGACAAAGTCGACCCCAAGGACATCGTCATGATGGCAAAGTGGCTGGTGGTGGCCGAAGTGTTGTACGCCTGGAACCTTGGCTGGACCAAACTGAGCCTGCTGCTCATGTACTACCGCATCTTCCGAGTGCCCTACTTCAAGAAGATGGCCTGGATCGTCAGCATTTTTGTCTTTTCATGGGTCATTTGCATCACCTTCCTCTTCATCTTCATCTGCATTCCCGTTGAGAAGCTCTGGTATCCGGATATTCCTGGTCGCTGCATCAACCAGGTCGGTACCTGGATCGCCAACGCTGCCTCCACCATCTTTACTGACGTCGTTATCCTGATGCTTCCTCTGCCGCCCATCTGGAAGCTGCAACTAGGCAGGTCCGAAAAGATTGGTCTCACCACTGCTTTCGCCCTCGGATTCTTCGTCGTCTTTGCCTCAGCCTACCGAACGAGCGTCCTCTTCACCTACAGCAACTCCGATCCCACCTATACGCTCGCCCCGACGGTCGGCTGGACGGATATCGAGATGTCGGCGGGCATTGTTTCGGCGAACCTGCCAACCATGTTGCCAGTCTTGAAGCTCGTTGCTCGGTTTACCGGACTTAGCAGTATTGCGTCAACCGTTCGCGCAGGTTCAAGGCCTACCTTCGGATCCAAGGGGGACAGGAGTGCCCAGGGGCTAGCCTCGCGGGAGGATACCAACAAGGGCACGAGGTCAAACCCCAGCACCAGTTCGAGGGGGGATGACTTTTATCGACTTCCCGACGAGACCGACTCTGATGGATTGATGAAGGGGTCAGGATTCGGAGACTTGGCCACGGCGTCGGATGCTAAGCTGAGGCCTGACACAAAGGGCTACGAGCTCACGGTCAAGACGTACAAGTCGAACCCTGATAGGGATGATGATAGCGGAGAGGGCATTCTCTTGCAAGGCATTCGGGTGCAGAGGGAGTTTCAGCAGACCACGACTCGGAAACAATAAGAGAAGATCAATTCTCGCGATCCAGACGGGCTGTAAAATGTATAACAAAAAGGCTGAAGCATTTGACGCATGGACGAAATAAATAAATTAAATTAAATATCTGATACTCTTGGACAAGATAACAGTCGTAAATCCAATTTTCCCAAAGTAGACAGACCAAAAACACAACAATAGAGCTCATCCTTCTATTGTGCATAAACCCCAGATGCAGCTCAAAACCCTGAATCAGCCAGCTAATCCATGTCCTCAATCCTCCTGCCCAGCCAGGCCTCAAATGCAGAAAATTGAGCAACCTTGTCTCTTTTCCCGCAAAAGTCCTTGAGGGCTTCAGCCTGCTCCTCTACCCAACGGCGCTGGAGGATGATCTTGGATCCGCTGTCGAGGAGAGGGCCAAGCTCCCATGATAGTTTGGATGTGCATATAGGGCAGAGGTAGGGAGGGATGTGGCTCTGTTGTCTGGTACTGGAGACGCCTTGCATGATGCATGCGTAGTAGGTACAGTGTTCCATGCCGAAGCAGTAGCCTAATCCACGAGAGACGGCGAAAGCGACACGGGCGAGCCACACACCGGCCAGTTCTTCGACGGTCTTTGGTTCAGGAGCTCTCTTGTATGCTTCAATCGCAGCGGGAAGCGCCGAAATAGACTTGGGCGGTTCGTCGGACTCGAGGGGTTCGTCATCGGACATCTTATGTCGCTTCGCCGTCTGGATTTCTTCTTCCTGAGCAATCAGCCCATCAGCGTAAGCCTTGCAGTGACTAGCAGGCCACATGTGCTCTCGATCAATGTCTTGCATCTCGTCTAGGGCAGGATGTAGGCGGAACGTGGACACGAGGACGATCCGGGAGGCGCCATATGCTTTCGTGACAGTGAAGTTGTTATTCTCATCGTCGCTGAGGTCATACAAGTCAAAGTCAACCAGTAGGACAGTTGCGTGTGATTTGGGAGGCATCCTGTTCAAGACAGCGTTCAGAAGATCGGGAGCGTGGACCTGCATACGTGAGACGCCATCTTGTCCTGGTCGGTATCTGATGAGGAAGAAGTCGCGGACTGTTGGGACCTCTAGGCAGATGTATTTCTGCCCCTCCATTGGCGGTTCGCCCTTGTATGGATGCCACTTGAGCTGCATCCGAGACTGCTGGATAGTCATGGGATGGTAGAACGCCGCGAGGTAATCGTTCAGGTCCTTCAACTGAGTCGATGACGCCGTCCATCTTGGCAACTCGAGGCCAGCGTCAGACTCTGGCACAACAGGCTTATCCCAGGAATCGCTATCCTCTCCAACGGGTTCGCTAAAGATGGGCGGAGGAAGAACAAAGATCTTGCTTCTGTCTTCATCAACTTCGTTTCTTGTGTAGCCGCGCCATACCTTGCAGCTCTGGTGGTACAATGGCGTGTCGTGATCGAGCTGGGTCATGAAATCGGACGGCAGCACCAGAGGGCCAGGAAATGTCTCCTCATCTATCATGGCATCCTCGGGTATCGGGAACGTGTCTCTTCTCCTCTTTCCGGAGGTAGAAGCTGCGAGAAGACGTCTCTCGAGGGGAGGTCTCTTGAAGCCGACATGGTCCGCGATGGCAGTGCAGTCGGTGTAAAGCGATTCATGAGAACAAGGGGCCATCTGGGTGCCTTCTTTTTTCACTTTGATGCAACAACGTTTAAAGAGGCGTGTATGCACGAGTAAAGTTGATGGAAAGTTAAAGACTGGCTGTCGGGGGTCTCTTTGTTCACAATAGAGGTACGTATGTAATCAATGTAGCACAAAACATTCATTGGCAGGTCTCTTGAGCACGCCAACACGGGAATTCCCTTGGAGAAACGGGAAGAGAGCAAACAAAGGTCGGCTGTCATGGGTGTGGATAGATGTGTTTGCATTCACTGGCTTGGTGGTTGATATAGGTACAGGAATACGCTTACAGTGTATTTAGTGTTTACACTGTCATGCAAGAAAGGCGGTTTCAATATGGGTGGTTGACGTTTTAATACAGAGTGCTGCACGGTTGAAGTTCAGGAAAGGGCGGCATAAGGCCTCGTAGTAATAAAAGGTTCATGAGGATAAATATAAGATCATACATAAACTTTAGGACATAATTTATTTATTTTATACCTTTATTTATTTATTTTTTGTCTAAATTACGTTCCTACGGCCCGGCAGAACTCTCATCGCCTGCCTACCTCCTGATGAGGGCCTCGCGTAGCCGGCACCCCAAAAGTGGTACCTGTGGCTTGTAAGCCTTCGACGCCGAGGCCGGTCCGCCTGGCCGGTCCGCCTGGCCAAATTTGTATAGAGGCAAGCAGCTTATTGTCATCTTATTACTATGCCTTGGTTAAGTGAAACTGTTATTGAAGCCATCGCGGGCAGCTGAATTGAAGCCATCGCAAGCAGCTGAATTGGAGCCATCGCGGGTAGCCGGACTGAGGATATTGCGACTGTGATATATTGATACCATAGTTATAATCATTGAACACGATGGACTCTCTGACTTATATGTACATTAGGTGGGCAGTTAGGAGCAGAGCGTGTGCCATGCACGATCTGGTTGAGCCTCCAGCCATCGCGCCAGCGGGTCAGGAGGCGAAGCTAGTCAGGTTCATGGCGGCATGGGAACGCGTCTTTCCGCCGAGATGAGTGCTGGATCTTGAAGCCTATGAGAAAGCGAGGGCTGACTTTTAGAGGAATAGAATCGGTTCGCGCCCGGCGGTTCCTTTGCGGAGTATATTGACGAGAGTTCTGCCGGGCTATAAGAACGCGATTAAGAAATAAATTAAAGTATGAAATAAATAAAGCGCATCCTAAAGTTTATATATAATCTTCTATTTATTATTATAAACCTTTAATACTATGACTATATGGATTAAGGGGTACTTGCCAAGTATACCATTTTTGTTTCTTTGTCTGCACGGTTGAGGCTCCAGACCATCAGTCAGGAGGTGAAGCTGGTCAGGTTCATGGCGGCGTGGGAGCGCGTCTTTCCGCCGAGACGAGTGCCGGATCTTAAAGCCTGCGAGAAGAAGGTAAGAGCTCTCGCTGGCTTGAAGGAATAGAATCAGGTCGGGTCGCGTCCGATATTGAGGGCCATCGCCCCGACTCATCAGGGCCTCGCGTAGCCGGCATCCCACTCAGCGTAGCCAGCACCCCAAAAGTGGCTCAACTGTTAATCCATATAGCCATAGCATCAAAGATTTATAATAATAAATATAAGATTATATATAAACTTTAGGATTTACTTTATTTATTTTATATTTTTATTTATTTAGTTTACTATGAATCGCCTTGCTATAGCCCGGCAGAACTCTCGTCTGCCTACCTCCTGATGAGTCGGGGCGATAGCCCTCAATGTCAGACGCGACGCGACGCGACCCGATTCTATTCCTTCAAGCCAGCGAGAGCTCTTGCCTTCTCGCAGGCTTCAAGATCTGGCGCTCGTCTCGGCGGGAAGACGCGCTCCCACGCCGCCATGAACCTGACTAGCTTCGCCTCTTGATGGGCTGGGGCGACGGCCTGGAGGCCGTAAGGCCGCCCGCTGCTCTCGATGTACCCTAAAGGAACCGCCGCCATCGGGTATCCTGCGTTGGTCAGAACTCGCTTGCTGGAGGGGATGTTTTGGTTGCACTCACGCGCTGCCACTGAGACGCCTGCAAAGTAGCTGTCTGAGCAACACACGACGACATCCACACCTTGCTCCGAGGTGACCTTGTCGATTCCTTCCGTGGTCGCCCAGCGCTTACACTCCTCGAGCCATTCTGAAACCTCCTCATCCGGCTTCGATTCCTTGACGAGCCCCAAGAGCCCGCCCTGGTTCGGGCAGTAGCCTAATGCCACATGTCAGATATGTGATATGTTCGGAAGGATCGATTAAGTGTCACACCTTTATCAAGCTCAATTTCTGTGTGGTCTTCATTGAACTGGAGGATCTGCTCCAAGGTTCTGACCTTGGAGAATTTGAGGGCTTTGAGGTAGCGCTCGATACCGTTCTTTCCTTGGCATCCTGTTGAATCAAGTTAGCAGGTTGATCATTGCCAGCATCTTTCTCGCTTGGATTTCCTACTGATGATCTTATCCATCAAATCGTCAACGTTCGTGTCACCAATCATGTACTCCTCTGGGGGGATGATGTACGCGTCGACAACCTTGACACCGCTCTGTCGGAGCATATCCTTTGCTTGTTGATACTCTCGGGCCTGTGGATTATGAGCAAGCTGGACCTTTGATAGACCGGAAGAGGGGAAAAAAGCGCCAGTCGCATTTACTTACGGTTTGCTCAAAGTACTTCGGGTCATCAACCTGAGTACCGGCGGGCAGCCTCCACTTTTCGATGTCAACGAAGCCCACTGACACGTCTTCAAGCCTCATAGAGGACACGGACGAGGCTAGACTCGTTCCGCTGCGTGAAGCTAGAAGAGCATCACAGGCGAGAGCCACATCCAATGCTGATTTGCCAAAAGCGCCGAGCGTGTCAAAGCAAGCAGTCAATTCCATAACCCCAGTCATCGGGATGGAGCCTGGTGTTAGCTTGAGTGCGTATAGAGCTGCAACAGCAGCGGGAGATACCATGGACCCAGGTGTCTCGGTTCCCACAGAGATTGGGGCGAACCCAGAGGCGACGCCTACTGCAGATCCAGTCGAAGAGCCGGCAGGTGTCTACAAACAGTGGGTTAATGTAATGAATGAAGCTTTTTTGCAGAGCCTTACAGTCTCACCGTGAGGTTTCTCTCCGATCTTGTAACCAGTAGGTATATACGCCGATTCGCACATGCCCCCGACCGCGGACCACCCATTCACGCCTCTGTTCACGTCAGCTATTTGAGAGGGAGCCGTAGCCATCATGGGATCGGCCTTACTTCATCCCCGCGAGCTCCTGTTACATTGTTATCTCGAGGCACATCTTCAGGCGTTATTCCTCCGAAGACTTACCGTCATGTTGGCCTTTCCAAGAATGATGAGGCCGGAGTTGATTAACTGAACAGTTTTTGTTAGAAGGTATGGATTCTTGGAGGGCGTGGCGTACATTTTCGACGACTGGGCCATTGCCAGCTGGGCAGGAGTCCCAGAGTGCATAGGATCCGACCGTGGTTGGCATCCCGAGAGACGGGTCAGTAGCAATGTTGTCCTGCCAAAGGTCCGGATTAGCAAGGCGACATAAAGACTAGAGAGGAAAATGAAGTAATTACCTTGAGTAGAATGGGTATTCCGTGAAGAGGGCCCTTCACGTCCCCTCGACGGCGTTCTTCATCGAGCTGAGCGGCCCAGGCGATGAGCTGGAATCTGGGAGGGGTAGAGATGACGGCCCTGCATTTCGCGCCCGTGGTATTGTGTGCTTCTATATGCGAGAGGTACGACTCTACGATCTCCAGGCTGGTGATGGATCCTGCCTCGAGACGTTTGCGAAGATCATCCGCCGTAGTCGTCAACACGTCGAATCGTGCCGGCTGATTGATGGGTGCCATATTGCTCAGGAAACACTGGCCTCGTTGATTAGAGTGTGTTGATTTAGAAAGGGATTTCTTATCTGGATGGTAAATGAGGGGGTGGTGCATGATGGGTGGAAAGCAGGGCTCTCAGCACCACAAAGCGTTCTCACCTCTCACCGAGGCATGCAGCAGGTCCCATGGTGTGGCAGTGAATAACACTTGGGTATACGCTTTAGCTAATAGGAATGATCGATTATTATATACAATTATGTTATAAATAATAATATATAAAATAATTACTATAAAAAATTAAATATATTATATATATATATATATTAATAAATTTATTAAATATTAAATTAAAAAGATAAGTAACTTATATATAATACTTATATTAACTTATATTACTTTTAATATAAACGCCTTTTAAAGCCTAACCTTATATACTTTATTTTTTTTTATAAAATACATTTTAGTAAAGTATATGCCCTTTCGGTTATGCAAAGGTTCGCAACCTCAAGGAATAAGGAAATTGCGTCACACCGGGGCTGGTGACTCGTGGAGGCAGCTACTGTAACGTGGCCCGTCACAAGGCCGTTATAGGTGGTGTGAGGCAGAGCAACCGCAGCGGGCAATTGCGGTTACTCGCCGATCTTTTTGGCGTAACGGTCAATTAGGTCTATTGCATTGAAGTGAGCCTCCACTTCCTTACAGCTACATAGGTATATAATTCATATAGTTCCCCAACATCCTACTATGATATGCAAATGATGGGGTACAGGCATCATGTCAAACAAGGTACGTCTGCCTCGGGATTCCATAAGGATACCGCTAACTTACATCCCCTACCAGGCATTCTCACCGGAGCTACAGTATGCTGTCTGTCAAGGACTTCTAGGAGCCACCGATGGCGATGTAGCAGAGTACGACACCGGGGACATTGTGACCTACCTAGGCTACATCCATGGACAGCTGACACGGAAGCATGAGACAGTGTTTTCTCATCTGTTTCATGAGGGTTTCCGAAACGACGCATCGTTCGCGGAACGAGTACTGTGGTCTCTTGCCGAAGTGGCTTCCCTGCTCCAATCCAACGCATCGACACTCATCAACGACGTCGTGAGGGAGCTGGCTGACAAGTCCATCCTCAATGAGACATGCAGAGAAGATGAAGCACCTGCTGCTCGACGTCTGGTCTTTTGCCTTCTGGGTTGGATCACGCTTCTTTACATTCCTCTTTTGCCAAGTGAGCCTGACGAGTCTGAGCTCCTCAGGATCGACACCCAAGGGTCGCCGGCCTTTCGGGGGCACGAGCAGCCCATCTCTCAAAGCAGCCGTCCTTTCCTCGAGGTTCTTGGAGCCTTTGGAGTATTTCCAGATCTAGAAACCCCGCCCTTGGATACCCGCACGCCTGTCGACTACGGAAGCCAACAGCTGTTCCCCAGCTTTCTTTCTGCCTCGACACTTATCACCACTGGGGGGCTGGAAATATGTTGGGTTGATACAATATCCTCGCACTTGACTTTCTCTCCACCCAAACTTTTCCTCTTCCGACTGCCCTCATTTGCAAGGCTTCAGTTGCATAAAGAATCTCTTCTGGAAAGGTACGCTCAACCACCACTTCAAGTTGCACGTGTTCTAACTGCAACGCAATAGAATCGTTGGGAAGATCCAGGATGACGACGAAACTATTCATCATGTTGCTTTTCTTCAACTCGCCGACGAAATCCTTAGCACTTACCACGTACTGTTTGGTGCCGACAGAAAGGCGCGCTCCCTATATCGCTCAAAAGAAAGGAGAAAGGCCAAGAGTAACGGCATGGCGTCTCCGGATAAGCTGCTGGACAAGCTTTGTGGTTATAATGCCAGCCGATTCCGCATCCCGCTTTTCGAACTGCCGTTGGCTACCATGGATGCCTCCGTCCACTTCCCTGCCCTGGCCCCTCGTTTGCTACGTTTGCAGAGGTTTGTTGAAACCCGACAAGCTCGAGGGTTGAGATTCATGTACTATGATCAGAGAAATCCGTACCAGTGGTGGACATTCTGGGCTGTTGTCTGCATCGGCAGTGCTACATTCCTCCTCGCGCTCATATCGACTGGTTTAACGGCTGTTCAGACGATTTACTCTGTAATGTCGTTCCACAAAGACCAATGAGCGACTCAACGAGGAGTGAGCATCTGTTTTGAATGCCTGCTCAGGGCTGGATCAAGAGCTGCTTGCATTCATTGAGGACGAAGCTATCAATTGCTAAAACGATGGCTCCAATGGCAGCATAGCGTTCACGAGAATAACTTTGACAAGGCTCAGGGACTACACAATCAGGCTTCGCTGTTGATCTATACAAACGAACGCGGCAGTCAGCAGCTGCTTCAGTGGCCCCCTAAACAGTTCTGAGACATGTCCTCGTCAAAGGTTCGCGCCACAATGTAGGACTTCCTTGGTGGCTGCGATATCTTCTCTGCTTCACAGAATTTCCTCCATGGTTGTTCCTTTCCCTTCTCTTCATTTCTTTTGGATGAATTGGCGATGCTGGAGTCCCTTGAAGCTGAGGTCGGATACCCAGAGGTGTCGAGGCTCTGGGACCAGGCTGCAAACAGGGATGAAACTCGCCCCGACATGGTGTGGTGTGTTGACTGTCTGGCGACGATGGCTGGCCGAGAAAATGAACCACTTGCTTAGGAGAGGGATCAAGGATAACTTACTGCTGATGTAATGAATTGGGGGGTGAAGACAGGGTGTGTATACTGGCAAGGCTGAAGTGAGGGAAGAGTATGGTCTAGATTGATTGGGATATTTAATATCACATTCTCATACTGAACCGGACTGGTGACCATTCACTCCACCTCCCACTGGAAAACCACCTCTTCGATATATCGCAGGCCCGGCGCCTTCAGGAGGTGGTGTCCTCAGATGGTGTCTCTCGCTGGTGCTCAGTTTGTTCTGCGCACCATCCCATCCTCCACTTTCACATGATCCAAGGCCAAGATACAAACAAAGAAGAGGCTAGAAGGCATGACCTTGTCCTAGAACCTCAAAGAGACCTCCTCTATACCTCCTCCTTCCGCGTGATGACGATCGACCTGGTTTCAACACTCTCACGAGGAGGGGCCTCCGAGAACGCCTGACTGTTGTAGAACGAAAGGTGTGCGCAATCTGCAGGAAGATAGGTTATGGAAAGTGTTGATTGGGCGTTTTGATGGGCTTACATCTTGCCTGAACATCCGATTCAGAGTCCCATGACACAAACAAGTAAGGTTCCGACGAAGTCTGATGCTCGAGCCAGTACCACTTGTTGGCTTCATCGTACTGAAGGAGGTAAACCTCCCCGAGTTGGTCGCACAGAATGCGGTCGCAAGCGACCAGTTGTTCTGGATGGACCGTAGAGGGACCGCAAAGAGTCAAAGGCTGGTGCTCAACCACCTCCACCATCGGCCGCCATGTGCTATGTATTTCAGCTAGACTCTAACATGTGTCAAGTGAGGCAAGTTCTCACTTACTTGATGATCCTGATCCTGTACTTTCCATTCAGATACTTCTCCTTGTCTTCCGCTTTCAGGTAGGCATTGATCATAGTGAGACCACTGTCAAACGTGAAGTCTGTGTAGCCTTGTTAGCCAGTTCATCGTGGCTTCCATGTTGGAGATCCTAACCAACGTGTGCTACAACAGCAGGGCCCTCAGTCTGTGTTTGGTCAGAGTGGTCCCACTGGGTACCCTTCTCATACTCGATGACTTTTCGCTTCTATGCGAGGAGTGGTTAGCAGGCGCTAAGAGTTCCCGCCCTGCCATCTCCCACGCACCTTGAGGTCCCATGTGACGACATGCTCCGCACCTAAATGTTTCTCGAGGAGATCAGACATCTCTTTCTGATACCCCTTGCACTGAGGTAGCTTGTCAAGGCGCGGGTACTTGGTAGTGTGCGGCAAGATTTGAAACCCATGAGTATCGAGCTTGAACGTGGAAATAGAGTCCCTGATGTCGGTTATCTCAATAGCCTCGTGTTTTTCAGTCTCGACATTTGTTAGATCATCAAGGCCAATGTCTTCTCGGCCAGCCTCGGGAATGATGACATACGGCTTCTCGACACGGTAGAGTGGTAAATTGGCCAAGAAGGAAAGGGTGGCTGTGATGTTGGGCATTCTGCCTCGCTTGATAAGATTCGAGCACCTGCACTAAAGAAAAGTCTCTTTGTACTCGGGTGGAAGCATCAGTGACATTTAATACAGAAATTTGCCAAATTTGGCTTGGACATGATTTGCATTCTTCCTTGCACTGTACTTGGAGGATCTCGGGTCGAACTGGAGGCTATGTACCAGGTACTTTCTGAAAACCGTTAGTTGCTGAGTATGAAAGATATAATCTGCCCATTCATGCCACAAGAACTAGGTGAGACCGCCCGGGTTGCTTCCATGTGGTCGGCTATAGAAGTATCTCTCAACAGATATCCCGTATTACCCCAACGCTGCACAAACGTCCAAATGAGAGCACATATAGGCCAAAGATGCTGTCTTCACCGGTCTGCGGTGTGCTGTTGCACTTTCGGGCCCAACGTTGGTAGTTGCCGAGCATAGAAGCTATAATCTACACATTCATGCCACACGAACTAGGTGAGATAGCCCGGGTTGCTTCCATGTGGTCAGCTACAGAAGTATCACTTGACACATGTCCCGTGTTACCCCGATGCAGCACAAACGTCCAAATGAGAGCACATATAGGCCAAAGATGCTGTATTCACCGGTCTGCGGTGTGCTGTTGCATTTTCGGGCCCAACGTTGGGGCATCACATGGGAGGAGCATCACAGGGAAGGAGCCTCGCAGGGAAGGAACTTGCCACGTTGAGACCGGGCAGGCTATGCACCGAACCTGTCTTTCTGCTTTCTGCTTTCTGCCTTGGGGCGACTCATTCCCTTGTTTCAACCTCCAACAACCGGCCGCCTTGTGCTCCCAGTGGGCTTGTCGACGAGGATCGTGGTTTCTCCTCACGTCAGCCAGTCGAGATATGACCCATCGGCAGACTTGGAAGACGGATCGTCAGCATTGCCCCCAACATCATCATGCTTATGATTCAATTCTAACGAGTTTCGGCAGAGGAATGAACCAAGTACTCATTGGCCGCTGGAAAGAAGCAATTGAGCGAAACGAGAGCCGTCTGTCGGCCGAGGATCGCCAGATCATTGAGGGCCTTAGAACGCCAGAAGCACTTCTCGAAGACCTGCAAAAGAGGTACAACAATTCTCAGAGCACTTGGCTTCAACAGATCAACAACCAGCTCAAACCCTTCCTCAGTTGCCTACATTCAATAAGCACCATGTTTGTCGTGGCTATGTTCCCGCAATCAATCGAGTCCTCACTCGTCTGGGGTGTCCTTGCAATTATCTTGAAAGTGAGTTGGACGGCATCGTAACATCATCTTATCTGCAGGTGGCTGACATCCCGTCTTTTCCTCCCCCAGTTGGGGCTACAGACTGAAGAGCGTTCTCGTAAGATGATCCACACACTGGATACTGTTCGGAAAGCGCTCAACAAAATCAACCGTTACGGCGGCAGCCGTATTGGAAATGACGATGAGTTTAGAGAATTCCTGATGGAAATCCACATCAAGCTTCTCGAGTTCTGGATGGGAGTTGTCAAAGAACTTCGCAAGAACCCTCTAGGTGCGTGCGACTGTCCATGACCTTTCCTGGTATTGATTTGAAGTTTGACTAGCAAAATCAATGGATTGGGATCCCGTAAACTTCTCCTTGAATAACATTGTTGTAGAAATCCATAAGAGCTACGGAAGCATTCGAGAGCTAGTTGATGCCAACATACTGGTCGCCAAAGAGCTGGCTTTAAACTCTGTCACTGTCAGGCCAGTGTTACAATCGCCCGTCTTTGTGTTGCCGATCCCCGAAAACCCTGACTTTTTTGGTCGGGAAGATACAATACGGCGTGTTCATGAGCACCTTGATCCTGCGAAGCGTCAACTTGGGCTTGCTTGCTTTACAATCTACGGTATGGGCGGCATTGGGAAGACCCAAGTTGCCGCATCTTACGCCTACAAATATTGCCTAAACGCAGAGGGCAAAGAGAGATCGTACGATGCGACTCTTTGGGTTGCCAGCGAGACCAAGGCAGCAATGCACCAGAGCTTTTCCGCGATAGCACTTGCTTTGAAGCTCCCGGGAATTGACGAGAGAAGCGATCCCGCGAGCATATTGACTGCAGTGCGTATCTGGTTGAACCAGACCGGTAAGCCAGTCTTTTGGGTCACCCAGCCACCATTCAGAAGTGACTTAACACGTCCATATAGGTAATCGATGGCTCCTGATATTCGACAACGTGGAACAATGGGACGACATCATGTTCGAGTTTTGGCCCCAGCCAGGAGCCCGTGGCTCTGTCATCGTGACAAGCCGTAACTTCCACCTTGCTCACAGACCTGCAAGTGCCGGGGAACAGCTACAGACCTTCACTACCGACGAGAGCTCGGCATTCGCCAAGTCAATCCTCAAGGACTGGGATCTTGATTCCGACGAGGAGCAGAAAGCTCTAGGGCTACTACTTTCGAGACTCGACGGCTTGCCACTTGCCATTCACCAAATATCGAGCTTGATAAATGCTGAGGGTAGTTGTGTCACAGAGTTCTTGGAGGCGTACGAGGAGCATGTCGATGAGTATCACAAAGAACGAGGAGCTGACCACAAAGCCTTCTATCCGCACACGCTGGAGACGGTCTGGCTTTTTGCCATTAGGAAGTTCTCCCGCGATCCGGACGCCCGACTGCTGCTTGGTATGATCTGTCTCTTGTCGCCCGATTCCATCCCTGAGAAGCTTTTCCATGCCCGCAAAAACCTCGTGCTACCAGGAGACGATGCACAGCTCTGCTCCCATCACATGAAGTGAGTGCAAAGCGAGGGTTATCGGTACCAAACAAAGCTAACAAAACAGGCTGCGAAAAGCCTTCATAGACCTGAGGGCTTCAGGAATCATCAGCATATCGAAAAGCAACATCCGGATCCATCGCCTGATGCAGTCGGCTTTTACAAAGACGGTTGAACCGGACGTCCAGAGCCATTTCTTTGAGGTCATATCGGTCCTCCTGAACGACGCTTTTCCGAAGCAGCTGTACGGTGATCCACTCTATGACCACTGGCCGACCTGCTCCAAGTATATTCTACACGCCCAGGCGCTGGCTAGGAATTGGCGCTGCGCTCTCGAAGAAGGCCATGCTTTCAACGCGCCAACAGACTTTCTCGAGCTTCTTTCCAATGCGGCTTGGTATGTACTGTCTGCGGGAGAATGAAAAGGCCTAATCTGAAAATAATAGGTATTTTCGCGAAACAGGTGAATTTGCCAGTGCAATGGAGCTGGTTGACATTGGGTTGCAAGCGGTTAGGCCTGAGCACAAGATCATTACAGCACATCTTCTGAACACATCAGGAGTGGTTAAGGAACTAACATACCAGTACTTTTCATCTCGAAAAGCACTAGAGGAATGTCTCAATATTCGCTCAAGGGCACTGGGAAGTGTCCACCTGGAAACCACTGGCGTCAAGATGAACCTGGCATCAATAGTCGCGGCACAAGGTCAGTACGATGTGGCCCTGGCGCTATACCAGCAAGCGGAGGAAGAAAGCATGGAGGTTTCGGCGCAGGACAGGCGACTGGCCTCGTGCCGATACGCGGCTAACTATGGTCGGTGTTTTACACAACTCGGGGAGTTTGCAAAGGCACGGCTACATCTTCAAAGAAGCCGCGACATCTTGGATTCAGGGAAGGACAATCTACTGTACAGGCGTGCTATCGAGTACTGTTTCGGGAACCTCAGCCTTGCCGAGAAGAAGCTCGAGGACGCGCGGGCTAGCTACCGATCCTGCCTGGACGACTACACTGAGGACATCCTGGAGAAGAACCTCCATATGACATGTGGCTGCCATTACAAGCTATCTCTAACGGAGATGCAGCTTGGGGATCGAGGGCGCGCTCTGTGAGTAGATCAATGGCTGTGCTACGTTTCAGATTGCCTAACAGAGTCGACAGCGGACACCTCGACGAGGCCATGAATGTGGCCCAGAAGGCGGATGCTCAAGGCTACATTGGCCGGATTCTCACTCTCAAGTTGGAGTTTGCTCGTGAGGACGAAGCCCACCAGCCCGATTTGGGCGACCCCAAAGAGATTCAACTCCAGATCGAAGCCGTCAAAAGCAACCTGGAGGCCCAGTCTTCTGGTCTGGAGGTGGCCTATTCACCGGACAGATTCTTCGAATACTTCATTCCTTGGCAGGCCCGGTAGGTATTGGCTGCCCTGTGTCCTCTCCAGATCCGAGAGACTACCATCTTGGCGGAAAATGGCCCCTGTGCGGTTGTGAGACCGAATGAGCCTTGCTTGCAAAGCCTGCATCGCGGAATTATTTATTGAGCACCATGGTTTAGGACATGAAAGAAAGTAGTTTGCTACCATTTCTGCCAACAATAAGAACAATCCATTCGCCTTCCTCTTCTTCTCTCTCTCCCCCTCGTACGAACCAACACCAACGTGATTGCATCTTCGCTTCAAATCGCTGATAAACACAGTCAACAACAGAACCACCGAAAACCGTTTGCCTCGGATCGTCCATTTGCGCTCTTCCTTTTCTTCTCACGCATCTCCAAGATCTGCCCGCCATGCTCTACCTGCCGAAACGAACCAGCAAAGGAGCCCTCGAAGGCATCTACACCTGCTGTCAAAAATGCTGCGCCGGCTGCATTGTTCCGGTTGGGGAGAAGTTTGGAGACCATCTTGGCGAGCGCAGTATCTACTGTACCAAAGAGTGTTGGTGGCAACATGGTCAGGAGCGAGGGTTCACGCCCTACGGCGGATATGCGAATCCCATCATCTGCGAACCACCTCCTGATCCCGACACTACCATGCCCATCTTCCACCCGAGACTCCAGTATACCGTGTGCGGCCCCCCCCCGCTACCATCGCGCGTCGAGCCCCCGTCTTGTTGCCCGAGATGCCTGCCCTGCCACCTCAAGGCCCAGTTGCAACGCCTCGCTACAAGAACTTGAGCCGTCCTCATCCAAAAGATATCTCGTGGCCAGCACCTGAGATCCCATCTGGAGGCTCTGGGTACGGCTATCTAAGCGTCAATTGGCTACACTGCATGTCCGATACAGAAGTTTACGGCTACCTGATCGACTTGTTCCGCCTTCGCATGCAGGATATCAAGGGTCAACCAACAACTCGCCTCGACATTTTTTATCGGGATTGGAACAAGAACATGGCGGGCTTCAAGCACTATCTCGACCTGGCTGAGGAGACTCCGGGTCTTTTGCCCATCGAGTGGAAGTCCAAGAGGGCTGCGTGCGAGAGTCTCTGCAAGCATGAACCGTACTACAGTCTGTGCAACCTGGATGCTCTGGACAAGTCATCAATCATCATGCACCACGATGGCGACCGTAAATGTATTCGCAAGCTTCGAGAATTGGCTCAGGCTGTGTTTGGGTACGCGCCTGGAAACGTCAATCTGGGCAGGTTTTGAGCAGCTACTGTACACGGAGTCTTTTTTACGCTTGTTTTCTGCATGGATTGTACGCGATTCCCATCTGACAGTGTGCGAGGGAGTTTGGAGTTGGACTTGATCGTGTGTGAGAAAAAGGGTTGAGTGGATGGCATTGGTTACTGGTAATGTAAGGCAGGGGGTAATGGAAGACTGAAGAGCGACATCACGTCCATGAATGACAGCCGGGTATTACAATACGTGAGAGGATGGCAATATTCTTCGAAGATCATGTACTTTGATCGACTATCAGCACCCAAGATGCACCAATCAAACATCTTGTCCTCGCCTATCAACGGCATCCACATCTGCACCCCGAGACATCAAAACGGATTCCGTATCGGGCCAAACGGTATCATCCCCGAGCTCCGGCTCCGGCTCCGGCCATGTCGCAATACATTTCCACTATTGTCAACGAACTGTCCCCCCACCAGCCTCTTCTATATCTCCGAGACACAATCAAACTCCTTCACCTCAATCAACCCTCCAAAGTAGCGCGCAATCATGGTGATGAAATCTCTTACCGCGCTGGCGACCGTCGCAGGCGCCTCGGCCTTTGCAATTGGCGCCAATGTCCAGAAACCTTTGGGAGGCGGCTTTCAGTGTGATCTCCCTCCCGTGCTCAACCCCACCCGTGACGGACTTCCCTCGGCCGATAGTCTGTTTTCGTCTCACGATGCTCTGCTGAGGCAGGTCAAGAGACACCAGGCTGTTGTGCGGGTTCCGTCAGTCTGCTATGATGACCTTGGTGACTTTGACAAAGATGAGCGGTGGGCGCCGTTTTACGACTTGCATCATGTGTTGGCAAAGACGTATCCTGCAATGTGAGTGGCGCTCTTTACTTTCAAGTCCAGTAGCTAATCAGTTACCAGCCACAAGCACGCCAAGCTTGAAAAGGTCAACAGATTCGGCTTGGTGTACACACTCGCTGGAAGCGACTCGACTTTGAAGCCGTACCTTCTTGCAGCTCATCAAGATGTTGTTCCCGTTCCTGACGCGTCAACATGGACTCACCCACCTTTTGACGCATACTTTGACGGCGAATGGCTCTGGGGCCGTGGTTCATCTGACGACAAGAACAGTCTGACTGCTCTTCTCTCGGCAATTGAGACACTCCTCACAGAGACCGAATGGAAGCCAAAGCGCACTCTCCTCCTGGCCTTTGGTTTCGACGAAGAATGCTCTGGTTATCGCGGCGCCGGCAAGATCGGCGACTTCCTCACAGAACGGTATGGAGACGACAGCATCGCCCTGATTCTCGACGAGGGTGGCACAGGAATCCAGCTCATCGACAACACACTCTACGTTCTCCCCGCAGTAATGGAAAAGGGTCACATCGACATCTGGGCAGAGCTGCACACCAAGGGTGGCCACAGCTCCATTCCCCAGCCACACACAGGCATCGGTATTGCTGCAGAGATCATCTCAGCACTCGAAGCTAACCCATACGAACCAAAGGTTCTTGAGGGTAGTCCAGTGTACAACCACCTTGTCTGTACAGCTAGGTACTCGCCCGACGCCGAGCCCAAGCTCAATGACCTGCTTAAGAAGGGTGACCTCGACAAGCTCACTTCGGAGCTGATTAGCGTCAACCCCACGGCTCGGTTCCTGATTCAGACGACGCAGGCGGTCGACATCATCCAAGGTGGGCAAAAGATCAACGCCCTTCCCGAACTTGTCACTCTTGGGGTAAACTACCGAATCGCCCCTCAGGACAGCATCGCCAAGGTGCAGCACCGTTTCATCGAGAGCATTTCGGGTGTGGTGAAAAAGTACAACCTTAGCGTGGAGGCGTACGCAGACGATGAAGAGTACCAGGCTCTCTTTGGTAGCAACGCCGCTCCGGTTGGAGACTATGACGGACGTCTCGTTGTGAAAGGAGCGGAAAAGTTTGACATTACGCCTGTGTCACCTACAAGCGGACCAGTCTGGGACATCTTTTCCGGAACGATCCAGCATGCCTTTGCCTTTGAGGGTGGAAGAGTAGTACCCGTTGGCGAGGTGATGACTGGCAATACCGACACAAGACATTACCTGAGTGAGTTTTCTAGTTCATGCATTCTTAACTTGCAAAATCTAACCGACTTGCAGACCTTTCGCCACATATTTACCGTTGGACGCCATCTCGACAACGTGGTTCGGAAAACATCCACACGGTGGACGAGAGGGTTAGGATGGACTCTCATCTGGACATTGTCAAGTTTTACTATGATCTGATCCGCAACCTGGACTTGGCGGAGCTATAGACTTGGTGCAGAAACTGATAGTCAGGTACTGTTACTCTCGTGAAGATCAATTTACAAAAGCCTCAAATCCATGAAGATGAACCCCCACGTCCTTTCTCCACCTTTTGTCTTCTCCACACTTTTCTCCTCTTCTCTCCCCCAACACTTCAGATGCCGACGATTGCCTATTCCCGAGACAGCCTCAATACCGGTTTTCCTGCACATTTCTTTTTTTGCTGCCCCCAATGTGCCAAGACCGAGGCCAGCTGACACTCTTTTTGTTTTGTTTTAATCCTTGTAAATTGAGGCTGATTTTTGTTTCTCGTCATCTATTGCCCGCCTCTTTCAAGCCTGTTTTTTGTTCTACAACTCTCCGACGCAGAGATCAACGTCCAGGATCACCATCTCAAGATGCTTCAACCTCTTGTATTTCTCTGTACCGTGGGGGAACCCAAGATTTCGCCCCAGCGTAGAATTACGAATCCCTCGCCTCTTACTTGCCCGTTCCTCGCCCCAGTTTACATAATTTGTCCAGACCCAGGGATCCCTGCTTTCTGCACTACATGCGGGGTTCTCCACGATGTCTGCTCCTCCCTGTCATCATCGTCAACCGATCAAGTTTGAAATGAAACGTCCGACGCCGGTTCTCGTGCGTTCTTTTTGCTCTCTCTTGCCGGCCTTTGCCGGTTTAACTTTCAACTTGCCTCCTCCAAAAGAGGCAACCTGATGCGTGCCTTGTCTGCTGATCATGGGCCCAGCCACTCAATATTGGTTGCACAGCCGCTGGGGTCGTGACTTGACTGTGCCGCTCTCACATCCATTGTCGGGGGTTTTATTGCTTGCGTCTGCGTCTAAACGTGGAGAATCATGCGTCGTCTTTTCCGCCTCCCCCAGGAAAAGGAGTACAATACCAAGTACCGAAGTCCGAGACACAGATATTGGCATCAAGTGTGGCAAGACAGACACCTCTTAAGAGTAAAGTCATCAATTGAACATCATTTCCAAATTTAAAAAGACTATTAAAGAAATATCGCTCGTAAAATGTACAACAGCTGGACCAGATGATCGATCCCATGGCTGTGTATATGTATGCATGTGCCCATGCCCAACGCCACAACACCATCTTGTGCTTGATCTAGGTATCATCATCGCTAACCCGATGCAACTCCGTCATTAAGACTTTTTTCATGATATCAAATCAAATCAGAGCGTCGGCTCCAGCTCCATGACTTCTTGGAAACCCCGGGCGATCACGTCCAGCTCCTTCTGCGAAGGTGCCACGCAGGGCCTCCGAGGCTCGCCCCCGTAGCCAAGGTAGTGACCCAGCGCCGCCTTGACGCCCACGAAGCCCGTCTTGATGGCCGTCCAGTCGGCCTTGGCCACCTGCGCCTGCAGCTGTCGGGCCTCCTTCCAGCGCCCTTCGTCGGCGAGCTCCATGATTCGCACGCACGCGCGGGGGCACAGGTTCGCGAGGCCCGAGATGGTGCCGTTGGCGCCCACCGCGTGACCCTGGAGGATGAAGTCTGCGCTGCCGCCGCCAACGAAGAAGCCCTCGGGGCAGTCGGCCACGATGCGCGCCAGCTTGCCCGTGTTGCCGCACGTCAGCTTGACGCCCACCACGTTGGGGTGCTTGGCGATGCTGAGGATGGTGTCGGACGAGAGATCGCGGCCGGCAGCGGCGCCGGGGAAGTTGTACACGAGGAGAGGGATAGGGCTCTTGTCGGCCACGTCATAAAAGTGCTGCACAACGAGGTCGTCGGGGAGCAAGCCGCCGTAGTAGCTGGGAGGGAGAACCAGGGCATGAGTGGCGCCCGCCTTGCCGGCGTCTTCGCACAGCTGGGTTGTCTCCTTGGTGCTCTGAGCACCGCAGCCGGCGATGAGGGGGATGCGAGCGCCGGTGGACTCGTGGAGGATGGTATCCCTGGCGACGCGGATGATAGCGGTACGCTCAGAGTGTGAGAGGTGAGCACACTCTCCGTTGGAGCCGTGGACTACGATGCCAGCGACTCCTGCTTCGAGGAGCTTGATGATGTGCTTCTCCAGGGCTGGGGAATCGACCTCGTCGTCGGGGGTGAAGAAGGCGAGGGTGGGGACGTAGACGCCGTCGCCGAGTCGTAGTTGAGGAGCTTTTGGAGAACCCATGGTGGGAGATGTGAGGAGTGTAGCAGGCATGAAGTCTGAAGTGAGATGTGATGTTGTATATGGGGGGATGTTGTCGTCTTATACGCAACAACAGATGCTTAGCGGATACAGGGGAAGTAAACAAGATGGTATGATAAGGAAATCTCGGCAAACAAAAGGGCGTCAGCTGCTCTTTTATGTCCACCGCAGGACCAGGGCGGCCCCTTGGAGAAAAGAGGACGGAGTTGGAAAGGCGGCCCTTCGTCATGAGGCTTTGCTTAGCCAGAATCCCAAGCCTTGGGTCTAAGCGGTGTCAACTCGGCAGATGGACGCTCACACGAGCCAGCAGGTGCAAGACAGGGGGGGGCTCCTTTTGGCGTGGGGGTTAGCTCTGATCACCAGGAAAAGCCACCGGATGCCTGGGTCAAGCGGGGGAGAGTCAAAAGGCCACGCCGTCCTCCGGCCGAGTGGCCTTCCGGGCCGCACCGGTAATCGCCAGACCTGCTCGCCCCGAAAGGACCCAGCACGCGCGCAAAGAGGAAAGAGAAGACTGGGCAGACCGCCGATGGAGCCTCTCAGTGGGGGTTACCAGTTGTCGAACAATGAGCCCACAAATGTCGGGGGAACGAATTCTCGTATGTGTGTGCGGCGTGTAAGCAAAGATGTACAGAGCACGCGGATGACCTCGTGAGAGTTGCCCAGAACGATAGGAGTGCGGACGCAGACATGCCAATGGTTACACAAAAGCTTGAGACCGGCGGACTTGTCTGACTTGCGTAAGAAAGGAGGCTTGACAGGCAGGCAGCCTTCAGAGGAGCGACGGCGCCCTCCACCAACAATCATGATCAGCACGACAGAAGCAGGTACCGTCCGAGAGCGACGTCTCCTGATCAAGGCTCTCACCCTCCAAGTTCCGAAACTGGTCATTGTCGACGCAACGCTACGCAACGCAGCTCGTTAGGCGCCCCCCGGACCCAGAGCCCGCCGTCCCCTAGGCGTCCAATGGACCGACGCCCATTTTCCCTAATTGACCAAACAGAGAGCGTGTATATCAGGCAAGGTCATGCGCCCCCACGCCTCTTCCTCCCAGCCAGCGCCTGGAGAATGAGCGTCAGCTCCTCTGGTCGACCAATGACAGCCCTGAATTGGCACGCCCAGCTTGCTTCGCTTGGGGCTTGTGTGTGTGTGTAACTTGAGAGGTAAAGGGGGGGGAGAAGACTAGCTCGGGGCGCATGGGTTGTTCTCACCGGACTTGATACCAGGCATGGAAGAAGGAAGCAGAAAGGTGCTGGGAAGGGTGAATTTGTTGATTGAGAAGAGCGTGGGGGGTTCAGATACTTCAAAAAGTCACTTGGAGGTAACTTACGATAATGGCGACGCGACACTCTCGCCACACTTTTTTTTCTTCCCAGCTTCTCGAATTGAACACACAGATCAGATCTCAAGATGAATTGGAGGTTTCTCATTGATGGAAGAATGCCATATTCAAGCCATGTGATATGATCGACCACACCTGCGTCTCTCTCTCGATGTGATGGATGGATGGGCTTTCCGAACAGACCGAGGCCCGTGGCCATGGGACAACCTTAGAGCCAGACGCCACGGGCCACTGCAGCCGGGGTTCCTCACGTGCTGCCCAGAGACGTGGGGGTGTTTCTGGTGTGTCCCATCTTGCTTTGTTCAAGATTGCAGTGAAGGACTCGCATCTGTGATGATGTCGGATTTCTTCATCCAGGGCCCTTGCCTGTGCATCTCGCATTCCATGTTCCGGCACTTTACCCTGGCTCCCTTTGCCGGCGGTCAGCCCATCTTTTGGTGAAGAGGTATTCATCAGGCTGTGGAGATTACATCGTGCAAGATTCATGACAACTGCAACGCTGATGACATGACTTCAAGTACCGAGTAGAGTTGAATACACAAGCCTATCTTACACTACCTAGATGACCATGCAACTTGCTCAAACCATCTAGCCTTCCCCGCAGGCTTTCCCTGATTATACTCAGCCTTGACTCGAGCGGGCTGCACGGATCCTTTGCTCGCCCGGGGAAGTTGGGAACTCCGACTAAGCCCCCCCAGCTAGACTCGTCCGCCGAGCCGGGTCCTCCAAACAAGATACCCGGCGTACCCCGCGACGCCCACCAGCGCCAGCCTCCCCACCGCCGAGAGCAGGTTGTCGTTGGCCCTCGCCCTGCTCTTCTTTATCATCCTCTTGCTGTTCTCGCGGAACATCTCGCGGTCGTTGAGGCGGGGGAACGGCGCCTCCACCATCTTGCCCGTCTCTGGGTCCTCGACCATGGGGATGGGGACGCCTAGATGCTCGCACAGGGGTGCCCATCCGTCCGTGATGGTATACTCGATGCGGCGCTCGGCGGGGATGCGCTCACGGAATTCATCGTACTGCGCCTTGTACCATGCCAGAGCCTTTTCCTTTTCCTCACCGTGATCGTACTTTAGCACATACTGCCTCAGAGCCTTGCTATACCCAGCCATGTTTTGCAGAGTGGTATCAAACATGAAGGAGTAGATCATGGACAGCTTCAGCCCCAAACCCTTCGGCTTGGTCATGAGGTAGATGCTGTTGAGCACGCTGTCGTACCACTTCTCCGGGTCGCGGTTCAAAATAATTACCTTGGCCTCCGGGTAGGCCTCCGCGAGCTCGGGGCCGAGAAACGCGGCGGGCGCATCGCACACGGCCTGACAGTCGCCGAGGAGACGGTCATAGTCGGCACGGGTAAAGGTGCCCCGGCCGGCATACTTTGCCTCAAACGCCCGGACCCATTCCGAGGCCTGCGATGTATCCTGGATCATGGAGTGCATGTGGTAGCAGTCGTGGAAGCCCAACTGCCACAGGGCGCTGCGAATGCCTGCGGATCCGAAACGAGTCAGCTCAGATCTCTGTTTGCCTTCTGTTCCCCTTATCTTGCTACACACTTGTTTATCCATGCAAGGGGGACGTATGGGCTGCCACACATCCAAGGCACACCCCTCTGTGACACCCCCGGGCATTGCGTGATTCGGTGAGCGGACGGTGAAACCTACTCAGCGTGCCTGTGCGATGCACGCCGCAGACGATGACGCGCATAGGGACGATGCGGTCGGGGAGTATAGCCACGGACCCCTGAGATCTCTTGGTAGGTGAAGCCATGATTGTGTGCTCGGAGTGCGTTGTTTATGGGGCGATTACGACGACGGGGGATTGTTGAGATCTGCCGGGTAGGTATGGATGTGCATAAATAGTAACTGGTTAAGGAGGAGAGTGTTGGCGGGCGCGCTTATCGCTGGGCGTCTATCTCCCGTGTCGTCTCGGTGTGGTGTGGCGTTGAATGACTCTTGTCTCCGACTCACCTTGATCATCGATAGGTTGTTGATATCAATAGTCGCGAGACGAGGACCCAATTAAAAAAAAGTCAAAGATTTCCATTTTTGTTTCTTGCTTACTATTCTCCTCTATCTGTGCCTCATGGCGGCTCCAGTAAAGGATTCTCCTCCGTAACGGTTCGCACTATACTTGATACATTCTCAAGACGAAATCTCTTTCCAAGAATAGCCACCCAGGCAACGACGAAATTATCTAGAACATGATAGCTTCTGTGCTAGCCCGAGCTTAGATGCCTCCATCTCCGAGCTATTGGGCACCACAAGTGGATGCTCCGGAACGGCCGGTCCCGGATAGAGCTACTCCGTCTCTCCTCTGCACAGACAGATACAGCCTCAATCAATCTACCGTCCCCTGCTCTTGGCCAGAGCCTCCATCTCTCACACTAAGCTTTGGCATGTGATGATTAAAAAAACGGGAACAAGGGAGAATTGGGAAAACCGAGATATGGGTCTGCAGGGGGGATCAACTCGAGAGCTGTCGGTTGATATGCAAAAGAGCTGGTGAGCTTGTCATTACGCGTTAAAACAACAGAAAACCTGCCCACAGGTGTCGAATACGAGACGAGACGATACGTCAGAGTAAGAATTCCAAAGCGGAAGTCCGAACACCATTGCATCATCTGAGCAAACGCCGAGAAAAAGATACCAGCATCCGCGACTGCACGTCAGGATGCACGTCCCGTCACATCAATCTAGGAAACCGGCAATGCCGATCAACTGCCAGCCGTGCATCTTGTTTGGCGTTGACGACAAATCTTGAGTGCGTGTCGCATTGTCTCAGGGCACCCATCACCCTGTTGATCGCTGCAGGGCTGCAGCAACCAAACCCAGCACTTCCCGTCCCCTGGGAGCACAGGGCAGTTCGCGGCCGAGGCGGACGCCGGTCGCGGTCCGCACGTGGCGCTGAAGCTGCTTGGATGGGTTGGTTGGCGGCGGAAGAAGCCCGTTGGAAGCCCAGGGGATCAGGGGCCCGGATCTTGCAGTAACCAACTGGCTGGGAAAAGGCAAGATTTTCTTCCCATCTCTTGCGTGTGTGTACACGCCCCTCCCAGAATGGGTAATCCGAGCCCGTCATGATAAAAACTGCAGGTTCTTGACTTTATCCGGGCCAATCTGAAGGCAGTGACCAGCCATGATGAGACAGGACGGGACCCCAAGAACGGACGAGACCAGCCGAAGCGAGAGTGTCAGAAGAGCAAAATCATGTTCATCAGGCAAAGTTTCGGCCGAGCAGTCATAGAGGAAAGAGAGACTTTGCGGCTGGCGAACTTGGTCAGGGCTGGCGAACAGGGTGACTCAAATTAACCGGACCTAAACACCACGCCGAGATCGCCAGCTGCATTACGAAGCCCCAACCTAAACACCAGCCCACACGCGGCCGATAACGACACCAGAGACGGGCCAGGTTCAATCAGACGTGAGGCGAAGCACATCATTATCATACATACATACCTCTTATATGATTTCATCACATCAATGAGCCCTCTCTCCACCAAAAAAACCAGGTATGCTACCTGTCGGAGCCTCTCTCGGCGACCCACAAAGGTCCTTATCACACACCTTGCCCAACAGGAGACAGGCTTTGCTGGCTTTATTTTCAAGTTTTTTTTGCCCCCCCAGGAACCACCCAAGAAAGAGGCTCCAATTTTTGCTCCTCTCGCTCCGGGGCGAGCCCAAAGATCCCCATCCCAGAGTAGGGGGAGCTCGACGCGCGCGCCCAACAGAGTGAAAGAGAGAAAAAGGGTCTCCCCCGTCGATCGACGACCATGAATCTTTCTTCCTTTAGTTTCTTAGCAGCCAAACGCTGAGAGACGATCGTCTCGGGGTTCAATTAATAAACCCTGACTATTTCCAATCTTTATCTATTTCATCAAAGCGTCAACCGATTCGGCCGTTGACTCGTTCAACCCCCATGTCGGCCGAACAGAACGACAGCGGCAGCAACAGCGGGAGCGGCAGTGGGAGCGCTCGGCCGAGCGAGGTCCCCACCCCCGTCCGCAAGGAGAAGAAGCGAGTCGGTTTCCACGCCAGCAGTGACAGCTTCGCCAGAGGAGGAGGAAGTGACCAGGCCGGGGCTAGTCGACCTCGTGAGGATGAGGTCGTCTTCTCACCCACCGGGTCCCCGAAGCTAGCCCCTGGAGAACTACCGCCCAACGCCCCAGACGCCTACGAACTAAGCCTTGCACTCACAAAGATATTGTCCGCCGAGCAGGAGAACAAACGTCGTCAACAGGAGAAGGACAAGGTCGAGAAGCTATCCCCTGGAACTCCAGACCTCGGGGGTCCGAAGCGTCCGAGACCGGCATTGAGGAGAAACACCAGCTATGACGCCCCTCAGGATCGTGAGATGGCCGATCTGGCAGAGTCGCGGACGAGCGAGCGGCAACTCAGATCCATGACTGACGCTCGCCAGAGAGCTAATCGCCTAGCCGTGTCAGTGGGAAGCTACTCGGCTCCAGGGTCTAGGCGTGGATCAGTTGACCTTACCGAAGTGCCGTCGACCCAACCCCTAGTTGAGGACTATGAGAGTGAGGAGGATGATATACCAAAGAAGACGACAGCTATCCACGATGGAGAAACCTACTCGACCTTGCGCCAACGCATACCGAGGATAACCTACGACTCCGAACCCTTCAAGCACCACACCGATGCGGAGAACCTGGTCAGATCTCACAGCCGTAAAGGAAAGAGAGATTTGTTTCATCAGCAGCCAAGTGGACAAGCCTCCGGGACTGCAACTCCTGTTCTTGAACAGAACTATGCTCACGACTATGTCCCGCGACCAGACAAGTACCGTGGAGGTATCCTCTCCTCCCTTCTCAAGCTGTACCACGATGATCGAGGAGCTCCGAGCAGTGGCTTCAACACTCCTCAGACACCTGGAACACCTCTCATGTCCCCTCGTCCTTCACCTCCAACTTCACGCCCTGCTTCAGCCATGGGCACTCCTCTCCGCTCACCACCTCGTTCGCGACCCTCGAGTGGTCTCTTCAACTATCACAAGTCCCGCAGCTCGACATCCTCCCTTGCCCTGACCGAGCTTATGAAGTCGTCTTCCATGTTTGCGGTCCCAGCTTCCACAAACATCTCTGACCAGTGGGCTGAAAAGCTCAAGAAAGAACAGACTCCGCCTCCCAAGAAGCGAGACAAGGCTCGCATCACTATTCACATTGCCGGCATCATCCAACGTCACCGCTACCTGTTGAAGCTATGCCGTGCGCTGATGATGTACGGCGCCCCGACGCATAGACTGGAGGAGTACATGACCATGTCTTCACGAGTTCTCGAGATTGAGGCCCAGTTCCTTTACCTACCTGGCTGCATGATCATCAGCTTCGACGATAGTACCACACATACCACCGAGGTCAAGCTCGTCCGCGTTCCCCAGGGTATCGACCTGGGACGTCTCCGTGACGTGCACAACATCTATAAGGAGGTGGTGCACGACAAGGTCGGAGTGGAAGAAGCCACAAAGCGTCTGGACGAGGTGATTCTGAACAAACCCAAGTTCAACATCTGGCTCCGTGTGTTCCTCTACGGCGTTGCCTCTGCTTGTGTTGCTCCCTTTGCTTTCCAGGGACGTTTCATCGACTTGCCCATTGCATTCATCCTTGGTGCTATCGTTGGAATCCTCCAGTTGGTTCTAGCCCCTAGCAATGAGCTGTACGCCCATGTGTTTGAGGTTTCGGCTGCAGTCGTCACGTCCTTTCTCGGACGAGCCTTTGGTTCCATCAACCACGGCGAACTGTTCTGCTTCAGCGCTCTAGCCCAGAGCAGCATCGCCTTGATCCTTCCAGGTTACATGGTTCTCTGCAGTTCACTAGAACTCCAGAGCGGCAACATCGTCGCCGGCAGTGTACGCATGGTGCACGCCCTCATCTACACGCTTTTCCTCGGCTACGGAATCACAATCGGAGCCTCCCTGTACGGAATGATTGACAAGAACGCGACGAGTTCGACCACGTGCAGCGACCCCCTCGGACGGGAGTGGTATTTTCTCTTCGTCCCCGGATTCGCCATGTGTCTCTGCCTCATCAACCAAGCCAAGTGGAAGCAGACGCCCGTCATGACGGCCATGGCCCTGGCGGGTTTCTGCGTCAACAGCTACTGCAGCGAGTACTTTGGCGGAAACGGTCAGATCTCCAACATGCTTGGTGCCCTCGCCATTGGTATCCTCGCAAACTTGTACTCGAGACTTGGAAGGCATGCTGAGAATGGTTGGTTGGACTTTGTCGACTGGTGGAAGCTCAGAGTGCGGCCGAGGTACACCAAGAAGAAGCTTACTTCGGATACTTGGTCTCTGCCTTCAATGTCGGACCCCGAGTCGCGTCCCCAGTCCCCCGAGAAGCCCGAGGAGAAGCCCCGGAAGGTCGGATACAGTCTTGCCGCCGCAGCTATGCTCCCCGCCATCTTCGTCCAGGTGCCGTCTGGTCTTGCGGCCGGTGGCTCTCTACTAGCCAGCATCACCACGGCTGATGAAATCACCAAGAACCCGAGTGGCAGCAGTGATTCTTTGGGCAATCTCGACGGAACGGCGTTCAACGTCTTGTTCAAGGTTATTCAAGTCGCCATTGGAATCAGTGTCGGTCTATTCCTGAGCGCCTTGATTGTGTATCCTCTTGGTAAGAGGAGGAGTGGTTTGTTCAGTTTCTAAGAGATGACTTGAACTCAAAAGTGTTTTGTTTGGAGACAGGAGGATATTCGAAGTGTACGATGACGGCCTAATAATGAAGGTGGTACGATATTGGGAATGAACATCGGCCAACAGGATATTACAAAAACAAGAGATGGGATTACAGGGAATTGGTCTTGTTTTGTTTCATTTGGAGTTATACTGGAGTAAGTGGGAAAAGCGAGCGAGCGATGGGAATATCTTCATAGTTTTTCACTTTTGGCTTACACAGCAACCTTTTCTTGGAATATCTGAAGATCATAATGATTGGATTTTTGAAGGATAAGCAACATCTAGAATAATAATTCTTTTGTTTCTCGTTTTCACCATCAGCTTGTACCTTGTACCTCGCATCCTTTCCTGTATCACATGTTGTGCTCCCTCTACGATACAGTGACGTCACCTAAATCATCCAACCCTCACATTCCACCTCAAGGTTCGATTAAGCAAATCTACACACCTTTTCGAAAAACACGGCAAGATCCTAGACCAAACTAAATCTACACTCTAAACGGTTCTTCTCTTGTACACGAAAAGTACCGATAATCAGCATGAAGATTCGCTCCTCTCGCATCTCGACCTCTATAGCCAAGGCGATATGTCGTCGTCACGGCACAACAAAGTCAAACGTCCTCCGCGTCATCCTCTCTTTTTTCCGTCTCTTCAAGCTTCTCCTCTCGCGATTCCGACCTGTTGATTTTCTCGCACTGCGGAAGGAGGTTTGGAAGCTTGATGAGGATGAGTATACTGCTTCCTTCCAGGAGCAGCAAGATGAGCCGAGGACGCAGAGGAAGAAGGGAAAGGATCCTCCTGCGCAGCTTGTGCCCATCGGTGATCTTGGATACAGTGGCTCGACTTTCTTTACGACGCCTAATGACAAGTATCTTGTCAAGTCGCTTCCTCGACGTTTCGAGCATGCTTTTTTCGCGAGGGAGTTGCTGGATCCTTACATCGGACATATGAAGCACCAACCTCACAGTCTGCTCGTCCGCATAACAGACCTTGTACATGCGCCTCATGCATCTCTGGGTGGCATGCTAGGTGTTGCGCCCACACACCACATTGTCATGGAGAACCTGCTCTTTGGCAGACCGCAGGACCAAGAAGGTGACGGCTGGGAGACGTACGACCTGAAGCCCAACGACTACTTCTTCCCAGAGCGTGATATCGCCGATGGAGCCCTGGTCCCAGACAGTGTCATTGAGCGTCTTGTCGACGAATTCCCAGGAAAAGTCCGCGTCACACGCGAAGCCAAGGAAGAACTCACCTCCCTCCTCTTCGCCGACTCAGCCCTCCTCGCATCTCACAACGCTGTCGACTACTCCCTCTTCCTAGTCAGATACCCCTGCGGAAGCAATGTTTCAACCGTATCTTCCGACGCAGGTGCATGGCGAAAGGGCGTAAACGACGTGGAGGGCAAGTGGACGTACCGATGTGTGGTTCTCGACTTTTTCTGGGCAAAGCACACGCTGCACGCGAGGACGCTGACAAAGGTGGTCAAGATCTTCAACAAGGTAGCTCACAAGGGACCTATGAGCATCACGGCGGATCCGGCGGAGTATAGGGAGAGGTTCATGAAGATGGTGGACGAGATGGTTGTTGTGGAGTGATGGCTGTATTTCGGGGGAGGTAATAACTGGAGGGTCAGTTCAGACAGCAAGCAGGCAGTGTATGACTAGATTTTCTTTTTCATCATGATTAAAATTTGAAAGCTTCTTAATCTCGATTGTTTTCCTGTTTCATTAGCATTTTCCCGTAGCCACAGGGAGAATATAGGTGAGCCCTTGAGGCAACAAAACTAACACATCTCACCCTCAATGATTCAAAATAGTGCTTTCCCTCGGCAAAGAGTTGTAAAGGAATCCAAATAATATTATAGAAATTTCCATCGTCCAAAAGAAACCACGCAAGGCCGAGGTGGGCAGTGTGTACAGCCACGAACTTCTCTCAAGTGATGGTGCCGTAGGGTAGGGGTGAGGCCATGATCGCCACCTCCACCTCATTAAGGCAAGAAAGGAGGTCTTTTCTACGGACGATGCTGATGTAAATTTACAGAGCCTGTATTGATTCGCGATATCGCTTAAAGAGCTAGTCTCCTTTTCTGTCACGCTCATTCTGGGCTCGTGGATAACAATCTGTCGTGTCTCAGTTTTGGGTATCATTATTCATCATGTGGGTGACCCTCAGTCAACCACCTTCAACATGTCATACGCCTTGTGGCTGATCGCCTTCTTAACCACCTTGAGAGGGTCCATCTTGGCCTTCTTCTTGACTGGCTTCTCCGTGACATTGCCCTCCTCGTCCTTGTCAACAACCACTTCATCCTCCTCCTCCTCCTCCTCCTCCGGCTCCTCAAAACCACCTCCATCCAGGAACACCTTGAGCATTCCCTGCGAGTAGCCACTGACGAGGCAAGTTCCTTCTTCTTCCGCAGTAACAGGCTTGGGCGCCGTCGGGTCTCCAAATTCACCCTCGTAGCCCGCTCGCCCACCAGCCAGGTTCCAGAACACCAACTCAGGCATCTCGTAACCGGCATCTTGGTACTTGCTCTTGATCCGCTCAAATGACGTGGTCCATTCAGCGGGTTTCTTCGGCTGCTCGTCCCAACCATAAGACTCGTTACCACATGCGGCATCAAACTGCATGTCACTGAAGACAAAAACACGTTTCACCATGTCCTCCTGCTTCAGGTTGTTCTTGATCGCCATGGGGAGGATGAGATCTTCGAAAACTGCCACAAAGTTTGTGTTCATGCCCCATTGCGAAGATAGCATGTTCCGGCACTTTTCTCCCAAAGACTTGGAGAGGTCGACTTGTTCGACGGTGGGTCTGGCGCTGAATGTGATGAATGCCCCTGAAAACGGAGGTTTCGCAACCTCTGCAATCAGAAGGGACAGACCAATAGCCGAGTCCATCGGGGTAGTGTTGTCAGGGAAGTTGGGATATGTCATACTTCCAGACACATCGCAGACGGCGATGCAAGACTCGAGAGTGCCAGAGTCTTTGATGCGCTGTACCAGCGTCTTCCACTGCCCATCGACAACCTTGGCCTCGATCTCATGGACCTTTCGTTCAACAAGATCGCGTGCACTGTTACCCCCGCTACCCGAGTTTCCTCCTCGCACCTTTTGAATCAAGGTAGACGGCAACAAGGTTGCTCCAGAGATGTTGGCCTTTCCTTCGGCAACCTTGTCGATATATGAACCAAAATGGTCCATGTCCTTCTCGATAAAAAGCTTCGAGTATTGACTCATGGCGAGAGAAGGGACTCGATCGTACTTGATGTTGTCGAACTTTTGGAGTGTGATGTCACGTTCGACAACCTCGAGATGCTTCCGAAGAGCGGATGTGTCCTTGCGGTACTCTTCGCGTGCGAATCGGAGGTACGTCTCTCGGTCGTCCGTTGGCGAGAGCCGGTTATCCTGGATAGAGTCGCGTGGGTACATAATCTCGGCAATGGTGCTGACAATGAAGGTGTGTCTGTCATGAAAGTGATCGTGCGAAGGAGCCCACTTGCCACACAGCGAGATGGTGCGCTTTGCCTTGGCATCAACTCCTCGAAGGGTACGGAGGTCCTTTTCCAGCTGCTCCGCGAACAGTCGGGCGATGGTCAAGTGCAGGGCACGATACACTAGATCCGTGTTGAAGGCCTTGACTGCAGCCTCGTAGCGGTTGTCTCTGGTTTGTCGTCTGAACTCCTTGGGAGGCAGACTCGTCTGTTGCTTTTGCTCCTTCTGATCTTTCTCCTCATCGCTTTCCATGATACGTCCTCTCCGGGTGCGAGCTCCTCCGCGGCCACGGCCACGTCCACGGCCTCTTCCGGCTCCACGGCCGCGAGACTTTGTAATGCTCTTCCCTCGGATGATCCCAGGATTCTGGCTGTTGAGAATGCTCTTGGGATCCGAGAGCCCGTCGAGCTTATTGTTGGCTGCCAGGGCAAGGATGTTGAGGAGATCCTTCCAGTAGCCATGGGCCACTCCGTGCTTGACGTCGTACTTTGAGGGGTCGTCTTCATCCTTCACGTCGACAATCACCGCATCGTCTTCGCTCTCCTTCTTAGCCTTCTTTTCGATGATTGGACGGCTCAACCACTGGAGGTTGGCGACGAGGGTTGCGGGGTGGTTTTGTGCCAGCCACCCAGCGCAGCGGTAAAAGCTGACTCTTGAGCTTTTACCCAAGTGAATGGAACGGGCATTGAAGATGATCTTGAGGGTATCGAGAGGGTCCGCCTTCCAAGCCGCTGGGAGCAGTTCTGCCAAGCGTGGCCCAGACACCACCTCCTCGAGTTCCTGGAAGAGGTCCACGAGGGCATCCTTGGTGGAGCGGTACGCAAGGTCGTTGTTCTCGGTCTGCATCATGTTCTCAAGGTTCCGAGGAGGCTCCTCCTCCTCCTTGTCGTAGCTGACTAGACCTTCCATGAATGGATTAGACTTGGTGTCAGCCTTGGCCTCCTCTGGTTTGGCGTCGGGCGAGTTGGTTTCTGTGACATCAATGGCATCAATGCCCTTCCGAATCTCGCCTGTCGTGCTGTTGGAGACAAGAGTGAATGCCTCTGACTCGCCAGCCTCGGTCATGGCCTGGTCTTGACCAGCACCAAGATCCACTGGGGTCTCGTCATGGCGACGACGAAGCTCCTCCCGGAGGAAGTTCTCGAACTCTGCCTGGGGCTTCTTCAAGGACTCATGGAAGGGAAAGAGGACAGGGTACGACGACTTGAGGAACCAAGCCTCCTGAGATTCGGTGGTTGACGCCATGATGGATGAAGG
The DNA here is from genome assembly GCA_027569015.1 of Ascodesmis sphaerospora. NCBI lineage: Eukaryota > Fungi > Ascomycota > Pezizomycetes > Pezizales > Ascodesmidaceae > Ascodesmis > Ascodesmis sphaerospora. The sequence continues at coordinate 205,171 of JAPPUR010000003.1, forward strand.
ACAAGTCTTGGACCCCTCGAGGTGTTGGCTTGTTGAAGAAGAGAGAATTTCAGCGATGGGGATGTGTTGGTCTTAATATAGCTGGAAGTTGTGGAGATTTGTGAGACATGAGGGAAAGGTTGGGGAGTTGGGCTGATGTCGGTCAGTGAGTCAGCCACAAAAGGTACTCTAGTAGGTACTAATGAGGTACTTACTTTGCGGCGGGACGGCTCTCCGCTTCTGGTAGTCAACGGGTAACGGCAATATGGCTTGGCCAAGGTTCGATCTCGATCCAATGGATTTCTGCTGTTGGTAACGAATTCATGTTGGCTGACTTCAGGCTGCTGCATGCGGCTGAGGCTTGCTGCCTACGGATCGGCTGAAGCCATCCACAATGCTACCCCCCGGTGAGCAGGGCCAATGCCTGTTGGTTAGCGGCTACACAGGATCGCCAGATGGACCTCAATGGAGCATCCTCCCGTGTTGGCGAGGCCTTGGCGAGCCATTGAGCAACGTGGAAAGAGCTTGTCTGTGGGGTTGCCAGGGTTGGGCAGGGATCGCGGCCGCTTGAGTCACCGGGGAAGGTGGAGCTCATGTTGGACGCTGTCTTTTCTCACGTGAGACATCCTAAACTCTCTCTCGACCACATCCCTTCTGAGGGGCCAAGGGTCAGGTTCTTTGTTCTGTCGATATCAAGTTTGTCTCTTCGAAACATGTGAAACCAACCGAGTAGCTGCACTGTCAAGTCGAGGAGCCCCAACCAACGGAGCCAGCCAGTAATCCGAGTCGTCTCAAGCCTAGGTCTGACTGCCCTGACTGCCAACAACCGGTAGTGCTTGAAGCCCCTGTGTCTCTCCCTTGCACGTTCGCCTTTGTTCTTTCGTATCTTGAAGCCAGCGAGTGCTTGTGGTCTCTGTATGAAGTTCGGTGAGTATAGGTGATCGTCGAGTATAGGTAATCGTCGAGTACGGGAATCGTCGATTATGGGATCGTTTCGAGGTCTTTCTGGAGGTCTTTCTGTGCGTCTTGCTCCTTGCCCCTTTTCGAGATCTGGTTAGTAGCCGGTCTTGTCCATCATCCACGTACCAGTTCTTGCCCCTGAGAAAGTGCTCGACAGCTAGGACGACTCAACGAAGCTGGTGTCATAGAAGACTCTCTGCTTGATGGTGGTAGATGTAAGTGCCAGCCTAAGATGAAGCGAAGAGTCATTGGTGGTGTTTGACGAATCCAAGAGAACCCAAGTCTCCCCCGTGCTTCTGGCTTCCCACTTCCTCTCTTCGAGTGAAGATGCTGCGAGAACTCTGGCGCCCCCCTTTCAAGTCTTGTATCGCCTCAGTAGGCATAGTCTCTACCCCCTTGCGCCGATGCGCTGTTCGTGCGGCGTCTCCTTTGTCGGAAGGACGGTTCGACTTGTGGTCTGGATCGTGCGAGTGGACGTGTTCTTGAGATTTCGTCGGATCAAAGAAGGGATGGATGTAAGGATGAATAGGTCGGTATGTGGACGGTGTCGACGTGTTCTTGTCTCTTCGTGAGGGTGCGATGTGTCAAAACACCAAGGATCGATGGTCGCGATGCTTGCTCTGCCAGTGCTAGGTCAGCATAGTCTCGAAGCGCCCTGATTTCTAGCGAAATACAGCAGCCCCTTTGCAGCCCATGGACAACACTCCTTGCATGCTGTATCATGGATGATTTTTTTGCAAGCATATGCACTGGAGGATGATTTCTCAGAGATGCAAAGAATAGGGGATCGTGATGGGCTAGGCCCTTGGGTGGCGTGGGCTCTGGACGGTGGTGGAAAAGAGGGGTGGACATGCGTCGGGGATGGCATCAACCACAACGGACGAACAGTGCAGTGTGCGACGGCCATGCGATGCATGCAGGGTGTCTACGATCTCACTATCGCACTCATGATATTTCTACCAGTAGGGATGGGCTCCCTGGGCTACATTGCTACGATGGCTTGGCCTTTGTCGTCTGCGGCTGGAACTTCAAGAGCAAGATGGAATCAGAGAGGGAGAACGAGGCCGCTTGCAGCTTACGACTACTCCATGGCAGGATGGTTATGCGTTAGTGGAATTACTCGATCTTCGTCTTCACGAGGAACCATCTGGAAGTGTCCCCTAGACCAGGTGGGCCTCTGCCACAATAGATATCATAATGCAATGGCCCAGGGACCACGATGACGAATGGCATCACCCTTCTGGCCACTGAGGAGACCCCTCAGGGGGGTCACGGGAGTTGATACCGGGCTACGAGCCCTGAAGCTTGCAGTTAGTCAGCTAATGCCCTCCCTACGAAGCCCACAAGCCCTATATTTCTCGGTTGCCCTGGTGTTGACGTGGACTCCTGAAAAACGAGGCAGAGCCGCCGCGTGTTTGTGGGCGTTCACGGTTCGCGGCACGCGTCTTGACCTTTTGTTTTCCTCCCCCCTCCTCTCCACCAAAACTCTCCCACCCTCACATCTCCGCACCACCTCTTCGCAACACACCGCACGCGAACCAAACCCCTTCAACCCTTCTTACACTCTTACCTCACTCTTCAATACTTATACCACACTCCATCTTCTCTCCAAAGTCCACGCGTCACCCGTGTAGTGTTCGCCCAAGATGTCTGCACTCAACGCGCAGGGCACCGCCCGTCGAACCCGCCCGGGGGGTAGTATGCACCTCTATTCAGGCCCGAGACGCTTGGACAGCGTCGAATTCGGCGATGACAAGCTGGGTTTCATGAAGGGAGCAACCAACCGACTCTTGGTCATTTCCAGCGTGTGCGAGCTCTACCTCCGCACTACCACCATTGAGCCTGCAGATTTCGCTGGTCTGCCATCCGAGAGTCTGGTGACTCTGAACGAGCTGATCAATGATATCATTCATGATGTCCACGAGCTCGGAAGAGCGAACAACGCGGCGGCTGTAAGTTTTCACACCAACCCTGGCATCAAGGCGCAGGCATCTGAAGATACTGACACCATCCCGACTTAGTTTGAGTTCATCGAGATGTCCCGCATCCACCCTGCTCCTGAGCTGGAGGTGCTTGTTGAACTCAAGATCCGAGATCTTGAGATTCAGAGAGATGTCGTCAAGCAAAAGGTCGACATGATCGATGACCTCCGTGCATTCCAATTTGTAAGAGCACATTCCTTTCCTCTCTCCTGTTCTCTCCCCATTTCGCCTTTCAGTTTCTGACCTTACTCTACAGGCTCAAGATGACCTCGAGTCCGAGGATGACTACGACAGCAATGTTGGTCCCGACTCGGTCTCCTCCTAGGACGAGGATGACGAGGATGACGAGGACGACGAGGATGACGAGTATGACGACTTTGAGGTGATCCATGAGCCTATGCCGGCTCCCGAAATGCCCAAGGTTGACTTCGAATGGACCCAGACCGTCATTTACAACAAAGGCCCACTGGTAATTATCAACAACTTGCCTAACAACATCACCTACCACCAAGTGATGGAAGGCGTCACTGGACTTGGCGGTATCAGCAGCGTTCTGGTCAGACCAGAGCCAGCCAGTCATCGAGAGGGCGCGTACTGCGCCGCAATCCACTTCCATCACGACAAGGCCGCCAAAGCCTACATCGACTTCTTTAAGGAGAAACCGCTGTTTTTCATGGACAAGGACGATGACGTGCATCAAGCTTGCATGCTCTACTTCAAGGCATCGACCCCATCTGATGACGATTCTCAGAGCTCTGTCTCTGGCAGATGCCTGGAACTGTCTAACTTCCCCACCAATGCTGTTTGGGCGGCCATCAAGAAGATCGGCATCTCGCACATCGTCCGACTTTCATTCAGCCCTGATGCCTCCAGTGATGTTGGCGAGCTCTCGGTTGAGTTGACTGATGTAGTCAAGGCATCTTACATCCGCGATGTGTGGCTTGCGGATAAGTCATTCCCCGGCTTTTCAGGCCGTGATGAAGATGTTTCTGACGGACTCTGCGAGTCCGATTATCCTCCTTCTCACATCAAGAGTCGGCATGAAAATGTCATCCCATACATTGAGCCTGACCACCTGGAGAAGTGGAACATCCCTCCCTACAACACTTGGGAACCTCGTCGACCTTCCCGACCAGCTGAGACGTCCCCTCGAGCGACCTTCAGGTCCACCCTGCCCAGAATCCCTGAAGAGGACGTCACGCCTCGCCCCGAGATGACGGTGGGTGACGAAACCTACACTTGCGAGAATGGACGTGTCTACATACTGTCCACGCGCAACCGATCCGTTCAGAGAGAAGTTCGAGGAACTGAACTCAGGGTTCTCCAAGCAATGACCCTTGGCCGGCAACAGTGGTCCTTCTTCTGGAGAGAGCTTTCGCTGCAGCAGCAGATCATCAATCCGGATACCTACGCCAGCATTGTCGAGCATCGTCGCCTCAAGGATGAAGGTCGCATTACCTGCCCTCCTGACTGCGACCAGTGTGGCCCAAGCCTCCGTGACTCGCCCACCCCTCTTCGCGCGCAAATGTACACACAGGGCAGCGATGATGGGTTCATGTACGAGGCCTTTATCCGAGGTGATGACATGCGGATCATTATGTCTGTTCCGCCCATGGTCCCCCAAATGGGTGAGATCATTCGATACGACTAAATCCAACACTCACCTCTACGCCTGTACGCTGGTCTTGGAATGACAGGACAGACGCTCTCTCGCGAGATGCAATGTCTAGACATCAATCGACCACGCTGAGATGGATACGTGTCATGGCTACACTCTCGCACTCGAGTCTTTGTTTGGCTTCGGCCTTTGACTCTTGTGTCTCGACTTCGGTAAGCCCTCTCATGGGTTATGTTCTTCTACGGTCTCTCCTCAACATCTGAACTTCGTTTATCGATGAACACACGTCTACAGCAGACAGAACTGCACTCGCCGCAGTCGTCCAAGAACCGCCTCTTGGACATCTTACTCACGATTCTCGATCTCATTTGTTAGTCTCCGGTACTCGTCTCTTTTCGACGAACATCTCGCCTTTACGGCAGGAAGCCTGAGGGTAGGCAGCATGCTGTGATTAGGTTCTCGGCTTTGCTTCACCCTTCTCCAACACGGCTTTCCATTCTCGACTCCCGAATGTCGCCTCTCGATGAACTCGCGTCTTCACGACCAACACTGCCTCTACGACAGTCACTACCTCTACGGTAAAGAACATTCTGGAATTAAGTTTCTGATTTGTTCAGTTCTCGGTTTGCGCCTTTGGTTGTCTTGACAGACAAAAAAGATGGTTGACAAAGTTCCCATCTCCGGTTAATCGGCCACGTTTATTCATGTTTGGGAATCTCATGCTCGGGATGGAATGGGTAGGGAAGCGGGTTATTTATAACCAAGTCGCTAGGGCATCGAGGTTTAGTGTATCAAATTCATTGTAGTGAAAAAAGTCTTTCTTAAAAATTTGGGGTATCTCAAATGCCATGTGCGCCGTGACGTGAATGTTTTCAAAGCCAATACCGCCCTGCCTGCCTGCCCATGTCATGAAGCCATCATGCCTTTTTTTCCAGAAGTAACTGAGTCCTTCCAAGTTCATCATCTCTCCAAGTATCATCTATACAATTGCATCATGCTCAAGTCCATTCCATTCTCGCCGATGTTCCATGCCCATGCCACGGCGCCTGTACACGGCTCTTCTTCGCTGGAGGCTCCTCGACTACGAAAAGCTCATCTTGCTCTTCCTCAACCTCATCCGGAGCATCATTCGCAACAGCCATCCCCATGGTCTCTTCCTCATCACCTGCAAAAGCTTCACTAACGCTCTTGTACTGCTTCGCGGGTATTCCCCACGGGAGGGTCGTCTGCTTAAGATTGCCCTTCTTCTTGGGCGGCGCTGAAGGAACCTGTGTCGTCGGAAGTCGAGGGGCCTTCTTCTTCGGTTCATGAGCATCATGTCCGGCTCGTCTCTTCTTGCCCTGCTTGAGATAATTCCGCACCAAAGCGGGAGGAAGGTTATCCTCTGGTTCCCATGATGGATTCTGATCATGAGGCCAATCGCCTTCCCAACGAACTTTGAAGTAGCGAACAACCCCAGCACCCTCAACTTCAAAGAATTCCATGCCCTCCAGGCGTTTGACTTCCCAGTCGTCATCTCCTTTGTCTTCGGCTGGCTTTTCTGCCGCGGGAGCTGGTTTAGGAGGCTTGGGGACAGGTTTCTTCTCCTTAGGCTTGCTCTTCATCGACTTTACTTCCGGAATAGGTGGTCTGACAACCTTTGGCTTCAAGCCCTGTGTCATGACATCCGTGACAGAGAGGGGGATTGCGTGTTCTTCAAGGGGAGCCCACTTCCACTCGGGGCCCGAAAAGAGCTCATCACGGCTCTTAGCCACTGTCGGAAGTTTCTGGGTCTTTGAGGAACTTGCTGGTGCCATCTTCTTCTTGAGTTTAAGATTCGGCTTGATAGCTGCTGGCTGTGGTGTACTTTGCCGAGTCGAAGATGCCGTTGAGGGGAGCGATTCAAAGGCAGGTTGTTTGCCTCCAGCATTGCTTTGTCCTGACGCACGGGACTCGAGCGCAGCCGTGTGCGACGTGCCCAATTGGGCCACAGGGTGCACGTTCTCGGGTTTTCGAGGAACCAAGACCTCAGGCTCATGGTCCATATCCACGTCTGTTGAACCCCTTGACGTTTCTTGCTGCAACTGTCTTGAAGGACTCCCATACTCATCCGATAGTCCTTCAAAATCCGCGAGTCTGTTCTCCTTCGGGGCTGATATCGTCATGACGCCCTTCTTAGGTATGGCGGCAGTCTTGCTCTCAGGCTCCGTAACGACAGCGGTTTCTATCTTGCTGTGCTTCGGTGGTCGTCCACGTCTCTTTGGCTTGGATGACTTGTCCACAGCCTGTTCCTTCTTCTCTTGCGCCAACTTCTTGCTGTCCATTTGCTCCTCCATGTTATTGAAACCCCACTCCTCGACCTCTTGAGGCGAGACATAGTTGAGGATCTGCATGACGGGCACCAGCATCCTCGCAGCCGGCAAGTCGTGCCATCCCACGATATAAGTCATCCGTCTCGGAAGAGGCTTTCCATCTGCAGCTAAACCCGGCGAGGGGAGTATAATACGATCGAGGATATACGCGGTCGAGTCTCGAGGTGGAAGCAGAGTGATGGGTTGAAGGGGAGGACCGCTGCCCGGGACATAGCCTCCTGACTTTCTTTGAGGAATTTGTACTTCTATTCGGGTTCGTACATGGTCGGTTCGTTTTCGTTTCTCTGGGTCGACGGCTTCCGACTGCTGGATCGACTCCATCGCGTGCGCGCACACACGAGGAAGCTCCGCGATCCACTCACTTCGAGTCTCAAGACAAAGAATGTGAAAATAGAGCGCCGCAACAGTCCAAAAAAGAAGTTGACATTAAAGCAACGCGTCAGTGAGCTCTCTGATTTTTCGGGCAAGATCTGAATGGGTTTCTGGCGAAATGTGTAAGTTGTCGTTCTTGCACATGAATTAATCGCGGTTAGCTCTTCCTCCACACAAGCCACCTCGTAGAAAATAAAGGTCAGGTGATGACTAAGCCCGCTCTGATCAAATCTAGAGCGTGCAAAGGGCTTCGAAAACCCTTTAGATTTCTCGTGCTATTAAATAAATATTTAATATTAATAAAAGTATTATTTTTAATATTTTTTATTTAAATAATATTAAATCTTATTTTAATACTTATAAGTAAACTTATTTAATTATAAATATTAAAAATAGCTTTATTTAGTTCTTATAACTACTTATATCTTATAGCCGCTATAAACTAGACCCCCCTAGCGCCGACCCGTTATAGCTCCCTCAATTGACCTCAGCGCTTAACCGCGCTTAACACAAGCGCCATCTTTTCTCGCCCTTTGCCATGAGATCACGAACCCAGCTTGTACCGAGCTTCCCCCACGTCTAAAAATCCCGTCGACCAAAAATCCCCCGACGTCGACAAAGGCCCAATCCCAATCTCCACTCCGTTCTTGAGTTTCGCACTGAATTAATTGACTCTTTTCCTGCGCGATTTCATCCATCATGGCCTCCTCCCCGCTCAAGACTTTCGTCTTGCGACGACCCGTCACCGGCGTCATCTGCTGCTCTTCGCCGAAAGCTGCTCCCTTCTCGACCTTTCCCGCCGCCGCCTCGTGCCTCGCCCGCTCACCACTCCAAAAGCAATGCCTCACTCCCGTCGTCTCCGTCCCCAAGGCCTTTGCCCGCGCCGCCAGCTCGGGTAAGCCCGATCTAGCCTCGGCCGCGCAGCAGTCCCTCAACGCCACGCCGGGACAGAACAATGCCCACGACTTTGCACAGGATCCCCATCACGCCCTCGACTGGAACAGCTTCTTCAAGCTCCGCCTCAAGCGCCGCCGATACCAGCTCCTCTTTTCCATCACCAACGGCATGTTCTGCGGTGGCGCCGGCGCCGTGGTCCTCTCTACAGGCGTCGCCGAACCCGTCATCACTCAGATCCCCCTCGATCCCTTCATGACGCTGGGCATCATGACGTTCGCCTTTTCCGGTCTCGGTTGGTTGATCGGCCCCAGCATCGGCAACCAGTTCTTCTACGCCTTGAACCGGAAGTGGAAGAAGCAGATGACGCAGAAGGAGGCCGAGTTCTTTGAGCGCATCAAGAAGCACCGGGTTGACCCCACCAACTCGAGCGCCGCCAACCCTGGTATGACCTGACTTTTCTTATCTGATAATCTATACGCTGAAACTAATTGATCACAGTTCCCGACTTTTACGGCGAAAAGATTCAGAGCGTGGCTGGCTACCGACAATGGCTAAAAGATCAAAAGGCTTTCAACAAGAAGAAGACTGCCAACTTTGTGTAAAAACAACAACGAAAAAAACTTGTCTTGGCTAATGGATAATGTCTTTTTCTTCATTGGCAGAGCAGAAAAAAAACAATCTTCATATGTAATGATGGCGCAGCTGACGGGCAGGGATGGGCCGCCCTTGATGATGCGGCCCCGGATCATCGCGGGCATGTATCTATATCGTCAAATCTCTTATCCAATAACAAACTCTCTTCCTCTTTTCACTGGTTTCATATTTGGCTATCTGATGTTTGGCTATATGAATGGTACGCTTGGGTCGACGTTGGCTTTCCAGGATCTCATGCCTCCTTGAATGTCACCGATGAAGCGCTCCCCATTGTTCCCCAGCCCTAGGTCCTTGAGCTTCTTGGCAGCAATCTGCGAATCATTGCCGACTCGGCAGACGATGTAGATGGGTGCGGACGGTGGTAGGTCGGTTGGCCAGCCCTCGGGTGTCGTCTCGCCACGAGTGTTCATGAATCGACTGATGGGGATGTTAACCGAGCCGGCAATGTTGCAGAGGTCAAAGTGCTCTTTTTCTCGGACATCCAGCAGCAAGTGTTCTTTCTTCTCCGCCTTGGCAACCTCTTGGTACTCTTTGGCAGATATTCTCTCTTGGGGTTGAAGAAGTTCAATAGGCTTCATCACACCACAAAATTGGACATAGTCCATTGACGTCTTCAGTTCATTCAACGTCAAGGCATTCTCATCTCCACATGCAAAGCACGTCTTTCTCCGACCTCTCATCCTCACAGACCGAAAGGGTGTATCCGCCAATGCACTAAAGAGCAGCAGCATTGGAGTTTTGGGCTCCCTTTCCTGGATCTCTAGATCGCCGCGAGTGATCAGCTTGATGGCCTCTAGAGCCTGCAAGACACCCATGACGCCGACAACAGGCCCAATGATACCACCTTCACCGCAGCCGACGACGCTCTCTGGTGGTGGCGGGGTGGGGAATACGCAGCGGTAGCATGGTCCTTGGCCGGGAGGGTTGTTGAGAACGATGAGCTGCCCCGATGCTTGAAACGCAGATGCTGAGATGAGGGGCTTGGATAGCAGAACGCAGATATCGGAGATGAGATATCGTGATGTAGGATGGTCGGTACAGTCAAGAACGAGGTCATACTTTGAAACAATATCTTGGGCGTTTTGCGGTGTGAGGTGAGTCTTGTGGGCATGATACGTGATGGTTGGGTTGAGTCTATAGTTGTTAGTATGCTCCATCAGACTTGTGAGTATACTTACTCCTTCAAATATGTAATTGCACTGTCCACCTTGCTCATTCCAACACGACTCGTAGAGTGCGCTATCTGACGATGGAGGTTCGACACCTCAACTTCATCACCGTCGACCAGCCCAATGGTGCCGATTCCTGAACCCGCGAGATAGGCCGCGGCTGGACATCCCAGCCCTCCCGCGCCGACAAGAAGCACCTTGGCCTTTCTCAACCTCAACTGACCTTTAACCATGTCAGTAACATCTCTTGATAAAGAGGCTGAAAGATAGATATACCCTCGAGACCAAACTTGGGAACAATCATCTGTCTGCTATACCTCTCATACTCGTGCGTATCAAGCGGCCACTTCCAAGCTTGCTTGCCCTCCCTCTCCTCAGACTCAGCGGCTGCAAGCTGTGACCGAAGATCAGCGAGCTCAACCTCCCGCTTTGCAATCTCCTTTCGAAGCTGATCTATCTTGTCCATTTTTAATGGAAAGTTGGAAGAAGAAAAGGTTGAGTCAAGAAGCTTATTCATGGCTCACGAGCTGCCCCTCCATTGCCGTGTGACAAAGTCTCGGTGTACCCCACCATGACCTCGGTGAACGGACCCTTGACCGAAAATATTTCCAACACCAAGAATCTTCAACGCCAAATCCCAGCATCTCAACTTCCTACAACCCAATCCACAATTCAAAATGGTGGGCCCTCTTACCGATCTACCTAAAAACCAATACTGACAGCCTCAGGCTCCCCAACCACCCGGCCTCAAGAAGCCCTCGGCTCGAACCCTCCGCCACCAGCGCGTAACCGGCCAAATCCACCCCCTCGCCCCGTCAAAGACATTCCGCGAAAACGCCGCAGTCTCAGACTCGTTCCTCTCCACCAAGCGCGACAAGCGCCTCATCAAGCATTCCTCCTTCGTCTCCCGCATCGCCTCCACCTCGCGCATCTCCAAGGCGAACAAGCGCCGTAGACCGTCAAAGAAGCTCGCGGCAACCCTCGACAGCCTCGCCGACGCTCTTCCAGAGCTCGACGAGGATGCTGGACAGCCTGGAAAGGTCAAGCACAAGAGTTTGAGGAGCAGGAAGGGTGCGCTCAAGAAGAAGGAGATGGTGGTCAAGGGCGAGATGGAGAGGTTTGGTGTTAGCATGGCGAGGTTGACTGGTGCGCCTCAGGAGAATGCAGTACCTGCTGGGGTGCAGCACGACGATGATGACGATGATGAAGATATGGATAATAAGGCCAAGACTGCAGAGGCCAAATCTGCTGCCCCTGCACCGACTGCGAACCGATGGGCCGCTCTACGGGGGTACATCTCAGCGACGATGGAGCAGAACCCGGCCTTCACAGGGAACAACTAGCCTGGAACTGTGATTAAACTTTGCGGAGACGCTCGATTGATACCATTATATAGAAATGCTAGTTAGGAGTGCTTCATCAAGACGAGGCACTCAACAGCCTTAGAGCTATTGTCAGGAGTTTAAGGAGTTGGGGATTCAAAAGCATCATGCAGATCTATGAAACAATCACGACACGATAGACAAGGTACATTCAATAAAGCTAAATTGGTCTCAAGATACAACTATTCCTCATAAACGCTATGGTGTGCATGTCATGACGCTTCCACAACATATTTTCCCTTGTCCTTGTCAACGCCGCACTGGCTACCTCAACTCCACATTGCATTACTCGTCATCCGAGCATCATTCCTAAAAAATCATGAAAAACAGAAGAGGCCTATTAGCATAATCGCTGTCGTCCATCACCTGGTGATTGCGTCCAGGTGTACAAGGCGTCTCGCTTCGCTGTCGCTGCAGTACCATCCAACGCCAACAATACATGAGCTTCTCATGGAAGCAGAAAAAAGGAAACAGAAAATAAATCAACTCGACCGTCGCGCATTCTTCGTAGATTTCATTACAATGGTGGAACAAGCATTTCGGTTTGTGCTGACTGCCTCAGTTGTTCGAGTCCTCCGAGTTGGCTTTCGGCTGTCGCTTGCTCCGAACCTTGACAGGTGTGAGGCTCTTTGAGCTGCGAGAGCGCGTCTCAGACTTGGTGACTCGACAGCTGGGGTCAGACGATGAAGGGGATGATGAACTTTGGCTCATCGACCGAGTTCTGGGACGCAGCCGAGATCTCATTCCAGCCCAAGGAGGCTGATCACTCTTGACTGGTTCAGCGGCATCACTGTGACCTTTACCGACGGCACGCCCGCTCGGCAACTTCTTCTTGGTCGCCGCCTTGGACTTAGGCTTGGTCACGGACCGTCTTCGCATCAGTTTCTGCAGGCGCTCCTCGAATTCTTCGTAAGAGCCGTAGCAGTCCGTTCTCTATTCGATCCGCGGAGGCGTCTTGTTGTTCGTGAACGGGCTGGCGCTTCTCCTATCTTGATTATTAGACACTCGACAGAAACGGGGGGCTTTAACACTCACGATCGCCTGCGTTCACCCTCCTTGCGAAGGTTCTCAATGATGCGGAGCATCTCCTTGCGGCCGCCGTAACTATCGACCATTTTTCCGCCCATGCTCATGGACACCTTCTCGCGGGCATTAGCGCAGAGAAGGCGCTTGACTAGGAGATGTCGCATCAATAGGCAAACAAAGACACCGCAGTCGCTTCCGTTCTCCTGCTGAGGGCAATCTTCGAGGTTGATGAATCGCAGAGGTCGCTGCAGCACAGTGGCAAGCTTGCGCGTAGCAAGGTTAGCCTCGGCATAGTTGGCACCGCCAAGAGAGTCGTAGTGGAATGCAACACCATCGAGAGTCGAGACGAGGAGTAGTGACCAGTGGCTACCACCCTCAGCGACACCCACATTACGGTTGTCGTTGATGGGCAGGAAAATGTGCGTGACCTTGGAAAAATCGGGGAGAGCGGATCGAACCGAGCGCAAGTCAGGCTCCTTCATGAGGAGGAACGTCATACTAGGGCGGAGGAGGACAATGCGGGCTTGGGGATACCGAGGAAGTGTTTCGCGCTCGAGGTATTCCTCCCAGAAGGCGATATTGTTGTCGGTCAACCAGTCGTGCTTCAGAGACTTGATATCTTCGGCCGTGAGGAGAACATCGTAGTAACTCAGATATGGCTTTTCGGGTGCAAGCTATAATCATTGTCAGCACCGTTTCAAGTAAGTAGGGTGCATATGCGAGCCGGTGACCATCCCAATGGCGGCGCAGCGGACAAGAGCACGCGCCCAGGTGCGGAGGCGGGGTTGCACATACAGAATCGCCAAAGTGGCGGGCCATCCTCTGACGAAAAGGCATCTTGGAGTCTTTCGTCTGAGGAGGTATTGAGGGAGAAGTGTTGGCGGAAGAATTCGAAGTCGCAGGGGTGATCTCGTGGTCCGAGTTGGCGGTTAACGTAGAGCTCGAGGTGTCGATAGACCCGGAGCTGCCTGGTCGTGATCGGCGCCGGCGGAAAGAGAGCCAAGAGCGAATACGGCTGCGAAAGTGCAAGGTCAGTGGACGATGTCGAGCGAGTAGAAGCGCAAGCAGCAATAGTTGGCTCGAGAGACGAGAGAAGCGCAGATCGCAAGTGGGATGAAGAAAGAACAGAGGGCGATGAGTGGAGAGATGAAAAGCGTTGGTTTTTCAAGTTCAAGATGTGTAAGTGGAAAGACTGGGGAGGGACGGAAGGGGGGGTATATGCCGTTTGAGAGCAAACGAACAAACAGGGCGAACAATAGGAGAATCCCGTACACAATGATTCAATAAAGCGTGCGTTTTGTTCCGTTTTGGGATAATTCTTCCACGAGACTTGGGTATCGTCGTGTGACGTGAAAAAAATCTGAGATGGAAGTGAATGCGAGGAGAGGGAAGAGGAAAAAAAAAACTGGAGCGGGAGGGCAGTGTTCAGTGCTAAAGATGGGGGAGCCGATGGGGAGGCTTAGTTGGCGCGTTTGCAACTGAGGCTCAGCCCGAAAAGGGCCAAGCTTCCATTGACTGGGGCGGGGCGAAGGCTGTAACGGCATTCTAGCGGCAACCCGCTGGAGGCCCCCCTGCAACTCGACTCGGATCATGTAAGAGGACCCTGTCGTTCTGGTTGTCGCTGGCCTCGTTGCATGGATTGCTCGACTCTCCTTGGTCTGCCGTTGCACATATGCATGTATGTATTGCAGGTTTCTGTCCTCGGCTGTGACTCGCGCCTGGAGCGTGACGGGACGGATAGCATGGGATGGAGAGTCATATGCCCGCCGGACCACACGGGGACGGAAAGCAAGGATGCCCCGAGGTCGGTCGAGGCACCATGGGACGAGGAGGCAGTCAGGCAACTCTGCCTTGAGGAATCCCAATTGGGGTAATTAATCGGAACAATAGCAGACACTCGTCTCAAAACTTCAAACATCAAACACAAAACACAGACAAACGAAACATGGACCCCAAGTCCGCTGTTGCAGCACGTACCTTGGCGTCCCCGCTTCATCCGAGGCCATCGTACCACTCAGGTTTCAAGTTGCTCTGTGGTATCCTCCGTCTATGAGAGAGCCAGCGCAATACGGTAGGGGTGTTGTCTCGTCTGCTGTCGATGGGTCCGTGGTCGATTCAATAGAAAGTTGAAACAGTGCTAGGGACCACCCAAGGTAATTAATCAGGGTCTGGAAGTAACAAGGTTCCGGATCAAATAGAGATTTCTCGTACAAGAACGAAATTAATTATAATTAGCCTTTTAAGCAATTAATGATTCTACTTGAAAGTATCTGCGAGGGCATCGCGCACCTTATACTTGACTGGCTCCCGCCAGCAAGCCAAGCTGAGCTGATCATGCCCGCGCCTCGAAGCCAAATACGTCACCTCCCAACATCGTCATCGCTCAAGCCCACGCAGGCAGCCTTCAACCGCGCTCCATCAACGCCTCATTCAAACGCCTCCGGACTCAAAACTCCATCATCGGCATCACCAGCCCTTAATTCTCCCTAATTGAGCCTAGCCCTTGGCCAGCCCAGCCAGGTCCTCTCCTCCCGGCTCATCATCCCATTCATCCGCTCGACCCTTGAGAGTCCCCAAATTGTTGCATCATGTGGTGATCGTTTCGCCTGCGACCAAACCCATCGCAACCGTTAACCACAAAGCATCACCATCGCGAGATCTTCCCTTCTCTATCAAAATGCTGTCAAAGTCGCCTTCTGGTCTAGCCACGAACAAATACATCTGCCAAGCCTCGGGTCATCCGTCACCCTCATGGGCGGAAACCTGCCCGCGCAATCAACCTTCAAAATCCCTGCCGCCACTGAACCCTGATCTTCCTTCGTACGTCCCTGAGAGCCCACTCGCATATGAAACTTTGCCCCATCAACTCTGCAAGTACTCTGTCCCATCTCCCCGGTGCTCTCTGTGCGTCCCTGGGTGTGTACTCCGTAGTGTACATCTTGTATCTTACCCATGTGCTCAAAACATCTAAATGCCCTCATCCTCCACCATCTTTCGCTTCAAGAGTCGCCCGTGAAGGGCCCGCAGGCCAGTGCTTGCGTGCTGGTATAGCTGACGTCGCTTTGTCGCCGCTTGCTCCAGCTGGTGCATCGCCTTCCCCCGCGCCTTTTCGCCGTCCTCAACGGTTTCTCTCGCTTCGCGAACTCGCCGAGCGAACCTATCGCCATCCTTCTTGCACGCATCGGCCAGCGCATGCCGTTCTTGGCTGTACCTTCGCTCCATCTTGTCCACGCAATCGATCCCGCTCTTGCGATAGGCATCCGCCCCGCGGTAAATGGTCGCTTCCTTGGCTGCCAGGTGACTCAACATTGTCTAGGCAGCATGTAAGCATGGTATCTCCCAATGGCCAAGAAACCTACCTCAACCAGCACGTGGAGTTTCTCCGCCACTTCATCTGTCGGTTTCTCGGGATCTTTCTGCTCGGCAACTTCATTGCCCTTCTCCGTAGTCTTGGTCCGCTTCCCCTCATCCACCACGGATGCCTCGTCCTGCCCTTGCAGAGACTCAAAGATCATGCTCTTCAGGTTCTTGTTGAACGCAGTGAGGACAGGAAGATCACTCTCTTGCTCCCTCCGTTCATTTCGTGGGTGTGCCTTGAGCTCAATTCTGGTCTTGTTGTGGTTTGGCTCGGCCGCTGCCAATCCTAAGATGTATCGTTGCTGTAGATCGTTGTCTCGAGAATCTGAGGGTTTCTACCCCTCAGGTCGCCGAAGGCGCTCAGACCTTCTAGGTCCAGATTGCTCTCTGACAAGCTTCTTCTCCTTCGATTGTGAACTCTCGGCCTCAATGGAGCTCGATTGATCAATCAAGAGACCTTGTCCTGTCTCAACTGGTACCGGGCTTCCCCCTTTACTGATACTGAAACTCCGTGACATTTTGCTGCTCTTGCGGCGTTGAACAAAACCTCCCTTGTTAACTCCTGTGGAAGTGTCCTTCTTCGAGATACCTGCTCCTCGGGTAGTACGGAGAGCACCCTTCACAGGGATGTTGGGGTCACGATGTGAGAGAGCCTGTGGGGGTTTGGCATTGGTTTCGCGACTTCGCTTGCGAGGATTGATGGGTTTTTCGGCAGGCTCTGTCGATGCAGCTGCGTTCATTGAAGTTGTATCGACGATAGCTTCCTTCGCCTTGGGGGCACTGGAAGGCTGGGAAGCGACAGATGAGGGGGGCTCCTGTGGTAACACTGCAGCCTGCTGGTCTATACCATGTTCCAGAGAAATGTTTGATGTCGCCATGAGAGTCGCCTTGGTTCCTGCCATCGAATTTTGTGCTGCAGTTTGGGTTCCTTGCGATGGCCGCGACGTCTCTGTCTGTTTAAACTCGTCTTCCGATATCGATGAACTGGCCGGGTCGCTTGCCACCACGATCGGGTCGTGAGATAACCCTTGGGAACATGCGTTGATCTCTGGGCCCTGCTTCCCTCGTGTAGCTTTGGTCTTTGACTGGGCTGCTGTTCTCGCCCTCGTGTTGATGACAGGCTTGGGTTCAGTGAAGTCGGATGTGTCGACGATGATGACAGAGTCATCTTGATACTCGTCCTCGGCAGACATTTTGCGTTTCTTTCTGGGCTGTACCTTCCTCGTAACCGGCTTGGGCGCAGGTTTTGGGGTAGACTTTGGTGCAGCTTTCCGGGTAGCCTTGGGTGCCGCCTTCTTTCTTGCACTGAGAGCCGGGGAGCTTGAGGCGATGCCTGCCTGTTTCATGGCGTTCACGAGGGTCATTCTCACTGGAGGTTCGGCATTCTTCTTCGGTTTGGGGGCTTCTTTGATTGCTTGAGTGTCCTTGTCAAACTGAATCGGCGTCTTCGCACGTTGCTTTCGCTTCTTCCCCTTCTGAGCTTGTCCTGCTTCTGGGTCATCTTGCGCTTGTGGAGTGGCCTGCTTGTCCTCGCTTGGTCCCTCTTCTTTGACAGTGGTTATCTTGTTTCCCTTTCGATGAGTTTCGCGGGGCTTTGGGTGATCAGATGATGGAACGGATGCCTCTTCATTTCTCACCAAGTCTGTATCTTCAATATACTTGGCCAAACTTTTCTTTGGGTGCGGGGTCGGGGTTCGCTTCTTTTTCTTCGTCTGCGATGGTGCCGAATCCTGATCATGCTTGACACTTCCTCGGGGAGCCTGGGAGCGTTGCGGCGGAGGAGCGACTGGACGCTGTGCACTCGACCTAGGAGGGGTGGCATCGTAGAGCTCATCCGCTGGCAGGTGTTCAAATGGCATTCCGGGCATTTGCAGAGAGTCGGGGATAGTGCTCGGAAGTAGGGGCTTGTTGCTAAGTATTTCCGACGATTCCTCAGTCGCGATTTGATGAGGGAACGGCGAGCTCCGTTGTCCTGTAGAAGCCGTGTCTGAGAAATCCACTACAACCGCAGCTTTGTTTGGTGACTCTTCCAGATGGGCGTTGAGGCTTTGTGTGAGTGGCTGAGTCTTGGGGAGGTCTCCCTTGCCAGACTTTGGGCTGGAGAATGCATCAACCAGCGATCCTTGGTTGTCAAACTGCCAAATCTCCTTGGGAACCTCGCTGCCGCGAAGTGGTGTGCTTCGACGAGTCAAGGATCCAGTTTCGGACCAGGAAAACTCGTTGGCAGGTGCAGGTTGTGTTTCCGACTCTTCGAAGGGGATCAAATTGATCAGATCAACATCGTCTACTCCATCATCGAACTCATCGACGAAACTCAACTGTCGCTTCTGGTTTGTAGTCGAACGTTTGGCTCGCGCTGTTTGATCACTATTGTCCTGACCTTGCGATTTGGAGACTGGCGCCTGTATATGGTGCTCCTCGGGAGCTTGGAGGTGACGGGACGTCGGGGTAGTTTCGAGCTGTCGGAACTCTGATGACAGAAGCCTGGGCTTTCCACGCTGAGTGGATTTGCCACCCTTCCGTGGCATACCTGCGTATCCGTAGGCTCCGCGTAATTGTTAGATGTGTCTGGCGGGGTATTGGCAGAGAGCTCCAACTTACACTGTTGCCAGTGCAGCAAGCCACTGGGGCCTCAGTTACGATATTGTCTAATGCAAATGAGAGTGAATTCGTGTGCGACGAAGACGTATCGCTCGTGCTGAGATCCCCAATCGCAGAAGGGTGAAATGTCGAAATTATGTTGTTGAGGAGAAATTTTCCTGATCTTGAGATGTTGGGCGTTCTGATGTAGGGTGAGGAAGGAGCGACGTCGACCACGCCTGCAAACTCAGGCCCTCAAGAAGAAGGTGCTTCCCAGGGCATATGATCGCACCAACCTCACGAAGTTCAACGTGTTGGGTGACTTGGAAGATCAATATCGCGCTGGTAATATCATCAGAGTAAAAAATAAGGTAACGAGGACATTTTTTCTACAGACGCAATCCATCGCAACTTGGAGGGCAGGAGCAGCGTCACCGTCGTGACGTGGGTTATCGCTGATGATTGGCACCGATAACAATTCATGATGCAGCTGCCCAGAGGTACCGGGTAGGTTTATCGCCATTTCATGGAAGGTCAAGCTTCAAAAGATGGATCAAAAAGGCAGCGTAGAATTGAAAAAAGTATGGAAGATGAAGAAGATTTACTGCTCTACATAGATATGTATTGACATGACGCTTACGTCCTTGCTCTCTAACAAAATGCTCTTTTCTAGCTGAGATCTAAGAAGTTACGCGTAATTCATCAGTGTGACGAGCTTCATGACGCCCTGGACTTGTTACGATTGACACCCAGGATCCTCAGCAATATGCGTTCCCATGGATTGCAAGGCAAGCTTTTCGTCTGAATGCCGATAAAAAGAATATCATAGTGACCAGCTCAAGATCCACATGAAACAAGAATTCGAGACGCTTCAGCTCGGGCTCCGACGGACGAATTCTGCATCTACAATGCCGGGCTGATCTGGGGTTAAGATCATAGATCCTAGATGATTCATAATGACAGATCCACACTTTATTGTATGATAGCCCGATGGTCCGAAGGTGAAATGCGCTGATATTAAACAAGCAGACGAGCGGACTTCGGGAACCATGTCGCCCCGACACCGACCATGATGTCGTCGATGCACGGGTATTATTCAGCACGTTCCAGCCAGACGGCGGACTTAAAGCACAGGCATCAGTGGAGAAGTCCGCGACCTCCGCATCTCGCTTTGGATCGTCCGGGTCGTCGGTCTCATAAATACTCCTGAACAACATCGCTGGCTTTGATAACAAGGCTGCTCGCTCGTCATCATTTGGAGGTGCTAGACGGTTACAGTACCTCGAAACGGCACTGCAGCAAGGTCACCGAGTTAAACCTTAAGCCACCCAGTCAGAATCGTCATGTCGGAGCACGAACAGCAGCCTGGTGTCACCAGCGCAGTCAGCGATGCGGGCACCAAGACCTGCGCCATCGCCAGCTTGTGCAAGGTCAGCGTTGCGCAACGGCCCGCGCCCGAGCCAACGCTCGTGCCAAAGTATCCTGCTGTTTCGTCGATACCTCGCACCTCCGCGGAACGTCTGGCGCTGGCCGCCGAAGATGTCGTTGATGACCCCGACCACCCAAAGTCCAACACCTACCTCTACCTCGCCTACGGATCCAACCTGTGTGCCCAGACCTTTCTCGGCATGCGAGGTATCCGTCCGCTATCGCAGGTGAACGTCTCAGTACCTACGTTGGAGCTCAAGTTCGACCTCCCAGGAATTCCTTATCGCGAGCCTTGTTTCGCGAATGTTGGATACAGGAAGCTACCCGATAAGCCGAAGCTGCCTCCCAAGATCCCATTTGATCCCCCGCAGCCTCCCCATACGGAGTCCAACTGGGACGAGGGCCTCCTGGGCGTGGTGTATGAGGTCACAGAGGACGACTACAAGACCATCATCCGCACCGAGGGTGGTGGAGCGGGCTACAAGCAGATCATGGTGCCATGTCTTCCTCTTCCCCCCAAGATTTCCATCCCGGAGAAGCCTTTCCCTGAAATCCCAAAGCCATTCCTGGCCAAGACGCTTTTTGCCCCCCAGATCCCCGATTCTGATCTGCCCGATGATCCTCGCAAGAAGAAGTGGTGGTATCGCTTCCTGATCCACCCTGTTCGAGAGCCCGGCTATGCGCAACCAAGTGCTCGTTACCTGAACCTGATCCGGGATGGTGCCAAGGAGCATGAGCTTCCCGACGGCTACCAGCGCTGGCTCAATGCCATGCCAAACTATACCATCACCAACTGGAGGCAACACATCGGCGCCGCGGTGTACTTGGTTATCAGCCTCGTCTTCTTCGCCATCATGGCCCTATCCGGTCCTCTGGCGGATAAAGATGGGAAACTACCTCGATGGCTAGCCCTTGCTACCACGGTCTTTTTCAACATCAGTTGGATGGCATACGATGGCATTTTGAAGCCAGTCTTGGGAGATGGCGAGAGAACTGAGGAGACAGAGAAGCGCTGGGGACACAAGAGGAAGCCTTCCTGGGCCCAAGTTCGGCAACGAATCCCGCACTTGGATGAGGAAAAGGTGGGATTGCTGAAAGAATTTGACTAAGCTCATAAGGAGAGCATCGGCTATACGCCATATGTGTTGCAAGCTATGATGCCCATCCACTGATTGAGAGGTAACCAATCAATTACTGCCTTATTTCTTGAATAATATAATACTACTGGCTCAATAATAAACCCTGAAGCACTCTGGTGCATGTCTCTCATCCACTGCGTGCCAAGATGTCGTACAAGCTGCTTTGGGCGGATGAAAGGGACGGAAGTGGCTCAACCAGCATGGTTGGGGTGAAACTGGTTGCGGGAATGCGTCTTGTTGAGACCTAGCGCACGCATGTCGACATGAAGTACTCTCGAGTCAATGTAACGATGCATCCTCGGTATCAAGGATGCGATATGACGCGATTCCAAGCGGCAGCAGTTCGAGGGTCCTTTATCCGTACATCCACAAGCTCATGATCTTGACCTCGACGGCATGAGCCGTCACGCGACCGTAGCCGGCCGCAAGCCAGGGAGGAGGATCGGCCCGCGGTCGTTTATGTTTAGCAACGGGGCTCGGTCCTGTTCCTGGATTGTGCTGCATGCAATGTCGCCCCCCGGTTCCCCAAGAACAATGCTGTGCTTGAGATCCTTGTCAGCTTCACATGTGAAAATGGATATGCCCACGCAACAAAAGCTGCGATTTCAGCTGTTGGCTCTCACGTCCCCGCCGCATGTGATGGCCTCGGCCGGTCGGAGGTCGGTGGCCCCGATCCCAGGCTCGTCCTTCCGGCCCTTGCCCCGGAAAATCGATGGGTTTTGATGGGGCGCTTGACTGTTTACGGAAGGCGGTGTCACCCGCCACTTTACTGCCCTGCGTCATTGTGGCTTGCTCCAGGGTTCAACAACCTTGGGAAGCTGAGCGTGGTCCAGACAAATCCATCGTATATCTCCTACCCCTCCTCTCTCTCACAAGCTTTCACTCTTGCTTCCTTGGTACCTCTTGCTTCGATCTTGCCTGCTCTCGCATGTTTCGTTCCCTCGTCTTGCGACCTTCTTCTGTCTTGATCAAGTCAAAAAGAATTCTGTCTTGCACACGCAGCTACTCCACGACGACATTCGGCAACATGACGAACTTGGGCGGGCATTCGAAGAAGCACAAGGTGACCATTGTGGGATCCGGCAATTGGTATGTCCAACCCCTTCCGAAGCTCAATTCAGCTTTGCGCAGCTTGCTAACGTACTTTTCCATGATGCAGGGGCTCAACGATTGCCAAAATCCTTGCCGAGAACACCCGCGCAAACAAAGACATCTTCGAGGAAGAGGTCCAGATGTGGGTCTATGAGGAAGACGTGACCATCTCCAAAGACTCCAAGTACTATGACGAATCGATTGGCGACAAGCCCCAGAAGCTCACCGAGGTGATCAACAAGCATCACGAGAACGTCAAGTATCTACCCGGCATCGCCCTGCCTCACAACATTGTCGCCAACCCTGACATTCGCGCCGCTGTCAAGGACTCCACCATTCTCGTCTTCAACTTGCCCCACCAGTTTATTGCAAATGTTTGCAAGCAGATCAACGGCCACATCCTGCCCTTCGCCCGTGGTATCAGCTGTATCAAGGGTGTCAACGTCACCGATGACGGTGTGAGTCTGTTTAGCGAGTGGATTGGCGATGGCCTCGGAATCTACTGCGGCGCGCTCAGTGGTGCCAACCTGGCCCGTGAGATTGCCGAGGAGAAGTGGTCGGAGACGACCATTGCTTATGACCCCCCGGCTTTGGACAACAGCAGAGCTCCATCGCCGCGAGATGGAAGCCCCAACCCTACAATTGGCGAGCTTCCCGAGATCCGCCACAAGGATGTTCGTGGCCGAACCTCCAAGACTAAGCTTACCGCTATGCCCGCCGATTACCCTCCCCTAGACCAGGACTGCTTCCGCACCCTGTTCCACCGACATTATTTCCACGTCCAGATGGTGTCTGACGTTGCGGGTGTATCCTTGAGTGGTGCGTTGAAGAACGTGGTCGCTCTCGCAGCTGGTTTCGTCGATGGTCGCGGTTGGGGTGACAATGCCAAGGCTGCCATCATGCGTGTTGGTCTCATGGAGATGGTCAAGTTTGGCAAGGAATTCTTCGGCGAGACTGTACACACAGCCACCTTCACAGAGTCATCGGCTGGTGTTGCTGATTTGATTACCTCCTGCTCCGGTGGTCGTAACTTCCGCTGTGCCAAGAAGTCCGTGGAGAAGGGCATCTCGGTGCAAGAAGTCGAGCAGCAAGAGCTTAACGGACAGAAGATCCAGGGTACCACGACGGCAGAGGAGGTCAACAGCTTTTTGAAGGCGAGAGGACTAGAGTCGGAGTACCCCCTGTTCACCGCAGTGCACGCCATCTTGAATGGCCAGGCCAAGGTGGATGATATTCCCAACCTTGTTCAGGATTCTTGAGAGATTAGAATTATGGTGTATGGCGGGGAGACAACATGGGTTGGGCGGTTGGTCAATATGGAGCGGCGTTGGTATGGCTCAGATAGGTAGTTTACGTGGGTTTACTCATAGTACCAGGCAGGCGAATTCGGAATGAATGATTTACAGCGATGAACTGGTACAAGTTGGGTTTATGTGATGTGATTATTGCCCTGATAGGTCAAGTTACTGATTATCATAGTGTTTCTATCTCAGAGGCTGGCAGAAACCTCCGCAGAGGTTACAACGGAGGGGTTGAAATGATCACATCCGTTTCTGTTCGGGACACTTAGGGAATACTAAGCTTTGCCGAAGCAAGAAGTACTCAAAGCATTGGGATACAATAAATATGCTCGCACTGGCCCAGCCCTCTTGGTTACCTGATGTCCAGATTCTCCACGCTCGCTTCAAGCGCCTCGACACCCATGAAGATTTTACAGTCATCTGCACCTTCTGCAAAGACCATCTCTGGCTTGAGAAGTCTGACGCCCGGGTCAAGCTCTGGATTAACTGTTTATATAGGGTTGACGCCCCAGAAGTCCATTGACTTGTTCACATCAACAAACAAGTCCTCAAAGTTGTTGAACGAGTCCACAGTCAATGCCCAGTCCATGAACTCTGTCAGACCTTCTTCGGCGGTCTGGCTCTCGACGTTATCCCTTTCCCCTATCGTCACTGCCGCTACTCCATCTAAGACCCCGGTCTCGGCGCCAGCAGTAATACCACTGCGCAATTGGTCCATCAGTAGGTCTGCCTTTGTCGTGAGATTCTTTGTCACACTTGCCGCACTCGCAGCAATAGCAAAATCGCTACCAAAAACTGCAAAGACCTCGACAGCCTTATCGATTGCTCTCCGAATGCTGCTCGTTGCGGCGTTGATAGGACATGCAAACACAAAACCAATCATGTTGACCGCGGCGTTCCACTGCCAGATGAAGAACTCTTGCCAGCCGTTCATAATGTCTGTTTCCTGAAGAGTCTGGTGTAGTATGTGGGTGTATGCCGCGGCGTGGTTTGCACAAGTTACTGCGTGGCGTTCTGCGGTGGGAGTGTATGTCCCTGGCGGAGGGGCAAAGTTGATGAATGGGCGGTGGAGGTTTGATTGGAGAGTGTGGTAGATGAGTTCGAGGCAGACTCGATGCCGTTGCAACCAGAGTGGCGCACAGGAGTCGATTAGGATGGGGGTTCGATCGGCGGAAAAGGGGGCACCTGAGTCACGCCGTTGAAGCCTCAAGCCGGGGGGAACTTGGTCAGCCCATGCTTGGAGGGCAAGCAATTGGCTAGTAATAAACTTCGCGCAGGATTCAAGGTCCTTGGAGTTCTTGTAGGGCGTCGAGTGATTGCTTTGCCCGAGAATCTCAGAGCATCTCTCGTAAAACGCATTGTGGATATCCGTCGAGACAATTATGAGCTTCTGGTTCTGAGCAGCGTATGTGAGCCATGTGACTCCATCATAAGATCCAAGACTTGAATCGAAGAAGGAAGCAGCTTCTTCGTCGTCGCTGATGGGGGAGACTGTGATCTGAGACCTTTGCACCGAGAGCGGTCTGCCAACTTTCAGGGATGTCTTGGAGTCATTGATGAACGTTGCCCACCAGAGTCTCTTTCGAAGCTCTTTCTCGGCTTTTGGCATTGACGCTGGCGGTTCAAGATGTAATCCAAGGGTTTGCGCTATGGACATGGCGGCGGCGAGGGTTGAGTGAGCCATGTTCTGGAAGGATGCGCAGCAGAGGTACACGACGGAGAAGAGATGACACTGAAGCGTCGTAATCGAGGGACTTTCCAGCTCCGAGGCGAGGAGGGTTTGGCATCTTCTGTAGTACCACCGGCCTGCGATGCTAGCATCATCTTGATCACGGCTGTTGGCGCCTGAGCCCCGGAGCAGGAATGCGCAGCCGTACTGCATCGAGATGGCGAGGATGATGTCCACCAGGGCAGACGACTTGCGATAGGAACTAGGGCCGCTCCATAAAGAGTTGTGAAGCTTTCGAAATTCGCCTTCCTGGATGATGGGTATGTTGGCGTGGTGTGATTCCCAGAACAGGTTGAGGAAATACTCCTCCTGCATGCGAGACATGGACGGCTTAGGAACCTCAGTTCGACGGTCTGTTCGAGATATGGCGTCTTCCTGGCTTGTAGGGTCGTCGAGTCTCCTGTTCATCCCCTTTGGTTCCATGCACCTGTGTTGTAGTGGCTGGTGGAAGGCTTGGCTTAGAAAGGAGCCGATGCGGCCGATGAAGTAGTGGGATGAGGATGGGCCATAATAGGATGTTTGGTCGGAGCGACCAGATGCTGTGTAGATTCCCTCCCATTGTCTTTTTGGCAGAGAGGGCGTTGGTGCTGGGCTTGAGGGTGAGGGACGTAGTTGAAGTTCGGTTGATGAAGGAGTTGAGTGGGTAGGTGTGGGAATGCCTGCAGGTAATGATACATGACGGCGCGCTTCATCTAGTTGAGACTCTAGCTCTTCCACACGACGTCTAAGTCTCTCTATTTCTCTAAACGAAGAAAGGGGTCAGTAAAGCTCCACCACTTATCCTCTCAAACTTACTGCAACGCCTGGGGAAGAGTTCGAGCCTCGTCATTGAACCTCCCCCTGCTATTACATTGCAGACCCTTCTGCCGACAAGGTCTACACGGTTTCCCATGATCGCACTTTACCCGTCTCGAGCGACAGTGATCGCATGCCCGTGAGACTTGCTTCCTCGACGGTTTCGATAGCGTAGGCGAACAAATTTCAGCCCTGCCCTCCCCATTATGCGACCCCAGAGATAACAGAGGGAGCATTACAAATAAAGAAACAAGCTTCTATGGATCTTTTTAACGAAAAGATTGGAAAGCAGTGAGTTGCAAGATGAAGCTGGGCGGAGATTGCGGATATATCTTGGATTCCGTAGTTGGGACCCAAAAGTCTCCGCGGTTCCGTCGCGTCTGATTGGTCAGACCTACGGAATCTCGGTCAACCTCTCTTACAACTTTGGCCGGAATCGAGGAGTTCTGGAGTTGACTCCTTTGGGAAGATGAGGATTGTGAAATTCAATCGTGTTGGCCAGGAGGATTCTGTAGATAAATACCATGGATTTGCTGTTACCAAGATGTCTTGTTTCAGTAGCAGTTCCAAGCTTCGTTCACTCAGAACACCTTTACATCACCAACTATGAGTTCCATTATCACTCACAATTCCCCTGCCATGAAGCAAGGAGACATGGAGAAGCAGGATAACCCTTCTTCGAGTACACCAACTCTTCGAAACGAGTCCTCGGACGAAAACAGCCCTGCAACCTCTGAACCCAAACAACCTCAACAGGAGAGAACCATCAGGGGCTTCCGCTGGTTCCTCGTGTGCGTCGCCATCTTTTCAGCAAACTTTCTCTACGGACTCGATACTACCATCGCCGCGGACATCCAAGCTGCAGTGTCCGAGACGTTTGACAATGTCACAAAGCTTGGGTGGCTTGGCGTGGGTTTCGGCCTAGGAGCCACAGTTGCCATCCTCCCACTTGGTAAGGCGTATGGTATTTTTGACACAAAGTACCTTTACATCGCGTCTCTCGTCATGTTCTCAGCAGCCAGTGCCCTTTGCGGTGCTGCTCCTTCTATGGGTGCCATGATCGTTGGACGTGTCTGGGCTGGTGCTGGTGGTGCGGGCATGTATCTTGGGTAAGATTCAGGGGATGTCGGTGATACAAAATCATTGCTGACTCGTGTAGAACATTGAACTTGGTATCTTCTACTGCCAGTCCTCGCGAGGCTGCATTCTATATCGCCTTTGAAGGTTTCGTCTATGGAGGGGGGTGTATCCTTGGACCAGTGGTTGGAGGACTATTGTCAGACAGCGCTGCAACTTGGAGATGGGTAAGCCTAACTCAACTCGACACCTTGAACTTACTTTTTCTAACCAGTGGTAGGCATTCTATCTCAACTTGGTCATCTTCGCCGTCACTTCGCCCATCTACCTCTTCGCCCTACCTTCGCTACCTCAACAGCCCGACACAACCTTTGTCGAGAAGCTCAAGAAGCTTGACTGGCTAGGAATTACCCTCAACACGGGCATATATGTCTGCTTTGTCCTCGCCTTCACCTTCGGCGGTCCTGAGTGGGCGTGGAACGACGGTCGATTCATCACTTGCGTCGTGCTCTTCGTCGTCTTCGTCGCTGCGTTCGCCATCACGCAGTACTACACCATCTTTACCAACAAGATCGATCGGCTATTCCCCTGCGACTTCCTGGCTAATCCCCAGATGATAATACTGTACATCGCCATTGCGTGCGGTGGAGCTGGTCTGTTCGTTGCGGTGTATTACATCCCGCTGTACTTTCTCTTTGTCCATGGTGACTCGGGAACTGAGGCGGCGGTCCGGCTTCTCCCCTACATCTTCTTTTACATCTCGGCCATCCTGTTCTGTGGATATGCCATGCCTCGTACCGGCTACCACATGGTCTGGTACCTGGTCTCTGGCCTTCTGCTCACAGCTGGCGGCGCAGCCATGTACACCATCAAGGCCGACTCGCCCGCGAGCTATACATACGGCTTCTCGGCGCTCCTGGGCTTTGGCCTAACGACCAGTCAGGCGGGCTACACGGTAGCTGCGCGTATCGTCAAGCCAGACCGACTCGCCGAGTCGATCCAGTTCCTCAACATCTCCCAAGGCAAGAGCCAAATGCTAGGTCTAGCGATCGCAAGCTCCATCTTCCAAAGTCGCGCGTTCGACGGCATGAACAAGGTACTCCAGGGTCAAGGCTTCTCGACAGAGGAGATCCGGGCGGCCATCGCGGGTTCGCAGAGCAAGATTCTGGCGACTATCAGTCCGGAGCTGAGGCGGCGGTGCCTGGACGTGCTGGTCAAGACCATCTCGGAGATTTGGGTCATGGTGATCGCTGCGGGTGCGCTGCTGACTGTTTCATCGCTGTTTCTTACAAAGAAGCGGTTTTGAAGGATGATGGAAGTGGAGGAGCTGACTGAGCAGAAAGTGGAACAAGCGGTGGGTAAACGATGGGTGATGTGGATGAAGGAGCGTGGGTGGTTGAGGGGAGGTTTGTGTTGGTGGGGAGATGGTGCATTATTAAAAAGATGCAGAAAATGGTGTTAATAACCGTTGTCATTCCATAGAACTCTTATTCTTTACATAGATTTTACATGTTATCGCTATCTTCTAGTCTTACCATCCCCCTACAACTACACAGCCAAAGGCACACACCAAACCACCATCTCGGCATCCAGTTACTGGCTGATTCTCTCCTTGTGTATTCAGGATGATTCACGCCTAGTTCCAGGTACCTCGACCATGTTGAATGATCGGCACAAGGACCGTTCTAGACTCAAGGTCTTGTTCTGATCGATGGGTGGACGCAGAAACGAGCTGTAGAACAACCAAGACGCATACAGCTGTTGTGCCTACTTTGAGTGCGTTGAAGACCTCAATTCCTATCCAACATACCTCTGAACTTGACAATTCCCCTCCTTATGAATAAAGACACTCTTGTTACTACATAACAGGTCCTCCTCAGTGAACCTCGAGCCCCAAGCCCTAGAGTCCACTGATCTTATAGCGCGCCCCGCCTGAGAGTCGGGATCCAGGATGGATCCGTGGACGAGGCGCTAATTCTTGCCCGCAGATGGAAATTATTGGGGAACTTGCATTGCGCTTCAATGACGTAATTCCTGACAAAACCAAGTTTGGGGCATGTGAAGGAGGTTGGCACATTTTCCATGACTTGGTCGCAAAGTCGAATCACGAAGGAGGACAAGACTATCATGAGCCGATATGTCACCAACAAAATGCTAGAAGCGGTCACCCAGACAATAGCCAAGACTACCTAGGCCAGTCTCCTCACGACAGCCGCACTCGGAAGCTTCCCCTCATTGCATTGTTTGCGAAGCTTCCCCTGGCGACGCTTGGACTTGAGCTTGAGTCGTAACCATTCAAGGCTAGTCCGTTCTCTGTCGGCCGCTGTCCCGCTTACTCTGCAGTGCTTGTTTCTCGGTGTTGCTTCGAGCTAAACCAAGAGCATCAAGCTTCGTGCGTCTCGGCTCATCTCTTGACGACCAAACAAAGAAAAGAAGAAGAAAAAAAACTCAATTCCTTCTCGTCCACTGGCCATGCGTGAATTATTTTTTGTTGGGCTTGCTATGCTCCAGCCTCGTCCCGGGAACGAATGCCCCTGCTGCTCCTCGACCGTGTTTGTGATGTATGATTCGAAAAGGCAGGAAACTTGGTTGACCCTGGCTCCCGTCGTTCGTGTTGACCGCCCTGAGTCTACGGATGAGACGGGAGGTAACACAGAGTTGATGCTTACTACTGCTACCTACTACCTGATACTAAGTTGCCCAGATTCGGTTATAGAGAAATGGCTTGATGTTTACGAGCTGAATTTTTGGCTTTTTTCTTTCCCTCTCCTCTTTCTTTCTCTTGTGTAGCCTACTTTTTGGTGTTGTCTCTGTCCTTCACCTCGTCAACCACAGCCATATCCTCCCGCTGTGGTTAGGTCCCCTCCTCTCCTACTCGCTCGGACTATCCTTTCCATCCTCACACCTTCTTTTTCCCTCTTCTTTTCCTCATCATCCCTCTTCTGGCTTATCCCATCGGACATTCCAGCCCCTCACCTCCCTCCCTACATCGCCTTATCTCTGGCACATCACATCGTGTCTGCTGCTCATCAGCCAATCTGTCGATCCCGCCCGAGATCCCAGATCCCAGATCCCTGGACCAAGCACAGGCGAGCCCACTAAAACGACCCAAGCAGCGTGCCTCAAGCTCCCCGCCGACACGAACCGTTAGCCATCATTTGCTCCACTACCTGCGCTACGCGGTTCCTTGGCTGTGATTGTGGTTGCAGCTGCAGTGGGTGAGCTCCATCCCGTCTCCAAGAGAGGTACTTGTCGTTCCGCGGGGCACGCAGCGCCCGCCCTTCTCTCCTCTCATCATGAGCCCACCGCACACCATGACGTCCAACGAGGTCTATCTGCTGCCGCTCAACGACGATGGCTCGCCTCAGGTGCCGGGCGAGTACATCTATCTGGCTCCCAGGTCCAATGATGCCATCACGATACGCTTTGCTATCGAGGGTACCTCGTCCATTTGTCGTCATGGCAGCCTCTGGGTCAACATCCCCGACGAGGGTCAGGAATTTCGTCGCGACAAGTTCCGCGAGTACAAGTGAGTATATTTCAAGCATTTCGAGCCAATTGAATTATCTGCGGCACTCCGGCACTCCTCTAAGAACCCAGGGAATGGCAGCAACAGTCACTAACTCTTATCGCAACTCAGGCTCACGCCAGACTTCAATCGCACACTCGAAATCTCCATTCCCATTCACCAGCCTGGAGCCTATGCCTTCTACACCACCTACGCCGAGCTCCCCGACCTCAAGAAAGAGCTAGAAGATAGCTCTGACCAGAAGGAGAACCTCAAGAAGACCCCTCTGTACTACATCGATGTTGCGCCCAGACTCAAGCTTGACGGCAGGCCGTTGCCGCTGCCTGCCCTGTCAATCTTCTCAGTTATCAGCAAGTTCATGGGCAAATATCCCAACGACTGGGAGCGCCACCTCGGCGGCATCAGTGATCGCGGCTACAACATGATCCACTTCACTCCTCTACAGGTGCGCGGAGAGTCCAACTCGCCCTACAGCTTGTACGACCAACTTGGCTGGGACCCTGCCTGTTTCCCCAAGGGCGAGGAGGACGTCCAGAAGATGGTAGCCAGTCTCGAACAGAACCATTCCCTGCTCAGCTTGACCGACATTGTGCTTAACCACACGGCAAACAACACCAAGTGGCTAGAGGAGCACCCCGAGGCCGGCTACAACCTCACTACAGCTCCCTGGCTGGAGTCTGCTTACCAGCTCGACACAAAGCTCCTGGAGCTGAGTGAGAACTTGGAGAAGCTTGGGTTGCCAACCGAGCTCAAGTCCAGCGAAGATCTGCTTCTGATCATGAACGCAATCAAGACGGAGGTTGTTGCCAAGATTCGGCTGTGGGAATACTACGCCCTCGATGTCGACCGAGACGCCGATGCGACGGTCGAAGCTCTCTCCAAGGGAAGCCTATACACCCCCGAAGACTCGGCCGAGTTTGAGAAGCAGCTCCAAAAGGTAAAGGCAGCACCAGTCAAGGACCAGGTCACCTTTATGAGAGAGTTTGGTTTGGCTGGTACAGATCGTATGGGAGAGCGTTTCCGCAGAAGAGTCAAGCCAGATGTCGCTGCAAGCTTCTTGTCCTCTGTTTTAGAGTCCCCTGATGATGCCACAGCAAGAGCCAAGATTGTCGAGATCCTGGATATTCTCAACGTGGACTTTTACAAGGAGTACGACTCCGAAGTGGACGATATCCTTCAGCAAATCTTTAACAGGATAAAATATGTCCGACTTGACGATCATGGCCCCAAGCTGGGTCTCATCAACGCGGCCAACCCCCTGATCGAGACATACTTTACTCGACTTCCCTCCAACGCCACAACATCCAAGCACAAGCCTGAAGACCTTGCCTTGGTCAACAATGGATGGGTTTGGGGTGGCAATGCGCTTGTTGATAATGCGGGCCCTGCTTCGCGAGTCTACCTTCGCCGAGAAGTTATTGTCTGGGGCGATTGTGTCAAGCTGCGATATGGCTCAAGCGCTGAAGACAACCCCTGGCTATGGGAGCATATGACCAAGTATGCTCGCATGCTGGCCAAGTACTTTGCTGGTCTTCGTATTGACAACTGCCACTCTACCCCTATTCACGTCGCTGAGCACATATTGGACGAGGCCCGCCGGGTGCGACCAGATCTATATGTAGTCGCCGAGCTGTTCACTGGGTCTGAAGAGATGGATTACGTCTTTGTGAAGCGTCTCGGCCTCAGCTCTCTTATCCGTGAAGCTATGCAGGCGTGGAGCACGGGCGAGCTCAGCCGACTTGTGCACAGGCACGGTGGCCGGCCTATCGGCAGCTTTGAGGTTGACGAGGTTTCCAAGTCAGATGTTCGCACACCTTCGGGGAGTCCGACAAGCCCCAAGGCCAGTGATACCAACGGCTCTGGACCTTTCTCCAGAGAGATCGTCCGAACAGTCAAGCCGAGCCCAGTGCATGCCCTGTTCATGGACTGCACCCACGACAACGAGACGCCAGCTCAGAAGCGCGATGCTCGAGATACTCTGCCCAACGCAGCCCTTGTCTGCATGTGCTCAAGTGCCACTGGCAGTGTTATGGGCTATGACGAGATCTATCCGAAGCTCGTCGATCTGGTTAACGAGACTCGCCTCTACACATCAGCATCATCTGGACCCAAGCCTATTAAGATTGGAGGCGGTGAGGATGGCATTGGTGGTGTCAAGAAGTTGCTCAACCAGATTCACACTCTGATGGGTAAGGATGGTTATGATGAGACTCACATCCATCATGAGGACCAGTACATCACCGTCCACCGAGTCCACCCCGAGTCCCGAAAGGGTTACTTCCTCATTGCTCATACCGCATTCCCCGGCTACGGCAATGGCAACGGTGCCTTCAGTGCTGTACATCTCACTGGCACCAAAGCCCGCCATCTTGGCAGCTGGATGCTTGAGGTTGATGCCAGCGAGGAGACAACCAAGCGAATTCTGGAGGACAAGAAGCACTTGCGTGGTCTGCCCAGCCGAGTGAAGGATCTGCCAGGAATTCGGATGGAGATCAAGGGCGATGACACCATCATCACGGTGCGCGACAAGTTCCCCCCGGGAAGTATTGCACTCTTTGAGACATGGATCCCAGCGGCAGAGCACTCTTCGGGTCTGGACAACTATGTCACCTCGGGGGCCAAGGCTGCATGGAACGAGCTCAGCCTGTCTGACCTCAACTACCTTCTGTACCGATGTGAGGCTGAAGAGCGAGCCGAGAGCGATGGCCGGGATGGTGTATACGATATCCCCGGACATGGAAAGCTCGTCTACGCTGGTCTTCAGGGATGGTGGAGTCTCCTCAAGGACATTATCCGAGACAACAACCTAGCTCATCCGCTGTGTCAGAACCTTCGTGATGGCCAGTGGGCGTTGGATTACATCTTGGCCCGACTACAGAGAATTAGTGCCATTCCCGGAAACGAGGCCATTGCGCAGCCTTTGACGTGGCTGAAGGAGCGATTTGATGCTATCCGGAAGATCCCAAGCTTCCTGCTCCCTCGCTACTTTGGCCTGGTCCTGCGTACGGCCTACATGGCCAGCTGGGATAGGTCTCTGGAACTCATGAACGCGAGTGTGAGAGATGGACAATGGTTCTTGCAAAGCCTAGCTATGGTTAGTGTCCAACAGGTTGGCTATGTCAAGTCAGCATCTCTGTGGCCTAACAAGCTGGTGCCTTCTCTTGCCGCTGGCCTCCCTCACTTCGCCGTGGAATGGGCAAGATGCTGGGGACGAGACGTCTTCATCTCTCTCCGTGGTCTCCTCATCGGCAGCGGCCGTTTCGATGATGCCAAGGAGCACATCCTAGCCTTTGCGAGCGTGTTGAAGCATGGTATGATTCCCAACCTCCTGAGCAGTGGTGATGCGCCACGGTACAACTCTCGAGATTCGGTCTGGTTCTTCCTCCAGTGCATCCAAGATTACACACGATTTGCCCCCGAGGGCGTGAAGATCTTCAAGACCAAGGTCAAGCGCCGCTTCTTGCCTTACGATGACACTTGGTTCCCCACTGATGACTCGAGGGCATACTCCAAGGAGAGCACTATCGAAGATGTCATCCAGGAGGCGCTTCAAAGGCATGCTTCAGGTATGAAGTACCGAGAAGCCAATGCTGGTCCTCAAATCGACTCTCAGATGAAGGATGAGGGTTTCAACCAGGACATCAAGGTCGACTGGGAGACTGGTATCATCTTTGGAGGCAACCAGTTCAACTGCGGCACATGGATGGACAAGATGGGTGAAAGCGAGCGTGCTGGTTCCAAGGGCGTTCCTGGAACTCCCCGTGACGGTGCTGCTATCGAAATCACGGGCATGCTCTACAGCACTCTCAACTGGCTAGCTGGACTCCACGAGAAGGGCCAGTACGCATATGGCAGTGTGGACAAGTCTGATGGTAGCTCCATCTCGTTGGCTGACTGGGCAGGATTGGTCAAGGCCAACTTTGAGCGATGCTACTATGTGCCCCTGTCACCCGAAGATGATTCCAAATACGACGTCAACACCCCCATCGTCAACCGTCGTGGAGTCTACAAGGACCTCTACAAGTCGGGCAAGGAGTACGAGGACTACCAGCTACGCCCCAACTTTGCCATCGCCATGACCACGGCTCCTGACCTATTTGATCCCGATCATGCCATGCACGCGTTGTGCCTCGCCGACGAGGTCCTCCGAGGCCCTCAAGGAATGGCCACACTGGATCCTGCAGACCTCAACTACCGCCCATACTACATCAACAGCGAGGACAGTGATGACTTTGCCACCAGCAAGGGACGAAACTACCACCAGGGCCCTGAGTGGGTATGGCCTACGGGCTTCTTCCTCCGTGCTCTGCTCAAGTTTGACCTCAAGAGGCGGACGACGCCTGAGGGCCGCACTGAGGCTTTCCAGCAGGTTACTCGACGCCTCGTTGGGTGCAAGAAGATGATTCAGGAGAGTCCCTGGGCTGGCCTTCAGGAGCTGACCCAGAAGAATGGAGAATACTGTCCAGACTCGGTACGTTCAAGTTTATATATGCAAGATCAACATGTCGATCTCATGCTAACACTCACGCAGAGCCCCACACAAGCTTGGTCGGCTGGATGTCTCATCGACTTGTACATGGATGCCGTGGAGGAGCAAAAGTAGGGATAGGATAGAAGAGAAGGATATGACGACACTGGGCATGGGCATGGGCATGAGCACACGACGACGGATTCTGCATCTTTGCATTACGAGTATTCTCCTAGATCAGGTTAATGACAAGTATTTTTTAGCCACCACCACTTGGTTACCAGGCGTTCGGTTGCTGTTAGTGATTGCGTGTTTTCCTTCAAGCCAAGATCTCTTTGGCGTTCAAGTCGAGATCCAGATCGATTCCATGACAACGCTAGACCTCTCATAAATAGGCTTATTCCCGTTAGAGCACAGCTGGAAATCCAGTTTTTCACATGGCCAAAAATTGCATAATTAACGGCTTGAAAATAGTAGGATTGTATGTCAAGGATAGACTCCCCATGCCCCTTGCCCTCGAACCTGAGAGGCCATCAATATGCGGCACCAATGTCCACGAGCAACTTCCGTTATGTCGGCTTGAATAATAACAAGACAAATCATTTTCCCCATGGTGCCAAGCCCTGCATTCCAACCACGCCTTTGAAAGCGCGAGGTGGTGAGGGGCCGCGCCTCTCCCAGCAACGCCGGATATCCAAAAGACACTAAAACGCCACCGAAAACAAACAAAGACAATGTCAAAAAAATAAAGCAAAGCGTGGCTCACATGCCACAAAGGGAAGTAGAGGATGCAACCACACAAGTCATGCTCTGGCCCTGTCTCAGGGTTTACGCGATTCGAGACAGCTGCTCGTGTCTTGTCATGCGTGACTTGTGTGTTTCCTCCCTTCTGTAAAGTGTTGGGTATTATCCCCAACTGGTCAAATCATAGGTAATTGAGGGTGTCGGAAAGTACGGCCGTATAGATAAATGCACGGTTTATATCGTGAGATGCACAGGATGTTGCTGTTTTGAATCGGACGTTGGTAAGGAGAGTCGTGAAAAAAAGAGAAACGAGACGTGGCGCAAGATCAAGCAGTTGACTCATGTTCGGTCACGGACGATCCATCGCTTCTTCTCCTTTTTGGGCTTCTCCTCAACAACAGCAGCTCCAGCGCCGGGGAGCATCATGCCGTTCGAGTCTCGGTTCGAGTCGTAGCCGGTGTTGTAGGGCATGCCGCCAGCCTCGGAGGCTTCGATACCGGGACCCCAGGATGGTCGAGATGCTGAGCCAGAGTGCTTCTGGCCGAGGGAGGACTGGCGGTCCTTCTTGCGGAGGTAACGGCGGCGCCAGATGCAAGCACCGATCCAAATTCCAGCAATGCCGACAACAAGAATGACGAGCATAATCACCCACTGCCAGTGGTTCGAAATCCTGCAAGACCTGGTTAGGCATATACTAATCTTCTCATCAAGTAACATACCAATCACCGCCGCCACCGCTGTTGGCGGGTACTCTGCTCCCGCCAGTTGAGCTGGAACCATCGGTTGTCGTCGTCTTGGAGGAGACCTGACCATTTCCATTTCCGTTGTTGGCGTTCTCGTCGACTGTGCAAATATCGCGGAACCATGCGGCGATCGAGGAGAGACCGTTGGGGTCGTTAGTACAGGCGTCGTCGCAGGGGCCCTTGGTTGCGGTAGAGAATGCAGCGACTCGGGTATCGAGACAGAAACACTGGGTGTAAGCACTCGGGCCAGCATCGACGGCGATGATGGGAGGGACACAGGCGCCGTTGGCATCATAAAGGGCACCACAAGAGACGGCGCAAGCAGGAAGGACCTTTCGGTCGTTGAAAGGAACGATGGTGGTCTCGGGAGGGCTGTTCTCGTTGGCAGCTGTGATTATTGCATGTTAGTATGAGGGGATTGTGATAGGGTGATTCGCTTCGACGCACCCATTTTGACAGCGGTTGGGTTGTGATCCCTGAGTTAAACGAGAGAAAGAGTGACGAGGAGAAAGACGATGTCGAGGGCAAGTAAAAGCCCAGGAGTTGTCGATCGAAAGTTGGCAGAGAGCGGTGGGAGAGTGGTGGTGTCGTGTGTTGTCAGTCGGAAAAAGCCAAGGCAGTGGAGGCGTGCAAATGCGCTATTGACCAAGTCGTGTCGTCACCCAAGCCACTTGAAAATCGTGATGGTGCTTGGCTTATTCCCAGCCTCTCCTCTTCTTTCAGCCTTCCAGAAGATCGACAGGACAGGACAGGACGGGACCGGAGTGAGCAGAGAGGAAAAGAGCGAGTGCCTCTAAATTTTCAGTCGGTCCTTGGGTCGGTCGGTGGTTGACGACACGGTCGGCGGTTGGTTGGTCGGAAGAACAAAGGGCGAGCGGTAGACGAAACACGGAGGATGCGAATAGATGGATGCAAGTGCAAGTGCAGGAGAGAAGAAAAAGGTACGTAGCGAGCGACTCGGAAGACCGGGGAAAAATTGGGTCAAGGAGACGAGACGAGGCGAGGCCCAAATATTGGGAAAAGAGCTGAGCGAGCGGGAGAGTCGGGTCGGGCGACTTGTGACTGCCGCTTTTGACTTAACTTAAGTTGCAACGGGCCAGGGTTGGGGGAAGGCGAAGGCGGGACCAGAGCGGGTTCGTCTTTGTCCTCTTTTGCAGGAACACGAGAGGGAGAAGAACACGGGAACAGGATCAGGATCAGGAGCAGGGTCGGAGGGAGAGATATGGATTATGAGATCAAAGCAGAGGGAATGTGCAAGAGATGAACCCAAGAGAAAGAGAGGGAGG
The DNA here is from genome assembly GCA_027569015.1 of Ascodesmis sphaerospora. Lineage (NCBI taxonomy): Eukaryota > Fungi > Ascomycota > Pezizomycetes > Pezizales > Ascodesmidaceae > Ascodesmis > Ascodesmis sphaerospora. The sequence continues at coordinate 242,829 of JAPPUR010000003.1, forward strand.
CCAGAGACACAACCGGTGGGGAGAGCAAATCAGGTCAGGAATTTGAGTGGCCAGAAGAAGCTTGGAATTGTCCGTTATTCCTGGCTTCTCAATCCTTTGCTTTCTGTTTTTCCCTGCTGCTTGCTTGCTTGGCCCATCCGAATCTGTCAGCCAACGTGACGATGCGACCTGACACCTTCCAAGAATCAAACGGATCTACTTTTTGAGGGGAGGGGGGGTTACTTTCACCGTCCAGAGCTCGCCTCTCACTGGACGAGATTCGCCGGGTAGGACGCGCCCAGCCGGCGGGTACGAGAAGCCAAAAAGTGTGCCGAGTGACCAGGGCGCCAAGTATCGGTCGGGTATCCCGGCGTGTCAATGTGAGTGCGCATGGACTTCCGGTACTTCCACTCTGTGTATTCCCAAGAAAACCCAAGCCACCGGCCTGGACTTGGCAAGCGGGTTCGTGGGCTTGGAGCTATCGAGAGACTCTGGCTGACTGGATGGATATCGTTGGATGGGGACAAGCTGACTGCACACGGCAGAAAAGAAGCTGCGCCGCCTATAGGATCCGGTTTATGCAGAGGAGATCCCTCAGCAGCCTCTTTATGCATGCCCCTTTCTCTTGTTTTTTCTTTCTGTTTTGTTTTGTTTATCCTCCATCGTTTCACTGAGGCTTTCCCCTTGGCGTCTCGGATTCAGAGCAGTCAGCGCTCAGGCTCCAAATGACCGCGCCCTGCTTTTGCTTTTGAGCAACCTCGTACAATGATATTAGCCTGGGTCCGGCTGCTGCCAGAAATCCCCCAACAGCACGAATATAGACTCACGATCTAACTGCCTTTGGCCGCATCCCTAGAGCTGCTGATCGTGGATGCTCCGAGGCCTGCTCAGCGACCTATTTGGGCGCCACAGCGGATGACCCCTTGCTGAGTGCCCTGACTGTCAGCGGGCATTGTCCCGTCCACGCCCCCAAGGTGCCTGAAAGTACTCCACACACGCAGGGAGGATGGGGTGCGTGATTGGTTGGGCTGAGGACGCAATTTCCGACAGAGTTGGGATGGCATTGGCACTTTGGAGTCCTCTTGGGAAACACGATACCATCGCCAGAAGAATCAATTGCACGTCACTCACTCACTCTATGTGAACCCTGATAATGTCCATTCAGTACCACTGTCACTACTGCCACCGGAAGCGTGTTATCAGCACATGCCTTGCGACCCTGCCAAGGTGCCCGTATCTTGCTCACCATCTCTCTCCCTTGATGGTCACGTCACATTAGCATCTCTTGGCCATCTTGGGTCAGCGAGATGCCAACACGAGATGGATGCCAGCTCAATGGGCTGCCAACGATTAACTTTTAATACATTCGACCGCCTGCAGCAGCGCTGATGCCCTTGGCAAAGTGGCAGAGTGGGGAGAATGACGACGACTCGACACGGCTCACTCCCACGTCGGAGCATCGGGGTGCCCTTGCTTGCTGCTCGCGATCTGCTTGAGCAATTACCTCTCCGCCCGCCTGTTCCTCGCTGTGGGAATCGGACCTCAGCTCTCTTGGGCAGGCCGCTCACAGCCAACAGCGAAACCCCCATGCTCAGCCGTGGGGGCATGTCTTGCTTCCGGCTGGAAGCGAGAACCTAACAAACATTAATTGTCGAGGACGACTCCTGTCATCATCATCACGAGTCCTCATCAACGCCGCTTGACCATTCATACTCTCAAGTTCACGCAGTAGTCGAGATCATTTGCACAAGTCCGTGCTACTAGGAAAGAATGTGAGTTAATTTCAGGGACGCTGGGCATGTTCCAGATCAATTAAAGTGTCAGCTGGGCATTGTGCGCTTATCACCCACCTCCACCACCCAAGGCCAAGGACTCGAAGAATGCGTTGTCGAATATCTTGACACGACTATCATGTCCTCGCTATGATTACTTGCCAAGCATTGACATGGTATACATGGCAATACCAGAGGTCCTTTGACGACACAGTTGACAGTTGTGAAGCTCCATGGCTAGCCTATGCTGAGGGTTGGCAAAGCCAAGTGGCCTGTAATATTCAGTCTTCATACACAGAATTCCTAGTCACTTCGCACCAATGCATCCCTTTGACTTTCTTGGTCGATTCCGAAAACACTGTTCAAATTGCGCCATCTAAGACATGAGGTCTTCAGCAACACGCTAAGTGTCACTTCAACACCGTCTAACCCCAGCCTGGTCTTCCCCACGTTGAGTTCCATCACAAACAGGCTTGACCTCACTGCCGACTTGCACATTCCCACTTTCCGAAATTAGACTGTTCCCGTGTCCTTGATCGCTTGCCGAACCATGAGTGGCCACTACTGTCGTGGTTTTGGAGCCGAAATCGGGTGGTGTTTCTGCTGTAGGGTAGCCCGTCTGACCCAAAACAGTCCAAGGACTATCACGTTCAGCCAGATATCGAGCCACTGCCGGTGAATTTTGCTTGGGCTGATTGTTGTAAGCTGATCTATTCTCAGTCGTGTCTCTTTCCAGCTCGGGGCACAGTTCGTGGCCGATGTGTTGCGAACAAGAAGCATGAGTGTTGTTGATCTTAGTTTTTGGTGTTGAGGGAGGGAGCTGTGTTGTTCCCCCCTGGTTATCCATCCCAGCCCTTGGGCTGCCCTGCAGCTCGTCCTTGGCCATTCGGAACGTTGAGGTGATCTTGAAAGAGGTATCTAGAGAATTTTAACGCTCTAGATACAGAGATGATATGCCTCGTTGGGTCGGACTTCAGGGGCATCCTCTTGCGAAGCTCTTCCTGCCTTCAAGGTAAAACTCTCAACCAAGGAGACACTCGCTCTTTGTATTGTCTCCCCGAAGGATCAGCAAAGAGCTTCTGACCTAGAATTGAGACTAGCGGGAAGCAGCATCTTCGTCGCCCGCATGTATGCCCACCAACATCACTAAACGTCATTCTCTAGCCCTATGTATGCTCCAGACCTAACCTATTGGGATCTCATCCTTCGACTGGGGATCCTGGAACCAGACCTAAGTCCTGCGGTGAGCTGTTTTCGAGACATCGTCCCGGGCTGGGTTCAGGAGGATGCACCCCCCGATTGGTTGTGCCAATGTGGGAGGAGAGACAACCACTCTCCGCAGCGTCTATTGTATATAAGAGGCCTTTTCTTTCAGCATGGCGAATGATAAAAGAACTTTGCACAATATTATCCTATACACCACAACTTTGGACATACGCATCGGAAATGAGGAACTTGCGATGTCTGCCTCTGGTTTGAGTTGAACTGCTTTCTGATGAGGGGCAAAGACATGATCCACCACCTTTGGAGCTGTTATCATGTATAGTCACTCACATCGAGCCTGCTTCTTACACTTTGTTTAGCCACTCGCTAGTTGTGCAACGAGCCCTTTCCCCTTACGGTGTGGTCGTGGCGGAGATGGGGGCTTGGGGTTGCACAAGCCAGGGGGGCAATGGATCTTGTGAGCGCGGGTGGTTGCAACTTTGACGAGGCATGGGATGATGATACAAGCTTTGACCTCGGACTGATATGTCCGATGCGGGAAATAGAGAGCCAAGCATGATACTCGACTTGCTTTGGCGCTATCTCAATAGTATAGGTGTCACAGCAGCTGGCGAGTATCATATCAGGCGTCTTCTCGGTATAACCGAGCTCACGAGGTCAGAATACGACGCGGGCATCCGTTGAGCTATGCATAATGATGTTACTCAAGCCTTGTTGCGAGTTGTGCCCATACGGCGAGCTGGAGAGCCTGTTCCGCTCAAAGAGTGATATACCATGCATTGCATTAGTTTGTCTCTCTTGAACGCCGTTGAGATGAAGTTGTCGATGGTTCTCTAACGCAATTGCGCCGATGAAAGTCAGGTCATCTGATGGGCGGTATGCTTTTGCACTTTGGGGGTTCTAGAGTTGGATATTGCCAAGAAATGGCCCAGCCAGAGATCATTGACTAAAAGAAGATGATTTGATGTTGGTAGCCCGGAATCACCAGTGGCTGCATACAACTAGCAACTTCAATTTGCCCCAACAACGTGCCTTGCATAATCACACGCAGGTGAGCAACCCATACGTTGCTATTGACACGCTGGCCATCCCGAGTCTCAGCCTTGCAATTCCCTCGGTGTAGGCAACAGTCACACGCTTATCACAAAGCCTTGGATTTCCAGCTTTAGCCTTGGTTATATTGCCCCCTGAATAGGCTGACCACTGTGTTGTTCCTGCAGCGTGATACTGAGCAGGTAGCTGCGTGTTACTATTAGCTGAAAAGACTGGATATTACAGAAACACTAGGCTCTCTATTGCCGTACTTCTATCACTGTATCTCCCTCGAACATGTGGCATGGACATAGGGCCCAATGCTATAGATGTCATCTGATGGAAAGAGAGCACGGAGAACAAGCATCAGACATGACTTTATGCGATGAAGAATCGAATTAAGTTTTAACAACTATGTATGTGATATCTCAAATAGTACTTTTTAAATTTTATGGCAACGTGACCGTGCGATCAACACCGTCAAGACGTCAACGTATCTCATCCAGCACAGCTGATACTCATGGGCACGTTTAGAAGACGTTGCCCTTGGTCTGCTTGCGGTCAATGGGCTTGTTGTGCCAGACCAGGACGCAGATGACGATGAAGGGCAGGAAAGCACAACCGGCGATGACCATCTGTCGCTGGACAACTCCGTAGGCGTGGATGACGGCATCGCGGATAGGGGTACCGACTGGGTCGGCCATCTGCTTGATCATGTCGCCGTAGAGAGCAGCAGTCTCGTTCTTGGCGTATTCAGGAAGGGCCTTGTACATCTCCTTGGGGAGGTCGTTGGTCCAGATGGCACCAGAGATACCAAAGCCAATGGCCTGGCCGATGGAGCCGAACATGGAGTAGAGGGCGAGGGCGACAGCAATATCCTGGTGGTTGACCTGCGTCATGATGGCGAGGGGTCCACACATGGCCCAGATACCACCGCAGACACCGTGGAACACCTGGCACATGACGAGGTAACCGACCTCAACGCCGGGGTGACGGAAGTGGACGAGGAGGGCAGTTCCAACGATACACCAGGGGAGACCAGAGACAGCGGGCCAGTAGTATCGGCCGTACCATCGAAGGAAACTAAGGAAGAGTTAGTAAGGAAAATATGCTTCTGAAATAGGTAGTGTAGACTTACAGTCCGATGAAGGGAGCCAGGATGGTCGAGGTGACGGAGAAGGCGTTGAGAGTGTAGCCGGCGAGAGAGACACTGAGGCTGTGGACGACCTGAAGGTACGACATGTAGTAGGTGTCCCAGGCGAAGATGGACATGTTGAGGAAGGCACTGAGACAGCAGGCGCCAAGAATGGTCCTGTTCTTGAGGAACTTGAAGGGGATGTACGGGACCTTGGCGTACCACTTCTCCCAAGCAACAAAGCCAGCAAGACAGACTACACCAACGACGATCATGGCGATGATGTAGTCGCTAGCCCAGCCATTAGGGGCTCGGGTGGCAATGTTCAGGGGGGTCAGGATGAGGGAGAAACCGGCGATGGTGAGAAGCATGCCGACAACGTCAAACTCGATGACGTAGAATTTGGTAGACGCCCATAGGCTACGACCGCTCTTCTCGGGAAGAATACCCATCTTCTTGGCCTTGAACTCGTGGAACATGAAGATGGCGGACACGGGGATGGAGAAGAAGACCAGGATGATACAAAAGGAGCCAAAGGCCCATCGGTAGGTCGAGTGCTTCAGGAAGAGCTCGGCAATCTTGGGACCTCCAAAGGTAGAGGCGAGACGGGGGCTCATGTAGAGACCAAACATGATCATACGGTTGCGGAGGGACGTCATGTCGGAGAGGACGACGTCGATGATGTAGCTGAGACCGACGTGGCCGACCCAGTAAAAGGTGTGGCCGGCGGCGTACGTCTCGACGTTTTTGCAGACGGCCTTCATGATCATGCCGAGGATGATGATGAGGATCATGAGGAGGAAACCCTCGTTACGGCCGCGGATATCAATGATCTTGGCAATGGCCAACTTGCTCACACCGGCGATGATGGAACCAAAGACGCTGGTGACGGCGAGGAGACCGTGCTGGTTGAAGGATGAGGTGACATAGGGCACAAGACTGCCGTGAACGGCCTGCAAAAGAGTATCGACAAAGTTGACCATGTAAAGGCTGAGTGACGTTAGTTTGTGTTGATCACTAAAAACCATGTATGCTACTCACAAGCCAAAGACTGCCCACATCATGGCCGGGGACCAGATCTGGGTAACGGCCTCGACCGCCTTGACACCATCCTGCTTGATGCCACTGTCTTCCGAGTCGCTCTCCTTGTCAGGATAGTCGTTGACCTGGTTCTCGGGGTTGATCTGCTTCTCATAGTCACGCTCCTCGGCTGGCGCCGGGTTGATTTGGGCGGCCATTGTTGCTTGGATAGAGGCCGGTTCGCACACCTGCGGGTACTTGAAAGAGCTTGAAAGGGGAGAGAGTGGGCTTTAGATGGCCAGGGCACTCTGAGGTCTGCGCGGAGAATGAGAGAGCAGAGTGACAGCGACGGTCCGGCTTTATACACAACGTTGCATTCACGTACAGAACGGCCAGACGGATGAGCTCTTGGTCCGTACAGCAGTCAATTAGGGATCGGGCTGGCCATCTTGCTGGATCCTGCAAGGATCGTCTTACAGTTGGACCTTGTCCTGGATGTCCGTCGCCTGTTCCGGAAGTCGGACTAATGCCAAGATGGGCCCCGAACGAGAACGATACAGTAGAGAGCGAGAGTGGGAGAGATGCATCGCAGGATCCATCAGGTCTGTAGGGCGTACCTTCAAGGTGGAGTTGGGCCGCGTGGGTAACAAACATGGGATATAGCATCGGACGTGAAAGCCATGGTGTCTGATTGGGCCGTGTATAGGGAGCTCATGAGTAGATCGTTTCCGTATGGAGTTGAAGGAAGGATTTGTCCCCCATCGGAGGAGCTCGCCTCAAAGGTTCGACACAGTACAAGGATGTTTTTTGTCTCTCAGTCTCTTTTTTTCTGCATTATCAGATGATCTGATAAGCTGATATATCGGGCACAGTTCTCTGTTGATCCCACGCGAATGCTTGGAAGCCAGCCAGCCAAGCAATGCTCTTCTGTGACAACCCAAAAAAATCACACTCCTTCTTCCCGAGCGATTGGTAAAGAGCCTCTCAAACGCGAGTCAGGCAGGGCACTCTAGGGCCCTCTGATGGCCAGGACTCTCTTCTGCCAAGACGCTCGTTCTCGTGGCTTTTTCTCCTCTGGCTTGCATGGTTAGGGCCCCGGCAACCCCGGCTTATGACCGCTCCTCGCTTGCTTCTTTTCATTTTCTCTTGTGGTTCTTCTTGGCGTTTCTGGAGAAACAATGCGAATGGAGATGGTCTGCTCCCTCCATACGATCTCGAATGATCTTTTACCCAAGTAAACGATGAGAAGAGGTTTCTTCTAGTTGTGAGTTTAAGGTGAGGCGTCTCAGCCCTGGCGCTTGTGCGCAAGCGTCGAGGGGCGTCTGCGAGTCGTCGTCTAGAAGTGCCGGGGGTGTGGCTGCTCGACCTCTATACGCAGTTGATGGGAGATAAGATAAGATCAATCAGGCCAAGGCTAAAAGAGGCTCTCGGTTCTCGAGGCGAGGCGTCATTTACATCTGGTACCATCCCACGCATGGCGCTTCAGGCGGGAAGGACTGTCCTTGGGGGCAAACCGGTTACAGTGTTGGCGAACTTCGGCCATTTGGGGTTTCTTGGCCTGTACCGCGTGGCAAGCATGAGACCTGTTCCCTCAAGCGATGGATATCGGTCCTTTCAAGATGCTCAGACCAACTCCGCCAAGTCCACATGGGCCCGCCAAGCCGGACCTTTTTGGGCCAGGGTACGGAGTACATTTGAGAAGAACCGGACAGCCAGTGAGAGTGACTTGTTCATACGTAGGAGGCTTTTTTCTTGCTGTTTTACTACAGTCCCCCCCCCTGTGCGTTGGCTCTCAGTGGCCAACAACACGACCAACAACTGAATTGATCTGGTCAGTCGGCTTGAGCAATATCCGACAAGTCTATACGGCACTGGCATACGCAAGTAATAACAAAAAAACACTCGAAACGGAGGCTACCGGTAGGTCACGCGGAGATGGGGTTGAAAGGAACAAGGTCCCTCCCCCAATGGGTTCGAAAAAAGCGGACTCTACAACCTTCAACCCACCAATGCAACACGAAGTGAATCCTGTTGCCTTTAGATGTGGGAACAAGACCATGTCAATGCTACAATGCCTGCCCAAGATGTGGTCCGAGCTAGAATACGTGGGGGGGAGAGACCTAAAAGCTCAGGCTATACGTAGCATCGGGAATTGACAACGGATGAGGCCCGTCGTTTAGCAGGCGAATGAATCTACCCTATTTCTAGGAAAGCTAATGATCCTGATTGATAACAGAAAGTAATCAATCCTAGACACGCCATCAAAGAGTGGCCCCCCTCGCTAAACATGGTTCCCTCCCACCATGGGGTCGGAAGCATTCGGATGGTTCGCCGAATTTGACAGCCCTGTTGGTGCTCTTTTTTTTTATTCTCCCGGAGAATTTGTATTTGATGAATCATGGTCGTGCTTCCTCGCATCCTTTTTCCCCAAATAGGGAATTGTGGTCTGGCGACTCTGAAAAGTCGCCTCAGACAAGTGACGTACATGGCAATAAAGGGCTCCCCTGATCCTATGCTAGTGTCATTTAGTGCAAGAAATTTTGGATCTGCTAGTTTGTAGTGTAGATAATGATTCGAGATCGAGGGGCATAGTTAACTGGGGGTTGATGGGTCCCGTCCGTATATTGCCGCTTTCAGGAACCATTGCGACCATACAGTTGGACAGACAGACTGTAGCAAGTTTATCCGAGTGTCCGTTCGGTCCCTGTAAGTTACCACAGGAAGATCTCGAAAAATTGGTCAACTTGAAAGCATGAAATATCCAATTTGTCCAAATGCTGCCATCTGCATATGCCAACCATCCAACCAGTGGATGAAATTACTCCCATCACGAGACCAATCCAAAAGAAAACCCCAATGACCCCATGCTCCGCAAGCATTGATACCCTCACCAGAATATCAAACGATCCATGCAAGATTTTCCTGGGTTCTTGCTGCGTGGACCGGGATGCAAGGGTGTTGTGACGGGCCAGGGGTGGTAACGTAAAAGCCGATCTGCTGATGAGCCGTTTACAAAAGGAATCATATCCCGCTCCTGTGCGACATACGGGCTGTCCAATGTCTTCTCTGTTGAAATAATGCCTGGGGTTCTTGCGTGGGGTGACTCGGCGATTTAACCAGTATTGATCTTGGCATATGAGGCCTCCGTTTTAATGGGTTAAATGGTAGTGGCCGAGATCGTAGAGTATGATTATTAGAAAATAAAGGATGTTTAAAGTGGTCTATGAATCGGACAACGGTGGCGGTAGATTCCCGTTGACTGACTCAGGAGTTGATGTCCGATGTGATGCTTGACAACTTGGAAGTTTACGACGAGTTGTAGGCCGACATGGACGAACTCGAAGATTTTGTCTCTTCAAATGAAGTTTAGCGCTCAATGAGAACCTATCAATAAACTCCGGGCTCTGTCTGCAACGCCTAGGATGATCTAGCGAGGCAGTGATATACCCTCCCGCCCAGCGCCCATTCTCCTCATCCTTCGATACAGTCATATGTGATAGAGTAATACAACAGACTGACTATGAGACGCTCCATGGTGGAATCAATTAGCCCACCGGAGTAGGAGTTCATCGTTCGGTCCGGGCTGTCGGGGAGGGGGTAGTCTGGTGGAGAGCGTGGGGTGTTCACCTGCGGCAGCCAAGCAGCCAAGAAACTATTCTAGATCATTTAAAGAAGACATGGATCGGGTGGTACGATTCTGAGGCCTGAAGTAGCCTTACTGGGCACTGGGAGAGGCAGACGGTGGCAACCTGGGGAGTAGGGGTTGGAGCCACGGACGCAGTGTCACTAGCTACCCTGAATTGATGACTAGAGCTCTATTGTAAACCTCACACAGTTGGCAAGAAATAAAAATAGTGATACTTGTAGGCGTATAGACAATCCAGCCTTGGGCGCCTTGGTTGTAACTATCACAGGCCGGTCCGCTCCTGTACCGGACGCTGATGTGACAGCGGTCGTGGGGAGCTTGGGTGAGCAAAGGTCACGCCTAAACGAGAGCCTGCCATAGCAAGAACTGTATATGTACACTTCGGAATATCGATTTACCAAGTTCTTATTGTTCCCACTGGGTATCTTTTGTTGTTGGTTTAAGCTTTAGAGTTGCATCTTCCGCAGCAACCTTGTTTGCTACCGAATCATTGACTCACTTTGACCCGATGTCTTCCTTTGAACACGAAAGCCATAATTTTCACCTCGTTGGGGCTTCGTTATAGGTGAGTGTAAGCAACATCGAGGCCAGTTCACGGACTGGCACCCATGTTTAAAAGACGGCCTGTTGTACAACATAAAGTTACGGTTGTATGCATGGCCATGCTGGTGTATTAACTCCCAAACATACTTTTAGGCGACTAGAAACTTTATGGATGTTAATACAATTCGAGTCTCGTCGCTTCACCATCTGTATCAACACAGAGCTTTCAGCCTATGCAAGCCGCACAAGCAGTTAATTAATCTCTAATCCATCTAATTTACGAAGCACTGAACTTGGATGCGGGGTGTGATTTGATCCTCGCCTGCTATGCTAAGGAATGGCGAGCAAACTGGGCTGAGTAGTAACCATGACCAAAGTAATCTACTCGGCGTGAACGATACCATTAGATGTAATCCTGCATTGCGGAGAGCTTAATTCTACCGGATAGACGTTTTGCGTTTGGGTTTGCGAATGCATATATGGGCTTCCACGGGAGGCTATATATACTATGCCCTTGGATGTTGCCCATAAATACATGGACACTGTATCGGAGCTTGAAGCAGGACAACAATCTCCCAATATCTTCCAAATATCCGAATCAAGACCCCATCGCGCTGTTCCTTTGAGACACTCTCACCTTGACACCTTCGCGAGCCGTAAACAACACCAAGACCACGAGTTTACAATCTTGCCCCCACGACCCTCAGACGCCAAACGAAATGGATCCCTTCCTGTCACTTCCCTCTGAGCTTCGGGTTCAAATCCTGACCCAGCTCCAGACAAGCAGCCTTCACCAGATGACCAGGGCGTCGCCTGCTATGCTCCATGAGTATACGCAATCCAAGAGCTACATTGCTGGGGTTTTTATATCACAAGACTTTGACGATGAACTCATGCAAGATGCCATGGCAGTTCTGACCTTCTCGAATCTGGACGCCCCCGATTATCCCCAGGAGGCCGTTGATCATCACCTCGAGCTGTGGGCGTCGAAGCAGTTCTCCAACCCCCTCGAGACACACCACAAAGAGACTATAGAGGACCTGGACAGGCTACGCATTCGACTTCGTATCTTCATGGGAGATTACGTAGCTAAAGCCATAGCTCGTGTCCCTTTTCGCCAGCACCGCTACCTTCCGAGCCTTTCACCAACACAGGCTGACATTTTTGACGTGGACCGGTTGAGCGACTCGGAGCGGAGGAGATTCTTCCAGGCCTTCTTGAGGTACGAACTTCTCTGCAAAATGCACAGCAAGAGATGTATCCTCGGGATGTATTGGCCCTGGGATTGGACGAAGCTCTGGAAGGTTAGAGGCATTCGTGCTGGGCCACACTGGGAGGTGGAGGCACTATTATGCGTTCACAACTACCTCGAATCTCTCTACGGGGCCATGATTATTCGATGCAACGATGCCAGGGCACGAGAGAAACGTTACCCTTTCCCTCGACAATGGGATGGTTACGACACTCACTGGAGCCGCGAATACTCCGTGTGTCTATCCAAGAGCGAGACCCGCGCCGCGAGCACATTGGCACAACACGGTCTTGACCTCGTCTCAAGTGTGCTAGGGGTTGCTAATACTGGCATTGGTGGCTGCCGTCGTCTTGGGTCATGGTTTAAAGCCTTCACCAATGAGGGCCACACCGGTTTCATCGGTTCCTCGCCCAACACCAACTTGGGCACCACAACTCACGAGGCACCGGGCCTGTACAAGAAGTTGCTCGGCTACCCATCGTTGGATTTCTTCATGAATTCGGAAATTTACAGACAGAGAGCCTGGGCCTTCTTTGATGATGACCGGTTCATGCCTAACCGTGTGACATGGGAGATGTTTTCGGGTCCAGCCTGGCAGGAGGATCTACGCAACAATGACTTGTATGATCACTTCAAGGGACAGGTGGAGACTGTGGACGATAATAACGACTATTTCTCTGAGAGGACGATGGGATATGGGAAGAGAATCGTCCGAGTACCAAGACGGTTCTTTGCCAGACAGCTGGAGAGTGAGTTGGTTGTTTTCTGGCCTGGCTCAATATCCCACAGTGGTACCTATATGCATTCTGGCCTTAATGTCTCTACAGGGCCCTTTGGAGGTCTCTAGTTGGGAATGAGGTTCCGCTTTGGTCTCGTCAAATGGGGCTGTATCGCGGGTTGTTGGTTGATCATGATTGGGGAGTAAGGGAGAGTTGAGGTATTAGAAAACACGATGTCGCTTTGCTTCAATATACATATCGTTAACTTGACTCTCTCATCGATGGTACCTGATGCTGGCCTGTCCCTCTTTATCCGTTGCCTTGCAATCATTGGGATATCTCCAACATGTTATGCGTAGGTCATTAACCTGGTCAATAAAGTCACTTGACTGTGTCAACCAAGCTCTAGATAGGTTTCTCAGTTTCGGGATGACCAACTCTAGCCGGGCAGCATCGTAGTTATCTTAAGAAAACAAGTGAAGACTATTTGTCCAAGCATGTAAGCACGAGGGGCAAAAAGAAAAGCACATTGGTTGTCGGGACTTGAGGTTCTCGTGACCTTCACCCCTGTGTGACCTGGTGAGCTGAGGGTAATCGCCCGAATCAGCAAAAAGAAACTCCGGTACAGGGAATCGAACCCTGGGCTCCGCGGTACTTTTCCCTCAGGTTATGAGAGCGCGAAATGTTAGCCACTACACCATACCGGATGTTGTTGCTTGGAAGAAGAGCCTCAGAGTGGACATTATGGATCTAGGGTAGCCCACTTGATGCAGTGGCTGACTCACTTGGCGCTAATCCCAAAAGTGAAGCTTGTGTGGGTCTGAGGTCACTGTACGTCATCGGCTCATCGTCATGCGCCACACCATCTGGAGGAGCTTCAGCCTTCCCATTTGCACTTCAGTGCATGAACCGTCAATTATTGCAACTGCGCTGGCCGGCACCGTTTTCAAGATGGCGCCGAAAGATGATGATGAAGGATGCTCGAGGGAGGATTTGATGGCCCCCAATAACGAGAAGAGTCTCACGGTCCAGCTTGTCTTGTCCTTGGTCATAGGCGCGTCCGCCTTTTTCCTCTTCTGTGTATGTCTTTCCAGCTTCACCGTCTTTCACGCCTTATCTTGGGCATTCAGTCTCCTCGACATTCTTTATGTACAATTGAGCACAATACTGACATTTAATAGTTCCTGCGCCCACGATGGCCAGCTCTCTACGCCGCACGAAAACGCCGCCTCGATCACACGCTTGGCCTCCCCTCCCTGCCCAATTCCGCGTTTGGCTGGATTCCGCACCTATACAGGATCACCGAAGAGCAGGTTCTCGCATCAGCTGGCCTGGATGCTTTTGTGGTACGAAACAAATCTTGACGACGTATGGGCCAGTGCTGATGAGCCACAGTTTTTGAGCTTTTTCAAGATGTCGACCCGTCTCTTTGCCACCATGGCTTTCTTTGCAACCACTGTTCTCTGTCCCATCAACGTCAACTACAACAATCTTACACTTGACCTCGGATACGGCTTGGGGGGTACCAAGCCCCCAGCCCAAGATCTGTTTGATGCATCAGGTCAATCCTCACTCTGGGACTTGGACGTTGACCCGTTCAAAGACAAAGACGGGGATGATGTGGACCTCAGCAGGGCAAAGGGCTGGTTATGGTCATATGTCATCTTTACCTACTTCTTTGTCGTCTTGACCATATACTTTGTTAACTGGGAGACGTTCCGCATTATTCGATACCGCCAGGACTACCTTGGGTCCCAATCGACAGTTACGGACAGAACATTCCGTCTTACCGGCATCCCAGAAGAGTTGAGGTCTGAGGGTCAAATAAAGAAGCTTATCGAAAAGCTGGATATTGGTACTGTGGAAAAAGTCACCGTTTGTCGCGACTGGAAAAGGCTTGACGACCTTGTGGATTTGCGAGAGACTACCCTTCGAAGTCTGGAGGCCGCTTGGGCAACCTTTCTAAATCGACAGCGCGGGAAAAAGAAGGACAGGCGCCCACAAGGACAGAATGCCAACGGCGCAACTCCCAACGACTCCCAGGATCAAGGGCTGGACGATGAGGCTGGCGAGAACGGACATCTCCTGGATTCGGAACAGGGACCATGGGACTCCGAAGACGAAGGAAGGCCCAAAGTTAACATTCGTTACGGTACTCTCGGTTTGCGGTCCCGAAACGTTGACGCGATCGACTACTACGAAGAAAGACTTCGACGACTGGATGCTAAGATCATTGACGCTCGTGGCAAGGCATACACACCAACCGACATGGCCATCGTTACTATGGATTCGGTTGCCTCTTGCCAAATGGTCATTCAGGCACGCATCGACCCAAGACCCGGCCGGCTTTTGACAAAGCCAACCCCAGCCCCTTCGGACCTCGTATGGAGGAACACTTACTCACCACGTGGCATCCGTCGTCTCAAGTCGTGGGCCATCACGCTGTTCATCACGTTTCTCACCCTCCTCTGGATCTTCCCCACGGCTTTCCTGGCGGGCTTGCTAAGCATCTGCACCCTCAAAAAGGCAGCCCCTAAGTTTGCGGATTGGCTACAAGACCATGCCATTATTCACTCACTGGTTCAAAACGGTCTCCCTTCGCTGGTGGTTTCGCTTCTTAACGTTGCTGTCCCGTATCTGTACGACTTCCTCTCCAACCGGCAGGGAATGATATCCCAGGGTGACGTGGAGCTTTCCCTCATCTCCAAGAACTACTTCTTCACATTCTTCAACACCTTTTTCGTCTTTGCGGTTTCAAAGACTGGATTTGAGTTCTTCGCCGTCATGCGGAAAATCATCAAGGACACCAGCATGCTCCCCCGTGTCATTGCCGCCGATGTCGCGGGGCTCTCCACTTTCTACATCTCCTTTATCATGTTGCAGGGCATCGGTCTGATGCCGTTTAGAATCTTGGAGGCAGGAAGTGTGTTTCTCTACCCCTTCCTTCGGTCGATGGCCAAGACACCGCGCGACTTTGAGGAGTTGAAGCAACCTCCTCCCTTCCAGTACGGCTTCTTCTTGCCCACGGCCTTGCTCGTCTTCAATCTTTGCCTCATCTACAGTATTCTCAACCACGGCTTCGTCATCCTTATCGTCGGCACCATCTATTTCGGGTTGGGATATCTCACATTCAAGTACATGGTACTGTATGCCATGGATCAACCTCAGCACGCGACCGGAGGTGCGTGGCGGATAATATGCCAGCGTATCATCATCGGTCTGCTTGTCTTTGAGGTGGTCATGGTTGGCCAGATTGCAACGCAGAAGGCTTTTATTCAATCTGTATGCATCCTGCCATTGGTGCCATTCTCAATCTGGTATAGCTACTACATCAAGCAGCGGTTTGAGCCCCTCACCATCTACATCGCTCTCCGCGCCATTAGAGCGGACGAGGACCCGGAGGACAGCGCTGCCATGGACGATGCTTTTGAGGAAGAAGATGGCCCTCGACCTTCGCAAGCCATCCTTCGCCGAGGAAGCACTCTTGACGAATACAAGGAAAAGGGGCTCGTTTTTGTGAACCCCAGCCTTGTGGCCCCGTAAGTTCACCAAACCCTCAAGATGACGCGAGCTAACTCAATTGTGACAGGTTACAGCAGCCTTGGATCTACAAAGACCCGCCTCCGCCTCTGCCCGAGAGTGAAACAGATGAACAGGAGCGGCCGATCCTTCAGGGTGTTGATAGCACTCTTGGCATAGGGGACGATAATGTCTGGCGAGACAATGGGGAAACTAATGTTTAACGAGGTTATCATTGAGGAGGAATGCACGAACACGGCGCTTGTCTGGGTGTTATCAAGGAGTTTAAACGTGCTTGATTCCCATAGTTTGTTGAGGTATAATAGGGGTAAGATATCAGTATCCAGATTGTCTTGTTTCGCTGGTTGACGTGAGGCAGGAAGATTCTTCCTTGAGGGGAGGGGACTTTCCGAGGCTAACGCTCTTGCCTCTGATCTTTTTGAGGCAAATGCTTTGGGCAGGAGCCAGGCTCTAAGCGCTTCCTATTCATTCCGTTGCTGCAATGTGACCATCACATCCTCACTTTTCCCTCACCTAACCTACAGACACATACCCTGTTTCATACCCACAGCCTCCATGCGTGGGGGTTGGCCTCAAAACGTCTTCGGAAATTCTCCTATCCAGGGGTGCCGCTTTGGCTCGACCAATACCTCTACAGCCTCATGGGCAAGTCGACTTGAGAATGGCGGCCTTGGCTCTGGTCTCTGGCCCGGGACCCATCCGTGTGGTGCCAGCAGGCGCTGCCAACGTTCAGAGGCTACACGGGAGCGATTATGGCATTCTTGGACTGGATGGTGAGTGGCATCCATCCCCGCTGTGCCTTGAAGCGAGCTAACGAGGAGTCAGAAGACACCCCCCTTTCGACGAGATTACCCTACGAGATCATGCAACAGATCTATCTGTACCTTGATCCAGAAGACTTCAACGCCGCTCGCTTTACATCCCGCTCTTGGTTTCGTGCTGGCCTCTGCCCCTCACTTCTCGTCGAGATGCTCAAGAGAGGAGGATGGTGGAGCAGCCTGCAACAGATTTCGGAACCCCTGAGGATAACACGACCACGCAAGATATTAGATCAGGAGAGATTAATGAGTAAATGGATCTCAAGGGAGTGTGATCTGGCCAGCATGAAAGGAAGCGCGTTCAAACAGGTTGGGTTTACCGACTTCAGTGGCCTTGTTCCAGGTTCCACCACTGCCAGATTGCATGGGACCCTCGTCTTCACCATGAGCCTCTGTGGCCGGTTTCTGATGGTGACGCACGGACGAAGCCTATATGTCTACGAGCTGAACCATGTCTGCTTCAGCAGGCGACTGAGCTGGTCTCTTCCGTTACGGCCGAGAGAGGGCAGACGTCTTGGCATGCTTCGACCAGCAGCGACAGTCGTGTGTCCACGGCGTGTCATATCCTGCAGTATGGACACATCATCAGGACGAAATGCCGTGGCAGTTTTGATGGAGGGCCGCATGGGCATAGTGTGCGATATCATGGCCGAGACAGATGCAGCTTTGACTCAGACACGGTTAAAGCGTTCAGAGGATGACTCTTTTGAGAGCACACCCAATCTGTTCAGCCGCATGCCGGCTGCATGCGTCTGCCGGGACACCCCCGTGACGCAGGCGCCGCGTCTGGAAGAAGGTCCGCGATCGGTATACAGAAGCATCTGTCATGCCAACGACCCGCCACGCTCGGTCGCCATCTGCCCTCACCGCAGCTGCGTGGCCTTTGGCTGCACAGGCGGTATTGAGCTTCACTAGGTGGACGCTCTCACCAACCACGACCTCAGCAGATGGTTCCCGTTGACGTTCCCGAGTGACTTTCTATTCTTCATGCCGGCTCGGAGCGGTATAGACACGGGACAGAAGCTTCGGCTCATCAGTTCTGCCGCGGCGCTCGGTAATCTGCTCGGCCCAGTCGGAAACGCGTTCCAAGACTTCGAGACCAATGTCTTTAGACCTGGGCATAGCGCGGGTGTAACGGTCATGGGCCCGGCAGGTGGAGACGTCATCGTCCATGACATCCACTCGGTAGCTGATCTGCCAAGTCTACGCTCGATGAAAGCACGCGATGCTTGGGGCCAAGAGGCGCGAGACGATGGGAGAAGCAGTGGGATATCGCCCAGCAAGGCAGATCATGATAGAGCTGTCCCCCTGAGCGATGGAAGCCACATCTTGTTCACGGATCCCAAGACAGGGTATCTTTGCTTGGGCACTGATGCACCAGCAGGGTCGCTGGATCGCTTAATACGCAAGGTCTGGTTCCGTCCTCCAACCAATGCATCGTCACCGTTACCCGTGTTATACGCAGCTGGGGCAGACACACGACATGGGGTCCGTGTCGTTGCAACATTTTCAGTCGACGGTGGAGATGGCATGCAGCTCAACTCTGATGAGGTTGCCACAGGCTGCGGCTCGGGCCCACAGAAGGCCATGGACGCTGACAAGCAGATGATTGTCTTTTACACGATACCTCCTGACCTGTTTCTTGCCATGTCTCGAGGTCGATCGCGTCACAGATGGACGAGGACAACCGAGGGTATCGAGACGGAAATGGATGGCTTATCGGAGTCGATGGACTGGCGGACTGAAGGAAGCTACGGTGACATTGACTTTGGCGATCCGTCTTCAGAGGCCACGGCTTACCCACTCGAGATTAGAGGGCAAGCCGTAGCTATCTGCAGCAATCTAGTGGAGCTGGCCCTAGATTCGGGACCCGACATGGTTCTCTGGGCGTTCAGTGCACAGGGGTGGGCTAGGGCGTGGGCCTTGCATGCCGGACGGGAAGACGCGTTTAATCACACAGTAGTCCAGCAGGATGGAAGTCTGAGACAGGTCGATCGAGAGGGAGACTACACCATGGCCCAAGTGGAGCAGACTTCTGCCGCTTCGGGGGTGGACGGGAAGGGTCTTGATGGGGTCCATGGAGCAACGGGCACGACTTTTGGATGGAATCAGCCATGCGTGGAACGAGACCGCAGTTTGAAGTCCGGTGAACAAGGTGACGGAATGGATGGCACGGTGAGCGTGGAGCTGGTGGAGGAGGTGAACGGGATTGCGAGAATAGAGGTGGAACTGCGTTGAAGTCGAAACGAGACGAGACGAAGGTCTCGGCAAGGGTCCGGAACAGGAATAGAGATTGCATTATCAATTGATAGCATCGATAATAAACAGGGTATCCCGAATACTGTAATAACCGGGGGTTATTACCGAAGATTGGGCAGTCCCTTGGTCGGGTCCGGTCCATGACGTTAGTTCATGTAGCTTGAGCCTCTAGCATGGGTCTTGGGTCTTGGGTCTCAGCCCAGTTGGAAATCCGTTCCGATGACGGCGCGGCCGAGAGGGTTCGGGACCCACATCGGCGTCGTCGGGTCCGAAGTGGAGACGGTGAGCTTCCGAGATCTACATCGGGCCAAGGCCGAGGAAGATGATGAGTGTAAAGAAGACAGAAAGGGAGGGAAAAGAAAAAGACACAAAAAAATTCCCAAGAGATTGGGAGATCGGCAGGTACACGAGCCTCTGGATCTGAGGCTCATTACCCCCTTGAAAAAAAGGAAATAGCAAGGAAAAGATGAGAATTTCGTCACAGGGAGATATTTTGTGGATCTCGAAAAAAGGCAGCCCAAATACCGAGAAATCTCCAAGCTAAGCTAAACCAGCCAACCAACAGCTTTACACGCCCGTGCAAAACCCTTCCCAGTCAAAATCTGTTATCGGCCTGGTCCTAGTTCATCGGATGGAGCCGCAAAGAAAAAAGCAACATGGATTGGATACGGTTCGCAGCCGCATGGCTCAAAGTGGGGACTTGCATACATCGAGAAACGTGCATTCCCGGGTGGCGACGCGCGATGGAAATTCAGGAACAGAGCGGCGCTGCTCCGGCTTTCGGGTGAGGTCGTTGTTGTCTCTGGTATCATCTGGTGAATCTTGATTTTTTCCATCGGCGAGGGAGAGAAACTATATAGAGGCCTTGTCTCCCCCCCCCCAGAGGAAAAAAGAGTTTGGTTGACAACATTGAGATATCAATACATTCCTTCATACCTTGATTGGTATTTCATAATAACCATATTCCTTTTTACTTCTTGCTTTCATTGAAAACTGGTTTTACTCAAAAAGTATTAACCCCTTTCCAATATCTCACAACAATGTCAACAAACATGAATTCAAATCACTCAAATACATCATCCACAACACTCCCCGGCGACTCGAGCCGCGAGGACGACGACCACGTCGAGGCGACCTTTGCCCCGATCGCTACACACGCCAGCGCCATCAACCGAATCCGTCGATCCCTCTCCCTCGCCAGGTCAAACTCCAACGGTGCAGACCTGTCTCGTAAGGAGACGAGGGATCCGGATCTCGACATCGACCTTCCCTACCGTACACTCAGCGCAGAGGCGAACCTCGATGAGTACCGCGTTGAAGTTCCAGGTGGTACCATTCCCGGTCCTGTCGAGCCCCCTGCCGTGGCTAGGCAGTCTGGTCAGAAGGAGGGGGAGAGGAGGTACAAGCTTGTCACCTTCACGCCTAATGATCCTGAGAATCCCAAGAACTGGAGCAAGGCTTACAAGTGGTGGTGCACCATGTGTGTCGCCGTCACCTGCTTCGTCGTAGCCTTTGCTTCTTCAGTTATCACTGCCGATATCAAGGGTGTCACTGAGGATCTCCACGTGAGTGAAGAGCTCGCACTCGCGAGTGTATCGCTTTTCGTCGTGGGTTTCGGTGTTGGCCCCATGATCTTTGCTCCCCTATCTGAGATTTACGGCCGAAGAGTCATCTAGTAAGTTCTTTCACTCTCTACTGATAATAAGGTTGTGGTGTTAACTGTGTTTTAGCGCATCTACTCTCCTCATCGCCGTCATCTTCATCATCCCCTGCGCCGTTGCCAAGAACATTGAGACTCTTCTCGTCTGCCGTGCCATCGACGGTATCGCATTCTCTGCTCCCATGACTCTTGTCGGCGGTACACTAGCCGATCTCTGGAGAAATGAGGAGCGAGGTGTTCCCATGGCTGCCTTTTCCGCTGCCCCCTTTATCGGCCCAGCCAGTAAGTAACAACTCCGCACTCAAAGATTAACACTCACTAACAAACAACAGTCGGTCCCCTTGTTGGTGGTTTCCTCTCCGATGCTGCTGGTTGGCGCTGGCTTTACTGGATCCAGCTTATCCTCGCTGGTATCGTCTGGGTTCTCATCACCTTTACTGTCCCTGAGACCTACACACCCACCATTCTGGCTCGTCGCGCTGCCAAGCTCCGCAAGGAGACTGGCGAGGCCGACCACGTCACTGAGCAAGAACTTGATATGCGACCTCTCTCTGAGCGTCTCCGCATCTTCCTTATCCGACCCTTCCAGCTTCTGTTTGGCGAGCTCATCGTCTTCCTCATCTCCCTCTACATGAGTGTCCTGTACGGTCTTCTCTACATGTTCTTCGTCGCCTTCCCTATTATCTACCAGAAGGGCAAGGGTTACTCCTCCGGCAAGACTGGTCTCATGTTCATTCCCGTCGCTGTTGGTGTCGTCCTCTCCGCTCTCTGCTCTCCCTTTGTCAACAAGCACTACATCACCCTCGTTAACAAGCACAACGGTCACCCACCCGCTGAGGTCCGTCTGATCCCCATGATGATCTCGTGCTGGTGCATCCCCATCGGTCTTTTCATCTTTGCCTGGACTTCCTACGCCGACCTCTCCTGGGCTGGTCCCGCCATGGGTGGTTTCCCCGTTGGTTTCGGCTTCATCTTCCTGTACAACGCCGCCAACAACTACCTAGTCGACTCTTACCAGCACCAGGCCGCTTCCGCCCTGGCAGCCAAGACCTGTATCCGAAGTTTCTGGGGTGCCGCCGTGGTCCTGTTCACTGAGCAAATGTACGACCGCCTCAACGACCAGTGGGCTTCTACTCTCCTTGCCTTTATCAGTCTCGCATGCTGTGCCATCCCCTTCTTGTTCTGGAAGTTCGGTGCCAGAATCCGTCAGCGCAGCAAGTACGCCTACGCCGGTGACGAAGATGAGACCGACGATATTGAAAAGGCCAAGGGCCGTGGTGTCACTCCTGGCGGTGCTTCTCCCCGTACCGACCCTGATCACGATGAGGACTTGCGACGCGCCAGGAGTTACGTCAGTAACCCCTAAGCGAAGCGAGTAACACAACAACAACCAACACATACAACAAACATTCCTTACTATCCTTCAAGGATACCTACAACAACTATAGACATAGACTGGATGGTGTGATATAGAGAAAATAGCCAAGGGGCTGGTGGTAATGGGCTGGGTTATGCACAGGCTTGGTTTACAAACATAGGCTTTGGTTATGCCCTTGGGGGAGGAACACGTCGTTTTAAAAAGCGTTTACTTGGATATTTAGCATAATACCCTCGATTTTATATATAAAGAATATTTTTGAAAAAGCGCTCCGACCAGTGTGTGCGTGAGTGCTTCATTTTCTCATATCCCCCCTTGATCTAAAGCATCCAGCGTGCTGACCATTTGCAGCAAGCTTCATACAAAGCAAAAGCCTTCTATAATCCATTTTGTCGTCGTATCTCAGTCATCAAAAAGGAAAAAAGCAAAAAAACAGGAAAAAGTCAAGCAGAATACATGCAGAAGAAAGATCACATGTTGCTTCCCATGACCAGACCCAGCGGTACGGTCTCGTTGCCAGGGGATAAAGGAGGTGTTCATGCGGGCGGGCTTCGTCCGGCAATGCTCGGCAACACCGAACGAGATCCGCGAGTGCATCCAAGGTGGCATCGGCATCCAGTGGCGAGGCCCACTTGAACAAGGCAGGGATTGTATGTTGGGTCTTGTTTTGGTTGTGGTGTGATCAAGAATGTATAAGCCAAGGTGTGGGCTGAAGGAGTACGACGACAAGGTCGACAGACGAGAGAGAAGAGAGAAAAAAGGTCTTAAATGGCTCGCACGGGCAGCGAATCGCGGCGGCGCATCTTCAGATCCTTGGTCAGCGAGTTCTTGCTCGTCTTGTGGGTGATCCAGTCCTCAAGGTTGTTGATGGTGCACTCGGCAATCTCGGTGAGGGCCTCCTCGGTGAAGAAGGCCTGGTGGCCGCAGACGACCACGTTGGGGAACGTCATGAGACGCATCAGCATGTCGTCCTGGATGATGTGCGAGGAGTGGTCGTTGTAAAAGAGCTCACCCTCGGCCTCGTACACGTCGAGCGCGAGGCCTCCGATGTGGTTGGTCTTGAGCGACTGGATGACGGCCTCGGTGTCGATGAGGCCTCCTCGCGACGTGTTGACCAGCATGGCGTCCTTCTTCATCAGCGCAAGGCTCTCGGCGTTGATGATGTGGCGTGTCTGGTCCATGAGGGGACAGTGGAGGCTGACAATGTCGCACTCGGGGAGAAGGTCCTCGAGGTCGCGGTACTCGCCATACTCCTCAAAGGCGGGAGATGGGAAGGGATCATAGGCGAGGAGGGTGCAGCCGAAGCCCTTCATGATGCGGGCGGTAGCAAGACCAATCTTGCCAACACCGACGATGCCGACCGTCTTGCCGCACAGCGTCTTACCGAGAAGACCGTCGAGAGCAAAGTTGCCCTCACGGACACGGTTGTAGGCGCGGTGTGTCTTGCGGTTGAGGGTCTGAATCAGAGCGACAGCAAACTCGGCAACAGCCTCGGGCGAGTACGAGGGTACGTTGGCGACCATGATGCGCATGCGCTGGGCAGCGTCAAGATCGACATTGTTGAAGCCGGCGCATCTGAGGAGGATAGCCTTGACGCCAAACTCGGACAGAGCGGAGATGACATTGTCGTTGACAACATCGTTGACAAAGACGCAGATAGCGTCGGCACCCTCGACCAGCGACACCGTGTCCTCGTTGAGGGCGAACTCGTGGAACACAAGCTCGATGCCCGACGACGAGTGCTTCTCACAGGCGACGACGGCCGACAGGTACTTTTTGTCGTAGGGCTTTGTGCTAAAGACGGCGACCTTCATTTTGATGATGATGTGTCAAGGAAACAAGGATAAAAGTGAAGAAAAGAGGTAATTGTTGATGAGAGGTATGTGGTGTTGCGCGGGGTTTGTGATAACCTTGGAAGCCTCGTTCTTGGCTACCTTATTTTTCTCCACAAGAAAGTATGATGTCCCTCTTCTACGCTCTTGATGCGTGTGGAAACACACAGAATTAAATACTCTAACCCTCTATCAACCCCCCAAGACGAAAACAAAAACACTCCCTCATCAAGCGGGCGTCCATAGCCTCGCGCGACGACATCTGCTCCCAATGATAGAGCCCATGTGCTTCCATCATCAGGCCATGCAATATCCAAGCTTGGACGCCAAGTGAGTGCGTGCGTCGTAAGGGGCTGGCACAGTCATCTTTTTTTTTCCCTTCTTCTTGGTCGAGTCGCTGCCCAACGTATGAGCAGAGTGAACGTTTTCGGCTGTGCTGTATGACTGGTTTTGGGGGTACTTGCTTGATTGTTTCAGGGGGGGCTGAGTTAAAAAGCTGTGATGGATGCATCCGGATGTCGATATGTATCTACCCGTTTAGTGTCTATAGCGGTAGATGCTCGGAACCCACTGCATCTCCGTCTTCGTATCTCGATAGATTCCCCAGACGCAAAACCCATCTCTCACCCGCACAAAACATCTGCGCATCTCATCACCAACATCGGCCCTATACAAACCAGATACAAAGAAAACTCTCCTCCCCCCTGACTCGTCAACCCTTGTCCACTAAACCATCCCCTGTTCGGCGTCCGGCCCCCCGGTGCCGACGGAAGGGTTCGTGGCATCGGCCGATATGCATGGCGAACGCCGCGCCCGCTTCGCAGAGCCTCACTACTACAACTGGTGCCATGTCAATCATCCCACTCCCCAATCTTGTAATCTTAACTTCTATCTCGCAGCGCCGCGGCACCGGGTCCCTAGTCTCCCGCCCTTGCCAAGGCGAGGCTGTACTTGATATGCAACCATGCGGGAGCCGCCGACTTGTCGTGAGATCTCTGGGCCCAGATTTATGGAATGTTTCATAGATTTGAGTCTAGGTGACTGTTTGCATATCTTTAGTTATGAATCTTGATGCGCTCCTGGTGATTTATGCAGAAGCACAAGCTAGCTCGTTTGCTTCTAGCAACACCACAGCTTGCGGACCTCACAAGACGTTTGGTCAAACAACACGAAAGAAAATCAGACGTTTCTAAGCTATTTGATTCATTAAGACTGTCACTGGAAAGCGCTGCTCACAAGTACCTCTTGCTCAATCAAGGACATGTTCACTCCTTCCTCATCCCCTTGACTCAGCCTTTATCGTGCTTCCAGACATTAGCAGAACCAAGACGCACCATCCATCAACAAACTTCACGTTTCACTAAGACATCATCAACTATCTAGCAGTATGTCCAAAACGTCAAGCCCCCGAAGCCTAGTCGAGGAGGACTCAACTCCCTCTTCGTCTCCCCACAACAACGCCTTTGGCCTTCTATCACCCGACGACGCCGCCGTGGAGGATGCCTGGCAGGAGAAGGTGCAGCGCGAGGGTATTCGCCTTGAAGATGAGCCGTGGTACATGACCTTTCCGGCCGGCATCAAGTGTCGTAAGAACATAGCCTACTATGAAAAAGTCGCACGAGAAGACCCAGACCCCCGTGAGGTTCAGAGAGCCCAAAACAAAGTTGACTGGGGCAACCTGATTGAGAGACAAGTCATGTATGCCGCCAGTGGCGAGCGTAAGAGAATCAGCCCTGAGGCCGCGAGGGCGCGGGAGGAGCAGTTTGTCAGAGAGATGGAGGACCTGTCCCGGAGAATCTTGTCGTCCCGGAAACACACGATCACTAGGGAGGAGGCTGGGGAAGATAATGCCGGTGGCTGGGATGCCCCAAAGAAGAAGAGATGCAAGGGGAAGAAGCGATCCAAGGGCAAGAAGAGTACCCAGAAGACCCAGGCGAGTGGCCCTTATCCCATTGACGGCATGTTTCGATAGCTAACCAGGAGCCTCCTATAGCCCGGCTCTTCGACTGAATCTGCCATCACTCCCTGCGACAAATCTTTGTCCAGAGAAGAGCTTACTCTTAAGAGAGCCCGCCGTCAACTTTTGCAGCCCCCTCGACAAGACTGGTCTCTGGCAGTTACTATGGAGCAGAACAATGCTCTCTCCCTTGCTTTATTGCTATCTCATTTGGAGAGCAAGGAGTGAAATGGTGGCACATGGATGGTTTCGGTGAGGACTATCACTTTAGAGGAGTAGCCGAGAGCAAAACACTTTCGAGTATGAAACAAGGTATCGTTGTTTGATAGTTCTATCGGTTAAAAGACCCGAGAAAGCCAAAGTGGACACTAGATAGCTCATGCAACATGCATCCAAATCGCCACTTCCCCGGACCTACACAACTTGCCTGCATTTCTCCAGTCATGTAGATCCCATGTCAGCCCTACGAAGACGAATCCTCCCGGTGGAGAACGCCGGCAACTCCGGGCCGGTCAGGGGGTGTCGCCGTAATACTGCGGGGCCGCGGAGATGATGCCGGTGCCGGATCTTCGGTGCCAACGGTCACTCGTTGAAGGATGCATGCAGTAGTAGGCCCGTTTATAGAGACTACAGGGGTTATCTTATCTCTGTATCTACCGTCTATAAGTACCACTGATTGTGTAATCCTTCTTGGGCCCCTTGACCGTGTACTCGATCCCCCATTCCTTCAAGTTCACTGCCTGGAACGCAAAGTTGTACTTGACGTTGTAGTAGTCGTCGATACACAAGTGTCCCGCCTTGGCCGCCCATCCCTTTTCAGTCGCTTCGGTGAACTCGATCTCGTGGAAGAGGTAATCGGCTCGCTTCAGGTCGTCAGGTTTGGCGAACCACACGCTCAGCACGTCCTTGAGCTCGTCATATCGCCAGACATACCGCCGCGTCGCCTTGAAGCCGAAACCCTGTTCTGTCTTGAACTCGCCCTCCTCGATGTAGAGGTATTCCATGCCGAGCTCATCCACTTCTGGGGATCCATCTGTGGGGTTGGCAGCGCACCGGAGACCATCGCTGGTCTTCTCACGGAGCAGAAACTGCGCCGTTCCGCTAAAGTGGCCACTGGGGTGCGTGGGAAGCTTGCTGATCAGGTCACGCTCAAGTTTCCATGTTCCCAGCAAGCTTCGGAACGCGGCGTGAGCCACGAACCTTGGGGACGAGAGTCCATCAGTCGCCGTCTTGTGAGTCTGCTTGAGAGACTCCATTGCGGCATCTTTCGACTCTTGGTCGTCATTGGAGTTTGAGAACCTCGCTGGAGTCAGCATGTCGAGTGGTTTGTCGTTATGCGGGAGGCTAGGGACGGGAGGTGTCAGGGGCTCTTGAATCTTCATTGAAAGCGCCTCGGCAAACTCGTCCATGAGATAAAGGTAATCTCCCATCGGGAACTGCGATGTGCGAGGATCGTCCCGAAGGTCGAGCGTTCGTTGGATAGATATATCATCACGAAGCTTGTCCTGGAAGATTTGCGAAGAACGGCCTGGGGTGACATTGTCTGACCACAGTGCCGACACGAATCGAGCCTGCATTTGCATGACGCCCCAGTAAGGCGATCGATAGAAGCCGACAGATCCTAGACCTGGAACCTCGGGATGATGAGTGCCATGGAAGGCCAAAGCGACAGGCTGGTCGATATGCTTAGGTGAGTGCTGAAGTGTCTTCAAAACATCGTCTGAAAGGAAACTCAAACAAGGCGAAGGGTCAAAGCCCGTAGCCACAACCACCGCCGCAATGTCTTCAATCTTGGTGCCATCGGATAGAGTGGCTGTAGAACCCTCGAGGTCCTCCACTTTGCCCTTTGTCAACTTAATCATTCCTGATCGAACAAAGTCAGAGTACCAGAAACTACAAGCCATGTAAGGCTGCTCCGTATCGTTCGTCTCGTCTATCTTGAGCAGAGGAGAAAACTCGGACTGATCAGTGCCAATGACGTTCTTGTAGAGGCCGTTCAACATCTTGGCTCTCTCCTCGGTGATGTGCCCCTGCATGTTGACCAATGGCTTGGGGCGGTTGTTGAGATTATAAGACCCAAAGTCGAAGGGCAAAAAGGGAGCCGCTGGCTTTGTTGACTGCAACATGTCAGCGCTTCATCTGGATACTGTGATGCCTGCCTACCTTGGGGCTGGAAAAGAGAGGAAACACCCAGGTTGGGCGTTGGATGACATTGTGAATCTCGTACTTGTCAATATCGGCGATTTTTGACGCATCGGGCGAGTTGATCTCTGATGAGAGATGCGATGCGATTGTGCCAGCGATCTCAACGCCAGACATTTGGCCTCCGACAATGAGAATCTTGCCCCCACCAGGACGTCCCTTGCCCAAGAGACTCTCCAGATCTCGATAACTGCTGCTGTGAATAATAGGAATGGTAGATTCCTTAGCAAGACAATCAGGAATAATAGGCTTCCCGAAGAACCCAGATGCCACAAGAAGATGATCAAAGTGCTTCGTCTCAGACCCGGTGGTGATATCCCAGCCTTCGGATGAGCCCTGCGGACGCTCAGCTCGCTCCACCTTTGTCCCAAGCTTAAGCTCAAAGTCTGGGTTACCAGTGAGGAATCGATCGAGATACTTCTCAAGATATTTCCCAATCATCCATGCTTGCGGAAACTGAGGCGCCGCATCGTCCCAGGCCAGCTCAGAGAACTGCACCGTGTGTCTGCTCTGGTTCGCCCACATGAGTGGATGAACCTGTCTCTCCGTGTCATCCTTTGAAGTCGGCCAGAGACCCCCAACATGTTTCTGAGCATCAAAAACTGTAACCTTGAATTCCCCGGGGGCAGTGTTATGAAGCAACGTCTTGGCTGCGACGAGTCCCGAAGGACCAGCACCTATCAATAGATTATCAGTGAGGGACTCAAACTCGGTGAGTGCACGTCACCTACCAACAATGCAAACAGTCTTTGCCATATTTCTCGCAGCAAAAAAGTATCTAATCAGCGTCATATAATGCCGAGTCGGCGTAATGTGATCCCTGCTCAAAGCTCTCTCTCAAGCCAGGATTGGAGGCAGGGTTTGAGCGATTTGTAGAAGAGACCTTGTCGTACGACTTTGCTGGCCGATTTGCATTAGAAATAGCCGTCGATTTGCCTCCACAACACTCCCACGCCTAAGAAACGACTTTGACTGCAGCCTTGGTTCAAGGGAGAGGCTCAGTTGATATAGCAAGCAGTGAGTGAGACGTGAGAAGTAGATGCCCCTAAACGGCTTAGTCGATGTACACCCGCAACTCCCGAGATCGTCGAATTCGAAGCTGACTAAGCACTTGTCTCACGAGAAGCGTCATGGTGTTGATTTCGACACATCGAAGCCCATGTGAGAAATGGTATTTCTAACAATATTATTTCTGTTGAGAGATTCATGGTTCTATGAAGTCCCAAATGCTATTACTTGGCGTGTTCGATTGTGGCATGAATGTATTCACTCTTTACCCCAACCATAATAAGACAACCCTGGGTGGGAGCGCCGTGTTAAAGACTGGGGTTTCGGTCAATGGCAATTATGAGCACTGCTAGTATTACACCTATTTTAATACTACCATTATAAATCACTCGCTTGTTCCTAGATGATATTCCAGCATTACAAGTAAGCTTATGATCTATATGGATATCTGATGCTGCAAGAGAGGCACTACGCATCTAGCCCGCCCTAACTAACACTCACTACTCTACATCACCATCCTCACTTACACCCGACTCAACTCTCACATTGAGCCTATTCATCTTAACCAAATAAAACAAAGTCATGAAAAATTCATACTTCAACCCGCTGCGGCTTGTCGTTTCCATCACCGCCTGAACCCATCATGCCATGGCCCATCCAGATTAGAAATACAAACCCCGCTCCCTCGCCAATGTCGTCATACCCACTTGCGTGATTGACCAATCCTCTGTAAACATTGAAGCTTAAAATCACCAGTCTCTCGGATTTAAGAAAGCATTGTCCCTTGACTTATAGATTTTCCACCAAATCAACTTTCCAAGGACCTTGAAACCTCATCAATACTGTAAAATGGCTTCTCACCACGTCCTTATCCTTGGCGGCCACGGCCACGTCGCTCAGCACCTCACTCCCCTCCTCCTCAAGCGCTCCTGGACCGTCACCAGTGTCATCCGCGCCTCGGAGCAGGTTCCAACCATTGAGAAGCTCGGTGCCGGTCTTCCCGGCAAGCTCAACGTTCTCGTCCGCAGCATCGAGGATGTCACGTCCCAGGACAAAGCTCAGAGCATCCTGGACGAGGTGAAGCCCGACTACATCGCCTGGAGCGCCGGTATGTTTAGCCTTGATCCCAATGAAGCTTTATATCATGATACTGATGAAATACAGGTGCTGGAGGCAAGGGCGCTCCCGACCGGGTACGCGACTCACCAACTCAAACTCCCCTCATGGTCTAGCTGCTAATTCATCCTACAGACCTTCAAGATTGATCGTGACGCAGCAATCCACTTCATCAACGCCGCTGCCACAGTCCCTACCATCACCCGCTTCCTTCTCGTCTCCTACCTCGGCTCTCGCCGCGCCGGTGCCTCATGGTGGCCTGCTGGCGAGTGGGATGAGTTCCACAAGACCGTCAACAATGGCGTCCTCGCAAACTACTACAAGGCCAAGATTGCAGCCGATGAGGCCCTGTATCGTGTCTCCAAGCAGAGCCCTACCCTCATTGGCCTCAACCTTCGCCCCGGAACCCTTACTCACAACCCAGCTACCAAGGTTGAGCTGGGAAAGACGGCACATCTATCATCAAAGGACGGTATCAGCCGCGAGGCAGTCGCCAAGGTTGCCTCGGCCCTTCTTGCGGCCGATGGTGTGAAGAACACTTGGCTTGATCTCCTCGATGGTGACGAAGAGATTGATGCTGCCGTGGAGAGAGTTGTGCGAGAAGGCGTGGATGCGGCCGAGGGCGAAGCCATCTACGATGCCTAGGCTGACAGTCCTAATTCAAAACAAGTCTGTCATGATCACGACAATGAATGACCAAAATTATGAATAAATTTCATGCTAGACTCATTGCAGTTCCTTTATGGCATACCGAGATACTTCAGTCGCTTTCCCCTCTGCAGCTGACGATTGAAATAACAGTTAACTTGCGTGCGCTATGTTTCGCCTTGAACACCATTTTGCCAAATAAAATTCCACCAAATGATAGTTGATCCGGTTCCAAATGGGTATCAAACCTCCTCCAGCTTTCCATTCCGCAGACTGTTCATCTGCCCCTGTTGAGCTCGCTCAAAGGTGTCCCGGTGCTCGACCCTCAAAGAGCCCAGTCCGCTGTCAAGGCGAATCGCCCCAGGAGCCTCGCCGCGCCTCCGAAACAACTGGGCCTTGACTGCCCGGACCTCTTCGCAAAACGTCTTCCAGCTCGTAGTGAAGTAAATAAGGGCGTTCCACACACCTTGGAGCGGGAGCACGCACCCACTCGCAACACTCAGAGGGAAGCTGATCTTGTCATGGTGCGTGAGGCTGTAAAGCCGGTTGACCGAACTTGGGATCCAGGTAATTAGGACTGCGAAGCCGAAGATGAAGCTAGTTCGCAAGTATGCCATCTTGACGGGGTCGAGTCGCTTGAGTTTCAGCGAAGCATTTGACTTGACGGCCCGGAGTCGTGAAATGATCGTTGGCGGTGGGTTTGGAGTACTGTCTGAGGTGCATGTCGTCTCGAATCTCTGGGGCCTGGTAGGAGTGTTCGGCTCGAGGTGCTCATAGGATGCTGGCAACGCCCAAGATCGAGCGCGGTTGGGACTCATTCCGGGATGAATAACACCTGGCATGGCGGGTTCGTCCTGGTGCTTCCGTCTCGGCACAGAAGATGTGATCTGAACCTCCGTAACAGCTGTGCCATAAAACTCCTGGCGGCCAGTAAGGTTCTAGAGACAGTGGTCAGTGTTTCCTCTGTCAGTGGTACTGGTAGAGGGCCTACCGCTTCCGAGGATCCCTTGGCGTCACTGCTCGAGTATGGGTTGTTGCTGTTCTTTTCTCCACTTCCCAATCGATCTGCTGCGACGTTTCTGAGAAGGTTTCGGTGATGAAAGACGTGAAACCCGACCGCGATGTAGATGATAATCGACAGCAGTGAGAAGATCCAGATCGGGATGTAGTACGAGTACAGGCGGACAAGGCTCCAGTCAGTTCCGATCCAGCACCACAGCTGAAATCGGTCAGTTTACTGGACCAGATATGAAGTGTTGAGGTAAATTAGTAAAGGAGGCTGTCACGTACCGTTGCATCTCCGAAAATGAGGCCGTCGGGGTGGCCTCGAACAGAGATGAGAACGATCGCAGGGATCATAGGACCGCCGAAACAGATGACACAATAAAGCCAGGCGTACTGTCGAAATGTTCGTGGGTTCGCGTTGAGAAAGAAGACGAGAAAGACATTGATCGCCATGGCAAAAGACCACCAAGGATCAGACTGCATGAACCTATCACTCAGGTTAGCAACACACACCCATTCACCAGCGGAGGAACTGCACCATTCAAAGATGAAAGCCTGAGCCTGGCAAAGAGTAGAATCCTCGCCTCTCTCAAGTCCGTCGTATCCTATCATCGAGGCCACACTGGCGCCGGCGTTGGCCATAGAAGCGAAGAGGAGAAAGAGGTTTGGGGTGGTCCGGAGCTTCTTGAACGCCCAGTAGGTCAACATCACCAGAGTGATGGCCACCATGGAGCATCCCGCTCCGACTCGCTCGATCGTGATGAGAACATCGATTTCCTGAGGCGAAAATGCCTGACCCTTCTCTGGGCCCTCCATGTTGACGGCGCTTGATGCCTCGAGGCGGTCGTGGTGGTGGTTGAAAGAAAGACGAGGAGAGGTGAAGCACCACCAGAGCGGGGAGGGGGATGAAATGAGCGGAGTTGAGGCAGGCGCGAACCTCTTAAAAAAAGAGATATCGAGGTCGCACCTTCTACTCGGGAAGGAAGGAAGGCAGGCACAGTGCGTTGTGATAGAGTTGGCAGGTGCCACCAGTGGCAACCAGTGCAGGTACTCCCGAGGGGCTCCTATTGAATCACAACGAGGGAAAATGTCACCGAGAGCTTCCGAGAAAATAATCGAACGATGCCGATTCTTGTTTGCTTGCAATTGGCCTCTTGTGACCACAATGGCGTATTCGGGGGCCTATCATGGTCGTTGGTGTTGGCGTTTGCGTGAACCACTTGAATAGCACATTCTCACATAGAGCCCATCATGGAAAGGGAACATGTTGGCAGCTGGGTTAAACAATCTATTGATCGAATTTAGTTTGTATGTTTGAAAAGGACGCAAGACCAGAAGTCGACAATATGTGTGAGGTTCTCCTAAATCTGGGGTATATATCCAAGTGTGCACAAAAGTGTCACCGAGTACCACCACACCCCGTAAGAAAGTTAGTGCCCGTTGACCTCGGCCATTATTTCCATCCAATTGGACATTTTGTCAAATCTTTAGCAACTCGGCCTAATTCCTGGCCATCGAAACAATTAGTTCTGGTTGTGACTTGCCCAAGGCCGGCAAGGAGCAACCCCCATTCTATTGGTTCTTGGAAGATCGACGCCCAGATAGGTACCTCGGTTTCACAATCCCGCGGCCCCCGACAGATTCCAACTCTGCGTTGTTATTATCGCTCTCCTCCATCTATAAATCCATTATTCGCTTCAGTCACGTTAGGTTGGATGATGCTAGTCGCAAGGTCTGTCCTAAAACGTCCCCAAACCGCGCTGTCAAGAGCCTGCATCCTCCGGCTTCTATCCCCAGCCCCGCGTTGCGGAGAACATCACATCGGACCGGCAATCAATATCGCGACTCATCGTCAACCTTTCTTCAACCATCCATTTTCATCACGAGCTTCATCCAAAATGGCTTTTCCTCCCAACGACAGTACCCTCTTATGCCCGGCTCTCAACGTCCACTTCCCAGGCACACCACCTGACCTCTTTGCCTCTGAGCTCACCTTCTTCGCTTCTGTGCCTTGGACAGCGTCTCTCCTATCAGCTCCAAACACAATCCCCTTCCTTCCATCATGTCGCAACCCGGCATCATCAGCACATGACCAGCTCTTTGGTCTCACTCTCAACAACGAACGCGGTCTCTCCCATCTCATCAGCTTCTTCCATGCCCCGAGCACCGATGTCGCCAAGGACCCCTCACACAACATCACCGAGACCGTCACCCTCGTGTCTCTAGGTGATGGCCTCAGCGGGTTCGCTGGAGTGACTCATGGCGGAATGATTGCTTCGTTGCTTGATGAGTCTATGGGGACGATATTTGACCTGAATAGCACGTTGAGAAAGGATGCGAGAGCGTTCCAGACGTCTAATGTGACGGGCGGGCTGGACATCAAGTTCTTGAAGCCAGTTCCCACAAACGCCGTGTATTACATCACTTCGACTGTAGACGAGACCGATGGTAGAAAGACTAGAATCCGGTGTGAGCTGAAGGACAAAGATGGTGAGGTGTTGGCCAACTGCTCAAGCAAGTGGGTGGCACTCAAGTCAAGCCTGTGATTGTAGAGTGGTTCTTTTGGGAATAGATACAGGCCATCCAGGGAATGAGAAGGCGAGCAATGCTCGTAGATTAGAACATGATAAGAAAGAAATGCACAGTAGAGAATGCTAGGGTAACAAATGAAACTATCCTTGCAAAACCGATCCCAGGTATCTTTTCACCACAAAGAAACGTGCCAACCCATCTAGCCCAGATATCATAAGTTCGGCCGTAACAGTCATAGTCCAATCACTTGGAGCTCTCCCCCCTCTCTGACCTCATGCCAGGAACAAACGTCTTGACGGCATCCTTGACCTTGTGCGGGTCTTCAAGAGCCTCGTATGCCGCCTCTCGCTTGCTCTTCTGCCCTTGCTCCCAGCCAGCTTCGCGGTCGTCAAGCTCGCTC
Source organism: Ascodesmis sphaerospora (assembly GCA_027569015.1). Taxonomy (NCBI): domain Eukaryota; kingdom Fungi; phylum Ascomycota; class Pezizomycetes; order Pezizales; family Ascodesmidaceae; genus Ascodesmis; species Ascodesmis sphaerospora. Next base: position 277,506 of record JAPPUR010000003.1, read on the forward strand.
TCAGCTGAGCTGATGCTGCTCTGGCTTCTGTTCATCACCATGTTGATCATTCTGCCCTCGCTCTTCTTGGTGGTTCGTTGAGCCTGCTTCATGTCTTGCAGGTCCTTGTCCTCCCAGTGCATCACCACGATGCCAAGCTCTGGAAAGTTCTTTTCCAGAAACTCCTTCAGCAATGGAAGAGTTGACTTGTCGGGTCGATATGTGCCCGAATCATTATCAATGATGAGCTGGTAATACGCAGGGTTGTGTGGAGGGTCATCTCTGGGTGGTCCACCAGAGACAGGCTCGTTCGGGTGCGTCTTCTCCTTCGGATGCACCTCATCCGAAGATACAGGATGCTTGAGGCGTCGAATAAAGAACTCGCCCGAACAGGCGATGTACGTCTCGACATCTGAATGCATGGTATGCTTGCTCAGCATGTCAATGCCAAACTCCTTACCCGTCTCAGTGAACCTGAACATGCCATCCAGAGTCAACACGTAGGTGAAGATACGACCTCCCTCGTCAAAGTGGACCAGTTTCAGGAACTGAAGCGCAGCCTCCTTGGAGCACGCGTCAAAGTCGCCATACTCGGTCGACTGGTTGAAGTTGTAAATGCGGCGGTGCTGGCTGTGCAGCGCCTTATTTAGAATCTTGCCGCGTAAGCCCGTTGACGAGTAGATGGAGGCGATGATGGGTCTGAACTCGACAAAGCGGTGGTACAGCTTTGGAGGCACCGGGCCTTGTAGCTGCATCTCGTTGGCTTGAAAGCTATTGTAACATGTCAGTCTGTGGCTTGAGATGGGGCTGGGGTACGTACTCGTATTTTTGAGTCCTTGGCTTCTTTTTCCCATTCTTATCCACCTGCTCATCTGCATCATCTCGGGCGTCATCGTCTGCATTCGCATTCACCTTGACACCGGCGATACGACCAATTAGGGGACTAAAGTGCTTGACCCAGGTTGTTGGTCCTACCGTGTACATCTGAGCATAAGGCGGATCAGATGGTCCCAGCAGCTCCATGCTCAGATGGAGAACGGGCGTCATATGCACGTTCGAGTTGACGACGCTGGTGAGAGCCTTGGCGAAATATGCCCTCTTGCTCATCATGCGCTTCTTGGCCTTGTACGTCTCGTCCAACCCTTTCCATGTGTCGGATAAGCGATCAATCTTGATCGTCACATTGCCCAGTCTGTCGTCGTGATCCGGAAAGTCCTCATCGTACATTCGGCACTTAAGCGTGAACCCAGTAGGAGGGACATTGGCAACAACCCACTCTTCCTCCCACTTGGGCTCTGTTGTCCTCCTGATGGTTCTCGTCCTGTGAACGAGGTCCGGGTCCTCCTTGTGTCTCTTGGGTTGGGTACCTCGAAGCGTCGCGACGAGGAAAGGGTCTGAAGAGGCCGTAACAAAGTCTGCGGGAGGAAGATTGGAGGCGCTGTGGAAGATGAAGCGAATCGTGTAGCCCTGAGGCGCGTCCGGTAGAGGAGTCGGGTCGAAGCCGCCAGGAGGACCGTTCTTAACTTTGTTGATGCGATCCTTCAGACCGGTTCCTATCCTCGTAGGATGTTTCAACAAGTTGTGGCCGTCGTCATGAGGATCTTGCGACTTTGGTGCACCATTAGTTTGCACAGTTGATGCGCCGTTCTCGCCATTGTGTGTAGTTCCGTTATGGCCGTTCGTCTGGGCCTCGGGGGTATCTGGGGCTGACATTTCGAGTTGGATCGCGAGGCTGACTCGGCGGGATTTGCGACAGTGAAGCTCACGGCTTTCAAGATGCGCCCGATAGCGTATCTATCAGTGAATCAAGTAGGTCCCAGGTCCGGGACAGCCGAGTAGATCAGCACTCTGTGACCCGCGCACCGGGTTATGACAGTATAATGAGGAGAAAGATGCAGGATTGAGTTCACAAGGAGGCGTTGGGAGGCTGGTCTGCAGGGTCCTGTGGTGTGATGGATGGTTGGTTGGATGCGCCGTCGCAACGCAGCTCGGTAGTGAGGATATCATCCGTTTTGGGTCAAGAGCTACTCGACGGCGGCGGACGGCGGCTGATATTTGAATGCGCCAACGCCCATTCTCCCCTTGACACTATTTTTTCATTCTTCTCCAGGCTGTGCGAGAAGAGATAGCAGCCCAGCCACTCCATCTGCCCATCTACCGTATACAAGACCTTGGCGACAACGGCTGCGCAAGCTCGGCATCGCCAGCTCGCAACAGGTACCGTGGTTTCTGACGTCATGCTCACCGTCAAGACAGCTCCTGACTGCAGAAACTCCCGGATCCAACGGCACATAGTGCGCCAAGGTCTGGGCCCGTAGCGGTTAACGGATGCCGCGTAGCGCCCGGGGTCTGGGCACTCACCCACCAAAACTCGCCGACTCGGGGGAACCCTGATCATCTCTCATTGTGGCCGTGTCTTGACAGGTTCCACAGGGCTCAGCCGTTGCCTCTCATTGGCCGTTGCGTACCAATCTTCATGATGGCTTCGGAACACGGCAATGCGAACAGGCGCGGGTAATTTCCATTAAATAACTTAAATGTACATCATCAACCTTGGATCCTAGAATCCTGTTCTAGATCGATCAAAATGGCCCGACTTGAGATCGTAAATATGACGGAGGCCTCTCTCGCCAAGTTCAGCTGCTGCAGCCAAGATGCTTCATGATACTCGGCATCTGCGCACTCAAAGACATTCATCAGACCAACAGCATGATTCCTGGAAAACATATGCGCGTATCCATGCCCTTGAGCCGGCGGCCTCCAACTATCGGTGTGGCCACGATACCCAGCAAACTCTCTCTTTCCCTTGTACAACGGCAATGCACGAAACGACGGCCTGGCAGTTTCAGGGGTTCGATTAACCTACAGACAGCCCTACGACGAACAAAGTTCTCAGCTAGGTTCATAAAACTGCCTTGCAGGTTCAGTCTAACGGCGTAAAATACGAAAGTCCCAATTGTAACTTGCGGTCTCGGCCGATATACTTTGCAACCCCGGTCACGGTCATTCCGAAAATCAGGGGTCATGATCCCTCATCTCCGTGATATGCTTGTTATAGCACTCTGGTGCTCGACTAGTTCCATGAGTATGCCTTGTAGGGCCAGTCCAATGAGTTAAAATACGAAAACTCCAATGATATATCTTCCAGTCTCGGCCGATATGCTGAGTGCGGTTGCGGTCATTCCGAACTGTGCCAGAGACTCATCCCCTTAATGTGCTTGGTAATTCTGGCAATCCAAGTGCACCATCTGGAAAAATTATTTCCAGGAACCCTTGCGACGATCAGGGCGTCCTGGTCCTAACCAGCGCCAGCGGTAAGTCGGCAGTTGAGAGCACGTCCATAACGGCCTTTCCGAGGCAGGAGTTACAAAAGTCCTTTCAACATGGTACTCTATTAATGCTATTGGGTCGACCGTAAAGTCAGCATAAGATCAAGGCTGAGTCAAGTTATCATGACAGCTATAGTCATGAGTTCACTGTTTATATTGATGCCACATCGAAGTACGATGGATCCAACATCCCTTTAACAATGCCACCCTCAGAACCCAACCAAAGTCAAAGTCGGCAGTTAGCCGTCCTATCATAATTAGGATAATCTCGTCGTCTAGATTAACCTACGTATTATCTGCTGTCACATACAGCCTTAGAATGGGTGAGTGCATCGAGCCGGATTTGCGATGTCATGAATGAGACAGCATTTTCCACCCCAAGTCTGCTCATCCACGGCAAATAAGTCACCAGTAAACCTCCTGCAAGGGTATTTCACTTGTTAATTCCAAAGTTAATATAATTGTCACAAGCTTAGCCCGTGAAATGGCCAGCCTCTGTCTCGGTTTGGACCCTGTACCTACTCCGTTCTCCAAAGCGAAGCGCATGATGAGGATTCATGATGGAAAACTTCCTTCCCACGAATCAATTCATTATAGCTAAGCTGGTCGGGCACACAAGGTCCGTAAAAGATCATGTACTCAAGCTATAGTTGCCGCAGCTTTAAACTTCAGCTGTCCCAATCGAGATATGCATCCCAAAGTTGGTACAAGCCATACCTTGGCCCAGATATCTGCTTTTCTTGCCGTATAGTATATAGCGTCAGTCTTTCGATGAGTGGCGCTGTAGTAGAAGTTATCGGCCGATGTGAGCGAGGTTACCGCTGCATAATGTTCAGGAACAATGCGAAGGGATAGCACTGGATACCCTAAAAGGAGGGTGCTGGAAGATTCAGTGCTATAGGATCTGGCGAACTTCCTGTGTTACGAGATGTTCGCTTGTCACCTTCTACTGTGTTGGCCAGTTAAGCACCCCCCATGTGATATCAGACAACAAACCACAAGGAGCCGTCCCTCTAAATGATCCGCAAAGGCATTCAATTACCGTGAGAATCACTCCCAAGTTACACAATTAGTAACTTTCTCGTTCATTTAGGGCTTGGTGCCTAACAAGAGACACGTGCTATTCTATTGAGTACCTCGACCAGGTTTTGGCGAGATAATTCCGTCGTTGACAGTCTCCGATCAAGAATCTAGACTACTCCAAATTACACCATTATCTCCAGTCATTCATTATACACAATTCCCCTCTATATTAGTGTTGACCACGCTGGTTCGAAGCATGCTCTCGTTTTTGCTATAATGCATACGAAGGGGAGGTGATTGAAGAACCCAGGTTGAGTATCCTACAACCACTCACACGTTCTTCAACGCCATATTCGGTCGCAATTTCTTTTCTGTCCTCCCATCAAAGAGCATGTACCTACTTGGTCTGGGGCCCTGGTAACAGAATTCAGCCATTGACTTGGAAGCGTAGTAGGGACTATGATATCTACCAACCAAGCGCCAGCCATAGTTGAGTGTTGGCCGACTGCCCGCAATAGCTACCAGGACTGAAGTTCTTTTATCTTTGACAGATCCCTCACGAAGCATTGGAGATGTCTTATTTCGGGTCTCATGCGAAATACAAAGGTAGGAGTTACTAGATACTTCGAAGTCAATGACAACGACATGTGGCGGTGATAACTCGAGGTTCTCATACTCCCTTGGACTTTCATAATATCGTACCCTTGATGCTTTCCACCTCTCCATGAATACCTTTACACTAACGCATCGACCATCAACTGGCCAAATCCAGTTGGTGTTGGTTCCTCGACGCTCGGTCGGGTGCCGATCAAAGACATCCAAGTACCTCCAGGTGCACTACACAACGACAGCTGAATCCATTCAACTTTCTTACTTCTTGTCAGTCGCAAGTCTCCGACGACCACGGGTATCCTTTCAGCCACCGGAGTCGGCCGAGCTCTCTAGCAGGTTTTGATCAAGCTGAAAACAGGCCATATGAGGCCACTTTGAGTAGCTTCATATAAGTCTCTTGCTTTCTTTTTATTGTCTTAACAGGCCCCACGCGAAGGTCCTGAATGTGGTGCTTTGTCCAGGCTTCACGGAGCTTAACAACGCAATCTCCGATGTCTTTCAGTCTCGGTTTCAAGTTATCTTCTCTACCCTGTTTCCCGTATTGTTGAATTGCCATGAGAGATCGCCCAAGCTGTCAAAGCACAACCTGGAGTGAAGTGGGCCCAAGCATATTATCGCGGCTACATCGGTTGGCAAGAATGCAGGTAAAAGCGAGGTCTCGGATGAAACCATGTTTCAAGCTTGTGAGCTCGGCGTTGTCATCGTGGTGTTTAACCAAATCATCGATCCCCGAGAAGCTCAACTCGTCCCGATGTTTCACCTGCCAAGCCATGCTTCCAGCATTCCTCAACGCACCACCAATTACGTCTTTTCAACATGCATGTAAGTCTGGTAAACCTCAACATCCATAGGTACCTCAGTGTCTTTTCAAAGCCCATAATAGACGTCCTATGCATTGTCAAGATGGTCACTATGACGCAATCTTCTCTGGGTATCTACCAACAGCTGCAACAACCATCCCCATTCGAGAAGGTCCATGCTAACAAGTCACACAAAACGCATGGTGATATAGACATTGGCGTCTCTTCGCAACCATACCTCGCTTGAGGGCTGATATCCTGCCGAGTACAACACCACATGCTCGTCTCTCCAGTCTCTAATCTCCACGTGTCGGGCGCTACTATCCAACACCGAGACATGAAGCGCATGGCTCGGTTGCATACCCATGTCTTTTGCGAGCTGCACACCTGTGAGACGAGTCTGGAGGAGCCACGAAGGATGGAAACGATCGGTGTGGCATGCAAAACATGTTTCACGACGTTGCTGGTGTGGAGTACAGCACATATGTCCTCGATTGTGATGATGGCCATCGTCGATGAGCTCTGGCTCGGGGGGAGACTTGCAGAGCACCTGCATGATACGTCCGATATGTTTCGGCTTCATGCTTGTGGGATTCATGCGGAGGGGACATCTAGTCAGCTTTCCAACAGCCTCAGCTCGAATGCCCCTCAAATCTGATTTGTCGTCAGTAATTATGATGGCATGGCCGATCCCATGACAGCTGAGATGTTATCAATCTACACATATCAGGACCCCGGGTCAAGGTCGCCATCTCGACATCAAAGAGCCACCGTCTCGGAAGATATGCAGGGAAACCTACCTCCAGTTACTCAAGGATGGTCTTCTGAGAAACTGCAATCAGAGATCGAGGCATCACAGATGCAAGATGCCGCAGGCACGATCTGCACGACGTCAATTGAGGACGATTCAGTGCTGACCCTAGAGTCGTCGAAAACTCCGCCCTCGACTGTCACACAAACAACTTCCAGCCGCAGTATCACACTTGCTGGGACACGCTCGCTGAGCTCATTCGCGCAAGTGACTCGGTTTCTGACTTGTCATCACGGGGAGATTGAAGTGCCTGCAAGGTATCAGACTACCTTGTCAGTATCACGCCCGCATCCCCGAGAAGCCCGAAATACTTCGGTCGCGTGGGCCTCAACTCGTCCTGCAGCAAGGCATGGGTGACGGGTTGCAACAGGAGAGCACGCTGCGGCTGGCCGATTCTGGGGCTACGGATAGTTATGCATGGGTTTCTTGGCGGTTATCTGGGTGTTTTGGTGATATAGCAGCTGAACTATGATCTGACTGTGAGAGGATGGAGTGGGCGGTCGAAACATGGCCAACCAGCAAGCCAGCCGGCGTGTCGGCCGAGATTAGGCTGGACTAGAGGAGCGAGCCGGGTTGAAACGAGGCTGAGGGATAATATTGACACTGCCTCGTTTCATGTTGGTCTGTCTGGTGTCATGTTGTCTCGATAAACCATGAAAAGCGTTGCTTTTTTCCCAAGCTTGGATGAGGACGAGCATCGAGACCCACTGCGTCGTCGCCTGAGACGGACGGTATGCGCGTGAATATGTATGGATGTATCCTCGCAGCAGGTACAGTCCCTAGGTACTGGGAAGTACAGCGACTAAGAATAGATCAGCCGGTAGAAGAGGCAGATGTAGGTAGTTTGTTTGACCAAGGGACCCTGAGGGATTCACGGTGATGATTGGTTTGGGTGTCGAATCATCCATCCATCCGCCGTGATGGAGAAGCCAAGGACCGAATACGCACTCTCTGGGCACAGCAGCGGCTACAGTACAATTGATGGAGGTACCGTACTTTTCCGGAACCAACAAGGGGATTTACCGCCCTTTCTGAACCCTGCACGTGTTGCCATCCAAGGCCAGGCCTGGGGGACACCTCAGTATGTACAGTATCACGGAGCCAAATGTATCTTTTTTCCTGGGCTTCCATCTTCTGCCAGCTTCTCCCACTCGTCATCCCAAGTGGAGCCTTCACGCAAGCTGATTGGCATTGTTCGTCATTCTGGCTTGCCCATGCCCCGCCGTCGATCTCATTGCCCCTCCATTGCGCCCTGGGATTGGAAGAGCTGACCCCGGCTCTGAAGCCATCCAACCACGCATCGCCGAGCTCTCAACACTCACTCCTTCGTACCTTTTCAAGTCCTGGTCTGGCCTGGCTGTGATTCATTGTCCCTGCCTTCCCGATTCTGCTGCTCAGCTCTCCCCTTTCCCTTTAAAGCTCCACGTCCGTCTCCTCCCTTCCAACATGCGGTCTTTCTCTCTTGCATCCATCTCCCGCGCATCTCGCATCACCACCAGACTCAACTCCTTTGCACCTCAATCTCGCAACTTCTCCTTTACACAAGCAATCATGGGCGTTACCAAGACTACTCACCAGGAGGGCAGCGGCCCTGTCCCTCAGGTCGGCCAGACCGTCACCATTGAGTACACTGGCTACCTCAAGGACGAGTCCAAGCCCGACAACAAGGGCGAGAAGTAAGCACCTGGCCGGCCTTTTCATCATTGAGGTTTCGTCCATAGCTAACCTTTCCTTCTTCAGGTTCGACTCTTCCGTTGGCCGCGGAGACTTTGTCGTCAAGATTGGCGTTGGCCAGGTCATCAAGGGTACGCGAACCCCATACCCGTCCTCCTCCGCCTTTCCGAGCAATTAGACAAGACATTCGTTGCTAACAAGCTACGCTCCCCAGGTTGGGATGAGGGCGTCACCCAGATGCAGGTTGGCGAGAAGGCCACTCTTGACATCACTCCGTAAGCTCTCCTCCTCATACTTTGCGTCGCACTCAATTGCTAACAAGCTTCTTCCAGCGACTACGGCTATGGTGCTCGGTAAGCCTTCCAAGTCTCCCCTCTCGACCCGGCACAGACCAATCGTGCCCCCCGCTCCCCCAGTGGCTCATTGTTGTCGCCGGAGCTCCGACCCTATTTACATCATCTTTGAACGAGCTTCACAGAGGGCGCATCAGCTAACACAACCACTACAGCGGCTTCCCCGGCCACATTCCCCCCAACGCTAGCCTCATCTTGTAAGTACAAACAGCTCGCCAGAGTCAATCGGACATGTCGCTAATGCTACTTCCAGCGATGTCGAGCTCAAGAAGGTTAAATAAATGCGCCAATTGTCGCCGTCGCCGTCGGTCGCCTTCGACAACTGGGGATTTGAACAGATCTGCCAGCTCAACGAACCTACGACTAGCCCATTACTCATTATACCCAGAGATACCTAGTATTGGGCGCAGTTCGATTCGGGTAGCTTCTACACCGCTATCGTAACTATGCGAACGGCTTAATAAAGAACAATCCATGCCTGCCCTTATTTCATCTTATTTCATGCTGCAGTGATTAACTTTTGATCATCCTTGTCTTGCTTGCTTGCATCTGGATAGAGCTCCACTCGAGTCAGGTAGCCCAAACTTTGGGCGTATCCGTATCGACTGCTGCAACTGTAAACGACTCATGTCATGACTGCCCATTCATCTCCTTTGTAATTATGTAACCTGGACATTTATCTTTCCATGAGAGCTCATGATCTTGAGCTGCAGTAAAGATGCATGGCGTGCCCCGCGCAATGCTTTGACCCCGCCAACGAGGACCAAGCACTGTACCTCACCAAAGCAGGGCGAAGCTCACCCCAGACCGGACTGGCGCTGACAAAAGCAGCCGGCGTCCACCACCATCAACAACCTTTTTGGATTACTGTGCATAGACCATACCAAGCCGGATGAGGTCAATAGAATCCAACAGAATCTTGGTGCAGGCACAGGTGGCCAGTTTTGTCGAGTCTTGACCCATGTCTTGGAGGGGCCCAAGCCCACCAAAGCTCCAGGGTAATCATCCTTTCACTGGCCGCGGGGCAACCAGCTGGTGTGTGCCTGGCCTGTCACCCCACTCACTCCAAGTCATGTTGCCCCTCATCATCCTCACCCTTCATCGGCTTTCTTATTCGCTTATGTAAGGCACCAGCTCGATTACCCGCTCCCAGCACGCGCCAGCTCATGCCTCATGCCGCACTCACACTGCCCGCGCTAAGCTGCCTCGGGCCATTACCTCATCAACCGTCCACTACGCGCTCACAGCCTCAGTCTTCTCTTCTACCTGACTCCGTGGCAGGAAATCTTGTCTCTCACAAACCACTGATTTCCCCACCAACGTACACATTTTCTTATCACCGCTAACGTCTGCGACGAGCATCGAAATCGCCCGCAGATACCTCCATCTCTCGTCCCTCTTCCGTCTGCCCCTCACCGTCAACCTTTTGCTCGGCGGGGTTGAGCTCTGCCTGGTGCTGGATCACCTTCGCAACCGCCTGGTTTACCACCTTCAACATAGCGTCTGAAGCAGACAAGCTGGGGAAGCGGAAGCTCTCCAACGGGGAGTCACCTACCCATAAGCGCACTATGGTTGTGAGTACATCCTGTCCGGGCTTGCCCTTTACAAGGCCGCAACTTGACGACGCCTCGGATCATGCTGCGTGCGGGCAGAGGGCACGTTCCCATCTGCACGCTTCCGACCCGTTGGCGCAAGCTCAACATGACTAAAGCTGACCCTTGTTCGACTTCTAGGACCAAAAGCTACCCGAGGTCGACCTCGCGACCCGGATGCAGGTCGACGAGTCCGTCGTCGGACACACCGAGATCGACGAGTCCCTCTACAGCCGACAGCTCTATGTTTTGGGCCACGAGGCCATGAAGCGCATGGGCGCTTCGAATGTGCTCATCGTCGGTCTGAAGGGTCTGGGTGTCGAGGTCGCCAAGAACATCGCCTTGGCGGGTGTCAAGAGTCTCACCCTCTACGACCCCGCTCCAGTTCAACTTGCCGACCTCTCCTCTCAGTTCTTCCTCACCCCCAGCGACGTTGGCAAGCCCAGAGACGAGGTCACCGTGCCCCGCGTTGCAGAGCTGAACGCCTACACCCCCGTCAAGGTCCACCAGTCTCCCGGCCTGGACGATAACTTCTCCCAGTTCGACAAGTACCAGATCGTCGTCCTAACCAACGTTCCTATCCACCACCAGAAGGCCATCGGCGATTACTGCCACAGCAAGGGCATCTATGTCGTTATTGCCGACACCTTTGGTCTCTTCGGTTCCATTTTCTGCGATTTTGGCGATAAGTTCACCGTCATCGACCCTACTGGCGAGACTCCTCTTAGCGGTATCGTTGCTGGAATCGATGAGGAAGGCTTGGTCTCTGCTTTGGACGAGACCCGACATGGTCTGGAAGATGGAGACTACGTGACATTCTCCGAGATTGAAGGCATGGAGGCTTTGAACGGCTGTGAGCCCCGCAAGATTACCGTCAAGGGCCCTTATACCTTCTCGATCGGCGACGTGTCCGGGCTCGGCCAGTATCAGCGGGGTGGCATGTACCAGCAAGTCAAGATGCCTAAGATCGTCAACTTCAAGAGTTTCACGAATGCCCTGAAGGAGCCTGAGTTCCTCATCTCCGATTTTGCCAAGTTCGACCGCCCTCAACAGCTGCACCTTGGTTTCCAGGCTCTTCATGCTTTCCAGGTCTCGAAGGGGCGACTCCCCAACCCCATGGACGACGAAGATGCGACCATTGTGCTGGGTGCCGCCAAGAAGTTTGCTGAGGAGGAGGGTCTCGAGCTTGAGCTGGACGAGAAGCTGCTGAAGGAGCTGAGCTACCAGGCTCTGGGTGATCTCAACCCCATGGCTGCTTTCTTTGGTGGTATTACGGCCCAGGAGATCCTGAAGGCCGTTTCTGGCAAGTTCCAGCCCATCAACCAGTGGATGTACTTTGATTCTCTCGAGTCTCTCCCCACAAGTACCAAGCGCTCTCCCGAGCTTTGCAAGCCTATTGGTAGCCGTTACGACGGTCAGATCGCTGTCTTTGGAACCGAGTACCAGAACAAGATTGCGAACCTGAAGCAATTCCTTGTCGGAGCTGGTGCTATTGGATGCGAGATGCTCAAGAACTGGGCCATGATCGGTCTTGGAACGGGCCCCGAGGGCAAGATCTGGGTGACTGACATGGACTCGATTGAGAGGAGCAACCTGAACCGACAGTTCCTCTTCCGTGCCGACGATGTTGGCCACATGAAGAGTGACTGTGCCGCCAAGGCAGTTCAGCGCATGAACCCCGACCTCGCAGGCCACATTGTGACGCTGAAGGAACGCGTTAGCCCCGATACCGAAAGCGTTTTCAATGAAGAGTTCTGGCGCAACCTTGACGGCGTTACCAATGCTCTCGACAACGTGGAGGCGCGAACATATGTCGATCGACGATGTATCTTCTTCCAGAAGCCTCTTCTCGAGAGTGGTACTCTTGGAACCAAGGGTAACACACAAGTTGTCCTTCCTCACATTACCGAGTCCTACTCTTCCTCACAGGATCCCCCTGAGAAGGAATTCCCTATGTGTACTATCCGATCCTTCCCCAACCGCATTGAGCACACCATCGCATGGTCCAAGGAGTACATGTTTGAGAAGCTCTTTGTCAAGGCTCCCCAGACTGTCAACCTGTACTTGACCCAGCCCAACTTCTTGGAGTCTACTCTGAAGCAGGGCGGCAACCAGAAGGAGACACTCGAGACGATCCTCAATTACCTCACAACCGAGCGGCCACGAACCTTCGAGGACTGTATCGCCTGGGCTCGTCGACTCTTTGAGACTGAGTTTGCCAACAAGATTCAGCAACTTCTGTACAACTTCCCTAAGGACTCCGAGACATCGTCTGGAACACCCTTCTGGTCTGGTCCCAAGCGTGCTCCGGATGCGCTCAAGTTTGATCCCAACAACCCGACACACTTTGGGTTCATCGTGGCGGCTGCCAACCTCCACGCCTTCAACTACGACATCAAGTCGCCTGGAACTGACAGGTCCATCTACCTCCGGGAACTGGATAACGTCATTGTGCCCGATTTCACCCCTGACTCGAGCGTGAAGATTCAGGCGGATGATAAGGAACCCGAGCCCGTAAGTAACTACACTGCCCCTGGAAGATGAGAAACTAATGGGATCTAGGAACCGGAGGCAAGCACCTTCGATGATAACGATGAGCTTGATAAGTTGACCGCTAGCCTGCCTGCGCCCAACACCCTGTCCGGCTTCCAGCTGGTGCCTGTGGACTTTGAGAAGGATGACGACTCGAACCACCACATCGACTTCATTACTGCTTGCAGTAACTTGAGAGCGGAGAACTACAAGATCGAGCCCGCTGATCGCCACAAGACCAAGTTCATTGCTGGCAAGATCATTCCCGCCATTGCCACTACAACGGCCCTGGTCACCGGCCTGGTGGTCCTGGAGCTGTTCAAGATCATTGATGGCAAGGATGATATCGAGCAGTACAAGAACGGTTTCATCAACCTGGCTCTGCCATTCTTTGGCTTCAGTGAGCCCATCGCCAGCCCCAAGGTGGCGTACAAGGGACCTGAGGGTGAGGTCACACTGGACAAGATTTGGGATCGATTCGAGATTGAGGACATCACTCTGAGGGAGCTTTTGGATACCTTCAAGGAGAAGGGACTGACCATTAGCATGCTCAGCTCAGGAGTCAGCCTTCTGTATGCCTCCTTCTTCCCTCCTACCAAGTTGAAGGATCGATACGAGATGAAGCTGAGCAAGCTTCTGGAGTCGATCTCAAAGAAGCCCATCCCTGAGCACCAGAAGGAGGTCATCTTTGACATTGTTGCGGAGGATCTTGCTGAGGAGGACGTGGAGGTCCCCTACATCACGGTCAAGATTGCATAAATGAGAAGTGAAGATTATTGTCGGTCATTCAAATATGTAAGGAAGCGATAGAAGGAACAGAGTGCGAAAGAGCACACGAATAAAGGATGAGCGAATTCATAAAGATAGATGAAATCCATTATGCTTGATGTGACTATGAAGGTGTTGCGCCGCTTTGAACATGCTGTTTACGCTGACCGGGGTGTGTAGTGATGCCTCATGGCAATGGTGAACGGAATGCGGGGTAGCCGAGACAACCTTGACCAGGGGCCAGAGGCACAGCATTGCAGACAAGATCTTGTGAACGTGAAGAGAAGGCGGATTTGAAACCAACAGCCGGGCGTGCTTACAGCAGTTCCCTACCTAGCTTCACATCCAAGTGGTTTACGAAGGCTCATGTCATGATGAATGGGCAGCTTATCAAGACAAGACAGCGAATTAACTAAGCGGCACGCAGATGAGTGGGGGTGACCCATTACGCCACGATTATGAAATCGGAGACGCACAGCTCTAGGACGGAATAGCTCGACCAGCAGGACAGATTGTAAGGCTGGCTTCTCCTTGCGTGAAGTAGTTAGACTGTGCAGTAACCTGGTGAGGGGCTGGCTTGCTGAGCAAGTCTTAGTGAGCAAGGGTGATACCACACATTTCTGCGGAGGGGTTCAAGTATAAAGGTTGCTTGTCGCCGTCATAAATCGAGCTTGGTTCCGCTTTGTGAAATGTCGATGCAAGCATTGAGGATTCGAGCATTTGGAGCTTGGAACCAGAATTTACTCTTGAAGCAGAAGCAGCAGTCTGTGAGATCTTTGACGCATCTTGCGAATTCGGTGAAGCCATCGCCTACAACGACACCCAGCTTTAACATCCAGTTTTCAAATCAGATCAGAATGGTTAGTTCATGCTTGTATTTGCTCTTGTTCACGATTTGCTAACAGAACCATAGTCGAGCACCGGCTTCAAGGTCACCGACTGGGTGAAGCCCGGCGACAAGTCTGGAGAGTTTAAGCGTCAAGCCAGTTCATTCCGCGACTGGATCTCTCGAGAGCCCGGCGCCCAGTACCCTCCCGAGAAGGGCCGCTACCACCTCTACGTGAGCTACGCATGCCCGTGGGCGAACCGGACCCTCATCGCCCGACACCTCAAGGGCCTTCAGGACATCATCTCCTTCTCCGTGGTGCACTGGCACCTTGCAGAGGGCGGCTGGCGATTTGTGACCAAGGAGGATGGTGATGTTCCCGGAGAGAATGTTGTGCCTGACCCGATTGAGGGCCACGAGGCTTTCACGCACCTGAAGCAGGTGTACTTTGAGAGTGAGAAGGATTATCAGGGACGATTCACTGTGCCGGTGCTGTACGACAAGAAGACCAACAGGATCGTGAGCAACGAGAGCAGTGAGATTCTGCGCATGTTTGGCACCGAGGTAAGTTGCTTGTTCCCTCACAACCTGACCTGGTCACTAACACATAGACAGTTCGATGACCTCCTGGACGAGGAGCACAAGGCCATCCAGCTGTACCCCGAGAACCTGCAGAAGCAGATTGAGGAGACGCACGAGTGGACGTACGACCTCATCAACAACGGCGTGTACAAGTCTGGCTTTGCCACGACGAACGAGGCGTACGAGCGCAACGTGGTGGCGCTCTTTGAGGCGCTGGACCGCGCCGAGAAGCATCTCACATCACAGGAAGGCCCATACTACTATGGAGCCAACATCACTGAAGCCGACATCAGACTGTGAGTTTTCCTTCTTTCCCTCAACTCGTTGTATATACTGACTCTCCTCAGGTACGTCACCCTCATCCGCTTCGACCCCGTCTACGTCCAGCACTTCAAGTGCAACATCCGCGACATCCGCTCTGGGTACCCGGCGCTGCACCGGTGGATGCGCAACCTGTACTGGAATGTCCCCGCGTTCAAGGAGACGACGCAGTTTGAGCACATCAAGTGGCACTACACGAGGAGCCACACCCAGATCAACCCCTTTGCTATCACTCCTGTCGGCCCGCTGCCGCACATCCTGCCGTTGGACGAGGAGGTTGTGGCTGTTGGGGCTGCTCTGAAGAAGTAGATGATGTAGATGCTGAAATGAAACATGAATATGAAGTTTGGGCTCTGACTTGCCTTGTTCGCTTGTCTTTGTTTTGAGCGATGTGTCGGTTTTCACTATTGTTGGCTTCTTGCCCAAACTGAAGATAGTTTGATCAGATCAATTGCCAAGGGAGCACATTGCTATTTGATATCAGATGCCATGAAACAATCATCTTGGCAAATCCTCAATAGTAGGTATCTTGTATCAGTGTATTGAATAGCAACCTAAGAGCAGGAGAAAGGGATCGCAAAATGGAATCCCCATTGAGCCCCTTGAAACGATTTATTCAGTCTTTGCCCCGAGGCGATCTAGGAATGTGGGCCAAATATCCGTTCCCGTCAACAAAGCGATGGCTCGAGGCTCCGAATGGCCTCTGCTAGTCCGTCAAAGAAAGCCGAGTCCGGAGCCGGTGCCAAAGCCGGGGCAGGCAGCTTGTCTGGGTACCTCGATGGGCGGAGCATCTCACGTACCCACACAGGTAGCTGGGCAACGTCGCGTGGGCGCGGGCGAGAGCTCCAGGGAACAAACTTGCCACTGAGACCAACCCCTAGCACGGACGCGTTCAGGCATTCACAGCGTGCTTTGAGTGCGTGCAGCGTCCGCAGAGGTACCTGCCATGGTACGAAGCTTCGGGTCGCGAGCAAGGTATCTGTCTCTCTCACCACGGGATCACAACCCCGTCTCCAAACCCAAACCCTCCGCCCCAAAAACGTTCGTCCAACAACCATCACCCGGAACCAGATTTACCAGCTCATCATTCGCTCTTGTCTCAAAAAAAGACGACCCCATTTTCATTATTTCGCCCTTTTTGAACTTTGTACAACTGTCACTACGACGCTAGAGCGCTAGGACACCAGCCCTTGCTTGGGTCGTCTCGCCTCCGTCTCCATCTCCCACTGGCACTGCGACCGCCCGCCTCCACCTCCTCCTCGCAACCACGTCAAGCCACCAAAAAACATCTCTCGACTTTCTACATTCCCCCCTCTATTGCCATCCTGTTTATCGTTACACAGTATCTTAAGTATTTCCCACCTGCGACGACAACGACTACCACAACCAACAACAGCGAAGCGACCTCCCTGTAGCACACACCCCTGTCCTCTTGCCGCAAGCCCTTGGCCCTCTGAGGCTTGGTTCGAGAAAGCCAGCAGAGCCCAGCAGCCAGCCCAGCTGTTGGCTCCACATTTGGCCTCGCCTTGTCCAGCCAGCACCACCACCTTAGGACGTCACCCTCCTCCGCCATCTCATCCAATATCTGTCACGCTCAGCTCTCGCCTTGTCGCTCGACGCTATCGCCCGAGATCCCTTGACGATAATACATTCACGCTTCCTCGCCGACTCACCGACTGACCTACCACTGATCGATCGACCTGCTCTCCACCCACCGCCGCTGCTATCGCCTCCGCTACCGCATCTCCGCCTCGCCACGTTTCCTCGTCACACCTGTCGAGAATCAGCCTTGAAGGCTATAACTCGACTGTCGTCCTGAACGCGAATCCGCCTCTCTTCCCATAAGACCCAAAGCTCCTATAATACCCTTGGTGTGCGCCTGAATTCTCCTGGACACCACTTCTCTCCTCTCTTGTGCGACCCTCTCTCTCGGATGCGCATCGCATCTCCAGATTCCATACCATCATGGCTGTTCGATACACAGCTGAAACACTGCTGTTCTTGCGGGATTCACCGCTATGCATAAAACCTCCAAACCTCCCTCCTGCAGAGGATTGGATGGGGTAAGTACCAAGTATTTTCAGCTGCTGATATCAATCTCCTGACCTTGTGCCTCAGACCCCCACCTGAACCAAACCGTACCCAGAACAAGACGACCGGCGATCGACCTCGATCAAATGACAACCCTCTCCTTGACCAGACCAACCGCCGTCCCGGTGCTGAGAGACATGTTTCACGGAACAGTGCCAGTCGGTTCCCCCTGGATTGTACCCCATGCTTGACATGTGCTGACCGATGCGCAATTGCTTAGACCCTGAAGATCTCGTTTTTGCCCCCCCTCGAATGGCCTTTGCTTCAGCCCGAGGCAACAAATCCACCGAAAATGACAAGACCGCGAAAGACTCTGATGCTCCGGCCCGTTTTGGCAACTTCCGAAGTCGCAATGGCGATTTAGAAAACGATCGGTTCCGCGAAGGTCGCAACAGCAATGGCTTCCGTCGCCGTGATGGAACTGAGGGTGAATCTGACGGCTGGAGTACGGTGAAGCCTCGCAAGAGTTTCGGCCACGAAGGCGCTGAGCGCTTCCATGGACGTATGGGAGGCAACTTCCGTGACGGTGGGCGACAGCCCAGAGACCGCGATGACCGCGAAGCTACTCGAGATCGCCCGGCGCGAAACTTTGACTCGTTCTCCCGAGACAAAGACGGCGACGACAATGACCGATCTCGAAACGGACCGAATCGAAACAAGTCTGAGTCGTGGTACAAGAACGAGCCTAGCACCAACACGAATGAAACATCGACCCCTGATAAACGGGAGCGCATAGACCGCGCAAAGAGCTGGAGAGATCGTGATACTTCTGCCGAGGTTGCGGATGATCGCTCCAACAACCGCACGCATGAGAGACGTTGGGGACGTGATCGAGACCAGCGAGTCGAGCGCGAACCCGAATGGCTTGATGAACCTCTCGAGGAGCATCCTGAAGCTCACACGCAGCAGGACTTCCAGAAATGGATGGAGGAGATGAAGAAGGCCAAGGCTGGCATTCCCGCCGCTCCCCCCAAACCTGCAGCTGTCGAGGCGGCTGAAGCTGTTGTTGAGGCTGAAAAGCCTCCAGTGCAATCTGCTCCAGCTGTGGAATCTGGTCCCGACAAGTTCTTCATGGCCTTTGCGTCCAATGCTGGTCTCGACACGCCTGGCGCTAACGAGGCCAAGGAGCCCGTAGCCGCCAGCAAGCCCAAGCCGACTGGAAAGTCTTCGAGGTTCACCTCGTTCTTTTCCCAGCCTCAGGAGGAACCTAGAGGAAAGACTGAGCCTCCCACTCCCATGACTGGACCACCTATTAATGGTGGCATTCCTCTGCCGCTGCCGCTGCCTCTGCCTACTGCCGCTGGCCCAGCCCCTGGACCCGAGGATGAGCGACAGGCTTTCCAGCAACTCCTTGCGAAACTGCAGAAGCAGACAATGAGTGCTACACCCCCCGGACCTTCGCCTTTCGCTGCCCCTCAAGGCACGCCGCCCAATGCTGGTAGACCGAACCCCATGGCCTCGCCCGGGTCGCCTTTCCAGCAATACGGAGGTGATCGCCGAATGGACGGCCCGCCCATGGGCCGACCTCCGCCCCAACATGTCCAGGAGATTCTCGCTCCCCGACCGCAACCGCAGTCTGCTCGTCCCGATCAACTCCTCCAGGACCTCGTAGGTCAACGCCAGCGCGCCCCTAGCCAGGGATCTGGCCGCCCTGACGCCGCCCGTAACAACAACAATGCCGAGTTCTTGATGAACCTCATGAGAGCGCCGCAAGACATGCAGCGCAATGAACTTTTGATGCGCATGGGACCCCAGCCGCAGAAGCCTGTACAGATGCCCCCTCAGCTGAACGACCGGGAGCCCGACTTTCCTAGGGATGACCGCGGTCCACAGCGTATGCGCCATCAGCCGCCGCCCGGCTTCCCCATGGACGAACGTTTCCACAACCCCCCTGATGCCGATGGTCGACCCAACCAACCGACCCAGATCCTGCAACGCCCTCCTCCGCCCCCAGGCCTGGACCAGATGCCACCCAGCTGGATGCCAGGTGCAGGCCAGATGCCTCCTCCTCAACAGCGAGGTCCTATGATCCCTCCTCCAGGCTTGGCTGGTGGCCCTGGTGGCCCCGGCCCCAACCGCAACATGCCCATGCCTCACATGTTCCCACCAAACTTCCCTCCCGGCGCGATGCCACCTCCTCCCGAGGCCATGGGCGGTATGCCCCCTCGTAACATGCCTCCCCCTCCGCCCGGCTTCTTCGCCGGCCCACCTCACGGCTTCCTCCCCCCAGGCCTCGGTGGCTTTAACGGACCTCCTGGACCCGACTTCCCCGGCGGTCCCTTTGAAGGCCGAGGTATGCCTCCTGCTGGTAACCCCGGCCGCGGAGCCGCCTATGGCAGACCTTGAAGCTACTCTCCCGAACTGCCATGCTTCAACCAACTCCCCCATCGGCCACGGCGAGGGGAAGTTTCCCCCCTCCAAGTGCACCGCACATGTACGAAATCTATCAACAGCCTGTCTCAAACCACATTGGAACAAAAAAAAAAAAAAGCGTCTCGCTTCTCTACCAGCGAAAAGCTTTTTTTTTCTTACACTACTGTGTGACCATCAACCGGAGCAAAAGAAAAAAGAGGAAAACAACCGCAACCATATCAACAACCTGAGAGCTTGGAAAGCAGTGGCGGACCAACGTTCAAACGCCTCCTGCAAGATAGTAACTTGTTTTTTTGTGAAACAAACTTTTGTCCCTTTTTTTATTTTATTATTCCTTTTTTTTTATCTCATTTTCTGGAAGCAAGGCGATGGGGAAGGGGACAACAGGGAATAGGCATGGAGGCAAAATTCGGTTGTTTTGTTAGGTAGTGGGTTCAAATGGATTGATTGATGGGCAAACTTGATGTTTCTTGTCGTCATGTAATGTGTGTGCCTCGTGAGAATATCTCTTGAAGCGAGAAATGTCGCTATTCAGGCCAGGCAGGGGAGCGAAGAAGCGTTGGAAAAAGAGATGGCTTTCAACACCAACAAACTCTTCACACGGAAAAAACTTGTATATACACAGGCTAGCCCTTTTATGTACACTTTACCACCCACTCAGAGCAAGCAAGCAAGCAAGCAAGACATGTTGATTCGTCGTGAGACTTAAAAGGCAAAACGCAGACAACGAAGAGAGGAACAAGAAACGCCGCGCTCCGTCGAGGGACTGCAAAGAACCAAAAAGGGGGTACAACACCAACTATAGTTTACCTGCTCTCATCGATTTCGCTACCCAACACAACCACCCCTTCGTATTCACCAAGATATAGTAGATGACCCCCTCACCTCACGCAGGGCAGTTATCTTTCCGGCCTGTACTTGAAGAGCTCCTGCCACCTTTCCTCCGACCAGGCGTCTTGAGCTCCTCTGTTGAATCTTCGGTCCCAGTCGTATCAGACCGCCGAGCCAGCGGCGACACTGCAGTCGCGGAAGAAACACTCCCGCTGGAAGAGCCCTACTTCTTTATACCCAGGAAATTTCTCCGCTTCTTCTCTTTGTGGTATTTGCCGCCGTCCTCTTGATGGTATCCGCTGGTGCTGTGGTGCGAGCTCGGTCGTGAGGCGCCGTTGCTGCCGCCGTGTGGGTTCAGCGACATGTTGCCCATGGCTGCCGTAGGGGGTGCGTTCCCAGGACGAGGCTGGGCAGGGAGGCCACCGGGAATCGGCCGGCGTGCTGGGCCTCCAGGCTGCTGTGCAGGTGCTTGTTGTTGAGGTGGAGGACGAGGAGGTGCCGGGCGCTCATAAAGGTGTGCTGGCGCATGTCTCTTGGGTCGTTCAAGAGGTAGGTCGAGCTGTCGCTTGTCTTTGCTCAAATCTCCGACTTGCCGGACAAAGAACTGAGACGTGAGCATGTGCGAGGTTACCAGGATAATATCGCGGCTCTTCTCAGCACCAACTTCGTAGCATGCTCGGCTCTCACTGTAAGTCGCACCTCCAGCCATGAAGACGATGATTCTCTGTCGGTTCTCCGGTGGACGACGTCCCGCTGCTGCCCAGTTTGGTCGGCCGGCGCGTAGAGATCCTCCCTGTGCTATCAGAAGGTCCTCATTAGGGTCCAACGGAGGTTTCACATATGGGAAGTGTGTCTGTTCTAGCACGCCTCTTGCGAGAGCATCCAGCATGTGCTTCAGAGCCGGCTCGAAGCGAGCCAGGCCGTACTCCTCGCTCAGCTGGGTCGCCTTTGTGTCGATGGGGAACAGGGGCGGAGGAGGCTGGCGCACGTCCTTGAGCTCATGTGTCATGAGTCCGCCGAGGTGCGCAAAGTTCTCTACAACTTGGCACTCTGTCTGTTGGAGGCCCGCATGGGCGAGAAGTCTCTTGATATCCTCCTTGACAACGCCGTCCCGGTAGAGAATAAACATGACGATGAGCCGAAATCGATCCGGGAGTGAAACGGCCTCATCATCCAACAGTCGCACTACAGAGTCGAGAAAGTTCTTGGGCCTCCGGAAGTCCTCATCTAGCCCGGTTGCCAGAGTCTGCTCTACGTTGGAAATGTCCATCAGCTTGTGCTTCTGGAATATGTTCATGCATTCTTGCGCCATGGTGAGGTGCAGTGAATAAGCCTCCTTCATCTCCTGGAACTGCGGTAGGCCTGCCAACATGTCGCGAATCGTGTTAAGGTTGGTCGTGTCGGCGTTCTCGTTGGTGAAGTGTGGGTTCTGCGCGAGGAACTTTTGGAAATCGTCCATCAGCTTGGAAATGGTATCCTTCATATGCCTGTGTCGGTTATCCACCCAGATCTTGTCCTTTTCTGCGAGCTCCATGTCCTTCTCTTCTGCTTCAGGAGTTCCCTCGTTGATGGTGGTGCGGTAGGTGACCTTGTCGCCGTCCTTGATAGTAAGTAGGTCGTGTGCCATGGCTTGGTAGGTGAACTCGTGTACAAGTGGTGCCATTAAATCCATCGATCGGTCCGTGATCATCAGAGTCGCTTGCGGTCGTTGCGAGGGAGGCGGGAAGTTGGTATCCCATTGCGCATAGCCATCCAGCTCTTCTTGCACGAATCGAGCCAAGTGTGTGCAGAGGACGCTCGCTTCGTGAAGCGCACCCGTGGGCTTGTAGTATCGGACCTTGGGGTATTCTCCGAGGGTAATACAAAGGCCAGCGATCTGTTTTCTAGATTAATGACGGGAATTCGGGCTGGCGCGCACTGTCGGCCTACCTTTTGTGCCAGGCTCTTCATATGCTGGGGAACCAGTGCGTTGCATGACGGGTGGTAGAGCATAGGGAAGCTCCAGGGGTCTTTGAAGGTGACCAGATGGGACTCTCGAGGAACAAAGTCGATAAAAAGAGTTTGGAAACCGGAGCGAAGCTGGCGAGCCCCGGGGAAATCGTCAATCTTGCGTCGCAGTGAGGGGTCGAGCAGTCCAGTCCAGACGAGGTAGGAGCTGCGATAGCGTCGCATTTCATAGTCGGCGAGGAGGCAATCTACGGCGAAAGGTTCGGGAGAGAGGATGTAAATGGCATCCATCTCAGGATTTGGTTCGCGACGACTCTCGATGAGCTCGATAGCTAGAGGGAGGAGTAAGGTCAGCCAAGAGGCCTCGCTGACAGCGGTCGGGGACATTTGGATGGGTGGACGGACTGGCGATGTTGTTGTTGAGAATGTCATCTTCCTTGACGACATTGTAGATGATCTTCTTGGAGTTCTCGTCGACGATTAGGCATTTCCACTGGAAGGGAGAGTGTTAGCTGTTGAACTTGATAAGCTTGGCGGAAGTATGTTATAGCTTACGTCTCCTCGGGTGATCTGTTTAATCTGCTCCAGAATGGCTGGCGATGCGCGTCAACAGAATGGCCTATGGCCATGGCTTAGAGTCAATCAGACGTACCATCGTGCTGCTCTTGAATGACGGACAGCCCCATGGTGAATGCTGTAGGCGGGCTGCCCCGTCACGTCGTTGGGTACAGAGGGAGGATAATGGGCGGGAGCAGGAATGGTCGGAATGGGAGTCGCGACAAGAAAAGGAGGAGGTTGAAGAGATTCTAGGATGGCAGACTTGAAACCAAGACCAAGGAGAAGCGCGACAGCGTCAGAGCCAAAGGTGAAGCCGAACCAAGTCGTCAACGATTGAGTGTCAAAGATCCCAAGTTTGGGTCTCAACTCAGGAGTTATGGCGGGGTTTCATTCGGGCCCGCGCCCAAGTCCCATGGATGGCACCTGCGCATGAAGTGGATCCCGGCCTCTGGTCCTGGAGGCTCTGCCCGTCCTTAGCGCAGGGCAGTTGGTTGGCTGGTGATGGTCGCTGTGAGAGTGAGTCCGCTGTAGGACAGCCCGAGGCCCGCTGTAGCCTGCCCCCAAGGACTGACGCTGGGGTGAGCTGTTTGGCTGCGGAGCGGTGTGTGACGGTGCTGGTGCAGCCGATGAGGTCATCACGAAAGCTTGGGTTAGCATATTTGGACTTCGTTTGAGACGGAAGACCGAGGCATGGATGGCAAACAATCTCTTCAATTTGCATCCGCTATCTACATGCATTAATAATTCAGGGTCCGTGTCGGCTTGATGTTCCGTCTCAGAATAACTGTTTCGGGTTGATGTCCATTTCTTTACACAGATGTGCCAGATGATACTAGGTACCTCTGACGTCTGTAGGTAGTGAGCGACTGCCTATGGGTCACCACCATGTACAATCTTGTTTGTTAGCCCAGGTGTTGTTGATGGGATATTCTAGGCACTGCCTATGGGTATGAATCAATACCTAGGCATCTTAATCCAGGACGGCGACGACTCACATCTCATAGACCTTTGTTTGCGTCCCTAGGTAGCGGTGAGTCCTACTCGACTAGATGCAGGTCCTCAGCCGCGTTACGCCTCCACCACTTCACGGATAGTTCATACCTATCAACACCTTCAGCCAAGGCATTTTGGCCGTCCCGCGACACACTGTAGGTTCTTCCGCACCCCATGATGTTGGTTTGCATTCAGCTTGGCTGTCATCTGTCACTTCCGTCTCCCCTCAGGTACCTCTCAACATCAACCCTCCCGTAAATCTCCCCTTGTAGTCGTTCATTTCGTTGCCGTTCCTTTGCTGCCAGTTGCCGCATCTCTTTGCGGTTTAGCGGTTTTGGCTTCTCTTCCTTCTCCTTCTTTTGAATGTTCTCTGGCACGGTTGCGCCAACTCCCAGAGTATCTTCCTTGGCTACCACCTTGATCGGGTACCGCATGCCTTCGCCCTCGCGGCCGAGACCTTGCCGTGCATCCGGATCCCATCCTTGTGATTTGAGAGCCCGTAGCCCCATGCGGGACCGGTCAAGAGCTGAGGGTGGATGGGAGTGTTTTAGTGAGACCTGGTGAGCCATGGATGCTTCATGAGGCTGGGAGGTAGAGTTGATGGGGAGCTCGCAAACGGGGCATATCTCAGCTGTTTCCTCGGTAGAGTCCTTGGTATCAGGCTCAGATTTCAGTACGATACTGGCGTATAAATCCCCGATAGACGTATCTGTCGCTTTCGCAGGCGTCATGGTCGTTGTGACACCAGCGTCTGGATCTTGGGCCGGGACAAACTCAACCCGTTTGCGCTTCAACCCTGCACCAAAGGCGCGCTTGTGATGCAGGGGGATATCCTCTTCGTCATGGTTCTCGTCAGAAGCGTCGTCTCTGAATCGTCGCATTTGACAGTGACTCCCGTCGTGAGCGGTGGCGGATGGTGGTGTTTTAGGTAGGAATATGAGGCGTTTGAGACATGGCTTAATTGGATGGTTGTTGTGTGACCTGAGAGTTTGTACCTGAGGCTTCCACTCTGGAATGTGCAGCCTCGAAACTGAGACTGATTCTTTCACAAACCCAGATCAGGCATCAATCCAGATTCCATCGAGTTTAATCGAATCTATCAATCGTACTATATCCATCAATCAACGAAACGCTTCTTTGCGCTAACCAGCTTCTGCCACCATGGAGAACCAGCAGATGCCTTCTTTCCACGTCTTCCAATCTCGTCCAATGGACTATACCCTCAGCGACAACTTGCCTCGTCTTCCACAGGGTTGGAAATTTCTTCCCCGGCCATCTACGACGCCGTTTCCTTTCTTGGATCGTCTTCCCCCAGAACTGTTTCACATCATCATTTCTCAACTTGACCTCGCCTCTCTCCATGCCCTCCGGCGAGCCAATAGACGAGCCGCCGAGCTGCTCTACTCCCACTCCGAGTACAATACTCTCATCACCCATGCTTGGGATGCTGTCCGCGGCACTCTGTGCATCGATACAGCCAAGCTTATCACCTGCAACCAATTGCACGAGAAGCTCTGTACCGAAAAATGCGACGGTTGTGGTGATTTCGGTGGCTATCTTTACTTGCTCACCGCCAAGCGAGTATGCTTCGTCTGCTTCTCTGAAAGGAGACGCTACTTTCCTGTGCCGATACACCTCGCATGTCGCAAGTATTGGATCAGCAGCCTGGTCGTCGACACGCTGCCTCACATGAAAGCGATACCTGGGCAATACTCGCCAGCCCGTGTCGCCAGCGTCGAGTCTGTATTTGTAGACTCCGAAAGCGCCCTCAATGTCGGCCTCGAAATTCACGGGTCATCTGATGCCATGACCCGAAATGTCATAGCGAAGGAGCTGGAAAGGATAAACGAGTATTCTCGAAGGCGATACGAGTCGGCATTCTCTGAGGAAGATCCCAAGCCTTTCGTTGAGCCTCCTGAGGTCTTCCTCTCTCGATGCGATGAAAGAGTGAACAATCCGCACCGCTTCATGGCCATCGTCCCGGCGCCGTGGGTAAACAAGGCGAAACAAGTGACGGAACGAGGCTTCCCCTGCCCCGGGTGTGAGGGCTTGGAGAAGTTGCCTTTTCATCGTCGACGGAGATACACAGCGACCTCATTTGAGGAGCATTTGGAAGAATGCGGCGAGATCATCAATGGAAAACATGCCAAATTCGGGCCTGAGAATGAGCAAGATCAGTACCAAGGCGATGACCGAGAGAATGACCGCCCGTTCCAAGATCCAGACGAGGATGATCCACGAATGCGTAACCTGGGCCAACTTGAGATGATGGCATTGTTCAGGATATGGTTCTGAGCGAACATCAAGACGTCTTCTCAGCTGGACAAGACATTCTGCCAAGATGGATGGAGCGGCACTCGAGATGCTTCGGAAACAACAAATGTCAGCAATTCCCAACTCAAAGCCAAGTGACGTAGTTGGCACCATTTACGGCCATGGCCATGCAAGATCGGCCGACCTGACCTGGCACCACATTATCCTTCTCTTGGGCTTCTCGCAACTCGCTTGGAACGTTCCATGCATTCTTTGTCAGGCAAGCCACCTGCTTCCAAAGCCAGGGCTTAATGCCGACTCATGCGAAGCTGAAGGGTTGAATGGGTTGCTTGCCGAACCACCGAAGGTAGCATCCCAATCAGATACCCTGCAGGAGGACCGTTATTCCCGCATGCTTTTCGGCCTTCGCGATGATATCCTCAAGACATGTCGACAGGGATGTTATTTCGCGTCTCGGTCTACATTCTCGCTCTTCGGATCTGGTTGTCGCTGGTACTTGCTATCTAAGCATCAACACCATGAGCGGAAAACATGTCACAGCCCCGGAAGCCGGAGCATGGAAAACGCCAATTGTTGTGCCGTCTAACCGCCCAGGCTAAACGTTGCGTACTTGTACGGCTACAACAAGCATAATTCTTTCTTTACCATCATGCCATAACTCACCATGGACCTGGTTATAAGATCTGCCTCATCACCCACACTTGACGTTCTCATATCAGTCTACAATTCTACTCACCACACAAGTCCCAAACAAAGACCTCGTACCCTTTCTCACTTAATACCCACGACCATATTTCTCTTTCACCATGTCGACAACTGAAGTACCCAACGGCCATCGCAAGGTCATTGTCAACACCGGAGCCAAGAATGTATGTACTCGGGGATCACAACGATAAATCGATCCAGAACACTTACAACTCCAGGTCTCTTTCTATACCCCCATCCAGGATCCTCCCGCGGGAACACCATGGGATCCCCAGCCAGAGGGCAGTCTCTTCTCGCCTCTCAAGCTCCGAAATCTCACTCTCCGTAACCGCATCATTGTGTCTCCTATGTGCCAGTACGTTATCTTTCACACCAACTCATGAGTTGGACTAAACTTCACTTAGGTACTCCGCTAAGGATGGCTACATGACCCCTTGGCATAAGCAGCATCTCGGCAGTTTCGCAGCCCGTGGTGCTTCACTCATCATTACCGAAGTCCACTCTGTCTCACCCGAGGGCCGTATCAGCCCTCAGGATGCAGGCATCTGGGAAGATGGGCAGATGGTGCCCTTGAAGGAGGTTGTCGAGTTTGTGCACAGCCAAAACAGCAAGATCGCTATCCAGATGGGACATGCTGGAAGAAAGGCCAGCACAGTCGTGCCTTGGCTTGATCGAAAAGCCGTAGCTGTCAAGGAGGTAGGATAAACAAGGCAACTCAACTGTTAGAGAGCACATGCTAACCTGCTCTAGGCCGGCGGCTGGCCAGACGAAGTTGTCGCACCTAGCGCCATTCCTTTCAGTCCAGAGACTTTGGTCCCCAAGGAGATGACCACAGAGGACATTGCCAAGTTCAAGCGGGACTGGGTTGCCGGTGTCAAGAGAGCACTCGTGGTTGGCTTCGACGTAAGTCTTTGAGCTCTTATTACTTGCCAATCAATACTAACAACTACAGGCCATCGAGATTCACGCCGCCCACGGCTACCTTCTCAATTCTTTCCTCTCGCCAGCCTCCAACCAGCGAACAGATGAATACGGCGGCTCTTTCGAGAACCGAATCCGACTTCTTGTTGAAATCGTCCAACTTACTCGCGATATCGTCCCTGCAGACTTCCCTCTGCTAGTCCGCATGCCTGGCACGGACTACCTTGACTTTGACCCCTCTTTGCCGCAGTGGCATATCGAGGAAGCTGGCAAGCTAGGCAGAATCCTGGCGGGCGAGGGTGTAGATCTGCTCGACATCTCGGGCGGTGGTCTGGACAGCCGACAGAAGATCACCGCCGGCCCTGGATATCAGGTCCCCTGGGCTGCGGCCGTGAAGAAGGCTGTTGAGGGAACAGGGATCCAGGTGACTGCCGTGGGCAGCATCACTTCCGGGAAGCAGGCTCAGGGGTATCTCAGCGATGGCTCTGTCGACGCTGTGCTGGTTGGCCGCGGATTCCTCAAGGACCCCAACCTTGTATGGCACTGGGCTGACGAGCTGGATATCGATATTCATGTCGCGGCTCAATGTAAGTGTTTGCCGTTCTGTCACTTTACGAACTTTGCTGACTTGGTTGATAGATGGATGGGGCTTTGGTATGACCCGTACGCACCGACACAAGAGGCATTGAACTGGAACTGGAGTGATTCGAGTATAATAGTGTTGTTGGTAATCATCTCGTTTCTTGATAAAAGGGCGTTTGGTATGGAGGATGGCTGTTCTAGTTTAATGAGATCTCACATGATAGAAAGATAGCAGACAATTTGACCGCATTTCAACATGTACAGGGTGGTTGTTAGTCAAAACCCGCTCATAGGAACAGCTCAATGTCCAAGTTAGCAAGGGAGAAGTCGTGTATATTCGTTGTCCTTCATAACTCATAAAATGTCCAGAAATATTCAACTCATGCATAAGCACTACTCTTCCGCCGCGTAGCCCGCACCTTCTGCTGCGTCCTCGCTCTCTGCAGCCTTTCATCGTCCATGGCCTGGCGCCATGAGCAGTCAGAGACAAACTCGCATGTTCTACACTTGAAAGCCTCTTCTATATCCACACCCTTGGCCCTTCGCTCGCCTCGCCACCAGGCCATGTAGTTGGCGAGATATGCGTCCAATGCTTGTCTAGAGACGGGAAAATCGTGGACGTCAATCTCTTGACCGTCACTACGATGGACGTATTGGACGCGGAGCATGTGGCCGAGTGTATGTTCGCCATGTGGGAATGTGAGATCCATCTCGTGCTCGACAAGTGGTATGAGCTCCCGCAGGGTCCGATACTGTAGTAAATCGGGACCAGCTGATGATGAGCTCCGATAGCTCGATGAACGGTGGTCCTCTGTGGCCGAAACCTCCGCTTCTGAAGCGTCCACGAATATCTCGTCGTGAAGGCTCCCGACCTGAGCGATAAAGGTGTCTGAGAAAGCATCATCGGGATCGAGGCCGTATCGCCGGAAGACCTTGAGGAAGTTGAGCCTACCAGCCGCCATATCGGACAAAAATCGATGATACAGTAATAACTGAATCTTGGCAGGTCTGATGAGGGCGTTTGATGGCGGAGCGTATGAGCCTCGAGTTTTGACATCTGCGAGGTAGATTTTTGGACCAACATGGCTCTCACCATTTTTGGGTGGGAAGTAATCCGTTAATGTCGTCTGTTGGTAATCCCTCTGCGACTCCTGACTGGACAACTCCTCTTCAAACTCGGGATTCGGATTCTCATAGCTGACGCTGTCAATGATGCCGTTCACGAGGTTGTCATCAACCATGCCCCAAACTTCCAGTTCCCGGGTAAGCCCGGTGTCTCGCAGGGTTCTCAGACCTTGAACCAAATTCCACAGTCGAAGTCCGAATGCGTCTTCCTTGGTCATGATGTCGATCTGGACTGTGGTATGGACCTCATCCTCTAGTTTTTGGTGGACCTTGGACCCTTGCTTCATTGCGGCCGTTCTCGTCCTCCGGCCGCCTGGTAACCGGGTGAGGGTGTACCAGTACTGTAACTCACACCAAGCACCTGAAGTAAGATCGCTCACTGTGAGAGGTTTCTTGGGATAAGAGCGGAACCGCTGTAAAGGTGAACGGCCGTCTTCAAAGGGATCATCCTCGACGGAGTCAACCTGTGGTCCGGCTGTGACAGTCGAGTCAGACTTGACAGCTGGTTTGGATTCTAGGTTGGACAAGGCTTTGGTGACTAGTCGCTTGGGTCAGTTAGTGTGACGAAGTCCCATGGCGAGGTCACCACGTACGATCCGGGTAGAAAACCTCTTGGTTGAGAATGGCTGTTGAAGATAACGGCGGTGGCGTAGGGAGGCTTGAACGAGCATAGGTGGCTTCCCTTGAGACCTGGATATCGCCATGCCCAAGTGTTGAACGACTCCTGACCTCTTGGGCAACAGCTTGACCATGGAGTCTGCCATCTTGAGCATCTCTCGTCGTTATGTTCGCCTGCTGTGGAGGAGCGGGGACGTCCTTGTGCGAAGTGAGCTGGAGCAGCAACTCCTCCTCCTCGACGGAGAAATCATAGCCAAACTCGTCATCGCTGTCTGGCGTCATGATAGCCTTGGCCAGGGCATGCGATGATGAATCATGGAAGAGTAAAAGAGTCTGGCGTGTCTAGGTAAATTGGGGAATGACGCGCGAGGGAACCACGGAGTCACGTGGAGGGTGACAGGCAGGTACGCAGTAATTCAGGCACCAGCTGAAGGAGCATCCAATCCTCAAATAGGTGACGTTTTCATCACTACCTCAGTCTGTATTGGGTGCCTTGAACGAAAACGGTCACGTTGAAATTAGACACTGAGACTTTTGTGTCTTTCTTTTGAACAAGTGAGCGGAACATGCCTTACCCATCCCCGTTTTCAGCCTCGAACCAACAAAAATAGCCGGTTCGCCTTGACCAGAAAACTAGGTAGCCAAAGACGCCTTGCCGCTGTAAATACGAGCATCCATGGCAGCCTTATCGTCCAGCGCCTATCCCCTCGCTGCGCTCTCCTGAAACCCGCTAGAACCTCGTGCGCTTCAGTGGCTTGGCCGCCTGCGACCGACGGGACCGACCACGCTGGCCCGTTCTTAAACGGCCAGGGGGGGTGGGATACACTATCCGAGTCCTAGACTCGCCCTCCAAGGCAGCAGTCAAGTACAAAGCTTTCTCGGGATCCCGTCAAGTCCAATCGCTAAATATCTCCAAAAACTTACACTCAGTCAATCAACCTCCGTCTCCGCAATGTCCAACGTCCTCCGCATGCGCCGCCCCACCACCCCCGGGCCCGGCGCCGAACATGACTCCGGAGCTATCAAGCCAGGCGTCGCGGACAAAGAATTGCCAAAGGTTACATTCATGGCTCTTCCAACCGAGATCCACCTTGCTATATCTCGCATGCTCATCTACCCGGATGCCCTCTCCCTGAAGCACACCAACGCCCACTTCTACAGCCTCGTCGACACGGGCGTCAACCTCAAGGTGGAATGGCTCGTGGAGAGGCGGAGTTTGCACCTTGAGTGTCCCAACGATAGGAGATGTGATCTGGGTAGCGATCTCCGTTTCTGCCGCGGTAGTGTCCCGTAAGTTTTCACTCTAGGAACAACTTCTGAATATGGCTAATTACCACCATAGTCTGCTGATGCAACGCCGGCGAGAGCACATTGAATGCGAATCTCGGCCTGGTCTTGGTTGTCTCGTATACGGGACAAGAACATGCTCACACCGCTCAGCTTTCAGCAGGAGGTTACCTCGCTGGTTGCAAGTGAAGCTGACGATAGAGGTTTGGTGGATAGTACTCGCCATGGTACCTATCATCTGCTGCTGGGTGTGGCTGGCCGAGTTTCTTTAAGTTGTCTTTTGGTCTCAAGTTTTGGTGTTTGGTATATTAGCGGTTGTTTTTATCATTACGGGAATCGTACGGCGTTGGTCACGGAGGGTGGAAATAGTCTTGAGAGCCATGCTACAGAGCAGTCACAGGAGCACTTTATTGTACAGAATAGCAAATCTGTTTAGCGAAAAGTAGCTAATAGTCCTTTCAAGCGTGTAAATGCTGTTCGGGAATGGCTGGTTGTGTAGAATGCTCCCTATCCCTTCAGCTTCCACGCTGGATAACGCACCAGGACTCGCAGATATCGCAGCTTAGGCCCAAAGCAATCTATCAAGTGGTGCAATTATCTACTTCCAACTTTTCAATATGTTTAACTTGCCATGCGCAGTCACAGAGGGAGATTCCAATAGCTTTCCCGTACACGCAACGCCGACGCATACCTGCAGATTGTCAAACGCCAACTAAGAGCTGGATTCTTGATGAAACACTGGAACGTGTCTAGCAAGAACTGGACGTCAAGCCCCTCGATACTGTTCGACGTGGCGAGACTACGTGGCGACCATGCCGGCATGAGACAACGACTGCTGCATCTAGTCTCATGAGAAGCACCATTGCGTGGAATCACAGTTATGCATCTCGCAGCTATCCGATATTGAACTGCTGCCTGTCAGTCTGTCACGCGGTTGGAACCTGAAACGTCAAATAGTCTGTATGCGCATGTAGTATTGAAGGAATGTGTCCAGGTCGGATAACACTGACGCAGACTAAACTATCATGAATAGCTAGACACTCGATAAATACGCCCCCAAGGACGAGAACGAGGTAAAGGGCAGACAGACCCTGCAAGCCCCCTGAACAGTGTTCATCCCCCTCCCCCACTTCACCGCCAAAGGAGTCGTAGTCGTTGAAAAGGATGCCCGTGGTGCAGGACATGAGAAGGGTACTGGTTGAGTATAGGCATCTGAAGAGGCCTTCTCTGGCGATGGAAAAAGCAGTAGCAGCCGGTAATGACAGAAGCGCAACATTGGTCCAACTTGAAAAGTGATGGAGAGTTATACCCCCATCTATAGCCATGGCAATCCCAGTCGGAGTTAAAGGAGAGTTGAGAGAACGTGAGCCATGGCATCAACAATAAACCCCTTTAGATCTTCGACCAGCGTAGGAGCACCGCAGCCGCAATGACTGGCAGAACGCTCACCAACTCGCCAAGACCGGCAAACTCAGGTGGAATCCTCGCGTTGACAAACGCCCCAGCAGCCAAGAGGACAGCAAAGGTGTTGTACACGAAGCTCCACAAGAAGTTGAACTTGATGCGGTTGACCGACTTTCGGCTGGCATTCATCATGGTCAGGATTCCAGCCAGGGATGGACGCATGAGAACGACATCAGCAGCAGACTGCGCAACATCAGTACCCTCGTTCATGTGCACGCCGATGGTGGCTTGGGTGAGAGCAACAGCGTCGTTTGTACCATCGCCACAGAAAACGACAACAGGCTTCTTTCGATCAGCCTCGTCACCCAGAAGAGTTTGGATATAGTCCTTCTTGTCGGCGGGCGAACTTCGAGAGCGAACATTGTCACCAGAAATACCCAGCTTGGATGCCAGAGCCTGAACAGCTCCATCATCATCGCCAGAGACCATATGGACCGAGACGCCACGCTTCTGCAAGGTGTCGACAGTGGACGCAGCATCAGGCCGGAGTTCATCTTCAAGGCCATAGACCGCCTTCAACTCGTGGTCGATAGTAAAGCAAAAGACGGTATAGCCCTGACCTAGCATTGACAGAACAAGGTCATGGTTCGAGAGTCCCAACCAGCGAGAATTTCCAGCCCGGAGTTTCTGTTCCTTCAAAGTTGTTTCAACACCCTTTCCAGTCAAACTCTTGGGCTCAGGCACAGTCCATGCCTTGACACCCTTATCTTTGAGGTGAGAAGTGACAGCAACTGAGACAGGGTGTCGACTGTTCTCAATGAGACCCAAGAGAGGTCCAAGGGCATCCTCGTCAAGGCAGTCCTGTGCAACGACAGAGAGTTTTCCTTGAGTCAAGGTTCCCGTCTTGTCAAACACAACATGCGACGTCTTGTGGGCGACTTCGATAGCATCCGCAGACTTGAAGATGATACCTTTCTCAGCTGCGACTCCGCTAGCAATCACAATGACCATCGGAACTGCTAGTCCGATTGCGCAGGGGCAGGACACAATGAGAACGGTGATGGCATACGTGATAGCCTGGATAGTAGCCTCGGAGCCATTATGGCCACGAACAGTCATACCAATCGCAACCCAGATGACAAAGGTGATTATTGTCAAAGTCACCACCACGGGGACAAAGTAGGAGGCAACCTGGTCTGCCAAATCCTGTAGCTTGGGCTTTGAAAGCTTGGCCTCGTCAACCATGGCGGCAATGGCATTGATGGTATTGTCGCTAGGTAGACGATTGAGACGAACAGTCATGACTCCAGACCCGTTGATGGACCCAGCAATCACCACAGACTTGGGGTACTTTTCAACAGGTCGGGATTCGCCTGTGAGCATCGACTCGTCAACTTCCGAGGAACCTGTGATGACTGTTCCATCGGTAGGAATTCTAGAGTCTGGGAGGACCTTGAAGACATCACCATGCTGGAGAAGTCGGGCGTCGATCTCGCGTTCTGTCTTGGTCTTTTCATCAACGAGGATAGCTGTGGAAGCCTGAAGCGAGCGGATCGAGATGGACTCGACAGCTCTCTGGCGAGCAAGGGCCGCAACCCATCGGCCAACCATGATCAGAGTCACAAGGAGAGTGCTCGTCTCAAAGAATTGACCGGTCGACAGTGGATTTCCGGCGATGAGATAGCCGAAGGAGACCACAGAGAAGATATAGGCGGCGCTCGTGCTCAGAACAATCAACAAATCCATTTCAATGACCCTCGAGAAAACGAGAGCCTTGATCGCCTTGGGGTAGAAAGGACCTGCAATGACGAATTGGACGATGGTGGCCAAGGCCAGCGAAGCCGAGGAGTAAGCTACTTCTCTTTCAGGAATTGGAGCCCAGGCCAAGACAAGAACAGGAATCGTCAAGATGGCAGAGAGAAGTGTCATGTATCCGACATGACGAACATGCTTACTGCCAGCCTCGAGAGAAAGATCGCCATGAGGAGGGGCAAGTTGAATAGGAGGACCCCAAATCTTTTCGGCAAGGTCTCGAGCTCCAACGATCTTGGGATCAAATGCAACTCGAACAGTTTCCTTGCCCACAAGAGTCATCTCGAGCACGCCTTTTGGCCAGGTCTGGCTCATGAACTTGGAGGCATCGCCAGGCACAATGAGATCAAGGCTGGAACCGTTGTTCTGAATTCTCTCGCACTTGAACTCGGTGGTTCGTTCCAGGTGTTTGATGACTTCTTCGACTGAGCCCAGACGGAGGTCAAGGTTGAACTCGGCGCGAGAAAGAACAAGGCTCGTCTTGAGGTCCTTGACAGCGGGGACAGTTGCGAGAGTCCGGTTGAGCTTGGTCTCGCAACCAGTACAAGTCATACCAGAGATACTGAGAACAACATGTTCTTTCCCGGCTGCCTGGTTCTCGACATCGATGGCATTGATCGGGGCTTTTTCAATCTGCAGAGAAGCATCAGGCGGGCCAGAGGTGCAACAGTCATCCTCGCAAGAGCCTTGAGGGCTGTCAGGCTGCTTTATCTCACAGCAAGAATCGGCACAGCTAGCCTTCGAAGTGACGATAGCTTTGTTTGGCGGCTTGCAACAAGCATCGACATAGGCGGACTTGGGTGGCTCTTTGACAGGGTCAGCCTTTGGCGTGCCGCAACAACCTTTGGCACATCCGGCAGCCGGTGCTCTGACGGCAGGTTTGGCATCAGAGCAGCAAGACTTGGCGCAGCCAGATTTCCCCACTACAGAGCCCTCAGGAGGCTTAGACTGCGTACAACAGAGGTCCGCACAGCCGTCGTTGGCAGGAGGCTGCTGAGTAGTCTTCTCCTTGGAGCAGCAAGACTTGGCACAGCTAGACTTCTTCACGACGGGGGCTTCATCGGGCTTGGGCTGTGCACAACAAAGGTCTGCGCAACCGTCACCAGCGGAAGGCTGCTTGGTAGGCTTCTCAATGGAGCAGCAGGACGCAGCACTGTTCTTGACGGATGGGGCTTTGGGTGGCTTGTCCTTAGAGCAGCAAGAACCGGGGCATTTCTTGGTGCTGGTGTCCTTGACACCGTTGTCTTTTCCAAGCTCAGAGCCAGTGCTACCAGGCTTGGCCGAAGAAACAATTGGGGGCTCAGCCTTGGAACAGCAAGCGTCGGCACAACTGCTCTTGGCAGGGGCCTCCTTCGCAGGTTTGTCACCTGAACAACACGGCTTCGAGCAGCTATCCTTGACAGACGGGGTCTTGATTGGCTTGTCCTTGGAGCAACAGGAGCCAGCGCAAGCCCCCATCTGAGACTTCTTGATGGACTTGCAGCTGTCGGAACTCTTTCGCAGGCGAAGGCGGTTCTGTGCAGCCTGGTCCTTGGCGACGCTACCAGTGCTGCAGCAGGAGTCCATCGAAGTGCGAATGAGAGAGCGAGTCGACGACTTCTTGGAGCACGACTTGGCCCCGACCGACGGGCGGTCACGGGTCTCACAGCAAGACTCCTGACCGAGGGCGATGAGAGCACGGCAGAGACATCCGAGGGCCTGGAGAGTCGCGCCGTAGCGATCAAGAGCAGAGAGACTATGCTGGCCGCATGCCTTGCCATCAGTTGCTCCATTGCAACCAGAGCTGCTGGTACGACCAGTCACGTCTGACGGGGACGTTAGCAAACGTTGTTGCTGCTGCTTGCTTCAAACGGAAGCCACTAACCCTTGGATTGGCCAGTCAGACCGGCAGCACTCATCTCACACTCCCGCATGGCGATGCGGTCAAGGCAAGATGCGTCACAGCAGGGGGAGGTTTTGCCGCGACAGCAATCCGGTGCGTCGGAGTCGTCGTTGGGTTTTTTATCCGCGCAGCTGCCGGAAGCGCAGCAATCATCCGCCTCTTGAGGGACGGCATTGCCCTTGCTGGTCTCGGATTCTCCGTCGTCGCAGCAAGAATCCTGGCAGCTGGCGTTGTCTTGGACCCGAACCGGAGCCTGTGTGACCACTGGCTCAGGCGCCGGAGCTGGGTCAGGGCGCGGGCAGCAGTCGCACCCCATGGTTGAAAAGGTATTTCGAGTTTGTTTGCAGTTTAGATTTGGTGAGTGTTGTAAGGATGTTGTGTTGTTGTCAAGTTAAGCATCTCCAGAAAAGCTCCCGGCAAACGAAACGAACATGGGTATCGCTAGCCTGCCGTCTTCGGAGAGCGGCACGTGAATGGCTGCATTATCGCCAACAATGAGGTGTAGTAAATGCATAAGAAGCTGATAGATCTAAAACAAATTCGTAATGAGTGTAACACTCCTTCAAACTTGGATGCAAGTAGCTTCGTTGGTGGCAATTGTCCTTTCATGAGCCTGGCTTCGACATGAATCTTGAGAGATGAACCTTGTTTTGCCGTGCCTGATCGATCAAACAGATAGCAAGCGATAACCAAGCAAACCTGACGATATGAAACAGCCTCTCTTGCTAGCTGTTCTTGGTTTTACGGGTAACCTAAAGCCTGTTACTGACTTGTTCAAAGGATCCATAGACCCTGCTTGCCCGACTGCCATGATTCCTCACCTGTACCTATCCGGATAGAGGCCTACGAAAACTCTCAAGAAAGGTGTATTATACCAAGTGGATCAATTGAAAAATAGTGAATGTTTGACAGCAAAAGCTACAGTGACCCAAGACTAAGAAGTGACCAAGGCGCTCAACATATCCCAAACACAACCTAGGAATTTCGGGGGGCTGCAGTGAAGGAGCGTTGGCATTACATTCACTCCAGCGTTGGTATATAACACAGGCCTTGAAGAGTCTCCTGGGGTATCCCATCCTTGATCTTTACATTCTTCACGAAGCACCACCAAACCCAACCGACTATCTTCTCTTATCCCACGACATCTCCAGCGTCAACTCACACGAACCCATCCACCTACATCGAAATGGCCTCCCAAGCTACCCTCAACTCAACTCATGTCCCCCTTCTGGACAGCTTCCTCTTTGTTTTGGACAGCCACATCGAGGATCTGCTCGTCCGCCTCAACAAGCTCTACCAGGTCATCGAGAACCTCCCCGCCAACCAGACTGAACAGCACACTCGTCTTGATCTTCTCGTCAAGCAGTGCAGCCTCGAGGCTGACTGGGCCATCAGAACCTTTCGCAGCTACACCGCCATGAAGGAGGCTGCTTCGCCCATGTCGTTGAATAGGCGCGCCAACAGGCTCCGGGAACTATGAGTCTCAACTACTGCTACCCACCGATCTCACGAGAGCAACGCAGAAGGATTTGGCCTGTATTGATGGATAATCAGCCCCCATAATGGCAGGAACTTGATGTCACGGATTCTGGATACTGGAAGGATGGGCCACTTGGAAATGAGGACGGTTATTTGGCCTACCTCTTGGGACAGGCATGTGCGTATCCTATATCCAGCTACGAATACATCGGTCATTGCGAAATCTCTCCCTGGTGTCTCATCATATTGGTGAAACTCTTCATTATCCTATGACAGAAATATCAGCCAGTGTCTAATCTCGGGAGTGTGCATGTGTTTCCATCTCTAGACACCGTTTCATGATAATAGGGGCTGAAAGGCGGCAACGTACATTAGCTCAACTTCTCCGTCAGTCGTCTGCCTCAGGGTGTAGTGTCTCCCAGTGCGGGATGTAGAACTCATCAGAAGCCAACTTATGCACATGTCCGGTTGCTCGAGCAGCGAAGAGCATCGTTTGGCCAGCGCATCATTGGCCGATGAAGATATGCCAGTTACTAGATCACGCACACGACTAATTAAACGGCATATTTTCTAGGGGTTTTTTACATGTCATTCAAAACATAAATTATGGCTGCAGTCTCGAGTTCCGCGCTGCTTCCCTTACCGATCGTTCTCAGTCCTGGCACAACGGTACAAGCTCCAAACCAGTATTTCATCCTCAACCATCGCATACAAAACATCTACACAAGCCTAAAGTGTAAATCCAGGCCTGTTTATCAATATGGTCCCCATCAGATCTCATAAACCAGCGACACCACCAAATCAGACACCTTCTCATCTTTATCAACAAAACCTCAACTCCTTAGCGACGACCATTCGCGAGGTACAAAACAAGCTTAGCAGCGTCGCCGATACCATCAGTCAGTTAAACGACAATCTGACAAAACTTGACAAGGAGGTGAAGAAATTGGCATACATGTTGCCTCCGGAAGGAGAGGAGGAGCTGGAGCACCGCGCGGCAATGTGATCAAGGATCAGTAGAAGGGTCACGACTTCAAGATGGCGGCAAACGACTCGGGCAATGTGAGAGATGGGGCTGGCAGAAGAAGTTGACTAGAGACTCATGGTGAAGTAGAAGAACCTCGTCAATGGGTATCTTGGCCAAGCTGGCGATGGGGGGGAATAGGGGGAACATGATCGGAACAATGAGGGACGTTAAATTCAACTTGGGCTGAGATACACTTCTCACCACACAACTACCTCGAATTTCCCATTACGAAATGTCAACATAACATGTCTCATGTCCTATTGTGTCCTTGCTTTTATTAATTGGTAACACAGTCAAAGAACAAAGATGGAGGTGGTGATAAATGCACACAAGATTGAAAGAAGCCTGAACAATACCATTACTGCATTCTTCTCCAAAACTAGACATTGAACAAGCCATAAAGTACCTACCTACATCAAAATTGCCTTGACTATAAGTGCTTCTGTCACCCTAAATACTTTCCGTCACATCATCACTTTACTCCACAAACCTAGCAATACGACATCATCTTGCTCTCATCAACACATCTTTCTCGCTCACCAGATTACCTACCTCCAGTCAAGACCATGTCCTCGTCCAATATCACCAATTGGCTGTCTCGAGTCGCAACTGGGCGTGACACTCCTAGTCGCACCCAGCCCAACCGCGGTACTGGACGTAACTCGGAGGACGAAGGGGAAGATGTGCCCGCCGTCGGCGCCATCCGCCTGGATGATCGTGCAGACAACTACTACCTCAGATCGACTTACCCTCCTTCTGAGGATGAGGGGACAGGCCCCAGCCTCCCCTCCCGCCAGACTGATAGCTCTCCTGGACTGATCTTTACCCCTTCTTCATCGTCGAGAGTCTCGACTAACAACTCACAGGCCAGCCTTGAAGAAAGGCGCCGTCAGCGACTTAGCCGTCGGTTTGATGAACAGACGCAGTCGACTCGCGAGTTGAGCCCGCAGTCTGAGCGGAGCATCCACGAGGAAGTCCTTCATCGCGAAGAGGCTGAGCGAGCCCTCCAAGCGGCCCGCTCCGACCTCAAGGCTATCCATGAGAATGTGGGCTCCATTACGGACCACATTACGCTGGTTGTCCAAGCTTTGCAGGCAGCTGGAAAGAAGCCGACGGAGGAGAACATGGAGAGTGCTCTGTCAGAGGTTCTGAGTGTTGGCGAGAGGCTCGCTGAGCTCCACGCTAGCATCGGGGACGCTCTCCTTGATGAGAAGTGAGGAGATCGAGTACAACTCTCTCCTGTGTACATTACTATAGACTTTGTTTTACCCTCTGGCGTGTGTGAGAGATGCTAACACCTTATCTAGGGCGACTACACTTTTAGCCTGCTCCAACCAAGTGGCCAAGGCAAGGTGAGTGACTCTTCCTGGCTGTATTGCTAACATCTCGAGTAGACAACAATGGGTAACCATAAAAATAGACTCATATTTTCTTTACAATGTCCATATCGTCCCATTTTGATTCAACAAAGAAAACGTGAAATGTTGCTATAGCTGGTCTATCTCTACACCCGTTCTTTTAACTCCTTCTTGATCCTCGTCACAGTGCCCGCTCCACCATAGGTCATCCCCGTGTAGATCATGGCCACGCTGGCACCGGCGTTGAGGATCTTTTGCGCCTGCTCGCCGTTGGTGATGCCTCCCGTGGCAAAGATGACCTTCTGGGCGCCGCCCGCTGCCTTGAAGGACTGCGAGTCCAGCATCTTGCGGTACCGCCCCACGAGGTCGAGAGTTCGGCTATACATGGCAGGGCCTGAGTAGCCGCCAGTCTCCATGAGGGCAGTCTGCTCCTTGGCAGTGAGCTTGACACCCTCTGGAATGACTCCAGTCCTTCGCTTGGTGGTGTTGCCAACGATGACTCCATCAACGCCACTCAGGTGAACAGCCTGCACGATTCCCTCCATCTGAGAATCCTCATCCTCATCGGGCGAGACCTTGACCATGACCTTGGGCCGTTGCTTTCGGTCAGTCTTGGCAGCCTCCTCGACGACAGCACTCAAGAGTCGTGTAAGGGGCTCGGTAGCCTGAAGTTCGCGCAGGCCGGGGGTGTTGGGGCTGCTGACGTTGACGACCAACACATCGGCGTAGCGGGCCAGTCTTCGCACGCAGTAGACGTAGTCGTCAGCCACAGCTCTCTCATCTCGCTCGTCTGTCTCCTTGTTCTTGGCGATCTGAACAGCCAAAAGTCGACCCTTTCGCAGGCTGCCGGGGGGAACGTTGGCCTCGCCGTTTAGAACATCCTTCTCGGTGACACCAATGGATCGGGCGTATCGTCGAAGTCGGTCCCGCAGTCGGATAGCCATGTCGTCCGCACCACGAGAGTTCAGGCCGTATCGGTTGACCATGCCGTCGAGCTTGGGAACACGGAAGACACGGGGCTTGGGGTTGCCCTCCTGGGGGAGAGGCGTGCAGCCACCAACCTCGACAATGCCGGCACCCAGATCAAACAACGCATCAGGAATCTCGGCATCCTTGTCAAGGCCAGCCGAGATGCCAATTGGGTTCTGCAGGTCGGTACCGAACACGGAGACGGAGAGCTCGGGGGAATTGAGTGTCGTGTCGCGCTCGCGGGGGTTGAGGTTCAGCTCGTAGAGGATCTTGAGCGAGGAGGTACCGGCATGGTGGGCGTCCTCAGCATCGGGATACACCCAGCGCAGCACCGGGGGGACGACCCATCGGTGGAAGAAGGCTCGGGTATCTGTGGCATATAGGTACGAGCCGTAGAGGACGGCGGCGGCGGCGGTGCCGTAGAGGGCGGCCTTGAGCAGGTCTCCTCCGTCACCGGCTTCGGTAGAGGCATAACGGCGCTGGACGACGGGCTTCCGGGGCAGGGCGGCGCGCACCGAGGGAGCCCGGGCGCCGGAGGCGGCGATTCGTGATCGTAGGAGAGCGGCGGACATGGCTGGGAGGTGATGCTGGGCCGGGCCAGCTCCCAATGGATTCTCAACGACGCGCGGGAGTTGGTTTCGGGTGAAGCTTCAAAAAGGCGCCGGACAAATTGTCGCCTCTGAATGGTTGGTTTCCCGGATGGCAGGAGCACAGTCTCCGCACAGTGTGTATGCACTATGCTACAAATATCGCACCCACGTCACTTGGGAGCTGCAATATCAACTTGAGTTGTCTCGTTTGTTAATTACTTGGTGTAACTTGTGGTTGTCCTGATCATTCCTTGAACCCAGCCTGTCAATGCTGTTGCGTCATCCGCCCAAGCTCTCGAAAACCACCAGAATACGACATGTCCAGCTACTGACCCCCGTAACCCCCAACTTAAAGCTCCTCCTTCAGCATGATGTAGATCTGAGCGTGGCTGGCAGGCATCAGAGAGTGAGGCGAGTCGTTGTACTCGGCAGCCGGGAACTGGATGATCAGCTCCATCTTGGCTTCTTCTTCCTGACCGGCCTTCTCAGTCGCATCGATGTACTTGAGGCTGACAACCTTGCAAGTGAATCGGGGTCGGAAGTTGCGCTCGTAGTTCGAATCAGTGACCTTGGTGTGTTCCTCCTAGTCTCTGTCAGTTTGATGTTATCACAAGTCAATGGTCGCAACTTACAACGGAGCGAGAAAGATCAGTGGAGCATCGGCGAAGTCCCTCGGACAGGTTCTCACGCAGGTCGAGTTCCTTCATGCAGTAACCAATATCCTCGACAATGGCCTGAACGGTATTCTTCAGATGATCCGTCTCCGCAATGTAGCGCTATCAAAAGAGTTAGCATGATCAAGTGTTGGATGTACAGGATGGTGCTCACCTCGAGGACAACAGCCGAGGCCGGGTCCTTGGCTCGGATCTCCTTCGCGATATCTTCAACGGTAGGGCTCGCCATCTTGTTGCTGAGGTGACTCGAATTGATGATGGTGATGGTGATGAGTTGAAGATGCTACGAGGAAGCCATCACCATGAGCTCGCTTTTATATTGGAGACTTGACCGTTTGACGCTGAAGCGATAGATCTCGTTCGTCGGTACAATCTCCCATTGTCATACTGAGAATGAATAACCGAACTGTTCCATTATCATCCTCTGTGCTGGTTTTATATTGTAGAGGATTGAAGCTAATCTGTTTGACTTGGTGGTTTGACTCCCAACAGTTGCAAACGGTTTCAAGAATCTAGTTCCAACGAGCCATATAACTTCCTTTTCGTCTGTTCTTCAT
This sequence comes from Ascodesmis sphaerospora, assembly GCA_027569015.1. NCBI lineage: Eukaryota > Fungi > Ascomycota > Pezizomycetes > Pezizales > Ascodesmidaceae > Ascodesmis > Ascodesmis sphaerospora. The sequence goes on from JAPPUR010000003.1 coordinate 320,765, forward strand.
TCGAGTAAAGATCCAGTTAAAATAAACTACCAATTGGGGCATCCTGCTTTATGGCATTTAGACGCCCTCTGGATGCTCCGCGAACCCATGCATGGGGCGTGCCCCTTTATCAGGTCTCTTACATGATCGAATGGCCAACGACTACGGCCATTCAGAGCTTTCCAAACATGTCGTGGACTGCTCTGTTTCCTTCTTGGCAGTGTCTATAGACTCTTCGCCCCTCCTCCAAGTCGGAGCCGGCAACTCTGGTCTTCTCATGCATCCGCGTAACTCGGCGCAACGTTGTAGGTCACCCTCCATTTCGTAGAGTCCTCCTCTCTCGTAAATCACAAAACCATCGTCCAATGACTTTCTGTTTTTGGCTTCTTGGAGCTCATCTCGAAGCTTGCGTCGTTGTCCCCTTTCTCTTAGCCACAATGCGATGGCGACAGCAATCAGAATCACCCCCAATGTGACGCCGATGTCGATTCCTACTTGCTCCTCTATTGGCAGTCGTCTATCTTAAAGGACGCAGTATCCAATTCTCTTGAAGTGTCTCAAGTTTCGCTTTCGGGTTGTCTCATGGTATTCTGTGGTAGTCCGGCAGTGGTGGTGATTGATGAGCCTCGCAATGATGAAGTCAACGACGACTTTGGAGTTGATGTCGATATCGTCGCCGGTTCTGTAGCAGTTCTGTAGGATTCCCAGTACTGTTCGCAGATTTTCCAGTAGCTGTTCTCCATCTCTAACGTATGTATAAGCAACTCTACCTCACAAACGAGAGAGGGACATACGAAACATTTCATCTTTACTGCACGATTCTTTCAATTTCCTCTTGTGGTTATCCAGACACTCGCTCATTGTATCAACGATAGTCTCATGATTCTTATCGTAACACCAGCAGTCAAAGTCATCTTCTCCACAGCCAGTTGCAGCAACACCAACGCTGAAGCACCCGCTCACGCATTCGGGAACAGCCTTGGCAAGTTCAGCAGCGTTTGAATGTGCCATTGGGCACAATTTGTTAAAAGAGTGTTGTACAAGCTGATCAAGCGAGTGTTGAATGAGTTGGTTAACGAGTGTAGTGCAGCAGTTCTGACGCGATTCGGATAGGTAAGGGTCTCAAAGAGCGAAACTATAAAACAGAGCCCAATTTCGTACCGAGCGAAAGAAATGAGAAGCAAGGGCATTCTGTATCACTTCAAATCCCGAAACCTCCCGTAAAAGGGACGGCGTTTAAAAGAATTGTCGATCCTCGGCACAGGCTTTCAGCTCACTTAGGACAACCAGGCTGTCTTCAGATGGCCAGATGTAAGACCTGTAGGCGCTTATTTCCCCGTATAATTCGGCAGCCCAGTTTCTTTTTTATAGACAAACAAGGCTATGGACAGCCTCTTTATGTATGTTTCAACTAGGTCCGTTGTCACTGTTAACTAGGTACATCACTCGGCTCAATCGATAACCCCTAATTGAAGTATACATAAAAGCGCGGCATCTTTAAACACAATACTTTTTCTAAAACGGGCATTACTGGTTTCCTGTGCTCGGAAGGGTAACATACGGCGCTGTTGAGTTGTGCGGTATCAAATCAGCAAACCCGCCAAGCACAGGGGGTCTCCCAAGATCTGACCTCAGCCCTTCAATTGGCACTCTACACCTTGGCAGGATGAAATCTCAAGTGGCTGACCTTTGAGCCATCCAGCGAGCCTTAGTCAACCTTTCAGATCCCGTAGTTCTTGGTAGATATGCTCAGTCGGTGGTACGGCGTAGTTAAAACCCGAAGGACCCTGTAGAAGCCACTTTCAATCTTGCAGAGTCCAGGCCAAAGTTGGGCATGGGAAACAGAGCCTAAAATGTGGATACCTACTCGTCTGGGAAATGATATCGGCATCCGATGGAAGACGGTATCCGTCCGAAGAATGCGAATCCGATGGGTCTCGGCCTCTATCGATACGAAAAACGAAGGATCTCCTCGAAGACTTCTGTCGTGCCCAGGATTCTAGACGGGCCTCTTATCCGTCGAAAGACGTCATGATTGGTCACGGCCCAGCCGCTCTCCACATTTCGGTCTGCTGGCACCTCGGGCTTGTCGGCCTCGGGCAGAAGAATAAAAATGACGGCAAGTCCATGAGCTGATAACGAAGGCGTCAGAGCTGACATCCTCCTCCGGAAACATCGCCATCCGCTGTCTTGAACATGAACTCGCACCTTCGTGGCTCTCAGCCCGGTCCTGCGAACATGGCTATGCAACAGCAGTTCCGCGAGGCTGTTATCAGAGAAATCATCCACGAAGAGATACTCATCGAGCAGAGACATGAGCTTGCGGCTCTTGCGACCCTTCTGCTTGCAAAGGCCAGAGAAGAAGAAGAAGACTCTTCCAACAGTGTATGGAAGAACCTACGTCAAGACCCTGACGACCCTCGGACTAATGAATCCTAGTACGAGACATCATATGAATACTACGAAGAGGACGAGGAAGAGGACGAAGAGGACCCCTCCTCAGTCGAACAACCTCAACCTACCGGCAGGAAAAGGACTCTCCCTCGCAACGATGCGCAGATTCCAGTACCTCAGAAGCGACAGAGGATAGACCCTGCGCCCACCGTGCACCCCCAACCCCCACCCCCGCAAGAGATCAAACGACCAGAGACCCCGCCAGAGGCGAAGAACTGGATGCCGACGTCGATGGGGAGTGCCGACAACTCACACCGACACCCTGTACTTCAGGCTGCACTCCGCAAGGCCCCGATCACGTACGCTCGCCCTGTCGCGCAGACCTTTCTTGAGGAACTGGATTGCGATAAGCTAGGCGCCCTGGACGTCGCCAAGGCCGTCTTTGATATGGGCATTCGGTACTCCAAGATGGCATCGGACGACGAGTTCAACATTGTCTTTTACGTGACTCTGGCGAATCCGCGTGATGCGGTCCGATACAACATTGGTACTCCGTCGGAAAAGCATACCATCTTCTGGGGTAGGGTTCAACGCATCACGCATAGGGCTATACCACCGGATCCGTTCAAGACCCCGGTAAAGGCACCAGAGAGGAAGACAGAGGTGAAGCCCCAGCCGAGGGTGACCACGAGAACGGTGCCTGCACCTGTGAAGGAGAAAGTCGAACCTAAGCCAGCTGCCAGGAGAGTCGCTGCACCTGCACCGGCACCTGCGAGGGAGAAGCCAAGGGGAAACCTCAAGGCCAGTCTGATCAAGGAGGTTGACGAGAAGACAAAGATCCCACTGAACGAGAGAGTGAGGAAGTGGCTGGATGAAGTGATTTCAATGGACAGCAGTGCAGATTGATCTGGCAAGAGGTGATTTCGGTGGACAGCAGTGCGGATTGATCTGGCAAGAGGAGGGATATATGTTGGGATGGAAGAATCAGGATGGATTATGAGCATACATGAGATCGAGATACCCACATGTAACGGAAACGGACGACAACCACGGCATTGCATTAGCGGAATCTTTTTTGAATTTATCTATAATCTAGTTTGACCTGTCTTGTCCTGTTGCCTGAACGCCATGCAGATGCAAGCCTCAAGGTTGCATTAATCAGGCTGGCGGTTAAACCGTTGCCATCGGCTATCGTGAATGTGACATTTGCCATGTTTGATTGACTGTTACACGAATTGCAATAATTGGCCCAACTATCAAGATTGGCTAGGCAACGAATAGTATTGAGCATCGGCCAAGAATCCAAGTTCTCATCAACAACATCGACAACAACTCTGTTTGGATCGACGTGTCTTTGCCCAAATACCGACCCGTCCCCACCCGGGAATTAAGCTTTGCCCTCTCATTGATCTCTCTGGAATCGGCCGCAGAGACATGCTCTGAAACACCACGCGTGTTGGGTGTGCGTGGAGGCGAGACGCTCTGAGTCGCGCAGAGCAGGGCAATGCACACCCACAATTGACAGAAATAGAAGCAAGGCAGGGGGGTAGGGGGGGAGGAAGAATTGTCATCCACATGTAGAGTTGCAACGTAAAATCTTGGTTGGCAAGTCTACCGGATCTTTCGGGGTGCGGAAGATTGACAACGTTCCGCTCAGATCTCTCCAACCTCCTATGGAATTCGGAGGAGGAGAAAGCTTTTCGCAGAGTTGTCCTGTATCGGCTGGTAAACACACAAAAAGACGGCGCAGTATGGGTCTAGATCTTGGTAGCACAGCCCCCCCACGTTGCTTGTGTGTGCTTGGCCAAGGAAGGGTCCTGTCCGCGTTGACCTATTCAGCCACCATCCTTTTGGCTAAAGACATTTCATGTTCAGCTGGTCCTGCAGGCGTTCAAAGTGTACAGCCTCAAGCATGCAGCTGCAAGTGTACGAATTATGCCTCGCCGCACATGAGGAAATCAAACGGACAGCCAAAAAGGCAGAATCAACGACAAGAGAAAGATATTATTGTGTGTTCTTTTGTTTCAAGGAACAAGACGAAAGCAAAGTGTTTGGCTCACAAGATGCGCAATGCTTCCAAATTGAGTCGGGATCTTCCATGGAAGAGGTGGATTCGTCGTCATTGCTGGTACGTAGTGTAAGTGGCGGAGGAGCATGTACCTGTACATGTAGATTTTTTTGACAACGGCGCTGGGAGCTTGCCATGTTGGGCAGGTAGAGGATTTGATCGAGGCAGACCCTAACACACGATTCTGCCAACATCTCGACTCAGACATGACAAAACGCCTATTCGGCCAACATGCGGTCGTTCTACAGCTTGATCAGGCTGTCTGCATGGGGGGCTGACATCCATAAGCAATCCCCATCTGCTGACATGAGGGGAACGCGTTGCGCAGGCGACACGATGGATCCAATAGGACGGGGTCGGATTGAAACTGGCCTGGCAAAGCAATCTTGATGGATTCGGCATTTCGGTGAAACCATCCGCAATAGCTACTCGCCCCGCTCAACAGAGTCCTCCCTGGGCGCCTCTTGTTCGGGTTCGGGCTGTCAATGGCACCTTTCAACGCCGAACCGATGCAGGCGCTAAGATCTCCGCCCGGCGGAACGGTACAGGGCCTGGAGCTGGCGGCGGGGCCGGGCCTGGGCGGGCAGACAGCGCCTAAAGGAGCCCCTTGTGGTTTGCGAGCTTGGGGGCGTAAGAGGGGAATGTACCTGTACATTCCGCCTCCCACGCTTGTTTAGCATCCGTCCGTGTCTCAGGAGCGCCCACCCATCCGTTCATCACAAGCTGGGGTTGGGTGCGAACGACGTTTCCAGGTTTCTTTCCAGATCCTGCCTCCGAGTCTCTTCTCTGTATCTCACTACGTATCTTGTTTATGCTCTTGAGCTTCACCTTGATTCTCTTTTCCGTCACATACCCCTTCTCGCTATATACTTTTCAAAACCTAACCTAAGCTTCCTACGACTTGTCCTATTCCGAGTCCTTGTTCGTCGCTCCCGCAACCGATCTAGCTTTCGCCGTCGCACATGTGGTCCTAACCCAATCTCGGCCCCGACTCTCCTCCTCCCTCCTCCTCCTCTCCCTCCCCTTCCTCATCCTTTGACAAAGTCCATTCTCGCAATGGACTTTGATCTCTACGAGCGAAGCGGAGGAGCATCGACCAGCGACGACGAAAAGCCCCCCGTGTACAAATTCATCGGTATCGCTCTCGCCGTCGCCTCTGGTATCTTCATCGGTGTCTCGTTCGTCCTCAAAAAGTTCGGTCTACTGCGCGCAAACGAAAAGTACAATGAAACTCCTGGTGAAGGATATGGCTACCTCAAGAACGCCTACTGGTGGGGAGGCATGACCCTCATGATCATTGGAGAGATCTGCAACTTTGCCGCATACCTCTTCACGGATGCCATCCTCGTCACTCCCCTCGGCGCACTGTCGGTCGTTATCTGCGCTGTCCTGTCCGCCATCTTCCTCAAGGAGCGTCTTAGCATGGTTGGCAAGGTCGCCTGCTTTCTCTGTATCGTCGGATCCGTCGTCATTGTCATGAACGCTCCTCACGGCACGAGCGTCAACAATATCCAGGAGATGCAAAAGTACTTCATCACCCCCGGCTTCCTCTCCTACGCTGGTGTCATCGTTGTCGGTTCGGTAATTGCTGCGTTCTGGGCTGGGCCAAAATGGGGTAATAAGAACATGCTGGTCTACATCTCTATCTGCAGCTGGGTCGGCGGCCTGAGCGTTGTCGCAACTCAGGGCCTGGGCGCTGGTATCCTTGCGTGGATCCGTGGAAAGCCTCAATACAAGGAGTGGTTCTTCTGGGTACTTCTCGTCTTTATCATCATCACATTGCTGACTGAAATCGTCTACCTCAATGTATGAATCCCGTGTCTCATGGTGTCTCACTTGCTCACTCCTTTACAGAAAGCTCTCAACATCTTCAACGCCTCGATCGTTACCCCTACTTACTATGTCTACTTTACCAGCACGACAATCATCACCTCGGCCATCTTATTCCAGGGCTTTAAGGGCACTGCTCAGTCTATCGTCACAGTGGTGTTGGGTTTCTTAACTATCTGTTCCGGAGTGGTGTTATTACAACTCTCGAAATCAGCCAAGGATGTTCCAGATGCGGCCGTTTTCAGCGGTGACCTCGACCAGATTCAAACCATCGCCGAACAGGAACAGCCAGAGTCGGATCCAAAGGCCGATGCCATCCGTGGAACCGCCGCTATTCTACGACAAATCTCACGAAGACGACTAAGAATGGAGGCAGATGAGCTCAAGCGATTACATGAGGAAAAGAGGATGGAAGCAATGGACCCCATCGAGGAGGGGCAACAGACAGAATGGGAATGGGATGGCTTGAGGAGAAGGAGAACAATGACTTATAGGTCCGGCACTGTCAGTTCACGTGGAAGAAACGCACCATCGCCGCCCCCTAGTTCTGGACGTCATGCACCACCACCGCCTTCCACCCCCAGGGCTCACCCTCCGTTGGGCATGTCTCACTTCCCGCCCTCGGATGACGAAGATGACGACTATAACGACCGGAGCACCATCTTTTCGAGCATCGCGGGTACGATCCGTGGCCGAGCTCGGGGCTTTACCAACTTCTCTGGTCGACACTATGAGGAAGACAACTCTGATGATAAGGCCCGGAGTCCCATGCATCCTGTTCCTCTGACCGAGATTGCTGTTCCTCGAGATAAGCCCGACGATGAGTCCGATGCCTACTTTGGCCAGACCCGCGAGCACATCTTTGATCGCCAGGATACCGAATATCGGGGAGCTTCGTCTCACAGTAACCAGAGCCTTGCTCCTCCGACCCCTCCGCCGCACGGTGGAAACATGAGCGGAACACGACGCCAGTTCTCTTTCCATAATGTTTTCCGGCGGCCTCACTCATCGAGATCCACGTCTGGCGTTGAAGAGCCAACCGAAGAAGAAAGACAAGGGCTTGTCAAGGAGGACAGCCGTGGCCCCGCGTTTCTCTAAGAGGGGTCAAGGCGAAAACAGTACATGAAGGTCTCGTTCTCAGGTTCATTGCATATGCCTGGCGTTGGGTGTTTTCTTGTTTTTCTTGTTACTTGTTCGCTTCTGAGGGCATGGATTGCGTGGCGCTTGTGTACTGTCGTCACTCCTGGGTATGGTAGGTATAGAACACGTGTGTTTGGACGGAGCGCAAGCTTTGATGAACGAACTGCCCTGTTACACGCAGAGCTGCTACGGGACACAGAGGGTTGGGATCTGGCAGTTGGTGGAGGATAAGCAACGCGTCATGAGTCAAAGATTAGCTGTATCACGATAATCTAGCATTATTAGCCTAGCCCTTTTGCTTGTTTTGGTGAAAAATACGAGAAGCATGCATGTATAAAGATAAACGCTATAACATGATCTCATTGATGTCTAGTAATTGATATGGTTTGAGAGAAACTCGCTCCCCTTTGTTCCAGAACTCCGCGCAATGCAAAATGCAGTGCAGCAAGATTCCCCAATGCTGTGCTTGCACCAGACTCCAAGCATTAGAAATATGATTCAAAAAATGACAAAAGGCCGCCCTTCCGTAAAACGCTGCTCAACATCCAATACAATTTTCCTTCTTTTTAGTTCCCTTTAAACTTCTCTACCAGTCAACAGCCCAACCGTTCTCCTCGAGGAACTCATCACAGGCTTGCTTCAGACCCCGGTTGGGTCGCAGCTCCGACGGAAGGAGGGGTTCACGGGTTAGAGGGTCGCTGGGATGTCGTCGGAGGTGCTCCATGATGGAGGCACGCTCATATGATTTTCCAGTCTTTGTCTGTAGATGTGTTAGTGGTTGAGGTTGGAGATTCGCAGGGGTAGAGGGGACTCACGATGACGGGATCAACCATGATACCAAAACTGATGTCATCAATCGCCCAGTCGGGTACCTCGCGCTTCTTCTCGCTGCCGTCTCGCGCCTTTTCGAATATCTCCTTCATTCTTTCAATCTTTGCAGCGGTTTCCTCTTCAATCTCTTGCTTCTCCATGCCGTCGTCCGTCTCCGCCAGCATGGCGTCCCTATCCCTGCCAAGAAGCTCAATGACCTCCCTCTCCAGGTCCCTTGTCTCGCGGAGGCGTGCCCTCTCACGCTCTTCCCAGCGCTCCTTCTTGCACCGAAGGACCACAGCAGTGACGTTTGCGAGAGAACGGTCGTTAGATTCTGCGCAGATGGTGTGGGCGCGGAGTGCGCTCTCGAGGGCACCGTCAAAGTCGCGCAGGGCGAGCTGAGCCTGGGCGAGATAGTAGTGTGCCTTCATATTATCGGGGGCGAGCCGCAAGCATGCTTCGCAATCGGTGACGACAGAATCCCAGTAGTTCAGCTTAAGGCGGGCGAAGGCGCGGTTCGTGTAGAGGGTCGGGTTCTTGGGATCGACGATGATGCTAGTTCCGCTTTGTCAGAGAAGGAGAAGGGTATATTTGCGCCTGGAAAGCTCACGCCTTGGAGTAGAGGCTATCGGCGCCGGCATAGTCGCCTGCTTGAAAGCATTTGTTGCCCTCCTCCTTCAATTGCATCGACTTTGACATGGTGACTGGTATCTCGTGGTGGATCGGTTGGGTGTTAGGCCGAGGTGGGGGGTATCAAAGGAGCTCTCTGGACGGGCAGCTCCGTGAAGTAAGCAGCTATCAAAGATGCACTACGAGAAGAGGAACAACACAATCAGAAGAAAAGTAATGGACGGCTTGGAGGTCAGATGTGCAGCAAGCAATAAATGCAAGAGGGGAAACCCCGCGCGCCGAACAAACGAAACGAGGCTGGCTGTTCGTCGTTGTAAGAGGACGTGATATGATTAGGTAGGAGGTGGATGCCAAACGTCCCAAGTAGCGAGAGACCCTGCAACTGCCCGTCCTTACTCTCGGGAGGCACGGATATGATTGGATTTCTAAGCGCGGGTGCCCTAGAAAGTTCGAGAATGAGGACGCGGGGGAGGATGGATAGGGGACTTTTGGTGGGGTGCCCCCTGGTGGTGGACGTGGACTATCTCCAGGAACAGGCCTAGTTTCTAATGTCACATCACGAACCAACAAGTTATAAAACAATCTGGTCTAATTATTATCTATCAAGCTCTTCCTATCGAGCTTGACTCTAATCTAATCGTACATCAACCCTCTCTAGTGCCAGCGTGAGCCCCTTTGTATATCCTGGTCTATCCTTCATCCAACACTCTATACCTTCTCTCCCTCACAGCTCAACAAGTCGCAGAACCAACTTCTCCTTAGGCCGCAGCGTAAAAGTCGGCGCTGCGATCTCAACCTGTCTATCCTCGAAGCCAAGCGGCTTCTCAATGCGGAAGCGGCGCACCATCTCAGCCAGCATCACCTTCATCTCCAGTATGGATAGCTGCTTGCCGATGCACATGCGTGGCCCGTTGTGGAACGTCTCAAAGGCGTAGGCGTTGGCTGCCGTGTCCTCAAGATTGTCCCAGCGGTCTGGGTCAAAGGTCTGGGCTGTAGGGCCCCAGATTGACGGGTGCGTGTTCATGACGGCTGGTGAGAGCTGGATCACGGTTCCCTTGGGGAGCATGACGCCAGCGATCATGACGTCCCGGTGGGCTTGTCGAGGTGCCATGGCGACGGCGCAGTAGAGCCGCAAGACCTCCCGCACAAAGTTGTGCAGGTATGGTAGCTTGTCAATGTCGCTGAAGTCGGGCGATGGACAAGTCTTGTCGAAGCCAGTGATTTCACTGCGTAGACGCTGTTGACACTCGGGTCGGCGTGAAAGTTCATGAAGAGCCCAGGTGATTGAGCAGGCTGTCGTGTCGTGTCCGAGGACCAAGAGGTTCAGGATGTACTCGACGATGGAATTGTCATCCCAATCGATATCGGAATAGTCGAGAAGACACTGCAGAGCATCGGGCTCCTGCATACCTTCAACATGGCCTTTCTCCAATGCTCGACGTCTGATGGCGATCATGCCAATGATGAACTCTCGAGCCTGGGAACAAGACTGAACAAGCTCTCGACATTCCTCAATGGGGAGAAATTTCCGGATCGGGACCAGCGAGTTGAGATAGTTGACAATGTGGCCAATCAGAGAAGGCTGCATCATGTTTGTGAACGCCTTGAACAAAGGGGATTGGTCGCCCTCGAGGTGGTTGAGGTCAAGGCTAAAAGTTTCGAGGCCAATGACATCGAGGACCGCCTTCCAGATGTTTGTCTCAACTTGAACGTTCCCAACATTGTTTCTCTGTTCGGAGAGAACTTTGACGAGCTGTTCAGCCTTGTTCTGAACAATGGGGAAGAAAGCTTTGAGGCGTGGTGTTGACAATGGGCGACTGATGGCCGCACGACGCTGACGATGAAGCTTCCCTTCAATGAAAGGTAGTCCGTCTCCGACAATCTCATGAATAAAGTCCCTCGCAAATACCGGCTTGACGAACATGTCACTCTTTGTCTGGAGAATCTCCTTGTACGCCTCGATGGTGTTCGCAAAGAGGGTTTCCGAGTTGGCAAAGTTGAGGTAGCGGATAAACGGGGCGTCGGGGTACGCGCGAGACCACTCGCAGAAAAGCTCCGGGAACCAGGCGACCTGGAGGAACTTTGTCGTCTGGCCGAGGAAAAAGGTATTGTCGGTCGGCCCTGGGAGGCGGCGGAGGGGGGAGAAGTAGAAGGGGTACACAAAGATGTTGAAGGCGGCGACTCCCAACGTGACCAGGCCAAGGAGGGCCGTGGTCATGATGAGAGTCCACTGGGCTCCCAGCGAGAGCAGAAAGCTCAGCATCGAGACCGCGTGTGGTTCTATCGACACCAAGATACAGGGAAGGGTGATGAAGTGTTCTCGGCCAATCAGAGTATGAATCCAAAAAGACCAAGAAAGAGGCGTGATGATGTGTGCAGTCAAGTCGGGGAATCACAGAGATGCTTCGTTATTTTTTATAGAACTGAGGGTCCTCCCGTCTGCCAGTGCACGATGCGGCTCTGACAGCTGGCGTTCACCCTCACGGCAGTGTGAACGGGCCGACGAGCCCATGATCTATGGATTCACATGGAAAAGCAGAGCAGATTCAGTGGGGAACACGTCATGGGCGGTGCTCAGAGGAACTTGGTGTTGCTCTGTTCCCATGATATTGATCTCTCGGCAAGGATTTCCTTGCAGGTAAAGGATCCGTATAGAACAGAGCCACGTTCAACCAACACTCTACCATCTCTGATGTCTATTCCATCTGTACCTGTAGTTGTTCGCTGTCAAAGGCTGAAACATGCCAGTTGTGGTAGACGTTCTGGCTTGGAAACCATGCACACCAATCTCGAACACTTACGCCATACACAGATCCAGAAATAGAGTCATGGAGGATCAAGGATTCCCCTTCCTGGATCCCGATTGGGCTGAATATTAAGCATAGGCATCAATAAACCCAGCCGTCAGGATCGGGTCCTTCTTGTATCACGACATACCCGTCAGTCCTTCGACCCCATCTCGTATCCTGACACCTTCTTCGCTCTCATTCTCCGAATCTGCACAAGACGTGTTATCTGAAGCCCATGTCTGCATAAAAACGCACGTCACTCGCTTCAAGGATTCCAACTCGTCTATCTTTGTGCACTCTGTGTGGATCCTCCTATGTTTCGAAGGAAGTGTGCCACATGTTCCGAAACAGTGACAGCGAATCGATTGTTTTATGCTATCTGAGGATACAACGTCATATAAGACCACTTCGAGTTACGGGGCTATAGTTGAGCAGAGAAAACTGGCTGCCTCAATTTCGCTATTTGTGACATGTCTGAAAAGTTGAAGATAATCTTTCGATAAAAGAGGTTCTTATCAATGTCATCATACAATAATCGTTCCAGTTTGAATAGTGTAGTGTAGTATAATCTAGCATCCAGCTATTTATAAGAGACCTACCGTAGCGTCTCCTGGGTATAATCCTCCATCATCCTTTACCAACCCCAAAAACATTACTTCCTCTCCTCCAGCCACTCAATCATCTTGTCCACAGCCTGCTGCGCCTCCCAGATGGGGAGCAGCGGCCACACATGCACCATGCCCTCGCCGACCACCAACTCCACCTCGGTGCCTTGCTCTCTCGCTTTGTTGACCATCAACTTGGTGTCGGGCGTCAGGAGGTCCAGGTCGGCCGCGAATACCAACATAGGTGGGAGAGCCAGGTCGCCGTAGATGGGGCTGACACACGGGTGCTTGGTGTCCATCTCGGGACAGATGAGCTGCGTAATCTCGGCGATGCCCTCCACGCCGAGCCATGGGTCCTTGACCGAGGCTGCGTGCATGTCTGGGTTGAGAAGCGTTGAATCCGTACAGGGCGTGATGGGCACGAGGAGCTTAGCTGTTGGGTTTCCAGCCAGACGAGCTCTCTGTGTGAGAACGAGTGTCATGGTTCCTCCAGCAGAGTCGCCAACCATCCAGAAAGGCGTTGGATCATCAGCTCCAGCGAGCTCATCGTGAAGAGGCTGCACAAGCTCATACATCTTCATGAGTCTAGTCTCAGGGCCCAGGGGGTAGATGGGCACGGTGACAACAGCATTCAACCGACGCGCCAGCTGAGCAACAAGTTCCCAATGCTGCGGGGTGATATCAAAAACGAAACCACCGCCATGGAGGTAGAGGATTCGTGCGGCCTTGGGAGTATCCGACTTGTGAGCCAAGGTATAAACAACATATCCCGAACGCTCTGTCTCCTCGATGGAGAAGTCATTGTAGAGCTTCTTGGGAGGCTGGAAGCTGGGGTTCAAGCGATCCTTGGCGATGCGGTTGTTGATGCCCTCTGCGGAGCTCCAGGTTGGCTTGAACTGCCACCAGATGTAGTAGTTGATGAGCCGGGCCTTGAGGGAGGGCATGGTTTGAGATGAGTTTCGGAGGTGAGCTTGTGTGGTGAGTTGAACAACAAACACTTGTTGGTGATGGCTGATGGAGGTTTTTTAGCTGCACGCCAAGGACATGCTGGCGTGGCTTGAAACAGGCTGTCTCATGTGAACGCTCACCGACATGGGCCAAGCTACGATTCTACGGTCTCACATGGAAAGAATTGAGTTTGAGAAGTAAGAAGAAGATTTCAAGATATAACTCGACATCTATCTAATTCTCACATGGAGTTTCGCTAAAATACTGACTGCCATTGCCAGGTCTCGGAGGTCCAGGGTAGTCCCCCATCAATACAACCTGATAACCACGACCAACAACCACTACCAGGGAACAGGGATACATGAACAGTAGCAATTTATCGGGCTGTAAAGAAAATCCGATCGATTGCCGACGCAGCCAGTCACGGATACCAATTAACGATCGACGATCGAGCGGGGGAGGGAGAAAAAGAGAGCGTGACAGGACAGTCGAGAAATCAGATCATGTCAAGGCGGTTGGTTGTGATACGGCCCTTGCTCTTCTCCACACAGCCCGTCACAAGGCGACGGACCTTGAGCCGAGTTTATCAAAGCCCTCCCCCCCCCCGGAGGACCGGCGTCTCTTGGCTTCTCCTCTACCTCCCCCCCGCAGCGCCGTTGCTTGTTGCGTTGCTGCTTTTGCGGTTGTCCGGGAGCTAGAGACTCTATGTCTTGCATGTGGTTAAAGACGTGGAGCTTCAAGACTATCGATATCTGGGGAATATCGGCATAGCTCAAGCTCTCATCAGATGCGACATGTCAGGAACCAAAGCGTGGGATGCAAGCGATAGCAAACAGGCATGTCGAGCCGGTTGCGTTGATGATTCGAACTGGAAGGGATCTTCGACGACAAGAGTCCAGGCTGCCCTCCTACATGGGAATGTGCATGCGGGGTGTCTAGGCATCGAGGACTCGACAGGTCGCTTGTTTCTTTATGAAAGATTCAAAAGAATTGAAAAGAGGTGGATTGCAGAGATGATTGTCTTTTTAAGTTGTCAAGCATGTTATTCGACTCGAAACTTGCAATCAACCGAGGCATCAAGTTTGCTGATTAGCCTCCATCACTAACCATTAGCTCAACCACTCTCAACTCACCCTCGACTCCCACATCTTGGCCCTCACCTCGCGACAATCTCGACTGCACATGTCCACCCAATGACGGCAAACCCTCACCCACAACGATTATTCTTCATAACTTGCAAGCCTAGCCGAGTCTTTTCTGTCTAGACGTTCCTCTCGCTTGGAGATACACACACACACTTAAAAGCGGCGTCCAGGTTCGAAGCCTCTCAGCCTATGGCAACCCTGCCATTTGCATTACGTCTCCGGGATCCGGGTTTTACCGACAGCGCGACAATCCCGGGCGCACACTCGAGACTCAAGCCCCCCCGGGTTGTAGAAATCCCTTCGACGTCAGTGACCGACCACGAGCCAAGAGGGTCCACGACCATTAATATCAACTCCACCACCCTTTACCTCTCCCCATCTGTCTAATCTGTTATACCCCGCCGACAATCGCTTCACCGACGTCAAGATACGAATCTCCCAGACAAGAGGAAATCCTGTTTTGGGTTATCAACTGAGGGGGGACTTGAATCTCCCTCTCTTATCCATCAGCGTCATCGCCATTTGCCGAGGACCGCCGCCAACTTTGGGTGCATCACCGACTTCGACTTCTACAACTCCTCGACGATGCCTTCACAACGCCCCTACTTCCTCTCCTCCTTCCTCGCTGCCTTCCGTCCTCAAGGCCCTTCCATCTCTACATCCTCCCACCAAGCAAACAAGCACACCCGCGACGCAACCACCACCACATCCACTGCCGTAGCCGCAGCAGCAGCATCCTCAGCAACCACATCGACATCAGCCGCCGCTTCGTCCTCACATCACCACCACCATCATCATCACCACCAAACAACCTCCTCAAGCGTCGCCATCCGCTCCCCCGCCTCCGGCCCGACAACGACAACCGCCACATCCCCCGGCAACGGCGCCGCAATACCCATCCCCGGTTCATCGGGTCGCCGTGGTAGCGATAGCAGCAGTGAAGGCTTCCGAGATGTGATAGGTGCCGACAAGTTCTACATCGGCGGTCGCACGCCCGGAGGCGAAGAGAAGTTCTTCAAGCTCGGCGTTATTCGGCGCGTGCGGAGCAACGACGGCTTAAGCCTCGATCGCTTGAGCTTATAGGGATGACCAAACAACGGAACGTCCATGTCTTTGCGAACGATTCTCGGGACTGGTGTTAGCCACTATTACATGGAGGAGCCCTCACGGTACATAGAGCATATCTGGGTTGCTCCACGGAGAGATTTAAATCACCGAATGACGATGGGACGAATTGGTTCTACGGGCTTGTTATTGTTTTTGGCGTCATGGCTGCGGCGTTAGGAACTGTTGAGGGTTTTTACACGGGGCACAAATGTCTCGCACAAGTATTCGGGTATGCGCCTCTAAATGACCAAAAAGTGTCTATTGCAGACTCAGTTGCATGAAAGAGCATGTTTCCTTAAAACTACCACATGAAGCGCTGTAGTCGACCCTCGTCGAGCAACGTTCCGTCCTCGGCCTTCCACAAGTAAGGCTTGCAGAGAAAGATGTACCCAGTGATGACATTGATGGCGATGAACCACCCCGTCTCCAGAATGAGACGGATATCGTAGTGCCTGAAGGCCATTATCACAGGCCTCAGCTTTGATGACATCAAGATTCCGACCAGGCCGTTGGGTTCATGGTTGTGCAGTCTCCATGCCGGCACCAGTAGCCTCCACATGACCCACGGGATGATAAAGTACCGCGGCTCAACCAGAGGCGCTGTCATGAGAGATAACGTGGTGGCGAGTAGAAAGATGAGACCTGTGGATGTGCAAGCTGGTTCAATAGAAGCCAAAAGGGGATCCTCCTCCAAGGCCTGGTTCAGTTCCTGCTCCTCGGCTCGGGCGTCAGGAGAAGTTTCCTCGATGGCCGCAGGAAAGGGAGCATCAGTCTGCCGAGCCGAGGCTCCACGCCTGATCCAGAAAGGATTGCTCATGAAAGGCGCCTCGTCCGAAACCATGTAGCGAAACGAACAGGTGTTTCTGCTGCCAATGAAGAACATGGGTGAACAGCCAGCCATGACGTCCCAAGTCATCCAGCGAGCCACTGTGTATGGCACAATCAAAGCATATCGGATCCAGGATGCTCGACGGATTGTGTATCGGAAGATGTAGAACATGTAGTGACGGTTGTCGGCGAGGGTGAAGGGGTGGATGATGGTGTTGTACCGAACCACAGCGATAGAGAGAAGTATTGTGGCGAGGATGTAGATTGGCCAGAGGATCTTGGAGTTGAAGATGAAGTCTGCCAACTTTAGGGGCGCCGAAAGAGCTGGAGGAGCGGTGTCCGGAGCTTTGGCGGACGTCTTGCGTGTGGAACTACCACTGCTTCGAGATTTGCTTCCCTTGCCAACCCTTCCTGTTCCAACGGCTGGCGTGGCGGTAGAGTTGGGCGACTTCCTTGGGATCACTCGGATCAGGGCGTTGATAAAAGGGAGGGCGCAAGGAACGAGAAGAGGAAGGGAAAAGAAGCCAAAGAATGGCCAGATGTAGAGCATCTGCGGCAGATGAATGGTGGCGACGTGATTGGATTTATCCCCTACTTTCAGTTAGATGTGAATATCAAGATGACATGCAAGACTCACCGAGCACAACTCCGCCATTCCAGAAGACAAATGATCCGAAAGATACAAGGATGGCAACGTATGGCCAGATCTGTCTGATGACGCGGATGGGGTTGCAGAGCGCTGCGATACCTAGACTAAGCACGCAGAATACCACCTCTTGGGTCTTGGTTAGTGATTTATTCACATGCATCCAGAGAACTTGACTCACCATCTGGCCAGAGCAGATTCAACGGAGGATCGTGAATATCACCGAGCGAGTACCTCCATAGATAGTACTTGACCTGTTCAACAAGAGACGACATGAACGGCTGATCAACCCGCTCTGGTCGCAGTGTCTTGATAGCGTGAACCGCCTCTAGACCTCCCATGTAGACGACCACCCAGAACACATTCGTCTGGCGGAAGAACAAGGTGAAAACCCCAAGAAAGATCGTCAAGAGATCGTTCAGGGGTGAACTCTGATCTCGTCCAAGGCGGTTGAGGTGGTTCAGGTATGCTATCAATACAGCGGCTGTAGAAGCCACGTCGGTGTAATACAGTCCGGAGAAGAAGAACAGAAGTGGGAAGAGCGCAATGTTGAACGCTGTGTGAAGTGCGTACTGCGAATGAAGGCGCAGTCTTATCGAAGAGTGTGCTTCATATAGACGCGATTCAATCTGATGGCGACATTGTAGAGCCAAATAGGCGAGGAACATCAGGGCGACAGCATTGGCAGCTCGGAGGCTGCTTGCATCGCATACATAGCCCCCAAGAGATCCATTCGGACGTACCACTCCCGGGATCAACAGGGAAAGAAGGTACCTGACTTTCTGTTAGTATTGTTGAAAAGGGGCACACAGACGAGACTTACAGTCCTGGAGGCGTTGTGATCTTGTCGTCCCACTCCAGAAACTTGCCCTCACAATACTTTTGCGCTTGAGGAATATGAAAAACCTCGTCCTTTATGGGGTTAACATTGTGAAGTTACCTTGTCGCCTATGAGGACTCACTAGGTAGGGTTCTGGCACAACGGCGGAGACGATGTAGAGCCATGAGAAACAAAGGCCGGCAAGGACAAATGGTAACAAGCCGGCTAGCCAGGTAAATGTCCCTTTAGACTTTCTGAGCAGACAGAAGAAGACAGGGAGTACAACAAGGCCGCTTGAAGCCGTCCAGAATGAGAGGCTCTGCGGCTCCATGTTGACAAGTGTCCAACACGAGAGCACACGAGGGAGCAGAGAAAGAATTATAGTAGAAGCGAAGAAAAAATTGTCATGACGTGAAAGATAAAAAAAAAGACCTCTTCTAGTTGTGAGTCGGATGGGAAAATGAGCGGATGTCTTGAAGCCTGGGTTTACTTGGGAGATTGAGATTATGGAGTTGTTAATTGAGCAGGAGAGACAGTGCTTGGCGCATCATGAGCTGCACTGTGCCCCGGACGCTTGGTCTCCAATTGGAGTGTAATCATCAATTGATGTTACACCAGCACATGGCTCTATAACATAACAGCAATGCATTGTATCTCATAATTGATAGGTACAATGGATTGAGGAACAATACTTTAGGTTGGCATTCAATCGCGAAACCTGCATTTCCTGTTGGGTCATGGCTGCAATGCGAACAGCCAAGCCAGCGGCTCAATAGTCGCCAACCAATCACAGGCCGTACATTTCACAGCAAATCATCAAAATTCAAGGCTCAGAACACGTCTATTGGAATATCTTGTACAACCAGAGCCGCCCACGCAACAGAGACGGGCCACTGAATAATGTCTATCGTCCGCATTCCACCATTTGATTTAGAAGGGCTGCGTACAAGGTTAGCAGGGGAATAGCTCCAACGGATGAAGTGCGACTCACGTTGTCGGCCGGGTGGATCTCCTTGCGGAAGAAGTCACCGAGGAAGGGGACCTTCTGTCGAGGGAGTCAGCGCTGTGATTAGAGGATGCGATTGTCTGTTGCCGTACCTGGAGGATGTCGCGCTGCACACGGGGGATACCGTTGGCGAAGAGGAGGACACCAACGACGGCGGGGGCGCCGTAGAAGGCCAGACGGGTGCCGCTGTGACAATTGGTCAGCATCTTCTCAAGACGCAATCCAGCCCTTAAACACGACCGCTCTCCCCATCTTCCAAAGCCTCTTCCCGTCATTGAAGCCCAGTACTGGTCGTCTCGGTCGCGAGAGCTGATCCAAGGTTCGGAGGAACGGAAGGGAGAAGACTCGGGTTCTTTCGTGTTCTCGGCGGTCGAATCGTGGTTCATGATCGGATATAATACTCACATTCTGGTGGCAGACTGAACAGTGAAGCCAGCCAGGTTAGGCTGAGATTGGTACCTATTACCAGAGTGTTAGCCATCGTCGTCGAACCGTCTCAATCGATCTCGAATGCCGCAATTCGCTCGTAACACGCAGTCACTCGACAATCGATGCATCGTAGATCGGGTAGAGGAGAAGGGCGTACTTGGGACCGTAGGCGCTCTTGAACTCGGCCATGCGGATGGGAGTCTGTCGAGAATCAGGTAAGCCATGGAAATTGAGACGCCGAGGGCCATTGGTAGGTAATAATGGTCCTCTGCGGAGAAGCCCAACATACGTAGGAAACCATCTTGACTCGTGGGGACGGTGGAAGCCTTGTTGCGTCGTTCAATTGCTCGTCGATAGGATAATTCGTCGTCGTAAAAATAATGGCCTTGGTTGCGCGAGTTTGCCGGACGGGAAAGACCGGGTTTGTTTGGCCTCAGGCCTTAACCAAGCTCGACGCTGCCTGACCAATAAAAGCTTGATTTTATGACCCACCCGACTTGGGAGCTTCTACAGCCTCGTCCTGGAGGCTCCTGTTCTGCTTCTCTCACATCCAATAATTCCTCTTGACGACTTGTTTGGCACGGATCACGAGATGGATACCTTCATTGATCATCGCTTTGAGCGGCTAGAAAAAGCGCTTGCTAATTTAATCGACTCGGTTACCAAATATCACCCTTCTACGTTGCATGCCCAGGAGCTTGAGGCGGCCGACAATGAACTGAGCAAAGGCTTGGAAGAGGGTAAGTGTCTTTTGACGTTATTCCTGGCACTGATGCTAACTTTATGTAGTTCAAACACACCAGAACAACTACCTACGGATTCAGCAACTCCGCGAATCTTCAGCAGCTCTCGACGCCCAGATCCGCGACACCATCTCGAGTCTCGCAACGACGCGCAAGGACATCGTGACGACGCATGCTACTACCTTCTCAGCTGAACCCAACTACCCCATCGCCTACGAAGAACTTCTCAACTATGCTCGTCGCATCAGCAAGACCACCATGCCGCCTGCGGGCACCATCAACCCCGTGTCACCCTCTCCCCCTGAAGGCCAGACGCCCGCAGGCCAAACACCCGGGCCCGACTCTCAAAACGCCTCCGTCATGACGCCCTCGGCACCCCCTACATCGCAGGTCCAGAGTCCCGCCGTGATGAATGGCACACCGCAGGTGTCCCAGGAGCCCGCGACCCAGCAGACCACCACATCGGCCAACACCAACCTCCCCGAGGGGTGGACCCAGTTCCTGAACCCCCTGTCCGGCCAGCTCTTCTTCCCCTGGCCCCAGGAGGACAAGATCCGTGCTGGATCCCTGGCCTCCAACCAAGTTCTCATGGAGCAAGGCATCGAACCCAAGGGCTATGATCCCGTTGAGGAAGAAGCGCGCAAGCAACGCGAGGAAGAGGAGCGGAAGCAGAAGGAGGAGGAGGCCCGTCTGGCCCAAGAAGAACGGGAGAGGAAGATTCGCGAAGACCGCGAACGCCAGCGCATCGAGCGGGAACGACAGAGGGAGAAGGAACAGGAGGCATGGAGGCGAGCCAGTCTTGTTGGAGGGCCATCCGGTGCTCCCAGCGAGGCCAAGAGCACAGCTGGACCTCCTCAGCAAAAGGCTCAGTTCCAGTTCACCAACCTGGATGATTTGGATGATGACGACGACGATGATTGAACCAAAAGCAAGCCATAATATTTTGATCTCTATAAAAGCTGAAAACAATAAGAGATGCCTTCCCTCACCCATAACCAACGTATTTGAATTGTACCGGGCCCGTTCCCGATCTCTTTTGCCCGTCTAAAAATGAAACAAATCTACTCCGCCGACACAACAACCCGATATCGCTACACATGCCCTGCTGCCATCATTTCTCCGGCTGACCGTCATCAAAGGAGTGACGCGAGGTTAAATCGCAAATTCAGACGCTGGTCGTACATGTATTGTTACAAACGCCACACTCGTCTCCCTGTCATAAGTTATCCATCGTTCGCCCGTTTCTAGGGCCTCTGTTGAACCTCCAGACACGACAGCTTAGTCGATCTTGATGGAGGAGTAAATCTTGCGGACAAACCACCAGCTTGCAAAGTAGCCAATGGAGCCTGTGCATCACGTTAGATATGGACAACAGTATTATGACGGGCAACTCACCAGCAAGGATAAAGAAGAGGAACGAGATGAGGGCACTGTAGCCGATGTAGAGAACAGTACCAGCAAGACCGCCCAGCTTGACCTTGGTGACAAGGTACAGCAGGCAGTTGAGGAAGATGTAGCCACCGCTCATGCCGGCAGCGAGGAAAGACCTCCACTGCCAGTTGTAGTTCTCCGAGCAAAGCAGGAAGTAGACCATGAGGATGGTGACGGCGGCGCAAACGACAATCATGAGGCCATAGCAGAGGAACAGGAAACCGAACATGTAGTAAATCCTGCTGAACCAGATGGAGCTGATGATGAAGTACAGCTCGACAAAGATGGCACCAAAGGGAAGGAGACCCACGATGAGCATGCTGGGAATGGGCTTAAGATAGGTGCTCACAGGAGGAATCTGTCGAGGGATCTGGTTGGTGCGGACAGGGGGTTCAAAACCAGGGGCGCGGAAACCAAGCCAGGAGCCAGCAACCGATAGAGGGATGGAGATGATGAACCAGATGGCGACGAGAACAAGCATGGTGGTGAAAGGAACCGCACCCGATGACTGCTTAGCCCAAAGGAAGAGGTCCAGAAGGAAGAAGCAGGAAAAGACGATTCCAGGAACCAGGAGAGGAGTCAAGGCAATGTTGAGCTTCCAAGCCTCACCCTGCCAGGCCTTGTATGTTCGCGCCGAGACGTAACCACCGACAAAGCCGAGGACAGTGTAGAGGAGAATCATGATAGTTCCGAGAGAGCCACGGTTCGAGGGAGACAGGAATCCAAGGAGGGCGAACAGAATAGTGCAGCCCGTCATGCAGAAGAGCTGAACACCGTTACCCGCGAGGATGGCCAGGAGAAGAGGGCGAGGAGGAGGTCGGAAGACATCACCGTGAACCAGCTTCCAGCCAGAATCCTCCTGAACACCATCCTCAACAACCGAGGTGCCACCAAAATCGTCAAGGTCGATCTGATCAAGTCGGTTATAACGCGCAATGTCCTTCTTGAGGGCTCGGACCAGAATCGACATGACAGTCAGGACGAGGATGACGACAATGATGGCAGTGTCGATAAGCCAGAACCAGTGAATCTTGGGGTCGAAGACGTGCAGGTATTTGTCCCAACGCGTAGCCCAGGCGGTATCGGACTTGCGCCAGTAAACGCTGTAGCTGAAGGCAACCGTCTTCTCCTTGCCACTGAACACGATGGGCTGGTGGTTGCCGCAGTCCGCCTTGCCTCCGTACTCCTTGGAGCTGGGCTCCACGACAACGCCGACAACACGGCGCTGGGTAGCATCGTTGTTAACCTCGTGGTATTCGACCCAGATCTCGTAGTGGTTGTTAAAGAGGATGTTGTCGTTCTCGTCGTCCTGGCCAAGCAAGAAACCAGAGCTGTAAAAGGTGGTGCCCGTCAGCTGGTCCTTAATCTGCTGACCAGCAGGGAGACCATCAACCAGCCAGTTCAAGCTATAACCCTGCTCGATGCGGCTCTTGACAAAGGTGATGGACTTTTCGGGGTACGACGTCACGCAAAGGGGCTTGCAGGTCTCGTTCTTGCCCATGATGAGCTCGAAGGGGGAGGTCATGATTCGGTCTCCGAAGAGAATGCTGCCTAGACTCTCTGACACATATTGAGGCCCACCTTCGGGCTGACAAAATTGGAACGCGGGATGGTAGTAGTCGTACGAGACAACCGAGTGCAGTCGAGCATCTTGAGGCGCGGCGACGGGCTTGATGCTGTTGACGTAGAGAGGGACCTTGTCTCCGTCCTTGTACGTGGTCGGGGCGACACCGGGGAGGTAGAAGGCCGATGCCAGCTGAGGAACCGCTAGAAGCGAGGTAAGAAGCGCCGTTGAAGGCGCAAAGTCTCTGAAATGCATCTTGAAGGGTTGGTCATGCGCAGACAGGCGTAAATCTAATGGAACGAGCGTTGCGAAAGACAGATGCTAGATGTCGAGTCCAGGTCGGAGCTGACGACAATGCGCGGATCGAGATTCCGCGACAGCGAGGGAGGAAAATGCAAGACTAGATAGTCTGCCGACAAGAGGCTCAAGAGCTCTTGCTTCGACTGGCGGTCGTTGATACGATGGATATGGTGGTGAATCAAGCCAGCGGAAAAGCTGCACGAGTTATACGCCAACTCAGGGAGCTTCGAGGCCACTTTGGACTTGAGGTCCCTATTATCTGGCCAAGTTCCAGACAAACAGCTCGGCGCCTCGCTTAGTCAGGAGATAAGTCCGGAAGATCCCCTTGCCGGGACGGGGATCGGCAGCAAGCGAGAGCAGGTATGGTGTGGCGCAAGGTGGCTGATGTGACAGGCCTGCAGATTCTCCAACATGGCCCCGCTAAAAAGTTGAAGCGGCCAAAACTTTTTGACGAGACATCCAACCTCGCGTCTACGTCTCGGACACATACAACAAGATGGCGGCCCCAACGACATTACCAGCGCTGCTGACCTCGCTGACGCAGTCGCTTTCCTCTGCGCTCGAGGTCACCCCCAAAATTGCCGCCATTGAACACCAGAAGGACGGCATCTCCCTCCTCGACGTCAAGAACGAACTCCTTCTTTCCTACCTACAAAACCTCGTCTTCTTGATTCTCCTCAAGCTTCGCAACTCCAAGTCGGATTCTGAAAAGTCAGACGAAGACGATTCTGAGCTGGACGAATCCGTGCGATCAAAATTGGTGGAGCTGCGTCTGTACCTGGAGAGGGGAGCCCGACCACTAGAGGAGAAGCTGCGCTATTCTATCGACCGATTCCTTCGAACAGCCGACGATGTGGAACGTGAGAGAAAGGCAGCCGAGATGGAACAGAAGGAGTCGGGATCCGAAGACGATTCTGAGGAGGATTCTGAGGAGGAGAGCGAGACTGAGGCCGTCTCCCGTAAACCCGGTGAACTTTCAGCAGCACCCAAATTCGGAGCTCTGGTCAGCGACGCTGCGACCGAGAAGTCGCGCGATGGAGGAGCGCCAGGTGTCTACCGTCCTCCCAGGCGAGAACGCCAGGTTATGGACGCCCCCCAGCGTCGCGACAAGTCAGACCGGCGCGCCATCAAGTCGCATACTATGGAAGAGTTTGTTGCTTCAGAGCTTTCTTCTGCTCCTCTGGCCCAGCCCAGTATTGGTACCACAATTGTCCAGGGTGGTCGCAAGATGAAGACGGATGCAGAGCGAAAGGAGGAGGCGGAGCGCCGAGAGTACGAAGAGACCAACTTTACCCGTCTCCCCAAGGAGAGCAAGAAGGACCGAGCCAAGAAGGCGAAGCAGTCTGGTCGCAGCAATCGCATGCAGTTTGGTGGCGAGGAGTGGCACAACCTCGGAGAGGGTGTTGACCGCATCGACCGTCTCACTAAGCGGAAGCAATCAGGCGGTGGTGTTCGTGCGCTCCTGGACAAGAGCCGAAAGCGCGGCATTGACACTACGGATGGACCTCGTGGTAGCGGCATGGGACCTGGAATTGGAGAGAGGTTTAACAAGAGAGTCAAGGTGCTTGAGGGAGGACGACGAGACCGCGGCAAGGGTGGCCGTTAGAGAGTTGAACATTATAGAGCATTTCTTGGGCGACTGCATGGGTTGATCTGCTTGAACTACCTACCATACTGGCGATGATGGTGTCAAGTACTGGATGAGAATAATGTTGTAGAGCTAAAAGCCAACTTGTCTCTGCTTGCTGAAAGCCAAGTAAACGGTTAAAAAGTTGAATAGATTAAGAGAAGTTGCTGAGAAATTCATCTTGACGGCCATAAAAAAGATTCATGTCTAACCCAGGGACCCTTCATGATGGAATGCCCCGATAAGATAAGGCCTAAACTTTGGCGGGGGACGAGCTTTGGAAATTTCTCCGGCGCCTCTCCAACGTTTGAATATGACCAACTCGACAAAGTAATTGCCTTGATACCCTCTTTCTTATTTGTCCTCTAATAAGCATTATCGCAAGGAACACGAGACGAATTTCATATTTGAATCTCGCGGACTGGACTGTCGATAGTCTACAACCACGGTTGTCTGCGAGCACAGCGCATCTGTCGCAAAGCTACCTCGACAGCTTGCAACAGCAGGCTTTGAAGCCTCTTCCCCAACACTCTGATAACTATCGCATACACCTCATATCTTATAAAATGGCTACTCGACCTGACGAGTCCGTGACCCCAATGGACGTCGACGACATCGACCCCAAGCTCCAGCAATCAGCATCTACAAACACCATAGACGATGATGACGAAGACGACCCCGTCACGGCCACCTACAACGTCTTCATAAACCCTTCTCTCCCTCTGGGCCGCCGCCTCCTCATCCTCCAGCACCCAAACACCGCCAGCGACACCCCTCAGGCCGCACCCACCGAGCTCCGTCTCAAGACGCGCGCAGGCATGGTCGAGGTTGACCTTCCCCTCGATCACAGCGTCGCCTACGACCGCGAGAAGGGTCTCAAGTGGGGAAAGGGGCTGCAGGCTTCCATGGCGGCCAAGAATGGCGGTAGTCACGGTCTGGCTGGTGGCTTTGGCGTTGGTGGTGTGCAGGGTCGTGGTGGGAGGAAGAAGACTGAGGAGGACGCTGATAACTTGGACTGGGCTGAGGCTGTCCGACAGGACAAGGTGTTGAGGACGCAGACTCTGGGTGGTCATTATCCCAAAACTCAGAAGCAGCTACACATGGTTGGCGTCTTTCAAGGGAGTGAGTACCTCAATTCCTTCCTACGCAATGCATTCTCTAACATGTACTTCAGAGGAGCTCCATCTCACCCCCGTCTCATCCCTCGTCATGCTTCGTCCTCAGCTACACCACATAGACGCAGCCGTTCAACTCGATCGTCAAGCTACTTCAAAGGACGCAGGCCCATCTTCAGGTGCTGGCACTGCCCGGGCTATCCACATGACAGTCAAGACCACCGGAGACGGCGATACCGTCACCACCGAAACCATGGCTGACCGCCTGCGCGCCGTCCAGTCAGAAAACTGGCGCACCCTGCGCTTCACCGACGAGAACGAGGAGGCTGCCTGGGAGGTGTACAATGAGAGTCTGTTCCTGCGTCCCACCGAGGGCGAAGAAATCCTAGGCGAGGAGGCAAAGGGCAAGGAGACAAAGACTGATGCTGCTGCGAAGGAGGAGCGGCCGTTGGAGGATGCTGTTCCCCATTTGGGTCGCAAGTGGGATGATGACCAGTACTTTGAGGCTGTCTTCAAAGTGAAGAAGCCCAAACCCGGCTTCCCAAGCGAATCTTAGAAAGAACCCAAGGATGCCTTGGTCGAGGATCACCAAGAGCTCGATCCAAAGGAGCTGAGCGGAGTGAGAAAGCATCTCCCTCGACGTCCAAAACACCAAGCTACGACCTCGGACAACATGATGGTTGACTAGGCTGGCCGTCAATGGCAACGAGGTCCTGGAGATGGTTAAAACACGGCTGCATGAGACGGCGTAATAGGATACAATGCAATTCGTAGGATGGGTTACACAATGAGACACTGGTACAACACAGAAACACCCCCAAATCGCTTTGCAAAACGCGTATAATTCGAAATACTATATAACTTATTCTCGATAGAAAAGAGCCCGCTCCCAAACTCTCTCCACGAGTAGTCAGTCGTCCGACATGGTAAACCTATGCCGGTAAACACAAGAGTGCGCTGAGCTGAGCCACTCTACGCTTTGATATTTGGTACACCCATCATGCAAATGCCAACCGCGATGCTTCGTTCCCAATATTCTCCTCCATCAACCCCGTAAACTCTTTTTTTGTGTGCACCACGCATTATCCCGGTTCTCCCTAGTGCTCCCAAATGCCAGCCCAGAAACCCCAAGAATCGCCATCGACTGCGTGCAATATCAAACGTCTGTTTACTGGAGAAGCTCAACATCCAACCCGATGGAACGCATAAACAGGTTGACGCTGTTCAGCCGTTCGGCGGCCATGGCCGGAGGCAGCGTCTTTGAAACGGTAACCGTGTCGAGGACGCGGTCCTTGACAGCCAACACAAGGCGAGTCTGCTGGTCGTGAGACGCGCTGACGCCCATGGCTGCAAGAAGTTGCCACACGTAGACGTCCTCGCCGGTGTTGACGCTACCGGGGAAGATGTGAGGCAACGAAGGCTCAAGTCTGCTAAACAAGGTCTCAAAAGTGCGGTCCCTGATAATTGTTAGCACAAGTCCAAATATCTACTTGAGGGCACATACCATTTATCCCATTGCTCCGGAGTGCCGGCGCCCGTTTGCTTGAGGAGGACGGCACGGCTAAGAATAAGTGTCAACATGGACACGCCGATTCTCGATCTGGCGATGAGATCCACGTTGAGCTTTGTGGCAATGAGGTTGAGAACGCCATCAACAATATCCAAACCAGTATCATTGAAGTACTGCATCAATGACGGCATCACAGTAGAGATGAACAGTTCAATCTTCTCTCGCATCCGCGCGTTAAGAGTAGTCACCTCACCTGGGTTGATGGCTGCGCCTTGCACAACATCCAACTGGTCGAGGTGGTAGATGATCATGGTCAAGATGGTAGTTCGTTGCTCAAAAGAGAGGTGAGGGAAGATTCGAGGAATGGCCTTTTCACCCTTGGCGCAAGACAAGAAAGCAATGAAGGGGTGAGGAACAATGACTCCAATCGGCTCATGAACCTTGAGTTCACCCCAAAGCTTGGCGTTGTAGGACTCCAGAATGGTAGCCCATTCCTTGTGCTTGTTCTCCAGGTCCTCGTCGGGGCTCGTCATAGGAGGGGGGATAAGTCGAACATGGTCCTCAATTTGCATGAGCGTCTGGTACACCTTCTCCACGTTGCGCAGAATCGTCTTTCGGTCGAGGCTGGAACCCTTCTTTCCGCTGCTTGGACGCTGGTGGTCGCTCTCGGTTCGCTTGATGTTAAGGAGAGGCTTGGGCGTCTTGGCGTTGCTAAAGGAAATCTTTCCTAGACTGCCGGCGATAACAAGCTGGGGGTTCTTTGGCTTGTTCTTGGCAGCCTCAACAGCTCGCTGGACCTGCTGTTCCATTCGCTGGAAGTGGTTCTCAGCAGGTCGGCCATGTCGTCGCATGCCACCCTGGCGGCTACCAGTCTGGTACAGGTACGTCTGGGCAAAGTTGCTGAGAGGTTGGCTGGGGTTCTGGCGCTGGCCGGCTCGGATGTGGCTGTAAACCTGATAGTAGAAATCCTCCGCAATGGACGCGTCTGAGCCATCAACTGGGTTGCCGGTGGCGGAGACGAGTTGTTGGAGCTGAATGCGAGTGATGAAGTTTTTGTCCTGAGGAGTCATCAAGCCATTGTCCTTGGAAAGAAGCCAGATCTTGTGGTTGCGCTTGGCCCTCTTCGTCTCTTGATCCAAAAAGGCTGCCTTCTCTTCCTCCGACATCTGCATCATCTGGGGATGCGCTTGCAATTGAGCGAGACTAGGGGTGGCGCCATGGGAGTGTTTGGCCTGGTGGCCATGAGGCGCAGCCCGCGCATCGGGAGTAGAGCGGTTAGGGTTCTGTAGGATCTGAGTAGGCTGGGCCGGGATCTGGTGCTGTTGAACAGGAGTTGCCTGAAGGCCTTGGGCTGGCGGCGTGGGCTTCGGCTGGATACTCTGAGGTCGTTGCAAGATAGTCACTGGGTGGCCATGTCCATGCTGCTGGGGAGGGGGCTGCTGAACAGGATATCCAGGAGGGGGCTGCTGATAAGCCAGCTCCGCGAGAGGAGGCTGAGGGGTCGGTTTCTTGGGCTGAGCTCGCATAGCAGCCTCAACCTCCTCCAGACTCATGACCTTGCGACTAGAAGCGGACGGAATAGATTGAACAGGAGGAGCGGGAGAAGGCTGTTTGGCGGGCTTGGCTGGCCCAATGCCCCAGATACTTCTGTCGACGTGGAGATCGGGAAGCGGTTCGGGGTCTCGGTACTTTTCGTAGCCAGAGCGTACAGGTTGTTGTTGGATGGGCTGGTTGGAGTAGTACGAGTGCATATCGGCGGCGCCATACTGAGGAACTGCGGGGGTGGTCTTGATCGCAGGTCCCTGGCGATGGAATCGGAGATGTTCTTCCTCAATAGCACCGGCAACCTTGGCTGTCTGGCCGAAAAAGTCGAAATCCTTCCCAACACTCTTTCCTACCGCAGGGCCACTGTCTCCAAAAGTATCGTCATTAAACGCATCGCCGGTTTCCTCAAGCTGATCTCCAAGACCATCATAGGTATCCTCAAAGTCGAGAGCATCGTCGCCGTCTCCATCCCTGCCCGACAACCCTGCAAAGGGGTCGTGGGCTTGGGAGAAGCCAGGCGCCGCCGTGTTATGGCGGCCGGTTGCGTCGAAACCGAAGAATGACATGTTGATTATCAGATTCGAAAGTAAAGGAGTGAACGGTGATTGTGCTAGGAAGAAATTAGTATTGTGTCTGAAGGCCAGGTTAAGTAACTTTTAGCAGCCCTGAGCTTCGAGCCCCGCCCAAGCTGTCCAGCGCTCCCCTGCCTGACAGACGACAGAGATCGTGGCCCTTCGGAAGAATTAAAGGATATGTTGCCAAGTTTCGGATTTCGATATCCCAGAACCAACGCTCATTCCTATGTGGCCCCTCTACTGGATTTGTTGCGAACATTGTACACAGGTGATCTGGGCACAACCAAATCGTCCTCGGAGTCGTCCATGTCGACAAGCCTTGCTGCTGTCCTGGCGGGGCAAGGACCACCATTTCCACGTTCGCCCCATCCACAGGTCCCTTTGGCGAAATGTCGTTGATCGTCCAGGAAGGTTCGGGCTCGGGGGAAGCACCCAGAAGTCTTCTGCGGACGAAACCGCAGATAAAACCAGACGCATGGCAGAGCGTCAAGACGCAAAGACCAAAGAAAAGTACTCACCACTAAGAAAAGGAGATCCTTGCGGGGTCGGCCAACGCGCACAAATCTATCATGATGTCTTTGAACAGGTCGGGTCAAGAGGTTTGTATCCTAGCCAACCATGCAAAGATAGCACGAAGCTGGCGGAAATGGGGAGGCAAGGTTCGCAGAGCTCTGGCCAAACGCCGAGAGGTTGAAGATGCTGCGGGAGGCCGGCTGACGGAGAGCGCGGTGCAGAAGAGATGCGCGGCGAGGCTCTTCTGCAAACGATGATGCGACGAGGAGCCAGCGATGTGCTCCAAGCCTTTCCCCACATGTGGGATATTCCGTTCCCGGAGCACGGACCTGCGCAGGCAAGCTCGAATCACGTGCGAATACACGTGAGGGGGATTTGAAGAGCTCCATCCAGCCTGCAGGGGCGTTATGGCTTGTAAGCCTCAAAACGCTGGCTTCCAAGCTCAGAGGTGATACCCTGCTATGATGCATGGCCCTGATGCAGCTGGAAAGGATATTTTTGTTTTAGATCGTGATACCGTGCTCCAATTGAACGGAATGCGTTCCCGAACTTGCATGTAACAACTGGGGAGTTGCATTGCTCTGTAACCGCTTGCAGCTTACTTCGACCTCCACGTTTCTTCTGGAACGGTTGGAAACAATTATCGCGAGCCGATGACATCGTCGAGTGGTTTTTTTAGACTACGAGTCTGCTCGAAGCGGACAGATCTCCCTTATCTTGAGGCTTGCTGCATGTACGTGTCAATCTGCAGCAAGGACGTAGTGGTCAAATGCCTGATCAATTGAGGAGCTGGCTGTCCATTCTTTTCTATCCTTCTCATGAAGAACACCATACATGGCCCCCTTAAGTGTATCTAAAGACATAGTATGTTTTGTCAAGCCCTATGGCGCGGAGTGAGTCGCTGGCCATCGTTTATTTGGCACAGGAGAGCTGAGGTCGTGCAGTAGCTGGTGGGCTCATGAAATTGCGACCAAAGGTACGGCTACGACGGAACGATACAGATGTCACCATCTCATCTCATACTTGATGACGACTAAGTGCAGTTGCTGATCTCTACCTGGTCTGATAATGTGAATGCAAGATATGAAATAGACAGAAATGCCCTCTAATCTGTACACGTAGTTCAAGATAACAAGCTTCAGTATCAAGGACTTCTATTTGCAGACGATACTTCTGCCCTCCCTCGACCTTTCGACGAAA
The DNA here is from genome assembly GCA_027569015.1 of Ascodesmis sphaerospora. NCBI lineage: Eukaryota > Fungi > Ascomycota > Pezizomycetes > Pezizales > Ascodesmidaceae > Ascodesmis > Ascodesmis sphaerospora. The sequence continues at coordinate 352,062 of JAPPUR010000003.1, forward strand.
GCTGAAACAAGGGGTCTGGCAAACCTCCCCTGTCGATAACAGCCTCGTAAGCAGAAGAAAGGGAGACGACGCTTGCAGAGAAGGTGGGGAGAATTGAGCTGTTACAGGCTGAGTGCGGAGCTCCTAGCCGCAAGGTACCTTTTTTTATCGCCCGCCTAAAACAAGGCCAAGGAAACGTAAAAGGGGGCTCCCTCTGGAGACGACAAATACGAGAAAAAGGTGGTGATGCATCAAGAGAAGCCGCCTTGCCGGATCAAGGAGTAAAGCTGCTGCCACAAAAGTCTCTTGAGGATGCGGCTTGGAGTGGCAGTGGACCCGTCATTCCATCAGTTCTCGAATGACAGCTGGAGGGCGCCTCTGATGATGAAAGGGGGACGCAATCCATCCGAATTGGCAGACGAGGGGCCTTGCAAAAGAGTCGCATCTGGGTTGTCAGCCTCCGTGCCCGTCCCCTATCTCGAAGGAACGGCCAGCCCCCCTGGAGACGCCCAAGTGCTATCAACTGGAAGCTCTGCTCCATCCAAGCGTCTGGACTCTGACGAAGCTGGAACCAGCGGGCAATAGCTTCGAATTGTGGCGGCCACGATTTTAGCAGAGATCCTCTACCCCCTGAACGTCAGAGGCATCAGCTCGAGTAGCGCCAGGAGACGGCGCAGGTATCTTTTGATGAAGAGTACCTGGCCCCAAGTACTCCCAAGGAGGGCAGGCCACGTCTCAGGTAGCACAGACCGCCCCAAGGTACCTATCTTGGCGGGCATCTCGCTGTACCTTCAAGTCCCGCGTACCTGACTTGACGATCGTAGACCCGCTCCTTGCTCATCCCCGGACACTCTGTTCATCCCCCATTCCTCCCGCCTCGACTCGACTCTCTTGTCACTGCCTTTATTCCTCCTTCTCCCCCATCACGAGCAACTTCTGCATCGTGTGGTCTTGCATTTCTTTTTTCCTTGGTTGATTCAGGTCCACGGTCGACCATTTCAGGCGTCATTCAGAGTCCATAGAGGACGGGATGATTGTTTGAGTGCCACCTTTAGTACAAAAGTTTCTCGGCCTTGCTTGGCTCCTGATCTTTTTTCGCCCTGTGCGCGCCCGCTCCCCGTCGCGACAGATCATCCTTTCTCCATCCTTCATCATCACCTTTTTCAGATTCTTCGATCCCTTCCTTTATTGACGGTCCGCATCGTCGAATCCATCTTCACCATGGCTGCCGGTCATACGCGCTACGTGCGCTACATTGCGCTCGCGCTCTTTGTATGTGGCCGCCTCCTGCTTTGCCCAGCTTACGTCGCCACTCGCTAACGTGTCTTGTCCCAGACGCTCACTATGTTCTACTTCTTCTCCAACTCGAGATACGAGACCATCCCCGTCACCGGCAACGTTGGAAATTTCCCTGGTGGTCCTGGAAGCCCTGCAACTGGTGGCAACCAGCAGGCTCCTGGCGCTGTTCCCAATGCCCCCAACTCTGGCAACTCTGTCAACTTCCCGCAAGGAGAGGCCGCCCCCGTTCCCGGCGACGATGATACCTCCCTCACCAAGGACGAGATTCCCGCCCAGAAGCCTGCTGCTGAGGGCGCTGCTCCCGTTGAGCCCGAGGGCGCCGCTAAGCCTGCTGAGGATCTCGCCAACGCTCCCATGGCCATGAACCCCGGCGAGCCTGGTTGGGACAACCTCCTGGGCACTGCTCCTGGTCCCCGCATGAACGCCACCTTTGTCACTCTTGCTCGAAACAGCGACGTTTGGGAGATTGCCGAGTCTATCCGTCAGGTCGAGGATCGTTTCAACCGACGATACAACTACGACTGGGTCTTCCTTAACGACAAGCCCTTCGATGACCAGTTCAAGAAGGTCACCACCTCCCTCTGCTCTGGTAAGACTCACTACGGCCTGATTCCTGAGGAGCACTGGTCTTTCCCCGAGTGGATTGACCAGGAGAAGGCCAAGAAGGTTCGTGAGGACATGGCCGCCCGCAAGATCATCTACGGTGATTCCGTCAGCTACCGCCACATGTGCCGATTCGAGTCTGGTTTCTTCTTCCGACAGGAGCTCATGATGAACTACGAGTACTACTGGCGTGTTGAGCCCTCTGTCAAGCTCTTCTGCGATATCCACTACGACCCCTTCCGTGTCATGCACGAGAACAACAAGAAGTACAGCTTCGTTCTCTCTCTCTACGAGTACATTGACACCATTCCTACTCTCTGGGACAGCACCAAGAAGTTCATGGCCAACCACCCCGAGCACATTGCTGAGGACAACTCGATGAAGTTCCTCAGTGATGACGGTGGCAACACCTACAACAAGTGCCACTTCGTAAGTTTCTCAAGCCTCTCAAATGCTTTCATAAACTAACCCATTCCAGTGGTCCAACTTTGAGGTTGGTAGCCTGTCTTGGCTCCGAAGCAAGCCCTACCTTGACTTCTTTGAGTCTCTCGACAAGGACGGTGGTTTCTTCTACGAGCGATGGGGTGATGCTCCCGTCCACTCTATCGCTGCTGGTCTTCTCCTTAAGAAGGAGCAGATTCACTTCTTCAACGACATCGCCTACTACCACGTTCCCTTCACTCACTGCCCCACTGGTGAGCAGAAGCGTCTTGACCTCCGCTGCCACTGCAACCCCAAGGAGAACTTTGACTGGAAGGGCTACTCTTGTAAGCACTTGTGACTCGTGACGTGTGAATGATCTGGCTAACAGAAATTAGGCACCTCCCGATATTACGAGCTTAACGGCATTGAGAAGCCCCAGGGCTACGAGGAGCAGCAGTAAAGCAGCCGCAAGAAGATCAGCGGTGGGATTGTACGTTTATCATACAGGTTGTAATGCTCGGTAGATTGTTTGCCTTATTTTTAGGCCGCACTTCATGGGTGGGGTTGGGGATGTTCGCTCGTGGACAAAATTAGGCGTCTGGGTTTGAAATACTTTGGACAGCTTTGGTCATGTAGATGTGTATGAATCGATCGACTGTTTGGGATCTTTGGCATGCATGGCTGCTGAACTTGCTTAAAATAATGTACAATATCGATACATGGCCATAGCCAGGCTCTATCATGACCTTGACCCATCCATCATTGCGCCATTTGAATTCATGTTGGCGATATATTTAGACAAATGTTTTCCCAATTGCTCCTTAACCGACGGTGGCCTTCTTGGGCTTCTTGGTACCAAACTTGCTTCGACTTGTTGTTCGGCTAGCAACACCACCCTGTACCATTGTTAGTATTTGATCTTTCGGAAATCCGGACCCCATCTTCAAAGTCCGGCATCGTTGAAACATACCAGATCCAGGGCTCCTCGCACGAGACGGTATCGCACACCGGGACAATCCTGCGCTCGACCACCTCTCACAAGAACAACACTATGCTGCTGAATGTTGTGTCCCTCACCGGGGATGTAGGCAGTAATCAAGGCGCCGGTGGAGAGCTTAATACGAGCAGTCTTGCGCTCGCCAGAGTTGGGCTTCTTGGGTCGGACGACACCAACACGGAGACACACGCCCTTGAGAGCCGGGCAGTGCGTGTTGGACAAGGCGGGGGAGACGGCGTGACGGGCTCGCTTGCCCTTTCGGATTCCGCGGAGGACCTGGTTCAGCGTCGCGGGGCGGGCTGGTGTAGGGGCGAATGCGCGGGGGGCAGAGGTGGTGAAGGATCGGGGGATGTTGAGGAGGCGGCTTGGTGTTGAGATGACGGCCGGTCGGCGGGTGGCCGGGGAGAAAAACTGGCGGAGGATGGAGCCGACCATTTTTACGGAGGGTATCGGGTCAGATGGGGACTCGTCGTGGGTTGAATTGATCCAATTCCAACCTGTTCTCTTTCCTACACCACCAAGCTCCGATGAAGCCATATCAAAATCTCAGCCTCTCTCAATTGAGTCACGTGATGATACTCATCGGAACCCATCATCCTCCGTCCTCCGGGTGAGATCACATGTTACCCCGGCATCTGGCATCTTGGGCCCCACCTGACGTCACCGGTTAATCCACGGAACATCTCATCTCTCCCCGCACCACCCGCATTTCTTGTCAAACAGCTAAACCGCCGGTCGTCGGTTCCCCCAAAATGTTTCCAATGCCGGTGTAATACCGAATGACCTCGACTGTTTCGGGTGGTTATCCTCGGCTTGCGCCAAGGCCGAGAAGAACCAGCTCTTGAACCGCGAGACTTGCCCGCGGGTAGGCATTTGTAGTGTGGCTGCGTTCTTAGGATATATGGGGGGTAAGAAACATGGGGGGAAGCTGATTTCTCGTCGTCAATTCATTTTCTCTTTCCTTTACATACCTCGATTGAAGCTTGTCCCTGTTCCGGCTTGTCTTTGTACTCTCGTGGCTTGTGATTGTCTTCTCCTCCACACTCGATATCTCGGCGATCAGACCTCCCCCCCGACCTTTTCTTCTTTTAATTCCGAACCCTCCTCTTGGAATTTGTTCTCTTACCCTTCTCTCTCGAATTCTTCGTTTGATACCCCCAATCTTCACCCATGTCGTCGTTTACTCGGGTCTTGCGCCCTGCCCTGAGGGGAGGACGAGGTCTTACACAGCGCGTCGCCACCGCTCCCCGTTGCATGACGAGGATAAGCCCGTAAGCAACCACAAACCCAATTATCTAGATCAATTGCTCACCTGAACCTCCAGCAACGTTGCCCGACCTCTGTCCACCACAGCCCCCCGTCGCAATGACCACATCGACATCTCCGAGATCCCCCCCACGCCCATCTCGCACCTCTCAGAGGTCGAGGCCGCCATGGCCGACACCGTCTCCAAGTTCGCCACTGACGTTATCCTCCCCAAGGCCCGCGAGATGGACGAGGCCGAGGAGATGGACCCCGAGGTTGTCGAGCAGCTGTTCGAGCAGGGTCTTATGGGTGTTGAGATCCCCGAGGAGTATGGTGGTGCCGGCATGAACTTTACCTCTGCCATTATTGGTATTGAGGAGCTCGCCCGTGCTGATCCTTCCGTTTCTGTGCTTGTCGATGTGCACAACACTCTGTGCAACACTGCCATCATCAACTACGGTTCTCCCGCCTTGAAGAAGAAGTGGCTTCCCCGCCTCGCGACCAACACTGTCGCATCCTTCTGTCTCTCTGAGCCCGTCTCTGGCTCCGACGCTTTCGCGCTGGCTACTAAGGCCACCGAGACGGAAGATGGCTTCAAGATCAACGGCGGCAAGATGTGGATCACAAACTCGATGGAATCAGGTCTCTTCATCGTCTTTGCCAACCTAGACCCCAGCAAGGGTTACAAGGGCATCACCGCCTTCCTGGTTGAGAAGGGAACCCCCGGTTTCTCCATCGCCAAGAAGGAGAAGAAGCTTGGTATCCGCGCCTCGAGCACCTGCGTCATCAACTTCGACGACGTCGTTGTGCCCAAAGAGAACCTCCTTGGTGAGCGAGGTCACGGTTACAAGTACGCCATCAGCCTGCTCAACGAGGGTCGCATTGGTATCGCCGCCCAGATGACCGGTCTGGCCCTGGGTGCCTTTGAGAACGCTGCTCGCTATGTCTGGAACGATCGCAAGCAGTTTGGTCAGCTCGTCGGTGAGTTCCAGGGTATGCAGCACCAGATTGCTCAGTCCTACACCGAGATCGCTGCCGCCCGCGCCCTTGTCTACAACGCCGCTCGCAAGAAGGAGGCCGGCGAGGACTTTGTCAAGGATGCCGCCATGGCCAAGCTCTACGCCTCCCAGGTCGCCGGCCGTGTCAGTGGTCTCGCCGTTGAGTGGATGGGCGGCATGGGCTTTGTGCGCGAGGGTCTTGCCGAGAAGTACTTCCGTGATAGCAAGATTGGTGCCATCTACGAGGGTACCAGCAACATTCAGTAAGTAATCGGTTCTGTCTCTAAAATGATAATGCTAACATCAAGTAGACTCAACACTATTGCCAAGCTGCTCCAGAAGCAGTACACTTCTTAGATGGGATAGAAGCAATGTAGAAAGAGAATGGATATAAATAGGAACAAAAAAATGCCAAAAGATTGAAATCATGATGTTGTCTATTGAAACACTGAACAAATGTGGTTGTGATGTAGACTGGGATTGGTTGTCTCAACTCCTAGACACCAACCAACCACAAGTTGAGCTTGATCGGACAATATTTCAGCACCTCACCACTATCGAGTATCTAGTCCAACAAGAAAATGGCCGTGAAAGGTCTGGTCCTTGGTCCGAGCTGTAGTTACTCTTGAACAAGTATCACATCATCCCAATCATCAAGACACGCAGCATGACAACCACTATCGTGATCTATAAAAACAAGAGTATACCATACTACTACTAGCTACCCTTCGGCTTGTTTCCAAGAGCCTCGTTACTTCTCGCTTCTATTAAGCAGACACGCTGTTTCTCCCATTGCTGTCCGCTGGCCCCTGACATGGCTTCGACCACGACTTGACCATCCTGTTTTTTTCTCCAACCTCTTTCCGTGACAACAAATCACCTACAGCAAACCAAACAGCAAACAATAGAAGCGCCTCGAGACGCTCTCCCCGAGCTCGCTGCACCGACATCACCTGCCCGCGGTGTCCGGTCCATCTAACCATCACGCCTGGGTATCCGATAGGCAAGACAATTCCTCACCGCGGCGCCATCATGTCAATAAAGAATTGCAAAATCGTCAATCTCGTGTGCAGTCGTTTAATCAAAGTCGGCAGTGTAAGAGAAGCCACGGAACTCCTCTTGCATAGCCTGGGACAAGACTAGATGGGTGTTAGTATTGACTTCTTCAAAAGAGTCAAGATAAACTTACCAGACTGAACTGGGGTCAAAACAGGGGTAACACTGGTAAACTCGGAATCGAAGTTGCTGGTATCCGTTGGGTTCTTGATAGAAGGCATGAAAGGAGGCTGCACCCGCTTGTGGTAGATGTCGTCCCAGTTGATGTTGCGGAAGAAAGGCTGGCTCATCACCTCCTGTGCGTCGGTTGGGCCGCTTCCGAGTCGCTGATCCGGCTCACGAGTGAGCAGCTTCTGAAGAATCGAGACTGAGTCCCTGGGCATGTGGATCGGGTACAGAGGCTCATCGGCAAGGATAGCGTCGTAGATTTCGTCCTCATCCTCGCCTCGGAAGGGGGATTGCTGAAGAAGCATCTGGTAAATCAAGACGCCAAATGCCCACCAATCGACGGAGCGTCCGTACTTCTTGTCAAGCAGAATCTAATTCAAAGTTAGAGAATCGTCACGTTCAGTCAGCATTAGCACATACCTCGGGAGCCATGAACTCGGGAGTACCGCAGAAGGTGCTCGTTGTCGAGCCATACCACATATCCTCCTTGCACAGACCATAATCACCAATCTTGACATGGCCGTCGAGCGACAAGAGAATGTTGTCGAGCTTCAGATCACGGTAGATGACACCGTTCTCATGGAAGTACTTGAGCGCCAAGCAAACCTCGGCAGCGTAGAATTGCGCACGCTTGGTACCAAATTGTCCACGCTGAATGTGAAGCATCAGATCACCACCACTGACGTACTCCATGACGAAGTAGACACGAGTTTCGGTCTGGAAACAGGCGTGCAGGTTGGTAAGGAAGGGGTGTCGTCCCCTGTTGGCCACCAGGAACACTCGCTTCTCGGATCGGATGCTCTCAACTTCATCGTTCTCAATGATAAACTCCTTCTTGAGCACCTTGATAGCATAAAGCTTTCGAGACCTCTTGGTCTCAGCCAACATGACCTTTCCAAAGTTACCCTTACCCAGCACAGCAAGGAAGTTGAAGTGATCAAGACCAATACGCTGGCCAGTGCCAGGATCGGTAGCAAGAGGGAGCTGCATTCGCTGTCCGCCAGAAACGGATCCCTGAGAGGGAGACATGGGTTCCGCCTGTGGCTTGTGCGGAGGCACCTGTGGCTGTTGTTGGTAAGCGGGCTGCTGCTGTTGCGGCTGCTGTTGCGGTACCGGGGGCAACGGCTGTTGAGGAGGTGGCTGCTGAGGATACTGCTGAGGCTGCACAGGTCGTTGAGCCTGCTGAGGAGCTTGTCCACCATATCCAGGGTTGACATTGGCATAGTCTGCAGGGTTGTACTTGCGCTGCTGACCAGCACCAGGTTGACTTGCTTGGCCATACGCATCCTCCTGTTGATCATAGCCACCGCTGTAACGTCCGTAGTCCGATTGTTGCCGTTGGGCACCACCAGGGGCGCCAGACATCGCTGCAGTAGCAGCTGCGGTTGCCGCTGAGCTGGAGGATGTTCGATCGGGGTGTGGTCTCTGCCCTTGAGGCTGGTTATACATGAGCTTCGCTGCCTCGGTCGCCTCAGGAGACGCTGGCCCGGGCGCATAACTGGGAACGCTGGAGCTCGAGTACGAAGGTGCTGCGGAGTGAGTGCTAGTCGGGCTCGTCTTTCCAGGCCGGAGAGTCTTCTCGGTGAGTGACGAAACCTTGGCCTGCCTCTGCTTCTGAGTCCTGATACCGTCCAGGATCTGGTTGGCCACGGCCATGGACATTCCACAGAAGTCTGGAACAAGGTGAACACACTGAGCGTGGCAGGTAAGGCCACATTCTAGGCAGCATTAGTCTCGTCCGAAGTGAATGAGCAACATCATAAACTTACCGGAGCACTTTCGACAATTCTTCTTTCCAAAGGGCAGGATGTAACCGCAGTGACAGCACCAGTTTGCAGTCATATTCGAGAAAGGCGTAAACCTGTGAGGAATGCGGTGGTTGATCTTCTCCTCGTCGGGGTCAGTCTCAGCATTGCTCTTGCTGATGCACTTTGTGACCACGCTGGAATAACACTTGGTATGGCAAGTGTACTTGCAGTCCTCGCACTGCATGCCGGTCGAGTACTTGAGGAAATCTCCGCAGAGAGCGCAGCGCATGATGTTGTAGAACTGGTGCTGCACAAACTTGTGGCCGTACATCTCGTGAACCTCCTCCTTGCGCTGACGGACAGCACCCTTTCGTCCAAGACCAAGGTCGACAGGGCGCCTGTCGCTCTTGTTGAAGCTCATTTGAAGCTGAATCTGTCCTGTGGGCTCGAGGTTGAACCAGCCTTCGATAGGTCCTGTGTTGACCTGAGGTTGAGGACCGGGTGTTCCGTATGCGCCGCCCTGCTCGTTGCCCTGCTGAGGACCATCAGGCGATGTAGGGGATCCTCCAAAAGAGCCCTGAGATGGGCTCATTGGGAATTGCGAAGGGGCAGAAGCGCTACCCATCCTATCCGCAGACACCCAACCGGAGCTGTTCATCTCGGCCTCGATCCTCTTGCGGCGCATCTCCTCAATGATGTCGGAGATTCGAACCCAAAGCATGGCGATGGGCATCGGGTGCTCACTGGGCTTGTCGTAGACGGTCAGTTCGATCTCGTTAGCCTTGTCCACCTCGATGGTGTGATATTCAGCCTCCCAGCGATCGTTTCGCGAGGCCCTGGTTCGAGCCATGACGGTGTCTTCAACCTTGACGGCGACGAAAGTCTCGGGTCCTCGCGTGAATCTTCCAGTAGGAGCATGGTCAACATCCTTGACGGCAAGAACTCGGATCGACAGACTTCCAGTGAGGGGCTTCCTGAGGTTAGGTGTGTTGATCGAATCGTCTAGTCCATGTTAGTATGCAGCACTAGTCGAGACGAGAGGCAAGCTCACCATCCTGGGCATCCGCAGTGTCCATGTCGATGTGCAGCTCTTCGTATCTCTTGAGCGCCTGCTTCAGCAATACTATCTTCTGCTTGCTCTCAACTTTCCTAGCAGCGGCGTCGGCCTTGCTCTTCCGGTCACCCTCCATGCCGTAGAGTTGCACCATCTTTTCAATACCCTTCAGGTACTGCTCCTCGACATTGAGCTTGAACTGAATCTGCGATAGCATGAGCTGAATGCGGGGTCCCAAGTGCGGTGTGTCATATTTGATCAGATCTGTCTCGTGTTAGTTCTGCGCAGGGTAGGCAGATAAGAGCGAGGCCATCACAAACCTAGCCTAGTAAAATTTGGTCGTGCCCTCGGAATACCAGAGCCAGGCCCTGGAGTGGCATAAGGATGGCGCGGAGGCATCAGATCAGAGTGACCGCCACCGTATTGCCCCGAGCCAGAGCCGTAGGAACCCCTCTCTCCCGCCCAGTTGCCTGAACCATCCTTGGGAGGGGGCGCTGGAGCGTCGTCGCCGGCATCATCCAAAGACATGCCTTCGACGCCCTGGCCGATACGTCGCTGCTGGATGTCCTGCAGCTTCTCCTCGAAGAACTTGAGGTTTCGGCGGCCATCGCGCATCTGAGAGTCGAGGCGGGAGCGGACTGCCTCGTTGTTGGTCTGGGCCCTCATCGCATTGGCGGCGTTGATGAGGGCCTTTTCCCTCTCGATCTTCTTGTAGATATTCTGAATTGCTTCCTCGTCGTTCATGGCGGTCGTGGGTGCGCGATGCGTTCGCGCGGGACGGGGAAAGATGAGGGAGGAAGGGGACGGAGGCGAAAGCCGTCAAGACGAGCCGGTATACACAACCTCGGCGACGCCTTGGATGCGGCGGGCGAGGGAAGGTCGACAGGTTTTGCCCAGAAAGAACGGCGAGACGACGGGATCGACAGCTGACGTCTCGCGTGGTTGGGTACCGAGCACAGCAGCACAGGCGGAGAGGTACCGGGTGCGTGCGTGTGGGTGGCCGTGGGCCGGCGGGCTTCTGTCGCTTGTATAAAGCAGAAGCAGAAGCTGGCGGGTCAGGAGTAGGAAGAGTCAGGAGGAGGGAGGAGGATCAAAGGGTGGTGTGGTGGGAGATGTCGTCAGTGACGAGGTCGAGGTTCGGGGAGGGGGTTAAACGACCTGGCTTTGGGCGTTTTGGCGGGGTTTTTGTCAGGTGTGTGTTTTGCATGCGGCAGCGATGGATAGCGGGCGGTAAGCTACCTAGCCTTAGGTACCACTCGCGGCAGGTAGAGGTAAGGTATGGATCCCCTCAGCGAGACAAGCAAGCAATGGCTCTCGAGTCCAGTCGCTTCTCCCTAACAATGATTTTCCCCTGGTGATCCTGTCAGTAGAGGACAGAAGGAGGAGAATGGAAAAGGCGAGGCAGACAGGCAGGGGGGAGGCGGGAAGAGAAAGCCCAATGCTCCAGAGCCAATGCCCAAACCTTTCCATAAGGTACCAGACCTGCTGCTAAGGCACTGTACTGTACCCAGCAAGCCCAGGGAGCTTAGACCGCTCTTGCGTTACCTTGGGTCGTCGATCAGGCTGGGTTTGTTGGCTGGCGGGGGGAGCTTGTAGTGGCGGCGTAGCTCTTTTGGTTGACGGGTGGACGACACGACGTACGAGTATCTGCACTGTAGCAGGGTTCGTTCGGCCACAAAGGCTCTGATATGATCAGGCGGCTTTTTTTTTTCTGTCTGCTTGTCTCTCTCCTCTTTCTCAAGGAGGTGTTTCAGCCGATATATGCCGCAGCCTTCTCTTGATGTTTCCTCTTTTCATTGTCCGGCACGGACCGTTACTTGTAAGCCCGTCTTTGAGACGCTGGTGCTGCGGATTAAAGTGAATAGCAAGCAACGTAGCAGACGGGATGTTAAATGTGTCGCCACAAAGGGAGGCTTTGCCTGGTCAGATGGGCACAGCCGCCATGCTTACGCGGGCAAAGAATTTGGATTCCATATAGTGCACATTAGGACTGATGATGTGCGTTTGTCCTGCTTTGCTGTTCAAAACTGGGCTCTGACAATGACCTGTTTGTAGGTCCTACTTGAAACAGAAGTTCCAAGGCATGGACATGGTGCATCTGCAGAACCTTGGTCATGAAACAAGCTTTCGAAACGAAGACTGTTATACATATGGGCATGTTTTGCATGATATCTTCAGCACAGTTTAACCCGAACTCAACTGTTAAACAGAAAGACCGTAGATGTATCAAACATGTCACATATGATTCCATCAATTCTTACTTTTTTTCTCCATGCGCCGCGCGGTGGATTATTACCCGTCGCATGGCGGCGCATCAGGCATAAAAAGTTATAAAATGTGACACATATACAAAGGCGAGTTTCGAGTCCTACAAAGTCCTAGAATCAGGCCTACCCCCTCACCTCACCACAACACCGCCTGTCGCAGATCTGACCTGACCGCTGCTTGCGCGCAGGCCCTTATCAGTTGGGGTGCAATCAATCTCAGACCTCGACACGACCCAGCTTCATTTCTGCGCGGGCGAATCAGAGCCCCAAGGCGATCAGTTCTTCATCCAAGCTCATATTAGATCCCTGAGTCACCCTGGTGAAGTTAGATGACAGGGACCGTTCAGACCTGTCAAAAGGAAGCAAAGGGTCCTTGGAAGGATGGCCCTCCTTCTGGCCCTTTTCAGCCCTACCAGGTGAGCATCCGCTAGCCGCGTGTGTCATGGGATATGCCGCTGCCCGATTGGCGGGGCACGCAGAGTTGAAAGCATCGTGAGTCTTTTGTGTATAAGTGAATTCTTTTTTAGGTGTCAAAGCAAATAGTCTACAGCTTCTGCATTAAAAATATTGTACACTATGTTCAGTTTTTTTACATCCAAGTTGGGTTTTTCATAGACTCATCATCTCACAAGCATCATGAAGCTTGCTGTCAAAAACGCCCCCGCCAACGCTCCCTCGAGCGCCAGCAGCGAGGCGTCTCTCATGCGCAGGTCTATTCGCCGCTCGCTGCACAGGTCCTCTGCCTTTTCTCTCCACCACTCGGGGTCCTTCAGCTCCTCCAGCATCTCTTCCCATGTCTTTGGTGGTGCTGTGGGCTTTTCTATTGGTGTTGCCACCGCTGGTTTAACGGGCTCTGTAGTCTGTGTCGTCTTGGTTGACATGAAGCCTTCGTCTCCGGATGCCGCGGCCTCCGCAGTAGGGTCCGTCTCAGTCGCCTTGACGGCTTCAGCCGCTGCAAGCTGATCTCGCTTCTCAATCGCGAGCTTAACCTGCTCGAGCTCGCCTCGAACCTCCTCGAGCACAGCCTTTTCCTCGGCAACGACGCCCTTGACCAACCTCCGTCTCTTCCAGGGCTCTGCCACAAACTGTAGGACGACAAAGAGCACAAAGTTCATACCCATCAGACCCCATGTGCCCCAGGTACTTGCCCTCCGGATCCGGTCACTCCAAATCTGTTCTTCATGATACCGCTTCAGCATGCCTGCATTGAGACGCATGCTCAAGCTCTGCTCTTCGGCTTCAGCTTCTGTAAGTGCTTCCTGGGAGGCGACGACCTCTCCTTCGAGTACGTGGTCTGCCCGGTAAAGCTCGGTAAATCGCTCCAGGTCCCCGGGAGACCAGCTATCTTTCCGCGCTAATAATGTTGTAACCTCTCTCTGTGTGGCGGCCCGACTTGCGTTGGATGTCTTGTATGCCTGGCGGGCGTTGCGGACTCGGTCGTGCGCCTCGGCCAGCTGCGTCTCTATCACGGCGTTCTGACGTTTGATGGACTCGATGCTAGTGTAGCCGGTAATATCGTTGAGGGTCTGGGAGGCATTCATCGCCCGGTTCTGCAGGGTGTCCATTGCACGGGCAAACTTTTCCTTCAACTCGTTGAGATGAGCATACGCCAAGGTTCGGATCTCCTCGGCTCTTGAGCGAGTTTCTTTCTGCGGTTGAGCGGTTTCGTCCGGCTTCTCATTTTCGGTTTTCGCTTCCACTCTCAGAGTGTGAGGCTTCTCCTCCTCCTCTGCCGGTTTCTCGAAGTTCGGGTGGCCCAGCCTCAGTTGTTCCGCCCTGGGTCCCTCGATCCGGCGCTGAGGCTTGAAGGGAATCGGTCGGGGTTTGGGTTTGAGGATGGACTGGAGTTCGGCCTCGACATCCTTATCGGTCCTCGAGCCCGAGGCTGAGCCCTTTCCTGGGCCGCTGGGTGGTGTCTGGTTGGAGAAAAGCCTTGGCTGGAGGCCAATGGCTTGTATACCGCACCGCACACATATTGCCGGGTTCTGGACGAGGGATCTTGACCTGCCCGGCCTCGTCGACAGATCGAACCCCAGTCGAGCGTGACCCCAGGCGAGCCGAGCCGCAGGACGGGCAAAGGGCTGCATGACGAGCACCGTTGCAACGGTTGTAGGTGCAGCGTTGACTCGAACGAGTCCCGTGGGAGCGAATTGACTCTCGGAGGGGGCGGGCTGTCTTCGCACAAAAGGTTGAGAAAGAACCTACATGGGCCGAGCCGAAAGAAGCTACCACCACGGGCCACCACCACCCACCACAAAGCTGCTGTTGCTGCTACTGGTCCATTGCCGCCGCTCCGTCCCGGGCGTTTTTCTGCCGCTAACCGGAGCGAGAACCGGCCCCCACCGCGTCACCGCCTTTGCCGCTGAGGAAGCTGGAAAAACGCGGGTGCATGTGCCTTGCGCCTTGCAGCGGGGGCTCGAGTCGCTCATGGAACTGTCTAGAGGCTGAGTCAGGGTCTCGAGAGCTGTGTCTCGGGGGGTTCTACAGGGGGGTTGTGCGCTGAGAGCTTGGTGGGGGACACCTAGGAAAAAAAAAAAGAGGTGTGGAGGGGCAGATTTTTGGTCTAATGACGACAGTTTCAACAGCATAATCAAGGAGCCAACCACCGCCAGGACGGTTAAAGAGTTGCTGATATGCGTTGTTTTTCTGTGTCTGTCGTGTATCGCTAGTCATGATCCTTGGGTGTTAGTCTAGATCTTCCAATCAATTGATCCAGTTTATATTGCGCTTCTCTCGGGTTGTCTGTTTCTGCGATCCTCCGTTGTCGCATCCATTGTTCCTCATGAAAACGTGCCCCTCCCCCGCCATTTTGATTCCCTCTGTCATATCTTCTCAGCAACAAAAGTCTGTCCTTGAGATAACGTCCAAATAAGGCCAACGTCGCTCGCTCATTTATCTGACACGCAAGGAATCGGTATAGACTTTGGGATAGAGCTTACCAGACGCTTAATACTCCTCCTCAACGCCCCCAACACCGTCATCATGGCCTCCTCAGACACCCCAGCTCTCAAGAACAACCCCAAGTTCATCTTCTTCACAGACTTTGACGGCACAGTCACCACCGCCGACTCTAATGACTACATGACCGACAACCTAGGCTTTGGTGTTGAGCGTCGCCGTCAGCTCAACAAGGACGTCCTTTACGGTCGCATGCACTTCCGCGACAGCTTCGTCGAGATGCTCGACAGCGTCAAGACCCCCTTTGACGAGTGCATCAAGATCCTCCTCCACAACATCAAGTTGGACCCTGGGTTCAAGGAGTTTTATGACTGGGCCAAGGTCAACAACGTCCCCATTGTCATCCTGAGTGGTGGCATGCAGCCCATCATCCGGGCTCTGCTGGACGTGCTTTTGGGACCTGGATGGGATATTCAGATTGTGAGCAACGACGTGAAGGCGCGAGAGGGCAAGGACATCAACGATGAAGGTGGCTGGAGAATTGAGTTCCATGATGACAGGTAAGACCCCTCCCTTTTGTCTTATATAAGATACTGACTCGTATAGTATCCACGGTCATGACAAGTCCCTCGAGATCCGAAAATACTCCTCCCTCCCTAACCGACCTACCATGTTCTACGCCGGTGATGGTGTTTCAGACCTTTCCGCTGCCAAGGAGACCGACCTGCTCTTTGCCAAGGCTGACATGGGTACGTACTGCTCATGACTGCGACAGCCACCCTTTGATTTTGAGAATATGTCACTAACATGTTGATAGACCTTGTTACCTGGTGCGAGAACGAAAATGTCCCCTTTGTCACCTTCCGCGACTGGTCCAGCATCACCCAGACCGTCAAGGAGATTGTCGCTGGTGATCTGTCCGTTAAGGACGCTGCCCGTGGCCGCATCTAATTCGTTTACCTACCTATTTTGGAAATAAGAACGGGAAAGGAAAGCGTCTATGCTTGATCAAAAGACTCATAGAATAGAACAGTGGATGCGAGCCATCTACCACGAAACGTTATAGATTTCTCATAGATTTTTGCATATAAATAACTACCGATATACCTAGATATAAACGCCCGCTTTTGATAACAACTTGGTACTTTTCACCATTGATCCTCCTAGCTAGGTATAGCCATTCTTCCCTGTTGTTGTCTTTCCTCCTTGAATATTTGCCCTCCTTCACACACTCTTTTCCTCCATTAACAGCTCACTCGTCCCTCTTTTCCTCAGCCGGTAGGAAATACCAGCACAGCAGCATGACTAGAAAGAGGAAAATTACAATGGGATGAAGCACAAATGTGCCTGCGGCCTGTGCCAAAAGACCAGTGATGAAAGGCGCAACAGCACCTCCTGCGCTACCACAAGCACTGATAGTGCCAATACCGCTCAGGACCTCCCGTCGACTCATTCTTCGCATAAAGACAGCAGCTCCGCAAGGGTAGATGGGTCCCAGGAGCAGACCGACGATGGATACGGCGACGGCATTACCCACGATGTTGGGCACGAACCAGACGAGGATCTGGAAAGCCAGGGCACCGAGTGTGAGGCCGTAGACAAAGGGTTTCTCTCCGATGCGATGAGCGGGACCTGAAAGGAGGAATCGACCGAGAGTGATGCCCGCCCAGAATCCCGCCGTCACGTATCCCACTGATGAAGGATCTCCATCGCGGGCGTTGATGAGGAACGAGATGACCCAGCCCGAGATAGACACCTCGGCGCCCTGGTAGGCAAAGATGAAGATGGAGCCTAGAAGCACGACTCGCAGCTTCATGGCCATGAACATGCTGTTCATCATTGACTCGCCAGCCTGGGCCGTCTCCCTCGCCCTCACCGCCGGACTCATCTCGTTCTCGTAGTTCCAGAAAGACCACATGGCCAGCGAAAAGGTACACACGCCAATAGCGCATGTAAGTATATAGTAGCGCGTCCAGAGGGCATTGGCGGCCGTGACGAGTGCGGTGGCGATCAGTGGACCGACGGTACCTCCTATGCCATAGGTGCCATGCAACAGACCCAACATGAATGTTCCATTGCGAAGACCGCCGCAAAAGAGGTTTCCAATGCCCACGTTCACCGAGATGCTGAACCCGACGAAGAAGAACGAGCAAACAATAACGGGAAAGGGCGCTCCGCAGATGAGTGGGATATAGGATAGAGTGACCATGGCTTGACCCAGGCCTAGGAGTTTGGCACGGCCGAGTTTCGCTCGTAGGGCGTCTAGGAAGACGGCTGCCATGATGAAGCCGATGGCCTGGCCGACGAAGATGAGGGAAACAATACCATATCCGATGTTGTAGTACCTTGATGATTGTCAGCCACGACTGCGAATAGGGGCATTCAGCCAGCTCACTTTTCCATGTATGGGATCAGAGCACCAGCAGCACTGTCACTGAGAGCATTACCCAAGTTGGCGAGACAAACGGCAAAGAGTCTGAAACGATTCATAAAGGGCTGCCAGGCACTGGGCATCACCTCGACAGCCTCGGGGCTGGAGGGCCTGCTCATCTCAAGATCATTTTCAGCTCGGGGAGTGGTGGCTCCTGACTGGTTGCCATCGCGGACGGGGATTCGATGAAGGTCAAAAGACTCCCTCTGAGGGGCTCCTGGGTAGGTTCTAGGGACTGTCCTGGCTGGGGTCGTCAAGGGACGGTAGAGCTCCTCGGTTGGGGACTCGGCCGAAACGGACTGGACCGCAACAAGGCCGGTGAGCATCGAAGCATCCATTGCAAGGGGTAATCAAGCCGATCGAAGGAGTTGGCGGCACAGCTACTAGCTCAAGTAGTCCAACGAAAAAGATGGTTGGCAAAGATCAGTATGGGTAGCAACTCGGCCAGTATCCATAGATATACCCATTTCCCATGAAGCTCCCCTGAGCATCTCGTGAGTCCAGGCCACGGAAAGATCTGTAATCAAGCCCATATCAGGGTCACCTGGACAAGCCAGACTTTTCTCGCTCCCCGCACATGGGATGGAATGACTACATCTGGCAGATCCATAACGAAGCCCCTGGCGTGCGGCTCGAAGTGAGAGCAAACAATGCTTCCAGAACGGAGACAGGAATCCACATCGAGGGCTCACATGAACCGGACCCATGCGAGGTTAGAATATGGGTCCTCCTCACTCAACCGGACCTGTAGCATCCGCTGCCGAATAATTTAAACGGGGTGTGTGATGTTGAGCCGCCTCCGGGCCGTGTCCTCACCGTGCTCGGTGAAGGTGATGGCGACGCCACGGGGAACTCAATTGGCAGAGCTGCTGACAAAATGACCACCCTTCTGATCTGTCGTGATTCAACCCTGGGTTGTGAATCTGATACGTAACGCAGCTGCGGCTCGGGGCACGACCGAGATCACACCTCGGTGGAGAGACACATAACATGGCTTGTGGTGATTCCGAGATAAGAGCGGATAGTAACCGAGTCTCGTCCACTCAGCTTTGAGCATACGAAAAAGAAACGATAGCATACCAACATGGTTGACGATGCCGTCTCTTCGTGACCGGTCCGGTGTATCCAGATGGGGGAATTCCGCTATGGGCCCAAGCTTAGATACAAGGATATTCTAGCGTGATTCGAGGGTATCAAGGTGTATCCTTCTATCGGGCAGTGCCCCTCCACCCCTCCAGTCTATCAAAAAAAAAAATTACATTTTCTACCGAGGGATGATAATCTCAATCGCCAATTATATAACACCATGGGTCGTCCTAAGCGCAATGTCCTCGCGGCTGCCGACGAGTCAATGACACCTCCAGATGTCCTCGGGCCAGGCCAGTCCATAGTTAGAGTTGTTAAGCCTGAGGGCAACAACCTTTACACCTGTGAACTCCCAGACACCAAGCCCCTCATTCTGGAGCTGGCACAACGCTTCCGCAACACCATCTGGATCAAGCGCGGCGGCTTTGTCCTAGCTGAGCGGTATCAGGAGAGCAAGGAGGATTCCCGGGCCATGGGCGAGATCGTCAACGTTGTTCGCGATGAGAAACTCTGGCGCAAGCAGGCTTATTGGTGAGGATTGTTGAACCGCAGAGTCGACGAGGACGAGACTGATCAAGCTTGCGTAGGCCAAAGGAATTTACCAAGAATGCATACGATTTAACCGACTCGGAAGACGAATCCAACGTTGGCAAGATGCCCCCTAGCGACTCCGAAGAAGAGTGACCTGCGTCGCATATCTATCTCTATTTATTCTTTGCCTCGACATCCTCGACTTCCGGTGTCGAGTCGTCGGTCCCGAAATACACCAACACGACAGTCGCAAACAGCACGCTCACAACATCAATAGAGCTGACGACGGTGCTGGGGAAGACGTTCCAAGCCCACTCCTGCGCGACCCAGAGAGGCACCACGATGAGGGGATTGCGCGTGGCTCGCCAGAGGAGGTACGGCGAGGCCCATGCGAGATAGGCATAGAATTGGTAGTGGAGGGACCTCGCAAACAGCAAGCCGATGACATTGGCCGAGAGCATCGTCGTCATGACGTACTGCGGGGTGACAGAGTTGGAGATGCGAAGCTCCTCGTGCTGAGTAAATGGAGACTTGACCCGGAGGAAGGACGGGATCAGAGCCGACAGAGGTCGACCAGCAGGCTGGATCCATCTGTTTGCGATAAAGACCAAGAGCACCGTAGCGTGGAGGAAGAGGAGGAGCAGAGCAAGAGACTTGCTGAGGAACAGCTCCTCGCCCAACATGCGCCAGTTGACCGTCCACTCAAACTTGAACTGCCGTGACAGCTCAAACGCCCTCGCCGCGTACCCGCGCGGGTTCTTGGCCATGAAGGGTACCCCGATGGCGAACTGGACCTGGGCCATGAGCCACGCGAGCCGCAGGCTGGCGCTGAAGCCCCGGCCCAGGAAGAGGATGACGCCCAGGGCTGGGAGCACCAGGAGGAGCGACATCTTGATGCCGAGACCCCAGGTGTAGGCGAGGCTGCCAAAGGTCCAGTAGCGGCGCTGCAGGAAGTAGATTGCTAGCCAGAGGAAGAAGACGGCGAAGCAGTCGTTGAAGCACCGTAGGACAAAGATGCTGTGTAGTCGCTTGGAGAGAATCAGGAGGGGGAAGATATACGGGGGTGCCTAGATCCAGTTAGCTAAGCTCGTTCAACTCACGTCAGTTGCTCACCTTGGCCTTCCAGTAGCAGAGCATAACCAGTGCCAACGTCGCCATGTACAAGACTCCAAATATTTGCTGCGCCAGGAAAATATTCTTGCCCTCGTCCGTGATGTAGTACAGCGCCGTGTAAGTGTAGACGTGGGCGGCCGGGTAGACGAGAGGACCGGTGCCACCCTCCATCTTGGTATAGTCTCGTTCTCCCGACACGAATTGCGATACCTGCTCCATATACGCCACCCAGTCGATCTCGGTATCTATCCAAGTCCATGTCAGCTTCGGGGTATTTGACGTTCGACGTAGCGCAGCTCACATGGGATCTTCCAGATGATCAGGCCGCAGAGGACCGCGTCGGCCAGCCATAGCGCGACGGGCACAAACTTGGAGAGGACATGTCGGCCGTTTGCAACGTCCAGGACGAAGCGGGTGGCTTGGGTGAGGATGCCAGGCGCGGGCTCTGGCATGGTGTCGGTTGTGGGCATCGCTGGCCTCTAGAGGTTTGAGCTTCAACATCGCGGCCAGGGGTTGAGATGGAGCTTGGAGCATGCCCCGCAATATGCATAACCCCAGGCTCGTGTCACCATCAATATCAACGACAATAACAAGTTCAAGATCAAGTTTGAGGGCAAATACGGTATCCAATTACTATTACTCATTCGGGCTTTTTCAACTACAGCTTAGACTTGGCCGCCTTGCCGACCTTGTCAACCAACTGGACTACGTTCTCAGCACAACCATACGAGCCCTGGTAACCCCATCCAGAGTGTCCGTAGTTGTGCACGATCCAAGTCTCATCATCGAGCTTCTCCTCCTCGATCCTAACTCCGTCCTTTCGCCACGGCCTCATGCCGACGGCGTGTCGGATCACGCTCAGCCCCTTGACGCCCTTGCCGTTGGCAATCTCGGGCCGCACCTCGACGATGCGCTGCATGATGCGGTTCGCGATATTGAGGTCTGGCTGAGACTCCCAGTTGCCAACATCGTAGGTGCCGCCCAGGATGGTACCGCCGCCAGCTGCTCGCTGCATCAGATACATGACATCGGCACCGCCGTCCTCGACACCTGAAGTGAGGAGCATGGGGCTGCTCTCGTTGCGCACAACCACAATCTGTCCCCGCGCAGGCGCCATGGTCTTGTCCTCAACACCGCCCAGCTTGTACGAGCCGAGACCAGTAGCATTGACGATGATGTTGGGCGTCTTGCCAGTGTGGCTCAGCTTCTTGGCCTCGCTAATATCGTTGAGGATGGCCCGCTTGACGATGACGCCATTCTTGATGCACTGGCCGAGGAGCCAGGGGAGGTAGATGGCGGTGTTGATGCACACCGACGTGAACTCGCAGCCCGAGTCGTACCCAGGGATGACCTCACTTGGGTGCTGCTCACGAAAGTCCTCAAACATGTTCTTGAACCAGGGGTCTTTCGAGAAGAGGGCATCTGGGAAGCCAGACCTCTGCGCCTTTTCAGTGTCCACGTTGCGCCTCTGAATGCGCGATTCTTCACAAGTACAATGTTAGTCGGTCTTTTGCTTCGTCAAAGAAGGGGACGCACTCTGGAAATGAACACCGGCCTCAGGGACCTCCTCGACCAGTCTCTTAAACTCGTACCAAGTGCGACGCTCCCATTCGCTGCTCTCTGCTGTCGCCATGCTTGAAACCTGTAAGTGAACTGTATGCAACTCGAACCAGTGTGAACTTACGGGGAGTGGTTGGCACCAGCAAAAGGCGAGGCGTATTCAACGTCATAGTCACCGGGCATGTGCTTGGCCACGACGGTGATCTTGTTGCCCTTGTTCTTGGAGAGCAACAAGGCCGACGTCAAGCCAATGACACCGGCACTTCCTCATGTTAGCATACCGCTTCATCATGAGTCGGCTGGCCCAGACTTACCCAACGACGACGATTGTGTTGGACATGATTGTGGTTGACAAGTTGTTTTCGCTAAATTCAAGTCGCTAATGAAGCAATTCAAGAGTTGAAGCTGAAGGATATGAGAGACCAAGAATACCCACAAGGTCGTTCAAGATACCTTATAGACGACTGGCTCGGCTCTCAGTTGAAGCCCCGATCGTCGAGCCGGTCCAATTCACCCCGCTGATTGGCCCACCCCCCGATAAGCCGGTCGAGGCCGGCACCCGAGGAGGCCGATTTCGGTACCGGGCGTGACTGGTTACGCCGAGACAGAAAGAAGCAAATAAGTTGTCGAACGATTGAATCCTCATGCGACATGATAAGCTTGATTTACATGTTTGTCGTTGAAGGGGATTATCTATCCAATGGTATTCCCTGCATTGGTGGTTGTCATAATTGTCGGAGGCTCAAGGCGTGGTTGACACTCGCCGAATCGACGCTACGGCTTTCCACCTCCGATGACACCAAGTCTGAAAATAGAAGGCCGGGTGAGAGCGCGGAATGCATTGTTTATTCGCCGTTACAATGCGAGTGAAGCCGAATACATGGTAGCACTCAAAGTACCGAGAAAGATAGGCATATCGACTTTATTCAACACACCCATTGTGCAAAACCAGTACCTCTTTTAGTCCAGTTTATCAATGTCTAATATACACTGCGTTTTCCCCACGGGTCTTGACAACTGATGATAAATACACACAAAGAGTCACATTCTATGTTTAAGCGTGCTTCCTAATCAATTGCTCGAGGCCCGAAGGGTTAGCACCGACCATCTCCTCAACATTCTTGCCGTCCTTGAAGATGATAAAGGTAGGCATGGCGCGGATGTTGAGCGCAGCCGCCAGATCAGGCAGCTCATCAACGTCAAACTTGACAAAATCGACGCTCTGGAAATCG
This sequence comes from Ascodesmis sphaerospora, assembly GCA_027569015.1. Classification (NCBI taxonomy): domain Eukaryota; kingdom Fungi; phylum Ascomycota; class Pezizomycetes; order Pezizales; family Ascodesmidaceae; genus Ascodesmis; species Ascodesmis sphaerospora. The sequence continues at coordinate 374,750 of JAPPUR010000003.1, forward strand.
GGATGATCAGACATCCTGCTGAGGCGTTAGAGATGATGAACAATGCTTTGGGGCGAGACACATACTTGGAGAGGATGGGAGAGATGGCCTTGCAAGGGCCGCACCAGGTGGCGAAGCAGTCGACGAGGACAGCCTTGTCTGTTGTCGAGACGAGCTCCTTGAACTCGTCAGTGCTAGACAGCTCAACATTAGTTGAAAAGTACAGGTTTGTTTTTTCTCGTGCTCACTCACGTCTTGATATCCCGAACGGCGAGTCTGGCAGCCGAGCTGTGGAAAGGTCTGGAGGCGAAAGCAACGGCCCTAGGCTTAACAGCCTGGGAGATGATGGGTCGCATGAGACGGAACGGAGAGGCCATTTTGAATACTTGCGTTGCAGGGAATCGCAGGTGTGATCAAGGTAGATTCAGATGTTGATGAACAGAGAACACCTGGATTTCCAATCGCAGAGCTCTGGCTCTTCCCGCCCGGAAGTGGAGCCGGCGATCAAATGCAATTGGCGAATCAGGTCGAGTAAGAGACGACTCTCGCATATTCCACCAGACAGACGGATATACTGCCAAGGACATCTATAACTTGGTCCATTTCAAAACAATGTTTAGTTCGTGAGGCTTCTAATAGACTTGACTTGTTCTTTTCTGATAAATCCTTATCTCCGACTACTCAAGCTATATCTGACTGCCGAAACTCATGTCGTAAACCTACACCTGCGACTACACATCCACAAACACCTTCAACATCATCAAAAACCCAGATTTGTTCAAGCTGGTTAATTAACCTATCAGATACAAGCATTTACACCTTCACTCCTCTGGGCAAAAAGTACACGTCGATATCCGACTTTCCTACTCCTCCTACTCTTCTCAGTGTTCCGCCCCTTCAAGCACAATGATATCTATGGTTCATGGAATCAACCGCTTTCACGCCAAGCTCAGTACCGGGCTCCAAGTTTATTCCTCTGGCCTCCCAAGTGCAAAAGCAAAGAAGTCCCAAAATGTTCAAATCAATCAATCAATCCCTTTTCCCTAACCGCCAAAAAACCCCGGCTAACCGAAAGCAAAACAATCTCCCCATTCTATTACGAGGAGAACGACACCGAGCTCCAAAAGAGCGACAGCGCCTCAAAATAGGCGCGAATGGGCTCGGGTAAAAAAAGCTAGGCTCCCCTACCAATATGCGGTGAATCGAGCACGTCGAGTCTCAAAATAGTCCATAACGGGCGGTCGACGCGGGGTATCAAAAAAATGCGGTATATGTAGTCGAGAAAAGAAAATCCGGGTAGCAAACTTGAAGAGCGCCGTCATCAAGGTCGTAGTCATACATCAAGAGCAGGTTTCTGGGCCAGTAGTCCCGACCGCTAGAGAGTTATGAAACTGAGGTTGTCGCCGTCCAGAAAAGAGTCTCCATGTTGTTGTTTTCCAAGTTTTTTTTGTACCTTTTCTCGATTTTATAATAAGGAAAATGAGTAATGAGCGACTTCGGTCAGTGCTGACGTTAAGAAAAGGTAAAGAGCGTGATTGTTTCGTTGGCGATATAGTGGGAGACTCTTTGTCTGGAACGGCTTAGTATCAGTTCATTTCTCACATAGCAGGCAGAACGTGGCTTCGTCGCCTCTCCGAGCTTCTCCTGGCATCCACAGAGGGACGAGGAGTAATGTCGAGCAGCTTAGCGCTACCAGCGCTGAAGTTGCGAACGTGACCCTTGCCCAGGTTCACGCTCTTAGCGCGCTGGACGTCGGCATCCTCCTGCGATGAAGGCGAGATTGGGGATGCCTGGCTGTCCTCATCCTCGGACTCAATTTCCAAAAGGCCCTCGTGGCTCTTCATGGTATATCGGTGCACAACCTCGGGCTGAGAACCGACGTGACCCCACTTCATGTCGGCGTCGTCGACAAGGTCCTCCTCGTCGCTGCTAGGGCGTCCTTCACCAGAACGACGACCCATCAGGTCTTGTCCAGAGTTTCGTCGGGGGGTAAGCTTGGTCAGGTACTCGTCCTCGACAATCTCAAGATCCTCCTCGGTACTGTTGGTGGGAGAATCAGTCGTGTCGACATGCTCACGCTGGTTAGCACGTCGAATGCTGTCTCGCATGGCAGCTCTTCGGGCACTAGGGTTGCCAGACAACCAGGAACCTTCAGAGTCAATCGATGCCAAAGACATGGACATTCCAGCCTCGGGAGATGGCGAGACATACGCTCGCTCCATTGTGGAGGGCGTGCGGCGGGCGGCATCGACGGATCGATGGCCTGACGTGGGCGTATCATAACGCACACCCAGAGATCGCAGCTGTTCCATCTCGTGGATCTTTTGCTCGGTAAGCACAGGCATCGGAGGCTCAGCCTCTGGTGACTGGACGCGAGAGGCTGGCGGTGAGAGCGGCAACTCGGGAAGGTCTTCCCGGAAGCGGGATCGAGTTCTCTTGGGAGCACCAGCGCTTGGTTTGCGCGAGATGTAGTTGCCCGTGTTAGTGCCCGAGGCATTAGGCGAATCTTCGCCCTGGAGCCTGGCAAGTGCATGCGCCTGCGCTTGTGCCCTTGCCTGAGCAGCCGCCGCTGCGGCTTGCATCTCTTCTCGAGATGTGTTGGAGAAGGACGATGGTCCTGCGTGTCTCTGTCGCTTGCTACCCAGCCGCAAGAATGCCTTGATAGAGAAATGACCGGCCCTGCTTCCGTCAGAGTCGTGTGTGTCATGACGTAGCACATCCTCCTCGTTGATCGTCTCAGGTGGAGGGGAAACCATCTTATCCCGGTCTGAACGCAGAGTCGACCTAGACCGTGATTTCACCGATCTCAAGATGCCAGACAGTCGTCGTGATCCCGGGGAGATGCGTCCTGTGTCCGTAGACGTCCGCATCACGGAAGATGTGTCTTTCGTAACAACCTCTTCCATCGGCGTCGGTTGTTCGGAGGTGACCGTGTCTGTGCGGTGACAGGCTTCCTCGGTCTTCTTGGGAGACTCGGCAACTTCTTCAGCATCAGCAGTAAGATCCATGGGTTCTGGCTCTTCAGAGACATCTGGCTTGGAGACAATGACAGCTGAGGCGGGCTCTATACCCAACCCTGCCAGTTCACGGCCCATCACTCCTCTCTCAAGATTCTCTGGCGGCGGAGTACCAGACTTCTTGGCCTCAATTTCCTCCGCCTTTTGTTTCTCGGCTCTTTGGGCCAGCCGACGCTCCATCTTTTGCCTCTCCTTCTGCTTCTTCTTCTCCCGTCGTCGGTTATCCCTCTCCATGAGCTCTCTGAGGTCATGGGCATCGAGATCGTCGGCGAGAGAATCGATACGTTTGTGTGCCCTCATTGTTTCTTCTGGAATTGGCTCCTGATCTAGGAGCTTCCCCCTCCGCTGTGAGCCTGACCGGTGAGGAGTAGGCGCATGAGGTGTTGTCCATCGTGAATTGGGCGTGTATCGAAGCGTCGGTCGTGGGGCGAGGGCAGCAAGTGCCGACACCTTATATGAGCCAAACTCAGAGTCGGACGACAGGCTCGAATGGATCGATCCTGGGACTGGGAGAGAAACGTCCGACGTCCTACTAGGCCGATGCCTTCCAATCCCACCAGTCTTGGATCTCTTGGAATCCTTCTTCATCGGCCGGCCTGAGGTCCATTGATCCGTAGCAGGCCGTACAGGCACGAAATTACTCATTGCCTTGATCTCAGCCTCCCTATTCTGTTCTTCTCTCCTCCTCTTACTTGTTTTCCTCCTTCCTGGTTGTTGAGTTGGTTGAAGCGTGGGCGTCCGGTCCCATGCCCCAATGCCCTCATCGCGATTCCCGGTGGTCCTCGATCGACCGGGACGGTGACGGGCGGGAGAGCGGTCATCACGATCCCGGTCGGTTCGAATATCATCCTGGCGTCCCGGTGAGAAGCTGTAAGTACGTGTGGCGCGTGGTGGACGGGCCGGCTCGGTACGTCGTTTCTTCAAACCAGCTTTGACTCCCTCATTTGTAGGCGGCGGCGCTCCCTCTGCATCGGAGAGGGCAGCGCCGCTGCGGGAGCGCTTGCGGCTGCTCCGGCGCCGGAATGGCCACAGGGCCATGGCTCCGAATACGTCACCAGAGACGGAAGCTAGTTGCGAGCAGCCAGTATCGTCGCCGATGTACAGTCGAAGTTGTCGAGATTATGTGCGGCGTGCGAGAGCATCGTGGAGTCGTCGAAGCGGTCGGACCAAGCTGGTCATCGGGAGAGGCGAAGGAGAGCTGCAGGGTCGTGTCAAGCGGCTCACTGCGCTGGCGACTAACCAAGGAGTCCCCGGGGGTCTAGGTCGGCCGTGTCGACAGGCGCGCGAGGGATTCCAGAGGAGCAAGTAGTTGGCTGACGGCTGTATCTGTATGTGCAGTGACAGTCGAGCAAAGCGGTGATTGTGTATATGTAAGGCGTGTGTAAGGTATGGGTTGAATGCAAGCACGCGGGCGAGGACGTGGTCGTGGACGTGGGCGAATGTTGCGTGGCGAGACGTGTGTGGTGGTAATTGTCGAGAAGCAGCAGGTGCTAGGTAATTAAGGTAGCAAGTGCAAGGTGCAAGGTGCAAGCAAGGTAGGTGCAGGCAGGCACACAAAGAAAAAGGGCAGGCGCGCGGGCTTCGGGGGGCGGGATTAAGACAATTTTTCAGCGCTGGGGACAGCAGGGAAGGGAAGGAATGGACCAAGCCAATGAGCAGGAAGCAACTTCCAAGTTGCAGCCAACGAGGGACTGCAGGTTGAGTGGGAAAGTCGACGTCAGGCTTGGGCTCAGCGGAGAGGTACCGTACAAGACAGGACAGGGAAGGGCGGGAGGTCCACCGCGCCCATGAATTGTGCTTTCTTCTTGGGCCCTGCAAGTGCTAACACGGGAGTTGGAGCTGTGTAAGTACTTTTTGTGTGTCTTAGCGCAGTGAGAAAGACACCAAGCCCCCAGATGCCCCCCAGTCGGCGTGAAGGGTCTTGTCACTGTGGACCGGGGCTCTTTCGCAACGGGCCCTCTTAATGGGAGTGGGGAGCAGGGAGACGTCCCCTGAAGTAGCGGTACCAGGACGAGCGACGGATGCACAGCCTGAGCAGGCGACATCCGGTACCGGTACTTGCCGGCGGGGACTTCCAGGGCTGGCTCGAGGGTGCGGGTACGCTGCCATTCGGTCTGGTGGCGTCCAACCCGCTGAAGCCGGGTGCTGAAGGGCCAGGAGGGGCCGCTGAGGGGGGTCGCCGCTGGCGCTGGCTGGGCGCTGGAGGTTTGGTGGCGGGGCGACCTCGTAACTGAAGGTACCTCCCGGTCCGGTACCTGAGCGTCCGACCAGCCCGCGCAAACGACGCAGCGCAGCACAGCAGAGCGGCCGTCAACACCGCAAGACGGGCCTTGGTGGAACTGCAGCAGCGGATCACTGACACAGCGCGGGCTATTGGGCACGAATGATGTTGTGGGCAGTGTCTGCTGTCTTCTGATTCAGAGCAGCCTGCCCTCAAGCGGTCGGGTCAAGTGCTACCGTTGGATGGTCTGGTCAGTTGCTCAACGGGTCGGCCGGAAGACGACGAGCGAGCATGACTGAGAGATGGGTGCCAGGCTGACTCGCCATGGATGAGGCACACACAGGAAAGCTCCGATATCGACGTCTAGAGGATGTTTGTTTTTCCACTGCTGCACCTCGCAAGGTAAACCTACAAACAAGATACCAATGGCATGAAGATGATGTATGGTTAATTCCGGAAGCTCTGCAAATGGCGGGGAGGGAATGGTCATGATTCAAGGAAGGAACCTGAACCCACATGCAGGTCGTGTGCATGGATATCACGACCCGACGATTCTTTGACCAAGTTAGCTGACCCTCAAGTTCCCCTTCGCCCTTGGTCAATCAATCAAAGACAATCTTGCCTTGGCTTGGCTCTGCTGTGATCTATCGATGATCGAATGCCCTTTTTTTAGTTCATCCATTTCTGGTTGCGGCACGACGAGATCCTCTGCCTTACCCCTGCTCGTACCTCGCCGTCCCGAGCTGGTTATGCAAAACCAAGCCCAACAGTCCCAGGTTAACCAACTGCGGAGTAGTGCGGTTTTCTATTTTCGAGGTTCAGAAGGAAGCAGCATGAAACCAGGGCGACACATCGCCGCGTTGTCTCGTCACGAGTCGATATCCTATTCGTATGCAAATGCCTCAAAGGATGGAATACGTGCTGACGACGCCGAGAACTCTTGGACCCCGGCTTCGCTTCTTGTTCCAATTTCTGCTGGCGGCCCGAGGCTGGCTGTCAGCTGGCGAACTGGATGGAACTGATGGGACCTCCGGATCTCACCTCCGCTTGGTGCCGTCGATGATCGCCGCCCAGCCCAGCTATAGCTCCATTGGTGCTATACAGTACGTCGCCGCGCCGCGCCTCAGGTCCAATCTCACCTCACCCTCACCAATGCATCGAGTCGAGTTCGTCCCCGTCTGCAGGTCTCGGATCTGCAGATTGGCTGGTTTCGAGGGAAGGGGATGTGAGAGCTCAGGCCTTGTCCAGCCCGGGTCGCGAGTAGTTTGCCTTGCCGTTCCTCCAACTCTCTAATCTTGGTCTGCCACGGGAACACTATCCGTCACTTGGTCTGCCCAGTCATCGGTGATCTTCAGCGCAATCGCTCGCCACTTTGCAGCCACAGCAGAGCTGCATTTTGCCGGCTGGTGTCCGAGAGTGCATACTACGAAACAGGGCAAACGCCTTTTCCGTCTAATCACGGGAATCTCAGTCGATGGCATGGCAACGTTCACCGCAAGGCGCATGCCAGGTTCCGAGAGGTTTCTAGCCTTGTGGCTCGCGGCCTTCCCGCCACAGGGGATGACTGAATCGGCAAACACGCTAAGCACAGGGGCTGTCGTTTCGACTTGGCTGAGATCTCGTTCGTGGCGGCTTGATGATGGAAGCTTGTCACGCCAAACCCCGCCTCACGCCGTTGGCTCTGGTACAGTGTTGTGTCTGAGCTGCTGCTCGGGACGTTGAGCCTGGTAGGCCTTCATGGTGTCTTGCACAAAGCGTCAAACAAAGCAATGTCGCCAACAGCAGCAACTTGACTGCGCAGTCTAGCAGTGGAGTTAGTTGGCAATGGAAACGACATTGACCGTCAGGTACTTCTGCCAAGTCTCCCTTGTCGTGGCCCAGGTACCAGTACTTCGTACCTCGCATGAGACCCACGCATCGCGCGTCCATCCACGCCGTCCCTGCGTGCTTGTTCGTATCACGCCCCCCGAGAGGTTCTGGGTACGAAGTATCTAGCCCTGCAGTTTCTGGAGCCTTTCCGCCAACTTGACTTCTAGGCCTTCGTATTCGTCCGCCCATTGCTACTCTTCGAGGCAGTTGTTGCGTGCTCGCCGCTGAAGTTCGCTGCCCGCGCATGCCGCCTAGTCTTTCTGCGTTGGTCTTGGAATCTGGTGACGGCAGGGAACCATCACAGAAGCTAAAACTAACACGGCCGCCACGTCCACTGACATGAGCGGAGATCTGACGCTCTCGATAACACAATGTGGAAAGGCTCTGGCATAGTCAAGCTCATAACGTGATGAGAGAAAACATGTTGAGCCACTGACATTTTGCGTACCCCTGGTGGTATTGTCGTCAGGCATGGGCAGGGTCAATCCCAGCAAACAAGTTTTCGTCCACTCTGATTGTCGATCCGGCCGAACCCAGCAGAGGACGTCATCATGAACCGGCGCCAAGTGCCAAAAGCATATCCCACAGCCGGTCAACGAAGCTTTCAGCGATTCTACTTCTCGAGTCAGACGCAGAAGCCGTTCGTTCCTATTGCGCAACCAAGAACTGCTTGCCTAGGGAATCTTCAGCCGAAAGTGGGTGTCGCACAATCGAGTTGTCATACATCGTTGCCGTATGGCCTGTCGTCTTCGGCCGGTCGCGAGTTTGATCAATTTATCGCGGGTTATGCCCTAGCACTCCCGCCGCGCGACCGTTGAAGCGTGGAGCTTGGGCCTGGACTTGGACGTTGCGAATCAGGGACCACTCATGTTAGGCTGTCTTTTGACTTCATCCGAGCTTCGGGTGGCTCATAACTTTGCGGCCGGGTTTGTGATCCTGAATCGCGCGGGATCTCCAAGCTTCGATGCGAGACCGCCAGGAGGACGCCATCGAAAGCCATCCTTCCTTAAGTGCCGAGCCTCCCATCACCAGCCTGATCCATGATTCCGGGGTCAAGAGCGAGAGAGCTGAGGCGTCATATGTGGTCAACTTTGGGAGATTGAGCTTATCTCTCCATATTGACGGCAATATACCGTGCAGCGCCGAAATGAAGCCTTGTGCCCTGACAGCGAATCTCAGCACTTCGCGTCGTCAAGCGACAAGCGACATAGGGCGGCCCCATCGGGTTGTTCGGGGGCTCCTTGTCAAAGAGTCCCTTTGACAGTGCTTATCCCAGGGACTATGCATGTTGGGCCCTGCAGGAGATGGTTGGATCCCTCTCCAACACCGAAAGGGTTTCTCTTCCGCTTGCCCAGCCCGCCAGCAGTTTGCGTTTCACCGCTATACGTCGCTTCCCGTTCCTGTGTCTCATCAGATGGCTGTATCCGCCGACGATATTGGCAGGTTAGGCCCCGGAGCCTTCATATTCCTACTTGGTGCGCAACAAACCGGTTTCCCTCATCAATGGACTGCATTTCAGCCAGCCAAGAATCCAACAGAGTTTAACGATGGCGCTCCCCTTGGCCAGGGCAGATCTAGGAAAAGTAAACATCTGAGGAGACTGCTGCCCCCTTTGTTTCATCAGGGCGCATTGATTCTGGGGCTGCGGGCCAATCGATCTTGATGTTTCATGGCACGCGGGATTGAGCCTTTGCCATGAGACGTCTTTGCTTTGTTCCAGAATTCAGATCTGTTACCCCTTGCCAGGGACGGATGACGACTTCAGGGGCGTGCATCTCGGTGGACAGAAAAGCAAAGAGACGGTCCATCCATCGGGGCTGGATCGGACGGGCTAACGCACCGCCACGTGGATGCGATGCGCAGTTCTCACACAGTAGCCCGACTCCCAAGGTCCAGTTTCCCGCTGTCGGGTGCGTTGAGGGGCTGTGAGGAACTGGCTCACAAAGCAGCGCTCTGCATTCGTATTCAGAGAGGCTCCGAGACGAGACGGTAGTATATGTCGGTTCGGCCATGAAACTGTTCGCCGCACCGCGCAGAGGACGCATGTCACGACAACTCGCCTGGCTGTGCTTGCTGCATCTGCAGCATTACCGAAACCACGCGAGATGAGTGGTAAGACGGGACTGGCAAAGCGCCTGGGCGAGGTTATCCCGGCGACCCGCGAGGTGACACAGCCTGGCGCAGAGTAATGAGGTCCCGGCCGATCATCGCCAATAAGCCCTCAAGCAGGCGTCTTGACCGGATTGCCAGTGTTACTTCGTAATAGGCTCTGGCATGTTCGTGCGTCAGCCTGGTGCCGAGAGCAAAGTGCTTATGCCGTGCTTGGGTCGTTGGCCAAGATCGATTGGCTGTCAGCATTGGCATGTGGTAATTGCTAATGACAGATAATAAGTATTTGCTTTTACAAGCTACCGCAACATAATGGTACCTGCGTAGGTTGATTGTTTATCCTAGCTAGTTGCGCGGGAAGATAGCCAAGGTACTGACTTGATAGGATGGCAGCTCACTCAGCCTCGTGATTGAAGGCATCACGAGAAATAGTGCAAGTAGCAAATTCCTCTCCGATGCAGGTCACGCTGTGTAGCCCATATAAGGACAGTCCAACATAAGAGCCGTACTGCTGAGAATACGGTTATTGATTTGTTTCAAGATAATTGCACAGCATCATTGTTGCTTGTCCGTTCACAAAGCTCAAAAAACCCAATATCTATGAGCGATAGGGCAAGGTGAGGACGATGAATTTAGTAAGAAAACCAAAGTATCACTTTAGAGATTTCTTCTGCTAATTTAGTAAATCTTCCCAATTTGCTTGGAATATTGAAGAGGAGTTAAGTTTTTACCTCCCTTCGTATGGTGCTGGTGTCTCGTTTATTTCTTAACCCACCTAGGTTGTGGCCACAGCTACTGAACATCTCGTCAAGAGTTGTATGTAGGACCAACGTATCCCCGTCTTAGCAATCATTGAGGAGCAACGTTTGATAAAGGCGGATACAGTATCATTCCGCTTGTTCAAGCCACACAAGTGAAACCTGTTATTCCCATGATCAGCCTGTGTTCCAGACTGTGCTGGTATGCCGTGCGTCACGTGATATGTTTCGAATTGTTTCCACGGCAACACCGACTTTGTGTTTACCGCCCCTCCATTCCCAAGCATCGCGATAAGCACGGAAAAAGTGGCCAGAAACGCGCACACCCTCGCAGTATTCCAGTCCATCCGATATAGTGACAGAATCAGCAAACATGGCGTACAACCCAAGAATGAGCATTATCCCAACCTCGCAGCAGCAGTCGCGGCCGCGAAAGAAGGAAGAAGAGGCAGACGCCTTCATGCGTCTTTCGGATCGCGAAATCGTGGGCTGCATCACCGAAATCGGCATCAACTTCTCCGTCGCCGACCTTCAGAAACCCAATGCCGTCCATATTCAACAGATCTTTGAGTGGTTCGCCGAGCTCCTCCTCAATGCGACGCGCGAGACTGTTGAGCCAGCCATGCGCGCTGCCGCCGAAGACATCTGCGGCGAGTTTGCGGATGTCATCCCCCCGGACACACGCAACCTGATGGGCTTTTACGTCTCGCTGCGCAGGCTCCTGTTTGAGTGCGGAATCACCGACTTCAGCTTCAACGACCTGTACCGACCTACATACGATCGCCTGGTTAAGATCTTCAGCTATGTGATCAACTTTGTGCGGTTCCGAGAGTCGCAGACCAGCGTCATCGACCAGCACTATAACAAGGCAGAGTCAACCAAGACACGCATCGAAACTCTCTACGCCGAGAACCTGGAGAATGAGGGTCGGCTGGAAGATCTGCGACACAACCAGGAGGCGATGGAGGCCCAGGTCCGACAGAAGACGATGAGGAACGAAGAACTCAAGAAGAGGCTGCTGGAGCTCCGAAGGAATCAGGAAAAGGTCGCCGCGCGGCTCGAGGATGCGAAGCAAAAGAAGGGCGAGCTCACTGCTTTGCTGGAACAAAAGACACAAGAAAAGGTCACTTTGAAGCAGGAGAGCACCAAGCTGCGACCATATGTGCTCCAAAGCCCCTCGGCTCTTCAAGAGAACTTGACGGAGCTTCGCGAGATTCTCAACAACGATAAGTCCCACATCGATGCTCTGGACCGTCGAGCCAGAGCTCTTCAGACTTCAACAGACTCCTTCTCTGTCGTCTCTACAGATGTAGCATCCTGCATCAAGATCCTGGACGAGATTGCATCGGAGCTGTCCAAGGAGGAGGAGGAACTGGCGCGCAACGCAAAGCAACGAGACGCTCTCTCGGAGCGTAATAACAACGCTCATGAGGTGGAGCGCGCCGAGGGTCTGCTTAAGCGCCAGCTTTCCAAGTGGACAGAACGAACGGAGAAGCTCCGCGAGCGCAGTAACCAAAAGGCACAGGAGGCCAAGGAGAGAATGCAAGAGCTCAGCGCGGTGCACAAGCAGCTCACGGCTGAGCGCACTGAGAAGGGCAAGGAGATGGAGGTCCGACGTGTGAGGATCGAACAAACCGAGAAGAAGGTCAGTTGTCCCCATTTCTTCATTCACGACACTGCAGAATGCTAACTCGAAGTCAGATGCTCGATCTAAAGGAGAACATCGAGAATGAAGTTCACAGCGCACACGAAGAGTATCGAAAGATGGAGGCTCATATCGAGCTTTACATTGCAGAGATGGAGCAGGCTATTGCTTAGATCTGTCTTTGACTCGTTACCTTTGTCTGTTTGCTTTACGGTTGGGCGGCAATGCTTGGAATAGATACCATGGGCTGGCGTTAGGGGTGGTTTATCACGACATGTTATGCAGTGTTTATGTGTATCTCGAGCATAATGATGATGATGAGACGATGATGATGTGGAATATTATCAGTATCTCTGTTTGATACATGTTGCCTGAAGATATGTGCCTTTGAAATCTAGTCTGATCCATGTGAGGCATCTCATGTGTCGCCGTTCTTTTGGTCCTCAAACTCGAACCAGCGGCTCATTACCTGACGGACACTGACACCCCGTCCGCTCCATGACCCATCATCCCTCCTCGCTGTACCATTCAGCAGAGGAACCATTTCCCCCCCAAGGTGCTCGATATCGTCATGGCCTCCTATACCCTTGGGTTCGATAACCACTGCTCGGAACGCATTTCGCGAAGCAGAATCCACCAAGAGTGCTGCTGAGTTACCAATACCTTGGGCAGACCACTCACTGGCATCTCGGTGAAGTGCCAGGAGTCCGTATACCAACAGTATCGGCGTACGAGTGCTAGGAACGTGATTTGGCGGCGCTGACACTGGAGAGTCCTTGGGTGTAAAGACGGAAAGTTGAGCGCGAAGATGTGTGACTGTGGGTGCGAATATTATTCGTATATGACGAGATATGGCGATCTGATAAAGTGATGCTGCGAGGAAGGGATGAGAAGGTGATGATATCTCATCATCTTTGTCTTGGAGAGTGAGATGGTGTGTGATGTCTTCGACAAGAGACTGCTGAAATTCGGTCTTTGTAGAGCCTATCACTATAGTTGTTGGGTATCGGTGATACGAGAGAATGTATGACAAGAGCTCCGAGGGCGTTGCTGGAGAGAGGACGATGGGTTGAGAAGCCATGTTATTGGGATGTGGTTGTCCAGGGTAGTTGATCTGGTGAAGAGGCGACACTGTGGGCATTTTCGGGTCTGAGGTTAAGGAATGGATTCTCTGGAGTTTAAAAATCTTCTCTTGGGATGTTGTTATCCTTCCCATTTGGCCACGAGGCTGAACCACTTGTTTTAGTTGTGGTACCAAGATCTCATCTTCTGTGTCTGGTGTTGAGGCAGCTCCCCCACCAATCGTGGCGCCCCTCCACCTCCACCAGCCGCGACACCTTCCATCGCACAACGTCATTCCAAACACCTACACCCAACCCTTGACCAGGGCACCTTTTCTCTCTCCTAGACGCGGTAGAAGCTCCCACGCTCACTCGTCACCATGGAGTCGATAGCGAGGATCTCGAGTCTCATGGAGACAGGTGCGTATCCTTCGCTGACCGCTTTGTCTATGTGCTAAACTGACTGATGCCTCAGCGAGGGAGCTCACCCTCGATGCTGCCCAGGCGACGCGCGGCGCGCGCACGAGCTCGAGACCTCTGGATCGGAACCAGATGAGGAAGCTGTTGGATAGCCGGAACGAGCGCGAAGTCCTCGAGGGTCTACGGCGCGTCATGGCGGTAGGTGCTGCTGTCTTGAGCGTAAAGAATAGGCGCTAACATGTCTGCGGTAGATGATGTACCGAAACCACAAGACTCTACCCTTCTTCTCGTCCGTCGTCAAGAATGTCGCCTCTCCGAACCTCGAAATCAAGAAGCTCGTCTACATCTACCTAATCCACCATGCCGAGCAGGAGCCCGACCTCGCCCTCCTGTCCATCAACACGATACAGAAATCCCTATCCGACCAGAACCCCCAAGTCAGAGCACTCGCCCTCAAGACCATGTCGGGCATCCGAGTCCCCGTAATCAGCCAGATCGTGTCCCTTGCCATCAAGAAGGGAGTCGCCGACATGAGCCCCTACGTACGCAAGGCCGCCGCCCTGGCCATCCCCAAGTGCTATCGATTAGACCCGAGTCAAGCGCCGCAGTTGATCGATTACTTGTCGACTCTCCTGGGCGACAAGCTGTATTATGTGGCTGGAGCAGCTGTGTCGGCCTTCCTAGAGGTCTGTCCAGACCGGATAGATCTCGTCCACAAGCACTACAGAGCGTTGATTAAACAAGTGGTGGATATGGACGAATGGAGCCAGCTGGCCACAATACGACTCATGATGTATTATGCGCGGAGGTGCTTCCCCCGGAAGCCTGAACCTTCAGGGGACTCTGAGGAGCAATCTCAGGACCAGAATGTGGACGATTTTTATGGCGAGTCCCGGCAAGGTGGCCGAGGTCAGGGATCGTCAGTCTTGGATCCTGACCTGGCGCTACTTCTGAATGGCCTCAAGCCTCTCCTGCAGAGCCGCAATGCCGGAGTAGTTGTCGCCGTGACTAGATGCTACGTCGACATTGGAACACCAGACTATGTCAAGCTCGCAACCGGTCCCTTGATTGCTCTTCTCCGTGGAGCCCAGGACATACAGCAAACTGCGCTATTCAACATTGTTTCTGTATGCCTTATGCGGCCTGCCGACTTTGTCAAGTACGCAAGCCACTTCCTTGTCCGAGCCACCGATCCTGCTCCCGTCTGGGAGTTGAAGCTGGAGATCTTGACCATCATCTTCCCCCACAGCCCGCCCCATGTCAAGAGTCTCATCTTGAAAGAGTTGGAGCATTTCTCGCAGGGAACTAACAAAGCTCTCGTCCGCGAGGCTGTCCGAGCTATTGGCCGCTGTGCACAGGCCGATGTCACTACAGCCCCCCGATGCCTGAAGCTGTTGTTGGGCCAGATCACCAGTCTGGACGGGACTCTCGCAGCTGAGTCGCTGACAGTAATTCGTCACCTGATACAACAGGATGTACAGGGCCATATCGGAACGGTGGTTCGGCTGGCGAAGAACCTCGACTCTGCTACGGATCCTCAAGCGCGAGCGACAATCATCTGGCTGGTGGGTGAATTCTCAGGGCTGAATGGAGAGGACAACATTGCGCCAGATGTTCTCCGTATCTTGCTCAAGGAGTTTTCCAGCGAATCACCGGCAGCTAAGCAACAGATTCTGCTTCTGGCTGCCAAGGTCTATCTTCACCACCTTAACCGGAAGAGTGAGACAGAGCAGCAGAGAGAAGCGGAGGAAGACCCTCCTATGGAGACAGACACCCATCCTATTGCGCGTCTCTGGGAATATACTCTGCTGCTCGTAAGATATGATAGATCCTTTGATCTTCGTGATCGGGCAAGGATGTACCGGTCCCTACTGGCTGTCCCTCAGCTAGCGACGTTGATGCTTCTCGCCGAGAAGCCTGCTCCACAAGCCCCGAGTCCATCTGAATCCCGAAAGGGCTTTTTGCTTGGTTCTGCCACTCTGGTACTCGCCGGTGGTGGTGCCATTCATGGACTAAGGGGATACGAGCCTCTGCCTGACTGGGTAGAGGAGGGAAAGCAGCCTGACCGTCGCCTCCGGGAGCCCGAAGGAGGGCAGAGTTCTCGATACGACGTCGAGAGAAGCACACTCCCAGCTGGCGAAAGACTTGACGAGGCAGCCAAAACATTTGTGCCAAGCAAGACAAACGGTACGGGTGAAGGTGTAGGTGCCAAGACTCTGGATGACTGGCTCGCGGAGGAGGAAGAGGAGAGCGAAGAGACGGAAGATGAAAGTGAGGAGGAATCTTCTGATGAGGAAGAAGACGAAGAGGAGGAGGACGGTGATGATGATGATGACGACGAGGAAGAGGAGACGGACAGTGATGACGACGGGGAGACGGATAGACTGGTCAAATCCCAATAGTGATAGACAGCATTACCATGAGAAATACGCTCAATTCGGCTCGCCCGAGTCTGCAATATCGATCTAGTACCCGTAACACTAACTAACGCCCTGTGTATTGATCCCAACTAAGGAATGACGGCCATCTTTGCCGTTGTTTTTACCCCTTAACTAACCAACCATGATCCAAGAACGTCGTCTACACAGTCTGAGAGTTTTCAACCTTTCTCTCGTCAGATGACTCCGCTGTCATCTCGGCCTCTGTCACATTCTTTTCGCTGAAGCCAGTCGCCATCTGGGGGAAGAACAGGCCTGGGTGGAAAGCAGTCAGGAGGAAGCCTGTGACGAAGACTAGGCTGCTGTCGAGGACGAGAAAGCTGGGCTCGTCTTGCATAATGTGGTTTCCCCATCCGCCAGCCATCTCGGCGATTCTGTAAGAAACGGGTTAGTTGGTGTCTACATGGAGGAGAGGTTAAGGGGAACTGACCGATAGATGCAACGGGTGAGGATAGAACAGTAAGCTCCAATAACAGCAACCGTAAAGCGTCGGAACTTGGTATCTCTCCAAACCCTCAAAGCTGCGGGATCAACCTCGGAGCTGTGGATATACTTTCTCACCCTCAGGTAGTAATCAGTGCCCATGACACCAAAGCCTAGCAAGACAATAACCTGAAGAACGACACCAGCGATGATGGTGCGGTTACCGCTCTCTGCAACACCAGGCTGGTCCCTCTTTGCGGCTGCCGCTACGCCGCCGCCGATGGCCTGGATGATGAGACATGACAGGTCGGCGGGGAGGAAGACGCGTGGGTACCAGCGAGGGTGGAAGCGTGAGAGGGAGGGGTTGAGGGCGAGGGCGACGTGCTTGAGGGTGAGGTAGATGGCTGCGCAGATGAAGGTGGGCGCGATGATGATGCAGCAGATCTGGAGCTGGAAGGCGGCAGAGTTCCAGGGGTTGGGGTTCATGAGGGCTCGACCGATGTAGCCTGGGTCTAAGTGTTAGGGAGGGTTAAGATATCGTCAAGTGTTGGTCTTACCTAGTGTCTCGAGGAGTAAGCCTACTCCAAGAGTGGCAGCATACGTCCAAGTCTTTTTCCACACACCCAGTCCTACACTCGAGATACACAGAATACCAAAAGCGAGAGCAAAGAAGATGCTGGATCCTCGGTTGGGAACATAGCCAAGGACGGTGGCTTCGACTGGACACAGGGGTGAGAGTTCGGAACAGTCGTCGAAGCTGGCTGGTCTCCGACGAGCCAGTTCATTGAGCACCGCGTCGAGCATGTTGCGAGAGATCGAGAGTCAAGTTTCCTTTGCTGTTTGAGGTCGGGTTTGTCGGATATTGGTGTGTTTTCAACTCCGCTCGTTTCGCCACAGTCGTGGATCTCTCGTCAAAACAACAATATACAAGAAGAGAAATAGAAGATAAAAGACTTGAGAGATGTAGAGGAGAAAAACACCGTCAGACGAGATTACTGCTGACCCGATTCGAGTACACCACCTTCTCTCATCAGCCGGTTACGGAAACTTGTTCAAGCACCGGACACCCACGGATTTAAAAGAGATCAACCGGAGTTCGGGCACCCTTTGTTGTCAACGACCAGGGGATGCATAGAAGTAAACGTCACATTACGCTGGGCCTCAAGTCAGTTTAAAGTCATTCCTAGACGCTGATCCTAAGCTGACGGCATTCATTATCTGAAAGCGAGAGAAAGCGAGAAAAGCGAAGAAAAGCGAAGGACCCAATAATACGACCCCGGAAAGCGAGAGTTCCGAACACCACCACCTCATCTCGACCTCGCTTAGAGGGGATTTCCCTTCTGGGTATGTCGTTCGAAGAGGAAGAAAAAAGCTCCGAGGGAAGCTAAGCTAGTTGATGGGCGGCCGAACCCTGGTGGCGGCGCCACGGGAGCGGGCCAACCTGGTCCGCATGGGAGCAGGGATTCGGAGAGATTTAGATTGCCGAGTCTTGAGTTTTGCTTGTTTCATCTCTTGAATCAGATTTTTGGGATGCGAGTAGAGACACAGGGCTGAGACTGGTGGTTGTCTAGAGGGTACGTTTTTGGAGGTTGTTGTGATAATGATTGAGGAATTGCAGTGTGTTCTTGGCTGGAGAGGCCTTGGGCATTCTTCCGACTCAAGGAGGACCAGCTTGTCGAGCTAGGCATTGATTTGTCTTTCTTTGTATGTTGTTCTTGAATGAAGCAAGACAAGGCTCCTGATGGTTCATATCTGATTGCTCAACGGGCCGATGTAGTCGGGCAAACTGACGGGCCAACGTCTTCTCCGACTCTGTAGGTACCCCGGACATCAGCCACAGGTATTCCACAACATGACACGCATGGTGATCCATAGAAATCGAAATAGATTCATGCAATAAACTTGATGAAACAAGCTGCTAGCATGTGAGAGACTCGTTTTCTTGTTCACGTACTCTATAGTTGTGATTATGCTGGGCGTCTCTCCTACGGGCGTCACTTGCAACTCGCCTTCAGGAAATGCAAATCACTTGCGGAGCTTCCTGTGATTTACATAGAGCAGCCGCCAGGCAGTGATCGTCTCAAAAATCCGCTTAATGCTTTATTTCTCAAGCTTCGCTGGTCCCCTCAAGAGATTGTCTCCTCATCACGGTTATAAACGCTTGTGGCGGACCGACTTTTTATAATAAATTCCACGGGAACAATAATGCTCGATAGCTCATGTTTGTCTTGGTGTATAGAAAGAGAGCAGTGTGTCTACAATGAGAAACGTTTTATTTAACAATCCCTGTTCCAAAAAAACGATCATGCATGGACTGCGTGGAGCAATGCTGATCATTTCAGGCCTGCTGCTTAAAAAGGCACATCGCGTTTCTTATTGAACCATGCCGAGACTTGACTTGGTGTACTACTTGTTAGCCAACCGCCTTAGCAGGGCCGTCTAAACAGCTTTAACTCGGAGACTAGCTAGTACCTAGACGGCCGATAGCATTCACTCTTGAGCTTCGACATGTGGGGTTAATCAAGTGAATAGTATGGATGAATGAATGTGATGGATACCTGTAAAACTTTGGCTTCATGTTACACAGGCAGAGCACGCTTTCCAAGAACCTGCGACTGACGAGTCCACATGTCACCGTGTAGACGAGCATAATGATCCCTCAGTTATCGAGTCTTGTATTCACATATCGTTTTACGCGAGTCTGACGTATCTATATACCTACCTAATTCTACTCCTCCTTGCCGCCCAGATACCTGTAAACGACCGAAAAGTCCCGTCCTTGACACCTCTCCTCCTTTTCAGCTGCCTCATACACTGCAAAAGCCGGCTTAGCCAGCTCCATCCTCGCACCAGCCTCCTCAGCCGCCATAATGGCCAGCCTGAGGTCCTTCTTCATGAGAGCGATTCCGAAGCCACCGCGGTAATCCCGGTTCGCTGGAGCCGTCTCGACTACACCCGCCACGGGGTTGTTGACCTCACTCGGCCAGCACTTGCCCGTGCTCACGTTGATGACACCTGCCAGCTTCTTGGGATCCAGACCCCACTGCATTCCCAAGTTCATGGCTTCGGCGGTGGCGATGTTGTTAAGAGCAAGGAGGTAGTTGTTGGCGAGCTTGGCTGAGAGACCGGCACCTTGCTCACCGCAGTGGAGGACCTTCTTGCCCATAAGAAGCAGGACGGGTTCCAATCGAGGTACAAGAGATGGGGGAGAACCAAGCATAAATGTAAGGGTCCCAGCAGTAGCTCCTACGACACCGCCGGACATAGGGGCGTCAACAAATGTGCCTTGACCAGCAGAGGAGACCGTCTTGGCAACTTGACGAGAAGTCGAAGGGTCAATGGTTGAGCAGTCAATGAAAACACGGTCCTTCTTGGGGAGAGAATCTGTAATTATAGACTTGTAGACACCCTGAACATGCTGAGGTTCGGGAAGGACGGTGATGACAGTGTCCTGAGCATGTTAGTAGCTGAAGTGGATCACGACGACTAACAAGACTCACGGCATCTTTGGAGGCATCAAACGCACTGGCAGCCAGTTCAACAGCCGCACCAGTTGAGGCAGCCTTCATCTCCGCCTCAAGACCCTTCATGGACTCGGGGTTGATGTCAAAGATGGACACCTTGTCCGAGGGCTTTAACTTGGATTGCAGGTTCTTGGCCATTTGGTAACCCTGTATTACTCCGGTTAGGACCCCTGTATAGTTGAAGTGAGAGTTGGCATACCATCTGTCCAAGACCGACAAAGGCATAGTTATCCAGTCTTCGTGCCGAACTGGCAAAGCCTCGACGAAGCACAAGGCTTCCAAGTCGTGTTGAAGGTCTCATTGTGTATATGTATAAGGGTATTATAACAAAGAGTTACAAACAACAGAGAAGTCACTGGGATTACACAAGAGATCAAGCTTTCAAGTTGAAGAGAGAAGCACAAGATATATGGAAGCAAGAGCTCTCAGTCGATGGACGTTGATACGTGTGGGGGAGTGGTTACCCGAAAGAGAGCCGGCCATTGCCGCACATAGCCAGAAAGGTACCGAGTTAGATTCACGACGGGACGCGGGAGTTGGAGATGATGGAGAGATTCCATCGTGCGGGGAACAACGCGGGGGATCAAGTGCGCTAAAACATGGAGCCGAGTCGTTGGTTCTAGGGGACTTGGTCGCTATGGCCCAGCAATCATGGATGGACTCCTCGGCATCGGCTATTCAACACCGAAGGCATCATATCGACACATCCGCTGCAGGTCTTTTGTGTGTTATTTTTTATTAGTGTTTTTCTTGATATCCTTATATAGGTAGATAGTCCGATCAGAGTCATTACAAAACGCCTCTTCTCCAGCCCCTCTCTCTCCACCACGGGCATCCATCCATCAACTTCAACACGTTCGTCCACCAGCCATCTCCCCTCATCTCAATCTCTTCTCCAGAAGTGAACCGGTCAAAAATAGAAAACCTGAATTCGCCAGCCTATCTAGTGCTTGCGGTTTCGAGGGGTCAAAGGGGGTATGTGCGAGGGAAAAAGATTTTGGGTAATAAAGTAATAAGAAAAAAAAAGAGCATAGTGTTGTGGTATAACGGGAGAGGTCAATAAAAAGGACATTGATAGGTAGGACGTCGACGAGCCTGTTACTCTGTAACATCTCGTCCTGACAAGGGGTAATGGGTAGTGATCCGTTAACAAGACACAATGACACAAAAAACAGACAAACAACCAAAGACAAGAACCGCGCCGATCCAACCGCCCGTCCCATATTGCGGCCATGGTCGTAGTGGAACCACCCGAACCTCTGGGTCAAAGATTTGGGTTCCGAAGACATGACATTCGTAGCTTAGATAAAGTTCATGAGCCAAGGGACAATGGCGCTGCGACTTGTTAGCAATGGCTCATTCAGATATTCAGAGGCGTAAGTGTCTTACCCAACCGCAACGGTGGCACCCAGTCCGAGCAGTGCTCGGTTCTTGACCTTTTCTTTCCGTAGCTCAGCCTCTGTCTTGACCTTCTTTGCTCTGGGCTGTTCCTCTTCTCGAGTCTCCTCGGTCTTATCGGCAGCGTCCTTGTCGCCTACTGAAATATCGGCAGCCTTTCGCTTGCTCTTCTTAGCAGAAGGAGGTGCCTCTTCTGTCTCGGGCGCCTCTGCCTGTGTCTCTTCACCCTCACCCTCAGTCTCGGCCTTGGCCTGTTGCTCCTCCTCCTTGTTCTTCTGAACCATCTCCTTGGCAGCCTCCATCATCTGGGCAATCTCCTCAGCGCTGGGCGGCTCGCCAGCAGTGGGCAGAGGAAGCTCGACCTCGGTCACTGTGTGCTTGGTCTCAATTCCGTCCGCATCGGTTGATACTTCCTCTTCAACGTGAACCTTGACCTTGGGCTCCTCCTCCTTGGGCTCCAAAACGATGGCGGGCTCAAACTCGGTTGACTGCATGACAATGTCCTCCTGCTTGGTCTCCTTGGTCTCGCCGTTGACGAGATCGGTCTTCTCGGTGATGGTCTCAACGGCCTCGACCTTGGTTCGGAGGCTTCGCTTTCGGGGCGATGCAGCTGCGCGCCTCGTGGTCTTGGTGGGGCTGGCTGAACGGCGAGACCGAGTAGTTCGAGGAATGACAGTTGGAGTAGGAGGAGCCAGGATAGGCTGTGAGGACTTGACCGGGTCAAACTTGGGGGGCGCCGTAATATTCTTGGGCGGCGAGTCCGCGGTGCTGGTGACGGAAATCTTGGCGGGATCGAGCAGGGCGCGGATCCAAGGGGTAATCTGATACTCATCGGCGAGGGCGAGAGCCTGCTCCGGGGGGATCCAGATGTTTCCGGCCGTCTCTTCGGGGCTCGTAGTCGCCAGAGATTTGATGAACTTGCGCTCGGCTTCCTCGTCGGCCGCTTCGGCGTATGGGAAGGTTGCCTTGAACATGCCGGTGGCCGAAACGTAACCGTCGAAGCTGCGGCGCATCAGGAAGTAGCTGTTGGGGCTCGACTTGAAGATGCCCGAGACGATACCCTTGGGCAGAGGAGCCCGCAGATGGGCGTAGTCGAAGACGCCAAGAGACTGCTCAGCCTCGCCAGTGCCGACCATCTTAGGTGTCAGCTTGGTCTGTCCGAGGCGTCGGCGCGCAACCAGATCCGTATCTACAAAACATGGGTGAGCCTGCAAAGTCGCGACATCGAAGCAGGTGGGTGGTCTATACAATCCGGGATATCCTCCATCATGAGAGGGTTGTGCTTCGTGGGAAGCATGCGCTCGGCGTTGGGGGCCATCTTGTCCAATTGCTTCTCGATCGCGACAGATCCGTGTTACCTCTGGGCCGACAAAATGAATCGAAATCGCGGGACTCGACGTGGTATATCGGCGCGCAAAGGAGAGTAAGATGAATGAACAAGCCCGCGAAGCTGGAGATGGCGCGTCAGATGGTGAAGGTGAAGAGAGTTTTGGGCGCAGAATTGCTCGCAATCCGGGCGACGGGCCGGGGGGGAGAGTTTGGCCTTTTCCACGTACCGTGTCAACGCAGGGCTTCAATTCATTCAGCAAAAAGTTAGGCCTTGAAGAACGTACAATCGCGCTTCAGGCGAAAGAGTCGGAGAGGTAAAAGGCCAGCGGTAACGGTGCTTTGGGCCGGAAATAGAGAGGGAGCGAAGAATGAAGAAAATGAAGCAGATGAGGGTGAAAAAGGATCGCGACAGGCTCGACGAGGGAAGAGCTGAGACGGGAATCCAGTCGCGCAAATTACATGCTGGATAGCGTCGAGGGTTTTAGCGGGCGGCCCTGTTGGGCGGGTTCGGCGGCCCAGGTACGTACCGAGTTCCTGAAGGGGACTAGCTCCGCGTGCAGGAGTGGGGTGCTGCGAGATATAGTGGTACTTGCACCGTCACACAGTTCACCCGCAGCGTCAGGTCTCCTGTTAATGGTGCGGCCAAATTACCCCCATCAACACGCCAAACTTGATGGACACCTGACTTGACATTACCCGATGGGTTCCAGTTGCCATCTGGTTAGTGTGTACGTACCTCCTTTCCTGTGCAGGGTCATTTTCACAACAAAAGGAGCCAACACTTATTGGCTTTTATTGTCTGATGGGCGCTAGACGGCGTCAAATAATTCTATTCCCAGCTCGCCTCTTTCCCCCTCGTTTCCATGGATGCCACGCTCGATTCCGTTGGCGCGCACGTGGGGGACTGGACGATGGGTTGCGCTGTTTGGATGGATGATGGATGGTGTCTGCCGCCCCTAGCAACCACACTCACCCTACCTGGCGACAGCGCCAACGCCAGCGCCGATCCAGGTCAGAGTGAACCACCCCCCCAAACAAGTCCCCGGTCCCCCTGGCGTTCGCTGCGCCCGGCGCGCCAGCAGGCGACTGCTCGCCCAGAAGAACGCGGGGAAATGGCATGGGTTTGGCTTTGGCGGCGCCATGTCACAGAGGACTCGTCATGGAAGCGAGATGCCGAAACACGTCCAGAGACAGACGTCGAAAGTCTGGCCAAGTCATTGACAGAGCCGAGAAACGGGTGCGACTCGTTGCCAATGGTCTCATTCCGTCTGCTGAGCCCGGCGACAAATGGGCTGCTTACAGCCCTACTGCTGCCGAGGTGGACGAATGGCGGTGCAACAAGTCACTTATCGCGCGTCTGGCATCGCATGCCGCCGTGCCTGTTTGGGCTGTCGCAGCACTGATCCGATGTTCCAAGAGGTCTAGAAGGGGTCGGGTCCAGAGGGGTTACCGGCTCGGGACGAACAGAATGGATGGACCGCTCTTCAGCGATCTTCTTCGCTGTCTTTCTCCCCACGAGATCTCAACCCCGGACTACACTTCTTTTCCTGACAGACCATCTTCACATGGAGTTCCCTGCGAGACATTCTATATGTGCTAGATGCTATCGTCTCTATATCGCTGAGGTCTCCGATTTGTCGAGGTGCATTCATAGCGGCGAGGGGCGAGTCAATGCATGAGGATCCATTCGTCCTGTCATGCGCCCACTGCTGAGTACGCGGGGAAAGCACGCAGTGGCAATTGAGTGCGTTACTTGCTGTAGGTGAGCGGGAATTGATAGAAAGGAATTCTTAAGTCAAGAATGGTAGGATTGTGGTGATGTTGGTATTGTCAAACAAAGTTTAACGACGTGTTGGTCCAAAGGCCGATACGTGGTTGAAGCAGTTTGAATTGCCAGTAGAAAGACGAAAGAAGAGGGTTCAACTCCTCCTATTCAAGGAGTAGAGCTGCAACAGATTGGCCTACCTAGGCACCTAGACTATCTCGATGCTGCAATCCATGTCTCAGTTGTGGTTGCGGGCACCCAGCTTCTGCTCACACAACCCAGAGGCTCAAAGCCACAGCCGCCATAACCCCTCTGAAAACAAGCCTCATCCTCCAGGCTATCCTTCACCAGCCCAACCCCTGACAAGCACATCTCCATACCAACAGCAGCCATTGGCGACTCGTCCGTATTCAAACGCATCAAGCCCAATCAACATTCGCGAGTCAGCCTCCTGAAACCCCACCAGACGACGAGGATACCTAGGTAGCGACCGCCAAAAGCAAGAGCCCACCCTAGCACCTACAGAGGAACACCGCCTAGAGAGCCCCTCCATCGTCACCGCAACAAGCAAGCAACCTACCCAAGCCCCTCCAAGGACCAAGGACCAAGCTCACCTCTCCCCTGCTTCAACGAGTAAGCTTCTTCTCTTTTCTTCTCCCCCTCCTCCTCTCCTCTTTCTTTTTCTCTACCCCAACCTTCACTTCTTCTCTCTACTATATCTTGAGCAGCCATTCACAGCTGCTGTAGCCATATCTCTTCGACCTCAACCTCTCGGTGCTCTCCGCTCTTCTCCTATCCCCCCGCCTTCCTCCAGCCTCGCCCCGCTCGCCCACCATGGCTTCTCACGATGATGATACCATGCCCGAGGAGACTCAGGGCTACAAGCTCTCCCAGCCCAAGCAGAGTCTCGCCGAGTACCAGCAGATGGGTAGGTGCAGCAGCTCCCCGTACCCCGACTTCCGTCCCGAACTATCGTCGAGCCTCTGCCGCGCATGCTTCTGTCCCATGTGGCACCGCCTTGCAAACTCGCACCAACATGACATGATGATTCTATGCATCTATGCTATGTGTAGCTCTCTGGCTCAAGCAGAGCTATGTCAGAGCGCATGAGCTGCTGTGCTTCATTCTTGGATTGTCTGGTCTGGCACAGCTTCCCCTCAGCGCAACACCAAGCACCTTGCTTACCGCTTCTCCCACGCCACCCCTCCAAATCACTAGACTGCCCAATGCTAACATTCCTTCTCTCAAGACGCTGGCGATGAGTCCCTGCAGCGATACAAGGAGTCCCTCGGTCTCGGTGGTGGCACCGACATCTCTGACCCCAACGATCCCCGAGTCTGCATCATCCTGTCCCTGACCATGGACTCGCCCGGCCGCGATCCCGTCACCATTGACCTCTCCACTCCCGGCAGCGAGAACACCCTCAAGGACAAGCCCTTCACAATCAAGGAGGGAGCCAAGTTCACCATGAGCGCCAAGTTCAAGGTCCAGCACGAGATCCTCAGCGGTCTCCACTACGTTCAGGTCGTTAAGCGAAAGGGCATCCGGGTCTCCAAGGACTCTGAGATGATTGTGCGTTTTCCTGGCGGTTTCTGAGCTAAGCGGCATGCTGACACAAGGTACAGGGCAGCTACGCTCCCAACACTGACCGACAGACCACCTACGAGAAGCGATGTAAGTCTTACACTGTTACTGCTTATATCCAGCCATTGACACAGCCACAGTCCAGGAGGAGGAGGCCCCTAGCGGCATGCTCGCCCGCGGTCACTACAACGCCGTCTCGAGCTTCGTGGATGACGACAAGAAGAAGCATCTCGAGTTCGAGTGGAGCTTCGACATTGCCAAGGACTGGTAGACCCCTAAAGGGCACCAAGGCACGACCTAACAGGTTTGGGTCGCGTATCCTTAGGAATCGCACATAAACAAATACCACAAGCCATGAGATAATGAGATACCTGAACATTGGATAAGGACGCAACACACACAAAAACCCACATAAAAAGAGAAAATCGAGGATCGGAGCCGGGGATGGGGATGGGTGGATGCTTTGTTTCTATCATTCGTCGCTGACGAGGCAATACTTCAACCTCACTTCTGAGTCTCGAGACTCTGGGGAGGGAAAAAAATCCGATATGCATCAAGCTCTATTTGCTATGCAACAACTCTATCTACCGCTCGGGTCCGTCAATATGCCTACTCAAAGGATCTGGTATCACATCGTTGTAAAATGTCATCAAGCCCAAGCCAGTGTAGCTTCAGGCGGCGTGTTGTATATGTATGTATGGTTGCTCAGAGGAAATAGTCTGGCAAGGCATTACCGTCGGCAGACTTTTCGTTCCCGGGCTGCAGCTCCTTATGCATGTCATTCTCGGGGGCGGCTGCAAAGACGTTAAAGAAACGCTCCCCTGTATCGCTAACCTCGAGAACGCTGGCCATGTTGCCGCAGCGGTAGCAGTAGTTGGGGGCGCTCCAGACGGTGCTGAGCCGGTCGTCGTAGAGAACCTGGAAGCCCTCCTGGCAGAGCTGGTGAGCCCTAAGGATGTGCGACATGTTGTTGACGGCCAGGAACTTCTTAACCACCTGGGCTCCAAACGTGTAGCCAGCACCTCGCGGGGAGAGGGAGAACTCGTCGCGCTCGGGGTCGGGGTCGGACCAGACGAGGTCGGCCATGGGGCCTTCGTGAGGGATCTCGCGGAAGCGATCTATGATTTTGATTTGGTCGATAGAATGGATGGAGGGGGAGAGGCCTAGACGTCGTATTAGAGCTGCTGCAGAGCAGACGCGGGCTTGAAACTGACCGCCATGGACGCAGAATATTTGGTCGTTGATGACGACACTCAAAGTCAAAAAGTCAAACATGTCGGTAAAGTAGTGCCACACGTTGGCGTTGCCATACTTGCGCGAGCACTCGGTGTAGAAGCCATATGACTGAGTGACACCGCGCGACTCGTGGTTCCCGCGGATCAGATGCACGCGATTGGGGTATCGTAGTTTCAAACACACAAGCAGCGAGATGGTCTCTACGCTGAACATGCCGCGGTCGACATAGTCTCCTGTTCCCCGATGGTGATTAGCCAGATGTTTGCGTTTCGTCTGCCGCGAGGGCGATTACCGAGGAAGAGGTAGTTTGTGTCGGGGCAGTAGCCGCCGATGCGAAAGATCTCGATCAGATCAAAGAACTGGCCGTGGATGTCGCCGACGACGGTGATGGGGGCGCGGACGTGGACGACATTGCTCTCGCGCATCAGAAGCTCCTTTGTCTTTGCGCAGATGGCCTCGATGACGGACTCGGCGAGGAGCTCCTTCTTGTACAGGCGCGAGATGCACTCGTCGAGGTCGACGGATGCTGTTGCGACCCGGGGATATCAGCCTGCGAGCTCTAGGGGCCCTTCGATGGCGGGGCGGGCGCTTACATGGTAGCCCAGGCATTGTGTGTGAGGTACGTTTCGTATGTGCGGGGAGGAGGAAAAAGCGACCGAGAAGTTCAGTTTGAAAAGATGGTCGTGAGTATCGAGGGGACTCGTGCGCCCGGAGTCATTAAGGCTGGCGGCGGCGGCGGCTCCTGGCGGGGATGATGTCTGGAGGAGAGCTTGGTGGTTGTACCAACATGATCGATCGGAGAATGAAGCGGGATAGGTTCACATAGGCGCGGAGCGTTTGGGGGGGAGGGGAGGCGGTCGAAAGCGAGAGTGGCGTGAGAGGGACACTAGAAGGAGTATCGCGACATGGTGAAGGGAGCGAGAGAAGCGATCATTGTTCGAAAGCACGGGCGAACGAGGTTGGCGGTGGGATGTTTAGCACTGGTGTCGTGTGAATTGCTTAGTCGTCGCTGATCACACACACAGCTCGGCGGGAAAAAATGCCCGGCCGAGCTCCCCCACACTTTGACACCACCATCGGCAGATGGCAGATGGGAGCTGGAACTTGCCGGTAGTTGACGGCGAGTCCAGTCTTTGGAAAGATGTATCTTGCCTTTGAATTGTCTGTTACGTGGTTGGGAGGGTACTAGTTGAGTTCAGGACTGTCTGTTTTGTCCATATTCAACATCTCTGATATCACAAGGGCAGTTTCGTGGGTAAAACACCATACTGTTTCGAAATCCACCAAGCATGGCTCCTCAATCCTATAAGCCAGTAGAAACCTCCGCCTTATACCTTGCCAATCTGTTAGATATAACAAAGAGGGCTGCGTCAGTGTGAGCATATTTATTAAATCCTTGTGCTTCTATTTCCTTATGCTTCAAGTACTTCTTGCTTAGGCCAAGCTAAATATTGGCTAAAGTCTCCCTAAAGAAACGGGTGTGATTGACTCGAACTTCCCGTTGTGACCGCCGCGGAGGTTTCTGCCGGCTTATGGGATAGGTGCGTTTAAGGGTATGTGTGATCAGAGTTCCGTCGAATCTTGATCATCTCCTCAACGGCCCCCCACAGTCATGAAATACAAGCTGCCTGTCGTCGCGTCCACGTTCTTGGGCGCACCAAGATACAAAAGATCTGTGCCATCAGATCTCATCATAGCCTGCAGGCGCTGCACTCCCTTGCCCGTTACTGCCTTGAGTTCGTTGTTGGTCCACCCAGCGCTGCCAGTCTTTTCAAGAACCCACGTACTACCGCCAGAGACACAATAGTAGATGCGAACAGTCGTGCCGTCATGAGTTATGCCAATGGCGGCACTCGTGTTCTCGTCTGAAAAGACCAACTCGCGAGCCCAAGGGTTCGCTGTGCCAAAGGTCGCCCTTGCGCGGTGAACTTGCCATCCCTGATAAGACTTGGGAGCGAAACGATATGCAATGTTGATGTGGACCTCGCCAGCTGATCCCTCATAGAGAGCAAGCTTTGCGCTTTGGAAGGCCGGGACAGGCGTGGCACCGGTGTCTCCGTCGTAAGTCTCGCCAGATGTGAGGGGCTGGAAGACAATGTCCTTGGTCTCCTGAGTGATGGGCAAAGTGACTGCCGCTCCAGAGGCGGATCGATATTTGTCTGACGAAGGCGTATAACGCACATAACTTCCCTCGTGGCGGACCCCTGAGGCAGGGAACTTGGCCCATTCCCATTGGAGATGAACGTCGCCGTCGGAAGAGAACTGGATATCATCGGGATACACCGAGTAGCCCGTTCTATATGCAAAGATGCTGACCCGCGCCCATTTCTTGGAAGAAGTCGTGTACTTGTAAAAATAGCCACCTCGAGCTGAACCATCGTTGCTCGATTGCCCTCGGACGATCATCCAGAGGTTACCGTCAGCATCACGCTTCACCACGGGATACGTGACCCGAAGGGTGTGGTCGGGCATCTCTGAGCTGCGATCCACGAGGGTTGCGCTGTTGGCTGAGGAAGAGCGGAAGTAGTTCCATGGCTCGTTGTGCATGCTAGTGAAGACGTGGACGTAGCCGTCTCCATCAACGGCGATGCTAGGAGTGTTGTGGCCGTTATCGTCGAGGAACTCGGCGCATTCTCCGCTCGAGGTCTTCAGACAGTCCCGCGAGATGGCACCGTTTGTCTGCGCACGACGGACCACCATGACATTGTGGTTGGCTTTCGATCCCTCCAGAGGATTTCGTAGATATGCCAGCCATTGGTAGCCGTTGAACTCATCGAGGGGATTCCACCATGCCGACTGGCTGTTGACGTCGACTGCTGAAGATATGGTGACCAGGGTGCCAGGGTTGATTGTGGCAGAGACCGAAGTTGCCAGAAGGCAAGCAAAAGAGATGGAGGCCTTCATTCTGACGACCTGACCTGGCCAAGACGTATAGACAAGGAAGATGAGGCCAAACCTCGCCCAGGGCAGCGCTTCTTTTGTTTATATACCCATCTCTTGTGACGCCTCGGCTATGTATGAATGCGGACCTCTCGGAGTTGAAATAACATGATGATGGTCGTATGAATGGATACCAGGTGGGGTTAGATGCAGGAGTTTCATCACGGCGATAATTAACCTTGAAGGTGATGTGGATGCCAGGAGACATAGATATCTCAAGATATCATATCATGCTTGACTAGACTCCCGAGCTCGATCACTCAGATCCTTCTATGGTCATTAACGGCAAAAAGCGGTGACAATCTATCAAGTTGAGACTGAAAGATTGGAGGTTTTGCAACATGTGCAGCTTGTGGGAGCCTTCATTCAGTCAAAGCTCCGGGGTCATGGTCGGCGGTGGTGGCCTGGATGGCGGGTCGAGCGGAACCCCGGACTGAAGTTCTATGCATACGGGAGATCCGCCTCGACGGATAATTCCGGGTAAATCAAAGTGATAGGTGACAGGTGGGATATTTGTAGGCATATCGGCCCAGGATGAGAGTCAAGTCAGTCTTGTTTCTCATAGAGTTGCCCGCTTGAGCTGTGGTGGTTTAGGTAGGACATGTCCTTCTTGTCGAGTGTTTGTACGAAGATGTCATATGTGCTTCCTGCGGTATTAAACAGTGATAAACCCGTCGATAGTTTATGCGAACGGGGTCTATGAGCGCAAACAGTCTCGAACGAGGTTTAACTGCGATAATGTATACGGGCGCATCGTTTGGGTACCTATGTAGTAACCGAACGGTCCTCACTGCATTCCAATTTAGGTGGGTACCTAACTCAAATTCGATATAGCAAACCAAAGATGTTGTTTATGCGCATTCAAACAAATGAATAATTCGCTCTCAACGTGTTTGCTCATCAAAAGCGAAATTACAATCATGTCAAGATAAGGCTCGGAAAAAGAACGTCTCCCTTGAGATGCCTGAAGTTTATTTTATCGTACCTTATGCATTGTTTCGTTTTACTCTGACTCGGCAGGGGCCTGGTCCGTGCGCACGCGACAACCTCAGCATCGGATCTCGACGACCCAATGAGTGGCATCGCCATCTCTGTTACTCAGGCTGCAACGGAATCCGCCTCCTCACCGACCCGAGGGCTTCAATAGAATCACCCTGAGCCCTCCAAGGATCAACTGGATGAGGCCCCTCTGAGCGTTTCCCCCGCAAGCAAGCCCGTGCAGGTTCCGCCGAGGGGGTCCTTTCACATTTGGATGTCGCGTCCGCGCGCTGTCGCTGTTGGCAAAGCTTGGGCTGTAGTATCCCAACGCTCTCGCTCCTCGACTATTATTGCTGCTGCTGCGCTCCAGTCACGCCGAGGACTCTGTTGTGGAACCTATCACAGCGTCACATGAGCCTGGCCTCAGACCAGACCGCCCGCCCAGCTCTTGTCCTGTCGACGTCCGGCGCGGAAACCGTCTTCGCGCCCGATCAACTCGCTGACGAGGCTGTCGTCACTTTCTCTTTGCCATCCATCCGCCTGTATTATAGGCGCCGCCACCTTGGTTGAATTTCGGGCATAGCATTTCTTTCTCCCTGGAAATTCGCTTGCCTTGACTGTTGTCGCTTCCTGGTACGTCGTCGAGTTACATCACTCATCATGCCCGACTCGGCCCCGGGCCAGACACGGCCAGACGAGGCTCGCTGTTATAACTGCGGCACCTCTGGCCATTGGGCTATCGCATGTCCAGAGCCTACTCGAGAGACTCCAGCGTAAGTGGTCTAAAGTTTTAGTCACAGCGGCTGTACTCTGCTAACTGTCCTGCAGAGGTCTCGCAGCTTGGAGGAATGCCAATACTTCGGGCCAAGGGGGTCACAAGGAGCAACATGGAGGTTCGAAGAAGTCCAAGGGACCCATCATCACCAAGTACGCCCCTACTCCAGCTCCAGGGTCAGTGGTGACAAGATACGGGCCCCCGCCCGGTTATGGTCCTCCGCCTGCGCCTTACCCCGGAGCTCCCTCCTATCCTCCCCAGTACCCTCCATATGGATCTGCAGCTCCCAGTTATGCGCCTGGCTACGCACCTCCGGGTTACTCGCATTCATACCCTCCGCCCTCATACGGCGGTCCGCCTCCAGGTCTCCCACCTCCTCCTGGTCCATCTGCACCATATGGCCCTCCACCACCACCTCAACCAACTCAGCCGCCGGGACCACCACCCTCATACTCACGGCCATACGGTCCTCCCCCAACTCCCCGTCAAGATCATGTGCCCTACAGCTCGCACCCACCATATCAGTCATATCCTCCGCCCACGCCCCCGCCATATGGACAGCATGCGCCTCCGTATCCCCCTCCCTTCCCTCCTCACAGTGCACCACCTGGGTATGGACATCCTCCACCTCCCAGGCCAGGTCCGTCTCCAGGACCACCTCCCACACCACAGCCCAGCCGGGCATCAGGATCACCACCTATACCACGCCCAAACACAGTCTCGACGCTTCCCCTGCCACCATCTCTTCCACCCAAGCCATCCCTCCCTCCGAAACCCCCCCAGCCCGGTCGTCGTCGTGATTTCCCCGACCACCCCCGTGATCACCGGAATAGACGAAGACATGAACGCCACAACCGTAACCATGATAACCGGCAGAAGAAGAATCAGCCTCATCCTCGGCAACCGGAGCGGCAACCAGAGCAAAAACCTCGCGAAAATCCTCAAAGACCTGAAACAAAAGCTCCAAATCTCCCGAAACCAACCCCATCGCCGAAACAGGAGCAAACACCACAACCCGCCGCTAAGCAAGAGTCGAGCACACCCATTGAGAAGGTTGAAACGAAGAAGCCTGACCCCGAGGTCCCGAAAACTGTCACACCACAAGTAGTACCTGACACGACATCCACCAATGCCACGGACGCAGATGACCTGGAATGGGATGAGAAGACAGTCTTCAAAGAGCTAGAAACGGCTCATCCACCAGATGAAGTGGGCAAGCCTCTGCCTGCAGAGTATAATGATGAGGTGCTTCTTCCAAGAAAATGGGATGCAAAATGCATCGAATCGGACTATGTCCAGGCTGACAATATCGAGGAGTATGTCAAGCCGATACATGAGACGCCGTATTGGCCATCGATCGAATTCGACCCAGCATTTGTGCGAGATGGCAAGCTCCCCAGCGGAGAAGTAGTATCTGGGCTCCCGGCTGAGTTTCCACCAAAGGGCCCTGAAGCAGAGCGGACTGAAAGCTCCGAGAGTGGGGAGGTCCATGAGCAACGCTCCAAACGTGGCCACTCTAGTGACAACGACCGTGTCGAGCGACCTCTCAAGAGACAGAGATCCCGGAGTATTTCTAACCCCAGCCGCAAAGGATCAAACGACGGGGATTCCAGTCGGTGGGATAGGCAGGGGGTCAAGCGCAGATCACGCCGGGACAGTTCCGGACATCGAGGAACGGAAGCTCGTGAACGAGATCGACGATCTCCCGAAAGAACAACATCTTACCGTCGAGATCGGAGTCGAGATCGAAGTCGAGATCGCAGCAGGGGTCGAAGCAGAGACCGTAGTCGTGGTCGTAGTCGAACACGCACTCATACTCCAGCCTCACGGTCAGTGTCCAACGCCTCATCCGGGCTGGACTCGCTGGAAGCCGAGCTGCTGGGACGAGATATCAAGGCCAAGACTCCCGAGGAACCACCAAAACGAAAGCCGTCTGGGGGTGGCAAGCCCAAGCGTCGTCAAACGAAGCTTGACTCTGCATACAGGTAAGTCACCAAAGCATTGTGAAGCAGCACCAGCTAAGTTTTGAATAGCCGCCGTTGGTAGGCCATATCTGGCCACGCACATTACCGCCTTCACCTTCTACTCGAATGGTATCATGTTCCTTTTTTGTTCTTCCTCCACGGGACCGCAGCTCTTTGTTGCGTGACCCCAGGCCAGGCACTGCTCCCTTACGTTTCCTTTTCTCTTCCCACTCGTCAGCTAGGGTCTAAAGCTTTTCCGGAACGGCGCTCTGGTATTGGTTTACATTTAACGATTTCATGACCAAGGTGCATGGCCGGCGTCTTCTATAGCATTCACGAGGTATGCGTGAATACATTCTTAATCTTACTCTCATTCGGCCCATATGACATCTTTCCAACTATTCTTCTATTTCCATTGACCGTACTCCGTCCTCCTGGCTGCTTCAGATTCCATACATGATACCATGGTTCTGGTCGTGCCATAGCCAACCCCGTGCCCTGTGTGCCTGGCCTCCCCTCTTTCTCTTCCCATCCTTCTGACTTGATGACAATGACAAGATGCCAGATGCTTGAGATGGAGCCCGGAGACGCATCAATGGCCGAAGTAGGTGCGTATACGCTATGGGCCTCTGTAGCACATACATGGATGTCCTATAGGACTTGTCCAGCCCCCCCTACACGGCACGCTAGATAGGCGCCTAGTGCTTGCGGGAAATCTCCATGCGCTTCTTGAGACGGTAGGCAAAGGCTCGCTTGCGCGCAGCGGCAGACTGCGTGAAGGCACCAGAACCGCCAAAGGGACCAGCAGCCGCGCCGTTGCGAACACGGACAATGCAGACATTCTCAGCGCCTCCAACGCTACCCTCGCAGGTCATTCCCTCGGGCATGCGCACCTTGAGAGGGAAGTCAGTGTTGGTGGCCAGAGACAGACCCTGAATGCCAAGTCCTGGGACGTCCTGGGTGACCTCGGCCGACTGGAAGGCATCGGCGTCGGTGCCACCAGATGTAGCATCGATGTCGGCGGTCATGGGGCCAGCGCCATCTTGGTTGACCTGCAGGTGTTAGTGGTCGGAAATACCTCGAGTGAGGACGACATACCTGTCTGTAGGTGAGTGTCACTTCACCATCATCCGACGCCGTGGGAAGGCCAGAGGAAGCACCGTCGCCGGCAGAGGCTGCAACACGAGCCTCAGGGGGGCCATCACTCTTGTCGCCGCCCCTTCCTGCAGCACCGCCTCCAAACAGACCGCCCAGGAGGTTTCCAAGCTGTCGGCGGTGCTTTCGCGCGCCGGGCAGGTTGGACAAGTTATCCTCAACTCCCACGCTCTCGGCGGAGCCATTGTTGGTCGGGACGTTGCCGCCTGTACCAAGGAAGTTGGAGATCATGACGGAAGCGTCAACGGGACCATTGCCCTGGGTCCGGCCAAGGGCACTGGCTTCACCGCTGCGAATCTCACGGTCACGGATGATGGAAGTGTCAGCCTGAGAGCCGCACCGGTTGCTGGAGCAATCACGGGGAGTTCCATCCGCGACTTGTGTGTGTTAGTAGACCTTTCGAGTGAAGGGGAATGTAGACATACTGCTCAGACCGGGCATGGAGACACCGTTGGCACCCTCAACAGACATGACCACGCCGTGGGCCGAGACGGCGGTGGCAAGAACGGAGACGGTGAAGAAACGCATCTTGAAGGTCTTGAGATTTTTTAAAAGAGGTATTATAGTGAGTAAGGTGTAGAACGAGTTGCCTCCAGGGCGTTGAATGTAGATGGATGGAAGAGAGAAGAACAGAGAAGACTGGCTTGCAGATGAATTGATGACCACATTGCAAAGATCTTCTCTTCTTATATACCTTTTCAAGACTCACATGTCGGTCACATCTCTCCAAGTCATAAAAATCCCAACTTGGAGGCCGTTGCGAAAGAGGCAGCTGTGAAGCAGACTAGCCCAGCAACAGCTTCAGGTGTTGCTGCTCTGGCTGATGTCTGTCCGCTGAGGCTGAGCATGTACTGGTGCGGTTCAGGTTTCGAAGTTTTAGTTTCGTGTTTTGGTCAGGCTGGAGACGGAGCTCCAATCACGGACGTGATTCGAAACTTGAACTTGGTGGTTGAAGGTCAAAGCACACAGGTGGTTGGAGGAGTACTGTGGTGATCAAATTAACTCTTTTTTACACATTGGCAATTGCATTTTTAGATGCATTTAATCTTTGAACTCTTCTTTAATTTATTAATATTTTAATAAAATTTAGTGTTCCTGTCTGTGCAAGTTAGTCCAAGTCAACCACTGTAGTTTCAACCACTTCCCACCCTGCAAGTTTCAGACCAACTCTTGGCCGCCCACCTCCAAATGCGATTGGACTCCTGAGGGTTTCATTTCGCCGATCTTCTAGAAACAAAAGATCTACGCTGGGTTTCGATGCTTCGTGTTAGCGCCCGGAACGAGAGTTTCCCAGCGGTGACTCCATCACCTCGAAACCTCCGCTCTCAAGTTTTTTGTGTCTAGGGAGTTGCACACGGGGGAGGCTTGGCTGCTGGAGAAGATGCGATTGGACCTTTTGCGATCTGAGATCTATAATTCGGTTTATACCGAATTTTTTCGGTCGCCGTGGATCGCTACACCTGCCTGTTTTGTTCTTACCGTCCTCATCAGTTCTCATTGTTATCATCGATGTTGTGTTGGGCTATGTATGTCCTTCTCCATTCCTGTCTTTGGCGGAATCAGTCTCGGCTTCAACTCCCGAGATGCTGCCCTTCGGTTCCCATTAGCGCCAACTGTTCCATGCGTGCTTGAACATTGACCCCCATGTAGATTTGATCTATCATTTGTGCCCCCAAGGGTGCCCAACTACCTTGTGGTTGTGCCCGATATCGACAGCGGAGATAGATAAGGTGCTGCGGGGAGAGATCATTTGTAACTCATTGGTGTCTTGGTCAACTTGGACTTCTTGTCCATGGTATTCAAAGCCAGCTTTCTATAAAGATTATCTCAAAATCACTTTGTTTACCATGATAGGTAGGTATGCTTAATATTTTTAAAAAAAAAGTTGCAACCAGCTGTAAAACTTGAGAAGGTATTTGTCAAGTATAGCTCACTTTGGATGTGATGGGCTCAGGTGTAGGGTGGCATGGGGCTTCATCGCTGTTGGCCACACCTCAACAAATCAACCTTCCAACGCCATTGAAATTTCGGTATGAGGATTTTCAGTAATATGAGCATCTAATAAAGAATCCCAGAGTCACGATTTAAAGCGTTCCTATTCGTAAAACGGCCTGAGCAGCTGCTGAGGCCAATTCCAGTTCTCCGCCATGCAAACATAATCGCAAGTTAAAAGCTGGCAGCCAGAAATCCTCGGTTTCATGGTCTAACGGTTATGACTGCGGATTCTGATTCCGCCAGCGAGGGTTCGACTCCCTCTGAGACCTTTCTTTTTGCGTCAATACACAGATATTTTCAATATCTTGCTGTGTCGTCGTCGCTTGTCGTCCAAATTTAGGTTTTAAGGTTTATTTTTGTTGATGTGCTGTCAACGTGCAATATCCTAAGGATTAGGAAGGTAGTATTATTTTTAGTCGGCCATGTGGGATGTGTCATTGGCCGTATCCGGAAAGAGACATCTTTAGGCGACGGGGAACTTTTAGGGTACGTAGCTTTGAATGTCACGATGTCTCTCTCGCTCACCTTTTTTGGTGTTTTGTCCATTTGAGACAAGTCAGTTTGTCTAACCGAAATGATCGCCAGGCCGTCCCCTCTGCTACAGCAAGGCGACTGGTCCGGCAGATGTCAAAGGGGCCAGCAGACATTAGCCGCGTTGCGAAATGGGGGGCGGGCAGGCGGGCTACCACACCGGCAAGCACACCACCCGGATCTACGGTAGAGCCCGGCGCATACACACCTCCCCCCCTTGTCGCACTTGAGGAGGAAAGAGGAATCTTGGCTTTGGAAGGCGGTGCAACGAACGAGGGAGAGGGTGCCTTGTGATACACGTGCGCAACGTCGGTCAGACACACGGGAAGCGAAACGTGCGGCCAGAGTGTGTCAGGTGTTCTCGGCCGAGATTTTCTGGTCGAATCACCACATTTGACAAGCTGCAGGGCTTGCATGTTCCTCTCCTGTGGGCCCGAGTGAGGGGAGGACCCTGAGGTGTCACCGCCGGGGCAAATCAGAGCTGCAGCTGGGCCAATGCGGCAGGCAATCGTCCTCGATCCAGACCCAGCATGTCGGGGAATCATCAAAGACCAGAATACAACGTCCACGGGCAGCTCCGTACATGTATGGAGAAGTTCCAGATTCCAGGCTAGAGCAACAGCTTCCACGCTAGAGCTGACCATGTGAAGCAAGAGGTGGGGGTCGCGGAGAAGAAGTGTCAGTGGGGACACCGTCTTTTTGAAGCCATCGTGAGATGCAAATTTCTGTCGAGTAGCACTCGAGGCTGGATTGGGATAGTCTCGGCTGTGAGCGAGTCAACAACGGGGAAACCTTTCCTTGTCTAGTATACGCTACGATTATGGCTAAAATAGGCCCTTCTATCTAGTAGATGCCCCGTGGCACGGGGCCGGTAGTCATGGGTGCTGACCGCAAAAGCACAAACTTTTGTCTTCTCGCTCTCTTAGATGTCCAAACATGTAATGACCAACCCGCTGCACCATCTGGACTGGAACCAGAATCCACCAACAACAAATCACAGAATAGAAATCAAACAATCAAATTTTCAAACCCCAATCCTCGCAGATCACGTAACCAGTTGACGCTCTCGGTTCCCCGCGAATCCTGCATGGCCCACGCCGCCTTGAGCATCTCAATGGCCGTAAAGAGATAACCCCATGGGCAAATGTCCCAGATCGACAAGAGACGTGTCATGGTCCACGTACGCTTTTCTGGATCACGCGTCTCAGCTCCTGCAATAAACGTTGGCCACGATGAAGCTTTAAAGTAAACATCATCTTCGCCAATTGCAGCCAAGTGGCTCAGCGTGTCTTGCAGGAGAAGGTCCGTGTCAATCGTCCTCATAGATCGTACCAAGGGCAGCGCTTGTAAAATGTAAAGACACGCGGCTGACCTGTGTGCCGCCGCTAGGTGCACTCGGCTTTCGAGGTCCATGGTGACATTGTGTTGTCGGAGATAGTCGGCCCATGCCGCAATGTCGACAGCAAGCGCTTGATCAATCAGGGCAAGCGCTTCATCGGCTGCTGTGAGGGACTGGTCAGTCCATGGCGTCTGGTGGGACAGCTGAGATGCAGTCAAGATGATATTCAGGATATCCGGTGGACATGACAGGGAATTGGTCAACTCGACCCGCTTCATTACAGGTAGGAACTGGAAAGCTTGTCGAGCAACACGGGCAGCGAGACCTCCCGACGTCAAAGTCGAGCCCAGGATGTTGTATCTGCAAGGGTTAGCAGTGTTGGTGGTGTTCAGATGAAGGACTTACATGAAGCTGTCTGTAATGACACGGTCCCGTAGCATCCTACTGGATGCATCCGTGTTACTGTCTGGGTTGAGCAGCGCCATGATACTTGTGGCGCCCTCGAGGTGGGCCCTCCAGCTCTGGTTCTCCGACTTGTCAAGATCAATCAGATCGAACTTGATAAAGAAGTGCATGGCGGCCAGAGCCACCTCGCTGCCGGCAGGGTCAAGGGTGTCAAGCACCTCGCGAAGGTGGCTCATGGCCTTTTGCTTGGCTGTCAATGCATCAATGAGGGCTTGCCGTGTCACGAGGTCCCTCGATCTAAGCTGAGAGAGGTAGCCACCAGGATCCGAGAGGCCGGGAGGGATGTCGCTGACACGGCGGAAGATGTTGGACCAATGAAGGGCTGATGTCGCAACGAGAATCTGCAGAAGAAGCGGATGCTTCCGCGTCAAGGGCAGAAGCTCGCGAAACGGGTTGTCCTCGGGGGTGTCTCGCACCACGAGATCTTTGCAGACCCTCTCAGAAACTGGCACATGCGTTAGCGTGGCTGACAGAGATGAGGGGGGAAACGCCACTGTTGGGTGGACTGACAGTGGGATAGATAGTATCGTGAGGTGCGGTCGAGGTCCTGGAACAGTGGATCGGTTAGAGCTCCCGGTGGTTGCAAGGGCGAGTCGGCCTGGGGAGACTGTTGCCGGTTCATCTGCTGGGCGGCTTGCTCTCTAGCCTGCTGAACTAGCTGGGCCAGTGGGTGCTGGTCGCTGGGATCTGGCCTAGGCTGGGGACGACCCGGCTGTTGGCCCGGAGGAGACGGCGAAACACTGAGAGAGGAGGAACCGGAAACATCCCCATCATCGGGTATCCTCCGACCGGGCGGCGGGTTGACGTTGCCCTGCGAGTCAATGCCTTGTGTCCAGACGAAGACCTTGCCATACCCGAGGCATTCCTGCCCCGAGACCGCGCACTTGTGGCATGTCGGCCACGAGCGGTCGCAGCGCAGGCGTCGACGACGGCAGTTGTGACACGGTTTGGTGTTGCTTGGCGGCATGCGCCGGGCGCTGACTGAGCAGCCAGATAGCTAGGGCGGGCTCTTTTCGGTGCGGACAGCGGTTGAGAGCAACGAGGGGGCTCGAGACTACAGAAGGTTCATGATGGTCTGGTCTGATCGCGGATGGAGAAAGACGAACGAGGGGAAGATGGGAAAGAAGTGGATGATGCAAAAGAGAGAATCAATGATGATGACGATAGAAGAAATGGTAGCGTGTCGTGGAAGACGTGGAGGGAGGAAGAGAGGGGAACAAGTGGAGGGGTAGGTTGGCAAGCAGGTAATATTTTTGGTCTTGGGGAGAACCTTCCTCAAGTTGGAGAAGGAATGAATGGATGGCCTTAGACGGCAGGCGCAACCAAAATGAACCAAGATCCAAGATCGGGCACGTTTTTCCTTGCCTATCACCTTTCTAGGGCAGGTGCAGGCAAGCATCAGATCCCATGACTCGACTCCAATGGAGGCTCACGATGCGATCATGTATAACGTTGTATGTAATCACCTCACGTCAACTAAGAACGTACCAATGCCAGTCGATCCCAGGTATCGTCCGTCTCGCCTCACCCCTCGCTCATCGCCTAGCTGTTCTCCGCAACCTCTTTTGAGAGCCGCCGCCCCACGTTGGCGACACGCCAGCAATAATGCAGGCCCTTGCTTGCTTGCCATCCAACCTGGACGCCCTGACCTGGCGAGCATCGACACCCTCTGACACGGCACACCTCAACCTCCGCCAAATCCCGACTACGGCCGATGCCGTCCTGCCCCAATGCGGAAAGGAAACGACATACCGTGCAGCCGAAGCTCCGGGACCTGCATCATAAACCTTCCATCAGAGCTCGCAGAAAGCTTGTCATTGTGGGCTGTGCCCAGGCCGTCCAGCCAGAGCACACAACCACGCCAAAAGAGGAAATCAGCTGTCACTCGTCGCGTCTCCGGACCCAGAATTGCGATGAGGAGCTTGATGCCTTTTTCTTTTTGGCTCTGGACAACAAGGCCCGACACTGACTAGTTCAGGCCTTGATGGCTCTCTCTATCCATGGTTCGCAGCTGTGGCTGGCGTTACTCAGCGCGGCTCTGCTATCACAACTCCCCCCGTCCCGTCCTCGGCGTATCAAGTCCGGCTTGGTCTGCAAATGAACTGACTGGCATGAAGGTAGTTTGTTAGCCTGAGCAAAGCTTGCTTGCGCTTGTGATCGTCTCCCTGGCCCACGAGGCAGAGCCCTGACTTCTCGTCCTTCCATTTACCTCCACATGCTCCTCCGCAACTCCACCACAATATTGCGACAACGGACTTCACGATAGTTCAATTTTTTCTCTTCCCCTTTCACCGTTATTCCCATGCCTCTATTGGGTTCGCTTCCATGACACATTGACGCCTTGCTCCTCCCACCATCTTCTTAATATGACACATTGTGGCGACGCGTCGCCATCTGGTGGAGATGGCACCGAGGCCAGACTCTGGAGCTCCCCAAAATAGGAAAGCAGAAAGCATCTTCTGCGTTTATCTCACCGCTACGGCCTGGAAATAGTCGTTCCACGGCCCCTGGAAGCATCGTCAAGTCCTTCCAGACCGTGATGGCATGCCCACAACGTGTTGCGATATCGCGAGTCTGGTCCACGCCATGGCCAAAGCAAGCAGAATAGCGGAGAGTATAAAGAGATGGAACGGTGGCTCTCAATTATCACGATGATATCAGCAACGGATCAGTGAAGCTTAAGCATCTAAGTTTCTCAACGGTCGACTCACAATTAGGACTCTCCGAAACGCTATTCTCCTCCTCCGCAAACTCGTCAGATACTTGCATAGTTGCACATCTCTCTTGTAATATTTAATATTCCTGAGTACAGTCTATCTTCCATTGCTTCGCTCTTCTTTTCTCTTCCGGTCTCCGACAGACCAGTTTGCCAGCCTCAGGGGTTTACGGCCATTCTAACATAGCAGCCCGCCTGGAGATATGGTACCCAACAACAAGTCTAAAGAGCCAGACACTCGGATCGCCATTGAGGAGATCCCAGAAGAATTCGACCTTGAGAGGTTGGGAAGACAGCGGCCCGAAGCATTCAAGTCAACATGGACTGAGGTGGCATTTGTTGCGTCCATGGTGACATCTCTTGCGGCTACGGTATGCTTCTCATCATCTATATGCAGAGCTTGACTAACAATTTGAAGGAATTTTTTGTCGGTGGCTTCCAGATTCTTATTCCCGGAATCTCTGATGCCTTGAACATCCCTCAGTACTCTCAGACATGGCTCTCCAGTGTCATCACCCTGGTGGCCGGCTCGTTCCTGTTCCCCTGCGCTAGGTTGGTCGACATGTTTGGCGGCTATTTACTCTTCCACGTGGGCATTCTATGGGTTGTCGCCTGGTCTATCATCACAGGTTTTAGCAAGACCTTCTTCATGCTTGTCTTTTGCCGCGCGATGCAGGGTCTCGGAGCCGCAGCCTTTCTGCCCGCCGGCGTCTCCTTGATCGGACGCACCTATCGCCCAGGTCCCCGGAAGAATCTCGTGTTCAGCCTCTATGGTGCCATGGTCCCGGTCATGTTCTTCCTTGGGACCATGTGTGGAGGCATGGTTCAGCAGTACCTTACTTGGGGCTGGTACTTTTGGCTGATTACCATGATCTTGGCTCCCGCCGTTTGCATCTCACTCTGGGCATCACCCCGTGACTATGCTGAGGCTAGGAAGGGAGGCAATACCATGGACTGGTGGGGTATCGGTACATTGGTCCCTGGTCTTCTTCTGGTCATCTACGCCATCACGGATA
This sequence comes from Ascodesmis sphaerospora, assembly GCA_027569015.1. NCBI lineage: Eukaryota > Fungi > Ascomycota > Pezizomycetes > Pezizales > Ascodesmidaceae > Ascodesmis > Ascodesmis sphaerospora. The sequence continues at coordinate 417,400 of JAPPUR010000003.1, forward strand.
GTCGTCGCTATGGCTGGACCGCGCCTCACATTATCGCAACTCTCGTCGTCGGCTGCGTATTTCTTATTGCAGCCATCTTTGTGGAGGGTTGGGTCGCTTCTGCGCCGCTGGTCCCACCGGAGATCTTCCAGGTCAAGGGCATGAAGAAGATGCTGGGTATCTTGTCCTTGAAGTTTGGTGTTTACTCGGTGTTTCTCTTCTATGCCAACTTTTAGTAAGACTCCTTTCACCATCCTATGATCTTTGACTAACAAACACAGTATCAAGTCTGTTCTTGGAAAGGACCCCATGACTGCCTCAGTGTGGTTTGCCCCATGGGCTGCTGGTGGCATGATCTTGTCCATCTCCAGTGGTCTCCTCCTCCACATCCTTTCAGGTCAGATCATCCTCATCCTTTGTGGAGTGGCAAAGGTCATCGCCATCTTGCTTTTCGCCCTCATGCCCAACAGCCCCAGCTACTGGGCTTGGGTATTCCCAGCTCTCATGGCTGAGGGAGCATGTATCTCCGTCCTTTCAGCAATCGGCAACGTCTTCATGACCTCGACTCTACCACGCCACCTCCTTGGTTTGGCAGGCGCCTTAATCTTTGTTGCTTCATACCTTGCCAGCGCATTCCTCCTCGCCATCATCGCCGTGGTGGTTGGTGTGTTTGAATCAAAGGGCTGGGATCTGAAGGCCCAACACAAGGGCGTCTTTTGGATCGCTTTCGGTCTTGCATGCCTGGCTCTCATCCTGGACTTTTTCATCAAGCTCCCAAAGGCCGGTTGCGAAGATGTCGAGAAGCCCAAATCTAAGAAGGAAGACTTGGAGTCTGATCTGTCCGAGACTGAAAGCCCTTCTGTTGTCGCCACACCCTCGGATCAGTTGAGCATCAACGAGGAGGCTGTCAACGAGCGAGACGAAGAGGAGCGAAAGGGTACCGACACGTTTGAAGAGAAGGATGCAGAAGTAGAGGTGAAAGTTGTTCGCATTCATGATGTTCTGAAGGATTTTGTTTAGGAAAAGCGATGGTTTATTGGGTCAAAGTTTGTTGGGTCAAAAGTTTGGTTGCTCATATGGGAATCTGTTTCAGGGGCATTGCAAGGTTATGATTCATGAAAGCAGGGCAACGGTAGGATTTCAAAAGTTATAGATAGACTGATTTGGACCGATGTTTAAAGGAGGATATAATAGTTGGAACTGATGGTATTCCGACGTGGGAAAAGATAATAATTTTGGAGTAGATAGCATTGGTAATCAACATAGTGGTCGATGGCACTCATTCAGAACATTTCGAATAAGTTAAACTCTTGCTGATCGGGCCTTGCAGAAGAGAGGCTAGCAAGGGTGCCAAAACCCATAGACTCTAATCAATGTATTCCGTCGATACGATATGAGCACTATATCCAAGCAAAGAGGTTGCTTGGAGAGCCAATTCCATAAGATGGCTCTGGTCTGGTCTGAGAAAAGGGGTTGGCCCCTACCCCACCAAGGTGCGGGATTTATGAACTCCAACATTCGACCGCCATTCAACAAGCGAGGAATCACCTCTAAAGCCCCGTTGGCTCAGTGGTAAAGCGTATCACTAGTAATGATAAGATCACTGGTTCGATTCCAGTACGGGGCAGGCGATCCCATAAAGCTTGCTTTTTGCCTTTTGCCTGTCTTCTTGATGTTTGACCACTCTCGTTGTCGAGAAAGCCGTGACGACACGAGAGGCAGATTATCTTTTTTTTCCTTTTTGGGATCGGTGTATGTATCTCAGCAGTGGTATTTCTCAAAGTATACCAAGACATGAAGTGGTCACAGTTCTGCGGTGGCGGTGTTAGTTTGATTGCGCTTTGTTTCCAAGTATCACAAACTGCAACTCATCAATTCACTAATAATAAACAGATAAACATGACAAACTGTAACGCAATCAAACAAACGAGTGACTCCCCAAAACAAACTTACGATGATGAACCTCCAACATCTTGACAGCCCCCTCTTCCGCACTTGATACCGCCTACTTCTTACCTCGACCATTTTCGCCACTCTTCTTCTGTCTCTTTGCACTTCTCGACGTGTCAGGCTGATCACCCCGTCCAGGTCGGCGCCGCTTTGCACCCTTCGTCTGCGCAGAGTTGGACACATCGTCTCGCTGGTCTGCCACAGCTTTGGAAGCTCGTGGCCTGAGACGGCGCGAATTGGAGGCAGCCCCTGCAGTTTCCCCTTTGGCTAACTGCTTACCCCTTGTGGTGACGCCTTTCGGGGCAAGGGATTCTTTGTCTGTACCAGCAGGATCCGATGCTTCCTGTGAAGAGGCCTGCGGCGAATTGGCGGTTCCCTTTTGGTCCCTAGAACTCGGGCCATGGACGACAGGGCTCGGCTGTTCACCCGAGTCATCAACGACAGTGCCAACACGTTGCGCTTTATCCTGTTCTTGAAGGAGATCTTCATGAGCCCAAGTACTCCCCGGTAGCTCGGTCCACTCGGGTTTCCAGATGCCATCCCGGATCCAGTTGCTCTTGACAGTTTCGTAGGCCATGGAATCGAGATCGACGTTATAAGGGTCACAAGGGTGAGACTTATTGAGATGGTCCATGTGATCTTTTATCCACTCACGCTCCTTGACGAACTGATACAAGAACTGGCGGTAGGGACGAGATCCTTCAGAATTGCGAGGAGTGGGATACGGATGCGGGAAATTGGGGCCGTCTAGAGAGTCTTGGACATAGCATTTGGGCCGTCGCTGAAGCCACTCGTCTAGAGACATTCCTCCCAGCTCCCCCGGTTTAACGCAAAAAGTTCGATGCAGATCTGGCCCTAACTCTTGGTCTGCCGGCGGACCTCCGTTCTCATGGCCCCATCTACAGCCTGGCTTCGATTGAGTCGGTTTCGGCTTGGGGGAGCGAGGGGATTCATCGGACAATCCGACATCTCTTTTCTTAGCCCAGGCTTCATCCCATACTTTCCTCCATATTCCCTGTTCTATCCACCTGTTTCGAACGTTGTTAAAGGCGTTGCCCGGAAGATCGAAAGAGTTATCCCATGGTTGTGTCTGTCTTCTACCTCCTTTGATACACCTCCTCTGGTATTCGAGCTTGTATCGCTCCCATTGAGCTTGGGAGCGAAACTGGGCGCCCGCCGATGAGCGGTAAAGTCCTACAAGGAGTGAATCTAACACGGGGTCATTGTCGATCTGGGGGCAGGAGACTGGGGACTGCGTGGTTTCAGCTGGCCCTGGCTGTTGGGGGTCGGTTGGTTGCTGTTGAGAGGCTTCAAGGCCCGGGAACGACTGAGTGTTGCTGTGGGGCGACGACATGGTCACAATGTTGATGAGACATATCAGATTGGGCAAACGAAGTCGGTCAGAGGCCAGGCAATGTATAGTAGAGGAGAAATAAAGAGCATTTTGCCAAGACGTCGCTTACCTGCGCAACTGAGAACAGTGAGTGAGAGAATGAAAGGGGGCTTAGAGGAGGGGGGCTCAAACGCGCCACCGGAAAGAACAAAGAAATCTTGCAAACGCGCAATGCGGTGAGAGGCCTCTGGCCCCAACAAGCGCCCAAAGAGAAAAGCTGGGTGCTCATAGTGGCCTTTCAAAAGTCAAATGTCCTGCCACCTTTCCCTTTTTCGTCAAACTTGTTTGTTCTTGCACGCACTCTCGTGGGAGAGACAACCTCCTTCACCATGCCTCCCCATCCCCAAGCTTTGTTTTCGCTCGTGCCCGCGAATGAAAGGGCTGAAGGCATTCTCACGTACCGGGACAATGACCGTTTTGTCTCTTCTTTCCCTCTTGACGAGAACAACCCGACTATTCTATCTCAGGGGCTAGATATCGGAACCTATATCACACCACCCTCTCGAGACACTCTTGTAACTCTCGGTCGCAAAGGCCATATAAAATTCGATGATCCTAGTATCTCGGATGTACATTGCTCTTTCGAGCTTCACAAAGACACCAAGGAGGTAATGCTCCGAGACCAATCACAGGACAACTCGACCCAGGTTTTAGGGCCGACAGCGATGCCCCTCGACCCAAAACACCATAACCGCAACGTCCTTATCGACCGAGTTATCAACCTCAAGTTTGGCATTGGTGGAGCCGCTTGCAATTTGTATGAATTCGACATTCATTGGCATGGCGGTGCCGAGGATAGAATCCGCCAGTGTATCGACAACAGACCAAACGATCCGTCCCATGCTCTCGCCATCGCAAACAAGCCGCCGATTGATGTGTCGACTCTCCCGTTTTCCAAGATCAGATACTCGATGCGAGAGCACCTCGGACGTGGAGGATTTGGCCAGGTTTGGAAGGTCGCCAACGTCGATACTGGCGAGCATCTGGCTCTCAAACGGTCGTCGAGGCATGATAAACGTTCTGGCGAATACGCCTCACTGAAGCGAGAGGTCAAAATGCTGTCTAGGGTTTCCCATGTAAGAAATCCCAAGAGAGATCAGTCTCATGAAGCGTCAGCTAACAGCACCAGACACACATCGTTAAATACATCACGTCCCAAAATGCGAACATCGCGGACAACGCGGACGAAGAGCGCCTGGAAATTTTCATGGGACTTAAATCAGGAAGCGTCCGGTACCTGATATACGAGGAAAAGCTCTTTGAAGGGACCTCAGTTGCCATCCATCCACTCCTTTTCCAGATGCTTCAGGCGCTTGACTACCTCGCTAACGAAGGCGTGATTCACCGAGATGTCAAGCCTGGGAACATTCTCTTTACACCACTTTCGAATGGAGGTTATCTATACCAGCTCGCAGATTTTGGCCTCGCCAACATTGAAGTCATCGCCCAGTCGGATGTTGGTACCGATCCATACAAGGCGCCCGAATTATCGCGGCGATTCCAGACAGTCAAGATGGACATCTGGTCCCTCTTTGTTACTGCAGCGTACGCTACGAATGCGGCCGACTATCGGAGTAGGCCAAAGAGCACTCGTATGCAAGGATTCAGGGCAGTCGGGGAGGCGGCCATGTGGCCAGGGCTTAAAGAGTACCGAAAAATGGCATTTGTGAACCCCAACGATCGAGCGACAGCAGGGGACATGCTGGACGAGGTTTTCGGTGGACAAGGTCGCACAACTTCCCGAAACTGAGCCCGCTGATAAGCAGGCTAGAGGTTGTATGCCAGCGAGATTGAACAGGATGTAGCTTCCTTGGACGGATGGCAATCGAGAGAGACTACCGGAGTTATCTTTCTGCACCGCTTGCTGCTCAACGGGCGTACATGTGCAGCCAACCTTGGATCGGCGTCGCTGTTTACTCAAAGACTGTCTTTGACTGAGATTTTCTTCATGGGGCTTTTTCTGGGGAGGATTTTATGGGCAGATTGTACTGAGCGTGGTGTTGTAGAAGACAAAAGTATGGAAAATTGCTTGACAAACTCTCGGTGGTGATGCTTGTTGATGTGTTGATGAATGTTTCTGAACCACATATCAACACAACAAAGATTAGCATTAGACAAAATGAAAACATTGTTGGATGGAGAAGAGCCAAGTGACCTTGGTGGGCATAAATATCGCGTGTCTTCCCCTTCCAATCCGTCTTCTCTCCCTGGCACGATCGCCATGATTTGCAACCAGATATATTATACCATCCCCCGTTTTCATTCCACGTCTCCAGTATTCCGGCTGCGTTCTTCACTATTATTTCATCACATTGTAATCCGGAGCTCAAGGACATACACGGTGGGACGGTGGGAACTTGGAAGACACACGCCTTTGCGCCAATGCAACCAGGTGCCCAAGGTCCTTGCAACCTGTCTCAACCTTGTTCATCCCCGGGGCCCCTTTGATGCATGGAGAGGATCCCATTTGTTTGGCGACGATGATTACCATCCTTGAATATAACCTTGCGCGAAACCCCCCCCCTTTCGGTTACACACAAGCCTTCAGATCTCTTCTTACTCGTGAGTTCCGAGAACTCATCATAGATGACACAAATCTGTCTTCGTTCTTTTAAATTTCTATATGGTAGATGTTACCCTTGCTCTCACCATCTAAAACCGGATGTGTATTGAGCCTACCTTCGCCAAAAAGGCTTTCAACCTACTACGGTCCTGGATTCCAGGCGCAGGCCGTTCACCAGGGTGCGCCAACGTGAACAAACAAGATCTACTTGAACGAGTTCCAGCTCAAAGGAAAGGCTCTGGAAGGCCGAAGTTCACGCAACCCTTTCTTACTCTCAAGGATCAGTGGCGCCAGGCACTGGGGCGCATTCGAGGGTCTTTGTCTCTCCCGAAGCATGAAGCTCACACCCACTCGGCCAAGAGAACAAGCAAGTTTCTGTTAGTAACCTTCACTGCACGGTCATGTCTCAGCTGAACATGGACATAATGGCAGAGGGAGGACAGTCTGAGAAACCGCAACTTCCATCTATCCCCCTCGCATAAACTAGTCGAGATTCTCATGTTGGCTTGCTCTCCTATGCTGTATATCCCAAACAGCATTGGCGGTGTTCTGCTCTATTACTTCATCAACATCCATTTTCTCGGCGCATGCGGTTCTCAATTACAGGAACCTACGCTCATCCTTCCCTCCTGCGCTTCGTACGAAGACTACTCTATCATGGCAGACACCCCTCTGAAGACCCCGAGCGGGATAACTCGACTTGTTGTCGGCTACCCAAGAATATCAACGTGACTTGGCTCACTTGTCAAAAGCTCTGCATAAACACATTGCCCTATATATATTTTCAACTTTTACCTTTCGTATCACAAGCCCAATCTCGATGTCTTCAATGGTCGCAAGGAACTTCTTCCTTCCAACGACCAAGCCGCGGGCCTGAGCCGGCCTACTTTGCGCAACGGCCATCGGCAGTCAAGTCTCGTGTGAGAATGAGCGACAGCTCAAGTCACCACTGTCTCCTTGGCGTTCTGGAAACTACTGAAATTGGGCTTGCCCAGCGTGGGATGTAATTCCTTGCTGTCTTCGTATATACTCCTCCCACTCTAGACACAGACTCTTTTCTCCTTCTACGCCTACTGAGGGAGCCGTTTCTTAGCCATGGATATTCCTTGGCCTGCTCTTTACAACAGTTTTCTTGAGCCCGCCGTGTCCCTGGCAGCTTATGTCCTGCAATGCATGATTTGCTACGAAGACATGAACTCATCTTCACCATTAGCGACCCACGACAGGCTCTTGCGTTTTCTACGCGGCCCCAAGAACATTTATATACCACCTCCAACTTCTGACATCATGGCAAAAAGCAGTTGAAGTTGCCCGAGAGTCACTGGCGCATTTCGATGGATATTCATATATACATCAATGACCCAACCTGAGGAAGCCTCCTGGTATTTCGGCCTGGCATTCATGGCAGGACTCCAGAACCCACCCAGCCAAACACTTCGATACTATAAGGATTGCAAGCTCTCCACGACACGCCTCAACAAACTTCCAAGAGCTACAGATTGAAGACCGACTCAGAACAGTTGAATCATCCGTTTCATATACACCAACTACCAAGATTGACCCGGACGCTTTGAAGGAACAAGTCAAGTTGCCTTGATCTACTTGATATCGATCTTCATTGTCACTCAGACAGCAACAGGACTTTCTCCTCGGAGCCTCACACATCTACCCCTGAGATCGACCGAAGGTAGCCCGAGAAAAAGAAATTTCCTCGGCGCCTCGACGGATCCAGCAGTTTACTATGTAGACCAAGTGATAAGGTTCATCACTGCCTGAATGCGAGGCGGTCGTGAAAGTCTTCACTTCAGTATCCTAGTCTTCGCACACCCTTGACGTGCTACCTCTATATATACCCAGGCGCAAAACAGCACTCGGCTGTGATCTCTGGGTAAGCTGGCCTTTCCTGAGTTCTATTTCTCAGAAGGGTAGCAAGCCGGGAACCACGATAGCTGCTCCTCCGAACAAACAACTCAACCTATAATATCACATGCAGAGCCTGCTTCAAAGACTATGACAACGCTCAGTTTTACCAGCAGATGAAAATTACATCAGTCCAAGTTGAGGATCTTCTGGTTCCTGGTGTGGTGGTATACAGCCTACGCCTACTTCTCCACGTACGATCCTTTTTGCATCGGTTCTACACTGTCACTTACCTATCACTATATACAGTACTCGAGATTGCGCATCTCGGGCTGGACAAGCTCGCGCCAGAGCTCATTGGGCTCCTAGTCAAGAACGCATCCGACACCAATAAAGAGCAAATGAAAAGAGGATATGGCGTCGGAAACTCGTCCCTCACTCTCAGTGGTTTGCTGCCCTGTACCAGGGGGAAAAGAGCACACCGTGACTCTTCCCAAATTATAGTCAGCAGCCCATTTAGAGGCAACACGGGGATACAGACTCAGAACTGACATGCGTGGAGTGCGTTGCCTGTCAAAAGAGCAGCAGGAAAGGACCTGAGGTGGTCATATATGATCCCCAACTGGAACTTGGCGGCACCACACGTGCATGAACCCAATTATACATAATGGGACGACAAAAGGACCTCATCCAAGATTTGATGAGCTGTGCGAATTAGGTTTGGCCAGTGGTCCTCGTTGCCTGGGAACCGGCTCACACCACGATACGAGCAACAGTACTCTTTTACCATTGTCGTTCTGCTGTAGAGATGGCCTCATCAGTCGACAGGGGCAGAGATTGGGTACACAACTGTTCATCGCACTTGCAACCCCAAATTGGCAAGATCAGTCGGTGGTGTGGGGGTTGCGATATTGATCATGAAGGCTGTATAACACAGATGAGGGCACGGGATCAATGTTGATATGGGACCAGGCGCAGCTGTTGGCAAGCCATCCAAGACTTCTGATTCTCCCCTACTGTCAGAGCCTCCAATATGTACCACCTAGGGGTTTGAGCTCACGAGCTTCGATCATATGTCCAGTATATAAACCACTTCCAAGAACGGCCTTCAACTGGTTCTGCCAATCATGGCATCAGCAGTGGCAAGATGCATTGCGGTCAGCACGCCAAAGTCGGGAACACGCAGCCTCAGCCGCCAGGACTAAGTATAGAAATCTTTGGCCCCTGCCGACAGATACCAGCTAGTGGCGGGCCTGATCTCGAGCACCATTACCGAGTTTCGCCCATGTTGAGCGCTGGCAAGGCGGAGGGCATACTGACATCACATTTCGGTTCTTTTCTTTCATTTGGCCTCTCTTTTAAGCCGATTAAGAGCACCCAATGCTATATATAGTGTGCAATTATCCTAGACTACCCCAGAACTTCTCTTCATTTGGATCTGAGAGAGGAGTTGGGGCCGAGCCAGTGTCTGTGACACACACTCACCTAGCGCGATAGATGCTGTTGACCAGAGCCGAGGGATTGTCGAAATCAGCAAAAACCAGGACAGACTGAGTAATATCAGTCACATCGGGTTAAGCTGGGGGCTTGGGGCGATAGGATCGACCTGGCGAGGCAATTTGTGGTCAGAAGATCCAGGCAAAGTCGGTATCTCATTGATGGACAATTTGATCACTGAAGCCTTGGGGGTTGAGTACACCGCCGAACATAGCGGTGTTATTGTCACGGAAACAATGAGCACCCATCTCTTTGTCCTCGCCAGATAACCTTTCACGCCAAATATGGAAGTCACTGATATAAAAAGGGAATCAATGACGATGGTGTCAAAGAAACAAATCAAAAGAAGCAACGCAAGTACAACGAATGGATAAAAGATCAAAAGAAGTAGTTCCGACCTATGATAGTACTCGTTAGCAATAAAATTAGACCCTCACCAGAATCTACATGTTCATTACGTTCCGCTGCTTCCGATCTCAAAGAGCCAACCACCCTGCAGCCCAACGTCATCCCGCACCAACCTTAAGCCAGATAAGGTCGCACGTGCCGAGCCGTTCCAATGCAACACAAAAAGGGTAATCAAGCCTCAACACCACCACAGAGCATCACCAACTATTGACACGGAAGCGCAAAAAGAGCACGATCAGATGAATCTGATCGCTTGGTGATTGTGATGCCCCGTACTGGAATCGAACCAGTGATCTTATCATGTCGTTGAATTACTAGTGATACGCTTTACCACTGAGCCAACGGGGCTTGGAGATGGGCTGATGAAATAATGGTTAAGAGGCCGCGGAGCACGCCATGGTGGATACTCGTTCTTAGACATGGCGCGCCACATGCCCTAGCGTGCTGTGCCATCTTGAGGCATGAAGGAACCATAGAGAGAAGTATGGCCCGGCCATTAGGCCAACATATTGGATTAAAAGATTCCGAAGACGATAAATAGGTGAGCTGATCTCTCAATTGTAGCATAGGATTTCATCATGACTACCTGATTAGATACCTGTAAGCATTGAATACTTGCTCTTACTCTATGGTTCTTGTCTAGCAACAAACCCCACAGTAGAGACCAACTCGCTGTGTCAAGTCTTGCATGTACACCTAACCCATCTTCTGCATAGGATACCCTGCATGTCTAACAAATCGAGAGGTACAGGAAACAACGGTGCTGAGGATGCACAACAAAACAAAACACGCCAAGTCATGGGACAAATAAGGTTCAAGGGCTCTTAACCAACAAATCAGGATATCCTTCAACTAAATCATTCTAACGATAGACATCGCTCATATAACCTCTTCCAATCATCATGCTCATGCACCATAACTCAGAAATGCTTCATATCATCAGCCACCTTGGGCGCTGGGCCCGTAACGTGCTCTTCATCGTAATTCTGGCTTCCAGTGTCGTAGCCAACTCGCAGGTCGTCAATCTCGTCGCCAACCTCCATCCAGCGGCTGCTCGTCGCGGGGATCGGGAAAATCTTGCACAAGCTCCAGTACACGCCGAGCGAGATCAGGAAGCCGCAGAAGTAGTTGACGTTGTAGATATAGGTAGCTCCCTTTGGCACGGTCTGGCCGACGGCACCGGCGAAACCGACAACGTTGATCAGAATACCCGCAATGTAGGCGGCATATCCGCGCCAATGGATACCGAAGGTGTAGAAGTAAGGTCCCTCCTTGCGACCATCGTAGAGTTCCTTGAGCTCGAGATACCCCTTTCGCACGAGGTAGTAGTCGGATACCATGACTCCAGCGATGGAGCTGAGGAACACACTGTAGGCGGAAAGATAGGTGGTAAACTGGTTGCTGTCCTTGAGCAGCTGCCAAGGGCAGATGGCGAAACCAATAACTGCACAGATGTATCCTCCACGGCGGATATCGATCCATCGAGGAAGCAGAGCCGTCATGTCAGTACCAGCAGAGACGGAGTTGGCGGCGATGTTGGTACCAAGCTGCGCAAGGGTGAAGGCCATGGCAATGACAAAGACTCCGAAACGCTCGGCGGAGCTACCGTTGTCGATGAACTTGTCAAGCAAGTTAAGGGGATCCCAGATAGGCTCGCTGTACATGACGGAAGATGCCGATGAGACGATGATGCCGATGAAGGAAGTGAGGGCGAAGCCGATCGGGATGGTGATGAGCTGGGACCAGAGCGCATCGCTGGGTTTGCGAGCAAAACGAGAAAAGTCGCTGCCGTTGACAATGAGTGTCGCAAAGTTGGCAATAGAGGACATGATGCCCTTGACAATTCCCCATGCCAGCTCGCTGCCGTGGATCTTGTTGGGTGTCTTCACAATAGGTCCAATGCCGCCAGCCTTAGAGATGGTCCAGGCAAGGAATGCGATTCCAGCAACAGGGACAACATATGCCTTGACTGTGAAAAGATGTCGGATCTTGTGAACGGGGAACCAGATTGCTGGAAGGGAGCCGATCCAGAAGAGGAAGAAGGAGACAAATCTGGCCGTGGTCGTTCCCGCGTCTTCGCTGAAGGTGTTGGGAATGTCTGCGTATGACTTCCAGATGGAACGGATCATGAGATAGACACAGTTGCCTCCGATGTAACTTTGGACACCGTACCAAACGCAGGCTATTAGTGGTGTTAGTGACAAGAGGCGAAACAGAAACAAGATTGAGCATACCCATAGCGGCACGGTTCAGGACAGGCCATAAACTTCCCCAGATACCAAAGGCAGCTCTGTTGGCAACTGGGAAACCAATGTGGTACATGGCACCGACACGAGCATTCATGGCGACAAAGACACCAGTAATGCTATAGCCGATCCAGACACATAGCCATGCCTGCCACCACGAGAGGCCAGCAACAATCATGGACGAAGAAATCATCCAAGTGTTGATATTGAAGGAATCGGCGATCCAGAAGCCGACAAAGTTCCAGGCGCCCCATTGACGCCGTTCCTTCTCGACCGGTTTCAGATCGTGGTTGGTGAGCTGCATAAGAGTTCAGCACAGCTCGGTCATATCAATTGAACCTATTTACGCCCCATAGGAACGCAAAGGTTTGAAGCATCTTCATACCATAAGCTGGGTGCTCGTCAAGCCGGGTTCCGACTCGACGGCGAGCCTCTCGCCCCAGGACTTAGCTCGAGAGCCAGTCGCCATGACGACAAAACGAGTTGGGGGATAAAACAGAGAAGATAAGGCTGGAAGCAATCTAGAAGATGGTGCAGACGAAACTGCAGCGAAAGAGTTCTAGAAAAAGCTTAAAACCACAAGAAGGTCTGCCTTGGAGGAGGGGTGATGACGTGCAGGTGACACGAGAGATGGGTAGATTGGGATGAGATCCAATGTCACCAAGAGAAGGGTGTAAGGGATTGCTTGTCAAAGAACAAGGGTGACCGGTTGGAGGTTCTCCACTGTCTCAGTGTCTTGGTCGTCTGGATGTGGAGGGAGCTGGCCGGTATTTATGGCTTGATGGTGAGTGCCGCGGAGCAAGGGGAGACAAGACGGGACCCCATCTGCTGGAGAAGGTTATCAGCCGCCGCTATCAGTCTGGCCATCAATCCCCAGACCAGACCTGGCCGTTGCAGATAGCTACCCGATGAACCGCGCCGGGGCCATCGCCGCCGGCCACTCGGTGTGGATTGTCGAACGAAGGATGGGCGATCCCTCCGCATGAGAGGTACACCACCTATAGCGTTTTGGGTAAGTGGTCGTAAGCTCTTGAAGAGCAATGTAGTTTTTGCGCCATGATGACCATGAAGAACAGACAAACACCCGTTGAAGACCCAGCAGAGCAGTCACTGAACAGCAATCCGAACTCGAGCATATTGCCACCGACACTTCGGGTCACTCCAAGAGACATGGTTCGGGACCGTGTAGTAGGTTGAAGAGATTGTAGCCACAACGCGATGCGACAGGGGTCCAAAGTGTCGGGGTGGAGGAACCCCCACCAGGACATGTCCAGTGAGAACAGAGAATCGTCATTGAGGCAAGGTTCAGCTCCGGCCGACGGTGTGATATCATGTCTCTTGATGTCTCTTCGCTCAAACAGCAAAAGCGCCGAGAACGGGATGAAGTGCTGTCAACCAAACCAAAAGTGGAGGGCTGATAAATTGGCGAAAGACCGTGGAAGCGGGTGTTTAGTGGCCGCCTGGATGACCTGCACATGCCCCAGCCCGCTATCAGAGCCGGACAGGCAAGAGCCATGCCGTGAGGGGCGGCTTCCCCGGTATGGCGTAAATGGACATCTCTCATTGGCCAGATTTGCTTCTTATCGGCGCAACGACACGGCTAAGAAGCTACAGCGTCGCACCTAAATAATCTTAGCCTCCCTGCGAAGAAAGGTATTACTCGATCTCATCGAGTCAACTCATCCATCTTATCCAAACTCTTGGAACCTGGAGATGATGCCAGCATTTATCTGCATATCTCTTGGAAAATCATCGTATCCCCTCGGACTTGTAAAATCTGGGCAATTTCACCCAAGATATCATTCCGGTTTCTTTCCGAACATGGCCTCATGCCATCCATCTCTCCGGACCTGGACTCTGATAGCGCCCTGACATTTTCGCATTGGAAGCTCTTGGGTGACTTCTGCATGGCTTGAGATACAACAGCCTCCTCAACAAGCCTCCTTAGGCTAATCAAGCCTCCATCGGATACCGAGATCGTTTCGCCGCAGGGTAGTATACATTAAACATGTTTTTCTCAACCGAACCACGTGCCAGCTCGTGAAAGCAGAATTTTACTTCAAAATTTGTTGCGAGCCCCATCGATACGTTACTTATCGTACCAGGCAAAGCAAGCATGGCATCAGTGGTGCGTCTTGTCTTGCCGGCTTCCTGACCACCTCGCTCAATTGGGGACCGTCGACCAACCTCATACGACATGGCGCCTTCGCAATTGGCCCTGGCGGAGAGGAGAAGACCCTTGTAAAAGATCTGAGGGGACCAGTCTCGAATCCTTGGAAGTGATGAATGAGGGGACTCGAGAGATGTATTGGCAGAATCAACCGACATCGCTCAGAGAAAACACTTGATCCTTCATCAACAGACGGGTAGGTCATCCATGTGTTCAAGTGCTGCTATGCACACTAATACCTATGGAGCAGATTGCTCACTTGTCGATGCATGCCCCATCCTGGTCGACCCCAAATGAATGCGATGCGCGACCTTGCACCCTGAACCAACAGTGTGTCAGTCCCTGATCGACCTTGAAGCGTTGTCTCTTGGACGGAAAAACCAACACCCCGAAGCCGCTCGGCAAGTCGACCTTGACTTGGAATCTGCGTGCGCCAACTGCCGATGCGACGCTCCCGTTGGATGCCACTGCTTGGAGTGTTTAGAGTCCGGTGTCGCAAAGAGATGGTTGTGAATCACAGGTTTGTCGAGTTATTATGATGTGATTCTTCAAATGATGCATCCGAACTGCGCAGCATCCAATGTCTTGCTCTTGTCTACAGTCCTGATTCGGTGCCAAGGCCGTGCGTGACACGGACACTCACCTTACCCATGCCGCCAAACGAAACCATTGCCATGGTTCATTTAGAATGGTCTCTTCCAATCGACTAGTGTCGTCGTTTGAGGCCCGGCTAGTGAGAGGCCAAGGAGGTGGTTCACCATGGAAACAGAAAATGGCCCTGGAAAAAAAAGAAAAGAAAAAAAAACACGTGAAGGCGCAGCTGCCCCGCGATTCCAACGGGAGCAACTGCTGGGCAGCAACTGAGCAACCAAAGCGCGCCTGCCCATTCACAAAAAGCCCACTTTTTGTTTCTCCCCCCACCATCACCATCAATCTATCCCGCCTCTCCTCCCCGCCTACATTCAACCTCCTCCGTACCCTCGATATCTTGTCTCCTTCTGTTGCCGCTGTGTTGAGCATCTGCCGCAATCATGGAGGACCAGCTGGTTCAGCTCCTTGCCAACACCCAGCTGTCTGAGCAGGGCCCCAGACAGCAGGCCGAGATCGAGCTCAAGCGCGCCCGCTCCAATCCCGCCTTTCCCCTGTCCCTCGCCAACATTGCCTCCCACACCTCGATCGATACAAGCATTCGCCAATCTGCCCTTAGTAATTTGCGGATTTTCATCGAGAAGAACTGGAGCGACGATGAGGCCGATGACGAGCCTGCACTCCCCATCGCTGATGACGTTCGGGTCCAGTTGAAGCAGGTCCTGCTCGACCTTTGCTTGAGTCCTGAGGGTGACCGCAAAGTTAAGCTCGCTGCGAGGTTTGTGCCTTTGCTTGGCTCTCTTCACACCCTCTCAGAGTACTGACCGGATTCGCTCTTGCAGTTATGCTGCAGGCAAGATTGCTGTGCACGACTTCCCCGAACAGTGGCCCAACCTCCTTCCCACTATCCTCGCTGTTATCCCTACGGGTACCGATGCCCAGCTCCACGGTGCATTGAGAGTCCTCAGTGACCTCATCGACGAGAGTCTCAGTGAAGATCAGTTTTTCTCAATGGCTCGTGACATTACCAAGGTCCTGACCCAGGTCGCTCTCGACGAAAACCGAAAGCCCATGCTTCGAGCCCTTGCTATTTCCACTTTCCGAGGATGCTTCGACCTTATGAACATGATCAAGGAGGACCACGCCAAGGAGGTCAAGGCATTTGCTGACGAGCTTCTGACCGAGTGGAACCCCTTTTTCGTTACCGTTCTGGCAAGCCGCCTGCCTGAGGCCGACCTAACCCAGGGCTCTCAACCTGATAGCTGGAACAGCATCATTGCACTCAAGCTCCAAGTTGTCAAGACCCTGCTGAGAATCCGACGCGTTTTCCCCAACCTCCTTCTTCCCCAGTGCACCACCTTCTTCCGCGCTGTTTGGGAGGAGCTTACTTTGATGCAAGGACCCCACGAGCAGCTTTATATCAACCAGGATGCACAGGGACGACTGGAGGACTCGGATAGTCTCCCCTATACTCTGGACTTCCTCGTCCTGGAAGAGCTGGATTTCCTGAACCAGTGCTTCAGAGCTCCCCCCGTCCAGGCTGAGCTTGACGGCCAGCTCCAAGGCCACGCTTCGGCTCACGAGGTGCCTTGGATGATGGAGATCATGAAGATGCTCGTGGCTTACTCGCGTGTCACTCGGGAAGAGGAGGATCTGTGGGATATCGACTGCTCCCTGTACCTTGCTGAGGAGACTTCTGTCACTGCCAACTACACTGCACGAACTGCTGCTGGTGATCTCCTTATCAAGATGGGAGAGTGGTTTGACCAGAAAACGATTGATGGCCTATTCGGTTACACCAAGACTCTGTTTACGGGCGAAGGTTCATGGCGCAGCCAGGAGGCGGCCCTCTACCTGTTTGTCATGTTGGCCAGCGACTTCCATGACATGCAGAAGCCTATTTCTAACCAGGTCGCTCATGCATACCTAGAGTTGGTAAACTATGCCATCAACAGACCCCAGGAACCCCTCCTCGGTGCCAGAGGATATTTGGTCGCCGGCGTCCTCTGCAAGTTTTTCGAGACCCCCGTGGAGCTCTTGGACCGCATCATCACTTGCATCACACGCGAGGAGTCCGAGGTTGTTCAGGTCGCCTGTGTCAAGGCCGCTGAAGGTTTGACTAGAGCCGGACGTGTCACTCCCGACAGACAGATTCCTATCATCAACTCTATCCAGACCTACATGAACAACAAGGATCCTAGCGACATGGAGGATGCGGATGAGCTTTTGTACACACTCGCCGAGGCTCTTCGCGCCGCTATCAAGATCGACACGCGCATTGCTCTCTCCAACGATGTGCAGTCCGTGGACCTCCTTTTCAGACTCGCCCAGCTGGGAGCCAGCAACTTCCAGGTTACCATGATTGTCTCTGAGGCGTTTGAGGAGATCGTTGAGACCCTTTCCAACCCCGAGTCCTACACAGCTCTGTGCAGCAAGATACTGCCTACCCTTACCGGAGCCTTTGATGTTGCTAACCTTACTGAGGACAATCCTCTGGTTACGGTAAGACACCTTTCCTCACTGTGATCCATTAAAACTAATCACCTGTAGGTCGCTGTTGAGTTGCTGGCTGTCTTGGCTGAGCATGGATCCGAGCCCCTCCCCCCTGGCATCGTCGCTGCTACGTTCCCCAAGCTGAACCGCCTTCTGATGGAATCTACGGAAGGCGAGGTCCTTCGACCTGGCTGTGAGACCGTCAAGTGGATCCTGCAGCACGATCATCAGCAGGTTTTCAACTGGCAGGATGGCAACGGCCGTTCTGGTCTCGAAGTCTGCCTGCACATCATTGACCGACTGCTTGGTTCTTCGATCGAGGATAACTCTGCTTCTGAGGTTGGTGGCTTGGCTGCCGAGCTGGTCGAGAAGGCTGGTCAAGAACGCCTGGGACCATTCCTCCCTCAGCTCCTCCAGGCTGTTGCCAACCGACTTGCTACGGCTGAAGCTGCAGCATTCATCCAGTCTCTTATCCTCGTCTTTGCCCGCCTGACCCTCACCGGTGCTAGCGACGTTGTCGACTTCCTAAGCCAGATCCAGATTAATGGTGAAAGCGGTCTGCAGGTTGTTCTCGCCAAGTGGCTTGAGAACTCGGTCAACTTTGCTGGTTACGACGAGATTCGACAAAAGTATGTTTCGCTCGACCGAATCGCTGTCTTTTGCTAACCATTGTAGTGTGATTGCCCTGTCAAAGCTCTACTCTCTTAACGATGCCCGCCTGGCGCAGACCAACGTGAAGGGCGACTTGATTGTCAACGCTGACGACGGTCGTATCAAGACGCGCTCTCGCGCTAAGCAGAGTATGTACTCATCGACTCGAGACTTTTCCACTACCTCCATTCTAGATACTCTCTACCTCCAATACATGGAAGCTCAAGACGCTAATCAACCGCCAACGTCAGCAGACCCTGATCAGTACACGATTGTTCCCGCTTCGCTCAAGATTATCAAGGTCCTCATCGAGGAGCTTATTTCTGCATCTGGCCAGCGGGCTGCGTCAAATGCGGCAGCAGCGGCTATTGCTGCTGCTAGATTTGATGATGAGCTGAGCGATGACGAAGGCTGGGAGGATGATGATGGTACACTCGATCTGAGCCTCGGTACCACCAAGGCCGAACTCATGTCGTTCAGCGAGGTTGGCCAGCGACAGCGAGATGACGAGACCCAGGCTTACCTGGCCGAATTCTTCCTCCGCTGTGGCCGGGAGAACACTGCCAACTTCCAGGACTGGTACAACATGCTCACAGAGGACGAGAAGACCAAGCTGAACGAGGTGGCGGCAGGGCATTAGGGGGCAACTGCACATGAGGCACCAAGAAAGCTGCCGATGCCATCGGCCTGGAAGTCTCGGGAGATCTCTCGAATGCGGGCGCTGCTGAAGAATCTGGATGCCTGAGGTGTCTGGCTGATAACCAACCAAAATGGACATGAAAAGAGTTATATGAGAACAATACGCCATCTTCGTTACGGCAACGAATAGTAGATAGATGCGTACAGACAGGGCTGATGCATAATCATGTGTTTGGCCTGGTTTATGAATGGACGCAAATTGTAGATAGACTTAGAAGAACCTGTGGGCGGCCTATTGATCGAATTAGGGGCACCTGTCGGGCCCAGAGACTAATTGTGACGACGGAAACGCCCATACACGAGGCAGAAGAAGAAACGAAATGAAGTCATGATTAATTGATTGTCATTCTGTTCGTGATCTCGTTAACACAATCGGTGTCGACTGACTATTCTAATCGTACAGACTTTTCCTCAGCATGGGACTGATTAGATGATGTCTCCTCCGCCAAATCCTCCACCAAAGCCACCGCCGAATGGATTGTTTCCTCTGCCATTTCCAGGGCCTGGGAATCTTGGGTTGCCACCGGGACCAGTGGGATCCCATCGTGCACCTGGTGGTGCTTGAGGATCGTAGCCGCCAGAGCCGTCGCCTCCATATCCACCAAAGAGAGGATCATCAAAGGTAGGATGCATGCCTGCACCGCCGCCTGGACGGGGTAGTCCTCCACCGATAAATGATCCACGAAGGGGATCATGAGGACCCAGACCAGGTGGGTTCAGATCATCGTGGCCGATATTGTATGGCGAGCGTCCGGGCACCGCGAGAGGGTTGCGAGGGGGTCGGTTAATCTCATATTCGTCCTCGAAGCCGGGGGGCGGAAAGTCAGCGACGGGGCGGGGCTGCATGCGGGCCATCTCCGGGAGCGGGTTGGCCGGCGGCGGACGCACGTCCATCGGCGTGGGATCGCCCCGGAACGGCCGGTTGGGGTCCTGGGCCTCCTGGGCGCGCCGCTCGGAGCGGGCGTTGGCTTCCGCCTCGGCGGTCTCGACGTAGCCTTCGCTTTGGAGTTTGGGGATGAGCTTTTGGACGATATTGACTTTGAGGTCGTGGAGGATGTCTGGAGAGTGTCAGCTAATTCATGGCTTGTGGAAAATGGGAAACGTACCGACGATGGCCTGCTCAGAGACAAACACCCCACGGAGCTTCTCAGCGAGATCACTTCGATCCTCCTCGCCGTCATTTACAGTGATGCGCACAGGGAGACCGCTAGACTGCACAACGTCTCTAACGCTGCGCTCGAACCGATGAATGTTCTCATCCCCAACGGCCAAGCCCCGGATCTCAACCTTGCCGCCCATGCGATCGACACGGACGACAAACTTCATGGAAGACTGCTTATGCGTGTACACGAAACTCAGGGATCCAAAGCCCGAGTTCCATTGTGGGGGAAGCCGAGGGGCGAGGGACTCGCATTCAGCTGGATTCTTGTGTTAGAGATGGTTTGACAGGTTGGAAGGAGAGCTTACGTAGTTTCTTGTCTTCGTCAAAGCCGCAGAGCTTGAAGCCGAGAGCGGCGAGGTATGCGTGGATCAGAAGTGCGATGGCCTCATAAGATGATGCAAGATCAGAGGAATCATCGCCAGCAGGGTGTGTAGGCAAGGCTTCCGCCATGCCAGCCAGGATAGACCCGACGCTTAGTGGTTCGGACATTGTGAGCGTGTATGCTTGGTTGGTAGATCACTGTTGGAAGTGGCTTGATGGCAGTGGAACCTCTTTAGTTGGTGGAGTCAAGTAGGTGGTTTTTATATGTTTGGTTGGAGATGAGGGGGAGAGAGAGCTTGGGATGGGCTGCGTCATGAGGTTCGCTGCCTCAGCCCTATATGTGGATCCCTTTGGGCTGTCGCGGGGCAGTGACGATGAGGTTTTGATGGGGTGTTGGGCAATTGTTGCCTGGATTGGGCAGTCAAAGCAGCTACGGGCCTTGGGGTTGGGACCTAATTGATAGCAAGGGTTATTGATGTCTATGCCCAGAGTCGGGCCGCTTGTTGGTGAGTTTCTGCATCCAGGAGGTGGCTACCTATCTTAACCCACTGATCATGAGCATCACGTGACACCGCGTTCCACTCAACGCGTCCCATCACGTCTCTTCAAACCACCAACCCTCACCATCACCAACCATAATGCCGACGACAGATCCCGATCCGTCGATCCCCTCGACTCAGGCGGCCAATCTTCTCTCCGCCTTCACAACATTTCTCACCCTAACCCTCCACACGCTTCTCTACCAGCGAGCCCTCTACCCAGCGTCAACCTTTCTCACCGCTCGCGCCCTCAACCTCCCCGTCCAACAATCTCGTCACCCAGGCCTCTGCACATGGATAAATGATTCTGTAGACGCAGTATCAGCCCAGCTAAGAAAGGGAACCGTCCGTCGCATAGCAATCACAATGCACGCCTCAAAGTCGTTTACCGTCCTGGAGCGCTGGGTCTTTGACGTAGAAGCTTTTCCCGCCTGGGGCGACGCAGGGATGGAAGAGGAGGAGGAAGAAGAGGAAGAATTCCTTGCTGATGGCGCCGAGATGGAGGAGGAGGAGGAGGAAGAGGAGGAGGAGGATGAGAGTGTGAATTGGACTGATGTGAATGAGGCGTTGAGGGGGGCGCTTCGTCGTGTTGCTCATGCGGCTGAGATGATGCCTGCTCTTCCGGCGGGGAGCACGTTTACACTTGCTGTTGAGTTGCGTGATGAGGCAGAGGCCCCTACAAGTGTGAGTATATTGTGTTTATCAAGTATATCAGCTAATGTTATTGCAGCACCCACAACATTGGATCCCTTCTCAACCTAATGTTCAACCACCGACTGAGACGTCACTTAACCGGGGCTCTTCGCTCAGGGGTCAAAACACAACAGCCATACGTTCAGTACAAGCTGGTCCTCTATTCTTTGAATGCTGGATAGAGCGAAGTGAGTCCACTTCATGAATCTTCAAAACCTCACAAGATACCCAAATAAAATAGATCGTCATCATGACACTTCGTATTCTCTAATCCTCTCGCATAACATGACATCAAACCGTTTCCCCGGATCCGGCCTAGCCATTACCGTTCGGCCATGCTCGTTACTCCGCCAGTCCTAGAGCCCTCCGCATAATATACAGCCCTTCCGGCAAGACCTGACAAACTCCCCGCCTCGTAATCGCAAAGATCCTTTTCAAACGCCCAAACAGCCTCCAAGTTAGCCCCCCAGAGGACAGCATCGCCTACTCCGTCGTCCCCTTCAACGCCGCGCGCAGGCTCACCATCTCGCGCTTCAGTCGCGCGTTCTCCTTCTTCATTCGTGCCGTCTCCTCGCTCTGGTCGCGTAACCGTGTCATCAGGTCTTCCTTTTCTTCCTTTCCCTTGCCCTTGAGCGCCTTGACAATCTTGCCAAGCTCTCCGTTGAACTTTTCGTATAGTAATTCGTTCTCCGCTACTGCTTCCTTGTATAGTTGATCGATGGCCCGCACCTTGGCCTCGGCTGCCTTGACCGTAGTTTCCATGTCGTGCTGGATCGCATCGTGTTTCTCCTGTAGTTCCTGAACCGCCATGGGGATACGGTCTTCAAGCTGTCTCACGGCAGCACCCAATCGTCGCATATCAACAGAGTGGGAGCCCGGTGGCCTTGTGCTATTAACACGGGCCATCTCTTCTCCAATTTTGGATAGCTCTGACTTGAGAGAGGCATCCACCTCATCAACCGCCTGCTTCTCAGTGTTGAGACGCTCTCGGAGTTTCTGTGGCGATTGCAAGCGAAGTCTCTGTGTTCCTGGTCTTGAGGGGCTGAAGCTCTGACGACGAGGTGGCGACTCAGACCCTGGAGGTGCTGATCGATATGGGCGCAATGTCGGGATGTTGGTTGATGATAGTGTCCTGGAATGCCTATGACCCTTGGTCGGCGACTTGCTTGGCTCTTCCAGGGGTTCTGGTGGTGGACTCTGTGGGAAGGGATCTCCGAGGTTCTCCTTTTGCCTCGAAGTCCGCATCGTCTGAGCCACACGGGGACTCATTGGTATTCTAGACGGAGTCGTCGCCTTGGGGCTCGCGTTGACCTTCTCCGACGTCTCCTTTGCATCTTGCAGCGGCTGCGGCTCATCGTCATCAAGTGACGCCGCTGCCATGAGGCTCTTGAGATCCGACAATGAGCTGCGACGCTTCTTTCTTGGCGATCGCGGTGGCGGTCGCTCAGTTTCTGGTTCTCCAATCGTCTCCAACGTTCGGTGTGAGCTGCCAGGTCTCTGCACCTCGTCAAACGCCCCTGCTATGGGCGGACGGTTATCCTTGGAGCCTGGTCTCCGCTGCAGCTTCTTGGGTAGTGTATTGTCATCGATGGACCTTGAACGGCCCAGCGATGCTTTGGATAGGCTGGCCGGTTCACCAGTGGCGGGGTTCCGGTGTTTGCTGAGCGTCCGCCAGACTGAAGACCGGTCATCCTTGCTATTCTGTCGCAATAGAGTATCGAAGCCAAACTTGCGCCGTAGTGATGACGTGTTGGAGACCAAGGAGGGGGTATATGCCTTTCCACGGATTGCAGAATTGATCGACTCATATGCCGTGGTATCAAGATTGAAGCTGTGGTTCAAGCCAGGCTCCTCGAAGATGCGATCACAGTCCTCCACGAGGCGATCAAGCAAGTTGATGTAATTCGGTGCCGTCCCATCATACACAAGCAACTCGGCAAATGCAAGTGTCAGGGCACCCCTATCACCGTCATTGCCGCACCCGTCCAGCAGATCGGCCAACAGCTTGATAAGGGCGGTGAACGCGCGACGGTTCTGTGGTGCCATGTCTCCAAACAAAAAGTTGACAAAGTCAGCAAAGTCTCCGGGCACTCTCTTGTTCACACGCGCCTGAAGAGTGTCGAGAGACTGCATCGACATGACTGGGCCCATTTGCTCAGCCCAAGCGATGCGCAAGAACTTCTCAAAGGCCACAAATATGACTTCTGTGCTCAGATCTGACACCGAGTCAAAATCAAAAGGATTCTCAATGAGTTTGTTGTAGAAATCATTGACCGAGAGTTCATCAACCATGGAGCGGTTCAACAATGTGCGGCCGACAATAAGGCCCTTGCGGGACTGGAAAGCAGCGACATATCCCGTAAATGTTTGCTCCAACCGCACCAATGGGTTCTCGGGACGGTTTTCCTCTTGAGACACACTGTCCTTACCCCCCTTTATGGAGCTCACCACAGATGCCTGACTGTTGTTGCGGTGGATAGATGGCACCTGCTTGTGCTTGGACCCGATGCTCGCCGTATCAGAGACATGAGCAGAGCTGCCGGACCAGAAACTGGAGAGAAGTTTGACTGGGGACGTGCCCAAGAATGACCGAGTCTTCTCAGCCCTGCTCCAAAGGGAAAGCCCGTGCAATGTTTTGGAGTAGTACGAAACGAGAGGCGCCGTCAATTGCATGTTGGCGACACTGTGCTGTGTGCTCAATAGCTGGATAACTGGAATAGGTCAGTGTACATTCTGTTTGACTCGTGTGTATGGCAATGCTTACTTCGTCTTGACATTGTGGGAAGGAAATCTTCCAGGAACACATCATCCTGGAACTGCCTTCCGTTCAATCCAACAGTGAGCATCGACACTCTCTTCATGTCGTTGGTCGAAACGTTGACTACAATCTCGACGCCATAATGGCCCACTGGTGCTCCTTTAGTGCCCCTATCATGGTCAACGACCACTCGGATCGGGGCAGGCTCCTTGCGGCCCTCAATCAGTTGGTCGGCACCCTCTTGGAAGATGGCTGCGTGTAGGCCTAGGTTGCTATCTGGCATACGAGCAGACCGAAGTGTCCATGTAGGATCTTCGCGCTCCTTCTCCGAGAAGCGTGCCTCGACCCGGGCTTTGACCACGTCCTCGCCCCATTTGGCGGCCCTGGTCTCGTATAGCTCCTGCAGGAGGAAGCATCGCGACGTGACCGCACTGCTGATCCTATGCTCACCGGGGTGAACCCCCCTCATCTCTGATGTTGAAGTCATCCAGAAAAGCGTTCCATCTGCTGCCTCGGTGAACCTGACCTCTGACAGTTCGTGCCAGCCCGTGAATACAAATTCGTACGTTGCTGGGCCGCCTGCCGCATTGGTCATGGAAATGAGCAAGCCAGCTGCCGATGGCTTTTCGATTTCGCGCAAAAGATCACGACCAGTCATGGTACCACTCATCTTTTTGAGAATGACCACACAATCTGAAAAGAGGAGGAAGACTCCGGACTTGTCTGACTGATTCATCATAGGCTGAAAGGGAGGTGCCAACTCGACAAAATCAGCAGCAACAATGAGGCGCCCCTGAGGCTCAAGATCCGCTGGCCAGGCTTCAACCATATTTCGAAGTCGACTGGCAACATGTGGTTTGTCCGGTAGAGGTTCGTCCATGGAGCAGATATTTGTGATGATGTCTCGCGCCTTAAGCATGGGCTGCAAAGCAGGATGCGTTATGGGAATGCATCCAACAATCTGGTCGATTAGCAAGCTGTACCGGGGGAGTCTTTGTACGGGCTCGATCAGGATAGAGCGAATCGTCTGTTCACCAGCTTGAGCAACCCGTTGCTTGAAGCTCGACTGCTGGTCGAGAAAAGAGTTGAGCAGCGAGGGAAAGTGTTGGCTGGCCTTGATATAATCCTGGTAGCAGTCGGTAAACCTGGGAAACCATTCCAGAAACAACCTCGCAATTGCTAGGGCACCACTGGGATCCTTTGTGCGGCCAAGCCTCGAACCCGTGAAGCTTGTGCCAGGTGTCTCCATATCCCGTGTAGCCTCCTCTTCCGTTTCGTCCATGATTCGCCGCATCTCCTCCATAAAGCCCGAGTTGACCTGCAAAATTCCATCCGCCGATTTTGGAAACAATCTCTCCAGTTCTTCCTCGGAGGGGCTGAGACTACCAGGAGGCCGTGCCGCGGCGCTCTCTCGGAAGTCAGCAGCGACATGTCTCACCAACTCCCTCACCTTGGCAACATAGCGCTCTTCTGTGTGTACCAACTCGGCCAGTTTCATGCGCAATTCCACCTTTTGGTCCTTGGAGAAGGATTTGCTGCGGTTCAGTGCTGAAGGCTTGGAGGGTGCCCTCCGCAAACGACTAGTCGGCAGAAAGACAGGGTCCCCAAACAACTTCACTAGAGGAGTGTATCCACCGTATTGCCGTAGAGTCGGATCGAGAATGTCGTCTTCATCATCGGGAACGTCTTCGAGATCGTCGAGCTGGAGTGGCACGATGGCTCCGGGTGGGAGCACGAGATCGAGGTCGAGGTTGCTGATGTGTTGGGTCTGCAGGGCATCTTGTAGGGTATCAATGATGTCTGCTGTGTGGTCGCTCGCGACCATATCCTTGACAATATCGGCGGCATGTTGTTCGCTGAACAGAGCGGGTGCACTGCCCGGACGTCGGCCTCTCGTGGGGTAGAGGTTCTTTAGATATGCCTTTGCACATTCCGGCAACTCGGTGAAGTACTTGAACAGGCCAAAGGCAAGGGCACGGTAAACCTCGTCGCCCTGAAACTCGCGGGGCAGGAAGTGGACGACGCTATAGAATGCCGAGTTGGGCGAGATGGTGATACGAGGAAAACAGTGAAAGCCTGCCGGTGTGAAGACATGGACCTGCACACGGGAACTGTTGAGGGTATAGTTGGCGGTGGTCGAGGGGCCGTGGAAGATGAGGACAGGGAGATGGCCAAGCAAAGGGTCGACGGCTTGATAAAGAGTGACATGATCGGGCGAGAGGGCCAGATCGTCGGTAACGCGAACCATGGCGACGGCGGCGTGTTGTCGTCACAATGGGTCGGGAGTTAGGCGACCCTCGCTCGAAGGGTGCGTGTGTGTTGACGTTGACGGGCGGTCTCGAGGTCGGGCCGCAGAGGGATTGAATTCGGGTCGGAACAAGAGCAGCCGAAGCGAAGGAGGGAGTGAAGGAAAGAAGAGAAGAGAGCGCAAACGAAAACGAGACCTCGCCTCCTCGTCACGCACACGCACGCTCGTCGGAATCAGACTCGGGCATGGGGTTGGGTTTGTGTGGTTCGTGGGGAGGATCAACAGTAGCAGTAGATGAGTAAAGGCGAGGGGAGCCCAGCGGAAGGCGGGCGGAGGAGAGTGGGCCGGGGTCTGTGTCGCATCCAGAGTAAACATTGATGCGTCACACAGATTGATGTTGCGTTGCACTCAACGGTCAACAAACACACGTGATGGAGATTTGTAAATAGAGGAGAGAGAAATTTTACTATCTTATTATTTTCGGCCGAGACAAATAGTTTTAACCTGTACTCATTCTGATACAATTTCGAGACTTGAAGCATCTCCCTCCGTTGGCCCAGACGACAAGGAAGGGAATCTTACATCCCCAGCTCCACTACAAGCAAGCAACAAACAATGGCCGACCCTGCCCTGACTCCAGCGGGCGGTCAGAAATTTTGATGGGGTCTTCCGGGTCTGGGTCGGTCCCTGCGCGGGCGGCGTCGGTCGTCAGCGGGAACTCCCTTCTCTTCCAGCGCCTGACGAGGGCTGAATCTTAGGTTGGGGCGCCCCCCGCCCGCTCCCAGCCCCGGCACTAAAATTCCATCCATGCTCGCCCTGCATCCATCTTATCTCGACGCGTTCAGTTCATTCATGCATTGGACATCACGCGTTCAGCCACTTTGTTCTCGTCAATGGCTGAAACTTGATGTTGTAATTATGCATGATTTTAAAAATGAGGATGGTGTGTTTACTTGGCTGGCTATGTCCTGGGAGTCTTGGTAGCTGTGAAGACATCACAGATAGACTGTCACAGATGTCAAGAGTAATACTATCATGTCGAGTTATATCAGTCCCATGCAAGATGATCAAAGGGATTGCCACATGTGGTTGGCAAGAAAGATGATGGAGAGTAAATGCACACAAACATAGGTACTGACCGGGATGCACCCAGATAGCTCTGATTTGCCGTTCATCATATCGACAGGTAAGAATGGAAGAGAATCATGCCAATTTTAGAACATAGTGAAAGATACATCTTGAAACATATTCATTAATACACGCTTTGTTTCTTGCTTGTTATTATCCCATCCATGTTCACTCTATTCTGTACCCTCACTATATGATCTCCCCTTACCCACCACGTTGCTAATAATAGCCCCTCGCTCTTGGCGACCGTCGCGCTTTCACGTGGAATGAACCCCACGTCGCGTCTACCGACGTCACTTCACTCCAAAATCCACCATCTCAAGGACTACACTCGGCTCTAGAGCTCCAGCTCATATCAAATACCTCGTGTACACAAGGCTGACCGGAAAATACGTCGCCATGTCTAGCCAATCTCGCGGGATCACCGTTCAACATACACCCTCCGAGACAAACTACCGTCTCATCGAGCTACCCCCAGAGCTCCAGTCCCTCCTTGAATCCGACTCTCCTCCCGTGTAAGTAGACCTACAAAATTCTCACTCCATCTACCGTTTCCAATAGTCCATGCTGATACTTTCAAGTCTGACACTGGAATCATCCGACACTTCTGCTCTTCTCAAAACCCCCTCCAAGACATATGCTCTGCGTCAGAAGAACACCTCTAATGCCTTCATGCTCCTCTCCCCTACACCTTCGACTCCAGAGAACCCAGAGCAGGGAATCTCTATAGTATCCACCATACGAGAAACTGTAGAACTGGAAGTAGTTCCGGATAAAACCGCTGGAACTTCAGGCGGAGCCACCAAGAGTCTAGGGGGGGCCAAGGGAAAGTGGCATGAACGATTTGGGAGAAACAGGTAGCAGACGCCTAAATTGTGACCTATACGATGGCATTCACGAGAAATTGGAGGTAGCATGGCGTTGGGGTCAAAAAGTGATTAACTAGCAAAACTCTTACATGCGCATCGCCGGCGCCCTTTGCGTAAAACCAAGTTGCCCATACGTTTCGTTCCCTTTCTGCTATGAGGGCAAATTAATACGCTCAGGGGATACCACTTGCTGCTGCACCTTTACGCCGTTCTCCTGACGTGCGAATGCCTCGCGCACGAATCCCTGCTGAGGACAGAACCTGCCATGGGCCCATATGTACCTCGAGAATGCGTAATGGGCGATAACAGAAAACAAAGAAAATAAAATAAAAAAAACACCTTTCATGTCCGAGAAAAGCCGAGATCCATCAACGGGTCGATCTGAAGTCAGTGTTGACTTCTTGCTGGGGACCCTGCCCCATGTTAGGCCTGGCGCCTAAGGGATTCGGTGTTCGCCTGCTTCATAGTCAAGCTGAACGTGGGGAGCCTTCTGCTCCTGGCCGTGACCATTGTTGCTGTCTTGCCATAGAGGTCCCTGTGGGGGTTTCCTCCGGTCAGGCTACTGCTGCTGGTAGTTCTGTGGAACTCCCTGGTCATCCTTTTCGACAGTGGTCTCCTTTTTGACAGTAGTCTCCTTTTTGACAGCGGTCTCCTTTTCGATGCGATCAAGTGCCTCGATGTGGTCCTTGCTCAGAAACTTTGCCTGTTCTCCGACAGAGAAGCCGGCACTGCAGTCCTCGATGGACATGCATCGGAGCTCGTGCTTCGATTGGGCAATCTGGGTCTCAGCATACTTCTCACAGCACTTGGTACAAAACAACTAGATACGACTCGTTAGACGTGGGCGACGGAGGCGAATGGGCCGTGACTCACATGAGGCTGCTTTCCGTCGCAGTGGATTAGGTGCTTAGGAGGGTACTCAGCGAAGCAGCCCTCGCACTCGGAGACTTGGCCCCTGGTCATGGCCTGTTGGAGACTCAGGGCATCTCTACGTCTAATACTGGGCCAGGACAGTCTCATGCTCTGCTCGCCTTTGACAATTCTACACAGATAGAGCTCTCCGACGAGAAGACCCTCGGTGGCACCTTGGGTTGAGAGAACAGTGGCCAGAAGAGTCTCGTACTCGTAACGTTTTTCCATGGGCGAGGGGTACTGCTTTGCGGTCCATGGAAATGGTACACCGCGGAAAATCTTGTTGGCCGTAATCTTTAAGATCTCTACGTAAGCCGGGTAGAGGAGATACTTGTTCCGTGACAGAACCTCCAAGAGGCTCTTCATGGGGATGTACGGAAAATCTCCAGCGATCATCGTCTTCCTAGATCGAAAGTTAGCCCCCAGGTCAAGCGGATAGTAGGAGATACTTGCGTTAGTTCAAAGCCTGGACTGCCAGGACTGCCAGGACTTCCAGGTGTCCGAGTGGGGTCGGCGTATACGTTCTGTATACCTGCCAACATGTTCATGCCATCCGTGGAGCTTCTTTCGAGTGTAGTGATGACTTCGGTCTGCTCCTTTTTGTACTCCTCTCCCAAGCTCTGTCGCTCGAGGATGTGGTGAATGATTTGGTCGGCATTGTAGCCCAGAGAACTCATAATCGAGGAGAGATGCTTGAGGCAGATGTCGGGGAAACGACTCGTGACCCGCCGGACACAAGCCGCCTTGTCGGCATCAGACAGCTCACGCCCTTCCGTCTTCATTGTTCCTGATATCTGGTTAGTCTTCTTGGATAGATGCTAGATACCTGGAGACATGATATGAGAAGAGCGATGATTGCTTACAGAGCTGTCAACCGTCGAGAGCGTTCGACAAGCGCGTGTTCGTAGATAAAGGGAAGTGCTTTTGGGATGAGTGGTGTTGAGAGAGGTGAGATTACGGAAGGAAGGTTGTTGTGGTGACGGAAGATAAACAACAAACTCGAGTGTGCGAGGCCAAGCTGGGACTCACACCTAGCTTGGTTTTTTTTTTCTTCCAGTGTAGTGAGAAGCAGCAGAAGAGTGCTAGGCGGTAGGGTTTGGTGCCCGGGTCTAGAAGGTGATGGAAGTCTGAAGCTCGGGTGAGGAAGCCCTGACAGTGTTTGACAATAGGAGCAGTGTTCGTTGCCTCGTGGATGGCGAGCTGGCAGTGCCAACGGCCGACAGAGGGAACAGCGTATGCTGGGTGGGAGTGCCCTGAAATCAAATATGGAGAAATGTCAGGGCAAGAATTATCTAGGGGATAATAAGAAGATAAGGGCCGTTTTTAGACTGTAGAGAATAAGATGGTTGATCCTCGCATCGTGATAGACTCAAGTGAGGCGTACAATGACGCCCGAAAATAGATCGTGTGCGTGTCCTGCAAGACGAGGAGGGTCAAGTCCAACGAAGTCTCTCTCAGTGGCTTTTATACATATTCAGGAGCAGGAGTTTATTTACTGCGATGTGAAGCATTCTCGAGGACGCATCTTCAACGTGGATGCTCCCGAGTGCGCAAAGCAACTCGGTGATACCCAGGATAAAGGGGTGCAAAACGGGCGGCAGGTGCTCGAGGTATACAAGAGGAAACAACACCAAGCAGGAGGTGCTGCTCTTTATAGAGTACTACGGTCTCCATGATTGTGACGATAATGTTGGTTTGTTCTCGGTGTTGAACTGTAGCAAGGTACAGTAATTCTCCCCCCTCTCCCAAGACGTCGATCGATACAAATACGACCCCTATTATTTCCTTCCCTCCATCTTCTTCATTCATCTTCGCTTCACGTTGCACTCTTGGCACGGCAGGTATTCGTCAAATCGGTCGGTTTCGAAGGTCGAGAGAAGGCTGCTTCTTAAGAAGCCCGAATCGCTGAGCTACGGCGTGGGGTTGAGTCAGGGGGTGAACTGACAGTGGGAAAAAGAATCAAAATCAAGAAATTCCCTATGACGAACAATGCCGCAATAACGCACAGTCAGTATAAATGGTCAAATTTGAGTAGATGGGAAGCAAGAAAAGGTGGTGGTAATCTGGCGATGCCGCTGGAAATGCCCCGCGGTCAAGTCCACAACACACCCGCGCGCCAGGGACAAGGCGCACTGTTTCCAGGGCCAAACGGGGCCTCAGTCGCATTTCTGTCAATCTTGGATCTACCAGTGATCCATTCAGCAGCAGGTATTGACAACTCGAGAACCGGTCCAAGATTCATGGGGTAGACTGTGGGTGGAGTAAGGGGTATCTCTAGACTCCAGCTTCTGTCATGTTCGCAGGTAGTGTGACGAACAACACGCACGTATTTATCGACTCTAACCTCAGGCAGTCGAATACAAATGCCCCGAGATCTAATGCCACCAACAAGAAAAATCACCCGAAGGAGGCATGGATGAGTAGTGGACCTCCTACGACGGCAGCCCACCCTGAACATGACCCAAAACACCTTTCCAACACCCAAAGCAGCTCTATTCGTCGTCTTCAGATTCAGCATACGAATCTGCGATTTCGTCATTATCACCCTCGCCCTCGCCCTCGCCCTCTTCATTATACGAAACCACATTGCGCCCACTCCGCGTCGACCGTCGAGTTGCCGGTCCAGAAGAGACCTGCTTCTTCTCCACCTGTTTCCTTGGCCGCCCTCGAGACCTCCGGGCTGGCTGTGGCGGTTCAGAGTCTGCCTCAGATTCTACCTCGATCTCTGGCTGAGGTCGTGGAGCTTCAGGCTCTTGAGGCTCATAAGACTCTTTCTCAGCAGGCTCTGGATCGGCAGACTCTGGTTCAACAGGGTCTGGTTCAGCATCGACCTGCTCCAGTCCATCAACTTCCATCACCAGCCCACCGTCCTCCTCATCGTCCTCATCCACAGCAGGAAAGAAAGCAGAGGTATGATGCGCCGGCTCCTCAACCTCTTCCTCTTCCTCTTCATAACCTTCTGGCAGGAAACCACCGGCCATTTCTTCATCATGAACGTGCGGCTGCTTCGCGATACTCAGAGCATCTCGAGCATCTCGTGCATGCCCAAACACCGAGACCTGGTCGTCAATCTCTCCGTACTCTTGTCGAATCCTCTCCGCGATACGCATCCCCATGAGAAATCTACGCCATTGGGCCAATGCTGCCTTTCTCCGCTTCTCATCTTCCTTTCGTACGCGTTCCGCTTCGTCTTTCTCAAGCTCGACCATAACCGTTTCGTGGTTCTCTTCGGCAATGACGACGCCCTGGATGACTGGAACGGCCATCCGGTGGCCAAACTCAAAGTCTACGACTGCCTCGGCGTAGTCGATCTGTAGTCTTTTACAAACACGCATTGCGCCGCGGTAAGGAACATGTACTGCCCCCTGTGGACACATGTGCTCAACAAACAGGTCGATATTCCTGATTCCTTGTTAGTACCCCTGAAAAGAAAAGCGACACGAAGATTGCATACCCATATTCGTTCTTGGGAATAATGCCGTCCTTGATTGGCGGCGGAATGATCCAGTCAGTTTGTTCGTGACTGTATAGCCCTTGTAGAACCTTCTCTCCTGTGGCAGCCTCGGCCTCCATGATTTCGCGACGACGATTGATGGTTGCTGCGCGGTATGGAACTCTCTTGAGGGGCTGTTCCCCAGCAATTGGCGCCCTGCCTTGCTTGTGCCATGTCTCAGCGCTCTTCACATTCAAAACGTCGCTGCGAAGGAAGACATCTTCCTCTTCCATCTTGCCGCCCTTGCCCTTGCTCTTGAAGATCTTGACTGGCTTGGCCCCAACCTTGAGAGCCTCCTCACGCTTGAGATGTCGTTCCAGGACAAATTCCTTGGACTGCTTGTAGTATTGCAATGTCTCCTTGCCTTCCTTGACTTCTTTCTTCTCTGGCTTGGCAATCTTTAGGTCTGTGGCATCTTCCATCTCGTCGATTTCTGTGATTGGGTGTCTCTTGGTGCCGCGGCGGTACCCAGATATTGCAGTCTTGAACCAGTCAAACTTGTCGTACCGCTTCACCTTTCCGTGGCGGTTATAAATCGGAATCTTCTCTGGCGCCATTCTCACTCCCTTGGTACGCCCTGGAAGTACATTCCGCTTGAGGTATCTGACGGTAACATCCTTGGCTGTTCCATCTTGGGAGTGTCCAATAATATATGCCATGATCTGGCGAGCCTTGTCGGCTTTGGCTCCACGGGGCTCTAACGACTCGATGAGACCTCGACTTGTTGCGACAATGTTCCTGGCTATAGCATCAACGGGCAGGTATGTGTTAGTGACAGGGGAGAGGACCTCTGTCCAGTAGTGCGGATAGTCCATGTCTCGATCAAACTGTTTCGTGGGAACAGGTATATTTCGGGGGGTGGTTTCCATCTCAACCACTGACTCGTCATCGGTGTCCTTGTACTCAAGCTCCAGCTCATCAGAATCACTCACGATTTCTGTTTTGGGCTTTGACTTTTTGGCCGGCTTCTTTGCTTGTCCGCTTGTCGCTTTCGTAGTTGGCTTCGTCTCGCTCACACCCTTTGCTCCTTTCTTCTTGCTCGATGTCGATTTCTTCTGACCCGATTTGCCGTCCTTTTCGGGCTCGGCATCTTCAAACTTGTTCCAGCCAAATCCAAGAGTAGGGAGGTTCGCAACCATTCGTGCTTCCAAGCCCAATCCTCTGAGGAGGGCAGTGAAAAGCTGGGCGCCAACGTCTCGACTTCCCGTACAAGCTCGAGCACATTCCCGGAAAGCCTCCAGGTCTTCTATCTTCTCCCCAAATTGCTCGGGATCATGAGGCTCGGCCTTGTGAGCCTTTGTAAGCCGGTCCAGTCGCTCAAGAGACATGTATCCCCATTTCCTCAGGCCTGGTGCTGATACGCGGAATCTCTGCCTCCACCAGGATGTCAGTACCTGCATAAGTCGGAAGAGCGGATCTCCATGGCTCATGTCGACAGCCCCTTCTTCAAGCCTCTGTGCCTCGGCGCCCCAATCTCGTGATTGTTTGCCTTGAGCTTTCTTGCCCTTTTCTTTTGTCTTGGGGTTTTCCCTCGTCGTCTTCTTGGGAGGTGGCTTCTCAAGACCGCTGTTGCGCCTCCATCGGTCCACCTCATCCCATAATCTGGGTGGGAGATGAGATATCATAGTAGCCTGGACCTCGGGGTCGCATAGCCAAGAGTTCCGGACGGCGTTGTGCCATAGAAGTAATAAGACATGAACGCAATGTGTAGCATGTCTGACCTTTCTTTCTCGCTTTGATGGTCCCTTCTTGTCAAAGGCATTCGTCAGTGAGATCCGAGTATCTCGAGTGAGAGTCAACTCCAAATCTCCAGATGGTACTGGAGCATCCGGCGCTGGTATAGCTGGTGCCTCGACATCCTCGAACTCGATGTCCTCGTCTGTGGAGTCTTCCTCGTCTTTGTCCTCCGGATCCTTCGGCGGGACTACATCCTCGAATTCATCATCCGAAAGCGATGTCAAGGAGCTTTCATCATCATCGCTATCGTTATCCGCAAAACCGTGCAGAGCCGAATTCGAATTCTTTGACGACAGAGGTGTCGAAGTTGCATCTAGGTCGTCATATAAAGTTGCCTTGCGCCGAGATGAACCATCCTTGCTTTTTGCTGATTTTGATGGCCTCGACTCTCCTGATGGCGATGACTCGCGCAATCTCTTGCGCGGTACAACAGGAGGCATCCTATCTTTGGGATGTGAGTGGTTGCATTATTTGGCGTTCAGCGACAAAGAAAGTCAGGTACTGAGTACATCCGTCATAGATCGAGTCGCGAGATGGCACGAAAGCACGTGACTTAATTAGGGGAAATGCAATTAAGCGCAATGCTGATTGATAGGTACCTGCGCTCCTAGGTACCTATCCGTCGACTCAAATGGAATCCAAGAGTCCAACTAATTACACCATCAAATCAATCTATCTGCCGTGTTTAACTGCATGATATCTGATATCATAACTTCCATGCCCACAACGCCAGGCCATGCTTCTCTATCATAATATAAACTTCTCAAAATCAAGCTCACGCCTCAATCAAATCTGGCGTGGCAGGCCCAACGCCCCTTAACAAAACCACCGTGTTCCCGCTCTGTAGCGCCGTGCCAACCTTTTCATTGAACTCTAGGATTCTGCCGCCCTCAACGTGGAACACCCGTAACTTGTCCTTTTCGTCGGAGCTCTGGTTGTTGATGTTCTGCACCTGTAGACTCCTGGCTGCAGCGTCGAGGACCCGGCCTACCACCCAGTCCTTGTTGTAGAAGAATTCGCCCTTGGGGAACTTGGCCTTTGCCGTTTCTGCTTCGGCCTCCACGTAGATGTATACTCGCTTCTCCATAGGAACCTTGTCGTCGCCCTTGGCTGTCTTCTTGAGTTTGTTGACGGCGACTAGTCGGGCTGAAGCAGAGGTTGGCTTTGGCTTGGGGAGTGCCCGGCTTGCTTGCTCTTTCTTGGCCGTTCCCCAGGCGCGGAACCTATCAAATGCCGACTTTGTCTTTTGGGCAACGTCAAACTGTACTGGGCGTGCTCCGATAGGTACTAGGTTCTTGCAGTCGTGGTCCTCCCCTAGTCGGTGTTTCAGGCAGTAGTCTCGATTACAGGTCTGACAGTGTACCCCTGGCGTCAAGGAAGTTCCAATCGTCGTCTTGCATTCTGGCGACGCGCATGGCTTCTGAGAAACCTTATCCCTTAAAACCCTGCCCTGTCCGATGGAGGGCTGGGCCAGCTGCTTAAGCCGCTTGCGCTCTGCCCAGGCACCAGCATCTGTACATTTGTGCGAAGTCTCGGATCGGTGGTCGAGGCAAAAGGTCTTTCGGCAGGACTGGCAGAAGAAGGGGAGGAAGTCGAGCTGGTTGCAATATTCGTATTCGCAGTGCTTGCCGATCAGAGTGGCATCGTTCTTGTCGTCCATCTCGACGTAGCTCGTGTCTGGAGCTTCTGGTGTTGATGATGACGCCATGATGAAGGTATGCCGCGTTTAAAAGGTAAAGGCGATCGCGTGCAGTCTAGGCAGAGGTGTTGTCGCAAGTTTGGCTGGGAGGATGACAGATGTTAAGGAGGCGGCGAGGAAGCGTCTGGAAGGGTCCGTGTCTAGCCAAGGCTGGCGCCAGGATTACGAACGAGTGAGGAATCGCCACAGGTGAATCGTGTTTGAGGGAGTCGTAATGCGCTGACTCGGTGTAATGCGTATATGTGTTTGTAAGTAAGAAAAGTAACTCGTGACTTTTCTCGTCAGGAGGAGAATCGGAGGCCTGTTTAATGTGTTGGAGGCACAGCCACGCCCAAGACTTTGGATCCATGTATCCATCCGTCTTGGTAGATCGCGGGGTGATTTGCACCCCACTCAGAGCTGCACCTCAACCACCTGGACAACTCGTCAAGGCAGACAACGCTTGGTCTATTTCGAAGCGACTTTCGCATCGTCCATCTATTATGTTCTGTTATACATGGTACATAAATCATGAGTTGAGCGCCTTCTACCTCCGGTAACGCCTAGTTCAGTTTCCAGTGAACAACTTGTGTTACAATTCCTTTTCCTTGATTGGCTTCTTTGCCAATAGCTCCTCGCGGCCGGTTGCAGGCGCATTGCCGACTGCGCCCTTTCCGCCATACATCTCGAATCCCTTGTGGAATGCCCACTCAACTGCGTGCTCGACGGGTTCGTCAAACATGTAAGGGAGGAAGGGGACGACAGCGAGACCCAGGCCGATGGGGGCCCATGTTCGGATCATCTTGTTCTTCATGCCCTTCATGGCCCTACCAGAGTACCTCACAACGCTGTGAATCGTGAAAGCGGGCAAACCCATGCTAGCCACACTCTGGAAAATTGCGCGCTGCACCATGACGGTGCGGTAGTCTTCGAGAGGGGACACCTCGCCAGGCTTGACAATACGCGTCTCGATAGCAGGCAGACCTGTGATCTTTTCTTGCCGTTCCGTGAGCTGTATAGTCGGGTCGCGCACCCGCTGGTTGTGCCAGTAGGCCTTGTAGCCTTCATACGAGACGTCGCCGAGAAGGTACATCCAAGACACACCGTAGGCTCCGCGAACGAGGTTAGGGTGAGCTACCGGTCGGAAGGACTCGCCAATGTCAGAAGTGTAGGCGACATATCGATGCGCGGAGAGGAGGATGGTGCGAAGTCGCGCAGCATAAGCCGCATATCGAAGGTTTGAGTCTGTAGAATCAGAGGCACTATATCCAGTCAACAAGTGTCCAATCCATCGAACACGAACAACATACTAGCCCTCGGTAATCACGTTCATGTCTTGGCCCGCATGGTCGACGAACCGCTGCAGCGTCCTGGGGAGCTGCTCTGTCGCGGGGAGTTTTTCGGCAATTGATTCCTTGACCTGAGACGTCTCCTTCTTCTCCTCCGACTTGGAATTTTGGGATTTTCCCCACCAAAGCATCGCAAGAGACGAGAATTCTGAGGGTTGCTTGAATGGAAGAAAAAGGTCAACTTTGGAACCGGCTGCGCGGAAGTCGCTTACATTTTGAGTACCGACCCGCCACTACCTACCGATGCAGGAAAATCCCGGTTGGTGCAATACGTCACTATCCGCTCTAGACTTGACCGGATTGATAAGAGCTTGATCGCTATCGGTCCGTACAAGGAGACACAAGTTGCGAGCTCAATCGCTGAGTCCCAATACTTACCTACGCTACACATGTAAACTGGATGTTAAACCTGTATATGCATAGCAATACAACGGCTCAATTTTCTATCTGTGCTTCCAGCTGGCCCAGGTTGTTTTTGGTAGACGGAGCTTAGAAAGAGATACCTACGGTAAGAACTTCTGGTGGGGATGCTCGGCCCTCCATGGATCCAGCAAGTTAACTAGCCAGTCAAGAGCTTACATCCTACTTCCCTAATTATACCTTGCATCCGCTCCAGTCAGTTTCTGTGATCCTCAGCAATGCCTTCTTCAAATAAAATGTTCGCCTGGCTCCATAGCGAAAACCCACAAGGGGAGTTTGTGATTCAGCCAGTTCCCTGTGTCAGGAACAGAAGTGACTTCATTGGTGTTTCCCATGACAACTCCCTCATCAGGGGAGGGGTTGTAATAAGAATAGGATTAGCTGAGGCTCTAGATGTTGTTCATCGTAGAGTTATGAGGTACATCGTATTCTATATTACCCGAACATCCCACCGCCTCCGAGTTTACGGCACTCTAGAGGAATTGGTTTCATATTAAAGATCTCGAAAATGTTTTAAGCTTGATATACTCAGCCTGACCCTCTTTTCTTAAGTTCGGTCTAGAATAACGAGTCCATTCAGTCTCGCCTCAGGTGATTCTGGGTCTGAGCTCGAGGAATTCGAGATCTTTATATTTTGCCACGTCTTGTTTAGACATAGCCATACGTACAACATCTTATTTGTCTAATGCCTTGTCCTAATTTCTTCACATGATACGATGCTCGATGCCCAGTTTGTTGCCGTTTGATATTCACCATCTTACCACCCCTCTCCGTACTTGACTTACTGACAGACCAGTGATGATGACTAGAAACACTGTTCTTCCTCTCTACATCCTTCCGCAATGCCTGTCCCATGGACAAACAAAAATAACCCTCAAGGACCCTGCCAGAATTCCACCCAGGCTTCTGCGCACATCTCTTTAACCTCCTCTAAATAGTCACCAAACTTAATGGCCCTGACGTCTCCCTCAGCGTCCTGCGCCGTCATAAGGCCGGCCGTGATCCCCTTCCACCCTTCCACCGGCAGCTTCAGATATGTGTGGTTCCGGCCACAGGGCGTCATATTCTGCGCTTCCTTTCCGCGGTCGGCCGTCCGCCGCGACGCGTGACAGGTCATACACAAGAAAGTGTCGCATTCGATGCACATGTACGCTGTCCGGCCACCCCACCAACGATAACTTTCCCTGGGGTTGCAGGCGAAGCCTTTGCATGGCACCCCTTCAAATCCAGCTGTCTGGAATAGCTCATTCAGATCTCCCTCGTCCTCTGGAGGAGTAACGCCATCGCTGTTATTGCCATTGCTGCTTTCGCCATCATCGTCGTCGTCGTCGTCGTCGTCTTCCTCCTCCCCGTTGCCCACGTCACTGGATTCGCCACCAAAAACTGTGACTGCTGGGTCCAGTTGCGAGAATGTGGCCGAGCCCAGCACCCTAGCCGCCCAGAGTAGCCTTGGCCCTACAGCTGCACCAGACACGGTCTGGCTAAGGAAAGCCAGCACCCTGGCCAGCGTTGATAGACAATAGGAGTCGTTCCACGATGCGTCGTCGGACAATCCCTTGAAGCATGCGTCAATGGCCTCCTTCAACCAGAACTGAAAGTCGGTCGCCGGGCCCATTTTCCTCGCCATGCGCGCCGTGATCAGATAATAGCGCTGTAAGACGATCTTCACATTGTAATCGGGAAGGCTCAGTAAGAGCGGCCTCTCCATCAGGTCCTTGGCAGATTGAAAGAGCTTCGCCTTGGACTCGGGGTCTACCGCCTGGTGGAAAAGTGCCTCCAGCGTCCTTCCCTGGTCCAAGACCGCATCAAGTACTGTGAAGACCGGTTCTGCATTCGTGAGCATGTACGGGTCCCTGGTGCTACGCCGGCTGTCGAGCACCTCGTCCAGCAGCCGCCGGGCGCTCTCCAGGTCGCTGCACACAGTCCTCTGGATCGCAGCCAGCTCGCACCGCATGGGTGCGCCGGCGTCCACATTGTCCAGGCAGCGGATCACCTTTTCGTAAATGTCGACCAGTAGCGCGGCCTTGCCCGTATGCGAGGCGGCCTTGCGGAGGAGATCGAGGCTGCGTCCGTCTTCATAGATCCAGGTCAGGTATGTTACTTGATCGGACAGCTTCCAGCACTGGATCGCGGCCAGTAAATCTGAGTACTGGTCTACTCTGTCAAACAGACCCACCTCCTCCGTGAGGATATCGCCTGGCGTCAGTCCCTCCGGGTCGCTAGCCTTGGCCGCAACGTAGGACGCTGCCGCAGCGGCAGTGTTGCCCATAGACCGTTCGATGCGTGCCAGGGTGACATAAGTCCGCCGCCAGAGCGAAGGCGCAACATCACTTCCCTCCGCCTGCTGCTCTCCGAGACACCCAGTGATGGTTCTGTGGGCCGCCGTGCCCTCGCCCATTTTGAGCTGGATGCGAGCCAGAAGCTCTGATGCTCTCAGCTTCTCCTCCGGTGTGCCAGACTTTTCCAGCGCCATGTGGGCGGACTGGTAAGAAAATTGGTTGTGTTTGTAGCTGGAGAGAAGCTCGGCCATCACGCAGTGTGCAGTAGAGTCCATCTTAGGCTTCGAGAGAAAGCCTGGGATCCCGAGCAGAACATACTTCAGCGGCAGCCTTCGCGAAACTTGCCCGTCCAGGTTGATTTGGACATCATACTCTTTCGAAGCCTGCTTAATAACTCTTTCATATAGTCCAGCCTGTCGCAATGTTATTCATCAGGCCAAGGGAGGGGGGGTCACGGCATACGACATAAATCGCCTCAGAGGCAGCAGCGTAAGCTTTCTTAGCCGATACCAGATCTGAGGAGAGAAGCATAGCGCCCAAGTTGCCGTTCATCAGGTAGCCTATAACCCTTTTCGGAACCTCGAATACTTTATCCCACCATTTACGCTCGTTGGGCGCAAGTTGGGCCAGGAGATGACCATCTGCGGTAGCAGTTCTCTTCCATTTCCACAGTTTCTTCAAGAGAGACTTGTAAGGAATACTACCTTCCTGGTGTAGAACCATCTCAGCATAGCCATTTTGCGACGAGATAAGAGCGACAAAGGCTTCCATCACAGCCTTGTTCTCGGCGAGCGTGCTGTTTTCAGGCTCGATCTCGAGCCAGTAAAACAGGACATCGCAGACGATGCACTTCTGCAGGCCTGGTGCCAGCTTGTTAAACGCCTCCTTCTCATCGGGGTGCACCAACTGGGCAGAAACTAGGAACATGTCCCTAAATGCCTGCGCGCTCGTCTTACGGAGCTCTAAGCATCCGGTCGTTTCCTGCCTGTCGTGGTTCTCGCTGTGGGTGTCCCATCTAAAGAAAGACCTCATCTGGCGGACTTGGAAGTTAACCGGGAGTGCGCCGTCGTTGAATTGCTCTTCTAGATAGTCGCTACCGAACTTGTTCGGGTCCAGCAAGTCCGGTAGCGTCCACAACCTCCTTTCTCCTTCATTTCGTACCTCCGCTGATGCCGGATCTTTGTCTTCTTCCTCTTCCGCTGGCGCTCTCTGGTGGCCTATGCGAAGAAACTTGGAGAATGGCTGTGGTATATCCTCTATGACGAAGCTGCTGTCTTTTGTGACGAACCGTAGCAGAGACGTGATGTCGTCGAGAGTCAGGGGGGAAAATGAGAAGGAGATCCACTGCAGGAGCGTCGCAACAGCGCCACGATTCTCGGCGGTCGTGCGTTGGTAGCATTCATCTACCATTCTCTCATAGAGTTCATCGATGTCCACTGGCGCTGGTTTCTTCATGTCCTGCAACACCGCTCCCTCACGGGCCAGTATGTTATACCGGTGAAGCAGGTGTTCTGCATACAGCATGTCTGACAGGATGGGTTAGAAAAGGGAGAGATGAGCAGAGAGAGGGGAAGACAGGATTGATGACAAAGGGAAAGGGGGGAAGAACTCTGTTCTGTTTCATAGACTCACTCGGTGCTACTTCCTCAACCTTCTCCGCAATCCTCTGCTTCACATAGCGACTGAACTTCTTCAGGCCATCGAGTCCGTTTACACGATCCCACGCCAAAGCTCTGATGTCCGGCAGTTGCTTCTGCTTATCCATGACAACTTGAAAAGCCCTTTCACCACTGATCTTTAACGCACCGGACCGGAACGTGAAGCAAACATGGATTCGTAGTCCCCTATCCAGAACAGAGGTAAGAAACTCAGCGGAAGAGTCCATCTCGTCCTGTTCCAGTTCGTCGAGGCCATCAAAAACAAGAAAGAGACGTCGCTTCGACTCGCGATCAAACACCGGCGCAATGAGCTTGTCCAGCAGTTCTTTCCACTCGGTAACGTCAACGTAGTCGCTCAGGGCTTCCCGACCACAGAGGTTCTTATGGATTAGCTCACAAGCACCAGGGCTTTGTTCAGACACCTGGTATACGACCGAGGCGACAGCCTTGTTGAAGTCAGCCAGGCTCTTCCGGTCGCCCC
This sequence comes from Ascodesmis sphaerospora, assembly GCA_027569015.1. Classification (NCBI taxonomy): domain Eukaryota; kingdom Fungi; phylum Ascomycota; class Pezizomycetes; order Pezizales; family Ascodesmidaceae; genus Ascodesmis; species Ascodesmis sphaerospora. The sequence continues at coordinate 459,622 of JAPPUR010000003.1, forward strand.
TAAAATAAAAGTGCGCCACGTAGTTGTTGTCTTTGCCATCAGGGTCTCCCCGGAGCTTCGAACACAGATGGTCGTAGATAGCGGCTGCGAGATGGCCCTTCCCAGTCCCAGGCTCCCCAGTAACGGACAGAAAGGGAGACCGCGTCTCGTCATGCTGAATAAAGAGCCAGTCCGCCCATGCCTTCTCGGCAAAGAACCACGTACACGTACCAGGCACCATAGTCTCCTTGAGGATATGGTACTCTGTAACTCTGGCTTCCACGTTTTCGAGATAGGAGCGGATGAGTTGGGTCATGGGCTTCAAGGCCGCGAGTTGCGGGGACTCCTCCATCCTCTTCCCCCTGCCCTGGCCGGCCTCGCCGTAGTCTCTTTTTCGCAGCCCTGCCGCAACCAACTTGAGTACCTCACTAACATCGGCTTCGATGGTGTCCAGCTGATCTTTCTGTTCTTTGAGCGCTTGCGAATGGTGCTCCTGATTCTGCTGCAGCTCTTCATCCATCTTCTGCAGATTTTCATTCATCTCCTGCAGACTCTCCTGCGTATTCTCCGTGTTTCTCAAGATGGCGTCACCGGTGGCTTCCCTCAGACGGTCGAGTGCCTTGTCCATGTGCCCCCGCGCCTCTTTGAGATCGCCGTCTTCTCCCTTTAAAACCGCGGAAGCCCATTTCTCTGCAATGATGAACATGCTTTCGTGTTGTAGGAAAGAAGAAAGGGGTTATCTTACTAAATCTGCCAAGCTCGATATACTTGGTTGCGATGCCGCTCATGGACAGAAAAGCAGTAAACACATCCATCAGACAGTTGTGGTAAGGCTTTGACCTCGGTATCCTCTTCTCGAGGATAACGATACGACCAAGAAAGCTGTTCATATCTTCAAAGAAGTCGACGATCATATCAAAGTCACTCGAAACGTCGTGGCATGCCTACATCGCGACCTCTAAGACCCCGTGGCTAGGAAGGGAAGAGTATGTACTCACAGTGATCAAACAAGTCAACGCTGCACCAATAGCCGCAGACGGGGGAAAGGCCGTTGAGGCTGCCGTGGCAAGCTGCTGCGTGCCCCGTTTGATAAATTCTAGGTTGTCTTTGAAGAGCGATCGCAGCTTGTCGACCTTATTCTTGCTGTGGCGGAATTTTCGAAACTTCTCCATCTCTTTGGAGCCAAAAGCAGCGATATCCTTTACATTGCCATATTTTGCTTGTAGGTTAGTGCCGACACTTCTTTGGTAGTCCAGAAGGGCCTCTTTCCATAGGTCCACCAGGTCGCGCCTATCCTGCTTCAGCTCTTCCCAGAGAACGTCATTCAGACTGTTGCGTGCTTGAGCACTTTTAGACAAAGCGGCGGCCATGGCGGTAACGCGGGAGGCGGTTAGATCGTCTCTTGCCTGGCGATGCTATCCTAGGTATCATACTATGTGGTTGGGCAGCGGAAGGCATTTATTCTGGAGTTTCGGGGTGAGATTGCGGCTGAAAATATCAGGCATGAATGCATGACTGTAGATACTTGGCATCCATTCCAGGTGGACGTTGCCCTTCTGGGTTTACATAACTGAAGTAGGCTTATTAATTCCCAATACCTAGCATATCTAGCAGAAAATCGTGCACCGGGACATTATTAGTGGTAAAGTTGAATCCATACATTAGTTGCGAGTAAATGTAGCTCTTTCGGCCTCAAAATACCTAGATCACATTGAGCTCGCAGGAAGTTACTGGATCAATACTGATTAACAAAGAGTTCTCTAGATGCCCCCTTACTTGAAAAAGCTCAGCTTATACAGGCACGAGCCCGAAAGGTTTCAAGCCTCTATTAGCAAATAAGAGACAACTGAGATGAACTTCGGTGTTTCTATGGTGATTTGGATGGCGTTGCTGGGAGAAAGGACGTACCGACAGTCGGAGTCAAGATCCGATCGATCCCGATAACCGATTTCTCCGATGTATAACCGCCGGGTCCGAACTCGTCCATTTTGGGGCCTGCAATTCCAGGCAAGCACGACGGAGGTCCGAATTCTCGAAGCGCAGCTCGGCAAAGCCTCCATCTCAACGAGCGACACCTTAAACATCCACCCATTGCCCTCCGTCCACCACCCAATTCGCCCATCCCGGTCTCATCCACTCATTCACAATGGCTGGCGTCGCTTACTACACCATTGCCGGCAAGCAGGTCGGCGGTCACTACGTTGGTCCTCCCTCAATTGGAATCCCCCGCCAGAAATCCTCCGAGAAACTGACCTCGAATCTCTTCCGCAGCTGGCCATGGCCTGGTTGGCCACCATGTTCGGCGGTGTCAAGTATGCCATGTCTGGCAGCTCCAGCAAGCCCAGCGCCACCGCCGCTCCCCCGATCAACGCCTCCAGCTCCGACGAGGCCGACTTCATCAAGTGCGCGAATTCAGCTTCAGGTCCGATGACGATTCCCTCGGCTAACCGGATTGCAGGAACTTCCTCGACCAGCAGGACAAGAAGAACTAAGCGGCCGGAGAAAGGACGACGGTCTTGCGGTTTTGCGGATGCGGTGTATATTTACCAGTCATGGAGACATGAGCTGTTCATCGAGCCGGACAGCCGATTTCAGATACCAACAAAAGCCGAGTCAGCCATTGGCGGAATAACGATGTCAGAATTTCCATCAGCTTCATTGCAGTGACTTCGAGAATGTGTCTACCCGATAATATCCCATCGCCAATGTCAGACAGTTTGCGTTGTGCTCCAGATTGTTCTCGGTTCAAGGGCGGATTCGGCGACCAGTGGAACCGGAGGCTTGAAGAACACAACACAACACCCAGTGACCTCTTCCCAGTGCCTAATGGCACTCCAAGCAAGTCAAGAAGAACCTCTGAAACATGACAGGATTGAATCATATGGTCAACTGGGATGATTAAATCACGACAGCCCCGGATATGGATTGACGAATTCTGACACAATGGCAAGACTGCAGCCTACGCTACCAAGTGGCAGCTTAGCTTTCTCCCAGTAATCCAATTTCCAATCTCCCCTCGAAATACGAGCATCAGCAAGGCGAATGACCCCCTAAGCTTCATCAGCCTTTCATCCGACACCAGCATCAGCCTAAAGAAACGCTTGGCCAACTTACGGGCTGTGAATCTGATCCTCCTGGTAGAGTAATATCTAAGATGCCTTGATCATGTCGGCCGCGTAGTCTCCGCCACGGACCAATTGGTCACTCCGGTCTGGAACAGGCAGACCCAAAACCATCCTTCGAGGGGGCGAAGATGCTGAACAGCCCTTGGTTGATATGTGATAATGCCGCAATCGTGTGGGCAACAAGCGAACCTATTTTTAAGGCTGCGTAACTAAGTCACCCGCAAGAGACGGTGACTCCGTATCGTCGACTAGCAGGGTTCATCCAGTTAAACACCATCTTTCTCATTTGGATCAGGTGGTGAAGAGATCTGTAGCACCAATACCACCAGATAGTGATGATTATATGCCAGCATATTAAAAGGCACACAGTTAGCTATACCTGTTCCATATGAGCGACACCCGTCTGAATATAGCCGTCATTGCGAATTGTTAGATCAGAGCAGAGATCCCTTTCCACAAGCTTAGTAGCTTGTAGATTCAATCTCTTTAGCCCTAAGATATGAAAAATAAAGAGAAAAACCCCCCATGCTTAGATTCCTGCCAAGAAGGTCGGCGGGACAGAAGAATTGGTGCTTGACGATGAGCTCTTGAAGCACCTAGCTCTAGAGGCACATGGGCAAGGTGGGAACTAGGAACCGCGAGTCGACTACCCCAGTCAAATTAGAGGATATTGGCTATCATTCAAGGAATGGACTTAATTTCAGACTTGCCATAGCTATCCGTAGCCTATTCTAAATGAACTTGGCATGTGTCTCTTGGTTGCTGTCAGGGTAGTTGGTAAAGCAGCCGAGCGACGTAGGCCCAGCGAGCTTGAACGGTTTTCACGTAAGCATTCTTTACTGAGCACATATTCATACGCTCTTCGAGGATTTTTGAGCCCAAAAGACGTACGTTTTTCTTTCCTCTGCCCTCACTTGTCAGTTATGAGTCTGGTGAACCATGACCTTGTCTTCCTGGTTCTTGGCCACCCTATACGTCGTGTCATGTATAGCCTCAGGAACCAATTATAACATTCCAAGGAAGATGAGAGTGTCTCCTTTGCTGCTAATTTTCGCGACAATCAACAAAATCCGTACTGCTAGTAGAAACGTCTATCAAGGTCTACCATTACCATATCAACGCTCCTTTGGTTGGCCAACTCCTCTGGTCGGGCGTCATAGAAATGAGCATCACCCATTATGATCACACGAAGCGCAGTGATGAGAATATCATAGCAGGAGAAACGGTTCCAAGGGAAGATATGCTTGCATTCAGATCCCAAAACATCTTTCATCTTGCGGAGGAGTAGGGGATATTTTGTCCTCTAACTTCGACGTCTACCCCATAGCGATATCGTTCTATGAGATGGCCGCATGAAACAACACATTCCTAAGCAAGGGAGAATGTGGAGAGATGGTTCAATCTATGGTCTAGAACCTGGTTAATAAAGCCACTACTAATAGTGTCATCCGTTTCATGCGGGTCTAGTTTCTTGCTGACGATCCCCTCAAGGACCACACACACCAGTTGTTGAATAGATCTACTAATATAAGGCCTTTTATTACCCCCATGCCTTGAACTCCTGATACAATGCTTATTCTTTAGTAAAGTGAAAACAGTCAGCCACATACTCCAGAGATGCTTGTCCTGTCCGACCAAGTTGCCAGATCCTCAGCGCCGTCATGACAACCATGGTGCCCCATCGCTCTCCCAGGTTCTCGTAGCCGCCTTCGAATTCGATTCTACACGTCTTCCATGCTGCTTCCTTCCACGACGCCGTCGCGAGGTACCCTTCTTGGCCCGGTAACGATTCCCCAACACGATACAATCTGAATTGGTGGGGATATTTGGGGTCGGTTATCACATCCGCTGAAACCATTCGCCATTCAAACTCCTCGCGCAAATAAGACGTCCCTTGAACCGTTTCTCGCTTTGTCTCGATCTCCCATGTGAAATGGACCACCTCTTCGTTTTCCGCTAGCCCAGTATACATAATCTCTGTTACGACCTTGGCTTCGTCCTCCAGCCAAGGCGGCGCAGAGACATTGACAACGCTCTCCAGGTTGCTAGGTTGGTCGCAGGAATCCCGTAACGCATCTCCAGCGGCCGCCAGTATGGGGTCCTTGCCGCTGGTTCCGTTATGTAGCATCAGGCAGGGTCCGGCGCCTGGCCCACGGCCAAGCATACCAGAGTACTCTGAGACGGCAAACATCTTTGGGGTAGCTTCATCACCGATAAAGAAGATCCGCCACTTGTTCCACTGCCAGGAAACCTTGAGCATGCGCGGTATAGGACGGTAGGGCGTCCTGACACACTCGCTCACAAGGGTCTGGCTTGAGGACATTTGAGAGCCGGTGTCGGCCCTGGAGGCGCTTGGGGCCAGTGATGAGACGGCCGTGGAAGAGCCAGAGGCTATTCCTCCATGGTAGGGTGGTGGGGGATCATCCTGACTGCCAGCATAAGTGGACGCGTCCAGGCTTGCCAGCTCGGCGTTGTTCATGATGAGGGAGGCCTTGGCTTGGCCAGAGATTGGGGGAGGCTATAAGGTGAAAAGAACAGGCGTTTCGTCGCGGCTGCTCCCAAAACACTGGCTTATTTGACATCCATCATGCTGAAGGGAGGAGATGAGGACGGAGGAATGAATGTGTAAGGGGCAAGATGCTGACGAACTGGAGCCAAAGCATGCTCTCCCGTGCGTCCTGTAGGTGCTAAAGATTAGGTGCTTAGACCACCCGCATTTAGGGGCGTCGGCCACTCGGAATAGCGTGTTCAGCGCGGGGAACAGTCTGCCCGGCGATCCGGGCTACGGTGGAATCTTCCCCTAGAGCCTCGCGGGGTCGCCGGTCGCCGTTGGCTCCCAATCGAGGCAATGGATCGACATGATCCCGGGTGTCTGGTCTGTCCAGGGATAAGCTCATCTCGTGTAGAGCGATAAGCTCTCCACTGTGCACTCCTTCGCGTGGTAACGTTACTGGCGAATCCCGAGCCCCTGGGACGACCTCGGTGTCTCAAATGAGCTTCTTTCGTTAGGCTATCGCCTATCTTTCATGGATCTAGTAATGTGTAAACCAAATTGATCAAGGTTAAACATTAGTTTCTTCATATTAGACCCGAGTAGGACGAATTGGTTGAGATATTAAGCTACACGGCTGTCAGAGACTCAGAGTGGCTTGGGTAAGATTGCTGACCCGAGTGAGCGATCTTGACCACATATGATTGGCCACACCGTACCTTTTTCACTTGCCTAGCACACCCAGACCAAGAAACATACTGCAGGTTAGCAACTAGGCCTTTTCCTGGCTATGGAGACATAACTTGGGGTAAAATATATAAAGAAAAGGATAAAATAAATGAATCATACTCTAGATTCTACTAATAATAATCAATCTGTCCATCAACTTTAGAATATCATATTCCAGATTGCTGCATACCCGACATCAAGGGCAAGATGCCGTCACACAACAGCGTTGTAACATAGTCTGGCTAACCTAGAGCTCCAAGGCAACTTGCAATTCAGACAACTCATGGCCACGACTGATGACACTCAACGCGTTTTCTGTAAGTATTCCTACATGATAATTTGTTTCTACTGATAACATAATAAGAGGATCAGTCAGAAAGACATGAATCAATGTGGCCGACTCCGCTCTCATGCATTTTAATGAAGCCGCTGTCAAATAATAGACGATGTCACACAACCTCACATCAGTGCCATTCTTGGCATCCATAATAGTGGATGTAAGAATATTCTTTCATGCTTCTAGTTAGCATTCTAAAATCTCACAACGCATTACAGAAACCTTGGTCGCAATGCCTCTTCCCGCTGTCGCAAACAGGTTACAGCTAGGCAGTCTTCTTCTGACTCTGGCTGCCATAAATGGCCTTCTTAAGATTAGGGACTCCCATTGCCCACAAGACGAGATCCTAGCACTTGTTAGTAGTTTTCTCACACCAGCCACTGGAGATCCTACTGTCGCAGTGTTCCATAGAACCTTGGATGCCAACCAGGTGACGAATGCGCCGTGGCCAACCCATTGAGATGTGGTCGGAGATGTCCTTAGCACGTTATCAATCACGCTTCGCGCATACTCCTCGGGAGGTGCTACATGGTATTAGTGAGCGAATTCCCGAGATGGAGGATCACTGACTCGGTTGTAGGGTCGTATTGGCCTCACCCTTCATCCATGGACCAAGTGCTTCCCGGCCTGGATAGTAGGGTGATGTTTCAGGGAGCTCTGTTCCCTCTGCATGTGCAAAGAAGCCAGTCTTGATTCCTCCGGTAACCACCTGCATATGCTTAGCTCGGCTCGAAACCTTAAGTAAAGAAGCTTACATGCACCACTTTTACATCAAAGGGGGCAAACTCAACGCGCATCTGTCGTGAAAGATGCTCTAGCGCCGCCTTGCTGATATTGTAGATGCCCTCGAACGGGATTGGGAGTCTTCCAGCCACTGAGCCAATGTTGACGATGGTTCCTTTGGAAGCAATCAGCATAGGGCTGAATGCCTGGGTCAATTCCAAGACGGCCCATATGTTGACATCGAACATGGCTTTGGCTGGGGTCATGTCTGCGTCTAGTAAGGACGCCATATAACCTGAAGACGATCAACATTTATTTCTGAATGTGGTATTAGTGGATAAAACGAACCAACACCCGAATTGTTAATAAGGATATCCAGTTTTCCTTCTGTGGCCTCAGTCACTTTCTCAACGGCCTTCTTGATCGAGTCCGAGTCTGTCACCTCAAGCAACACAATATCCAGGCCCATCTCCTTGAGATGCTCAACCTTTGTAGGGCTTCGGGCCGTCGCAAAGACTCGGAATCCTCTGCTGTGGAGTTCTCGGGCAAGGTAGTCTCCGATGCCACCCTTGCTAGTGCCCGTTACGAGGGCCGTCTTTTGGGAAGACATTGTTGCAGATCGCTGCAAATCTATGCAAGAGATGGTTGAAGCAGTAGGCTATCAGCCCTGTGAGAGACTGTGGGCCAAGATTTTCCTTTAGAGAATGAGAGACGAGTTTCCATCGCTCGAGGGCAGAGGAATGCAAGTTATTTACACACGCATTCCATATCCACAGGTCAGGGATTTAGGGGCTGCGCCAACACATGAGCAGGGAACCCCGCTAGAAACGACTTGCCAGTCTTCCCGAATGGTTGCATTTTTGTCTCGGGAAGCTCAGAAATACAGGGTTTTGACTATGCCTGGGGGCCTAGGACATATACGGTCACCAATGCGGGTTGACCGGATTGGCTGCGACGCTCGACGACATGGTTCGAGTTCGATCCTACCAGGCAAATATTTTGCGAGCAAGTCCGTGTCACTCGTGCAGCGATTGGAAGGAGAATGGACAAGTCATCTCCTGACCAAGTACATATTTGTTTGTATCCAAGGGAGGGCTTCATATGTGATCCTTGCAGAAGCTAGTCTCTTGCAGAAACGGTTAGGTATGTACCGAGGGTTTACCATCAATGGGACATGTGCTATTATCTGCATACGCAAATATATCATTCGATCACATCAATTGGAAAAAAGAATGTCTTTTCTTGACCAACCCTCAAATGATGCTTCTTTTGTTTTCGTAGACTTGGCCATCACCTACCATGTCACCTTGCACCGGCAGCCACGATCTCAGCTCATGGTGGTCGCTATTATGTGCTGACATAATGCAACCTGCCGAATTGCATTTGGTAGGTCACGTGCTCCAGAGCTCCTCCCCCGCCATTGACATCTCGCTCGCTGGCCATCTATCTCCCTTAATCGAAACATGCCACCACTTTCGATTAAAAGAGCTTCTCTGAGCATCCAGGAAATCGCCGTTCTTAGTCGCATCCACATGTCGGCTACCGACCTGGACCCGGGGCTCGCTCCCGCCCCCGACCTCTCGCCCGTCTCCCAGGTTGCGCAGGTTGGTACTGTCGACCACCTCGAGGCCGTTGCGCAGGTCGCGACGACGCCCAAGGAGAGGCATTCCCTCACCCTCGACCAACGTCGCGCCCTGCGCCGCTGGGCTAACGGACAGACCATCCGTCCTTCTCACAAGGCCTGCATAGAGTGGTTCTACTCGCAGTACGGCCAGCAGATCAGCCAGTCCACCGTCTCACATTCGCTGTCGCCAAAGTACTCGCGTCTAGATAGTGACAATCCCCAGCTGTCTGGCTCGCGGCTACGATACGGAAATTGGCCCGACGTCGAGAAGCTCGTTCTCATCTGGTACCAGCAAGTACAGGCATCTGGTCGCCAGCCTACCAACGAAGAACTGGGCGAGAAGGCCAAGTCCATCTTCAACCAGCTTCCGCGATACAAGGATGAGAACCCGCCCGAGTTTTCTCCCGGCTGGATTCACCGATTCAAGAAACGTTACGGCCTCTTGATCCGAAGGCAGCGCCGCCACGGCGACGGAGGTATGAACCCGGCTGAAGACATCGCGTACCTGGCGGACTGCATTCCCCGCTTCATGAACATTGCATCCGATACCAGCCCAGCCGCCATTCGAGAGGAAGTTCTTCGTGTTGTCGGCATCGAGCCTAGCCTCAACACGTGTGCGCTTGCTCGCGACGAGATCGTTCGGAGAATTACCAGCCCTCAACCACCACCACCGCCTCCTCCGATGGTTGCTCCCGACCCGCCCTCTATACCTCCACCACAGCCGGACCAGCCCATCTACGCAGACGATGATCCCGAGGTGGTGCTGCAGAATGCGCTGCGCCAGCTTCAACAGGAAGAACAGGCTGCCGAGGAGCAGGCTGCGGCGGTACGCGAGGAGCGTGAACGAGCGGAGAGAGCCGGACTCCCACCACCCGGCATCATCACAACACCTGGTGGGCGCGCCTCGTCTGTTCATCGCTACACATCGACACCAGCCCACGACCTGAGCACCGACCTTACTCTGACCCCGATAAATTCGGAGGGACCGATTGCGCGTGATGATCGACCAGTGCGTTGCCCTTTCTGCGTCAACCAACGGATGCTGCGATCTATCAAGGAGGCCGTCGAGCACCTGTCTACGCACGTTGTTGTTTGATGAATGCTTCATGTTGGGCACATACTTAGGGGATTTGTTGTATTGGAGGCCTTGAGTCGATGTTCAAGGCCCAGGAGTTGAAACGGATGCCTTAGGGGGAGTTTGCGGTAACACTCACGAATGTACGGATATACCTTTGCTTTTAATGACGGATAACTGTTTTAATACCAATACCTCGTTTAACGCGATCTTCTACATTCTTCCCTTCTCTGTTGTGAAATATGCAGTTGATATTGTCTACGGTACCTAATCACATCGCGCCTGATCTAGTTATAACAACCCGCTCGCTTTCAACGCCTTCATAACCGCATCGTTTTCCTTCTCCGCTTTGGTCTTGTGCTTCTTATGGTCTCCTGGATTGATATAGTTGATCCAGAACTTGAGGCCCTCGAGCCCCTCCTCACGACACAGCTCTCCTCGCTCCTCTGCCATGAGCAGCTCTTCCTCAGCAACACCGAGACTCCAGCCGAAGCGCTCGGCAGCTTCTTGAGCAGTCACACCTCGACCAAACACTTGCCAGTCCCAGGGCACCTCGCGATCTGGAGGAAACTCGTGTAGGTCTTGTAGCCATGCAATGATGGCCCTGACGGTGGTCCCGTCCGTGCGGTCACGGCTCTGGACCACCATGACGCCACTACGAAAGGTACGCAGACGGACAGGTAGCTTGAGCTTGCTCCAAAGCCTGGCGGCTTTCTCAAAGTCCGCCGGGCTGACGAGTTCAACGCCGCCGCGGGCTCTGTTGAACATGGCCCACAAGTCGACGAGCGTGATGATGCCGCCTGCTTTTTTGAGGACGCCCCTCGAGTCATCAGTGAGAAACTCTGCCAAGTTTCTTGACAGTTCTGACAGATAGAGAGACTCAGAGCTGCCGCCACCAACAATGTCCTTTGTTGTTATGAGGCCCAGCTGACTTGCCGACTCCGCCAAGATGGCGTTTTCCTCGGCCGATGCGTTTCCCTGGCCATTATTTGTCTGCCTTGCGAAACGCTCGGCGAGGGCAATCACCTCCTTGGCGGATGACATGAGGGCCTCTAAATCCTCAAAGGCGCTGCCGATCAGCAGTTCGTTGTTCTTTCGCATATTCAGGCCCAACTGTTCGAGGCCAGCAATGCCCACCCCCTTTGTTCTTCCTGCTGATGCAGTTCCCGAGTCAGGACTGGCTGCTTCATCCGCCATCTGATTGCTCTTTGGAGCCGGAGGCGCATCCTGGAGCAGCCACTTGCGCTGCGTCATGGACCCCTTTAACCGTTCATAGAAGATCTTTTCGCCTCCCCTCCGAAAAGAGAGCTTGACACATTCGTATGCGTCAGTACCGCCCTTGCCGCCCTTGCTTTGGTCAAGGGTGGGACCCGGAGAATCAATCCTCGTTGCATCGGATGCTGAACTTTGCTGGATTGCTGGTGGGATATCCTGAGATATGAGGGGGGCACCGCACATCTCGCAGGACATCAGGGAGGGATGGTTCGAGAAGGTGCACCGTGGGCATGGGAACGAAGCAGATGAATCCAAGCCATTTGAAGTATCCGGTAAACTGGATGTTGGTGCTTGATCTAGATTCTCGGATAAAGGTCGAGAATCAGATGGCCCTGGTCGTAACGGGAGAGGGGAGGCGAGAGTCGGAGCTGTACGGTTATTTGCACCAGAGATTGCTGCCTTTAGAACATGAGTCAGGGTTGGTTTGATTCCACATGCAAGGCATGGCGGAAGAGGAGTATGGGCGTTTGCAGTCGTCGGATCAAAGTTGGATGGAACGGGATTAGAGAAACTGCATATTGTGCAGACCCATGTCGCACTCTTGGCAGCCGGTGGCTCCGGGGGTGGCCGATAACCGCTTTCTGAATGTCCTGGAGAGCCAGAGACATTCCTAACCGAGTTGGAGGCGTTTGAGATGGCGCGGCTGTGGTAGGATGCTCGCTTGGGAGGCTTCGGGAACAATGTCACCTTGGCTGATGACTTGAGAAAGCCGGCGTAGAACTCGTAACGGTCCACATCCTTCAGGTCCAACGCAACCGAGTTTGTACGAGGCTCCTTCTGATCGACGTAGCAAACACGATGCGAGGTTAAATAAACCTGTCCATTTTGCTGATTGGGAAGCTTGTACTTGCTGCGGCCATGTCAACGAGATCCGCTCACCGCGCCAACGAGCAACTTACCCCTCATACAAGCCAACGTTATCCTGAACAAACAGAAGCACCTCGTCTGTAAGATACGAGGGCCTTAAAGCAGTAGTAAGATCGATATGTTTTAAAAACATCCGTCATATGGAAACAAAGTTGAGTGGTAGATGTGAACTTGGTTGGATGTTGGGGAGCGATGATGCAAGTGGGGGGTTGTGTTGTATCAAAGGAAACTGGTTGGAAGAAATTCGAGATTTGTAAATGTCAAGTTAAGCCTCAAATTATGAGAAATATCTCGTCTTTGCCTGTATAAAGTTAAGGTGTGATCGAGAGTTGAAGTACTCGTGATGTTGAGTGGTATCTGCTGTAGAAGACGTAGGCATCGGTCGGCCCCTCGAAGTCGCCGGCCCCACATGCAGCCATGAATCGTGGAGGGCACGAGGGTAGACGCCGAGGTTTTCCCGATAGATCACGGGACTTTACCGCCACCGTCACGGTAGTTGCACCACGAAAATGCCTCCGCTTTCTTCCCAACGACCATCACCGCCCAAGCTGCTGTTCTGCCATCTCCAACTGCAACTCCAGCATCGTCTCTCTCCCCAGCCCATCTTGTAAAACTAACCCCTTCCTCCGCTAGCCTTTCGACATCATGATGCCAAGTTGGCCAGCGGCGCAGACAGCGCCGAGCGTCACGCAGCAAACCGCCCCAGGCAACTATGCGTATCCAACAAGTGAGTCCCTTCGGCCGTTCGCCAAACACCCTCCTGGTACGGCGATGCTGACTCCTGTCACAGATCCTGCCTTCATCCCCGTTCCCGTCCGCCAGGGATTTGGTCAATACGGAGCACCAGCAGCTCCCTACGCCGGATACGTGCCTCCACCGCCCCCCGTGCAACCCCAAATGTCCACTGCCTCGCCCGTGAATGGTGCAACCCCAGCACCCGAGCAGGCCAAGTCAAAAGTTGACTGGCCCGAATCTGTTCGGAGCTACGTCCAGCGATCCTTCCTCCCCCAGAATGACGACCCTTCTGTATCTCGAGCGGACATCGAAGCCAAGCTTAAGAGCACCATCGGTTCCGCTAAAGAGAACGACACACTCTACACCATCGACTGGGACAGCATGCCCCTTCCTCAGGCCCTAGTCAGAGCCGAACGTGAAGCCGAAATGAAGCGCAGCATGCATTCCTCCCCATCCCATATCCGCGAGCCCCTGAATCCTAAGAAGAGGAAATCTGCCGATTTTGCAAATGATGACAACTCTCAGCCCCCGTGGCGCTCTACTAACTCGCGATCTTCTCTCCAAGATCGCATCACCTACCCTTCACCCGAAAAGCGCGCCTCCTTGGACGAGTCACCCCCGAGATCAAGTAAGTTCCAGAAGGAAGCCAACAAGCGCAAGCGCCGGTTCGAGACCGAATACAAGGCGTTCAGATCGCCCAGCCCGCCTCCGCCATCATCTGGGCCCATCACCGGCACATGCGAAGTACTGGAGAAGAAGTATCTTCGTCTCACAGCCCCTCCAGTTCCGTCCAAGGTCAGACCCGAACGTGTTCTGCGCCAGACCCTGGATCTTCTCAAGAAGAAATGGAAGAGGGAGAGCAACTATTCGTACATTTGTGATCAGTTCAAGTCGATGCGTCAAGACCTGACTGTGCAACATCTCAAGAACGACTTTACTGTTTCCGTCTATGAAATCCATGCCCGAATTGCCTTGGAGAAGGGGGATATCGGTGAGTATAATCAATGTCAGACCCAGCTACGATCACTGTATGCTCTGGGCCTGAAGGGCAACCCCATTGAATTCAAGGCGTATCGTATCCTTTACTTTATCCACACTGCCAACCGAACCGGCCTGAACGACACCATGGCAGATCTAACCGCAGCAGAGAAGGAGGAGAAGCCGATCAAGCATGCTTTGGAGGTGCGATCGTCTCTGGCGCTGGGGAACTATCACAAGTTCTTCCAGCTGTACCTGGACACGCCCAACATGGGTGCATACCTGATGGATATGTTTGTTGTCCGGGAGCGGCTTGCTGCTTTGTGCAACATTTGCAGAGCGTAAGTGACCTTTGCTGCTACTGATTCAACTGAGCTGTACTAACTGTGACACAGATACAAGCCGGATGTCAAGCTCCGCTTCATCACTGAGGAACTCGGATTCGAGTCTGATGCTGATGCGGCCCAGTTTATCATCGACCAGCAAGGTCAACATTTGCTGGAAGATCGAACGGATTACATCGCTTTCCTGACTGGCAAGGCCGGGCCCCTCTTTGAGGGTGCACGATCGGCCGCGTTCCGAAAGGTTGATATCAAAGGCCAGATCTGAACGGTTTCCTGTGCATTTCGTCTCGATTTCTTTTCCTCTTTTTCTCTTGCGACTTTCTCAGGCGTCTTGCGGGCAGAATTTTGCTATCGACATCAGCTCGACAAGATATGATGATGCCAGTCACTTGGATGACATGTCATTCATGTAGACACGACCACGGCATTTATACCCCGTTGCTTGCTTAGGCGGCATCGAAACGTTTTTCGCTACTTCACGCCAGGCGGGAGAAGTATGCAGCTGACTGTAGACCTTGGTCTTGTCTTTTGCTGTCTACTCCAGGCTCGATCAATTAACCATAGCCTCCATACTAGCCCACAATGCAGATGACATGTGGAGGCAACGCATTGTTTTGATGGATTACAAAAGTTGGATGGGTGCATTTTAGACACGACGGGATTGCATGGCGCGCAACGGAACAAAACTGAAGGCCAATCCCGGCATGATTGGGACTGGTGGACAGCGAATTACTGAGGTTGACGGCGTTCATATCTTGATGCCATAACAACTTGTTGTATACTAGTCCCAATCATATGCAAGCGGAATTGGTTGGAGAGGTTGTGGCGTTTCGTGGAGTCACGGTTCAGTTATTTCAGGTTTATAGCAATTGATTCTTTATTGACTTGAGTATTTGATCGTCATAAATTGGTATCTGCTGTGATGGGATATTCGTCTGTACGCAATGAGCGATTAGTGGGGCTTTATAGGACGAAATTTTGTGCCTTTTTGCAGAGAATGTCCACCTAGCTCGCTGCCTCAGCTGGTAAGGGTTGGGATCGGTCTGGGGCTGATAATGCACCCAGGCATCTACCTGCAGCTTGACTGCGCCCGTTCGAATCCAGGTAAAACTACTGATGCATTGCATGCAAATACTGTGTTCGCCCTAATAGGCACGCCCTAACAGGCACCCCCAGGAAGGACTGCGTCCGACCTAACTGACAACTGGCTGCTGATTCCAGCGCCTCGAAACCCCCCAACTCGTCTTGTGCTAGCCACTCGACTTGTGAGCTTCACCGCTCGTCAACCATTATCGTTGAAACTACTGTGTATGGGGTCTTGGTAGTGCCCCACAATGCCTGTTCGTCAACCGGCGACCCTCAGCAAAAGGCAGCTGATGCAGGTGGACATTCTCTTTTTGCATTTTTTGATACTTGACTTTTTATCATTACATCATTTTATCTTTTGTTTCAAAATCCCCCAAGGCTGTTGATATACTTGATACAACCTGTGAACGCCTGGCTCGCCCAAGCATTAATGCCCTTGTGACACGGCAGCTCATCTTGTCCACGGGAAGCGAACGGGTGCTTACGCATATTAAAGCAACATGGCGGACCCGGTTTCAAGTATACGGCAAAGCAAGTGCCCGAGCATCGAGTGCTATACGCACGAGGACACAATAGTGCATAAGGGCGCATGAATGAGGGCTACCCACGATGCTCTTTGTAACAACAACGTGGTGGTTAAATTGCCATCGAGGGAAAGTCGCCTTCTAGATTGGGACACCGTGCTCCGAAGACCAGGGGGCAATGAACACCCCCTGCTAGACACTCGGCTTCCACGAGGTCGAATACCTAGACTGGGAAGGCCTCTCCAGCAGGGAGTGCCACAGCGTCGGGATAGAGTAGCGGGTTTTCTGCGTGAAAATTGTCTCGGTAAAGGGGGCCTGCGATGGTGAACATGGGGAGCTGATGGCGCCAACGTTGGGCTCTGTTAGCTGAACATGGGGTTTCTGGGAGTCAATGGCAAAATGACCAAAGTCGGGCTTCGCAAACATGCACATTGGGTTGGGGTCTCGGAGCTGGGCGTCTACGCGGGTGCATGAAAGGACGAGGTCGCATGTGGGAGGCCAGTGTTTTAGAGTCCCCAACGGGAGGCAACCAAGTTTTTACGGACGGACAATTCATGATGGACGGACGGAGCCAAAAAGACACGAGACGGGAGATTGACACTCGTAGATTAAATCCCAGGGCAGCGGGTATCCGCAGAGGAGACGGCGTCCTTTTCATGGGTTCAGCGGGGGAAGCTTCCGGTGGGCATAGACTGGGTAGGGGATGGATCGACCTGATCGATGGAATGGGCCAGGATGCGAGATGAAGGGCATTGAGCCATGTCGTAACAGAGTCGATTCCTGAGTGAGTGAGTTGTGAAGATCACCATGTCGCCTAGAAGGGGGCATCATGTAGAAACAACACGCGACATAAAGACTTCGGCATTTGTCGGCATGAAAAGGCCCATCGACTTCCAGAACGTACATAGTAGCACAAATGGCTCCCTCTCTCTCTGCTCATCATGGTGCCATTGAGTCAATGTCTCGGCGAGGGCTTTTCTTTACCTTTTGGGCTGGGGGGGCCTGGGCTGAGTTGGCTCTTTAACCGCGTGCAGCAGCAAGCGCATTAGACACCACAGGCAGGCGTCAGGTGGCTGTGTCTTGATGCGAGGTGTGTTGTGTGTCTTTGACGGGCAGATTTCGAGACTGGAATTTGAGCGACGTCATCTGTCTTGTAGGAACGGGATGTTATGCAAGTCCTTTGTCGATGATGCACATGAGACAGAGTCTAGAGATATCATGTGCAGTCTCCTTGAGGAAGCTTTCGTTGTAGGAAACATCCTCTGACAGACAGACTCTTGACAGACTTCCATGCAATGCCATGCATGGTGGCCCCCTACCCCCCCTGGCTCCTGTAGATCCCTGCGCGTCGTGGGTTCGTCTGTTCTTCTAGGCCGGAAATTTCTCGACGAGCACAAGCATTTGGGACTTTTTAGCGGCGTTGGGCTGCAAGAAAGACAAGAGAGAAGTCTGTGTGTACGTAGTATCTCTTCCCGGAATCATGGATGTCAAGGTCAAAATCCACCAACCCTCCCTGGCTAATTTGGCCGCACACCCATGACCCGGGATGGGCGACGACCCAAGAATGGGACGAGGGGGGGGGAGGGCCCGGCTGGCCCGAGAACGATTGGGCAAGGCAGCTGGATGTCATCCCATGTTTTGCTGCATCGTAGAGAGGGGCAGTGCGATTTGATAGGTTGCAACTCGGGTTCTGTCATGTAGGAACAGACAGCGAATGCCCTCAAGGTTGAGAGCACCTCATGATTCCCGCGTAGAGTTTGTCTCTGTGGCTCGCGCGAACCAGCCTAGGCTTTCAATGGTGTAATCAAATCAAAATCATAGATCAAGCCCGGGCCAGTCGACGCCGCCGACGACAAGAGGTCCTAGCCAAGACGGGCTGAGGTTGAGCTCTCCAGCTGCGAGTCTAATGGCTTCCAACGGTCGACAAAGCTGCTGCTGCTGATAGACGCCATAGGCTGTTGGTGTTGCTCCCTCTTGCAGCGCAGCGCCCTTTGCTTTGCTCAAGACCCTTGCTCGTTGTTAGCTGTTGGGCTCGCCAAATGCTTGGAGCCGCTGATTGGAACCGCCGACGAGAGCCACGGGCCACTGACCACCATCCATTCATTCCCCGTCTAGACTCCTCATCTTATTGTCCTGTCCTGTCCTTTCTTCACCTCCACATTCATCCTTTTTTCCCTCTCCTTCGCTTTCACCCCCATCCGTCTCATTCTTTCTTCTTTTTGTCATACTCTTTCAAAGGGTCGACAGCGACAACTTGTCAAATCCGCTGCCGCCATCATTCTAGACGCCGCTGGGCGAGCGCAAACAAAACAAACAAACGACCTACGGAAAAGCCCCTCCATCCCATCATCACCCCACTGCCGCCGGCTCTCGACTCGTTGGCCCCCGGGTGGAAGATTTGCGCTTCGGCCGCCTACCTAATTATTGACACAATCCATTTGAAACTTTGCCTCTCTTTTTCTTCATCATTCTCCTCTTTTTTTTTTTTTTTTGTCTCCTACGCCTCATGCTGTAGGTGCTGGAACATTGTTGATTCGATAAAGCGGCAAGGCGTGAACTGCGAGCGTTCTAGCCACGGATTCGACTTACGGGACTTGTTTCCAAGGACGACCAAGAAGCGACTTATAAACGCCAAACGACATACCTAAAACAGTTGTGGATTTTGTTCGTCATTTGTTGATTGCGGCGAGGAGCGAAACGATCAAACCAACATCGGCATTTCACGATCCCTCAAAATCGTCCCTCATTTTCCCACCATCACTAACTTTCTCCAACTGTCGACAACTTTTTTTTTTTCTATCGCCCGTCCGTCCCCACCCCCTCCAACTTCTTCCACGGGTCGCTTCCATCTCCCGCCGTTGCGCGCCCGGGTGCTCCATCGCTCCACTTGCACTTGGGACTCCCTGGTCTCTTTCTGGGCACCAGCACCAGCTTCTCTTTTTCGCCCCCTCCACTCCCCCTGGCGTTGTGTGCCTCACGGCGGCGTGTGTGTGCGTGCGTGTGTGTGTGCGACCCCAGTCACTCACTGTAAGGTACCTTGCCTTGCCTGCCTCCTGCCTGTACCCAACCTTGCGCCAGCCGCCAACGGTGCCGCTGCGCTCAGCTGGGCCTAGTGGTAAGGTATTTTGCAGCCCCCCCCGGCTGGCAGTGCGTGCGTCCCTCTTACAAGTCCTCAGTGGTAGCACCAGCTTAAGGTAGCCCGCCTGCTCTGCCCAACTTGCCTGCAGGTGGTCTCGCGATTCTGGTCCTTTTTTCCAACCTCCGCCTCCGAGAGACGACTCACAACTTCCCAACTCGCAACTGCCCGGGAGGCACCCCGTTACACAAACATGAAGGTTCGTCATCGCCCCTTCCCTTTGGTCGCTCCTGCCCAAATGGCAAGGCAAGGCAAGGCAAAGCTCATCCCTTGCTCTTTACTGCCCTGGATGCCTTCCATTTCCATCCATGCCGTCGCTCTTTCCTCCCATCTCCCCTCTGCCTTGCAAGGCACCTTCCTCACTGACTCTGCCTTTCTGCCTGCGTCCCCTCCCCCGCCAACCACCTTGAGCTACCTCTTCTTTTGCCGTCATCGTTTGCGCCAGTCTCTCTTTGGCGACTCAGTAATAGCCAAGGCTCGACGCTAACCGCCATGCGCTTGGTACAGGCTCTTCGAAGATCGATCAAAGGCGACAAGGAGAAGGGAGCCATCGCTCCCAAATCGGCCGTCGCTATCGTCCCTCCCAAGAAGGTTGGTCCCTCCAGCCCCCTCGCATCTCATATCTGTGCCCGACCATCTATGCGAATATCGAATGTCTCGCCTGTTTCCCCATGACGCTTAGCTACATCTAGCCCCGCCATGATCCCCCACGGCAACCGCAAACCCATTGAGTTCAGGCGCTGATGCCCAACCGAATCGCAGGTAATCCGAGCGCTCTACGACTACGAGGCACGATCAAGCCAGGAACTTAGCTTCTCTAGAGGAGACTTCTTCCACGTTATCGGACGCGAGAACGACCAGGACTGGTACGAGGCCTGCAACCCAGCTCTTCCCGACGCGCGCGGCCTTGTCCCTGTCACATTCTTTCAGGCTCTCGGCCGCACCGAGCGTGATAGTGCGCAGTCCGACGGTGGCCAGCCTCCTATGCCGACAAAGAACCCCGACCACGATTCCGGATATAGCGAAGCTCCCCCGATGCAACCTGCAGCACAGCCCGCGCAGCCTGCGCCGGCGGCCTCCATGCCTCCGAATCACCGCGCTTCCAAGTCGATTGGAAAGACCGGAGCTATGGTCTACGGAATTGTCATGTACGACTTTGCTGCGGAGAGGGCAGATGAGTTGGAGGCCAAGGCTGGTGAGGCCATTATTGTCATTGCGCAGTCGAACCCAGAGTGGTTTGTGGCCAAGCCGATCGGTCGGTTAGGTGGCCCTGGACTGATCCCGGTTTCCTTCGTCGAGATTCGAGACATGGCAAGCGACAAGGCGATTGTGAACCCATCCGAGGCCATCAAGCGTGCCGGTGTTCCCAAGGTGGAAGAGTGGAAGAAGATGGCGGCCGAATACAAGAACAGTAGCATCACTCTGGGCAAATTTGAGGGCGGCAACCCCGGACAACCAGGGCAGCCGATTGAGCAGGGCATGGAGCGCATGAGCCTCCAACAGCACGGCCGACAGAGCTCCCAGAATGGATCGGTAAGTGCTTCGACTGCGCAACACTCGATCGACTTACTAACTCTTGAACAGCCAGGATTTGCGAACCAGGCCCGAACTTCACAGCAAGCGCAAAATCATTACATCCCGAAACCCGCCGCTCCACTTCAGGCACCACTCCAAGCACGGATACCACGATACTGTTTTGCCGAAGATAAGTACTGGTTCGTTATCGAGGCTATGCTGGAGGACGGTCGACAATGGGAACTGTCTCGCTATTACGAGGACTTTTACGACTTTCAGATCGCCCTCCTCACCGAGTTCCCAGCCGAGGCCGGTAACACAGGAACACAAAAGCGCACGCTGCCGTATATGCCCGGACCCGTTAACTACGTGACGGATGCAATCACAGAAGGCCGCCTCCATAACCTGGATGCGTACGTCAAGAACCTGCTTAGCCAGCCTCACTACATCTCGAGATGTAACCTGGTGAAGCAATTCTTTGCGCCCCGAGAAGGAGATTACGAGATCGAGGCCGGAGCCAATGGAGAGGAGTACCGTCTTTCACAAGCGTCTCAACCATCATCGACCGAGTCTCCTGCTGTCAACTCGAGGCAAGCATCTCAAAGCAATCTCGCCGGTGGCGGTTATGGAGGACTGTCCGCGGCTCCCGCGCACCCGATGGGCAACGGCCCCCCTGGAATGCAACGGCAAACGTCATCACTGTCACAGCCCTCGCAGACATCTCTGACCCCGAGCATGCAACACGCACCCCAGCAGCCCCCGTCGGCGATGAAGATCAAGATGTACTTTAAGGGAGACCTCATTGCGATCCGAGTGCCGACGGATATTTCGTTCCAACAACTCTGCGACAAGGTCTGCGACCGACTTAAGGTGCCGGCCGGTGACCCTATCCAGCTTTTCTATAAGGACGAGGCTACAGGTGATAAGCCAAGCATGATGGACGATAACGATCTCGACTTTGCTCTCCAGCGAAACGAGAAGCTGCTGCTGTATGTGGAGGTGCGAGATGACTAGTCGGGGATGACGCCAACGGCGTTTCAGCTTGGTTGCATTCCTGCATGGCGGATTCATGTTGAGAGCCAGACTCAACATACAGGTGGAAGTTGAACCGCCTGGTATTCCCGTTTCTCAAAGCCTCGCCCGACAGCGCAGACCCCCGCCTCGATAACTAGGGTTTCCCCTTGGTGGATGGATCCGCAGTTCTTGATGAGTCCCCGACCCAATGAGGGACGACGCCCCTTTTTGATTTGGCCTTTTGCGGCTTTATGACGACACGTCGGCGAGGAAGTTAATGCTTCTTTGATACCTTTTTAGTAGCTGGACGATGCAATGAGTCATGGCTCGGCGTACCAGACGATCGTTGTCACTTGGATGGAGATGTCAATCTCCTATTTCTTTTTCTTTTTTTTTGTCGTTTCTTGAAAACACCCTACTTCTTTGAGACACTGCCATTTGGCAGGTCTGGGTCCTCGGAACCTTTTTGATATCACATGACTGAGCTCAGTGTTTTCCTTTCTCTTTTTTTACTTCGATTCTATTCTAAGCTTCCTCCCGGGGGGCAGCTGAGGCCTGGAGAGGGTCGTTTGCGGAGGGAACAGGGCTGGCCGCGGCTGATGCAGGCGGTGCGAAATGGAGCTGGTTCTATAAAACCCAGGCAATATTCGATGAGTTGTGGGGAGGAAAGGTATTGCGGGGGTGAGAAGTGAGGAATATGAGCGTGAGGACGACGTATGTAGTGCAGAAGGGATGAGGCAGGGACATATGGAGGATGAGCGCAGCTGATGCGTGACGAATGAAAGCGACCTTGCGTGATGATAAAAAACAGTTTTGTCAAGTTTGGCTCGATGTTACAAATGAGTGATGCATGGTTGTGAGATGTAACTTATCTGGCAGACGTATCTTGTTGTATGATATGTACAGCCAGAGCGATGTATTGTTTCTGTTGTTGGCAGTTCTTACGCTTGCCTGTGAGTCTATGCCTTCTAGGATCTAATTAGGAGTCGTCGGCCTTGGTACTCTCTTCCCCGACATCCATTCCACCGTCATTCCCTTGATCATTACCATTCCAGTGGGCGCGTATAAGCAACGCAGCCATGACAACAAAAACACAAACGCCAAAAACGCAACCAAATCAGCAAGGACTTTATACTCTAGGTCCTCGCAAGATGTACTTCTCTCTTTCGCTTCCATACATTTCTTCTTCTTTAAAATGTAGCTTATTCTAGCTTGGTCATCAAGTTCTTGCGAACCTTCATGTTGACGACACCACCAACACCAAACGCTGGAACGATTCGACATATCCGCGCCACGGAGCTGATGAGCCAGTTTCGACGGATCATGTCCCAGCGATCGCGGAGGCTGACGACGGCGCCGGCGGGACCTGAGGCTGGGCGGTTGTACAGGTCGAGACCGAGGAGATGCATCGGGGTTGAGATGAACTGCACCATTGCTGGAGCCATGAACTGCGCTGCGTATAGACCCGACACGCGCTTCTTGACTTCTTCTGTGAAGCGCTGGTCTAGGTAGGGACCTAATAGAGGTGGGACGTTGAATGAAGCAAAGATGGTAAGGCAGTCTCTCAGGGCGAATAAACCGTATGAAGCCATAGGCACAGGACGAGGAGTAACACCAGGAGGACCAAAGAGTCGAACAAAGACTTGATCCTTGTAGATGCACACACCAATGTTTGCGGCGCTCGACGCGGCAAACTTTGTGGTCCCGGCCGTGACGCTCGAGGCGGGTCGGTTGGAGACCGTAGACGAGGCTGTGTCGACGGCGTTGGCTGTAAGGTAGGTTCCCCCGTAGAGGCAGAAGATGAGGGCCGTGGGCTTGGAGAGGAGGAGGGTGTGGGGGCGGAGGATGAGCGTGCGGAGGGAGGATTTGATTGATGCGGCGAGGGTGTTGCGACCAGAAGCGTTTTCCATGATGGAGCTATATTTGTTAGCTATGCTGCGTATAACCAGGGAGTAATTAGACATACCGGTCAATAATTGCAATTAGAGGCGCGACAAGTGATGCAGCGCTAGCAGCAGAGGCTGCATCGGCAAGGACTCTAAAGCCTAGATTCTTGGTATTCCATGTTGACGATGTTGATGTCGTTGTGGTGGTTTTGGTGTTGGCTTGTTCGGATGTAGCTGTCCCGGACAAAGCAAGCGCAGCAGCAGCTGTAGCTGCATGATGATGGGCACCCTGCTGGGATGGTCCAGCCTGCGGGCCTGAATCCTTGACGGCTGTAGAGTCTGCCATGATCCTCCTATTCTAAACAAAACGAAAAGAATCAAGATGGAGAGATGAGAGAGGAACAAGCTTGAAAGTTCAAGACTAAAAAAACAGGTACCGCCCCGGACAAAGTCTCCCGACGTCAGAGCACCACCAGCAAGACCGGTCGGTGTGCTCGCTACCTCCCGCGATACAGATCTACCCCCAGTGGGTAATGCGATGGTCCTGGTTGGGCTGCAAGTTCGTCACTCACGAACCAACGGGGCGCCGAGATCGGCGGGGCTTCAGGTACGCCGTCGGTGAGATGTGCTGGTTTCCCCGGGGGTCGGTTCGGAGCGGGATACCGAAGGTTGAGACGGTTTGTCTCGGGGAAGATGAATCTCGGAAGGGCTGTAGAGATGAGAACAAAGGATCTTGATAACAAGATTGATAATGGGGAGAAGAAAGGATTGTCTGGATTTAACTTGGAATGCGATATCTTATTGTGGCTGAACGACGTAGAGGTAGTGATGTAATCGTGTAAGATGGCTGTATCTCAACCAAGTTTTGAGAACAACACTTGTATCACAGTCACACGATGAAAAAAATACAACTTCTTCTAAGCCTTGATATATATTTTCTCACCAACACCAAATACCCTCATCCAAACCGCTCCGCAACCCGAATCCATCACCTAATCTCAACTTACCCTCACTTACACCCACGGCTCCCCCACGCCGATGATTGCCGCGCCTGCAAAACCACCACCACTTACACATCTTAACGCCAATCGCATCGGCCTCGATTAGGGCCCCGGTGGCTTATCCCGACTGGAGATCCAGCTCATCATGCAGGACCCTGTTACTCCCCAGTTTGTGTCCTTGCCCTGGGACCCTCGGCGGCATACACCGGCTTTATCTCTAGGTCCATCCTCCACCGAGCTCCCTGACACGCGATATCTCAAACAACAACCCAGTAATGCCCAAGTATGCATGTTGGTACCAATCACATTGTTCTAATTGATCCTTCAAATCTATTCTTCGGCACAAGTCTCCGATCCCGAGTCAACACGTTTCCAATCTCAAAGATGTGCAATTTAACCTATCAATCTAGTGCGCTAACTCCTAACTATTCAATGACCATCTCATCAAGAGGCCAACGGTAGCAATGCAAGAAAAGAAGCAAATGTATCATGTCTAGGGTCGTTAGCATCCCACGTCGTCGTAACTCATTCTTAACCGATGAGGTCCACAAGCACAACACTGGCCGACTGACTGACTGACACCAGAGCCGTCGCTCTCCGTCTCCCCACTAGAGCTCCCCACACTGGGTGGGATCCATCTAGCAATTAACAAGGCTGTCCACACATCAAGACTTCTGGAACCCTTCCTGGCCTCACTCCCGTCACTTCTACCGACACGACCCGGCCAGCAAGAGTCAACACTGAGCCTCATGCGGACCGGCCCGATCGTCAAAGCCCGCGTTTAGGCGGTGCCCTCACTCGTGCTTCCACTCTCCTTGCCGCTTGCGCTAGCCGACTGCTTCTCTTGCAATGCCAAAACCAACGCCGTCAGCTGGTCGACCTTGCGGTTCAGCTCGCTAAGCTGTGACTCGGCCGCCGTCGGCGCCTCCACATCGTCCTCTGGTCGCTCCAAGTCGCGGCCGTTGAGTCGTCCTCTAGGCGACAGAAGGGCTCGGCGTCCGACGTTAGAGGTAGACCGCTTCGCCGCCAGGTTCTTCCTACCGTTGCGACGTGTCGAATGTTGAGGTCCCTTGAACCCAGCAAACTCATCAACACCTGGCTTACGGTACATCTCGTACAGCTTGATTACCCCGACAATCGGCCAGTGAGTCGCCTTGAGGAGGATGATGCGTCCAGCCCGGAACTTTTCGTCAGCAGAAAAGATGAGACGCCAAGGCCTGAAGATGGCAAAAGCCAGCAGGTTGAAGGGTGGGAAGAAGTGAGTGAGTCTGTTGCTGGTTGAGGCTTCCAGGACGTAGACGCTGTACACGTACAGATACTCCTCCTTAGCGTGGGTGATAACCCGCGAGAAGCTGTTGGACAGCATACCGGTCAGGGAGCCCATCAGCAGGAAACTCGATAGCGTGATGAAGATGATCATCAAGGGAGGTCCAAAGAAGGGATCGATCTGGTTCATCACCTCGAATCCAATAGGGGCTGAGCCATAGAATATCTTTGTGAGGATCCACGCCATCGACTTGAAAGCAAAGACATCGCGGCCAACGAGCGAAAACGTCGTCAAAAAGCCACAATACACGACTACAACGAGCACCATGTATTTAAAAAAGTCCTTGCCCATTTCTTTCAAGCAAGGGATCAGAGTACCCCAGTAGGGACTCAGGCTGAGGATGGAGAAGATGCGAGGAATCATGAAGAGAGCCTCAAGAGACAAGATGTCAAAAGCAAGGTCACTCAGATCCACCCTGTCTTGAGTGATGCCAATGATTCCTATGCCATGTTAGTTTCTCTCATGAAAAATGGGTCATCTTACTTACGCAGAATAGCAAAGGTGAAACCGATCGTGATCATTATCATATCAAACAAGTTCCAGATGTCAGTGGCGTAAAAGATGGAGCCTGCATCGAGCCACTCGCTAAGCTCATCGTAGAAAAAGGCTGCTATCCAGAAAAAGAGGATGACTTCCGGAATGGTGAGACGAGATTCGTCCCGAACAATGAGCACAGAGTAGTACAGGGCCAAAAAGATACAGAAGAACAGCACCTCCCAGCTCTTGAGGTACTTGGGCACCCGCAGGCGTGAAAAGGGGTCGGCGGTGCGAGGGTTGTAGAAGCGAGGCTTCTTGGTTGAGTGAACCGACAGACTGTCCCAGAAGATGATATCACCACTCCATATGGCGGTGATAATCTTCTGAACAATGTGCTGGCTGAGGAAGCGTTTGGCATTAGCAATGGCAGCGATTTCGAGAGCATTCAGGTTCTTGAAAGGAGCAGTAGGGTCGTTTTCTTCCTCGTCATCATTCTCGTCAGAGGTCATAGTCAGTCGAGAAAGAGAGCTCAGAAGCTGGTTGCGCTTCACGCTGCTGCCAGCAGGACCAGGCCCACGGCGACGATTGTCAATAGATCGGAGGTGGGAGAGCAGGGGAGATGCCTCGCCGGCCTCCTCGTCGCGAGTATGACCGTTGCCCGTTTCCTCAGCCTCATCCTCCTCGTCTAGATCAGGAATTTCGTAGAGGCAGAAATCAACTGCCTCACGCTCAGAAAGTCGTGTCAAGAAACGCCATGCAACAATTTCGCAAGCATCTGCTCGAGATTCCCCCAGAGTGCGATGATCTGATGAGGAAGCATAATGCCATTTGAGTGCTCTACAAGTCTAGTCAGTCGTGAGTTTCTATGCTAGGATCGAGGTGTGCCAGAGTTGACGCAACCACAATGTCGGAACAGCTGGGGTGAAGAAGGTTGTGATTGGCGTAACGATAGTCAGGAGGCCGAGGGCAGCTCTGTTTCCCCTGCAGCGTATGCACGCCACAGCATGGGAAAACGGTTTAAAGCAACCACATTGTAAACCGGCAGAATCAAGAAAGTGATACGTACAGAAGAGCATTAACAATGCCAGGGTTGGTGCAGGTGGCCGTGAGATGATCCACCAGAATGCGCAGAGGAGTCCCTGCAGGCGTGGTCCTCAGCTGCTCAAACGTGCTGGGCAGCTCGATAGCATCGGTAAAGTAGCTAATCACGACGCGTTAGTACTGCCTCAAAGGTTCCATCGAGGGTATCGCTCACAGGGAGAGCTTCTTGACCACGTCGCGGAAGCTGTCGTCAAAGGCAATGTCGGGCAGGTCGTACTCGGAGTCGGGGCGGATGGACACGGGGCTTCCCTCGCGAGGGGCAGCGAGCTTCTTGGATTTGACCTTGATAGGCATGATGACGTCGTGATAATAGATGCTGCTGTATCCAAGACGGAGTGAATCCTCCGGAGAGGCGTAAGCTCTAGGAGGTGATGCTGCGAGGGAGCTCCCTTTTGAAGAAGGAGAGAATAAAAAGGGAAGAAGATTGATTCACGGTCCCTTCCGCGGGAGAGGTAGTCCACGAGGGATGGTTGGGATGCGGAGATGAGGGGGAAGAAGGCAGCTCCGAGGTGGTTTCCTCAAGATTTGCTGGCCTGTGCACGCGCCGGTCAAGTCAATGGCCCGTCGATCGAATGCCCAGAGACCCAAGCAAACAAGAAGAGAGAAAGAGACGAGAAAGAAAGCGACTCGTCGACCGAGCTTAGCGCTCAAAGACCAGCCGTGTGCCAGGTTTCGGTCCTTGCACAGGAAAAAACAGCCCCCAACCAGAGGCTGGCGATGGCCACCCACGGAGCAAGGGTCCCTTCCCAAGGGTTCGTTCGTCTCGCGAGTGGTGGAGAACAAGGGTCCTCGAGCCGCCAGTGGGAGGAGCTTGTCAGGGTCGCTAGGCCTGCGGATATTGGATCATCTAGCCTCGTGAATCAAAGATTGGCGGGTGGGGGGCGAATGTCTGTGATGATCGAACGAGGAGGAGGTCATTCAGAACAATACAAAGAAAGTCCACGGGAGGGGAAAGGAAGCACTATGGACCTCAATTGGCTCACTCACTCACAGTCACCGCTTTTGCAATATTGCAAAGACAAAAGGTCCTCAATCAACTCCGTCATAGCGACACCACAATGCTTGTACCACGGTGATACCCCTCAAAGTCAAATTGCTTCATGTTCAGTTTCAGGTTGAGCCACAACCGCTGCAAAGCCTCCCCGTTGAATAACGTGATGCAGATCCTCTAAAAACTCCAGGAACGATGATTTAAGAACCTTTTTTAAAGCTTCAATTCTCAGCCCTACAAGCTGATCTGGGGACATCTCGTACTGCTCGTATGGCCTACGCGTCTTGGCAACGTATCACACCACACCGACTTGTGCTTTGAAACACGCAGAAGAGTAAATATAGACTTGATCTCATCTCCAGGAATCAGGCAGAAACTAAACAAGCCTTGACAATGGCTTAGAAAGCATCTCTTGACGATGTCGTCGTCAACCCGTGTCATGACATACGCAAGCATCGAATTTCCGTTGCAGTAAGCGACAATGCTTCAAGCCAATTGAAACCAACCCTGCAAAAGACCCGGGAGTACGGAGTAAAGTTGAAGAGAAGCAATAGTGACACCGCCAAATGTGAAAACAGCTGAAGCTCATCGCGGCGCAGTCCGAAATCACTTTGCAGCTCACCCGTCTAAGCGACAACCTCAAAGCCAAGCCTCTGAAGATTTAAGAGCCTCCAAAGGCCCAGCTCGCCAAAAAGGCAGATTTCCTCAGCCATTTCACGAGTTCAGCCCTTCGAGAAGACAAGCCTCTGTCAGCCCTACATGACATCGGCTCCGAGTCCGCTTACTCCATGTATCCAACGTCGCATTTTCGACGCTCTTGTTGGCTGAGCCTGCCTTAGCTTTGGCGAGCTTTGGCGAGCACGCGCGTCTCATCCAAGCAACCCCGGTCACTCTTCTCCAGCGACTTCTGCCGGGGCTTGATCTGAGCCTCAGAGAAGTGCCAAAAATGTTCAAACCTCGCCAAACGCAGTATTCATCGTATAGGTTGAGTCTTGGGGAAATACATAAAGACTTGGAAGATGTTCAAAATGTTTCTCCATCAGACAGATAGACAGCAGCAACAGCTTAGCATCCAGGCTAAAGACGACTTCATCTAGACGACTAACACGATGGTCACCACCACTACACATGTACCTACCTCTACGGTATCATCTGCAGCAACAGCCAGTTGCACCACCGCGGTGCCTGACAAGTATGGCCGTGTTCCTATCGACGCCTGCAACGCCAACTACTTCTTCGACCCGAGCTTCGCTGCCAACCTTGCCTTTTGCGTGCTCTTTGGCATGACAACATTGGCCCATATCACACAGGCCATCATCTTCAAAAAGGCAAGTTTCTCGAGCTGCTTAGAATTGACACCGCTAACCCTCCTCAGCGATTCTGCTGGGTCGTCATCATGGGTGCAGCTTGGGAAACGGTTGGCTTCGCCATCAAGACCCTAGGAAGTCGGAATCAGCAGAACTTTCAGTATGTGCTTTGGGGACAGCTCTTCTTCTTGCTTGCCCCATTGTGTAAGCGCCAACCCATTCTTCAAGCCTCAGTAACGCGACTAACAGCGTCAGGGCTCAATGCTTTCGTGTATATGGCAGTCGCACGCATGGTATACTTCCGAATGCCCGACCGCAAGCTCCTAGGCATCAAGGCCATCCGAATGACAGTACTTTTCGTCTGGATCGACATCATCCTGTTCATCATTCAGGGCGGCGGCGGAAGTCTGCTCTCCAACGACGAGGACCAGAACCTGGTTCGGATCGGACAAAAGATCTACATGGCAGGTGTCGGCGTCCAGTTGGGCATAATCGTCATCTTTAGCGGCCTGACTGCTTTCTTCTACTATAAGCTCAGGGAGATTGAGGGTCGCGACATTGGTCGGATGAAGTGGCTCATCTGGACCATGCTGCTTGTCCTGATCCTCATCATCGTAAGTACCTCTTGTTGTAGAAACGAAACATGGGTTAACAAACTCAAGGTCCGAATCGTCTATCGTCTCGTCGAGTTTGGCCCTGGTGTCAATGAGCACAACGACCTCCTCACTCACGAGGGCTACCCCCTCGGCCTCGACGCATTCCCAATCCTCTTTGCGCTTGTACTCCTCAACGTGATGCACCCCGGCTTTGTCCTCCGTGGTCCCGACAGCGAGTTCCCCAGCCTCAGCCGCAAGGAGAAGAAGGCTCTCAAGCAGCAGAAGAAGCGGGAGAAGGAGCAGAAAAAGGCAGCCAAGAAGGCCCGCAAGCAGGGCTCGTACGAGCTCGAGAATGGATTCATCGACGAGGATCGGTCGGGCAGCGGGCGAGAGTTGCTGTAGGAGGCGTTTGGGAGCCGAGTCAGGTTGGGTTGTTCCTGGTATGCATTTTGGCGTGGCGCGGCGTTCAGCCAGGAATGGATCTGAGTGTTTGTGGGCGAATGTGAAGTGGATGGAATCGACTTTTATGCAAGGAATCATAGATTAATCAACTATAGAGAGGAGGAATAATTGTTTCAGTTAATGTATCGTATTTTCTACAACAATTGTATCATGATGCAGCTCAAGCGTCGTATGAGTTGTCGTGTATCCCGATTTAGAAGCACAGGATACACTGCCACCGAGAGGATCCAGGATGGAGCGATAGGTGTGTCAGCTGATGCATGGATAGACCATGACGTTAACAGTTGGAGTATCGACAGGTGCAAGGTATGAAAGAATGCAACAGGTTCGTAACAGATCTACACTGCCGGTCGTGAAATCTCTGTACAACCCGAGCAAGAGTAAAGAAGGGTTGGACCTCGAAAGGGATGAGATGCACAAGATGCAACCATCTCGATGCTAGTGCAATGCACAAGATCGACCCAAACAACCAAGGGGTGTGGGACCAAGTGAGACAAGCATGCCAACGTGGCCAGCAAAGTCAAGAGGGCCTGAAGGAGGCTCAAGATCCAGGGACGACCACCAGGCTCTCTTAGACATTTGATGCAAGTAATTTGACCGGTTGCTGTGTTATTCCAAGTCCATACCAGTCGTGTTATGTTTACTTGGCATTATCTACTCCATACTAGGTATCTACTCCGTCAACGACAAAAAGTCATCTCTTCAATTCTTCATCCCCCCGTCTTCCTCCCCCCAACCACCCCCGCCGGGCCTCCGTGACCCCGGCCCAACCTCCCCTCCAACGGCACGATTGGATCCAAGTCGCCCCGGGAGACGCCGTCACAGCGTCGGATGCCGGTGCGACGAGACCCCTCCAAGCTGCTGCCAGCACTTTAAACAACCCCCGGCTTGACTTGGCAGAGAGAGGGTAAAAAAAGAGAGAGGCAGGGAGATCCCCAGCAAAAAAAAGATAGAAAGATCCCCGTTTCCCTAGCTTCCCTGGCCCTAGCAACCAAACTACTTCCCTTGCGAAACAACCAGTATCGGCAGCCCACATCGCAGAGACAGCCGTGGCCCTGCTTGATACCTCGTAAACGTGCGTGCGTTGTGTTACAGCCCCCCCTTCGTTCAAGGGCCTTTTTTCCCCTTCCTTCTTTCTTTCTTCTCTTCTTCTTCCCTTCAATCAAATCACCCCCTTGTTACATCATTGCATTGCTCACCGGTTATTGATTTTGCATCCTCTTTTTTTGCTGCTGTCAGACATTTTTTTCTTCCGACGTGGCTTCCTCTTTCTTTCTTCTTTTCTTCCTGAGGATCGACAATCATCAACACCAACAAAACCCACCTACGCTACGAGAGTACCCTGCCTTATCCAAGCGAAAATCGATAACCTCAAGCGTTTTTCGACCGCCCGCCAGACCATGTTTGGATGAGATCACGGGATTTCAGATCATGACCCCCGCCGATCTCATGGCACGCTTACCGCCGCTTCTCATCTTCTCCAGCATCGCCAACCTCGCCGCCGGTTATGCGCTGCCGTACCCGACAAAGACGGTCGAGTACCACGAGCTGAACGTCGTGCCGTATCCCCTCGCTGCGACGGCCGCCCCCGACGATGGGTATCTCCTGCGACGACAGTTGAACACCGTTTGCGGTTATGTAGGAGGAGACCCCGCTCTGCCAGCTACTTGTTCAGCGGGCTCGCATTGTGTGGTGGACGTTGAGCATGGCGCTGTTGGATGCTGTCCTGACGGAGGATCTTGCACGCAGGGAGTGTTTACAGGATGTGTTGATGGCAACAGTGATCCTCAGACTGAGGTGAACCCGTATGTCTATACTTGCGGAGGAGGCGACTCTTGTTACAAGAACAGCTACGAGGGCGGATTCTTCCAGTATGGATGTGGCTCGACTTCAGGCTTGGCTACGAAAGTGGTAGCAACAGCTTCGGGCCAGTCTGCTATCCAACTCACGACCATCAAGGCTCCTCTTACAGCCACCGCGATATCGCTATCTGAACCGACAACGCTTGGAACCAAGCAGAGGACCTCGACTGGATCTACCACCAAGGCTTCAACAACAAAGAGCTCGACGACCAAAAGTTCAACTGCAACAGAGTCATCAACGACGGAGAGTTCCACGGAATCAGCTTCAACTACAAAAACCACAAAGACTTCTTCAACTGCTTCAAAAACAGAAACCGAATCGGAAACCGAGACTGCAAGTAGGACGTCCGATGAGGATGCCGCAACTTCAACCGCTGCAGCTGCAGCTCCCGACACGGATGGTAAAGATAACGGTACCAAAAACACGGGCGCCATTGTCGGTGGTACCATCAGCGGCGTAGCCGCCGTCGTCGCCCTAGTCGTGGCCGTCATTTGGCTCTACCGGCGCCGACAGGCCAACCAGCGCCAGGGGCCGGGCCTGAAACACAAAGTGCAGCACGTCGGGTAAGCGCCCATATCCCATCACCACTGAAGAAGTGACGAAAAAGGAGTTTGTTCCGTGCTAACAGAGATTTTCTTTAACTAGTCCCGGTCCTCATGATAGACACAACTTTCAGCCACTACCGTCGATGCAGGAGGTTGATGAAACGCATCCTCCACCACGCCCACCCCCGCCCCCACCGAATCCGGTGGCTCGCCGGAACATCACGCCTATTCGCGAAGACGACGAGTATCGCACACCGGAGCCATGGGATCCTCCGGCCGCGTATGGGTACTCGGCTACTGCAGTTGGTGGAGGTGCCCACATGGAGCACGATGAGATACCCCTGACCCGCGAGAGTGACGACTATCCCCACGGCTACAATGCGGGCCTGGGGCGGATCAGCGAAGAAGAGCCGAGACCAGGCACCGCCATCAGCACGCCCGGAGGCATGAGCAGTCCCATGGCTGCGTATCCAGGACCACGCGGCGGTGGAGGAGGTCCCTTGTGGCAACAGAACCGAGACCCGGGATGGGTATAAACCAGGAGACGCTGTATATGATTTTGACGAAAGAGGAAAGACGGTTTAAAGCACGACAACGCGCAACGGGGAGCTATAATCAGGTTTTGTTTCCGGCGTTTTACGGCGAGGCACTGGGAGTTGATATCCGGTGGAGGCTGTATGCATTCAAAGACTTGTTTCTTCGGGGTTTTGTAATAAAGAGGAGGGAAGAAATCGAAAACAAAGACAGCGACGTCGAGAAATCGGTTTGGATACAGTAGATGATGGGCTTGGTTGGTTGGGTTAATCATGAGATATGATGGCCACACGGTCACGCGCTGGAGGATTCATGGTAGATAGTTAATGATAAGTAAATGACCAAGATTAAATCAGCTTCTCAATTCGTGGGCATCTAGTTTCAATGCTAGATTGCCATTTGCAGATGTTGGCGTCCAGAGAAGAATGTCCGTCCAGGGGAACATTATGATTCAACAGCAAAACACTTACATTGACGTCTAGGCGTGCCTCTGAATACACCTTGGCTGAGAACATCAGGCGTAGATAGCCGTGTCCATTTTAGACTCCCCCTTCTTTTAAAGGCATCAAGTTAGCTTACTATAGTGCCACTTACTGTTGAGGCTTTCAACATGGAGGTTCTGCTGCACTTTCAACCCCCTATCGACCAGACCTTTACGCTTGACTCTTTGAATACAGTCTGCGCGCCTGGCGACTCCCCAAAGCCCCATCCCCCAGAGCACGTCGCAACTACGGAACCGCTCGAGTGAAGGGCAGTGCTCCCTACAGGCGCATCGTGTCCCTTCCAGTCCCAGGAGGGCTCTACGACTCCGGCCTGGCTACCCACACCCTCCCAGACTACAACGCCGCCATCGTGAGTCCCTGTCCAGACTTCGAATGATGGTGTTTGCGCATAAGGATCACCCGAGAACACA
Source organism: Ascodesmis sphaerospora (assembly GCA_027569015.1). Taxonomy (NCBI): domain Eukaryota; kingdom Fungi; phylum Ascomycota; class Pezizomycetes; order Pezizales; family Ascodesmidaceae; genus Ascodesmis; species Ascodesmis sphaerospora. The sequence goes on from JAPPUR010000003.1 coordinate 494,182, forward strand.
TCAAGTGTCATCTTCTGCTGCGTTGGGGCGTTTCGACCTTTTAATGTGCAAAGAAGCTGGCCTACGCCGCGAATGTCATAGACGATAATGCCAGAGGCGTGGCGCTCGTTGATGACAAGATATCTTCCACAAGGGCTCCAGCGTACCTGGATAACACCCTGTCCCCCTGAAGCCCCGTGTAAATCATCAGGGCGTTGGAGGGCCCAGTTAGAGATAACCTTATCTGTGCGATGTACGTCGTATAACCCTATCCAACGAGACCACGTCCCAGCAGCGACAATACTGCCGCCATTGGCATCGACAGGGGAAGCCGCTAGGGCGGCGACGGTGCCCTTCATGCCGACACCGCCTCCCTTTGCAGTGAACCGTTTCGAGGGTATTGTGGGGATGGTGAGAAGAGGACCGTCGGAGCCCGGGCGCGTCGTGTCAAAGTAGTCGAGACGGTTCGCCGAGCCGCACAGGAAATGGGTCCCAGGAGCCTCCCACAGCATGGACGAGGGTGTGATGTACTCTTCCGTTTCCTGACGGATGAGCTTATACGAGGCGAGCGGGGCGGCACGCGATACGACCCCATCTTGCTCGGGAGGGAAGAGGTGGTAGAGCTGAATCGGGTGGTCGCGACAGCCGACGAGGGCAGTCTGCGAGGCCGGGTCGGCGAGGGAGTAGAAGGGCGCTGCGACGACAGTCTGCGATGGTTCAGGGAGGGCGATTGAAGATTGGGGTTCCAGATGGCGTGGGTGGGACGAGGCTGGGTCGAGGAGGTCGTCAGGGAGGACAAAGGTGGAGATGGAGTTGAGGGAGGAGGAGACGAGGAGAGATGTCCCGTCGGAGGTCCATTGGGCTGAAGTGTAGAAGCTGTTCTGCTCTCGACTGATGAAGTTCTCGGCGACGAGGTTAATGGAGGGTGGGGGTCGATTGTTATCGGTATCCAAGGGAGCAGGAGCTGGTTCTGCTGTAGGTTCGGGATCATCCATGGTGTAAGTTGAGGTGAAGGTTGCGAGATGGGGATGGGCAGGAAAATGAGGAACTGGAGTGGGTACTCAGCTGGAGTGGGTTTGTGTTACCAAAGGTACTTGGACCAGATGCTGCCTTTGTAAGGACAGAAGCAGTAAATACAGCACCCAATTAATATTGACATCTATAAACCACTATCAGGATGGAATTGCAATTCATTCTTCAACTATAGCCAGTATAGATCCTTCCTCTTCTCTCGTTCCCCTTGTCCCTCAAGGCGAGGTTATCGCCGGATGATCCACACATCCATCTGCCCTGGGCTATCACAGCGACGTCATCAGCATTGGCGCCAAGGCTTCTCCGCTGTGCCTGTGCTGCCGACAACCAGGACAAGACAGATGAGAAAGCGAGCTCAGCGGCCTCCAAAAGGTATCCATCTGGTCCTGCAGGGTCCAACAGGCAGAGACGCTCTTAGCTCGGGTTCGCTCTCGTGATGGAGCCTTTCTCCGGCTTGGCGGGGGGATATGGGACGATGGAAGAAGAAGAGATTCAAAGCATCCATTTCTTCGGCGACCTCGCTTGACTTATCCCAGGTACTGTACACGCTGTTAGGCGTACTCAGCTGACCAAACAACGTTTTTCTCCCTCTCCAATCTCACAACAAGGCACCCTTTCCATAGAGTTGCCGTTTCGAGCCGCCCGCTTCTCAAGGTTTCATCCGTGGACTACATGATTTGCTGGTACCTTTGTAGATTTGCAGAAAGCTTACACCTAGGTACCTACTGTTCGCCTTGTCCGCCTTGTCCAATGTCACTGGGTCTTGTTCTTAAATTCTCCGAGGCTTCCAACCACCCTTTTCTCAACTCTTTCTTCCTTCCTTCATCCATCAAAGCCCCCCAACATACCAACATTCTCGTATCTCGTGTCTCGTCTCAAAACGGAATTACCATTCTTCACCCAATCATGATCTCGTAGCTCTCAGACCCCCCCGTTTGCTTCGCTAAAAGCTGCACTGCTTCGTTTTTCGATCCTCGTATCGTATACCTGCCTATCCAGATTCCTACAGTACAGACCCATATCCCCCGTCTAAGCTCGGTCGGTTCCCCCTCACAGCCTCGCCTGGGCCAGACAAAATAAAAACACCAACTAAAGCCCATCATACGTCACCTCCCAGCAACGCCCACCCCCCAGTTCGAGTCGCGCCGTTTCGCCTTTCCTTTCCAAAAACTCCCTTCGCGAAACAAACCCTCCACCCTTTTATCTAGGCTTGTAATAAGTCTCTTCTTTAATTCGGGGAGACACCCCTGAATCTTGACGATCTTTTCTCTTCCCTTTCCCTTTTGTTGTCCATCCGCCCTCGTGGAAATATCGAGGGTCGCGGCGGCATTGTCTATCCACAATGTCAATGTCAGCAATGGAAATCTTCGCCCCCGGCGAGGACCGATGCGCGAAGCTCAAGGCGCCCTCGTACCTTGAGCTCGTCGTCTCCATGTACGAACCCATTGCCATTCTCTAATAATGGACTTTGACGTTTGCTGACTTGTGACTTGTAGCGTCATCCTGCTCGGTATCCTCGTGTCCTACCTCCCCCAGCACTACCGCATCATCTCACGAGGCACCTCGGAGGGCATCTCGCCGTACTTTGTCCTGCTGGGGACCACTTCCGCCACAGCCGGTTTCGCCAATATCCTGACTGTCGCGCCGTCCCGAGCTGCCATCGGTTGCTGCTACGAGGTTGGCAGATTTGAATGCGCTGCTGGACTGCTGGGTGTTGCTCAACTCGGCGCCCAATGGGTCTGCTTCAGTCTCATGTAAGCTCTTTATGCGTCTGCTTGCCCCCTCAGCTAACACTTTGTATAGCCTTGTTCTCTTCCTCATCTTCTTCCGTTATAGACAGGCCAATGTTCCTCCAGAGGAACTCCGCGGAGATGCTCCTCGATGGCAGACGGCTGTCCTGGTCGGTCTCCTCTGCGTTCTCCATGGCCTCATCGTGATCATCCTGACGGGCGTCTTCTTCATCGCCCTTCCCGATCACCTCGTCTTCTGGGCTAATCTGCTCGGCATCATGGCTACTGTCCTGGCTGCCATCCAGTACGTGCCACAGATTTGGATGACCTACCACCTTAAGCACGTGGGAAGTCTGAGCATTCCCATGATGTGCATCCAGACTCCTGGCGGTTTCCTGTTTGCGGCAAGTCTGTTTGCTCGTCTGGGCTGGGAAGGCTGGAGCACCTGGTTCATCTACCTGATCACGGCGTCTATGCAGGGTGCTGTGCTCATCATGGGCGTCTACTACGAATACACAGCTCGGCGCCGCGAGGGCTATGCCAACGGCTACGTCGACAGCGCGCCGCAGTCGCCTGTTCAGTACTCGAGCACCCCTCGGAGACCCGCGGCCCCCCGAACCTACTCGGAGGGATGGGAGCGAGGCCTGCCGGGTCCATTCACGGGTCATCCGGAACGGTACGCCGAGACGGAGGAAGACCTCGACGATATCCAAGAGCGCGAGGAACGCGCCATTGAGCGGGAGAGCCAGCCGCTGCTGAGGCCTGGCGGAATAGGCAACCCTCACAAGAACTACGACACTACCGAGCACTGATGGGTTGAGGCGCAGCGCAGCGCAGTGCAACACGGGGGGTTTACAGCGAGCATTGATATCCCATAATTTATTCGTGTTGATCGATTCTTGGTTCAAGTTAGGATGGCATAACTCTTGTCTACCTTAGAATTGCATACTTTCTTCTTCCTTCAGCCCGGATCCAATCTCTCTCCGCTTGACTCATTCAGTTCCATGCTAGGTAGGGATCTAGTGGGGGTTGATGACTCCTACATTGGATTGCTTATCCTGGGGCACGCATTCTCCAACTCTACTCAAAGCCGGGGTACGTATTCTATTCTGCCTGTGATGTGATGGGCGATGGCTTAGGAATTAAGGGAACATCATCACCTGGAACAATCACCAGATTAAAAGTATGCGCCTGTAGCCGCTTTCAGAACAGCCTCATCCGCCAAAGGAACTTGATGCTCGCACTCACGCCCTCGCATCCAAGGCTTCGACTGGAAGGAGGCGGATGACGGGTGACTCGCATCCGCACGGAGAATGGATCCCCTGCTCCCCGTGTGGGAATGCGCCAGCATGTGATTGGCTAATCTCGAGGATGAATCACCTCGTCCTTGTCGATACGTATCGGCCTTTCAAGATGGCATCCATCCATCAAGTAACCTCCTCCTCCTCACCCCGGCAAGAGGCTTTTCTCTTGTTCTCTCATCACCTACAGTCCTAGGGATCTCTCTTCCTCCTCCTAGATTGCCATTGCTATCCGGAGCATCCATCTCCAGCATCATTCCTCTCCTCCAAACCTAGATATAGCCTTATCTCTCAATTCCCCGCAATCTACTCATCATGGCCATCTACAGTGCCGTCCCACCTCCCGACCAGCAGTCGTCACCCATTGCTGCGTCGGCTCTACCGGTCCAGTCGCCTCCCACGCCTGTGAGAAAGTCGGCCATCGACATTGATGCCTGGACCATCTCGGCCCTTCAATCTCTCAGCGTATCCCCCGTCGCTCGTGGTACCGGCAGCCCGCTGTCCATTCCCATCGATCAAGCCCCCAAGGTTAAGAGCGATCGCAAAGTCGTCATTGACCAGGAGGGTATTGAGCCGACTGAAACTCCCAGGCGGCCGCCGTCTAGGAGGGACAGCCAGCGCAGGCGTGATTTGATCCTCAAGGGCAAGGAGGGGAGTCGCCAGCGCCGACGATGGGAGAACGGTATGACATGATTTGCGCCTCGCTTCTTGCGGTGTCCAAACCAAAATGCCCAGCTGATCATGGAAATCCTCAGACCGCTTGATGCACGTCCCGAACGTCCAGCCCCCCCTGCCCTCCGACTACGAGGTCCATCCTACGCACCCCATCCACCGTGTACCCTACCAGCTCGCTCAGTTCTGGGACCACGGCATCCGCCAGCGTGTCGAGGACAAGACTATTCGCCTTCAGGTTACGCGCAAGAAGCAGCAGCTCAAGACTGGTAGTGCTACAGGACTTGGTGTTGGTGAGGTGCCTCGTGATTTGCGTGAGGCGACCAAGCGAAGTCCCGTTGTGCGAACCTGGGTCCGCGCATTGGAGGAGCCTGTGAGACAGTATATCTGCGGCCAGCAGGTTGAAGATGTTGATATTGACAGTGCTGCCGAGGAGATGGACTCGGAGGATGAGGAGATCGTGTTTGTGGGCAGGAACGGTGCCATGAGGGAGCTGAGGGAGAAGAAGGCCACATGGAAACATGCCCATCGAGAGGTCTCGCAGGAGACAGTCGATTCAGGAATGGTGTTTGACTCTTTTGGCACTGACGAGAGCGCCGCCTTCAAGTCAGTACCCTTTTTTATCCTGTCCGGACCCCCAGGTTACTAACATTCCCCAAGGCGCTGGCTCACACACTCCATCTCCGACTACTATGGCCTGGCATCACGATCCGTCACATTGACGGATCCCTCGCGCCGCGTCGTCTATGTTGGCCTCAAGTCAACGCGTGGCACACTTGCAAAGCGGACGCTACCTCGCCCCATGTGGGAGGTATGTTAAATCGTCCTTGCGCCATGGCCAGCTTGTCGGGGTACCAGACCCATCTGCAGAATTCGGTTACTTGCATGATTAGACGCATAAACGTAGACGGTAAGGGGACAAGGCAATAGAACCACCTCACCAGCCCTGGCGGGCATTGTTTCGTGTGTTGTATGTGGCATAGACCGGAAGCCTCTACTGTCCATTGGCTTCGCATATTGGCGACAAGCGGGTGCATAAAGAGTTGAGATCTTGAACCATCGGTTCTCTGTAGTCATATCCCGACAAGGGCCCCAAACATTACAGCACCCGTAAGCCACTGAGACGGACGTCACCGTATTTGGTTAGGGACCGAAGGTAAGTCGTCGTTCTTTGACAAGTTATCTCGTGATTTTGGGATACTACCAAACTCTTACAACCATTGCTGGTGCAGGCATCGGGACACATTCCTCAACACTCTCTCGCCTCCCATAATCGGACCAAATTTTGATACTAGTTCTTCTGTAGTCATAGTTAAAAAGTTGGCGAGCCCCAGGTTGTCATACTCTGAGACCAGAGTTTCTGAGATGACCTGTGCTGCGTTAATGTTGAGACCTGCTCGACGGAGGAACAGCTCCCAACTTGTGTCGTGGAAGTCGAGAGCTTTTCCAAGTTGCTTTGCTTGCGGAGAATAGCGACACATCAGCGATAGAATCCATTTTGAAAGGGTACACTCTGCACCCGAGACGAGGTATGTTGTAATGCCTCCCTGGAGACCCGCTGTGAAACGCACAAAGTCGGCATAAGCCGTCATATCAGACGTGCTCGGTGAGCCAACGTATTCTCCCACTGGGTTCGACTCTGATATGAGGATGAAGAGATATTCGTATTTGGTACTCACAACCTGCACTCGTTCGCGAAGCGGTGACAAGGCAGTTGAACCGGGGAGAGGTTTTTGCCTGACTTTCAGCATCGTCGTGACGATTATGCCGGCTGATGGACAAAGAGAAACATCGGCTTCGAAGGATAGTCTAGAAATGACCTCCTTCCGCTGGGCGGAGCCAGAAGACCAGACAACTGTGTTGTACTGAGAGAAATCCCTATCCACGAGCTCGAGTTGTGGCCATGACTTGTCCAGTTGTGAAAGGACCTTCCGACTCAAACTCGAGGAAACAATAAAGCGGCAAGCATCAGTAGGAACATGGAATTCTGGGACCGGTGCATCCCTCATTCCATGGTTGCCAGATTCTGGGGTTTGCTCTTCGACAGTAGTTTCGTTTGCTGGGAGCTGAGACAGCGATGGGGCGGGAAGGGGCCGTTGTGTTGATAGCTGGACATTCTGCTGAGAAGGCTGCTGAGTAGTACTATGTGCTGTCTTTGGCTTTTTCGCACGACGAAGTTCCATAAAGCTGGATAGCAAGCTGCTTGTCGCGCTAGGGTCACTAGAACCCAAGAGGAGGCCAGTTGACTCTTCCCCAGCTTTCCTCCTTAGGGTCTGGCAGCCTTGTTGGTATTTGGATTTCAACAACTCATCCAGCGAGGGCGCACAACGCGGCGTACCGGGCAAGTTGGGGCGCGGGTCCTGGGTAACAGTAGTTTGAGATACAGGAACAGTCGGTGCTTCAGGAGCTGGAGCTTCAGGAGCTGGAGCTCCAGGAGGCGGGGCTTCAGCTTCCATTTCATCATCCTCCAAGACTTGGAGAATCTTCAACCTAGGTGCTTTTTCGATATAGTCGTGGCTACTCAGACGAGGTACTTCCAACATTAGAAATTGTCGACTGGCCGGTCCAAGCTGCTCCATATCCTCGTTCAGTGAAATTTGGCCGCTTCCATGGGGTACCGGCATCCATTTCAGTGAAGCACTCAAGCCAGCCGGTTGGATTGAAGAATCAAGCTGAAAGGCAGACATGAGGTTCTCCCGTAACCACTGGAAGTGATCTTCGGGGGTCGACAACTGCGCACTCCAGTCCGGGTCAGGTATGTGAAAGTCGAGGGCCGGAATGGGCATCCTCAGAAGCGACTGCGCTGGATCTAGACGTTCGTTCTCCAGCATCAGAGTTGTCTGAGCGTGATAGAGTGCAAGAACTGCTGACATTTCCGCGTCGAAGACCCTTTCAGGTTCCTCTAGTGGCTGAACTGTGCCCCCAATATCTTTCTCCTGAAGCTCAAAGATCTCGCTGTAATGCTGCAGCTCTTGACCACCTCTGGGGCTGGATGGCATTAGAGGCATATCAAGTTTGTAATTCGATGCCCTGTCTTCCGCATCGCGGAGGAAGACGGATCGAGGTGCCGGGGGAGAACTGGGCATGGTTGGTGGAGCTGCCGGCTCCGAGTCCAAGCAGCCATCATGCAAGTCCTGTTGCAGTTTCTCAACGGCCGGATCAATGGGACTTCTGGGTTCTGAAGTGAGATCTATGACCAAAACGTCCGAGTTTGGTTCAAAGGGCTCGTCCAGGTCAGAGGCTGGGGAGAGTGGGACGGACAGTGGCTCAGGGTAGGCTTTCGGTTGCTGACGATACGTTAGACCAGCGCCATCGCCCATACAAGACTATTTTCCTTACCTTGCGCAGCGCAAACAAATCATAGTAGCCTTCTGCTCGGCTCGAGTACTCTTCTTCGTTAAGGATTCTCAACGCTTCTTCAAAACCTGAAATAGCTTCAAGCTCTAGTTCACGATCCGCCAACAACTTCCATCGTATCGTGGTAGACGGGAAATCAAGTGCTTCATCGTTATCAATATTGACAGGGCTCAATGGGAGCCACTCGCCCCAGACATCGCAGAAACTCTTGTTATATATGTCAGTCAAGTATTGTTGGAGATCCTTCTCTGGATTGTGTCCTGTGTCTAGAGCCTCAGATGGCAGTCGTAGCTGTTTCGTTTGTCCCAAAAACGGGAACAATGCCGTACTTGGTACGAATGGATCTACCGGTAGCGAGTATGTCTCACCCTCGGAAGGCGGTTGTAGTTGGATGTTGGGACGAGGAAGAGGGATATCAATGACGCCTGGCTGGTGAACTAGTCCGTCGGATTCTACAGGGTGAAGAGTTGTTCGAAGTTGGGGAAGCTCATCCTGGAATCGGTACGGTGCATCTCTGTGATGACGAAAACATTGGTGCTTAAGGGCGTAGTCGATGACAGTTGAGCCTTGGTGAGCCTCGTCGTCCATGTCGATCGCCTAGAATGATGCTCGAGTAAAGAGAAACATGAGGTTGAACACAGGTTGTTGATCTTGTAAGATCGGTCGGCAAGTTTGATTTTGCTCAAAATTTTCATGTTGGGTCTTGTGGTCCTTGAGGGAAGGTACTCCCATGAAGCTCCTTCCTTCCCGTCGAACATCTCGGAGGTGTCATGGACGGCTTGTCGAGAATTCTAGCTAGGTAGGTAGAGGTACTTTGGTACAAGATAACAGGAAATACCCTTAAATGTGGCTTCTACCAATAAATGAAATGAGAAATAATCGTTTCATAGCGGCTACTGGACAGAACACTCAAGAGAATTGGATCTGTTGAGGTGGCTCGATTCAACTCAGCTAGAAGCGTTTGAGGCCGATTCCGGGTCGTGGTTGCCCAGTCGTCCATGGTTGTTTAGCGCCCCGCTAGATAACATGAGCAATCCCTGGAGGAAATTCCGATAGTGAAGTTGGACCCCCGGTCCCCCACTTCATCCGCTGTAATCCGTCCTAACTCCGGCGGCAGTGACGCAGCTGAACTGGAGACTGGAGGCACCTCACATGGAGCTCTCGGGATAGCTCTCATCGAGAGCAAAACATCACCACTTCCTCACCCCGCCATTTCCTGCCCAACCGAGAATAAGGCATCATGGCGTACGTCGCGCCCATTCATAGAGCGACGAGCATCCGCCATGCGATCCGCGCAAACGTGCTCGACCCCGAGATTGACGACCTGGTTGTAGCGTAAGAGATCTCTTGTTCCGCAAAGATGCCTTCTGGGTGCTGATTGAGATGCCATAGCAAGGCGAACCGGTTGGAGATATGGCGTCTAACGGAAGAAGGCATGGAATGCCTGCAGACCAAACTCATTCACGGCACGATATCGATGCTGCAACGATTGCGACCCAAAGGATCCGAGACCGACCTACTGTTTATTGGCACCGATCGACTGCAGTACTTCAACCTTGCATGGAACCCCGAGACGAAGCAACTTGATACCATCGAGCGAGTTATCGAAGATCTATCGGAACCGTACATGCGCCATTCGCAGAGCCAGAACAAATGTCTAGTGGATCCAACAGCACGGTTTCTGGCCATGCACCTCTGGGAGGGCGTTCTCAACGTCTTTCGGCTCCCGACGCGCAAGGGCTCTACCAACAAACTGGAAATCCTCGATCAAGTCAGACTTACGGAGCTTTTCATGAAAGCCAGCACCTTCATCCACAGCCGTACAGGCCATCCGACCATCGCCTTTTTATACAAGTCTCAGATGGAGCAAGAGGAAGCTCGGTTAGCCATTTATAGGTTAACTCATGACGACAAGGGCGGCGTGGTGTCCAAGTTTGATCCTCACAAAGATAGAGAACTCGACGTTGTTATTCCCGACCCTTATGCTTCCATGCTTATCCCCGTCCCGCTGGACGAGGAGAAGCGCTACCATGTACGGAATACCGAAGGCGCAAAGGCTCATCTAGGCGGTCTGCTCATTGTTGGCGAGACCCTCCTCACTTACTACGATGGTCTTACCCACAGAAGCGTATCTTCGAGTCTGAAAGACCCAAGGATCTTCGTGGCTTGGGCCGAGTATGACGGCACGCATTATTTCTTGGCCGACGACTACGGACGGCTCGACATGTTGACGATCGAGACAAACGTGGAAGCTACTGGTGTCGTGGTTACTGGTATGACACTGGTGCCTATGAAGCTTGGGGAATCGCCCGCTCTCACTTCAAGAGCCTCCAACCTGGTCTATATGGGCAACAACACCCTTTTTGTTGCCTCACATCACGGAGATTCTCAGCTCTACCAAATCGATCCCGAGACCAATGCAATGCTGTTGATCAAGTCATTGTCTAACAACGCACCAATCCTCGACTTCTCGATTATGGACATGGGCAACCGAGAGGGTGACACCCAGGCTGGCAATGCATTTTCTTCCGGACAGTCCAGGATAGTGGCAGGCTGCGGCGCATACCAAGATGGAAGCCTTCGAAGTATCCGAAGCGGTGTTGGGCTTGAAGAAAGGGGTATCCTTGATGAACTCGATGGAACCAGGGGCCTGTTTACTCTTCGCTCCTACAATTCTGATTTGGTGGATACATTGGTGGTATCATCTATCACCGAGACGCGGATCCTGAGTTTCGATACCGATGGAGAGATTGAAGAGATATACTCTTTTCAAGGCATGGAGCAAGACACAGAGACTCTCCTTGCGTCAAACCTCCCAAACGGCCAGCTGCTCCAGATTACCCCGGAATCTGTTGTCTTGTTGGACCCAGAGAGTGGTGTTGCCGTCAGCAGATGGGATGTGCCAACTGGGAAAAGCATCACGAGGGCTTCAGCAAACACCAAGTGGGCTTTGCTGTCAGTTGATGGAACATCCCTTGTATCTTTAAATCTGTTGCAAAACTTGGCGGCCAATGTCCAACAAACTCAGGCAGAGCCTGGGTCAGAGAAACCAGATCAGATATCGTGTATCCACGCGGCTCGAGATCCGCCTGATATCGGCGTAGTTGGCTGGTGGTCCTCGGGCCGCATATCCTTGATCGACATGGCGACATTTCAACCACTTCATGGAGAATCTATGAGACAGACCGATGACAGTGCCACCGTCCCGCGAGACATTGCACTTGTTCAGCTTCACCCACCAGAGATATCCGGTCCTACACTACTGGTGGCGATGGAGGATGGAACTGTGGTCACATTCAACGTGTCTATCAAAGGTTTCGCTGTCTCTGGTCGCAAAAGCGTCACCTTGGGCAGCAATCCAGCGCGACTACACGTCTTGCCCCAAGAAGACGGTACATCCAACGTCTTTGTGACGACCGAGCACGCGAGTCTTATCTACAGCTCCGAAGGTCGCATTATCTTCTCCGCCACGACAGCCGACGACGCTACATTCGTTGCCCCCTTTGATTCTCATGCGTTCCCAGACTCAATCGTTTTGTCTACGGATAGCCATATTCGGATCTGCCATGTTGACAAAGAGCGTCTAACTCATGTTAAGGCCTTGCCAGTCCATGAGACGGTCAGGCGGGTAGCGTACTCTCCAGGTTTGAAGGCCTTTGGCTTGGGTTCGATTAAAAAGGAACTGGTTCTCAATGAGGAGGTTGTTACCAGTTCCTTTAGACTTGTCGATGAGATTGTCTTCAAGGAGCTAGGGGAACCCTTCTTATTAAATGCTTCAAGCACACTGGAAATCGTCGAGTGCGTGATCCGTGCCGAACTTCCCGATGCCGGCGGAAACCTCACGGAACGATTCATAGTGGGGACGAGTTTCATTAACGACGGTCAGGTTCAGGAGGTCAACGGGACTCTTGGTCGAATACTTGTTCTCGGCGTTGACGAGCATCGCCAGGTGTATCAGATTGTTTCCCACAACCTCAAGGGGCCCTGTCGGTGCCTGGGGATGATGGATGACTACATTGTGGCTGGGTTGTCCAAGACGGTGGTTGTGTACAACTACTCGCAAGACACAAGTAGCTCTGGGTCTCTTGAGAAGCTTGCTGCTTACAGACCGGCTGCACTTCCAGTAGATCTGGACATCTCGGGCAACATAATCGGCGTGGGCGACCTGATGCAGTCTCTCTCCCTGGTTGAGTTTATCCCAGCACAAGATGGCCGCAAGGCCAAGCTGGAAGAACGAGCACGACACTATGAGCCTATCTGGACAACCTCTCTCTGCCATCTAGACGAAGAAAGATGGCTAGAGGCCGACTCTCAAGGAAATCTCATCGTTCTACAGAGAAACGTCGATGCTCCAACTGAACAAGACCGGAGCAGACTCGAGGTGACGAGTGAGATTGGTATTGGTGAGCAGATCAATCGCATCCGGAAGCTCCATGTTCCAGCAGGAGACAATACTATTGTACACCCAAGGGCGTTTCTTGCATCCGTAAGTATATCTAGTTCATCGTTTAAACAGGGCTAACAGTATCCTCAGGCTGAGGGCTCGCTCTATCTTTACGGAGACATCGCCCCGCAGTATCAGGACCTTCTCATGAATTTTCAGTCGAGAATGGAAGAGTACATCCATGCACCAGGCAACATTGAGTTCAAATTGTGGCGGTCATTCCGAAATGAAAACCGGGAGAGTGATGGACCATATCGCTTCATAGACGGAGAAATGGTAGAGAGGTTTTTGGATATGGACGAAGGGAAACAGGAGTTGGTGTGCGAGGGGCTTGGACCGAGTGTTGAAGACATGCGGAACTTGATTGAGGAGTTGAGGAGGATGCATTGAAATGATAATGAAGACAGACTTATTAGAGTGGGAGATGGACATATCATGGATGCTGTTGTATCATGTTGGGCTTTACAAGGGTATGGCCAGGCCTTGTTAGAGTGACGGACGAAAGGGTCGTTTGCTGATTGGTCATTGAATGAACCTCGCATCAAGAGCAAACTGGATCCATTGAACCGCGGAAAGTGTGAAAGATGGAATTAACGGTGTGTAAGGGCCAATTGCTCATATTTCAGCACTTCAATGTATTTTTGCGTGGCAATGACTGCCTCTATTGGGTCAATCCTTGTGATGGCGAAAGCTCCCAGAGAACCCAGATGCCCGGGAGAGTCCGGAAGCCCCACCCGAAAGTGACCGGACCAATCAAGAGTCGCCAATTTCCGAGCTCGAAGCTGATTTGCAGCCTCAGGCCGCACTTTTCACCCAAAACTTTCGGCAAAGCATCATCAGCCGATACCACACCAAGGAAAAGACCTCAACCTTCCCTTGGAGACGACACGTTCATCCACGCCACACCCCACGACCTCGTCCTCCTTCACGATGGCGTCCCTCGCGACCGCTTCCCGCCTCTGCCTGCGCGCGGCTGCCAGGCCCGCCGTCCCTGCCGTGCGCGCCCTCAGCACCACCGTCGTCCGCCCCGACAGCGCTGCCGCCTCGGCCGCCTACTCGAGTCCCTTCAAGGGCGAGACCAAGGGTTCCAAGATCCCCAACTTTGGTGCCTACGTCTCCTCCGGCAGCGAGAACAAGAACAAGCTCTACTCGTACTTCATGGTTGGAGCCCTCGGTGCCGTCAGCGCCGCTGGTGCCAAGAGCACCGTCCAGGGTGGGTTGAATCCGGATTCACGTTGGCGTGCCGTGCCATTGGGATGCAATTGGCGTTGCTGGCTGATGGCACGGCATCCGGCATGGTCAATTGATGATTTGCTGACGTTGGTTTGATAGAGTTCCTCGTCAACATGTCTGCTTCCGCCGACGTTCTGGCCATGGCCAAGGTTGAGGTTGATCTGAGCACCATCCCCGAGGGCAAGAACGTGAGTTGGAAAGGGCTCCGGATCATCATGGCAGCATCACTAAATGGGCGCAGGTCATTATCAAGTGGCGAGGCAAGCCCGTCTTCATCCGACACCGAACCCAGGAGGAGATCGACTTGGCGAACAAGGTCAACATCTCCTCCCTGCGAGACCCCGAGGAGGACAGCGCGCGTGTCAAGGACCCCGAGTGGCTTGTCATGCTGGGTACGTGATGCTCAGGTCATCAATACTTTGATGATGGATGTTAACATGTCGACAGGTGTCTGCACCCATCTGGGATGTGTCCCCATCGGCGAGGCCGGTGACTATGGTGGCTGGTTCTGCCCTTGCCACGGTTCTCACTACGATATCTCCGGCCGAATAAGGAAGGGTCCTGCCCCTCTCAACCTCGAGATCCCCGAGTACGATTTCCCCGAGGATGGCAAGCTGGTCGTCGGTTAAGCGGGGGATCCCCGTGGGGATGTAAGAGTATTCTTTTTTATAAGGAAGGGGGGAAGAGAAGGGGAGAGCATTAGACTGGCGGGCGGAAACACACACACACCAAGGCCCCGGTTGGGCGCAAAGTTGCTGATTTCTTAGACGTGGCCTTGAGTCCATTGTATAAAAATAAAACGTCCTAGGAAAATTCAGTCGACACGGCTCAAAGAGGATTTTTGAGGGGGAAGAGTGGGAACAAGTGCAAGATGCGATCTCCCGTGAGAGACGTTGTACTAATTGAATTTCATTGCGTATTACGTGTGCGTCCCAAGTCGATATCTGTCTTGCGTCCATTATCGAGATGTTTGCATCGGGGTTTGTACTGCTTCTCAAGCATCAACCACCCAACTTAAAGACTCAACCCATGAAGCCAAGAGCGATATATGACAATCTTTCTTTCCATCATGTTCATATTCACACAATGCCTAACGTGTCAAATCTCGTCTTGCATCTCATCATGACTCCCGTACATAGATAGACTTCAGCTTCACGAAAGAACAGTACAGATTACACATGAACAGACAATTGCCAGCTTTTGAATTCTATACCTGACACTGTCCGAACTCATTATTCATCTAATGGCCATGTCCGTCATCCGCCGGCTGCTCAGGATCCAACTTGATCAGGGTATCGATGCGCATGATGCTGATGCAGGCCTCGACGGCACTCTTGAGCTGCCGGATCTTGCTGATGCTGGGCTCCAGCACGCCAATCTTGATCTCGTCCACGACCTTGCCGCGCGCGAGGTCCAGGCCGTAGTTCTTGTAGCCCTTCTTGCGCGCAATCGTCTTCTCGTCCTCGCTTCCGTCGCCCTCCTGGATGCGCTGCGACAAGGCGTGCCTTGATCGCAGCTGGGCCACGAGCTCGGCGGCGTCCTTGGCGGCGTTGACGGCCAAGGTCTTGGGGATGACGAGGAGAGACTGCGCAAACTCACCGATGGCAAGCTGTTCCCGGGAGCCGACAGTGCCGGCAAACTCCTCAAGGTAGATGTGGAGGGCAGTCTCAACAGCACCGCCTCCAGGAACGATGCTTCCACTCTCAAGAGTTCGCTTCACAGCGCACAGAGAGTCGTGAACGGAGCGCTCCATCTCGTCGAGGGTGAAGTCGTTGGGGCCACGGAGAATGCAAGAGGCGGAAGAGTGAGCCTTGGTACCCTTGATCAGGATGCACTCGTCGTCCGAGATGCGCTCCTGGACAACCTCCTCGGCATAACCCAGGTATGAAGGATCAAACTTCTCATCACCATTCAGGTCAGAGAGTGTGCTGAGAAGAGTGGCGCCAGTCGCTCGTGCAATTCGTCGGAGATCCTCCTTCTTGCATCTTCGCACACCCATAGCACCCTTCTCAACAAACGTCTTGAGCACAAGGTCATCAATACCCTTGGTGGTCAAGATAACGTTGGCGCCCGCCTTCAGGATCATCTCTACCCTCTCAAGAATCATGCCCGACTCACGAGCTCGGATCTGCTCCAGCTGTTGGGGGTCGTCCACGGTGATCTGGACACCGAGCTTCATGCGCTCCTTTTGCAGGTTCATATCCAAAACAGCAATCTTGGCATCCTGAATCCGTGTGGGCATCGCTTGTGAAGCAACGGTGCAGTTCAGGGCGTAACCCTTGACCAGGACCGACTCCAGAGTGCTCTTGCCGTGGGCCTTGAGGATGTTGACGGCCTTGACGGGGTATTTGACCTCGTTTCGGTTGTTGGTAGACTTGACAGCCTGCATAGCATCGACAACCATGTCGGCAAAGAAGTCGGAGTCGGCACCAATAATCTTGCTGGACATGGAGGTCTTGGCGATGTTGATGAGCGATTCCCGACCGAGGTCATCGACCTTGGTGCTGATGTTCTCGTTGAGGTACTTGACAGCTTCTCGCAGGGCAAGTCGGTAACCGGTAATAATGGTGGTAGGGTGTATTCGGTTCTTCATGAGCTCGTTTCCTCGTCGCAGAAGCTCGGCGGCGATCAGGACAACAGAGGTGGTGCCGTCACCGACCTCCTTGTCTTGTTGGTGCGCAAGGTCGACGAGGATCTTGCCGGCGGGGTGCTCGACGTCGAGAAGGCTGAGAATCGTGGCACCATCGTTGGTGACAGTAACATCCTAGGGCAGTGTGAGAAGGATGCTCGAAGGCGACAGGGGATCGGAGTTGCCTACGCCAATATCGTCCACCATCATCTTATCGAGGCCGCTGGGGCCGAAGGAACTCTTGACAACATTTGCGATCGCCTGGGTAGCAAGGACTGCGCCGTGTCAGTATGTGTCGTCTTGATATTACCAATATCAAACATCGGTCTCGAGGCTTCCCCCACTTCCCCCCTAACACCTAGCAGAAAGGCGGGACAAGACACATACCGTTTTGGTCTCTAATATCAGAGCCAGAGATCTTCTGGCCACCCAGGAAAAGGGTGCCGTTTCGGGGCTGCTCGAACAGGGCGGCCATGACTGCAGCTATCGGTAACGTTGACGGGGAATGGCGGCTTCGTCAACGTGGGGAGGGAGAGAGAGGGCTTGCGAAGCGTCAGGAAATTCTGCCCAGGCTACCAGAAGCTGTGAAGCTCCGTACGCTGGCTGCCCCTCCGACTTTTTCGCCGGAGGTCCGGTTGTTCCGGCGCCGGGTACAGCGCTGTGTGTTGGACGTTGGCACTGAGCAAGGGCAGTTGACAGAAGATAGCACGGACCACCTGAACCCCTGGCTCTTGCCCTGCTGTCGGTGCAGCTCAGCGGCTGTTGGTGCCATTGGCTGGGCGCGTGTCAGGCCTGAATTTTTGGCTAGTGCCGTGCCCCTCCTTCCTTCCCGCACGACTCTCCCTTGACTGCGAGTGCGGGGCACAGAGTCATGTCCGACCTCGACTTCGACTCACACTCCGAAGCATTTCTTCTTTCTTCTCCCCCCAAGATTCGCTCCGGTCGAGTTATTCCCGTATTTTCACGGACCTTCAAGGCTGCTCTCGGCTGACTATAAAGCCTCCATCTTCTATTCTATCTTTCCTCTTCATCTTCACTTCAACACCCGATTTTCGCATCACAATGGACGGCGCCCCCGAGCAGTCCAAGAGCGCCTTGAAGAAGGCCGAGAAGCAGGCCCGCCTCGCCGCCGAGAAGGCTGCAAAGGCCGCCAAGCAGGCTAGCCTTCCCGTCGTTGGAGGCAAGAAGACGGACGACATCATCGGCATCACTGTTTCCAAGGCTGAGAATTTCCCACAATGGTACCAGGAGGTTGTCCTCAAGGCCGAGATGGTCGAGTACTACACCGAGATCTCGGGTTTCTTCGTCCTCCGTCCTCTCGCCATGCACATCTGGAACGAGATCCGAAAATGGTTCCAGGCCCATATCGAGGAGATGGGTGTCGACGAGACCAACTTCCCCATGTTCCTTTCCTCCAAGTCGCTCGAGAAGGAGAAGGATCACGTCGAGGGTTTCGCCCCTGAGCTGGCTTGGGTCACCAAGGCGTAAGTGCTCCATCGGGAGCCCTTCCGATCTACCAATGCTTACTTATGAACAGTGGCGACAAGGACCTCGAGGTTCCCGTTGCAGTTCGTCCTACCTCCGAAGCCGTCATGTACCCCTACTACTCCAAGTGGATTCGCAGCCACCGAGACCTTCCCCTCCGCCTCAACCAGTGGAACTCTGTCGTCCGCTGGGAGGCTAAGCAGACTACCCCTTTCCTTCGAACTCGAGAGTTCCTCTGGCAGGAGGGCCACACTGCTCATCTGACTGAGGAGCTTGCTGGCGTTGAGGTGCTGGAGATCCTTGAGCTCTACGCCGGTGTCTACGAGAAGCTTCTTGCCGTCCCTGTTGTTCGCGGCCGAAAGACTGAGAATGAGAAGTTCGCTGGTGGTTACTACACTACCACTGTGGAGGGATATATTCCTTCCAACGGCCGTGGTATTCAGGGCGCCACCTCGCACGCCCTCGGCCAGAACTTCAGCAAGATGTTCGATATCACCGTTGAGGATCCCCAGAACAAGGGCTCTCACATTCATGTCTGGCAGAACTCTTGGGGTCTGTCTACCCGTGTCATTGGTGTCATGGTCATGATTCACGGTGACGACAAGGGTCTCGTCCTTCCTCCCCGTGTCGCCAAGACCCAAGCTATCATCATCCCCGTCGGTATCAACAAGAACACCACCCCCGAGGCCCGCAAGCAGCACGAGGAGCAGGTTGATGAGATCCGAGCCACCCTCAAGAAGGCCGGTGTCCGTGTCGAGTCGGATTGGCGAGAGGGCTACACTCCTGCTTGGAAGTTCAACGACTGGGAGCTGAAGGGTGTTCCCGTCCGACTGGAGTTTGGTCCCAAGGACGCTGCTAAGGAGGTTGTCAGCTATGCTCGACGTGACACTGGTGAGAAGGGAACCATCCCCATTGCCGATATCGCCACCAAGATCCCTGAGCTTCTCGACACCATCCACGATGACATGTACAACAAGGCCGAGACTGCCTTCCGGGAGCACCGCCTCAAGATCACCAACTGGGACGATGTCCTCCCTGCCCTCGACAGCAAGAACGTTGTTCTCATTCCTTTCTGCGGTGAGCCCAAGTGCGAGGACCGCATCAAGGAGCTTACCACCCGTGCCGACGACCAGCCTGATGTCCCCGACGGCCAGAAGGCCGCCACTATGGGCATGAAGAGTCTTTGTGTTCCTTTCGAGCAGCCCGAGGGTATTGTCCCTGGCGAGACCAAGTGTCTCAACCCCGAGTGTGAGGGCAAGGCGGATAAGTGGACCATGTTTGGACGAAGCTACTAGAGGAGATGAATGGGAATTTCTAGTCAGGGAGCGGGAAGGCGTTGGCCTGGCATGTTTATGATACACCTGTGATTACGGCTTGATGTGATGTGATTATGAAAAGGGGAGCGGGTGGGAGTGGAAAATGGGAACAACACGTAGAACAGAAGATAGATCGTAGAGATGACGAATGTTTATGAATCTCGTTGATCTACCAAAGACCATTTTTCTATGATTTTAAAATCTACAGTGGCCAATTCCCAGTAATTAGTTGCCAGGTTTAGCACCAGGCAAACTTCTCATTGGCAACCCACTCAACCTCTTCGATTGAGTCCTCTCCGAACCAATGCATACTGGCAAGGTTCTCACTCTCTCTGACGATAAACTTGGCTCCAAGCTCCTGGATCCCTTCAGTCACCCGTCGGATCCGATCCTCAGGGTTCCAGATCTCCACCTTGGAGCACAACCACTCGGCAGCCTCATTCCGGGCAGCGTTCCCAATGGCCCGGAGACCAGCAGCAAGCGCTTCGTCTGAGATGCTCTCATCCTCAACCACCAAGCGGATAACGTGAATAGTGTTCTTCTCTGGCTTCTCGAGACCTCCGTAAAAGCTTCGGGTCCAGATCGCCCAAATTCTCGAGTTCGGGCCGTCAGGGGGCGTGTAGATTGCGCCGTGGGTGGAAGGGATACGAGAGAAGATGTGCTTGCACATGAAGTTCTCACGGTGAAGGTGCCACCTAAGAGTTGTGAGGTCGGGTAGTACAGCAGCGCGAATCTGAGAAGATGAGGAGGCAATCTTGTTGCGGATGAGCTTATCATCTCGTTCTGCCAAGGCGGGGAGGTCGTCCACGGTGATGAGCTTTAGAGCCGAGTTGGAAGTTGACTCGTTCTTGGTGGCTGGTAGCTCAAGGTATGTGCTCTCAAAGGGCTTCCATCCGACGGCATTGTAGAACTTCTTGCCCACGTCTGACCAAAGAACTGAGAAGTCGGCATCTCCTTGGTTCTTTTGCTGTCGGCCTCGGAGTTCCTCTGCGAGCAAGGACATCATCTTGCTGGCGTATCCCTTTCCTCGACACTCGACAAAGGTAAAGACGCTGGCCACACCATAGGCAGTACCCTCTCTAACAGCGCCCTCCTTACTAGAAACAAGAGCTCTCTTCTTGTATGTCTCGCAAGAAGACAGGATTGGGCGGCCATTAGCAGGAAGGTTACCGTCAGTCAAGATCCAGCTTGTGACACCACCGTCCCGAGCAAGAGGAGCTTCCAGATTATCATCCTCGCGACGGATATAGTCTTCAATCGTGAGAGCAGGGCCCCAATGGGGGTGGGTGGCCTTCCAGACGCTGAGTCGCTCCTCGGAGGTGGGGTTTGTGAGGATGAGGGATGGCGAAGAGACGGGCGGGAGGTCCTTGTAGGAGGCCATGATTGGATTGTTATAAAGTGAATGGAGCTTGAGAAGAGAAGTGACTAGTGAAATCGGTGTTGGTGAAGAGTAGTATCTTACTCAATGATTTACTTATACTCCGGCCTCAATATTGGCCGCGCCCTTTGCACAACGGCCCCACATCGGAGGTGGGGGACCGACGCTACCCTGGACACGCCGATGACGCACTCGGTCAAGCAGAAAAGGGCCATCAGGTGTTTTATCATGGATGTATAGATGACATGAGTTGTTGAAAATGCCCGTATAGGTGCATCTTCACGTGTTGCTTGGGAGAGGGTAGGCTTGAATGGTCCTCTGCTGATGTATTTGGAGTGCACAATGGGACATTGGACAAGGCAATGTCAATACGTTTGACATTTGAAGGGCGCGCCTCTGACGGTTCTAGAATGTTCGTGTTTAATGGAGAACGATAAACTGTTAAGCGTATGAAACAAAACGGAAATATCTACTTATTCCTTGATAAATATCTGAGTTTATACTTTTGGTGTAAGAGGAGAGCACAATATTTGACCACCAGCCATTAGAGAAGCTTTGGGGAAAGTAGAGTAGTTGAAAATTGTCAAGTCCAAGATAGAGAGCTCAAGGTCTCTCAAGATAAATTCGGCGGCATGAGAAATGATTGCTCAAGTCACAGATCGAGCCCAATCGACAATAGAATCGATGGCTGCAGCCGTGGTGGGGTTGACTCGGTCAATGCAACCTCCAACGCGAAGAGGGGCATCTTTTTGTAGCTTGTGAAATCCCCCCATCAACTCAACTTGACCAACTTCATACCTCGAAATCGTCGACCGAAAATGGCATTGCCGCTACCTTCGGGGTTGATCCCCTCAGAAGTCGCCTTTCTGTGCGAAATGGAGCTCGTCACCGTAGTTCCCCGTCAACGCCTAGAGAGCATTGATCTTCTTGGTGTGAGCGCGCCCCCGTCGCGTTGATGCTTGGTTTCTGACCTCGTGCATAGGGCTCAACACCAACTCTTCGACCGCCGCATCGAAGTAATTTGCCGCTATGGCTTGCGATCCTACTCAAGAAGCAGAGACGAGCGAATATTGTGCCTCCGCCTTGGCTCCATCCCGACTCGCTACGCGACATCGTCAACCACGAAATCAATATCGACCCCAAGGGCTGGGCGCCGCCCCCGCCACCACCAGTGCGAGCAGACGGTCAAGGAAATGCGCGAAGATTAAACCCGTTTGGAATGGATGATACTGTTTTGTCACCACCGTTTTTGCCGTCTTGCACTTCAGAAGCACCTCCAGGAGCCTTGCCCTACCACTGGTTTGAGGTCGCAGAGATGCTCCTCGCGCACGCTCAAGATGACATCACATCCTCATCCGAGGTGCGGTCTCTTCTACGCGACTTGCAAGAAGTGAGAGCTGCCAAGATGCGGTCCAGTACGGCTCAGTTGGAGGGCGGCGTGGATGGCGTCATGAGTTTGCGAGGAGTGGGTGCCATGGAGCTTGCGGAGAGCAGAGGTTTTGTCATTGGTGTTGTTGAAGGAGTGAGAAAGATCGGTGCCAGTGTGGAAGTGTCACGAAGAGAGGAAGATGAAGAGCGTGGCGGTCGGGAGTCTGATGAGGCGAGCGACGAGGACATGGGACTGTGAGCCCAGACTCGGCGTGTCCATTTTCGATTCACCAGCGAACTTCACAAGCATGGGAGATATTGGAAAGGCGAGAAGTGTAAGTCAAAACCAATTATTATCCTGTCTACAAACTCCCAGTTTAATGCTATAACGAACACCAAGTCTAATTATTCAAAGCACGCAAAAGCAACCCATGAACTCCAATCCGATGCACCCAGGTCATTCATCCTTCTTACAACCTGACTCTGCCAGCTTCTTCATCAAAGCCAGCTTCTCCTTTGCGATCCGAGCAGGATGGGTCCGTATCTTACCCCCGCGAGGAGGGATTGGTTCAATCACTGGCTTTGGACTATGCTCGAATCCCAGTGCCGTCCCCAAATACCCCTTGCGGATGTCATAGTTGGCCGTTGCAGCCACCTCATCGTCTACCTCGTCCTTCCTCTTGAAGAAATGGGACCAGGCCTTGTGCCAGTCGGCGTGGCACTCGTGGCAGAGTTGGCCGTGTTTGCAGCCATGGACCTTTTCACAATCGGGGCCAAACCGATGGTACTGCTCATACCAGTCATAGTCCAGGCGTGGCCTCTTACCAGACCCATACAGCCCCGGAATTTCGCTGTCGAAATCAGCCGGGGCCTCAATAGGGGTCAGAACCTTAGGGCTCGTGTTTTCAGGAGTGATGCTTACGTTCTGGGTCTCCAGGAAGGCAAGCCCGGGGATCTTGGTACTGGTGAGCACCGGTGAAGGAATCGGGTTGATATCGCTCTGTTCGGTGACGGGGATATCGTACGTGGGGGAGTAGAAAATATCCTCCTCTGACTCCTGAACGTGGTCGAGCATTTGGGGCGCGATATCGCTCTGGTCATCATAGTCATCATACCGCTGAGTGAATGTTCGAGCGAAGGACATAGACTCATCCATTCGGGGCTTCTTGGCTGCCTGAGGGGCGCTGCCGTCGTCTTTAGATCGTCGTCGCTTACGGAGAGAGTCATCAGCGCAGCCGGCCCGGGTGCGACGTGTGGCTGCCTGAGGTTGTTGGTCCTTGCTATTGTTGGAGAGTGTTGGCGGTTTAGAATTGCTTACTACGGCAACGGTGCTACCGGTCTTGTCGACGGTGGTCAACCTGACATCTTCCGGAGTGGGCTTTCTTGTGGGTGGCTCATTAAATCGGCTCGAATACCAATCCCGAAATTCGAAACCCTGGACCGCGCCTTTAGGAAGAACGGGGGGTTTCTTGATCGTGTTGGTGCTGTCCTCCATGGGAGTGTCCTCACCAGCATCCGAGGTAGGGGTATTGCGAGGGACCGGAGGTGGAAGTCCTTTACCGGGCCGAGGTTGGTTCGGTGTACCTCGAGTGGAAGGAGTAGACAGAGCCTTGCTGGCCGAACCTAGATCATCATCTTCTAAAGGTGCACTGGCACCGGCACCGGAGGGATCAGAGCCAGAGTGATCTGAGTGGTGAGAAGCACCGGAACGGGGGGAAAAACCAGAGCTGCTCTCAGACTCAGAAGACGAAGACTCGCTTGAAGAATTGAGTGGCACGCCGCCATCTGAATCTGGGTCTGAAGAGCTCTCGGACGGGGATCGAGCAGTTAGAGGTACACCACCATCTGAGTCAGAGGAGCTGGAGGAGGAGGACTGAGGGTGAAGTGGTACTCCACCGTCTGAATTCGGATCGGAGGAGCTCGAATACGAGGGCGGAGAACGATACGAAGCGACGGGCGCGAAGGAAACAGTAGGAACCTTCTTTTTCAACTGGGCACGCTTCGCAGCCTTGACATTATCAGTCGGAGACTCGGGCTCGGGAGACTCGCTCCTGTATCGAAAGATGATCTTCTTCTTGCGACGAAGCTTCTTGACCACATCATCGAAGATAATATTCTCGGGGTCTGTGGAAATGGGATCAACGGCTTTTCCACGATGATCGAGACCAGTCATTAGCCGAGGGGCGTTGTTGAGCTTCGAGCGAGCCCTGGTCTGTCGTAAAGGCGTATTTGTTGGAGTGACGGGTTCAGGCTGGGCAGCAGCCGATCTGGTTCTTCTGGAAGGCATTATGCTGGTTGAGGGGGAAAGAGATTAGTGTTTTGGGTATAGATTGCAGGAAAATGTGAGTTGCCAGAACTCGACTGTTGCTATATGGTCTTGATGGTGAACTGTGTGATGATGGGAGATTAAGTGATGAACGACATCTTTTATGACTGACTTGATACATACGAATATGCTCCCTAAGTCTGTTCATTGTTGGAACCGTTTGGAGTTTCTTTCTCCTAAACAAAGATCATAACCCCTGAGCTCACGATGAAAGACGTTGGTAGACCACAGACACCAAGAAGTCATTGAACAGAACTGTCCTTGGTTGGCGAGCATGGATCTCTGGGCAACAAAGACACTCTCTCATTAACCCAGTTGGGCTTCTTTTCGTCCTTGTCCTGTTCTTATGGTGCTGTTTTGGGAATAAGAAGATGAACAAAGACAATTTTGGAAGGAGACTGAAGGGAAGACGAAGAGACTGTGCCACATATGTCTTTTTCTTAGACAACAGGGAAGAAAGACATAGATGTGAGATGGTGGCTATGAATGGATGTCAACGAAGCGGAACGAATAAGGCATTTCGTCATGATCTCTTTTAATGTGTAGGTAAAAGGTGTGCATTTTGCGCTCGTGGCTGTGGGCAAGTGGTTTTGATGGTAGAGTTTATTGTTCAACGTCCAACATATGCAGCACTCCAGTGCTAGCGCCGGTATTAGACCTGGCGAAATGCACCCTTTGACGATGAAAGATCGTGCTCGACAAAGCTATTGTCAGGCATGGAATAAAGAATCATCATGGTTGGCCATGAAAGACATTGTATCCTCCCACCAATAGGCACATTGATTCATGACTGTTAACATGACCGTTTCCTCGACAGTTCCCATGATGCCGCACATGGCGCATTGATCCCGGCGATCTGATTGGCCCATGGATGATCCACCGTTATCGGCGGCCTCGGAATGTCTCATGGGAGTTTCGGTGTGAGATTCCGATAGAAGAGATGGCAACTTGACATGTTTAACAAGAGAACAAGAGAAATGAGAATCATATCTATCAGAGCATCCGATATCCATCTACCTATCCATTCACCCGTGACTTCTACAGAAAACATAGATAGGCAGCTTAGACGCTGGAGATGGATCTCCAACCCCCGCATAGCAACCGGGTCTCCACATCGTAGCTTCCGGGTGCGTCACACGACCAAGCCATGCCGATGCATGAACCTAAAACGGCAGGCACCTTACGTGATTGTCATGGTACCTGCTTAAGCTGCCTCCGATCCCAGGCTTCTCCGACAGCTCCTCCATCAACCTCTCTCAACCATCTTCCCTCCCCCATTCCTTTTTTCTAGCATCATCTTCCCTACAACCTATCATCCTAATCAATATGAAGTTCTCGCAAGCCTCTCTCCTGGCAGCTTGTCTGCCCGCCATCTCCGCCCGGTTCATCGAAACCGTCGAGGCCGATAACGTCATTCTCAAGCCTGACGAGCTCTACCTCATCGAGACCGCGCCCGGCAAGACCCAATGGGTTACTGAGGAGGAGAAGTGGGAGCTGCGTCGCGTAAGTCTAACGTCCTAGGACACGATAGTTGCACGCCGACAAGTTCGCTAATACCTCGATAGAATGGCCAGCGCTTCATGGACATCACCGACACCCCATCGCTCGGTTCCACGCGCCTCAACGCCCAGACCGTTTCCTTCCCCAAGAAGTGTGTCAAGCAGGATGAGGTTGCCGACCTCTCCAAGAACCTCGAGAAGAAGAACATGAAGGCCAATCTCGAAAAGTTGACCAGCTTCCACACCCGATACTACAAGTCCCAGTACGGTCTCGAGTCCTCTGACTGGGTTCTTGAGAAGGTGAACCAGATCATCAAGGACGCTGGCGCCCAGGATACCGTCTATGCCGAGAGCTTCCCCCACACCTGGCAGCAGCACTCGGTCATCGCCACCATCCCCGGTCAGTCTAACAGCACCGTGGTTATCGGCGCTCACCAGGATTCTATCAACCTGTTCCTGCCTTCTATCCTAGCCGCTCCTGGCGCGGATGACGATGGTAGCGGTACTGTCACCATCCTGGAGGTGTTCCGTGCTCTCCTCAACTCCAAGGATGTTGTCGATGGCAACGCCCCCAACACCATCGAGTTCCACTGGTACTCTGCCGAGGAGGGTGGGCTACTCGGTAGCCAGGCCATTTTCCAGTCATACGAGCAGAGCGGTCGTGATGTCAAGGCTATGCTTCAGCAGGACATGACTGGTTATGTCCAGAAGACCCTTGACGCTGGCCAGCCCGAGAGCGTTGGTGTTATCACCGACTTTGTCGACCCTGGTCTGACTACCTTCATCAAGACCGTCGTTGAGGAGGTTCGTATACCCTTTACCCAATACACGTCCTTTCGCTAACCTCATCTAGTACTGCAACATTCCCTGGGTTGAGACCAAGTGTGGCTATGCCTGCTCTGACCATGCTTCTGCCTCCAAGGCCGGTTATCCCTCCGCCTTTGTCATCGAGTCCGCTTTTGAGTACTCCGACCCTCATATCCACACCACCGACGACAACATCAAGTACCTCTCTTTCGACCATATGCTTGAGCATGCTCGCATGACTCTTGGTCTGGTCTATGAGCTTGGCTTCTACGATTTCTCTGACAGCTCCGAGGATCGGGGTGATCTCTAGAGGAGTTGATAGATTCCTTGGCGTGTTATTTGGGTTTGCTAGAGGACAAATGCATCCTATGGATCATGTGTCTAGCTTATTGGTTATGAGCGACGGGTTTGCATACGAGATTACGTAGATTCAGTTTTAGATGAGCATTACTATCAATTTGGGACCATTTCTATGAACTAAAAGTGTGCATGCAGCGAAGGGTTGGGTATTATATCTTGACATTTGATTTGAAATTGTGGTTGCTTTTGTCTATCCCTAAAACCAATACCTCGTGACGAGAACTCCAGCGCCCTGAATGCTTCTTTGGCTTAATATTTGGTAGGCTCTTGTAATTACTGACCTTGACCTCCATTCCCGTTGTTCGGGGGCTGCTGTTGTCCCCATGGCGACTGACCATTTTGCTGGGCCTGCATAGTAGACATCAAGGCAGCAAAGAAAGCAGGATTGACAAAGGCTCCGCCGTTGGCACCCTGCTGGCCCTGAGCGTTTGGCCATCCAGGAGGCGGCGGAGGAACAGCCGCACCAGCAGCGCCGGTGTTTGCTGGGGCAGGAGGTTGAGGCCAGCCGGGGAACTGGAAGCCAAAGTTGGGCACAGCTGGTGCGGCAGTGCCTTGGGATGGAGGCTGGTTGTTGCCCCATTGCGCTGGAGGAGCAGGTTGCTGCTGCTGCTGCGTATGCCCTTGAGGGGGCAGTGAGTAGCCATCTCGGGGCTGGTTGAAACCTCCTCGTCCGCCACGGCCGGAACCACGACCTCGTCCTCCTCTACCGCCCCTGAATTCACCTCGTCGGCCCCGCTGGAAGTTCCGGCCAGGTGGTGGCTCGTATGTCTCGGTGGTGGGAGGCCCGCTGCCATAACCTGGCGGTCGAGCGAGGGGCTTATAGGGACCGTCATCATCGTCGTCGTAGTTGAGGCCGCCATCCGGTCGTGTCTCCTGTCGCAGCGGGTGAGGCTCCCTGCCGGCCTTTGCATCGTTCTTCTTCCACTTGTCCTTCTTCTTCTGCTTGAGTGCTCGCTTGTACTCAGCCTCCTTCTCGTCATCAGAGAATTCCATCTCGTCGTCACCGACCTCCTCATCGTGGAGGTTGCTGGCGTCAGAACCCTTCATGTTCTTGAGGGGCTCGGTGAAGACGTATGAGGCGTGGTCGACGGGGTAGAAGACCTTGGTGCCGACTTCGAGGCCCAGCTCCTTGATATCATCTTCTGATGAGAAGCGAACGGTGTACATGGGCTGGAGAACCTTTCCTATCGTCTCTGCGACAGCGCCAATGACGACCCGCTCAGCAGTGCAGAGGACTGAGCCTGTATCTAGCACCTGGTATTCTCCAGGTGTTATGGCCTTGACGAGCATGATGCTCTCCACGATGTGCTCGATCGCTCCCAGCTCCTCGATCTTCATCTCTGGTGTGATGGTGACTTCGGGCTTGGGAATGACCTCTTCTGCTACCTCGTTCTTTGTACGGACTTGTGCAGAGCTGGAGCCCTTTCCTCCTCTTTCGCCCTCATCATCGGAACCTCCTTCGGCCTGCATCAGCAAGCGGGCAGTTTCCTCCACACCCAAGAGTTCGTAACCCTCGTTATCGGAGTCGTCATCGGAGGAATCAGAGCTGCTAGACTCTGAAGATGATTCGTAGGGAGAAGAGTCGACCTCCCACTCGGGGTTCTCGCCTTGGTCGTTCTGGAGCGGGACGTTCTCGGTAGCTGCCGTAGGAGCTGGTTGCGCGGGTGTGTTGTCCAGTCCGCCGAGGGCAGCTTCAA
Source organism: Ascodesmis sphaerospora (assembly GCA_027569015.1). Classification (NCBI taxonomy): domain Eukaryota; kingdom Fungi; phylum Ascomycota; class Pezizomycetes; order Pezizales; family Ascodesmidaceae; genus Ascodesmis; species Ascodesmis sphaerospora. The sequence continues at coordinate 522,795 of JAPPUR010000003.1, forward strand.
GAGCGCCAGTGAGGGAAGGAGGGCTTTCGGGCTGATCAACTACCATGGACTCGGGCTCTGTAGCTGTTGGTGCAGATTGAGCCTCGGAGGGCTTTGGTTGCTCGGCGGCGGGTGCTGGTGTCGAGTCTTGGTTCGTGATCTCGGTGCCTTGTACACTAGCGGCAGCAACAAGGACGTCGGCAGGAAGAGGGGGTAATGTCTCATTTGGCTTGGCCTGGCCAAGGCCTGGAATCTGAAAGCCTGACATGTTCTCGGGGCAGAGCGGTGTTCAGACTGTATAGTGTTGGCCTCGAAGCAGAGAGGGTTGCGATGGGATGAGTAAATGTTTATAAGATGATAGATAAAGAAATGATAAAGCTGTGTTCTTTTTGAAAGATTATAACAGTTTTTCGAGCAATAAAAAGCTTGTTTCAATTGAGCGCAAGGCGAGCGCAAAACTTGTCGAGGAAGAAACTGGGTTGCCCAGGAGCACCTTCAAGGACCCTTTAGCGGTAGGAAAGAAAAAATCAAGGTGAGCGATAAGGAGTGGGTCCCGCGATGGCGCTAATTCACCACCCCACTACCCTTCACCTCGGTGAGAGCCTCGGTAAATTCGTTAGCATGATTGCAAGGGTCTCCATCGATTCTCCCCAACAGTTGAAGCTCCAGTCCACCATGACGACAGCATTCCTCACCTTGTAACCGTCATCACTCGACAACAATGGCTCCAAACACGACGCCGCAGAGGCGGGAGTTTGTGCACCCGTCGGCGAGCCATGCAAAGAAGAAGTAAGATGCAGAGCGCTTCTCCTTGAGCTTCCAGCTGCTAACTGGCTTCTTTCCTAGGGCTCCCAGCGCCTACTCGATGCAGCCCATCTCTGCCTTTTACTGGTTCCTCGCCGCCGCCCTCGTTTCCGCCTGGTTTGCGCCGATTCAAGACTGCGATGAGACTTTTAACTACTGGGAGCCGACTCATTATATTTCCCATGGCTATGGTCTTCAGACGTGGGAGTACTCGCCCGACTATGCGATCCGGAGTTGGTTGTATATCGGCCTACACGCTATTGTGGGAAATGTGCGCCGACTACTCCCGCACTCCACAAAGGTACGAGCGGCTCTTGAAAATAATATTGGACCTCAATTGACGCTGAATCGATCAGGTTGGCGAATTCTTCTTTATTCGCTTTGGATTGGCCTTTGTATGCGCCCTCTGTCAGACCGTCCTCTTCCTAGTCACCAGCACAACGCTCAACAGCCGAATTGGCCTCTTCTACCTCATTGCCACTGTCATGAGCCCTGGAAACTTCCACGCGAGCACTGCTTTCCTCCCATCCAGCTTCGCCATGTACCTGGTGACTTTGGGAGCTGCAGCTTTCATGAACTGGCGGGGCGGACTCAAGACCTCCCAGGGAATGTTCTGGTTTGCCGCAGCTGGAATCCTGGGATGGCCATTTGCCTCAGCTCTCTGTGCGCCTTTTATGCTTGAGGAGTTTGTCTTGGTTCTTTTCGGCACCAAGACTGCTTGGTGGGAAGCCTTTGTCCGGGTTGGCCGTGGTGTTGTTTCTGCGATTCTACTCCTGGTAAGCTGACTTCAATCATTTAATGGAAACATGACTTACAATATCTTAGGCGAACGATTTTATCGTGAACCTTTTCTTCTATAAGCAAAAGGTTGTCGTGACTTGGAATATTGTCAAGTACAACATCTTCTCATCCAGCAGCGGCCCCGAGCTGTATGGAACCGAACCCTGGACCTTTTACTTCAAGAACCTGGCCTTGAACTTCAACATCTGGTTCATTCTCGCTCTTGCGGCATTACCTCTGTTCATTCTCCAGAAGATCATTTCCCCGTCCGCTCAGGGATTCCAGTCTGGTCTGCGAACTATTGTGTTCCTCGCCCCTTTCTACATGTGGCTCGGCATCTTCAGCTCGCAGCCGCACAAGGAGGAGAGATTCATGTACCCGGCATATCCTTTCCTTGCGCTTAACTCTGCCATCTCTCTGCACATGATCCTCACCGCCCTGGGTAACTCTGACCCCAAGACACTGATTGGAAAGATCCCGGCACGCCTGAAGCTCTTCGTCGTCACCATTGTCATGATCCTGTCAGTTGATGTGGCCCTATTCCGAGTGTACGGTATTTGGTCAGCGTACTCTGCGCCCATGAGCATCTACTCTCCTCTTTGGGAGGGCGCCGAGGGAGCAGCGCCCCTAGGCCGCGAAGAGGACACTGTTTGCCTCGGCAAGGAGTGGTACCGCTTCCCTTCATCCTATTTCCTCCCCAGGGATATCCACGCCAAGTTTGTTCGCTCTGAATTCCGTGGTCTCCTCCCTGGCGAATTCTCTGAGGCTGAGACCGGCTTCGGATTCTGGAGTGGAACTTGGCTGCCCACAACTGGCATGAACGACCAGAATGAGGAGGATGTGGGCAAGTACACGGAGCTTCGTGCGTGCTCGTTCCTTGTCGACACGCAGTATCCTGAGCGGAGGGACCCCCTGCCGCCAAATGAGCCCGACTACATCGCCGACCAGGAGAACTGGGAAATTGTCAAGTGCGAGCCATTCCTCGATGCCGCGAATACGCATTTACTGGCAAGGACTCTATGGATCCCTGATCTCGAGGTCATTCCGGATCACTTGAAGAGAAAATGGGGTCGACACTGCTTGTTGCAACGGAAGAAGCCTTCTACAGAAGAAGCACCTAAGCAACCTGCCAACAACTAAGCGTTTTGGCATCTCAGCGCTGAAAATGCCATGTAACAAAGAATGTATTCATCATAGAGGCCAAATGCGTCATTGAATAGAATTAGACGAATGTATGTATATCTTGTCAAGTTGACTGGTGAGTTGGATACGCACCACCCGGTGAAAGACGAGCTCAAGCCCAACATGCCTGCAACGTGAGAATATCTCAGTGTGCTACCTTCCATCAGGTACCAAGCGCCCTGTCAATTTCAACTCCCATTGCGCACGGCAACTGTGGGATGTGTACCCCTTCGTCATGCCAATGCGGAGGGTATCATACTTGGATTGTCTGGGGTCCGTGATGCCTGGGTGACATTTCCGAAAGATAGCATCCCACTCATCCTTGGTGCGGAGTTTGGCGTTGTGCATGGCCATGACTGTGACATCTCGTCTTCGATATGCCTTGTCTACATGAGGCTCAAAGGTGCCTGGTGGAGGAGACAAGAGGTCATTCACCAGGATGACGGAATTCTTGGACCTTCTCGTAGCGACGAGCAGGTTGCTGAGGATGCAGATTACCTCCCTATCCGGCAGGTTCCAGAGTATCGACTTGAAGAGATAGACGCGAGGAGTCTCTGGTTCGTCCTCGAGTGCGAATTGACTGATGTCTTTTGGAAGTTGGTGGACCTCGAGCTCTAGCGTAGGGAACTTTTCTGTGAGGAATCGAGATGCTGCTTCTGGTGTGCGGACAAGGTCTACGACTGTTCTTGGGCAAGTTGCCTTTTCCATGTTTTCGCTGAACCAGGCCTCGAGGAGTTGGTTTCCAGGATCCAGAACTATCGGTGTTAATGGCCATATTGGGATCTTTGGTGGCAAAACTTACAGTCTGCTACACTTTGCATTGCGGCAGCAAACCTGGCGCCATTTTCAGGATGACTACTGTGCCAGTCATACATCGATTGTCCGAATCTAAAGAAGTCAACGTCTTGTTCTTAAGTCGAGATGGGATACTCACGCATGTTTAAAGGCAGAGTGGCCTGTCCAGGAAGGATTGGGTTTCTTTAGCGAGTTTGCGAGATGAGTACTCGCTACTCTCGTCTCAAAAAGTCTGCTTTTGCATCAGTACAGAGACTACTTAAAACTTTCAGAATACTCACTGGAATCCGATAAAGGCTTTCAGGCCGGGATCTTGAACGAGCTCGCGCGAGATCACGCCATGACTAAAGACCTGCTCTGAGGACTCGAGGAGTATCTGGTCACATACCGCAAGTCGTAGCATGGGGAGGAGTTTGTCTCTTGGTATCCCAGTCTTTTCCGAGAGCTCAGCAAGAGTCGCTTGGCCATCTAGGGGAATCTCATCCATGACACGGCACTCGAGAAGGCAGTAAAGTGCGCCCTTGTCCCAGTTGGATGCAACAAACTCATGCAGAAAGTCTTGCGGACCTCGAAGTGTCCTGCTCAGCTTCTGGATGAGACCGAGCAGCTTGGACTGACTCTTCTCAATATCGGAGCCACGAGGTGGATGATTCCATAGCAGCGCCTCAGGACTCTCATCTTTCCCGTCCTCGAAAAGTAACTTCTCGAGCAGGTCGGCCTCTTTGACAATCTCCCGGGAGAGGGGGGTAATGTCTTTCGGATCCATGGTGGCATACGCCGGCAGCTCGTGTTCAAGTTGTGAACCTGGACTCGGTCAAGGTTTGGGAATTTCACTGCTGAAGCATTGCATCTTGTATAACCGGGAAACCAATAATTCAATTCTCGCCCTGCGCGTCGGAGCGGGAATGTCTGTCTTCTTTATTCAGCCAGATACTGAACCGGCTTCCGAGCTCCGACTGTCAACTGAAGATGTCCCAAAGTTCATCAAGTTGCGGTCAGAGATGAAGCTTGACGGGTCGTATCACTGCAGAGGCGTAATGCTTCACGACAATGTTGCAGCTGGGCTTATGCATCACCGCGAGAATGACATCCCGAGGGCGACTGGGAATAGGGGTGTCACTGCATAGAAAAGCATCAAAAACAGGCCTCGTCACCGGCCATGTTTCTCACTCTGGTCATCTGCTTGTCATCGTTCCTTTCCAAGTCCCTGCAGCACCATCCATTCAGCATGAGACCGCTCGTTACATTGTCACTCTTTGCCGGCCTCGGCCTTGCCACTGCTGACGTTGCGAGGTCGACCAAAGGCCCTGGTCGAACTATTCACAAGGATGTCGTCGTCATCGGGGGAGGATCTTCTGGAACGTTTGCAGCTGTCAAGCTGCGGAGGATGGGTAAGAAGGTTGCCCTCATCGAAAAGGGCGAGCTTCTTGGAGGTCATACAGTGACCTATCAGGTCCCTGACACCAATATCACCATCAACTATGGTGTTATTGGTTATGGTGATGAGCAAGTCACCAGAGACCAGTTCGCGAGCTTTGATATCCCAATTGTCAACTTTCCAGTACCGGAGGGTGGCTTCGGACCTACAAGCTATACCGACTTTAGCAATGGCCGCACTCTCAAGAACTTCAGCTTCTCGATGGATCTGACAGGGATTCGAGAGCAGACCGACAAGTATCCCTATCTATACTACTCGACTCGCCTCCCTGATCCGGTCCCAAAGGACCTTCTCCTCCCCTTTCGAGACTGGGTCAAGAAGTACAAGTTGGAGGAGACCACCTACAATGTGTTCTCTCACCTTCAAGGTCTCGGAGACCTGCCGAATCTGGCAACACTGTACGTTCTCAGGTATCTCAACAGCGGGTACCTGGAGGTCATGAGTCCTGAATCCAAGGGGGCTCTGGTTCCCGTGCGTGGGAACAACTATGAGCTTTACGAGAAGTCGCACAAATACCTTAGGTCTGATGTGTTTGTGAGCTCCACCGTCTCTCAGGCTCGCCGTGACTCTAAAGGAGTTCGGCTTAGAGTCAATACCCCGGATGGTGTTGTGAACATCAGAGCAAAGAAACTTCTCATCACGATCCCTCCGATGCTGCGAAACATGGAATCGTTCGGATTGAGTGATAAAGAGGAGGAGCTCTTCTGCAAGTTCACCGCAACGGGATGGTATGTCGGCATTGTTCGAGCCAAAGGCTTTCCTGAGGGCTTTTCGTACCAGAACGCGGATCCAGACACTCCATGGAATCTCCCCCAACTACCGGCGCTGTTTGAGATGTCGCCCACTCGAGGACCAGACCTCTATGCAGTCCGCTACAGCTCTAACGAGGGCATTCCCGACTCGGAAGTTAAAGAGGATATGCTGCACACCTTTGACAGAGTCAGGTTCTCTGTTATTGGAAACAGTACAGAGAAGCTTGAACCTGCTGAGCTGCTGGCGTACTCGAGTCACGCACCTTTTGACCTGCACGTCCCAGTTGATGAGATTGCAAACGGCTTCTACAATAAGCTCGACGATCTTCAAGGCTACAAGAGTACTTGGTACTCTGGTGCCACTTTTGTCTCGCACTCGACGGGTGCTTTGTGGAACTTTACAGATCATCTCGTGGAAAAGATGTATGAGTGAAGTGCTCAGATCGCTGCTTTGAACGTTGGTAACTGCCACTAATTAGTTTCTATTGAGTGGGATTTGTCTTACTTCTTCTGTTAATTTCTTTGGTCTACATTTCTTGACCCTTCTCTTCGATAGTGGAACGATCGTATAATTCACTTCTTGGTATCATTATTTGAAGAAATTGGTGGAATTTCTTGTTCTATAACATTGGAAACTTGAATATCTTGCAATCTAAAGCCTTATGTCCTCACTTTCTCTCTTTCATTGTCCAGCTAGGTCCCTAGTAGTGAGAAATGTGTGCGCCTATAACAGCCACACCTAACTCTCGGTAGAAATCGCGACCTTGGTCTCTTCCGCTTCCCTCACTTTCTCGCCAAGGTTCTCTTGCTCCTTAGCCTCTGAATCATGTCCCTCCATCGGCTTGAATCCACGAGTGAAGACTGGGCTGGCCTCGACCTTTTTCCAGTCGTGAAGCATGTAGCCATTCTCCACCGAGCACTTGACCTCTTCTTGCCCACGGGGGATCACATCGGCCTCATACACCTTGATTGCCTCGTCGAGCTCCGTTTCCCCACGGAAGACGCCCTCTAGTCCAGTCATGAGGTAGGAAGTATCGCAGATGCAGTGATTGAGTCCTTGACCACGATCTAGAACCTGTTAGTGCTGCGCCTCTTTGGTATGTTACATATGCTAACTGACATGGTGGCATTGGGTGGGCAGCATCCCCGATCAGCGTCATCCTTCCACCATGGTTGTTCCACGGCTTTGTGATCCAGTAGCTAATGTCAGCTTTGTGGACTTCGGTGTCTTCGGGGAGCCAGAGGAAGGCTGATCGAGCAGGTTCTCCCATCCCCGCTGCTCGCTCTTTGAGTAGGGCTAGCCGTTCAGGATAGCTGAGCTTTTGATTAGCATCACCCATCCAAGCCATGGCCATGTGGAAGATCCACGACTCGGGGTGATCGGGGCCATCTGGCATGTTTGAGACTGCGAAAGGTCAATGATGATGGACAGAGCAGATTATGTGCTGTGACCTACTGGACTGAAAGGCGTGGAATGACTGGTTGCTTAGAGCTAGAAAGCTCGTAGGGTAATCCCGCCGCACATACTTGGCCTTCTCTGCATCGTTGTAGCAGACGGTCATGTTTGTGTGGAAGATGGGGAATTTGCTGACAGCTGCCTCCTCGGCGCTTCCCATAGCAAACTCGCGGACTTTGGAACGGGGACCATCTGCTCCAACAATGATGGAACCAGAGACAATGGTCCCATCAGAAAAGGATGCAATGACACCTTGGCCAGACTCGTTGAAGGCGACGTCGACCAGGTTTTTACCATACTGAACCTCAATACCTTCTGCACAGAGAGCCCTCATTCTGCTCCGCGAGACGCGAAGCCCCTTTTCGTAAGGGACCCCAGTGAGCAGATTTCCCGTCTCAGCCTGGATGATGGGATAGAGCCCACCGGCCTCGACGGGCACTGCTGGGTTACACGAGATTAGTGGAATCTGGGAGAAGACTTCAGGAGGCACAATATTCTCCAAGCGGTCCAGAGCCCAGTGGATTGCCATCGTCCACTCATTGCTGCGATAGTTGAGGCAGACCTCTTTCTCAAAGATTGAGTAGCGGATTCCCAGCTGGATGCGTTAGTATAGATGCAAGAATTGTTGAGTAGAGACATACTCTCTTGAGGCCCTGTGCCACAATGAGGCCGGTGATTCCTGGAAGCGGCTAAGCACTGTGACACCATGAAACGGGTTCTGGGGTTACTCACCAGCGCCGATGATAATGACGTGGAGGTCCTTGTCAGGCATGTTGACGGCTTGTGAGAAAGACTAGAAGCTGTGTGGTAGAGACTGGTAGGTCAATTACTTGAGGCTGCAGCAAGGGCGCTTTTGACTGCGAAGGCCTCTATTTCGGCACCAGTTTCACTATACAAGACCATAAGCAGGAACCCAACTCGGAAGCCGAAGTCCATTCAAGTCCGTTTCGCGTTCCGCCCTCCATGCTGATCATGTCCGTTGTGGCCAGCATGTGACCGAGAGGAAGCATCAGAGCCCATTTACTAGAGACTCGCTGAGAAGCATGGCCCTTTGAATCACACCGAAATCACTGAATGATCAAAACTTGTCAATATGCTGGCCATAGGATTGTGGTTGTTGGCGGCGTTGCCTTTGCTTGTGAGATGCGAATTGTCAAGACATTGAAACACTGCTAATTACGTCCAGGCCTTGCTAAGAATCATCTACAACGTCCTTTTACACCCCCTGAGGCGCCACCCGGGCCCAAAACTCTGGGCAGCGACGAGGATTCCCTGGTGCTGGAATCAATACCAAGGGAAGCTGAACCATCGACTGGTGGAACTTCACCGTCAATATGGCCCAGCAGTTCGAGTGGCACCAGACGAGGTATCGTACACTTCTGACACAGCTTGGAAGACGATATACGGCCATCGAACTGTTGAGATGACCAAAGACCCAATATTCTCACTTGTCACGCCCACAGGGGTACCCAGTAAGTCTGTTCCTTTACAATTGCAGCTCTGACACTAACAGGCAAGATATTGTGACGGCGGATCGCGTGTCGCATTCTAGACATCGACGTCTCCTTTCCCACGCATTTTCTGAAAAAGCTCTCCGCGAGCAAGAAGACATTCTTGTCCAATACTGCACCAAGTTGCTTGATCAGCTACAAGCACGTTGCTCGAATGGCCCCTTGGACTTGGCAAAATGGTTTCCCCTGACGAGTAAGTTGGATGACCCCTTGAAGTTTCGTTAGGTACTGACGTTTGTATAGCATTTGATCTAATCGGATCTCTTGCCTTTGGCCAAGACTTTTCCTGCATTGACACCGGAGAACCTCACCCCTTTGTGGCATGCATCAAGGGTGTATCTAGAGAGTTGATAATGAGCCAGATGGCCCAATACTATGGCTTCGGCTCTCTAAGATACTTTTTCTTCTTACGGGGCTCCTCAAACTCACGGTTTGCCAACGCAATGCGCGCAAAGAAGATGGTAGAAGCCCGAATCGCCCGTGGCCCGACCGACGATCGCAAAGACTTTTGGCACCATGTGCTAGCTGCTGAGGATCAGGGCAAAGGCTTGACACCTGATGAGATGGTGGTGGATGCTTTTAGCATCGCGATAGCTGGGTCTGATGGCACTGCCACGGCCTTGGCAGGGACCACTTACCTTCTGTTGACGCATCGAGATGTCTATCAACAGCTTCAGGGCTGCATCAGACAAGAGTTCGAAGCAGAGGAAGACATCACAACTTTGGCCCTTTCGAATGAAAGAGTACCACTCCTGGGTGCAGTCATTCAAGAGTCCATGCGACTATTCCCACCAGTCGCAGCCACGCTCCCAAGAGTTGTGCCCCCTGGTGGAGAGACTGTTGACGGCCTCTTCGTACCCGAGGGTACTATTGTCGGTGTCAACCAACTCGCTGCTTACCACTATGAAAAGAACTTTAGCCAAGCCTCAGAGTTTCTACCAGAGCGATGGCTCAACGAACAAGGAGATTGCAAAGCAGTTTTTCAGCCCTTTTCAGTCGGGCCCCGAAACTGTCTTGGCAAGAACTTGGCCAAGGCAGAGCTGAGATTGATCCTTGCGAGGATGCTATGGAGGTTTGACATGGAGCTCTTGCCAGAGTCTCAAGAATGGATGGATGGGCAGAAGATTTATGGGTTCTGGATAAAGCCGCCGTTGATGGTCAAGCTCTCTCCTAGAACCAATTGAGTATGAGAGACATGGTGTCAAAAAGAGGTAGTTTGCTTGACTTTCGCTTCAAAATATTTAATCTGTCGAGATTGAATGATAGTTTGTTCATAGTTTCTATTCTTAACCTGTTGTTACCATGACCAAGAAGGGTTTTTTGCCATAGTGGATTTCCCAAGTCATTCTTGAAGCTAGCTAGGGTTATGAAACTTCTATTTATTATAAAAGTGATTGCTTTAAGGGTAGAAAGAGCTTTTAGGAATTTGATACTGACAACCTCAAGCGAAATATCTTATCTCCAAATAGCACTCTATTGTCTAGAACCTTCCGTTTCTGCTGGTCTATTGAAGTTCACTACATGTCTCACGTCTGTTGTCCTCTCTACCCCCCAGCTCGCCTCTTCTCTTACCCCACCACAACCTGATCTACAACGCAGCATCTAGCCCTCACTCCTTGGTTCCAATAAAGTGGTAGATCGTCCCAAATGGAGGGAGAACACGTGTCTCACCGTTGGTGAACCTCCAGCCTGTAGTATCAATTCCCTCTGCTTGGATAAGCTTAAACATTTCCTCGGGAGTACGACCTCGCAAGCATGAGACGTAGCCGTTGATCACAAAGAACAGAGGGACGACGGGGATAACGTAAGTGAAGAAGAGATGCATGGGAGACCACCACCACCAGAGTAGAGTCGTCACAAAGGGAGACAGAATGACAAATGTGGTCATGATGAGCGATGAAGGTGTTCGGTGGGTAAGCTCAAAGATCCTGCACTTGTTAGTACTAGCGACATCAACAACTGACAGCTACTTACATGAACGCATCGGATTCCTCAATGCAGCTTCGAAGCACCTTGCGAGCACCAGCGTCATCAAAGTGATGGAAGCACATGTTGAAGATACGAAGTTCCTTCTTGTCACGGGCAGCGTATCTCGACGCCTTGGTGGCATCGACTGGCTTCTCCACATACGAGATGTGGTCACTTTTAGCCGTGATGGCCTTCCAAGCATCCAGATCCGGGAACAGATCCGTAAGCAGAAACTCAATGGGAGGTTTCCCCTCCGAGACCATTCGCTCGTTGAGGATCTCCTCAAAGATGGGAGTTGGACCTCCAGCCCCGGCACAAGCATCCACAAAGTGATACTCGCTTGGATGCTCAGGGAGGTTGGCAGTAATGACATCGCACACCTGTGCTGCTGTAGAGGCGGTCCTGTTGAACCCAACAGTACTCCAAACAGCGGCCAGGGAGCGATGGGCATACTCGCGGAGCCAGATTGGACACCACGAGTAATCCTCAATCTCAATGAGGTGAAAGCGGGGGAGAATAACGACCATGATGGGTAGCTGGGGGAGAACAGAGACAAGAATGGGAATGATTTTCCTGTGAAACTTGGGTTTTTGTCAGATGATGGTGTACTGCTTCAACACCAAGTTATTATACGATTCACGACGTCTGCTGGGAGTGGGTTGCCTCAACAAGGTGCGGGTTGCGGAACCCGAGTACTATCAAAGCATATTTTATCTGATGGTCTATGGGAGACGGAATACGAGATGTCCGGATCCGAGAGTCTGGTATACGTGATGCAGCCAAGGGCTAGTCTTTCGGACATGCATGTATGCTGTGAAAGTCTGAAGATTCCGCAACGGACGCCGAGTTGGAGTTCCGTTTCGGCAACGTATCTTGCCCAGGGAGGCAAAATGCAATTCAAGGGTTGTAAGTCGTGATGTCTACGAGTCTGCAGAGTTTCCTTGGTCATGGGCAGAACTGACACATATTCAGTTACTATTATTTGTGAAAACCCGTGTCATAATATCTGAATGGCAGATATGGCATTTTATGTGTTACTCTGCGTCCAAGACATCGCTTTCGGCTTGTGTTATGGCTATGTGGATGTCCTAATGTCTCCCACTATGAACACTACTCTAGTTGATTCAACATAACATTTTAGGGATTGTGATTAATCATTTAGAAGATGTGAGAGGAACTAAGTTAGGGAGTTTTATGAGATTATCAAGCAATAAATCACCAACCGGTATCGAGTATGTTATCGCATGATGTGTACCATGCCTGGCTACCTACCTACCCTAGGGACTGACATCACATAGCTTGTGCCCTGATCGTTGACAACTTAAACTCTATTGAATCAACATAATGATATGTTGATAAATGTTTTCTCTATCGATTTGGCCACCAGTCCATTCGACTTGCGCGAGGGGAAGTGGAATCCTCAACAAAGACCGATCGTCATACCTCACAGGCTCACAACGAGCTTCTCTCCGCTGCTGCGGGCCTCAAAGTCAAGCAATCCGGCACCGACTGCATCCCATCCCTTGCCAATGACCTTGATGGGGATAGGGAGCTTGTAAGTTCCCTCCTCCAAAAGCTTGCCGAGACCTGCCATTGCCCCCTTTCCGCCGGGAGCCTCAAAGACGTTGCGCCCGAAAACCACGGCCTGATTGACGCCTTCGGGGGCGGAAACCTTGACTCCGGTGAATACCTGCGAGTATAGGCGGAGGCCATTGCTATCCAGTGTCTTAAAAAGGTTGGTGTCTTCTGCAGCGGCTGTGACACAGTCGAGGATCGCGTCCATACCCCCTGGAATCGCTCCCGTGATTTCGGAAACGAGTGAAGATGATCTTCGGTCAATGACTTCGGTGGCACCTAGAGATTTGAGGCGCTCCGAATGCTTGAGGGAGGCCGTGGCGAGAATGGTTGCGTGGGGGAGGGCGAACCGGAGTATCTGGATGGCAGCTCCTCCAACGGCTGAGCCGCCGCCAAGAACAAGGACGCTTCCGGGTGGAGAGACGGGCTCGCCAGGTGCCTGTGACGAGATATGGGGAATTGGCACATGGAGGCCGACGAGAATGGCGGCCGCGGCGGTTAGATAACAAATGCTAGAGCACAGCATGAGCCAACGGTTCTGTAGTGTGTTCAGGGGCAACGAGGGCGTAGGCGTATACTCACGGAAGAGACACAACTTGCTCAAAACTGAGCGATGCAGGTTTCTGAGATACGAAATGTTGAGGCACAGTGACGACTTCTTGGAAGCCAGCTGTCTTGCCGCCGATGCCGCAGAGGGCAAAGACCTCTTGGCCCGGCTTGAAGTCAGTGACCTCGTCACCAACTTCCTCGACGATGCCGGCGCCGTCGAGACCAAAGACTGCAGGCCAAGATCTGACCATTTCTCCGCGCGTCAACATCTTGTAGTCTAGGGGGTTGAGTGCCACGGCCTCGATACGAATGCAGACATCAGTCGGTTCGGGCTTGGGTTTGGGAACAGTGGCGAGAGTGAAGGGCCCGCCTTGCTTGACGGCCTGGTACTGGAGCATCGTGTCGGACATGCTTGAGGTTGATGTGCGTAGAAGCTGAAGAGTTGATGGCCTCGAAAAGGATGTGGCAGTTGAAGAGGTGAGATGATTGCTGAAGAGGAAGTGCGCAGAGGGGAGGAAGAGATTCACTCGTCGCATCTCTTATTCACTGCTACTGAGAAGACTAAGTGGAAGGAGTGATTATCTCCGAGACAATTCGAGGCAGGAACAAGAGCGTACAGCATCATACAAAAACACCCTCGCGCCTCGTGCTCCGTGGGCGGACTTAATGCATGCCCAAACCGTCCCTGAAGAGCCAAGCTCGTTTTATGTCTTAGAGTTGCGGCTGCATTAGATTGCGCTATCAGAACATTATTGCAAGTTGTACGGGAGCCGACTTGAGAGTTTCCAGAGGATTTTGATACTTGAAGACTGTGCCCGTCGTCGTCATGAGCTTACGCAGCCATATATCCCCTCTACCATCAAACCCACTCGGGAGCCAGGTGAAGGCATTTGTCGGAAGCCGGTTACAGAGTCTGTAGGTTTCCGTAGAGTATAGAATGAGAGAATCGGAATTATCGGCGTTAAGAAATGTTATAAAATAATGAAGGATCCGCATAACTCACGAGTCGAAGCCATCGCCAACTCGTCCCAAAGAGGAAATCCTTAACTTCTAACTCCGGCTTCACGCAACGCCCCCTGTTCCTTGCTGCACTAGAGCTCCGCTTCTGTGTCCAACCAACAGTTGACTCAAGACGACTTGCTGCTTCGTCATGGACTCGGCTACCGAGGCCTACGCGGAGACGCTTCAGATCAACCACTTCAAGCCAGAGGAAGTGCCTTGGCGTCGACTTGGGCAGTGTAAGTTGTTCAAGACTGTGACCTGCTTCAATTACAGTAGAATTTTCTAAGTCAAAAGTAGATCTATGGCGCCCCATTGAAGATGGATCCAACACACAGTATCGGCTGGCCGTCATCGAGAGCTTGCTCCCTCCCAAGTCTGATGGTCCCGTCTTTCACTTTCACGAGATGCATGACGAGGGTTTCTACGTCAAGGCAAGCTTCTTGGACCCCCACGCTTTCTAGAGGATGAACTAACATGAGCTGCATTGCAGAAGGGCACAGTCCGCTTCCACTCCCCGGGCCGCCCCGACGTTGACTGCAAGGCTGGCGAGATGCTAACGATTCCTATTCGTCTACCGCACAAGTTCAGCAACCCCTTTGATGAGGAGGCTGTTTTTATCAATACAGCCACACCCGGCTTCTTTATTCGCTACTTTGAGCATCTCGAGGCTCTGATTGGTAGTGGTAAGGAGCTCACCCCTGAGGCCAACATTGCTGCTCTGCGTCGCTTTGCGACCATTCCGCTTAGTGAAGAAGAGGTCAAGCGTCTAGAGGAGATAGCAGCTGCGAAGAAAGAAGGCAAAGATAAAGAATGAGGGGTATCGAGTTATCTTGTTCTTTCTAACTCTGTTTTTGCATGTGTGTTGAAGCGGTAACCACCAATGTATCTGACAGATATATCTAGACTGAAGATAGAAAAGAGTGAAGACGCCCGGCTCCTTATCCCTTAAATGTCAACTCCAAAAAGAATTTTAAAGGAGAGAATGCAGTTATTCATCAACATCGAAAACAGGAATGTCGTTTGCTGCTGCAAGAAAGTCAAAGGCGAAGAGAGGGTCATCCTCAGCGCGAGTAACGTGATGATCCGCAAACCCTGTTGTTATATCGAATACCTCTGCCTGATTAGAAAGTCTTTGTCTTTTCCCCACATGAACTGATACCTCGGAATGCTGTCTGTATGGCGCTGGCCATTGTGAGAGAGTCATTGTTCCGTGGCTTGCATCCCCAAGCCATGGTGAACATCCGTTAGAGGATTCGAGTGGCTGCATAAACGGGAGGAGCATTGACGTCGTGGAAACGGCTTCGCTCACAGACGCAGCCGTAGACTGCACCTCGGTATCTGGAGGAGTCCCTTTGAGTGAGCCACCGATACTCCCTCGTTGAGAGGACGAGGATGCTGTCGATTGGAGGCTGGATAGCTCCTTGAAGGCCATGGATGGCGTGCTTGTGACCTCGGGAAACACCTTTTGCCGTACGATGCGAAGAAGAGATTCGAGTGTTCGACTCAGCTTCAACGGGAGATTCTCGACGTGTTCTTGGTCGGCTGCCGAAGCGTATCTGTCACGAAGAGCCTCCAAGAGTAGAATTTCCTCTTCTCGCTGGCCGAAGGCGTCATTGGATGATCCCATTGGCTGTATAATGTTCCGGGCGATTATGAACACAGCTGCCAGGGGGAAGTTTGCAGCTAGCCTTGGTAGGACGGAAGCCAAGATTTCACCCTCGTCCGGTGTGGAAGCTCTCTTCTGAGAGAGGTTTTCTCTTGTGTTGTCCGAGTTTGCTAGAATTACCGGACTGCATGATCGAGTATGTCCCAGAAGTTGATCCAGAGCTTCCACCATGCGAGGATCTGGCTGTGCTGTTGTTGCTAAGAGGAAGAGGAGACAACTGGCCTTTGCATCTCTCAGCGCCTGATGTGAGTATTTGGTGTCCTCACTGGCCCTCAGAATGCAGAGCCGAGTTGTGAAAAAAGAAAGCATCAACGTGGCTGAGTCGACGGATGTTGGCGGTATCTTGGTGATTCGATGTGTCGAGTCCCACTGCTCCAGTTTCTGCTCTAGTTGTACTAGAAGTTGAGTCTGCTTTGATGGAGGCAAGTCGGGCGATTCAGAAGCATGCAGATTCCGGTAAACATCGTCTTGAATCTTTGCGAGGTCAATCCTAGGCGAATATCTGGCTTCGTCACCCTCTGATGGTCGAGCAACGCTGGAGTCGTAGCCTGGTAGACAGGAAGTCGCTCCTCGGCATACAACGGCGTTCTTATCTCGAATGTAGAGAGACCTGAAGACCTTTTGTCTTTCAATAATCACTTCAGGGGCGAAGTCATGGAGGGAGACGCGGGCCTGGTGAAGGCCCATAGTTCGAGCGAGATGACAGGCCTGGGCAAAGATGAGTTCTGCGAGGGCTGTGGTGCTGTATTGCTCTGTCACGTAGCTCTGCAGACACATGTTAATGATCATTCAGCAAATATATGGGGCATAGAAAACCTACCAGCAAAGCCAGGGCCTGAACATTGACGAGTCTTGGGGTCAAGAACACACGGGGGTTGTTCACAGCCATACCCAGCGTTTGCAGAAACGGCTGGATAAAAGGACTGTTGCCGTGACTTGTCTGATCCTTTCCAATAGCTAGTAGAACAATGACGTTGAAGCATACCGCCCAGCCTTCATCCGATGGCCTTGGGGGGTGCGAGTAGATACGGTCGAGATTGGTTTGAAAGTTGGACCTCGTAAAGATGTCGGTTGCGTAGTCGGCGCTCTTGAAGAATTGCCCAACGACAATGTTGAGAAATTGTCTTGGAGGGAGACAGATGCCAGTATGATCAGAGGCTATATCAAGCTGCCGCTCCTTGCTGGCCTCGGCAAGCATCTGCTGCAGCAAGATGCGCACAGCAACACCATCGCCTGAATCATGGTCCGAGGCCCTAAAGACGGGGTCGTCGTGGAACTCCTTGCAGAGCGTGTAGAGGGAAGACGGTCCGTGGTATCGGTCCACAGACTGTGACACGTCCCGTGCTATGTTACGGTCCTTGCGGGGAGCAGCCGCTGTCTCATCCGATCTTGCCGCCGTATCTTCGGGGAGCCAGTCTTCCCCCGGTGTGGGAAGCGACTTGGCTCCGTTGCCGCTCCTGACAAGCGACGTCAAGGTTGAGAGGTCGCTTTGGATGCTGCTCAGTTGGTCCTCGAGAGCCTCGAAGTTCTGGCACCTGAGACATGAATGTTTGAGCCTCTTGTGCTTCCAATAGAATAGGACAGGTAGGGAGAACTCACAAGAGCTTAACGTGGTTGATACGCTTCCCAGGGGACGAGTAACGACACTCGACTCCATCTCGCTTACAGCTCTCACATTGGGGACGCTCCCTCCCGCAGCGAATCTTGCGAGCTCGACAGTGAGCGCATGCTAAATCGTGAGTCGACCACATTTGCGGTTGCTCCATCGTCTAGAGTTAGGATATCGTTATTGAACAAGGTAAGAACAGAAAGACAAACCTCTTTGGTCTGGGTATTCCACATCCTTGCAGCAGATCTCAGCGGAGGGGCCCATAAAAGATGGTCGACGCTTCCAAGATCTCTGAGGTATATAGTAGGTTAGCCTAATCAGGGAGGAGGCCAGTTCGTCACAGACACCACGGATATGGTACCACGCTGGGCGCCATTACGTGAGACTCTACCTTGCGAGAAGAGAGATGGAAGAGATAGAAATGGTCTTCCAGGCTTCCAAAAAAGGCTCTTCGGAGGGTTCTTCTCTCAAAGGTCTCGAAATGCTCCAGAGTGGCTTGGCCGATCGCTGACCGACGCCGTCAGATTCCCCTCCACACATACGGGAACTGTTATGTACCAGGTGAGCTTAGTCTATGGGCTCGAGGTGGTACAGTGAATCATTATCAGCGGGACTCTAATCGTTCCGCTCCGTACAGGCTGAAGCCCCCTGCAACCTGTAGATACCGTTCTGCAGGTGTATTCGTAGGGGACGTGTTCAGAGGCTCAGGGCTAGAAATACCTCGTGATAGACTGGAATCTTTCTTCTCGAGAAACATCACTAGTATCTCACACTCGCAAACATCACCCCGATGGCTATCGAATGCACTGATTCTCCCCTTTCTGGCCTATGGAGGCCCCAGGACCATCTCAAGTACCTGCACTACGGTTCCGGGTGCGTCGAGAGACACCTCTTGAGCGTGATCCCGTCCCCTACCTCCAAGGTCTTTATCATCACTGGCAGCTCCATGGCCACCAAGACACCCGCGATCCGCAACCTGGAGGAGCTCCTCGGCGAGCTCCACGCTGGAACCTACTCGGACATCAAGCAGCACGGCCAGGCCGAGGGAGTAGACGAGGCTACCCGGCTGGTCAACCAAGACGACGAGATCGACACGGTGGTGTCTGTTGGAGGCGGCTCGCCCATTGACTCGGCCAAGATGGTCTGCTTCCGCATACACGAATCGACGGGGAGGACCCTCACGCACATTGCCATCCCCACGACGCTGAGCGCTGCCGAGTGCACAGCCGGGGGAGGTTTCACACGCTCTGACGGCACCAAGCTTGGTTTCATGCACCCTTCCATGGGTGTGGGCGCCATCTTCTACGACGCCTCATTTGCTCGACACACACCCAAGCGCCTCTGGCTCTCGACGGGTATGCGGGCGGTAGATCACGCAGTCGAGACTGTGTATCATCCAAACGCCTCCGAGGTGCCGTGGAAGGCCCTGGCTGAGTGGGCTTTGGGTGTTCTGGCCGAGTGTCTCCCGGCGGCAGATAAGATTCATGGCTCTGATGCAGCCGACGACATCACTACCAAGCTACAGCTCGCTGCTTTTGCCAGTTCTGGTCTTCGCGGTTCCAACTTTAGAGGCGGGATGGGTCTCTCCCACGCTCTAGGCCACGCCCTTGGAAGTCCCTATGGAATCCCTCGTAAGTCTGGCATCTCTTACTATCACACGCCCCGTCTTACTTTGATCCCGTTGGAGAGACGGGCGAACAAGGCTGAACCCTCCTCTCCTGAGACACCTTTGACACACGTCCAATCGGATCTGCAGACGGCGTAGTATGACAGAGGCACAATGTCGGGATGATGTAACCCTGCACAACTGACAAAACAGCGACAATAAGCCCAAGACAAAAAAGGATACCGGCAAATGAATCTCTGCTGACCAACGAGTCTCCCAGACGGTGAAACCAGCTGTCTGACGCTGGGTCCGGTCCTCCGCCACAAGGCAGAGACGGACGAGGCGGCCGCCCAGCAGATCACCCGTCTGCTTCCAGCCTTGGGAGGAAATCGCCGAGGAGGAGACGCTCGTGGTGAAGCTATTGAAGTGGCACAGCGTGTGGAGGCCCTGGTGAGGGAGTTGGGGCTCGAGCAGCCGTCCCTCTCAGCACGTGGAGTTGGCCGAGAGCAGGTTGCCGTTATCGCCAGGAGAGCATCTGGAGGGGAACCAAGCAAGGAGATTCTCGCATTGGTTGAGAGTTTGTTCTAGTCGGACGCCGAGATGTATCTCACCAGTAGATTCGAGTATGGCTTCAGATCTACCCGTCTTATACCAGATAGGGCGTCATCCGTGATCCATAAGCCGTCCCGTTTCAGCTGCCACCTCCGGGATGCAACATAATCAAGCACAGCCTCGGTCCCTCAAGATATGATCTACCAATACCCTTACCCAGAGCCTGTGTCAGTGTATTTCCCTGCCTATACCGGCCTAGCCAGCCGCTCGATGACTCCCGTTTCTGGTATTTTCCCGATTGGAGAACTCTATTTCGACTCGACGGCTCGGCACACCATCCTTGGATAACATTCGCACGCCCGGGGATGAGAAGGGCTCTGCGCGAATCACGCCATGTGCATATACGACGGACTTTTTGCCTTGAATGCCACGTGCTTATGCAGCTCAGGCTGAGCTCGTCATCTAGCCAACGTCGTTGACTCTCTCTTTCATGCATTGTCATACGACGGCAGCGGCATACGAGAGCCGAATCTACCGGGTCAGCCGGGCATAGCTATAGGCCCGGAGATATTGTGTTCGAGGCCAAGGAAGGGGAGCTGCAGAGCGGGATCTACTGACACCGGGGATATGAAGTCGTAGTTGATGAGATAATGGATCTCAAGACAAGATTGTCTATGAAACAATGTTTTGAAACATTGTTTGTCCAAAAATAAACTTTCCATAAGCTGTCAAACCGTCAAGCCACATACTACTGAAACCACCAACTCCAACGACAACCTCCAAGGCGAGATGGAGGAATATGACAACAGGCCTAATGAGGGAAGAGAGAATTAGTAACATCGTACATGGCGTGAGGCTCTTATCTCTTCCTACTGGAATCATAATAGCTGAGCCGTTAACTGGAGGGGTGGCCAAGCTGACATTGTCATGTCAACTTCCTGATTAAGCCGAGAGCAGAGGATAAACCGGGACAACTCACCAATAAAGAGGACCATTATCAATATGTATGTAACGCTACAAGACATGAGCCACAGGCACGGTTGCTGTGGTTGTGGCACAGAGGGTTGTCAGTCGGGATTTGAGAAGATGGACATGTCATTGACACAAGAAATAGGAGACGGGAGCAAGTCGAGGTCCCATACCTTTAAACTAAGAAAAAGGTATGCTAAGAGTTGAGCGAAGTGAAGAATAGCACATCTACTGCTGTCTAATGCCCATTCATAGAGAATTAAACCAGTTCCCCATCCGTAATGTGAAACTCGAACCACCCAGTCACAAACTTGGTTCTCGACGGGTCAGAGAAGACGGCATGATCAGGGTCAACGACAGTCTTGTACTTTTCGTCATTCTTGACTCCCACGTAGTCTTCAATGTCTCTGAATACGATTTGCACGATGCAGTCGGCGTCATGGACCTTTTCTGAGGGAAGGTTAGGGAGGATGCGGTCGATTAGTGCTCGCCCCTTGGTCGAGTTGTGTTGCTAGATAGCATTAGTTATGCCTTTTAATGTACCTCTCCATACTCATTATGATATACTTGCCATGTGATATGAAACAATCTTGTTCTTGATGAGCAACTCGTTCAGATGCCCCGCGTGCGTCTCACTGACGTACTCATGATAGGCATCTTCATCCATCCCAGGCTTTCGATAACCAAATATGGTCACCGAAAAGAGCTGATGAGTCTTTGACGACATGATGCCTTGCGAGAGGAGCAAACCTAGTCTTGGTACAGCGACACCTTCGTCAACGACTCGAGCGGCGATGTGTCCGGATAAAGACGCGTGCAGATGATGGCTTTTATCGCTTTTCTTGGAACAGCCAACACTAGCACGTGCTCACCTCGTTTCAACCTATCCTCGATAACAGCCGCAGCTTCATGATCGTGATGTCCGGGGGGCGAGTCGGACGCCGAGGACCGCCCTTCCCAACGGTTCCGAGATGTCAATACACAAGCCGCTCTGGCGCTTACATCTCGAGCTGAGTGCATAGTGCTGCCTGGCTGTCCCGGAGGCCATGTGACGCTCATTACCAGTGAGATTAGATGCGTCTAGCCAGGTCTGAGGTCCTTTCGCAAGCCGACGGTTGGGTGGTGGCGGCTGGGCTGGTTAGGTGAGGCCAAGGACTCGGTGGCAGAGAACCATATAGTACAGGTATCGGGCGCTTGAATGCTTAGGAGTTCATCATTCAACATTCAACCGCAGAGTTTCAACATGAAACACTGCAAAATACTCCTGTTTGGAGATCTATCTGTCCCTTTCGAGGGGCAGCTCCAAGCACTTCTGCACGTTCACGACAACCCCTTGCTCACCTCCTTTTTTGAGCAATCCGGAGCCAAGATCAGAGATGAGATTGGACTCTTAACGACACAGCAGCAGAGCCTGTTTCCTCGATTCACCACCCTAATCGACCTGGTTTCGAAGCTTGGCGAAACCGAGGGCACACCAGTCCTCAGGTTCTGTCTTCTCCCGGTCTGTCAGATAGGGCAGTTCATAAAGTGAGTGACTTGACCAATATCATAGATTTGACAGCTCACAACTTTAGCTACTACGGCCGCAATGGGCGTCAGTATCCATCGACTGATGAGGCCTATTGTCTTGGCATTTGTGCTGGGGCATTCTCTGCAGCAGCAGTTGGTTCATCGTCATCTCTCTCAGAGCTGGTCAACACAGCCAGTGAAACAGTCATTATTGCATTTAGAACAGCACTTCATTCATTCAGCATCAAGAACGATACAGTTGGCAACAACGAGGGGCATGGGAGGAGTTGGTCAGTCATTATTCCAGGGGAGGAGAAGGAGGTTCAGGAGAAGCTAGATCGATGGGGCAAATCAGAAGTAAGTCTCTACTATTAACTCAGTTATTGAATTATTAGCTAACGCTGATAGAACCTCCATGAGCTTTGGAGACCTTATATCAGTGCTACAGCACTTAACAACATCACCTTGAGTGGTCCACCAAGAGTGCTTCAGGGGTTCATCACAAGTCAGCAACTCAAATCACACGAACTTCCTATTCACTCGCCATACCATGCCCCACATCTCTTTGATGAATCTTCTCTCCGAGAGATTACCAAGGATATGTCTTGCAACGACCTATCGTTTTTCCCGCTTATTTCGGCATCCACCGGAGAGTTGGCCGCAACAGACGGTCACAGGAGCACAATTACGGCCGTGATTAAGGACACTCTTATCAACCAGGTGAAGTGGAACTCAATCTTGGAAGGGACGATACAAAGGCTTCAAAAATCTGGTTGCGAAAGTTGCAGCATCCTTCCCTTTTCCAGCAACGCCTCTCAGCTTCTCTCCACGGCTCTCAGCCGCGCCAATCTCAACGTCGAGGTTGAACAGGTTCCTCAAGTTACCAAGTCACACTCGAACCACGGCCATTTTTCAGACTCAAAGATTGCTATAATTGGTTACTCCGGCCGCTTCCCCGACTCTGCTTCCAACGAAGCATTCTGGGAGCTGTTGAGAGCTGGCAAGGATGTCCATCGCGAGGTTCCAGAAGATCGCTTCAACTGGAAAACACATTACGATCCCACAGGAAAGACCAAGAACACCAGTCGTGTCAAGTATGGATGCTGGATTGAGGAGCCTGGACTCTTCGATGCGCGATTCTTCAACATTTCACCTCGTGAAGCAGAGAATACGGACCCAGCGCAGCGATTGGCCATCACGACTGTCTACGAGGCGATGGAAATGGCCGGCATGGTCCCCAACAGGACACCATCTACACAGCAGGACCGTATTGGCTGCTTCTTTGGAACGACGAGTGACGACTGGAGAGAAGTCAACAGCGGACAAGATGTCGATACCTACTTCATCCCCGGAGGCAATCGCGCCTTTGTTCCTGGGCGGATCAGTTACTTCTTCAGGTTCTCAGGTCCAAGTCTCAGCATGGATACTGCCTGTTCGTCCAGTTTCGCTGCTATTCAAACAGCTTGTGCATACCTCTGGAGGGGAGAGTGTGACACTGCGGTGGCTGGTGGTACCAATGTCCTCACTAATCCCGACAACTTTGTGGGACTTGACCGAGGACATTTCTTGTCAACAACTGGTAAGTGGAGCTATCACGTTTTTATGAAGTAGTGATGCTGATATCTTTGAGGCAACTGCAATGCCTTTGACGACGGAGCCAGTGGTTATTGTCGAGCAGATGCCGTCGGCTCTGTCATTCTCAAGCGTCTCGAAGACGCCGAGATGGACAATGACCCCATCTTTGGCATCATCTCAGGGGCAACCACCAACCATTGTGGCCAGACAGATAGCATTACTCGTCCGCACGAAGGTGATCAGACATCTGTCTTCAAGCGCATCATCCGCCACGCTGGAGTGAACCCTCTTGACGTCAGCTATGTCGAGATGCACGGTACGGGCACCCAGGCCGGAGACGCCACAGAGATGAACTCTGTGCTCTCCGTCTTTGTTCCGGGGCATCAACGCATGCCTCGCTATCCCCTATATCTCGGCTCAGCAAAGGCAAACATCGGCCACGCTGAATCTGCCTCTGGAGTCTCTTCACTCATCAAGGTGCTGATGATGATGAAGCACAACGAGATCCCCCCACACTGTGGCATCAAAACCAAGATCAACCACAACTACCCCCTCGACCTCAAGGACCGCAACGTAAACATCGCGTCTAGACCTACCCCATGGCTTAGGGACGACGCCCCGTGCGGGAAGAGACTGGCCTTCTTGAACAACTTTAGCGCAGCTGGTGGTAACACGGCTGTACTCCTCGAAGATGCACCTCTGCCAAGAGATCTGCAGGCCGACCCCCGAACTTTTCACCTTGTGGCTGTTTCTTCAAAGACGGCCAAGTCTCTCAGGGGAAACATTGAGGCGCTCATTTCTCATCTTGAGACGTCGAGGCATGTCTCGGTCTCCAGTCTTGCATACACAACTACTGCGAGGCGGATGCACCATGGGTATCGCATCACTGCTATTGGCTCCGACATAACCTCGATCGCTCAGTCTTTGAGGTCAAAGATTGATAATCTAGATCCAAAGCCAATCCCACCAGTCGCCAGAGCTCCCAATGTGGCATTCATGTTTACGGGGCAAGGGTCCTTCTACGTCGGACTGGGAAGAGAACTTTACCTTCATGTATCTTCCTTCCGAGAAGACATGGTACGGTTCGAGAAGATGGCTATTCGGCAAGGCTTCCCCGGCTTCCTTGATGTCGTCCACGGCTCGCAAGCCACCGAGTCGCCTGACCCGGTTGTCTCTCAGCTCGCCATCACCTGCCTCCAAATGGCCCTCTCAAGACTGTGGATGTCTTGGGGTGTGAAGCCAAGTCTCGTCATTGGACACAGTCTGGGCGAATATGCCGCTCTCTTTGCAGCCAATGTCTTATCCGCCAGTGACACCATCTTCCTGGTGGGTACACGGGCTAGGTTACTCACACGGCATTGCAAGCCTGGCACCCATTCGATGCTGGCCGTCAAGGCATCTGTGGATATCATCAGACCTCTGCTTGAAGACTTCAAGGCCGAAATTGCATGTCTGAATCAACCTACTGGAGTGGTTGTGAGCGCCGAGGTTGAAGAGATCAGTCAGTTGACCCAGGTCTTCAAGACCAATGGGCTAACTACAACACAACTCGATGTGCCCTTCGCTTTCCACTCGGCGCAAGTCGACCCCATCTTGGAAGAGTTTGAATCAAAATCGCAGGCAGTGAGGTTCTACGCCCCCTCTATTCCATATGTCTCCCCCCTACAATCAGAGGTCATCTCCAACGAGGGTGTTCTTAATGGCGCGTACCTTGCCAAGGCATGCCGTCACACAGTCAACTTCCAGGCCGCATTGGAAGCAGCCACAAACAGTGGGCTATGCAGTGAAAAGACCATCTGGTTAGAGATTGGCCCCCATCCAGCGTGTTCCGGCATGGTCAAGGGAACCCTGGGCAGCCATTCCAATACTGCATCGACACTGCGAAAAGACACAGACACCTGGAAGGTCCTATCCACAACCCTTGAACAACTTCATCTGGCCGGTATTCAAATCGACTGGAATGAGTATCACCGAGGCTTTGAAAAGTTCAATCGCGTGCTTGAACTGCCGAGGTACAGCTGGGACCTGAAGAACTACTGGATCATGTATCGGAACGACTTTTGTCTCACCAAGGGCGAGGGTACACAACCTACAACTGTGGTCTCGGATGTTCCAAAGCCTGTCAAGTACATTTCTCCTTCTCTCCAGAGGGTCATCGAGGAAGAACACAGCAGCGAATCTTCGTCAGTTCTGGTCGAGTCGGATGTTCATGACCCGAAGCTCGTGTCCGTCTTTACTGGGCATCGGGTCAATAGTGCACAACTATGTCCTTCCGTAAGCCACATTCACTACTTATATCGAATTCCTTGTACTAACTAGGAACTAGTCACTCTGGGGTGACATTGCAATGCACCTCACCAACTACATGATGGAAAAGCGATCCCTGTCAACCGAAACCACAGGGATGGATGTCACTAGAATGCAGATACAAAAGTCACTCGTCCTCAACCCAGATCTCAGTTCCCAACTATTCAGAGTATCGGCAGTAGCAACATGGTCTACCAGCTCAATCAAGTTTTCGATATACAGCGTCAACGACCAAGGAGCAAAGACCGTGGACCATGCCACCTGTACCGTGGATATTTCTCCCGCCAAGATCTGGACAAGCGAGTGGAAGAGAAACGCATATCTCATTCAGAGCAGAATCGAAGCTCTCCGAAAGTCCGTGGAGCATGGCGAGGCTCACCGGATGAAGCGAGCCATCGTCTACAGGCTCTTTGCCAACATTGTGGAATACGCCCCAGACTACCAAGGAATGAGAGAAGTGATCCTTAACAGCGAGGATCTCGAGGCTGTTTCGACAGTCAAGTTTGAGGTGGATGACCAAGGTTTCTACTTTAACCCAAAGTGGATGGACAGTCTTGGCGGAGTTGCTGGCTTCATCATGAACGGAAACGACAGTCCTCATCCAAAGGCCGAAGTGTTCATCAACCATGGGTGGGATGGCTTCAAGTGCATCTCAAGATTTCAACCTGGAAAGACGTACCACAGTTACAACAGAATGCAACTTCGTGAAGGCACGCTATATGCAGGAGATACTTACATCTTTGACGAAGATGAGATTGTTGCTGTGATACAGCAGATCCAGGTATGTCAAATTGGCTCTCATCTAGGGTATTTTCTAACGATTTTAGTTCTTGGGGGTTCCGCGTCGAGCTCTGGATGGTCTGAGGCCGATTTCCAAGTCAAGTCAGAGGGCAGCAGCAACATCAAGGAGTACGGCACAAGCTGTCCCAACTCCAAAGCTGGTGGAAAAGAAGCTCTTCCAGTCTTCAATACCTTCACAGTCCCCCGCATCTGCTTCTAGTGGAGTCTGGTCGGGGATGCTGGGCATCATTTCCGAAGAGGTCGGCGTTGTCGTCGGCGATCTCAAGCCTGACACAGAGTTTGCGGAACTCGGCCTCGACTCTCTCTTGTCCCTCACGATCACGGGCCGCATACGCGATGAGTTGAATCTAGACCTCCCTTCCACCATCTTTGCCGAGCGCCCCTCAGTCCGAGACCTTCAGCAACTGCATGGATCTAATGATGCACCATCGACAGTCACCGACGTGAGCGATGAGGAGAAGTCGGGCACATCAACACCAGACACTTCTCTGGCTTCAGAGCCCGAGGCTTTGGATCACGTTCATATTCTCCGCTCCACAATATCTGAAGAAACCGGCATCAAATTGCAAGATCTCTCACCTTCAACTCGCCTGGATGAGATTGGCGTCGACTCACTCCTGGCCTTGACAACGATGGGCAGGTTGAGTGAGATATTCGAAGTTGAACTCCCATCCTCTCTTTTTGCAGACAACGAGACTCTTTTGGAGGTTGAGAAAGCCATTGCTACAGCTCTAGGGTTGGATGCAAAACCAACACGAGTTACAGCCCCTGAACCCCTGCCTTCTCCGACCACGAGCGATCCAGTCGTTCGTGATGCACCTCACGCGACTTCCCTCCTGCTTCAGGGGTCCGCCAGCTCCGCCACTTCAACTGTCTTCATGTTTCCAGACGGCTCGGGTTCCGCATCATCATATGCTGCTCTCGCTCGCATTGACCCTCGGGTGGCCATCTACGGACTCAACTGTCCCTGGCGCACAACTCCCCAGGACATGGCCCGGTCTGGATGCACCCTTGTCCAACTCTCGGCCAAGTACCTGACCGAAATCCGTCGCCGACAGCCAAAGGGCCCGTACAACCTCGGCGGATGGAGCGCGGGGGGAATCTGCGCCTTCGAGGCGGCCAGGCAGCTCGTGGCCGCTGGGGACAAGGTCGAGAACCTGATCCTCATCGACTCGCCGAACCCAATCGGGCTGCAGAACCCGCCGGCGCGCATGTACGACTTTTTCCAGCAGCTCGGCATCTTTGGGTCCGGGGGCAACGTGCCCAAGTGGTTGCGCCCGCACTTTGACGCCTTTATCGGCATGCTTGACGACTACGAGCCAGTCCCGTGGCCAAAGAGCTCAGGCGAGGCCCCCAAGACATTGATGCTGTATGCAAAGGACGGCGTCTGCAGTGATCCAGACGGCCCCAGGCCCGAGATCCGACCTGACGATCCACGCGAGATGATCTGGCTACTCAACGACCGGACTGACTTCTCCGCCGACGGCTGGGCATCGTTGCTGGGGAGGAGTCGCATCACGGTGGAGGTTCTGGAGGGAGTCCACCACTTTAGCATGATGGATGCAGGGAGGCAGATGGATAAGATGGGAGAACAAATCAAGAAGGCGGTTTTATAAGAATGAACTCTGGGTTTGTGAGGTTTGTTTCTAGGTGCAGGCGCAGGTTGGGATTCAAGGAGGCCAACTCCTGTCGTTCTTTTACCTGATTTGTTCTTCATTTCATGACAATCTCAATACATCATCCGTCTTGAATTAGTGACGCATAAAAGAATTAGTCTTAAAATGTGGGTGCAACGGTCCCTCGCTGAGTTGGAGCCGAGATCCGGAATAGGGGACAAAGCATGATGATCCGTGTATCGGATTGTCAGAAGACGATAAAGGGAGGAGAAGAGAGCGGTCTGGTAACCGAATGGTTCTCGGCGGCACCTCTTAAGGCAGGTCGGTCTGCCAAGATCCAAAGTGCAGATCCGTTCCGACTGGTCCAAAACATCTGGTGCTGTGTCAGGTCATGAAGTTGTTGCCTCCAGCGACTACCGAGCCGATATTAGAACAGGCCCATGTACGACCTCGTCGGGCACCCATCAAAGTTTTTATCCTTGTAAGTAAGCATGATTAAAGTCATACGTTTACCGCTCTTCCCCATGCAAAGATTAGGGTTGCAGGGCCCGACTGCAGATCAACCGGCCGGTCGGGAGCGGGGCGGCTTTCGGGCCGGGCACGTCGGGGTAGAATTCCAGCGGGAGACAGGCACGGCAGGTCGGCGACTGGTGGGGCAACGGTGGGTCTCCAACATGCCCGGCCGAGAGCCCGAGTTCCGTGAACAGGCCGGCTATCACATGGCGGAGATAACTTTTTTTTTCCCCTTACCCAGATGCGCCCACCAACATGCCAAATCTCGATCGGGGACCTGGAGACCGCTCTTCCCTGCTGTCCAACCAGATGTCCCCTTCGGGGGGCCTCTGCAACCCGTCAGAGGCCGCTCCGGCCGACTCCCGTCGTTAGCCAGGTTATTCTGCTACACCGATCTCTCCACGGCCCTATCATGGACTCTACCCCGGCGAGCCTTGTTTCTGTGGACTGACTCCACTCCCGTGTTCGCCGTCTCCCGCCCTGATAACTTTACCGTCTGCCGGCTCGTTGGTTCCTTCCTGAGCCGCCCGGCGGCCGGGGCACCTCGTATATATCCTGGGGATCCCGTCTCGCTCGTCTCTCTCTAGAATTCCTCCTTTATTCTCAAGGTTATTCTATACATCACCGTTTATGCTGGGCCGTTGAGACTTGCATCATGGCGTCCCAAAAGGCTTCACACTTTGTCACCAAGACGGTACTCGGCATTGACGTCAACGAACGATACTCCCGCATGCCCCAGGACCTCGATCAGCGTGCGAGAGAAACCATCACACCTGCCGACCTCTTCCTAGAACAGGAACCAACGATATCCGAATTCTTCAAAGAGCTTGCCCCCTCTCGAGATGGCGTTCATCGATATTTCCAAGGACTCTTCCCATCGGCTGCATGGGTTCCAAGATATTGCCTTAGCTGGCTACTGGGTGATGTTACTGCTGGTGGGTTTACCGTATCTAACTCCTAGTTTCTGCTCTAAACTATGTAGGCATCACTATCGGTCTAGTTGTTGTCCCCCAGGCTCTGGCCTACGCCCTTCTCGCCCAACTCACACCCGCATATGGCCTTTACACATCATTTACGGGTGCCGTGTTGTACTGGCTCTTCGGAACTTCAAAGGACATTGTCATTGGTGTATGTGTCATATCTTAACTCAGCCCTTCAGCACTAACACAGCCCAGACAACAGCAGTCGGCTCCCTACTTGTCGGCCAGGTCATCAGCCATGTCGATAGCGCAAAGCCCGGAAAATACTCCAACGAAGAAGTAGCCCACGCTTTGAGCTTGATGTCTGGTGCAGTCCTTCTATTCTTCGGTCTGTTCCGTCTTGGTTGGATCATCGAGTTCATCCCCTATATCCCCATATCGGCCTTCATCACTGGTGCTAGCATCACCATCATGTCGACACAAGTACCCGTTCTTCTTGGCCTTTCGGAGATCAACACTCGCGAGTCCCCTTACAAGGTCATCATCAACACACTCAAGGCCTTGCCCGATACAAAGCTCGACGCCGCCATTGGTTTCTCCTCGATCGTCCTCCTATTCGGTATCCGAGATATCTGTGCTTTCATGGAGCGTCGTCACCCTCAAAAGAAGCGCGTTTGGTCCTACATCTCGTCTCTTCGAATGACTTTTGTCATGCTTCTCTTCACTCTCGTTAGCTTCCTCGTGCATCGCGGTGTTCCTTTTGAGGAGAGCAAGTTCCGGATCGTTGGCAAGATCGACCCAGGTATGCACCATGACCACTTGTCAAAGACATCAAGCTGACATACAGACAGGATTCAAGAAGGCTGGCCTGCCCTCACCTGACACTGAGCTGCTTAAGCTTGTCATGCCTCAACTGCCTGCCGTTGCCATCATTCTAGTTATTGAGCACATCGCCATTGCAAAGTCAATGGGCCGACTTTACGACTACACTGTCAGCCCTTCACAAGAGATCGTGGCCCTAGGTGCTGCCAATTTGTTCAGCCCTTTCATGGGAGGTTATGTGTGCACAGGCTCCTTCGGAGCTTCAGCTGTCCTCTCCAAGGCTGGTGTGAGAACACCTCTGGCAGGTCTCTTCAGCGCATTGGTTCTTGTCTTGGCGCTCTATGCCTTGACAGTCGTTTTCTACTACATCCCCAAGGCTGCTCTTGCCGGCTTGATCATCCACGCCGTTTGCAACCTCTTGGCACCTCCCAAGAACCTCTACAAGTACTGGCAACTCTCGCCCCCTGAGCTTCTTATCTGGGTTATTGGCGTCATCCTAGCAGTCTTTGAGTCTCTTGAGATCTCCATCTACGTCGGCATTGGCCTTTCTATGGCTCTCCTCCTCTTCCGCCTTGCCCGCACACGAGGCAAGTTCCTCGGTCGTGCGCGAGCTCATCGCATGGTCAACCATGGCAACCAACATACACTCAGCCGACGATCAAGCCATGCTACTCTTCTCCATGACGAATCCGGTCGGGATGTGTTCCTGCCCCTCGACCACAAGGATGCCCCACACCCCGACATCGATGTCGAGTCACCTTATCCAGGTGTTTTCATTTACCGATTCAGCGAAGGATACAACTACACCAACCAGGCCTATCACGTCGACACTCTGGTTACTCATGTCATGGAGAATACCAAGCGTACATCTGAGGAACACTTCGAGAAGGAATCCGATCGCCTTTGGAACGACCCTGGTCCTAAGGGACAGAAGAAAAATGGCGATGACCTTCCTTTCCTCCGCGCCATTGTTCTGGACTTTTCTGCTGTAAACAACCTCGACATCACCTGCATCCAAGGCCTCATGGATCTCCGTAACTCTCTTGATCGGTATGCCTCACCCGACGCTGTGGAGTGGCACTTTGCAAATGTCAACAACCGCTGGACTCGTCGCGCTCTAGCCAGCGCTGGTTTCGGATATCCTTCTTCTAAAAATCAGGAAGCACTTGGAAGCTGGGTGCCTTCATACTCTATCGCGGCGACACTGATGGACAAGGATGTTCAATTGCCTGGTGATACTCGTCGACCAGCTGATATCGAAACACCCACAGACAGTTCAAGCTCATCGGATTGTTCCGAGTCTAAGCAGCCATCAAACTCATCAGATGAGCTTTCTATGATGACCAAGAACACGCATGTACACGCCGAGTCCCAGCAGTCTCAGCCTATGGCAGCCATCTTTGGTGTTGACAGGCCATTCTTCCACATCGATCTTGTTGATGCAGTGGATGCTGCGGTGCGAGATGCGCGAAACAAAGACCAGAAGCAGTAGCGGGCTAGACTTTATTTTCTTACGACGACATGATTGAGTTTGGCGCAGGCGTTTGGGAGAATCACGTTAGAAGGAGGTATTGTTGCACATTAGAATAGCGTCATACCAAGTCATCGCTCTAGATAAAAGGTGTTAAGGGATAATAGAAATAATACATGTTCTATAAAAGTTTTGTCCCGTCCATGACTGTGATTAAAGATTCAGGGATTCTCTGTTTTCTTGCTACCCTATTGCTGTACGTATTTGACACTCTAGTTATCTTTTTCCTCGGTACCCAGACTTGTCCCTACAAGAAAGTTAGGCAACACTCCTTAGGATGCTAGTATTTCCTTAGCAAAAGCATTAATAAATATTCTGGTCAGGTGTAGTATCTTTCTAACAAGATATTACATCCTAATAATAGAATGCCTGCAGTCTAACCTGGCCAAGTTTCCCATGCCGCAGTACAAATGCACGGACAAGAGCCATAAATTCACGGCAATCTCACACCTAATACTAAGCTTCTCAACCGCGTAAAAGATAGACAATCTCCCTATTAGACAATGCCTCCCCTTGATTAGATCTCAGAGTTGACAGACGTTGTCTAAAGAGCAAGGGAGGTTTCGTCATTCGGACTTGCGGATGCTGACTAAATCAATGGCCCCTCCCCCGCGTTTTCAATTGACACCGTTGAAGACGTTATCTCGAAGCTCACAACTTGGCACTGACATAGTTGACAACCTGACAACCTCCAGCTATTCTGTCTCCAAGTCCCGTCATATTGCCCCATCTATCCTTGATTGCATCGCTTTGATTTAATTGGATCTTACTTGAGTGATAATTGTGATACTTTGCCCCTTGTCCTGTCGCCACTTCGTCTCCGCTCGTCTCTTATCTCCGGTTGAAGGTGACAACTATGGCTTCCCACGATAGCGTCATCGATAGCCTGCCAAATGAAGTGAGCACTAACATGCTCTTGTATACTCTATTCATTAACCGACTATTATTAGATCTTCATCTCAATCCTATCTCCACTGTCCTCCCAGGAACTCCTCTCTCTCGCTCTCATAAACCGCCGCTTCTACTCCCTAGTCACCCGCGTTCTGCACCATCGCCTCCTCCAAACAGCCCCCCTCCCTAATAATAAGCTTATTCTGGAATGCTACCACCCGAGCGACCAGCTATATACACCTTACCTAGCGTGCCAGTATCAAGGCACTGTAACCCGTGACGGGCCGGCCATCGGAGAGGAGACGCCTACGCTGGCTGACCTGCAGCGCCTATATGCGTCGTTCAAACCTACTTTTGCAGAGGAAAATCGTCGACCAAGGAGAATCAGAGCGAGGTTTATCGAGACGCAGGCGCCCGAGGATTCCGAAGACGATACCGCCACGCAGCATATTCATCTCGATGATGGCGAGCTGTTTTCTCAGCTATGCGCCGTTACCAACCTTGTTAAGGAGGGACCCAAGCGTGGGTTATTTATAAGCCATGTTAACATCGTCGACGGTGTCGTGCGCATCTTTCGAAACTGGTTGGCCGAGATGGCAAGCAAGCAGGACATGTCGAGCGTGGGCTCTGAGAGTATCGTCTGGATAGGTCGGCATGATAACGTTGGGATACGTTTCCGAGTTGTTCCTGCGGCGTCGGAGACAATGCCTCTTATCTCGGGACCTGATGATGATCCACCTGTTCATTATACCATGGTCTATGAGGGTAAGTCGTTAGAGGCGAGATTTGGCTTTGGTCTTGGCTGACAACTGTTAGAACTTCTCGTGAGAGCTAGTAGCCTCTTGCAGGCTGTGGAACACTCGGCGGTTCAGGAGGTTGCAAACTCTGGAAAGACTCTTGTTATTCATGGGGCTGCACTGTTGTAGTTGATGAAACTTACCGTGGGCAAACCCCCTCGTGGGTTAAGTGCCTAGAGGTAGCCACTTCTTCGAGTACAAGGTTCCACTGGGATAGTTAAATCGTAAGTCGAGGGATAGTCACTAGGGAGTTTTCCAGAAACACAGAGGTTGTAAATGTGGAATACAGAGTTGCACTGTCCCTTCTCACGACCAAGCTTGGGTGTAAGTGGGAGTCTCAGACATGGCCAAAATGGTCTCGTACAAAACGTCAGTGTCGAGTGAGTAATTCCAACTGATGCAGCACATGGAAGAAGAGACAACCATTTCGGCTCGGCCGAGGCTGGAGAGTAAGCACCGAAACTAGATTCGAAATAGGGAACCAGTGTTAACAGCCCAAGTTGAGTGTTGCGAGTTTTCGTGGCTTGAGGGTTGCATTTCATTTCATCACCAGCGCGTGATATGAGCTGTTAGGCCTTGACGGGCAAGCCTGAGATTATTTCCCATCAGGGTGCAAGTTGAGGCCACACCCAGTTGGTTCAGAAGGAATAGTCTAGCGACAAAGTGGCGTCATCCCAAAGATCTCGAACAGCAAGGCCCTCCCCCTGACACCATCTAAGATGCTATGGAACCCGACCTTGAAGAAAAAAAGTAGGGATCGCGGGGAAGAACGCGGAGCCGCAGCCCCGTCCCGCGGCTATGTGGGATTGGATCTTGGGATCTTGGGGAAGACTACGAGAGAGACAATAGGCCAGAGGGTTGGTGAAGGGCTGAGAAACCGGAGCCGTGGCAGAAAGGCACGGCGTCGGATCTCCGTGTGGCTGCGCGCCGCACCGTCCGGGTTTGGACACGGGGGCATCGGTGCGCTCATCTACAGCCTTCCGTGTTGGACGCTAGATGTGTCTCAGAAGCCTTCTGGCTTCCTTGGAGAAGGAGAATGCTAGGAAAGATGTGAAGAGCCCCCGCCGGCGGTGGATTGCGTCCGCGATTGGCGCTCCCCCGAGGGACGGGCTTGCTCCTCCGCGCCTCCACCGCACCATCGGACCACTCCAATCTTTCGGCCCTGGATCTAGGCAACATGGGGGAGAGGGGAAATGAACCAGTGAGAGGAGGGCATTTTGCAAAAAGGGAGCCAGGATCTGGGCGGGGAAACATGCCAGAGTGACGCCGAGAACAAGAGAGGCCCTTTTGGAGCCAGCCCCCCATTCTCCCCACCATCTGGATCATCTTGGCTTCGCGAGGAGATCGCAGACAACGGATCTGCGGAGAAAGGCCCTCGCTCGCGCGGGGAAGGGAGACTGGCGACTGCGGGGGAAAAGATGGGGGTTGAACCATTCTCGTTCGTGAGCATGACATGAGATGTTTTCGGGTTTTTCATACTAAGAGTAATCCCTCAGCATAATAGAAGTCCTTTTCCCTCGAGACGGAGGACAAAGTGCGAAGGACACGGCTGATGTTTGATGTCTGAGAGCAATCTTGATGCCTGTCGAGTAAGCCATAGCATTCGACTAATGCGCTGTTCCGCATGTTGTTGATTTCAGCTCGAGCTGTACGCACCCGTCGTTCATCTCTTTTCCTCTCAATAAACCGTTCTTGCCTCTTTTCTCTGGCTACCCCAAGTGATACAGACCAGACGCAAGGCGTCGGTGTGGCTGCGGACAGACTGCGAGACGCGGATCGCCTCGCCGCGCCAAGCTTCTAGAAATTAACGCCATGCTATGCTGGTTCCCTAGCCGCCTGCGGCTATCGGCACTAGATTGCAGTTTCCCACCGACTCCAAATTTGTCTCTGCGGGCTGACGCTCCAGGCGGCATCACGGGTGTTTGCCTTTCCGTCTTTGCTCTGCAGACAACATGAGAATCTTAATAGGCTTCTGGATCAAGTTTGATTTGAGTCGGATGCAGTACGAGATGATACCGGTCCGGGCTTGATTTGTCAGGGGCCCCGGGGCCTCTTAATGGTAGGCATGGGGATGGAGGCAAGTGGATGCGCTGTATGTAAGTGGGCTGGGATATGCCACGGACAACCTCCACCGCGTCTACTACCCTACCCAAGAACGGCCAAGGCCACGCCCGCTCGTTTCTTGATCCCCGTTTAGCGACCTTGGCGCATCTCTAAAACGACGACGAGTCATGCTACTGTATGTATTATCCCGTGTCCCGGTCGGTGCCTATTACACCGTCATGTTACGTCTTCGGGATATTTTTTTCTCTGGGCGAGGCGAGCCGCCGTCTGGGCGAGAAAGAAGAAATCTTGGGGGTGGCAGGGCCCAGAGTAAGCTTTGAGAGCGGGCTACAATGTGACGGTAGACTGCAAGAACCCCGGTCTCTTACTGCTGCGCTTGTTTTCAAAACTGGGACCGATGATGAGGGGATACAGGCTTGACAGAAACCTGTGTGGGTCTGATGGCAACCTACCACGTACCTGAAGCCTCAGAGGGTAGGCCACGATGAACCATGGGCCAGCACAAGTGGAGGACAAAGGCCGTTGGGCGGGACAAGTGGCTTGATCGAGGTGGCGGCAAACCACGCGAGGTTCTGGGAGGGCGGCAAACAGGTGTGGCAACTCTGCGGCATCTCTCCCTGTTTGCCTTGGGTCTGTGTGCCGCGCGGAGCATGGCCTGAGAGGATGTGAAATGACATGACGCGTGCTCTTTTGGTACAAGAAGGGGGTGGGAGGGAAACCAACTGAGAGGGACGAGGCTTTGTACGAGAGAGCGTGTAAGACCATTTGACCGGGGATGCCATGCACCATCTGTCAAGAGTGTTGCTCAAAGGTGATCGAGCCTAGAGACAGAGGGAGAAAGATAATGAACGCCTACGTGAAACATGTCTGCCTATGACGGAGCCGCCCGCACCCTTCAAATTATTGTCGACCAACTAAAAAAGAAGCATATTCGTTCGCTTCGGGCTGACATTCTCGGTCCCTCCCCGAGCTGTCACGGCTCACACATGGCACAAGCACACCAACAAGCAGGCAAGAGGAGCGCCATCTCGCGTGGCCCGCACAACCAACAAGGGAAAACGAACCCATGGCATGTCTAGCGTTACATGACCCATCTGCCGGGCCCCATAGACGAATCCTACCGTACATGTATTGCGCCAGGGAAGACATGCATGCACCAAAACGTGCCCCCCAGGAGGGATCAGGGCCTGTACCCCCGTTCTCTCCTCGCCCGACATGCACCGTGACCCCAAACCCCGCAAGAAGGGACAAGATCGACAGATCCCCGAGACTGAAGCAAATCTCTTTCGCTGCGCAGTAGACTCTGCCCTGCCCTGCCCTCCCCGCCAACGAACGAACTGGGGGAAAAGAAAAGTCCCCCCTGCGGGACAGGGAGTACCCCCCAGTTGTTGGTCTCCGACTGGGGAAGAGTAAAGAATCGTTCTTGAACGTGGTTCGTTGGCTGGGCCTTGTCGGACGGACGGATGGATGGAATAGCATCCCATCCATATTGGAGACGAGGGTCCCTCTGCTACTCTACTCCTCCATACTGTATGCACAGAGCTCGTCTCCTCACCCTTGGCGAGAAAACGTGGGTGCCAGCATCCCCACACAGCCATGGTCTGCTCCTCATTTTTTTTTTTACTCTCTCGGGGTTGCATTCCCCCAGACGGGGGAGTGAGGAGCGAGGTCATCGTGTGTGCTCGGGGCAAGATGAGAGTAGATTCAAATCAACTATTAAAGGGCTGTGGGATCCTCTTTTGCCCCAGCTTTCTTAGAGATCATCATCCACAAGTTTCTTGCTTGCTTGCCTCTTTAAACAAGCTTCTCTTTGCTTGTTCCATTATAAACAATCCCTCATCTCATTCCCGTCTCCCTCGCCTCGCTTCGACAAGCAAAAGTCTCCCCGTTGTTGCACCGTCACTCCCGGCTTCTGGGGTTCATCCATTCTTGTCTCGCATCTTTGACGAGATCTCTGGAGCCTCCTTCTCCTCTTGCTCCTTCCCATTGCCGAAATAGTCCCTCT
Source organism: Ascodesmis sphaerospora (assembly GCA_027569015.1). Lineage (NCBI taxonomy): Eukaryota > Fungi > Ascomycota > Pezizomycetes > Pezizales > Ascodesmidaceae > Ascodesmis > Ascodesmis sphaerospora. Next base: position 560,339 of record JAPPUR010000003.1, read on the forward strand.
CGGCTGGTTGCTGCTTCCTTGTCCTCCATTACTTCCTTCCTCCCACGTTTTTCCCACCTGACGCGGCTCTTTCTTCTCTTTACCCCTCGCCTCTTGGTCTCTCTCCAATATAACCTCGATATATCTGAGGAATATTGTCACCATGAGCGACATTGATCGGAAAGAACCCTTCGATGAGAAGGCCTCGACCCATGAGGTCGATCTCGTTAACGACCCTGATGCGGGTCTGACTGAGGAGGAGAGAAAGGAGGCTGTGAGTGACTATCGATACATGTCAAAGTCGCTTATACTGACTACTTGCAGGAGAAGAAGCTGCTTCGAAAGATTGATGTCAAGCTTGTTCCTTGGGTATGATTGCAGAATTAGAGTTAATGATCCATACTAACATGATATAGCTCTGCCTGCTCTACCTCGTTTGCTTCCTTGACCGAACCAACATTGGAAATGCTAAAATCGCCGGCCTCCTCGACGACATCCACATGAACACTTCGCAATTCAACGCCACCCTGACCATCTTCTACATCTCATATGCCGTCTTTGAGCCCCTCGCCAACGTTCTCCTGAAGTGGTCCAAGCCCTCCATCTTCATCCCTGCCATCATGTAAGTAGCCGCGCTGACACAGTGTCCGTCGCCTCTGCAATGCATCTTGCTGACTCCGGGTTCAGGGTTCTGTGGGGCGGTGCCATGCTGGGCATGGGTTTCGTTCACAACTGGGACGGCCTCATGGCTGCTCGATGGTTCCTTGGTCTTACTGAGGCTGGCTTGTTCCCCGGTATCAACTACTATCTCTCGTGCTGGTACAAGCGTTCCGAGTTTGGTGCCCGTGCCGCCTGGTTCTTCTCTGCTGCGGCTCTTGCTGGCTCCTTCGGTGGTCTGCTGGCTGCTGCTATCCAGAAGATGGATGGTATCTCTGGAATTGCTGGCTGGGCGTGGATCTTCATCATCGAGGGTCTTCTCACCATCGTCATCGGTATCGCCTCATTCTGGATGGTGCACGATTTCCCTACTGAGGCCACCTTTCTCACCGAGGAGGAGCGACGCCGTGTTATCTACCGACTTGCCTCTGACCAGCAGTCGTCTGCCAAGAACGAAGAGTTTAAGATGAAGTACCTCTGGCAGTCGCTCACTGACTGGAAGACCTACTGTGGCATGCTCATCTACATGGGTCCTCTGATGCCCCTCTACTCTTTCAGCGTCTTCCTGCCCACCATCATTCAGAACATGGCCTTCACTGACAAGAAGGCCGTCATCAAGAACCAGCTTCTCAGCGTGCCCCCCTACGCCCTGGCTGCTATTGTCACCATCTGCGTGGGTATGTACTCTGATCGAATCAACAAGCGAGGCATCTTCAACCTTTGCGCTGCCCCTGTTGGACTTGCGGGTTTCGTCATGCTCGTCGCTTCGACCAACCCGGCTGTTCAGTACACTGGATGCTTCCTGGGTGCCCTGGGCATCTACCCTGTCATCCCCATCACCATCAGCTGGGTTGCCAACAACGTGGAAGGTGTGTACAAGCGAGGTATCACACTTGGATTTGTCATTGGCTGGGGCAACCTGAACGGTGTGGTGAGCAGCAACGTTTTTATCAACGCCCCTCGCTTCTACGAGGGTCACGGAACGATCCTGGGCTTCATGTTTGCTGGTGTCTTTGGCGGCAGCCTGATCATGTACCTGATGCTCGCACGAGAGAACAGGCTGCGGTTGGCCGGTGAGCGTGACCACCTGATCGAGGGCAAGTCGGAGGAGGAGATCCACGAGATGGGAGATAAGCGACCCGATTTCCTTTACACACTGTAAGGTTGTTTATGATAAATGAGCAAGAGGGGGAGATTTGATGCGGAAAGGCATCCACCCATGTAAGGTATACAGACGGAATTGTTTTGATACTGTGAGCAGGGATCCCTAGCTAGACTATGAAGTGGCTTGGAGGACCCAATTGAAGACTTACAATACTGCTGTGTTTTCAACTTGACGGCTGCGTGCATATTTCTCTCATGTGGGAATCTATCTGACAGACTGTGCTGTCTGAAGTGATAAGTTGGCCTCAAAGCTCGATCCGGGTTTCTAGAAGAGCTAGAAGACGCCATGCTGCAAGTTGCAGGGCTGAAGTTGGCCAGTAACTGGATATGTCATGAGCAAACAATGCGGGGGATACGCAGCATGGGGTCTCGTGACGGACACCTCCCTGTTGAAGCTGAGGGTGTAGTATACCGGACATGGCAGCTCATGGCTGAAAATAGTAACGGTCGTTGAGACAGGACCACGAGGTGGCTCGTCTGCCCGCCCTCGGATTTTCTCGTGCCGTCTTGGGTGTGGAGGTCTTTGTTTCGTGTGTGAGGGAGCTCAGGTCTAGGACTTCCTATCAGCCATCTTTTTCTCAGCGCGGGAACTTGCATCCTCACCGCAAAAGCAAATCTCTTGGCATGGCAGCAATTGGGCCTGGCATCAAGTTATCGAGGATGTGGGATGTGATATATGAGACTTGCCGCGGGATCAGCTCAATGTTTGCTCTTGGAGGCCAGGTTCTGATTGGGGCGTGGTCTATTATTTCAGATTTGCCAAGGCGATCGAGGGTGGAATATTCGTCGAGGTGCATCTTGTTTGCTCTTTCGTGCATGTAATTCCAACGTATGAACGGAAGCTAGCTTCTAATACGCATTAGTCTACCGATCTTCAAATTGGAGTGTTGGAACATCTATACCTTTGATGTTGGAAGAGGGGGGAGGACGAGACCGTTATTCAGAGCCACCAAAGCCATCCACTTAGCATATGCATACTCGATGTCAGTGTTTCTAAACCCGGCGTACACAGTAATCGGGAGGATAAAGATATTCCTTAGCCGTCACTGGCAAAAGCTGCATCGTGAGCTTTGGCACTGCCAAGTGATGAAAAAGTGTCCTGGCACTGACAAGCCCAAGACTCGACGAAGAAGAAAACCAAAGCCAGATAAAAAGACCAAGTTGCCGTACTTCTTTCCCCTGGCCTCAGTCCAAGGATTCTTTCCCAACGGCTACGTGCAGCTCACTGAGGTGTCACGGCATCGCCTCCTCGACCTATCTCTCTTGCTCGTTCCTTTTGTGCGCCCCCTTGTAATCGCACCGAGACCCCCAAGATCCGGTCGGCAGCCTACAGACACATCCCTTCTCATTTCGTCTCTTTTTTCCTCGGCAGGATACAGTTTACTCGACGGGCTTCGCTTGGGGGGGAACACCTCTTTTCCATCTCCCTGTCTTGCTTCTTCTTCTCACTATCCCACCCAGACACTGAAAAACACCAACTATAACAACAACAAAGACTCTGGGAAGACTCAAACGATATACAAAACATGCCGGAGGCGGCGCACAAGTTAGTCTCCGGCCGCGCCGAGGCGCTGACGGCGGGACAGACGCAGGCGCTGGTCCTGATGGAGCGCATGGGAGGCTCCATCAGCCTGGTGGCCGTGGTCCTCATCTTCGTCGCCTACGCTCTGGTTCCTCGAGTCCGCAACGTCCAAAACACTTTCATCGTGTTTGCGAGCATCGCCAATGTCGGCGCTAGTATCGCGAGCGTCATCGCCATGGACGGGCTCGAGCTTGGTGTCGCATCTCCGCTGTGCCAGGCACAGAGCTTCTTGTTCCACATGTTAGTCTTATCCTCACTGACATGTGTATTTCTCACTTACTGTTATAGGTTCATGCAGTCTGACCCGTGGTGGTCCCTCGCCATGGCCTTCAACGTCTTTCTCGTCTTCTTCTTCCGCACCAGCCCCGATGCCTTTCGCAAATGGTGGTGGCTGTACTGCCTCATATGCTATGGTGGCCCTTTCATAATCGCTCTCTCGTTGCTGCTGGTTAGAAGCCCGGACCGAGGACTTGTGTACGGTCAGGCAACTGTAAGTACTCGGTATATGTCTTCAACACTCTTCGACTGACTATGTGTAGATCTGGTGCTGGGTCAATCAAGACTGGGAAAACATCCGTATATACACCTACTACATGCTCATCTGGGTCTGTATCGTTGGGTCGTTGATCTTTTACTTCATGGTTGGATATCATGTCTTTCACTCTCGAAACCAACTCAAGAGTTTCTCGGCATCCAAGAGCAGAGAAGCAGGCGTCTATGAGCAGGTACTTAACCACCTTCACTCCTTCGACACTCTCTAACAGGTATCAAGCCTCGCGTCGACTTCCTCTCGGTGCCTCAAGACTGCTTCTACGGAACCATCGTCACCGAAGTCCAGGTCATCCACTCAACCGCATCTACATCTGCCCTACCCAACGAACCAAGACCCGCCCATATGCAGCAATCAACACCTCACGTCTCCTTCGACGAGCTCCCCCCTCCGATCCAGACAGCTCCGAGCCAATACTTCTCCACCGTCACATCCCCGGCCGGCAACCACCACCCCCAGAGGTCCCCGCTCCGGCGCATCACGTCGGCGACCAACAAGACGGTCAACAAGTTCGTCGTCGAGGACCCCATCAAGCGAGCCTACCTGCGTACTAGTTTCCTTTTCGCCCTTAGTGTGCTGGTGACTTGGATCCCGAGCAGTTTGAACCGCATCCACAGCTGGCTCGTCGGCACCTCTCCCTACGAGTACCACGTCGCCACAGCTGCAGTCTTGCCACTCCAAGGACTCTGGAACGCCGTCATCTTTTTTGTGACGAGCTGGAGACCTCTGAGGGAGTGGGTCAGGGGTTCTCGTATCTCTGGGCACTCGGAGGAGATGGTAGAGACGACGGTTGGTAATGCACCAGCCGAGACCTCGCAGGAGCCGACGGGGAGAGGTGGGGAGAGTTTTCTAGACGATACCGAGTCTGGGAGCGATGTTGAGTTACGCAGAATGGGGGAGGCGCCTGGTAAGAGATCGGCGAGTCTATGAAGGGGGACGGAGTCAGGGAGCTTGTAACATGTATGACCTGTGATGTGTTATGGTTGAGATTTGTTGTTTGATGATTTACAATACCAAGTCAGCCAGAAGCTAGAATACTAGTTTCTACAAAATACTAGATAGATACAATCAAGTTCACTTTACAGTTATCTTGATGTTGGTCTCTATAGCCTCCAGTCTGTGCGTTGTCAATCATCATCTGATAGTCATAGTCATGGGGGAATTCTGCAGAAATACCACCATTAACATCCCGCTGTTTATAGAAAACACAAGGTATATCGAATAGACGATAACTAGACCCATGCTCCCTCACGTATTCTCAGCAAAAGACACATGTGCATAATCAAGGTCGACAAATCAAGTAGCATGCCTCATAACTCTCATCATTGACCGAGTATCTATGGATTTTTTCTTTCTTTTCTATGTTGCCAGTCTCGGCACCAAAACACCTCCTTCTTTAAGCAGATGACGAAAGTCCAAGCTCCTTGTAGAAAGCCTCTGAGCTGGGCTCTCTACCCAGGAACTCCTTCAAGAACTCCAACTCGGGAATGCTACCACCCCTCTCCAGGACCGTGTGGCGATATCGGCGGCCTTCCCAGCCGTCCATGGGGTTCTTCGCAAAGAATGAATGGAACATGTCGAGAGAGAACACCTCAGAGTACAGGTAGCCGTAGTAGCCGGCATCATACCCACCAATGAAGTGGCCAATACCAGCATGTCGGTTACCCCATTCACTGCTTCACCGTTAGCGTGCTACTCATAGCCAAGGTAATACAGTCAATACTTACAGGCCTTGTCCAAGGTCCTCAGGGCCCTTGGTTCCGGAGATGTTGTGTCGAAGCTCGTTCCACAGCCGACCAGCGTTCAGCTGCTTGACCGCTTCGTGAGACTCGGGCGTATGCACAGTCATGTCGAAAATGCCAATGGTCAGCTGACCCAGAGCACCAATGGCTGAGTTGAGGCGCTTGGTGGAAACCAGCTTCTCAATCAGCTCATCGGGGATCTGCTCGCCAGTCTCCCAGTGCTTGGAGAGCGACTTGAGCACGCTGGGGGTCCAGCACCAGTTCTCAAGCATCTGAGAAGGCGCCTCGACAAAGTCCAGCACGGTGGAAGTTCCATGGAAGTAGCTGTAGCGGGTACGTCCAGCCAAGTCGTGGATGCCGTGGCCCAGCTCGTGGAACAGGGTCACAACCTCATGGTGCTTGAGCAGCGAAGGCTTCTTGGGGGAAGGCTTACTGAAGTTGCAGACAAGAGCAGTAACGGGGTAGTGCTTCTTGCCATCCTCAGCGATGTAGCCCGGCTCAAGGTTGAAGTTGGCATTGTGGCCATACTTGTTATCACGGGGATGCAGATCCAGGTACAGGTAGCCACAGAAGTCGCCACCTGAAGCCTCGTCATCCCACACACTGTAGATCAAGACATCCTCGTGCCACACGATATCCTCGGCCTTGCCAGTAGGGCTAAGTCGAGCTCGCTCATCAGGCTTGAGCTCAACGAAAACGAAGCCAAAGATTTCCTCGAAAATCTTGAGCATACCAGCAAATGTCGACTCAACCGGGAAGTACTGGGAGATCTTGGTCTCATCAACACTGTACTCCTTCTCCTTCTGGATACGCGAGTAGAAGGATGTGTCCCACATGAAGAAGTCGTCGTCCACTGGGAGACCACGCTCCTCAAGGTCCTTCTTCTTGTACTCCAAGAGCCTGTTAATCTCCTTTGCTCCACCCTCGGCCAGCCGGGTTCGAAGATCGTCCAGGAATTCTCTGACAGCTTCAGGGCCCTTGGCCATCTTCTCCTCGATTCGGAGGGCTGCATGGTTTTCGTATCCAAGAAGTCGGGCAGCCTCGTCTCGGAGGGTGATGACTTCCTGAAACAATGGCACGTTGATGTTGGCCTTGTTAGACTCCGCAATAGTGTACTTGCGGCGAGTGTCGGCGTTGACGGCGTGCTTGATGAGGGGGAAGTAGTGGTTGTACTTGAAGGAAAGCTTGACCTTGCCCTCGTTCTCTCCAGTTCCCTTCTCGAGAGATTCAATGTCAATGTCGTCAGCAGGGACACCCTCAAGCTCCTCGGGTGTGAACCAGATAGCACCCTTCTCCTCGTTGAGGTTGGTCTGGCACTGGATCTCAAGCTCGCTCAGGCGCTTCTGTATCTCCTTGAATCTGTCTCGCTTGGGGCCGGCAGGAAGACGCAGACCGTTTCGGATGTACTTTTGTCGTTCCTTCTCGAGGACATGCAGCTGTTCCTTGCTCAGACCTTCAGAAGATCGGTTCGCAAAGGCTCCGTCGACGACCTTGAAGACGTCCTCTCGCATGTTGCACTCGATTCCAAAGTCATTGAAGACTCTCTCAGACTCGGTGGAAGCATCTCGCAGTTCCTTGTTGGTGGAAACATGGTGGTAGAAAGTCAAGATGCGTCGCTGAGTGGCAGCCAAGTTCTCGTCCAGCAAGATAGGCTCAAGAGCTTTGGCAAAGGTGGCCTTGTCGGCGGGGACATCGGCGACCACCGTGTCTAGGACATTCTTGGTGACGTCGCAGAGCTTCTTCGTGTCGGCCGCAATCGACTCGGGGGTGGCGGTGAACAGCGGCGGCGCCTGGGGAGGGTTACGGTACTTGTCGGGAACCATGGTGCTGGTCATGAGCTGTCTTGCAGGAATGGCAGAGCGTGCGGCTTGGAATCTGAAGTGACTGGCAAGTGATCCGAGTCGGGAGAAGGCTCGTGAGGAAGCCAGAGTGATGGCGAGGACGAGGACGAGGAGGGAGAGTAGGAGGAGGGGCTTTCGGGAAGCACGCTTGTCCAGCTTGGCGGCCAGGACAAGAAGTGGGTTGTTTCTGGCCGGGCAGCCGGTTGGCTTTATAGATTATGGGATTGAGGCCAGAAGGTGGAGGATGCAAAAGAGGGGTTACAGGCAGAAGCTCTATTGATCAGGCGTCTACCAAGGCGTTAAGATGTGGTGTTGATGCAGGGAGATGGGGCGAGAGCTACTGGTGATGCAGCTGAAGCTCCTGCCTCAATCCGCCGCTAGCGATTGGAAAACGCGGGGCAATCGGGTGCTGTGGCGGGGCCAGCCACGGGCATCATGATCAGGTCAGAGCGAAGCGGGACAATCCAACAATCGGCATGAGCCATGATTTTGATTGGAAGCCTTGATTATTATGCAGGCCAAAGTAAACAAAAGGATTGGGATATCATGTTGAGGCTGGTGCACCTTATGCCCCTGATCATGGTGAAACACCCATCGGAGCATCACAGGAATGAGTAATCAAGAGACACAAGAGCATCAATTCTAGACTCCTGCTCACCTCAAAGTATCTACCAGAAATCCATACATGCTGGTGCTTCGCCAAAAGGCTCAGCGGTAATTCATCAATTCGGTGTATCCATAGCCGATTCCAATTCCATAATCAAACAAGCAAACGCCGGTCCTTCCACGTAGATGCATTAACTGATCCGCCCATTGTCTTGTGCCGCCTAGTTGGCGAGGATGGTTCGCACGAGATCTGCAATAAAATAGTCAGTCATTGGTTATAAAAGCAAGGCGTGAGATGTAGAAACGTACCAGTGTAGTTGACCTGGCCTGAGCTGGTGTCGACAGCCTTGAGGAGCTCGTCCACCTCCTCGTCGGTCATCTTCTCGCCGAGGTTTGTGAGGATGTACTTGAGCTGGCCGACGCCGATGAATCCCGTCATGTCTTTGTCAAACACCTGGAAACCGCGGCAGTACTCCTCGGGCTCGCCTGGGTCGCGGAAGCCGCCGGGGCGGTTCAGAACACGCTGGAAGGTCTCGAAATCGACTGTGCGCATCAAGTCAGCGAGCGCCCTGGAACATCTGAAAAAACAAAATACTCACAGTCACCGCCAACGTTCTTCTCGAGGTCCTGGATCTCGGAGAGGGTGGGGTTCTGGCCGCAGGCGCGGAGAAGGTCGCCCAGGCTCTCAAGGGAGACACGGCCATTACCGCGCTTGTCGAACAGGGCGAAAGCCTCCTTGTAGTTGGTCGAAGCCTGAGAGTCAAACTTGTTAGAAGACATGATTGCTTGTGTTGTGTTGTGATGCGCTGTCTAAAGTGCTGCGATTGCGATTGCGATTCAGGTGCGGAGAGAGATGTGGAAAGATGAAAGTTGCAGAAAGTCCGAGACTTGTTTGTTTCGCACGAGGTGATGCAAAACCAACTTTCCAAGCTCTTCCGCTGTTCGGGCGGCCGACTGTCGAATCAGAGGGCGGGGTGGGTTGTTTACGCCATCGAGAAAGGGGTGTCCGGGGCAACTGGGACTCACCATTTTGGGTTTGGGTGTGTGCGGCTGATGGGCTTGAGCTTGTGACACGGGAGCAGAATTGCACGAGTGTGACTGCGAAAAAAATGCTTGGTGATGGTTTTTTCGAGAGGTCGAGTGGTGTTGAAGGATGAAGAAGTAAGAAAAGAGGACCAGGCTTGCTCTCGCTGTGCATTTCAATTCACGCCTTGGCCTCCCTGCTGTCCTTTTGCCTGAGACTGACGGGGCAACCGTGTCAGCCCATGGCCCAGGCTGGTCGCCCAACCGAAGCCAGCCGGGGTGACAAAATAGATTGTGCGTTTGATCGCCAGAGCAGGCCCTTTGGTATAGCCAGGGGTGCATGATGTCGGTTTTATATTGTCGACCATCTACTAGCCAATCGAGGCGGTGAAACTATTGAAACTTGGGTAAATATGCATAGCTCTTATCAAAGGATTGGTCTTTATGAGTTAAAAATGGGCTTGGAGGCCATTGCATTTGCATAAATGTCTGTTGCGTGGCTGTCGATCGCTTTCATCAGGTCTTGGCGGAACATCCGTCCTGACTCGTCTGAATCCTCACTTCCTCGTAGCCAGCAGAATATACGTGCCCCAGACGGATTCAACCTCGATATCTCTCCAGCGATCGCCCTTCTCCTTCCACTCAGGTTCCGCCTCCAGGATCTCATCAAACATAAAGTCCACAATGTCTCCCTCACCACCTAGGGCACGGCTCTTCCTGTCCAGGTGCGCATCCATCCAGCCCTGGTACCCAGTAAAGGTGCGCACATAAGCCTCAAACTTCCCGAGGGTGAGCTTCTTCCTCATCCAAGCCGTCTCTGGGCCTGCGATCTCAGTCGTGTCTTTGTCGACGTTGTAGGTGATTCGCTTGATCTTGTCCCACTCCGACTCAGGGGGCTTGACATCAGCCAGCAGGTCGCGGAGGATGTCTCGTCCAGGACGCTCCCAATACTGGTTCATGCCCTCCACACCGGGTAACACTTCTCCTTCGCCGTAGCAGAACTTCTCAAATATCTCGTTGGCTCGTCGGTGTCCAATGAGGATGTTGTCCTTGTACCCCCAAAAGGCCAGTGAGCCGCCTGGCTTGACTACCCTGGACAGCTCTGGCCAGACTTGGGGGTAGTTGAACCAATGCGCTGCCTGGCCAGCTGCAGCCATGTCTACCGAGTGTGCAGGTAGAAAAGACAAATCCTCAGCATAGCCCTGACGGAATGAGATCTTGGTGTGCTCGGCATGGGTTTGCATTGCCAGTCGGATCATCCCATCACTTGGGTCAATGGCGATGGCTCTGGCGAAGCGGGGGCTCAGCTCCCTGGCAACAATTCCATGGCCACAACCCAAGTCCAGAAGCGTGCCATGAGGATCCTCATGATTGTAATACCCCAGAATCGTCTTGAACAGGCTTGCAGGGTACGTGGGCCTGGCTTCGGCGAATCTTGCAGCAGAGAAAGTTGCCCTTCTGCAGTGGTGTTAGTTCCGCATTGTCCTAGGAGATGCATCCATCGGTTTGACCATGATGACTTACCCAAATACGGACATGTTCACGGTCACGATGGCTTATTGATCAAGGTTACTGTACTTTGAGAGTAGCTTAAGAACAAGAAAGGACGCACAAGCAGAATCAACTGATTTATAACTGGCAGCCGTGGCTTCGGCCTGACATATGACATGACACAAGCACTTAAGATACATGGAGTGATCGGTGTATGGCGACTTGGCGCAGCCCCGCAGCGGCGTGGGTGATAACGGAACCTTCATCCTCGCTTGAACTCTCGCATCCTTGATTGACAATCTTCAACAGCCAAAGACAAAATACCGATAGCCAATACTCAATCGACTTTAAAAATGACTACCGAAGCCACTGTCCGCAAGTTCTTTGCGTCTTCTGCCTTTGCGGTAGTGGGCGCGAGCTCAAACCCCGCCAAGTTCGGCCACCGAGGTTAAATCCATCCATGTCAATATCTCATGAAGGCCGTGTCGACTGACAGTGTAGATAGTCTTTGCCTGGTATCTCTATCATGACTTGCCAGTTACTCCCATCAATCCGGGTCTGCAACTATTTCTGCTTTAGAAAAGGACCACCCTACTGTCCCCAGCGTTGCTGCGCTTCCCAATCCCAAGCAGACGTCGATCTCAGTCATTACTCCTCCTTCGGCAACTCTCAAGGTGCTCCAGGAGGCAAAGGAGCTTGGAATCCCATCTGTGTGGCTGCAGCCTGGTAGCTTTGATGATGACGTCCTCAAGTTTGCCAACGAGCAAGGTGGATTTGACGCCGTTGTAGCCGGGGATGGCGGCCGGGGTCATGAAGGGTGGTGCATCTTGGTGGATGGTGAGCGAGGACTGAAAGCGGCTGGGAAGCTGTGAATACTTGATTGGAGGCCACAGTATCAAGGCCAAGAACACGTAGCTTAGCTTTGTGGTCAATATGATATGATATCTAAGTTTGGCATGCTGCCGTCCTCTTAGCCAGCAAGTTACCCGGGTAGCCGAGAGACCAGCCTGTCGCAAAAGCAATCGTTTCTATCCTGTCAAAACACACAAAATACAAAGCAACTGCAGACTTCTAGTTGCAGTAAGCATAGACAAATCAATACCCTCAACCTAGGCGCTCTGAACAGTCCCATATATTCTATTGGTGATCGGGTTGTTTGGATCTCTGGGGTCAAAGACCTGGTTGACCCACCAAAGTAAACAAACGCGCCTGGACCCACCCAAAGCCATTACTGGACTGAACCGCAGCGGGCCGCTTGCTACGGCCGTCAATCAATATTCCTTCCAAACAACACTCTTCCCATACACCGCAATTCGACATCCCCTCGAGCTTCCTACGCGACGCCCAGCGCTATTTTCAGAAGAGTCTTTGATATTGAAATGCTCACTAATTTTTCCTGGATTTTTCCTCCCTCATAGCCGTCGTGTCTCGTGGTTTCTTGCGTCCACATCGCCAACGAGGCTCGCTTCGCGCCTTGACCGCAGATACCTTCAATCAACCGCGACTCGACGCGTCGCATCATTGCAATCATGTCTTTTGACGACATTACCGATCAGTACATCACATACGAGAGCCGTTTGGCTTCTTTTCACAAGAGTGTAAAAAAGCGAGGGTCAACAGCTGGTGGCAGAGGCACCAAGGCCCTCGCTTGGCCGCACAAGAACATCTCAGCCGCGAGTGTATGGATTGTTGTGCGCCGCCACGTAAACCAATGCTAACATGTTCAACAGCTTGCCCGCGCTGGTCTATTCTTTAACCCTACACCACAAAGTCCCGACAATGTCAACTGCTTTCTATGTCACAAGGGCCTCGACGGCTGGGAGGCTTTCGACGACCCTCTCCTAGAACATCTCAAGCATGCCCCCGAGTGTGGCTGGGCCGTCGTCGCCGCGATTGAGGCCGAGGTGGGAGACTATGCGCAAGAAGACCCAAACCAACCATACATGAGAGGGGCTAGAAAAGCAACATTTGCTGGCAGGTGGCCGCACGATTCCAAGAAGGGCTGGAAGTGCAAAACCAAGCAACTGGTTGACGCTGGATGGAAATACACACCGACCGAGGATTCAGATGACATGGCAACATGCGCATACTGCCAACTTGCCCTCGACGGATGGGAGCCCGGTGACATGCCACTGTGAGTATTCCTTTCACATTTCTCGTTTCCAGCTAACATTTGTCTAGTGAGGAGCACTTCAACCGATCACCCGACTGTCCTTTCTTCATCTTGCTTGATGAAGCACAAAACCACAAGAAGCCGCCCAAGACCAAAGCCGGGCGCGCTTCCAAGGCCTCGCGCCTATCTGTTCAATCTGTCGCCACGGCCACATCGGAAGCGCCATCCCTAAACGAATCGGTCGCCGGCCTCGAAGACAGTGTTCTTACCACTGCCTCAACACAAGGTGGCAAGAAGACAAAAGCTCGCAAGGCCGCTCCGAAAAAGGGACGGAAGACGAAGGCTAAGAAGGAACCCGTTGAAGAGGTGGAAGAGTCGATCCAGGAAGAGGCACCACCCAAGCCTTCTCGGGGAAAGAAGCGGGACAGCACAGCGATTGAGGATGCCAGCATGGCCATGTCGGAAGCTCCCGCTGCTAAGAAACGCGCGACACGAACCCGCGGCAGCGTCGCCGTACCCGATTCGACCTTGGAACAAGAAGAGGATGTGGAGATGGATGAAGATCCTGCTCCTAAGAAGGGCGGGCGAAAGAAGGCCAAGAAGGCCACCAAGTCTACACGCACGGTTTCTACGACATCTGCTGCCTCTGAGGTGTCTATGCCTGCCTACGAATCAACACCTGGAACCTTCCCGGACGATGATGAGATTGAGCGTCAACTGGAGGCAGACCTGGAGAGGCAATTGACCGAGGATGAAGAGATCACAGTCGATTCTGATTCCGAGCGGCTAAAGGCTAAGAAGAAGGGAGCAAAGGCCAAGGCCGATCAATCACAGGACTATGCCATGTTCGACCCTGAGCCAGCTGAGGTGGATGAAGCCGAGGTTGATGATGAGCTTAGGGCTCTGCAAGCTGAAATGGAAGTCGATGAGCCGGAGCCGGAACGCGAACCAGAACCTGAGTCAGAACCTGAACCGGAACCCGAGGTCGAGCCAGAGCCAGAGCCGGAACCTGAGGAGCTCCATGTTCCGAAAAAGGGACGAAAGGCTGGAACTCGAAAGGTGTCGAAGCAGACCAAGTCGAGGAAGGGCAAGGCCGCAGCGCAACCTGTTGAAGATCACACCGTTCCCGAAGAAACTCCTGAACCAGAAGAAATCCCCGAGTCCACTACACCAGAATGGGAGCCAGAGGTGAAGGAGCCAGCCCATGAGGAAAGCATGGTCAGCACAGATACGGTTGTCAAGAAGTCGACGGTTGCTCGCTCGAGCGCAGCGGGCAAGCGAGGTCGCGGACGGCCCTCCAAGGCGTCACTCGCCTCCCAAGCGTCGGCTGATGAGCTCGAACTTGTTGAAGCGCCAACTCAAACACCCGTTGAGACCCCGGAAGAGCCCCCGGTTAAGCGAGGCCGTGGTCGTCCATCCAAGGCATCACTAGCATCCCGTGCGTCCCTCGCCGCCGAGGAGAGCCAGTCGAATGTCGCCCCTCCCAAGCGCGGTCGAGGGCGGCCGTCCAAGAAGTCCCTTGATGCTCGGAAGTCGATTGAAGGCGAAGGGGCAGCGCAGCCATCCACGCAACGATCAGAAGAAGATGTGCAAGATGACGTTGAAGTGCACTCGGCTAAGGAACAGAAGGGCGAGCATGCCGCCGCTCGAGTGGTGTCGTTTGAATCGGCGCGGCCATCATCGCCACCTCCTAGTTCCGCTCATCTGGCGAACCCTCCATCAACGCCGGGACGCATCATTTCCCCTGCGCCATCCGCCCGACAAGCAGCCATCTCACCGTCTCAGTCTCCTCAGTCCTCTGACGCTGAGAACCAGCCGCCGTCGTCAAAGCCTGCAGCCAGCGCCAACCCCAAGCGAGTTGCCCTCGCGCCCCCAGTTTCAACTCCTACACGTGGCTCGCCGTCCAAGCGTAACATGATCGTCGGTCTACGTAGCACGACGCCATGGGCCGAGCTGGACCTCGAGGCCGTTTTTGGATCACCACGGACCAACTCGGACAAGGAGAATGGCGCGGATCGATTCTTGAAGCAGGGACAGAGTTTGACATCACCTGAGAAGCAGATGACGGTGCAGGAGTGGATCTACCACAATGCAGCAGAAGCCGAGAACAAGCTAAAGCTCGAGTGCGAGTCGATAGTGAGCCGGTTCGAGAACGAGGGCTCAAAAGCGATGCGGGTGCTGGAGGGTCTGGTTGTGGAATGAGACATGAATTTGATCACGTTTTAAGTTAATTGGGATGGATGATGGACGGTTTGGGACGTGAAATGCTTAATGCTAACTACCTATTGATTGTATGGACAATGAGAGGAATGACGGCGTTTGGAGGGAAAGGATGGATAATTTTGTGATACTAGATTTGAGGGTATCTCTCCCAAACAGACGGGTTGAATCCAGCCGAGCTGAACCAGTGCCATCCTTACTCTAAAGTTTACGTGTCTTTATGCGTCTTTATTATATTCTTTGCTCCGTGATGACAAAGTTGTAGATTGGAATTGGTTAGAGTTTGGACGAGAAGCTGTGTAGGGCTGTATAGTTAAAGATGCCAGTGGCAACATGAAGTTCTTGACTCTTATGTCATGTATCCCGAGAGCGGTATGACCATCCCAAAGACGACCATGGTCTATACAAAGGTGAATAGATACAGCTTACAAGAAAGGTATCTGGTCTGAATGAGGACCATCTCCTCCGCCATCAGCTGCTTCCCTTTGACTCCCGCCGCCATATCTCATCACATAACGTAGATCATCCAAAATTCTCAGGGACCTACTAAAGAAGCACAAGATCTACATCAACCTACCATCGTTGGCATTTGAGACGCTGGGCCACTCCAATGAAGCTTACCTCCACGCCCTGAAAATCCGCATTCCAAGACATGCCGCCACCGAGATCGCGACCTCCGCGAGGCGCTGGCGCCATCTTCAGCCCTAGCCTTTGGCGGTGATACTCTCTTTCTTACTATTCGTCCTTGCATTTTTTGCCCCTTTCCGTCGAACGGATATGGCATCAGTCTTGGGGTGCTCGGATGGAATAGAACACCTGGCTTCAAAAACGCGGAGAGGCCGGTCTGGATGGTGAATGGGTATAAGTATAGAGTCGTGCCGTGAGGCCTTTTGACAGATGTTGGTGATATCCAGATCCTAGCACCTTGCCAACTACTCTCACCTCTTCTACCTACCAAGAGCATCACTTTCTGAGGCCACCTCCTTCTTTCCAAGAAAGCATCAAAAACACAATGCTCGGTCTATCACTCAGAATCTTTACCGTCCCCGTGGGCCTCATTTTCCCTCGTCGACAGTCAATGACGAGTATGGAAGACCTCGAGACGCTCGAGGCGGGCATGTTTGACGAGCCTGTTGACGCCAAACGCAGAGGCTTGGGTCTCACAGACTGGTGAGAGATAAGTGAGTGTTTGTTGCAAGTCAACAGTGAGTATCTATTACACACATATACATCTCAAATATTAATCAAGCTCTAGATGAGATTCAAGAAAAAAACGCAGGGGGAAAGGATACACGAAAGTTAAGGCTGGTACTAGCTATGGGATATAAAATGAGAAAAACGTCGGGATTGACTTCCTTGAAATACCTACTATAGTTATACACTGAATAATCTCCTTTGTAAGCTGAGACTAGCTACATACCTCATACAAACTCTACTTGAAAGCAACAAGATACCTAGAACATAGCACTTCTTTATGCTGCTCATATGATGATATACCGCAAGGAGAGATTTCTAAGAATTTGGCAGAGTTCGAACGACAAACAGGTAGCAAAAGTACATTCTTGACATGTTTTAATTACTCTATATGTAGGTATTCATAGTTCTTCACTACTGCTCATATAAAAGCAGCACGGTATGCCTCGTTTTCATACAGCCTAAACGCCTCATCAAACAATGCCCCTTCTAAATCTCTCTACACCATCTTGCCAGTACAGTGCTCAGCTTCACCGCCGCAGGTATCTCCTCCAATGCCACGTCCACCTTCCACATCTTGCCCTCAAGTCCTCCGTGGCCCAGAGTCCTTGCGCCTCCTATACCCGCAGGTACCAGCAGTCCGAGAGAGATGAGACGCTCCCATGCGATGCCGGCGACTCCACGGCTCCATACTCGTACACCGCCGCCCACGGCCATCATGCCTGCTGTTGCTGAGTGCACACGCTGTTTCCCCATTAAGGAACTGTACTCGTCGTACGCCATGGCCAGGTTGACCGTGTCTGTGTGCGCCACAATGTCCAGTCGTGCTGCTGCGATGAGCAGTCCCAGGTCCAACTCTGATAGCGTGGATAGGAGGTGCAGTCGGTTGTCAGGGGGTGTGAGGGACTCAACCTCGCTCTGAAGAACAGGTATCTTTAGTGTCACATCGCTCGCCGAGAGAGCCGACAAGGGCAGGATCCATTCGGTAAGGAACGCTGAAGCCGATTTGGTCGTGTAATAGTGATACTGGAGCAGATCTTGGAATGACCGCTCTCTGTACAACCCCTGCATAGGTAGTCAGTATACTTGGCCTCGGTCAAGGGGGATTTACTTGCCTCGATCTTCTCGTTCCAATACTGCTGGAACTCGATGTGTCCTTCAAGATAAGTATTGATGCCCTCCTTCTCAGCTTCATCGCTGTCCACGACCAGACCCTGTCTGCACACTTGCCAGTATGCTGGCAGTGACTTGGGCATGGAGAGGTAAGCGTATCGATGGCTGAACCGACTCTTGACTCGCTTCTCGAGCATTTCCACAACATCCAACCGAGTCGTACAGCCCACCACTGCGATGGGTGCCTTTCGAGACTGTGCGATATCGAACAAGTTGTACAATAGTGTTTGTCGAGGGTGAGAGGCAAACATGTCGAACTCGTCAATGACAAAGACAATCGACTGCGACGTGACACCCTCGTCTGTGCCGATGATTTCGGATGGATGAGACAGCAGGGCAAGCAGGGATGCCATGGTGTCGGCGTAGTTCGTCTAGAAGCGTGAGTTGGGATAGGCAAAGGAAGCGAAGGTTGTACTCACCCTGTTCACCAAGTCATCTTCGACCTGCATCTCCTTTCCAAGCTGTCGCCATATCTCTTTGAGTGCGAGCTTGTCATCCGTATGGATGAAACCGTTTAACCTGACCACGTGGAAGTCGTTCTTGTGCTCTTGAGCAATGTCTGCAATGACCTTTTCAAGAAGCTGTCACAAGTTAGTTGACCGAGTGACGCCAAAGACGGGTGACATCTTACCGTAGTCTTTCCACAGCCCCTGGCCCCAATCAGAAGCATCGAGTTACCCTCACCGGCAACCACCGTCTGTTCAACAAGCTGGTAGACCTTCTCCTCTGCCTCCAGCTGCCCAGCCAATTGTAACCGTCTCCGCCCTGTGCATCGATCCAGGAGGACTCTCTGCAGTGATCTAACATGTTGCTCCAAGTTCGGAATCTCGGGTACCTCTGCCGCTATTGTGATGGTCGGGATGTTTGCCTCTCCAGTCTTCTTTGGCGTCTTGAGCACATCCTCCTGAGCACATGACTTGCAGAGCCAATCTCCTTCTGGAATCTCGGGCACACCGTAACATTCTTGGTGAACTGCAAAATCGCAAATATCGCAGAGAATAATCTGATTCGGCGCCTTGGAATCGGGCTTCAGGCAGATGGCGCACACAATCTCGTCTGCCTCCGACTTGGCCGCCTTGCGCGGTGTCCGTGGCTTTTTTGGCAAATCTTCAAAGAAGACTTCACCGTTTGCATCATGCCCAGTCCCGAAAGTGACATTCTTCCGTCCCCGAGGTCCTCTTTTCTTTGATGGAGTCAAGATTCCTTTGGGTGTTGGCTTAGAGGCTGAGAGCAATCCATCTGGCACCGCCGATAGTTCATCAGTGGATTCGCGAGCTACTGCGTCATCTCCATCCTTATTCGCATCTTCGGCCGTATCTTGTGTTTTTCGCTTCCGTGGCCTACCCCTTGGCGCTGCAGGCTTCTTCGGTGTGGCGGTCTTCCTGGGTCGACCAGGCCCAACTTTCTTTGGCAGAACAGGGCGACGCTCCTCCCCAGTATCCCATTTTGTACCCTTAAGCGCAGAGAGTTTGATTGCCGGGCGGAAAGCAGAGGCAGGTGCAGGTTGTGGTGTTGTTTGGAATGGGTTTGGAAGAGCCCCAGGTTGCTTGCCGAGGCCCGTCATGTCCATATTCTCATCCACCGGCGGCCATCCATTCTGGCTGTTCACTACCGCAGGTATCGCTGCGTTGATAGCATTGATGGCTTTGGGAGTGGAGGGGGATCCGGCGGTGAGATCATCGAGGCGGCGTCTCTTGAGGGTCGCAGGAGTAGGGACTGGATCGTCGGTTTCGATGTGGGCTCGTTTTCGGCCGGTCGGTGTAACAGCGAGGTCCATGGTGTTATAGTTTAAGCAGGCAAGATGCTGCTATCAGGAAAGGTTCAAAGCAGATTCTAGCATCGGATCATGTTGAATTGTCAAGTCGCATGCGCCAAACAAACAACGGCCATGCCCATGGGTAAATCGATGGGGTCAGGGAGACGCGTTAGACGCGCCGAGATTAAGCGCTTCATTTGGTGAAACTCCTCAGTAAATGCATATCTGTAATGCATTCGGCGCCAAGCCACGTGATGTGCATCACCTGCAGAAATCGACCCACTTATTTCCAGCCCTACGAGAATGGGCCCAGTCCATCGTTTCACGACTTCCCATCCAGGCTGGATTTTTCGAGGGATGAGAGGAGGGTCGGCTCCGAGGTGTGAAGCGGTGAAACCGTGGCCCAACGATCATCCTTGATAGCTTCATGATGTTTTCTGCGCTAGTGGCTCAGCTGGGAGGATATCAACTTGTAGCGGGAGGAGGCGTCGGGCTCAAACGGGAGCGTTGTTTAGAGCACCACCATCTTTGTTTGATGGCGTTACAGAAGAGATGCTACTCAAGATCTGAATGGACAATTGGGTACGTGTTCAACTGATCAAAAGACAAAAGTCAAGCTGCGTTAGAGACCCAATTCACGCGGATGGTTTTCGTAAACCCGTACAATATCCCCAACCAAGAAACCGTAAGCATAAAGCATTGGTCATCAGCTCTTCCAGCAGCGAAAAATGCTTCCTCAATCAGACAAGATTGCTGCAGCTCTACCCAGGGACTTTTGGCACTGCCACCCTGGTCCCCGGGACTTGCAGCTACACCAAGCTTGGAGTGGTCCAACTCATTTATCATTCATCCCCAGGACCAAGCCAGTCCAGCCTTGTGGGCCGAAAAACGCCCTTGCCAAGACGATCCAGCGTCTCTCCAGTCAGGCCCCCGGCCACGAATCACGGATTACCACGAGGGGGCCAGAACAGCTTTTTGGCCCCCAGTTTGTTTTTCGGCGTCCATCGTTGCTGGCGCTAGGTCTTGCTCACGTCAGAACCAAGCTGCTCCCTTGATGCTTCAGCTCGGTAATCATAGGCCATCGTCTGGGCGCAGCTGGATGTTGGGTTGCATCTGAGCGTTCCCCTAGTGCACCAGGAGAGTCCACCCCAGGCTGACCATCTCCCAAAATCGTCCTCATCCTTGACGAGCCGCACATGAGGCTGGAGTCGGCCGCTGGTCTAACTCGTGCATGATGATCCTCTATTTCTATTAATGATGTTCTCATCCCTGCTCATGCAGGCGAGTCTGTGGCGCCGTCTGTATAAGTAGTCTGTAGTCTACCTCGAGTGCTGATTGAAGTATCTGCGTCCCTTTCGTGATTACAATTTCTTCCTTTTGGCAGTTCAATTCATTCTAGCCGGCTAGTGAAGATGGCCAACGAAGAGTTGCAAGAGCAGACGACGGCCGAGAAGCTCCAGCTTCTCAAGAGTCCACTCATCGCTGAGGACCGGTCCGACACAACAACTCTTGCCCCGACGAAACAAGCCACGGCTCCAGACCTGAGTCTCTTTGGTAACAGATTCGAGGCCGATTGTCCACAGTTCCAGAAGGTTTGTAAATTACGCACACGTCAGAATTTGCTGCTGACCCTCAAGTAGCACGAGGACGCCAGTCTGCTCGAGCTCTTCTTTGATCTCTTCTTCGCCGCCAATTACACTGTCTTTTCTCAGACGCAGGGTGTCAACAGTCACGACCGCTTCAAGGCCTACGTTGGATACTTTAGGTATGAGGGTTGAGACAGCACATGGATTGGCTTATTCTGACGATGAAAGTGTTCTCTGGATTACATGGCTTGTTGTCGGTCTTTACGATGTGCGCTTCGTGACTGACAGTCTTTTCGGTACGGCAACACTAAGTTCTTATGAGTGATTTATGCTGACAGGATACAGAACGAGCGGCTCGAGGTGTTCATCTCGGTGTCATGGTTGGCTTTGCCGTCGTTGCTCCCAAGTTTACCCCCGACGACCAAAATGTCAAGACGATGAGAACCATGTGTATGAGCAACACCTTGAAACATCGAAACCAATAACTAACTCTGACTAGCTATCATTCTCATGATCTCACGTCTCTGCCTAGCTGTCGAATATGCAAGCATCCTCTGGCACATCCGCAAGTACAAGAAGCAGCGTCTCCCGATGCTGATGCAAATCGGCATGAACGTCATCGTGGCCATGGTCTACCTGGGCATCACATTCCGCTTCAGGGCGGGCAATAGTCGCGTCTTCATCGCGTGGTACGTCCTCGCTGGCGTCGAGGTCATTCTTACCTTTGCCTTTGCAAACATCTGGCCGGTGCTCAGCTTCCAGGGCACTCATTTGATGAAGCGTATGGGTCTGTTGACAGTGATGATTCTTGGTGATGGAATTATCGTCATTGCTCAGAGTGTTGTTACTATTGTCAAGAGCCCTGATGCTTGGAGTAAGCACATATTCCCTCTTTGCTAGTTCATAACTAACCAGTCTCAGACTCGCAAACCATTGGTATCGTTACTGCTGCCTCAGCCACCGTCTACTTCGTCTTCCTCGTCTACTTTGACTGGATGAAGAACCCCAACCTCCCTCATGTGCGCCAGCAGATCTGGACCGTCATCCACTTCCCCTTCCACCTGGCCCTGGTCCTCTTCATGCAGGGTTTCACCCAGTTCGTCATCTGGACCAAGATCATCGACACCCTCAAGAACCTGACCCTCGACTCCGTCTTCAACGACGTCAATGATATTGCCAAATCGACAACTCAGAACATCATCGACAATCTAAGCAAGATGATCACCGACTTCTTCAAGCTCTACCCACCCAAGTACGCCTCAACCTGGACCACCGTCGAGAACGCCGTCACCAATATCAGCGACATCGCCGATGATTTCTGGCCGCAGTTTGCCAAATACGCCACGACGCTCCAGGAAAAGGATTTCCCAGATGAGGATGAATTCAATACTTTTGCAGAGGCTTTCTACTCCATCAGCTACTCCATGGAAAACTCGCTGCTCGAGACCTTTGGCATTGACCTTGTGACCGAAATCTCGGAGGACAAGACCAACTCCAACATCACCGAGAACGCCCTCGAGGCCAAAGTTAACGAGCAGACCTGGACGCGCTTTGAGCTGGTTGTAAGTTTTGACATTTTCTCCTTTACATCTTCAGTCCGCTGACCCCCTTTACAGTTCCAATATGCCTACATCGCTGCTGGCATCACCCTCCTCTTGATGGTCCTCCTCACCATCGTATCACGAACCACCCCCTGGAGCAAATGGAGCATCGTCCGTACTGCCATCTACACGCTCCTCGGTATCGGTATGAGCTTGGTCGCCCTCCTCAACTACAGCCCTACCGACGCGGCCAAGTTCCAGGCCAGTGCTTGGATGCTTCCCACCATCACCCTTGTCTGGGTTCTCATCATCTTCCTCACTCACATCCGCAACCCGCCTCCGCTGTTTTTCAAGGGAAGCCAGTCTTTCTGGAGCAAGAAGAAGAGCGGGCCGTCATACGACTATGTCATGCCGAATGAGACCCAGACCGAGTACAAGGGAGCGCCACACAACCAGGTTTCCCAGGCTTAATGACTTCAAGATCGGACCTCAACATTGTCTAGACAGAGAGCCTCCCCCTATACAATAGAGCAGGAACATGCGGAAATATTTAGATAGCAAACGCTGGCTTCGGGTGCGCAAGTAGATATTATAATAATAAAGTCTAGAAGCAGTTGTTGATAGCCACATTCTTTTCAAGAGCGAGTTCATCAATCAGAGTAGGTATTGTCAAGTTCTAGAGCCTACTCGTCTACCTTTCGAAACCTATCATCACAAACTTCATCCAAGCCAGTAACATTCACGGCGCATCTCTCTATGCTCTACCACCTTTTCTTCGCCCATGATACACGCATAGGCCCGTCCCACCCTTGTGTCCCATGTTTGCTGGGCATATTGGGCTATTCGGTAGGTGCTCAGGTACTTGGAACTCAAACGTAGGTACCTGAGCAAAAGGATCCTGCTCGAGTTTCTTGGGCACCTGTTCCCACCACTCACGCACCTGCGGAGTGATGCTTCTGCGGCGAACGGTTTGGAGAGAGTTACGCCTCGCAGAAGGTCCGGGCAGAAAAGGAACAGGGTCGTTTTCGAACGGAGGCACCAGTTCGGTGAAGAATGAGCGCGGACTTCCACTGGCAGTGTCTTCACCCAAGGGAGGGGTCTTGATCCGAACGGCTTCCTGTAACGGACGACGATATCAGCACCTCCTTGTCGCCCCAAAGCAAGCTGTGCACTCACTCCTCCAGGGTACTGATTATTAACACAGTCAACCCGCACTGGTTTTCTGTTAGTTCTTCTGTTTGTCCCAAAGTCAGGTAGCAAATGGGAGATGACAGAAGTATAGTTAGAAAGAGGTAATGTAGGAGGCGTCCTACCTTTGAAGGTTTCTCTCATGGAGCTAGCCATACTACTGTATGAATCACTAGACTCCTTTCGACTCCATGGAGCCTTAAAAAGCTTCCGCCGAAGCTTTACTTTCCCAAGATCATCTTTAAACCAGGTTCCCGACTTTGTGACTTGATGAACACTGTGATAATTTCCGGCACCGTCCATGGTTGCGTGAGGTCGCTCATACTCGGGAATCGGGGGGCATGTGCAGCGCTGGCCTTGTCAGTTTGCTTCCCTGTTATTGATGCTCGAAACTCAACTACCTCTTTGCGTGTTCTGAATTTCAGTTTGGATTCAATGCTTTTCTTTGCTTTATCATAGAGTCCTATTGTGCTCGAGGGCGTAGAGGGCACCGTTGTCGCTTTTCGAACCGTGTCCGCGATGCTCATGGGCGATATCGAGCTTGAACTACCCATACCAGGAGAAACAGAGCTTGACTCGCGATCTTCACGAGCCTGGTTTGATAAGCGTGTAGTGGTAGGATGCTGTAATGAGAAGACGTGGGCCGATTCCGACACAAAAGGACTGGCGGGCTGCCTTTGCAGCGGTTGCTCAAAGGGCTTGAAGTTGGGCGGCACAGACATCGACGTCATTGGCGATGCAAAGGAAATTTCTCGAGCATCGGATTCACTGGCAGATTTCGTGGACCGGTTACGCCATTTCCAGAAACTCTTGCCAGAGTTGCTCTTCCGTTGCATCATGACCTGGCGCTCTGCCCAATATCCCTGCGGGAACCATACCTACTCGAACCCATCGCGAGGAGGACGTGGGGGGTCAACACCGAAGCCCGAAACTGAGGCTTGAGGATGGTTGAGTGGGCGAGGTGTGGTTTCTGCGGAAGGAAGATGATTGGCAAATGCATTCTCCGGCATAGAAGGGAGGCTTGGCTGGTGTTTCATTGAGCCGTCCAGATTCGGCGTTGGAAACGAGATCGAAACGAAAGGGGGAGTCTGGTGTCTAAATGGGAGGTTGAAGTAGCTGATAGTAGTTAGCGAGGTTCACCTCGTCCAGGCCTGTACTTAGGCCTATCAACTCCAATATCGTACTTGATCTCGTTCGCATCGAGGCGAGTGCTCATTGGCAGTGAATTATCCGATAAAGACGTCGCTGTCGGGGGCATGATGGAACCGGAGCAAGGCTCCGAGAATGTGGAAATCCCTTGGTGGAAGTTTCTAAAAGAGAAGGCTTACGATGAAGCATCCCGTGGATGTAAAAGCAAGCGTAGAATCGAAGAGACAATGAGGAGAGTCGTGACGAAAGACGAAAGAAGAAGACAGGAGAGGAGACGGAAGCGAAGATTCGAAGCGAAGGGCCGAACTGAAGAACCGAGGTAAGGGAGATGGAGATCTGAAGATGTATGAGGATCAATTCATGCAGGAGGGTTGTATTGTAGAGCTGCTTTGTAGGTTTATCGTGGTTGATAGGAAGTTGAAGGTTGAAGAGGTCAAAACTTTCGATCGCGCTCGAGTTCCCAGGGTGAACCTGGAAGGAACCCCCATTTCAACTCGTTCCTTCCGCTCAATCATCACAACCAAATCGACCTCACCGAATAACACACTCTGGTCCAGAAAATGAAACATAAATTGGTATCGAAATGGGCTACTCCGTCTTTTACAGAGTCAAATCTATCTCAAGTCGAACCAGCTCGAAACCCTTTTGATGCGCCAGACGCCATGTTTGTCTTCACTCATTAGGAAAGGACGATTGAACAACAAGATCAAGGTCGAACCTCGACTTAGTCAATGACCATGGTATCATCGCCATCCAGAGCCGGTCCTTGGGGCTCGAGCGGCACACCCCGGCCTCTTCCAGCCAGCAACTCCCTCCTCACCTCGGGGCCAATGGCCGAATGACCATGCGTCAGGAGAAGATCCAGCAGTGCCTCACGCTGATCTTCTGTGACATCTCCCTTGTAGCGCTGCGCAAAGGCGAGCAGACTCTGGTGCCAAATGACGGGCAGTTTGGCCTTGGCATCTCCCTCAACCGCCAGACCCGCCATAGCATCGCCAGAGTGAACATTAGCGGGGTCGACGCTTCGGAAGCGCAAGAAGTGGAACACCAGGGCGTCGATGACCTGGTAGGGGAGCGCATACTTCTTCTCAAGGAGAGTCTTGATGAAGATGTTGGTGGCACCACCGCCCTCGGTGCCGTGTGATGCCTCCTGGGCGGCAATATCGCACAGACCCTTGAGAGCAGCGGCAGAGTGAAGAACGGGGATAGAGATTCTAGCCAGCACAGCCGAGATGATGTGAGCTTCTCGCAGCGTGCAAGTTCCGCTTCCAACGAGGGGGAACAAGAAGCCCTTGAAGAAAGCAGCGGGCTTGTAAAGGGCCTTCTTGAGAGAGTTGAAGAGGTGAACGTTGAGCTTCTTGGTCTCGTAGATATCCTCACGAACACGGTCGAGGATGACCATCTCAAGGAATCGCTGCACAACGTGGGGTTTGCTCGAAACAAAGATCCTCGTCGCCTGGTAGCAGGCGTTGGGGGACCAGGAATCGGGCTTGGTCACCTCAATGATATCCTCCCAATGAGGGATGGTCGGGAGGATCTTGAAGGGCTTGGGCAGAGGACCGGACTTGTATCGAGAGAGGATTTGTCCAACCCTGAATTAGTTAGCTTTGGCTCTTGTCGCGATTGGAAATCTTGACTTACTTGGTATAGACCTCAATAACCTTGGGAGGCAGCTCGTATTCGTCATCAGGAGGACCCAGGTTGTTCTCTCGTCTCGCCTGGGCAGCTTCATGGGCAGCAATCTTCTCCAGGATCAGATCCGCAAGGTTGATGCTGTCACCCTGCTCCTCTCCTGATGGCTGGCGGTCCCAACCGTGCTTAAGCAGGTCATCCTCCTCATCTGGCATGAACTTCTTGTACATGTCGAGATCATTCGGGTCGACCTCAATCTCCTCCACAACCTCATCATCCTCGCCCCAAGCCTCGTCATCGTCGTAGACCTTGTTTTCGTCCTCGGCTTCGTCGTCAAATCGGGAGTCGTATCCAAAAGTGTCGACAGTAGGCTTGGAGATGACCTTTCCGGCATTCTCCTCCTCGGCCAATTCACGACCTATCCGAAGAATGGTCCTCGAAGCGCGGTCATCGACAAAGTTTTCCTCCTCGTTGTCGCCGCCATGCGACCGCCTCTTTGAGGGCTTGTTCTTGAGAATGCCGGTGGCTGTGATATCATCCTCGAGAGGGTTATGGCGTCGCGTCTGTCGCGAGGCGAAGGGAGTGGTAGCCTTGGGCATTTTGGGCGTCTTGTCTTGGGATGGCACACACACGCACACACAATGTGGGCTTGGAGTAGAGGCAGAATAGATTTTCAAAATTTTGTGCCTTATCGATAACCACCCCTCTTTCTAATTTAGGCATAGCGCCTAAGTGAGCTCAAAATGGTGCCTCACCGCCCTCAACCCGCCAATCACTTTTCGGTTAATAGGTTTCCCGGCTCCGATTCTATCAACAGACTTCCACTCTTTCGCCTGGGGAGATGTATATATAACTTGAAAGTTATAAAAATTTCGAGTTGAGAGGGCTTTATATGGTCTTGGCTAGCTCTTCTACTCCTAATTGTGTGTAAGTCGTTGACTGGAGACGTTGCGTAGCGTGTCTTTAGATACGGCGGAGATCATGTCAGAGATCATACAAACAGAACACAGGAAATGGAAAAGAGACAAATTATGTTAGCTGATTTCAGCATGATCTAGATGGATATGAATATGCAATTATCTCTAACTAGGAGCAGGTTTCAGAAGAAGGAAGATGGGTGATTTATCTAAGCACTGTGTCTCAGCAGCCCGTGGCTAAGAGAAAGGAAGAGAAAGGAAAATAAGGAGTGAGCTGTGATTCAATGCTCTCAAACTTATGGGAAATTCGCCTCAGAAAGTTCTTGCTCACCTGGGTTCCTTCACATGTGCTTCTCATCGTACTACTTCTAACAAATTCTTTGAGAATTCTGCCCCGCCACCATGATGACACTGGAGACCCTTGGAAACTTCTTTGCCCTGTGGGTCCCGCTGAAAGAGTCACCGGAATGACGCCCAGCCCACTGAAGCAGCGATGACTTCAGGCGTCTGCCCCACTATCAAATTGCCCCTCCAAAATCATCACCACCATCGTTGAAAAACTCCTTCAACCACATAGACAAGACACCAGCAAGATGCCTACTGAGCTGGAAGAAGTATGCTTCTACTTGCGCAACACTCATGTAATCACCCACTAACTATCGACCCCGCAGCTCGTGGGCTTCATCGCCCACCCTCACCCTCAGATTCGCCAAGTTGCCGTCGAGAATTTGGTGCCGTACTCAACTGCGGAACCAAACATCTTCAAGGATTCACAACTCCAGCCTGTCAAGAACCTCAAGATCTTGATTCGAGATCATCCTGTGAGTGAAACTTGTCAGAGATAAGGGACTCGGTGCTAATACTAGCTTGCAGAAAATATCTGAGCATGCTGTGACAATTTTGGTCAACTTGTCGGGTGACCAAGAGATTCTTGAGAACCTAGCGACAGACGAGAAATTTCTCGATGTTGTATTCCGGCGGATAGTGGTACGCATGAATTGTTCATAATATTGTACACACATAAACACTAGCTAACCCGAATAGAACCCCGAGGAGCCCAATGCCAATCTCCTGGCCATGCTCCTCGCCAACTTGGCCAAGTGGGACAGCTTCAAGGAAGTTCTCAAGAGGAAACAGCAGGCTCCTGAAGAGCTAGGCTCAGACGATGTTGTCCTCAATCAACTGATGGACCTCTTCGTCAAGGGCCAGGACGGCTCATACAACAAAAAGGCAGACTTTGACTACCTCGCCTACGTCTTTGCAGATCTCGCCAAGCATTCCGACATCCGCAAACATTTCCTCCAGGCGCAAAAGTACGACGATGTTATCCCCCTCACCAAGCTCAAGGTCTTCACCGAGCACAAGTCCGACATCCGGCGCAAGGGCGTTGCCAGCACTATCAAGAACGTTGCCTTTGAGACTTCATCACACCCTTCTTTCCTCTCTGAAGATGAGATTGACATCTTGCCTTACATTTTACTCCCAATCATGGGTAACGAGGAATACGACGTCGACGAGAGTATGGACATGCTGCCAGACCTGCAGCTGCTGCCGCCCGACAAGAAGCGAGACTCAGACCACAAGAACATCCAGACTCACGTTGAGACACTGACTCTACTAACGACAACAAGAGAGGGTCGTGATCTCATGCGCCGTGTCAAGGTATATCCCGTCATTCGGGAAACACATCTGCGCGTTGAGGACGAGGGTGTCCAGGAAGCCTGTGAGCGACTGGTGCAGGTATTGGCGCGTGATGAGGCAGATGAGGGCAAAGACGAAAACAAGGATGACGTCAAGTTGCTTGAGGGTACCAATGGACGAGTAGAGGAAGTTGAGGATGAGGATGATCAGCTCGTGGAGGTTTGAATGTGTGTAAATCACAAATGAAGCACGTTGATAGCCATGAAAAGTTCCATATCATATTTTCTCACAACTTCACCCATGTTTATTTCACGGAGGCTAGAAGTTGGGCCTGCCATACTGATTATTCTAAGTGCATCAAAGTCGTAGTACATAACCTAAAAGGGGTAACTATGGGTTCCTCGGACGATAGATGAAAATTATGCAAAGTTACCCAGACTTAGGGGTACTCGAGCCCTGAGCATACCAAGTCCTTAAATATCCGATCCTAGGCCTCTCATTGCAGCCACTTAATAATAGATTGTAGCGATTGTACTTCAGGCGGCGAGGACACGCAGCTTTTCGCTCAGGCCGTAGAAGTGAACCGAAAGGGGTGTGCATATCGGGACAGCTGAAAGACTTCGTGGCACCGACTCCAGTGAGGTTGATGAAGGATGAGAATTTCAATCAGTACTTAGAGACCCTTGGTCTCAATGTGAGAGGCTCGGCCATCTGTTGTGGCTGGTGTATGTATACAGGAACACGACAATGGCCTGTGTCCCTAGATCCCATAGTCGGATCCTTAGATTCCGGGAAGGACGAAGACGATCAGTTCGTCTTCAGATTCCTCCATTAACTACGAGTTCCAGGCGGCTGCCGTTCCCTCTTATTGGTAAAGAGCTGTGTATAGTATATAAAGATCGTCAAGTTTGATATCTAGATCAACGATCTAGTTCTAGAGTGATGTCGCTGGGGCGCCGTCTGCCGAGTATAGGGAGTCTGGTATCAGTGACCCCACTGGAGCTGGGCCCGAACCGCGAAAATATCCAGCTATGGAGTGTAGCGATAGATCATCATATACGTCTGCTTATCGTTTGTTGGCCAAGCCCTGTATGTAAAAGAAAAGAAAAGAAAAGGTGAGAAATTGGCGGTTCCTCGTGTAGCAACGTGACATTGTCGCAACTCGAGTTGGTGGGAGTCTCCCCAGTCAACAACGCCGTTTCCTGCGAGTCCCGGGTGATGTCATTTGCTAACCGTGAACCATGGTAGAAGAAGCTGGCGTTTCGGCGCCTGACATCTTGAAATTTTCATAGTTGCCAGTGGTTGGGCCTGCACCCTCCACGGTGATAGGGGCGGGTTGTGTTTATAGACGTGCTTTCTTCAATACGCCATGAAGTCATTCATCGCTGACTTGACGGCACAGACCCGCATGCTGACCAGTCCGGGGCTAGGGATCGAGAGGCTGTAAGGGCAAGCGTCCTCCCAAAGGAACCCGTGGGAGAAGAAGTGGATGTCGGTTTAAGTTGAAAGCTGCCCTTGACATATGATGCTACTCAGTGCTTGGGGATATATAAGAAGTAAAAATAAGTGGCGCATTTTGTGAGGCAAGTTTTCTTGTTGCCGCAGGGGAAGGCTTGGGCTGTTCAACTGAAGTCCCGTTTGTCTCTCCCACTGCGAGCTTGGGGAACCTCGAAGGAAGACTCAGAATCAGTAGCCACCATAGGCTTGGGCCCCCCCAGAGGAGCGCTTCATCGCATCAGATGAGCGCCTGGGGATAGCGTAAGTATCCCCGTAAATCTAGTATGATGATCCTCGGTTGACATGCCAGTCGTCGAAGGGTAGGAGAAGTCCTCTAGGGGCGGGATCATGTCGTCCCAAATGATGCTCAGTGCTTTCGCCATGTCTCTAATACAACGACCCCCGGGCCATTTTGCCCGCATCAATATCTTTTATAGCCCCTGTTGGTGTCCAGGATCAGTCCTTCCTCTTGGATTGTCGGCAGTGTTTATAGTTTAACAAAGCAGTCTGTACGGGAATCCAGTCTGGAGATGTCGTACAGAGCCTTTCGGACGTTTTCGGAGAGATCTTTCTTCCGAAGCATTCCGTGGTTGACCATCACCTTGGTCACACGTAACTTGGCTGCTTAAGGGTTGATGCAGTTCATGTCGCCAAGGCTAACTTTGATCCTGCCCTCAGAATTCATAGCCATGAGCTTATATAGACCGTTCTTTTCTTTGGTGACTAAATGGTAGCAGAGATTAGTATGTGTCGGCAACAAGAGTGACACGTAGCTAAGTGGAAGAATTTATGTGTTTTAAACTAAAATCGAACTCCAGTAGTCTTCCTATAAGAGAATGTGGTATGCATGTTTTATGATTCACTGACTTACGATAGCCAAGGCCCAGACCTGTCTTTTGTTCTCTTGAACCACAGAATGAATGCTCTGTTAATCAGAGTTCTTCAGTCTTGATTAGAGCAGTTTGTAAGAGGTCAAAGCCTTAAAGGAGCCAAATCCTGTTTCTCGGTCCTCAGCTAGCGATTGAACAGTAAACAGGTATATATATAAACGTTCGAAGAGGTGGGATGGCCACTCGTCTATAGGCGGACAATAAGTAGGGTTTCTCTGTCGAGTTATACTTGATCTATTGAGTAGAGATGACTATGATGTGTAAAGGCAAGAGATCAGGGCCTTGGCCAGGACTAGGTCAGGTATTTATACCTGATCCATAGCTAGGTATCCTAGCTTGCATTGTAGTCAGGCATCAAAGACGGGCATCATGGGCGGGCATCATGGGCAAACAGGTAAACCAACAAACTACATAACAAAGAGCGAGAAGGCTCCGGGAAAGTATTACTTGAACAAATATTAGATTCAGGTCCTGCGAAAGGTTAGACCTGATATGCTTGCAGCCAGCCCATTCCCTCTCGTGCTCGATATTTATCAATGGACAATTCGTTGCTTGTGTTGTAGCTCGTAATGAGATCTCGTCCATCAGTTTGACAATCGCGTGTCTCGATTGCAAGGCATAGTCAACAAAGCATGAAGGAGACACGGGTGATTGATCAATTGCCCACCTATGACTGCCAGCTTGATGACAAGGATTGCATAGGTGCTCGTATTGATCGGGCTTACGAGAACCTGGCAAGATCGTGCAGTCTCTATCCCCCATTGGGCATGTATCTTGGGGTGGGGGCTGAGAAAAGGTAGGCGAAGGTGAGCATTCTGATGCTTTTGGCATGGCAGCCGCAGCATACCATTTGCTAAGCGGCGTACCAAGTTGTCGCTGGATACCTAATGGTTGATGATTGAGCCGAAAATTGCCAGGGACTGACATGATGATACTGCCTTCTTAGCAGCCTCCAAACCCCTTGCTGTATTATACCATCCTCTTGAGGATGACACTTTGGGCTACATTTAAATAGTCGGATCCAAAACGCTACATGAATTTAGGGCTACATAGTTGTATGCAAGTTGGGAAATTGTAGCGGCTCACAAGGAGTGGATGTAGCTTCTTGTCTAGAGGTTGAGCCAGTACACCCATACCCTAGGACAGGAAGTGGGCATCCCGGAAAAGTCTCTAATATTATTTATCAATAGACTTGGTCCTATATTAGAAGAGAGTAAGGTAACTCTTATGATGAAGAATAAATAGAATCTAGTTCTGAATCTAGAGGTAATGCTAACCTGAGGTATAGGGTGATTCACGTTCCGAGGCAAAAGTGGACGTATGTAAATTGCTAGTTCTTACGGAAGAAGAAGTATTATTCCTCCATCAGTCTTAAATAGTCATTACCCTCGTGATATTTCGCTCATAGAATGAATGTCCGCCACCCTGCCCTGATTGACCCATGTTATTTCATCAGATATCCACCCAACCATGTCCAATCCTCAATACTCCAACGCCGCTATACTATACTATGCTATCAAACGCAGATATCTACTTCTGCTTACCCATGTCCTCCTCGCTCTCGACAAACATGCTCTTCCTTAGTGGACTCGCCGACGACTTTGCCGAGAGATAGTCACCGCCCGAACTCTCTCCCGCGGTCGGCGGGGACACTGGTGTTGGGGACACCAATGCTGGGTCGCCGGGTGGCGATAGAGGCTCACCCGGCGAAGGCGAAGGGAGAATGTCCGAGTCCGCCTTGCCGACTGGTGACGGGGATCGCAGCTGGCTGTGAGCGCTCCTAGGGCTCACAGGAGTAGTACCAAGGTTTCGGAGCTGTGCGGCATCTCCTTCTGACACGCCGGATACGTCAGAAGCTATACGGGAAGAGCGGCCAGGTGTAGCAGAGTCGGGGCTCGACACTCCTTGCTGATCTGTTGATCGCGAGAAATTGCTTGTGTGTTCCGAGTATGTTCTGGAGGAAGGGCTAGAATGTTGCCGGCCCTTAGCAAAGTGGGAATGCTTCTGTATAATCTCGAGAGGGGAGAGACCCGTATCATGAAGCTCGGATGGCTTCGAAGTGTCTATAATTGTCAGTGTATGTTGGTATGCACAGAAAAGTCTCAACTTACCAGGCATCTCGTAGATTTGCGTGTCAGACATCTCAAGGGGAGAGCCAGGTGAACGGGGAGAAGTAGGAGAAGCAGGTGTCTCAGCATTCGACGGAGTTGAGCCAACGCCAACAGCCCTCGCTGTCGTCGCTTCCTCCATCTCCGGGCTAGTAGGAGTATCATCAGAGGTTGTGACAGTAGGCGCCTTCTCTTGGCCGGTGCCCCTGATCCACGATCTGATGCGCGAGCCTGGATCTTCAGTGCCGTAGTCACTGGAGCGATTCTTGAAGATCCCACGGCGACGCCAAAGACAGAAGACGACGAGAGCGCCAGTGACGAACATGAGGCCAAGAACAACACCCAAGACGGGTGCCACCCACTTGGGGAGACCGCCGCCACCACCGCTCTTGTCATCGTCGTCGTCGCCACTGCCAGTGCCGTCGTTGGGAACAGTAGGCCGCCCCGTTGCGGACGCCTTTCCATATGGGTAGTAGGTCTTGATCTTCTTCGTGTCGTATTGAGTATCGAAAACCTTTCCAAGAGCCGAAGTAGCCCAGCCATCTGCTGGAGCGGTTGCAGTTGCGCTACCCTGAGCATCACCTCCGATCTTGGACTGGATCGCCTCGGGGACACCATAATCACTGAAATCGGCCGGGTCGTACGATTCCAACCACTCTCCACTGGTAAGGTTGAAGTTCAAGACTGGTCCTTTGTCAAGACAGGTGAAAGCAACGCCAGACTGGGACGTGTAGCCGCCAAAAACCATCATCTGGTCAGGGTATGGCATGAAGCACTTGTGTCCTGCACGAGCATGCAGGTTTGTTCCCTTGTTAATCCGGGTCCAGGTGAAGGAAGGGATGGAAAGTGCCCAGACGGCATCGTTGAAGGGCTCCATCGGATGGAGGCCATCGTACCCTCCATACCAGTAGATGTTGAAGCTCGAGCGATCTGAAGCTGGGGCGACCACAGCGCATCCTCGTGTGAGGGCTCCTGGGCCGTCTTTGGTTTCCTGCTTGTACCACTTTTTGCCATCAATGTCGTAGATATCGATCTCCTCCATGAAGACCGGGCTTTCTTCTTCCTAGAGACAAGCATCTGGTGTTAGTTGCATATAATGGCGAGGGGTAGGATGCGCTGATTACTTACACTTGCTGTCTCATTTGCTGACTTGCGAGCACGACCGGCCCATTCGGGATACACAACGCCGCCGAGAACGACGAGAATACCCTTCTTACCTACGGGAACCCAAACAACCTCAGGATTGGCGCGGCCCTGGACACTGGGAGGAAGAGTCGTGTTGGTCCATTTCTCGTCCAGTTGCTCCGCCATATCGAGGGTGATGAGGGTGTTAGAGACATTGGTGGCCTTGGCATTCGCATCGTTGGTAAAGAAAGGACCCCTTGACGGAGATCTCAACCCCGAGAAATACCAAGCCAGGTTCTCTGATGGCGCACTGGCAGCTCCTCCATAAGCAATGTATCGAGTGACATCGTCGCCAAGTTTGCGATCAGCGAAGCCGCGATCCCACAGAGGCTTTTCCGGACCATATGCATAAGCCTGATAAGTCAGGACCGCGTCCGCGTCGGGAGGTTCGTAAACCTGATCGTTCTTCAGAAGGTCGCCTCCGTAAAGGTAGAACTGAGCATCGTTGTAGAGCAGGCCGCCGTCGAGGAAGTTGGGTGCGGCGCCATTAGCGTTTCCTGTGCCTCCACGGGCCTTGGACATGGCCTTGTTGACGAGGATGCCGGTGACATTGG
Organism: Ascodesmis sphaerospora; assembly: GCA_027569015.1. Taxonomy (NCBI): domain Eukaryota; kingdom Fungi; phylum Ascomycota; class Pezizomycetes; order Pezizales; family Ascodesmidaceae; genus Ascodesmis; species Ascodesmis sphaerospora. The sequence continues at coordinate 595,318 of JAPPUR010000003.1, forward strand.
TATCCTTATCGAACGGAGTGCTCAGGTTGTAGTTGAGAACGATGCCGCCATTGTTTCCTTTGGCCATTAGACTTTGCGCGATCAAGATACATGAACAAGCTTACCGTTGTCAATAGCACTTCCCAGTGTGCCATCGTTCATGTGCGGTGTCCAGTAGATGTTACCGCCATCAAGATAGATCATGTCCCGAATGATGGCAGCTATTTACACATTAGAACGACTCGATACAGTGATGAGGCTTGCTTACCTCTTGGTTGCATCCAGACACATATCGAAGTGCCTATTTGCTTATCCTCCCAGCTTGAAAACTGGGCGACGGCAGGGCAGACGGCCAGAGCCAGCAACGCCCAGGTCGCACCGTATCCAGGCATCGTGACTGCGTTCAGAGCGGTTTCGGATGCTGTCGTTCAGTGCAGGCGTTCGAGAGAAATTAACTGCAGGGAAATCTAGTGGACCATGGCTTGTCCTTGACCCATGGGTCTGGTCCCTAAGTGTCCGCCTCCCAACACTCAACTGGGGATGCGGAGAGCGACCGGGTATCCGCCGGGAAGTCCGACACCGATAGATGACAAGGCTGCTTCGGGAAGGTAAGTTAGACCCCTAAAGAACAAAGGCAGCCTTGGGCCGGTCGAGAATCAAGGCGAAAGTGGCTTGGTTTCAGGGTAGGCGTGAGCTCGTAGGTGAAGGCGAGCGAGTAGCACCAGAGTCAGTTCACCAGAGTAAGATGGAACCTCAATGCAAGCGACTGGGGAAGGCCTGAGGAAAACTGTTGTGCAGAGGACCCAAAGGGGAGGTAAGAATCGACCAAGGGACCCAGTGGTAAGGCATTCGCCACTGTAGCGGGTTGAGATCGGAAAGAATGGGAAACATAGGGCTGAGCAGAGCTTCTGTCATGCCCAGGTTCGCAAAGAGCACCCTCGTGGCACACCTGGCCAGGTCCAGGGAGGATGGAGCACAGAGACCAGGCTGGCCCAGCAGGCATTCTAGCCCATGCCACTGCATGCATCGGGGGGGCACCATTTTTGGGAAGGTTGTTGCGAGGGTACATGATGACCAGCCATTGGCCATCCACACTGGGGGCACGACTTGAGGCAGGGCATCCATCTCTCTGGGGTGGGACGGGAGAGCCTCGAGAGAGGAGACGGGGTTGGGATCAGCCAGATCCATGCATTGACTCAGCCTCAACTGGGCTGGACGGAGGCTGATGGGATATCCCACCAGTGGGCGGGTTCAAGTGCAAGCGCGTGCAAAACTGTCGTGTCGTGTCGTGTCGTGTCGTGGCGAGAGGGAAATAATTTCTCTCGGTGGTGCCATGTGGGCATATCTAAAAGAGTGCTGACCTCAGCCTCTGTGCTCAGGGTCCGGTCCCACGAGGGCGCAAGATATCACCGTTCGCACACATGGCAGCATTCTGCTCTGAAAGGAGAAGCCTGTGCGAGCGGGTCCTTTGTGCTGACAGCCAACGGTGACAGTCAAGGGTGGGAGGGGCGCTCGGCAAGTGGCAGTCGAACAGCAGCAGGCTCTGAGTTGACGAGCCGACAATAGATTGTGGCTGTCGAGCTTGTGATGGCGGCGATCTGAAGCTGAGATTGATGGCCTGCCTCGTATCGATCGGGAATAGATAGATCTCGAGCTGCTAGCCAAGTTGTTAGTTCCAGTGATGGTAGGCAGGTACACAAACACAAGCACACGTTGTTCGACAGCAAGCAAGTAAGCATCACCACATAAAGGCTAGACAGAGATGACGACGACCATGACCGTCGCCACGGACATGGCCGGCCGGTCGGATCAGCTTGGGCTGCTGCACTTTGGATCGCTTGGAGAAATTGCAGAAAACGGAGCAAACGTGCAAAAGTCCCACTCACGATGGATAAACAACAAGGCTGCCTTGGCTGTTCTTGGCCTGGGCGGGTTGACATCCATGGGCGATCTCACCATCCCTGTCCTGAATAAGCTGTCGCGCTGTGCTACCTAGAAAGGCTGAGAGACTTATGACTGCGTTGGGTAAGTAATATCGGGAGATTTTATCGTCATAATATGAGAGTTTGAGTATTATGATGAATCAACCTGGTAATTAATTGTATATCCTATCCTAAGGTCAGGGCAAAATGTAGTCAAGTTTAGGTAAGGGCTGTCTGTCTTGGACCGCGTGCTCGAGTCCGAGCCTGTTAGCCCGGATGGCTGGGCTGGAGAACAATGCGCTGCCGCGTTTCAGCCCCCAACACCGCACACCCTTTGCGAGGACTGGTCGAATCGGGCTTCATTCTGCGATACAGGGGTCAGTAGAAGGAGGGTGAGCTGGCAGCCTCCTGTCGCCTCTCTCCGCTGCACTTCGGACGCAACTCATCGCGACCCCCGCAGTGAATGGGCGAGCAAAAGTCGCGCATAAGACCGAGGTCGTGCCACGAAAGGAGGTTACACGAAGGCAAGGGAGGGAGGGAAGGCAGAAAGAGGGCTTGAATTGATCATGAATTGGTAGCCGACTTCGCGGGGAACAAAGAATATCGAGACCCGAGAAAGGATGAATAGGGATGCGCTGGGCAATATTTGATCTGAGCCCCTGCCAGCAGGTCGGGTAGACAACCCGTCCCCATGACTGTTGCATCCTTCCAACTGAACCGAACCGACATCCACAATCACATCCCAATTCCCATCAGGCCCAGCTCCCAGGCTACGGTGGAGGTTTCATCTCAGGTTCAGTGGAGCAGAGTCAGCAAAGATGGAGTCCGAGGAAGCTTACCTTCCTCGTGAGGAGCCATGTTGCGGTCTCCGCTTCCACAGGGCTGGGCCGCAGTAAAAATTCCGCCCTGGATTGGACCAGGGGGTTCGGGGTCTGGCCAATCATGGGCGAGGAGGCCCTGACCGACAGGTTGTGGCGTCCGCCCGCCCGCCCCGTTGAAAGACGCTAGTCCGAGAAGGTGGGAGCCTACCGCGAACTGCTGAACCTCACTCACCTCTCGAGTCATCGAAAGAAATGCAAGTCTGAGCTGTTGTGATGTTGTTACAGAGACTCGAATACGATGCTGACTCTTGAGAGTAGAAACATGATAGTACGACAATCTTACGGTGTACGAATTTTCTGTAGAAGACCTTTAGGCTCTTTAGACCATGTTTAGATATAGAAGTGGGGGAGTTAAAACAGACATGGTGAGATGGTGGGACCCACTTATTCCGGTCTTTTTCTCCCATGCTCTATGGTCGCCTCCACCACCATCACCACGTCCCGTCCATCACAGCCCGCGTGCCGGCGCATCATCAAGCCAGCGCCTCGAAAGCATCTCTGAGTCGTTGACAGCCTATGCCTTTCCCACAGCTTGTCGTGGCTTCCAGGTTTGCGTCTTCAACACGAGCTCTGCCAAACCTTCACATCGTCCATCCATCCTATCTCTGCCGTGTTCGAGCCACAGCATCAATGGCGCCATGCTGGACGACACCGGGGTACCTATTTTTGACTCGCAAACCTCTGCCTTAGCAATGTCACCGTCTGCGCCCGACTCGTCCATGCGGAGCTTCTAGGCTGAGCCCGCTTTGCCGGTTCCCTAAGCAGCAATTCAATTGCGTCTGTCAGATCGCAACATACATCCAACCCCGCCGAGAGAGCTGGGCCTGCTGGGGGGCCTCGATGGGCTGCAACGGTCATGGATTTGCCGCGTCGTCAGCTGCCCTCAAGGGTTGTGATGTGATATTGTCACTTCTCCGCCATTTGTCGGCCCTTGGCTCTGTCTGTTTGCCGAGCCTTGAACTCTCTTGCCCGCTGCAGCCCAGTGTCAAGACCCAGGAACAAGGTCCTTGTCCAAGTGGACCGCCCTTTGAAGCTGTGGTGCCTGCTGGTCCTGGCCCTGGCCGCTGGGCAAATCGTACGTGCCCCATTCAGATCCTTGCTCTCCGGGGCCATGCTCACTGCATGTGCGATGCTCTAAATGCATTGTTGCTCATGCTACCTACCATGGCAAGGCCCATATCCCTCAAGGCGAGCAATCTCGGGCAAGGTACCCGCAAGGCATGGAGACTCCATTTAGCTCCATGCTGCCCTCACGTCTGTCTGGTCAATGGACCTTTTGTCCCAGTCATCTCACTCGGGTCCTGCCCATGTCCATCTTGGGAGCTCTTTAATTTGAGCTTACACTTGGCTGTTTGATTACGTCGATCTTCAACACCACATTGGGACGACCCTGCCCCAGAAGGACATCCACAGCATCGAGCCGCAGCCCGGTTGCCTCCTCACCCGATTCCCTGCCGTGTCAACAACACACGCCGGAGTGGCTGACAAGAGAGAGGAGATTAACACCAATTGCGGATATCGATGCAAGTGGTGCCAATCAGCTGCATCACCGGCACTTGGTACGTGGACTTGCTCAGCCCCTGGTCCAACCTCACTCAGCCTGATCCGACCGATATATATCGTATTCGTCGGTGTTGAGCAGCTTGAGATTCCCTTTCTCTCTACCTTCTGTGGTCAGCTCTGACATATCTGGAAGAAAACTTGGGTCCCGACTCTCGTTCTTTTCATCACACACGTTCGCTATTGGGGCTGCCGTTCACTCGCTCGCCGCCATGCGTTTCTTGCTGATGCTCAGCGCCATGGGCGCTGCAGCTGTCAGGCTCCCAGCCAACAAAGATAACCTGCACCGAAGGGCTGTCCAGCCCGAAGGCAGCTCAAGTGTCGTGGTTAACGACGCGCAGAGTTCAGGAACAGCCCCCGACAACACGGGTTACGAGGGCGGCTACGAGTATGGTCCCGTCTATGGCGACGTACCGGTGCCTACCACAACTCAAGTGCCGACTTCTATTCCGCATGATGAGCCCTCATCCGTCCCGAACGACTATGACACGGTCGAAGTGTCTCCAACACCTGAAGGGGAGTCGACAACAACATCTGTGGAGGAGCAGCCAGAGGAGCCCTCATCAACCGAGAAGCTTCCCTCTTACATGGTCTTTGATAAGCACTGCGGTTGCACAAAGACCTACACGGGTTACCCGCCGCCTCCTGGCCCACCAACCACGAGCAGTTCTATCTATGTACCTCCAACTACCAGCTCTGTCTATGTTCCCCCGACGACCAGCTCAACCTATGTGCCGCCGACGACTAGCTCTACCTATGTTCCACCAACTACTAGTTCGACTTATGTTCCTCCGACTACTAGTTCGACTTATGTTCCTCCGACTACTAGTTCGACTTATGTTCCACCAACTACTAGCTCGACTTACGTCCCCCCGACCACTTCGACTGAGCCATGGACCCCCTCAACTGAGCCATCAACTACCTCGACTGAGCCATCGACTGAGCCATCGACTGAGCCATCAACTGAGCCGCCGACCACTTCAACTGAGCCATCGACTGAGCCGTCAACTGAGCCGCCGACCACTTCGACCGAGCCATCGACTGAGCCATTAACTGAGCCGCCGACCACTTCAACTGAGCCATCAACTATCTCGACTGAGCCGCCGACTACCTCAACTGAGCCATCGACTGAGCCGCCAACTACCAGTGAGACTGGAACTTGCAGCAGGGAGCCGCCTACAACCGTCTACATCACAAAGTGCCATGGATCACCACCCAAGCATACAGTTACTGTAACCAAGTGCTACGGTTGCCCCCCTAAGCCGACAGTGACCATAACGAAGTGCCCCTATCAACCTCCAAAGCCCCCAAAGACGGTGACGGTGACCGACAGGATTACCGAAAAGGTTACCGAGACGGTGACCGACAAGGTTATCGAGACAGTTACCGAGGGCCACACCGTAACTATCACCGACGGCGAGATCGTTACCGTGACTCAGGGCGAGACTGTGACTATTACCGACGGCACCACTATTACCCAGGACCGCACTATCACGGAAGGCCACACCGTAACCATCACCGATGGCGAGATCGTTACCGTGACTCAGGGCGAGACTGTGACCATCACTGACGGTACTACTATCACTCAGGATAGAACCATTACAGAAGGCCACACTATCACTGTTACTGACGACGGCGAGATTGTTACTGTTACTGAAGGCCAGACTGTGACTATTACCGATGGCACCACCTTCACCCAGGACCGAACTATCACGGAAGGCCACACAGTCACAGTTACAGACGACGGCGAGATTGTTACCGTTACTGAGGGCCATACCGTGACCATCACCGACGGTACTACCATCACTCAGGATAGGACCATCACCGAAGGCCAGACCGTCACCGTTACTGATGATGGAGAGATCGTTACTATTACTGAGGGCCATACCGTGACCATTACTGATGGTACTACTATCACCCAGGATAGGACCATTACGGAAGGCCACACTGTAACGATCACCGACGATGGTGAGATTACTACCGTTACTGAGGGCCATACTGTCACTCTCACCGAGACTGGCAGCACAGAAACCGTTGTCGTGACTGAGGGACGAACTGTGACACTCACCGAGACCAAGCCCCCTTCGACGGTTGTCGTAACCGAGGGTGAGACCGTTGTTATCACCGAAGATGGCGAGACAGTGGTTATTACCGAAGAGGGAAGGACTGTGACTCAAGCAGGAGAGACCATTGTCGTGACCGAAGAGGAAACCATCGTTGTGACTGAACCCGGCCGAACCGTCACGCTCGATGGCGAGGTCACAACCGTCACAAGGGAGGGCCAGACAGTAACCCGAGACGGCCAAGTCACAACTCTTCCCGGAGAAACTGTTGTCGTCACCCAGCCTGGCCAGGTCACAACCCTTCCTGGAAGCACCGTTGTGTCAGTTGTTACGCAGCAGGTCCCCGGACCACGCGAAACGGTTGTCACCACTGTCACCAGGGAGGCCCAGACGGTGACCCGAGATGGCCAAGTCACGACTCTCCCAGGAGAGACTGTTGTCCGAACTGTGGTTGTTACCCAGCCTGGTCAGATCACCACTCTTCCTGGAAGAACCGTCGTCTCGGTCGTCACCGAGCAGCTGCCTGCCGAGACCGTCACAATTACCAAGGATGGCTCGACGATTGTGTCTGTGGTCCCTGGACCAACACAAGTTTACACCACCACCTTGGTTGTTCCGCAAACCGTGATCCCTCCTCCTACCACGGTTACCGTCTCGTCCGTCTTCAGCATCACTCTGTGCCCCAAGCCCACAGGTAACTCCGAGCCCCTGGCCGTCGATTCGGACCGCACTTTTGGCTGCAAGCCTGGTTACGTCTGCAACCCTCCCAAGCCCAAGTCCTGCAACTTCTGGTCTGAGCCACCTGCGGACGACTACCTGTGTGAGCCCAAGTACTGTATCCCTGCTCCCAAGTTCAAGAAGATCAGATGGCGCAAGAACGAGACTTCGTACTATGCCCCGTCTGAGGGATACTTCAACCTGAACCCCGAGGCCTTCGGTCTTTCATACGACATCTTCAAGAAGGTTGTCGAGGAGAAGGTTGTCAATGGTACGCTCACAACCATCACCACCGGTAACTGGGCTTCCCAGACGACCCTGAGCGACTGGCCCAAGCCTACCACCACGACCACCACAACCTCCATTGCTGAAGCCTACGACTACATTCCCAGCGCCCACCAGCGTCGTGGAATGCACATGTTCAGCAAGCGGGATGGCGTCGCCCCTGCAGTCTGTTTCGATGACTGCGATGGTGCTTACAAGATTGCTCTCTCTGTCGGAAAGTCTGACAAGCTCTGCGCCTCGGGTTCTGATTTCATGGGCAGCTACAATAACTGCAGAGACTGCATCACTGAAAATGAGGACGATACCAAGACCGGTCTCCAGTCCTATGTCGAGCCTCAGTTTGGACAATTCATCAAGTACTGTGAGGGTTCGGACACTAAGACTGCCACAACCGACTCTGGCCCCGAGTCCCAGGTCACTGGCGAGCCTGATGTCGAGACATCCGGACAAGTTGAGGCTAGCACGGGCGGATTCGAGGCCCTGACCACGACCGAAGAAGAAGATCTTGAGCCAACCACTGAGATTATCGATCCAACTGCACCTTCCACTACGGAGGGGCCTGAGGAGACTGCTGCGCCCACTTCAGCTGAGGATGACGATGAGGCAACCACAGAGACCGTCGACCCAACTGCGGAGGCCACAGAGGAGTCCAGTCCTACTTCTGCCGAAGACGATTCCGAGCCAACCAGCCAGGCATCTGGTGAGTCGGAGCCCAGCTCGACCCAGCAAGAGGAAGACGAACCCACAGGCTCGGTCGCGGCTGACGCTGTAACTACAACAGAGGACTCGCAGGCTAGTGCTACGGCAGCATCCGGTGATGAGTCTTCGGCTACTGAAGAGCCTACTGCAACGGACGATGATGAAGCAGCTGAGGAGACCTCGGCGACTGACGGGGCTGAAGAGACAGCAACCGGCGGGTCTAGCAACTCGGAAGCCCGCGAGTCTGATGCCCAGGAGTCTGAGTCTGAGTCTCCAGAGACTACCGCTACTGTGACAACGGCTGCTCGGCCAAGCGGTTCTGTCGAGGCTCTCGGCACTGAGGCCACCGAGACTGTGGCCACCGAGACTGAGGCAACTGCCACAGACGCTTCAGCAGAGGGCGCCAAGACTACCGAAACTGAGGCCGTTGAGACCGACGCTTCTGCTCTTGGAGGCGAGGCTACTGAGACTGAGGCGACTGCCACAGACTCCTCAACAGAGGGTGGCAAGGCTACCAAGACTGAGGCGACTGCCACCGACGCTTCAGCTGAGGGCAGCAATGCTACCGAGACTGAGGCTGCTGGCACTGACGCTTCTGCCCTTGGAGGCAAGGCCACTGAGACCGAGGGCACCGAGACAGGCGCCTCTGCTCCTGGAAGCAAGGCTACTGAGACCTCGGAGCATCAGTCACACCTTGAGACACGCACTTCGGCCCTTGCCGGAGCGACGTCGACACCTGCCACAGTTGAAGGAGCTGCCTCTCGCATCTCTGCCAGTTTGGCATCCGTCGTCGCCCTTCTCTCAATGGCTGCGGTCCTCTTCATTTAATTTTCGACGAACCCCTTTTTTTTTCAACTATTCATGACACTCCTTAAAACTAATGTCTATTGGATGACAACATGTTTATATTTACGATTTACGGACACTCATTTTTGCATATACAACGACCTGGGCGCATTTAACATATTTGGACATTTGGCATGACCACGACACTCATTTCAGGCGCATTGTTGATACACATAGAGGGAAACTTTTGAATGATACCCTGACACTCCTTTACACGCGGGAGGGCAGAAGATGGAAAGCTGGGAAGCTTGAAAAGACTGGGAGGGAGGCTTGCTTTGATTGCGATAGGATGGTCAGAAGGGACCGGGATATAATCAGACATGAAATGGATGTCATGGCATGGATGGGCGAGACTGTTGCGTTGTATAAAGCTAAAATGGTATTTTGTGCTGCTGCCGCTTTGGCGAGCTGATTTTGCAACTTGACCTATTGATACTAGATGTGAATATGTGTCTTTGAGTCTGCCCGTGCAGGCATCACGAGCATCGACGGGCGAACGAAGGTCGACGATGGACAAGGCCGTGGATGTGGGACAGACGGGAAGCCCGATGAACTCTGGCAACCTACGGATACTCAACAAGACAGCAAGTCCATATTCGGACAGACACGAACGACAAGGATTACTTGTATCTTCGACGCCATTACCAAGTCGACAAAGCTGATGACCACGACGGACTGGCCGAACTAGACCAGAACCAAAGACCTTCAAGATATTATCTCATTTTATAAGAATTTTCTATAATATTAGTGTCGCCTCATCATAGCTTTATGGTGATTAAAATCAAAGCCTAAGAGGAGCTCGAGGCGTTTTGTCGTTCTGGTGTTTCGTTACACTGACTGGCTCCCTGCCGGATGAGGCGGCTCCCGAGGCCCGCGCGGCAAGTGTTGGCTCCGGGGCTAGTAAGCGTAGACGCGAGACCGCGACCTCCGGCGCACACAGCCGCAGCTTGCCAGGGATTGGAAGGCACGGCTTCCTCTGACGGCGAATTAGTTGCCGCGTTTCACTCATCATCCTCACGGCCGACCAAGACTAAAATCTCACCCTTTTCATTAACGATGGGCCATTATGCCTTGCCCAAGGCCGAAAGAGCGAGCTCGCCCTCGTCTATCCCGACACTGGATATCCCCCAAGTACCACCTGATTCGGTGCTCGCTACTCCGCGGGAGATGACCCCAAGGATGGCGTCGTCTGGGAAGCGCGGTGACGATGAATTGCCCACTTTGGCCAAGCCATGGAGCTAGTGGCCAACTCCCGAGCTCTTCGGTATGACTGTGGCTTACCTTGCGACCTTGATGCGACTAGGGAGGGTCTCACATTACGAGAGGAAGCTTAGGCTTGCTTTGGAAGCCTCTGTCATCATGCATGGAACTCAGCTTGCACAACAACAAAGAGACTGCCAGCTTGCACGACACGACACGGCCACTGTTTCATATACTGTCTCGCTCCCTGCCGCGCTTGTCTTGTTCTTCAGGACTCGTTCCTTCTTGTCATTCGACAGGTTGACGCGCCCGTTTGATCAACGGTGCCTCCTGCTCGTCACGCTTCACGCCAAAGTCTCACCCCCTCATCATCATCACCATCACCATCAAAGATGACACGGCATACGTTTACCTCAATCACGCCCTTGCCTTCGAGCATCACCCGCCAGGTCGTTATCGACTTCCTCCATGACCATCTTGAGATGATAGACCTCAACCCTCTCATCAAGGAGCGCCATCCAATCCCCCCTCCGCCACACGCTTCGGCTGAAGAGCAGCGGTGTGTCTGGTACTCCCTCACCGACCGCATCGACTACCTCCCGGGCGGTGTCGTTTCCGGTCAGGTCTCGTACACCTGTGCCTTCTATGACCTCCCCGAAGGTCTTCAGACTCATTGTTACGCACCCATGGGGCTCGACATCCGTGACCGCTGGTCCATTGGCGGCTCCATGCCAGGAGAGCCACCCCAACCCGTCGAGTTAGGCCTCGGTGCACCCATGACAGGACTCTACCTCCGTGAAGATGTCGACTTGCGGTGCAACATGCTCATGGCAGGATTTGTCAAGAAGACGCTCAAGAAGTCCCATGGATCACTGGTCGACAAGCTTGCCGCAAAAGCTCACATGGTATCGGTCAACCAGTCCACTCAAAGCATGAGGACCGACTCTCCTGGGAGCCTCCAGTCGCCAACCCCCACGGGATCTGAATCCTCAGGAATGGCGCCTTTGGGTCCTCTCCTCCCTCCAGGCATCGGCTCTGGGCAGCATGTGATGGGCTCAAACCTGGCCTATGAAAGCCACTCGCGCTCCTCAAGCGTAGGGGATTATCATCAACAGCGGAACGGTACTCTAAGCCCCCCGGTGTTGCAGCCTCTAGGGATAGGATCAGATCAGCCCGGGCTTGGGTACCCAAACACTGCGTATCATAGCAACAGCAACAGCAACTCTCAAGATCATTTTGGCGCTTATCCATCACAAGACCAGAGGTATTCCGAGCTGGGCGACACTAAACAGGGCTACCCCTATGAAAAATACGAAAAATCATGATCACGACCCGTTGAAGAGCTATTTTTGTTGGGAGTTGGCGTTTAAGCTGGAGTCGATGTGCTTTTCGGATCAAGAAACGAAGAATGGGTGGCCACGAAATGAGTTATGAGCGGTTCATGTCAACCAAGCATGGAACCTCGAGACAGCTTTTTAAGGGCATAATGATAAAATTGCGTCAGGTACCTTGCGTATCTACAAGAACGATACAAATCATCTCCTAGCAATGCAAATGCCTTCCGAATCTCCCCTCCCCTTCTACCAAGAAACCAAAACAGAGAAATCCCCTTCTCCCTTGCATCACCCCCTTGCCTGATAACAAGACCAGGAAAGAGAGCCAGCTCGGGTCAACAACTCCCAAACCCCCGGAATAGATGGTCTCTCTTCCTCCCTCTTCCCAAAGCTGGGAAGAGAGGCCGGCGAAAAGAAGCTCCCCTCTCCTTCACGGTCTAAATGCGAGTGCAGAAAATCCCACAGAAACTACCAAAGTGATCATTACTCCTCTAGGAGGATGAAGAAGAAAATAAAGAATCGAAGAATAAAGTGTCGTTTCGCGCTCGTGATGAATCATGGCGTGTTTTGGTCGTCAGATGCAATCAGAGGCGGACGGGCAAAATGCTTTTCTCGTGCTATCTGAACAGCTGCTTCACGCTCTTGCAGCTCAATGGTGCTTGTCTTGAGTTGAGGAGCTTACAGAGCAAAGAGACCGAAGACGGCAGCGAGACCGAGGCTGAGCTGGAGGGCACCGGCACCGTTGACGATGACAGGAGCGCAGTCATCACCCTCACAGGCGGTGTCGGTAGTCTTGGGGGTCTCGCCAGTGGGAACTCCAGACTTGACGGGCTGCTCAGGAGCAATAGGCTTGCTGGGCTGCTCAGGAGTGACGGGCTTTCCAGGCTGCTCGGGGGTGACGGGCTTTCCAGGCTGCTCGGGGGTGACGGGCTTGCCAGGCTTCTCAGGGTACTCGCACTCATCGCCCTCACATCCGGGAGCGTGGGGGTGGCCAGGAACAGGCTTGCCGGGCTTCTGGGGATAGCTGGGGTGCTCAGGGCAGTGGTCACCACCAGGGCAGCCGGGAACGACAGGAGGAGGCTGAGGGATCCAGGTAGGAGCGTGAGTCTCGGTGACGGTGCAGGGGCAGTCGGTGATGGTCAGAGTGCAAGGCTCAGTGACGACGTAGTCCTTGCCGCCGAGGTGGAAGCTGGTGGGACCGGGGCAGTAGGTGGTGTAGACGTCGTACACCTTGGTGACGGTGACGGTACCGTTGGAGGAGCCGGTGGGAACGGGGACGGGACCGGGAGTGGTGGTGGTCTGGGCAGCGGCGAGGCCAGCAAGGGCGAGGATGACGGCGTTCTGGGCGTACATTTTGAAGGTTTTGGTTGGTTTCTTTGAAAAGGGGGTTGATTCGAAAGAGTTGCGAAAGGCAAGATGCTTTGCAAGGAATGGAGGGTAGCTGGTCAAAAGCGAGTGACTTGGGCGAGAACGTTTGATTGAACGAGTGTGGGATTGAAACCGAAGAGGCTCAAAGGACGAATGATGCTTGAGATGATGAGAGTGGTGAGGAGAGAAGTTTCGGTTTCTGGACGTCGACGATGGCCTCTTTTATCTCTGATCGGGAGACTCAGCTCGGCATGTCCCCAACGGAGAGGAAATGCTCCTTGGCCCTCCCTTTCTCCCGCCTCCCCTGAAGGCTGAGACATAGTCTCGCAGCCAATCCCGTGGCCAAAGAATGGTAAACAAGCCGGTATCACGATGGTCAGCGTATCATTCCAGTACGCAAGGGAGGGGAGATGAGGCCACCAACTCAAGGGAGGGCAAACAGTGAGACATTGGCAGGTGAAAGAGAAAGAGTCTACTCTTCACCGGCAAAAAAGCACAGCAACAAAAAAAAACATTCCTCCGAGTATCATGTGTAGGTCTGGACATGAGCCGAGACCCGAATTGTATTTGACCGAAATCTTTATGAGGGATACAGCTCTCTCCCTTTCTCCCAACCACCTTCTAACAAAAGCTGGAACGAGAAGGAAACGAACGTCAAGGTGGTGTTGCGTAACGCATGTCTCTTGTTCCTGATGGCGTATTACAAACTGTCGCAATTATTGAACGCCTGCAGCAACAACGGGCTTGAAACTTGACCAACAGCCTATCGCCAAGACGGAGAGAAAAGAGAGAGAGATTATTTTCAGCATCGGGTGATGATCTCGAAGCTGGTCGGAGAGGGTGGTTGGCTAAGACATCTTCTCCCTTGAAGGAAAACAAGGCTTTTTTCTTCTTCGACATGTCTTGGAGTAATAATCCGTTTCGACTCGTGTTGTGTCTACCCTAAACAAAGCCTTTTTCCTACTGCATTGGTTGTTGTTCAGCCTTTATGCGAGGAGTATGCAGGTACGAGATGAAGTGGCTTGCTCATCATCATATTCACGATAACTATCTTTAGACGTGTAATATTATCCTTATCTATAACCGTTTTTGTTTTGTTTTCTTATGCTCTTTGCAATATTGTACAGTGAATCATTATTCCGATTTATCCAAGGGATGAGTTGTTGCTGTTGCTCACCCTCATGAACTGTCCTCGCGATCTGACCAATCACGAACTCAGGGCCTCTCTCCAGATTCTAAGGAAGATGCCGAACCTAGGGATCAGGGTAAAATTAGAGCAAATTTTGTTAAAGAATTATGATGATACTAGTGCAGATTCTGTAAAAAACCTTGCCTAATTTCTTCACGCATCTAGTCTAATAATAGAAGACATCAATCACCCTCGTTGTCCAGACCATCGCGACAATCATGCCAAGGTCTCAGGAATAAGCGATAGAAGCGACCAGTTCATGCCATCAGTCTCGAAACAAGCCTCAGTCTCCCATTGGTAGCGCATCGCGTGCTATTGAATCATCCTCAGCCTCTCTAACACAACATTCTTGGACTTGTCGAACCAAACCTGCTGAGCATTCCAATTGCACTAGTTCAACTCTCTACCCGGCCGTCAGGTCTCTATCCGACCCATACTCCGGGTCTTGTTATCCATGCCATCAACTGCCGCGTTCCAAGACAAGTCATGATTCATAGTCACTCGGCCAGATCTTGATTGGCATCGTCATCCCTTGAGTTGCAGGTTTTCACCGACAGGTCAGCGGGTCACATAACTTCCGTGTCAACACATACATCACATCACATCGATCCTTGATGGCTTCATTTTTGTCATTTCTTCCTTTCCATACTTCTCTCGATAGAGCTCGAGGAGAGGCTGCCCAGGTTTCTTTTTCTATGTACAATTGTATTCAGCGCTGGCCCGCCGTGTACCCGACTCCTTCCAATGCAATGCATTACTTTCGGCCTCTCAACATGATCCCGTTAAGCCGTAACAAGTTAGAAAAAAAAGGGTCAAATAAAACAACAAGAATTGAGAAAAAGGATAAAATGCCGCCGAATTTTTTTGTTGAAAGGACGTCTTTTGCGCTCCCGTCCCATCCCTCGTCATGTTCTGTTCTCACATTCCCGGCCGTCGGTCGTCAATGCGTCCATCTTTCCTATGCGTCCGTATGCCTGTAAAGGCCCCTTTCTTTTGTCTGCTTTTGGTCTGCTTTGATCAAGTAGTTGCCTCGACTCGATCAATCACCCTTTTTGGCAGAAGCCGGGATGCGTCGTTACATCATGACGATCAATCTTTGCCTTGTGCCCATCCCATGTTCGGCCGTGTAATTCTTCTTCCGCCACCTTATACCAGAAACGTCTAACCGCGGGCGCCTCCAAGGTTCCAGAAAAGCATTAACGAAAAAATCTTCATAGAACCAATATAGCTGCCGCGGCAGATCTGTGTCCGGCACCGGTGGGCTGGGAAGCTAGGAAGCGGCCGAGAGGTGTGGTCGGAGGCGCCCGAAGAGACCATTGCCGGATGGTCATTGGAGAGGGAAAAAACAATAGAGCAGAAATTACCAAGAAAAAAACCAAAAACACCGATGATGCAGGAGATGGGGTGGCTCTAGGTGGTATCGTTTCGACAGTGGCAAACACTTTGGTAGCCAAATCAGTCAATGGTTTGTATGCAAATGACTCGTGAAATGAGGCATATGGTGTGAATGGGTGAGTCGTGCCCACAAGGGTCCTGTAGCGTCGTAGCCCCGGGGCCCAGGCCTCTAGTCGGACTTGCTCAATCGGCAAGTCGGGTCGGCCGGCGTTCGGAATCGGAACCTCAACCTCTAGCATCGGCCCCTACTTCCGGTTTGATCTGCTCTGGCTCCGTTCGGGGCCTCGGCCGAGCAGGTCAAACTCATAGTTGCGCAGCTGTTGCTCGTACTTGGGGCTGCGAAGGAATTTTGGTACCGAGTCCTGTTTTGCTTGTCAGTCGGCGTGTCCGAGAACGGGCATCTTGGGGGCTTGGGGGCTGGCGTTAGCCAAACTTACACTGGCCATCAGCTTGAACACGGCATTTTGGGCGTCTTCGAACAGAGACGTCACCTCTTGGAGAGTGTCGATCATGGCCACGTCCTGCCCGACAGCCTTGGTCATCCGTGTCGCCAGGTTGTTGCGCAGTTGGTGGTCGATGTTGAGCTCGCATGGTGATCCGGGAGCTAGGAAGGCATTGTAGATACCATATGCCGATGCCATAATCTCCTTGATGCTGTCCATGGCTGTGGTGTTGGGTGACTTCTGAGCTGCCCTTGTCGCAGCCTTGCAGCTGCGCACAAACTCGTCAACGTCTTGGTAGAACGACAGGTTCTCCTCGCAGTGCGTGTCGCGGAGCTGCTCGCGGAAGAGAAGTCGGAGCGCAGGGTCGTTCAGGATCTTGTCCAGTCGCTGCGTGTTGGAGTCCCGAGTGATTCCATTTCGCTGCGACGCGTTACCGCCCTCACTCTCTGACGCCCGTCCTCGCGTGGCCGCACCGCTGACCAGGTCCTTGCCTCTTTGCGAAAGCTGGTAGATGGCATATTTGGTGGGCTGGAAGACATTGCATCCGGGGTTCTGGGACATGTAGGCACGGTCCTGAGCCACGGGCTCCATCAGATCGTACTCGACAAAAAGAGTAGCAACCTCGACTGTCTCCCGCTTGTCGACAATGGTGGAGCAGTCCATCAGCCAATCGGTTGTGGCCTTGCCCGTGAATGTGTCACGATACGACTTTCCATTGACCTTGCGCTCGGCTGCCATCTTGACACCAGTCAGACCGTCCCGATAATCATGCAACGAGTCCGAGTCGGCGGCGTTGACGGTAGGCTTGACGTTGCGACCCTCAGAACCGGCGAAGCGACGGAAGATGACCTCAACAGTGCCCTGATCGTGTAGAAGCTTGTCAGTCTGAGAATCTCGCTCCAGAAGGACCAGCTGGGTCGCGCCGAGGTTGGCAAGTTCCGAAACCTGCTTCTGCTGGATGCCATTTCGGGCACAGAATCGGTCCAGGACGGTGATGCCCTTTGGTGTCAATTGCCAGACGGATCCCTTCATCGTGTACACCTGCTGGTACTTGCCGTCGGCCGATTCGATAAAACGGGCCTCGAGGAAACGTTGGCAGATAGAGCGGGCCATATCCTTGGCCATGGAGAAGGTCGTGGTAGTAGTGGTGGTGACAATGCGGGAAGGGTCCTTGGGGTCGGGCATGCGGTTGGACTGGGAGAACTTGAGAGATCCGAGGTTGTTGATAGCATCCTCGGACAGGAAGGTGTACTCGACCTTTGTCAATCGGACGCGGTGAGCCGAGAGCGGTAGCAGACTGACGACCAGGGTGGCAAAGAGATCCTTGAAGTCCTGTTTGTGAAACCATGTTAGCCAATGTCGTAGCTTGTAGCTGTCGGGAGAGGCAGCGTTTCAGAGAGATGCAATCATGGACATAGTACAGAACGTTACACATCCACACGAGGGGGAAACGGTTCGAGCGGAGACACCAGGACAGGAAGAGAGACAAGATCGTGGGGCGAGGGCACGTACCTTTGTGAACGGCCGGTCATCGTCCGTCATGCGCAACAAGCGCGAGGATGTCTGATGCATCTTGTTCTCCGTAGCGGGAGACTTGACCGGAAGCGGGTGGTTCGGGTCGGTGGACGAGTAGGGCTGGGAGGGCGGATTGTTCGCCGGGGCGACCTGGGGAGCGAGTTTGCTGTCCAAATTGGAGCCGGCCAGGAGAGACTGGCTCGAGGTGCTTCTCAGGCGGTGATATTTGTCCGGGCTGGAGGGTTCTGACGAGGGAGAGGAGCTCGTGAGTAGGGAGAGCCGCGAGAGGGCACCGCTGGACTGTCGAGGCCGAATGGAGGGCTCCGAGATAGTAGCGATGGCGTTCTGGGTGCGGTCCAAGGCAGCGGCGGCGAAGGCGAAGATGCTGGTGGACGAGCGATTGTTCAGCCTCGAGACGGAGGAGAGGGTATGACGGTGGCCGTAGTTGGAGTTGGAGTTGGAGGATGTGACGTGGGATGGCGCGGGCGGAGCTACCACGGCGGCGGCGGACGAGGGAGCGTCTGGAGGAGGAGCGACCGGAACTGGAGGAGGCGGCCGATGCGAGAGCGAGAGAGACGAGCGTGGAGCAGCTTGGTCGAGGGTATCAGAGGCAGACTGGTGATCCGTGGGCCTTTGAGTATGCGACAGAGTGGCCATCTAACGGGAACGAGAAAGGTTAGAAGGAGGGGAGTTTTTCTGGTGACGGCAGCGGGAAGGTTCAAATAAGAAGGCAAATGGACTGGACGCGGCGAGAGCAAGTGGGACACGGGCAGAGAGATAGGATAGGCAGGATTAGAATAGGATAGGATAGGCAAGGTAGAGAGAGGGTAGACAAGACCAAGACCGGCCCTGGGCTGGAGATGGGCGCACTTGAGGGGAGGGTGGGGTGCGAGGAGAGGGGTGGACGAGGTCTTCCAGGCGGCGTGCGTCTAGAGACCCATGTTCTACCAAGAGAGAGGGCGCCATCGAGAGCCGGTGGGTTTGTGTCTTTCTCTGAGGGCTCCTCCGTACAAGGTACGCACGCACGCACGCACCACGCACTGGACGCCGGGGCTAATCTGGGCGCTGAGAACAGCGGGCTAACCAAGGCCAGGGTCAGGGCAGGGTCAGGGTCAAAAGAGGGCAAATAACCAGGGCCAGGGCTCCGATGACTCCGCTGAGGCGATGGATGGACACAGAAAAAAAGGGTCGGCTCGGTGCAGAACAGAACAGAGTGGGTTCTTACAGTTGAGGCCGAGAGCGAGACGAGAACGCCCACAGAACCATCCATGGACTCCAGTCCACCCCATCCATCTTGATCACCTACCTAGGTAGCGGGTACTTGTTGCGCCGTGTAACAGGGGTTCGCTCAGTGATACACCAGCCCTGGCCGCGGGCTTCCATGGATGCTTCAGCGCAGGTTGGCGGGCTCCCAGGGGGCGACCAAGACGAGGACAGACTGCCAGCTCTGTTGCCAGCCCGCTGCGTCAAACCAGCAAAACTCTCCAGCCCGGCCTCGGTCAAACTGGCTGCTCCCGACGGGACGTGGTGAGCGAGGTGTCCATAGTGTCGGTGATGACTAACTAGAGGCAGTCCGGTGCATGGGAATGCCGGGCACCGCACCGTACGGGCACACTCTAATCGGCTCCGACTGCAACACGCACATAGGAGCAAGCCGACCGACATGGACGGATGCGTGAAAGGAGGGGAAACGACCACAGAGAAGAGGGGCTGCCGGTAATCAGAAATCACAACAGAGAAACCACCCGGCAATAATCCCGACATGAAAGGACCGTCGTCAGAAATCAGCCCTCCTTCTGCAGGTCGACGCAGCGTACCTACCTCGCTTCTCACACTGCTGCTCAGTTGCCGTATTCCTTTGTCTGCTCGGTCAATCATATGATAGTATCAACCACCAAGACTTTGAAAGTCTCCGGCGTGGAGCTGCTGCCCAGAGCGAGCCCAGGAGCCAAGAGGCTGGGATCCCAAGAAAGGACCGCCGCTTCCAGCATCTCGCATTACTGGCCTCGACGCTGGGACCCCAATTCACCTCCGCTCTTGTTCACATTTGGAGCTACCTGCGCTAAGGCACTGTAAGTAACGCGTTAGGGCATGATACCTGCTGAGGGTTCACAGCCCGGGGACCACTTGACTCCCAGCCTGGAGGTCTGCAGAATGCCTGCATCACTCTTGCTGATCTGCAGCGGTCTGCGCTGCGCAAGCGGGGGACAGTCACTCCCCTCCGCATCCTGACTGACCGAGGGATGAGTAGACGGACTTTGTACAAGTAGCCCGCTAGCTGGCACATGGCGTACGCGAGGACTGTCTGGACGGTATGGAAGCGCATGCTTGATATCAGTGGCCAGGTGCTTCGGTCCCGTATGGCCAGTAAATTCGCCCAATCCCCCATTTTCGACGGCGTCAGAATCATTCTTTGGAATACCTTTTCCAGCCAGTAGAGACCCGAGCGGGCTCTCCTCCGGTGGCTGCCCGCCACGAGCGTACCCTGTGCAACCACGACGATGGGCGGGTGTCGCCTAGGCGGGCGCCTCGTTGCAAATCCCATTGAGTCCAGCGGGCAAAGGCATCCAGAGCTGGCGCCGAAGTGGCCCAGCCGAAAGCCTGATCCTCCAGTACCCTCCCATGATTCTTTTCAATGGATGGGTGCTGCAATCTTTTGGTGGGTCGGTTAGGCACTACGGTGGGCAACACCTAGGATGGAATGCTCGCTTGCCTCGAGGCAGGTAAGTAGGAGGTAACTCAGGTAGACTGGTAGCAATGGATGGATGGGAAGGGGGAGGCAAAGCCTGTACGACCCTCTGATGAGAAACAAAGGGCCGGCCGGGCTAGTGCATAGCACGAATGGGGTCGTGAGCCCGCTGAACACACGAATGAAGTGTGAGAGGGAGAGAGTGCAACAAAGCAGCCAGGCGAGGTTGGCCATGAACTGATCCTGGCTCTGTAAGTAGGTCCTGGAGTCACTGGAGGTTGTCAGCAAAGAACTTGACCCAGCAGGGGAAACGAGGTGACACCTCCCAATAACCCGTTCTCTTGGTGAATGTTAATTCAAGACAGGCCAGGTCGTGCAGACGTGGACTCCTGCTGGGCGCGTGCAGTGCATGCCTTTCTCCCACAGCCAATCTTCTCCAGGAGCAGCACCCTTTTGCTCCGGGCAGCCACCTTGCAAGTGTCCCCTTGGGCGCGCGTGGCTCCAGGGATTCCTCCCACCGTTCTAAGCTGCATTCGGCCGACTGTCTTCCCTGTAGCCATGCTCAATGCCTCCATCCACCGCGTCACGTTGTGGCCATGCGCTGAGAACGCCCATGTCCCTGCAACCATGCAACCACGCTGTGGGCATGGCCCACCCCAACTCTGCCCCACGCGCCGCCTCTTTGCCTAGGTAGGTTTGCCTGCAAATTGCACCCGAGCATGCAGCCGTCGGAGCAATGCCAGAGTCTTCCCGTCTCGTTGGTGTTGGTGTGCACCACGCTGGGGTAAATCAGGCACTTTCTCACCTCCCTTCCATGCTGGTGGTGTCTGTGGCTTTCGCCTATGGCAGTTCGCGAGGGGACAGGGACGGGAGCCCGGGTTTAGGCCAACTTGGCAATGGATGCTGATGCCTGTCAGTCTCGCCGAGAGCAACAAGAAGGGTTAATAACTGAAACACCGCTTTGAAACGGCTGCTGGAGAACCCCGAGACGACCAAAAGCAAAGCCGCTCTTGATATACGGGCATGGCCCTGTCTGGGTACCCTCACATGCCTGATGCCATGCTTGCTTCATCTTCTTCGGACCCTGTCATGTTCATCAGCGCTAACCCAGTTTCCTGACTCCAACATGGTTTTTGGTGGCATCGTGCTTCTTGAGCGCAGCATGAGAAGCACATGGTACAGTGGCGTTTGAGAGAGGCCAGACGACGGGAAATGGGTGTTGACGAACGCCAAACGCATGCTTGGTGCCAAGCTGACTGTCACCGGGTGTTGCTGGTGAAGCTTAGATCCTCAATGAGCGCCGCCGGCACCGTCGTTCTTGTGCAGAGCGGGCCCAATTGGACAGTGAAGTCTCTCAGGGCTGTTTGCCGATACGCCATTGACTCAACGGGGGTAGGTGCTGTAGTGTTCCAGCTCGCTGTTCCCGCTCCAGGCTATCTCCAGGACACCGATCATTAGTTCAACGGATATCGCAGCCGAAATCTATGCCTAGCCAACCTGTCAGCATCTTGGCTCAATCATCACGTCACACTCGCTTGACCGTTTGAGGGTTGAACAAGGGCGCATCATGCCCTCCCTGATGCGAAATTGGGATTTGCACGGTCGGCGCCTCTTGCGCTTCGTCCTAGCTTCTAGAAGCCCAAATGGAATCTATCCCGTGTCAGGGGCCGGGGCCTGTGACAGACCTTGGCCGGCCGAGCAATTCAACTCGACTCAAAATCCCGTCGACGAGCCACGCGGTCATAACTCAGGCTGGAGAACACAACACGGGGTTGTGATTTCGGAGCTGCCGACCTGGTCTGGCACAGGTAACGTGATTTTGAAACGACCATGAATTTAGCGGTGAGGTGAAGCCATCGAGACTGGGAGAGGTCCAGTAAGACTTCGAAGGGTTGATGTTCAAAATCTCTTTAAGATTGGCAGGTGTGGATTGGAAAGGAGCAAGCAGCCGCCTTCCTGCCTCAACACCCAAAGGTACCGAGAAGGAAGGCACATGTCGGTCACATCATTTTCCAAACCACAACATTTCAGTCGATCCTCAACTTACACAATTCATCACTCGTTTCATCCCCATTGTGATACTTGTTTTCAGCAATCGCAACCAGACTCTAAAGAATGCGGCCAGTTGCTTCATCGCCAAGATCTACCGGTGCTGGTGGCTCGAGGAAGGAATAGCCGCTCAAAGGACACACACCCAACATAACCGACCGACGCCAGCAATTAGTGTCACGGTAATCGTTAACCGCTCCTCCACCTTGTCGTAGGCGCGCTTCGCTAGGGCTTCGCTAGTGTCTCCTTTCCAAATTCACGGCTGGGTCCTCGTACGGTGCCAATGCCAGAGCGAGAAGATGCCGCGGGGGCAAGACAAGGACATCGGAGGATCTGCCGCCATTTTCCTTGGCCTGCCGTCGCTAAGCCCCTGTTCCTTGGAGCCCCCAGACAGGTTGCTGTGTTGAGCGGGCCGTGTCGCAAGTCCAGGTGCGAGACGAGAATGCTTATGCTGCTCCATCAACTAGGGACGCGATATTCCGTCATGCCCAGGTCAGAGCCTGTCGGCTGCCCTAGTCCCAAGTCATCGGCATCCCGAAGGTGATGGACCGACGGTTGCAACGACGACGAAGTGGCACCCTTGGAAGATCGGGCGGCAAAACCCCCAGCCATCATCAGCCCATCTGGCGTCTGCTGGCATGATTTCGGTTGAGCGGGCAATGGTCGTTGCACAACACGCATTTCGCCGAAACCTTCCAACGGCTTTGCTGGGAAACTGGCAGCAAATTGGTTCGCGCATCAAGCGCATGGACATGGACAATTTCGGCGTGGTGCTCCATCACGGCTGGTCCGGTGGTTAGAACTCACTCGCCAGATGGCACACATCGCCCGATACTATTGGCTCAGTAAGGGTTTTCAACGTCGTTTGCAAGAGTCCACAGCCTCCGCTCGAGCCTGGGAATAATCGGATTTTGGTGTCAGAGAACTGCTGCCTTCAACCATTCAATCCCTACACCGCACCGCACCGCAATTGGAGCACGGCGAGCTGACTACTCTACAGGGAACAACGCCCCAGGTCACCTGAGGTTCGCACGAGAGACAATTCCTGATACTCGGACGCTCAACCTGACATCTCATTTATGATGGGCACCATGGGAGGCATCTGCCCAATGAGGCACAGCAGAGGTCGCTGAGGAGTCTCGAGCAAAGCCCGAGTTATGACTGGTCACTTTTTTCCGTCTTGTCGGCATTCCCACGTGGCCCATGACAGAGCTCGTCACACAAGGAATCCGCTGTGCGGAACGTTGACCGGAGAGCCCAACCCGAACGCCCAGTCTGATGAAACAGAAGACTGTCCTCCTCCAGCCCCATCGGGGAAGAGATTTCATCCGAACCCTCCTGCAAGTTCGGGACGTTCTCGCACAGCCAGGCAAGATGAGCCTTGAGGCTCAAGACGAAAGTCAAGACTAGACGATCCGATCCGGCAATGTCTACCTACAGTGCAAACCCAATCTTGCATCGGCACAAAACATCAACGTGTGATTTGTTCAGAATCCACCGACGATAGAGTGATGGGTATGCGATCGTTTATGGGTTCGGCAACGATCTACATGGCTCCTTGGCAGACAAGTCTGAAGTAACAGCACGGGAGCGGCTTCACACCCAACCAAATAGCTATCTGACCCTCCGTGACAGGGCTAGAGCTGATAGCAGAGACTTTGAACCTCGCCTTTCTCAATCACCGTTGATAGTCGGCAGAGATCCACATCCGAGCCCTCAGTCAACTCAATGCGCTTTGGGTGTCGGAAACAAGAAGCGAGGGTGTGGGGCTAGCAACGAATCCGACAAGGCTCCTGCCTGCTCGTCGCACTGGTGGAGCCTGCCACGTGGGTTTGAGGAAGCCACGCGTTTGCAACACGAGCAGTGGGGTCGCTTAGACGCCGACATAAGGCGTCTTTCCACAGCTGCAATGTTCCAGGCCAGCCACAGACCCAAAGCCCTCCCAATAGCCCCGGGACTTGTTACGGCAAGATGTCGAAGCTGTGGATAATCTCGTCCGGAGGCGGACGTCATCGCCGATGAAGAAGCTCTTTTTTTCTTTTTCTTTTCTTTTTCTCCTCGGCCAAGACAAGCAGATGAGGGTCCAAGGCGGTGACCAATGTGTCGGACCGGGACCCTTATGATCCACTGGAGCTTGGAGCTGTTGCTTGGGTCAAGTTGTTGCTTACTAGTGGTGCTTGGAGCCGTCTGACGGGAACGGTTGGTCGTCCATACAGATGCCCATGTGGCCATGTGGCATGGCATGGCATGGCATCGGGTCGGATCGCTTCATCAACATGCACAAACAGAACCGGCCGACCCATCCATTCGGCTCACCAGCGGGCAATTTGCATATTGTTGGTCGGAGCATGACGGCTGACTGCGCATCCAGCGTCATCGTCAGCTCAGGGCGGCTCGACGGTACAACGGACAGCCTGTTTCTAACGATAAGGATGTGTATCACCACAACAGACTTGTGTCTCTTGCTTCACCCTAGCGCATGAAGACGACCTCTCGTCTGCAGGCATCAACCCTTCTCGATCAACAGCCACTAGAACGTATCCGACATCAGTGTTTTGAAACCAGAGACTGACGGCATGCGTCTGAGTTCTGGATGCACCATCATCTCGGGGCGCAATTGAATCAAATGTGCAGGGTTCCTCTGCCGGTCTCGTTCAATCCCTTGCCGGCCACGCGAAGTACAAAGTACTTTGCCATGTGCCAGCAACCTGGGAAACCCACGAGAGAACGATCATGGAACACAACACAGATCCCTCTAACCATTCCAGGACGGCAATATCCACAATCACTGCGGACCACTCGGGGCCACCCAGCAGACAGGAAAGTGGACAAAATGCTTTGGGCAGCAATCAAGGCTCCCAAAGTCTCGCGACTTTGCAGACGGTGAACAAGCTCCTTGCTAACAATCCAAGCTGATGCTACGAGACCTACCAGACCCATAACCACGTGCGGCCTCGACTAGAGGGTTCGGCTCGCGGCCGCTTCCTTCTAGCCCTACGACGTTTCGATGACAGTTTCGATGGGTAATCTCTGAGGCCGACAAACGAGGGCAACGGTCTCGGGATCATACAAAACAACCGGACCGGCTTGCTACCTCGCTTGTGTTGACTGATCACAGAGACGGTGCGTCGTTAAATGAGACTGCCTTTGAGCGGCACGCCATCCCCGTACGTGGCGTGCTTCTCACGTGGGACGGCACTCAGGCATGGCACATTGTCCCCTGCCGAAGCCCTGCTTGAAGGAAGGCGACCAGCCCCTTTTCGCAACCCCTCTTTTCAAGATCGACATGGGTTCTCACGGAACACTCCGTCGTCGTCGTCGTGAGTCGTCCGTCACTTGTACCGAGTTGGGCTTGACTCCATCTCGCGTGCCCTGTCCCTTGCCCATAACACAACCATCCATCTCAGAGCAAGCCACGATGTGATGCGACGCGGAGAGAGATGCCAACGTTAACCTTTTGGGTTTGGTTGGCAGAGCCTTGCCGACCCTTGCCTGGCAGTGCCAGTGCCAGTGCCGGTTAAAGATGGCTTGAGGAGGCTGGCGACCCAAGCCTTGGCTAGTGCCGTTTGACTCGATCACCACGTGGACGTGGACAGATGCACTGCTCTGACGGACGGAGAATTGACAGTGACCCAGCAGGAATCCCCATGGTCATTCTGCATTCGAGTGCAAATTGCATTGTGTATGGAGCACCGTGATGAATGTCTTACACTGGCTCGTGTTACACGGGCCCATGAGTGTCAAGATCCCAGTCTTGGCTTGGGCATTGATTGATTGCTTGCTTGCCTACGGCATCTCTGGACAAGATGTCTGTCCTCACTATTACTCGACCATCATGTCTCACCTCGTTGTGATTCAACAGCCGAGGTTCGCCTTGGCCGATAGCTTGCCAAGCTGTTGGTTCAACTGACTGTCCAAGTTGACTCCAGCCTCTTTCACGATAACAGCAATAGTTTGCGCCCTGTCGGTCGAAGCCCCCCACTGGGAGCGACTGGCCCCTATTCTGTCCTGGGCTGAAAACCGTGCTCACCTTTGATACAAGCGTTTCTCTCCACAAAGTCCACCACGGGAGTCCATGGTGCCATTTCGTTACTCGACGGCGTTTTATCCCGCCAGCCGCCAAGTGGGCATGGCGCAGGCGCCGCTCCTGCGACCGTCTCTGGGCCTTGCATTGATTGCATTGCGCTCACGGACCCAAGTTTCCCCCTGACCCGCACGCAGCGCAGACAGGAGCTATCATGAAGGCTGGCATGGCTTCAGCCAAAACTCTTTGATGTTCATCTTGACCGGATGGGGGATGATGGCGATCCAATCCAACAGAGAGAGTGCCGCCTGTGGCTTCTTGCCAAACTCGCCAATGCCGACGACATAATGCGGAGCCGCTCCCGCAATTCACCATTGTGTAAAGGGCATGACGAGTTGAAGGTGGTGATGAACATTTGGTGGTTTTTAGTTCTTTCCATCCATTTCTTGACCACTGTGGCACTCTGCTACCACCAACACTGACAGGCCTGTCCCCTCTGCACAGCACCCTTGTGGAGGGAGTTGCTGGTATACGAGTCACGTCCATGTACTGATGATTTTTAGTCTGCCTCATACGTAGGCATAGATCCGAGGCCCGGTTGTCGTCCTCGACCACCAGCAAGGACGAGACTCATGCCATGAGATACCAAGCTCGTCGTCTCTGCCATTTACGTCGTTGCTAGCCATCTACATATCTGCTACCACGTGGGGCTACTCTTGGACCACCTTCCCGTGGCTCTGGATCTCAAGAGTCATGTCCCGTCGACGGACCTCCCAGGCCTGATGGCAGGTAGACGGCGTGTGGGGAACCCCAGCCCGTTGATGAACTGGGACGCACGATATCGATCAGCCAAGAGAAATAGATTAAGCTGGAGGAGGCCAGATCGACACACCACCGCCGTGCTGCTCCCCCCGAGCTCCTGATGTTATCTCGACGCACCATGACCAGTCACCACGGTGCCTGCGCCTCTCCTGCTCATACAGGACGCAGATCAGAGGCCATCCAATTTCAACGAGTTGGCCACCGCCATCTGGCATGCTCCCGCTTCCCCGAGATCAACAATTCCTGCGTGTGTGCCGTATCATGCACGGGCACGGCATAGCAGCTGAGCTCGGGGCAGGTCAGGGCTCAGCCTGCAGCCAGACCCAATCCTCTCGTCTCCCTCTCTCCCTCTTGCTTCTCTAGCCTCCCCCCACGGGCCTGTGTCAGCTGCTGCAGATACAGCGTTGCAGTCTCACGGCTCTTGCAAGCGCCCGTCATCGAATAGCTCCAACTTGGCGGAAAGCTTGTGTGCAAAGGGGAGAGCCCAGTGGTGGGAGGGGATGTGACTGGCGATGAAGAGGAGGTGTGGGCTTGTGTGACTGCGTTGGTGTGTGCGGCCGTGCATACATAGGGAGGAGATGATGTCTGTTGTTGGTTGGTACTCCGAAGCATATCCAGCCCTGCGGACTGTCATGACAGGTTACACTTGTCTGTCGTATCGCGGAGGCGGTGTTGAATCAGACATTTGTCATTACGCGGAGTCGGAGCAGGACAAAACGAGACAAGCAGAATGAGGGTATCAGCTTATCCTCTAAAGGCAGGGAATAATGTTTAAGAAGAAGAATAAAATGGTAGATGAAAGAGATCTAAAATATTCTTTTTCTTAGGATATCTCTTTGACTATTTTATCATCTTTTTATATAATTTGCTGATGATATTGAGCAGTTGGGCCTCCTCTGCCGTTCTGCTATCCCCGTCTCAGGTAGGGCTGTGAAGGTTGGAAAGATATGACTGGAATGCCCTACCGGAAGCTGTGTGCCTGAAGGAGACAAGAGACAAGAAAAGACTTATTCCGTCAGAGGCGCTCATAGGCTGATGATATACACACGCGCAAGGACCAAGTGCTACTTGCACCCTCTGGAAATATGATGTGTCAATTGACCTGAACCTCTCGGACCTCCCTCCCACAACCGAGCCAGGCCAGGCCAGATGATAGATGAGTCTACATAGTAGTAGCAAGAACCGTTCAAACGCCAACGCTTTTTTTCACTTCCAAAGCCTCCCCTCCCAATGGGAGTTTAGTACAGATCGGGGGACGCTCTCTCTAGCAAGTTCATTCCCCTCCATTCCATTCCGTAGCGTCCCTCTCTCCCCCTTCCAATACCATCCATCTCGACAGCAAATGTCCAAGTGCCAATCGTAAATTACAGCAATGTCAGCGTCCTAGCTTATAGCGCAGCAGGAGCCCTGTCCTTTCTCCAACCGCGAGCCCGCATGTTGTCCTCGATGGCGCGCCAGATGTGTTCCACAATCTCCTTGTCACGGAAGCGAGAGGCATCGTGGCCCTCGCCGCGCCAACGGTCGATACCCGTTGACAGCACGCGATGGCCCCAGCCACGGATGTTATCCGGAGCCTGGTCTCCTCGCCAGCCAACAAAGATGCCGAGTGTGTGCTTGAATAGCTCATCGGGGTCGTGCCACTTGTAGTTCTTGAACTGCCACGTCTGGCCCGTCGTGAAGACGGCAACGATGCGGTTCCAGTACTCAGGCTTGAACTGTTCTGAGCCCTCGACTAGGATGAAGCGCATTGGGCGGTTCGGATCCACAGCGCGGATAGTACGCTGTACGTGGAGCATAGTGGCCGTGGAGCCTCCAGCGTCAGGAGGGATGAACTTGCCATCCTCGAGGAAGGATCGCGCATTGGAGAGACGGAGGAGAGAGGATGCGGAGGGAGAGAGGAGGATAATGGGATCTGGTCGCCGTGTGGGAACCTTTTGGTTGAGTGCGAGGGAAGGGTTGGTTGGGATACTGGAAGAACTGGATTGGGACTTCTTCTGGATGAAGGGCACGGCAAGCTTGCGCACATGGGAGAAGTCCTGGGGAGGTCAGTCAAGGCTCGAAGGCGTCTCATAGAATAAGGGAAACACATACCGTGGGTTTGATGCCCCTGAGAACCGTGTTGCGATCGCCCATGCGTCGCTCGCCGTTGTAAATACCAGCCAGCCTGGGGTCCATGGTACCGCGACCTGATCGCGCCTGCGCCGCCGATGACACGGCACCTGTTTTTGCCGTTGTGGTCGCGCCAGCAGCCGCCGCATCTTTATCGCCGGCGACAGGCTTGATGTACTCGCTTTCCTCACTGGCGCCCTCGAGCCAGGTAATCAGATCCAGTCGCTCGATGAAGCCCAGGTTCTGGACCTTGCCAGCACCACCAGCGGCAGCCAGCTCATCGTTGAGCTTTGTAGCCGACGCATTGTACTCGGGGATGGCGACCTCGCGGTTCAGCCAGGCAAAGTAGATGCTGCGCAGGTCGACGGGCTTGTCGTGCGACACGAAGCGCGTCGGGCTATCGATGGGAACGGCGACGCTCCGGTCGGGGAAGCACAGGTGCGTAGCCTGTGAGAGAGGAACCTCTGGCGCTGAGGCGTCGGCCGAGACATCTGCGGATGCTCTTGGGATGAAAGACGCTTTCGAGGAGATGGACTGTCGCAGGAGGACGAGGCCGTCGAGGTCGGCGGCGGACGCCATGATGGGCGAGGTTTGGCGCGTGAGCAGGAGCTTTATTGCAACGAAGATGAAGCAGCCAGTATGTGCGTATCGAGTCGAGTAGCAAGCGATTGTCGAATTACGACGGCGTGTTTGGCGATGTTGGTGTTTGATGTGAAGGTGAGGTCGAGTGCAAGCTGAAGATGAAAGGCTGAGGCTTGCATTTTTGGGAAGCTCACCTTGGAGCTTCAGAGCCGCATTGGTCAACTCGGTGAGTAGCCAATCAGAGACTAGAATCTTCACCTCGTTTGGCTTCTGACCTTGAATTCAACGTCGCATTTTCTCTGCATACGGGATGCATGATCTAATTGGGCAATTTGATTTTAAAGCGTTTACGGCAATTAAAAAAAACGTCGCCGTCATTCCCGATTTGGTGAATTCTTCCTTGAAACTTCTCCGCGGCATGCCGGAACACCCGTGATATCCGGGTGCTGTAGGGTAAGAGATGGGTATTTGGGTTAGTTGATTCCAAATTGCAATTGACTCATTCTTCTCTTACTGATTGATCAGGTGAACCTTCTTGGTGAGGGGGTGAGAGGAGCATTTCCGGTGTCATTGCGGGTTTTTGCTAATTGATACTTTCTTGGCTGTGCGACGTGAGAATGAGAGTTATCCTCGGCTGATTGATTGTCAACACCACACAGATGAACCGTAAATTGGTGGTGATGGGTAATCCAACTTCGCCATGTCCCCCAAAACGAGCTTCATGACATGTTCGTCATGATCAGCAAGCATAATGTCCATCCGAGCCATCCTATTCCAATCCTCCCCCTGGCGAGACATGCACCTCCAAGCCTCTTGCTGCTAAGCGCGAGGCGTTTCTCAAATCAATGGCACAAAGGGCGACCATCCTCGGATCATTTACATAATTCACAGGGAAATCCCACACCCAATCTCCCTCGCAGGTACCGTATACTTGTCGTGTACAAGCACCAATGATTCTAGAAGCCCGGCCGTTTTTGCCCACTCAGACGCTTGCGCCCATCAGCCTACGTCCACTCCCTCCCCTCCGCCCCTACAACTTCTCTTTCTCCTCTCAACTAGGTAAAGTGAAGGGAGGGGGGAAGGAAACCATGTGGGCACGTGCGAAATCCCTTACCCGGGAGGCCAAGACAAGCGCATTAGCCTCTCCAACGGCGCCGAGCACATGGACGCTTTTCTCGGGGACCACCAGTTCATCACCTTTGGACTTGTCGATCGCCCGCCGCCCGCGGCCTTTGGGTTGGGCCCGCTCGAGCTGAGTAATATCCGACTCAGACGGGCGGGCTTTCCAGAACGAGTAAGACTTCGAGAAGCTCTTTTCGACCAACGTTTCGCGGAGCCCTCCGCTTCCGTCTGCTCAAGGCGTGGCGAACGGACATCGTCATCAAGGGCGCAGCTCGGTACGAAACGAGTAAAGCCACGACCCGGGCATTGAATGGGGATATTTGATCGTCGCCTGAAACTTTGTTCGTCCAAGCCTCGGTCAACTCTAACCGTTAAAGAAATGAGACATTGATCGACAAGGGGCATGAGTATCTGACGCAATATGTAACTTTGGATGCTGAAGAATGGATGCAACCAGGGTGTGTTGAAGGGGTTGTCATGAATAACGTCATGTCATTGAATGAACTCACTGAATGACCAGGTGATAATAATTCTAGAGGTGAGGGAAAGCCATATCATTCACGTTGGCTCAGGCATCATGACCATAGTATCGATGGTGGAAGTTGTGAATGTGCTCTATGAACCGCAGAATCTATGAACTGCAAGATCTCATCCTTGCTCTATTCATCAACTTGAAAACCGAAATATCCAAGTTGCCAACTCATGTTCCTCTATTGTAACCCATCTCTTCTGCCACAAGCTGCTGTAGTTGATAATAACCATAACCATGACCAGACCAGACCAGAGAGATCATATATCAACCAGCCAAGGTCGTGCCCATACTAGACATAACCCCCAACGACCGTCACAAGCATCTCCCCAGGAGCAAGTAAGAGAGGATAATAATACTGAAATAACGCATTTGACAGCGCGTCTACCCGTGTATACACTCAACCATTCCCAAATCATCAAAGACCTCCCCGAGAGGTATATGTTTGCACGCCGTACCGCACAATGACTCCGTCAACGCCAGCAGGGATAACCTCCCTTAACCCAAAGCACTTATATACCCAACACGAGCTTCATGCGTTCGTACGTGTAGAAACTGATCGCCACCATAGGGATGACCTTGACGTATCCGATGGTCAGGCCAACAAAGAAGCCGGGGATGCCTCTCTCCCGGAAGATCATGGCGGCCGTCTCGCCGATCCGTAGCCGTCTGCCGTCACCAACGGCTCCGCCGACTTGCATCCGTCGCCGGATCACCTCGAGCGGGTAGGATGAAGTTTGTGAGATTAGGCCCGCGATACCTCCAGAGCAGAGCTCTGCCCATGACCGCAGAGGAGCTGGCTTTCCCGGGGGGTGGTTCGCCTTCTTTGGTAGCGTCGTGTACTGCGCAAAGGCCGAAGAGCGCATGATATCTCCCACGGTGTCATGCGTCAAAAAGGACATACCAGCGTAGGGGATCATGCCTAGCACGGTAGGAGTAAATCCTCTATAGAAGTTGACTAGTCCCGCCCGAGGAGCAATTGACTGCACTGTCGCTGCAGCCGCCTCCGCAGTGGCTGATACAGGTGCAGGCGCGTTGGGTAGCCTGGCGGTCGTGGATTTTTGCACGGGTTGTTCATTGTAGATCTGACGGCATATCGAAGTGAGAGAAGAGTGGCCCTCGCGCTTGGTCTCGAAGGCCAGTCGTACTCGGACGACCTCTAGGGGATACGTGAAGAAGACGGACGTCACACCCGCCAAACTTCCACTGAGTAGCCTTCTCATCGGTGTCTCGTGTGATTTTCGGGGTATAATGATGGTTCGGATTTGTTCATACGCGAGGAATTTGATGCCAGCGTAGGGAAAGATTCGTAGGAGAGTCGCAGAGTGCCCACGGTAGAGGCCCATGGCGCCCTCGTAGTGGTAGATATCCTTCATGGCCTTTGCGACGCCAAACCAAGAACCGGTATATTTGGCGAACAAGGGATTGCTGGCCTGGAACAGAATTTTGACTCGATCAAGAGGTGCGACGACGGTTTTGGCCTGCGGCAAATATTAGCGACTACTGTATATGAAGGGATTGATCCTATCGCGCTGGGGTTTCACTCACAGCAGACCCGGCAAAGCCACCCGCAACTCCAGATCTCCAGACATAGTCTAGACTCTGTGTCTTGCGCTTGGGAGTCACGGCCTCGTCGTCTGTAGGGCACACGGGAGGAGACTGCTTCCGCGCCTTGTTGAAGCCCTCAGAGGAGCCATGGCTTTGGTCTTTAGCGTTTCGCGCAAGATCGGACACAGGAGCGTGCTCCATGTGAGCGGCGTCAGCGGAGGACATTCCCCCTCGGATCGAGCAGCACGTGGCTGGCTTTGGTGAACGGATTCGACGCCTATCGAAGAGACATTCCGCGGCAGAGTCGACTAGAGGGAGAGTGTTCTCGAGAGCAAATGCTCCTGTTGACCGGGTCGAGGTTGTAGGAGGAAAGGATCTTTTCCGGGTTGCGGGGATCGGAGACGGCACGGGATAGAGGTTTTTGGAGATGGCCCTGCTGCTGCGGCAGAATTTCCCCGGCTGTCAGCGGCAGGAGACGTCATTAAACCGACGCTTAGTGGTCAGGGGCCGTTGAGTGGCCGAGGGGCCTTCCCCCACAAATCGCAGGTGGTCACGCAGCGGAACAAAATCCCCAGAAGCAAAGAAACCTGGGGGCCCGGGGGGCTCATCAGTGCGTCTCACTGAGAAAGCCCACTGAAGGTCAAGGGTTCACAGGGCATGGGATAAACGGTTCCGGTAACCAATGACCGAGCCGAGGTTTGCCGAGTATGCCCGCAAATTCCCCAACATCAGCCGCGGCCAAGCCAAGCCTCAGGAACAAACCTCCAATCTACCATCTGAGAGACGGGAGCCATGGCCACCGAGTGCCAGGGGAGCAGCGACAACTGCCGGCCGTCGTCTGTTCTCTTCGAGAACCCAAGCAAGAGCCTTGTCGTCATCGACATACCCTCGTCCCTGGAGGAGAGCCAGGTTCTCCCATCTCAAGTCCCCCGCCTTCGCATCGTCTCCGGAGAACCCCCCGCAGCTCCGTATCTAACCCCGGAGCCCCGGCACGGCCGAGATGATCCGTCGGCTGTCGCGTCTCCCGCCGCCCAGCTCGCTGAGCTCATGACTGCTGCTGCTGTTGGTAGCGCCCTGCAGGACCTGGCCGTATCGTACCCCGGGCCCTTCCACCGTCCCCGTGTCCTTCAACCCCAGGCTCCGTTATTATCCGCTCTCCTGCCAGACAAAGCCGAGCCTCTTCATGGCTCTATCGAGGCTCTTTGTGATTCTTTTCACATGTCAGCTCCCTTATTCAACCTTGTCGTTCTGGATCCGCCTTGGCCAAACCGGTCTGCGAGGAGAAAGACGGACAAGTATGCTACCGTGCGGAATCTCGATGACATGCGCAGTCTCTTGCTACACATTCCTTTGGCATCGCATCTCGCGCCGGACGGACTAGTTGCTGTCTGGATCACTAACAAACCTAGCATCCAAGCCTTCCTGACCTCCCCAACCGGTCTGTTTGCTGCCTGGGGCCTTGAGGTTGTGACCGAGTGGACATGGCTTAAGGTTGCCGCTTCGGGCGAGCCGCTCTACGATGTTGACTCGGCGTGGAGGAAGCCGTGGGAGAAGCTCATCATTGCGAAGCGAATCGGTAGTAAGAAGCCTGGTGCTCTCAACTCCAAAGTCATTGTGGCAGTTCCCGACGTCCACTCGCGCAAGCCGAATCTGCGAGGCCTTTTCCAAGATATCCTCGGCGAAGGCTTTCTCGGCCTTGAGATCTTTGCCCGCAACTTGACTGCTGGTTGGTGGAGTTGGGGAGACGAGGTATTGCGCTTCCAACAGCCTGAGCACTGGATAGGGACGGAAAGCATGTAGACTTGCAGGAGATTCAGCGTCTATTTGCACTCATAATTTTGACCCGCCAACATCCTTTGCCGTTCAAGACTAGTTACAATAATGTACATCTCTGGTGTCCGGGTATCCTACAGAGACTTTCCCTTCCCTGTGGCTCCGAATCATCATCTCATTAGCAGTGTACTGCCGTCAGTCATCCGCTGTGATATCTCTTTCTGATAGACCGCTCAAGCCTCCTTTTGCGCAGGCGTTGTGTCCTTCTTTTCCAAAATCTTGTCCCATTTGGGGTCAAGAACAACGTCGTTGGACCACTTCTCCTCGCCTGACAAGTACTTCTTTGCCACATCCGACAACGCCTGCCTGTCCTTGCTCCATGGCTCCTTGCTCTTCAATCCGATCTGGAATCGCTGGCGTTGGATGTGCTCGTCGTTTCGCTTGTCCATGAGATCCTCGCGCATCTGCCACAGCTGGTTACTCCAGGCCTGCTTGTCCTCGGGGACCTCGGGCCACTGGAAGGGCTTGGCCAGCTCGACCGTCATGATCTTGAGGGGCTGCGGGCGGTACCACGAGCGCGAGTGCGAGTTGCGCTGAGTGAGGGGTTGCGGCTTGACATACGACCGGACCTTTGTGACCTCGACATTGTAAAGGTTCCAGAGGTAGTCTCGGAGATCGAATTTCGTGAACCGCAGGGGCACCTTGAAGGTGGCCTCGTTGGGCGGGAGGAAGTCCTTTCGGAGAAATGTGATTACATGGTTGGGCCTGTATGCGAGGTTAGGAGAGTCAATGGGAGGCAATTGGGGTCGACTGACAGAAAGACCTGCTTCTGTCCCAGCTTGAAGCCGGGCAATTGGCGGGCCACCGTCTTTGCTACCTCGGCCATGGTCGTCGTCGTCGAGCCCGGGAATGAGGTTGTCACGGCGGTTGATCTTGGACGTGAAGAATTTCGACGATTGGCTTCTGATTGGCTTCAGCGGGGGAATAGAATTTCCGGGGCGTGCGCTGGGGGATGAATATGTGCACACCCCAACTTACACGACACTCGAGGTGACGATATCTTCACTTTGGTGTGAATAGCAGTAGAAACTCGTATAAAATAAAGAAATTTGGTTTGATAAGAGTTGAGAGCTCTAAATAAAATGCGTTTGCACTGATTAGCTCAAGTCGTGGCCTGTTTGCGCTCTTTCACAGGGGGTATGCCTCTGTGTTGCCAGCGTTCATCAGCTGCTGGCAGTGAAGTAGTTGCACTTCCTGCTCCGCGACATCAGGCTTCATTTTCTTTCCCCTCACCAAAAAAGAGGAGAAACTCGGAGATCACCTTCACGTTTCACCAACCCCCATGATATCACCACATCCAAGATGCAAGGCGCGACTAATACAAAGGACTCTTTGAGTCACGGCAAACATAATGACGACGACAGTGAAGGCGATTTATACAAGATGTCGAGGTCGCCGAGCTTCTGTCTGGACGCTCAACTCAGCTTCCTCTCCGAAGAGAACGACAGCTACTATCTCAAGAGTCTAGAGGCAGAGATGAAGCAGGAAAAGGAACGTTATCCCGGCGCCAGCGGCTGGGCTCCTGCCGAGGAGCGACTCTTTGAGATTCTCTTCATGCGACAGGATCTCCCGATGCTGCCCCCAACATGGGATGTCGACCTGCGTGGTGTCCCCCTCTCGGATGTCATATTCAAGACTTCGGACGACTTCCCCCCTATCATCTATGCCCACTCCAAGGACTTTCGAGGTGAGCTCCTCCTGTGGGTGTTGCTGAATGCCTCCCTAACACGACCTAGCGACCCTGGCACTCACCCGCCTCATTGATCTCACCGCGAAGGCGAGAGTCAGTATCCAGAGTGGCCTTCGGAGAAAGGTCCCGCACCTCATCAAGCGGGAACTCGACAAGTACATCAGCTGGGCTGCCCAGGACGCCGACTACGCCCACCTACGCATAGTGCCCAACATCATGACCGAGGTTGTCGACACAACCATGTCCGAGTACGACATTACAGAGTACATCCAGGGACGTATGAGATCCCTCGCCAAGCTACAGCGCGAGTTCCTCAGAGAGGATTCAAATCCGCGGTTCTGGGATGTGCTTAAGCCGAGCATCATGGCCTCCCCCATGATCAAGGTTGAACCAGACGATTGTTCGCCAGCGTTGGGAAGATGGTCAGCATCCACGGAGATACGGCTAAATCCGCGTCTCTGCATCGACGAGCTCCTACCCGGAACGCCATGTCCTGATGGCAGGGTCAAGGTTGAGCCGGAACTTGAGAGCCCTCGCCTTGGCGGCGTTGATGTTGACAAGTTGATTCAACATCACAAAAAGGGACGCAAGAAGATGATTGACTCTCGTCGAGAGAAGGATAAACAGAAACCCGCCGAGACGAAGATATCGACAAAGCTTCCAGCCCAAGCCAAGACACCTTCGAGAGAAGCCTCACCTTCACGTTCACACTCTCCTCCATCCCCCGTTGAGCCACAAACACCCCCTAAACACACCTACCGTCGCAACCCACCCGTTGTATACGGGCTCTTCATTCTCAACACCTCCGTTCTCCTCCTCACGACCGATTCCTCGAAAGGTTCAGATGCCTACGTCAGTTTTCAGGTCCAGATCGACTTCCAGGAGGAGAACCAGAGCGTCTGGAATGCCCTGACCGTCGCCATCGCCGTGTGTCTGGCACGAGATGAGTTGCGTACTCGTGCTGGGGACTTTGAAGAGTTGCCTTGCCTGTCAGAGAGTGACCCGGACGCTTAATATTGGGGCGGATATCGTTGGGGGTGGTTATCACGATCATGGCATTTGCTTCCTGTCTTTTACTGTTTTCTGCTTTTAGGAGTTTTGTTCTATACCCAAGGCATATGGCGAGATGCATTTCAACATTTACATGGAGGCTTGCTCAACCTCCCTTTCGCAGCAACAAGGAACCCGTTAGAATAGTCACGGAATCATGAACCATCCGAGCATAATCTCATATTTGCAAAGTCAATCGAGAGGCTTTATTCTTGGCGCTCTCTATCTCTATGACCGTGTTGTTCTGATATATGTGATCAGCCAGTCCCTTCTATTTCCCAACGCCCAACAATGACGGCTGCCCACAGCCACGTGCGTCTCTTTCTCTATCCGTACATATATGGCCATCACAATTCATGTCTTCTTTTTGTTTCAAAGGGTGAGCTTCTCCTCTATGGAATGACAGGGGGGAACGGGGAGACGTCTTAACCGTTTCGAGCGCGTGCAAATCATGCAGAATAACGACAAGGTATGAAGAAAGGGTAGGAACGTAAAAAAGGTGCAAGAGTGTATGTGTATGTGTGGAGATGTCTACATTTCTTCGTGCTCGAGGGGCATCAGAACCTCGAGCTGTCGAAGAATTCGTTGGTACAAGAACAGCATGCAGCCGCTCTGAATAAATGTCCATACACCGCGCGGTCCGACGCCGCGGAACCAACCTGCCACACCCTCGGTGCGGTAGATGACTCGCAGGCCGGTGAAGACGGACGAGGTCTCCAGGGCGATGGCGCCGGGTCGCGGTCGGTGAGTGTTTGGAGAAGATGTCGAGATGTGTCGGACCTGGGAAGAAGCGTGGTGATCCTTGGAGGCCCGGGCCTCGGCTGGAGTGTTGACCTGGGTCTGAAGCCGTGTCTTGACGACATCGAGGGGGCAAGTGATGACACCGGCAAGGCCACCAGCCGCAGCGCCAGTGAGGAGCTCGAGAGAGACGCCAATGTCACGGCTCTGCTTGTACTTGCGGGCCCATGTCGTGAACTGCTCCCAGAACATGAACTGGAGGGCCGAGAAGGGCAGATCACGGTAGAGGGTGGCCTTGTAGCCGTAAAAGAGAGCAGGAACACCCTCAGTACGGACAATGGTGCGGGCAGCGTCGAGGGTACCTCGGTAGTTGTATCCCGATATGAAATGGGGGTTGTTGTAACGGCCCTGGAGCTGAAGTCGGGTTTTTAAAACCTCGGATGGGACGTAGACGATGGAGGCGGCTAAATCTCCAAGGAAGCCTGCCGAGATTTGTTAGCGCTCTACCGGAGCAATTGACTCTTGCAGAAGCTGTTATACCTGCTGATAGATAGGACAGATGCTGCTGCACGCCATGATCTATGAGGAATCGCTTGCTCCATTCATATGTGCCAAAGAACATTACGGTGCCGGGGAATGAACCTCCGAGCGCAGGTATCCAGCCGCCGTACAGACCCCGCCGGATACCCTCTTGCCTCCATATGGTGTAGTAGGACTGTCCCAGCGACGTGTATTTCGACGGAACGTGAGGGTCGCCCTGCTGTCTTGTCTTTACGGTATCGAGAGAGTGCATCAACAAATCGCCGGTAGATCCTCCGATGCCACCCGCAATCATGGCCTGGCATTGCGGTCCCGTGTTAGCGCAGCTCGAAATCGGACGGTTCGGAAACGATTGGCGCTGTGTAAGACACGTCCTTGGTGAAAACGTACATGGATATATGGCGGTCGGCCCTCAGCCTCGACATCTTGCTGGTTGGTCATGTTCTGTTGAGTTGCGAGCCCGGCACTACTGCTATCCGAGCGACGGCCCGTCCAACCGGCATGGCGATGCTCCGGGGAGGGCGCAAAGTCGCTCGCGGACGTCGTCGATCCGTCGGTCGTCGTGGCGGCTGTCGTCGTCGAGGAGGGGGCGAAGACGAGGTCAGAGTCCTGTTGGAGACCTAAGGGCATGTCCGGGGAAGAAATCGGAGGGTTGAGGACTGGGGTGGGCTCGCAACTCGGCGCAGCGCAGGGTCACGGCCAAAGACGGAGCAGCCCAGAATAAAAGAGAGAGGACCCCAGGAAGGAGTGGAGGAATCGCTCTGTTGCGGGTGCTGGCAAAGGAGAGAGGGCCGGGCGTCGCAGAGTGCGCAGAGGAGGAGATAAGAGTCGGCGATGTCGCGTGGATTTGTCGAGAATTTTGTTGGTTTAGATCCAATCTCGAATTGCGGCTGCTCTGCCGGTCCCCGACAGCTGGGCATTGGCCGTAGCGGGCTTTGTTCAGTGGCGTCTGCTGGGGGTTGATTGGACCACGCTTTCATGGGCAGCCGGAAATCCAGCGCATCCGTTGACGTAGGGTCTCGGGCTGTGAAATTCTTTGCGCCGCCCGGGGTGCGCTGGGTTTCCGGCTGCCCATGAGTGGCGTGCCTGTGGCGGACAGAAAACACTGAAATTCTGGTGACAGAACTGCGCTCTATGTAAGAGTTGATGAGATGATAAGATGATGGTGACTACTCATAAGTAATGGCTTCATCATATGTATATGAATATTTCAATTTTATTAACTCATGAACCTGAATGCGGGCATATAAGTGAGAACCACAAGTTCCTCTGCTTAATAGTGAGCTCTTCTTTTATTCCACCAGTGGACATGGCAGCCCACTTCAGATTTAGACACAAAGAACATGGATCTTAATACAGTCCAGGACTTGCAAGATAGTACGACTTCAATCCATATCATATTCAAATCAATGATAATATCCCATCATCTCACCAATCTACAAGTAGAAACTCCTGTACTGGCCAAGAAACAAAAGTCACCAGTTTCAAGCTCGGATTGGCGTTCAGCCGGCGTTTACCCCGCCACACCCCACCATCATCACTGCCTGTAAAATGTCAAAATTATGACTCTTCCCTTAACAACCACACCTGCAGCACGATTTACGGCCTAGCATCGAGATAATCGACCATCCACGCGTCGATACCATCGCAAACCGTCCGAGAATCACATCAGGTTTTTTCGACATTTTTTTCGACCCCCGACTCGCGTGCGTGCGACGCCGCCAGAGTTCGAAAACCCCACCTCACTTCGAGAACCCGACCCTACCTAAACTTGATCCCTCGACAACACCGCCAAGATGTCGTTAACAAACTGCCGTTTTTACGAGGAGAAGTATCCGGAGATTGACAGCTTTGTCATGGTCAATGTCAAGCAGGTCAGTACCAGCCTGGTCTGTCCGGAAGCCGCCCTCTGACCGACCACAGATCGCCGAGATGGGTGCCTATGTTAAGCTCCTGGAGTACGACAACATCGATGGCATGATCTTGCTCTCCGAGCTTTCGCGAAGACGTATCCGAAGTATTCAGAAGCTCATTCGAGTCGGCCGCAATGAGGTCGTCGTGGTGCTCCGTGTGGACAAGGAGAAGGGTACGCAGCATAGCCAGGCGTGGCGATTCCGATACCGAGATTGACGTTGGCGCAGGATATATCGATCTGTCGAAGCGACGAGTCTCCCCCGAGGATATCGGCAAGTGCGAGGAGCGATACAACAAGGGCAAGATGGTCCACTCCATCATGCGACACGTTGCTGAGAAGACCCATACCCCGATCGAGACACTCTATGAGAGCATAGCCTGGCCTCTGAACAAGAAGTACGGTCACGCCATCGACGCTTTCAAGCTCTCTATCACGTTAGTCTATGTGTTCTTGAATGATGGGCGCAGATGCTAATTATGAGCAGCAACCCCGAGGTGTGGAACGATATCACCTTCCCCAGCGAGGCCGTCACCGAGGAGCTCAAGACCTACATCACCAAGCGACTCACCCCTCAGCCCACCAAGGTCCGAGCCGATATCGAGGTCACCTGCTTCGGCTACGAGGGTATCGATGCCGTCAAGACTGCCCTGCGCACCGCTGAGGCCAACAACACCGAGGAGACCCAGGTCAAGGTCAAGCTGGTTTCTCCCCCTCTCTACGTCCTGACCAGCACATGCTTGGACAAGGCCGTTGGTATCACACGCCTGGAGGAGGCCATCGTCGACATCCGAAAGAGCATTGAGGGATCTGGCGGTAACTTGGTGGTCAAGATGGAGCCCAAGGCTGTCACCGAGAGCGATGATGCCGAGCTCCAAGCACTGATGGAGAAGCGCGAGCGTGAGAATGCTGAGGTCAGCGGAGACGAGAGCATGAGCGACAGCGACGACAACATCCCTGAGACCATTTAGGTCATGGCCAGACGAAGCCTCTCCGGGGCGGGCTGAGCCGGCAGGACAGCCAAGGCCGCCCCAGGGTGAACCCCACGACGGGGTCGTCGGACGAGGGGAAAACGGTGTAATTAGAGGTGGCCTGGGAAGCTGAAAGAAAGCATGTGCCTGGGCTGCAGAAGCATCACAAAAAGTTCCGACTTTCATGTAGTTATTCCGAGAGTGGTGGGAAGTAGGCGTCTGAAACGGCGTTGTCAACGAGCAGTTCAATGGTAACCAAGACCCCGGGGTGACATGGTTAGCTAGGATTGCCAACAGTGCTTGGTTTATAGTTGAAAATGAAAGACATGACCCCGTAAAGTGAAGGCGTCCATCTGAAGGTGACGTTGGTTGTGAGGATTCAGGAGGCTCTCGTCTGGAGTGAGGTGCGTTGATTGCGGTTGGCGCTAGCCGAGAAGGGCTTAGACGCCCAGGCCTGGGAATTTCTATACTTGCAACCTCAACTCGACCCATGACATTGAATTTCTAAGCCAACACCACGACCGTTTCTTTGTTTCGCAGAGAAATGTCGAGCATCTTCAACTCAAAAACCAGGAGATAAAAGAGGGCGACCTAAATGGCCTGGGCACGGTTCAAAGGCGCAGCGGGCGGGGGAGTCGTCGGGTCAACCACCTGGAAACTGTTCGGCTTCGCAACATGGATCCCCGTCATCGCCATGTTCAACCTACATGTCGCTGAGCTGACCGTCGTGGATGGGGCGTCTATGTACCCGCTCATAAACGACGACAAGGACTCGACGCTGCGGAGAGATGTGATCCTGAACTGGAAGTGGTCGCCGCACGAGGGCATTGAGAGGGGCATGGTTGTGACGCTGCGGTAGGCATGATTTCAAGGAAAATAAAAGGATTTGAGCTGACTTTCCGTTAAAAGGAGTCCGCTTCACCCTGAGGTCATCGCAGTCAAGCGAGTCGTAGCCCTTGAAGGCGACGTGGTCAGGACAAAAGCACCACATCCGTTGCCAACAGTGCGAGTGCCGCAGGGTCATGTCTGGGTGGAGGGTGATGGACCACCTGGATCAAGCCTCGACAGCAACACGTATGGGCCTGTGTCGAAGCAGCTCCTCACAGGGAGGGTCACGCATATTGTCTTTCCGTTCCGCAAGTTTGGGCCAATTCGATGGTGGGAGCATGAGCGGCCGCTTGAGTAAGATGGACTCTCAAGATCATGTGGTATATGAACGGTGTAAGATATGGCAAACTTATAGAAGTGT
The DNA here is from genome assembly GCA_027569015.1 of Ascodesmis sphaerospora. Taxonomy (NCBI): domain Eukaryota; kingdom Fungi; phylum Ascomycota; class Pezizomycetes; order Pezizales; family Ascodesmidaceae; genus Ascodesmis; species Ascodesmis sphaerospora. The sequence continues at coordinate 638,171 of JAPPUR010000003.1, forward strand.
ACAATGTAAAATTACCATGAACCTCCTAAACGAAAATATTCCATTTAATTCGTCTCATCATGAAACCCCATTCATGGTGTTTCTCATCTCTCGTTCCGCATCAAGTTCATGTGGTGTGGCCCCTGCAGGTACCATCAACCAGCGGCCCGAAGTCCACCCGAGCTTCAAAACAGTCCAGGCACTCTCCAAGCTCCAAACCCCATCATCCAGTGTGTCGTCAAGAGCGCAAACAAACATGGCTCCCGGTAAGTTTTACGCGCCTGCATCGCAAGATTAGCCCAAGGCATGTCTAACAAAGCTCTAGCGACCCAGTACGAACTCTCCCCGGCCCCAGGCGACGCCGTGTCGTCGATCGCCTTCGCGCCGTCCTCTGGGACTAAGCTCCTTGTCTCGTCGTGGGACAAGAAGGTCTACTGTTATGATATCGCGGGCGGAGCGGGAGAGGCGACCCTCGTCAACACGTACGAGCACCGAGCGCCTGTCCTGGATGTCTGTTTCGGCGCTAGCGACAATGAAGCCTTTACTGCTGGCATGGACTGGGTTGTAAACAGGTTGGTGGATTGCGACTGGGCGCGCATCGAGATGCAGAGCTGATTGGAGTGGACAGGATCAACTTGGAGACTGGCGAAAAGACTGAGCTGAGCAAGCATGCTGCGCCAGTCCGCTGTGTAGCATACAGCCCGACGCATTGTAAGTAACATTCCCGCCTCAGCTCGACTCAAGCTAACTTGCGATCAGCCATTCTCGTCTCCGCGTCATGGGATTGCAGTCTCAACCTTCACAACCTTGCCGACCCCTCGAGCGCCCCCATTCGAGTCTCCCTCCCCGGAAAGCCCCATGCGCTGGCAGCCAGCCCGACCAAGGTTGTCGTTGCGATGGCTGGCCGAGTAATCAACATTTACGACCTCAAGGCCATCGCCGACCTGTTCGTGACCGGGTCGACAGATCTTCAGCCATGGCAGCAGCGGGAATCTTCACTTCGGTATCTTACGCGGGCGGTATCTTGCATGCCCAATGACGCCGGATACGCTACTAGTAGTATCGAGGGCCGAGTTGCGGTCGAGTGGTTCGAGGACACTGCTGAGTCGCAGGCGCGCAAGTACGCTTTCAAGTGCCATAGACAGGCAGCGCCCGACGGAGACGGCGATATCGTGTATCCCGTCAACGCGCTGGCTTTCCACCCGGTTCACGGAACCTTTGCCTCTGGCGGCGGTGACGGAACTGCCGCGCTGTGGGACGCCGAGGCCAAGCGTCGACTAAAACAGTACCAAAAGTTCCCCAACAGCGTTGCTGCCCTCGCTTTCTCGAGCGACGGCAAGTATCTCGCTGTTGGCGTGTGCCCAGGCTTCGAGACTGGCCAGGAGGATTACAACGGAGCGGGTCAGACAGCGGTTCTGATTCGTGAGCTTGGAGAGAATGAGGCCAAGGGCAAGGGAGCTAAATAGAAGGACAATTTCAAATGGAGGGCGATCTCATATGAAAAGGCGTTGGGGCGAGTACAGAGCTTCGTTTGCTTGTAATTGAAGGTAGTCGTAAACCTAGGGGGTGTGCCATTTAGATACCCTGTACGGACTGGCATTACACTTGTGAGTATTTGGATGCCTTTCTTATTTGCTCGTGATAAGTACAGGAACTAATCAGATTTGATACAGATTCATCCTGTTCCGAGTGATGGGCTCCTGCTCAGCTGATTCTCTTCTCTCTCAGGCACTGTGTGATCTAGATCTAGCGATGTCGTCTCCAAGTCTCCGATTTCCTGCACTCGCGAATTCATTGGCTGAGGGTATCCGAGCGATGTGTCGTTCGCATCAAAGCCATCGCGACACTGAAACTCGGGGCTACTGGGCGGTGGAAGGTATGAAGAATCGGGGCTTGGGACCTTGTAGTCTCGGATACGGATACCTCTGTGGATCGTGTACCTCCCCTTCTTTTCGACGATACGAGGGGCTCCACGGGGTAGAGGCTTCAACTTCGATTCATGGGAAGATCCTGGAGGGTCTGTTTGTTGTCTGCCGGGGCAAGTGCTCTGCGTGACTTCGTTCAGGTAGTCTGCCACATGTTAGATCTAGGGCCCAGGAAGCATACGTATGGATCTCATACTAGTTATACCCTCGGACGTCGTTGACTCGTCTTCCTCACTGGAAAGGATTGGCTCCACCCTCTTTCTCTTCGTCCGTCGGTGTTTGCTCGTGGCTACTCGCCCTTCCACATCCAAATTCTCCCCTTCCTCTATTCGTGCCACAGCTTCCAACGTAATAGAGTCGCTAGGAGGCGGGGTCTCTGGAATACTACGTGAGGAATGGGTCAGCGTATTGCTCGTAGCGCCTCGGTCGAACGTACCATTGAATGGAAGCAAACTCATCTTGAGTCGATTTCCCGGCGTCGACTTCGCCGAGCTCGTCGTCCTCATCCAACTCTTGCACGCAAGGGCTGGGGACAATACTCGGCATCGACTCGCCCTGCTCATAGTCTAGGTGGAAGGCTCTTTTCGACGTCTCTAGAACACAACAGTTCTGCTCGTTCGCTTCCGACAACGTTTCCTCATCCATAGTGGCCGACAGTATATCAACAAGACGAAGTGCACCAACTTGGAAGAGCAATTGGTGTTGAAGAAGTGAAGAAAAAATATCGGCGAGTGGTAAAGGCCTGGTTTTGAGATTCCTGGGTGAGTCGGCAAGAGCGGTCCAATCTTGCTTGATGGAAGGGGCCTCTATCCCGCGCTTTCCTCCCCAGACATTCGACAATAACTTCGGAGTAATCCCACCAGGACTTCATGGTCAAATTATTGAGACTGATCATGAGATAATTAATTCTCAATATTTGTATTAAAAAGCAGCTGAGAGCTACTTCTCAAAAGAACTCATGGCGAGTGAGATGGGATTTTCTGTCGTCCTCCGTCATCCTCCACCGACCTCCACCGTCCATCCTTCTCCACCGAGCTCCTGTTCACGGGCATGTTGCGGCCTCATTCTTTTGTGCTGTGCTTGGCCTTTACCAAACATGCCTCGCCCAAACACCACTCCTTTCTCGCCATGCTGGCAGCATTGATCGGGACGGTACCCATCTCCAAAAAGGTGCCTTGAGACGGGCACTCTACTCCCCTCGCTTGGCTGGAGAGATAGGCTAAATACCGATTAGTAGGGAATTCCATTGATCCAATGTCTGAGAACTCTCACCTTAGGGTTAGGGACGTTGTCGAACGTGCCACCCATCTTGAGCAGCCAAACGTCTTGACCTCCAATCTCTTGTCCAGAACGGTGAAGGAAGTTGTGGGGAAAGCCCGGATCGAATTCGACGGCACTGTCGATCTCGTTGATGTCCTCTTCGGTGAGTTCGAGTGTGAGAGCCTCAATGTTGCCCCTGAGATGCTCAACCTTTCGGCCACCCACGATTGGGAAGACGTAGGGTGTCTTGTGCATCACATATGCAAGGGCAACGCTGGTGATGAGCGAATTCTTACGGTCAGCGATCGATTCCAGCACCTGACTGGTCTTGATCTCTCCTTGACTCGCCTCCACCTTTCGCCCTTCCTGGGCCTTGCGTTGTTCCTCGGTCTTGAACTTGCCGCCACCGAGGGCACCCCAAGGGGCGATTCCCATTCCTTCGGCTCTGCACATGGGGATGATTTCTCGCTCAAAATCACGAGAAGCCGCGGACCAGCGACCCTGGTACACTGAGAACTGGCGTAGGCCGTTGTTGCGAGCGTACTCATTCGCCTTGCTGTAAAGGGGTAAGCAGTTGCGCTTTGACGAGGAGTCGTTGACTCACCTCACGACCCAGGCTGGGGTGTCACTGATGCCCAGGTACAAAACCTTGCCAGAAAGGACCAGTTGGTTGAGCGACTGCATCAACTCAGGGATGCTGGTGCTGTAATCCCACCAGTGGACATAGAGCTGTTACATGGTCAACTTGATGCTCACACTCTGCTTGTAAGTGACCTACCAGATCAATGTAGTCGGTTTGAAGGTTCTTCAGACTGTTATTGACTGAAGTGACGAGACTCTTGGTGCCGTTGCCGGTGAAGTTGGCCATGACGTTGGGACCCTTAGGACCAGACCGGAAGTTGGTCGTATACTTGGTAGCGACGACTGGAATAAAGTCAGCAAGCTGTCTGGCGATATGAGCTCATGTGTAACAAACCAATCTCATCGCGGACTCCACGCTTCTTCATCCACTCTCCCACCCATTTCTCGGACTCCTGGAAATGGTAGTTGTTGGCGGTGTCAAGAAAGTTTCCTCCCTTCATGATGTAAGTACCTAGGTCGGCATAGCGTGAGGGGCATGTTGAGTTCATACCTGTTCATAGAAAAAGTCAAGAATCGCCTCGGTGGTCGACTGATCGCATTCTCCCATGAAATCCTTCCTGCAAGAGAGTCAATAGCTGAGGACTTGTACTCGCTGTTTGTAACTTACCAGGCATTGCCAAAGTTCATGGTGCCCAGACAGAGAGGGGAGACTCGCACCGCGGCCGACGGCGACAAGAGTCGATAGTGGCCCAAGGGGCTCTTGGGGGGTGGTGCCATAGGAAGAGCCATGGTGATTGATTTTAACGAAGGTTGAGTTGGAGAGGTGAAAAGACGATCTCGAGGTTTTCGAGGTTTGGGTTCAGTCGAGGTGTCGTCGGTGAATCACTGAGGGCAGGTGCAGTACTTATACCGATAGCACTGGCCGTTTTTGGAGGCAAGGATCGATCGGATGAGACGTGGGATACAACCTGTTTGGTTTGTGATATCGGCATTGGATTCGTTTGCAAACACCCCGCAGTATTTAAACTTCTCAAGGTATCCATGATTTGTCCAGGTCCTATCCGTGATTCCCCTAAACTCCGAAGCCAAGCAAGCAGGGCCAACAACAAGCTGCTCAACGTTATCCCGAGGTTTCGTTTGACACCATCTGCGACCAATAGTGACGCCATGGAAAGGTGGTTTCGCCCCAGTCATGACCAGGTTCCGGATGGCGGGCTGAATATCTCGCCGAACCATCACGCTTTGACTTTGGGAGGAGAGGAAACACATCCACTTGGTTGCACGTTTGTGATTTGCCTATATTGTATCACAAGAATTAAACAGGTAATTTTGAGGCTCTAATTGAGCTCTCCCATGCCTTAGGTTATCATCCTTCGCGGAAATTTTAGTTTGATAGAAGAAGATAAAGAGATCCATTACACCGTCTGATGAGGCTTCGTGAAGGATAGGTACCAACCATCCCCCCCTCTTTGTGGATGAGGTAGACTGGCTGCATCCTATCAACCAACAGCGGGGGCCTTCCGCATGTTTCATTGCAAGGCCACTATCCTCGGTTTCGCATTCCACATTAGGACGTTTTCATGAAGCATCATGGACTGAAGCTGGAGTTAACGGCGTTAAGGCAAGCAGCTTGCAGGTGTCGTTGTCAATCGGCTTAGCTAATGCATGACACATATCACGTGATCGGCCAACGTTGAGCCGTGAGGCTTGCTCAACGGGGTAACACAGCTTCCGTGCCCCCGAGGTCATTCCATTGGTCACGATCTGCCCAGTGCTTCAATGTCGCCCAGAACCGGTACCTGTGGATCACACCACGAGAATAATCTTGAGCGACATCCGACGAGACGAATTGCCCTTCAACGAACGCGCATACGGACCTGTGAAGCCGGAATTAGGCAGTACTGGTCCGACTCAAGATGACGACCGCCTAATATGGCGTCTCCCAACCCCGCCCCCTCCAGGGCTGCCATCAACGCTCTCCGCGGCGTGCTCCTGACGACGTCCTGCTCAGTCATTATCCTCGCCGAAGAACGACGTCGACGCCTAAATATTGCTCGAGCCGCCATCGATAACGCCAAGAAGCTTCATACAGCCCGGGTACATCACAATTCGGCTGCATTGGCTGAGAGCTACGGCCGACGAGAAGCCTTTCCAGTTGAGATCGCCCATGATTTCAATCCTGTGCCGGCACCCAGAAATTCGGTTCGTCGTCGAAGGCGCCGAATAGACAGCCTGAAGAATGATGTGGAGGAATCGAAGGAGGTCGAGTCAATTGATGGGTTCAAGACGACACTGAACCAGGATGGCAATACGGCCCAAGCGCGTCAAACCAGATGGGACGAGTGGGATGTGTCTCGGAAAGAATCCTCCAGGATATCGGATACCAGCTCTTTTACCCGAATTCCTCCCCTCTTGAAGATTTCTGCCGAAGATAGTCTTTCAAGCACTAAGCTACCACATTCGGGATGGAAACCAAGGACACCAAACACCCGCCAAACCCAGGAACTAAATAGTCTGGACACCGTTCATCAGCATGTATCATCCGAGCCAGCCAATGTGAAACCGCCATCACGGAGCCAAGATGCAAGCGCTAAAGGAACTACACAGAAGCTCCCCAGGAAAACCTCGGATGGTCCGTTCGGAAATTTGGATGCTCTCCTCGCCAAATTGGAGTCTCCACCATCCGCCCGCAGTCAGGTTGTTGAGCAGCAGGAGAAATGTGCCAGAATATTGCAAGAGCTGATAAAATCTGGGGTTGAGGAACCTCAGGCCGTCTTCTCGAGGGGCATTCGTCTACTTCAGTCCACGACAAGTTCCAAGGAGTATAGCAATGTGCCCCTTATCTTGGATACGATTAGTCCTGTTTGCAAAGATCTTTACCTCCTCGCAGTCCCATTCATGGACCGCCTTCTACAGACTGGCGACAAGGAAGGTGTTCGGCACCTCGTCAAGGAGTTTTCTCGACTTCAAGATCAAAGATTAGAGGGGGCTTCGTACAAATATCGGAATGAGTGGGTTACCGGTTTCCTCACTCATTACTGGAAGACGACCAAGGACTTTAGCAGAGTCAAGGAGATCTACGGCACACTGCAAGAGTGCGGTATGTCTACTTTCACGGCCACCAGGCAGTACGCCATCAGACGCAGACTCACTCTTATTGCCCTGGATGCCGGAGATGATACGACAGCTGCCGAAGGACTGGCTCGCCTCCGAGAGTTGAAACCCAAGCAGGCCGAAGCCGATGTCAAGCTTCGAGGTCGATTCGTTGTACGAGATGCTGAATTGGGTCTATGGGACATAGTTTGGACTCAACTGGATACTTTTTTCAACAAGGACAAGCCCTCGGCTGCGTTTCAGAACGTCCTCTCTTGGTTGACCAGAATCTATTGCCAAGACCACTCACCAACAGAGATCGATATCTTTGTGCGGGATCTTATCTCAGTTCATCGGATGGCTTTGAGTAAGACTCTTGCCTTTGCAGTTCTTGACAGGCACGGACGGAATCGCGATCTCAAGGCGTTGGTCGCTTGGCTTGAGTTTTGCCAGGATGGTGGGCTAGAGATGGATCAAATCTTCTTTAACGAGGTTGCCGACAAAAGCTGCAAATATTGGAACCTGGCTCGGGTGGACTTGCTACACATGTTGAAGGACCTACAAACCTCTAGGCCTTGGCTGCACGACCCCCTTCTAGCCAGGTACAAGGCCAACGGCGCCCTGCACGACTTGCACATGCCCTTGCCTGGTGAACAGGGAGATGGCTATGCCATTGTATCGACATTATCCGACTGTGGAGGTGACTCGATCCCGATCTTCGAACGGACAGTGTTCAAATACATGAACACGCTGGCACTGCAGGAAGAATGGGGCCGTGTCTACAACACGTATCAAGAGGCTGTCGGCAAGGGTCTGGGGTGTTCAGCACGCTGTCTTCGACTGGCGGTAGTTGCTAACATCCATCTGGAAGGACCTCATTCTCGCACAGCATCTGAGCTGATCAGCAAGGCGCACGAAGAGAAGCATGACATTAGCGGAGCTTTGGTACCAATGCTGATCTCACGACTTGAGTGCGGTGATGACGTGGGCAACCTGCTTCAAGAGACTCTGGCCAAAGGGCAACGCGTTCACGACAGTGTGTACAACAAGGCTGTACGGGTCCTGATGCAAAAGGGCAGGCAGGACACTGCGATAAAAGTATGCGAGATTGCGGCGGAAACGAACGGCATGGGCGAATTGGCATACAACAAGTTCAACTTTTCCAGTCTTGTCTATGCCTACACAGGCCAGAGGCGGTACGAGGACCTCCGATCACTGGTTACTTCCTTCACATCAAAGTCGGACTGGTGGAAGGCCAGCAAGGAATGCAAAGAGTCAATCAAGCTGGCAATTAAGACGATAGCCGGAAGGAAGGCGAGGGATGGCGCTGCCAACACAGAGCGCGAGGAGGCCTTGCTTTGCCTTGACGATGCGCTGCAACACATCAAGTCATTACGGGCAACAAATCGACAAGAGAGGGAGACATTAAAGAAGGAGGTTGTGAACGTATTTGGGATGGCCGAGCAACCACCAGCGTTTGACGGGGGGTTCTTCCCAGATGCCCAAGTGGAACGCCAAACGCCCAAGAGCAAGAGGAGCATCGTTCGGGATGCAACGACTTCACGAGAGACAACAATACAGCCTAAAGAAACAAGGCAGGAAGATGACGAACTGGCTAGGAGCAATGGAGCCACAGACACTCGAACGGAACAGCGGTCGAGGCCAAGAAGAGAGAGGACGCCATCACCTGAGATGAGCGAGCAGGAAAAGGCATATTTGGAGAGACAAAGCATGGCTGGAGCATGGTTTTGAAAAGACATTTAGAGCTCGTGCTATCATGGCGCATGCCACCAGAGGGCGTTTTCCTGGGTATCTACGTTGACGAGCCCAGATTTTTCTCATGGTCTGAGACTACTTTATTACAAGTGTAACTACTACATACTACCATTTGTATAAAAGCGAAATGAAATGAAATGAAGTAAAAGAGTTGCTGTTAGTCTGTCTCGTGTGAATATCATGGATGAGTGGGTGGGTGGATGAGATGAGACCAACGATGAGGCTAAAGTGGTCTTGTGCTCTCAATTCTTGGACTAGGAAATGTCGAGCAGAGTGGGATTTCACATGTGAATCCTTCGTGAGCGGATCGACCCCAACAAACGCCGTTGAAACCAAAAGAAAGGACCCGACCCTTCGCGTATTCGTGTAGCCATCATGAGCGAGTACGTGAGAGTTGTCATCAGCGCAGCACTGATTGGACACCAAGACGACCAATTCGCAAGCTCTCAAAAGTAGCCCAAAAAACTGGCGGCCTGTTTTACTGGACTGCCCCCGACGACGAAATGATACCGGGACCCGGCAGAAGCAAAATTTGCCCTGTGCCGTTGAACCACGTACGATTTTCTGGGCTGGTCCAGCTGGTGCATCTCCAACCTCAACTTTCACATGCTTGCCAGCCGGAACCTGGCGGTGTCCTCTCTTCTCATCGAACCATTTGTAGTAGTTGTCGGGGGCTCTTATTGGTTGGTTTATAGGCGGTCAGGGCGGTGGCGCGATTTGTCAAGGACGTGTTGGGGGAAGCACAGCGTCGCGGGGTGACGATGTTACAGGGCCCTTACAGCGCGAATGGCCCCTGGGAGAGAAACGCGAGGCATGATCAAATGGATCAGTCAAGGGTTTTCGTTTTCTTCTTCGAGGTCCCCTGGCCTGAGCTTCCCCCGATCCCTGACGGTGATGGGGCAGAGTCTACGAATCAGTGAAGGCTCATAGGCTAATTGGACTGGCATGAGGAGCAATCATCACAGGCCAGAAGAGGCCCGCCATCAATCCCACGGAGTTCTGGCAGTCAGAGGATCCCTATAAACGGCGTATGCCCGGCCAATTGCGGGTGGAAAAGAGAGGGGGGAGAGAGTCCCGTTGTCGCTGATGTCTTTGATCCTCTTGCACGTTTTAAAACGGCTCAATTGCCCATATTCCTGCATCAATTGATGTGATCCGATTGTGCATCCCCCGTTTCAAAGAGAGCGTCATTGATCCGGAACGGTACTGCCCGACCCATTGAACTTATCTCAATTACTTACTTCGGAGATACCTCTTGGGGCCAATTTCAAAAAAGGCACCGACTCTTTTTTTACCTTTAACCTTACCCTCTTCCTCTTTTATTTACGCCTCATTTCTCTTCCTCGTCGGATACTCTTTTACCTCTCTCTCGCTTGTAATCCTCTTACGACCTTTCTCCTAATTTCGGGGCGATCCGAAAACCCATCCAATTTCTCGCCTCCCCTCCTAACCCCCCGATTCGCGATTGATAAAAAGGGACCCCCCCACCGCCCAATCGAACAGTCTCCTTGAACAAAGGACTCGAATATCCTTCCACCTCGAAATCATGGCTGCGATACTTACAACCGCCGAGTCGCAGACTCGCCGTCGCGAGCAATACCATGAAGCCGATGTCGTCGTCGTCGGCGCCGGTGTCTTTGGCTGCACCATCGCCTACGCTCTCGCGAACCAGGGCCGCTCCGTCCTCCTCCTCGAGCGCTGGCTCAAGGAGCCCGACCGCATCGTCGGCGAGCTGCTCCAGCCCGGCGGTGTCGAGTCTCTCGACAAGATTGGTCTAAAGCACTGCATCGACGGCATCGACGCCATGCCCTGCTACGGCTACACGGTCTTTTACCACGGCGAAAAGGTCCTCATCCCCTATCCCGGCCTCGACGAGAAGAACAATGTCACACATGCTTGGGGCGGCCACAACGAGACCGGCAAGAAGCCCGCCGGATGCAGTTTCCACCACGGTCGCTTCATCACCAACTTGCGCAACTCGTGTATAAACCACGAGAACATTACTGTTGTCGAGACCGAGGTCGTCAAGACCCTGCGCGGCGAGCAGTCTGAGCAGATCCTCGGCGTCGAGAGCCGTACCACAAACAAGGAGACGGGCGTCAAGGAGCCCGACTATTACTTTGGTCAGTTGACCATCATCGCCGACGGCTACGACTCCAAGTGGCGCAAGGAGATTCTCAAGTCGAAGCCAAAGGTCTGCTCCAAGTTTTACGCTCTCGAGCTTATCGACTGCGACCTCCCTGAGCCCGGACACGGCCATGTCATTATCGGAAATGCCTTCCCTGTCCTCCTCTACCAGATTGGCACACACGAGACTCGCGCCCTCATCGACGTGCCCCAAGGAATCCCCGAGGCCTCGCCTGAGAATGGCGGCGTGCGTGGATACATCCGCAACTTTGTCCTCCCTGCTCTGCCCCCCTCAGTCCGACCCTCCGTTGAGAAGGCCCTCGAGGATGGCAAGATCCCCCGCAGCATGCCCAACAGCTGGCTCCCTCCTACGAAACAGCGCTCCAACGGCGCAATCCTCCTCGGCGATGCCATGAACATGCGACACCCTCTCACTGGCGGTGGCATGAGCGTTGCCTTCAACGATGTGGTTCTCCTGGCTGAGCTGCTGCACCCTGATCGCGTGTCCAACCTGGACGACCCCAAGGCCATCAACAAAGCTCTCGAAGAGCTCTACTGGAGGCGCAAGCCCCTGACTGGCATCATCAACGTCCTCGCCCAGGCCCTCTACTCCCTCTTCGCCGCCAATGACCGCCAGCTGCGCGCCCTCCAATATGGCTGCTTCAGCTACTTCAAGCGCGGCACAACTGACGGTCCCGTGGCCCTCCTCGGCGGCATCCTCCAGCGCCCCCTTGTCCTCGCCTACCACTTCTTCTCCGTTGCCTTCCTCGCCATCTGGCTCAACGCCTGCTCCGTCGTCGGCTGCGGCGTGTTTGGAATCCTCAAGGCTCCTCTGGCCATCATCGACGCCGTCCTCATCCTCTGGAAGGCGTGCATCGTCTTCGTCCCCATCATGTACCGGGAAACCTTTCAGTAAAGCTCGGCTATAGACTTGTGTGTCTGGCATGTTTGACAGAAAGCTGCTGCATGAAAAGGGAGAAACTAAAAAAGAGGGAGCATATGTTGCGAGTTGCGGCGTTTGAGGAGCATTGCTGGGTTTTGTTTACCATGGAAGTTGAATTTGGGTTTCCCCTAGATACCTACCTACCTACCTATCTACCTTGGGCCAGGGCCTCTGTACATATGATCCCCCCGCCTTGCACGGTTATGAGACATTTGAGCATCTGAGATGTTTGTTCAGCGTGGGTGTGGCTTTCTGTTTAGATATATACTTCTCTTCAGATTTGGCTGTGGCTCAAGTCTGAGAGGCTGGGGCTAGATTTATAAGTAATCTTAATACAGCAGCGTCTTATCTGTTTCACTCATGGGTCCTTGATGATGCTGTCCTCGCTCATGAGGGTTACTTGTTCTAAACAAGGCCTTTTATTTCTATATACGGTTCATGTGGCCATTTTGAACACATTCATCATTACGTCCATCTACTTGCCCATGTCCCCATCATGTCAACCTCCTTCGGTACACACCGAACATCCAGCTTGCTCTCAGTACTGCAAGACCGATAGCCATCTTGATGCTGTCCTGGATGACGTTGAGCTTGCTTCCACCGACCTCGTGCCACTCAATGGGCACCTCGGCAACCTTGATGCCTGGGCTGGTGCCGATAACACTACCATCACTACCAAGGACCGGGGTGGCGGGAGCCGACTCGGCGAGCATGAGCATCTCAATGTCGAAAATCCAGCCCTCGGTGTGCATGTATGGGATGATGTGGGGGAGGGAGGCGCGCGAGAACAGCTTGAAGCCACATTGAGTATCGCGAATGCGTGATGTTGCTGGGGGCGTAAGGATCATGAGGACGAGATGGAAGGATCGCATGAGGAAGTTTCGCAAGGCCGAGCGCTAGATAGTGTTAGATCTGCTCTTGATGAAGTAGAATTCGCATTTACCTTGACAACAGCCTCACTACCGACCAGATGGGCGCGGCTACCGATAGCTACACCACGATGCGATCCGTCAACGACCTCTTCACATCCTTCAATGAGTTTTCCAACATCGCTGAAGCGCGATGCACCATCCGCATCAGCGAAGAGTACGTATTCACCCCTGACATGTCGGAATCCGTGTGTGGTAGCTCCGCCCTTGCCTCTGTTCTTCTCCAACGAGATGACTCTTAGGATGCCATGGAGGTCATTGTCCTTGGCGAATTGGAGCACGACATCCACCGTCTTGTCGCTGCTACCATCATCGACTACCAAGATCTCATAGCCTCCGAGATCTTCCTTGGGGGCGTTGCGCATGTGTCGCTTGGTCGTCGGGCTAATGACGTCTGCCTTGGCATGCGCAGTACGGCCAAAGTGCTTGTCAAGATAGGCGACGGCTTCTTCGAGGGTCGGAGTTACGCGGGCCTCCTCATTGTATGCCGGGAAGACAACACTGAGGCGCACATCGGCGGGTTCGATGCTACCGGCATCCGGGGTTGGGAAAGCCTCGGCGGGTTGGATGTGCTGCTCGCTGGCCTGGCGCTCAGCGAGCCAGCGGTCGTACCAGCAGGGTAGAGGTAGAGGGTGTGTACGGCCGGTCTCGGGATGGCTGGTGATATATCTCTTTTCCGACGCGACGACTGAGCGAGGCTTTGGCGCGACGAGGTGAAGGAGAGCGAAGAGCTGCAAGAGGTCAGCTTAGCAGGTTCCAATGCGCGGGGCGCGGGGCAGTAGCATACAGCAAGGAGGGCGAGCGCAATGAGCGCAATCAAGAGGACGATGAGAACATGGACAGGCGTAGCTTCAATCCAAGCCCATAAAGGCCGTAGGAACTTGGCAGGCAGCTCGAGAGGTGTTGCGACAGCCATAGTTGGAAAGAAGAGGTAAGCAACTCTGCAGAAGCAGAATGCGGAGGGGGGAAATGAATGTTGTAAATTCAAGGCAGGCGCATTAGAAGTACAAAGCCGAGAGGTTGAAAAAGTTAAAGGGAAAAGGTAAGGAGAGAAATGCGCCCAGTTTCGGCAAAATAATGCAAAAGTGTAAAGAAATGAAGCTCGCGATACGATACGAGGTTGCGCGTAACCCCAAAGTTGCTTCTGCTTGTTCCTGAGGCCACGAAAGCTGGATCTCGAGATGGGAAGGTCCCTGTCGATTACGTAGATGGTCAGGGACGGGGGCCAGTCAGAGAGCGGATAGAGACATTCGTTTTGGGGGGTCGTTATTTTAGGGGTCTTTACCTGCAGGTTAGGCGCATTGATTTTTAATCTTTAATCCACCATGGTTGTTTATGCAAGTATCAACTCTTGAATTCAACATCAACACCATACAACTATCTTCATCATTGTGTTCTTGCTTCAATGTCGAGCAATTGTAAATATTTCAGGTGGTCAACACTCACAATCCACTGAACTGCCGCTAACGCCCTTCAATTGAAGCTTGCACTGCAAGGTCACTATGATGAATGCATCCATTGAAGAGAATTATTGTTTATTTCATTCCGCGCCAGGCAGAGCCATTCAAGACGCTTGCTTGCTAATACAACTGACGAAGAAAACAGAACCGTCTAGTTCTAGAAAAGTCTAAGTATTACATGACAGGCAAGAAGAAGAATGAGGCCATTCTATGTTGGCCCTAGTCCCGAGTCGTTCAAGATTCCAGCGGCCCGTCTGGTGTGGCGTCTATTTTAGCGACGCTTCGAATTCCAGCCGAGACGCTTCAAGCGACTTTGTTTCGGTTGGTCCGGCTTTTGAGTCCTGCTCAATACCATCGGTTGTGAGAGCGCGGTCCGGTCGCTGACCGAAGCCGGACGCCCGTGTGCCTTTGCAGGCTGGCATGCTCTTGTTTGTTTACTTCATGAGGCTGCCAAACCCTCCAGGGGCATGAAGCCTCCTATGGAGTGTGCAATCAGATCATGAGCGCCGTCTGGAAGTGCTCGGGGAGCGAGGCCTTGCTGGGAGACACCGAGTAGGCCATGCCGTATGTGGGACCCCGCACAACCTCCTTGCCCTTGAGAGACAGAGGATGAGGGTAAGCTGCCTCAGCAGGCTGGTAGAAGTTGCGTGTAGGGGGAGCAGGGAAGCCGAAGCTCTGGACAGGCGACCGGCTCATGGGGCTGACATCGCCGTCGTGGAAGTCGACCTCGCTAGCTTGGTAGGTGGCAGAAGAAGAGCCGCTGCTGCTGCTGCTGCTGCTGGCAAAGGGGGAAGAGGTCGAAGAGCCTGGAAAGTTCATCTGGATGTGGTGGCTCTCGGCGACGGTCTCTGCCACAGCCTTTGCGGTTCGCTTGCGGTTCTCAGCGCGAACCTTGGAGCGGTCGTTGCGGCGAGATCCCATGGGACCGCTGCTCACCGAGTCGCAAGCAGCGTGTGTGGGAATGTGACGGTAGGCCTGGGTGGGCTTGGGCTTGGGCTGCTCGACCTCCTTGGCCTTGACGGCCTCCTTGTGGTCGCGGGCGCGCTTGATGTGGTTAAGGATAGACATGGTGGTTGTTGGTGGTGGTGAAGGGTTGAGATGCTGTTGGTTTGGAAGTTGTGGTTGTGGCTGCAGTTGTTGCAATTGTTGTCTCAGTTGTAGAGGCTGAAGTCGGTGTTGTTGTTGTTGGTGGTGGTGATTATTGTTGTTGTCTTGTGTTGTGGTCTGGAGAAGAGGTCATCATCTCGAGGGAGAAGACGGATAGATATAAAGCCTTCACAACACAGGGCGATAACCTCGGGCCCTGGCGACGCTAGAGAAAACCGGATGCGTTGGAAGCTGGCGTCAAAGTTGAGCAAGCTTCTCTCAGCATCGAGCGAGCAAGCCGAACAAGCCCAGAAAGTTGGTGGCCCGCAACGGCGTGGAGTGGCCGATCCTGACCCAGGTTCCAGACTGCGCGATGGCCAAGAGCCCTACCACCAGAGGCGGTTAAAGTAGTGCGCCACCGAGAGCACTCGTTTCGTCCCTGATGCCGTCAGCGATGAACAGAATAGGAAACTAGGGGTTCGTGATGAAACGACCAGAGGCTTAGAAGCTGCAAGAGAAGCAAATGGGGACGCATTCTACGTTGAGCGTTGAGCCACAATGTCGCATGTCTGACGCAGGGAGGCGACATGAATCAAGAACAATACGGATCCGCAGCGGGAGAATCATGGAAGCTGAAGGATCCGTTGTTAGACTGCATCTTGGTTCGAAACAGGCGACTCGGTTAGAGAGAGAAACATCGTCAGTCCCGATCGTCCGTGCTGGGTTCATGGCATCTTCCGCGATCAAGATTCTACTCTACCCACGTGCGTAGGAGCAATGGCCTGGATCTCTCCCAGTATCCACTGTATTCCCAGCTACAGGGCCGACGACCTGTCGGACACGGGTCCCAGGACCCAGGTCTCGCCCAGGTTCGTTTCTGGCAGGGGCTCCATCTCGCGTCCCGGGAATCTGGTAGTCATTGTCGCTTGTGGTGGTGGTGGCTGGGGCCGCGACCGATCCACGCTTGCCGTCCCCTGGCCGCAATCCAGCGCCACAAAGACCGAAAGAATAAAAGTCACGAGCTGTGAATAATGGCAGCAGACTCTTGGCCTTCGTCTGATTGTCTCTGCTATTGCCGCCTACGCCGTCGTATTGTCCCCCTTGCGGGTCTTGTTCGCTCAGCTCGTCTGTCTCTGTGGAGAAGATGACTTGATTTGCAGTTTGCTAGCTAACTTACTCATTCATGCTCAGCCGTTGTGACTACTCGCTTGGCCAAGACACCGATGACCTCGTGCTGTACGTGGTTGTGGAGGTAGAATTCTCTACCGTCGTTTCACCATATCTTCCATGACATGGAGCATCCCCCATGTAAGACCACTTACACGTCAGACAAGGGGCTTGACTCTCCATCAAGACGCCTCATCTACGTCAATTGACGCGGGAATACGACACATCCTTTCCTCAACGGTTTCTCTTAATCCAGGGCTGACCTCACGATGAAGCTCACAGGGTCAATCATCCAGGGGCCTCGACGCTCACAGGGCTCGATGCAGTGGCACTAATCTATTCCGGACGCCCGCACCGATCGAGATCGGCCCTGTCATAGGGCAGTTCCCAACTGTTGCGGTCCCTGTGCCTTGGATGGCAAACGCCTTTTACTGTTTCGATACCGTCAGGATGGTTCGTGCGCTGCAGACTTGACTTGGAACCCTGGTGAGGAGCTCATCGCGGGCGGTGGGAGGTTGTCGATTCAGGAACTTTCCGTGTCGTGACAGGTTTGACAGTCCAGGCCCCCCTGGTCGATCTACGCCAAGCATGTCACCCATGTCAAGCCACAAGACGACGTCAAGGGCGGACCTGAAAGGTTTTCATGTTATGCCTTGATAAAAAGAGGGAAACAAAAAGCCAAAACGGCGTGATTCTCATAGACCCTTAAAAGACTCCATAACCGGAAGCATCGGGATGCTGGGCATTGTCTCGTTACGGCTCTGAATCGAAAAGGACACACGAGACTCCCCCACCTCCTGTCAGCTCAATCAGGGACCCCATCGGCGCTAGAATTTTTAGAAGCCCCCCCCGTCTTCCCGGAAGAGTTAGCGAGGCTGCGAGGCCCTTGTCCTTTTGAGATCGTTAAAAACCGGGTCTTGGCCTAGAACTTGGGGGCTCCAAACTCTCGTGGACAGCTGCCATTCCGTATTCAGCAGCAACAGCCGCAGCGGCGGTGAAGAGCTGGAGCCGCGTGTGGCTCGGGGCCCTTGTAAGTGTCCGAGGCCCGTCAAGGTTACCAGCTGGAGACTGCCAGGCAGGTCAAGAAAACAGAGACACTATCACAGCAAAGCTGTCTACTAATCAACAACATGACTCTTATTGAAGGGAATATACATAAATTGGAGAAATTATTACACAAAATATTCTCATGTCTTCAAATATCTTAGAAAACCATTTGCCCATTATCTTAAAATTCTTCACATTTTTACTCTGACTCTTTGATGACGGCAAATTGATACCCGGTGTACGGATACTGGTGTCTTGTTTTGTCCTCCACCAAGGTACCCACGTCAAGAGAGCCCACTGCTGTGCCACGCGAGGCTCGGCAACACTTCAGCTGACATATTCAGCTCTTGATTCGTCGCGATGTCCGTCGGACAGGCCGAGTCATGATCTCTATACCTCTTCAGACTCATTCAAGTAGCCTTGGCTTCCTCCCGGGACGTTGGCGAGCACGCTTGTCACGGGATGGCTCAGTCGTGGTTATAGGTCGCGCCTTGGCTGTTATCCATTGTGCCTGAATCTCACCGCCCTCTTGAAACGATGGAGATGGCTAAGCCGGTTGATTGTGGCGCATATATGTCTGGGCTGTTCCATTCATCTTGTGGGGTAGTTGCTATTGAGGCCACGGGATCATAGCTTAGAGGCGGGATGAAGACGAGGCGAGGACGGAGGCCGCCAATATTCGGGGACATGTTGACTACCGAGACTTCTAACCCTCTATGTCGGCGATATGTCTCATCAACCAAGTGTCTCAGTAGTGCTCACCGATCACGTGTGTCAATGGCGTTAGCAACTACCAGAGTGGTTGTTCGACAGCGCCATGCCGCGGCTAACTCACGATAACTCATAGGTGGTCATCACATGTGTAGATGACTAGTACCAGCCAGTACTCATCGATCTCACCGTAGGAAATAGTGCTTGCTTGTGACTGTTCACCTCACTCATAGGTGAAGCCTCCATACCGAGGCAATGAATCTGCATCATCCCACCTTACTCACTTGGGTTCCACAAGTGTTCGGAACTCTGTCATCCAACAGAGCTCATTACACACAGCTTTGTCAAGCTCAGTCATTGGATTAATAGCAAGGCGATGAAGAGTAAAGAGCTCATTGTCAAGAATGCGGGCTAAATTAGCACGTGCAAGGTAAACCTTCTCCAGGTCATCAACGAGATTGACTCAAAAAATCGCCGACACGTTCCTGCAGGGTAGCGTCATGACCAACTTAATTGCTGAAGCTAACCATCACAAGTCACAGGGGTCAAGAAACGACAGATCATAGGTAGCAAAGATCATCTAATTCTTACAAATATTGCAAGCTAGTTTACCAAAAATAGACTGCAATAACTAAAGAACTATCATAAAGAAAAATAATACCTCATCTATTTATCATCTTTATCTATTGTTACCTACCATTAGAGGAGGATAAACTCATGACTTTGTCCCAACCACGTGCCATCACAGTGCTCGTGAGAGACCCTGAATTGAGGATTGACTTGCATATTCGACGACGCGTTGCTCAAGTTAACACGGAGACCCTGCTGCTGGAAAATGCAGGAATCGCGTGACGTCCATGGGATCGTCAAACAAAGTGCAAGTGGCGGTTCGATGACAATAAACGGACCAGCGGACAGCTGCATGTCCGCCAAACTTGCTGCTTCTGTCACAAGAGCCAATCATCAGTGTTCAACAGAGCCTGTAAACAACAATCATGATTTCGGCCTCGCCCGCGCATTCCCCTTTGGCTAACTCAGCACCTTATCTGCCGCCGCATGATGGCGTAGACTGCATCACCCAAAATAACAGGGCCAGGGGTCATTGGAGAAACTGGAGAAGAATGGAGCAGAAACACGAGCATTGGACGGCATGGGGCCATTCTTTTCTTTTTGGAGCAGATCGAGTGGCTATCAATCAAGGGGTCAAGCCTCACATTGGTTGGGGTGTGGCAAACCACTAGCCACAATCACGTAACCGGCCTCCACTCATCAGAGGCTCATTATCGGCTGCCATTGGATGATAAACCAGGCACCAGCCTCACACCATGTGGCTTCGGTGGCTGCAGAGAGCTTTTCGCGCCCCCATGGAAATGGAAGGGAAGACGAAGGGGAAGGTCCCCCTCCCCTCCAAAAGGAAAAGGCCCCCCAAGGCCCAAACCCAACACCATCTGGCAGCCTGGTCACGCGCATTGCCCACCTCATCCGCAATCCTCGACAGCCTCAAAAGTCCTCACTTTTATCGGAGCCCGATCGCCAAAACCCAACCCGCATCTCCGCTTCGGCCTCCGCCCTGCCGCTCCCGGCAATCTGATACCTGCTGTCGCCGTCGTCGTCGCCTGTTGGTCGCGCTTTCATTTAGTCGCCGGCGTCGCTCTCTCCTTCCCGCCGTTCGTCTCCGTGGCGTGTCGCCAGTCCAGTCATCCAACCTCTCCACTCCCGATCCACCGGCCCTCGCAACCGCCTCGCTCTCAAAACATCCCTCTTGCATGGCGCATTGACGGCTGCCCCTCGCTCAACGCTGAAAAGAATTGATTACCGCGCCCCAGCGCAACGACGCAATCCTCGTTCAGGGCATTCCGCTTCCTGACAAAGCCGACTGTCGCGCCGTGTCTGCGCGCACCGTGAGAAACCGTGGCGGCGCTTACGATCCTGAGCCACAACGAACCCTCGGAGCTGTCCCTGCAACAGCATCTCGAACTTGCCCCGGATCTGGCTGCGTACACGAACCTCACTGCCGAGGGGGAGCCCGATTCTTTGATGATGGCACAGCCCGTGCCTCATCAGCCCACCGATAAGAAGCGCGTCAAGGTCTACGAGCTCCGTAACAATGACTGGTTCGACCGAGGCACCGGCTTCTGCAGCGCGAGTTTCGAGACTGTATGTCGCTGTTTTTTCATCCGCCCTGGCCTTTTTCCTCTCCTTGCGCATGAGATGCGTGGCTAACTGAGGCGATCTCTAGCTCGAAGATGGTCGCAAGGATCCGCGCGTCATCGTTGAATCCGAAGACCAACCCGACCGCCTCCTATTAGAGACCAAGATCCAGAAAGAAGATGGCTTTCAGAAGCAGCAAGGCACGTCTTGATGCTCGATTTGCGCTTGAGACGTCATATGTCTGACTTGAATCGCAGATACCCTCATCGTATGGCAGGAGCCGAGTAATGGCGTCGATATGGCTCTGAGCTTTCAAGAAGCCGAAGGATGCTCCATGATTTGGTTTGTCCCTTGTCTCATTTATTAGGGCCGACCACTGACTCTTCTCAGGCGATTCGTGAGCAGCGTCCAGCAAACCTTTCACAACCTTGCTGGCGCCGGTATGCAGCCCTACTCCTCATCCGAGGAGGATTACTTTGCTGATGCCAAATGTCTAGACGATGGCCTCTCCGACGATCTCGCTATCGATGTCCCGCCTACGATCAACCTACCCACCGCCGAACTCGGAAATCTCGGCGAGATTGAGTCAACCATGCGGATGATGAGTACGACAGCTAACGGTCGTGATGCGCTTGCAAAGGCCATCATGGCCGAGGATTACATTGGCAAACTCATCCCCATGGTTGAGATGGCTGAAGATCTTGAGAGCCTCCAGGACCTGCACCGGCTCTGCAATATCATGAAGACAGTCATCCTCCTCAACGACACTTCGATTATCGAGCATGCTGTATCAGACGAATGCGTGTTGGGTGTCGTCGGCGCCCTCGAGTATGATCCAGACTTCCCCAGTCACAAAGCTAATCATCGTCACTGGCTCGGAAATCAAGGTCGCTACAAGGAAGTGGTGCGGATCGAGGATGAGCAGACCCGTCGGAAGATCCATCAGACATATCGGCTACAGTACCTCAAGGATGTCGTCCTTGCGCGCATACTCGACGACCCTACCTTTTCGGTTCTCAATTCCCTCATCTTTTTCAACCAGGTCGACATTGTCCAACATCTGCAAGCGAATGCAGCGTTCCTCAACGAACTGTTTGGTATCTTTAGCACTGCAAACAACGATCAGAAGAGGAAGAAGGAGGCGGTCCTGTTTATTCAGCAGTGTTGTGCTATAGCAAAGAACATCCAGCCACCGGCCCGCCAGACCTTGTACAACAACTTCATCGCCCACGGCCTTTTGCAGGTCATTCACTTTGGACTGCGACACCATGACGTTGGAGTGAGGGTCGGCGCTACGGATATCCTCATCTCCATCATCGACCACGACCCCCAGATGATCCGCCAGACGCTCTACCGACAAATGCATGAGAATCAGCCACCCCTGACGGACTCACTGATTGATCTTTTATTGGTGGAAGTTGACCTCGGTGTCAAGTCGCAAATATCAGAAGCTCTCAAAGTGCTCCTGGACCCTGGACCTGCGCAAATGCCGAACGCTGAGAGTTTTGCAAAGGCTAATGGCGACTTTGGCGGGAGACCGCGCCCCCAAGGGAGCCTAGACCCTCAGCAAGACATCTTCCTGCACCGATTCTATGAACGATCTGCGCCGAGGCTGTTCAAGCCATTGCTCGACCTAGAGAAACGGACCGACATGAACTTCCCCGTACAACAAGCGTCCATGTTTACGTATCTGATAGAGATTCTGTGTTTCTTTATCCGACAGCATAATCTACGCTGCAAGTTTTTTGTCATGTCGAACAACATTGCTCAGCGAGTTGCTCAACTTCTCAAGTGCCCCGAGAAGTATTTGCGACTGGGTACGCTATATCTACTGTCTATTTCTCAACCTATGCTAATATATAACAGTTGCTATCCGATTCTTCCGCTCTTTGATTGGACTCCAGGACGAGTTCTACATCAAGCAGCTAACGGAAAAGCAAGTGCTGGGACCAATTCTCGATGTGCTTATCGAAACCATGCCCAGGGACAACCTCCTTGGTTCCGCGTCGCTGGAGTTCTTCGAGTTCATTAAGAAGGAGAACGTTAAAGATCTGATCAAGCACCTTGTAGTGAACTACCGGGAGCGACTGCTAGGTTTGAGCTACATGCCCACGTTCCGAGACATCATTCTTCGATATGATCAAACTCAGGGATATACATCAAACATGGATTACTTCCTAGAGGGTGAGGATGAGATAGGCAGGAGACCACAGCCGACGAGATTGATGGAACAAATCAATGTTGAGCAGGAGCAAGAAGAGTACTGGGCAACATCGGACCCCGAAGAAGAGGAGGATTCACAGAACAAGGACCCAGAGAAGGCACCTTCGACCAACGGGTCTACCGCATCGAAACCTCTCGTGGATTACGCATCCGATGAAGAGACAGACGAAAATGTTGATACCCAAGCATCAGAGAGCCAAAGCGACGTGGCATCGGACGCCGTGGGGTCACCAATCGACTCGAGTCTCGGAGTTGTACCGCCGTTGGAACGACTGTCAGAAAAACGCCGACGCGAAGAGGACGAGGACGAAGATGAGCTCGGGAAGCTCTTGCACAACAAGCGGCGCAACAGCAGTGGTTCTGTTGGTAGCGGCTCGGGAGCATCTCACGGCGTCCTCCGCAGACGTAAGAGCTTCAACGCCGGCCCTACCAGTGGCAATGGCCCGAAGAAGATCGCCATCAGCCTTTCCTCGGCTCTAAGGACAGGCAGCGGCCCGGGATCCAACGAGGACTCGTGAAAAATTCATTGTGCCCTTCTTTCGGCGATGGCGTACGGGTATTCGGTCTGTTTTGGTTTACCAGGGAACGGGGGGAACGTGGGCTCGGAGGACTCGTTCCCTCACAAATTACATTTGGCAAGGATGGCTGGTTAAGGGATAGTCTATGCGGAGGAGACTGGCGTTGTGTTTGAATTCTCCTTGTGGCTCCTCGTCACTATACTCTTGGTTTCGTATGATTTGCTATCGTCTCCTGGCGGCTTCTTGCCGAGGCGCGCTGGGAGACTGGCAACTCTTGGTCTGGTCTAATGGGGCTCTCCGTCTGGGCTGAGACTCGGCCTTCTTCTGGGTGATAGAGTCGTCGAGAAGCGGCGGCATGGCATGACATGGCGTGGGAGGGAAACGAAATGGGATTCTTCGGGTGATGAGAGATTGGCAGGATCGCGAAAGGGGAGGAAAGGGGGCTCTAGATGAGCGGCGGTCTGCCAGTTGACGAGCGACCGATGTGAGGAAAGGTGGCTGGCTGTGTATCATAACATATATGACTATGGATGGTCTCTCTGAAATACAAGAGGGTGAGCCGGAGTCTGAAGGACGAGGTCTCTGGTGATGATGGAATGAAAACAAAGACCCGTAGATGAAAACAAACTTTTATCTATGACCTGCCATCCCTATTTAACCATCTACTCTGTACCATCATGCCGTTATCTAGCCCGGGATGATATCCTCATGTATCGTTGACAAAGGAAATGTGTGAGATTTCACACTCTAGACCTTCTTGAACTGCTTCGACCACATCTCATACCCGTCAATCATCATTTTCGTAATGTTGCGTGGCGTTCTCTCCAGCACCGTCACCAAGTCCGACATGGTCAACTCGAGCTTGTTCGTCTCATCATCATCAAACCGTTCCTGCACCAGCATGTACGTTCCATCACAGATGGACTTGATCTCAGCGCCAGAGTAACCTTCTGAACGAGCCGAAAGGTCCGAGATGTCGACATCAGGGGCAAGAGGTAGACCGCGGAGGTGCACGTTGAAAATGGCCTCGCGAGCAGATGCATCAGGGGGTCCTACGTAGAGCACCTGGTCGAAACGGCCGGGACGCATCAGAGCAGGATCCATAGCCTCGGGACGGTTGGTGGCTGCGAGCACAAGCACACCCGAGAGAGCCTCGAAGCCATCCATCTCTGTGAGGAGGGTGGTGAGGATGTTGACGCCGCCTGTGCTGCGAGTTCCTGAGCCGCCAGTACGTGAACCACCGATGGAGTCGATCTCATCAAAGAAGATGATGGAAGGAGAGGCGTTGCGGGCACGTTCAAAGAGAGTGCGAACTGCACGTTCAGTCTCGCCGACATACATGTTTAGGAGCTCAGCACCCTTGATGGCGAAAAAGTTGAAACCAGACTCGGTAGCGGCAGCTTGGGCTGAGAGGGTCTTGGAACAACCTGGAGGACCGTATAGAAGGAGACCCTTTGGTGGAGGACGAAGAGAGCGCTCGGGATGCTAAACAAGCGTTAGTCATGGTATTTCAGGGGCTCGTGGAGATTTCACCTTGGTGTATCTGATCATGCGGTTCAGCGCCTTCTTTAGGATATCTTGGCCACCGACATCTTGCCAGTGAATAGTTGGAGGGTTGAGATTGATATCGCGCATGGCGGTAGGTCGAGTCGCCTGTCTCGCCTGCTCCAGATCCGTCTGCTCGAGGAAATATTCCTGCTCGACCGAGGGATCGGCACCTGATTTTCGAAGTCGACGGGCAGCACCTTGTACGGCGTTTGAAACAAGCTTGTCCAGATCCTGAGGGCTGTAGGCATGAGTTCGTTGGGCCAACTCTAACAGGAGATTCTGCTTCTCCTCGGGTCTGACAGGGGGGTTGAAGAAGTTTAGGATCTCGAGACGCTCAGAGGTTCTAGGAATAGGGAGAGCGACGTTTCCACTGAATCGACGGGTCTTTTGGAGTTTGGCTGGGATGTCTGTGAGATAATCGGTGCAGGTTGCGACTACCACGACCTGAGGCATGGCGGTGCTTGATGATGCAATGGCAGAGAGTTGGTCCAGCTCCTCTGCGATGGTGTCAATCACCGTGTCCCGATTAGACCGATCCTTATTAATCAGGGCCTCAAAGTCATCAATGAGAATCATGCTTGGTTGCTGACTCTGAGCCAACTTGAACGTCTCTCTGATGGCGGCAATCTTTTCAGATGGCTTGATCCAATGGACCCTGCCCCATTTCGTCGCCGCCACGCGTTCCAAGAAGAAGGTCTTGCCGGTACCCTGACCACCGTGAATAACAAACCCGCAAGACTTTTGCTCGCCCTTGAAGTAGAATGGTCTTGTAAAGGCATCGAGGAAGGTGTTGAGGACCTCGACCTGGGTTCCCATCCCAGGAACACCCGTCACGATCAGATCACCGCCTGTCTGGCCGTTTACTTCAGCTTCTGGCTCGTTTCCGTCGGAAATGCGGATGGCTGATGAGGTGTTGTTGAAACGGGCTAGGCTGTTGGTTTGAGAGTTGACGGATACGACCTTGAAAGCTCGTCGATACTTGCTAGAAAGGATTGCTTCCAGGACCATGCCGGGATAGACTTGATCAGCACGAGCTGGGTACCATAGGTTAGCATGTTATCTATAGTCTGTGAGATAGTCAACGTACCCAGAGCACAAGCGAGAGATGCCTCCCAGGAAGGAGGATATCGAGCCTCCTTTTCATGCTTCTTCATACTCTCAATATCATTCGCCGTCTTCTCAGTCTTTTCAGTAGCATCCTGAACAACAATCTCCTCTGCATCAGGCGTCGTCCCCGCGAGGGCGATGCGCACGAGGTCGCCGATCTTGAACCCCGTTGCATCCTGGAAAGCCCTGGTCATCATCACGACGTTGGGGCTCAAGTTCTTCTCGGGCAGAATCCACAGCGACGCCTCCCGCTGGAGCTCCTCCTTGGGACCATCCTCCTTTGCCTCGCGGGGGTTGTCGAGCCTCGTGACGATGCAGTGCTTGCCGCTCTCGAGGTTTCCGTTGAGAGAGAGCATCGTGTCCTTGCTCACGTAGATGCGTGCGGCGCCGATGAGGCTCGACTTTTCGAGGCTGGTGTTGGCTAACGGCCGCACCTTGGCGTCGATGCTCTTTGCGAGCATTTTGAAGGGTGAAGTCAACCAGAAGAGGAAGGAGTAGAGAAAGATTTAAATGGGTTGAGGTGAAGAGGCGATTCTTGATCCAGCCTCTATTGGCCTTGGTTGTAGTTGATCAGTGTAAAAGTTTGGATGCACACAAATGGATGGCAAGAATTGTAAACTAGTGTGGGAGCCTGACCATGGACGTGAAAAATGGTAAAGGCTCTGACTATTTTGATCTAAATATTTTCCTAAATCTTAGGAAATGCAGAGTACATAAGACTAGTATAAATATATATTCTGTATTTACTTGATCAAATTTCGACCTCTATTTTGCTATTTTCTGCTGTTTAGTGAGGGGTTTAGACGAGACTCATACCTCACGACTACCTATCCTTGCAGACTATCATCCCGTGTGATAGTTCAAGCAGAACACTTCCCCAGTTGCAGCCTTTCTCTAAAGATATGAAAGCAATTATGTGCAATCATTAATTTGATCATGTAACGTTAATACTAGTGCGATAAATCCGCAAAGAACATTAAAGATGTAACCAACAGCCATCCTTCTCTCATCATGAGTCCTTCCATGATACGTCCCACCTCCAAAGATCGACCCACTAAACCTTTTTGAGCCCCCGGCGCAAAACACGTCCAACTCTCGAATCCTTCCAAACATTTCGAGCTTAGTCCTCCAACCTCACTCAATCAATCCCCCCTTCGCCAAGGGCAATCCCATGTTTGCCTACACGCCTCCGCCCGGATGATCCGTCCCCGATGGCTCCCCAGCGCGGCCGCCCTCGGCGCCAGGTCCATCTCGTCGGTCCGCAACCCCAAGGATCCCCGGTGGATGGTGCCCGGGAGGAAGGCTCCGGACATCAGCAGCAAAGACAGAGAACCAGAGAATGAGCTAGGGATCCCAAAGGTTGAGCTCAGTCCCAAGGATGAGTTTGCCAAGTGGAGGAAGCCTGTCGAGACCCCTAGGTCCACGCTTGATCCTCTCGAGGAGGTGAGCCGTCTCGAGGCAAAGCATCAGTTTTGGAAGCGCAATAATGAGGCTGCTCGCATGCTCGTTGTCGAAGGTCTGCCGACGTCACTAGTCTCGAGCGACTTTTTGCGTCTAAACGCCAAGGATCTCGCCAGCTGGAGGAACCTCATCAAGGAGGGTGCGTATTTCCCTAACCTACACCATTCGCTAGAAGCTAACTTTGAGATTAATAGTCCAGCAGGAGCGCGATCCGTGGACGCTCGACCCCATCGGCACCTACCGCATCTCGTTCGGATCGAGCTCCGCCGCCGAGCTTTACCAGGCCACGCTCGACCGTCTCCTCCGTCTCGCCCGGATAAAGCTACACTGCACCACCGGTCTCTGGACCAGCGAGATCCCGCCCGAGCTGCGAGGTGACGGCGAGTTCGAGGCAGAGCTCGAGCAGTTCTCCCTCGTCCCGGGCTCGTACCCGGGCACCATATCCTCCAAACTTTCTCGCGCCAAGGGCAAATGGCCATGGCAGTTCCTCATGGACTTCCTCGTCCGCCGCTCCGGCTATAGACTCCCTCCGGCCGCCGTCCTGCTGCAGCTGCGGCACCCGCTCATTTCGGCCCCAGGACTCGACAGGCTGATCAGAATAGACGGTGCCGAGCGCAACCATCCGTGGAACGTCAGCTCCGTCTACTCGCTCTCCCGCACCCTCGATGACCACGCCTTGCTCGACAAGCACGGCATGCGAGTGCCTGTAGAAGACATCAATTTTCGCCTCAAGCTTAGCACTCGATTTGTTCTTCTCTGTAGAGACTCCGAGGTTGCTTGGCGGTTTATTCGGAGTTGGAACCAGCGCGAGCTTGAGGTGAACGACGAAGGCAGAAAAACGACAGTAACGGCATCATATATTGAGTTTTAGCGATTGAACATGATAGAACGGATACAGTATAAAAAAACGAATCGGCCATGGCACATCACTCTCCTCAATGTCATTCGACTTTGTGGCCATCTGTCCAGCAGCCTGTCTACTGTGTCCCCTCTGCGATGCCTCTCGTGAGCAATGATAAAGCAGCCTCTCGATCCAAGCGCAACCACAAACAGACCAGACACGTAACGAAAGCAATGTATATTAGACCCAGATCAAAAAACCGAAACTCCAGACCGGATTTGCTCTCTAAGATGGGGTGGAAGGTCGGTCAGGGGGAGAATGGGACATGACCAAAACCTCGCGCGTAGTGTAGTCGCATCTCCTCTTTCATGATGACTGAGATTGCCGCCCTGCTCAACTCAGGTCACAGCCAGCCAGCCAGCCATCATCCATCTGTTCCTCCTCTCTTTCGGTTGCCTTTCCTCCCGCCACATCCTCCAGATTCGCTTCCCACTCTCTTGGTGAACTCACTCTCCAACTCGCATCTTATCGCAGCACAGCACAGGCACACCGACCCGCTACACGGAGTGCCAAGTTAACAAAGTTATAAGTTTAATAAATAAGGACGGCAGACGGAGAAAAGACAGATACGGGCTCCTCGGGGTATTCAGCGGCTCAGCAGCACTTGCTGCCGCCGGCTTCGCTCTTGTCGCCAACGTTGACGCCGCTCGCCGAGGGTTGGTCGTTCTTGGAGTTGTCGATGAGTCGCTTCTTGATGTCGGCGGCTAGGCTGTAGAAGGCCTTGTCGATGTTGATGTTGCTCTTGGCCGAGACCTCGAGGAAGGGGATGCCGAGCTCGTCGGCGAGGGCCTGGCCCTGCTCGGTAGAGACGACGCGTTTCTCCTCCCAGTCGCACTTGTTTCCAATCAGGATCTTGTTGACACCCTCGGTGGCGTGTTGCTCGACGTTCTGGAACCAGGTACGGATGTCTGCAATGTCAGTGTCAGCATGGTGCGTCGATTGGGGTGCCATGGCTTGGCCGGCGGCGCCGAGGAGGCGGCAACGACGGTAGATGGCGGGATGGACCATCAAGGCTCGGCGGGACAAGATGACACGGAGACGTACTGTTGAATGAGCGCTCATCGGTGACGTCGTAGACCAGGAGGATGCCCATAGCACCGCGGTAGTAGGCGGTGGTGATGGTGCGGAAGCGCTCCTGGCCGGCGGTATCCCAGATCTGCAGCTTGACGCGCTTTCCATCGAGCTCAATGGTCCTGATCTTGAAGTCGATGCCGATAGTGGTGATAAAGGACGGGGTGAAGGAGTCTTCGCTGAAGCGCAGCAGACAGCACGACTTGCCGACGCCGGAGTCGCCTATCAGGAGCAGCTTAATCTATACGGTGGAAGAGACAGGACATGGTCAGCGGGAGTGATTCTCAACACCATAGCGGGCACTGAGCGGCGATCGCGAAGGGTAGCATTTCGGCCCTGCAAATTCACATGGCCCATCTGGGGGTTGGTTCGAGACAAAGAGCCAGGGACGCAGGGGGGTAGTTGAGCGGGCTTGCGGGCGGTGGGGGGAGGGAAGCGTGGACAGGTAAAGGTATCGTACCAGGAAATCGTAGTTGCGATTATTCGACATGATGAAAGGCGAGGCCGATGGCAGCTGAAGAGCAGAGCAGCAGGCTATGCGATCGAGAAGGACGGGCGACGACGGCGGACGGAGGAGGTCGGGAGGGCGGAGAGGGAGTTGAGGGAACCGGGGGCGCTCGTCGAGTCGAGGGTTTGAAGGTTGAAGATGGATCCAGGCAGAGCGAGTTTGGCGGCGGGACAAGGTTACCTAAACTCTCAACCTTTGGTAGGCGGCGGCTGCCTTCCAGGCCTGGTGCAGCGCCGGCAGGTGACAACCTACTTGGCTGGCATAGGCAGGCAGGGCACCTGCGCAGCGGGCTAGTGCGTCTCTACAGGGGCCGAGGTGCCGTCACAGCGCCCTCCGCCTGGGGTCCATTGTCTCAGTGGGGAGAGGCCCAATTGCCAGGTGGCTAAAGCATCAACGACAGACATGGATGTCTTTTGAATATTGGAGCCTGACAAGAACAAGCTTCGAGTCTAATCAGTGTCAGACAGACACATCAGATGGACGGATGGACGGACATGGACATGATGTCCGTCCGTCCGTCAACTGTCAGGCATGGGTAGGGTGGTCGACGATCGGTTGATTAACCAACTTGGATCTGTGAAATATGACGAAATATCCGTCCGTCTTCGACTCGAGCATCATATCACTGTTACATCTGTCCTCTATCCTAATTAGATACCTATCCTCAAACATCTCAAACTTGCTCCCTACCAGTAAACCGGATACCTCAAATCCAGCCCATCCCTCCAAAGAACCCGCGCTGTATCAAGCTGATGGATGCATACCACAGCACCACCCCTGAAGCACTCTGAACGTTGTGGCGTCCCTCCCTTTGCAAGACCGTTGCACAAACCCGGATCGTCCCTATAATTTCCCCAAGCAAGGGGACTTTTTTGTCAGATTTTTTTCTCTCTTCTTCAACCCCTTGCTCCTCGACGTCATCGTGGTTGTCATCAGACACCTTTGTCCATCACCTCTCAGCCACACTTTGTCGTCGTCCTTTTCGCCACACATTGCGTTTGTCCCTTTCATTACCTAGAACAAGTTGTGACAGAGTCCATGTCCGTCCTCATTCGCTGCCTGATTTTCACAAGTTTCACCTCTTCCTATCTGTCTCATCATCCTTGATTATTCATGCTCAAGTAGCCGTTGCCAACTCATACAAGGCGGGACCTCGTCTCTTCAGGTTGATGAGTATGGGTCAAGAAAAGACAAGACAGTAGTAGTCTAAAGATTAGCATATTTCCCCCTAAGGACAGCTGAAAAGATATAATAAAAGAGTGGGAGAATAGATAATAGAGATATAAAGTCTTACTTCTTATTGGGACATGTCTTTAGTATTTTTACATAAATCATTATCATAAAGTGAGTCGGGGCTATACTTTGCACCAAGGCCTCATTGATCTTGTCAGTTGCAAATGACATACACACATTGAGTGGACGATAAGTCGGGTGAGCAGTAAGTCTCTGATTCATTGCTCGCATATTCTCATAAGCTTTTGTTGTTATTGTACATGACTGATCCAGCCAATCTTCCTCAGGTCAAGATCTCGTCATCTCAAAAGAACCATTTAACCCCCAAATGTACATGATGAAGTGAATCAAAATTTTCCAACACAAAGAAGTTTAAACACCCCGTTTTTCTCCCGCTATGGCATCTTTACTCTGCACAGATGCCAAAGGCTTTCTGGCAGCCGCAGTCGCAGTGTCGGCTCTTGCGACCACAGCGGCCCTTCTTGGAGCAGCAGTTGC
The DNA here is from genome assembly GCA_027569015.1 of Ascodesmis sphaerospora. NCBI lineage: Eukaryota > Fungi > Ascomycota > Pezizomycetes > Pezizales > Ascodesmidaceae > Ascodesmis > Ascodesmis sphaerospora. The sequence continues at coordinate 669,475 of JAPPUR010000003.1, forward strand.
CGAACGAGCTGCCCTCACAGGTCTGGCCCGTCTCGCCACCGCAGCGACCGTCCTTGGAGACCTTGAGGCCGGAGTTTTCCTCCTTCACAGGGACGCTCGAGGTCTCCTTGGGCTTGCTGACGGAGGTGCTAGTAGGCGCAGTGATATACCCGGTAGGAGTTTCCTCATAGGCTGGGAAAGCATCCTCGTTGTACTCGACGGTCTCGGGCTCGGCCTTGGGGGCACTGACCTTGGGAGCGCTGGCCGTGGTCTTGGCGGGAGCCGCAGCCTTGGTGGTGGAGGGCTTCTCGACGACGCTGGTTGTAGTGTCCTTGTCGTCCTTGTTGGCCTCGGTGCCGTCGTAGGGGGCGGGGATGGGGCCAGGTTTGGCAAACACCTCCTTTCCGGTGAACTTGGGAGGGCCCTCAAAGTTCTGGTTCTCGCATTGGTTGTCCATCTCTGTGCAGTAGTCACTCCAGACCTCACAGTTGGCGCCGCCAGAAGGGGCGGCAGTCTTCCAGCAAACATCGGCCTGGTTCCAGCACTCCTTGGAAGCAGCCCAGCACTCGTCTTGGCCAGAGTACTTGGCCATGGGCTTGGCGCACCAGTTGCCATTCTTGACGAGGCAGTCGCTGGGGATGGCACCGTACTTCTGGGTCTGCCTGGTACCAGTCTCCTCAGAGGTGGGAACCCAGACATCGGGGCCGGGGATGGGGTACTCGCCGAGAGGCTTCTCGTAGATGTTGTAGGTGAGGCCGGGGGTGTCCTTGTTGACATAGCCGGGGATGCTGACTTCGTACTTCTCAGGGACCTGAAGAGGAACGCTGGGGCCGTTCTCGATGAAGATCTGGGCACAGCCCTGATAGAACTGGGGATCACCAGCGGGGGCATTGTGCAGGGCGAGGACCTCGGGGCGGACCAGGTAGTAACCCGAGGGCAGGCCAGTAGGCAAGTCGACCGAAAGAAGGCCGTTGTTGGCTATGAGGCGGTCGGTGCACCAGGTGCCCTCCTTGACATCGTAGCCGTCCTCCCAGATCTTGAACCATCCAGCACCAGCGGCAGAGTCGGTGAGGATATTGTCAACCTTCTTGACGTAGACGGAACAGGGGCCCTTGTGTCCCTCGGCGATGGCCCCGGGTCGGTTGTAGGCGGGAGACTCACGGAAGTGAAAGGTGAGCTGGGAACCGCCGGGGGCAGGGCAGATGAACTTGGCAGGCTTGTCGCCATCTCGGCCTGTGAGTTGTTAGTGACGAGTTCCATAGAGTTTCCATTGACACAAGTCTAATTGGGACATGATGGTTCAACGTACCGCAAGCCATGACATCCCCAGTAATGGGATAGATGGGGCCGTTAGCAGTAGAACCATCCTCAGGCTGACGAACACAAGTTCCGTCACCCTGGTTCTTGCCATCGACGTAGAAGGTAGTGAAGAGTGTATGGGCGTTCGCAACAGAGGCGAGGCCGAGAACGGTGGAAAGGAACTTCATGGTGAAAGATTCAAAAGATGATGTGATTCAGGAAAAAAGAAAGAGGTAATGGGCAGAAAGTCCAGTTTCTGCAAAGCCGCTTGGGCAGAAAGTCGTAGTTGTTGTTTTTTGCTGTAGGGAATGTGTATGCCTTGAAAAGCGGCAAGAAAAAGGAGTGACTGTGAAATCGGAAAAGAAGATGAAGAATAGAAAGGGAAGGGAAGGGAAAAGAAACAACTTCTCAACACCAGATTGAGGAAGAATTGGTGAGTGACGAGAGAAGGGGAAGCCATCACAAAAGTCGGGGGGACATGCTGAGTTGATATACCCTCATTTCGCGGGCTCACCAACATGGCCAAGACCAGTAGGACCCAACAAGCTCGGCTCAGTTCAGCTCAGACCATGGATGGGACAGGGTAGGCAAGCCCACAGATCAGATTTCCACAGACCTCGAAGCAACAACCTACATCCCTGTGTTCTGGGCCTGGATATCGGTGACCGACGACGAGTTACACGCGCAGGGCCACCTCTATCGTCGGTCCAAACGCCGCCACCACCTAAAACAGTGGCTTCGCCCCTAGACTCATCCTCCTTTCATTCCCCTACACACGGGAAGAGCACAAGATCCTGGACATTTGCCGGCCGGCTCCTGCAAGCCGCAATCAAACGGAACAGCCGCCGAGGGGAACCTGGGGCTAGCTTACAAGGGGAGGGGGCCGTCGATGTGGCGTATCATCTCAGGAAGGAGGACGAAGAGGAGACAAGCGCTGAGTGCCAAGATGATCAAGATGAAACGAATAGGCAGAGTTGCAAGGTACCCGTGTGTGCGTGCGCGAGCGCGAGCGCGTGCGTGTAATTTCTTGGTACCTGCGTCAAGCAAGCGCTGAGTGGGTGTTGTTCCGCTGCGGGCTGCAGAAGGGAAGGCACGCACACCGGAGCATTACTCAGGAGAGAGGGTGAGAAGAACATGTCTGACTCGGACGATACATAGTATCTCCTGTGCTACAACCCCAATACCATAATAAGATATTTCTTAATGATGGTTGTTGGTTCATAAAATAAACAACAATCCAACACAACTCTCCGATACAACCAGAAACAAACGCAGACGAAACACCGACAAGGGTCATCCATGATCCACCGCACAGAACCTCAAACCCCATCAGCATCCCGCCCGACGCTCCCGGCTAATACCTGCAGGGCCAGGGCGCGTCGGCGGCGTTCAGTGGTGCGACTCTAAGCATCCAGCTTGCTCAGTCCTTAACTCAACCTGAGCGGTCCTTTCAATCAATCCTATCCATCCTTTGCTCACCTCAGGGATCACCTGTTCAGCCGCAAATGACTCTGTATTCCTCTGTGCACCTTCGTATCTGCACTGCTCTCGTCCTGGAAGCCAACCAAGAGAGTAAACATCCATCTCAAATACTCAGCTCATACTCGCTGTAATGCCGTAGCACTCACATTCGGATAAACAGTTTCAAACCCAGTACCTTATTTCCAGAGCCTTCAATCACAGCCCGCTCCATACCAAGACCTGAAGACAAGGATACCGTCGATCCTCCTCCCCCAGTTTAATCTCACCAAGGGGGCCAAACATCCCCTCAAGGGGCTGGAGTTCCGACTAACAAGATGCGGAAGTTATCCCGCTGTCATCCCATCTTGCCTGCGTAGATCGTTCCTTGAAACCTGATCTTTGTGAGCCTGCCCATGAGCGGATGCTGCCCTCACCTGTTTGCACTAGCATTCCTACTTGTTCCAACAACCTGGCGAAGGAACCTCAATTTACCCGCGGACTACTACTGTTACAGCGGGGATGCAACCTCAAGACTAGATCGTATTCGTGCCTCAAGGAGTAATAAGCTTGTTCTGATGCAACGCCTAGCACAAGGGTAAAATTACCCGATGGGCATGGCAGATATGGGAGAGTATTTCTTATCTGCACGCAGTAAGATGCTTATTCTTATCCTGAGTCCTCATGGATAGATCATCCTCATGTTAAGAGGACTGCGGGTGGATGGCCAAGCTTAGCCTTTAGCAACTCACGGTGATCCTTGTTTAGTAACACGGATTTGGTCACTGATGGAGAATATCGTACATCGTCGTTGACCTATGCAACATCTCTAGAGCCACCAAAAAAGCATCTCGACCTTCTTTCGGCCCTTGGGTCCTCACCCATCGGCGCTTCGGCAGCCCTCACACTGACCCGCGGTCAAGCTCAACTGACAGCCAATCGATCAATCCTCTTGCCGCTGCTTCTACGCGGCACCCCGTTCCTTTTACCTCGATGAGGCTCTGGGCGGCTATGCAGAGTGCAAGACTTCTATGTTTCTTTTAATACGCCTCAACTGTTTTACCTTGTTTCCATTTCTAAAAGTTTCATGCCGTGCCCCATAACGTCATCCAAGGATATCATGAGTTGAAAGGGCAAGAGTGGAGATTTGATTCTGACTCGATGCGCGACCAATATGTATCACCTCTTCTCTCATGTCCATTGCACATATATAGACACAGATATTTTTGTTCCCCACGTAATTTGGTCTTCATCATGCGCCTACATTACAGTCAACTCCTCCTTCTTCCCCTTCCGTTCGGCTTCCGCAAAAGAGTTCCGTCTCTTGCGTCTGCCGATTCCCTTATGGTACAATATGGTACATGCTAACTCCAGTTGTATGCTGGGGGTATCTTATTCGTTGATCTTGGCCAGGATCCTGAGGTCATGTTAGTCTACTGCTATGCCTCAAGCTCCAAGCACGGGCACTCACTCGCTGTCGCGGAAGAGCTGGTACTCCTCCTCGCCGGCCTTGACGGGAGATCCGCCGAATTGGGGGATGAGGACGCGGTCACCGACGGCGACGCCCATGGGTAGTCGGTTGCCCTTCTTGTCGAGGGCGCCGGGGCCGACGGCGAGGACCTTGGCCTCGTTGAGCTTCTCAACGCTGGACTCGGGGAGGAAGATGCCGCTGGCGGTCTTGGCCTCGGCCTTGACGCGCTGGACGAGGACACGGTCCAGGAGGGGAGCGAGGGCTCGGATGGACTTGATGGAGGTGGCCTGTAGCATGACATGTTAGTCTTGGTTCACCCTTTAGGCACAGGACCTCCTCCAATGGCTCCTTCATGCTTCAATTCTTGGTCCTCGACCCTTCATCCGGCTATTCAATTGCCCAGAGTATGCCGAGGATTCCAGAACGAAGCACTCCGAGACCCATCATGTAAGAGCCCCTCCAGCACAAGCAACGCAATGCACGCACCATTGTGATTATTTGAAGAGGCGGTTAAGCGGTAGAACAGAGGAGAGTCGTAGAGTCGTAAACAAAGATGGAGTAAAGAGGGAGAAGAGTCGGACTTGGAGTTCAGCGGAGTTCAAATCGGAGTGGACCTCGTCTCTTCCAACAGCTTCCAGAAGAAGGTCAGCAATTTTTTCCCTCCAAGCTTCCCCTCGGCGCTTGATTTCCCCGGTTCCGAGACGAGGCCCCGGCAATGTGTGTCCGGCAAACAGGACAGGCGGGACCTTCGCCGTCACCGCCGCCGCCGCACGTGCCTCCATTGCCGACGAGGCCGAGTTACCGAGTAAACTTGGTGGGATTGGTATCATGACTGAATGCAACACAGGGAGCCAATCATTGAGACGATATTGTTATTCAACTTCTTCCTCCTCATTTACCCAACTAGTTACTGTAATTGAAACCAAGTACCGCTACCTGTATCCTGTTGCAACTTATACGCCGCACCTTTTGCAATTGCTTATCCAACTTCTATCTGTTGTCAATCATCATGCGCTGTCGAGTAATGCCACATCCATCCACATGCAAAATAACACGCTTCCCTGCTGTCCTCCAATTTATACCCACCAGTCGCTCTCAGAAACGCCAAACCCTGTCAACATGTCCGTAAAAGCATGCAATACAATGTTTTGTCTGTTCATCCGTCCAGTCATTACTTCTTCTCCGGCTGCTGGTTAGCCGGCGGTTCCAAGATGTGGGTGTGATTATCGGCTGGCACCACCTCGCCGTGGTCGAACTGCTGGCAGATGACCGTGTCGGCAACCCACGGCTCTTGGAGGATCTCATCCATCCGAGCCCGCTTTTTAGGGTCGAGCTCGAGCATTCTGCTAACGATATGTCGACTTTCTCTCGGGAGCAGCCGCAAAATGCGCCACGGGCCTCGGATGACCTCCTTCTTATCGCCTCCAGAGGCATGTGTCTTGGATTCACCCGTAGACGCCGATGGTTGCGCACTCGTCTCCTCCTTTCGCTCATGGTGAGACTTTCGCTTCACTTCATCCTCGGCCAAGAAGTCCCGCGCCGGTGTGGTGGTCAGGTCATTCGTTGACTTGGAGGGCACGATCAGCTTCTTCGGATCATGCCCGGGAGTTGGATCCGCCGCAAACAGCTTGAATGAGTTATCCGTCATACGCGGCAACTTCCAAGGGAACCGGCGCAGAGTCATGCAGCAGAAGATGATGGCCAATGACCAAATATCCACAGCCACGGCATCGTACTCCTTGGAGTCGTAAACCTCGGGTGCAAGGTAAGGATCAGAGCCAACGATACCTGAAAACGATTAGCGCCTGGTTTTGATATCAAAGTCCAAATAGAATCAAACTTACCCTTCGCGGGAACGGTGTCAGTCTCGAAGGGGTACTTGAAGACATGGGCGCTACCAAAGTCGATAATCTTCATAATACCCTTGCTGCTGACAACCACATTGTCCAGCTTGAGGTCGCGGTGAGCAAGGCCCACGCTGTGCAGATATGTCACGCCATTGAGGATCTGCAGGAAGCAGCACGTTATCTCTTCCCGAGACATCCGACCGGTCATAACGATCGCGAACAGATCGAACGGTGCGTACTCCATGACTTCGTACCACCTGCCCTTTTCCTGCAAGATATCCAACGTCTCGATGATGTTGCCATGGTGGAGAGTCGATCCAACGCAAAACTCGGCCGTGACCTTTTTGTTGTACTCCTTTTCGGTTTCGTATGTGTGCCTTGCACGGAATTCCTTGACAGCAAACACGGTACCATCGTCCTTGCGCTTCATCAATCTTACCGAACCGCCGGCACCAGATCCCAGAAACTTGCCGAGCTTGCCGTATTTGGAAGACAACCCATGATCGTCTCCAAAAGGCAACTGCTGAGTGGACCTGGAAGCCAGGGGTGACTTTCCAAGCTTGATCGATGGCGCTGGGGAAGAGTCCCTCTTTTTGTGATGATGGCCTGACTTCCGGAAGAAGCGCTTCAGATCTGCCATAGAGCCATGGCCTGGGTGGATGATACCAGTGGCGGCGCTATCATTGTGCGAAAGGTCCTCAGTGCTGTTCTTGGCACTTCCAAAAATTGACGAAGCACGCTTCTCGTTCACGTTTGACTTAGATCCATGGGGCGAGCTGTGTTTCTTCTTCCTAGAAAAGATAAACCTGGGGTCGATTGAGTTTTTGGTCGCATGTGGCGCGGGTGCGGGCCGGCGGTTCTTTGCATAAGGGTCGTTGATATCTCCACCAGGGGTGACTGGTTTGGAGTAAAAGTTTGATGCTGAGCTTCGAGAAGGGCTGGATTCTCTGGAAACAGGCACAGACCCGGGGCCAACACCAAACATGCCCCGACGGTGGGACCCGTGCTGCTCCTCGGCTGACGAAGCTCTACGGACCGCATGATCCGAGGTGGCTCGGTGTGTAGAGGGTCTCCTGTCAGGAGCTGGCGTGGGCTTTTCGTGCGAAGACGATGGCTGAGGGGTGATGATTGGGGGTTCGTTCGCCGCCTGCCCTTCCCTGGGCTTCCGTTCGGTACTAGCTTGGCCGGATCCTGCGGGAGTGAGGGGAGGAGACGCCAATGCAGAAAGTCGTGGGCTGCTGTGTGTGGATTGGAAGTTGGCCGAGGTAGGGGTGGGCAGTCTTGTGGACTGACCCGATTCATCTTCATGAGAGGGGACCTGCGATGACATCAGTTAGCGTCAGTAGCAGAACCTTGAGCTGGGTAGGGAAGCTAGGCGTCTGCTGCAAGCTCAAGCACTCAACGGCGGAAGAGACGCCAGCGGAGCAATCGGTTATCAACTGAACCAACGCCGTATGCGGAGACTCGGGCAAGCGCAACCTCAAAGCAAAAGAGGGGCTGAAAGCACATACTCTGGATGGTGGAAGGGAGAAGGGCTCGAATTGACAGCTGGTCAGACGAAGTTCCTGAAGAGGTCGGCCGTGGAGCGACTTGGTGAAAGCTTTGAGTTGGTCGGCGGTGACCTCTGTAAAGGAGCTCGACGGGTCCGTCTTATCTGGGCTCGATGACGACTGCTCGGGAGCAGCGGGTTCGGTAGGTGAGATCTCCTGGACGGCAGCAGAGAAGCGGACGGCAGGAGCATCTTCGGCCGCCTTTTCCTGAACAACCGCGGGCTCTTCAGGTTTCTGGGAAGGCTCTGGAGCTTGAGAGAGAGCCATGTCAGCGATTGTGATGTCCAGAGGTTCTGGCGATGAGGATGGGTGCCCAGAGCAGCAGATCAAGGTGGGGCAGCTCAGAGATTCGGCTGAACCGGAAGATATAGACTTACCAGAAAGGTCCTGGGAGCGAGGACGCTCACCAGGAGGAGTAGGAGATGCCATGGGATGCAAATAGATACTGGCGATGGAGGTTGATCCAAAGGCAGGGGAAGAAAACGAAGGTAGCAATTTTGGGGGAGGGTTGAAAGAGGAAGCGAGACCAGAGCAAAGAGTTGCGACGGCGATGATAAAAGAGGACGGCCGGCCGAGTTGGTTGGTGGGGCTCTCGTGGGCTCCTCCCACCTGCCTTTCCACTTCTTTCCTCCCACCTTTTCGGTTCTCTCTTTCCCTTTGGTGTCTTGCTGGGAACCTAGGAAGCTAGCCCGCGTTCGCACGTACCAACAGTGACTTCTGCGGGTGCTAGAAGCAGGCTAGAGGCGCGCTAGGGGTGTCTCTGGGCAGCTGACGACCGAGAATTGGTCGTACAAGATGGCGAAAATTGACGTCCAGGGGGGAAAAAGAAAGGAAACAAAAGGGTTATACGGGTTTATTTTGGAAGAGTTCTCTCGGGTAGCACAGTAAGTGAGAGCCCAACAAGCAGGGTCGCTGTGGCACGGTTGTCCAGTTCTCAGCTGCAAATGGCCAATTTACTCTGGCAAGTATTGGGTACCCAGGCCTTGGTGAGGGCCTCGTCCTGCGGCCTTATTCGAGCTTGGGACATGACCCTGGCGTATCACAAACCAGGGCTCCCGGTACAAATTTTTCGTCTGTAGGTATTTGATGCGTGAACGATGGAGGTATCATGCAGTCATCTATATCATTGAGTTTCAGAGCAGCTCCAGGGCCTTGGAAGATCTGACGGTTTCTTCATGCTCGTCTCGTATCGTTTATGCCTGCTGTTGGCTGTGCCGTAACACAATGGATCTCATGTAAGGGCGCACGACTACTACAAAAAGAGACCAAGGACCTCCGCCCTCTTACTCAGATCTGCGAATATGTCCGGTTAGCTTTGTCGGCTTGGCCGGTTCGGGTCGTCGCGGTATGTGGTTCTCGGCTTGTTTGTCATGAGAGAAGCGCCTTGGCATCACGTTTTCAAGGGGTTCAATAGTTAAGCACCTCTCCTGAAGATATATAGTATCGAAATGAGACTCTCTCCTTGTCTCTCCTGCTTACAGCCTTTCCCCTGTCAGCAGATTACCGCTGCGGGCCAAGCTTAAGCCACGGATCTGTTCCGAGCGTGTCAGAGTCAGCACAACATGAGACGGGGGCCGTGACAGCAGTCACCCGCTCACGGAAGCGAAAGAAGAAAATTTCTTTCAGGCCGTGAAGCTTGCGGTCCGTTCGCAGCAAGGCCGGCCCGCGGTGGCGGAGCTCTCGGGGCTGCCACCCGGCGTGAATGACACACAACGGCCGAGAAAGAATGAAACCCCCATTCACTTAAAAAACCTTCACTGTTATGACTGTCTTGAAGTGGGCGGTTAAAGAGAATGACGCCAACGCCCCCACAGCTTATTGTGACTCTGTTCTTATCTTTCCAGTCGGGTGTAAGCTGGATGCCATCCTCCCTGTGCACTGCACTGTAACCAGAACACGACTCCTTCGTGGGGGCTTACACGTGGCAAGCAAACAATCAAAATGCAGGCTTTTTTCTTTGGTGGTGGCCAAAATGGAAGCCTTCTAGACTGGACCCATGGAACCACAAGGCTGTTCCAAGTCTCTCTGCCAATATTCCCGGCCAGGGACTAGCTCCGGGGGTTGTGTGCCCAGCTGCCGATCCAAGTACCAGGTACCTTGCAAATTGATTTGGTTCCATTCATGGATTCATTGTTGCATCTCGCCTGGGTGATGGGCGTCTCAACTCGCCCGATCTCTCTGCCTGGTGGGCCATTGTTCACTTGATGACCCTTGCTTCTATTTCAGTCAAGCTTTTTTCTATTCTGGATCTGTGCCCAACATTTCTTTTTACACATGTTGGTGCCCCAAAGATGACCCGATATGGCTATCGTAATCTGATCAACACACAGTTACCGAGCCCAAGGCACGAGATTCAGGAACCAAGCGATCCGATCCACACAAGATCCATGAGCTCAGAGGATAAAGCCACAATTGAGGTTACTATTATACAGTATGTGATATGAACATGGCTTTATTCGTCATCCGGATACGAGAGTCTCTGCATGCCACGCGTATAGTGGACCAAGGGCACGTAATAAGGCCAAAGTTTCCAAATATCGGATTCACATGAACTCATCGATCGGGCATAATCATGTGATATGACTTGATACTCATTGACCGAGTCCGAATGTTGAATTCAATGGCGCCGATGAGTCTGCCTTCCCCCGTGGTGTCAATAGAACTCTCGGTACTCGAGTCCGAAGGTCAACAAAGCTCGGAACAACACCGATATGTAACAACTCCAATCTCTCGAGAACTATGATCAATGCAATCGTACAATTCATTTGTAGTTGGTGACCTCTCCCTATTCATAATATGTTGTACAGGTTCAATATCTGACCGGAGATCATTTATACACACCACATGCCTGTGGCTCTCATCATTCCTTCAATCCAACAAGTCCTTCCTCAAGGCACAACATTAATGCCTATCGACTTTGCCTGGTAGATGATTGACCTGCAAAGTCCCTCCAGGGACAAACCAGAGAGTCGTAGCTCGGTCTGCTTGATCTTGGCAATCTCGTAAACGTGCTTCAGGCTGATGCTGCCGACCGTTTCGTGGCCAGGGTTGCTGGCACCCTTTCGGCTACCCTTCTTGACGGGTGCATCGGCGGCGTTGAGGAGCAACCACGATGTGTGCGGTGTTCGGACGTCGAAGGTGAATGATCGGTCGGGGCGGACGACGACTCGGCAGGGCATTGGTGTCCCGGTGGTGATGTGCGCAGTTCGGGCGTTGAACTCCTGTATCACGGTGAGAAATTGTCCTCGGTCTCAGGTAATCAATGGCCTCCTGCGCCTCGTTGTGTGTTCCTACCTTGCAAAAGTCCATCGACTTGACACCCTTGGAACCCAGCGCAGGACCGACGGGAGGACTAGGACTGGCCTGTCCGGCCCCCACGATCAGCTTGACAATCTGATCAACACCTCCGGCGGCTCGACCCTTGGACATGATGGCTGCTGTGTTGAATTCGGCGGGATCTTGCGACTCGACGTTTCGACGTTGATGGTATTTTGCGAGCTGGAGAATTTCGAGAGTAGCCGGTTCAGCTAGCGTTCTGATTGGCTCACGGCAGGGAGTCTTTCCATCCCCCACATGGAACCAAGTGGCCCCACTTGTCTCTGCGTCTCTTGCATCTGGGCAGCTCCGGAAAAAAAAACTTGGGAATCGCATCTTGGGAAACTCACCCATCTTTTCTTCAACCTCGTTCTCGCAATTACACGGCCAACATGCCCTCTACTCACAAGAAGGAGAAGCCGTGGGATACGGACGACATTGACAAGTGGAAGGTCGATGCCTTTACCCCAAAGGACAATGTCGGAGGCACTTTTGCTGAAGAGTCTTCGTTCGCGACTCTCTTCCCCAAATACCGAGAAGTCTACCTGAAGGAGGCCTGGCCTCTTGTCACCAAGGCCCTCGAAAAGACTGGCATCGCCTGCACTCTGGATTTGGTCGAGGGTTCAATGACCGTCAAGACTACCCGAAAAACATTTGATCCCGCCGCCATCCTCAACGCACGCGACCTCATCAAGCTCCTTGCTCGAAGTGTCCCCGCGCCACAAGCCATCAAGATCCTCGACGATGGCGTCGCCTGCGATATCATCAAGATCCGCAGCCTCGTCCGGAATAAGGAGAGATTTGTCAAGCGACGACAAAGAATACTCGGTCCCAACGGTTCGACCCTCAAGGCCCTCGAGCTGCTCACGGAGACGTACATCCTGGTCCACGGTAACACGGTGTCTGCTATGGGTCCCTACAAGGGCTTGAAGGAGATGCGAAGAGTTGTGGAGGACTGCATGGCCAACATCCACCCTATCTACCACATCAAGGAGCTCATGATCAAGCGCGAGCTGGCAAAGGATCCTGAACTGGCCAACGAGAGCTGGGACCGCTTCCTCCCCAACTTCAAGAAGAAGACGCTCAGCCGACGACGCGTGCCTCTCAAGGTCACTGACAAGACCAAGAAGGTCTATACGCCGTTCCCCCCGGCCCCCGAGAAGAGCAAGGTCGACATGCAGATCGAGTCGGGCGAGTACTTCCTGGGCAAGCAGGGCAAGGAGCGAGCCGCGCAGGAGGAGCGCAAGGAGAAGCAGAAGCAGCGAAAGGAGGACAAGGCCAAGGAGCGCGAGGCCGAGTTCGTCCCGCCGGAAGAGGGAGGCCGACCCAAGAAGAAGCGCAAGAAGTCGGACGAGTAAACAGGGGCACTTGGTTCTGCATGCTACGTGGGTGGGCAACTGGTGTGAGTTGCTGGCCCATCACCCAGGGGCTCTCGAGGTGTATGATACCCTGAAAATGACTCGGCGTTCTTTCATGTCTCTAGGTAGTTAAGGATTCATAGTTGGGGAAAATGTGTATTCAACTTGTCGTCATCTTTATTCTATCATTGGTCCTTTACAGCTTTGATGGTGACTCGCTCCCAGAATCCCATTCAATCACCAACTTGCCAAACTGCTTGCCTTGGTCCATATCCACAAACAGTCCTTCGATATCTTCAAGGTTGTCTAACCCCTTGACTACCCGACTGACAACGGGCCGGATCTTCTTCTCCTTCACAAAGGCCATCATCTCACGGAACTCCTTTCGGGAGCCCATCGTCGATCCCTTGAGCTCAATGTTCTGCAGCACTGCCGACATGAGCCAATCCATCTTGGGCGATACAGTCATGCCGTACTGGACAATGACTCCGCCGGCCTTGAGCAGTCGCACCGTCTTTGCCACGATATCACCGCCAGCCCCGTCGATCACAGCATCCAAGTATGGCCTGTCAGCCGGGAGGAGTGCCCGGAGCTCCTTGTCCCACCCCTCGTGCTTATAGTTGACACCGCCCCGTGCTCCCAGCTCCTTGGCCTTTGCAATTTTGGCTTCATTGCCTGAGGTGACGTAGACGTTGCAGCCAAAGGCCGCAGCAAACTGAAGAACCACCAATGCGACGCCGCCACCAATTCCCGTGAGAAGAATGTTTGCGCCGGGGAATGCAGCGTTGCTCTTTGTGACGAGGGCCCTCCAGCCCGTGAGGCCAACAACCGGCAGAGAGGCGCCCTCGGCGGGTGTGAGATGTTCAGGTGCAAGTACGACTTCATTCTCTGGCACAGCGATATAGTCCTGTGCAGTACCGACGTTGGTGATTCTGGATCCACCGGTCACGGCGAACTTGCGATTGTCCTCAGGGCCAGCAGGGTCAGAGTCCCAACCGCGCATGGGTGTGAGGATGACAGGCTTGTTGAGCAGCTCCTTTCGAGTGACATTGGGTCCAAGGGCCACAACAGTTCCATAGCCATCGGCCAGGAGGGGGTTGGTGAAGGAGATGGCAGGATAGAGATGACGTCGTATAAAGAGGTCCCGATGGTTGAGAGCTGCGGCTGATAGGCGAACTAGAACCTCATTGGGGCCCGGTGTTGGCTTAGGGACTTGTACGACCTGAATACTAAGGGTCAAGGTCAGTAAACAGATGATGAATTGATGAATTGAGTTCCTTACGGATAGTAGACCTTGCCAGGCTTGGCGCCTTCGATATGCTGTAGGGTGAGAGCTCGAGGCATTGTGATGTCACTGCAGATGTTGTGACCTGTAATTGGAATTGGATATACTGGGGGGTAGCAAGTTGAAGAAATTTATTAAGATGATATGATCCAACTCGAATAAGTAGGCAGATATGTAGATGTTGATATATCTTTCATGTGCATAGTCTTTACTAATCCAGTCAGCTCGGTGAGGAGGATCAAGAGCCGACCAAGCGGCCCCGCTGCCGCCGCGGACCGAACCTCGGCAGTGTCTTGCATCAAAGCCGGATGAACTCCCCAGATGATGTAGCTATTTAACGATTAGTGATAGTCCAGCAGGAACAGTCGCAGTGAAGTTACTTATTATTATTAATACATTAAGACCTTTCCCTTCATCCTTGCTGAGTATTCACATCGGTGTTTTCCTGCACACTTAACTAGAGTGTGTGACGAGTGATCGGATGCGCAGTTAAACAACCTTCATTTTGTTGTAGCTGGATAGTTAATAGGACGAGGATACGTATACCTACTCTGTAGATACTCTAGCATATTTTGTGGTAACTTGTTCACCTAATTGTCCTATCCATGGACGATGTTTACTTAAACTTATAAAAAGATGGCTACCCTGTAAGAGACGTCTAACTTCAAGGCCAAGGTGAGGAACCTAAGAAACAAACAAAAGGCCAAGGAGAAAGGGTTCATCCATAGGAGGATGTTGATCTCAATATAAAGAAAAGAATCGAGAACCATTCAACCATGATTGGAAAGAAAAGGCCAGTGCTTGAGACAAGTTGTTTGTAATCAATTGTCACCGTTGCGATGGTCCCCGAGCTGTCACTTTCAGGTCCCCGAGCCAAGATCTGTTCCCCGAACTCAGTGGCTGAAGCCGTCAGCACCTTAATGAGACCAATTCGCTACTTACTGTACTTGCTTATTCCACTGAATACAACTCCCCGTCGACTTACACATCAAACTACAAGAATATAGCTGCCCAGTATACACTCGGCGACGAGAATATGCATCCTGCTGTGAACCCACATTCAATGGGTCCGTCCCCAGATGGCATCACTTTCCCCAATTCTGACGCTACCGACTTAGCAATCGGGACGTCGGCGGGCAACCCGGACCAATTCTTAACCTCAGGCTTCTTGGCCTTTTTACTTCGGCGACTTGAATCTTGGGACATGGAATTTCGCCCTTTTTTCTTATGAAAGCTTGATTTGTGAGCATTACGACCAGGTCCTTACTCTAAACAGTATCTCCCCCATTCAAAGTTGCCCTACTTAAAGGTTCCGCTGCCGACGCTCCGAAGACCGGCAATACGCTTCAACACCATCTTCACTGGTGATCCACCAACTGCATATTTCACCTCAAAAGACTCGAATATTTTTTTTCTCCCCTCACCATGGCCTCGCTCATCTCGGGCGCTGTTTTTGGCGCTGCTACTGTGGTTGGCGGTGTTTACTCCCCGTCGGTCATCATCAACCAGTTCAAGTTTGAAGAATGGCACATGCTGCAGACCTTTCTCGGTGCGGCGGCGACCAGCGCGTGAGTGTCTTCTCCTTTCAACAAATGTTGCTTTTCTGACCTCGATATATAGCGTTGTCTATAAAATTCTTGAAGGCACCGGCTATGTAAATCTCAAGCCTCGCAGCTCCTCACCCATCGGTCTCTTCGGCCAATATGATGGCAATGTCCTTGGCGGCTTTCTTCTCGGTGCCGGCATGGCTCTCTCGGGCTCATGCCCTGGAACCGTACTCGCTCAAGTCGGAGCTGGGCTCCAGACTGGTTTCTACGCCCTGGGCGGAGCGGTGCTCGGTGGTATCGTATGGACAGGCATCCTCTCAAAGGCCGTCAAGGCGCAAAAGGAGAGGACAGGAGTGAAGCCCGAGACTGTCACCCTTAACGAAAAGCTCGGCGTCTCCAAGGCCGCGACTGTCATTCTCTTCGAGACTCTCTGCCTGTCTGCCATCGCTGCTTCGGTTGTCTACACCACTGGCTCGGATTGGACTCTCTTTTCCGCCGGTAGCGGTCTCTTTATCGGTTTCGCCCAGCTCTTCTCTATCCTCGTCCGCCGTTCCATGCTCGGTGTCTCTGGCTCCTACGAAGAGATCGGAAACCACTTCTGGTGGCTCGTCAAGGGTGCCGACTCTGCTTCGTACCCCAGCAGCCGTCAGAACATGCTGTTCGCAACCGGCGTGGCGGCGGGCGCCTGGGCAATCTCAAAGAACTTTCCCGAATTTCTTGCAGCGTCCATTGTCGAGACTGAGCCACGATTGGCTGCTGCTGGAGGCTTCGTGATGGTTGTTGGCTCGAGACTGGCTGGAGGCTGCACCTCTGGACATGGAATCAGTGGTCTGTCACTCCTGTCGACGTCGAGCCTTGTTACCATTGGTACCGCTTTTGCTGCTGCAGCCTTGATTGCGCCTGTGGCTCACTAGATAGATGATCGAATGGAATCTATTTGTACTTGGGACTTTTAAACAGTGGTTTTTTGGTATATATGTAACTGGATAGATAAGGGTAGTTCCTGGTGTGTCTTGGATTTGGAAGAACTGAGATTGCTGTAGAATAGAACAAACGGTAGACTGTTATCATGGAATTGATCCAACAACACAGAGTTTTCATGTATTAAGCCACCGGTCCTTGGTCGGACGCGTTTCCACACCCCTTTCTGGCAGTGACCTCGATCTCAATCTTCATCTCTTCCTTCATCAGCGCGGACTGCACCATAGTTGCCGCAGGACGAACATGGCCGAACCACTTCTGCAGCACCGGCCAAGTCTTCGGGAAGTCATCGCGGTCAGGCAGAATATATCGAACGCGAACAACGTCTTCGACAGATGCGCCGGCGTCCTTGAGAGCCGTGGCGATGTTGGTCAGTGTCTGGTCCGCCTGCTCGGCCACGTCCGGGGAGATGTCGCCGGTGCTGTAGTTGTAGCTGTGACACATGTTAGGCCGATGTGATGAGTTATAGTCGCAGAAGAGAACTTACCCAGTTGTTCCGCTCACAAATACCCAATCCCCGGTGACGACGGCTCGTGAATAGCCAATCTGCGCTTCAAACGCGGAGCCGGAGCTGATATTTTGACGAGATGTCATGATTGCCTTTGCTTGAGAAGAGAAGAGAAGGATAACTCGAGGTGAGAGAAATAAACAAGGAGAGGAAGAAAATGAGACCAAACTCGAGAGGATTAAATGTCAAAGAGCGCCCTGCCCTTGTTGTTCTACTATTGTGACTCACTTTTACTATGCCTATCTACTCATGGCTCCGTCGGAGGTCGTCAAGGTGGGGTCGCCCAGTCGTGATATTACCCCGGATTTGACTCAGTCTGTTCCTCATAAGTCGGGACTCAAAGAATGTATATTTCTCGAGGTAGTCAAAGGACAATGAAGCAAGTTATAGTAGATGAATGAACGGCCCAGGTAGCAAATACGGTTGGGCTCGTGATCGTGAGACAATTGTCGAGGTAGGCCCATCTGCCTTACAAGTTCCTCAGCATACAAGAAAAAGCTTTGTGCCTTGAAAATTTTTGTGGCTTCAGCATGTTCTCTAAGTGGAAGGTGGATAGCCTCAGATTGCGCTCTGTATAGGAGCAAGTTGTGTGTCGTTACAACAGCGTAAATTCGTACAGATGATTGGGATATGGAGAGGGTTCAACAGCAGCTCCAACGCCACTTTGGCGCAATAATGTACATATCTTACACCATCCTTGGATGGTTGACTGGGCTGACTTAGCTTGTCAGCTCCTTGACCAGCTTGGCCAGCTCCTTTCTGTCAACATCCTTGCCCTCGAGAGCACCCGATAGCCGCTTCATGACGTCGCCCATAATAGCCTTGGCCTGAACACCAGCAGCCTTGGAAGCCTCAACAGCGTCCTGAACCAGGGCCTTGAGCTCAGCCTCACCCAGAGTCTGCACACCACTGTTGGAGATGTACTCGTCCAGAACCTTGATCTGCTCCTCCTCCTTCTGGACCAGGTCTTCGCGGCCGGCAGCCTTGGCCTCGGCAACGGCGTCAAAGGCTCCCTTCTGGATCTTGCGGATCAAGGCCACGAGCTGCACATCCGTCTTGATGGGGGTCGATGTCTTGGAGGCGTTGAGGTTGGCCGACATGATTGCCCGAAGAACGGCTAGGCGGGGGGCATCCTTGGCGCGCATAGCCGTCTTGAGTTCAGACTTGAGCTTGGACAGCAGCGGAGGGGGGGCATCGCCAGCAGGTGTCGAGTAGAAGCGGCAGAGGGAGGCAGATGAGAGTCGGTTAACGGGTTGTCGGTAGGCCGAGCAAGGCTGAGACGCCCGTAGCGCTCGGAGGAGGTGCATGGAGGGCTTGCAGGACATTGTGATCGATGATGCCGTAGATTGAAGGATGGAGGTGTTGGGTCGAGGAAGCCAATTCTGGTCTAAGAAGCGCGGTTGGCGATGGGATGAGAGCGTATGCACCGTGACGATCGAATCTTGAAGTGATGAAAGCTCAAGCTGGATAAGTTGGGAGCTCAAAATTTCCCATGTGCATCTGCGGCGTCAATTGGCGGATGTGATTTGTCTGCCCGGCCCTAGCGGTGTGCAACGGCCTGTAGGGCGACGTGGGAGTGGACGGGGGCGGACTTGTAGGGGCGGCCCAGGCCAGTGCACTGGGCTACTGGGCGATTACGGGGGAGACTGTTTCGGAAATTTTCGAGATAATCAATACCGGGGGTGCTTGATGGTTCATTGGCTCATTCCGCGAGCCTGGATGTTGGTGTGCTTTGTCCTCCGCATATCCCGCGTCTTCGTCATAACCATGTCGGGTTCCCAGGAGAAAATGTCCAGCAAACATCCGTCCTTGCCGTTGTTGATGTTGACTGACAAGACCTTCCAGCACGCTAAATCACCTGATCTTTGGTGCACCCAGCCTCCCATGCGTTGACAAGGGTCGGGGATGATTCCGTTGATATTGCATCCCACTAGGGTTCCGCGCTAGCTTCACCAGAGGGGGACAGATCAAGGGGAGGCTCGAGGGCATCAGCGACAGATGACGCAGCTGGACTCGGTGACAGCTGCACTTGTCAACGGCCCTGACGGTCCTGACAGGTTCCACCGCCTTTGAGCTCGCTAGAATAGCACTATTGGGCATCGAGGCCTTGGCCTGAGCCCGGTAGTTGACTGCCATGGATGATCTCCTCGGAAACCCAGTCCCTTACCAGGGAACGTAGGTGGAGATGGGGAGATGAACACATCGATAGATCCCTCGTGGAAGGGACCTGACCGACCAGGGATTGTAAAAAAAGAGACGAGATCGTGATCACCTATCGTGCCCGTTCCGTTCGGGAGAGGTGGGTTCTCGTGCGTGTGGTGGATAAGAAGGGGAACGGCCCGGCCATGGATCGCTCACTACCTTGCTTGCCCATCTTGCTCCCACGCTCTCGGTCCATTCATGAGTCGTCCCTCTGCGGCTTGACCTCCATCTGTGGTGGACACGGGGACGGGGACGGGCACTTCCCTGGGTAGGTGTGGTCCCTCGAGTTGCAGCGGGCAGGCCAAGTCTCCAGCTGTTCCCTCACCGGGTCCCAGCCAGCCGGTACCGAGCCTCCATGGGGCCAACCGTTGCGAGTCACTCCCTGGAAGCAATAAGAAGGGATGGGCAGCCACTTTGTAGAGCCGTATATGGATCTTCCTGTTTACCTGGATCTTTAAGTCCGAGCACCTGCAGCAACCCAAGGAACCTGCTCCCCTTCTCCCGTGACTAGGCTCTTTCCTTCACTCACACGTCAGAGGTTGGGCCTTCCTACCTCGTAGGTTGGGTTGCCTCCTCTCACTTGGTGTGTTCTCATCGTGCCTTCCTGCACTAGGTATCCGTTTGACGGCGCGCCACATCCGCCTGCCTCCCCAGCCATACAAACCTTCTTTCAACGACCCATCAAGGCGCGTCGAGACGCATTTATAACCTCTCGCCCCCTTCTCCTGGTCATCGTCATATATTTCCATCCGTCCTCTCAAGTCAATGAATGACGTTTGTCCCATTCCCGGCGCTTGCATGCAGTCCCCTGCGCACCGCCGGCGCCCCACGGCCTTTCAGATGCCCTGTTGGGCTTCGTATCGCCTATCATCGACGTGGTTTCCTGCCAATGCATACATATCTGGTGTCCAATGGTCAGCATCACGCTTCAATCAAGCAGCCAAGACACATCCGACTTACATGGGGAAGTAAGCCTATCAGCCGTAGTCACGTCTACCATGTTAGATCTCTGACTTTTGTCCAAGTTTCAGGTTTGAAAAATCAGGGGGTGTTCACCTTGAATGCCGGGTTGCCGGCCTCGCTCCTTGCTTGGGCAACCAGGAGCTGAAAATCGTTAAACGACATCCTACCGAGAGCTTAGCAAACACGCGGTACCCCGGAATTCAACTGACACCGACGCACCCTAGGAACTGTGTGAAGGGGTAGAGTGCCAGCGAGTATAGGAGCTGGTTCACGTTTTCGTTGTTCGCCCATCCGATCTCATACTCTCGAGCATCTGCAGTGCCATGATCAGCATCATGCCGACAACAATGTTATCACCTGCGTCCTACCATTTGACCAAGCACACATCGGCAAGGTCAACAACCTCGATTCGACTTCGGTAAACCCCGCACTCCTCATCCAGGTTGCCATCTGCAATGGTGCCCGAGGGTCTTTGTACGGCTGTTGGCTCTGCAGATACCGCCTCGACCACCGTGATAGAGCATGGTCTGGACGCAATGGTTATTACTGGCCGACAACCCCTTGTTTGAAGATTGGAAGACTTGCCTCGAGTTAATGTCCCGTTGTCCGACTGCGCGTTGAAGTATATCTCGACCATCTGACACCAGCCGCCCGGCCTCAGTACCCGAAATATGTCTCGAATATAGCTTCGCCATCGATTCGCGTGTATTCCGCCTGCCACCATCTGACTATGGACAACATCAAAGTGGTTGGACTCGAATGTGAACCTATGCCGGGCAATGGCTTAGCGTTTTGCTCTTTGTTCGTTCTTGGACAACCTACCTTCCGTTGAGGTCATCGACCTGGAGCTCCATGTTGTCGGGTGGACTCTCAGGGATCATATGCGGGCTTATGTCGATTCCGAGGACCTATCGATTCCGATCAGTCACCTATTACCATTTCCGAACATGGTCGTAAGGAACGAAACGGCTCATTCGGCATCGGCGACCCAGCAGTCCCCAGCCCTTGGTTGTCAGTCCCTCTCGGACAGAGCTCTGCTCGGATGTTCTTAGACAAGTGTTACGGGGCTGGGTGTTGGGTAAAACGGTCGATCTCGCTGCGTCGTACCCAGAGTGGTGCCAAGTCCTCTTCGATCAGGACGCCTCGCAGGGACCGCGTGTAACGAGAAGTAAGGAACGTCGGACCGGGGAAACGACTTACCTCAGCATCAGGATACTGCGAAGCAACCTCCATAGCCCAGTCCCCAGGGCCACAACCGCAGTCAAGAATCCTTCTTGGAGACCTGGTGGGCGGGAATATTAGACGGTTGTCGAAGAGTCTGTTGAGCACCCCGTGCATCAGCTCGAGGCGTGAAATTTCGTCCTAAACCGGTGTGACATGCTCCGTTAACGATTTAGTTATCTTGGCTACCGGAAGTTGTCCTACCTCGTCGATCGGTGCAAAATAGACTCCGTTTGTCAGGGCGTAATGTTGATAACTGCGGCCATAGTGTTCAATGGTCTCGGTAAACGTCTCGTCAAGGGGCACGGTTCCGTCTCTTTGAAAGGGGGGAGGGGCTTAGCGAGTTCTTCACACCCAGAGATCTTGGTTGTCTTACTCGGCTTCCATGGTTCAGGATTGTTTTCCAAACTTCGTCGCCTTTGGAAAGCTCACGAGTGGTTTTGGCGTTTGTCTGCGTGAGACGATAAAGGTAAGTCGATTTATCTTCCTTCTAAGGGGAATTTGGGCCACTATCAAGTGTTAGGAAATCATGTGGTACCCTGAGCGTGGCCCGAGTCCACACGTCAAGAGCCACCCTGGTGCCGGGATGCAGTCTCCAAAGACATATCGGGGCTTATGGAGGCTCTTGCATACAACGGCCTTGCGTAGCACTTACGGGCACCGCGAGGCTTTCTGGGACAATGCGGAGATGACTTGGCCAACAGCCGAGCAGATTGGTCGAGAAAGTGTTGTTTCCCAAGGTTCTACTGCCGATCTTGACCTCTGAGAGCTCTATTGCTTGAGTCCACCTCAGCATCAGGGATTACCCGCAGACCTACGGCTGTGGGCTATTTCTATATGTGCAATGACTCGAAGCCAATAAGCTGGGGCTGTGAATCGGAGTCAAGAGCAAGAAGGCTTGCTACTTGGGATCAAAGTTGATGTCCCTTTAACTGTGGTGAGGATGGGCCAACAGGCTCAATCTGATGCCCAACCCACCTCAAAGCGCAGTAGGCAACAACGCCTTAATCAGGTATGATCGATCTCCTGGTGCAAAGGAGCCGGGATGGGATGAAAATGGACGAAACTGGCCGGGATACTTCTGGGATTGCCTCATCGTCGACTTCTCTATGGCTCCATGCTTGGACGACGGCACTGGTTCCACTCTTAGTGGAGGGGTTGGTGTGCCGCATGTTCAGACATGATTGCGGTCGAATACAGATGCAGCATTTCCAGGGTCTCATTCCCTTCAAGCTCCATTGGAGCCACCCAAAGTGCCCATTCCTGGGCAGAAGCCCTCCCACCATCTCAGATCCATACATCTGTTTTTCGGGAATCCTGCGGAACCTGCGGATGGCTTGGAGCTACGAGCTACCTATAGAGAGGGGGGATGCGAACTGTTTCACGTCGGCGAGGCTGTCTCTCCCCCACGCCAGCAGCTGTGTGTGCTACCAAACGCCGCCCCCCCAAAGATGGCACTTTACGAGGGAGGTGTGGTTCACACCTTGTGTTATGACGTTCTGCAGCTGGTGAGGGAAGATCTCCTATGGTCACTTGAGTGACCACTTGGGGGCAGAGTCCAATGACAGACCATGTCAATACCGAGGACATGGACTTGGGACCTCAGGACAGAGACAGGCTGAATCCGCCGCGCCGCCATCTTCGGAGCTTTGCTATACTGGGTGACTGGCTATACTGGCTAAACTGGAAAGCGGTTTAACCAGCATGGATCAAGCACGGGCACGGGGATAGCCCTGCTTACTTACCCCATGGTTTCCTCCAGAGGCAATCTCAGGATGCGAGGGACCGCAGTGGAAGCGACAGAGGAGGACGGCATGCCCAGAAACGAGGCACGATGATGGAGGGAGGGCATCGCCTGGCCTCAGGGGCACCGTGACCGATCCACCTTGGGAGTCTTGGGGGCCTCTCAAAGTCAAGCAAGGGAAATTCCAGGACCACGGGCACGAAGCTTCATCTCTTCACCGCCTCCTGTGTCCACAGCTAGGCCGACTACGGGCCCTCGACCAGCAGGCAGGCCAATATGCACCATCTCGAGACAGGAGAATTCTAGTGGTAGGAAGGGAAGAGGAAGGAGGCCTCATGGCCACATTGGCGTTGGCAATGGGCCGCTAAGTTGCATCGGGCTGCGGGCTCTCGCGGCTGGTGTGCAGGTTCTTTTTGTGCCCCCCATCGGCTCGCCCTTACTTGTGGCCAACATCATACGACGTGTCGATTCCCTGACCGACATCAGCGGCTTGGAAACTGTACAAAGGCATCCGTCGATGGAACAAACGAGACGGACTCGCGCCGCTCTAGCTGCTTGTGCTTGTCGACGGGCCGCTGCAGGTCGCAGGACGGCAGAGGTGGTGGGACATGGGCAAGCCAGAGCTCCTCTCCGAGTTCGCGGCCATGCCTCTAACCGCTCTGACACTGTTTCAAGGACCCTGGAAAGGCAACTCTGGAACCGGGAGTCTGGTGCAGTCGAGGGTTAGCGGTACTGGTGGGTTCCCTTGGAAGGTCATTCCTTACCCCTACTCCCGCATCCCCACACAGGGGGTTCCCGACAAGCTCAACCTCATCTGGGCATGACCGGCCTGCTGGAGATGCCCACGGCAGAGAAGGACCGAGGCATGATGGAGCCGGGCTAGGCAGTGCCATGTCACGGACTGTGCGTATCTACCGAGGACAAAAGGCCCGCGAGTCCCAGGATGGGAGAAAAGACACGGAAGAGTGAGTCTTGGATACAACTCGACAACAGTGAAGCAAGACAAGACGAAACAACCACGGCGCTGGCCATCCATGATCACACCAGCGCGGGCAGCTAGAGCGAAATAAGACT
The DNA here is from genome assembly GCA_027569015.1 of Ascodesmis sphaerospora. NCBI lineage: Eukaryota > Fungi > Ascomycota > Pezizomycetes > Pezizales > Ascodesmidaceae > Ascodesmis > Ascodesmis sphaerospora. The sequence goes on from JAPPUR010000003.1 coordinate 693,277, forward strand.
CGCATGCGATCAGCAAACGATTACGAGATAATATTTCATTAGATGGCACGGCGGACTCCCGCAACGTTGCGGACGTTATCACGCCCAGAGGCGTCCCATCACTCTGGTACCCACACCCAATCTTGTACGGCCGCTACGGCCCGCCAGCATGGAGTCTTGTGGGGGACAGGAAGCACCGAATTCCAAGAATTCCAGGCAGGGCTGCACGCCGGAGGAGGATCGTCGACCGATTGCGACCTCCCTGACCACCTGCTAAAGAGAGGCTGCACGGAGGCTAATGCCAGCTGTTTAGTTAGAGAGGCCATCCTTGCCAAACCGGTGTGTTAGCCGCGGTCTCCCATGGGAAATGCTCAAAAGACGACAAGCGACGCCGTTTCCGCGAGACATGGACCCTGCTTTGCTTGAAAAGGGATAACTGCTCGGTGTGCCTTTCCGTCCGTCTCCCTGGCCCAAGGTGCTCGTGCGCTACCTATCGCTGGCGCCACAAGAGACAGGGGAACCATGCTCGAGCCACGGCTTGCCGACCCAGACTCTCGGGTTTTTGACCAGAGAGTCGGGAAACCGGTGGGCTATGCTGGGTGCTGGACACGCGGGATGACGGGAGGAGCGGGAAACGAGGGTCGGCCATGGCCATGGCCACGGCCACCAGCTCGCTTCGCAGGTGCAGCAGGCCAGCCATCCATTGACTTGGGTTGACTGTTCAGCCCTTGGACACCCTCCGTCCGACCTTCTGGGACCGACCTCTACGTCCCACGTGCGGCATGCTTCCTCTGGAATCCATCCACCTTTCTACCCACTGAGCAAAGCAGAGCAGAGCTGCACTGCTACAGCAGCATTTTCATTTGAATGTAACCGAGCTCAAGGGGGTCGACAGTCGGACCCGAACCGAAAGAGGAGATGATCCAGAAGACGCTGACACGCTTGAAGCTGTTCTATTTTGGCTACATGTCTTGCTTTGTCAATGTATCCTTTTCCCTTCCCATGGATGCATCTCAACCGTCATGACGCGTTTAAAATTGCCTTCCCCCCCAGACCTAAGACACGATCAAACAAGACCGGAGCAAACAAGAAAAAAAGGACCGCAAGACGCCCATTGGAAATACTGTACAACATGACAGGTCAGCTCTCGACCCCGCTCACTTTCCGCCCACCATCGCTTCGCTGTCTTGTCCCCAATCTACTGCTACCTATGTGGTGTATGCAGGTCAACTTGAATTTCTTTTCATTTCCTAGTCGGTCCTCTTTCCCCTTTCCTCTGCAGCTTGAACTGTACTGTCCCGTACTGTACTGCACTGCGTCTTCCTTCCCTGGGGCAAGGCGGAGGGAAAGGGGAGGGGGTTCATCAAATGTATGAGGCCCCCCAGTTGATAGATCGGTTTGAGTTTGAGACACCTTCATCAGCCGCTCTCATGCATGATAAGCTCGAATAAGCAAGACACGCAAACAGCATGTCGGCGAAGCCCTGAGGCTGGCAAGCAACGGAACGAACCCCTGGAGGCCCAAAATTAAGGTGCTCTAAAGACATGGGTCGTCATCTCATACGACGGCGCGCGTTGGGATGGTTACAACGTGGCGGCTGTGGCTGGAATAGAGCACACGCTTTCACGCGCCCGAACCCTGTCGCAGCCACCAACAGTCGCGGTCGCAGTCGCGTTGGAACTCGAGCCAACGCCGCCGAGGCTCAGTTGAACTGGATACTCAGTCGGTTGGGTTGGACGAGCTTACCAACACGTAAAGACGGGGTTCCTGCTCTTGACAGCCTCGAGGCGCTCCACGATGACCTTGCGTTGGTTGCCCATCTGACCCTCGGCCGCGGCATAGCCGAGGTCGCCCTCCAGGTCGTCAGTATAGGCCTCGTGAATGTCTCCATAGTACTGCTGCGCAATGGCATTGCTGTTGCGCCGTGCAGCGGTATTGGCGAACGAGTACCTCCGCTGTTGCCGCGACGTCTGCTGACGTGCTGGCTCGTACATGTTGAGCGCCCGTACAGGCCCTTGGTAACTGTTTCTAAACCCGCCTGCCTGGACGGTGGGACGCTCGTTCAGCTCCCCGCCACGCTGCTGCTGCCCCGCAGGTCCCAGGAAGTTGGGTTCGTTCGAAGGGACCTCATCAGGTGATTGGGCCGTCTCGCCTGTTGGAGAAGCGAGCTCGAACCGACCAGGATGAGGCATATCTGCTGGGGCACTGGCGAGCCCGAGGAGATCCTCAATGGGAGGGTTGTTGGCTGGAGCCGAGCTCGCGATGTCGGCCTCGTCCATAGACTGGCGGACGTGGGGGTTGCGGCGGACTTCAGATGATGTAGCACGCATTGGGACCGCAACAGGGACGTCAACCAGGTCGTCCCAGACGCAGACTCGTGCTCGGCGGGTGAGTTCGAGAGGGCCATGGTCAGGCGTCTTTAGCGTCTCGACGACATTCCACGCCTGACCCTTCATGACGGCGATCTGCTTGGCAAACATGCGCTCCTGGAAGTCAACATCCATCTGGAACACCCTTTTCAGAGCGAGAGTCGTTTGACTCCACCATGTGGTGGATGTGAGCAGAGGCAAAAAGTGATCCCGTGTCTTTTGGGAAAAGGGTCTACCGATGAGGTCGACAGGTAAGAAGAGCCAGCCAAAGGGGAAACTAACATTGAGGGTTAGCATATCTCATGATAACGAGGGATCAGCTTCAGTCTGTTGTTACCTTCTCCAAGCATCCGGGTGCTTCCAAGGCCACGAAAGCGAGTTATCGATGGCCCCAATACTGATGGTGGGCTCATTCCCTGTGTATTGCCGGTTGGAGGCGCTCATCGGTTTCTGTGTCTTGTAGGGGTATGATGCTCTCGTGGCACGAGGTCCCTGTTGTGAGAGATCAACAGGACGGGGGCCCTCTTCCTCAACGACCGGCTCCATGTTCAAGTGAATTGGATCCGAGGCTATAGAGGCCTTGCCGGCTTCCCAGTCAACCTTAATCATCCAGTTGTCGAGGCCACGGTCAGTGTTTCGCATGATGTAGTCGAGGATGACCAATTTTTCCAGCTCCTCGCGCAAGGATTCTTTGAGGTTTTCCGTCCAGATGAAGTTCTCAGGGCCCAAGAGATGGTCATCCTGGCCCTGCTCGTCATCACTGGCGTACGCATCATCCGGCGAGGCATTCCCTGAAGGACGACAGCTCTCAGTCCACCTCCTCCTCTTCTTGTTTTGTCCATCATTTGTCCGGAACCCTGACCAATACTGATCCGGCCAGGGATGTTCACGCAGGAACACATTTGCGTCCTTGAAGCCTTTGAGGAAGACCTGGAAGCTACCGGGCTTTGCAGGAAGAGGTCTCTTCTTTCGATTGAACTTTCGTCGGTCCCAGAACGGGTAGTGGAAGGATTTGGAGGATAGCCAAACAACATCGGTATATGGGACGAGATGTGTTCTCAACTGGCAATCGAGGACATAAGCGGCGGCTTCACTGACATAGGACAAGTTGGGGATAAGACTGGAGATGGGTTAGCAACAGTTGAGAGGAGGAGGCGAACGATACATACCAAGCTCGTCCAAAGCAGCAAGGGAACAGGTTCCGATGAATCCACTTGTTCCATTTGGGGTTTCCTGCCGCGTAGGGCTCCTCGTCTTTGGGCTTGAACACGCCTACAATCTTTCCGTCTGGATTCCGCGCGAAGTAACTACCTGAGCTACCCTGCGAGATCATACTCGGGTGAATCTCTTGCCGAATGGCAGTTCGGACGCTCTCGACGATAGTCTCAAATTCGGCCTTTGTCATAAAACCTTCTTGAAACTCGGCCATGCTCTCAGCAGTAACAGGACGAACGCCTTCTGGAGGTTGGAAGACTGAGTAATGAATCTCGAGACGTTCCTCTTCGCCAGGTTGATTCCTGCCTTTGCGCTTGAAACGGGAGGCGATTTCGTCGGCCCAGCGCTCGAGCCGCGCATTGATGGCCTTGAGGTCGACACCGGAGCTGCTACCGGCACGGTGACGGAACTTGGGCCTTGATGCTGAGACGAAAGACTTCGGACTGGCCATGCCAGAACGATGGCGCGGCTGGTTGACGGGGGCATATCGGGGCGCGGCGGCTGGCTGCAGCGAAGCGTAGGATTGGGAGAGGGGGTCATCCTCGGAGTCTGAGCTGAGGTCGTCGGCCTGGGCGAGGCGTTCGTAGCCCGTTGTCGCCGGACGGGATCGAGGCATGGTTGCGAGGGTCGCGGGAGCCAACGGGGAGAAGGAGGAGAGGATTCGACGTTGGTTTAGGGGTTTTGCAGGGCCATTCCTTATCGATGAAGGTAGAAACACGGATTAGATGGCGGCAAGCAAATTCGTTCCGTTGTCCGATGGGTATAGCGCGCGCTATCGTAGGATGAAAAGGGGCGGATTATTTTGATTCCTGGGACGGGGACGGGAGGATGGACGAGGGTATGAGGAGCAAGGGGATTTTAAAAGGAGTAAGCCAAAAAGAGGAACAGAGAAAGGTAAAGGGCGACAAGATTTAAAGGTGAAGAAGAGGAAGAAGGAAGCAACAGCAGCCAGTAGACGCGTTGTCGCTATCACCAACTGAAGTGAAGCTCCTGAAATGACGACGAGACGGTGATGGTCTGAGTGTTGGTAGGTTGTTCACCAGTTGCGGGTTTGGGAGCTGGCACATGTTGTCATCCAATGGCGTCCTCCAGGCTCGCGTGGCCACCTCCTTCCTGTTTTCCAGTCCAGCTTGTGACAGGGACGGAAGCGGGAGGAGCAAGGACTCCGGGTGGGTACGTACCCCTGAGCCGGAAGCGAAAAAAAACAAACAATCATGAACGCTGCTTACAGATCGAGGGGGAGTTTGTAATTAGGACTTGATCTGTTGGAATTTACGACTCGATGGTAAAATTTAATCTCGTGTGATTACGCATCGAGAGTCGCTTCATTTACCTATAGTTTTGATAACCATCCCATCTGCCAAGAAGGCCAAGGCAGACGATTGGAGACCAGGCCGTCACTGTCCCCATGATGGATGTGCCATCTATTTTTCTCAAGGTTGAAATGCATTGATTATCGGCCCCGGAACTCGACACCCCCGAGGACACCGGGCTGAGACTCGTTTCCGCCGACACGGCGTAACGGCCGATTAGCGATTGGCACCCTTTCAAGCCGCCCTGGACTCGCGAAGCAAAAGAGAAAAAAAAGAAGGATACCTGGCTTCGAGTTTAAATGGGGGTGTCTGCCTGCTTGGCTTCCAAGCCATCATCATGTCTGCCTGCAAGCCATTCTCGTTTCCCATCACAACCTCGATGACAGCTCACGGCTTTGTTGCTGCTACTTGGAATAAGCTCGCAGGCGGGCTGCCGCATCCGCCCTATCACAGCCAGCAGACTCTATGCTGGGCCAGCGCAAATGGACCGGTCTCGACCCATTGACATCAGCGTGTTTGCTCCCTTCAAGGCGGCAGAAACCACAAGGTTTCCTTCGGGCTTGGTTTAACTGCTGGGGGAATAAACGCGCTGAAGGATTCCAAGCCGACGCCACCACCTCGAGGCGGCCATGCTGAGACAGCCAACGAGCGATGCCTCTCAGGTGCCCTGGGCGCTAAGAGAGAGTCCTCTGATCGACGGGTGATGGTGTGGTGGAGGAATTGAACAAAGTCACCTTGTGAGCCTCCTCGGCCGAGCTGACGAGAGAACCTGCCAAGCCACGGTGACGGATATGGCTACAGAGTGTGAATATGGACAGTTCTGTCGAGCCTCGAAGCAGTGTTACGTAGACGAGACTGTGATGGGTAGCAGTGCACCACCAAAACACATGTTTTCTCGTACCGGCAGCAGGCCAGGCCTGCCCAGGTACAGAGGGCACCTGAGCACGTTTTGTAGGTTTCCCGACGTTGGCTGATACGTCATGACATGCGTTCGTCATGTTTCGTAAGCACCAGCTGGGAGATGATCGTCCGGTGATTCACCCCCGACGGCATCTGTCTGGGGTAGCACTCGACCAAGTCCTCTGCTTCTGCTTGAGACGACGCTACTGTACTGGGCATCCAATCCAAGGTCTACACACGGGCTGACAGGATTTCGTAACTCACTTACAGTGCAGCACGCGGGGAAGAGCTGCCGTCAAGTTGAACTGACTGACGGCTTGCCACATCCCTCCATCCCGTGCAAGACAGATGCTGCTGTCCAACTCCCGATCAGACTAATCAAGACAGAGTTCAGCCCCCGCGGATTTGGGCTGATGCTTGAGGGGTTGCACATCACACACTGTCGTGGAGCCCATCCTCCTTCCCAATCGACGAGTTTCTGAAGCATTGCATAGCATTGCATTGCAGTTAATTTGGAACGACTGGGATTATCGTCAATGGAAGGCTTCCAGGGTCCAGGAGAAGACATCCATGAACAAAGACAAGGGGGTGGTAAGAAAGTAAGGCGACCCAGACCCCAAAACATTCAAAGCGAAAGGCAAAATGGCAAAGGGTCCCGAGCCAAGCAATAACCCCATTCCATCATATGACTGACATTTGACGCCCTGAGGATCTCTGCTTCTTTTTTTTCTTACGCTTTCTTGACTTCCAATTCGCCTGCTGATGGGGCGGATGTCAATGCCGTACCGCACCCCCTCCTCCATCCCATCCACATCCACATCCCTTGGCCTTCCTCCTCTCCATCAATTCGTTCCCCCTTTTGTTTGTTTTACCCTGCAACTATTTATAATGTCGAGGGAGGCCCAACTTTTTTTTCTCACTCTTGCCATTTTTCACGAGTTGCACACAAACAAACGTACATGCCGCTGCCACGTCTCCCTGCATCAGACGACTCCATCCCTAGAGGTAGTCTGTTGTTGTTACTCGAGTGACCCAACAAACAATACAAAGAGACTCCTTATATAATACTCACCTTGTCTTGTTTACTCCGTCTTGATCATCAGTCACCTTCTACTCTGTGCCTTTCCCTCTCGCCTTCGTATCTACATCCGCTCCGTATCCTATCTACAGCTCAATCATCTTCTACCTCGCCAAGGAGCCAAGGCACAATGTCGGCGAGAGTCGCACCCGGCAGCTCCTTTGCCGAACCACCCACCATTGTCTCTCCCGCTGCCGACCACGATGGCATGCGAGGCCGCAAGAGGGAGCGAAGCATGACCCGCGGCGCCAACGTCCGCTCAATCCGCTGTGCGCCCTCGGATGAATCGAGCACCCTCCGAGGACGTTCTCGCCGCCGCGCAGTGTCCCCCTCCCTCGGCTACACATCACGGGCCTCGTCCCCGAGGAGGGTTCTATCGCCAACCAGGCGAAGACTTCTCCACGCCAGGCTCCGCCGCGAACACTGTCCCTCTCGCGTTGCCTCTCCTATCGAACAGCAGCGTCCCTTCCGGCGACGACAACGGACACGGAGCCAAAGTCGGGGACCTCGGCTGGAGATGGAGCTCGAGGCGGCGGCCCGACAGGCCGATGTCCTGTCCGGTCTGCGGAACGAGGTCCGAGCCTCTTCTTCTGAGAAGGAAGAAGTCAAGACCAACGAATAAAGGCAACACTATGCCTGTCTACCCACCTATCAACCTACCAGTACATTCATCTCCACTCGTTCCAAATGAACGAAGATGGAAACCAGTTCGATACCCACATCATATACCTTAATCTTTGATTGTACGATGACTGGATGCCACCTATTATTCTTCTCTGCTTGTTTCTTTTTTCCCCCTGATAAAAACGCACCGAGAGCTGGATATCTCACGTGGGGAGTTTCCTTTGTTCGGTAAAACGGATGGCATCTTTTTGGGGAACCAATGGATAAGAGGGCGCTATGGGTTTTTGCAATTAAAGATTGTATCCTTGGGCAACACGATTTTCTTTTCTTTTGTACGATTACGATACGATATTTAAAGCAGCCGAGTTTGACTTGGGTCTAACCAGCAAATTGATAAACAATTGAAACTATCACGACTTGTATTTGTCTGTTAGTACCTGTAGTGAAGCCGTTAGTCCAAGGTTGACACTGATTGGTCGCTTCTGCTGACAAGGCCGGGGTGCTGAGTCGAGAACTGTCGAACCGTCAGGCCCGCTATTTCCCGTAGTTGGAGCCTCGCCCATTGGCCATTGACAATTCCATATATTTTTTTTCGCCATGAGAGCGTCCATGGGCTGATGGTGATGACTTGAAGCTAGGCCCTGCTTAACTTTTTGCTTCTTCTTTTTGCCTGCGAGTCTTTTCGATACAAGGCTCTTAATCGGCCTCATCTGTACGGTTCTGCCGTGTTATCTCGTGCTTAATCAGGCTTCCCCCGCATCCATTCGTTGTGTCTCTCAATCCCTGCACCCCACGAACCGACCTCCCCTCGCCGAATTTGCTTCTCTGCTTGCAACTCACCTCAGCATGCTGGCATAAAGCAGACCCCTCTCGACCCAATGCTTGAACGAACGGCTGCCGGCCTTGAAACGCGCAGCCTCCAGCGCGCCATAAGGCAGTCGCACACGCCCAATCGACCTCGCCAGCTGCGAACCGGCTTCTGGCAGCATGGCGCCTCTGCAATCGAGCTCGCCAGCGCCCTGCCCAGCTCGTCGCGAGCTGTGGATGTTGAGGCCACGAGCCCAGACTTAATCTCCCGCCAGCTACAGCCGACATTGGTTGCTTCGGCCTTTATGCTCGACTTCCTCTATCCGACCTCGACCCTCCCGCTGCTTCGCCAGATATACCCCAAGCTTCCCAGTTCCCAAGCTGGGCAACAAACAGCTGTTGTAACACAGAGACGACCGTTCTCTTCAGATCCTTCCCCGCCCTCGGCTGAAGGAGAAGACGCAAGTACACAATCCGCATCGACCGCTGCCAGAAACAATGGGGACAAGTCGGAACTTGAGGAAATCCAGGAGCTTTTGGAGGAGGACGGACACCGGTACCAGGATGTCTGGGATCTATACTGTGGAATGGACAACGACCAGCGACGCCCTGTCCGGGGGTTGGTAGTCGAATATCTCTCCAAATCCCACGGAGTCGTCGAGACAGGGAGAGCAGCTTCTGTCTTTCGCCAAATACCCTTGGAAGAATGGACTGAGTCACTCTTGACGGCAGGAATCATCCTGTTGCTTCGCGCTGGTGATATGCCATCGGCTGTGGAGTACTTCAGAAAGGGACTTCAAGAGACGGGATTCAGCAACGGCCTCGAGTATCTCATTGCAGACGCTATGAGCTCGCAAAAGTGGGCGGAAACCCTGCAAGTCTGGATCACGTACTGCGAGGAACAGCGCAAGAAGTCACCGGATGCACCACTCAGCACTGAGAGGCTTCAGCAGCTCGAAACTCTTCCCAACCAAGGAGACCTCTACTTCGCTTTCCGTCAGTATCTTGTCACGGAAGAAGGCGCCGAATACTACAAGAAGATTCAGAGCGACGAGGTTTCTAACCGTGCTTTCCACATCTTTCGGAGACACTTTGCAAGGATGGCACTGTGGGAGCCCTGCCGTCCGGAGCAAGCTGCCATCATTCTTGAGACCCTGGGTGATGCCGATCTATACAACGACTACTTTGTTCGCATGTTTGACCGCTGGTACGAGAAACAAGAGACTCGCACCACCATCCAAAAGCTTCCTGTTCTCTACCAAAAGTTCCGAGAGCTCCCTGGTGCAGTACCCGCCATGCCTGTCTTCCGCGGCATGTTCAAGGTCAACTTTCCCAAGAACACACCCAGACTTGAAGAGCTGCGCCAGGATTGGATCAGAACCAAGGGTGGCCTGAACAAATGGGGCTACGAGAAGTTCATGAGGCTGTACGCTTCACAGGGTGATGTTCAAAAAACACGAGACCTATGGAACCAGTACGCTAAAGAGTTCCCCGAGATGCTCCAAACCCCTCGCGGCTTTAGAAGCCCCCTGAATGCTTACTCCCAAGCTGGGGATGTCCAGGGCGCCTGGGCTGAGCTTGAGAAGATGACCAACGAATACGGGGTGAGACCGGATATCGACAGTTGGAACACTATGCTCAAAGCCTACATGCGAGTGAGCGACTACGATGGCGTTATGAAATGCTTCGATGAGATCTCGCAGCACCACCAGCCGGATTCCTTCACCTACGCCCATGTCATGGCGATGAGTGCCAAGAAGGGAGACCTAGACACGACCCTGGAATTCCTCAGCCGGTCTCAGCAGATCGGAATGCCCATCAGCAAGGAGATGGCACTGGCTCTGGTGGTAGCATATTGCCAGAACAACCTCCTCTCCGAGGCAGAGAACCTGTGTATCGAGCTGACAGAGCGGAAGCTTACTCACTCGGCCATCTGGAACCAGCTCATCAACTTCTACGGCGTCGAGGGCAAGATCGACAAGGTCTACGACCTGCTCCGACATATGCGAGAGTTTAACGTGGAATGGGACGACGAGACTTACGGGTTCCTTCTTCAGGCTCTCGTCAAGGTCAACCAGATCCATCCCGCCTACTCGCTCTTGAAGCGGGCCGATGAGGAGCAGCTCTTCCTCGTCACGCCGGAGCATTTCGCCATCGTCATGGCGGGAGCCGCGCGCGTTGGCGAGTATGAACTAGCCGAGAAGATCCACGCTCGTCTTCAAAAGTCGGAGATGCCCGTCACTTTTGGCGCTCTCGTTGCGCTTGTTAGCGCCGCCGCCAAGCGGAAGCCTGGAGAGCAACGGACCAAGAACCTGGCCAATGAATTTGTCGAGCATTTCCGCAAGGCTGTGGAAGCGTCCAAGACCGCCGGCCGCCATGCAACTGTCGCCGGCGGCAACGACGATGCCGGCAACGTTGCCCGGCTGAGAGAGGAGAGCCAGCATGTTGGAAGAGCTATTGCGCTTCTTGTGGAGCTCCGTGAACTTGGTTCCGCTGAAGAACTCATGAGCCTGTTTGCCCAAGTGTTCCCTGAGTACCGGAGCCAGGAGCAGTTCCCCCCTACTGTGGTGTCAGCCCTGATGCTCGCGCACTACAGGGAAGAAAAGTATGACGAAGTCCTGGACCTCTGGGACAAGGCCTGGGAGCGCATCCTTGAATCCAGTAAGAAGCCCTCGGGTGAGGGAGTCTTTGCAGGCAGCGAGTACGATCTCGCTCGCATTCTGAATGTCGTCCTTCGGGTGTACAAGGAGAAGGAGGACGCCCAGGGGCTCTCGGACAGCATCGACAAGGTGGTGGGTGCAGGCTTCAAACTCACAAGGGCCATCTGGGCGTTGGCTATCCGCAACCTGGCCGAGCTGGGCAGATGGGAGCGGGCAATGTACTGGTGCGAGACCATGCTCATGCCAGGCTGGACAGGATGGAACCCGCAGCGATCCAACAAGGAGAAGCGTCACCTCCAGAACACACGCATCCTCAAGGCGCCCAAGAACGTTGTCTACCGCCTGCAGCAGGATTGGCTCGAGAAGCGCAAGATGGCTGCGTGGTCCGAGGACATCTCGCGCCAGGTCTCCAGCGTCGAGGAAAAGTACCCCCGTCTGCACCACGCCTTCATCACCTCTGAGATTGAGAGCATGCCTACCACATATGTGATCAACGGCAAGGAGGTGTCTGCCCGTGACCTCGACAAGGTCCTGCAGAGCATGTCCTACCATGAGCTGATGAAGGTCAAGGAAGCCCTCCTTAAGGAACTAGCCAAGGAGAAGAAGCGTGAGCAGGGTCTCGGTGTTAAGCACGACCCCAGGAGCCCCTCAGATCTACAAGAGTGGAAGAGCATGCTGCACAGCAAGGTCCGACGGTACGCAGCCATGTGGGCCAAGCGCCGTAGGGAGCAGGCCATGAAGGAGCTGGGCGCAGATGAAGTGGGCGAGGCCAAGATCGAGGTCAAGGATCTTAAGCCAGAGACTCCGGATCAGCAGGCTGCTCGCGAGCGGTTCAGCTACTGGAACGACTTCTGGGACCGGTACGATCAGCGCCCTCACAGTGGCATTCGCCGGAAGAAGACGTACTCGAAGAAGAACCACCACGGCGCCAACACCCGTGGAAAGATGGACAGGACAAAGCCTCCTCCCCTTATCCGGGAGACGGTCTAGTAAATATGGGGAAAGCCCCGACGAGAGAAAAATGATGCGAGTTGCATCAGTGTACGAAAAGTCAGAGTTATGAAGGCATGATAAGAGGGATAAATGGCATGGATAAATGAAAAGAATCTGTATGTAGATATGTATAACTCTCCTGAGCCTTTGTTGTTGATTTCATGTACAATATACTTGTCTATTAAAACATTCACTACCCTAGGACTGAGATGATGATTCTGTGATATTTGATTGTTGTCAAACTAAACTACCTAACTATGTACCTATCTAAATGACCTGCCTTCCATGGTATCGAGCTACTCCAAACGCCCTGAAAGAAAGCAAATTTGATGATCCAATCCCAGTTCCCGTTCCATTGTCGGGCCAAATCCAGCCAGAGAAACGCCATCCAAAGGGCAAAAGCCCTGCAGGGTCTATATCCGAGACCCCCAAAATGTAGTAATTAGGGTTCTCTGAGTTGAGAGGAGTGTATGTACAATGCAGCATCTTGCAAGTATTCATGAGTGGATGCCACATATGCGTTCGGTTTAGAGGGACGCATCTTCGTCGTGGCCAGATGTGTCAGGAGGAGGTGGTGGTTTCATGCCGAGGGAGCGGAGACGCTGGGATAGCAAGCCCTCGGCACCAGCGCGTGTGCCTGGACCGTTGTTGAGAGCAAAAGCGTTACCGCCATAGCCTGGCTCGCCCTTGTTCAACTTCTCATAGAGTGTAGGACCCCAGGGCGCCGCGCTTGTCGAGTCTTTGGTCGACGGTCGGCTTGCCTGGGAAGAACCAGGAGAGCGTAACCCCATCGTGAGAGCAGAAGTGGTGTTGGTGGCATCACTCACATCGCTTCCCACGCGGTCGCGTGCAGGGAGACGGAAGGGGATAGGATCAATTGGCACCGTGTTGGTAGCTGCAAACCCCCCAGATGAAGAGCCAGGCCCGTGATACATGCCCTCCATGGCGTCAAATGCCTGAGAGGATGGGCCTGGGAAGAAGCTGACGCTACGTCTGCGCAAAGCCTTGTCAGCAACCAGCATGGCAGCAGGCCCAGACTGAGCCGGCGTCGGTGGATGCATAACTCGGATGGGCTTGTATGGAGTGAAGCGAGGTTCTGGCCAAGTTGTCTCGTTCCTCAGTTTCTCCTTGCCATCAGGGACACGGTTTGCAAAGACAATGCGGATGCTCTTGTAGAGGTAGTATCGTCCTTTGGCAGGGCAGCAGATGTGCAGATGAGCGAGATATCTCAGAATAGGCCGGTCTGATGAGTCTGCCTCAGACGTGACGGGGACATTCTCGATGATCGGTCCAGCTGAATAACTGCGCTGGCGCACAAACGTCTTGGTGCCTGGCTCCATGCCTGCCAGATCGTAAGGGATCAGGAAGAGCTTGACAGCCGTCTTGTTTGGGTTCTTGATAATGATTTGAATCTGCCCCTTTTCGGGAATCCTGTAACTCCCTCCTGGAGGAGCTTTCGGAGACCCAGACCTGCGCTTGGTTCTAGAGTTGCGGCGTGACTCTTGTTCGGGCCCTGGAGTGGCAATGCTGATGTCCATCTCGTCCTCCAAAGGCTTCCTGTCAGCATATCGACTCTGAGCCTTTTTCTTGGCCCGGTGCTCCTCATCCGGATTGGGAAGCCCGTTTTCGAGATCAATTTGACCAACATATGGGCTCGGGCCGTCTTCAGAGCTTGAGCGGCCATGGGAGGTGCTGCCGTAACTGTAGTACACTGCGGGGAACGCAAGACTAACATGTGGTGGGCACTTGAGGCTTGACTTGCATTTCCCTCGGCCTAGCACGCCAATTTGAGCAACAAAGTCCAACGGCTTGGAGGGAGTGGTCGACATGCGGCCACGGAGAATGCTCTCTTCATATGAACCGACCATGGACGCATGATGAAGCGGCGAAGAGTCTGCCACAAACGAAGCTCGGCGTGGCCTGAGAAAAGCAGGCGTTGGCGGCGAAGTACCGGGCTGCATGAAGCTTGGTGTCGAGGTCAATGACCTCCGGGGCTGATGTGCCTGGTACGGGAAAGCCTCCCTTCGGTATGAAGACACGCGAGGCAGAGAGTATCCCGGAGACGGCGACATGAAAGGAGATGTAGTAGCCGAGTTTGGCATGTAACGCCTCGCGCTGTTTCGACCAGAAGAGAAACCGAAGCCGTCCAGCGGCATTGGAATATCTAACTCGTCATAACTGTGCGATTGGACCAGAGGGCTCGTGGGCGGCTTATATACGAAACTCGACGAGAGAGATGACGAGAGAGGCGAGGTGCCAGATTGAAAACTGTCCACGCTGCCTGGAAATGGAACTCCCTTGTCATGCTGAAAGGGCGTGAAATGCCTGGGAGGTGACGTAGCGATCCACGATGTCTCTGCTGGGGCATCATGACTGTCGATATGGGCTCTGCCGACAGGAGCGGTATGATCTTTGGCTACCGCTTGTTCCTCAGTAAAGTTTCCGCTGTGCAAAGCCGACCTCGGCCGCTCAATGCTGAGCCCATCGCGCAATCTGTTGTCGTCCGATTCGGACTGGCTGTCGGTCTTCTCGGGGGTAATTCGAGCGGGTGGAAGGAGGGTTGAGGATTCAGTTGGAGTTTGAGGGCGCTTCGTAGGAGATGTGTGGTGCTGGAGGATCGACTCAAGCTGGAGAGCTTTGGTTAGCAGATAGAGCAAGATATACGGTGATCATGACATACATGTCGGTTTGGGATCCAAGTTGGAGACTGAGCCCTCTTGAGTCTCTCAATCAGAGCAGCTCGATCCGATATCGCAGCTTCACCACTCTCACTTCTCTTGGGAGTGCCAGGCCGAGGCGGACTGTCGGGGATGGGCCCTTCGCAGAGCTCAGTGCGGATGCTCTCCTCTGAGAGGCGTCTCAGGTTCTGAGTAGGGACGTCGATTGGAGCGGGCTCGACAGATTCATGGTGGTCTAAATCAGCCTGGAATATGGGCATGATGGTGGTATCGAGTGGCTGGAACAGCAACCACGCTGGAGTTGGCAGTATTTCGTCATGAATCACAAGGACGAGGGAGCTGGGAGGTGGTGGTCAAGGCGACGAGGTTCAATGCAGGGAGGAGAGGTCGAGGTCTGAGGCTGGATCCGAGGGTGAGGCTGAAGGCAAGGTGCAAGAGTCTGATAATTAAATGAGTCGAGCGAGGTGGATATTATCACGTATCATGCCATGTGAGCCTTGTCCTGCGTCGAAGCTTTCAGGGCGCTGCGTGGGCCGAGATTCAGGTTCGGGATGGGGATCTCAAAGATGGGGAATCTGGGATCGTGGGACGTCATCCACCGATGGCCATATGACGACGATGACGATGGAGTGAGTCTATGCGAGTCCCGTCTTCCCCTGGAAGGCGTACGAGGGGAGAAGAGAAGAAGAAGGGATCTTGACGGCGGGGGGGAGTGAACTGTAAAAAAAAAAAAATAGATTGTTGGGGTTTGATGTGTAAGTCAGCGACCAGAGGCAAGAGAGGTTGAGCTGGACTGGACTGGACGGAAAGAAAGCGGCGCCGGCTGCAGGGTCCAGGATAGACTTGATGGGATGGATGGATGGGACTTGTTATGATACGACACTGATCATCGCGGGAGCCAGCAGCAAGCCAGCCCCAGCGCCGATGGCGGTGAAAGCGCGTCCACTGTGAATCATCCCCTAGAGCTAGACCAACACAGAGCCAACGCTAACTGTAGACCTCCCGGTTTTACTGACACTTCGATCCCATGTTAGCACCCAGCCAGCCCAGCCCGGGGTGGAGACGGCAAGACAAAGAGACGGGATCCAGTCGTCCGAGCGAGCGAGCGAGCGTGTTGTCATGTTACTCCAAGACCGGAATCAGGACAGAAATCACTCTCTTTCCCGAGGCCTTTTTGGCCATTTCTGGCCTCCTGGGGCGGGTGATCGTCACTCTTCAGGTACTTGTCAAGTAACAGCAGAGTTTGTCAGTCTGCGTGGCTCTTGTTTCTCTGGTGGAGATGAGATGCCCCGACTACGTTTCTGGTTTGGTTTCTGCCCATGAAATCCTGCGTGTCCTGTCCCCTCTGCTGCTCACAAGACACTGAAGAAAAGAGACTTTCCAGGCGGGGGCCGCTAAATTACAGTGCTCACATTCACTCTGTGGTCCCCTGTTGTTTGAGATGTCGTCTAGCGCGGCTTGAGCCATGAGCATAGCAAAGCAAACGTGAATGGAATAATGGGCGCTGATGCATAATTGACGTGTTAGCCGGCTTCATCAGGAATACGACATCCTGCCCTTGTGACTCAAAGCATTCTTTATCTCTCTCTTGCCCTTGCCCCCTTTCACAAGGTACAGAGACTAATCCGAGGCTGGGCACAGAAATCACCTTGATGTGTTGGTACCTTGTCGTCCATTCATCCGCAGATTCCCGTTCTGCTCTCTCTCTGTCTGTGTGACATGGCCATGCATCAATCCCAATCCCGCAACTCTCCTGCAAACCAAACTTGCCAGCCAGCTCCTTCAGTTAGCCCACTTCTGAGCGGCAAATACCCGTCTGCAACCTCCCTTCGCCGCCGCACTTGTTCTCGACCTGGTCCAAAATGCAACAAACACCTTACTCAGCGTTTACCATGCGTCAGGCCGTTTCGCTCTGTGAAAAAAGAGAATCCGTCATGCATCCCCTTACATGACGAATCGCGGGTCGGGTTACGGAGCACATACGGAGTAGCTCCGTCCGAAACCTCCGAGACCGCCCCATGAGGTACCCGTAGCCCCGCCGTCCCGGTCTGCGATTGCATGAGCCCCACTTTCTTCACCTTGGCCCACCGAGAAAAACTGTGGGGACAGAATTCTCATCAACGACAGCTCTCACAGAGATTCACATCTCATCCAGCCTGTCGCCTCGAATCATGGCTGCCAAACGCCAAAACGATGCTGAGCCCGCAGCTCCAGAGGCAAAGAAGCCCAAGCACGGCTTCAGGGTCGGCCCTGAAAATCTTCCCGATGGTCCCTGGCGGCGAAAAGGTTTGTCTCCCTGTTTCAGAATTTTCATCACATGCTCACACTCGGCGCCTACAGTCACCAAGGTCAAGAAGGAATTGATCCACAAAGCCAAGGTCAAGAAGGCCTACGCGAAAATCAAGGCTCGTGAACAGCAGGCTGCTCAGGAATCAGTCAAGAAGCCTGAGCCCGTCCCCATTCAGGCCCCAGCGGAGGACGTCGAGGAGGATGCTGGCAAGCAGCTGGAGGACGATGCCAACGCTGGTGAGGAGAAGTCAGAGGAAGAAGGCGAGCAGATGCACCCTACGCGACATCTTATGCTAGTCGACGAGGCCAAAGCCCAGACCAACGCTATCGGCGAGGAAACAAGTGATGGCAATAGACGACGCACGCGGCGACCTGGATATTACGACAAGCAACTCCATAAGGCTGAAGAGCGGCGTAAAGAGGCCGAGGAGAGACAGCGGGAATTCCAGCGCAGACGCGAAGAGCGAGAGCAAAAGATTGCCCAGAGGGAGCGGTTCAAGAAGGCCATGGCCAAGACGAGGGATCGCAACGGCAACAAGAAGCTTGGAAGGGAGAGCAGCATCCTCCTCGACAAGGTCCGGAGGATGGTTGCCGAGAAGTGAAGATGTCAGGAGATTCCGAGTTGGATCCGGGGATGAGTTGTGGTACTCTTCGTTATTGCAAGTTCTGCATGGCATCACTGATGTGGGCGTTTACAAGGCTAGATAATTTGTGCCAATGGCTTAGATAAAAGTTGACTGATACCAATCCTCCGCCCATGATATCTTTGTCCCGAGATGTCTAGTTGGACATGTTGTGTGTGGTAGTCTTGGACAAACTGATGCTTGAGCGCCCGCTTGTTCAAAGGCTTCATCACCACAATCACGCCAACCAAGGAGATTCTGGTCACGACTGGTTTGAGATGAGCATTTTTATTTCCCCGAGTGAATATTATTGGAATTTTGTGCACGGAGTAGTAGCTTCATCTGAAATAGCTAGGCTATTAGAGGTCTTGAAGCAGCTCACCCACCTCGAGACTCTGCATCACTATACTTGAGGCTAGATGTCAACCCAAAGGGAGCATTGGTGTAAGTTCAGATGAGATTTAACCTTGCTCGCGCTTCACAGCCATCGTATTCCTGCTACCAGGTGCTTCATGCTGTGCCATCATTCTGTGTCACGCACCTTCGATGAAGCAGAGGCCAGCAATCATGTACACGTCATGGCCAACACACATGCTTTAATGCGATTATCAACTCGAGATGAGGATATAATATGATACGTAGCCCCGTATGAGGCGGTCTACCTCACCCTAGACTCTGGTTCGTTAATATCTTGTTGACGTTGGTTGAAGACTGCGTTTCGCCCACTTCGAGTGACACTTTTCTAAACCTGTTTGGGATTTTAGCCTGGAGACAAGAATACTACATGGGCTGAAAACTATTCAATCTGAAAAAGTTGTTTGATGTCACCCGTATACGCTACAGCAGGAACATTTCATTGCGCTGTTGGAAATGATATCTCATCATGATGAGTACAAGTGGGCACTCCTCTGCCAAGTTGACAAATTACGAGCCAATGGCAACAAGTACAAATATCCGGAGTGGATGGGTTACGGAGAATTTTTGTTAATAATTGTGCTACTGAGGCTCACCGTGTTTGAGGTAGAGGGCGGATGCTGTGAACTGGCCCGTCTGTTGGTTCTTACTTGAAGCGCATGCTGCATGAGTAGTTCCAGAGCATCTCACGGGTACCTGTCTCGGAAAGATTGACAGATGCAGGAATGTCCGTCAACGGGTTTATACGGGGGCCACATGGCAAGACGTCGGTGGAGGAGATGGGTTTACGAGAGACTTAAGAGAGGGAACTATGCATACACGGCAAGTATCGACGAATCTGTGCCGCGTGGGAAATATGCCCTCAGCAGCAGGAGGCTGTAATAGGTAGCGGATGACATTGCGAGAGGGATATTATTGATAAAGGATGGGCAACTTGAAACAGGTTGGAGTTGTAGTTTCAAGATATGCCTCGTCGGACCTGGAGGTGGTCATGACGATGATGATCAGACGTCGAATCACTTCCAGAAACTGTTCTTTTCAAGATTCACGGCAATCAAAGTCGATCGATGCCAAGAGGATTATCCGACGGGCAAGGCTGAATTATCTTCAACAGTATATCGGGGTACGCGTAACTTTGTGTGTCGTGGTAGCATTACGGGGAAATTGGATTTCCAGGGACGTGGTCGTGACAGGCTCCAGTCAGTGTCAGTCAGGATCCATGCTCTCGAAACCGATCCATGCATGACCCTAGCCCCCTTTGGGCCACACATCGCTAGGCCCCTTTCTCGCGCCTGCATCGCATGGGATGGATGGTCCAGGGTTCGTGGGGACGACGAGAAACGTGGTTTCATGATGCCGAACAGCGCCACTGCCAGGGGATGGATCAGTCAAATCAAGGGGAGGGACGGAAATAGATTCACAAGAAAAGAGAAGAAACGAAAGATGAACCTGATTGTATCCCAGGTTGCGGTCAAGGGCGCAATGGTCAGTCATGGACTCTTGATTTCAAAGCTGCAAGCCCGTCCTCTCGTCTTGCCCTATCAACGTTGGCCGTTTTGCGTTTCATCAATGCCTTGGCCAAGGGCAGAAATCACTCTGTCTGAAACAGCCGAGCATGAAATAATTACACGGGCCTGGCAAGTATCTCTTTCTTTCACCGCGGTTCATGCTCTACCGTTAAGTCTCTCGACCTCAGCTTTAACGGTCACCTTCTGGTTTCGTGTCAAGCGGCGTGATGGATGGCAAGATGAACGAGTTCAGCTGACGGGCCCCTTGCTGACGGAGAAACAGGGTCGGCCGCTCGCAGGATGGTTCTGCTGTATCTGTATTATCAAGCAGGCTCCCGTGAGCACTTATACTCCGCTTGTACAATCAAGGGCGTAGGTTTTCACCTCCCGCCACAGCCCCCAGCTCCAATACATGGCTTCTTCATTCCTCCGCATACAACCCGTCGATGGATGTCTCGGCAGGCCCTCCTCTGGGCTAACCGAGTTCCAGCTCCCGTCCCTTCACACCCACTTCAGGGTCTTGGGTTCTGGTCGGTCTGCAATACCCATATTGTTCCGATCCTCCCAGTTCGTCGCCATCGCAAATGTCTTGTAGTAGTCGTATGCAGAAACGCCCCTGAGCGGGTCTGTCTGTCTGTCTGTCTGTCTGTCTGTCTGTCTGTCTGTCCCATCGGATCGACAAAGCCCAAGGAGCTTGATCCTCATGATGTCCAGGTCGAGCGCCGCCCGCCACAAGCGCGCCTTTTTGCTCTGTGACCTTGCCGTGAGCATCCAGAGGCGGTGCGTGTGCCTGTCTGTGTGTGTGCCTCTGCTTGTGCGCCCCCAGCTCCATGGCTTGGCTGCCCCTTGGACACTGCGCAGAGGCAACGCACTAGGCAAGGCGTCTGCAGGTGGGTTTTCTTTAGCCTCAAGACCGTCTTTGATGACGGCGAGGGGAGGGAGATTGGCTTTAATTATAGCACTCATCTACTCGGGGACGACCAACCATGGGGCGATCATTTTGCTTCTTCTGACGAGACCTCACCAGCGTCCGTATAGGGACACTATGTACTGTCTATCAGGTCGTGAAAAAGAGTCAATATTTACACACATGCCCGCGAGCACCCCTTATGCCGACCCCCGGGGCATGCTCCACGCACAAAATCTGATGCCGTGGTACCGCACACTTTCATGGATGGCCAAGGTCGTAACCCTTGGATATGCCCTGACGCAGAGCCCTTCCTTGCGAGCCTCTGCTACGTGGATCAACCTCATTCCAATCGACGAGGCTCCCTGCCGTGGAAACCGTGAATCGTAGCATGCACGACAAATCTGACAATGTGCCTGGATGGGTTGACAAATACGCAACAGAACCCAACAAGTCGGTTTCCACGGCTTCTACTGTTCAGCCTCCTCCTCCTGTGTACGTATGGATATTGCGCGGCGTGTACATACTACTACTGAGCTTTTACCCCTGGTTTGCCACAGCCCCTGCTCCTCTAGAAGCCCTGGCACGGCGTTTCCATAGGTTGTTGGATGGTATCCGTGCCTCGTCAGACTAGAGGCGGGAGACTGAGGTGATCCATCCATAAGCCCCCCCCTCCAGGTTCCCAACCCAACCCGGGGCTGGAACGGAGGGCTAGGGGCCGTTTAGCGTGCTGGTCCCCTTGAAAGCTGGAACCCTTCCACTGTGTTCCAGGCTTAGTGGGTGATCCCCTCCCCCTAGACCGCTGGGCGTCCTCACTAATCCCTCCACTAAATCCTCTTCATCCTCCCAGGGCCTCCCCCTCGGTGAAGTGGCTTGCTGTTCATCCCATCCCCATTTGGATCCCACGTCTCCATTCCCACCTATCCATTCATTCCTCCCGTCTCGACACCCGCCGCCGTCTTCCTTCGTGAACCAGACACAATCCGGATCGGATCCTCTCTTTTTCTGTGTCTGGCCCTGGGCTCTGGTTCTTCTTCCATCATCCATCTTCTCTCGTCATCCATCCACGTCCATCCAGAGGTGCCGTCACTGTCAGTCTCGCCCCGTCCCGCATCGACATTGTCAACCGAGCGTCAAGGTTTCATCGCTCAGCGCCTTTCGTCCTCGCCCATCGCTCCCAGGTCTCGCTCGCTTGCATCCGTTTGCCTCCAGCTCTCAGAGCTCAACTCGCAGCTTCAAATCAACAGAGGCCCCTCTTGCCAATCCCGTCGTTGGACCACCCTGGCCCTATTCCACGGACCAAGGACCTCCTGGACCCTCGTCCTCATCAAACCCAACCCTCCACCACGCCCCCTTGTCTGGTCTGGTCCGCCTTTGCTGGCTTGTCCTGACTTTGGCCGGGCTGTCCTCTGCTGCTTCCTGACCTCAGCTCAGGTCCCTCCTCCAGTTCCAATCAGTCTTTCTTCACAGCAGCCCGAGGCACGACCCTGCGCCGTCGTTGCTTGATCGACTCCAACATCGACCGACTATCCCGACGACCCTCTCCTCGCGCCGAGTCCTGGCCACCACCCACTCCCCGATCGTTGATCCGATCTCTCCGTTCATCCACTCGAACTCGTCCATGACGCCTGCTCTCTAGCCGCGTCGTGTCGCTTGCAACCTTGGGCCGCAGCCTTCACCTTCATGAAAGCCGTCGACGCCGTCAGCACCACGTTTCGCTCGCTCCACTCTCCGCCCCAAGGTCGACTTCCGCTCTTTGGTTGATACAGACCGCCCACCATGGCCGGCATCGTTGAAGATTACCTCGACGGTCCCATGGACAATGATACCGACGATGTATTTCCCTGCAAAGGTTGCGGAGAAGTATGATATTTCTACACATGTATACGGTCTACGAGCTGTTACTGATTGGGACTATTCTAGATCCTCGAGGAAGGCAAAGCGTTTGAACTAGGTATGTGAAAGTTTTCGACATTGACGATACCCCTCGTTATGTCTTCCGCAGCCCGATGCCACCGCAAGAAGGCTCAGAGCGGGAGCTGTCGGTTATCGCCGTCTCATTGCACTATATGCTGACCGTCTTGACAGCTGGCAACCGATGGCACCTGGACTGCTTCCGGTGCAACACCTGTGGTACCCTCCTAGACTCCGATGCGAACCTCCTCCTTCTCGGCGATGGGTCTCTCATCTGCAATAACTGTACATACAGCTGCAGCGCCTGCGGTAACAAGATCGAAGACCTAGCTATCCTTACTGGGGAACAAGCGTTTTGCGCAACTTGCTTCCGCTGCCGCAACTGCAAACGCAAGATTGAGAACCTTCGATATGCTCGAACCTCACAAGGCATCTTCTGCATGGGCTGCCATGAGACGTTGATGGCTAGGCGTAGGAAGAAATCAAAGGCGGCCGCCGCTGCAAAAGCAAGAGAAAAAGAGCACTCGCCGATGATCACCGAGAAGTCGTTGCCCGCTCTGCCAGCCAACGCCATCCCTCCCAATGCGTTTTCCAACGACCGTGTCGACCCCGACTCAGACACTGCCACCGAACTATCTCCTCGGCCTCGGACAGGCCACGGTCGGAACGAGTCGTCATCTCGAAGCAGCTCCAGACCAGCCCGCTCTCCAGAGCGCAAGGGCGGCGATGGCTTGAACCTACCGGCTACCACCTACCGAAACAATCGCAATTCGACCATGCTGTCACGGACTGACGCTGGTGCAGCCGATCCTGACAGCTTCCTCATTTCAGTAGCCCTCGATCCTAGTCCTCACCCGACTCCGCGGTCGACGTCCGAGAATCTTTCTGATGTGGGCAAGACCAAGGAAAAGGACTATTTCAGTGCGCCCAAGACGGGTACATCTGAGAAGCGAAGCGACTCTCACAACACAACCCCTCACATCGCCTTCCAAGAGAAGAGCCGCCAGCCTTCTTCGTCAGAGTACGAAACCCCTCCCAAGTTGCCAGCCCGGAAGCTCTCCAAGTCTTCGAGAACCGACTCGAGTCGACGCTCGCCGGCGATTGATGACAGGCCTCAGAAGGCAGCCAGTCGCCGTCCGCCCACCAATGAGGATTTTAAGCTCCAGGAGGCCCCCAAGAGCAAGAAGTTGGTATCAAGGAGCAGTTCGCAGTCTTCGAGCGTCCCCGCGGAGACCACCAGCTCTGCCAGGACAAGCAATGGAACGCGGAAGGAGAGCGGCTATGGCGGTGTGGCTCATTCCGAAAGCACGGTTACAACACCCGCCTCGCGGTCATCACAGGAGTCGAGGCGGCTGGATGAGGATGAGCTTCGTGCTTCAATGGACTCGTCATCTAGAACATCTTCCCGACCAGAGAACGCCAAACCTATTGCACGAAAAGAGGTCGCTCCTACTGGCACAAGAAATGGTAAGAGACAGTCTGGTCATAGAACCGCCGAAGGGTTACTAACAACAGCACTAGTCAACGGCAATGCCAGGCAGACCACTCGGCAAGAAACAGAAGATGCCACCCCTACTCGACAGAACCCCCCTCGAACCTCATCGGTCGAGCAGAAGAAGACGGATACCTACATGCAGCCACGGTCAGCTCCCGCCCCTCCCACTCAAATTCACACCCAGGTGCACCCAGGTGGCAAGGAGGCGGCTGGTACCAAGGACGATGGCACATCCCCCAAGCACTCGCCCAAGCTGCCTAGATGGAGCAGCGGGGGCGACTTTAGTATGGACGAGGACATGGCCCGTATTCTTGGCACTGACGAAGGCTCGACGTCTATCCTTCGTCGTGTGTCCAACGCTGTGAGACATGGCCGCACTAACAGTGTGGAATCGCCAATTGGAAATCCTTCAAGGACTGGCCACACACGAAGCATCAGCGAGACGACTCGCGCAACTGGCTCTCCTCGCTGGCCCAGGACACCAGTTGCCGAGGATTACGGTCATGCCCACGAAATTAGCAGCCCAATGTCGCTGGCGTCTGGAGACGATCCTGCGTTCCTTAAGCGACAGCTCCGGAACTCGGAGCAGCGAGTAGCAGAGCTAGAGAGGCAGTTCATGACGGAGAAGGACCTCAAGAGCCTCAACAAGAAGCTGGTGGAGAAGCGAAAGACGGTGTCTGTTCTCGACACCCAAACCGAGATTATGATTCGACAGCTGGAGGTCCTGGCCGGATACGTTGAGCGAGCCAAGGAAACCAAGACACCTGTAGACCCGCGGGATCTCGAGGACTCGGCGATCAAGGAGTTTGTGCAGAAGCTTGACAAGGTCAAGATGAGCATGTCTGCGGCGATTGAGCAGCTCCACGAGGAACGAGACCAACTCCTCGAGGAGAAGAACCAGGCGATTGCTGATCGAGACCGTGCTCTCCTCGAGTTTGAGCAGCTGTCATCCAAGAACGCGCAGCTCGCAGACATGAACAACGACTTGACACACCAGATTCAGGAACGTTTCAAGTCGCAGATTGGAGGGGATATCAAGTCCCCCGGCGGTCTCGGAATCTATGGCCCCGGCAAGGGACCTAACAGCTCCTCCCTCAACCTGGATTCCGTCAGCCTGTCGACAGGCGCCACTCTTGTCCCCGCCGACGAGGAGCCCATTGTGGAAGCCGGGCCAACGGTGGTGCAGGTCCGAAAGGGCCAGGCCAAGAAGTTCAACTGGAAGAAGGGATCCAAGGGATTGGCCCAGAACGTCGCCAAGGGCGTTAACAGGGCTGTTGTCGCATTCCAGAACGATCGTGAGAGGATGCAGCACCAGGGTGGCGCTCCTCTGAGTGGAGAGAATATTGGCATGCCCTACAACATGACTGTTGCTCAGGTTGAGGCGCCAGCTGGACCTATCTCTAACGGCGCAAACGTGCATACCGGACACGCCGGACACGCAGGCCAGAACAAGCAGCAAGCCGACCGAGACCGACAAGGCTTTGGATTCTTTGGCAAGAAGAACACGCTTCCCAAGTCTGGATCAGCGGGCAACATGAGCAACATGGAGCCAGCTGAGCCACCGACGGTTCTGTTTGGATCTGACCTTACGGAACGGTCCGACCATGAGCGTCGACAGATCCCCAGTGTGGTGACGAGATGTATTGAAGAGGTGGAACTGAGAGGAATGGATCAGGAGGGTATCTACCGAAAGACTGGTGGCAACTCACAGGTCAACATGATCAAGGATGGATTCAGCAAGGACGAGAACTTTGACATTTCGGATCCTGACCTGGATATCACGGCGGTGACGAGCGTGCTGAAGCAATACTTCCGGAAGCTTCCCATGCCGCTACTGACCTTTGACATTTATGAGCGTGTTCTAGAGTCGAATGGTGAGTCACTGGAGGGAGACCTTTGGGCGAATCACGGCTTGCTAACATATGATACAGCGGTTGCAGACGAGACGGAACGATGCGATCACCTGCGTAAGACGTTTGCTTCGATGCCCCAACGGCATCGTGATTGCCTCGAGTTCCTCATGTTCCATCTGGCACGCGTGGCTAAGCGTGAGCCCGAGAACTTGGTAAGTCATGACCCCTGAATAACGATGATGACCTCGCCCGCTGACATTCCTTGTTCAGATGTCTCCCAAGAACCTGGCTGTCGTGTTTGCGCCAACGATTATGCGTGATACGAGCATTGAGCGTGAGATGACGGACATGCACGCAAAGAACATTGCTATTCAGTTCGTCATCGAGAACAGTCACACTATCTTCGAGGACGCCTAGACACAAACATCGGCACCGGCTTTGCTTCTCAAACACAACGCTTTCTCGACAAAAGCAACACAGTTATCATGAGTGCATTACATTACGACGCCTTTTTACGAGACCTTCGAGTCGTGGATACCTAGGCTACCTTGACAGAGATGCCGCCATCATCACATCATCTTATCACGAAACGATTTCGGCACCTTTGGATTTAAAGCGGCCTCGCTGGTTTGTTTCCATGCGTGTCATGCTGCGCAACACCGGGCGTTTTTGTGCTAGGACATTTAATGATATCCAACTCTTTTTTTTCTCATTCCGCTTACTTGCTTGCTGGGTGCTTCACTGGGTTCCCTGCGATTGCTTTTGGCGAGTTCGTTTATGCTTCTTTTTTTACCTGGGCCATGAGGACAAAGGGGGGAGTATTGGTTACGAGTGGACGTTGTTGCTGTGGGATTACTCTACTTTACTTTGCACTACTATGATAGGATCTTGGTCTTTTTGTTTCTACTGATGGAAATGAATGAATGGGTGGCATGCATCAATCATTCTTGACGTTTTGCTTGCGTGCTTGGAATGGAATGGAATGGAATTCTCACGGTGGTCTCAGTTTCACTTCACTTCACTTCATTTTGCTGGGTTGGCTCATGTGTTGTTTTCTCTTACTTGGCTTTGTTTCAAGAGTGTTGCCGTCCCTGCTTGGCCAGTTTATGCCATGTTGTTGTTGTTGTTTTTTTGGGTCAGGCAGGAAAAGTACCACTAACCCCCCCTTTTCAGACATGATGTCTTGTTGATTGTTGATATCTGGCGGTTGATTGTCTTTTGTTGAACCCCCTTCATAAAGGGGTTTTGAATATTTTATCCCCCATACTCTTCTCTACTCCCCTCCCCACATTGTTTCTCTTTGAATGTCCATCTCTGGAACTGAAGGTCTTGTCGGATATGTATGTATTGGTTGTGATGAAGTCGACCTCCTTCTATCAAGGGTCAGAAAGAAAAGTATGATGTATGTATGGCTCGTCAAAAGAGACCAGATTGCGATGTAGCTACAGACACGAACAAACCCAGATGATAAACTCTTTTCATGACGGAGAGATGTATCTTGTACAAGGACTAAATAACGCTTGCTCCATTACCATAGCTATAAATGATGACCAGAACGTGCATGCTATGTCAGACTCTCTTGATTGCCAAATTGATCAGGTATATGATTACAAAAGCTAAGTGTATAATTACAAGCAACGCAAAGGTGTTCACAAAACAGGGGGGGCAACTATTCAATAGCAGCAGCAACAGCAACAAACGTGTGAGAAACATAGAATCAAAAAACCACGTCTTGTAAAAAGCCCCACGGAGTGCATTGACCAAAGAAAAGAACCATCAACAGCAACATGTCTTTTGAGGGTTCATGTCATGATCCTCTCTCGTGGCGTGTGCCAAAGAAACTCCATAACCAAACCTCACGCCCCTTGATGTTTGTTTCCCTGTCCTTTACCAAAACTCCGGGCATCCAGCGCCAATATTTTGTGACAACAGGTTCCCTCTAGCGCCGCTTCAATGATGACCTATTTCAACTCCTCGCTTGCTAAAGTTGACTCAGGCAGCAACAGAAGGGCCCTGCTCACGCTGTCTCTTGACGATGTAGTACGTGATCAAGCTCTTTGGATCGTCCTGGACATCCTTGAGGGCATGCCAGAAGGCCTCCTCGCCGACGCGAGCGTGCAGAGCCACGCAGAGCTGAACAGCATCCATGCGGACGCCCGAGTCGGCCGAGACGAGGCATCGGCCAGCAAGGGCAGCAAGTTGACCTTGCTCCGTGTCGGTGGGCACAAAGTTAGTTCTCTTGTCAAGCATGGTTCGTAAAACATGCAGCCCCGTGCTCAGGATGCGGTTGTCCTCGGGAGCAGTACCGTCGTAAGCTTGGAGACGCTTGGTCAGAACAACAACAATCTCGGAGCCATCACCAATGGTGACAAGCTCGTCAGCAAGGAGCTCGACACCACTGACAATGTGTGCACGGATGTCATATGCGCTGCGAGTCTCGAGAAGAGACTCGAGGCCCCTGGACACGTGAGGCTGGAAGTTGTCACGTTCCTTTCGGAGAAGTAGCCTGATGGTGGCCAGGATCTGGGCCTTGATATCCTGGGCCTTGTCCATGTTGACATTGGGCAAGGGGTCCTCAAGATACTGGAACAGCCCAATCAGCAGCGCCTCAAACTTGTCGTCCGTGAAGATGCCCTTGCTGTCTCGCAGGAGAGACTGCAGCTTCCGGAAGCCGTGGACATCAAGAGTGCGGGCCTTGATCCTGGTGATGCCGCTGTCAAGCAGCCGCGAGTTCTGCTTCGTCCTCTCGGGAGAGTCTACGTCTTGCATCACGGGAGCCTGGGCGTTGGCCGCATCGGCGTTGACAGGCTTGTCCTCCAGCACAGGGAGGTTGAAGGTCGGCTTGGGGGTTGCCTGATCATCAGTAAAGGGGTCTTCGTACACTTGCAATGTCGAGGCAGGAGTTCCAGGTACGGGCTCTACCTGCATTGGCTCTGCGAGAACGGGAGCGGGAGCAGGAGTAGGTTCTACCACGGGCTCTGCCACTGGCTCTGGTGCAGGTTCCGGAGCAGGCTCTACTGCGGGCTCTGGCATAGACTCGGTCACTGGAGTGCTCAACTCCTCAGGCGCCTCTGGAGGTGGTGCAGATGCCTGCCGCTGCAAGCCAGCCATGGTTGGGACTACGAGAGTGAAATCCTCATTCGCCCTTGAGGGACTGCTCGAGGGCAGTATAGCAGACTGCGATTGCTTCAACTTGGTAGGGCTCACACGGGGCGAAGCTGCTGGTTTGGCTGGCGACCTTGCAGTGGGAGATGGCAAGCTGGACTCGCTGGCATGAGGCGCATGACCAGGCCGCGGCCGAGGTCCAGTCCTCTTAGGAGTGGTCGCTCTAGGTCTTGGCGTCGTGGTCTTGGACTTCACACTCTCGGGACTCCCAGGTTCCACAGACGGATGATCACGAACAGAGTAAGGGCCAGCGGTGGCAGGACGAGCCGCTAGCTCCGGCCTTCTCCTCGTTGGCCGCATCGGAGCCCCTGACATGCCACCAGCCTCTGGCCGGGTTCGAGTTGCTGAAGGCTTGGTGGCTGTGGTCGTCGTCTTCACGGGTGAAAGGTGAGCCATGGCAGAGCCAGGTCGAGCTGGGAGGTTCTTGGCAGCAAGATTTGCCTTTCGCTGAGCCATCATTGTCTCGCGGAGGCTAGGTTTACTGGCGCCCATTGTGCTCTTAGAAAGCCCAAGACCTGGGCGCGCCACAGGCTCTGCCTTCTTGGGCGAGTTGGGGTTGCTAGGGTCCTTGTTGAGGAGCTTCTGGGCAGTCGTGTCTAGATCGGCCATGATACTATTCCGTGTTAGCCAAACCAATGAGGAGCGGTATGGGGGAGTTCAACTTACGCATCTGCTCTCGCGGGCCAGATCCCCCAGAATGCCCAGAATGTCGATCGCATCTTCTCTCTCACTGCTGGGTTCGCATCCGCCAGACCCTTCTTGATACACTTTTCGATCAGATCAACACCACCAGTGTGCTCGATGTGGTTCTTATGCTGGGCCTCCTTCTTCAAGATCGTCTTGAGCCAGCCCGTGACGTATGTCCTGGGCGCGACGTTCTTGTCCTGACAGGCCATCCAGAGGTGCTGCATCAATCGAGGCGTGTACGACACTCTGCTCACGATCGTGTCCACCGTCACATTGGCGAGTTGCGAGCTGATCTTCTTGGTTCCGGCAGAGAGCTTGACAAACGTCTGCATAAGCAGCTCAACCATGGGATCCATGGCCGGGCCAAACGTATTGGCAACCTCCTGAACAAGACCACATCCCTCCTTGCACAGACTGGTTCTCAGCGAGACGACCGTCTTGATGATGCCGTCTAACATGCTTCGAATCCCAGCAAGGTAGATATCGGGAAAATCAGATGCCGCGTTGCCCACGAGCAGCCTTCGGAGCTTTGTGATGGAATCCTCTCGCTTCATCCAGTTCTGTTCCGACTCCTTGCCATCGAAAAACCACGCCATTTCCTTAAAAATGTCGTCGAGTTCTCGGTGCGTGTTGACGTACAAGGGATCGAGGCTCTCGGGCTTAGTGTCGATGCCTGGGGTGATGGGACGGTCGGCGATGGACGAGACGCTGGCGGAGAGGACTGGACGAGGCGGCGGAGGGGCTTCTGAAGGCGTCTCGGGACGTCCAGACGTCGGGGCGAGTTCCTTGACGATGGCCTGCTCAATGGCGGGTCGCACCTTGAAGTTCTTGAGCTGTCTCTTGAGATCCGACTTGGCAGCACCCGGGGCGGACCGGAAGAGCTCAATGACAGTATTCTTTGCGGCATCTCGAACCATACCATCGGCATCTTCGAGTAGTTCCATTAGCGTGGGAACATAGGCCCGGAAGGGAAGCCCCTGTTCTTTGTGCATCTACGCCATTAGCACATGTAACCGTGATTCCTGTAGATCATCGTCCTCACCGTTAACAGCCAACTCATGGCAGACTCCTTGGCTCTGGCGCTCTTTCCTCCCATGGCCGTATTCCGGACAAATCGCTCAACATCGGCGGGCGCGACAGTGTATAGAGTGACGAGGGAGTGCGATGCGAGAGAGCGAAACTTGTCCTTCTGGTCCCCGAGCTTCTCGATGACCAGGGGCAGCGTGCGAGCGGCCTCCTTGGTCAACAGCTTAGGGTCCTGGCGGGACAGTCGGGTCAGGAGATGGTTGAGCGCCGTGAATCCGGCATTCATGAGGGCGGCATGCTGAGAAGTGGCAGCGGCGCGCAAGCCGTCAAACAGCTGCGGGACGCTCGCCTCGGGGACATTGTGCTGCTTGATGCCGGACTTGATGAGGGTGACGTACTGGACCTTGGAGTCGAGGGTCGAGTCGCTACGGAGGATGGTCGCGAGGTCGGCGACCTGCTGATCGGTGAGCTTTGTGTCGGCCATGGACTTGTAGGCGACGAATCTATACAATTAGGTGTCAGTCGTCTGCGATGTTTATCATCATGATGGGAGGAGGTGGAAGCATGGAGGGGCAGGAAGACGGCGCACATGCCCTCGAGCGACGCCAAAGTGGCACGTACACGCTCGTCTCTCCCATCAAGTGTCATGACGGCGCTGGTGATGCGCCATGCCCTGGGAAATTAGTCTTCCTGGGAAAGGGAGGGAAGACAGCTGTATTCAAGCAAAAAAACATACCTGCGTGTTTAATTGAGTGACAGTTCGTAGACGGCAGAGCGAAACAGTGGAATCGCTCCGGTTGACGTGCGCATCGAGAGGCCGTGGGCGAGAATTTGTCGTGTTTTATTTTGTTTTGTTGTTAGGCTCTAGTTCTTTGTTGTTATCTTTTGGGGTGTGGGTGGGTTCCCAGGGACATTGGGATTTTGGTGTCTGATGATGTCGGGCGCGGGCGCGGGCGCGGGATGGAGCGAAAACAACGTGGACCAGGGGCTGCCGTAGTTGCCCCGGAGAATGATGGAAACCCAAGGTAAGTGTGCCCCGCCCCGCAGCTTTTGGGCCGCGCTTGCCCACACGCGTTCTGCAACCTGCCCGCTGCGGGTAACGCTGGGGCTTGGCGGGGCTTTAGTTAGGGGCTTTTCTGGCTCTTGGTATGGAGGGGTTGTTTTGCTGGCAGCTTCACTCATGACATCTTCAAGTTGACATCGTGAGATGAGAAGCCTCATCTTCTTCGCACGACCATAGCTCTACTCAATAACCCTTAAGCTCCAATATTCTTGTGTAACTCTATTCGTTCTCTTGACTATTCCTCCGCCTCTCTCTTTTCCTCGCCCAGCCCCTTCATAGCCTAGACCGCCTCCTGAAAACTCACTTACCCCTCCATTCCATCCACCTCGAAGATCCCTCTCACCCAGAAACTCTGAGCACATAACCTCGTGGCCGGCCCGTCCCCAAAGAGTCTCATCTAGTCTCAGCTCCCACTCCTTCTCTCGTATGCCTCATCCTCCCCCCGTATCAGCCGTCCCGACCCCCGCCTCCATCTTCTCCCCGGTCCCGATCATGTCCCCCGCCGTCCAGGTCCCCACTCCCTCTGGGTCCCGGGACCGCCCCGAGATCCCCGGCGCCGGAGACTTTGATCTCCCCAAGCTCCGTCTCGAGATCCGGGACCTCTCTCACCCGGGCTCCTCTGCCTTCCTCGGTGCCGTCAACGCTGCCGACTACCTTGCTCGTGCTGCCCAGCGCGTCCTCGCACTGCTCTATGAGTCGCCCACCTGCCCCACAACAACACTCCCATCTACGCGGTCCGTCACTCTCATCCTCCGTGACATGGGCGGCGTTGCCTACACCACCGGCACCGAACTCGATGACGACCACAAGGAGATTCACTTCTCCCTCAACTACATCAAACAAATCAGCCCAACATCCCGCCGCACTGACGAGATCGACGGTGTGTTGACCCATGAGTTGGTTCACTGTCTACAATATCACGGCCATGGGACATGTCCTGGCGGACTAATCGAAGGCATTGCCGACTGGGTACGGCTCCGTTGCCATCTCAACCCTCCCCATTGGAAGCACAATGCCGATGGCAAGTGGGACGCTGGCTATCAGCAAACGGCCTACTTCCTCGAGTACATTGAGGATCGCTTTGGAAAGGGAACGATCCGCCGCATGAATGAGAAGCTCAGGATTCAGACGTACGAGGAAAAGAAGTTTTGGACTGAGCTGGTCGGACGACCAGTCGAGCAGCTTTGGGATGACTACAAGGAGAAGATGAAATCTTGCTAGATACCTAGTTCCATTAGACAGGAGGCGTTCACGGATCTGAATCGATGTATAGGTGTTTGAGACGACGGAGATTTTATAGACGAAATGAAATAACTAGATGCCGAGGATATAAAACCTGCCCTGAGCCCAATCCCCAACTCCAAAAAAAACAAGGAAACGATCAAAAAAGAAAAAAAATCACGGCATCCTAACTTGTACTGTTAATCCCGGCCAAATCTGTTACTCCAGTCGAATCAGCGTTTTCCCACGGACCTCAAAGGTCTAATCTTTCACAGTGTTTAACTTCTTAAGAACGAACAGGAAGAGGAGCGTCGCTCTCGCTGATGACGCTGCCAACCTCAGACCAGCTGGCGGGGGTGGCCATGCCGGAACTCTCGCTCATCACATCATAGTATCGGCCAGTCTCGCCCTCGTGAGATGACTGAGCATCGCTGGCAACATCGTCTCCAGATCCAATGATGGAGATGGAATCAGTGGGTGTCAGCATACCGTCGTCGCTGATGACTGAAGGCTCAGACATGGAAGCGGTGGGAGTGACGGGGAGGGGAGAGTAGAATTCAGGGCTCGAGTTCTGGGCCCAGGCCTGGATGGAGGCGTAGGCATCCTCACGATCCTCCTGGCCGGCGGTCATGAACTCATTAGGACCAAGTTCGCGCTCGAGGGTGGCGGAGGAAGCGGTCTCAGAGGAGGCAGGGATGGGGTCGATCTCGGCGAGAGGAGCGTCAATAGTAGAAGTCTTCTCGTCCTGGTCGCGGGTGGTAGCGCTGTAGATATCGGAAATCTCATCGGCGGCGGGGGAAATGTGGCGGCTGGCTTCCATCTCATCTTGCATCTCTTGGGCATCGATGTGATATTCATCCGCAAACGGGTTGGAGTAAACAGGCGCGAGGAAACGAGATTGCTCCCCACGACGTCGCAGACCGTCGTCGGTACCTCGAACATCAGCACCGGTGTTGAAGACGTAGGTCCCTCGTTCAGCTCCCTCGTCCTGGCGGAGAAAGTCGTCAAAGGACGATCCTCGGGGGCGAGACTCTGTGGTGGCGGGGCGTGATGCTGCGACAGCTTCCTTCTCCTTCTGCTTCTCTAGCTTGACGGAATTCCAATACAGCAGCTCCTCGCGCTGCCTCCGACGGGTCTCCTCATCAGCATCGACACCAGACTCGGCTCCAGGGCCTCGGCGGGACTCGAGGAAGCCATCGGCGTCTTCGGGTCTGTTAAACATGGGCTCTCGGTGAGGGGGGTCGATGCCCTCGCCCAACGAGTGCAGAGCAAAAGCTATCCGCCGGCGAACATCGTCGGCGTATCGTCGCACCTCGGGCGACTCGTAGATTGCGACAGCTGTGGCGACGGCGACCGAAACGGCGACTACGGCACCTGATGCCAGGACAACATGGTTAGGCATTGTGCGTGGTGGTGGTGATTGTCAAAGACGCAAACACAAGCGAGGGGGTTTTTGGCAACAAGAGACGAGAACAAGCAACAGACGGGCGAGAAAGAAGACGGGGTCTCTCCTTCTCAAAAGGACGATGTAAAGAGAGAGCTTTCCAGAAACTCTGAGCAACCAAGACGGGAGGCAAAGGGGAAATTGAGCTTGCGTAGTCCTCGAGCATTCGCCACAGACGGACGGGCAGCCTTGTGGTACTGTAGGTCCAAGGTAAGGTTGACCTCGGGGCAGTGAAGGTGCCCGTGGGCAGTGGCTCAGGCGACTTTTGGCCTGGGGGGGGGCAAGCTCAGGCAGGCAGCTCTGGAACAGTAGCCACGCGCCGTGATTCGCAAGCTTCCACCCAGTAAGTGGGCGCGGGGTAAGGTCAGCGGCGCATCCATGGCCTAGACCTCAGCCCGTGACGACGACTTTCTGAGCGGAATAGTAGGAGTAAAAAAAGGTGCGACAAAATAGCAGAGACAAGCAGACAAATGATAG
Source organism: Ascodesmis sphaerospora (assembly GCA_027569015.1). Classification (NCBI taxonomy): domain Eukaryota; kingdom Fungi; phylum Ascomycota; class Pezizomycetes; order Pezizales; family Ascodesmidaceae; genus Ascodesmis; species Ascodesmis sphaerospora. The sequence goes on from JAPPUR010000003.1 coordinate 727,979, forward strand.
ATTACGCAGAGCGATGCTGTTTTTTTCTTTTCTTCACGTACCTGTAGCCACCAAAGGATGAGGCATCACTCCTGTCGCCTCTCTCTCACGTGTCCGTATATGGTCAAGATGAACGATTGCAGATCAGTGCGGATGACAGCGGATAAACTGAAATGCGTACTGTAGGTAGCGAAAGTGGAAGATTGGAAGAGTGAGGGAAAGGAGGGAAAAGAAAGATCGACAGATCAAGGTGGGATTCGATGGGACAAGAAAGTATTTAAAAAGAGAGAGAGACAAACCCCCGAGCCATCAGCGACAAGACGGACGGGAAGGACGGGAGAGAGCCTCTCTTCAAGCTTTTGATGGGGTGGCTGTGCTCTTGCCTTTTTCCCTGCCTGATGTGCTGCAAACGACAAAAAGGCAAGAAGAAAAAGTAAGATTTCGTTCTCAGTTTAGTTTTCAACAAGTTTAAAATCGAGTCCTTCTATAGCATCCATTGTCAGAAAATGGTCCTCGCCTGTTACTGCCCCTCTCTTCCCAATTCTTCCTCATCCGCCGCTTGCGGACGGCGCGCGTGACGTGATGTGATGGATGATGCGCAGAGCAGAGAGAGAGAGAGAGTCAATCACTAACACGCCCGCTTTCCCGGCCACATTGGCACGCTCTTGGGGCTGGGTTGGGGAAAAGACGCAAAGGCGTTGCGGCGAGATTCCAAAACTTGACAGCCCCTGAAACTCTGTTTTTTTCTGTTCAGCCCGACCACGTCATTGTTTTGCAACTTTGTTTCGTCGACGTCCAGGAATTGTAAGACGAGTTAGATAGCCGCGTCAGAATGGGTTGTACTTGGGGAGGTAGTAGAGCCTCGAGTCCCAGACAGCAGCCCCTCGGGTACATCCATGATCTCAGACGTAGGTACAGTACTACCTCCGTACACTACCTAACCTTGCCGTGGTGCGGCACCGATGGCCGGAGCATCCCATCTGCTCGAGTCAGCCTGGTCACGGCCTTTTCAAGGCGAGGCCAACAAAGAGAGCGATTGTGCCTAACCAACAACAAAGGCTCCATCCATTGGCGGATGAACGTCAGGACGGGACGCGGGAATCTGCCGTCATGCGCGGGTTGCGTACGCACTCATTCAAGACCCCCCAAATCTGGACCACTGATGATTCCGCGCCTGGCGCATTTCCGCGTAAAACGCAGACGCGAAGGTTAGAGAAAACAAAACAATCTGATCGACCGAATCAGCCGGCGCATTCAGGCAAGTGACCAATGGATTCAATCCATGACCCGGCCCGGGACCATCGGGCGGTGAATCCTCGCATTCGCTCGCCATTGTCTTCAATTGAATCGCCACAGGCTGCTGCCCCCGGACCACAGAGCCGCCGAACACCGACCTGGACCCGCTTCCTGGCTCCGGAGAGTCGGCCTTCTGGGCGCGAGGCGGACGTGACCTTTGCGGTGGGCCAACGGTGGGGAACAAGGCAAAGAGGCAGGTGTCTCAAGGCCAACGCCAAGAAAGAGCTTCGGTCACCAGGAGCACACAAGCCGAAACTTGGCAATCGGGGTCTTGCATCTGGCTCACATGGACAGGTGGGCCAACATCTCTCCTCTGCTTGTCATTTCAGCTCCGTGAGTGGACGACACGGTTGCAATGCCCAGACGTGAGATGCAATTGCGTATTCGGGCTGGGGAACGGTTGTCTTGGGGTCAACTCGGTGAGGGACATTGTTCAACTTCATGGTGATGAATGCACGCACACAGATAGAGACGCTTCATTGCGATGAAAAATATGAGCATTTCAATTCATGGGGACGCCGAATGTCCCGTGTTCAAATAACCGTCGCTAAATGCCAGATAATGTGGTATCAAAAGAACCAACCCCCGATTTCTGTTCCTGGAACTAGCCAGGAGTAAATCCGCCTTTTTTTTTTGTTGGTTGTGGCCTCGCTCTTCTCACGGCTGTCCTCCGAGACAAGTGCGTGGGGGTTCAGAGTCGAGACGCCACATCCATACCAAATCCATCCAAGATCCTCAACAGTCGAGCCTCAAGCCCGACGTCGATCTCATGCGCGTCCATGGATAGAACGGCATCTGCTTTAAGCAGACTTGGTGGAGTCGGTAGAGGTGACAGAGTCGGTGGAGTTCTGGCGGGCAGCCTTGGTACGCTCACTGATGAACTGGTTAGTATCTTGACTGCTTGGAGAGAGAGAGAGAGAGAGAGAGAGAGGGTAAACTCACTAGGCAGAGCGGTCCTGGAGGACACACTGGTAGCGGGCGTTGCCAGTCTTGATGTGGAACTTGATGCCCTTGTTGTCGCCAAGGGACGAGGGAGTCTGGACGGGAGTGGTGGTCTCAGGCATGATGAAGGTTGTGGTGGTGTAAGTGAGAGAGGTTTGGTGTAAGTGTATAGAGAAGCAGACGATGTGATGAAGTGATGGATGATGAGAGAGATATTGGACGAGGGAAGACGAGGCCTAATATACCCTTTGGAAACAGGAAGATACGTATCTCGTCATTTCGGACAGATGCACCTATCCACGGACCGCGAGGCTAATAAAGGAGTGAGCCATTTTCTTGACGAGCAACAGCAACACAACACCCTCAGCTTGCCCCACGATATGAAGCCTCCACTACAACTGTATGGTAGGGCGCACCCACCAAGACAGGATAGACCCCTCGTCTCGTCCCCATGCGCCCCAGCATCCAGTACCAGCAGGGGGTGGGCGTCTCACAAGCAAGGACCAGGCTTTGAACTTGGACGAGGAGAATGCCTCGCTGAGGTGGTCACCATTGACGAGTTCCCGGCCACCTCCAGCAAGAAACAAGCCGAGCAGGGAAAAAAAAGTCTACGCCCCGTGTCTCGGACTGACTGACAGAGACACGGCTTCCACGGAATTGGCCCTCTGTGTGTGTGTGAGGCGTCCGTGGGTCGGGACACCTTCTAGAAGACCAACCGGGGCTTTCCAGGGTTTCCAGTTTTGATAGTGAGTGGCCCGCATGGTCCAATCCCCGTCCCCGTGTCCGTCTCCGGTCCCTTTTTTCCCCCCTCTTGTCGATCGGGGGCTTCGCTCCAACGGGGTGGATTACTTGGGACCCTCTGCCATTGGCCACTGGCGGATATCATCGCACCTCCGTCTCTCCCGGCCGTGTCCCTGCACGTTGTTTTTGCCCCCAAATTGCTGAGGCGAGAGGTATTATTGACCGCCCGTGACTGTGAGATCTTGTGCATCATCCATTCCTTCAGATTAGGCAATTGCGTGTAAACCTCCGACCACAACTTCGGGATGCTTCGGTCTTTTTCACAGTTTGACTCTGCTGGTACCATGGCTTCCGAGAGATGAACTTGGTGGCAACGAAATACGTTGATGAAATCCGTCTCATACCCGGTGTGCATACTCTTAGCTCCCACCCACAAAACAAGCAGTACTCCTCAGTCACTCAGCTCAAGACACGTCCAACTGGCATGGACCGTTGGCATGGATAAGCATGGATCACAGGACAAGCTGCAGGGCGGCTCGCGCCTTGCTGGGCATCCCTTCGCCTCAGAGGATGAGTTTCATGATGGTGATGACGTTGAGGAGCTCGGCTCTTCAAGGCGGCTTCCACAGCTCTCAACAGGACGCCATTGCAGCTTATCCCCCGCACTCCGTGGCCGGCCTTGAGCATGATTGGGCGTGTGCCACGAGGATCCACGACGGGGTCCCTGGCTTGTCTTCACCGCATGTCCCTGAGGGCACTCGCTGGGGGTAAAGAAGCTGGGCGATTTTAGCCTGGAACTCGGCCATGCGGCTTTTATGGATGCATTGGTCCTCGATTAGAGACTATCGTGTTGACCAAGACCTGTCAACAAGACTACAAGCGCCCTGCTCTGGGGCATCACGACGCCGTGCAGCGCGGGGTGAGATGCAAAAAGCATCACATGGACCCTCATATTGAGCGCACTACGGCTTCCATATTGTCGCGCCAGCCGCGGTGATACACACAAGAGCCGTTTGTTCCGTCGCTGGTGCATCTTGAGTTGTTAGTCGCGCGGACGAATCCTCCTCACCCACCAGTCTCATCAAGCGTGGTCGACCGAGAGCCGGCTGGCAAAACCTCACATCTGCATATGCATGGTGGATGTCGAGCGTCTCCTTTGTGTGTGCTCTGCTGATAGCACGCGACTTCTTCTCGTCTCTTCGAGATTCCTCCTCCGCTCAGGTTACCCTCCTCTGCCTTGTTTGTGGATGCTTGGCGAAATCCAGACTGCTGCGAGTGCTTCACGTTGCAACGCCACCAGGCATTGACATGTCGCTTCGTGGCGATTCTCCAACTGCTGGCCTTCTCGATTGTCATCGCCGTTCCCCCGGGCCATGGTGCAACCACTGATATCCAAGAATATGGCCTGATGCTCACCAAGTTGACATTGTGTATGCAGAGCCGCGGCGATTCCCCATCAGCTCATTGGTAGCGTCTTGGCTATGCGAAACAATGGCGCCTTTTCCCTGGGCCGTTGCAGGCAGGCCCGAATCTGATACCGAGCACGCGTTCCAAGACGACGGCTCGCATATTATCTGCTGTCCATCATACCCATGATCCGCTGCTCCTCATCGGCGTCACTAGTTGCTTTGCCGGCGCGCACACCCCTCTTCTGCAGCTCCTCCTCTATGGTCTTCCGTGTAAGCATACCCTGGGCGAGGTTGGGTATCTCTTCCTTCTGCTTGCGCAAATAATTCTCCACACTTCGCATTCCCACTACGAGGAATCCGAGCTCTTCCCGGTCTACATCAAAGACCTCCCACCATTCGCACTCTGGCATCTTGGCACCCAAGTCTCGCGCCGCATTATATATGGCAGCTGTCGCTAGAGCATGTGGCTGATGGGTGAGGTATAGCATCTGGGGCGAGAGCAGTGCCGTGTTTAGGTATTGAATGGTGCGCAACGAGATGGCGGATTTGGGCTTCGCCAGGAAGTCAAGAGTTTGGAGGTAAGTGATTGCGAGTGGGTGAGGTAGCGAGACGTGCGTATCGAACGAGAGTGTGTACAAGATACGGGCTTCAATGGCGAGCAGTCGGGTTTGGAAGGTGTGATAGTCGGCTTCGGACATGTAGTAGGACTTGGGGTCGTTTTCCGTCACGTTGTTTGATCGAAAGAAGGCCGAATCGTCCGATAGAAGGTAGGCATAGACGTTGGACACGTCGCGGGGCGATCGAGGTTGGGGTCCCATTTTTGATACCAGGTAAATAGCGGCAGCCGAGGTATCCTAGAGGGTGTGAGCATCACCAGGCGGCATATTTTGGACTGGAAGGTGGGCAGATCTCACACTAAACTCATTGGCCATGGGAGAGTCCACTAGCCAGTATCGTGCGAGGATGATGTTGGCCTGCGCTGTCACAGACTGGGGGAGCTCCAGAAGCTGGCCAGCAGCTTGCGTGAGGCATTGCGAGGCGATAAAGACGGCGTCTTGAAGATCCTGCGGTAGAGTCGAGAATGAAGATCGATGATACAGTTGCGAAGCCGTTGCCAGGGGGTTCAGTAGATGCGCCATGTCGGGCTTGGACTACGCCAGCAGAAGTTGGTGGGTGATGGTGTTTTGATTTGGTTGAAATTCACCCCCAAAGTTTGACGAGGCTGAAATTCATGGAAGCTTTGAGCTCCAGCGCCTGTTGCCGCTAATAATCAACCGCTCCTCCACACCAACGTGGGGCCAATCGACTATCCCTGCACTTACATGTTAGCGAGAAGCAAACAAGCAACACTCCGAGAACCACTTATGAGGTTCATAGTCCCTTGGCATTTCCAATGTTTAGGTGCGTAAGATATCAGCCAAGACTCAGTTTTTCAGTTGCAGGAAGTTCCTAAATAGGTAGGTGAATGCTGTAATTGTGTGCTTGCAGCAAGATGGCGGCAGGCCCACGTGACTTCTCACCATGATGGATGCTTCGAAGCTCTCATCTCGTCTGACTGTACCAAGCCAGTAGTGCACGAAATATAGAGCATACTTCGCAAGTACTCGACCATTATAATCTATAGAGCCATAGCATAAAAGGTTTATAATGATGAATATAAGATTATCTATAGACTTGAGAGTATATTTTATTTATTTTACTCTAAATTGCGTTCCTACAGCCCGGCAGAGCTCTCGTTGTCTGTCTACAGTATGCTATTTTTTCCCCTACCTAGTCTAGGTGCCAAGTGATTTCATATGTCAGATAAATCCAATATCACCGCTTTAATTTTGAGATAGATACTTCATTGTCTAATTCGAAACCTAGAGGCGATAGTTCACTACCTGCGAGCCACCTGTACTTGGCTCTGAGATAGTTTCATAGCTGAGACAGGGTTCTCTCTAGGCTATGTGACCTAGGGGGTCTGAATCCACCTGGGCTCAGGAGCATTAAACATCAGTGTCATGGTAATCCTGATCGGCACTGCAGTGCTACTGAGTCAAAATGTGTGGGTTAGGGATGTCTTTAATGTTGCATCGCATGAAGGAGTTGTTGTCAAATATGACATCCCGATGAGATGGAAGCTGTTGTTTCGCATCTTTCTTGTTTCGGGAAGACATCAGCTCGTTGTAAAACTACCTACCCATTGACTTGTATCAATTGTATACATATATCAACGTGCCGAAACCACTCTCCCCCTACTCATATCAACAACGACGTAGTCTCACATGTGGTCGTGGACATGCGGGGGAGTTGGAACCTGCATTGACAGTTGACAGGGTACGTAGCTCGAGCTTGAGCTAAGTTGAGCCGCTGTGGAGCTCCGTCCTCCGCAACACATCACCGCCATCTTCAGTTTATAGTACCAACCTTCCGGAACAGACAAACGGTCCACACCACCACGACCGCATCACGAGAATACATCGACTTTGGGTAGAAACAGGTGCTGAAACGGCACGGGTCGCTCCCATCTGAATACATCACGCCATCCTCCTCCTCCCCCGCTTCCCCTCCTCGTTCTTCAACCCACTCCCACCGACAATGGCCGCCTCGGTCCCCCCCTCACCTAGCGAAGAATCGCCATCCTTCGACCTCAACCTCCAGCACGGCCACAAAGACCTCGTCCAGGCAGTCGCCTTCAACACATACGGCGACCGCTGCGCCACCGGCTCCGTCGATGGCAAGATCCGCGTCTTCAACCGCCACAAGGATGGCACATGGCGCCTTTGCGATACCTGGACCGCACACGGCGGAGAGATTCTAGAGGTAACGCAGCCCCCCTTGGAACCCTGCCATTGTCTCTGGCTCCTGTATCATATCCGTCGCACACATACGAGAGAATCATCGCTGACGCGCCTTTGTTCTATAGCTTCAATGGCTTCCTGCGACCGTATACCCCAACTTGATCGCCTCCCTCGGCATTGAGGGCCGTTTCCGCATCTGGGTCGAGGATCCCTCTGCCGCACCTGGACGCCGTTTCTGCACTGGACGGTCTGGCAACGGCAAACCTGCCTTTGACACACGATCCAACAAGGCCCCATACCGGTCATTCTCTATGAAGCACAACGAAGAGACCCGACATACCTACCTTGCGCTGCTCTCGACTGACGGTCGGTTAACTGTCTCCGAGAATGACCAGCCCGAGAACCTCTCCGAGTACACCTCCATCGACGAATTCACCGTTGCCCCAAAGCCCAGTAGAGGCGAGGAGCTTGCCTTTCGCGTTCGCTTTGACCCCAACCCTGAGCCATGCTACACGGCCTTGCGCGCAGGTGTACCGTCTGATTCACTGGGCCTTGTAGTTGCAGCCATGGACACCGTAAGAGTATATCGATCACGCGATATTGTGGCAACTTCTATTGGCATCCAGCAGATGCAAAAAGAGTTTTATCTCGCTGTAGAACTACCTGGCCATCGAGGCTTAGTGCGAGATGTGGCATGGGCGCCGGGGAACATCAGGGGATACGATATCATTGCGACAGCATGCCAGGATGGCTACGCCCGTGTCTTTCGAGTCGAGACACCCTACTCAGAAGACGACGGACTGTCATGGTCAGCCTCAGATTTGCTCCGGTCAACTCCCCACGCCTCTACCAGAGATTCAACGCCTCAAGCCAGAACCAACGGAACCGCAACTCCGACTGAAAAGCAAGCGCAGACACCACAGCTTCAGCCCATGCAGCACCATCACCAGCAACAACATCACCAACAACATCAACACCACCCTTCCGGTCTCAGCGCTAGTCTCGCCAAGTCTGGTTCTCTGGGTGATCGCCATTGGGCTGGTCAGCCCGGTCAGGTCAAGCACACATTCCAAGAGATTTCAAAGCTTGATAACCACCGAACACCGGTTTGGCGAGTTGGGTTTGATGACGATGGTCAGATTCTAGGGAGCACGGGTGACGATGGTCGGTTGTTGTGCTATCGGCAGACGCCCAACGGAGCATGGGCCAAGAGCTCCGAGTTGGCGGTGCAAAAGGCTCGTATGGCTGCCCCATGAGGTGCCTTGATTGCGAATACTGGATCCAAATCAGTTGTTCGAGTTCCCCGAGGATGACGCATCGCGAAGATATCAGGGACCATTCGCCACGCCATCTCAGGAAATGGCCATCTAACGAGCCATATCAAGCACCGCCATGCGTACCAGAGGCTAATACCGCAGAGACCGGTGTATATCCAGCCATTTTCATGGTTTCATGTGTATCAATCTGATGCTATGGAAAGGCTCTATGACTATGACTGTGATTGTAGCGGTTGCGCTCAGAAGGCAGAGATCGGAAGCATTCTACCGCTTTGGATTGATCTCACCAAGACTGGACACTACATCTTGATATTTATATAATGAATAAGGCCCGGGCTTAGAATAAATATCGGTGTCATGTTGCTGGGAATGCGAGATGAGAGATGAGGCTCACCGATGGCACAAGGTGTGAATACATAAGCAAAGGAATACCAAATTACATAGTAGTTGCGTGAATATTTAGGAGCAGTTCATCCAGCTAGGAACATAAATTAAACAAAGGTTAATCAACCGGTACACCATTTTTATCATTACTGTGACTACGAGTCGAAACATAAAATCGGATAACAGTTGTGTACCTCGGGGGCAGAGCCCAGTCGATAGTCTTTGCTATGCGTCGGCACATGAATTGAAACAATTGGCATGAGTTGAGCAAGGCACATTGAACAGTATACATAGTATTCAGTAGATTTGTATTTTCGGGTAGTCTAATACCAGAGGCCCATCTGCAGGTCCCATGGCAAACGATGTTGCTCAGTGATTTTCATCTCTCTTTACCCATTCTCGTTTTGGCGAATTGTGCCATGTTGTTATTGTTAGAGGTCAAGTACTTAGTCTTGAAACAAAAAGAAAACCCCCCAACGCCATTCTTCATGAGTCGATTTTATGATTTGCGTCAACGTGCCGTGCGCTTGTATCCTTCAGGGGCAGACGGACAAGGTGCGGGGGTGAGATCGTCCAAGCATGTGATCTGGCTGCCAACGACGACTCCCCACACCCTCTCTCGACGACATGCCTTGGCATGAAGCTGCCCCTGCTCCTCAGGATTGCACATTACTCGATTATTCCATTCATCCTCTCGTCGTTAAAAAAGGTATCCCGCTTAGGCAGCGTCGGCGCTGGCCGCAGGCTGGATAACCTTGGTGACCTGGTTGCCGGCCCGGATAATGCGAGCACCAGCAGAGTCGTTCATGTAGGTGACATCCTTGTTCTCAAACTGAGCACGCTTCCAGACCTCAACCTCGCAGCCACCGCGGAGGACACCAACACGCATGGTGGACAGAAGGTTGTGGGCAGCGTTGGAGTGGTTGTAGACACCACCGTTGAAGATGGCGGTGGCATCCTTGCCAATGGCCGAGTTGATGAGAGCGCGGCCACCGGGGTGGTCCTTGATGAAGTCGGTGACGTCGTGGATGACACCGGCAATGGCGACGAGACCCTTTCCGTTCTTAGAGTCGGCGACGAAGTCGTCCCAGTCGACAACGGGGAGCTGGTCAAGGGGAATACCCCAGTCGAGGGTGGCACGCTTCTGGTCGAGCTTCTTCTGGAGCTGCTGGACACGGCCCTTCTCAATCTCGTTCTGGCGGAACTGCTTCAGCTCGTAGGCAAGGCCCAGCTGCTTCCACATCCAGATGCTCCACTTGGTAGGGTCGTACTGCCACCACTCAATGGCGTTGCGGTAGTCCGAGGGGAACTCGTGGTGGAAGTTGTGGTATCCCTCACCGAGGGTGACGATGGCGGTGATAACGTGGTCACGAGGAGAGTTACGGTCGTCGAAGGGCTGCTCACCGAGCCAGTGGGCAAGAGAGTTGACGCAGAAGGTAGCCTGCTGGACGAAGCAGACACGGAGGATACCGGCATAGACGAGGCCACCCCACCAGTCACCCCAGCCGAGACCGGCAACGAGCATGGGGAAGCCGAGAGCCATGAAGAGGACGCACTTGATGTAGTTCTTGTGCTGCCAGACGACGACGGAGTCCTCGTTGAGATCGGTAATGTCGGTTCGGCCCTGGCGCTTAGGGTTCTGCTTGAAGACCATCCAGCCCATGTGGGAGTAGAGGAGACCCTTGCGGACAGAGTAGGGGTCCTTGTCGGTATCGGTGTAGCGGTGGTGCACGCGGTGACCATACGACCACCATCGGATGGAGCCCTGGACGGCGCCAGCGCCGACGGCAGCGAGGTAGATCTTGAGGGGAAGAGTGCCCTTGTAAGCGGAGTGAGACCACATACGGTGGTAACCTGGCGAATTGTGAGTATTCAATCTTCAATGAGCGTCCTGTCGGAGCGAAACTTACCAGCAGTAATACCGAGACCAGTGTTAACGTAGTAGATGACAGCCCAGATGGCGGTCTTGAGCTGAAGAGGAACCCAGTAGGCCGAGATGAAGCCAATCATGGGAACGATGACAACGAGGGTGGTGTTGAGCCAGTTGATGTGCTGGTGAATGTTCTTCCAGGTCATCGGGACGTCGGAGATATGGACCTTGTTGGCGTTGCTCTTGGCGCCTCCGGCTCGAAGAGGGATGTAGTCTTTGGTGCCATCAGGGAAGGCCTGGGCCTGCTTGCCCGCGGCGGTGGACGACGACATGTTGATGGGCGTTGTCCAAAACGATCTCTATGTGTTGAAGATGGCGATGGCAAGTGTCGTCGGGAAGAGAGAGTGCCCAGCACACACGAGAACCAAGAGGAGATGGCTTCTCGGAGGAGTGAAGGGGGAAGGATGAGCCTTTTTGTTGATGGCTATCCTAAGAAGATGATGAGGATGAGAGGAGGATGAGGGTCTGAGGAGGGAGGTTGGTCGAGAAGGGCGGTTGGGGCGGAGGGTTCCAAAAGGGCTTTATATCAGACCCGACCCGGAGCCGGGCGAGGACTGGACTGGATGGGATGGATGAGAAAGAGACCGGGGGGTGTGTGTGTGCGGGTGCGGGTGGGTGTGGGAATGGGAGGCGTGAGACAAGTGGAGGACGAGTGGAGGTTTTCTGCGGCGGGAACAGGCCAAGCGGCCAAGCAGGAGGCACAACAAGGAGCGGAGGAGGCGAAAGAGAAGGGGGGGGAAAGGGAAGCAAGGGCCCTTGTTCAAGGTTGAGGGCAGCAGTGGCGGAGAACGATGCAATGGATGCTGAGAATCGAATCGACGTGCGTCGCAGAGGGGACAAGGAACCGCAGCAAGGAACACACAGGTGATGGCGTCAAACAACCGTTGTCCTGTATCAGTCCTGGTCAAGACCACATGCTCCGTACCTACACCAGGTCTCTCTCGCTTGGATCAATCAGATCAACATGATCAGTTGGGGGAACGGACTTGAAAGATCAAGTTGGGGCGGGAGGTTTTCCCTGTTCTGTTGGAGTTTCCTTGGACTGGCACGCGCTGTGTGTGTCCCTCCCCCGAACCCCTCCACACATTTCTCGCCTACCTACACACATCTTCGAAAAAGCATGAGCCTCGGTGATTCACTAACACGTCAAGAAAGCACCGTTGCTTGTGAAGATTGATGAGGAAACCCCAAATGGGTGAGTTCTCGTGATTGTCAGCCATGACCCTCCCGTTTCACTGTGTGATAAGAGGTTGAACTGTAGCGCAGCCGGCCCAATTTGGCACACCCCCTGCCGTTTGTGCATGAACAGGGTAAGAAAAATCCATTGGGGATGGACGGACGGAAGAGAAAAAAAAAATACAGAGGCTCAGAGCAACTCCTCCTGCGAATGGCCAATGCCACTCCCGTCTCCCTCCGTTCCGGCCGCCTCCCGGCAACTCCAGGTACCCAAGCCAGGTTCCCATCAGGAATAAAATGGAATATGGGTACCTAGTCGGTACACTCCCGAGGGGGTCCTCCTCAGTCACTAACACGGAAAGCTCTTGGTCAAGCTAGCGGAGGGATTGGCAGCTGTCGGGCTCGGGGAGAGCGAGACAGCATGGACTGCCGGAAGTACCGGTCAGGTAGCTTGATCAGTCTAGAGTTGCGAATTTGACCATCCGAGCGAGGAATCCCATCTTCTGCAAGCCAGTAATGCGACCCTGTCACAACCTTTGACAGCCGCCTTGATTCTGATTATCAACCCTTCCCCCGCCCTGACAGATGCCGAGATCTCCCATACCCCTAAGTGAGAAAGGATCAAAAACATATGATGCTAAAGAATCAGCCCATGATTGCGAAATTCGCCGCTGGGTATTCGACAATTGCTGAGCGAGCGAGAGAGAAAAAAAGAGCTGGGCCAGGTACACGACAGGGGGTGAAGCTGTTGTCGACGTCAAACCTCAACACCTTTCTTCGAATGGATGATGTGCACCCCACCCCTTCCCCAACAACTTTTTTTTGGCGGCTGCCCTCCCCTCCAATCGCTGCGGGGCTCGGGCGTCCGTCCGGTTGCCGTTGGAGGCAAAGCTCGGTACTCCTGCCAGATGGCAAAGTACCGCCGCACACATCTCTGGCATGATTGGTACCTCGCCTACGTGCCACGGCACATCTCGTCTCTCACCTAACCCTGGGTCGGGCAACGCGCCAAAGAGGAGCCGGTGCGTGCCTTGCAGGGGAAGCTCCCACAAAAGTTGATGGAGCCGCCTGAAGCTCCATAGCCTGGTGGTTGGTGTTTTTTTTTTCTTCTGTTGCTGTAGGGCTCGGGCATGGAGCGAGCTTCAAAAAACAAAGGGTCCACTTGTCGAGAGGCGATGCTGACCATTTGCCAGAAGGGGAGTTTTGGGAGACAGAAGACACAGACTGACTGCGAGGGAGAGTCCAAGAAATTATGGACCGTGTAAGTCAGTCACAATCAGATACACACCGGGATTTACGTGGCGAATTGACCTCAATTGGGTTGTTGACGTGTAAATCCCATATCCTCTAAACTCGTTGAGAGCGTCGTTTCCACATCCGGTCATGCCGAGGCTGAGACGCACGCTTATCTACAAGATCTTGCCAACGCTTCAGCATCACAAACTGTCGTCGCCTGCCAACGTCACCTAGGTCAGCATCCAGTCCAGGCATTCCATACAGCGTAGATAGCAGTCGAGCTCGTCACCTAGGCTGACCTTGACATCACCACCCGAACAATGCCGAGAGTCATCCCATTCAGAGCATCATCATGCCATCGCCATGTGCCGTCCCTTGAATTGCCGTTGCGACAGTCAGATCCCCAAGATTCATCTTGAACCCAACGGCCAACCGAGAGAGATGTATTTCCCAACCTCAATCCCGGAAAGAAGCAAAACACCTCCAAGACTCCAGCCCTGCCGCGAACTCATGGTCCCCGCCCTCACAGGATACCACGTCTTCTCCCCAGATCGAACCATGCCTCGGCCCATTTGCTTCTCCCGTGACATGATCTGCCCCTTCCTCCAGGCTCTGAGGTCTCATCTCAATCATGTACGTATTCACAGTTGGGGCGGAGAGACCTGTCCATCCCCTGTTGCCGTCCTCCCGTTGTGCCGACGGGATGCTGTAGCACAGCTCGCCTTGCAACTGACAGGGGAAGTACGTACCGGGCAACTGACCCTCGCTCTCCCCCAGCTTTTTCCCCAACAGAAACGCAAAGATCGGGATTCGCCAAGCCTAGAATTGCCCAATCGCGCCCGAGTCCATTACAGATGGATCCCTTTTTTCGCCTCTTGTCCTCCACTCTGCGTCCCTTGTTTTTCCGTCCTTGACCGTCCGTGAGTCTTTGTCTTGATGGATCCATTCAGGTTGTCAGGCAAACAAAATTCTTCCTTGAAAGCAAGGTTCAACACCCGTCACGTGATACCACCATCACCTCTTCCTGTCAGCTTCCAGAACCCTTCCATGGCGTCGGGTGGCGCACGCTACGTATCGCGCCGTTTCCATTGAGCTTCCAATTGACTACCGCCCCTGCGTCAGAGCCACGAGCTTTTTCAACCTCTTGTCGTTTGAACTTTCATCCCATCTTGAGCCACTTACTCAACGACAAGCTATATCATCGGCTCATAGTCTTCTTTTGTTGAGCTTATCTACCATCAGCCATCTCTCTGATGCCTACATGACACACGGCACGTCATGTCAAACTTCAGTTACAGTACCAATATCGTCTGTTAGTCCATCTTTTTTTCTTTTTGACCTCGTCACTACATATTATCCAATACAGTACTATCAGCACCCTCTCCTTCACCGCCGACGCCATACAACAAACATGTAAAAATCATGATACCGATCTTCGCGCCCCAATATGCAAAATGCCTGCCGGTTGCCCGCTAGTACACATGAGAGAAACTAATGCTATCAAGACAAGATCATAAAAGGAAATTCAATCTTCGCCAAACCAAATCGCAGACATTCATCATGCTTCAATCCGAGGCTTCGCTGCCGTGAGTTTGTCGTCAATCGTTTGCTTCTGCCGCATCGTGTCCTTGTCGTCAGTCGTCAGGTGCGCCGCCCCAATCCCTGCCAATGTATCTGTCGTCTTGATGTCACCTCCGGGTGTTGCTTTTGCCGTTAATTTGTCCACACTTTTGGTATCCAGCTCTTTCTTGGGGGAGCTCGCAGTCCTAGCCTCAGGGCCGATTGTCTTCCCCTCGACCAACTCGTCCCTGGCATTCAGTTCCTTCTCCACGGGAGCACCGACAGACTTGATATCAATGCCGGCCATGTTGGGCTCTGTCTCCTCTCCTACACCCTTCACACCCAACTCTTTCTTCTCGCCACAACGATTCGTCTTTGCTTGGTGAGCCTCAGGTGCTGTGATCCCGTGCGTTTCCGCTGCATTTTGCTTCACCTCTGGCTCTGCTGGCAGTTTCTCTGAAATGCCGTTGCCCTTCTCAGGCAGCATCTCAGGAAACTCTGTTTTATGCCCTTCATTGGCGAATTGGACCTCTTTCGGTCTACTGTCAGTTTTAACCATTCCTTCGGGACTCTCGCGAGTTTCCTTCTCCAACTCCTTTGCTTCCTTGGCTCCTTCGCCTCCCGCTTCTTGTGTTGTTCCATCAAGCGGGTTCACAGCCAAAGAATTGTTTCCTTTTCCTCCAATCGCGTCATTTCCGGCCGGCTCTTCATTTCTGTTGCCGACCTCCGTATAAGTGCTGTCCGAGATAGTGTTTCCTGGTGGCGATGACTCTTTCGAGCCAGCATTCGCGTCTCGGGGGAAAACTTGCTGTCCCATGCCGCCTTTTTGGCATGGTTCCTCCCTCGATCCCATCTGGGCTTGGATGATGCTCGCAGCAATCCTACCCTCAGGGGTATCCAGGAGATCCACGCCCCTGTCTGGGCTTGGAGTCGACGTCGACGTTGCCGGCGTTTCTCTCTTCTCCATGGTCGAATACGGTGCCGTGGCCCCATCGGATTCCATAAATGCTGTCTTATCGGCAATAGGCGTCTCGTCGAGGGGTATGCCGTCAGGTCCCACGTCGCTGTATGATGAAGGTATGTCCCGATTCGCTGCCCAAGCAGCAATGTTGTACAGACCTCGCGGGGCGTCGCATCCGTCATAGTTGCTCGGCAGGGGGCTTGGGGGTGATCGTCCACGTGTGTAGTAGTACGGCTCGTATCCAATCGGGCTTGCGTCTGTGTATGGCCGGCTCACGTAGGACCAGTCGCTAGGTGGCTCAACCGTCTTAATCTGTGGAAGGCTGTCTGGGTGGTACCCGTCGACGAGATACTGCTGCAATGTGTAACCTTCGTCAACTGTCGATTGCGGGGGGTTCAACTGTCCGCATTCTTTACCATCCCCTGGTTGTGGGAACATGTGCAAAAGAGCAGACGCCTGGAGCCGATTTTTCGGATCATCACTCAAGCAAATCTCTGCCATTTGCCTGTACCAATCTGGGATGTTCACCTCGGGACCAAGTATCAACGGTCGCCCTTGGGCTTCTGGTTCATCCTCCTGCGTTGCCAGAGCCCACAACACCATGCCCAGCTGGTAGAGATCCGACTTGACACCAATGTACATAGTAATCCGCTGGTTGCTCTCGATGAGCGGCGTGGCTTCTGGGGGTTCCCATCCGACTGGGCAACCTCTCCTGTTGATGTCAATGATCTTCGCATCGCCGTACTCGTCAATGACAATGTTGGACAGCGTGAAGTCGCCTTGTACAAATCCTGACTCGTGGATGTCGGACAACCCTTCAACAATTTGCCGAGCCCACCTCTCGCGTGTTGACCACGGAAGGTCGTAATCGCCATCTTTGCAATGCTCGTAAATGATGTCAATGAGGGCTCCCTGGTCGGCGTAGTTGATGAGAAGTCCCTTTACGTGCTCATCGTGATCGTCCACTACGACACCATAGAAATGGATGACGTTGCGCGAATGGCGGAGGCGGTTGAGAGCATTGACTTCATACAA
This sequence comes from Ascodesmis sphaerospora, assembly GCA_027569015.1. Lineage (NCBI taxonomy): Eukaryota > Fungi > Ascomycota > Pezizomycetes > Pezizales > Ascodesmidaceae > Ascodesmis > Ascodesmis sphaerospora. The sequence continues at coordinate 744,688 of JAPPUR010000003.1, forward strand.
GAACTCATCTATCGTGTCAGGGCTCGGGATTTCCTTCTTGATCAAGGTATGACCATTAACATTGACTTTATAAACGAAGCCCGACATGTGCGAGTCAAAGACGATATCCTTTTCCCGAATACGCCTGCAACCAAGGTGCTTGATCTGAGCAACAGTCGGGTATTGGATAATTTCCTATCAGCAGTTAGCATTGTTTGGGGAATTTCTCGGGATGCACCAACATTGCCGTCCTCAACCACATGAACATGGAGTCTCCCATCAGTCGTCTGAAGTTTCAGATTGGTCACAGTGTCGTAGAATTGAATGTCTCGTAGGCTCTCCCGGATAGCCTCGTAAATCTTGGCGCTCTTGTCTCGTTGGTAGTGAGTGTGAATGAGGTCCATCTCCAGTGAGTTCGGAGGAGCATCTCGGTAATCGAGGGAGATGGTTACGCGCCGCCAAATGTGTTCCTGCTCCCGATATGTGACGAAGAACTTTTCCCTTCTCGAACGATCCCGGAAATGCATGCTGAGATTTAATATCCAGGTCTTCTCGAGCTCCTCGCGAATCAGAGCTTCATATTGGGATGCCGTTATTGAATGAGTGTCAGCCGTTGAGAGATTGTCTTGGATGGCACAGTCGTCGGCCAGTGTAGCCTCGTCATCCTTGTGCACAACTGGTTCAACTGGTTCCTGGATTGGCGCATCTGCAACAGGACTGGATGGTAAGGAAGGTACAAAACGAGGTACATCGTCCTGCGGGGAGCCGAGGAAACTGGGGGCGCTGACCCGGGGATTAGTCGCTGGCTGTGAGGTTGATGATGTTCGGGGTCCATGAGACCGACGGTCCATGGATACAGCTCTCCTCTCATCTGGCGTTGGCTCAATGGGGGACAAGTTGGTCCTCCGTTCCGATACTTGGCGCTTGAACGTCTGGGCACGGGGAAGACCCGGCACAACCCTCCGGGACATTCGGCGAATCAGGCCGCCCTTGTCCGAGTCGGCCGAGTTGTTCTCAGGCACGGGGCCGGTAGCCCGCTCTGTCGGCGGCGAGGGAGCCTTGTTGCTACTCTGCCGACCAAAGAGTTTGCGAAAAAAGTTATGAGTCCCGGACAGCGCAGATGGCTGGGAATGGGGCGGCGGCGGCGGCTCAGACGCTACAACGCCTGCCTGTGCCATGGCCGCGACAATGCGACCAGATGTCTGTTGCTGAACTCGAGGTTCAAGTGACTGTCAACACCGCAATGCTATAGTCGAGGCTAATAAGTCAGCTCAATGTTGGTATGAGCTAGTGGGCTGACGACTGGCTCTGTGGCAAAAAGTAGGAGTCTGGAATAGGGAAGCTGGAGCAGATGCATGTGCCACGAATGCCTTCGTATCGTCGTCGCAGAGCGGATTCTATGTGGGAAGGCGAATATGGGGATTGTTGGTATGCAGTTGCAAGAGGGTAAAGAAGCTGGCATGTATGCCATCCAGCAAAAGATGATGAGGCGAAAGGTGCACTGACGAGAGCTGGAGAGGCCGCACGGCCCCGTCAATCAAAGAAGCGGTCTCTCGGTGAGAGGAGTAGAGTAAACAAGCTCTGCTTGACCCATCCAAGGGCAAGCGAAGGTAAAACAATTGCTTGGTCGGCACAGTCGCCGCGACTAGGAGGCTGGGATGATACAACGGTCGGTGAGAAGCGGGTCCTCTGGATGAGCGGTCGAAGTCGCGGGGAGCGAAGCCGGAGGCGCAATGAGGTGTTAGAATGGCTGTGGGGGCATGGGTGAAATAAGAATCCGTGGTGATCGAGGACGGCTTCCTGCACGGGGTGTAAGTGAAGGTGCCCGTGACAGCAAGACGCCTTGAGAAACAGAGGTTGATGAGTTGCGATGCAAGCCCTGCTATATTAAAACGACCACGACAGAGAGTCCAACACCTAAAACGGGCGCCGGCGGCGGCAATGGGAGTGGATGTGGGAGGTTCTGACTGGACGTGAGCTTGGGTGGGCTGAGTGGGTTAGTGCGGGTTGGTGGGCTTCTAAGTGCGGCGGGAGGACACGGGGGGGACGGGCGGAGCGGCGGAGGCGCTGGGCTTTTGACCTTGGGCCTTCATTTTCTGGGTCCGTTTGGCAGCCCGAGCCACACTGAGAAGGTAGGATTGCCCTAGAACGCCCTGATGACGCTCTGGTCGGACCGCCCTGCTCAAGGGGCTGGGTCCTGAGAAGTCTCTGGGCGCGGTGCTCACTGGCCAGCAAAGCCACCACTGTCCAGGTGTCAGCGCAGGGCTGTGGCCATCCATTGTCCTTCCATTGCCCCAGACTTGCCGAAGACCGTCAGGGGTCTTTGCTTGACTGAACGACACCTCTGGATGATTTTGGGCCCTGGGCGTCGAGACCTTGATCCATCCATCCCACCATGCCGGATCTTCCATGCTTCATGGCCAGCCAAAGGACCCTGCCAGTCTGCCGCCTGTCGTCTGTCGCATGTCGGCCATGGTCTGCCTGCGGCTGCAGGAGTCATACTTCCAAGAGAGACGGTGACGCTCGACGGCTCGCTGGTGGGGAACAATCGATGAGTTGGCCCCTTTCAGATGCCCTGGTCTCGTCCCATTTCGTCGACGCTAAGACGTTTTGCTGAGCGCAGGGGGAAGCGGTGATGCATCATCATCAGGCAGACTTTGGTCGGGCACAAAGAGGCATGAAGACGGTTGGCGCTGATTTTGGGGGTTGGATGTAGGAGGGAGATGCAAGAGAGGGCGCGACCATCTGCGAGCGGGTGGTTGACATGGAGGTCTTTGTCAGGGGATGGCAGGAAAGTGCAATTGTATCATACCTTCCTCAAACCTCCAGCTATCTGCCCAAGGCTAGCAGGTAGGTATCGTCGGCAGGTAGCCGGGAGTGAGGCAGACAAGGAAGGTGCAAGCCAAGAGCAGCATCACGAATTGGAAGCTGCAACCGTCTGCATCGCGACTTCCTGCCTAAGTACCTTACCTGCCGAGTTGCCCTGCAATCACATCTGCCCACAATGCCGTGTACAATCATCATGGCCATCTGTTCAACATCTAGGTACCTACACCAACAGCCCCAGACTCGTCATCCACACAACACATTCGATCGAGCATCTAGGCCCGCTTCAACAAAGAAGGGTGGACATGCCATCAGCCAAAGACAGCGCAGAACATGGAGGAAATCCCACGCAGCCGGTACCGCGGGGACCGAAAAATCAGGGACGTCCTGTGCGTCTTTTTGCCGGGCCAGGGCATGTCATCCTGGCTCCAGCTGCTGACCTCCATCGAGGCTCGAACCATAGGACGATCTGATCGCTTTGCAGGGCCAGGCCGACTGCATACGCAAGTGACAACGCCATCTAGTTGGGCATCTCATTCACACTCGCTTACCGCCCAACCCGATAACTGGGCACCTGGTTTCACACCTGTCCAGTTGAGACTCTAAACGATTCGAAATATGAGGCGAGCAGAATCAAAGGTCAGGTCCAAGTCTTGAAGGCCAATCGAGCATCGACTGACTGTCGTCTGCCGACATTACACACGCAACTGCCAAACATGCATGCTGCATACGGGTGAGGACGGCCGTTATGAAGGGCACTGCATACTGTGTATCCGACGTCACGGATCAATGACCAGAGACGTCGAACAGGAGAGGACGCTCATGTGTTCCAATTGACCATGTTGTCTCGGCGTGGCGGTGAATTCTCCGATGATAAGGTGGTCACGATTACAACACAACCCACATCTTGAGTTGTCAACTCGGATACGCCTGAATCAACCCTCGAATGCCTCTCAGAAACTAGAAGCTGGCAACTCCCAGGGCAGACGTCACGTTACCCCTGTTTACCCGTCCATAAGCCGCCTGATTCGCCAATTGCGCCGTCACAGGCTCCTCGGTGCCCAATGCGACTTCGTCTGGACCAATTCAATGGTTCAAACAACACAGCTGTTCAAACATGTGCACACCACCAAGCACATCTCTCGATGGGGAAATATCTACAGCTTGTGTTGGGCTCTAGTGGCCCATCCGCTAGCCCTCTTTCCTCTCATCTCAGCTCCCGTCAAGCCTGTCACGTCACACAGTACAGGAGGCATTCATTGCTTCCGCGAACAGACTCTGCGGCTGCGGCCTGTGGTGAGGCCCGGTCCACACCCAAGATCAAGGCTATCAAGGGGAAACGTGTGGGGTCAGGCATAAGTGCAGCATTCGCCATGGCCCGCTAAGGAGCGTGAGACTGGCTCTAGTGAGGCTGCTTGGGCTTGACAGGTTGTCGGTTCGCCATGCAAGCAATGGGTCTGCATCTCACTCCTTGTTACGAACTGGCTTCCAGACCGCTGAACCGGGCCTCTATTGGGTACGGCCTTCCCTTGCCTTGGACCATTGTCGCATACCAGTGGGGCTGGATTTGAGCCGCCTGACCTTGTGCCTCTCTCATTTCTCCGAGTCGCTTGTAAGCATCTCGTGGAAGAATGTCGTGAGACGTCATGAAGGATACGGCCATGCAGCATGCGCTGCTTCAGCAGACAGACAGCATCTTGACCTCAGCCAGCCAGTTCCCGACCTCGCTAGGCTCGTCCCGCGCTTGACCCCACCGGTCCCGCGCCGTCAGTGACGGGATCTCCAAAAGCCTTGGCTAGGGGCCAGGATCAGGTCTCTGGGGAACCATTAGGGACATCCGAGGCAGATGGCTTAAACGTTAAAGGGCGTTTGGCTTCCGTCTGGCGGCGGTCCATTGGGCAATGCACCAGCACCCAGCCGTCTCAACTTCCCTGCCGAGATCCGGCCTGACACTGGTTACGCCTTCGGGCTGCAACCACATTGCGGGCCTCGGAAATTTTGCCTGCCAGAGAAGGGTTGCCATCACCTTCTTCTCCGCGGGATCAAAGACCATGTCGTCATTGTTGATCCAGGGGATGACGATGATTGAAGTCGGAGACAGAGAGAGAAGACCTCTTCATTCTCCACAGGACTTGTCAATCCCAAACTCGCTGACAACAACTCACAATGTGCCCAATGAGGGGATTCAGGTAAACAGTATGACGTCGCTTTTCCTATGTACAATTGCACATGGAGGCGTCGCCCACGTGCTGGCATTTGCTCATCAGCTGCTTGTCTCCAAAACCCGCTGATGCATGCTTCTAAAAGTACAAAAGTCCACAGACTGGTAATAACAGAGTAGGAGTCTTTATATCGTTTCCATCTAAGATTTCTTGCCCCCCCGTGCCCAAACGCCCCTCAAATCATGCATAATTCCTACATTGATGCCATGCTTTGCACCCCCGTGTCCATGACATGTTCTTCACCTCGCCGTTTTATCTTGTCGGTGTCTAGTCTTCCTCCTCGGCGGACTCGGGCTTGTCCTTCTTCTGCTGCTCCTCCCACTCGCGGATCTTGCACTTGTTGGCCTGTTCGCGGTCAAGGTTGGGGAAGACGAGGTTGAAGACCTCGGGGTACCAGGCCACAGGATGGCCTTGGAGACCTTCCTTGATGTTCTGTTGAGAAATGTTAGCCAGGGGTCAAAATTATAGTAGACACATAGCGTAGACGTACCTCAGGTAGCTCCAGCCAGTCAGACATGTTGTCCTTGGGGAAGATGATGGTCTTGCAACCAGCGCGACGAGCGGCAACAGTCTTCTCGCGAAGACCGCCGATACGCAGCACCTTGCCAGTGAGTGTAAGCTCACCGGTCATGGCGACGGTCGGGTCGACGGGGGTGTCGAGAGCGAGGGAAAGGAGTGAAGTAGCCATGGTGATACCAGCCGAAGGACCATCCTTAGAGACGGCACCGTCAGGAACGTGAAGATGCATCTTGGCCTTGTCGAAGAAGTGGTTATCGGGGAACTCCTTGACCATGAAGGCCTTGGCGAAGGAGTAGGCGATTGTGGTGGACTCCTTCATGACGTTCTTGAGGTTACCCGTGATCTCGAGGTGAGGCCGCGTCTCTGGTCGGAGGGGAGCCTGCAGGATCGACTCAATGTACATGGCAGCGCCACCAAGCTGTGTCCAGGCGAGACCCATGGAGACACCAGGGGGGCTGACGTCGTACAGACGATCCGAGGTGAAGACGGGGGGACCAACGTAGTCGTTGAGGTTATCCTTGCCGATGACGACGTGAACCGAGTCAGGAACCCGGAGAGGCTTGCGGGGCTTCTCCATGGCCGTGCCAGTCTCACCAGACTCGGAAGAGCTCTCCACGTCCGACTCCTTGCCTGTGCTGGCCGCCTCCTTCTTCTTCTCAGCCTCCTCGAGCGCAGACTTGCCCTCCTCGGTCAGAGCGTCCTCCTCAGGGAGAACCTCCTCGCCGAGCTCTTGGACGATCTTGAGGGCAGACTTTCGGTAGACCTTTTCGATCTGCTTCTTGAGGTTTCGGACACCCGACTCGCGGCAGTACGACTTGATCAGCTCCTCGATGGCCTCCTCACTCAGGATGACGTCGGCATTCTGAAGTCCGGCGGTTTCCTTGGCAGCGGGAGCGAGGTACCGCTGGGCGATGGCCATCTTCTCATCAGCAACGTAGCCCGAGAGGGTGATGATCTCCATTCGGTCAAGCAGAGGTCGGGGGATGGTGTCGGTCATGTTGGCTGTGCACACGAACAAGACCTTGGACAGGTCGACGGGCACATCCATGTAGTGGTCCAGGAAAGAGCTGTTCTGCTCAGGGTCCAACAGCTCCAGCAGTGCAGATGAGGGGTCGCCCTGGTATCCTCGGCCAATCTTGTCAATCTCATCGATCAGGATGAGAGGGTTCTCAGTCTGACACTTCTTCAGCGCCTGGATCATACGGCCGGGAAGGGCGCCGACGTAGGTCCTTCGGTGACCCTTGATCTCAGCAACATCGGTGAGACCTCCGACACTGAATCGGTAATACTCTCGGTTGAGGGCGCGCGCAATCGACTTTCCGATACTGGTCTTGCCCACTCCGGGAGGGCCGACGAAGCAGAGGATCTTACCCTCGACAGTGCCTCGAAGCTTGCCAACCGCGATGAACTCGAGGATACGGTCCTTGACGTCCTTGAGGCCGTGGTGATCCTCATCCAGGATCTTAACAGCGTTGGGGATGCCAAAGTTCTCAGCGCTCCTCCGACCCCAGGGGATCTGTGTGAGCCAGTCCAGGTAGTTCCTCGTCACGTTGAACTCGGAAGCGGCAGTCTCGAGGTGAGCAAGCTTGTTAAGCTCCTCGTCAAAGACCTTGCGCACGGCGTCGGGCATGGCGAGTTTGTTGGCCTTCTCCTTGAACTTCTCAACCAGCTTGTCCTTGCCGTCCGACTCGAGGCCGAGCTCCCGGCGGATACCCTTCATTTGCTCCATAAGCCAGTACTCGCGCTGCCTCTTGCTGATCTTGTTCTCCACATCCTTACTGATCTTGGACTGCAGCTGGGCATTCATGAGCTCCTTCTTGAGCACCACCAGGGCCTTCTGCATCCTCTCCTCCACGTTGAGACATCCCAGGACCTCCTGGAGCTCCTTCTGCTCACCCGATGACACGGCAGCGGCAAAGTCGGCAAGCTTAGCAGGTTCTGATGTCACGTTTCCGGTGGACTGGCTCATGGAAAAGGTCGAGATCTGGTCGCGGAAGAGGTTGTTCATTGTGGCCACCTCCTTGAAGACGTTGACGATCTCGTTGGTGACGGCGCGGATAACAGGGCTCTTGGGGTCGTATGGCTCATCGACAAGATTCTCGACGTTGACCAGGCTGACGGGGTATCTCTTGAGGAACGAGGTCGGCTCGTACTTCTCTGCGGTCTGGTCGGGCTTCTTCTCCACAGCACTCTCCTCGAAGCTGGCGACGACATCGCCCTTCTTCTCTTGCGTAGCCTCCTCCTCGGCGGGCTTCTGGGGAATGGGTTCGGGTGTAGGCTCGGTCTTGGAATCGGTCTTCTTGGCAGCATCTTGGCCACCGGGAGGCAGCAAGCTGGATAATCGGATACGTCGATGAGGGTAGAGGATGGCGGTCAAAGCTCCCTCTTGGCCGTGGATAGGGAATGCACTTGTAATCTGGGCAAAGACACCCACGTCGTAGACATCGTCGGGGTTGCGAATGACATCCTCGTCCTCATTCTCGTCCTTGAACAAGAAGGCGCCGACATAGGGTTGACCACGCTTGATGGACTCAGTGATTGCGTTGGCCACATCGGGATCCTTGATGGTAATCGCCTTATAGAAACCAGGGAAGAGTGGCCGTCGGGCAATGGGGATGGCCAGGACCTGGGGGTAGACCTCGGGGACGACAGGCTTCTGGAGGGCCTTTTCAGCGGACGACTTTCGACCGCGTCGGCCTCCGTCACCGCCGTCGCTCCCGGAACCAGATCCTGCAGAACCTCCAGCCGCACTCCCGGCCTTTCCGTCTTGCGATTGACCTCCGGCGTCATTCTTGCCAGAGCCGGGTGAGTCAGGCCCTGGATTTCTCGATTCGGCCGAAAGCTTGTCCTCGGCGTCCTTCCGCTTGTTCTCCAGATTCGCCTGGGCTTCTTCCTCGGACAACGGCTCAGTCAATGGTTCTATGGCGGACTCGAAGAAGCCCTTGTCCTTGCTGTCCTTCTCCTTCCCGAGGCGTGCGGCCGTGGAGAAAGCGGCGGAAGCTAACCGCGGCTGAATGGCGGGCAGCCGGCGAGCGCAGATGTGACGGTTTCGGTAGGCGGGTGAAGAGGACCATCGAGCGGCGATGGCTTCGGAAGAGACTCGGGATGCATGGGCGGCAGAGCGCTCGAGGATGAGGCGGCCGGAGAGGCGTGAACGCGGGATCATGTTGGGCGTGGTCTAGGCAGACGAGCGAGGACGGAGCTGGAGATGATTAGAAGCTAAGAGCCCCGCGATGGGCCGTTCTTTGGAGGGGGGAACAGAGCAATTAAGAAGAGGAAGAATTATGAGATGAAGGAGAGAAAGAGGATTGAGAAGAGATTCTATCGGTGGTGACAAGTAGAGGTTCTGTTGGCCGCAATTGTGCGCATCGCCGCTTCGGCTTTGGCTCAAGTTGTGGTGGAGGCGACTTAATAATGTCTTATGGCGACGTCGGACTTAACGTCGACATCATCCAAAATTTCGAGTAGAATGGAACAGAAACCATGAGCTTCCATCGGGAGAATATCGGATGCCGAAGCTGTTTTGCCCACTTGCCCACTCTGTCGGCCAATCTCGGCTTTTGATGGCGGATTTCTTATCAGATTGCGATATTCAGTTACCGGGGCTCGCGTGCCGTTATGGTGAGGATGAAATCAATGTATAGATGGAGTATATGGTAGTTTTACTTGTTAAGGTGGTTAATAGTGAGGTTTCTTTTCATGGTTATCAAGCATATCAAGTTGAAGCATGATTGCTTAGTGCAACATGATGTGGTGATGTATCAGCGTTGACATAAACATGACCAAGCCAGAAATGAGTAATCTTCATTTCTATCTCCCTGGTTTTGTTTATAGAGTGGGAGCATGTTTTCAATTTGTGACTTTATTCTCTGTCTTTTGAGGAAATAATCTTACGTTGCGTGTTTTACTCTTTGAAGTCGCATTTCATGATGTCTCAAAGAGTCGATACTGAAGCGTTCAGGCGCAGTTGAATACTACCTACCTAGGTACCACCCCTCAAAAGATCCATTCTCAAGTCATCTTCTAAGTCTTCAATAGGTAAGTCACATGTGTATCAAGACCAGGAAAACAAACTGAATTAAAGAATGATAGCACGTCTTGCAAAAGTAAACGAAACAGGAAAGAACGCTGCCATTACTATCATGACTACCCTACACCTTCTCCGCAAACTCAATTCAGGCATCATTTTCCCATCTTCAAGCCCGAACACTCAACTGCCATCATCAATAACAGCCGTTCAAACTCGCATGATCCAATCTCGATTATAACCAGACTTATATTCACATCGCAAAGTCGACATCTTTCTCACAACAACCCGCCGCCATGTCTGACGACGCTGACGTTTCGACCTCCATCAGCAAGCTCTCCATCACAAGCAGCAAGGAACCAGCTCAAACTAAGAAGCCCGCATCAAAGAAAAAGGCCAAGAAAGTCGTGGCAGACTCATGGGAGGATGAAGATGTCTCCGACTCCGAGCCCGAAGCAGAGTCTGACAAGGCTGATGAGCTGACGCCCAGCGCAACGCCTGCACCACCACCTCCGACTCCCATGTCACCCGTTGGAGGGTCGGCGTGGACGCCTCCAGAGGATGCGCCCGGTCCCAGAGCCACCGGAGAATCAGCCAAGCGACCCGAGAAGACGGACGCTGTGGCCCGACGCATGATCGCTGCTGGGCTGGGCCTCAAGGCGCCCAAGCAGACTGATGAGCAGCGGGCTTATCAGAAGAGCATCCGTGAGCAGGAGAAGAAGAAGCGGGAGCAGGAGCGTGAGCAAGAGAAGAAGCGACAAGAGGAGGCTGACAAGGCAAAGGCCGCTATCTGGGATGACTAGACAAGGCTGACCCTAGACAAACATCACATAGACATGGTTGGGACATGAGAATAGCATTGGTCGAATCGATCCCTTGGCAACTCAATCTCCGCAGCCCTGTTCCATGACAAGTATACAATCTCCTGATGCTCAGAATCTGCTTACAATATCGCTGAATAATTTCGGAGACTTTTCGACCTTGAGACGGCTCAACCTCCCAGCGTGCCGCCGACCTTGCTCCTGCCTCTCCTCGCCAAAGTCGAAGCGTATCGCCAGATTGGGACAGGCAACCAATTGGCGCCTCAGATGTATCCCCCACAACTCCTCCTTAGTCAGTACACGCGCGGCTAGGATCTACACCTTTCATGTGTATTTCCTCGAGGTCTGTAGAGCGGATTGCGATCGGGGATGGTTGTGCCGACTGAAGGAGGGCTGGACGATCTTCTCACTTCATCCTGACGCGGCGTTGCGGGCCCTGGTGTTGATGATTATGAATCGTCCTTGGATGCTTTCAAAGAACGGGATTAGGAGACGGAGTTGAGGCTTTACAGACGGGATTCAGAGAAGCTGAAGGGGTATAGATGAGATACAGCTGATGTATTTAAGAGTGCTTAGGTTGTGGGAGAATGGAGAGGAGCAGCACCAGACAACTCAGCAGTTGAACAACAAGAACCAGCACCGAACCATACTTTCCGTATCAAGCAAAGAAATCAACCAACATGTCTGATCTCAAGCCCATCACCGTCTATGTCCATGGTTAGCCTCAAGCACCTCCGTTATGCTACGTCTAACACTACACAGGCAGGGGACCCAACCCCAAGAAGGTCACCATCCTCCTCGAGGAGCTAGGCATCCCCTACACAGCTGTACGAACATTCCCAAAATACTCTACTCATATACTAACATGACTTGACAGATCGAAACCCCCAACCCCAAGGCTGAGTCGTTTGTCAAGTTAAACCCCAATGGCCGCGTCCCCGCTATCGAGGACCCAAACACGGGCATCACCATCTGGGAGTCTGGCGCCATCCTCGAGTACCTCATCGAAAAGTACGACAAGGATCACAAGTTCTCCTTCGATACCGAGCCCGAAAAGTGGTACCTGAAGCAGTATCTGCACTTCCAGATGTCTGGCCAGGGCCCTTACTACGGCCAGGTATGTAGCAGATACCCTGTATGAGAACTCACGACTGACGAGCAAGTAGACCATGTGGTTCCATTTCTTCCACAAGGAACAGGTCGAGTCGGCCAAGGAGCGCTACGAAGAACAAATGGTCCGCGTCGTCGAGGTCTTGAACAACATCCTTGAGGGCAAGGAGTACCTGGTCGGCAACAAGTAGTGAGTCCCCAACAACAACATTTCCCCTGACAAAGCAAACACTAAACTCTGCAAAAGTACTTATGCCGACCTTGCCTTTATCCCCTGGAACACGGCCGTCCCTGTTGTCGGTGATGTGTGGAAGAAGTTTGATATTGAGAGCAAGTACCCCAACTACGTTGCATGGCACAACCGCCTCATGGCCAGACCTGCTGTAGCCAAGATCATGACTCCTCCAGCTGAGAAGTAATCATCATAAAGATGCTAGGCTGTTGGGAATGTACCGGGTGCCTGGAAGCCAGTGTGTAGTAACATAAATTGTAGTAATATGGATAGCTGTCACTCACGACGAAAATCAAGTTGGCTAGAATGTCCGCCCCCCTTCTGATGTCTTGCTTGGATCATGTAGCTCTCCTCTAACTCTTCACGCCAAAGGAATTCCAACGCAGCCGGTCATCTGGCAGTTTTGTATCACAATCTGAGCACTATCAAGGATAGACACTTTATTCGTGGAGCAATCGCGGGCATGCCGCAGGTATCATTGTCATTTCTCAATCTCAAGTTGCCGTTTGGCGATGCTCTCAACTTTTCGTCTCCGCTCACTAGCAAATTGCTTCGTTTGTCGCGATGCCCTTTCGTTCCAGGACAAGTCGCCTTGGAGCGAGTAAACCAGTTGCCAACCATTGCCGGCATGATGCCATCATGTCGACTATATATGTCGGCCCAAACAATCCTCTCCCGTCTTTGACTCCGTGTATGGTCATTGCCTTCAGATAGGCAGACTTTTGATGTTTCTTGTTTTCGTTGACATTGGTATCTTTCTCCCCAGACATCCATCCCATCATGTCCCAAAACATCCATCCTTTCCTTCTCATTCGGCAACCAGGGGTATTCTTCGTTTTTTTTGTCTTCAGCTTTTCGTTGCATGACTGGGTATAATGAGCGGGCGTCAAGTCATCAAAAGAGAACCCCCGATTCCGATAACCAAAAGAAAAAAAAAAGCAGATAAATAAATGCAGCAAAATCAAAAACCAGTAACAGAGCACTCAGACACAGTCGAGCAAAACAAAACATGACAAGACGTAAACCGACCGATGCACAAGTCGACGTTCCAGGGTATTTTACGCCAGGGTATATCCAGCCGGGGTATTTGCATGTAGAGGTTCTAACACGGGGGAATCTAACGGAAAGGCCCAATAGGGGCGGGGTATCCTGAATTCATAGAATGAGATGTGGAAGGGCGCCCGCTGTCGCCGGACGCGCGGGTGCTGTGGCGAGGCGTGATGTCGCCGGGCTGAGGAATCGACAGCTTGTTGTCGATGTGGGTGCTGTAGGGTCGTGGCGCCCACGGGTTGTCGTCGTCTGGAAGGTTCACGCCGCTGTCGTTCCAGGGGTTTCGATCAGCGTTGAAGCTGCGTGTCGACTCGATCGAGATGAGCGAAGACTTAGACACGTTGCTGGAGCCCTTGAAGAAGTTGTTGGCCGAGTGAGAGCTGTTCTTTCTGCGATCTAAGAAGGAAGAGATCGACGTCATGCTGCCAGGCTTTCGGAGACGGTCGAGGATGCTGCTTCGTTCGCGGGCGACGTCATCGCCGAAGCCAGCCTTGACGGGGGAGTCAGTAGCAACAGGGGCTGGAGCATGCTGAAGAAGCTTAGAGTCAAAGTACTGCAGGGAGTCTTCGAACGAGTCCGACTTGGGGCGAGGGAGAGCGCCCTTAACGATGTTCACCTCAGCCCCAGAAGTCGCGAACTGGGATTGGATAAAGTCCATGGCATCGCGGAGACCACCAGCATTGTTGCGGGTAAAACCCCAAAGCAGAGTGACTGTAGGAGATCCATCCTCAGTGAGCTCGTCAGGGTTCTGGTGGATGGTAAGCTCAACCTCGTGCTGGCTCTTCAGCTTGGGCACAAGGTCATGGGCAAACTCGGGAGACTCGAGAAACTTGATCAGCTCAGGGCTTCTAGCAAGAACGAGTTCATGCTTGTCAGGAACCATGCCCAAGAACTCGTCAACGCAGTGGGGAACCTGCCACTGAGGGCCATTCACCGTCACCTCGTCGCTGGCCTGCTCGGTGCTGGGGAAGTTGATCTTGCAGTTGTACTTCTGCTCGAGCTCGTCAATCTCCGGAAGCCTGGCAATGAGCTGGCGATGGTAGAGTCGATCAACACTGACGATCTGAGAGGTATACTCGGAGTCCTAAACCGGCATTAGAATTGACGAAAACAATGATTGGACCTCACTTACAGCGCGGTCAACCATCTCCAGGATCTCGTTCTTGACAGCGTCGAGGTTCTGTGCGTTGCGAGCTGGGGTGCGGCAGATAACATTATCCACCTTGATATCGTCGTCCTCTCGTCCCATACCGCCTAAAAATATTAGCTTGGGTATTAGATGTGCTGATGAGGAGCATTACCTCTGTCCATAGCGTTGGAGAATTTGACAAAGACTGAGTGCTTCTTCATAATTCGCTGAATGTGCTGTCCACCAATGCCAATGATGCGCTTGTGGTACTGATCAGGAACGTGGAACGAGATGGATGCGGGCATCTCCTGCTCGACCAGCGTCAGACCCTGCTTCATGGAATCGTAGCTTGCTGCCATGACATCAATGTTGAAGTTGTACTCGTTGAAGCCGTCAAAGATGATCTGGACATTGCTCTGCCCCATGATCTTGTTGATCTTGCCGTTCTTCTTGCCACTGACGAACTCCTTGTGCTCATTGGCAAGCTCAATCTTGACGCGGATCTGATACTGAGCCTGTGCAACAAACTTGATGTCCGAGATAACCTCGAGGGCAGACTTGACAGCATCATCAGAGCCAGTAATGGCAAAGTTCAGTTTGTCAAACGAGAGATCGGCATCCGAATTGGCGCAAATATCAACAAGCATAGCCCTGATGTCAGCTGGGTTGGGAAGCTGCCTAGCCTCGGGATGTTGCATGTACCACCCTGCGCTGTAGAACTGGCCGGCCTGTTGCATTGTCAGTCAACTCAAATCAAAAGGAGAGGATGTTGCCACTGACCAGGGACATGATTTCTCTAACAGTTCGCTCTACGTGAAGACCCTCGCTGCCCTGGACCCTCACCATGTTCCGCTGGCTTGCTAGAGGGGGGAACATGATGTAGGTGCCATTAGCCTCGAGAATCTTGCGGACCTTGTCCAAACGACCAAGCAGAATGCTATCAATCTTGGCGGCAGGGATGGTCACGTCCTTGACGTACAGCCTGATCCGCTGGACCGTCTCGTGGAGCTTCTGCTTGGCGAGTTCGATCGCCTGTGGAGTTTCACCGGTGATGAAGACATCCGAGGGATCACGGCGAGTAGCGTTGGGGGGACAGTAGCGGTACATTTGCGAGAAGGGAGGCGGAAAGTAGATGGCGGTCCCGGTGGACGACTCGATGAGTTTGATGTTTTTGCGGTGGCGGCCGCAGACGAGCTGGTGGAGGGACAATTCGAGCTTGGTTCCATCGACAATACGTCCAAGCTGGAGAAGTGTTAAACTTTGCAAATGAAACGGTGACGAGGGAGGATCTGTACCAGCGTATCGATGTGAATTAGGACCCGAGCTTTGGCATGCTCTGACGACAAGATGTCGCCGTAGATGGCAACTCTCCATCGCTGATCCATCCGCAATTCGGAATCACCAGTCATGCCATCCACGACAGGGGTGAGCTTGGGGCCGAGAAGGAAGATGTCGACGCCGCAGTAGCTCGAGATGTAATCCAGGGTATCGGTAACGGGCTTCTTGAGCACTCCAGCATTGAGATCGCAAACGAGTTGACCATCAACATCAATTGTGGTGCAACGCTACGGGGAAAAGTTAGAAAAGGCTTGCCAGCATGCCACATGGTGGCCTGGTGCGAGATCAATCGAAACCTACGAGAGAAATGGGGGTATCATTCAAAATGGTCTCTCGGCTCTTGTGGACCAGCTCTGGAGAGCCCGAGAGACAGACGGTGGTGACCTGCTGGCCCTTGCCGTTCTTGGGCGTGGTGGAAAGGACATGAGCCTCGATGGGTAAGGGCCCGTTGGAGAGGTCGCGGCACAGCCTTCGGAGGTTGTTCAGGTTCTGTCCGTGGACGGGGAGCTCGTGAATCTGGACGTCGTCCGGCGCGTCCTCGGGGTGCGTCCATCGCAAGACGGCGTCAGTGGTCGCGTGAAGAATGTCCTCGGTGTCGGGGCCCGCAAGATCGGAAGCGAATGGGACGTTGAACGAGTAGTGGATCGTGGCATCGGCGGCTTGAGGGGAGGCGATGGGCTGACCGGGTTGGGCGGCGTTCTTGGGGTGGTTGAGGGCATTCATGGGCATATTGGGATTGGGACGGCCCATTCCGAAATTGGGTGTCATTCTTTCCGACCAGTGACGCATGTTTGCCAACTTATTCATGATGGGGAGCGAGGTGAAGGCGTCGTCGTCGTCGTCCGAGGCGTGGGCGGCGACGGTCGGCGAAGGTGGAGGTGGACGGGAGCGAGGACGGCGGCGTGAGGTGGAGTAGAAGCAAGAGAGAGAACCTGACCTGACCTGACCAGGAAAAAGATGAGATGAGGGCAATGATAAAAGGGAAAAAGGGTATCGAAGAAGCTGGGCAAGAAACGGTGGGGAGGGGGAAGGGGGCAGGGGGGAAGGGGGGAAGAAAGAAAGATGGTGGTGTTTGTGAGCTCTTTCCAAGTCTGACGAGGGAGAGGGAGAAGGAAGGAGAGGGAGGGTTACGAAGGTGAGGTAGGTACGAGAGGTGGAGGGAAGGATGGATGGAGCGGAGATGCACTACGTACCTCCTACAGTACAGGATTCAGTGGCAGCAAAAAGCGAGGAACCTCAAGTCAGCAGGACGTGCTCTGTCGAGGACAGGACATGGAGGCCAAGGTGGAGAGGCCAAGGCAATTCAGAAGCTGTGAGTGGCAGAGTCGAGGCATGGAGATACAGCTAGGGGAGGTACCTACGGCCCCTAGGTACCCAGTGGCTGCGATTTACCTGGGGGAGAGTTCCATAAAAGACAGCCCCCCCGGCACATGCGCCGCCTGTGAGTGCCCTGTAAGGCCGCCCGACACAGCGAGCTCAGCTCATCCATCGACCAGCCCGAGACAAGAAACAGCCAGAGAGTGGAGCGGGAGTGGGATGAGATATGAGATGCGCACCTCAGTCCGTCAGCGCGAGAGGCATGAGTACAGCATGCAGAGCCCGGGGGGAGAGGCGCACTCCCGTATGCAAGTTGGACCCATTGGTTGTGCGTACGAGGGCACGAGCAAGCCTGTCCGAGTGCGCTGAGAGGTGACTTGGAAATGGTGGATTTTGCAAGGGCATGGATAAACGACAGCCACTGTGAGCAGCCACCACCACCACCACTACCAAGGGCAAACAGAGAGGTTCTGATCGCACAGATCTTGGAATCTGGTCGCTTCAGTTGAATCCCCAAGTACGTCCAATCACGTACCGCCAGCGTGAGAACTCTACGCTTCTTACCCGGGGCTAGGGCACTCTCGCTCGCAACAGACAAGTCACCAACCACGACCACCAACCCCAATGACGACAAGGTGAACAGCAGCGGGATCGCTGCCGGCGTTTCGGTGACCTTCGAACGGCAGCGAAGCGGCCCCCCCTAGGGCATGGCATGGCATGGGCGCGCTTTGCGTTCTGGGCGGTGGGGGCACCATCAGCCCAGGTGCCAGGCTAGGAGGCACCTCCTGCAGCCTCTGTCGTTGCACTGGCGGCGGCTCTCCAAACGGGACACGGGAGACAGGCTCCCCGGGGACGGGATTCAAACCGACTGCGTTCCAGAGAGCCCTAGTGGACCAGCCGGAGGACTTCGGCAATGGTCCAGCAGCACGCACAGCTTCGGAGGGAGGCATCTTTGACGAGTTCAGTCAAGACACAATGTACGGATACCCAGGTCATCCACCAAGCCGCTAGCTGGGATCACGTACCGTTGTCTTGGATGCTAACACCAACTCAGCTTAGATGGAGGACCACCTAGCTGCACGGGAATGGGGTCGTCTCCGCTGACATTCGTCCACACCAACAGGTTATCGTCAGGCCTTGCAGCATCTAAAGAGATTGTTTCTGCACAACCATGTTCCCGAGCATAAGCAGGAGAGAGACGGAGTGTAAGAAAGGAGATTCATCAAGCTGCAACTCTAGACATGTCGGGATACATGCTTGTCCAAGAATTGCCATCTCTCGTCAGCCGTATCTCGCTCGGTAGCGTGTCTTGGCTAAAGCTTCGATCACACGGCGTCCCCACACGACCAGGCCTCGTCTGTGTGACTTGTCTGCGACTTGCCTGTGACTTGGTCCAAGGGTGAGGGAGCGAGTTGATTTGAGGTTGGCCCATGCAGGCCCAGCTCTTCTCTCCACGAGCCTGGTATCAGCTCGTCCACTAGCAACTCGTCGTTCAACATGTCAACTTGCAAGGCACCTTGTTTGACCGGCACCGCGGTGATCGATCATCATGGACGGGTATGTACTTGAACAAGGGAGTCGGCTTCCAGCATCGCGAACTGGTCAAGGGAGCCGACATTCTTTGGTTTGTCTGTGGCGGGACAGGGTCTGGACTGTCGGACGTGCGCGCCTGCGCGTCCTTGCATCCCGTTGATTGCTTCAGTTGCCGCCTCGAATTCCAGTGGCTTTTTGCTCTGTTCTGGTTTGCTTTGCCTTGCCTTGCCTGCAGCTGAGAGAACCGATCACGAGCCACGCCACTCGCAGGCACATATCCCTGGGGACTCGTGGGTCACATCACACAAACGGTATGCGTGCACGTCCAACAACGTGAGGCTGGGCATGCCTAGGCCCGGAGCCTATCTGGGTATATCGAGGAGAGACTGCGACTGATGAATGTTCCTTGAACCCCTTGATAACTCAAACACATCTCTTTTGCCGTGGAGGTATAAAAGCAAAGTCATGACTAGTGAGATGCAGGCAACACGGTAGTCAGATTCATCAAATGTGACCATGTCTCAAAATGTCAACATTCGTACACAAGACCCCTCCAGTTTGGTACCACCGAGTAGCCCACTTGATTCGAGGCGATCCGACTGGTCCAGCATTGGGTCTCGGAGTCTCTCATGGCTGTCCGTGAACTTCTGAGCGTGCTGAGAAGCTGCCACGACAGCATGAATAAAACAATGCTAGACAATGCTGATGCCTGTGCGGACATTACACCGTATTCCTGTTGCTCGGTGAATGGGAGATGTGATGTATACCATCCCTTGGATATCATCCGACCCCTGGCAGATGCTGTCCTCCTCTGACGACTGAGAGAGTTCTCACTGGCCATTGTCTCGTTGTGAAACGGCACTTCTGCCGGTTCTTGATTACAGCTTGCGCAGACTCAATCAAAGGAGCCGGCCCAGCACCCATGAAAACCATTACAGGGGAGAAGCAATTTAGTCTGGCAAAGGTTGCGTTCCTCAAGAACCTGGCCTGGTCTTGTACTGCTTTAACCCCTGTACTGCACTCCCCGAGCTGGCATTCCCCTCTATCCGTCAGGAATGACCTCATTGACTTTTCTCCTTCTCTCACGTTAGGGGTTATATATCCAAGGCTTTGTCTACGCATTCACGGCGCCTTGTTGGTTCGGTCAAGCTTTCTGGCTACACATCCAGACGCTCGGTGTAAGGCTGACGCCGCAAAGTAAACGTCAACTCGCATCGGTAATGTGGCTCTGTTTGCACATGCAGGTTTCCACGAAGTGAACTCGAGTTTGTGTGTCATTAGTGATTATTATCCTCATTCTGTCCTGTCTATCCTTGGTGTCGTGTCTATTCCCTTGTATCCGTACGCCTGTGCTCCAAACATCAACGATAGACTTCCCTCCTCCCATCATCTGCATACACGATTTCCTGTGTTGCCCCCCTTGGTTGTTCAATAAAGGCAATGTCCTCCCCACCTCTCATCGGCTGGTTGTAGTACCGCTCCAAGGGCGGCCGCGCGCTGTACTCGCGTCTTACTGCCCCTTGTTCCACCGGCAAGGTACCATATTCTCGTGCATAAGGCTGCGCAGCCTCACGGCGGCTCTCCGGGTGAACACTGGTTGCATATTGACGTACGGCTCCCTCGGGGCGTACGCTCTGCACCCGTCCGTAATCCCGGGCAACCTCATACCACACGGGTTCTGCTGGTCGCACACTGGCCGCCCTTGTTATGTAGTCTCTTGGGCCTTCCTCCACACGTCGCCTGCCTGGCGGTGCCATCAACTCCACATGTTCCCCTGGAGGTGCCATCGGCCTTGCTGGATATTCACGTGGCCGATGGTCCCTGTAATCCTGCGAGATGTATTCTGGTTGTGTGACGACTCGCCTGGGTATATACGTCGGCGAAGGTCGCCTGTAGACTGCCCCCCCTTCTTCGTATGTCTCCATGCCCGTCTGTTTGGGCAATGCTCGAGGCGCGGCTCGTTCGTAAATGATCTCGGGATCACCGGATCGAGCGGGAGGGGCGACCGAGTGCCGGATTACCGTTGGTCGTGGTGGTTCAATATACTCACGCCCAAAGGCATCTACAATAATCCGAGTCGGTGGCGGCCTTGGAGGAGCCATGAAGACATCTCCATCTGGCCTGGTCGATACTGATGAGGTCTCATAGGGCCCGTGATATGGCCATGATGGACGTGGATGTCCCTCGCTTGGCCGAACCTGTGAGCTCGATCTCCCCACTGACGGTTCTCCTGGATGGTGAGCCGAAACGAGTGGAGGTTGCTCCACAGAATACGGGCCGCCGGGTGCGTAGCGATCATCGGTGTATTCCCTCCTATAGACAGTGCCGCCAGGAACCGCAGTGCTTACCGCACGTCGAGAAGAGAGGCTCGGCCTGTCGTACCCTATCGGCATTCGGTCATCTGTTCCTAGACGGCTCGAGAGGGGTTCTGGGGGGTAATCGCCAGTCTGGCGCTCATATCTGACATCTTCGTAGCTGGGATCCTCTGGTTGACGCTGTGTGTACCTTTGGCGCTTGTTGGGGCGGATGTAAGAGGGAGCACTCATGGGAGATGGAGATCGTGGCTCTGGCTTGATATACGGAGTTGGCTCGGCCTCGGGCGCTTGCCTGTCCGCCTTCCGCTTCTTCTTCTTTCCCTTCTTCTTTTCGGATGCTCCCCCGCCTTGGGGTGAGCTTTCTGGGCTGGTCACAGTGATGGGCTCGTTTCTAAGAGCAGCAACTTGTGCGGGTGTACCTCTGGATGAGTTTGAGGTTGCTTCAGCGGCCATGGGCGCCCGTCTAGCTGCTGTCAATGGTGATGCTTG
Source organism: Ascodesmis sphaerospora (assembly GCA_027569015.1). Taxonomy (NCBI): domain Eukaryota; kingdom Fungi; phylum Ascomycota; class Pezizomycetes; order Pezizales; family Ascodesmidaceae; genus Ascodesmis; species Ascodesmis sphaerospora. The sequence continues at coordinate 765,595 of JAPPUR010000003.1, forward strand.
AGCAGACCGCTCATGCGCTCTCATGAGAGGAGAAGGGGGACGGCTGTCAATGTAATGTTCACGGGGCTGCCGGCGGGGATTGGATCTATTGCTGCCCCTTTGCCGGTCGATCTCCGTGTTGCTCGAGTCTTCAGAATGGCTTGGCCCAGCACCTGTGTCCTGGGCTGAAACAATCCTGTCCTCGGCAAACGATGTCAAGCCCGGGACTCGCCCAACTTGTGACGTATTGTTTATGCTCGAGGCACCATTGTTGGTAGATGGGTTGGCGTAGGCTTGACGCGGCCGTGTCGCGCTCGGCTCGCTCGTCTCCAGATCAACATCAATGGGATGGATTCGCGAAACAGCGACATTGCGGGCGCTGCTCGGTAGCTGTGAATCGATAGTATCCAGGGCTCGTACCTCTTCGGACTCGTTGCGGACGCGGGACGTGAGAACCGAGGATGGGGTGTTGTGCTGGGACGAGTAGAAGGTATTGTCGTCAAAGGAATCACTTGCAGTCTCGAGGTTAGTAGTAGCAGGATTGTCATGATCAGGAGCAGGCCCGGCAGTGGCCTCGACGAGTTTCAGAGCCTTGGTCAACACGTCATTAAGGTCGAAGTCGGGAATAGGCTCTCCCTGGGCAGCATTCTTGACTGCCGCCCGCCGTTGCTCAACCTCGTCCCTCAAAGTACGCTCCAGTCTCTGCCGCTGCAATTGAAATTCTGCCTTGACAAGATCGTCCGACTTTTCTAGGAAAATGGGGTTGATCTCAACAGTCCCAGACCCGTAAGGCTTGTTGACTTTGGTTGTGCCAGGGGGATTGGCAGGCAGGCCAGAGCTCGACGCGCCCGGCTGCTGGACTTTCGCGACAGAGTACTGCGACTCGTCTGGCTGATAGTTGGAAGCACCATTTTCGATGGTGACATCTATTGGGTGGATGGAAGATTGCACAGGTGCAATCAGATTAGCCGGAGGCTTGATGCTTGGGTGTTTACCAGAAAGAATCGTGTCTGAAAATCGCACGATCTTCTCGTACTGATGGAATCGATGACGCTGGGCGCTAGACAGGCCGAGGAGCTCATCCCCGCCAGCAAGCTGCCCCTGAACAACATGTCCCTGTGCCATGTCGGCAAGAAACGAAAAGCACACGTCGCGTTACCCAGTGCCTATCCAAAGCAAGGGCGCCTTCAGGTCGGCTATGCGTAAGCAAAAGATCGACGAGCAGCGGCGCGCGAGACGCGGAATTTAGCAGATGCTTCTTGAAATGCGAGATGGACAGTTGATGTTGTTTGGAGGGGAGGGATGGCAGCTCGTGGTCGGCTGCAATAAATTAATTTAGGCGGTGTGACTGGCCGGATGTGGCAGAATCGACGATCCCAGGTGGCACCCAGCCGTCACCGACTGCATCGAAGAGCATCAAGGGCTTGATCTATCCCCACTGAAATAAAAACACGTAGAGATACGAGGAGCTCTTTTTGATCTAGGGCATATTGCATTTATGTGGTTCACACTTACTTAATCCAAACACTCGACTACGTGTTATTCCATACGCCATTAAGGTTCACCGTTGGGACCCAGGCCTAACCATCTCTCCAGGATAAATAGTATTAGAAAGTGATTATATTATCTTTTCCCTTCCTTGTCTCTTATTTTGCTTATGCTTAGACTACCCATACACCTACATTTTTCTCCTATCTCAGCTAAGCGCCGGCGTCTTGGTGTCTCAAGTTTTGTGACGACTGCGTGGGGGACTTCCTCACTGGAGATGACATCCATGCCTTGTGGCGTCCCTTGGGAACGAACCGATTATTGAATCTTTCTAGACGCAATGTAAAGCCATGTATCTATATAGATATGCCTCATTGCTCATACAAAGTATCAGCTAAATCTCATATCGGGCAAGCAAATTTATTTCACTTGTTTCTCCATCATGGCTCCTCGCCATGATGACTTGTAGTTGCACGGAGCCTCCGCTCCCGTCATCGGAGATCGGAGCTGTCCACGCAGGTACGGTGGGGATTATTCAGCTACGCCGAAAGAGTCACTGGTGGTGGGCTACGACGTCAATATCGCTCCTATCATTGATTGAGCAAGTGCTAGTCTTCGCTTTTGGCTTGGATCGCCCTCTCAAATATTTAACTCGGCTTTTCTTGTTGATGAGCCATTCAATGTTACAACTACGACCACGTGTCTCAGCATATATTTCACTCAATTCCGTCTTCAGATCGTTGGCCTTTCCCCCTTCACACCGTGTCTCATACCCGACATTGCACCTTCACTCTTCCAACGTCAACAGTCGCCTTACCAACACAAAGATCCGTGCCAAATCAACCATGGGCAGTACTAACGGCGTGAGCACCGGGAAACCGGTTTTGTTCTTGTAAGTATCCCTTTGCCATGGCATTGAGTGAATGGCTTGAACTGACACGTGCGCAGCGACATTGACAACTGCTTGTACCCAAGAAGTGAGTTTGTAGAGAAGGATCTATGATGACCATAGGCTAACCGAGAATCGAGGCGCCAAGGTTCATGATCTGATGGCAAAGCTTATTGACGAATACTTCTCGAAACACTTGGAGTTGCCCTGGGATGAGGCTGTAAAGCTGCACCAGGAATACTATACCAGCTATGGCCTAGCCATCGAAGGCCTCGTGCGACACCACCAGATTGATCCTCTCGACTACAATGCCAAAGTGGACGATGCCCTACCTCTAGAGGGAATCATCAAGCCTAATCCTGAACTTCGGGAACTCCTCGAGGACATCGACAAGACCAAGGTTACCATGTGGCTCTTCACCAATGCGTATGTGAACCACGGCAAGCGGGTGGTTCGTCTTCTTGGCATTGACGACCTTTTTGATGGGCTCACCTTTTGCAACTACGCCGATCAGCCCTTGATCTGCAAACCCGACCCAGAGATGTACAAGAAGGCTATGCGCGAAGCAGGTGTGGAGCGAGTAGAGGATTGCTTCTTTGTTGGTATGTTTGCTATCTTGCGCCTTGTCTTATGAAATCGTGCTAATGAACGATTAGATGATTCTGCCTTGAACTGCACACAGGCCAAAGAGTTTGGCTGGACAGCTGCCCATCTCGTTGAGGAGGGGGTGAAGGTTCCCGAGACGCGGGCATCACAATATCAGATCCGTCATCTCAGAGAGCTGCGTGACATTTATCCGCAATTTTTCAAGTCGGCAGCAGGTGCCGCGTAAGTGTTGACTGGGTTAGATTTGGACGAATGAGAAGAGATCGCACATGGAATATAGACAAAGCCCTTGAGAGGTGGCGTTCAAGGCACTTCCCGGAATGAGATACCATTTGCGTTATGCATTCATTAACAAGCTCGACTAAGCCTGCATGGATCAAAGCCCTGACCTGTCGTTGCCCAACCTGAACTCCTCGCTATGTATGTAACCATAAAGATGTCGGCACGTGGCATCAGAGAAGCACGGAAACTCTCAAGGACGTCGGATGCTGCTGATCACAGAATCCAACTCAGACAGTATTTGGTCCTTCTCCTTGATAGCTTCTTGGCGCTGTGCCTCGGCGACCTTCAAATCCTCCTCGAGTTCCTTGATGTATCTTTCCTGATCCATCTCGCTGTTGTCCAGGCCTGGGAGCGAGGAGATGAGCACTTCAATCTGCTGTTCCTTGAGAATCAAGTCTTGCGACAATTCGACCATTCCAGCTCGAAACTCGTCCGGGGGCAGGGAATCGACTGCAGATAGTTAGCATCTAGGCGCATTCTATATGTGAAAATCGGGATGTCGCACCCTCTTTCGGGGCATCTTTAACGTCGCGAATCTTGTCGTTGGGACCGAAGGTTTCCAGATCATGTCTCTTGTTCACATAGTGTAGGCATGCAACGAATTGCTGCGCAAGCTGTTTTTATACGAGTTAGCTATAGTATTGACGAGGACGGAGAAGAAGCGCAAACCTGATCAACAGCATCCTGAAGTTGAGTCAAGCGGTCGCCCATGGTGGTGGCTGTCGGGTTGCTGGACTCCCGCGATAGGTATTCCACTAAAGTGCTGCACAGAAAGTCGACGTCAGTTCACTGCCGATGCGCTATCACGTGAAGATAAGCCGGAGGGCGGGGAATCAACAATTCCGGCCGGCAATTATTGGGGCTCGATCTTGGGAAAGTGAAGTGAACACCGTTGTCTCTGGGTGAGCTATGACATGATTGGCACAGTGTGGTCCAAGTGGCAGTAATCATGTTCGCTCTTTCATAATAAACTCCCAACCCGCATCTCTCTAATTCACCACCGTGCTTGTTCGTTTTCCTCTTTTTCTAACTCTTCTCTACACTCTTTTTATTGAACACCTTGCACAATGTCCTCTCCACCCCCTCAGCCCGGGCCGGGCCAGATCCCCATGCCCATGCCTGGCCAGCGACCGACGCCCGAGCAGATCCAGGCCATGCAGCGCCAACTCGCCATCGACGCCGAAAAGGCCGGCATGACTGTGCCCGAGTTCATTGAGCACATCAAGAGGCAGGCGCAGGAGCAGATGCGAATGCGCGCCCAGCAACAGGCACAGCAAGGAGGCCACACCCACGGCCCCGATTGCAACCATGATCACGACCATGACCATGACCACGGCCACGGCCACTCTCACCCACAACAGGGTCGCCCCCAGCCTATCACTCCTGGACCTCCCAACCCCAAGGCTATCGCTCTCGCCAAGTTCCTGCGAGGCCAGGACCTCAAGCCTCGAACTGTTATCATGAACGGCGAGCGCAAGGACATGTTTCGAGGTATGTTGGCTCGGCGCATGAAGCTATTCACATACTAAAACGGCTTAGTCAAGCGAGCGCTCCGAGCCCTGCAGTCCCCCGCGTACGAGAAGGCCCGGAAGAAGAACCCCCTTCTGCCTGAAATCACCGACCGAGCTTCCCTCGAGAACACCTTCAAGCTGCTCCCCCTGAGTATGCTCGCCCTGCGAGTCTCCAAGATTGAGCCCCAGGCTGGTCCTAACGGCAAGAAGCCCAAGCGTGTCAAGGGTCAGTGGACTGTCAAGATCGAGCAGCAACAAGAGGCCAAGGACGACATGTACTACATTTGGCTGTGGGAGGGCAGCCAGATCAAGCGCCAAATTTACGCTGGTCTGGCTCTTCTCGCCATTTTCGCTGTCGTTCTGTACCCTCTTTGGCCGCTAGTGCTTCGCCAGGGCGTCTACTACCTCAGCTGGGGTTTGCTGGGACTGCTTGGTTTGTTCTTTGTGATGGCGATCTTCCGTGTTATTCTATTCTGCATTACCTATTTCACCACACCTCCCGGTCTGTGGCTCTTCCCCAACCTTTGGGAGGACGTCTCGTTTGTGGACAGTTTTAAGCCTGTGTGGGCTTGGCATGAGGTCAGTAGAGGTCTAGTACAGGCGAAATTAGAGAAATGCTAACTTGGCTACAGACGGAAAAGAAGAAGAAGAAGAAGAAGTCGACGGCGGCTGCTCCCGGAACCAGCCCCAACCCTGCCTTCGCTGCTGCTACAGGACAAGTTGCGCCTACAAGCGCGACGACGACAGGCACAGATACCCAAGTCAAGACTGGTGTACACCAACGGCACTACGAGGCGCCAAAGGTCGAGGAGCTGGCGGACGACGAGTAGATCTTGTACAAAAAGTTGTGAACCCGGGTGGTTGGCGTTTTCTGGAACTGTGTATCAACATTTCTTGCTATTTGTGCAGTCATTGGTAGTAATGGAGCAGGATGTCCTCGATATAAGACATTAGTCGATACGAGAATGCGGCCGATAGCCGTTGGTGCTGTGTTTCTTGATACCTATTTGGCGTTGATATTTCCTCCTAAAGCTGGCTTATATACCTGAGTACTCGCATTCTTTGTGCTTCAAGTTAATCGAAGAAGGATTTGCTTAACTGTAAACATGGGCCTAGTGGTAGGCTCGTTTCACAAATCATCTTTTCTTTTCGGGATCTAAAAACAACCAAAGCTCCTCGCCGGCCAGAATCCATGAGAACAGCAAAATCGAGTCGCCTCGCTCTCCGACCCCCTTTCCTGGAGGCTCTACAGTACTACCTATTGAAACAAGCAACAAACCAATCCTCGCGCCTACAGCTCCCCTCACAGGAACGCCCCTAGGAGCATCACGGCTCACAGCTGGAGATGCTTGTAAAAGAAGGTCCCATCCTTGAGCTCCCCCGTTGGACTCAGACCATACCTGGGGATCTGGCCGAGCTCGACGTAGCCAAACTTTCTATACACCTCCTCCGCGACACTTCCAGCTTCGGTATCGAGGAGCTGTGTTCGAGACCAATCCGGTTAGAACGTTTCTTCCGACAACACAGGGGGTTAACTTGATCCAACTTACCAGTACCGTCCTGCCGCGCCGCGCCGCCTCAGCTTCGAGAGCGGAAACCAAAGTCCTGGCGCCTCCTCTGCCGCGAAACGTCTTGTGGACGAGAAGCTTCTCTACGACGCCGCGGAAGGGTCCCGTCTCGGAGGAGGGCATGGCAAGCATGACAACGCCCATAACATCGGACCCCTTCGGCCGAGAGCCTGGCTCAGACTCGTTGAGGAGGATGAAGATGAGACGCTTGCCATCGGCAACCTCTGCGATGCGTTCCTTCCACCAGGCGAGGAGTTTCTCGTGGGACAGAGGGGGGAGGAACGTGGCGATGGTGCGGTCATGGGTGATGCAGGATGCGTGGATGGCGGCGAGATAGGGGATCAAGTGGCCGTGCTGGCTCGGGGAGAAGAGAGCTACCGTTCCTGCGCCAGACATTTTGAACAAGTGATTCGTACGAGTTGAGAGTATTTGGAACAAAAGTTGCGCAGTAACGGACGTGGTAGTTGTGAATAAGCCGTCAAGTAGGGGTATAGATGGATGTCAATGCATTAGCCCACATGGGGGGAGGGCTTGTGGTTGTCTTCAACTTGGGCCGCAACAAGTCTGGATTCGATTGCCCAAAGGCGATTATACAGCAAGTTTGCAGAGGCTGGTCGAGAGATGTTGACGGTTGTTGGTGAAGCTGATGCTGGGCAAGATTTTAGAGGCTTATTGATGAGGGGATATTGGTTCGTTCTCCGATCAAGCGGACCAAGACCAAGACCATCCCAGGTTAGACTCAGATCCAGGAGAAGGCCGAGTAAACTCAACTCAATTGACTGGTAAACGACTGGGTAAGGAAAGCCAGTATGAGGAAGGGGAGAGGCAGAGTTAGAGAAAGAGACTCTGGTGTTATCAAGAGGTGATGGATCGGAGAATATCGGCACAGGCAAGTTAAAAAGGGTGAATGTCGACGGAATGGGTACTCCGTCAGTAGTCCAGAAAATGATCGGGAATGAATGAATTCACTGATGAATCCTCCGTCCAGGCAAGAAGAAGAAGAATCACAACCCATCCACCCAATTTGCAAGGTTTCGTATGGAGCCGCCAGTGAAAAAAATCATCCGAATTTTCAAGCCCCTGCAAGCCACTGCAGCGAAGCCCTGGAAGACAGCGAGTGCCAGCACCTTCCAGCGTCTCGGCGCCGGCGCCGGGCCCCTGAGTCTGGGTGCCTGCCCCATGGTCCATGCCCAAGGGGGTTGCCGACGGGGCGGACGGGGGTGACTGCACCTGCCGGGACCCTCTAGCTCCCGCCGCAACGGCTCCGCTGTCCTTGCCCTGCCCTGCGTTGTCCTGCACCACCTCTACACGCAGCCCTCCATCAACCGAGCACGACACACACCTTCAAACGTGGAATCCTGTCGAGGCAGCGGAACCGGGAGAGGGTTGCACGCCACCGTCGTAGCAGATTCACGGAATAAATGGCGCACCTACGAATCTGGCAGTTGGCAAGCTGTTGAAACGTGTGTGGCTTTCTTGGACTTGCGTGTCCTGGTTCGTCTCTGAGACGAGACGATGTTGGATGGTCACCAGTTGAACGTTTGCAGTTTCTCATTGTTACAAACGTTCCCCGTGAGCCGCAGGAGGAGGCACAGCGCTTGTTCAAACTAAACACGGTCTTGTACAAACACTGTTGCCGCTTCCCCTGTAAAACGGTGCTGGTGCGGCTACACGTTGAGTGTTGGGGAGAAGAAGCAAGAAGACCACGAGATTCGGGTACCAGGACGAGGATAACGCACGACAAACGGGTTTCAGATATCAACATCCTCGGCTGTTGAGAAGTAAAGTCGGTGAAGAAGGGGCTAAACTGGTCACCTTGCTCACTCGGGCCATGGTGGTCTTTAAAAGAGGGTGGTATCAGCAAGCTGCCTAAGTGCTGCAAGTGGCGGAAGGCTTGGGGAGAGAGAGAGCCCTATGGACGAGCTTCCATGAACCCGGGACCAGGGCCCGGCATTCGAGGAGGATCGGCCAGGATCCATGGATGGATGCTCTTGCTGGGCCAGGCACGCGACAGTCCGGGGCTTTTTAGGTACAGCAAGTAGTGCCTATCTATGCTTAAGAACCTGCCCGGACCGAGTTGTGGTGTTTTCGATAAGCGAGAGGCCGCTGGTGATGGAAATGTGGACATGGGCTATGGATCCATGGACGGCAGTGGAACTAGTGATGAATGCTTGGCGACCAACTTAGATGCAACTAATAATTCAGCCATCATTCCTGTTTCAATCGAGGTTGAAGCTGTTGTAGACAAGTACCTACTACTCAATCACTTATTACTCGTCAGCTGTCACGGTTCAAGCTGGCCATGTTTGCAGATTACGTAGAGGCCGTGATGCGGGGTCCAGAAGCTCTCAGGGTGCGTGTTATTGAGCGGAAAGTCTCAGTCAGGGCCTGGCCGGGCTGAAAGACATGTGGATGCCCGTCTATGAATGGCAGCTCAGCTCAGCTCCAGTCAATTCGATTGATGCTTCTCCGCTTCATGCATCTTCCGAGAATCATCATCTTCCTCCACCCGCTGACTTCGGGCCGTTCCATGGCGTCAGCTTGTCACTGCCACTGCAACCTCATCTCGTCATCTGCTTGATTACCTGCATCTTGGATAAGCTAGTCAGCTATCTGTACAGCTCGAGTTGCATTTATCCCGTCATCTTTGCCCCATCACCAACCCGTCTCTTGATATCCCTCTAGGTCTCTGAACATCAGGTCGCGTGCCCCCCGTCGTACGACATGGACTTCTTCAAAAAGGTCGGCGAGCACGTCGAGGGCCTCAGCCAGCAGGTTGAGAATGCCTTTGGCGGCAAGGAAGAGCAGCAGCATTCTGAATCTCACGGCGGAGGGAGCCAGAGCTACCACGCTCAGCAGACCGCCAACAACCGCTACCAGTCCTTTGCCCCAGAGTCTAGCGGCAACGCCAAGTGGTATGTCGACGGTGCCTCTTACTTCTGGGCCGTCTCGCAGGCGATTGAGCGTGAGTCGCAGCAGCCATCTCTAGTTACAGTTATCCAGAAGCGGTTATCTGACGCATGGTAGAGGCCCGGGAGAACATCTTCATCCTCGACTGGTGGCTGAGCCCTGAGCTGTACCTCCGTCGTCCTCCGGCCAAGAATGAGCAATACCGCCTGGACCGCATGCTCAAGGCGGCTGCCGACCGGGGTGTCAAGGTTTATATCATTGTCTACAAGGAGGTTGAGGCAGCCCTCACTCTGAATTCGGCGGTGAGCTCTGTCGGGACCGACGGGCCGTGAAGGCATGCTAACATGTATGATGGTAGCATACGAGAACCTCTCTGGAGAAACTCAGCGACAATATCCGTGTTTTCCGGCACCCTGACCATCTCCCGACTGGCTATGACCTCACCAAGGAGCTGGGCAAGTCGTTCAAAGCTTTGACCAACATGGATCTGGCCAAGGCCTCTGGTGATGCCATCAAGGCTGTCTACGGTACTGCAGACGGCATTGTTCTGTACTGGGCACACCACGAGAAGTTGCTCGTGGTTGACAATGGAAAGCTGGCTTTTATGGGTGGGCTTGATATGTGTATGGGCAATTACCATCTGCTGATTGTCATCAATTGCTAACAACAACTCCAGGTTTCGGACGATGGGACACTAGCAGTGAGTTACTTGGGTGCTGCCCCTGCTACTGTTACTCACATCAATAGGCCACCCGATTGCCGACGCTCACCCTGGTGACTTGGACGCTATCATCTTCCCCGGACAGGATTACAACAATGCCCGAGTTTATGACTTTGCTGATGTTCAAGACTGGAACCAGAACAAGCGTAGGGGAGCCATGTGCCATTTCTGAGCGTGTCGTTCTAACCTTTGATAGTCGACCGTACCAAGAGCTCTAGAATGGGTTGGTCTGATGTGGCTCTGAGCATGAACGGACCCATCACCAGCAACCTTGTGGATCATTTCGTCGACCGATGGTAAGGTACTAACCTCACTGTATAGAGCACGTTGCTAACCCCTGTAGGAACTTCATCTTCAAGGAGAAGTATGCCAAGAAGAACCCAGGCAAGTATCACAAGCTTGAGCTACCACCGTCGAGCTTCTCTGGCCACCGAGGTGGTCACTCGGGAGAAGACGATGATTACCTGGGCGGTTTCACGGAACATTTCAGCCGCGGCATGAACAAGCTCATGTCGTTTGGGGATGATGATGATGAGCCGCGTCACCGTAGACATCGATCCCGCGATGGTGATATGCCTCGGATTCAGCTGACTCGAAGGTATGTTGAAGAAAATCCCTTCTTGCTGCCCCTGCCTGACTTGTTGTAGCTGCTCTGAGTGGTCTTCTGGCCATCCTGTCGAACACTCCATCGCCAATGCATACACCGATGCCATTCGCAATGCCAGATACTTTGTCTATATCGAGAACCAGGTATGATCCTTGATGCTGCTTCTCTGACCATGCTAAGTATGCCAGTTCTTCATCACCGCTACCGATGACAAGCAGCGTCCTGTTAAGAACAAGATCGGTGCTGCCATCGTGGACCGAATCGTCCGCGCCTTTCAAGAAGGACAACCCTTCCACGTCTGGGTGCTCATGCCAGCCGTCCCTGCATTCGCCGGCGACCTGCAGGCCGAGGAGGCCCTGGGAACTCGCGCCATTATGGAATTCCAGTACAACTCGATCAGCCGCGGTGGCTACAGTATCATCGAGCAGCTCCGCAAGGCCGGTATCCGTGACCCCGGCAGGTACATTGGATTCTACAACCTCCGCAACTATGACCGTATCAACACGTCTCGAACCATGGCTGAAGCGGAGGCCCGCGCTGGTGTGTCATACGAAGAGGCCAGAAGGGAAAGGGACCAGGAGCTCGGCGGCTACCCTGACTCAGACTATCGTGGTGGCGACGAGAACCGTGGATACTCTGAGTCTAGAGGGTATCAGTCTGAGTCCAGAGGATACCAAAGCGAGCCCAGGGGATATCAAGGCGAGAGGTCTGGTGGTAGATATGATCGAGATGACGATCGTGGCGGATATTCCGATTCCAGATACGGTGGTAGGCCCAGGGATGATGACTACCGTGGAGGATATCAAGACAACAGACAGGGAGGTAGGGATCCGTACAGCCACCCGGGTGCCGATCCTCGGTTCGAGGGTAGACCTCAGCGTCAGGAGTATCAAGGGGGGTACTCTAGTCCTACCTATGGCGGCAGGCCACATGATGACGATTACGGCCGCCGACCGGACTCTCAAGGCTACGGCCGAAGACCTGAGCGCGACGACTACCGTCACCCCGGCGCGGACCCAAGGTACGACGGCAGACCGGAGCCCGGTCGGTACCAGGGAGGACACGAAGAGTCGAGGTACGACAGTCGACCACAGCGCCAAGAGTATCAGGGCGGCGGATACTCTGAGCATTCAAGATATGAGTACTCGAGGTACGAGCAGAAGACGACGACGTACGAGCAGCAGTCCGGCCACTCTCGTCCCCCGCATGAACGATACGACAGATATCAGCAAGAGGCCCACAAGGTTGCAGACAAGACTCTCGACACCATTAGCTCTTGCTACATGGACCAAGGTCCCAGGGTTACTGACCTGCGCTGGGACGGCAACCCTGACGATGAGATCAACTCTTTCGTGACTGAAGAACTCTACATCCACAGCAAGCTCCTCATCGTCGATGACCGTCTCGTCATCTGCGGTTCAGCCAACCTGAACGATCGCTCCCAGCTCGGATCCCACGACTCCGAGATCGCTGTCGTAATTGAGGACCCCACCCCCGTCGAGTCCTACATGGACGGCCGCCCCTACACGGCCTCCCGCTTCGCCTCGTCTCTCCGGCGCTACATCTTCCGCAAGCACCTCGGCCTCATCCCCGACCAGCGCTGGGATCAGCCCAACCAGAACTGGACCCCCGTCGACCGCGACCCCAACGTCTACGACTGGGGCTCCCCGGCCGACCTCCTGGTCCGCGACCCGCTGCACCCCAAGTTCCAGCAGCTCTGGACCGACACGGCCCGCGTCAACACCGAGACTTTCAGCCGGGCCTTCCACCCCGTGCCCAACGACCACGTCCGCACCTGGAAGGATTATGACGAGTTCTTTGCCCGCCACTTCATCATCCCTGGTAAGAAGGGTCAGAAGCCCGAGGAGGAGGCGAAGAAGGGCAAGGTCGAGTACGGCCACATCGTGCGCGAGGAGTTCCCCGGCGGCGTCAACGAGGTCAGGCAGTGGCTGTCGCGCATCCGCGGAACTCTGGTGGAGATGCCTCTCGACTTCCTTGTCGACGTCGACGATATTGCCAAGGAGGGTCTGACGCTCAACGATCTCACTAATGAGCTCTACACCTAGGTTGTTGGAGGGAGGAGGAGAGGGCAGATTGGATGTGGTACATGGGTGGATTGGACGCGGATGGATACATCTAACGTAGGTACTTTTGTGTCTTATTGGATTATATGAATGAATGCCACCTTGTTTCTCTAGCTGTGCTCTTCCATATTGTCGCCTTTGGCTTCACCCCAGTACCATGTCGAGTTCTAGGCTGCTATCCTACACGGCCCGCCGCGACGGATGCAGGCTCCCAGGCCGTTGAACTGCATGTAACACGCACATCAACAGCTGCACAGCCGAGGAAAGAGACGAGAGAAAAGGGCCAACTTGTAGCCAAGCGAGTAACACAACGCACAAATGAGCAGGCGAGCGAGGGAACATGGCATAACGGTAACTGACATATGCAAGCGGTGCGTTCCCACATCAACTAGTATACAGGGTGCCACGCATGGGGATCCCAAGTACCAAGCAAGGTTAAATACCAAATCCCAGAAAACTCCGTAATTCGACAATATCGACCCAACTAATGTGAACCCGTCCATCAAACCCCTTACTTGCTTTTCCACCAGGCCACACGACCTGACTGCGGCCGCCGTCGTGACTCTCAACCCCGGACGCATGTCTCGGGACACGGCAACGGCTCAAGAAGTCGCATCCTGAGCGTCCTGGTTCCTCACACTGCTGTCATCCCTCACAGTGCCTCTTAGTCAGACTTTGCGTTGCCGTTCTGGCCAAGCAGGCCATCCTTGAGACCCAGTGAATCATCCATGCGGAAAAAGGTGCCACGAGCCCGTCGGGTGCGGTTGCGGAACCAGTAGTACACGCCGAACACGATGGCGACGACGACGCTGCACGAGAGGAACGGGCGGTCGACAAAGCTCATCTGGATGTCGAAGAAGAACTTGGCGAACGAGTTGATGGTGTACTTGGGTGAGATGGGGTTGGGTCCATAGACAATCTTGTCCAGGGTGTCCATGATGGATGTGTGGCTGATCATGATGTGGTTACCCGTGGGAGTCGTGTCCCAGAACTGGTGTCGCTGCATGCCGTTAGTAACTGATGCTATCCGAAAGTGTCAGATATAGAGAACTACTTACGTCTTCCTCATTGATGATGACACGATCGCCATCCCTCACGTCAATGCCGTAGGTGCTGGCAAGCCACCTCTGCCAGAAGATTCCGTCAACCCAGGCGAAACCAACCTCCTTACGGCGAGTAGAGTCCATGTCGATCTTGATGGCCTTGGCGTTACGGAGAGCACGCTGGTCATCACGCTCCTCGGCCTCCTCGATTCTCATCTGCTTGGCGTCGCGGAGCTTCTTACGCTCCATCTGGAACTCTTGAACCTGACGGTCTATCCACTCGTTGGCCGCGTTCTTGAGCTCAAAGATGGAGTTCTGGAACCGGCCCTCGTCCTCCCGGTTGAGGACAGCGAGCACGACGAGCCTGTGGTTCATGATCTGACGGGCGTTGATGGCAGTCATCTCAGGGACAAGTGGCAGCCACGTCGACTTCATCCACGAAACCAGCTCATCGACGTTTCTCATCTCGTCAGGGGTGATGGGAGTGTAGTATGTCGCACGACCTTCTCTCGAGACCAAGAGTCTGGGCCAGGTCGTAATCTTGAACTTGGAGCAGAGCTCGGGGTCGCTCGTCTTGACAATCTTGCCACGTCCGATGAGGTTGAGCGGCAGAGCCTCCAGGGCCTTGAAGTCCTCGGTTGTGGTAGCATGATCATAGAAGTAAACAAAGACGACCTCCTCGGTCTTCTCAAGCTCAGCGAACGAAGCAGCATCCACATCAAGGATGCCACCAGAAACCTCGAGCGCTCCCTCAGCATACTCAACAAAGTCGCCAACACCGCGAAGGCCCTTATACTCCGCTCGTTCATTGCCCTGCATGAATAGAATGGTGGGGAACGCCGAGACGCCCATTTCCTTACAAAGCTTGTGATCGGCCTCGCAGTTGACCTCACCAATGCTAAGCTTTCCCTGCATCTTCTTGGCCAACTGTTCCCAAGTAGGGGCCATCGCCTTGCAGTGAGAGCACCAAGGGGCGTAAAACTTGATGAACCAGGGGTCCTTCGTGTTGGTGACAAGTCTGGGGAAGGTGTCAGGAGTCAAGGGGGTGCTAACACCATCCAGGTTGTATTTCGGTGTTGAGTCCTTGGGCTTGGTCTTCTTGAGCATCTGGCCAGTACTGAGGGCCTTCCAATCATCGCCAAACGACGATTTGTCGCCTTCCTTAGCGGCGGCGGATTCCTTGGGGCTTTCCGGCGTCTCGTCCTTGGCTGCCTCCTTGGGGGTCTCGGTGATGTCGTCGAGCGAGCTGCCAGGGGCCTTACCAGCGGGCTCCTCGGCCGCGTTCTCAGCGGCCTTTTCCAGGGGCTTTTCGGTGGTTTCGCCGACAGGCTTTTCCTCGGCCGCCTTGGGATCCTTCTCTGGTTCCTTCTTCTCAGCATCGGGGAGCTCTGTCGTTTCCTCAGCAGTCTTGGGTTTAGGGAAGACGGTGTCGCCGGGCTCAGGGAGTTCGAGAATCTCGGCTCGGCCTGGGTGTGGAACTGCAAGAGCCTTCTCGATCGCACCACTCAACACAGTCATGTTCTTGATGCCTCTCATGTTGTGGATCTCCTTTCCGTCTCCATAGAGAATTGTAGTCGGGTATGACATGACATTATGATCCATGCAGAGATCATAGTAAGCAACGCAGTTGATGACGGCGAATTTAAAGTCGTAGTACTCCGAGAAGGACTTATCGACGCCGTCGGCTTGGGGTTTCGAGGTATAGTAGAATTCGTACAAGGTCTGGTACGTCGGAGCAAAGTGGGTGCAGTGTTTGCAGTAC
Organism: Ascodesmis sphaerospora; assembly: GCA_027569015.1. Classification (NCBI taxonomy): domain Eukaryota; kingdom Fungi; phylum Ascomycota; class Pezizomycetes; order Pezizales; family Ascodesmidaceae; genus Ascodesmis; species Ascodesmis sphaerospora. The sequence goes on from JAPPUR010000003.1 coordinate 781,045, forward strand.
GGGCTGATAAGAAGTGAGCGGGCGTTATGCGATGATTGAGGAGCACCAAGTACCTGAAGTGCTTAACCATCAGAAACTTGTTCTTCTTGAGTTCCTCCTCCCACGTTGTAGGCGACAACTCAAGCAACGGAGGAACTGAGACTCCATTGAAAGTAGTGGGATCCGTGACCGGGTTGGTTTCTTCCTCGGCGTACGCAAAGGCTGTTAGCCCTGCGAGCACCGCGAGGGGAGAGAAACGCATGGCGGGCGAAGCGCACCTTGTCGGTGCAAGGCTTGTGTACAGCGGTCGGTTATAGGAAATAGATCAGAACGCACGGCGTAAAAGATCTAATAAGACGCTGAGGTGGGAACGGCGGAGTCGGCTCGTCGGAGCGTGGGGGAGCGATGATCAAGACGAGGGACAATGTGGTAATAGGTAGGTAATTAGTGGCGGTCGTATCGGCCGATGGTAGTCGCAGTCGCGGAATATTTGAAGCTATCGCGATATAGAAGAAAGAAAAAAACACCAGAAATGCAAGCCCACAATCGCGCTCGCCAGGCGCAAAAGCAGATGATGATGAGAGGCGAAAGCGAAGATAGAGAGAGAAGCTTCGTAAGAAGACAAAGGGGATGAGACGGGATGGATGGATAGCATTCAGGAGGCGCATTTGGAGTTCGAGACCACGTTCTCCATCGGAATTCGACGCCACACTGGGGCCCGCGCATAGGCTGCTGAGCCACACGGGGCTTGCCTTTTAAGTGCGTACCTGCCTCGACCAGGCACACGACAGAGGACCGTGCTTGCCTTCAATGATGGATTCAACCAACCACATGTAGTTCCTTCTTCTCAAAAACACACATGGGATTTCTCTTCTTACCTCTTGCAAACACCCAAGAAATCTCCGGTGACTCTGTCTGAGTTATGCCTGGTTTTGTTTCACGTCCTACACTTCGTTCTCTAGCGACACAAGGCACCTGTATTCCCCGACCTTACACTAGTGCTCACAACAAAAGCACCTTGTCACGGATTCCACAGCCAACAGCTCACTGTTTCACGACTTTCTGCTACGCACAGAAAAATCATTTGCCTATCAAATCAGGCAAGAATCCGATCTTCAAAGGGGAGATGGACCGTCCAGCCAAGCGCCAAAGGGTTGAAGACCCTCAGGCTGATGTCCTCGAATCGCTGCAACACCCTATCAGTCCTCCCCAAAGAAGGCAACGCGAAATTTCAACGATCAAGTCTCCCTGGAAGCTGACTTGGATACAAGACTTACCAGAGGAGGACAACAAGGATGCAGTGAGCCTGCGAGACCTGCTTGGTGATCCCCTGATTGCAGAATGTTGGGAGTTCAACTTCCTCCACGATATCCACTTTTTGATGGATGCTTTCGACTCTGATACACGACATCTCGTCAAGGTGCACGTCGTACATGGCTTTTGGAAGCGCGAGGATGAGGGTCGAATTGCTATTGAGGTACGTTGCTCTCGAGCAAACCCACGACCGGGTCGCAGGAGTTCCCTCTCCCTGTTTAGCCGCCTCTCAGGTAGCTAATATCATTTAGCAAACAGCAGCGGAGTTCGAAAATGTTCAGATTCACATTGCTCCTATGCCAGAAATGTTTGGAACACATCATTCCAAGATGATGATCCTATTCAGACATGACGACACTGCGCAGGTCATCATTCACACCGCCAATATGATCCCCAAAGACTGGACCAACATGACTAATGGCATCTGGAAATCACCTCTCCTGCCTAAGATGACAGTTGCGCCAAACACTGCTGCTTCTTCACCTGAAGACCATCCCGTCGGTAGTGGGGATCGCTTTAAAACCGACCTGCTGAACTATCTGCGGGCATACGACAGACGCAAAATCACATGCAAGGCCCTGACTGACGAGCTCGTCCATTACGACTTTTCCAGTATCAAAGCGGCTCTTGTTGCAAGCGTACCTGGTAGACACAACATCCGCGACCTGTCTGAAACTTCGTGGGGCTGGGCTGGTCTGAAGAGATGTCTGCAGCAAGTTCCATGCGAAGACCAAGAGCAATCAGAGATTGTTGTTCAGATATCCTCAATCGCCACCCTGGGAGCAAAAGAAGACTGGCTAAAGAAAACCCTCTTTGAACCTTTGTCCCATTGCAAGAATCCTAGCCTTGGGAAACCCAAGTTCAAGGTTGTGTTTCCGACTGCTGACGAGATTCGGAGATCTTTGGATGGGTATGCATCAGGAGGTTCCATCCACACAAAGATTCAGTCAGCACAGCAAGCAAAACAGCTGGAATATCTTCGCCCAATTTTCCATCACTGGGCAAATGACTCTCCTAATGGAGCCAGTGAGTTGACCTATGACAAGGAATCATTTGGGACTGCATCTAATGGACGACAGAACTCCCCGAGAGCGCTACGGTGAAGGACGGGGGCCGAAAAAGAGCAGCACCACACATCAAGACGTACATAAGATCCAACAAGTCATCCATCGACTGGGCCCTCATGACGTCGGCCAATCTTTCAAAGCAGGCCTGGGGCGAGGCTGCACGCCCTACAGGCGAAATGCGCATTGCATCTTGGGAAATTGGAGTTTTGGTCTGGCCAGAGCTGCTGGAGACAGATTCAATCATGGTTGGAACGTTCAAAACCGATGCCCCAGACATCAGATCTGAAGAACAGAGCGAGAAGAAGCGATCACTGATTGGACTGCGAATACCGTACAACACGCCGTTGCAACGATACGGAAGCAACGAAATACCATGGGTTGCGACGATGGTTCATAGCGAGCCTGATTGGATGGGTAGAGCGTGGGGGGAACGATAAACGGGGGCTAAGATCTTGCCCCTAGACAACTGGTTGATTGATCCAATGGCATTATACTATACAGCAGATTTGGCAGCTGCCCAGAGCTGCAGCAACTCATATCATCAGCCTCTGAGCCGTCAATGACAGACGAAGAAGGGCACCTCACAGGCCACAGGCGGTCCTGAGCGACGATCCACCCCCGCATGGTTCGAGATCCACCAACCATCAGACGCTGAGCAGGGTGCATCGGACTCCCCGCCAGCCGAGGTGGGTGGGATGCCGGCAGGTAGCGAAAGATGCTCGTCTTTTGCCGAATCGAGATGGTGCTGGTCAGCGGAGGAGTGACTCAGTTGGCCGGGCCGAAGATAGCAAAGACTCCACCTTGACTTGACGGACGCCCTTTGTGCTGTGGCTGGCGGGTCATTGTCGACGCTAACTAACCCGAAAGCTCTGCCGTCCGCGTTGAAAAGCAAGTTGATCCATCTCGCCTCTTTTTAGCTCGAGTCTGGTGACTACCATTCCGCAACTACCTTGCGACTCTATCTTACGACTCTATCTCTTCATTTTCTCGCCTCGAATCATTGTCTACAGAGCTCTACAGAGCCGATTGACTCGAGAGAGAAAGTCCCGTCAGTGTGAAACCTTGTACAACTCTCTTTTGATCACTCTTCTCCACGTCTGAGGCTTGGGTGGTGGCGTTCGTTCTCTTCCGTCACGCATTGAAGAAATCTGTTGCGTAGACTTGAGCACTTGATTGTTCTTGATTGAAGCTACATCTACACCTTATCCAAAGACTCACGGCTGCACGAGCTGTTCCATGGATCCAATCGGCAGGGGCACCGGAGCTTCGCCGTATGGCACTCCTCATGGCCCCGGAGCGCATCCAGCCTTATCGTCATCATGGCGAGTTGGCTCGCCTCTGGCGGAGCAGTCACTGGCTCGAGACATCGCCGAGTGTTCAGATGATGACTTTGAGGACAACGCCATTGACGATGCCTCCATATCTGACTTTGACGCGGGACCGACCATGTACCGTCGACCAAGCGGCGTCGCCTTTGGTTCTCGACCAATTCTAAACCCGCAAGCATTTGCCGAGCCAGGCCTGACGGCTCTGGAACGAAAGCAGTCTCGCAACGCTGAGCGTAGTCTCCTGCGAGACAACCACGTCCTTCCACCAAAGCACTCGCATAAGTCGCAGGGCTTCTTCCCCAGGCTCTACCGCCGCCTTTTTAGCACCAAGGTACCGCAGGGCGAGGATGAAGAGACGCCCGCTGTCACGGTTCAGCCGCCCGGTGAAACGGCACCTCTCCTGGGGGCCCAGAATGGCGGCGCCCTGCCTGAGCATCTCAACGAGACATGGGAGCATGCAGTGGCCGAGCACCGGATCAAGACGACCTGGCAGCGAGAAGCCAAGACAATTGTGTCATACTCGGGGCCGCTCATTGTCACATTTCTCCTGCAGTACTCTATCAACGTCACTAGCATCTTTGCCGTTGGCCGCATTGGCAAGATGGAACTTGGTGCTGTCTCGTGTAAGTGCTTACCTATCCTATGCAGTCTCTCGCAGCAACGGTCAGACTAACTCTTGCAGTGGCCAACATGTCTGCAGCCATCAGCTGTCTGGCCCCGTTCCAGGGCCTCGCAACCAGTCTCGATACGTTGTGTGCTCAAGCGTACGGGTCGGGCCATAAGCATCTTGTAGGTCTTCAGTTTCAGCGCATGACGTGCTTCTTGTTCTGTCTGTCTGTCCCTGTCGCCGTGCTCTGGTACTTTTCCGAAGGCATCATCGCCCAAATAGTTCCTGAGCCTGAGTCAGCTCGTCTTGCAGGACAATACCTCAGGGTCATGATTTTCAGCATCCCTGGTTTCATCCTGTTTGAGGGTGGTAAGCGTTTTACGCAGGCTCAAGGCCTCTTCCAGGCGACGACTTACATCCTCCTCATCGTAGCGCCGTTCAACGTGTTCCTGAGCTGGCTGTTGGTGTGGAAGTTGGAATGGGGCTTTGTTGGCGCTCCCACGGCCGTGGCCATCAGCAACAACCTGCTCCCAATCTTCCTGTTCCTGTACATCCGCTTCATTGACGGCCGCCAGTGCTGGGGCGGCTTCAGCCGAAGGGCTCTGAGCAACTGGTGGGTCATGATTCGGCTTGCTCTGCCGGGTATGATCATGGTGGAGGCCGAATGGCTGGCTTTTGAGATCCTCACGTTGTGCTCAAGTCGATTCGGTCCCGAGTATCTTGCCGCACAGAGCGTTCTGGCGACCATCACAACTCTCTCATACGAGATTCCATTCCCCATGTCGATCGCTGCTTCGACCCGAATCGCCAACTTGATCGGAGCCGGGCTTGTCGATCCTGCCAAGATGACTGCTAAAGTGGTGAGTTGCTGTTTTCCATGCTGGTGCCCAGATCAGTGGATGCTAACAACAAGTTTCAGGCGTTTGCTGCTGCCTGCATTATCGGCATGTTCAACTTGACCCTGTACACCAGCCTCCGATACAAGCTGCCCCTTTTGTTCACCAAGGACGAAGATGTGGTGGAGCTTGTGGGAGCTGTGATTCCGATTGTGTCTGTGATGCAGGTGTTTGATGGCCTCGCAGCAGGAGCCCATGGACTGCTCCGAGGAATCGGCAAGCAGTCGATCGGAGGGCCAGCTAATCTGATTGCGTACTATGTTCTCTCATTGCCCATCTCGCTGACCTTGGCTTTTGGTCTGGGTTGGAAGCTGGATGGACTATGGGCGGGTGTCACTGTTGGCACATTCTCGTGAGTTCCCTCCAGTTGAACTAAGTGAAAATGCTAACCAGCAATAGGGTCGCGGCAATCGAATATATTTACCTCATAAAGACTGATTGGTACAAGGCTGCCGAAGAGGCAGCTCTTCGAAACGCTGCTGGTTAATGATGGACGTAGTAGCGTACAGTGCTTGCTTACTTTTAGTCTTGGTATTGCATGAGATGGGTTAAAGAATTTGGCGCTGCGGGCTATCAAGAGAAGGAAAGGAAGGGATAACAAGGGACGGGCCCAGACATTCCTTGCAAGATTGTTGAGTTGAAAGGGATGTAATAATTTGTTTGCGTCATAGCACCTTTGCATTGCGAGAAGGCAATCATTTGGCTAGTTATACAGCTCCTGGATAATAGCAAATCTAATCTAGCTGTCAAGATGGAAATTGATCTGTGTCGTGATGCTGTCAGCCTTCAACACACCGCCGGTATGGGTCACGTCACCGCACATATATTGAGCCACGCAAGGACTATTGTGAGTGTTTAACCACATTAACCTTAATCCTTAAGCTAACAACGGTGCTAGTATTTAAAATGGGCCAAGACATCATGTCATCTTTGACAAGATATATGTTCTAGCCCGCCTTAGTATCTCGGAGACTAACAATACTATTGCTTTCAGCTCAAGCCACATCCAGCCAAAGACGGTCTCGCCCTTTTCCCTCAGCTCGAAATGGATCTTTAGCCGTGTTCTCATTACTCTAATTGGGTGTGGCTTTTTAGTGAGCTGCCTGTTTTGTAGCTGCTAAGCAGTGTCGTTAGGCACACACATATATATGTGTATATCTGGTCTTGGCTCTCCAAGGCCAAGACTTTTCAGTTACCAATACCTACCTATCTATACAGACACTCAACATTGAGAAACCCTCAGTCATGCGTTTCTCTTACATCCTCCCCTTTCTGGGCTCCTCCGTCTGGGCCGCTCCCGCTCCGTCACCCTTTGACGATCCCGCCGTCGCCCGACGAGCTGCTGTCACCCCTAGCATCACAGCCACGACATGTTCCGTCAGGATCAAGGGCGATTCTGGCTTCGAGAGCTTCAAAGCCGGCGATGTTTCGGGAACCATGTACATCGTCAACGGGATCCGAGCCCCGGCGGGCAACAAAAACGGCGACAATCCCTACGACGTGGTCCTCCGGTCTAATTCCGCAGGGGTCGGGGCCGTCAGCTTCACCACCAACGGGTTCCTAAACAACTTCCCCAATAACATCGGACCTGCACCCAGCGTCGACTACGTTAGGACCTCGGGCACGGGTATCACGTACAGGGCTGATATTGACTACTCCAATGGTTTTTCCATACAGCCGCAGCGGTTCACCACGGCCATACGGACATTGTCAAACAACGTCTACGGTCCCTGGGGCCCCGTGGCCACCTATTCTGCGACTGAGGGATACCTCGTTATGAATGTGACTTCGACGGGAAAGGATACTAGGAGCATCTACGGGGCTGTTTGGTTCACGGGGATTGATTATGCCTGGTATGTGGCTATTATTACTGGGTCGTGTTTTGGCAATGTCACTGTTCCGGCCGTGATTACTACTTAGATGAGTTGATGGATCCTAAGGGAGGAATTATGAGTTGGGGTTAAGATGGGCGGGATAACTGCCGTCTCATTTCTCTTGTAGCAATGCCAAATGAAGGCTTAGTTGTCAAAGGAATCTGAGTTGGCTGTAGCTTCCGTATGGTTAAGCAAACCCAGTAGTCAAGATTGGGCAGTTCTATACGATATCAACTTGGACTTTTCAACACACCGTGCCGCTGTCTCGGGTCACGGCACCATATTAAGCCAGCCACAAAGAGACTACCATGACTACGCTTGCTATATCAGGCGTCATGCCAGAGCCGTCGACGGTGCTAACACTTGAGACAGGTAGAGTTCGTATCATAAGATCCAGTCATGGCACTGACGGAGCAATAACTCCATACATGCCCCAGGGACTATCGCTCCTAGTTCAAGCCATAGCAAGCCAAGAACGGTCTCGCCCAGTGTCTAGTCACCTCGGTATACAGTAGTTTCAAGGTGAGATGCCTGTCCTAACCGACATGGAACAACATCGTCGGATATATGAATATATAAAGGGCCAAGACTGGACATGCCAAGCCTCCCTTTCTCAAACAGACTCTAATTATATACTCATAAATAATGCGGTCCTCTCTCCTTCTTCTCCCCTCTCTACTGGGCTCCATCTGGGCCTCGCCCACCCCATCACCCCTGGATGATGCCTCCCTCATCGAACTCGGCCGTCGAGCCGCTGCCGCCGGCCAGCCCACCATCAATGCCACCCAGTGCACCGTCACGGCCAAGGGCGATCCCGGGTTCGGGAACTTCCAGGTCGGCACTGCCACGGGGACCATGTGGCTCGTGTGGGGGATCCCGGGTCAAGCGGGCAACAAGAACGGAGACAACCCGGTCGACCTTGTCCTCCGGGCCGGAGCGGGTGTCGGGGCCATCAACTTTGTCACCAACGGTTACCTGAACGGGTTTCCAGGCACCCTCAACACTCCTCAGCCCAGCCTCGACTATGTCAAGGTCACGGGCACGGCCACCAACTTCCAGGCCGACATCGACGTCTCCAACGTCCCATTCATGCAGCAGCCGCAGCGCTTCACCACGGCCATGGCGACCAGCAGTGGCTTGGGTCCTGTGACCACTTATCCTGCGGGCGGAGGATTCCTCGGACTCAAGATCACAGATGGGCCAGCCAAGGACACTAGGTTGGTCAACGGGGCCTTTTATCTCTTGGGACCCTCGTCCCGTTACGTCGGCTCTTTTACTGGATCGTGTTTTGGAATGAGCACTCTTCCTCTCAATCTTGCCTAGATGGGTGCTCAGGATCAGCTTCGGCCCCTTTAAACCCAAGAGGACGGACAATGCAGCTAGTCAGTATACAATAGTGATATCAATCAATACAAGGCGAGCTTGAATCTATGGATGGTATTATGGCTGTTCCTCCTCCAGGACCTATCCACTAGACCTGCCCCCCTTTCTTCATTTTTACATCTTCCATGTTCCCTTTCGATCGCCCAAAAACTCCTCAAGCCCAATGTCCACATCTTGAAGCCCCAAGTGATGATGTGAACGAGTACCCCTGAAAAGGATATCTTGTCAAAAAAAGCAATTTAGCTAGCAGAGTCATCCTAATCTATCTATCCTAGCATCGAGTGAGTGCGGATGCCCTTGGGGCCAAGCTCACTACAGGCATGTTAGTAAGGAGCGTCTATAGTTCAGAGAGCCGAAGAAACTTACTTGTAATCGACTCGGCTCAGGCTCATCAAGCGTTGAGCTTCAACCGTCTGGGCGTCCATGTTGGAATGAACGCAAAAAGCGATACGCGCCGCCACCTGGGCGCCGAGAAACATGGACTCCTCGAAGCCGTTCTTGGTCCATTCGCCAAGATACGATGGCAGCGTAGCCGTCTTGATGCTTGTCGGGGTTTGGCTGTGGAAGTGATGTCCAGTGGCAGGACCGCCGGCCTCGGAGGCGGCCTGGGGAGTCAATGCATTGTTGGCGCCACCCGCAGCGGCAGCCGTAGCAGCCTGCAAAAGGGGGTTGACGCCACTTGTAGGGAGCTGGTGTGGCATGCCGGTAAAGGATCCCGTGGGCGTCTGCGCCCCTGTTCCAGTCGGTGTGGCCATGTTAGATGGCAGCTCCGAGGTGAACATGGTCGCCGTAGATGGTGAGACGAGGTGGCGGGCGTTCAGAGTCTGCAAGATGTTTTCCCTGAGACCGCGCAGCCGGGAGCCGTTGCCCACAAAGACCAGGTTGTCCCAGCAGGCAGGTCGCATGTACATGTCGTCAACTCCCTGGACGGTGCGGTAGATGGCGTAAACGATGCGGTCAATCTCGCGGCGCTGAGCAAACTTGAACCGCTCGAGGCCGACCTCGACATTTCGTTGAATGCGCTTCGGTCGACGCTCAGGGGCCTCGTTGGCAGGAGGGGCTGGTGTGGGATTGGCTTCAGGCTTGGGCTCTACTGAAGGCTGTGTCTGTTCCTGGCCTTCTGCCAGTTTGGGGGCTTCTGTTGTCGCAGGGGTGGCATCTCCCTGAGGTTGAGGTTGAGCTCCGTTTGTCTCGCCCTCCTTCTTCTCAGCCTCGGGAACAGTCGCACCATTGGCCTGCTTCTCAACCTTCTCCTTGGGCACCTCCTCCTGGATGATCTCCTCGTACGAGAAGGAATTGTGCGATCGCTTCGAGTTGGGTAGACGCACCGCCTTAGCTGCGTTGTCAGCCTCCTTATCGCCCTTGGGCTTCCTGCCAGGCTTGCCCTTTTCCTTCTCCTTCTCCTTTTTGGCCAAGAACTCCTTGGTTTGGCCACTCGTGACAATGGCTGCCACGTCCAACACGCCGTCATCCTCTGCGTTGCCATTGGTTTCATCGCCGTTAGCTGCTGCAGGCTTGGACGCTGATGAAGCCGCCTGCTGGCCAGCACTGGGAGCACTACCACCAGGCTTCAAACCAGCAGTATTCTGCTGAGGAAGCTCCATCAGTTCTTCGGCAGTGGCGACGTAAGGCAACACCTCGCAGATGGCGCTCTTCTTCAGCTGCTCGGCCATGTTGTAGTTGAATCCCTTTTCCTCCAGTAACTTGAGCAGGCTGCGAGTGAAAACCTCTCCTCCGCTAATCTCGCTGTCGCCCTCGGAAGCTCCAACATCCATGTGGTTCACGACGCGACCATCGTGAATGGCTGTCACGTCCACCTTTTGGTAGCCGATATCCACCACAGTCATGTTGGGCCACTTGAGGCCGTACTGCGTCGCGATGCCGCTATGGATTATGCAGAGAGCAGGCGTCCGCGTGTTTTCAAAGATGTATCGGGCGATGGTCTCGCAGTCGGGGCGCGTCCATTGCGGCGAGGCCATCAACATGATGGGGGTGTTGTGGTATGTCGTCGTAAGGAGGCCGTGTACATGATCGAGGAAGGCAAGAAAGGCGCTCATGTTAACGATGCGCCCAGCTAAAAGCAATCAGCAGCCCATTCCACACCTCGAAATCCAATAAATACCTTCAATTGGGTAAACAGCGCCCTCATCCTCATCCATGTCTTCCACCCATTCCTCCTCCTCAACACCGTTTACCATGGTCATGCGCTTCGTCCTGTGATACGGCGCCCACTGATCGCCGTCCTTAAACATCCTCGTGGGCATGCGCCGCGCTGGGGGAGTCAGCTCGCTGCACCCCAGCTGAGCCATGGTAGTGCGACTGCCAGGGCAGATGATGAGCACCTGCTCTTCGCGCCACTTGCCCGCCGTGCTCGACATTGTGCGGTTTCGGTATCGCCTTGCGCTTGCGCTTGCGTTGATGCTGTGAGAACGATGTTGCTTGTTCTGGTGCGGTTGTGGAGTTGAGAGAAGGTTGTCGTCGTCGTCGACTTGGATCTGCCCTTGAAGTGAGTCGCGCCTGCTCCTGCTGCGTCGCGATGGAGTCGACGAGGGTTGAGCCTTCCGCGCGCGTAGCCTGTACCGTGGCGTGGGGCTTGTGGCTGGGGCAGGATCATCTTCTGGTGTGGCTTGTCGCACGTGATCTCTCTTGTTATTCTTGGTGGGCGTCTTTACGCAGTTGTGATAGGCCATGGTGTTGAGTGCAGCAAGTGATATAGCTCTTGTGGTTGACCAAAATGATTGCGGGATCGATGTCAAGAATTCAAAATGATTGAATTGTGGAAATATTTTGCAAAGCAAAAGAAATCGGTGAATGATGGGCACAAACGTAGGGGAAATCGAACAGAACTGGCTGCCAGCTGCCCGGCACTGCTCACCACCACATTAACCATCTACAACGAACCCCAAATATTCACACATTGTTTAGTCGAGCAAGGTCGTTCATGAACCAGTGGCAATTTCTCTCCTGGTCCATATTGTATTCAACGGCATTAATGGTACTCCAGCGTAGTCTGCTCTCCTCCACTCGACACCCAGGCATGAAAGCAACAACCGCATCAACTCTCCCCTGAACAGACAGATCATTCGCTTACAAGCATTCCCTCATCCATATGTTTGGCTTTTGCCTTCTTTCATCCCATGACACATCCCAGTACATGAATAATACCCATTCCTCCCATCATCTGCACCTCGGACCGGTATCAGCTCTGCGCTGCCCGAAGATGCTGCTTTGCTGTGAAATCAATGACAATCATCCTCCGTCCTCCCAAACGCCATCTGGGGGAATGAATAACCCGCCCAAGGATCCCATCATAACGTACACTTCCACCAAAAAAAGTATTGACAAGAATGCGCAAAAGTCTCTCAAAAGCCTCTCGCAAAAACCCGCAGAGTTCTGTCAAGTTGTTCTTTTACCATGAATAGTTCACGACGTGCGCCATATACCATCTACCCGTGTAAAATCGTCGTCTCGTCTTTTTCAATTATGCAACCGTGATGGTGTTTGGGGTTGCTTCTTTCGACCCCATCTTGGTCAGTTCTTCATGCTTCTCGTTCACTTCGATACGCTCAACCTCTCTGGTTGGCTTTCGGGGTGTCTCATCTTCAGTAATGTCGTCAACAACCGAGTAAGGTCGGTCCGAGGTGGGAGTCGTGAGTGATGACCCATCGAAGCTCCATCGATCCTCGGTTGCGCCCGTGTAGACAGAGGAAGTGTGCTTCTTGGCGACAGTATCCGAGCTGTCGGAATGCTCGATCTGGGGGATGGTGGGGGATGTTCCAACGCTCCTCGACTCAGTCTTGGCTTCAGTTTCGGCTTGAGTGGGCTTGGCTTCAACTGCAGTGGCGGCCTTGGCGTCCACCGTCTTGGATACTTCAGCCTTGGCCTCCTCAGTCTTGGTGATTTCAATCTTGTTGTCCACCGCCTTGTCCTCCTCAGCCGGGAAGAATTCTGAATCCGAATCCGAAGAATCATCGTCTGTCGAGTGCTCCTGGATCTTGGGGGTTTCGAGCTTGAATTCCTCGGCCTTCTTCTCATCATATCTGACCTTCTCGACCTTGAGCTCCACAGGCTTCAGGAAGGGAGAAGGCTGCGCCTTTGCTGGCTGCTCATCATCCGACTTCAGGTCCTGTTCGTTGAAAGCATGTCGCAGAGGGCTTCGGAGGTTCGTGACATCGCCGATCTCGCTCTTACTAGATCGAGATGTCCTGGCAGGGCTCCTCATGGGCAATGGAGGAGGAATCCTCTTGGGGATTGTCACCATGTTGCCCTTGGCGTGGATAACTCGGGATGCCACAGCCTGGGTCCTTGCCGGCTGCACGGCTGCCACTTCGAATACCACGGGTTCCTCTTCATCGTCTTCCTCCTCTTCAGCGTCACTTTCCGAGTCGTTCTCGTCATCTGCATTGCGGCTGCTCATGTCATCCCTGTCACTATCATACTTGCTCGATGCCTTGTCCGTATCGTCTCTCGGCTCAACCTTGAGAGTGTCGTGCTCCACGGCGGTCGTACTACTGTGGCTGGTTGCACTGGCAGGAGTGTGATTTCCGCTAAGATGTCTTATGGGCGTCAAGTCGACCTTTGTGTAATCAATCTCCTCCTCTTCCTCCGTCACATCGGGGATTTGTGCTCGAGAAGCCCTGTCATGGCCGTCTTCACTTTGGCCTGGGCTTGGCGTTGTCTCGGGTGTATCCTTTCCAACGTCCGTCTGGGTTCCTGCGTCCGTCATCTGACTCTTGACGGTACGTGACGACATGTAGCTGCCACGGTTACTCCTCGTGACGAATGTGTCTACGCTCTGTCTGTTAAACTTGGAGTAGGCCGGGCTAGTGGGGACGGGGTTGAAGTCGAACTGGCTGCTAGTAGGTCGTAACCGCGATCCGGCCTCTCTGATTTCCAGACCAGCCATTTCGAGGGCCAAAACGCCAAAGGGATCGGGATCGTCGGCGCTGGGAATTCCAAATGGAGTGCGAGGAGAGGCTGGTGTCGAAGACTTGGGGCTTGCAATGACGGCGTCTCCTGGGGCGCACTCAATGGCAATCTTGCTCGTGATAGCAGCGTCGTAGTCTGTGCGGCCCTCAGCCATCTTGATGATCTCAAAGAGTGGCCTAGTCTCATCCACGTTCCGCGCGACGTTGCCGGCGAGAATGTCCATCTGTGTCAGAGTGCTGGCATAGAAGCGCTCGTTCTCGTTGCCCCTCTCGGCCAAAATACAGCCATTCAAGTTCACAGCTTGAGTTTGACCGCGCGACTTCATGTATGTCAAAACGGTGTTGCCCAGGTCCTTCCACCTGATGTGCGACTCGTCTGAGTCGAGAGACACCAGAGGACCGCTGGTGAGACCGACATCTTCACCTAACGTGACACGGGGTTTCGTGATGGACTCGAGAGCGGCGAGATTGTTGACAACGAGGACACAGTCGTAAACGTCGACGCCAATAATGAAGCTGAGAGTGGGCGTATGTAGCATGATTCCAGAGGGCGGCGACCAGGTACCGTCCGATTTGCGGGCAATGAGAATGCCGGAGCCGCCGGAGCCCGTCATCCACAGGCCACTTCGCATACAGGTAAAGATTGCGATTCCGGCGGCATTCTGGATGATGCGCCGAGGAATTTTCTTGGTGACTCGCTTTGGGGAGAGTGGTTCGCTAGTCGTCGACCGGGATTCGTCCTCTTCTTCCTCAAGAGGCACAAGATATCCATCAGCTAGCAGACGCATGTTAGCAGAGACGAGGGCAAACAGCGGGTGAGGCTGGCATACTGCAGAACGATTTGAGGATGCGGGCAGCCTTCTCGCATTCGCGGTCTAGGGTCGCAGGCCAGAAGGCTTCCCGGTGGACTCGGCCATTTGCATTAGCGGCAGCCGTGTTTATCCTGGTTAATGAATTGGCGTTTGCGACGGATATGGAGGTGCTGGAGCGGTTCGAGGACCAGCCAAAGAGGCCCTGGCGAGAACCCGAGGACCTCTTATCCCAGGACGGGAGGAAGGAGGAAACTCGCTGCATGGCGGGCCGTCTTGCCTCTCCGTCGCCGCCGTCTTGGCCAGGCGGAGGCACGACAGAGAGGATGGGAATCGGGGGTGCGCTACTGGTATTGCTGCCGGTGCCGGTTGTGTTGCTGCTGGAGGTGGTGCGGAAGTGGACGGTCTTTTTGGAGGTTGTCTTGGAGGATGAGGATACAGTGGTAGCAAATGTCGAGGTCGATCTTGGAGTCGGGGAAGAAGTCGAGGAAGCAGGTGATGAGACAGGTGTGGTGGTGGTGGGCGAGCCTTGAGTGGGTGTAGATGCTGTCGTCGAGGTGGAGGAGACTGAGCAGACAGAATTGGAGTCGGAGAGGGAAGCGAAGGAGACGGCAGGCTTATTCAGGGCCGAGTTGTAAGCTGAAGGGTGCGGCGACGCCTGGCTGCTGGCGTGTTGTTGGTGGGAGCGAAATGCGTGAGGGTGGTGGTAGTGGGCATGGGCGGCGCTGACAGCAGTGGCCTTGGAAGTGGCAGCAGCAGCTGCTGAACCAACCTGGACAGACACGGACACAGACTGGGTCTGGGTCGAGGGGGGTCCCTGGGTCGACGCCGAGGCCTGGGACTGGGACTGGGACTGGGACGGGAGGAGATGATGCTAGTCGTAGTATAACCTGTCAGCGCGGGTGGGTGACGTGGGCCGTTGAGCCATTGGGGCGCCCTCTAGAGCGGCCCTGGAAAACGAGCAAGGATGAGAATGAGCAGGGGCAAGTGATCCGTAGGTAGTTGGAGGAAGAAATGGATTAGAAGGGGAAGAGGAGAGGGGAATCTGAGACTGGATGATCCGCTGTGGACAAGCCTCCCCCAGGTCAAGATGAGACTTGATCAAAAGCTAGAATAATAAAAAATCTGGAGGTTGTTGTTGAACTGAGTTCAGTTGAGTAGAGTCAAGCTGGGGTTTGACGGGAATAGTGGGTGAGGGAAAAAAGAGGCAGGAGGTGAAATTGACTTTTTCTTTTCAGTCCATTCCCTTCTCTGCTCTTTTTTTTCTCCTCTAGAGCTCTCATCATTCTCTGGGGGTGGTGCTGCTGCTTCTTCTGGTCTGGTCTGATGACGGCACCGCGCGCACACACGCACGCACGCACTTGAGTCCAACCTTGGGAAAGTCGGGGATCGTCCAGGTACAGTACAAAAAAGCAAAGCAAAGCAAAGTGTGCCCAGCCTCAGCCAGGGCGTTGAAAAGGTACCGCTTTGACGGGGTCCTTGACTTGGTGCGTGTGGGCTTTTGCAAAGGTAAAATGGGAGGAGTGAAGTGAAAAGTGGGCGAGATGCAGCAGAGTGGGCTGAAGGGATAGTATCTGTACCTTGACAAGAGATGAAGCTCAGCTGCTCAAGGTCATGGGGAGGGCGAGTGTTTATCAAACTCGCTTAAGCTTCAAGTCTTGATGTTTGAAATGATTGACCCATGGGAGAGGGAGGAACGGGAGATAGAGATAGAAAGATCTTCTTACCGTGTTGTTGCTGTTGCTGCTGCTGCTGCTGCTGCTGCTTGTATTCTTCACTGACGTCCCCCAGCGCCCAAAACTCCAACCTCCTCCACTGCCTTTTCCACTCTTCATAGTGTCCTTGTCTCCGTTCTTGATGCTGCTGATGCTGATGTTGCTCACACTGCCACTGGCAGCGCTGCCTCTCCCTCCGATACTACTAATACTCAGCTTCTTTCTCCTCGTTGTCGTCGTGGCCGTCATGGTCCCCCAGCCTGGTCGCGGCTTGCCCGCTTCGATTCGAGATTCCTCCCCCCCCGGCCGGCCGCCGCGCGTTAGCGCGAGCTCGAGCTGGATGCGCTTCCCGGGCAAGGATGACCAAGCCGGGCGTTCCCACTGCGGTTTGGTTAGCCCGGGTTCCCGCTAGCTAGGGAAAGGCACATGGCCTTTGACCAGTCGTGATGGGCGGGCTCGGTCCAAGGTGGTGCGGGTGGCCCTGCGCCATGCGTGCAAGGTGTGCGTCCGTGTGTGTGACGATGCGTGCCGAGCCAACGCCGGGCCCTCGACGAGCCCGCTCCGAGTGGTAGATCTTTGTTTGGCCGCGAGCGCGAGACGGGATGGGCATTACATCTGGAGGCTGGATGGATGTAACAGGATGGGGAAGGAATCAAAGGACGACGGGGAAGAGGAAGCAAAGAAGAAGCAAACGGCTCTCGTACATACATACCTGGTTTGAGCAACGTCGGTTGTGCTCCCAACGGCTAATACCATTGCCCGCCGTGCGCCTTGGTCATTCCCTTCGGACAACCTATCTATGCTCGAGATAGGCCCGATCGCGATTGATTCTCCAACGAGACAAGCAACAAAGAAAGGATCAGCCGTACAGAGCAGAATCGTAAAGGGAAAGCAGCAGGATCCAAAAAAGACAACGTGTGAAGGACGACGAAGGACCAGCCATTGAAAGAGCAGGGAGAGAGTGAACAGAAAAGAAGGACGAAGGGTCTGGTTCGCATTCCGTCCTCTCAACACGCCCCCCTTTTTTTTACTATTGCTCACTCTCGAAATAGCTTCCCAGCCGGCAGGATGCGACTTGGGACACTGGAACATGCAAAATGCCATGGTTCGCTGAGTGCGTCTCTCTGCTTTGTCGCCTGCTTGCCTCGTCTTGTCTCTTGCAGCCAGCCACAGCGACCCCTGCCCCACGACGCGACCAATGCTGCGATATTAGGACGACTAGACTGATACTGATAGATGGGTAGGGGACCTATTAACTGCTCCATGTGGCCCTGCAACTGCATTCCAGCAGTGTCTGGCATTGCATTCTGTTGCGTGGAACCAAATTGGCCGTCTCCCCGTCTGAGACAATGGTCGTGTATGCAGCCGGGTCAAGTCACATATCAAAAGGAACCGCACAACATTTCTCCGATGTAGACGGAGTCTCGATGAGGGGGAAAAGACTCTGTGCCGTGGGTGTTCCCGCGCCCCCGTTGATCCTTCTATGCCTGACTCGAGGAATGCAGTCGTTGGATTTCGCAACAGTCTCGTCGACTAATAAGCAGCGTCTACGTTGACGGACCAAACTCAAACCATGCAGACGGGATCTCTTAGCACAACCGGTCTAGATGTACAGTACAAGCCAAGAAGGAAGACGGCTGGAAGCTTCTCTTCCCCGTTGGAGCGTGTGTGTGTGTCTAGTCCAGTTTCATGACAGATGCTCGAGTTGAGTCGAGTCAAGGTTGGCGCCTCGTCCGTTGACGCACGCATGGCAAAAGCGGGTCAGCAGCAACTAACAAGATGCATAGTAACAGTAACAGTTGCTAGTAGTTAGCAGACAGCACGAATGTCACTCGTGTCAACCCGTGGCTGTCAGTCGAACTCAAGTTGAGAAAAACCTTGACAGTGGTATTTTGCTGCATGTACATGTAGCAGCGGGAGGTGCTGCGCTGCATATGCGCCCTCCCTCGCCTCAAACGTGAACGGAACCGTCCCAATCGCCCCTTGAATGGTATTCTACTGCCCATTCCGCTTTCATTCCAATCATAGGGGGGTTCCATGTCTTTCTTTTTGTCGGGTTGTACCGCCCATGTATGTACGCCAAGACGTTAAACCACCAAGAAAAAATAATAATACGCGTACATTGAAATCTCGGGTTTCTTGAAATTTGACCACGCGTTCGATTAATTATCAAGAAAGCGGATCTCATCTCACATGTAAAAATATCCCGTGTTTATCAGCATCAGCATCAGCAAACGGTGGCAGGGGTTCCTCGCTGTGGCAGTGCCATAGAGCGGCCCTGGCAAAGCAAAGAGGGCAATTCCCCATCCATTCCCAGATCCGCGGGACCAGGAAAAAAGAAACCGTGGTCAGGTTGGGACAGGGCAGGGCAGGGCTATAGTTGACTACGTATCTCTCTGGTTGTCCGCTTCCACCTCCGGTAAACAAAGCCTCGCCTCTAGCTACTAGGGAGTGAAATACGGACCATTCATACACAGCACTAGGGGATATTCAGAGATCAGATGAAGTCATCCGGGATATCCATCCTATCCCGCTGCTGCAGGGGGCCCTATCCTGGTAGATGCATGGATGGATACACAATACATGCGCATCTGGGGCTCATTTCGTGCTCACTTCTCCTGCATAACGGTTTATTAGCACCGTCATTAGTCTCGTCTCCTGCAGCCCAAGCCTTGTTGTGCGACCTTTCTTCTCATCGCCCCCTCAACCATGGAAAACATTCATGTAGGTCGTGAACAGGGTCACCCACGGACCGACCGCCTCCTGTTTCGTCGCCTGTCGTCTTGTTCCCTGTTCATCCTTGATTTCTGAGCTGTCAATCATGATACGCATCCATTCATTCATGCGGCAGTTGTGCCAGTCACGTGTAACCCGCCTCATCACGATGCCCTCCCCTGCCGTCTTCCCTTGACATTCACCACCGCCATCATTCCAGCACACGCCTTGACGAGGAATGCCTTCGAAACAAGGGCTGCAGAGACCCGACATAACGTGTTTTGGGCCAGACCAGCTCCCAACGGGACTTCAGTCATCCCAATGCCGGTTCCATTCTCCACCGTGATTGATGTCCTGCACGCACGGCACTTTACGGCAGTCTGCTGCAGGCACTCGGGAAACAACTCACATCACATTGCATCCATTCATCCCGGTGTCTGTATTGCATCTCGATCGTCCAACGGCTCAAAAGTTGTCACGTCCGTGCCAGCAAGCCGCCTGTGATATTGGGCGGGCGGGCAGAAGCAAAACTGACTCCCTTCCTTTCCTCCTTCACTTTGCCCGCTGAGATGAGAGACCCGGGCCTCATTCTGCCACGGATGTCTCTGTTCTATCCTTTCTTGCCACTTGATGTCTCACTCAACTACATCGCCCCTTTACGCGGTATGCTCTCCCCTCAGCTCCGTGTCCTGAAATGCGCCTTTTCTTGCCCATGGCTGGCGATGTACCAGCCTACAGTTGACGCTATTCCCTAGAGTCACATCCGCGGGCTATTAGGCTTAGGATGGTGTCTTTGCGTGCTCGATCTCTGGGACATCGTGATCACATCTTCATCGACAGTCTCACTTCGGCTCGGGTGTCCATCCCCCGTGGACTATGGAGTGACTCTCCAACGATGTCTTGAATCCTTCCTCTCCCCAGTTTCTCTCGTAGACCGGCCAGTTCCGATATCAAAGACCCAAGGGCACGTGACGTCTGTTCACACGTAGATACTAAGACATCACGAGAGTTAATTGCCTCCGTGAAGAAGTATGCACCCCTCACAAGGGACTTCGTACCATCACACGAAAGTTAGACGCAGCAAGATGAAAAGTATTACGGTTTGATATGTATCAACTCAAAGTATGTTCCCATGTTGACACAAAGTCAAAAACATACACATGATGAGATGAGCCACCTTCACTCCTCGAGCATATCCAAGTCAAGGATTTGTTGATTTCGGTGTATGACTCCAAATCTCGTGAATATACTTTGAAGCCACTGGTATGCCCATTAGAGTTGCTTAGGCATTCATTCTTGAGCATCATATGTTTTCTGACCTCACATGCTTTACCCAACTGCGTTGCTCGGTCTTCCCAGGCAGCCAGGTTTGAAAGCAGAGATCCCAAAGCTGCCATGAGAGGTGTTTCCCAACCCCAAGAGCCAGGCCTGGAAAATCGGTGCTTGTACCCACCCTAGATTGCTCAATAGCAAATGCTTAGTGTTGATCTTGAAGTGTTTCCGACTCCTCTGAAACACCGAACTTCTAGCATAGGGCTCACCAAGTGCAGCGATCAACATTATGAACTGGCAAAGAACACAAGGTCTTGTCATTTCGTATATTATTGGTGCATTTTGATCACTAGTCATGAGAAATGCCTCCTTGGGGCCCCCTCACGGTCTCTATGCCTTGTTCCTAGTCCTTCCATAGGCCTCGAGCGGCTGACCACAGCCCCCAGACACAACGATGTCTCTCCTTGCCACAAACCCCGGATGGGAATGCGCTGGGGGCGATTAAGGCATTGGTTAGGCGACTTCAATTACTTGACCATAGTTCCTGTCCTTAGTATTGATCGGATTGGGATAGTGTAGCCGAGGGAAACGTGTGAGTAGTCATGGGGGAGGAGAATATCCCAGCGAGATGCCTCACAAACAACTATGCTGTTTAGCGATCATCCTCTCCTCTTCTCTCCCGTCTTAGTTCATGGGTGATTCTATCCAAGAGGGGATAAACCAGGATATCACACGTCCATTGCATTGCTCACTCCTTCATTCACTCATGTCACTCTTCATTAAACTAACGAACGATGATACTCAATTATCTCTACTTTCTCGGTAAAACACATACTCCTGCCTCTAATCTTATAATAATACTGTTCTGTCGTTGCCATTTCAACTGATAGCATGACATTGTCATAGCATTCATGATGATGCCGTCCCATGTTTTCGCTGCCCTGTGACGTGATCCCATTGCTTCTCAATCTCATTGAATACCCACCCTCGCAGTATCCTCGCTTTCCTAATAAAGAATCACAAACCCATCCTTTCTTCATATTGCCCCAGTTTACTATCCTTCAGGGGATGGTGTCAGCAGTTCCCGAGTTCGCTTTTTCGCATTTCCGTGGTATTGTCGGGGACAAGCGACACTCTCCAGATTCACTAGCATACAGCTCTCGAGAGGTGCAAACTCATCCCTCGAAGAGAAGTGTCGCATCCCAC
Source organism: Ascodesmis sphaerospora (assembly GCA_027569015.1). Classification (NCBI taxonomy): domain Eukaryota; kingdom Fungi; phylum Ascomycota; class Pezizomycetes; order Pezizales; family Ascodesmidaceae; genus Ascodesmis; species Ascodesmis sphaerospora. Next base: position 802,138 of record JAPPUR010000003.1, read on the forward strand.
GGGCACGTACACCAGGGCCGTTCCGTCTGAGGAACACCTGTTTTTGACCAACATCATCTGTAAAGGTTCCGCTAAGGCTGACCTTCTGCAGGGCTGTCAAACTGTCTCTCATGTCCAGCAACATATCATCCCAGCCAAGATTCCACTTGCCGGCTGGTTCGCACCACAAGAACAGATTGTCCAAGTTGACCCGTTTGATCGTTGATCCATGACCCGAGAAGAACTTAGTAAGCGTGTCATATTTGATCTTGAGGTGGGAGAGGTCGATACTCTCCAGATGTCGCAGTTTCATCTTTGTGCAAAAGTCAATACCGAATGCTTCATCCTTGACCGACCAAGCATGGATGCTCAGATGATGGATGTTGGGCATAAGGGATATGAAATAGTTGAGATAGCTGGGCTTGAATACGGAAACGCCGTAGTCCAGTTTGAGTGTCAGTCTGGTGATAGACCCAAAAACAGTCGAGACGGCTGGGTCAAAGGAGGAAAGGGCAAGAACGGATTGAGGCATGAAGGGTTCAAGCGTTAGGCTCTTGAGAGGAAGGTTGCGCTCTCGTAGCGCCTCGATGATGGCCTGCTGCGTCTTGAACACCTCCTTTCCAGCTCTGGCGAGTGATTCCTCCTCGAAAGGGGGACAATCATCTGCCATGTGTTTCTTCCATGGGCACTCAACCCAGGTCAAGGTGACGGATTCGAGGTTGGGTAGCTCCCTCAAGGCGGCAGCAACCAACTTCTTTGGGAAGGCAACGGGCTCTGTGGCTTCGGCCTGGCTTGAACGGTACAGTAAATGTGCCTGCGCCCGTTTCTGGGGATCCTTGATATCAGCGAGAGCTGACTGGAACAAGTCCCGATCCACGCGGGTCAAGTTGAACTTGACAGAACGAATGCGTGAAGCAGAGCTGGGGATCTGGGACAGCTCGTGAAGGCGCAGCCCATCGTCCCTCCATACCGCACCATCGAAGTGGGAGTCGGCGAGCGGATGATGTCCGTGGTGTGCATGGTGTGCGTATAGTTCGGTTCGGCTGTCTAGTTGCGAAACATAGTCTGCTGCGTAGTGAGGGAGTTTGCGCGGGATGCAATGGAAGCGGGAGCCCAATGGCGGGTGCAAGATGCTTGATTCGGCCATGGTTGTCTTGAGCAGCAGATTTCCTTACAGATTGACGAGTCTTGCTTGATGTAGTTTGATGTGAGTGTTGGGTGTAAGTGTCCGTTGTAAGCGTTTGATGTAAGTGAAGAATGTAAGTGAAGAAGAACAAGACGGGGTCGACTTCACGCGGCTCTGATGGTGCTTAAGTAGAATGAATGGGACAAACGTTTGTTGGGAAATAGGGGAGGCATCCATGATTTGAGTTAAGTTGCACCAACTTTGCATTTGCTGCGCCTTCCTCCTATGCCTCACCTGCCTCTATCCCAACGTTCTCGGGGAAAGAGCCTTTGCGCTCAAGGTTCGCTCGCTATGCACACGCCCACCGTGCCCTCAACTCAATCCGCCGCAGCTTCATTTTTTCCCATCTTCAGTCAATCTCAGCCAAACTTCAATACCTTTGACGTGTGCAGCCTCGCGCCCTTTAGTTCTAGCCTTGAGTGAGCAGGCTGTTCAATACCAGGCAGCAGCATCTCCTATCAATTCAGTCCGCCCTGCCCTTCTTTCTGTTCATCTCACGCCATCGCCATGTTCAGGTACGTCTTTACTCGCTCATGCTTGCTTCAATCATTCTCACTCCGCCGATGCAACTGAAAACCATGGAAGCTCACATGCATAAACTCAGAGCTTACAAGAACCTTTCCCCGAAAACCCGACTCAGTGTTGGTGTTGCTATCCTCGCTTGGGGAGCCGGAGGCCTGATGTTGGCCGACACAGTCGAGGAGACACTCGGCCTTACCCCAACCGAGGAAGACAAGGCTAAGCTGGACAAATACACACCAAAGATCATCACCGTCGAGAAGGATGAGAAGTCGGAAAACTAAATATTGATCGATAGCCATGGAGCCTACTTTTGCAATGAATACCTATCTGATTCCCAAAACCTAACTGATCAATGAGCCCGCGTCAATGAAAACACTATTCCAGTAATTCGGCAATACAACATGTCATTTCGCACCAGTCAACTTAGGTCACTTCACCCATCACGATTCACAAGCGAGGCTGAGACAAACAGATTTGGCAAACATCATTAACCAGCCCAAGCCATGAAGTCATGATGGTCTGCCGGAAGACCGTTTAACCGGCTAGACCTCCCTCTCTATCTGGATCAAAGTCTAATAATGCAGCAACTCCTCTCCCCGTCTAATTCTCAACAAATGCATTGCACAAAAATGCCGGTGCCGACCTTGGATGCGTATGAGACCAATCCAGCCGATCCGAAGAGGGCCATCACTTCGGTCGAACCCAGTGACCCAGATACAAAGAAAACAAGAAAAAAAAAATCAGAATGCAACGCCTCCTGATGCAACCCCTACCCCTCCGAGTGCTTTTTTTGGTGTGAATAGGTAAGAAAGTCATACTGCCGTTCCTGTGTCGAGTTCCGTCTTGACAGACGCAGTGCCAGCGTCTTCCACCACCTGTGGAAGAGGCTTGAATAGTTTTGCCATCTCCAGTGTAAGATCCATCGCTCCATACTGATCATCAATCTCTCCGACTGATCCCAATTCTTCTCCTCTTGACGCACCATCAGACATCACCCATGATTTGACCGACTTCAACAGCTGAATGACCTGCACGAAACGAGCGTCCGGGGACAGTCGCAACTCAGAGGTCTGCGTGTGCTTGAGCATGTAGTTGGCAAGCCAATAGAAATGCACACCGTCCCGCGAGAAGCCATGTCGTCGAGGGTTGCTTGATCCCGGCAAGGTTGGTGGAAACTGATTGGCCATGTCCGTGTCCCAGTTTTGCTTGAACTTGCCCAGGGCGATGGTGAGTGCTTGCAGGCTCTGTGGGTCCGTGTTGGCAGCCGCCCCATCCACAGGAGTTGCCCGTCCGCTGTTGGTACCGGTCGGGGTCATCCAGTCATTTGGAGGAGGGGTTCCAAATTTGGAGAGCTGTGCCGCACTACCGTCTACCTGGGCCCGTCGGATCAAAGCCAAAATGCCGTGGATCAAAACGAACTTGCCATAGAGATTGGTGCTTCCTGGTTGGATCTGATACGATGGGTGAAGGAGAGCCTTGAGGACCCAGTCCATCTCTGGTTGCTTCGCTCGTTGGGTACCAGAAGGGTTCGTCTCCCGCACAGCATCAGCACCATTGAGACCAAGTGCCGCAGCACACACCTCAGCCTTGTCAGCATCCCAGGCGGCGTCATCGCAAGGCAGAGGCAGGTGAATCTCAAACACATCGAAGAGTGGATTCGAGTTGAAGTAGAGACCCATTGCCGCATCCAAGAGGAAAACACCAAACATCAGGCGATTGCGTCGTTCTTGGTCAATCCAAGTGTCCCAGGCGAACTGCCTCGGGTCGAATTCAGCTGGGTTGAAGTCGATTCGATGCAGAGGGGACATCAAGGCGGTGTCATTGGGTTGCTGGAAAAGATTCAGCTTCCGGGCGTGAGACGCGAGCACAGGGTAAATGTGTCGAGCCCGCTCCCGTTGTTGAGGCGATCCGTTCCAGAGCAGAACGATACATGTTAACAGGACAGCCTGCAGCTCTTCGATGTCAGTCCGAGATGCATATCTCGGTTCGCCTGTCTGCAGTTCAGCATTGGACATCATCTTGCAGTCACGCTGAAGCGCGACGACGAGAAAGTCCATCATTTCGCGAACGTTAGACGACGTGACACGGTCTGAGTAGCAAGCGCCAATGCAACACATGCCTGCTAGTAAGCCAGTGTATGCCTCCATGACCTTGAATGTTGTGACGTGGAGAAAAGGCATATGGATGTGGAAATGGGTGTACTTGTCCAAAAAGTCTTTGACGTTGTCGGGTGAAAAGTAGAGGTTCATTCCCGCGCTTTGGGGATCGATGGCCTGGTTAGGAGGATAAAAGAAGTTAAGGATCTGATCAGAGAGTTGGTTGTATGGATTCTGGAGGTGGGATGGCATTCCCCAATTCGACAAGAGGGGGTCGGTGGCACTGGCACTGTCGCCTGTCGTTCCGGGCCCGGCATTAGGTTCGGGTTTGGTTCCGATCTGCGTCTGTCCAAGATTAGGATTGAAAGAGTTGTTGATATAGGTTTGATGCGCACCAGCCTGGAACATCTGAGACCAATCAAGGCTAGATTGTTGGTTGTTTTGACCGCCATACATGGGCATTCCGTTCTGAGCCGGGGGCATGCTGTAGCCGGGCATCTGCTGGTTGCTCAAGTTGGGGTCGGTAGCGTAGGGCTGAGAAGCACCCATGACCTGGCCGTTCATTTGGCGTCTGTCAGCGTTGTTACCATTGTCAAGACGGCCGAGCGAGCTGGATCGGGACAGCTGGCTCTGGTCCTGAGCCATGTTGTTCATGCCGTCATTGACAGGGACCATGCCAAAGGGGTGGACCATGTTGTCAGCGGGCATGTTGCTCAAGCCGTTGAGATGGTTCAAGTCGCCCTCGTGAGCGAGACCAGCAGCCTTCTGGGCCTGGGCGTTCTTCTTGACGTGCGCTTGAGGGTGGGACAGGTGGCTAGCTCCGGTGGGGTTTCCACGGCGGATAGAGCACTTTTGGAAGTGGCGCTTCAGAATATCACTTCGAGAAAACGTATCGCGGCAAAGGACACACATGTATGGGCGATCGCCGGTGTCTGCCAGGTGCATGTTAGTAACCACTGTATATGTCAATAGTGCTTTCAGACTCACGTCGCAGGAGATGGCGCTTCAGATGCTTGGCGTGAAGATAGGTCTTGGTGCAGTGAGGGCATGGGAATTTGCCATCAGCATCCTTCACTGGAATGACCGTGTTCTTGGTGCCACCAGTGCCAGCAGCCGGGGCGGCAGGCCGACCGGGAGCGCTTGGCAAGATACCGCGTCGTCCCTGGGATCCGACAACGTGAGTAGGCTGCTCGCCTTCCTGAAGAACCGAGGTAGGCTGCATGAGCGAGCTGGGACCATAAGGCGAAGAGACACCAGGCTGGGACATGATGCCGCCGGGAGGCATAGGTCGCAGCACGGGAGGCCCTCGGCCACCAGCGGGCGCGGGCGCGATGGGCTGTGGGTGAGACGCGGTCGTGGTCGCCTGGGGCATCATGGCCGCCGAGGTGCCATAGGCCTGGGGAGGCGGGTATTGGTTCGGGGGCATTGAGTAAAGACCGCCACGGGCGCCGGGCTGCGATGTCTGCTGCTGGTAGCTAGGCAGGTTGGAGGCAGATCCAGGCGTGTTTGGGGTGCCAGGAGTCCGCGGCGTGTGCGGGTGGCTGCCGTAGATGTTTTGCATGGCCGACGTTGGGGGCTGCAGCGGCGGCAGTGTCTGAGGAAGAGGCGAGCCGGTTTGCAGCTGGTTGGGAGAGATTGCGGTAGGTGAAGGATAAGTCTGACCAGAAGAAGTCGTGTTTATACCATTGGAGGGGTACTGCGAACCGTCCATGCTACCCTTGGGGGAGGTGAAGTTGGTGACAAGGGACGTGGTGTTGAAGAAACCGCGACGCAAAAACTGCCCGGGGTTGGATGGACCTTGGCGGTGGATGACAAGTCCAAGTCGAGTTTTGCGGAGAAGAAGAAAGAGGGGTCGAAGGGATCCTCAGAAGTTTGCAAGCTTCGATGGCAAACAGAGATCAAGTACGAAGCCTTGTAGAGCTCCGCAGACGAGGTTCCGGATGGTGGAGGATGAGGCTCGTGGCAGGTCCCTCTTCTGAAGGTGGTGCTTTGGAGAGGGTGCACAGAGTGGAGAACTGGGTCTCGAACCTTTTTATTTTTTTTCTCCTTCAGGCGGGCAAGCTGTCAGGGCAGCAAGGTCGGAAAGGTGGGTTGCGGTGGGTGGATGTTGCGTGGGTGGGAAGGAGGGCGTGAGTGCGAGAGGCGCGAAGGAAGAAAAAAAAAAGAAGTGGGCGGGGGTGAGATAAAAAAGGCAGTGTTGCGGTAGCGGACACTAAGTAGCAATTTTTTTCTGCTTAGTACGCGATCGCAGGAGGACGCGAGGCGGCAGTGGAAAGCGGCAGCAGAAGAGAGAACTTCGCAGCAACAGCGGAACCGTTGAAATGCCTTGGCTGGCACGCACAGTACGTAGTAGTCGGTCTTGCACGCTCACAATTCACACACCTGGGTGGTGCAGTGAAGAGAGTGGGAAGTGGATAATGCTGGAAGGGAAGTGGGCCCACGGCGAGGATGAGGAACCACAACGAGGATAGCTGGGGCTGGGATCTGGAGCAGAGAAAAAAAAAAATAGGTCGCGGGTCGCGGACGTGTTTGATGGGGCCAGGCGCCAGACGCGCAAATCTTGCGGAGATATCGCGACAGTGAAGTCGAGCGAGTTTCTCAATGGGAGGGGGATGCAAGAGCTGGAATTGATGTGAGGGGAATGTTGAAAAAAGTGAGTGAGGTGAGCGAGAAAAAAAAAATTCGGGGGAGATCGAGGAAGATGGAAGATGAGGGAACGGGAGAGAGGAACAAACCGAGAGAAGGAAGCCTAAGGTACCTCCTACCTCGCCGTACCTGCCAACCTCGCCTTGCCAGACAGAGGGCAGACAGTGAGAGCGCGCGCCAAAATGAGAGACGAGTTGCCCGCCTGCCTTGCCTTGCCTTCTCTTCTGTTACCCCTGTCAGCCAGTGAGAGACGACAACGGGAGAAAACGACCAGTGCAAGCCAGAGCCGGAGTAAACACGGAAGTACCTGGTACCAGCGACATCTGCCAAGCAAGGACGACGCTTCAACACTGGACGCCAGCTGTTTGCAGCATCCAATTCTCTCAACCCTTCCCTTCTTGTCCCGACACTCGCTCTTTTTTTTCTCTCGTTTTTTACTCTCTACACACCCGCATCTTCTCTCGCCTATGTACTAGCAATCACCCTTCGTTTTTCTTCTCTTTCAAATCGGGTCTACGGCGAAATTTCTGGCTTGTCCCAGTTGGCCGCTAGCGTGGGTGCCATTGCCGCTCTAAGCCGCCAGAATTGGGGCCCGAGAAAGACACTGCAGTTTGCGGTGAATCTTTCAATACTTGCTCGTCACCTACTGGCTGCCGCCACGTCCAGCGAGTAGCCAGGTACCCTCGTCGTATCCACAGAAACGATCAGGGTGCTTCTTTCCCTTCCACCACCGCCTTATCACCAACGCCTCAACGCACTGCGATTCTCCAGATGCCGAGGTGATAATGGGGGTGATGCAATCCTTTACACCTCCAAGAGATACAGACACTTGCAAACACTGGGCATGTCCTCATTCAGGTTGCCGCCGGCCATGACGCCTCCCTAAAAAACTCTGCATCCCGTCCGTCCTCGCTACTGTACCAACAGGCGCATCCAGCGTATAAGGTACTTGACGGAAATGCCAAACACGCCAAACCGATTTGGGCGCATTGGCCAAGGTGTGCGTGAGGCGGCGACCTGACATGCAAGCCCCTCGCTCAGGCACCATCCTGATCTGATGAAATGCACCTCCGATCCAGAGCAGCCTCCAGCGTTGAGGCCATGAGGCAACTGAGGCGCTGAGCGGCATCGTTAGCAACAGCAGCGGCAGCGATAGCGGCACCGGTCTCGCCGTCCGACACCGCCCGGCAAGGGAGGGAGGAACCCTGGGGCAAGAGGCGCGGGCACGCACGTCTGGGGATTCGGCCTCATGACAAAGAACCGCCCAAGGCAACCAAACCCAAGGCCCTGAACAACCGTCTCTTATTCCAACGTCGTGGTCAGCATCACCGCATCACTATTCTTCCTAATATCACCCAGTGTCAGGCGTCCCTCCAATGCCTGTGACAAGTCAGGGATCTAGCGGCACTTGCACCGATGCTCGCAATGCTGGCTCGTCTCGCCATCCTGGCCCCAGGCAGGGAATCATTCTGCACAAGAAAAGACAGAAACCAGGATGATGCACAACGCGTTGAGACACTTCACAAACGGCCTCTCGGACAACGGACTTTGCACGGTCGGTTGGTACGGTGCGCCAAATGTGCTCGGGCCAGGGGGTGGGGGTGTCCTCCGTGTGGGAATTGTTGGAGGTTGGGTGATTTCGTAACAGGTACCCTTTGCCTCCCTACCTGTCAAGCTGTCCGGGCCTCCTAGACCGTTGTACACGATACCTCGTACTCCCAGTCTCCGGTGCGCGCTGCCCCATCCGATTCCCGGTGTCGTAGCCGGCCTCGCTACACACCCAAAGGTCACGATGCTTCACACCAAACCGAGTCCTCTCACCGCATTACCTCATACACGACTCGGACGCCGAGTTCGCGCCGGGATCTCTCGACCAGATCATGCAGCCCTTCTCATTTCGATTTTTTTTTCTTGCCTGATCTTGTGAGCAGCTTGAGCGACTAGTGTCGACGCTACGGGACTAGAGGATCGTGGCCAGATTTTCTCGACCGCTTTCAAGCCGTCGATATGTCCTCCGCGCTGAGACAGATCTTAACCAAATGTTTCATGCGTACCAGATGCTTCGAGACATCGTCCGGGGCTGTCTCGTGCATCTCTTTCAAGTCCCCGTGGCCTGTTTACGGTATTGTTGACACTGGCGTTGTTAATGTGATTCAAGATTCACAAAGTTGTTTGGCCAATTCACCTACAATTTGATATCAATACCATTTCGGTCGAGAACCAATAGCAGGCCAGAGTTCCCGACTGCCTTGTTCGACAGCGGCAAACTTTCAAGCCCTGGTGGCTCCTGGGCATCTCACGCCCGTCCTGGGGAGGTCGACTTGCTTTGCTCAACCATGCCATGGCACCATCCCTAGCCATGATACGTACGGCGCGCTTGTCGTTGGCCTCAAGAGCGGTTTAATAACGGGATCCCATGCCAAACCCAGGCGGCAGGTCTTGGCAACAGCCGCGACCAAGGTCTGGCCTGTCCCTCTGTTGGCACTACACTGTACGCCACCCACGCTGGTACGTAAACTGCTCTGGCATCGTGACCTTGGGGGCTTGCCAAAACAGACTATTAGTTCCCTGAAGCCATGTGCGCATACGGGCAGGCGCTCGGCTCGTGACTCGAAGACGCCAGGATCCCAAGATGATGTGCAGGATCCACGAGTCAAGCGAGTCTCAAGCATGTTCCTTGTCCTCTGTCTCGCTCAAAAGCTGACAAGGAGCAAGGGCACTGGCCACGGTGTGATCCTTGGAACCCTTTGATTCGAACCTATTGATCGGTGAACTCGGCCAAAAGTTCCCTTGGTTCGGGGGGAGCACCCTGGGGGAATACTTTTCGGCATAAAAATTCCACGGACGACGAGACATTGGCTCGGTACGAGAGAGAAAGCTCGACAAGTTAGCGCCAACAGCACTGACGATTCAACGGACCCCTGCCAACCTAGAGCGAAAGAATAGCAGGGTGGGTCAGCAGAAGCAAAAAAGGAAGAGAACAAAATTCGCCGAATCCTGCTAGTACGTGCGAGGGACTCCGATCACTGCGGCGGACAGTCCGCGCGGAAAAGAAATCACCCTCAATGTCGGTCAGACGGTGCTCCTGGTTGTCGTCCCTGAAACGCAGGCACGCGCGAATTGATGGACACGAGGCACCTTGCTCCAAGGGTCCTTGGATCTCCTTGTCGTCAACGCCAGGCACTGCAACGGGGCCGTCCAATGGCTCCCGAAAACACCACGCCCGGCTGTTCCCACCGAGGCAGATCTCAGTGGAGCCAGGCCCCTTGGAACCCCTCACCTTCCCGCCATAGCATTGTGCTCGAGGACGAACGAGGGAGGGAAGGGAAGGCTTCGATTCTGACTCCAGAAGCTTGTGGTGGAGTCCTTCCCGTGAGGAGGCGTACTCCATAGTTGGAGAAGAGTTGATCTGAGCCGCCCACGCTGGCCTGTTAAGAACCCGCCCATGTCGCAACCACCATGCTTCCCTCAGACCACGCACGATACAAATATATATATCACCTTGTCACGATATCACCATGTCCTGGTCAAGCAACCGAGTTGGGCATCTACCCGCCAGTACAACCCGTTGAGGGCTTTCCGCGATCGGACGATGACCGGCAAGCTCGAAACAAAGGGACTTTGGGGGAATGTCAACCACCTCCCTCTGTGCATGCATAGCGGCGGGAACACCGAGACAGGCGTCATTCCCGAGAAACAACCATCAACGAACCAAGCTGGTTGAGACTTGGGGGATTTTTGTTCCCCTGCCACTGAGAGAGCTAGCAAATCTAGCATCAGTCACCCCTGCCTCTGTGGCGGCGCCTCTTGGGCCCTCTTTTTACCAGGGCGCGGACGCTGTGGGACATTGTCATGGCCAGAACGTGGGACAGAACAACTGCCAGAGCCGCGATCGTGCGGATACACACCTTGTCGTTTATCAATCTCGACGACGACGTCCAACATGGCATTGAAATCAATCACGGCCGCGCTTCTCAAGAATCGTCCTGGGTGTTTTGCCTCTTCGCCATGGTCCTTACCGCCATTGTCAGTACCGGGCCGGGGTCGGTTACCCCTGGCCGTTGCGTGGCCTGAGGTATCAAATTTTCTTCTCCCATGACTTCCTATGACGTTCTTTTTCTTTTTTCCGAGACTTCACCGACTCGAGAAACACCACCGCCGTTTTGTCTACCGTACTCGCACTCCACCCAAGCTCACGTTTGTTTTAGCCAACGTTTGACAGGCAAAAGCTTGCTGGTGGCTACCCAGGAGACAGGTCATAAACAGGCCAGGCAAATTGCGATCCTGCACTTCCAGCAGTTCCTCACAGCACATTGATTGATTGCCATGGAAGATATTCGCTGACAAATGGCGTAGTAATTGTGGCATGTACGAATCTGGCATGTGTGCCCGGCACCAGGGTCTGATGGTGGCGGGCGCGGGTGCCGCCGGCAAGCTGTTCAAGATGTCATCGGTTGTCTGGTCGCTAACTGTGACTTATTCTGGTCGCGTAGGGATGATGCTCGCAACCTCAGCTGATAAGTGCGCAAGAGACACGCCCTCCTGGCGGACCCCTGCTCCGACAGTCGGGACTGCTCCATCGGGGTATCCGATGGAATTCAGTGGCTGACATGGACAACAGGGATTGAGGTCTGCCTCTGGATTTTACGAAGGTGAGGGCGGCTCGGAGTCCTGGAGGGTGCCCGTTTGACATTCGAGACATTGATACAGTTTCGTCGACGTAAGGGGCGAAAATTCTGGTCAAAGAAAACTGGACGCGGACAGGAGGATCTCGCCCGATATCGTCGGAGATGCGGTTCTCGTCCGGTAAGCCATGCACACCATCATGGTTTTCTCCAGTGCACCACACCAAAAGAGGGCCATGTTCGGCAATCGTTGGAGAAGCGGGCCTGGTGGAGAGGAGCAAAACTGCCGTTGGTGGTGCCGGATGGAGGCATGTTGAGCCTCAAAGCACCAAAGCTCCTCCTGCTGGGTCCCTCCCGCTCCTTGAAGACCCCGTCAGGGCCACATCGTCCTAACGCACAACATTAGGTAGGGAAAGGGCAGGTCGCGATGGCTTCATCTCCACGCCATGTGTGAACTGCTCGCCGTGGGCGTCGGCAACACAACCGAGGAGGATTCCGTCCTGTATCCCTCCCTCCATCAACCCCCCGCGTGCTGCGCGTATCGACATTTTCCGTGCAATCAGCAAATGAACGGACCGCTTGCAGCGTAGGCACGGCTGCACGAGTCATAAATCATTAGCCTCGGGGTTTCGAATTCCCTGATACTGTACTGTATCGTGACGGCCAGAGAATTAAATCGCTCGCCCTCTCAACCGCACATCAATGTCCGCACGTCATTTGTTCAGCCGGGCCGGTCTAGTGATGAGCCACCGAAATCTACTCTGACTACGCCGTACAGAGAGATGAGCTGCACGTCTGAAGCGACAGGTGCGGAATCTTGAAGGGTGCACGGCCTCGAAGCCATCCACCCCCGACCCGTTTCGGCGACAAAGAGAGCATCAGTCGAGGGTATCGGAGCTAATAGGGTAATGCTTATTTGACCAGCGCCAGCTTGGTTTTTCCCAACCACCCACAGGCGCCGGTCGGTCATGTACGTCACGAACGCCCAGCCTGCAACAATACGCCTTTCACATCCAACATCCCACCCATCATTAATCACCACTGGCGTCGTCTAGTGCGGAACTCTGCCGGAGAGGCGTCGTTCTTGGCTGGCCGCGGTGTCCGTTTCACCACGAGGCCCCCCACCAACACCAGCTGGCGGCGTTGTTGGCGAGCAGACTCGGAAAGCAAAATGCTGGTTGAGATTTCCAAACTTGGTCTACGGAGTTCTAGGGAGGGAAACTTGAGCCGGCTGTAATATGAACTTGCAGGGCGGGTTAACTGCTGTTGGTGATCGATGTCAAGCAAGATACGATGATGACGATGGGCAGCCGATGCTCGCACCACAGCTGCGACACATGTTTGACCCTGGTGGTTTCTCCAGGTCTGTACGTACGACACGGTACAGTACGTCTTCACCGCGGGAAGTGGGAGGGGCGCGCTACGAACCCTCCGCCAATCTGGTGTGCGTTGACTGGCTGTCGAGGTCAAGTACTCGATACCAGTGCGTCCCACGAGCCCCAAGGTTTAACCACCGGTGCACACTTCACTTGAAAGGATATGTTTGACGCTAGCAGTTGAGGCCAGAACGGTTCTCGAACTTGGCCCGGGCTACCTGTCAAAGGCAAAGGTGAGATTGGTGAATGAACGGATGGATGACGAAGGATTTGTGATTTGAGAGGCTGAGAAAAGCTCCTTTCACCCGCACCATTCCTCGGAGTTTCGGTGAGCGAACAACTTTTTCCTGACTTGCTTTTTGGCGCCTCTTGAGGCGTAATTTCCCTTTTCCGTGTCCCGTGTATGTATATCCGTATTTCCTGTCCCTCGCCCGTTTCACTTGACTCGAGCTACGGACTCGGGCGCTCACTGCCACTTGTTTTGTCTCGAAGAGCCCCCAGGTACCTGGTTTAGGCAGATTCGCCTCGCCTCGGTTGAAAAAAAAAAGTAGTTTGTCGTTGGAGAGGCGACCAGAGGCGAGCTATGCAGCTGGCGACTAGATCCTGGTGTGTTGAAGCTCACGATTGTGATGTGTCGGCTTTCTTTCCATGCGGGATATGCCGCGATAGAATAGTTGGCAGTATTATTTGTCCGATACTGACTGACTGCCAATGCCAATGCCAATGCCAGACAAACCCAGAAATGTCTCTGGACAATTACGGCAGATGCCCCCTTGTTGGGCGCCAAGTTGCGCTCCGCTTTGCAAGCACCTGGGTTGCAGTCACCCCCCGAACCCTTCTGACTTGCATGGCTTGCATGACCATCATTCCCTGAATCGGGCATTGCGAGTTGGAAAGATGGCCGAGGAAGGCTGTGCAAACCCCCACGCGCCAGACGCGAGGGGAGGGGTTGCATGTTGCATTCACGTCGAGCCGCCCGTGACAGGGTTACGAGCCTGTAGCTGCTGGCCAAGGGCTCGCTGGCTGGTGAGGTTGGTGACGCATGGATGGGGATCCTATGCGATGAATGCGTGTCGAAGGAACACATCAACACATGCACACGTGTAAGGGTGCCGACCTAGGCGGCACGGACATCTGCGGCTTTGGACGATTATCACTTGCTCGTCACACTTGTCGGGTGAAGTGCGGTGCAGGGTGGATTTACCCTGGAGGTGACATCGTGAACGAGGCATTTGCTGTCCAGCTCTTCTTACACACGAGGACGACGAGCTTTGCTCTCTGTACCGGCCTCGTTCAGTATAGGGTGAGAGAGGCGGAAGGCTTGTAATTACCATTCTCGGTGCCTACAGTACCTACCTATGTCTAGATTCAAGTCGGTGGTTTCTATGTCCCGACGCGCGTCTCGTGTTGTCGTAAGCGCCATCCCGCCGCAGTTTGATGCATTGAATTGTTCACATGAAACTGTCGTTGCTCAGAGGGCTGATCACGATAACGTCCGTTCGCTCGACGATGGGTTCAGAAACGTGGAGACGGCGATGGAGTCCCCCCAGCTTCATGCTCGTCCGTTCCTGACGATGAATGGGTAGGGCCCGCATCCCGTTTGTGGCTCTGGTGGTCTTTCTAGCCAGGAACTGGCAACACCCTTATTTTTCTAGAAGATGGCTATGAGATGGGGCATCTGGAGTAGTTCCCCCGCATCACCCACCCCAAGAGATCATGTACTCTGTACTCCGTACCAGGCTATCCGTGCTGCAAGTGCGCCTCCATCGAGGGAGGAATCCACTGATGAGATCCATCTCTCGGTGAGCCTCGGTGAGAAGGCTGTGCACGTGACCTTAAGAACGGCGCCGGCCTTACAATCAGCCGACACCGAGAGACAGCGAGCTGTGCCCCAAATTTTGCTGCGTGCTATTGAGGTGGGTTGAATAGCCTCGTCCAAACGTCCCGACAGGCCATATATCTGCCAATGGCAAGCCCAATTGCGCTGCGGTCCTCCTCAGGCCGGATAATCCAGGCCTGCACCCCCTCCAGAACATCATTGATCGGCAAGGCCTCCTCAGCACCTCGAGCCACCGCCCACTTCTCAACGACCGCACCACAATGCAAGCGCAAGACCAAGGACAACAACCCGAAGCGTGGCGTGAGTAGCCTGTACGGCTCAGGCCCTCGCGAGCCTCTCTCAATGTCCAACGTCCCCTTGCCCAAACCTCGCGACTTCAAGCCCGAAGTTAAGGTCGACCCTGACCATGGGCTCTGGGGCTTCTTCCCCGCGCCGGGCAAGCTGCTGTGGACGCCCAAGGAGACAGAGGAGCACGGACGAGCGTGGACGGTCGAGGAGCTGCGAAAGAAGTCTTGGGAGGACCTGCATGCCCTGTGGTGGGTGTGCTGCCGGGAGAGGAACATGCTTGCTACGTCACGGGCGGAGCTTCTTCGATCCAAGCTGGGATTCGGCGAGCGAGAGCTTGACACACGGGATGAAGAGGTAAACACAAACCCCAACGATTCTATGCCTGAACTGGAGTATTGGAGTGCTGACTGGGGAATTATAGGTCATGAAGACACAACGAGCCATCAAGCATGCGTTGACGGAGCGATTCTATACTTGGCAGGATGCCGTTGAGGTTGCTGCCAATGATCCCGAGATCAACCTGAAAGGAGCCAAGGGCAAAGTCTACAACCCCTCTGCGTACGAGGAAGAGATGGAGACCGCAGAGTGGACACAACCGGAGACGCAGGCGGAAATCAAGGCTGTCGAGGACACCAAGGATAGCCCTCCCGTGGACGCCGTTGCAGCGGAAGCACAACAGGGCAAGCCAGAGAAGCCGGCGGAACGATAAAGACCTCTTATCGATGAAATGATGCCACGCATAGTCGGGACATGTCTGGGACGGGAAAGGGGAAAAGATCATGATGTCTGGTTGGAGCTAGGTTGACTTATTCGTCGTGTACATCTAGGGCATGTAAGATACAGTAGACGAAACAAGACATGCGTGTGTATGATAAATGTATGATATACGACTGTGCAGCACGAATATGAGGATTTGGCTAGGTCATGGTTGTCATGGCTCATCATGAGTAGTGTGGTCGACCAACTACGGATAGCATGAAGTTGCCAAACATGTCGGTCCTGCAAACTAATCAAACAGGGCATGAGCTACACACTCGCATATGCATTCCGCATTGAACAAGCATTTATAGTTCAAGTCGCTAGGATCCCGTGTACCAGGATGGTGAAAAGGGGGTACGTCGGTCTTGTTGAGGCAGCGGTGGCACTGGGGCCAACAGCTCAAAGAGACCACGTCCTCATCACCTCTCAGGAGAAGACGAGAAGGAAAATGGCATCTCATTTACACATTTGGCGAGCAACCGACGCCTCAGCGACGGCGGGACCCTGCATCGTACAATTGAAGCCCACACGCCAGCCCAATCATATGACGGTGAGTCTTCTGGGGACCGTCGCCGGCTCATACTAGCTACCTAGTCGAACTGGATTAAGCGATCTGGCAGATGAGTAGCCACGACGAAACGGGCAACACATAATCAATAATCAGTGATCGGTCTCGTGGGAGCGAGATGATGGACACGACAAACTGGGTAAGACGGTTTGCTGTTGGAGGCGTCAACCACAAGGTTAGGTTGAAGTTGGAGTGTCCTTTGGCAGTGGTCCTCTAAAATAGTGAGGACGGTCCCCACACGGGCTACCTAAGGATTGACCTTGACCGATGCTTTCATCCCCTCCCCAAACCCCGCCACTTTCTTCGCACCTCGCTCGAGCTTCATCCCGCTTCTTTTGCTCCTCTCCTCCTTTTTTTTTTCTCTTAACCCTTCCTCACCTCCTCTCTCTACTACACATTCACATTCAGTCACCGACGGATAGTCACCATCGTGCATCATGGATGAGATTGCAAAGGAATACGACGTCATCGTGCTGGGCACTGGTATGTCGCTTCCCCCGCCTCTGCTCTGCTGTTCGAATCCCCCCGCATCCAGCCAAAGCTTGGGATTTTATGCGATGGACGGATGGATGGGGAGTTTGGTGTCTCGATTCTGTGCTGACCGTGTTTTTTAGGACTGACCGAGTGTATTCTCTCTGGGTAAGTCGATGGGTGGACACGCAGAGCAGAGCTGGTGCTACAGCGCTTCGGCTTGCGATCCTATGCGCTGGCGCTTGATGGTGCTGGTGCTGCTTGATATAAAGGCGGTCGGCTGATGGTTCCCCCCAACAGTGTCTTCAGCGTCAAGGGCAAGAAGGTCCTCCACATCGACCGGAATGACCACTATGGCGGGTTAGTCTCCCCTGCACCGTGATACACCCCCCAGAGACAACCAATCTGACCGTGTTCCCAGAGAGGCGGCATCCGTGAACCTCGAGGCGGTATGCAACCCCCCCACCCACTCCTACCAGCGTTCCTCCCCTTGACCCGACATTTCTAACGACGGCCTCACGCAGCTCTTCAAGAAGTATGGCAACTACCGCGAAGGCGAGGAGCCCTGGAAGCAGTATGGCCGCCTCAACGACTGGAACATCGACCTCGTTCCCAAGTTCCTCATGTCCTCGGGCGAGTTGACCAACATCCTCGTCTCCACCGACGTGACACGATATCTCGAGTTCAAGCAGGTTGCCGGCAGCTACGTCCAGCAGGGCTCTGGAAGCAAAGCTACCGTCGCAAAGGTGCCTTCTGACGCCCCGGAGGCTCTGAAGTCCCCCTTGATGGGTATCTTTGAGAAGCGACGCATGAAGTCCTTCATCGAGTGGGTCGGCACCTTTGACATTAACGACCCCGCGACACACAAGGGTTTGTATCCCCGAGCGCAATACCGAGAGCAATGTAGTGACTGCTCGTTGAGACGACCATGAGCTGACTCGTAGCTATTCAACTAGGTCTCGACATCAACGGCTGCACCATGAAGGATGTCTTTGACAAGTTCGGACTCGAGACGACCACCAAGGACTTCATTGGCCACGCCATGGCCCTGTACCTCACCGACGACTACATCACCACCCCCGGCCAGGCCCCCGAGGCCATCGAGCGCATCCGCCTCTACGGTAACTCGGTCGCTCGATATGGCAAGTCTCCTTACATCTACCCTCTCTACGGTCTCGGCGAGCTCCCTCAGGGCTTTGCCCGTCTGTCCGCCATCTACGGTGGCACCTACATGCTCAACACCCACGTCGACGAGATTCTGTACGAGGGCGACAAGGCTGTTGGTATCAAGGCCACCATGTCTGGTGTTGAGGAGATGAAGTTTGAGACCAACGCCAAGCTCATCCTCGGTGACCCTTCATACTTTGCCGACAAGACCAAGGTTGTCGGCCACGTTCTCCGTGCCATCTGCATCCTGAAGCACCCTCTTGCTGGCACCAACGACAGCGACTCGGCCCAGCTCATCATCCCCCAGTCCCAGGTCGGCCGCAAGAACGGTATGTGACTCCATATGTTGCTTTGTTCATATGTGTTTGCTGACATGTGCTAGACATCTACATCGCCTGTGTTTCGTCTGCCCACAACGTCTGCCCCAAGGGCTACTGGATCGCCATCGTCTCTACCATTGCCGAGACCACGGCTAACCACCACCTTGAGCTCCAGGCCGGTCTGGACCGCCTGGGCAAGATCGAGGAGCAGTTCATGGTAAGTTGCCTCCATCAAGTAGGCATTCTGCAGAGTTGAGCTAACGTACCTTTCAGGGCCCTCCCATCCCCATCTACGAGCCCAACTCGGACGGCACCAACGACAACATCTTCATCTCCAAGAGCTACGACGCCACCAGCCACTTCGAGACCACCACCGACGACGTCAAGGACATTTACCGTCGCGCGGCCGGCGAGGAGCTCAAGGTTGAGGGCTTGAGGGACGGCATCCAGGTCGCCGAGGATCAGTAGAGAGCTCGCGACGACCACGAGTCTGGGCTGGGGCTGGAGAAACCAAAGGAGAAGGTGAGCCGCGCAATGGAGACAACGGCGTGCGTCAGCTTTGTTCTCATGACTGTAATCATCATTATGACAACGGTTGTTGTGGCGACCCACGACAAACCGAGGGTGAAGAAACTGTCCCTGTAGACGACAAGCAACCCTTGAAATATACCTCTTTTTCGATAGTACCTCTCACGTATGATTCAATAATCAACCATATGGACACATGTTTAATCAGGCATTGTGATATCTTTGATTATCAACAGTCAAACTTTTTTGCCTCGTAAATCATAAGTACTCAAGTTAAGAAGAAGGTAGAGTAGCCCAGCAAGGGACACCCGTGATATCTACTATTCTAGCCGAGCTGGTTTGAAAACCTCACCAGCAACGACGCCATACGCGCAATTAAGTGCGTATACAACAACTCAGCGATGGGATCAACAATTCATAGTATTCTCTTTTTTTCCATACGCCCCAACTCCCAGGCAAAAACCACGGCCCACGAACCCGCAAAAATATGCCAAAATGAGAGAGAGAAAGACAAACAGACGTGGAGGAAGACGAGCCCCAGAGATCTGGGGCTCGACTCCTTTATCGACGGTTTGTCTTGCCCATGCCACGCTTTCCGACAACCTGGAAGAGTCAAAGTTAGCAGTGGCTTCACGGATCTAATACAGGGATAACTTACAAGATGCTTGGTCAGGGAGGCGCTCGTGTGTCGATCGGCCTCGCCCTGGCGAGCCATGCGGTTCATGCGCTTCTGGTTGAGCTTGGCGATGCGCTCGGCCTTTGTGCGGGTGGCGTCGTCTTGAACACCGTCGTCGCGGCGGCTGCTGGTCGGGGCTCGGCTTCGGGCCCGGCTCATAGAGCGCATGCGGTCGCGAGGGGTGCTGGCACGGTCGACGTCCATGGCATCCGGGTCCTCGGTGCCGAGGCGGCTGCGGGACATGGAGCGGCCGCGGGGGCGAGACTTTGAGCGGGCTCGCTCGGCGATGTCGGTGGCGTCGACTCCCAGGGCGTCGATGGCGTCCTCGAACTCGGAGAGGTTCTTCTTGGCCAGCTTGCGGGGGATGATGGCCTGGTTCTTGAGGCGCTTCTTCATGCGGGCCTCGTTGCGGATGAGCTGCTGCTTCTCGCGGATCAGCTCGGCCTTGCGCAGCACCTCGGCCTCCTCATCGTCCTCGACATCCTCATCCGACTCGTAGAAGCCCTCGGCCTCGAGCTTCTCCTCCTCCTCCTCGAGGGCCTGGAGCTTGGCCTCAATGTCGGGGTCGATGAAGTCGTAGACGTTCTTGCCGTCAAAGATCTCGGGGATCTTGTCGTACTTCCACTCGGGGTTCTCGAGCATGTAGTCGGCCTTCATATCGACGTTGAAGACGCCGGCGCCGCCGTTCTCAGCCTCGACATCCCTGGCCAGCTTCCGGCGCTCAGGGTCCTCCTTGTCGTACTTCTTGCGGTCCTTGGCGCCCTCGGGGATGAATGTCTCGAGGGACTGGCCGCCCATGGGCTGGGCGACGTGGATTCGGGACATGACATCGGCCAACCTGCCACCGATGTTGCCGCTGGCGCTTGTTCCGGCCTTGAGCTTCTGGTTCACGCGCTCGGCGATGAGACGCTCGCAGGCGGCGTTCTTGACCTCCTGGACACCCTCCTGGGTGTTGCAGGAGAGCTGGAGGAGCTCGACCTCACCAGACTTGAGGATGGACTGGAGCTCGGCCTGCAGCTCGGGCTCGAGGTCGTCAGGCTTGGTGACGTCGATCTTGTTGACGACGACAAAGACGAGCTTGTTGGAGAAGAGGGGCTTGATGCTCTTGAAGAGAGCAATCTGGGCGCTCACTGTGTAGCCACACTGCTCCGAAAGATCCATAAAGTACATGATGGCGGACCTCAAGTGGGCGATGGCGGTGATACTCTGCATCTCAATGGTGTTCATCTCCTCGAGAGGGTGGTCGAGAATTCCGGGGGTGTCGATGGCCTGGAAGCGGAGATACTTGTAGTCAAAGTGACCGACAAACAGACTCTTTGTGGTGAAGGCGTAAGGCTGGACGTCGACGTCGGCGCGGGTGATGCTGCGCAGGAAGCTTGACTTTCCGACGTTGGGGTAGCCGCAAATGAGCAGGGTCCTCGTGTTGGGGTCGATCGAGGGCAGACGGCCAAGATGCTGGCGGACCTGGTCGAGGTACATGAGGGGGTCCTTGAGGCGCTTGATGAGGGTGGCCATGCGACCGAGGGCGGCCCTCTTGAGCTGCTTGCACTGGTAGAGCGACTGGCCGTACTTGAGCAGGCGGACATAGTCGCGGGAGATGGTCTCGATCAGGTGCTTGGCGGTGGAGAGCTGGCCGAGGGCGATCTTGAAGTGGTCGGCATCGTAGAGGGTGTTGAGGAGATCCTTGTGGAACGGGTGGATGTCCTGCAGTCGGGGGAAGCTCTCGAGGATGGCGCCGAACTTTTCAGAAAAGGTCTCCTGGGTGAACTTGACCTTGCGAGTGTAAAAGGCTAGACGTAGAAGTGTGAGCGACCTGTTTTGAGTATCGTGGTTGATTATCAGTGCTCACCTCGAATACGGCTGATTTTGAAGCCGGCGCGAATCTGCGTGGGCAGCTTGCGCTGAGTCCGGCTCAGCACGATGTCCAGGAACTCCTGCTGAGTAGGAACCGGGGGGATATCCTTCCAGGTCGTCTTCATGATGGGCGATCTGTCGGGATAAATTCGATATATGAGTTTGTATTGGAGCGACAGAGGAGGTCTCGACGCTTGAAGGAGGATAATGGACAAATTCAGTTGGGCGGTCAATTTTTTTTTTACTCATGTTATCGATAAGTGGGCGTGCGCGCGAGGGGAAGACGGGGGATCTGATTGGTCAAGGTCAATTGGCATCTGGATCTTCAACCCCGCTAAACCCCGCCGCCATACATTGTGATTGAGCGCAGGGTCAACACCAATCGAAGCCCATTTTGCTTTGGACGGAGGGGTTATCGCAACTGCAAAAACTTTGATCTCTCATATCACAAGCTGACGAGATAATAACTTCTACTCCTCAATTTCACTCGACATGTCTCAGCTCGCCCCCTACAAGCAAGACTTCCTCCAGGCCGCCATCGCCGGCGAGATCCTCAAGTTTGGCAGCTTCGAGCTCAAGTCGAAGCGCATCTCGCCCTACTTCTTCAACGCCGGCCTCTTCCACACTGCCCGCCTCGCCGGCGCCATCGCCACCGCCTTCGCCAAGTCCATCGCCGAGGCCCAGCAGCAGACCGGCCTCGACTTCGACATCATCTTTGGCCCCGCCTACAAGGGCATCCCCCTTGCCTCGTCCATCGCCGTCAAGCTCGGCGAGCTGGCCCCCGAGAACCTGGACCGCGTGTCGTACTCCTTTGACCGCAAGGAGGCCAAGGACCATGGTGAGGGAGGCAACATTGTCGGTGCTCCCCTCAAGGGCAAGAAGATTCTGATTGTCGACGACGTCATCACTGCCGGCACCGCCAAGAGGGAGGCCATTGACAAGATCCGCAAGGAGGGCGGTATCGTCGTTGGTATCGTCGTTGCTCTGGACCGCATGGAGAAGCTCCCTGCCACCGATGGTGACGAGTCCAAGCCTGGCCCTAGTGCCATTGGTGAGCTTCGCAAGGAGTACGGTATCCCCATCTTTGCCATCCTGACCCTGGACGACATTATCGCCGGAATGAAGAGTTTCGCTTCCGAGGACGACATCAAGCGAACCGAAGAGTACCGCCTCAAGTACAAGGCTAGCGACTAAACGCCACGGAAGTCGAGCAATGGGTTAAAGGAACGATGTTACGATACTAAAAATGGTCACCAGGAAAAGAGAATTGGGCAATCAAAAGGGAGATAGAGTGTGAAACGCAAAAAAGTTATAGACCAGCTATCTCATTATTTTAGATGACTCGGTTGTGCGAGCAATTGGCCGTGGTACAAAGATGAAGCAAATACCTGCGGCTTCTCCTGAGCTGATACTCTGATTGTTGCCTGTTGATGGCAATTGTATGCGGACAAGCCACGAGAGATCCATCATCATCATGTTGAGCTCCCGGGCTTCTTAGCCACTTGAGTGGGTTCTTCCTTGGTCTTCTTCTTGGGACCGCTGAGGTCGAGCACCTGCAGAGGAACATTTAGCAACGGACTGGGTCAAACGGCGAATCGAACACTTACCATGGCATGCCAGCCTTGTCCTGCAAGGGCCTCGGTGCTTAGGCCGATATCTCTGAAGCCAAAACACTTGTAGAATGGGATCGCGTACTAGATGTGTTAGAATCTGGAAAGTTAGGGGGGGGATATGTCAGAACTTACAGGTTGGCAGATCAATGCAACTCGATCAGCCATGCCAGACTCATTCATGAGCTGGAGATACGACGTCATCGCCGTCTTGCCAATGCCGACACCTTGAACCTCGGGGCACACGACAAAGGAATGGAGACAAATCGTTCTCCCCGTCGACTGGTGGCCCAGTGGTGAACCTTGACAGGCCGAAGGATCTCGCCAGTTCTCGGGCATGGCCATGTCGGCGTCGGTGACGACTGGGTGAGTTCCGAGGGTAGCTAGAATGTGGACAAACATGACATGCTTGGCATGGTCATAGCGGCCAGATTCGACAGGTCGGCTGTGCTGCAGAGTGGTGATGGTCCAGTCCTTTGCATCATTTGGTCTGTATGTGTTGAAGAGGCCGTAGCAGACCCCGCCAGACTTGCGGATGCGGTACTCAATCTATGTGAACTGGTTAGCAGCGATTCTAGAGGCACCATCACATGGAGTACTGCGTGAAACGGGCATATGCTGTCTGGCTTACCTTCTCGGGCAGCGACCTATGTCTTGGGTCGGAGAGCGCAGCGTTCTCCAGCGTGACACAGGTCGCAATGTCGTTCTCGGTCAGGGGCGAGAGCATCGGGGCCCAGTGGAATGGGATGACTTTCTTCAGAAGACCGGCTTCCGAGTTTCTCTTCTGGATTCTCAGCTGGGCAATGTTCCTCTTGGACGTGACCATCTCCTCGTCTGCGTCGCACGAGTCGTCGATGGCGCCACCGTCGTCGTCCGTGTCCCTATCATCCGTGGCGCCTCCAGAGAAGATCATGTCTCTGGCGGCCGTGGCGAACTCATTCTTCTTTTCCGTGCTGCTCATCTCGACGGTTGTGTGTGTCTGTGTTCCGTATGGTGATATCCTTGGGGTGAGAAGAATAAAGTGAATTTCCGTAGAAGGAGTGCAACTAAAGGCACGGTCTTGTAGGTATGGGATGTCGGTGTTGATGAGCCTTTTTCAAGGGTCAGGTCAGATCTGTTGCTGGGGTGGGTCTCTGATTTCTCGATTAACTCGTGCTGAGGCTGGGTTCCCCGTGGTCGAGGCTGTTCAGCTGGTGATATGATGATGTGACGAGAAGAAATGAAGCTCGCCCGTGCGCTGGGTGGTTTACACAGGCTGAATGGCTTTGCCCTACTTGATATTACCGGGAGTCGGGCTGGCTGATCGTAGACCCCGGTGATAGGGCCCAAAGGGGTGTTTGCCGATTGTATTGAGTCACTGAATCACGGCCTCGTTTGACTGGTGAAAGTGAATCAGCGTCATGGGACGGGAAAGAACTCTTTGGGAATCCTGTTTGCTCGTCCACTCCAGGTGGACCCACGGCTACCGAGAGATCGGACGATGAGGCCGGCGCCGAGATGGACCAAGTGGAGTCCAAGCTCTGGTCGAGCCGCCGAGCCCGGTCGGAGTATGTATGAGATGATGAGTTTGAGGGGGGTTCTAAAAAGGGTTGATGCGATGCGATGGATCTATGCGGGGGTGGCCGAGGGGAGCTTTGGAGTTTGAACTATCTTGGGAAGGGGGGGTGTCGAATAATTCTCCGTCTTCTCGTCAGGATGGGTTCATGAGAGCGGGGGAGAATATCCATTTGTTGCTCAAGCACATGACATAGCTACCTAGCTCAGAGTCATTCTCACCATGGTCGCGTGACTGCGGCGAAAGTAGGGACAAACAGAAAGCGGAAGTTTGCAGATTCTGTAACCACAAGGCAGCAACTGACAAACAAGATTGTTGCAGTGACCCGGTGACAATTTTGATGCTGTTGAGTTGGCCATGTAATCAGCCACGAGAGTCTAGGGTAGGCGGATTAGGTCACCTGCACCTGCTTCAGCTGGGGTCGACGTCGATACAAGCAATGTCATGTCTGGAGCTCACCAGATTCCTCCACGACTTACACGCCATCCTGAAAATTGAGATCCATTGGATGTTACGCATCTCGCCTAATATTCACTGAGACTCTGGTATGCACGACACGAGCTTCAAGATCCAACCCACCAAGTCTCGCTTGCGACTTCAGGGTTTCAGTCCAGTTCCGGCAGAACTGATAATACCCCGTACACCACTAACATCAAAGGCAACATGAGCCTGACAATTCTAGCTCTCTGAGTCCCTAGACCTAGAATAAGACGGAAGGGATCTCACAGGCAGCTCCAGCAACAAACGGCATAGCTCGGCCAAGACTGAACCAAGTCTTGTCGAATCGACAAGATCCCCCGAGTGACCCGGACAACGGGAACCGGGAACACAAGCCTTCCAGCCTGCGAGGAGAGCTAGCGCTGCAGGAGATCGCTGTGCGCGTCCCCAGGACTCCCTGTCAACCTGGTCGATCAGCAGTTGGGGATCCCTGGATGGGGGGAGTGTGACCAGGAGGCTCCCTGGAGCGGCAGCATCCGCATGCGATCTCAAAGCGGCTCCAGTTGCAAATCACCAACAGCCGCGGGAGCGTACGCAACGGGCCATTGGACGCTCGCACATGGCCGGGCATCGACGGGCTGCGAAGTGTACCTGATCTGGTGCCCTGCTCCGCGGCCGGCTTGCACGCGGCAGGAGGGAGGGTTTCTCGGGACCACCTGTGAGGTTGCTGCTGTTGGCAACGACTCTGGCCTCGAGAACCCAGGGGAAGACGGGGTTCATGCCGAGCCGTCCTGCAGCAGTCACAGCTGGCCATGTAAGAGGCTTCTTCCAGGCTGCGGCCGTGGGACAGGATACGACGATGCGTACGAATGCCCAGTTCTGTGAGGACAAGGGACCTGGCCGCAGCAGGGTGAGTGATCTGTTGCCGGGCAGTCTCGTCAGCAGTGACCTGCCTGGAAGTCAATAGATGATCGAGGGCCTCCGTCGATTCGTCATCAGCATCATGGCGGCCTCGTCGACGCTGTCGCAGCCTGGTGCTCCGCTGTCATGCTCGCCCCTGGGATCTGGGATTCGTCCATGAGCATCGGCTGGCTTCTGTCGGCTTCCAGGATCGGATCCGTGGCTGCAATAACGTGCGTGCAGGTCGACGAAAAGGTACAGTATATGCAGTTGCGGCCGTCCACAATCACGCCGAGTGGCATGGGATGCAGATGAAATGTTTGTTTGTGTAGGTAGCAATGTTTTCTTTGGGGTTGATGAGCAGGCTCCAGCAGCTTCGAGCTACCTCAACTCCAGTCACTTGAGGTGCTTACTTTAGTACTACATCTCGAGTGCGGAGGTTTCCTTGCTCTTGGCGATAAGAGTAGAAAACTCCGCCACCATGACATTAAAAACATGACGTTATCCATGCAATCTGACTCGCAATGTGCATGCCGTATTCTGGCAGCCCCTCCAACAGCACCGTCTCAGTGACCTATCCCCTAGAGGTTAGTGGCTTCTATCCCTAACGTTAAGCCGCGGGCGCTCAGACGCTTCTGTCGTCACCGCCGCTCGCCCCGAAAATCCGGCGACTTCTTGCCCAAAAGTTGCCCCTCCGGCGCCCCTCACGTACCTACCTTGAACCTCATCCAGCTTCCCCCGGCCAAGCCAGCTCCATCTGCACCTGCATCTACATCTCCATCTGATCTCGGGGGGCGGAACAAACCAACCAACCTCCTGCAAAGTTCTCAACTTTTTTTTCTTCTTCTCTTGCATCCCCATCCGCACCTTGTCCGTCTTCCCCAGGCCCCAAACTTTGGGTCTGGCCTTGTCTTGCTCTCTCTCCCTTCCTCCACGATATCTACCTACCTACCCTACCCAGTTACTTACCTAGGCAGCTGGGCCCTGTTAGCCACGTTCACGCAACCACTCCTCACGAACCAGCCACTTTTCGAGTTACGTCTTTGACGTCTGCCTTGTGATTTCGACAACACCTCAACTCCCCAACCTCGATCTCACTCGCCTTGGCTAGCATAACCATAACTCCGAAATCCAGCGACAATGTTGGTGGTTTCTCATATATCTCTCCATTATTTTCTCAAGAGGGCTAACTGCTGCTCGAAAACAGGCGCATCACCCTCAATATATTTAATCCCCAAGCTGGGGAGCAGGACAGCCTGCTTACACTCGAAATCTTCCCCGACATGACCTTGGCCACCCTCCGCGAGTCTATCCAGGCAGAATCAACCATCCCTCCGACCTCACAACACCTCTACCACAATGGCCGCCTAATCTCCGACGATGCCCAGACGATGGAGCAACACCAGATCAAGGATGGGGACATGCTGGCTCTGCACGTCCGTGACATGCGAGGCAGCACAGGCGTTCCAGAGCAAGCTCGGCGTCCTCAGCCTCGGAGACGAGGCAGCAATGAACAGGACCCCGAGCTTATTCGCCTTCAGATTTTGGGCCAACCTGCGGTGAGGGCGCAGCTCCAGAGACAACACCCTGAGCTGGCCGCGGCCGTGGACAACCCAGCTCGCTTTGCCCAGATATTTCACGATAGCCAGGACCGAGAGCAGCGAGAGCGTATGGAACGGCAACGAGAGATTGAGAGATTGAATGACGACCCCTTTAATGTCGAAAACCAGAGGAAAATCGAGGAAATGATCCGCCAGGAGCGAGTTATGGAGAACCTTCAAAATGCCATGGAGCACAACCCAGAGGGTAAGTCATGCTGGGATGAAAGGGTTGAAACCGGATGACTGACAAATCCATTTAGTCTTTGGACGAGTCCACATGCTCTACCTCGACGTGGCCGTGAACGGTCACAATGTCAAAGCCTTGGTGGATTCTGGAGCCCAGGCAACCATCATGTCTCCTGCTTGTGCCGAGGAATGTGGAATTATGCGTCTTGTTGATACCCGATTTGCTGGTGTTGCTCGTGGTGTGGGAACGGCCAACATCATCGGACGTGTCCACTCGGCCCAGATCAAGATTGGAAACCTCTTCCTGCCCTGCAGTTTCACTGTCATGGAGGGCAAGTCAGTGGATCTGCTGCTCGGCCTCGACATGTTGAAGCGATACCAGGCCACCATTGACTTGGCCAAGGACAAGCTGATCATCCAAGGCGAAGAGGTTCCCTTCCTGGGAGAGGCCGAAATCCCCAAAGAGGAGGAGGCAGCAATCGTACAGGAGCCCACCTTGCCTGGCCCCGACGGAACCACCATCGGACAACGGTCGGGTGCTGTTCTTCCTCCCGGTGAACAGCAACAGCAACAGCAACCTGCGGCAGCCCCTCCTCAGCCCGCGCCGGTCACTGCTCCCGCTGCCCCCCCTGCTGCGCCTCCAGCTGCGGCCCCGGCCCAGCCTGCTGCTCCGAGGATACAGATTTCGCCGCAAGCTATTGAGAGCCTGGTATCAATGGGTGCTACGAGGGAGCAGGCGATCCAGGCACTCCAAGCAGCAGACGGCAACGCGGATGTGGCTGCCAGTTTGATCTTTTTCTAAACCCAACTTGATCCATGACATTTTTCAGAGCGTCACTACTAGCATGGGAGGGTATCAGGACCAGGACCGGGATCAGGCCAGGACCAGGATGGAAAAGAACAAGCTTGGGCGTGGGCAGAATAATAATAGATGCAGGTTAAGCAACTCGCCGCGATGGGGGATAGATAAAGTCAAAGCCCACGCTCCGAGGGGGTTAGCATACAGGCTTTTGATGAACTCTGTGGCATGGCAGTCAGGAGCAACAAGAGAGGAAATGGGATTTATACGCCGTTTACGAAGAAATAAAATTGCACGATAGCTTTTGGTGCGGGTATCCCTCGCTGTGATAACTGTGTACAAGCCGTCTTCAACCCCCTTCTATCTAGTTCCTCATCGAATCTTGTAGACGCATGGCTTCAGGATGGAGGATTCGTTGACCTCTGGCTCCTCATCAACGGGGTCTATCCTGCGGATGATGCCCCTCTTCCCCTTGGGAGGCTCCTGGGGTTTCACACCCTTGCCCTTTGTCGGCGATGCACCCTTGATGAAGTGCATCTTGACAAACATTTTGTTGGATAGGTCAATAGCCGCGCGGTCCCCCTGAAGGACGAAACCGCGTGACTTGAGAACCTCGACGAATGCCGAAACATCAGTCTCCCGGCGGCGGTCATCCGCACCGTCCACCTCGACGGCCAGATCCTCGTCGTTGTCGGCATCGTCTTCACCCTTGCCCTTGCCTTTCTTCCCCGCGGCCGCCTTCTTGCGATTCCCGACGCTGTGCACGACGGGGGCGTTCTTGTTCCGGATGGGCCCGAACCGGCTCTTGATCTCGGCAACCCAGAGCTCGCCCTTCCAGTGCAGGATGCGGTAGGCCTCCTCGACGAAGTCGACCCAGTTGGTGCCCATCAGGGCAAGGCAGAAGACAGCGACGTTGACGGAGCCATCGGCAAGAGGCAGGTTTGCAATATCGGCCTTGGTAACAAGAGGACTAGGGCTCTGGAGGTCGAAGCTCTTGACGTTGACGCGAAGCTTCTTGCCATCGGCTTGAAGAGCCTCAGCGAGGCGAGCGTCACCGCAGCCGAGGTCGGCGATGGTGCACTCTTGCTGAGTACGGGGCAACGGCATCTTGGCGAGGGGCGTAGGAGGGGCACCGGGCCTTCCCTTGCCCGGCTGGCGAACCTTGCCACGGGAGCGGATGTCTTGGAGGAAGCTATCGACGGGGTTCTCGGGCCAGACCTTGACCTGTCGACGGAAGCCCTCGTGGTACTCGTCAAACATCTCGGGGGAATCCTGGAAGAGCTGGTACGCTTCTTCAGATGGCTTCGTGTAGAGAGTCTCATTGAGATGTCGGAACCGTGCTGAGATGAGCTTCTCTCTCATGGAGGCTTGAAGGGGGGTGAGCTTGGGAGGAGCGGGAGGCAGAGGTGTTGCCTTGGCGATGGCGTCGCTCTTTGCTGATGTGGGAGCAGGCTCTTCTTGGTTGGCATCCTTTTCTTCTGCGTGCTTCTTCTTTTGCTTCTGCTTCTTTTCCTTCTTGCTCTTGGGCTGGACATCTCCATTCTTTTCACCCTGCTTGCTATTGTCCTGAGGTTTCTCATCGTCACCGCGTTTCCCCTTGCCCTCCTTCTTCTGCCGCTTGGCAGACTTATCAGGCTTGGGAGGAGCTTCAGGCTTCTTGCCCTCAATGACTGATTCCCATAGGTCGGCCACAGTTGAGGATGTGACGTTTTCCGTAGCTGCAGCAGCGGCCGCGGCGGCGTTGTTGCGCTTGCGCTTCTTTGACTTTGTGCCGGGAGCGCTGTTGTTGTTTGCTGAAGGCGCTTCAGCCTTGAGCGTGTCTGCTGACACGGACCATCCTGGAACCGCGAACATTTTCAAGGTTTTGTTGGTTTTGATGTTGAAGATGAAGTCGTGGTGAACAAACACTTTGTAGGAAATTTGACGTCTGAACTTTTTTTGCTTCGAGGTATGCACGCTGAGCTTACCACAAGTAGGCATCTTGGTGTGTAAATCTGAAGTCGGCACCTGGCCCGTGCGCCTTAACCTACAACACCATGAACCTGGAGTGGGAGAGGGAAGCAAGACAAGATGGGAGTTGAATAAATACCATGATTTGTTTTAAGAATTAGACGCAATTATCATGAAGAATTATCTAGAAAAGCCAATTCTTTGAATATTAATTCAGTGTTTTGATTATTGCATTGGCCTGACCCTCATGTATTCGTTTGTTGCAAGTGCTTTCACGTAGGTCCAAGCAGGCCAATTAGCAACATAGCCATAATGACCCTTATCAACTGATATTAGTATCTAAAACTCATCTGATATCTTGAATATCTTTGTACTGGTATACTGGATTGTCTAATTGACCTCATGGAGCGTCTCAATTTTGAATACCGGGCTTGCATTACATTAGCACATGCTAGGTAAGAGAACAACTTCTCTCCATCTCATATTCGCCGGGTTGATTAGATACTTTTAATTCTCCTTAAACTGGTTTTGATTATGCTATGACGGCTTGGACGAGGATGACTGCGGGTGCAATGCTTGTCTGTGAGATGACCTGAAGGGACTGGATCCCTATTCCCATTCCACTATGCGTATCGTGATATGACCTTGCTCCTCGTGTATCAAGAGATCGCGGTCTAT
Source organism: Ascodesmis sphaerospora (assembly GCA_027569015.1). Taxonomy (NCBI): domain Eukaryota; kingdom Fungi; phylum Ascomycota; class Pezizomycetes; order Pezizales; family Ascodesmidaceae; genus Ascodesmis; species Ascodesmis sphaerospora. The sequence goes on from JAPPUR010000003.1 coordinate 832,756, forward strand.
TCTTAGTCCAGAGCTTTAGGTAAGGCACCTGACTTTTCAGCTCATGGCCGTTGAAGTGAAGGGGCAGAAAAGAACATCGAACACAGAAAAAAGTGAGCTGACCAAGCCTAAGCTGGGCGATGGTCTTCACGCACCTGGGGTGACAGGTTGTCGTACAGCTCTAGTTCCTCTTGGAACTTGAGACAAAGTGCATAATAGCTAAGGGCTTCTCGATGCTCTCGACCGTCTTGGCCTTGGAAGCCCGTCTCTTCCCCGAAATAGACTGGCTCCTTGGTGAGAACTCGTCACACCTCCTTACGCCGTGGAAATGCCATGAGCCGCATGGCTGTGCTATTTAGGACAGCGGGTGCGTGCAGAAGCCTGCTCACGGCGGGTATTGAGACATTATGTAAAAGAAGGAGTCACTGAAGGCGGGAGGATCAGTCGATGAGCCCTGATAAACGATCGCGAGCTGCTGGCGATCGAGAATCCGATCGTAGTGTGAAACCCCCGGACGCCCGACAAGCCATGGAGCGACCTGGCTTGCTGCGAAGTGGGAATGGCACCGATCCTCGAGGAGCAGAGGGTACCCGCCTGATGCATGGTTCCGGATCACGGGCGTGACTTGCCGCGAGCAGCCATGCTCTAGGCGCTTCATCTGAACACGAGGCGCGACTTCAGCTTATTCCTGGAGCATGTATGAACGGGGGTGGCCCCCGAAGCCCTTGACCGGACACAACAGTTATGCAGCTGCCACAGCGCCACAGCACGAGGGCTTTACAGTACTTGTCTGAAGCAACTCAGTCTCTGAAGCGGAAGCTAGGAATATGCTCTGTCCTGCAGCATGGCGGTCTGTAAAGATGGTCCCCAAAAGACACGGCATGCAAACCGGGTAATCCCAAGTTGCAAAATTGGGGTTGGCTGCCCACCCATCAAGGTCTATCTCTGTATCTGTATGAGTGCTCTGCAGCACTCTTCCTGGGCAAGGGCTCGTACTCGTGGAACAGGCACGCAACGTACGGGGCACAGGTATACCTGTTGGTAGGCCTCCAAAGCTCTTGTTTTGCCCACGGCCTTCTTCAGTGGCGGCGTCTGTACTACTGCGGCTTGGTAGATGAGGCAAGTTCTTGAGACCAACGACTGGGTCTAAGACATTGTCTTTGCACCGTCCGTCGAGAACTTTCGAGCTCGATCGCGATGGAAACAACAGAAGCGCAGTTCTGCGTCAAAGAAACGGCGAACACCGGTTCACGGCATGGTGGCTTGCCGGGACAAGATCCCAATGGCGGGCGACGCCGGGGTTGGGATGAAAGGGACCTGGGCTACACCTTCACGGCCTGACGATCAGGCAGAGAACCGGGCAAGGGGGGGCCTTTTGGTGTTGAGTCGGGTTGCTCAGAGGCAGTGTGTCTGGTGAGGTCGCACATTGTGCGTGAAAGACATGATGCGTTCAAAGGATCTGGGCAGGACCAGGAACGAGGAATGTGTAACGGTATGTTTTGTTTGTGTTACACAGGTGCTCTTGAACTGGTACTGTAGCTGCATTCAGACTTGGCGCTTGAAGTGCAAGACTATGAGGGCGCATAGAAGCGTTGGTTCATGGTGTACAGGACGAGGCGCAGATCAACAGGCTAGCAATGCCCGGCCAACAATAGATTCAACAATGGTTAATATCTAGCGGACGAGGGAAGTGAACAAAGGTCAAGAACTGGTATACCATAGTAGGTAGGTAGTAGAGGTAGTGTAGCGCACGGAGGAGGTTGCTAATAAGGTTTTGGCAGCCGTTCGGAGGGTCCGCGGGCGGGAGGGGAACCCGTCCGAGAAGGGCCCGACCGACGGTACTGTACTGTAGGTGGAAGGAGCTCGGCCAAGTCACTTCCGAGAAGAAGGCCCAAGATTTACGAAAAACCATTCGCCAATCTTTTTACGTACTGCAACGTTGGTTGGGGAGTCGGCCTCAAGCTCGAGTTGAGAGCAGCGGTCTAAGGGCCCGTGGTGGTGTGGTGGGAGACGCCCAGTCCGTCATCGAGCCTTATTTAGGGCTGGAATTGCCAGAAAAAGAGCCCACAGGGCACTGTGTATGAGCAGAGGAGGAGCCAGAGGGGTGTCGTGCTCACCGACGGGCTTGATTTGGGGGCTTGTGGCTGCATTGCATTGCGTGCTCCATGATGAGGGCAGATATATTAGCACCGTCGACTGGAGGGAGGGCACTGTCCCGTACAGTCAGTGCTGCTCATCTCAAGATACGGGCCATGCCCTGCTGGCTCTGATGCCTGCAGTTACCATGTGCGTACGGAGCCTTCGGCAGCCAGCAAGCCCCAGGCGCAAGGAGAGCGGCATCTTAGATGCCGGGTCCTAGATGGACGAATGGAGATCGGCATGGTCGGGTTAAGGTTGGGCCAGGGAACGCCCCAGGGTGTCGCACTGGGCAATTGCGGCGTTAAGCTTGTGATTGCTAAGTCCTGACAGCAACCGCCGGATTGTATTGTTTCCCCGTGCGTCTAGGGTTTGATGATGGCTTCGACTGGGCTGTCAGTGCTCTCTTTACTTTTCAGGTAGACCCGTGTCAGCAAAAGGCGTAATCTGAGACGGTCTTGCTGGTTGGCAGGGCAAGAGAGAAGCAACAATGTCTTTATCTGCGTCACTCTCCGTTGAGAAACGGGAGACGGATACTTCGGGGTCTGATGCCGGCCGGGGGTGCTCGAACGATAGGCCCGCCTTAGTACTGCAACGCCGCCAGCAGGACAGGGTTCTTCTTAGACTTGAAGGACTGTCTTTTCCCCTCTCTGCAATGCAATGGATGCATGAGGAATCCACTCCCACGTTAAATGAGTGGCAGTTCTGATGCCGTCGAGTCGGCGGTACCTGTCTCTTGGAAGCCTTGGGGTCGTGCTAAGGCGAGCGGTGGGAGTTTTAGTGCCTTGGCCCTGGCGCGCCTGCAGATTGTCAAGCGGCAGTTTTGGCCCAAGCTATCCCCATGTCTCGTCCATACTGTATCTGGGTTTCCCATCCGGTGGTGCATCTGGCCTGGTGGTGATTCTCAAGTTTCATCTGCTGGGGATAGCGGCCTTTGTTACTAATAGGACTGATTAGCGCATGTAGCTTGGGTTGCAGAGTCTCGTACTGGCTGTGGACTCGACTATGCCTGTTGTAGTTTGCCCGTCTTGATACCTCGAGTGCCGATGGAGTGGGAATGAGTCTGGATTACGGATATATGGCCTTGAACCGAGGCATCTCCTCTTTCATAGACGAGAGAAACGAATTGCTTTATTCCCCTCTTTTACTGCACCTAATCTCACTTCCTCTCCTCTCTGTCTGTTCTGTTCCATGGTGTGTCTCTCAGTTGTCTTTCCGTAACACCCACTGCACTGCGCCGCTGTGCCCGTCCTCCCTGGTCTGGCCGCCTTCCATTTCAATTTTGAGCCTCGAGGCGGTAAATAAAGTCTGAGAGTGGGAAGGAAGGAGGTACCCTGCGTGCCTGAGGAGGTGCCTCCCGTTCTTGCCCACCTCGTCGAGCCAGCCTGATCTGAGAATAGCCGGCCTTTCCCCTCCGCATTAACACGTCCTTCCTCTTTCATCCTTGATTTTGAACCATCTCCTTCACCTCCAATCTTCACTCTCAAGACTCCAGTAAAGCCTTTCTTACCAACACGAGCTGGTTTTCGTCTGTGGGCTTGAACTCGTCCGGCGTCTGGCTTGACACTGTGTACCTTCCCTATTCGGGACGCCATCACCATCACCATCGCCGGAGAGCCCCCCACAGTTTCCGGCAAAAAACCACCACCCTCATCTCCACACATCCCAACATCCCGCTAAGCTACCTTTACAGGCGGCGGGTACGGTGCCGCCCTCAGGACCCGGGGCGCGTGCTGCCCTTTCTCGGCCCTTTCTCGTTCTCTCAAGTCGCCTCGCAAACTTGAAATAATTGGGCCTTACTAGAGGCCGTTCATTATCAGCCGGACTCTTTCAACGCCCCGAGGTTAAAAGAAGGGTCCATCGTCTTGGCAACAAAAAAGAGAAAGAGAGAGAGAGACACGGAGAGAGCAAGAGCTAAAACAAGAAGCTTGCCCAGAGACATCCCGACTAGACGACCAGGCGGCTCAATCAACAGCAGACGGACAAGACAAAACACCGAGCACAAGATCGTCATCCTTGCCGCGACGGCCGCAGTCCTTGTCGCCGGCCAGACTTGACAGGAAACCCATCCATCTCCTCGCTCCGGTGGCCGAGCTCAACTGGTAAACCGCCGACTCTCAAGTTACACAAACATGTTTCAGTTGCTCTAGCACCTGCCGCCAGAAGCTTCCTTATAGTAGACAATCCCAGATCCTTGGCTCTTGTCTTGCTCTCCCCCCTCCTGCGCTTGAGAGCACGACTCTATCACTTCCCCCCCTCTCCTTTATCCGCCTATATTGCATGCGTCTTCCCGTCTCTTCCAACCTATTGGACTCGTCAAGTCATATTTGCGGATACACATCTTATCTTCCCTCGGCTGTCCCTTCGTCCCGAACTGCTCTTGGTCCCGCCTGTTCGCTTTCATCCCAACTTTATCATCCGAGCCGAACCCGTCTTGATTTAATTGTCCTGCTTATCGGTCCCCAGTCCACATAGGCGGTGTGTTCTAATACTCCTGTCTCGGACTGTGGTTTTGCTCCCGACTCAACGGCGAGGAACCGCCATGTGAAGCTGTCAACCACATAGGACCGCGTGAACCGAGAGCTTGTGAAGTTTACACCTCGGCGGCCTTTTCATCATGGATCGAGATTCTGGAGCAGCATCAGCTTCTGCTGCTCAGAAGGCACCTGCTGCCCCAAACCAACAAGATGATGGCAAAGACGACCCGGATCGCAAGAGGAATAATATCCGTAAGAGGACAAAAACTGGTTGTTTAAGTGAGTGCAAACCCGCCACTCCTGCATGTTTGCTTCGAGAGCTACATTACTGACGTATACTCCCGTAAAGCTTGTCGCAAAAGGCGCATCAAATGCGACGAGGGCAGGCCGACGTGCAATAACTGCATCAAATCCAAACGCCAATGCGAGGGCTACAGCCAGCGGGTTATCTTCAAGGACCCAATGGGTGCGATACAAGGTGGTCCTTTTGGTCCTGCTTTGTACCCCCCAGGGTCTTCGCATCTCGTCAGTCACTTACAGGCAAAGACCTCGTCTCAAGGTCCGTTGCCCATGATAGCCCCCAAGCCGCCCTCCTTCAGCTATCATGGACATCAACATGTCCCCTATGGGCACTACGCCCATGGACAAGGCCCGATGCCCCCTGGCGCATACGATTTCAATGCTCCTGCTGTTCCGCCTTCATACCACCAACCTAATGGCATGATGCCACCCGAACCTCGCACAGGATACGCCAGGATCCCACAAGAGCATCGCCCGCACCACTTCGGCCCTCCAACTAACGGACAGAGCAGCGAACCCTATGCGGGTGAACCATATGCTAGTGGCAGCCAAGCGAATCCTGTTCACGTTAAGAAAGAGCCACCCGAACCGGTGAGGTCAGTACCGGAATCCGCCCTTGATTACGACTTGCCGGAAGACGATGCCTCGATGGGAGAATCAGACGATGAAACTCGAGATCCCCGAGAGATTCTTGGACCAGTGATGAAGCACTTCAATGGCACATGGGACTCGAATGGGACTCGAGTTCGAGCCTTTTCCACGTTTGCCCAGTGCAACATACTCTCCGACTATACCGCAACAGCCCGGATATCTGAACTTAAGGATCCTAGGATGCTGGCTATATTCATGCACTTCATTCAGGTAACAGGTCCGAGCATGTCATTGTATGAGAGGCACCCATTCGACCAGACTGGCGAGAACTCGTTCGACGCTACTCCCAAAGGAGCCAATAATCTTTGGAGCTGTAAGCCTCTCGTCTCTCTGATATAAGTCCTGCCAAGAGCTAACCGTTGATAAGATACCTTTCCTGTCATATCCTTGAACCATCCCGCCCTACTTCATGCTATGCTTGCTCTGGCAGCCTTGCAGATAGCAAAACTGCAAAAAATGCCAGCCACGGCGGCTATGAAGCACTACCATCTGGCAATTCGTAGGATTGCTAGAAACGTCAACACACCCCTCAGGCGTACACAGCCCGCGACCGTCGCAGCAACACTCTTGCTGGCATACTTCGAAGTTTGGTCATCGGATCATACCAAATGGTGCAATCATCTGTTTGGTGCCAGAATTCTGTTTCGTGAGATACCTTTAAGGGAGATGTCGCGGAGATACCTGCCGGTGAAGCGACTGAAACAGGCAGAAAGGGATGCCCGGAATCAGAACCAAATGGATAGCTTCTTTCCCGGTTTCCTGGTAACATCACAGAGCGAACTTAACGACCTTGACTACAACCTCCTTCACACACTCTCGGGTCATGGAACCACGCCAGATGATTACGGACTGGGCCAGAACCAACCGGCTGACTCGCCCAACATCACCGTGACAGACAGGGATATTGAGCAATACGAAAACGTGCGGGACTTGTACTGGTGGTACTGCAAGATGGATGTGTATCAAAGTATGCTTGGAGGCACCAAGTTATTGTGAGTTATTCATGCGTGTGATGGTGACATAGCTAACCGGCCTAGTATGGAATACGAGTTTTGGTCTCAATGTCCGCCCAGAGCGCCCATCTCTAAACTGGAAGCTATGTTAGTTGACCCGCTAATGACTTGGACTCAGATGGGCTTCTAACACTGAAGATCTAGATATGGAACTTATGATCATCTCATACTCTTGCTTGGGCGCCTCGCGGAATTTTCCTCCAAAGATGTCTCACGAAAAAGAAGAGTAAGCCGTGCTAAAGGCCCTCCACCTGGAGCGGGCAATGGCTCGCCGCCTGCATTCCCTGGCATTGTACCCACGACTGGGAATTTCAAGGTCCCGAGAGGCTTTACACCCCCGGCTGGGTCATCGCCACAGAGCGACTCAACCGATGAAAATGACCCTGAAGCCAGCTTCCAAGCTGCCCTCCAGGAGTGGGAGGCCATCAAGCATGCGTTCGAGGTTTTTGAGAACAGCCTGGGTCCTGAGTTCCAGCCTCTTAGGCCGGAATACTCGGATAAACGGGACTCACCGTTTGGAATGACGATGCAATACCGGACATTTTCGGTGGCCGGGATCTGGATGAACTACTATATGGGCATGATCCATCTCTTCCGGACTCACCCTTCGATGCCACCGGCCGCGATGCAGGCGGCTGGAATGTCGGCGCGGCAGACGGCGCAATATTCGAACAAGCTGGGTCGGGTGGCAGCTGGTCTATCAGACGACTGCTCGCAGATGACAGAGATCACCTGTTTGGTCAGCGCGGCATTCATTGAGAGTTGCTTTTGCTTGTTTGTAGCAGCTATCGAGGTACGTGACGGTCATCTGGAAGAAAGGCACTGAACCCTGAACCAGAGCTAACAATGCTATAGTACCAGGATGAAGGACAGCGGCGCTGGGTCGTTCGTCGACTGCGTGATATCGCCCGACTGACGGGCTGGCAATCTGCAAGACGGATTGCTGATGGATGCGAATCGTCATGGATCAAGGCTGCGCAGCTCGGCCGCGGCGCACCCTATGATCGCACAACCGAAGCTGGTGTTGTGCCCATTTCGGTGTGGCAGAATCCACGACGTATTGACCGAGTCATTCAAGAACTTGAGCCAAACGAAGACCAGCGGATCGTCGTGGCCAAGTCAGAGCGAGCATCGTATGCTCTCGGTTTGTTGAGCGTCGAACGGGATCTGGAGCTCCTAGAACTCAAAGATGATGGATAGGGGAAGATATGGTCTTGGATAGGGAGTAAAGGGGGTGTAGGCGTGGAATGTGACTTGTTTATATCTTATAACGCGACATGAATTTATGGATCGCATGTTTGGTGCAGATGGCACTTGGCAGATAGAGCAGCTGCATGGAGAAGCAGGTGGAATTGAAATGATAGACGTGATGTGGGTGGTAGGGGGGATCATTTCTGGGTACCTGTTGGATCCATACATTAATGATACATAAGAGGGGCCTTCCTCAGAAGACCATCCATGGGCGCCTAGGTATTTGTCTACACTTCTTCCCTGGATGCCTTGTTAACTCGCGGTTGCACGCCGACCCAAGATACGCCGAGATCAAGATTCTCTGTCTGTCTATTCGTGGATTCTGTTCATCATTAAGCAACCTCATCAGTTGGCGGGCAGCCGCTCTACGACGGTGGCCATCTCTTCGTCTGTGTATATTCTGAAGCCCTTCTCCCGAGTTACGCTGGCCAACTGCACGTTCTTGGCATCTAGCTTCTCCTCCATGACCTGCTTCAATGTCTTGAGGACGAGAGTCTCTGCGTCTGTGAGAGTCAAGGACTACGGGACAAGTGTTAGCTGGTCACAATTCAGCTGCGCGGGGTCAACACGGGAACCCACCTTGTGGTATTCGTTCTGAAGCTCGGCCTGAGCACCCTCCGAGCCAGAGCCGATAGCCTTGGCGTCATAGCGGTAAAAGGTGCCACTGGGCTCAGCGTGGAACAGCTGGGGGCCGTCCTCGTCGAAGCCAGCGATGAGAAGGGCAACGCCGAAAGGACGGCTCATGATGGTCTCTTCACCGTCGGCACCCTCGCCGAAGCGCAGGGCAAGGTCGCAGATGGCCTGGGTGCAGCTCTCGACACGAAGGGGCTCGTTGTAGTTGAAGGAGTGGGACTGGCACTCGACACGGGCATGCTCAACCATGGAGCGGGCGTCGGCCTGGAGGCCGGACATGGCGCAGCCAATGTGACGGTCGATCTCGACAATTTTCTCGACGGACGAGGTCTCGAGGAGGGTCGAGGTGACACGCTTCTCAACACCGAGGATGACGCCCTCCGAGGTGGCGACGCCGATGGCCGTGGAGCCGAGCTTGATGGCCTCGAGGGAGTATTCGACCTGGAAGAGACGGCCTTCGGGGGAGAAGGTGTTGATTCCCCGGTCTGGCAGAGGTTAGCGTTGATCTAGGGAGTGAACGATGATCGGGAGAAGAGAGGGAGGGGTCGACATGCCGTATTCGGATCTTGCCATAAACATCTTGGCGGTTGTGATGGACGGTTGGTAGCTAGAGAGGGCGGAGAGAGGGCTCGAGGGGAAGCAGATGCGAGGTGAAAGGCCGGTGTTGAGGCGGGTGAGCAAGCTTGCGTAGAAGAGCTTGCGAGACGGTAAAGGGAAGAGCTGGTGAGAGGGGCTGAAAGACCAGAGCGAAGATGGATGATGGTTGACGATGCGGAGGATGCGAGCTCTGGTGGAGTTTAGAGCAACATGGACCTCAGCCAGGCAAGCACTCCGCCTACGTAGTAGCCGCGCTGCGGCGTTAGTGGCTAGAGGCTTGCAGCCTGAATTTTTAGTGGACGGGAGGTGCTGAAGCCACACCTACGCATTTTCACCGCCACAGTAAGAAGCTCAAGTGCCGGACGAGGCTGAGGCTTGAATGCTTGAACATATAAACAATGCTTTACTTATACAACGACAACAAAGCCAATTAATGCGAATGAATTGATTTTCTCTATATTTCATACTACATCAAATACACTCGTCGTCTTCTTCCTAGTCACCACTTTTACATAGTAACACAAGCTCGTCCATTTATTTTGACGCGACGAAACAAACCCCACGTCACGTCGTCGCGCGATTGGGCACACACACTTACAGCTTCCCCAAGTCGACCAGTTCCTCTATATCAACAACCCCCCGGCCAACATCCACAACCGCACACCCCAAGTCCCCAGGGCTTCTATCTGGTCGAACGGCGCAGGGACGCCCTCTCAATGTAGGACGACCAAAACATGTCATCCGGTGCACCCAGAGCATCGGGCCGAGCAAGCGCCAGCGAGCACCGCGAAGAACGGCCCCGCGTCTCCGCCAGGCATACCGATAGCTTCAAGAGCGAGCGCTCCGAGTCCAGCAAGGGGCCGTCGCCTCATCCGGGGAGCTTCCCGGGCGTTCATAAGCGCACGGCGTCCGGGAACCCAAGGCCGACGAGCCGCAACGTCGAGGAGAGGAGATATGAGGAGAGGAGGGTGACGGAGCGCACCTATGAAGCTCACCTCGAGCGCGTGGTGCCTCGAGGTACGAGCCCGGATAGGGCCACTCGAAGGAGAGGTCCCTCGGAGAGCAGGAGTGCGTCGGAAGCACCGAGGCACAAGGCGCCTGAGGCGCGACAGCGGGAGTCGAGAGCTGAGACTCCTCAAGGTATGGCGACCCGTTGGGCATTCGATAGTATCAAGGCTGACCATGTATAAAGCACCATGGAACCCGGAAGCGACCCTCCTCCCACATACTACAGCACCTCTAGCTTCTCGAATATCCATCCCGCCTCTCGCATCGACCGTACCACAAGCCCCCCAGCCAAAACCCTTGGGGGAGCTGAGCCTCGAGCTACAAGAAGCCGCCATAGTCGAAGATCTGCTCTACGTCTTCATGGGATATGAAGGTCAATACATAAGATTCGCCAAGGGGTACAATCCCAACGAAGAAAGGGATAGACTGTCCGGGCCGAGCTTCAGGACGCTGCCCGGTCTTGACCCCAGCCTACAAGACCTAACGCTGTCAATGCTCAAGATGGCGACCTACTACTCTGCCCTCGAAGCCTTTGTCGATGTCCAGAGCCGTGAGGAGTTTGGCGCCGTCAACCACGCCCTGTGTGCGTCAATACGCAAGTTTCTACACGACTACCTGGTCATGATTGCACAACTCGAGACGCAGTTCCTCACCAGTGATACATTTACCGTGCATGTGCTCAATATCCACACCCTGTCCACGAGACAGATGATGCTGCAGCTATATATGTTGGCTCACGAGCTCCTCAAGAAGAACGCCCTGCTTGATGAGGAGACGGACGAGTCTGAGGATAGCGCCGACGACTTTGAAAACATCCTGGAAAACCTGCGAGATGGCGGCGAGCTGGTGCCCAACAACATGACGGGAAAGAAGATATGCAAAGGCGGAGTTGTTCTTGGCTTGATCACGAAGCGCCTCGAGTCCCTATCGGGAGATCCAGCAGCCCGAGCTCTACTGACGACACTGTTGCGAGATGCGAGCAAACCTTACATGGTCATGCTCAACGAATGGCTTCATCACGGTGGGATTCATGATCCCCACGCAGAGTTCCTGATCAAGGAACAGAAGAGTATTCGCCGAGAGATGCTGGAGCAGGATTATACAGACGACTACTGGGAGCGACGATATACTATTCGGGAACAAGATATCCCCCCTCAACTCGAGGGCGTCAAGGGCAAGGTCTTGCTTGCAGGAAAGTACCTAAACGTCGTCCGCGAGTGTGGCGGCGTCGATGTCGGCAAGGTTGTAAAGGACGTACCCGTCTCTTTCGACGACAGCCGGTTCCTCGAGAACGTCAATAACGCATATGCTCACGCCAACGAGTCCCTCATGCAGCTGCTGCTCACAACACATGCGCTGCCGGCTCGTCTCCGCTCTCTCAAGCACTACTTCTTCCTCGACCCATCCGACTACTTCTCCTACTTCCTCGAGCTGGGTGCCTCGGAGCTGCGCAAGCCCGTCAAGTCTGTCAACACGGGCAAGCTGCAGTCTCTGCTGGATCTGGTGCTGCGTCAGCCTGGAAGCATCGTCTCCCTCGACCCCTTCAAGGAGGACGTCAAGGTCGAGATGAACGAGACCACCCTCACAAAGGCTTTGCAGCGCGTCGTTAACATCACGGGTATCGAGCAGGGTGAGGCGTTGCAGCCCCTGGGTAACCAACCCATCGACAATGACAAGAACGCCGTTGGCTTCACCTCTCTGCAGCTTGACTACCTCGTCCCCTTCCCAGTCTCCCTCGTCATCAGTCGCAAGACCGTCTGGCGATACCAGACCCTCTTCCGCTACCTTCTCTCCCTACGCTACCTCGAGTCGCAGCTCTCTACTACCTGGCAGACGCAGACGCGCGGCATCAGCTGGGCGCACAAGGGCGTCCTGCGCAACTTGGAGATCTGGAAGCGCCGCGTCTGGACTCTCCGCGCGCGCATGCTTGTCTTTGTCCAGCAGCTGCTGTACTTTTGCACCGCCGAGGTCATCGAGCCCAACTGGACCAAGTTCATGTCGCGGCTGCGGACCAACGAGGATGCTGCAGGCGTGAACTCGGGTCCAGGGGTATCTACGCGGACTGTCGACGAGCTGATGCAGGATCACGTCGACTTTTTGGATACGTGTCTCAAGGAGTGCATGCTCACCAACAGCAAGCTACTGAGGGTATGTATATCTAACTAAACCCCTGATATGACACAGTTACTAACTTTTTCGTCAGATTCACTCCAAGCTCATGCAGACCTGTACCATCTTCGCCGCCTACACAAACTGGCTGACCCGTGAGCTCGAAAAGTCAGACCCCGACCTCTCCGGCGCAACCAAGCCGTCCACCATGACGGCCGATCAGTGGAAGCGCTTCCAGGCCACAAAGGCCACCCAGCGAGGTTCAGCTGCCCACGACACGTCCACCGTCTCGGCTGTCGGTGGCACTGGGGACGCCGAGGCTCGCATCGAGAACCTCTTTGAGATCATCCGCAAGTGGGAGGGCAATTTCAGCCGTCACCTGCAGATTCTACTCGATGCCCTGAACCACTATGCGGCCACCGAGACGGTCGTGCTCCTGAGTCTGTGTGCGAGATTGAGCACTGCCAACCAGGGGACTGAGTATTCCGGTCTGCGCCACGAGGATGAGTCTGCTTGAGTGTTACTGGCAATATGATTCCTTGCCGGTTGTAGAGTCATGGTGGATGGACCAAAAGGGAGGCACGAGGTTGGCGTTAAGGGGTTTCAAGACTGGGATCATGGAGAGACTTAGATACCACCAAATCAATCAATCATAGTTGAATTGTCAACTTGAACTCATTTTCCCTATTCATTGAATGAATACCTTTGAATACCCGCTGTCTATATGTCATCAACCCCTCTATCATTAACCTTGGGCTGCTCATGACGTCCATGGGGCAAAAAAAGCCCCGTCAACAACAGCAACAACAGTACGCCACGCCATACGCAATCCCAGAACTGCCTGCATTTTGTGGTATCGGAGAACTGCTCAACCTCAACGCTCATGTCATCCCATTCAACCCCTCAAGTTATTCCCATGACGCAAAGAAACCTCTCGTGAGAGCCAGGTGTATGCCCCCTCCCCCTTTGCCAACCAAGTAGCGCACAACGAAAACGAAACGAACCAAGACGAAAATCCATGTATATATGCCTGCGCGCTCACGCTCCAGGATGATGCTAATTGAGCCCGAACCGGCTCACTGTGAGTGAGCAGAGAGAAGAGAAGAAGGTAGAAGAAATGAAAGAAATCAAATGTCAGAAAACACACCAAAAAACGCCTGCCCAATGCAGCGTCCGTCTTCCCATCCAGTCGTGCAACCAACTGTGAAGTGCAGTGCAGTGCATGTCGTGACTCATTTGAAAAGACTTCGAAGGTCCATCAGCTTTTGCCGAGCCGCCTCGGCCTTATCCAGCGTCTTGCTCTGTCCGTCCATACTGAGGCTGGCAAGCTTCATCTTCTTCTCCTGAAGCTCCAGCATCTTCTCCTCGAAACTATCGCGCATGATGTACCGAACTGTGCGGACAGGTCGCTTCTGTCCCAGTCGATGGACTCGGTCAATAGCCTGAGCCTCTGCCGCCGGGTTGTACTGTGGCTCCATCACATACACGCTGTTGCCTGCTGTCAAGTTCAGACCCAGTCCACCAGCCATGATCGAGACAAGGATGACATGGACCGTGTTGTCTTCGCGGAACTTGTCCATGGCCGATGTTCGGAGTGTACGGCTCATGCTGCCGTCCAGTCTTGTGAACTTGATTCCAGCGGCGTTGAGGGCCAGCTCGATGAGATCCAGGTGCGAGGTCCAGCCTGAAAAGACAACAGACTTGTAAGGCGGCTCCGAAGGATTGGCCTCACTGGCTGCTTTAGCTTGCAAGAGTTCTTCGACCAGAGCTCGCGTCTTGGTATGAGGACCATCGTACTTGTCGAAATTCTTGACCGAGTTCCGCGACTTTGTCTTGGCTGGACCATCATGCTCCGCGTCCACCTCCCTACGGTGAAGCTGCACGAATGCATGCTTGACGTAGGCGTTGCAGACTGGGCAGTATCCGGACGTCTCGCCTGGTGCCATCAGAGATCTCACCCGGTCCTTGAATGTCTTGATGCAAGATCGGCAGATGACATGGAAGCAGGGGGTCATATATCCTAGAATGTCATCCTGACCTTCGGTTTCGATGTTGGAGCTCTCGTTAGAGCCAAGCTTCCTGCTGCACTCGATACATGCGTCATTGTTGGTCTCTTGCATGAGAGTAAACATTTCGTGCGCTTTCTGGTCCGACAGAGACGGCTTGTCATCTTCATCGTCGTCATCGTCAATATCGATTGCCATTTCTGCCGACATTCCTTGCAGGGCATCTAGATCAGCGTCGTTGAGCAGATCTTTGCCGTGCGCGCAAAGCAGTCGGAGTCTCAAGATGGCCTTCAAAATATGGATATACGTGTTTCCGCCAAGGGCCTTTCCATTGTTAATTCCGGCCAACACCTTGACTCGATCCTGGGCGTTTCTTGCGAAAAGTTCGTAGATGCTGCGCTCCTCGGGGCTGAAATCAAGCTTGATCACAAGATCCTCTCGAGGAGGCAGGTTGATCTTGTCCTTAAGTCGGCGTAGTGTGATGGTGTCGACGAGGACTCGTAGCTTGGGCACAATTTCGGGGTCGCACGCTTTGAAAGGCTCCACGATGTAACGGAGGAACTTGCTTCGATCGTGGAAAGGATGGAGGCGGAGGAAAGCGAGCAGGGCTGCCAGATCGTCAAGTCGATTCTGGACAGGGGTTCCGGTGACAGCCCAGCGTCTATCGGCTTGTAGTCGACAAATCGCCTTGAATTGTAGAGTTGAGTGTTCACGAATCATATGCGCTTCGTCCAACACGATTCTAAACCAACCAAGTTGCTCCAGCGGGTAAAGCCCATCCTTCTTCTTCCGGCGAGAGCTGAGCTCGTTCGAAACGGAGCCGTACGTAGTGATGACGAGGTCAAAGCCGGCCAGTCTCGCAGGATCCTTGATTCGGTTAGGTCCGTGGTAGATGTGGTAGTTGAGAGTACCAGGCCGAATGTGCTGCTTGATCTGTTCCTCCCAGTTGGTAACAGTGCTCAGAGGGCAGACAAGCAGAGTAGCCTTGGAGTTTCGCATCAGAGGTGTCAAGGCAAGGCTTGGCTGCTGGGTGAGAACATCGTGCCTCGACTGCCTTTGCTCTGGAGCTTCTGGCTGGATCGGAGCTCGTTGCTCCCACTCGAGTGCCCTGTCGGTCGAAGACGTGATTAGTGAGAGAATACTCAACGTCTTACCCAGACCCATCATGTCAGCCAGGATTCCACCTCGAGTTTCTGCCGGCGCCCTGGATTGGGTCTGTCCAGTGATGACATTGAGGAACAGCCGTTGTCCAGCCGGGCCTATCTTGTCCTGCCAGAATGATACCATGGTCTTTTCCTGCGCCTGAATGTCTCGGGGCTGCTCCCTGGTCGACATGAAGAACAATCCTTGCTTCTGATGCTTAAGCAGAGGTGTGAGGATGTTGGAGGAAGGTTCCATTTCTGGCAGATCGTCGTTTCGTGTGAGGGAGTCGAACACGCCCATAACTTCTGAACGAATCTCCTCAACGGTACGACTGGTGATGGTGCTGGTGAAGGAACCCCCTTGTCCATCGGCTGAAGAGTTGGTAGAAGAATATGATCTCGGGGCCGGGGGACGATATTCGAGAACGTGAGGGTTCTGGACGCGAATGCCCTTCTGGACCAGGTAGGGGGCTAGCAACTTCTGGTTGTACTTGCTCAAGTGCGCGCCCACATTGCGCGCATACTTGACAGGCCCGTACATGACAATGTCCAGAGTGTAAGATCGAGAAGTTGGTTGGCCAGGTTCCTCACCGGGTTGCTTGGGTTGTGGCGGGATCCGGCATTCTGTTCTCAAATGAATATTCGAGTCGAGAAGAGGAGCAACAGCACGGGCACTTGCAGCTTCAACGAGGCCAATGATCTGCCGCGTGTGGTCGTATGCTTGTATTTTGAACGATGTATCGCCCACCTGCCTCTTGAGTACGACCTTGATAGCGGGTTGGTAGCCTGGGCCCCAGAGGCTCTGCACAGAGCCTGGCTTTGGCGAGGGAACTCGGGTGCAGCTCAGCGCCGCCTTGATCATACCATAGCAAACCTCCTCGTCGCGAGGGTCTTGTATGACTACCTCTTCGTCATCGTTTCCTAAGCAGGTTAGCGAACAAATACAAGGGATGGCAAGCATTTAGACACACCACTGGTGAGGTCGACAGTCATGGCTGGTGAGGCAGTCGAGCTGTTAGCCTCTTTGCGCTTCTCCTGGACATATCCTCCCAAAATCCCGCTCCCGCCACGGATCGTGGGGGCTTGACCATCATGAGAGCCTTCTCTGTCCTCCACTCGTCGTCGCTTGGCCTGCGGAACTACCGAACGATGCTGAATGTTATTCATACGCTCAATGAATGCACCGGCTCCATTGGTTCCGTTCGTGTAGCTGCTTCCTGGGGTGGATGATCGGCTGGATGGACCGGCAGATGGGGTATCATTTGGACTTGAGAACTGAAAGACGACGGGGTTGCTCGCCTGCGGTCGCTGTAGATTCCTCTGAAGGTTCTGGGATGGCGAAAACTGCCTCTGGGCAGGGTTGGTGAGGTCTGGACTCGAGGGCGTCTTGCGATTTGGCTGCAGCAGCGCGGCGGGATTCCATGAGGGAACGGCGTTGGCGGAGCGAGATGACTGGCCTGGACATAACGTTAGAGGTTAGGACGGAGTAACGGACGAGATGAAATGAAACAGATGGCTTCACTTAATCTAGCCTCATCTCGTTCATGAGCTCAACATACCATTTGTAGCCATCTCTTTATAAAGGCCGCAGGTGGCAGGCGGCAGGTTGCAGAGTAAGAGTCAAATTGGCGAGAGGTGTTTCGTGGGTCGGGTTCATGAGAACAAGTGCCGCTCTCATGACAAGAATTACTGTCACGTGGTTGCGGGCGCAAGTAGCAGGTAGCAAGTGTGAGAAATGTGCGACGCAGGAGGGCAACGAGCGATGTGCAAACACTTGGGCGTAGAGGCGAGAAGTGCAAGGTGCTTTTTGGAGGGTTCAAGGTTGGTTGAAATGGAGGCGATGATAAGCGGTTCGATATCAAGAGCGAGCGAGGGGCGAACAAGGAACAAGGGAAGGACCTCAAGGCCCGGCCCCACGGGTGAGAGGAAATAACGGAAAGCCGGCAGTTGAGAGCCTATGCAAGGTCTCTGTTCCCTCGAACCGCCCTGGGCTTTGTCCTTTTTAATAAAGAGGTGCAGTGAGAGTGAGAAGGAAGAACGAGGTGAGGTTCTCAAGGCAAAGTGTAGATTTAGAGAAGCACGTCCCCCGGCGCGTGACAATGCGTGACTTGCAGGCTGCATCGACGGTGGTCACAGGGTGGCTACCTATCCGGGCTTAGCCCAAGCGGGCTCTGCGGGGCATCTGCATCGAACAGGAGCACATGATCAAAGAAGCATTCGAGGCTTTTTCCCAAAGTCTGACAATCGAGCGTACGAGCCTGTTTTTCTGGCGCCAGAGACGCTTGTTGTGAACGGGACGGTGGTGGGCTGTGACAGGGGTGCCTGGAGGGGTGATGGCCTGAGATGGATTCAGTCCCTTTTGACCAAATCGTCCGTATTCATTCACTATTAGCCTCAGGTGTGAATTAGCTGTTGACACAATGTAAGACGGATTCGGTTGTCTGATATACCCAATCGTCGGTGCCTGGAATTGGAGTATTGACTCATGCTGACTAGGCAACTTGAATAAGAAGTATACTTGCTATCAGCAGCTGAATGGTCCCTCACAATGCCCATCCATCAATATCTACAATGGCACATGACCGCATTCCGCAGGGACCAGCTAAACTCTGATAGCTGCCAGGAAGTCAAAACAAATTAATAGCTCATAGGCTCACCACGTTGCAATAGCTTCCCCCTCCAGGATAACAGCTTATATCGTTAATTGATTTAACCAGGAGCAAGCATGTGTTTATCACCAGTCCATCATGAACTCAGACATATCATGAGGAGGGCGATGATGCATGCAGTCGCGCGCTTATGTAATTTCAATTTAGAGAATTTTCGAGGCACCTGCCCTGAACTGATGGCAGATGCCCGCCCGTGCCGCCATCCAGCCGCTCCACTAACAATTTACCGTCCGTTGTGTGTGAATTTTTGATGCCCCGCCATTTGACAACACGGCCCATGAACCCCCGCTACTGAGCTAAACCTCCACGTCGAGCCTCATTCAGCCTTTATCGCCTGGAAACGTGACCTCATCTTTAGCCGTCACCCTTGACATTGCAGCTCCACTGGCCCCTCCGAGCCTTCACTGCAGGCATCTCCATCCGTCGTCGCCGCCACCGCCGCCATGGACATCACCAAGTTTGTTGTCCAGGGCCGCGATCAGGCGCTCCTCTATGGCGACTACTCGTCCTACCACCAGAGCCTTGCCAAGCGGCTGTTGAGCTGCCGCAAGAAGCTGGGGATCGTGACTAAGAATCGCGGAAAATTTCAAGGTCCTGTCAAGGTCACTGCGGAGGAAGTCGCCAAGAATAACGAGTGCGTATTATCTCAAGCCTCAACCCGAAGCTACTAACCCACGTTCCAGATATGTCAACCTTCTTCTCCTCACGAGCGAACGAGCCTGGGCCCAGGCCATGAGCATGAAGTCGAGTCGTTGGAGCGACGTCAAGAAGCGATCCCACATCGTCTCCCGACTCGTCAAAGCCGCCCGCACCTCTGATGAACTTGTCGAGGCTCTCTCTCAAGCCGATACCTCTGGCGCCACTCCCACCGACATCCTCGAAGCCAAGGCATATTCTTCATTGATCCATGGAAGTGCCGCTTTTGAAAAGAAGGCCTGGGATACCAGCTTGCGAAGCTATGCGAAGGCGCGCATCATCTACAGCGCTCTGGCAACCATCACCAAGGGCGATATATTCAAGGATCTTCTCTCCGAGACCATCGACCCCTCTATTCGCTACGCTGCGTATCAATTGCAGACGCCCCGAACTGTCCCGATTCCCACCATTGCTCGAAAGGCCTTTCCCGAATCCGAGTCCGAACTCGCCAGCGAGATTAATCAGATCGATCCCAGCATTCTCAGATCAGCGGAAGAGGCAGAAGATGGCGCTGCCAGTGCCGAGGGCGCACCCAAGACTTTGACTTGGCGTTCTAGAGAAGTCAACATTGAGGATGCCCAGATCGCAACGGCTTGGGGCGCCATGCTCGCTGCAAAGGAGAAGCTCGCCCAGAATCTGGCAGAGCCTAAGGGACGAGAGCCACATGAGCTAGCTGCTGCCTACGATGATATTCTGATGCTCAGCCAAGATGCTGTGGATGCCACCAAGCAGGCTATCGAGGAGATGAAGGGAGAAGGCGTGGAGCAAAGTGATCCCCGGATGCAGAGCCTGCAGATCACGAGAACCGCCGTCAACTTTGAGACAGTCAGCTGGAGAATTGGCCGTAACCGGGTTCTAACAGGACACCACGACGGCGCACCTGAGGAGTATGGAGCAAAGAAGCGAAGGAAGGGCAAGACTGCCGAAGAGGCGGCCAAGCACGAAAAGGAGCTTCCCCCAGGAAAGAAGCTGGCCAAGCTCAAGGAAAAGGTTGCTCTATACGACGGGACGCTGCAAAATATCGAGTCCATCAAGGAACTACCAGGTGTGGCAAACGACCAAGAACTGGCTGATCAGATTGACGGTTATGTCAAGTACTTTGAGGCCCTCAAGTAAGTCGTGCGCCAACCCTCTTGACCATCAGAACTAACGACATTGTAGGGCTCTGGCAATCGCCCGCTCTCACGCCATCACTGGCAGTGCTGCTAACGCCCTTGCCCTCATCAACCATGCCGATGGACTTGCTGAAGATGCCCTGTCCAAGGTCCCCAAGGCCGAAGACGCGGCTGCTCTGAGCTTGACCGTCTCATCCACAGCTGTCGAGTTCCTGCAGACAATCCTCAACGGCGAGCTTCAGCGCCATCGCGCTCTTGTGCACATTGACAACCTCCGCAAGAACAGCAAGCAGTCCAGCGGCGTCCAACGGCCGCTCGTCGAGAGCCTCCACGAGTACCCCTCTGCAGGCGTCAACCTGTCGCACATTGTCGAGTTCCCTCCCAAGCTGGCGCTCATCCCCGTGAAGCCCATCTTCCTGGACGTGGCCTGGAACTACATCGACTATCCTAACAAGACGCCAGCAGCAGCAGCGGCGGCGGCTGAACCCGCAAAGGAAGAAAAGGCTGGCACGGAGGAGCCAGCACCTCAGCAACCCAAGAGGGGCTGGTTCGGTTTCGGAAGATCATAGTCAAAATACATCAGACCAAAAAGTGATACATAGGTCACGGCTTTTTCTGAGCACTCCAACCACATGCCTCCCTTTACAAATAGCGCCGTATCCTAACCCTCGGTGTCTCGGTGCAGCTCTATCAAAAAATGCCATGTCACCCAGTCGCCCGGTCTGCCTCCATTCCAGTCCAGAGATGCTATCAGAACCGCGTCTTGGCGCAAATGATGTCGTTTGTTTACTTTCACCGCCTCGTGTGCCTCTAAGCTGTGTGCCCTTTTTACCTAGCTAGCTCCTCGTCTGTGCTCTACTCTGAACTCTCATCCTTCTCGGGATCCTCGTCATGCCTTTTTGTTTGTCAGGCGAGTCTTAGAGTAATAACCCTTCGAGTTCTTCTATCACTTTGTTGAGGTTAACCTCATGCAACATGAACCACGATACAGTCAGCGCAAAGCCGCCAAAGCATTGGCAACCTCAGCCTCCTGCTTCATGGCCAGGGCTGGGTTGCCCAGCTCCAGCAACAATCGTCGCCATGGCCATTATCCTCCTCGTTATATCCATCTTCATCTCCGTCCTCCGTCAACTCCTCGAACGCCGCCTCGCCCAACGCAGAGGCTGGTTCCTCGAAACCCCATCCGCACCCTCACCAACCACCAAAACAAAGCGCAAGAAGAAGGACGATCGCAAGGTTCGACCTGTGTCCGAGCTCGAGATCGAAGGTCGCCAGCTCCTCTTTACGGACACGGCCACACCCGGAGAGCGAGTGCCGCTACGCGACCCCAATGCGCGAGGCTCTCTGTATGATACTTTTCAGCTGCCTACAGAGCACGCATCACGATTGAAGCACGCACGGTCTATGATGGAATTGAATGGAGGAAATCCGCTTGAAGGAGCTGATGAGAAGGACGGTTCTAAAAAGGCCAAGACGATTCATTTACATGGAGTAAACAGACTCAACACGGCGTGGGCATGGATGTCATGATACGCAAACACAGTCATTTAGTATTTCCTTATTTATTATAGGTACCAAATAACATCACATGAATACATACATCATGATCACCGTGTTTTGACAGATCAACTTCATCGAAAGCATCGATTGAGGGGGGATGTGTTATTATTCTACCTACAACAGGTTCGTCATTGTACAAGTATATGCAAACACTGACCCCCTTTCCGTACCATCATCTCGTAAAACGTCCCAAGATCTCTCAATAGAGGTTTTAAAGCTCCAACGCCTGTTCCGCCAACCCGAAATCAAGGACATGGGTAAAAACTACATACGGCCAGGGCGGGATATGAATACAATGGAATACATGGAGAGAAGGGTTCTAAGCCGCGTACCCCTCACTCCTCATGATATCTTTTTTCTTTTGTCTTTTTTTTTTACAGCTCCGAGATGTCAAATCCCTTAGGGCTTGTTCTCGTCCTTCTTCTCACCCTCCTGAGACTGCTGCTGCTCGCCAGAGGACTGCTCGCCGCTCTCGTTGCGGGCCTTGTGCATCTTGTCGAAGAGGTTGAGGGAGGCGACCTGGAGCTCGTCGACCTTCTCCTTGATCTCAGCAGCGGTGGCAGTGCCCTCGCCGGAGAGGTTCTTGGCGACGAACTCGCGGAGAGTGGTGACCTTCTCCTTGATGGAGTCAGCCTCAGTCTTGTCGAGCTTGTCGGCGTACTCGTTGAGAGCACGCTCAGTATCGTTCAGGACGCTGTCGGCACGGTTGGCGGCCTCAATGGCACCCTTGCGCTCCTTGTCAGCCTCGGCGTACTTCTCGGAGTCCTCAACCATCTGCTGAATCTCGCTGTCGGAGAGACCGGAGCCAGAGGCGATGGTGATGGACTGGTCCTTGTTGGTGGACTTGTCCTTGGCGTGGACGTGGACAATAGAGTCGGCGTCAATGTCGAAGGTGACCTCGACCTGGGGAACACCGCGGTGGGCAGGGGGGATACCAACAAGCTGGAAGTTTCCGAGAAGCTTGTTGTCCTTGACGAGCTCACGCTCACCCTGGTAGACCTTGATCTCGACGGCGGTCTGGAAGTCGGCCGCAGTGGAGAAGACCTGGGACTTCTTGGTGGGGATGGTGGTGTTGCGGTTGATCAGACGGGTGAAGACACCACCCAGGGTCTCGATACCGAGGGACAGAGGAGTGACGTCAAGGAGGAGGAGATCCTTGACCTCACCAGACAGAACAGCACCCTGGATAGCGGCACCGATGGCGACAGCCTCGTCAGGGTTGACGGACTTGGCGGGGTCACGGCCGAAGATGCTCTTGACGGACTCGCCGACCTTGGGCATACGGGTCATACCACCAACGAGGATAACCTCCTGGATCTCCTTGGCCTGGAGGCCGGCATCCTTGAGGGCCTTGCGAACAGGCTCAATGGTGCGGCTGATGAGAGGGTCAACCATCTTCTCAAGCTGAGCTCGGGTGAGCTTCATGTTGATGTGCTTGGGGCCGGAGGCATCAGCAGTGATGAAAGGAAGGTTGATGTCGGTAGAGAGAGAGGAGGAAAGCTCGATCTTGGCCTTCTCAGCGGCCTCACGGATACGCTGGATAGCCATGCGGTCGCCGGACAGGTCAAGGCCGGAAGTCTTCTTGAAGTCCTGGACCATGTGGCGGACGAGGTGGATATCGAAATCCTCACCACCAAGGTGGGTGTCACCGTTGGTGGACTTGACCTCGAAGACACCGTTCTGGATCTCCAGGATGGAGATATCGAAGGTACCACCACCAAGATCGTAGACAGCGACGACGCTGTCGGTCTCCTTCTCAAGACCGTAGGCGAGGGCAGCAGCAGTAGGCTCGTTGACGACACGGAGGACGTTGAGACCGGCGATCTGACCGGCATCCTTGGTGCTCTGTCGCTGAGAGTCGTTGAAGTAGGCAGGGACAGTGACGACAGCGTTCTTGATGGGCTTAGAGAGGTAGGCCTCGGCGGTCTCCTTCATCTTGTTGAGGACGAAGCCACCGATCTGGGAGGGGGAGTAGTTCTTGTCCCGGGCAGAGACCCAGGCATCGCCGTTGCTGTGCTGGATGATCTTGTAAGGGACCTCCTTGATGTCGCGCTGCACCTCAGCATCGCTGAACTTTCGGCCTATTAATCGCTTGGTAGCGAAGAGGGTGTTCTCTGGGTTGACGACGGCCTGACGCTTGGCAGCGACACCGACAAGTCGCTCGCCATCCTCGGCGAAAGCGACAACTGAGGGGGTAGTTCGGGCACCTGGTGCTAGTTAGTGGGGTGTCCAGTGAGCGAATTGATAGCTAAAACTCACCTTCCGAGTTCTCAATGATGCGAGGAACCTTGCCCTCCATGATGGCGACAGCCGAGTTGGTAGTACCGAGATCGATACCGATCACGGCGCCCTGAACCTTGCCATCAGAGGAAGTCGACTCATAGCGAGCGAACTTGGAGGCGAGAGGAGATCGGGCGAAGGCAGCCGAGCGAGCGACGATGGGGGAAGCTCGGGGCAGCTGGAAGCGGTGGTGGTCAGTATAGATCAAGCGATTGAGGGGCAGTGAAAAGACTTACAGCTCTCGACAAACGCGAAGCCAACATCTTGATTATTGTAATGGGGGTATAGAAGACAGGAAAGAAAAAAGGATGAAGGCGCAAGTCGGAGATTGAATGGGGGAGAGAGGTGTTTTACAAGATGGATGGAGGCGGGAGGATTGAGAGGGAAGGGAAGCGAATTTTTTCTGTCCCGAGAAAAAATGGATGCTCAGGTTTCTTCCCCGGTCGGCCACTGGTCAGTCATAGAAGCCGAAGGAAAGAGGCAAGCGGCGTCCCCACTGGCCGGCTAGGTTCGGACCATGGTTATTCCCTACGGAGACCCACTCTCAACCTCCCTGGAGGCTCTGGCCGAGTTTTTTTACTTGACCGGAGGACGAGCCGATGGCGGTGAATGTAGAGCATTGAGATGCGGGAGCAGGGAAGAAGTGCATGGCTGCAAGATGAATATCTGATCTTTTGCATGTCCCAATTGAATTTTCTGCTCAAAACCTGGAGTTTTGGCCCTCCGCCGGACATGAAACTCCAAAAAAGCAGGCGCTGCAAAGTCCGAATGTGCGGGGCCAGAAGCACTCATCACCAGCATCGGACTCGGCGATGAGGGCCCGAGTTGCGCGCGCTAAACAGCCCGCCGAAAGCGCTTCCACCCCCAGCCACCACCGAAGCCCATTGCCCCGGAGTGGAGCAGAGCAGACAGAGCAGAGAAAAGAAAAGCTGCACCACACGTGATACCGTCCGTGCTTAAAGCTCGCCCCCCCGGACAGGGACGGGAGCTTCGGTGCCACCGGGTTTGCGACAGGTTCATGCAATTGGCCTCTGAGATGGATCTAAGAGGGAGTTTGGCCTCGGCGGAGAATAAGGGACTCTTACTTGACAGGGCCCGGCGTTGAGCGATCGATTGCTTTGCTCTCAAGTATCGGTGTCATTGAAGCTGCAGGCTTTACACATGTCTTGGTTACCTCTACTGTTCGCCATACAAAAGAGTTTGAGGAGGTACCTGTCATAAACCAAATTGCTGATGCATCATGATGTAGCTATCCAGCTGCCAGGGTGCGCTTATCCCACTTCCCGTTCAAAGACACAACCTGTCTCTGGATAAGCAGGCCGGACAAAAAATCCATCATTGGCTGGACCAATAATCTCGATCCTGTTCTTTTGCCCATGTCAGCACCCGACACCTAGCGGGCGCCATATCCCAGTGCTGTGGTACTGTAGACTACTTTGCTTTACCCCGACTAGAGCTGGCAGCCGCTGAAGCTCCATTTGGTCGGGTCTGGATTAACCCAGTCGCTACCTACATAACTTCACCACCTTCATCACGCCAGACGTCATTCGCACGCTACATAAACCCACTGCCATCAATCGCACGACCCTTTGCCGCCGACCCTCGTCGCTACTTTGCCTCTCTTCATCGATTCCTCGACCATATACGCACCTGAATCACAGCTACCTCCCCATCTCTTCGGCTCCGCCTCCAGCTCCAGCTCTCTCGCCCGTTTCACCTGGTCCCACAACAGCTCGCCCGCCCGTTCCAGCATCTGACCGTTGGCCATTTCAGGAGCTTAAACGTCGTCATCGCATCTCCTAGTGTCGCAACATCACCCCTATCGCCGGGTGGCCAAACGCCCGTCGACCTCTCAACTCATCGCTTTAGCTGAGAGGCGGCTTGGGTCAGGATGGCGGTAGACGAGAGCGAGTATGACTCCCACGCCGCCAGATCGCATCGTGGCAACTACTATTATCTGCCATCATGCCTTCTCTTGCAATGATCACTAATAGCCCATAGGATCTATCCCACCGAGGCCCTTGTCTCAAAGCAGTCTCGAAAACATTACCGCATCCCCGTGCGTCCGCAGTACGTCATCATCATACATCCCCTTCTTGCGCTCATGCTCATGATACATGCAGGCACTGGCAATTACGATCCCTCGTCAGCGCCGAAAAGAAAAACATTGTCTATTTCCCGGGAGGCAACGGCAGTAACCATGTCCAACGCCTAAACACCACAACCCGCGAATGCGAAACCATCAAGCTTCTTACCTTTGCGCCCCGATGCCTCGTCGCCGAGAAAGGATGGTTATGCTGTGGTAGTGAGAACGGCGATTTCGTGGCGATACGGCTCGACGAGGTTGATGATAACGACAACCAGAGCCCTTCTCTCGATCTTGATCCAGAGACCCGGCAAAGCCTTGGACTCGATTCGACCCGTGAGAGCCACCTGTTTTCTATCATAGCGCGAGCCGGACGATCCAATAAGAGCATCGTAGCCAAAAGCATGAAACTCGCCAAAGACCGAGTCAACTGCGTCACCCTTTGGTTTCCGCCAACGAGCCTTGCCGCTCATGACAGGGCCTACACCGAACCAGTGGCAATCTTGGCCAACAACGACAGAACCGTGATCCTAGTCAGCCTCGGTGATTTCAAACAGAAGGAGAAAATCGAACCTCTGGATGTTATCACATACCCCGACTTTGTAAACCGCGCCCTCATATCTCCAGACGGCCGCCTACTGATCGCCATCCTCGACGACCCGTATCTCTACGTCCACCAGCGAGTGAAGAAGCCCGCAGAATCAGGGTCAAGGTCGAGAGAATCCACGGGATATCAGTGGGAGCAGACTCAGAGAATACTTCTCAAGAGCCAACGCAAGGATGACAAGACTGATAGTCGAGGAAGCTTTGCTGCTTGCTTTTCCGAGTCCGGCGCATATCTGGCTGTTGGCACCCAGCACGGCACCATATCAATCTTCAACGCTGCCCTCCTGTCGAAGCCTGATGCCGATCCTCTCATAACGTCCTTCCAGTCTTCGCGGCCACACAGCGGGCCTGGCGCTGTCAGAGACATGGCGTTCTGCCCAGGCCCATACGGCATACTAGCATGGACGGAAGATCGAGGGCATGTTGGCATCGCTGACATGAGGAGCAACTTTAAAGTCCGTCAAATTGTTGATATTGGGGACCCGGGCTTCGAGCACCTCAGCATCCTTGACCGAAACACAATTGACCCACGGCTTTTGGAACAACGCCGCAATCAACGAGACAATACCACTAGTCCAGGAGGCAATGAGAGTTCGAGGCGACGACAAGAGGTGCTTGAGAGACTCAACACCCCCCTCACCGCAAACGAGACTTTGGTTCTCGAAGCCATGCAGCTCGGTCGCCGCAACCGAGAAAGACAGAGACCGGCCGGTACAGATGATACGCCAGCATCTGGGACGACTACCTTGTGGGCAGAGAGGTCGACTCGCCAACCCACCAACGATTACGGGAGGCCTGAAGAGCGGAGGAGCAGTAGTATTGGCCGTGCTATGGGAGACTTGTTGGGTACTTATCGTACTGGTGATCGCCTTCGCGGAGCTCGACCAATCCCACGGGATACGCCTGACGGCCCTGAGAATGGGAGAAGGCCAGACCGGTGGATGGAGAGCCTTGGAGAGACTGTGGCGATGCTTCGGGAGCAGCGCCAGAGGCAGGACTCATCCTATCTCACCGTCCTCGAGATCCTTCAGGCGAGAGAACGAGGCGGTGGCGGTGACCGTGACCAAGAGGACACTTCCATCATAGTTCCTTTGGTCAACCAGGTCGTCACACGGTGGGAGGACGATCATGGAGGCCTTGGGATGCCGCCTTCGCCCGACAATACTGCCGGACTGGCCTGGAGCGAAGACGGCCGCACCCTGTAAGTCTTACCTCGTATCCAAGTCGGTGCCCCTTTCTAACTTTGAAACAGCTTCGTTGGTGCTCAGAACGGCATCTACGAACTCCACATCGACGTACAGAGCCGAAAGTTCTGCCCCAGTGTTTCAATGAGATGAATGAAGAGGGGAGGACATGACATGATTTGCTGGCGTTGGCGGCTTTTCTTGCGGTCTCTTTGGGGAAGACCGATGCGCTTGTTTCCCAAAAGTGATGATGACACATGACGACGATTGCTTGCATGGACGTGGGGATACCTTTTGAGAAATATCATGAGTTCCTTTCTGGTGGCGTTTTTTTTTATTCTCGCCTTGGCCAGCCGACTACCCTTCGCTACCTAACCTATGGTAGGCTGTCGTTCTATATACCTTTTTTGAGCATGAAATAGGATAAATCGAAACAGCTTCCGTTCCTTCACAGTGACTGTTCCTTGCCGTATACGAGTCCTTCGACCTCCTCAGCGATGGCTAGCGAACTCGTCAATCCGGGGCTCTCGATGCCTAGTAGGTTAACCCATCCTTCATAACCTTCCTCCCTACGGATCACAAAGTCGTGGAACCCTTTGGCGCCCTGGTCCGCCAGCTTGGGTCGGATGCCGGCGTAGTCGGCCACGAGGTCCTCAGCCTTGACGCCAGGCAGGTACTTTTGGATCTCGACTATCGCCTGCGGGAGCCGTGCCGCGTTGACAGCCAGGTCGTCAGGTCGGTCGACCCACTCAACGTCCGGTCCGAAGCGTACACGACCCGCGAGGTCGAGCGTCAGGTGTGTACCGAGCCCCGCGGCGCCGGGTTCCGGAGCTGGATAGATGAGGCGAGAGATGTGCGGGTGCGACGCAGAGTAGGAGAAGTAGTTGCCCTTGGCGTAGTACAGGCTCTGCTGCCGGTCTGCCGGCACGATCATGTTGTGGATGGTCGCGGCGCCGAGCCCGGCCGCGTTGATGAGAGTCTCGGCTGTGATGCTCGACGTCTCACCCGTCGAGGCGTCCTTGACTTCAATCTCCCAGCCTTCACTACCGGGCTGAGCACCTAGGGGTGTTATACCCACGACGGGGGAGTTGAGGGCCGCCACACCGCCGGCTTCCTCAAACAGTCCTAGGAGACACATCATGAGTCCATGAGAGTCGACGATACCCGTGGTTGGACTCTCAAGAGCACAAGCTGCCTTGACTCCCTCGCCATCACGCTTCACCTCTTCACCGCTGACCCACCGCGTAGGAACCCCAAGCTCATTCTCGCACAGCGCATGGATCTTGTCGAGGGCCTCCCGCTGAGCCTCATTCTGCGCGACGATCCACTTGCCGGTGCGGCGGTGGCCGACGTCGTGCTTCTCGCAGAGCTCGTACAGCAGGTTCTTGCCGCGGATGCACAGCTTCGCCTTTAGGCTGGAGGAGCCGTAGTAGATTCCCGCGTGGATTACCTCGCTGTTGCGAGAGCTTGTCTCGGTGCCCACGGCGTTGTGGCGCTCAATCAGGACGGTCGAGTTGTCGCCGCGCTGCGCGAGCTTCCGAGCTATGGCAAGGCCGACGACGCCGCCACCGACAACCTACCAGGCACTGTTAGTGCACGTGTTGCTAATATGGGCAATTGACTCTTCTATAGTGGGCAATGTCTAGTTTTTTCACTCTTGCTAAACATCTCATGATGGGGTCGTCGGGCGGGACGTATCGGGAAGCGAGGGACCGACGCCGGTTCCGGACATGGCATGATGGATGAGAACACTTACAGCATGAGTGAAATCCGCTCTAGCTACTGAAGTCGAGCTAAAGTTGAGTTTCTGAATGCCTCGCCAGCCAGAAGGCGCAGATCTCACCAGCGGTCGTAGCATCATGGATCTTATTTTTGTTGATGTTGTTGTCAACTGCAGACTACAGCTGATATTCGGTCTACATGATATATTGCCGAGCTGGCCAATGACGCCATGTCAACGGCGTATACTGCCCCTGGGCCGACATGACTAGTGCAGGAACACGGCGAGTTTTACATCTTATCGTCCATCAGTTTAATCATGGATGCTTTGTTTTGTTATTCTCGATACCATTTTGGCCCAGTTCGTGAATAAACGCCGCCATGAGTCCACCCAGCCCCAACTCCAACTGCCACAAGATGTTGCCGTTCACAACCATTCGTCCAACCATTCATTGCTTCATTTACCCATTCTCTCCTTAATTCCATGCATGAAAAACACACCTAAACGCCACGGTGATTTTTGCACTGACTCGATTTACCTCGTACGCACAACTGAAGTCATCCGCCTTACCCTGAAGCAAACCCGCTAAACTCCCCAACAATGATGCTTAATGCCTATCAGCGTCCCAATCGATCGAACCACAAGTTTCAAAATCAGGTTTCCTTTGGTGCTTCAGTTGAAGGCTTCTCCTCCTCCTTTTCAGCCGTGGTGGATGATCTGGTCAGGCTGGAGTGGTGAGGGGGCTCATGGGCAGTGGGGGAGCCAGTGCCCAGATCAGATAGTTGTTTCTCTAGTCACGGCATTAGTACACATAGTCCCAAACTATTACTCTTGACCAGTGCTTACCTAGCTCCCGAATTCGATGGCGAAGCATCTGATTCTCCCGAACTAGCATCTGAGTCTCGGCCTGGTAGAAGGCGCTTTCATCTCGGCCGCCAAGGACCCAGTCCCCGCTTTCACCGCCGATGGACGTCGAACGGAGACGCGGGGAAGCACCGCTGCGACTGGGCGTTCTAGATCGTCGCTGGAGGTCGGCGCGAGCCATGTCAAAGGAGCTTCGGGGATGGCGATGAGTGGCGGACCGGGGACCCGAGCCGGCAGACGGCAAGGAGGGAGGGATCGCAATCTGGGCGCTCGAGGCATGGGGCGTGCCATGGCCCGACCGCTCAGAGATGGCGCTGCTATCGTCAACAGCAGAGGTCTGGTTTACGTTCTGTGGCTGACCGGCCTGGAGCCGTTGGAGCTCAAGCTGCTGCTGTCGAATCATCTGCAAGAGGCGGTTCTATCAACCGTTAGTCAATATCGTTGCACATGACACCTAGCT
The DNA here is from genome assembly GCA_027569015.1 of Ascodesmis sphaerospora. Classification (NCBI taxonomy): domain Eukaryota; kingdom Fungi; phylum Ascomycota; class Pezizomycetes; order Pezizales; family Ascodesmidaceae; genus Ascodesmis; species Ascodesmis sphaerospora. Next base: position 863,298 of record JAPPUR010000003.1, read on the forward strand.
AGTTCACGTACCACATGAGCTTCCTGCTCCGCCTCTAGTTCCTGATGGAGCTCACCCAGACTGGGCGCTCTATGATGATGAGGGTCAGCCAACAGGGGCGAGCCCGAAATCGGCCGCGGGCTCGCAGTCGTGAGGCCGGATTCTTCGCTGACCATCTCGCCGGGAGCTGGTATAGATGGGTCGTTGAGCTGGAGGTTCATGAGGACGGCAGATCGACGGCGGCCGGCTTGAGGCGAGGATCGATGTCGGGAAAGGGAGCTGCTAGACGATCCTGGTTTCCTGTTAGAGAGATCCAGACCATAGAAGTTTCCAGATGGGGTCGCACGTCGTGTGGGCTCGTGCTGGAGTCCCGCATTCATGGTCGCGGCTGCTTGCAACGATATCGAAGCTGATCGCGGAGATCTCGTCGGCGACTCGTTGCGGGGAACCGCGGTGCCGTCCGTTGGAGAGGCCATGATGGAGGGTGGTACTTGCTGCTCTCCTGAGAAGTGAGGTGATGCACAGGCAAGGTGTTCGAGGCAGTAGAGGCGAGCTGGGTCGGTGAAGACGTCAAGAGTCAATGGGTGTTTGCTTGCTGTCAAGGTGACGACGATTGGCTGAGTTAGGTTGGTAGTTTGGAGGGGTTGATGTGGGTAGCTACAAGCTGACGGGAGCTGCAGGTTGACGGGATGTGTGCTAGAGCAGATGCTCAGGTAGATAGGTATGGTTGCTTGCTGATGATTGATAGCAAAACATCTAGGATCGTGGAAGATGATAGAGAGACGAGGCTATTTGTTAGGGATCGTAGAGTCCATGATGAGGATGCGCCGGAGTTGCTGAGTGAGGATGTGGCCTGCTTCTGCGCCGATCACGACCCCTCAGAGCTCTGCCTGTTAGTGGTCACAGGGCGCGTCAGTCGATGGCGGGGGCTCGACCAGCCCGCTACAGCCTTCTGCACCCCGCTGAGCCTTGGAGAAGGCGCCCTGTGACGTCTCTGGGTCCCCGGATGACTTGGCCTCTGTCTCTGCCTTCGCCTCCCAGTGACGTCTCGTGGCCGGCTTCGAGTTCATGATTTCCTGGTCGAAGCCATGACTCTGACTGACCGTGACGGGGCCTCGGGCTTGACCTTGCGTTCGGCTCGGTACTGTTACTGATTCCAGCGCCGACACGGTTCCGTTTCTTGGTTTGCCTCGCCTTTCGGCCTGTTACACCAAGCACTGGAGAGTCGGGCCAAGATCCCATGTAGATAGGTAGGTGCTGGATCCAGATAGAAGAGCCTGGACGCTTCTTGTGTCACCCGCAGCGTGCATGCAGGCTCTGAACCATGGACTCCATCTGCTTCTCCGGCCACAAACCCGCCGCCAAGAGTTTCACTCGCCAGCAGTGACTACAAGGCCTGACGAACGATAGGAGCCACGAGGAACCCATACCGACATCGCTCAACCAAGGTGTGACAACTTCTCACCGCTCTCGGAGCGCCATGGACCTACATCCGCTCGATAATCATGACCAATTGTCCAAGCTTCATCTTCACGTTTCGCGATTCCTTTGCCCACGTCCCTCGTCCCAACATCTGGACGAACAGGCCTGCACCTCGCATGTGTCAGACTGATGATTATCATGCTGCATCTGGCTCTGATACCGAGACAGGTTAGCCCATCAGCCTCGGCGACTCATCAGCCCTTTCAAATGCGAGAAACCAGGACCTCGGTCCGACCTGAGCTTCCTTTTCACTCTGGAGGTCGTCAAGTCCAGACGAACACACAGACAGGGGACCAAAGCAAGGCCCTCTAGAAGGCCTCAACGCTCGGGGTTCCGGGGAAATATGTGCTCCTGAAACGCCTCCGCTCAACATCACAGAGTAGAGGTGCTGAGAACAGGCCATCTTGGTGAAACTCTGATGTGCCCAGCCCCAATCACCTATCCTCAGCCAGTGAGAGCCCAGGCCAACATGCAGCGTTGCGGGCGTGCGCTGCGCACATGGATAGGAAGCCATGGCCCTTGCGAATGGGCGAAAGGCAAAAAGAAAAGTTAATTAAACCCAGACACGTCTGTGGCCGATGGCGGAGAAAAGAGAGGGTCTCTCCCGCAGTCGAGTCTTGTCCTTGTCCCTGTTGACGGTTTCATCTGATCCCAAGATGCTGAGAGCAAGCCTCCTTCAACGTTTGAGGAGCTTCCACTCGTCCATGTTCGACGGATACTCTTGCCAGAGAACATCTGGCCATAGCGAGTTGCATACTCTTCTGCCTACCCAGGTAATTGCACTCATCTCAGTGTGGGGGGTTGTTGGTTGGCGAAGTAGAAAACAGCCCGAAACAACTCCGTATTTGTTGGAAAAAGCAAAAAGAGAAGATGAACGCAGTTCGACTTAGCTTGCCAGCGTGTTGGGCATCTTCATCTTAAGCTCATCTCGTTAGCTCCGTTCACCGCTGAGGACGTTGATTAGCAACGCAGATCCTTCGACGTGTCCATGGATCTCACAACTAAGGTGACATTCCGCAACCTCACCCTCAGTCTCACCGTCTGATCCGGATAGTCCAGCCATTCTGGCGGTACTGAATCTGTGCCAGCGCCCTTGTCGTTTACGTAGCCCCCGACACCAACTACCGCGGCCGCGGCCACAACACCCGGCACTAAGAAGCTCCTGTCTGCCTTCTGTAATCGCTTACCACGGCTCATCCCAAGTTGATGAGAAAACCGGGCCTGGAAGGCTCCAAAGATGCTCCACCGCTCAGGAGGAGGAGCCTGATGACCAGAGAAAACCTGTCTTGGCCCTGGCCTAGTCCACATGGGTCTGGATGGAGCCGAGACATCCTAGATGAAGCAGGCGTGCTGAGAACCGCAAAAGCCGGACTGATCCAGCGTTTACGGATCGTCCAGTCTCGATCGCAAGCAATGTTTGCTTCCTAGATAATTTCCACCACACAAGCGGCAGGGAGGAACTCGTTACGGGGAAATAGGTTTGTCTCACGGCGCCATCCCCTCAGCTCGCCCATATCCAGGTCTGCAGCAGCGCCCCTCCAATCAGGGCAGGCATTTGACCCCGTATCAACAGTGGCATTGGCACAGTGGCCAGAGAAGCGAAATCCGAACCAAACAGCTCCGAGTTTAGTCGCCCACTACTGCAGGAACGAGGCCAGCCGATCTGCATTTTCTGCAGAGCCCGCAATTCAAGCCCAAAGGCGCGAGTTCCCGCATAAGCTTGCGTGCGTGAGTTCCAGAGGCTCAGGTATCTTCAATGCCAAAAGGCTAGTGCCTTGTGCGATGCTGTCGTGGCTGGATGGATCAAGGCTAGGCAATTTAGGCGAGCACACCGATGCTATTTCGATCGATGACCCAATTTGCCGGACCCAGGAATATCCAGGATGCCTGTGGGTGCGTAGAAGAGTCTAGCAATGACGGCTCCTTGGTGCTGACGAGTTGGAAAGGGTGCACCCGGACTGGATGTTAGCGGAACCGCACATGGCCCAGGCCGTTGGTTGTGTCTTGTATCTCCAGAACCACACACGGAGTCAGGCGTACTGGCTTGCACAAAACTGCGAAGGACGGCAGACGCTGTGCAACTTGACGATCCAACATGTGGGCATAGGCTCGCTTGAGGAATGAGACGAAAGGGCCGGCTCATTGAGAACCGCCGCGGAGAGAAATGCCTAGTGAATGCTTCCTCTGTTGATGTGAATTAATCATCGGATCGATTTTTCAAGTGCCGAGAAAGCCTCTGCATCATGCAGGAGGCCTATAGCCTGTCGAATTATGACTCGGGGATCTCGCGATTAGTATGTTCTATGTAGATGTTGAAGTGCACTTGTTGTCAACCGACGTCACTCAGGCAAACAAGAATGATCCCAGCACTGAACTGCACCAGCTTCTCCTCACGTGCAACCTGTTCGCTGTGTGGAGAATGAGATGCATTCTGTGAGCTGTCCGAGAACTTTTGGATTTCGAGGCAGGGAGCCCAGCACAGACTCAAAGACGTCCTGTTCTTCCGAGTCCGCAGTATGGAGATGGGCGGCGAATCGTGTTCGCTAAATGGTGTAAGATGAGAGGGTAATAAGGCGGGTGGGAAAATAGCCCCTGATGCTGGATAGTATTCGCTGTTGGCGTCGCGGCAGATGCAGGCTCGAGCCTACAAATCCGGCCCCTGTCACACGTTTCCTCCGAATGACCAGCTGAGGTTGAGAGCGAGAATGGAATCGCTCGTTTTGTGCCGTTTCCGCGCCGATCCCGAAACAAGAGCCCTGTTATTCTGGCTTCTCAGCTTGATGAGGCTGGTCAGCGCCGGCCAAGACCCTTTCTGTGACCCTTGTATTACCGATTGACTGCTGAGGCTAGCAAAAATGACAGCAGAAGGGTAAGGGTTGCAAGGTTGGCTTTGGCACGTTCCCAGTACTGACACCGGCTCCCGTGGTCGCGAGACACTGGTCTGGCAGCGATTGAGCCCGGACCGCAGGTTGTGCTTCCGTCATGGGCGTTTGTGAAGTCTGGCTTCGGCGATACTCTCAGAAAGAGTTGCTGCGCAGCCGCCTCTGAGGATCTCGCATGCGCGTGATGCCCTGCGGGATACCGAAATTTGGGTTGGGAGATAGGGTCGACAAGTAGACCAAATCATTTTGGCACGGGATACAAAAGGATCGGCTTGGACAATCGAAAGATCGTGACTAGAGCCACCGTTACCACCACAGCCTCCGAAACGCGCGTGCAGCCTGCGACACAGCGGTTTTCCTTGCCATTCGCTGCAAAGGGCGAGCTGCAAGGATTTCCATTCCTGGAGTGGGGGTGACATGGGGGATTCTAAGCCGAGATGCTAGGAAGAAACTGGGATTAATAGATGCTAGACTTGTCACAAGTTGAAAAACTCCCGCTCAACCCTGCCCATGGCTCAAGGGTTTGGGCTAGGGAAGTGAAGACGGCTTGCTGACCCCTGGCCCCCGGGGGCTAGGTTGGTTCCTCGAAGGCCGTGGCACTTTGAGCCGACGGCGAGGCTCAGCCCGTTTGGGAGAGCACAGAGTTCCTCCAACCCGTCTGCGTGCCGTGCGCAAGTAAACTCTTTAAAAATCGATCCAGTGTGCCGCCTGGCGTCGTATCGTGTCGTGTCGTGTTAAGCCGTGTGTCTTGTTTCAGCCAATTACTGGGCCGCACAGAACCGTCGCGTTCGTTCCTTTTCGTCGATATTGCGTGTCTGAATTTTTTTTCGCTGTGCGGCACACGTAGGAACATCGTCATCTGCGTCGGGCTCGCGTCTATGTTTGCCGTGAAACTTGTTGGCCCAATCGACAAGGCTCAGACTCTGCTAGAGTACCTGGGGGCTGGTCTCTTCCCCATGTGTTCTAGGCTCCTGGACCTCAAAGGGCCGGCCACCATGATGATCGAGACCAGCCTTGGAGACGAGGAGGGAGGAGCTTCGCCCTACGTAGTAGCTCCAGCCTCATCAGCCCATGTTCGGACAATGGTACAATACAGTTGTACGAACTCAGTGCTGTCTCGGGCTAGAAAGGTGTCCTTGAGAGGAGCGATTCCCGGGCTGCCAAACCGTCTCCACTGGTTAGCACCCCGTTCGCCGGGCTGGCTAGGTATGGTTCGGTCCCTGGCAGCCGTTTTGCAGGTTGCAGGGGGTAACCCCTGTCTGTTCCCTCATCCCTCTGCTGCTGGGTCGTCGCTCGCCTCGCTGGGCGCTCGAATTTAGCTGTTCTTGGTCATCAAGATCAGGTCCCACCAGGTGAGGCCCCATGTTCTGGCCGCGTCGCTCACTCCAGTGGGATGCCCGGTGTGGGTGGGCTTTGTGGGCGCCCTGTGCGTGTTTCTTTCACATGTACCCCGTACCTGCGTGAGGCTTGTTCTTCCAACCATCTCTGGCAGTGCAGGGATTCTTGACCCAGCGGATCCCATGTTGTTGCGACTTTGACTGGGTGGATGCAGTGCCTTGACGCTCTGTCTTTTTGAGGAGTGAGCGAAAAGAGTAGGTACTTCATCGTCCAGTAGAAAGAGGGTGTAGCGCAATGTCACCTTAGACACTGTTGTTCCCTCTGGAAGCGCCGTGGCGAGGGAGAGTCGAGTTGATGACTCGAGGGAGGACTTGATGTCGAGGACAGGATGTTGCTGTGCTGTTCTTGTTAAAGAGGAGTCCTGATAAGAAGAGAATTCAAGTTCCTTCCTCGTTAAACCCCCCTTGCATCCCGTCACTCTGTCTTCCGTGCCTGAGGTGAGGTTGGCGGGCACGTTGGGTGGGCTTCCTTCCTTCTGGAGGTCCCATCCCCATGCCCATCCCCGTAAGGTAAGTGTAAGTAGGCCCTGCACCTTCCCCGATACGTAGTTGATGTACTCACTACATCACGACCCGGCACCACACCACCCACCTTCTCCGTACTGGGAGCCGTTTCCTCCGTCCAATACAACGGGCCTCCTCCCGCCCCCTCCCGCGTCTCGCTGACTTCTTCTCCTCCTTTCCAATCCAAACATCTTACATTACCTTTGCTGCACTCTGTCTGGATACGCGCCCTCTTTCTGGCGTGTTTACTTTGCTCGCTTGCTCATTCTTTACGGCCAAGTAGGCTTCACATTCTCTTGTCTTGTCAACTTGCGTCGCTCTCTTCCTCTCTCTTGTTATTCCTCACTACCTTTACTTTCCATTCTTGGTAAGAAACAGCCGAGCCTCTTACAAGTTGATGCCGGCGCCATCTCGCGACGGAACCTTTTGATATCAAGTTGCGATCCACCAGATCCGAGACGGGAGCCCACATTCCAATCCATCAATCCCCATTATCTTCGCCATCTCCCGCTCCCGCTTCCCGCCTGTCACACAGTTGGGCGCACGAACACATCGTCCCGCGCATATTCCCAACCGAGGTGCTCGCAGTATTATCCTCAACTTGTCGTCGCACTAGCATTGTTCGTCGCCTGCACCCGGGCAGCAAGGTAGCCGATTCATGCCGCTCTGTCCTGCGCGACAGATATCTTCCACGACGACGCCCACCGCTCGGCTGTCCCCTTGGGGACATCCCCTCGCAAACCCTTCACCATCCTAAGCATCTGCTGTCGGCTTCGCAACCATGCCTTACAGAGATTCCCTCATGGCCCATAGCGGCACCTTGGAAGCTCTCCAGAGCCATCATACACCGTCGCGAAGGAGCCGCCCACCGGACATCGACGTTATGGCAGCAGAACAAAACCGGGTTCCCTTGAAGCCGGAAAAGGTCAACAGGAGGGAATCTAGGTTGGGATTGAGGAGTCTGTTTGGTCGATCCAAAGCACCAAAAGAGTTGGCAATCCCAGAAACGCCCACATCGATCGGGAGTCGCACGTCGGTTACCGATATGAGCATCCTTTCCAATGGTCAGTCAGCTGTTGTGTCTGACCATTCTCCTACAACACCACGAAGCCCGCGCCCATTATCCACTATGCTTGAAGCTCATTATCAGACCCCGTCTACTCTCCAGAAATCCGTTGGTGCTGTCAGGGTTCAAGGGCCAGTCAAACCCGCTCGAGGACCAATTGCAACATGGCATCCTCCACCACTTTTCAAAGCATTTCCTCAAGCTATCAAGCACATGACACTGCCCGCTACGTCATTGGCCCCAGAAGTCATTCTGCGCATGCATGAGCGCAGAGTTAATGCATCCCGCGAGGACTTGCCTGCGGCAATTGACATGGAAGTAGGCACCATTGAGAAGGGCAAGGTCAAGAAGAAGCACCGACGCAACACTTCTGGACCCGCCCCCAAGTTTGAATGGACCAACAAGATCTACGTCCTGGTAACATCGGGCTATCTATTGCAGTATTCAGCAGAAGGGCCCTTTGATCGATTGCCTGAGAAGGTTCTCCATCTTGGAAAAAACTCGGCGGCTTTTGCCAGCGACGTGATTCCTGGTCGTCATTGGGTGATACAGGTTTCTTCAGTTACGGAATCCGACGGCACGCAGACTACTGACTCCTCACGATCACTCTTCTCACGTTGGAACCTCCGGGTTACAGAACGGCGACAAGCGTCCAACTTTCTGATGATTTTCGAGACTGCTGAGGATATGGAAGGCTGGATTGCGACACTTCGCCGTGAGATCGAGAACCTGGGAGGCAAGAGGACGCTTACCGAGACGGGGAAGCCCAAAGCTGAGGATGAATTTGTGCCCCTACGAGAGCAGCCCAGTCAACGAACGCTGGTGGTGAGGGATCCGGATCGACTGTCGCGCGTCTTGAGCCAGAGCACTCAGGGCTCTCAATGGAGGAGAGCGAGCGATGCTGATGACTCGGCTACTCCCACTGCCGAACCTGATGCAGTCGTTGACCAATCCTTGGACGACATTTCAACCACCAACAGCTTCGTATCACATGATGGCAGGCAGCTGGATAACCTACGAGATAGCTCGAACCGCCTTTCCTTTATATCCTCTGGACAGCGGACAGTTGTGACATCTACCGGATCGTCCCCGGAGCCGTCACCGACTGTGGACACCTTCCCTACGAATCTTGAAGAGAAGCCTCAGGTGCAAGAAGCAGCTAACCAGCCGGAGGCAAGGCCACGACCAAATGCTGCAGCGATTCTCGACCGAAGGCAATCGATGCAAGTGTTGGGCCCCTTCGTCGAGCTTCGCGGTGGACCAGCAAATGTGCGACCACAGTCGACGTACGGATCAGGGGTAACTCATGATCTGAACACGACGCAACATTCCAAGGCACCAACACCAAATTTCAGCGTTCCCAACACGTCGAACAGACGATTTTCGTATGTGAGGAGTACAGCGCAGGAATTTGGCATGATGACGCAGTCAGGTATGACTGAGTACCAGACACGATCGTTAGGTCGCAGAGCACCACCAACCACTCTGCCGATCGCGCGACCGCTGTCAATGGTAGCTGACCAACCTTCACCGATGGAGGAGGTGCACGAGCGGCCGGTGACTCGGCATGGGGACGAGACCCAACCGCTTGACCCCGACGATGATGATTTGATGTCCCTGCCGCGGATTCCCAACACATATGATGTGCCATCACGACGGTCAAGCCTGGCGCCTGTTGATGAACCTATTGTCGAGGTGAACCGGCCAGCCAGCTCACGCAGATTTTCAGGAATGCGGCAATGGCGCAAATCCGAGAGTCCTCATCCAATGGTGCGCAACTTTACAACGCCGGTCCGGCCTGGACCCCCTCAAAGAACTCGATCTCGGTCGTCCCTAATTGGGTCTGACGAGATGGTCAGAAGCCGTACGTCAATGGACACGCATGGCGATGGCCGAAGTGATTCGGTGTCAGCAAAGGCACGCTCCCAGAGGCGAGCGAGCATGCAGTCTATAGTGTCGGATCGAGCATCTCAGTATAGCGCCTCGACCGATCTCCCTCCGCCCATGGCACCCGAGTCACTACCACTGCCTGCACCACCGCCTACCGTGCCTCTTCCTCCGATCCCCGCATCCGCCAGTAACCCGCAATTGAGGACAGATACGAGCAACAAAGGCTTGTTCAACCGACGAAGCATGCCTCAACTGAGCGAAGGCCCTCCGCCAGCTCCACCACCTACATGTGCACTGCCACCACTTCCTCCGAAGCCACGAATCAGAGTATAAAGATTCTGACTCTCTTGACTTTTATTTGTTTGCTTTCATATCTAATGACCACGACGGAGCGCCTGCCGCAGATTTCCTTTTTCGAATCGGAACGATACTGGGACCAGTTTCTGGAAAAGTTGACTTGAAGAGTTTATTCCCATTTCCTTCTCTTTTCTTGTACTATATTAAAACAATGGAGCATTGGCTGTATGGGGGCGCATTTCTGGATATGCGACCACGGCCTTGGGATGACTTTGATGTAAATGTATTAGGGAGCGGGATATTGTATGTTAGATCTTGAGCGACTAGGGGGTGTTTGTAGTGAGTAAAAAGAGACGATTATGTCCAAAATTTAGACAAGATTATAGTTACCTCTGGATATGCTGTTGAGTGATTAAAGTACAAGAACATGTGAAAGCCGTTCCGACTTGCGAGACAACGGGGCCGGGCCGGGGCCGAGATGTCCCCACATTTATGCCGCGCGGTCGCCGGAACCCGAGTTAACTCTTCGGATGCTCAACAGGATAGAAATCTGCAGAGATTGGTCTAATGCGTAACGGAAAAGCTTTATTCATTTTGAATTCTTTTTTAGAAAGGTTAAAACAATGCCAAATCCAAAATTAGAGGTCGTAATTTACTTGCCCGTGTCTCGCTAAGATTACCGACCAACAAAAATTGGCGTGGCTGGGACGTGCATCTAATAAAGAGAGCTCTCTCACTCTCTGCGGTAGTTTCCGAGCTGCTGTCACTGCTGCATAACCAGCCTCATCCTCGCTCCATCCCATTTAAATTACCATTTTCTGTTTCTTCCATCTCATCACATCCTCGTCGCTCGCTTCGTCGATCATCAACCCTCCCCATCGAAAAGGGGAAAGCTTGCTTAGACGACCCTCCGCCGTTGCCATGCGCTAAGGGTTGGCCTCCCGCTCTGCGACCTCTTTCCCTTGCGCGCGCGTCCTTTTGGCTTCCTGTCGTCGGCGCTCAGGCCAAACATCAACAAAACAATAAACAACAACGACGATATCCATCGACAACAAATATACAAGAAAGAGAAGGAGTCATCTAAGAGAGGGAATCGCTGAAAATGCCCGTCTTACCTTCGAGAACGATACCCTCCGGGAACCGGCTCGCGGTTCGGCAAAACGACCCGTCCAGCACGTCGTTTGTCCCCGTCCCGTCGACATATGGCAACCTCGATAGCTCGCCTCACCCGGGTGTCGTGGCGGGCATCGTCCTTGGCTCTGTTGCTGGGTTCCTGCTTCTGCTATGGCTCGTGTACGTCATTCTGCACCGGGGACCTGTAGTCATGGTCGAGGAGTCTGGCGCGCCCATGAGCAGCGTTACGGGAGGTGACTCGTCGACCTTTGCGAGTCGGAGTGTCATCACTTTCAAGAGTAAGAGGGGGAGGAAGAGTAAGCGGCCAAGGAGCAATGGATCGCGAAGGACAGCACGGTCAAAGGCTACGACTGTGCGCTCGCGCGAGAGGAGCCGGAGGAGGGTATCGCCTGTGATCGTCGATCCCCCAACCCGTGAGCGCATCATCGTCGAGCCTCCATCCCTAACCCCCTCTCCTCTCTCGTCTGCGCCTCCACACCCACGCTTCGCCCAAGAATCCGCCGTGTCGGGGTTGTCGTCAGACAATGAGATTGTTGTGGAAGAGGAGCACAGCCCGTCGCCGCCGAGGAGGTCACACAGCCAGCGATACAGCCAGGAACGGTACCGACGAGAGTCATACAGGGATGATGGGTACAGAGACTACCCGCCGAGGGATTACTCGCCGAGGAGGGAGAGCAGACGGTATAGCCGGGATCGATGAGGGATTGTTACGATGACTTTGATACGTTTTTCTTCTTCCGGTTACGACTTTACGAATTCAGCACAGAAAGGGACGGGGGGCTGACGTTTTGGGGAAAAGCGCTGGAGTGATTGATTATAGATAATACTGAGTTGGAGGGTTCTTGAGATCACGGAGTGGTGACGGCAATCTAGGACGGATGAAGCCAAGTAATACGAGAATGACAGAAGAAAGCAGACGACAAGGACAGAATGGGCTCGAAGTCTTTGGAGCAGAGGCCCGAGTCATTTCCATAGATACCCCCCACTGAACGGTCTCGTCATGAAAGCTATATATACAGACGAATCGGCCTTTTTCAACTGTCCTTTGATCCTTCGCAACATGGCTGTTTTCATGTTGTGTGTGTCTTCCTCCTCCTTTTCTCCCATCTCTTTAAAAGATCATGGCCTAGATACAGCCAGCCCAAAGGCACCATGTCCTCTAACCACCACCTCCCAGCTTCTTTTTTTTTCTCTTCTCACTTCGACTGACAATGACAACAAGTAACAGAGGCGGAGCCCTCGCCCTCTGATGCAGATCTGAGCAAGTATAGACTAATATAGATAAAAAAAAATAGACAAGAATGCCACCCATCGCTTGACAGACTGCCTGACGTCTGCAAGCTAGCCCTCGCGCCAGCACCGGCAAATAAAGATAGATAGATAAAAAACAGAACAGTAACCAATCACTCACATATTCATCCCTCCATCGTTGCTGGACCCGTTGCCGTTGGCACCTTGAGGCCCGCCAAAGAAAAAGGTATCAAAGGGGTTCATCTGGGGAGTCTCGCTAAAGTCGTGATGGAGTCCTTCCCAGTTCATACCCATGCCGAGGTCGATCTGAGACTGGTCCATCCTGCCGAACTCGCCGTTGGCTGAAGCACCCAGGTTCTGCAGAAACTCCATCGTCTGCGCGTCGGGATAGTCAACTGGTCCCTGTCCGTTGAACTGCTGCTGAGCGTATCCGCCACTTGTGGATGGCTGGGATGTCACTCTCCTGGGAACACCAGGTGATGGCACCATGCCCGACTCCACGGGCGATCCCTCCTGGTTGAGCTCGGAAGGGCTTGGGCGATTACGTGACTTGAGCATGTATCCCTCAGCAGTCCGCGCCATCGGAGGAGATGGCTGCGCATTCACCTCGCCCGTCACGGACAGTGTCGGAGAGGAGAGCGAGTCGGACCGAGACATGTCGAACTGATAAGACGCCTGGTCGGAGCTCTGGTGCCGGTGACGGACCTGTGCCGAGCCCTTGGATGAGTCAGGAGGCGTATTCCAAGCCGAGCGCTGTCTTCGAGGTTGAGTTGTCGGGGACCCGAAACCTCCTGTAGAACTGGCCATCTTGATGGTGGCCTTGGCTGTCCGGTCGAAAGCATCTCGGCATGTCTCAGCAGGCGGGCACTTGTCGATCATATCGGTAAGGACAGACTTGGCCGCGAGGATGGTAAAGTCCACCTCATCCATGGTCTAATGTCATGTTAGCCAGCGGCTCTTTCTGCTGTTGGGACCAGTAAACTTACAAGGCGACTTCGCACAATTGGTGAATGCCAGATGGCATATAAGTACGAAATTCCTGCCATAAAGAGGTGGTGCGTGGAGAGGTAAGTATAGCTGACCAGGCCACTGAGATGGAGCTGTCGATAGAGACGAAGAATCTTTTGGCCAGCCTCAGCAACCTTGAGATATATACGATCCTCGTCCTCGCGTAGTTCGGCTTGGTAGGCCGTGGGACTGTTGACCTCGTTGGACGAGTTATACTCGCCCTCGAACATGGCTGGCACGCTTAGGCTCTGGCGGTAGAGCATGATGATGGCCTGCCAGTAGTTGAGCTCAAGGAATTCAGTCGAGAACATGACACCCGTCTCCTGCCTCGTGGGTGCCGACGTCTTCCACCGATACAGTCTCCTGTCTATGTCGATGCGCCATGATCGGAACGAATCAAACTGTACCAGGAAAGGTGACGGCAGGTGCATATGCGTATCAGCATGCTTGTTAGAGACGCCCGACTTGGCGATCTGAGCCTGGTTATACTGCAACACCTGCAAGATCTCAGATTGCAGCAGCCGCAGTCGGAAGTAATGATGGGCGACATGCTTGTAGCTGGGCTGGATCTGGTCTGATGGTGGATCCAAGAACCCCGTCGGCGTGATATAGTCGTCGTCCAACGGCGAGGGGAACTCGGTTGTGATGACCTGATCGCTAATGCCGAACGGTCTTCCAACGCATGTGCTCACCAGACGATCAAGCGAGTACGTGCACCACCACAGACGTCGTCTCATGTCACGCGTCCACAGCTTTCTTCCACGAGCCTGAACACCATTCTCGCGTGGCCCGGCACCCTCAGTCTGCTCTGACTCGGTAGGCTCGGGTATCGACACTTCCACGTCTCTGTCGTCTTCGTAGTGAAGGCCAAGGTCAACCGCGAGTCGCACAGCAACGCCAATAATGTACCTGACACATGTTAGTCTCCTCTTTCAGCAGTTCACTGATCCATCACTCACCAGAGTCCAGGGGGAACAGGGCGGAGGAGAGCAAAGTTGGCCAGGAGAAGCACAGCCTGCAAAACTTCCAATCCCCCGCCGCTGTTGCTCAGGCACGATTCCAGGTGAACAATAGCGCTCGCATGGTATTCTTCAGGCTCACATCGGCTCCTGGCCTCAGCGCCCGTGCTACCGCCCGACGATTCTGTCTTTACGGGCTCGCCCACTATGACACCGCAGCCGATAGCGAATACCATATTCAACAAATACAGCTCTCGCGAGCCGCGAGCGGGGTCCTGTGTGGCATAGACGCGCTCAAAAGTCTGCATAAACTCTCCTCGGTGGAGGATTGGGATCTGAGGGTTAGAATGCTCAAAATAGAGCCTCACCAACCGGAGGCCGACTTCCTTGGGAGGGAAAGCAGCAGGCTTGATGGTGGGCCGTGTGTGAAGACCAAAGAAGGAGTCGCGCAGCGAAGCTCCATTTCCTGTAGGTTGACGTGAGCCTGGTCGATCACCCATACCCGTCTGACCAGAGGTAGAGTACTGCACAGCAGCGTACACGACCCTGGCAAACGATACACCGGACGCCGAGGCCAAAGACCGGGGTTTCGAGGGGCTGACAATGTTGAGAAAGCCGGCCTGGCCCGGCTTCTTGGGCTTCAGCGATTCAACTGCCTGGCTCTGAGGTCTGTTGATAGTGCGATCGCCAGCCTCGGACTGACCCGAGTAGCCCGTCTCTGTCGTCGAGTTGATGCTGGCGGTATCGGTGCCCGGTCGAGAGCATATCTCGAGGTTTTCGGCTGGGGGAAAGGCGATGTTATTGGACGATAGCAGATTCTCGAGCTGCTCAACTCGCGTCTCGAGATAAAACACATAACTGCGCGGTAGGTCAGCAAATCATCCATCACCCAATATTAACAGCGCGATATGATATCCAGCACGCGACGTCGAGCGAGGCACAGAGGCTCTCGCTCCCACACCGCCGCGCGTCCAGTTCCTTGTCGTACCTGCGTGGGATTTCCTTCTTGGTGATGGGATCGTAACCGACACAGGCGACTCCGGCCTTGGCGCAACTGGCGCAGCTCGGGAGCTTCTGGTCGCAACGGTTCTTGCGGAGGCGACATCGATTACAGGCGCTGACGTTGCGAAAGTTGCTGCTCTGGCCTGGCTTGGCGGCTACCGAGGCAGCAACAGAGGCAGGAGCAGAGGCAGCGGACGATGCGGCGTCGGTCTGCTGTCGATCGTTGGGGCTCGGCTGACCGTTGCGCGGCGATCCATCGTCAAAGGAGTTCTGCCTCTGTCGCTTGGCCGGTTGGGAGCTTGGAGATGGAGGGCCGCGCGCAGGCATGGTGACGGCCCGCCGGGCGACGGAGGACGGAGCCGATGGCTGCGGGCGACACTAGAGATGAGACGCTGGTGAGGGGACGGGGACGGCGATGGCGATGAGCGGAGCGGCACTTGAAGCGATGGTTTGGACGAGGGCGACGCGCGGAGGAAGGAAGCCCGAGGGGGTGGGAAGTGGACGGAACGGAGACGGGGACGGAAGGCGGAACGGCAGCTCGGGTTATCCGGCCGGAGGCTAGTACCTCTATCTCTTTTATTCCCCCCCTTCCTTGTTCGCGAAATGATAAGCACCAACAATGAGCTTGAAAAGAGGAGAATGAGAGAACGAAGCACAAAATCCAAGACCAGGCGGGAAACGATCAGCGAGCCGAGGCAGCCGCCGGAGGATGTGAATTGAATGTATGTTTCGGGGGTTGGAAAAGTTGGAGCAGGTGTGAAACGAGGGGGGATGACAGATTGAGATGGATGAATTGGATAAGGCGAGCGAGCTTGACCGGACTAGACTCGACCGAGTCCAAGATGATTGATCAATCCCAGAGAAGCTCTCACTTTGGGGTCCTGAGCTCTTTGTCCCCTCTGCCACCGCCTGTAACAAGCGCGGTATGGCGTTGGTGTCCGAGTGGTAGTGCGTCCTGGTTCAGTAGTGCGGCGGACCGGCGTGGCTTTCTGCGGGGAGGGGGGGGAGGCGGAGATGGAGTCCTATCGTGGAGCTTGGGCTGCGCGACCCATGACCAAAGAGAGAAGCGCAATGATGAATTTTTGCATGTATGTAACAAGCGAGAAGGGGATGGAGAGGCGAGAGTAAGAGAAAGAAAGGGAGGGCCGTCAGCGGAGACGGCGGGAAACGTTAGCGGCACCGAGCAGCGGGTTTGCAGGTTGCAGACAGGGAATGGGAAGCTAGCTAGCGCAGGCAGGCTTCTGAAGGGCATTAGAAATGCAATAAAGAGCTTGTTTGTTTCTCTCCGTAGCGCGTAATGTGTTGTCTCTCTATCTCGTTTTTTTGGGGGGGTCAGAAATCAAAGTGGCGGCCGCGGTGGTTGATGGCCGCGGTTCCTTCAGGTGGCAATCAATTATGACCAAGATTTTCTTTTACTCTCGTCCATGTCAAATTGGTCACGTTTGTTTCATGCGAGATGGAGACAGGCAAGGGGTCCTTGAAGCTGCCAACGCAGTCAAAAAAAACAAGAGGCTCTCGGAATGTAAGCAAGAGCAAATTCCCGTCAGTTGAGGAAAATTTCAATGGGACAGACAAGGGTTGAACCAAGGAGAGGACTCGAGACACTTGAAAGAGGGGAAAAGCCAACAACAGGCAAAACAGGTAGGAAAGAAAAAGAAAATATTGGTTGGACCCTCTTTTCTTCCCTCTCTTTTTTTTTTCCTTCCCCCTCTTTACGGCGGTCCTTACCCAGATCCAGATCCCTCAATGGATGTGGGATGGGTGTCGAACAAGGGTTCAAGGTTTCCAGACTTGGTTAAAGGCCTGGAGTGCCGAAGAGAACGTCGGCTGTGATTTGGTTTTTTTTTTTTTTTCCATGGCTTCAATTGGGTCGGCGGATTGGCTGAATGGGTGGGATAAACTGACATCCGGCATGGGGGGTCCTTGTCCGTACTGGTTGTTGATAAGCAAATTGTCAACCATATCATCACAACAAATCTTCAAGTTTTCTCTCTCTCGCCTGGCTTGGCTTGACCTGAGATGGTCTGGTTTGACAAGAGAGGAATTAGTCGCCCTGACGATCTTTTTCCAGCCTAGACTTGTTGATTCATCACAAATTTGGAGGAAAGCATCGCAACACCAATGACATGCCAATCACCATCTTTCTTTTCTTTTTCTCTCCGCCTCGCCTCTTCGCCTTGAACAAGGTCGTTGGTTCCCACTGCATCTGAGAGTTCCTTGTCTGTTGGTTTCCAGGCATCATCATCATCATCGTCAAGATAGGCCCGGCTATTGACGTACAGGATCCGGATCTTACGCGCTCGCTTCAGTTTGCTTTGTTTTTCTTTTTCCTTTCATGGTTCTTTATCTCCTTGTTACAAGTCAGTCAAGTGCCTTGGCCAGCCGCCCGCCTCTCGGTGCCACTCCCCAAAACGGGCATCCAGGGACACACACACTGACACACACACTCACGCACACACACACATGTACGGCACAGCATCGAATCGCCCGCGTGCGCGTCTTCATCGTACATGATACGCACGCGCGCACGCACACATACGCACATGCTGTACTGTAGCAAGCTGTGGCACCGGGAAAAAGAAGCAAAGTTGAAACTAGACGGGTGACAAAGTCGCTCACAAATTATCCGCAGCCTGATCGTGTCTTGTCCGTGTAAATGTCGTTATTTCACGCTCGTCTCCACATAAGATGCTGATCTCACCTCCATCACCATCGTCACAACTTCCTGCAGGCAAACAACCCCCAAAAAAAACCCGTGTCTGACCCGGCTTTGCCTGCGCCCTTGGGCCGGGTCGGATGCGCAGGACCGGGTGGCTGCAGCACAACATCAAGCGGCGGAGCTCCGATTCCCGAGTCAAGATGCCGGCGCGCCGTATTCGTAAACTTCCTACATCGTCATTGATGGACCGACCGACCAGCATCTCGTGATTTGATCCAAGTTTCTGGTTCTGATGTTGGTGCTCTCAGCCTCAGCCGCAAGTATAGCCGAGAGCTCGTCTATCTAGATCTTGGTTCATTCTCTTCTCAATCTCAGAGCAGCATCAAAACGAACACAACTTGATCCTCAATATTTCTCTCTCGCTTATCCATTCTTTCCATCTTGTAATTGTTCTCCTTCTCAACTCATCTTTCAAAAGGTGTACAGACTTGTCCTCCAAGCAACAAGGGTCCTTTCTCCTAGCCTCCCCCACACCACCAACCTCCGTCAAAAGCCACGCTTCCACGGATACAGATGCTGCAGATGCTGCGGCTGCGGCTGCATTTCTTCAACCTACCTACCTAATCCACCAGGAAAGAGACCAAGCGTCCCGAGGAAAGGGGCGTGCTCAAGAGAGAACCCACAGGCACTTCTCTGTTGTGCAACAATAGCCAAGGACGGATGGGTCAAATATTGGAATCCATCTTGTTAGCTGCCCTCTCTATCCTCATACGATGTAAGCTTTCGCCCTCTGCAAGATCCCATTGCGCAGTCCAGACCCGAACCCATCCATCTGTCTTGCAAGGACCTCCTCGTCTTCCAAGAGCCGATTCGATTCCAACCCTGCCTGTTCCCCATGCCAGGGATCAAGGGATTAACCACCCCGAGGCCCTTCCCTTCCATTCACAGAAATTTTCCTCTTCTTCCTCTTTTCAGGTGGGTAGCACAACCAACAACACCATGGCGCGCGCTGCATCTGGAGGGCTGACATGAAGGTTCGTGCACCCCTTGTCTGCTACATAAAAAAAGAGCTCAGTCTGCTCTACTCTTTTAATGTGAAACTTGACCCCGAGGCTCTCTCTATCCATCCCCTCTCTCTGCCTGTCTGTGTCTCCACCAGGGATTGGATGCCGACTTGACCGCCCATGCCATGTCGTTGCTGGCTGTCGTTGACGCTGCGCTGCCTCTATCCCCCTGTTTCTCCGTCCCACC
Organism: Ascodesmis sphaerospora; assembly: GCA_027569015.1. Classification (NCBI taxonomy): domain Eukaryota; kingdom Fungi; phylum Ascomycota; class Pezizomycetes; order Pezizales; family Ascodesmidaceae; genus Ascodesmis; species Ascodesmis sphaerospora. The sequence continues at coordinate 882,059 of JAPPUR010000003.1, forward strand.
GGCCCCGGCTTGATTCAACGGCCACCGTCTTTTCGCCGGGGCCTCCTACTTGATTCAGGTTGGAGATAGGTAGGTAGTCTCGGCATGGCACGGGCTGCTTGCTTGCTTGCTTGGAAGTTGATTCACTCCATATGAATGCGGAATTCGACATGCCTTCCCTGCCCGCCGAGACCTGGCCATCATGTAGCTGTACGCAATGTGACCATGCGCACAACACTTTGTAGCGATTCCTTCTACACATCAAGTGTATCAAGACCAGGCCCCGATGCTCGGTTGCGCATCGGCAGCAGATCCGCGGCCATGTCTAGCTGTTATACCTGGTAATAGGGAGGTAGGTTGCGAATAGACCGCCAACTACCTACGAATACAAGACAATACAATTCACACTATTCACCACTGCACAATTATCGACATGTTGCTCAAAATGAGGCCAGGCCAGTCTTCAGATTACTGCCAATTAGATACACCATCTACTTCGTACACCGCCAGTCTCGGTCCCGCGAGGTAGCCAGACTTGTTCGAACTCTCCATAGATCCATTCCAAAGCAGAAAGAAGTAAACCAAAGCCGTCGACACCTCTAGGGCCACCATTGTGCTCGTACTCATACATCAACGCCCCCGTCGGACCCCCTGGGTCTCATCGTCGGCGTTGCAGGTTGCGCATGGTGCTGTCGGCCGTACAGCGAATCCATTAAAAAAAGACATTGCTCAAACCCATCACTCCGCCCATTTCCCATCCTATCCTTGCCTTCTACTTGTCGCCAATTCCGTCGCCGAACCCAATCCGTAAGTCTATGTTTCATGAGAAAAGGGAACCTTCAAATGTCCCAAGCAGATCAATCCTTCTTTTTTGTTTTGCAAAAACGCCTGTTCCATGCTCCGTCGTCGTCGCTGTCTTGAAAGGGGTATTATTCGACGTAAGCGTGTGTGCCCTTTGTACAGTCCATCCAATGCAATGGATCCATCCTGGGAAAAGAAATGTCGCCAAAGTTTTCGTCTCGAGTCTTCCTTCGCCTTTTGCTTGCTTGCTTGTTTCGAAACGTTTAAACGCCGGGTGTGTAAATAAAATCGTATGCCGCTGTTTCATGTCGATCGATGATGATGATTCCTCAAACTCTGTCGTCGTCGCCATCGTAGTCCGTGAAGAGACCCTCATCCATGAGCGGGTCTTCCTCCTCTGGCATCACCGCCTCCTCTTGGGGTCCGCCCTCAGTGATTTGGGAGCTCAGATACGCTCCCACAATGGTCACGAGTCCACTGAACCACCATGCAAGTCCCGAGTATCCAGTCTGGAGACCCAACGAGTACAGGAGGCCCGACAGGGTTGGCCCTAGAGCGCGGCACAGACTAGCGGTCGAGGCCGCAATACCGTTAATAGTGCCGAGGACTTGCTTCGAAGGCGCCGAGTTCGCCAACAGGATAGCGTTGCTGGGGTAGGCCATGGTCGAAAAGGTACACTTCCAGATGACGAGCAGGTAGATGGCCGGCATCCTCATAGGCTCGGGAAGGAGAACCAGATACGGCGTGACCAGGTACAACGCAAAGTAAGAAAACGCCAGGAGTCGGAAGAGGCGCAGAGAGCCCAGTCGTCGAGTGACCGGGGGGACGATCAGGTAGTTGGACAAGAGCGAGTAGAGACCCTGAACAGACATGATGAATCCGATCACCTTGGTCTCGAGTCCGAATCCATCAGTGAAGCGGAAAGGGAGGTCATGGACAGGGTGCTCGGGTCGGGCGGTACTGAGGAAGACGGGGAAGAGCTGATCGAAAGTCATAGTGTGGCTACGCGAGAACAGGTTAGATACAACACCAACAATGGGCGGCGAGAAACACTTACAAAGCAAGAATGCCGTAAGAGATGATGTTCATGATGACGGGCTTGGTGAAGGTCTTGGGCTTCTCCTGCACAATAGGCTCGAGGGGCTGGGACTGCAGAGATCGGGTGTCGTCCATGGGAGCGAGTCGGGGCGAGCTTTCCTGGCTTTGATAGGCGGGCAGAGCCTCGTCCTCTTCATCAGAGCTCGAAGAACCGTGGCGGCTACCATAGCTGACGTGACGCTCTCCGGCGAGCAGAGCCTGCTTCTCGGGGGCACGTCCTCCGTTGCACTTGGTCACACTGCCGAAAAGGTTGGCGAGATAGTCGCCAATCTCGCGTCCGCGGTCCCGCTGGGTCTTCTTCTCAGCATGAGTCTCATCGAGGTAGAGGAGTCCAATAATGACGCCAACAAAGACGGTAGCGGCGCTGAAGAGGTTAGGAAGGAGGTAAGGGTATCTGTCCCAGATGGTTCCGCGGGCAAAGATCTCGGGGTAGCTGATACAAGGTCTGGCGAGAGCTCCTCCGATCATGGGGCCAATGATGGATCTAGATGACCGAGTTAGTCTCGCGATCTCAAAAGGCTTCAGTTTCTGCGCTTACCCAATGCACCAGACCATTGGCATGATAGTATAGGCGCGTGCTACGCGAATGTCAGTATCAAGATTCCACAGCTGGTAAACATGAACTTACGTTGCTGTTCCTTGACAGTAACAAGTTCAGCGACTGTGGTTTGAAGAACACCAATGTTACTGGTCTCAAGTTAGCTAGCGTTCTCAATGGCTTCAGAAATCAACCCACCCGTTGAGAAGACCACCCAGTGCACGGGCGAAAAGAGCCACGGGCAGACTGGGGGCAAATCCAAAAACAAGCACGCTAATAGCAGTTCCAAGAAGGCCAAACAGGAGCACAGGTTTCCGTCCAATCTTGTCGCTGAGTCGTCCCCAGAGAACTCCTGTCGAGAATTCGGCCAGAGTGAAGGCAGAGGTGACCATGCCGGCGTAAACTGAAATCTTGCTGGAATCATCGGTGATGTTGAAATCCTCAATCATGTAGTAGATGTAGGGAAAGATGGACATGAATGCGATGGGCTCGCATATCCTGCAGCATGCTGCTCCTTGTCAGTCCAAGAATCGCAACACCTAAAACGAGGCGTCATACCTAGAACAAACATCTGCTTTGTCGGAAACGGAGGGAGTTGCTTCTGGCCGCGGTTGGCCGCGGAAATGTGACGACTCCTCCCCATATCTGCTTAATTTGATGCAATTGACCCAGAAATTTCTGTCGTCCTACACGGATCCCGTGGTGGATGTGATCTGTCTCCTTGCGTGACACAATTTCAGCCGCAAGTCGTCTGTCTGAGTCGGTTTCGTGTATATACTAGAGCATCAAGTGCCCTTGTAGATGTCGTCGTCGGTAGGGTGGATAACTGTGGTTGTTGGTGGTGGTGGGATAGTAGAGACACGAGCAAGCTGGCGAGGGGTGCTTGTTGTATAGACTGAATAGGAGACTCGTGCCAGTCAAGAGGTTGAAGAGAGAGCAACTGAGCTCGAGGTGGCGGGGGGAGAAGGGAGACTAATAAAGCAAATGGTCGTAGAAGGTTCACAGAAGGAAAAGAGAAGGATCCAAGATGGGGTGGATAACTTATAAGAGAGCAGTAGTAGCAACACCCCTCGACCCGGCCGGACAGACTGGGGTACATGTCACCATGGACCATCTTGGAGTGAATTAATTACCTACCTAGACCCAAGCTTGGAACGAGCGGTGACATGAGCACAAGAGGGCAAATCTCCTGTCCAACACCAAGGCGATGCGGCGAACGGCTCCAAATTCTTGGGCATGACATGGACAGTGGGGCGTCAGGGCACCGGGACGCCATCCTGCAAGAGGCACCCTGGTTGACAGGGCGGACTGGCCTTGCGAAGTGAATCGGTCGTCTCTGGCGGGCTGGGTCCCAAGGAGATGGGGCCCTCTGAGCGTCCGCGAGCGAGCGTCCACCTAGCCAAGCCATGAATGTACCTCGCAGGTACCTGACCAGGGGTGCCTGTTGTCCTTGGAGGCTTGCAGGGGGCCGAGCACTCGCCGGTTCGACAGGGCGGAAGCCGGACGGGGACGTGTGTCGAGCAAAACGCCATGGACTGACGGCCGGGTTGGAGCTTAATTATTGGGCGCGACATTCGGAGCCTACACGGCGCTAAGCGTACTACCCCGGCATTTCCGTCGCGTGGCTATGAATCTCGTAGTTGCGGTTGGCTTTTGTTGGCTCTGGATGGATCATGTCTTGTCAGAAAGGCAACCAGGGAGATGCTGCTGTTGCTGATGATGAGCGAGGCCACCGCTTCATGACTGACACAATTAAGACGCAGGGTCGATGCGGTCAGTCAACCTGTTCACGGCATTGGCTGCCAGAAACGAGGCTGACCTTCGCACCCGCTGACAAAGATGATGGGTATGGGAGGCGGTGAAAAGTGAACAACGGTCCCAGCGGCAAGCCTGTGGTCACACGGAAACGTCCCCCGGAGTCGCCTCAGCCCAGCTGTGGAGCAACAATAGGGAAGACTTGCCCAAAGGGCCACCCTCCTCGGTGACGGCCAAACTCCCACACGGCTCTCAGCGATACACAGAGCGCGAGCACCACCAATTGTCAGGGCACATGGCGTGGCATGGCCCGTCCTCCTGGCCTTGGCGGTGCGACGTGTGGTGACGTCGGCCTGGGCAGAGATCCCTTTGAGTAGAGATGTCGGTCCAGGACATCCGATAGGAGAGGTCGACTATCCTGTAGCTTTCTCTCGACTGTAGTATATCCCCCGCGGCCTCAGACAACCCACATGAACCAGCAGCCCATGGGGATTCCGACTCCATTCATCGTGTGTTGTTCACCTGTTGTTGTTCTTGTTGTCATTCTCGAGTCTGTCTGTCATCAACACTGCCCGACGTATTCGTCAAAGACCCTCCCTCCCACTCCGAGTCTCATGCTATCCCATCCCGCGTGGGTACGGTACGTTTGAATCTGCGGCGCGACAAAGTGCATGGTCAGCAGATGACTCGGATGCACATAGGAGTCATTCGGGATTGGGCTGCATTGCCAGCACCGTTATAGCACAGCAGCCTTGTCGCACCGCTGACATGTTTCACTGCTTGTCACATCCGAACACGGGAATGACAGCAACAACTAACTGCAAAGTGCTTTTTTGCTGCAGTACGAGAACGTCCATGAATAACCTCGGAAGACCAGGCTGGGTATTATTAGCGATCAGACGCCTGCCTGCGCTGTGCTGTGCTGCGGGGCCACCCGTTCTCTGACTTGTCACAAGACGAGGTTGAGAAGCACGAAATGATCTCGGAGCAGATGCGTCCTCTCATGTATCAGTCGGCCGAAAAAGACCTATCTAGGCCGAGATGCCCGGGTTGGGGATGGCCGCCAAGCTCGAGAAAATCCTCATGCGGATGATGTTGCACCTGCCCATGACTGATAGAGACATCATCCGCAGCAAGGGCGGGGCACAAGCCTTGAAGACTTCCAGGTTTAACGACAATGGTCTGGAAGTGATCCGGCGGCAGGCAGAGACAGCTTCTGGCCATGCCATGACGATGTAGGCATAACAGGAGTAGCATGGCGTATGCCTGGTTGACGTGTTGTCCTCGTTGACCGTAGTTTCCCCCGTCAACACTGAAAATAAACGGTGTAGATCTACTCCCCGATCAGTTACACTGCCCTCGGTGAGAACCAGAATCCTGGAGAGGCGGCAAAGAAGGCAGAATAGAATGCATGTCCATAGTAGCACTGGCACGTAGTAAGCGAGGCGGGTGAGCCTGCTTGACACCCCGAGCCCCATACCAGGAGCGTTGAGGAAAGGGAGCCGGGTACGGGGAAGCAAGGGGTCGCAGGTAGAAAGTGAGGTGTATCTCATCAGGAACCCGAGACATTGTCACCGCCATGCCCTACCGGACCCTTCGCCTACTCCAGGCACGTGGAGCCGGTGGTGCGGCGCTCCAGCCACCCATCTGGAACCCAGCTCAGAGCTGAGACTGGCGGTGATGGGCTGGGTTTGTGGTTGTGGTGGTTTCAAGTCAGGGCTTCGAGCCCGGAAATTGGGCAACACGAATAGGCCCACGCCAGCACCAGTAGCCTCTCTGACTCGTTTCTGGAAGTGATCCAAAGGCCCACTCGCACCCAACCCGCTGGGCCGTCAGCCCCCATCCCCGAACGACGAGAGTGCCGGAAGCGCGCTGCCGACTCCACAGATACAAGGCCTGGTCTCAACCAGTCGAGATGCTGGATGCAACTATCTGTGCCTTGTAAGAGGCATTTCACCTCTCGGGAGTCGCCCTTTGCTGGGGATCGTGTCTCCCCATGCGAAGCCCGCCGGTATTGCGTACACATGGTCCGAGTTTGACAATGCCGGCCCGGGGCAAGTGCAGCGCTGTGCAGAAGCAAGCAGCTTGGCCCATGTTGTGTTCCCTCCCGTCGTGCCAGTGCATCCGAGCTCGAGGTGCGCGTTGACCTGTGTAATCAGTGGCTCGATCCAGGCCCTGTGCCCTGCTCCCCACTGCGAAATTGCGGCTGGCTGTCACGGAAGTGGCATAGCACCGCTCTGGCTTTTCTCGCGCCGTGGCTCCCTCTCATATGTATGCATGTTGTGCAGTAGGCACTTGAAAATAGACTCAAATGGATACCGACGACGTGGACGCCTTCAGGCACCTGCCGAGTATGTGCCAGATCCGCCTTGCATCTGCAAGTGTAGAGTCATATCATCGGTGAAGCCTAAAGCAGTGCCGGTCTTGCTTTTTTTTTTCTTCCCGTTGGCCATACGGATTCTGACCTGTTGCACAACATTCAGAGACCTCGGCTTTGAGAGAGACCATGGCCGCAATGCGTCAGCCGTGGATGAGTTCAAAATTCTATTGTCGTCATCATTGAGCGCGGGCGCTTGTCGCCGTCCAATAGCCTGCCTCCCTTTTCACCTTGGATCCTTGCGAGCCTCCGGGCCCTCTTCCTGGCTTCCGGGCTCTCAAGTGGAACCCGAGGAGTGTTTGTCGGTACCTCTGAATTCATCCGCGGCAGGTCTCGTGCTACGAGAAGGCTACCTCTCTGGGAACCCGTCGCATGGCGCCCCGCTTGAGGGGAGAAGCCGAGTGGTCAAAAGAGCAAAGCGGGCCAGTTGGCCTCAGGGGAAAAGGGGGCGGCGGGCGAGCGTCCCGGTGGACTGGGTTGATCTGATGCATCCTGTCAATACGTACCGGACACGAAGCGAGGAGCGAGTCCAAGTCATGGACTACGGAGTGACAGATGGAGCAACACCTCCTGTCAAAAGAAACAAAGGTAAGGCGAGGGGGGAGTCAAAGGTGGGATACTTGTGCATCATGTTTCAGAAACGTACGGATAAGTCGAACCCAGCAGTCCGGGTGGCTCGATTTGTACTGATCACGTACGCAGACGCAGGGAGCGCAAAGCATCAGGGTGATGGCCTGAGCAAAACTTGGATCACCGAGCGGCATCAATCCATCCATCCAAGGATGGATGGGACTTGAAGGCTGCAGCACGTCGGTCGGCAGACAGAGGTAGTCGAGTTTGTGGTCGACGCCTATTCGTCGAGGTCGACCCTCTTGGGGGGTCAGAGAACTCTGTGCAACGGTGCGTTTGTGCCAGAGCACAGCACCACACTCAGCAACTCCTCATGGCAGAAATGAGAGGATCCATCCGTCATCTCGTGTTGATTGCCATGACCCCGCAAGCCTTCGGCGTAGGCCGTGAGCTCCAGCGCACTTCCTGGGGCGTCCTGGGGCTTCTGGGGCTGCGAGAGGCCCTTGTCCTGGCGTGGTCAGCAGCTGAAGGCGCTGGAATGGAGGGACAGGCTGGACAGGACAGGGGCTGTTGGACTGACCGCTGTTCGCCCCGGTTCTTCTTGGGATTCTCGAAGGTTTCGAAAAGGGGCCAGGGTTGGCTGGGTGGAGTTTGCGAACAGATGGAGGGAGGGTAGGAGCGAGAAGGGGTGTGCGCAACAGGGGGAAGGAGCAATTTTTGGCAGGGGCGGCGCTGGATCCCGTGATTTGCAGTCAATTGCCCATGACGGGGAACCGTGCCTTGTCGATCCGGACGAATTGGATTTAGACCCTGGCACGGCCGCAAGCGTCGAGCAAAACTTGCCAGATACTTTGCGGCGACAAGGCAAGACGAGATAGCTCTGCTAGACTTGACTGCATTCTCAGTTCTCAGTTCTCAGCCCTCGCTACTCCCTACCTGCTCCATACTGCCCTCACCCTCTAGGCCCGGCTCCGCAATCCGTAACCCGCAATCCCTCCTCCTGCGCTGCGCTGCGCTCGCCTCTTTTCCATGGATCCATGGATGCCTTGCTGCCGGACGGATGCAGCAGACGCAGCACAACCTCCCCCGGGCGACGACTGCTTGCTCAATGGAACATCCGGACGACCAGCAAGGAATTTTGGGACGGGTTATTGCTTTTTGCTTAGGACGCTCGTGCCGTCTCGGCCTCTAGCTGCCTGCCAGGACGGCCAATTGGCGGTTTTACTTTGCGTCGACTCTGTCTTAAGCGAGGTGCAACTATGACGTCCACACCACTCAAGCAATGACGGTCCTTGTCTCCGAAATAACCACGACCGACGTTTGCAGCACAGTAGATCTTGGTCTACAAGAGGGTGGCACTTGGGCCTTGTCTCGCCTTGGCGGCTTGCGTGCTTGGGCTGGGACCTCGCTCGGGGAAGCTTCCTTTGGGCGCCTCTGCTTCGAGCCCACATCAAATCTCGCTGATCTGGCGTTCTCAAAACGGACCAGGGCTGTTCCAGATCACCGGGTCTCCTTTCTCTCAAACAAGGTCGCGCGCCACCAGGAACCTGATCGAGCCCAATCTCCCGTCTGCAGCCTTGCTTCCCGCCTGCGCCGCAGCTGGGGCCCGAGACTCGGTGAGCAAACCTCACCGTCTCCTCTATCGGCGGCGGCAGATTACTCCTTACAGGGACTTTGTCCATGCAATTGCAGCCCTCAAGCGAAGCCTGCATGGCATGGTCGCGTCCCTGAGCCCATGCTGTCGATCCATCACGCCCAGGAGCCCGAGCAGCCGATGCTACTATACACACTCTCTCCCTTGCCGTTGACCGACGACTACCGCTGCACCGACAACGCAGCATAACTGCGCTTGGATCTTGCACTCAGTCCCCCACAGCACCGCACCGCGGCACATCCGATGTTGCACGGCTGGGGTTATTATGGATGGCCTTCGGACAAATACCAGGATCTCGCCAGAGGTTCGCCCGCCGTCGCAGAGTTAGAGTCACTTATTTGCCACTTCGGTCTCGCTGAGTTGTCACATCTCGCTTCACTCTTGGCCATGTCTATGGATGGCAGAGTGCCTTGGTTGCCTTGGTTGCCTATGTGGCCGCGACACAATTGCAATTTCTGTTTTGCAATTTCCATGGGGGCATCCCGGCCGGGGCATGGGGCTCAGCACAATACACTCTGGACCAGCAATGAAGCCGAACATCCGCCCCTACTGAATGGCTACCGCAAGTGTTTCAATACGTGTACCGAGTACGTTTACGACTTTGTGATTCAAGGCGGTCTCGGAAGCTCATGAGCATCATCGAATTCGGTTGCGCCACGTCGTGTGGATATTTCTGGCAACAACAAGGTCCGCGGCCCTTGGTTGTATTCCGAACCAAGGTTTCTTTTCAACCAAGAGCGAGATGACACGAAACGTTCAGATCTCATCCGGCGGCATTGAGCCAAGTCATCTCACAGCGGAATGTCTGCTCAGCCTCGTCCTTTGACACAGGCGGTCTGCACTATAGGGGATATTACACTCTTGCTCTACCGCCTCAAGCTTCTTTCCAGACTCTTCCTCATGGACGGTCTGACTGTCAGAAATCTCCCTGGTCTACTTACGTCACTAACAATCCACATAGAAATCCGATCGATCGTGACGGAAGCGAAGTGGCCTAAGCCGCAATTGCCATAGCCTGCCAAAGTTGTTCATCACAGGAACTTCAACACACCTTGTTACTCGACCATACACCAAACCCTTAAATCACCATGGTTCGATGAGCTATCAATTATTGGCGTTGACCCTTGAGAACACTGCAACCGAGACACAGAGGAGCACTGTCCAGAATGGAAGGCGCTGAAAGCTGAGTTGATCTTCATCAGCCACTCGCTTCAACAACAAGGATGCCTTACCACCTTTCAGGACTAGGAGCTTCTGCAATCGGCTCATAATTTCTCTGGGCATGTAGCAAGCCAAATCGAGAAGAGCAACGGCATTTTACCCCAGACTGTACTGTCCTGCTCGACAACGAATGTCGTTTGAGGCCAGCTTCGTCAAACCGTCGCAGGCAACCACGCAGGGTTGAAACGGAGAAACTATTCACTGCTGACCCGGACATTTCTAATCATAGGTAGTCCCGACGTGCAATTGGGCGGGAGCTCTTATCTCAGCCGGCTCCCTGTCAAGAAGCCTCACATGTCGCATTTCTTCCAGGATATCTTCCTTGTCGAGCTGGTTTTTTAAGGGATGCGGGTGGTCACTGGGTCTGCATGTATCCATAACCCCTCCGGCTTCACCGTGGCACAGCGGCTCGGTTGCCTTCAGCGGTGCTGGGAAGGGCTGAGCTGTAATGGATGCTTACCACAGCCGCACCTGCGGACTGGTTGCCAGGACTCACGCCATTACAGCCTGTCGGATGGATGATATCGGAGACGGTCTTCCCCGCGTCTGAATCGGAGATGGTTATCGTGAGCCGGAGCTATTCAACCACCAACGCTACCACTCAAACTACAGTATCGGCCGGTAGAATGATTTGACGCGGATTTACCTCCTATCAACCCTTCACGGGATGCGGGGGTCGCAAGGCTTGCGCAATAATTGGCCAAGTTGTGAGAGCAGCTCCTGTCGCGCCTTTGTGAAGCAAACCAACCTGGTCAGCCATGTGCCTAGCGATCTAGGCAATGGGATCCTATTGAGCCGGGTCCCCGTTCCGGGAGGCACACACTCTCTCCCTCGTCTATCACCACGCTGTAGGGCTGCTTTAGGACATCTCGCCGTTGGGTGTCCCGGTCCCGTGGTTCGGGAACTGCACGACAGAAGCAGAAGAGTCCTCAAGAGGAATAGGCGGTTTGAGAGCGGTGGTCTCGCGGGCCGATTACGACCAACCACGACATGCATAAGCTTAGCAACCTAGTGTTGCTTCATTTTTCCATCACTGAGGTCATGTATCAGGATTGGCCATGATACGCATCGTTGTAATAACGACTCGACGATGATGGCGGCAGGCGAAACATGGACGGGCTAACTGACAGAAGCCTCCAGATGTGGCGGTGACGCGGCGGTGACGGTTGGGTACATCTACCTCGCAAAGTCAATTCGTCGGCGCCCGCCTACCTTTACAGCTCCTCCCAGGACCGGAGATATGGAGCATCATATGCTGTGTAACACCAACTTGCATGATCCATGTGGAGTATTGGTCTATGTTTGGCTATCGGAAGGGTTCGAGTGAGGCTGAAGACCAGCATGTGAACAAGGGCCCAACCAACTATTGATGCATCTGGCTGTCAACGTCGAGGTACAATGATGAAGAGTACCTCGGAGGACAATGCCAGGTAGACACAAGTTGGCTTGCCATGGCGGTCAGCACACACCTGCAGAAATACTATTGTGAGACCCTTGGGCGCCTCTAAGCGAGTGTGACGGTTCAAGCACGCTGATGTGATGCGGATATTGTGTAGGATATTACCTGGACATGATCATGATATGAAATCGATCCTGTGACTGTTGGTCGTCTCGCTCAGATGTGAGGTAATTAAGCCTTGTCCACATGGGATATTGTCACCTCAGGAGCTTGCGAGAGAGCATGTTTCGGATATGGTTGGAAACCTAGACTGGGCGCTTTGACTGGACACTCTGAAATGGGTCTCTGGTTAAAGAGATTATAGAGAACTGTGCGCAAAAGTCCAAGCTGAAGAATTACATAACAGATAGATCCATTGTTTTACTCGTCAATCTCATGGCTCCGTAATTGTCGCATTAACTAGAGGCTCCCTGTCATGGATGCCTCACACTGCATACAGTGCTCATAAGTGTGGCTTCTGCACCTTGCCGCACTGTCCGGTGCGGAACCCGGGCATCAGCTTTGGGCACCACCAGGATCCCACACCAACAAGATCCATCTATACCAAACTAACCTACAGTTACCAGTACGACATCAAAAGAAAATCCCTCCTTGGAACTAGACCCGACCGAGACGGAACCTCGTCATATTCGAGCAAACAAGGGCCCGTGTTTCGCAAAGCTGACGCCTCTCATTTCCCCTCCATTCAGCCACACACCCACACACGCCCGCCCACTTCCCGATTGTTGATTGACAATGGCTGGCAAGAAGGAGAACAGCAAGAAGGTCGCGGGCAACGCTCGCAAGGCCGAGGCCGCTGCTCAGAAGGCTGCTGCAGAGGACGCGAAGAAGGCGGCGGTTGAGGACGAGAAGTGGTCCAAGGGAGCCAAAAACAACTCAAAGAAGTAAGCAGCCGTTCCTTAGGATCTTGTTCAGGTAGCTGACCATGTTTTGCGCGCAGGGAGGCCGAAGCTGCCAAGAAGGCCGAAGCCGCCAAGAAGAAGGCCGAGAAGGACGCCCTCCTCGCCGAGGACGAAGCCAACACGCCCGGAAAGGCTCCCAAGAAGTCCAAGGCCCCCGTCAAGAGGTCGCGCGGCCTGGACCTCTCGCAGCTCGACGATGACGACAAGCCCTCGGCCATCAGCGCCTCCGGCATCGACAACGCCCTGGACGCCCTGTCCCTGACGACGGGCGGCGACAACGACAAGGTCGACAGGCACCCCGAGCGACGATTCCCCGCCGCGTACGCCAAGTACGAGGAGCGACGTCTCCAGGAGATGAAGCAGGACGGCAGCGGCGTCGGGCTGCGCATGGAGCAGAGGAAGAACAGGATCAGGAAGGAGTTTGAGAAGCACCCGGACAACCCCTTCAACCAGGTCACGGCCTCTTACAACGCCTCGAGGGACGAGATGGCCCAGATCCGTGATCAGGAGAGGGCCAAGATTGAGCAGCGGCTCGGTCACTGAGTTTTTTTTGGGGGTATACTACATGACTGGATATCGCCATCAAGAGGAGGCACGGGTGAAAAAGTTTCAAGTTATTCATGATGGAGCGTTTACTTAGGGAATTAGACAACTGCTGGTCAGTTTCCAGCACTTATGAGAAGCAAGAATAAACGTCCTACGAGCAAATCTACTATCAAGCATCATGGATTATCATCCTCCATCAGAGAAGCCTCGGTCTCATGACCCCACCAGATATGACACACGCACCCCGCCATCGGAGTCGGCAGAATCCTACACCGCCCGACAACAAGCAACCTTGAAGCTCCAGGGGTGGTTTCAATCACGAGTATCTCGCTTCAGCAGCTATATCGCGACCTATTCCCGGTTCGACGGCCGGTTTCAGAGGCAGAATGGCATCTGTCAAGATGGGCGCCTTGCCGTCGCTGCGCAAACAGCAGCTCCTCTCAGAGTTGTCCGTACAAAGGCCCCTCTCCCCTCTGAATAGCGGCATTGGCGGTTGGGCTAACGGGGAGTATCAGCACTGGACTCAAGCAGGCCTGCCCTGAAGGGATATTCGTCAGTCTTACTCCGGGAGATGCCACGCTCTGGTCGGGCGTCCTCTTTGTCCGCAAAGGTGAGGACTCCAACGGCTTCCGAAACGTGACCGCTGACCTCTCCAGGCCCTTACTGCCCTGCCATCCTCAGGTTCCAGATATCCTTTCCCGACGCCTATCCTCAGCTACCGCCCCTAGTCACCTTCTCGACCGACATGTTCCACCCCCTCATCACGCCTTTAACCACCTACGTATACAGCACCGAGATCGAAGACAGCGGCACCGTGAGCGCCTCGGACCAGGAGCGGCTACCCCCCGGCGGGTTCAGCTTACGGCATGGATTCCCAGACTGGTTCGGCCGGGGAAGGAGGAGCATGATAGAAGCGCGACGGACTTCGGGGCAGCAGACGTCAAGTCCAGGTCCGACCGGTAGTATATCGAGCGCCACGACGACACCTGCATCGTCAGCGGGAAGACCATCCTACACGCGAACCGGGAAGAAGAGTGTATCGGCTTACGAGGTACTACACTACATCCGCAGCACATTCGACGATGAAGAAGTTCTAGACTCGGTGCCACTGGCCGCAGCTGGAAACCCGGGTGCCTGGCATGCTTGGAGGACGCACCGGAAGGCAGCAGGCAAGCTGACAGAAGACGCCGCCGTCGCCGCCGCACCACAAGGCGAGGAGAAGCCCAAAGAAGAAGGCGAGCAGGCCTCTGAGCAAACGCAGGACAAGACGACACCTGCGTCACCTGCCGTCACGACTCGACATCCCGGGGAGTGGAATTGGGATGGGGTCTGGGAGGACAGAGTCAAGAAGGGCATTGCCTCGAGCTTGTCGGAGCCTGTCCTCTATGGCGGGACGAATACAGCTGATGATCTGGTAAGCAAGAGATATTGTGTTGCGTGTTGTTTTTGACTCCTGTCTAACCGCCGGCAGATCAAATTCCTCCCCATGGAAGACAATGACGTAGACTCGGTCAAGGAGAATCTCCGCCGGACACTTGGGCAATCTGCATGATGATACCATGAATGGATTCGAGGTGCTCTTATTTAAGTTCCTCCGCTTTGTTCCATAGCATGCCTCCGATATCGCCTTCCTTCGAGTTATCGTCGTTGAAGCCGCAACAGCTACCCTGGAGCGAGGTCGAAGTAGGCCACGGAGGATGGAGTTTCTCTCGCTGCTTCTTCGCATTGGATGCAAGTCTAGTACTTGCCTTGTCTCTGTTACTTTGCTATCTGCATAGCAAGAGCACTCTGATACCCCTAAACCAAAATCTTGTTATTGTTGTAGTTGGTAGGCTGAATATGAGTACCTAGCCTCTTGCCCACCAAACACACCATCTGTAATCGTTGTGAACATCAATCAAGTTTGGAATACCAAAGTTTTTAATCGTCTTTATTATTTCCTCCTTGCGTGTATTCTCGAGTACTTGCACAAATCGCCAAAATCAGAATATCTATGCGCGCAGCCGAACGGACAAGTGACACTACCACAAGAAAGAAGAGCAACTCCCCAGCATCTGGCCTCGGTGGAAACACTGCGAGAAAGGGTTAGTAGCCGGCGATCTTCATTCTTGGTCGAGATGCTAAAATGGCGCAGGTTCTTCGGCGCAAGATTCAAAAATCGGCTATAGCTCCTAGACACGGGCTCACCATGCCAACTCCCATAGGCGACACTTCACCGCACAGGAACTTTCACACTTGCGGACGCAACTTTCCGCTAGGGAAGCCGAGCCCTCTGAGGATTGTGAAATGTGATAGAAACATTAGCAAGGACCCGCGCGATATGACAGGTCGCCAGAAGCACGATGTCACTGGGGACGAGGCATCCGTGCTACTCAAACAGCCAAGATTCGATCAGGATCAAGCGGTTACGGGAAAAGAAAACCTGCAAGTGAGGAAAGACACGGGTTATGCAAACTTGAATGATCGCCATTCCTTGTTCAGGCCAAAAAGTTGGGCAAGAGACCATAGTCCGCCTCGGAGGTTTGGACTCACGCCGCCACCCCAGCTGACCGTGAGGAAGACGAGACAGGCACAACGCGGCGCACATGCAAGGGTCCATCCAGACAAGAGAACTGACTCATCCTGCACCTTTCCCGCTGGGTACGGGGTGCGCTCTGTCAAGAGTCGTCCCCCCTTATCCAACATATGTGACGAGGCGGCTTTGGCGGAAACTTTGCCCTCCACGCTTCATGCACCTTGCCGAGAAGGGCATGCATTGCCTTTGTCTGAACTCCCTTTTCCTGCGGCGAGCCTCGCTTCCATCCGACAGCCTAGACAATCGTGTGTGCTGGCACCGCATATCGTTGTCACGCCCGAGGCCACTGCTCTCGAGCCTGGGCGTCACAGCCTGTGGGCGGCCATCGAAATCTCTGGCCGACTCTGGCCTGCCTCCGAGAGTGTGATAGAGCCGGGGCCTTGTCGAGAGCGGTCAGGCTGCTCCAAGAGCCTCGCAGGATGTGATCAGCAAGGTAGGTCTGAAAGAAGGACGCTATCTGCCATGGACAATGAGGCACTAACACTCCAGGGGACCCATTTGAATTTGGCCGCCTTTACGACTTCAAAGTCCAAGTCCTGCCAACAGAAAAATCATCTGTTGTCCGGATTCTGCAGAACCAATCTTTCCCCATGTGAGCGCGGGATGCCAGATGCTGCCGAGGTGACGACGTGGACTGGTCACTGATTATCAACAGGACCCTTAACGCCGGCTCTAGTGTCCTTCTCCTGACTCAGACGCAGGTTGATGTAAAGCTAGGGACTCGAAACGGGAAGCAAGGGAACCCCCGACAGCAATCGGACGATCTCATAGAAGATCTAGAGGCGGAGCTGGGCAACTCGCATGTGGGGTATATCGAGGTGCGGCTATCGTATCGTCACTCGGCCTTTCCCACGTCTAGGGACGTCAACATCCAAGCCGAAGGCATGCTCAGTATACAAAGCAAAGTTGAGACAGTGGCCATGGCTTCTGTGAAACTCCACAACACGATGTCACCGTGGTCTCCTCCTCCTCCAGAGCCGACGCCGAACCCACTGTTGCCGCTAATCGAGAGACACTAGGGTGTTGAGAGCGCGAGGGACGTGATGAGACAGATTGCGGCCTTGCGTTATGCCCCACGGAGGCCAGCACAGTCTACCCGAGCGGCGTGGTCACGGTTGGAGGAGGATGCCGAACGCAGCAGACGCATGTCGGCAGCTTCGGGCCATGCGGAAGCCCCCCTCATCCCTCTGAGACATGCCAGTCTTCAGCGAGACCACGATCGAGTCAGATACTCGTCCTCGCAGACAGAAGTGAGGCGAGCAGCATCAAGCTGTGGCAGCGCCGCATCGGCCTGCATATCGACCCAGAGCGGAGGGCTGCCGCCTTCGCGGGCCGTAAGTGACGCGGGGACGGACGGACCACAGCCAGCACGGCCACGGAAAGGGAATACCCCTTGCGTGGGACCCAAATCTCCGGTGGACTCGGACCAAAGAGTCCCATCAGGGGCCTCTCTGAGCAGCACGTTGTGGAAGAGGCGTTCCCTCGGAGCGGACACCCTCAGGGGCTTGTTCCCCCTGATGGCCGACTTTTCGACGACTCGGGACCACGAAGCTAGCAGCAGACCGGCGCGGGAGGGAGGAGTTCCAGCAGGGCCAGCGCCAGCAGTGCCGACGACACGAGCCAAAGGCAAGAAGGACGCAAGCCGATGGGGATGGGGGGCCTGGTTCTAAAACGGCCCCGGGAGCAGGCGGGGCGGGAAACTGGCATGGTTCTCTGTTGTTGGTTGTCTACGGAACAAAAGCTGCGTCTGTCTACCTTTACTCTAGCTCGTCCTTCCAGGGAATAGAGATCTGAGCACCCTTGCGTGAGACCGTCTTGGCAGCCGCTCGGTTTGCCGTGGTGACGGCCGCCTCGATGTCAAAGTCGCCGCCATATGCAGCAACAACAGCGAGGGCGTAGGAACCAACAAAGGTGTCACCGGCAGCAGTGGTGTCCACCACCGTCGTCTTAGTGGCAGGAAGCAGCGCGCTCTTGCCTCCCTTGTTGACGTAGTAGACGCCTCGGCCACCCAGAGTGATGATGACGTTCTGGACTCCTCTATCGATAAAGACACGGCCAACACGGTTCAAGCCGTCGAGGTCGTCCAGCTCGGACTCGGCACAGTCTGCAAGAATGGCCGCCTCGGTCTCGTTCACTACGAGATGAGCCAGGCCCTCGTAGGCATCCTCAGGCAAGGGCTGAGCAGGAGCCGGGTTGAGGAGGACGGGGACGCCGTCAGCCTTGGCAGCCTTCAGGGCCTGGATGACTGTATCAAAAGGAATCTCAAGCTGCATAATCAGAAGGTCGGGGCGAGGTCCAGGGAGGGACTCGAAATCCGAGGGGCGCAGAGAGTGGTTGGCCTCAGGCGAGAGGATGATGCGGTTCTGGCCAGAGGGCTCGTCAACGACGATGATGGCCAGGCCAGACTTCTGGTCTTGGCGGACGGCAACAGCATCGACGGCGACGCCGAAGGAGCGGAGGCTATCGAGCAGGAGGGTACCATATGGATCGGCGCCAACGGCACCCACCATGGAGACGACGGCCGAGGCGTTGGTCAGGTCAGCGGCGCGTGAGAGCTTGCCGCAAGCGACGGCCTGGTTGGCGCCCTTGCCGCCGGGGGACGTGTTGAAGTGGTTCGAGGTGAGAGTTTCGCCTGGCAAGGGATGATGTGGCACATAGGCGACGAGGTCCATGTTGAGGGATCCCAGGATGGTAATTCGCGGAAGGCTAGCGGGAGAGGCCATGATGGGCGGTATGCAGAAGCGATGATTTGCAATGTTGGATGAGGTCAAGGGGATCGGGAGCCGTGGGCGTGCGTGGTACTGGACCTAGGTAGGTATGGGGAGGGGGGGGTCTGGCGTACAGATCTCGGCCAGGCCTGGAAGGTTGATGAATTGCTTTTTGCCGAGTTCGTTCGCGGATCCGCGGGTTCTATGCAGCGCTGGCTGGGGGTCCTAGAGGTTGGGTTGTACTTTGAGCAGTGTCTTGGTTGATCTGGGTGAAAATGGCCTGAGTGAATGTTGTACGTAGTGCGGTGCGGTGAGGTCAGGGCTGTCCGTGGTTAACGCTACGTCCTGAGGGGAAACGTGCATCTGTAGTGGGGCGTACTTGGCCTGGACCACTGAAGCGCGCATCTGTTGGTAAGGCAGGTACATACAGGACCACGAGGGTCGAGGGGGGCCTCAAACTCCCGCTTTCCCGAGAATCAATCACCATGCCCCCACATCCCCATCCCACTTCCATCGATTCAGGGTGTAATCTCGGGCACCTGCAACCACCGTGGTGGCTTATAGTTGGGAGCATCTGCTGCGTTAGTGGGCTGGTATCTCCCCACTGTGAATGAGGGGATGCGGTACTTTTTGGCTCTTGTCAAGTTGTTTGCCGTCTTAGGGCTGTTGAAAGAAAGTGCCATGCAGCACGCACGTCTCCATTGGCATCCATCTTTGACACCTGCTTGTCGCATGCGCCCTAGAGCCTAGCTGCAAGATTTCCGGCCCTCTGTCTGACTCTTTGCTTTTTCCCATCATCTCGCATCCGAGCCCCTTTTTGGTCTTCGTTCTTTTCCGCTCTTCGTCGACTCCGAGTTGAGATATTACGAGTAATAAGCCACTATCGACCTCGCGTATTCCGCCCGTTCTCGGTCGTCGTTCAGCCTCTTAGTCTCAGATGACTAAGTGGACTAACACCCCCGATTGTGCGAGCAAGAGTCAGTTTCATCAGAGCTAAATTTGCTCGGATGGCTCAAGTATGTCACCAAACAGGGTTGATGAAGACGACTGCTCCACTTGGATCGGCCAAGCATCCTAGACATCCAAAGACGAACAAAGCCTCCCTGATATGTCGTTTGCTATAATCCTCGTACCACTCTGTCGGTCAAGTATTTCTCTCAGGCGAGCCGTCTCATGGTCACTCGGACAGGGTCCATATGCAGCACACACAATGGCGTGGCAGCACTAGCCAGCATCTGTTGATGCCGTGGCCGAGGAGGACGTCCTCCGAATCCCGAATCTCCCAGCCCGGCAAAGCTCTGGGTCGGATAACTCGCCTACGGAGCATTCGCGATTGGGAAAACCCTTCAGCTCAAGTACCGGCCCTTACTTAGCGTCGGTATGTAGCCACCCTCCACTCTTCCATGTCAAGCTTGATGTCAAAGCACATGGCATTGCGGTGAGGTGCTCCACTCCGTGGTCGGACTCGGGAAGAAAGCTAGGAAAGGTCGCCGAGGAGGCGCTTCATCGCGGAAACTAGATGTTAGCTTTTGCGACTTCCATCTGAGTGGCTCTCCTTTCTCTCAAGACCTCATTCCGGGACCTTGGAAGTTCATGGCGCGCGACTCGGGTGTCTTGGATCATGACGGATGTCTTGGATCGGGCTCCATGTTACCTGATGGATGTCCAAGCACGCACGCAGGACCCTCCGGCGCAACTAGCAAGGGTCCTGCTCCAGAGGAACGGAGCCGAAGGTCTTAGCAAAGACAATCCGCTAATCATTCCGTAACTCAATCGCGGGGGGCGCACGGAGTGTGTGTGGAAGCCGTGAGGCCCAGACCCGTGGTCCCGTTGTGAACCCGTCAACCAGCATCGCAGCAACATTGCCCCGAGCAAGATGCAGAAAATGACGAGTGGAACATGAGTGAACATGGTGTCGATTGTGGCCGCGCCATCATGTGTCATATCCCGTCTGCAACTCCATGGCATCAAACCGCTGCCAAGGGTTTCGTCGCGGTCATGTATTCGTCCAAATGTCGGTGATGACAAGCCCGGGCCCATCATCTGTCTCTCCTGGCCAACTCCCGTCGCAAAAAGTTTCTCCGTTCGCCCAGCTGAGAGAAGAGTACGGTGCGTCGATGGTCGATCGAGGAAAGAGGAAAGACAGTCTATGTTCTTGACAGCTGAAGCCGCGTCTCATAGGAGTTGGTACCGGCTCTTTGTATGGACCAGCCGCCGGCGCGGCCCCGCGACAAGAGGATCCCATCGGTCCGGAGTCGGCCCCGCGATTCATTCAGACAAACGGACAGACGAGGTAGGCGCGATTGGAATCTGCCCTGAACTTGGAGCCCGGAAATCAGGTGAACCTTGGTGGCTCGTTTTCGGTTGGAGTTGAAAGGTGCTTGAATCACTGCTACTGCTAGTACCTAAGCAAGCTGCATCTCAGCGTGATTTAGTGCTCTGCCAAGTCATGTAGGCAGGGAAGGAAGGAGCACGGCGCGCGGGTGCTATCTTAGTTGGAGGAAGGGGCCGTCCCCAGATTGGTGTGAAGCCATCCCCATCCCCATCAGAGCTCCCATCAGTTCCTTCCCAAGACAGAAATCACGACCAACTACTGAGTGCCCTGACTAATTGTCAAATACCACTTCTACCGAGTTTACTTAGCTCGTTCAATTCTGACCTTGCCCTTTTTTTCATTCCTGCTGAACCCATATGCTCGTTTGCTCGCCAACATGGAGTTCACAGCAGCCAAGGCTCTTATTGAGCTAGCCATCGTCCTTGCGGTTATGTGGTTCGCTCTAGTTCATCGTCGCACTCAACCCACACTGCCACTACCTCCTGGCCCCCCGGCCGAGTTCCTTCTAGGCCATACTCGTCTGATACCAAAGGAGAACGTTGCGGCAACATATGCCAGGTGGGCAAGAGAATACGGTGAGTAACAACCCGGTTGTTATCTAAGGATATGGTGGTTCGAGAACCCCTGGCTCTAATATGGACAAGACTCGGATATCATCCATGTCAAGTCTCTTGGCCGTTCCATCGTTGTCCTCAACAGCGTGGAAGCAGCCAGGGATGTCCTTGAAAAGAAAGGCGCCAACTTCTGCGACCGACCTAGGTTCACCTTACTAGAGGTGTAAGTTAAATCGAAATCCTCCGTCATATGGCTGACAGGGCATGTACCTCGGACGCTTACACCAGGTCTCGTTTAGCATGGGCTGGGGCAAAACGTTGACCTTTCTCCCGTACGGACGACGATGGCAGATGCATAGAAGACTACTCCAGACTTCATTCAGCAATACGAACGTTCGTCGATGGCACAAGCTGCAAATAACCGAGGCTCGGCGGACGGTTCGCAACATGATGGGCAAGCCCAGTTCATGGGAGACTTCGCTCCGTCGACTCGCTGTGGCTATTGTGCTCCAGGTAAGCTACGGTACGGAGGTACCCAAGGACGATGACCCGTACATCCAGATTGCCAACGACGCAATGTACGCCACCGGTAACGGCGGAGCTCCCGCCAACAGCATCGTTGATTTAGTACCCCTGGGTAAGGCGAGAAAGAACCCACTTGGTCCTTGTTACGTGGTTGGAGTTACTCATGCGCTATCCACAGCTCGCCATTTGCCGGACTGGATCGTTCGTGACTGGTCACTTCGGTTTGCACGACAGTGGCGTTGGGCTATCCAGAAACTCCACGACGTCCCATTCGCGGCAGCGCAGTCTGAGCATGTAAGTCAACTGACTGACTAGCTGTGCATATCTTGGACAACCTCTGAAAGTTATAAGCGAGAAACTGACTCTTGATAAGGATGACGGCGGCGACAACAAATCTTTGGCCCACGAGCTTTTACGCCAGTATAGACGCAACGAGAAAGACGGTCAAGAACAAGAGTGGTCGCTCGACGATATCAAGGGCGCCGCTGGTGCAGTCTTTATTGCGGGCGCCGACACGGTGGGTTCAACGTTTAGAATGACGATTGATTTTGATTACTGAGCCGCAAACTTCCAGACTTGGGCAACATGTGTAATTTTTATCCTCAACATGGTTCTTCACCCCGAAATACAAGAGAAAGCCCGAAGCCAACTCGATTCGGTCATCGGACCCGATAGGTTGCCCAACTTTTCGGACCGGGCTTCCTTGCCATACATTGAGCACATTGTGCAGGAGATCTATCGGTACGGCCCCAGTTCGCTTGGATAAATTTCTATCAGTCTGACAGGAACCCGCTCTTCATAGATGGTCACCCTTGGCCCCTCTAGGTAAGTAAGGCTTGGGGCTGGAAGGGGGACCCAGTACCCTGTAACGGTAGCCTGGACTGACGCTGGTGACATCACCAGGGATCCCGCACAAGTCGCTCCAGGATGACGTCTATCAGGGCATGTTCATTCCCAGAGGTACGGAACATTTGCAATGAGAGCTTAAGCAACTCGGCTGACCTTGTCTGCAGGGTAGGAGTCCCGGCACTGCATTATTTACGGGGGACGTGGGAGAGTCTGATAAGCTCCAGGACTGTGGTCTACGCCAACGCCCATGCCATGGCGCACGACGAGCGGATCTACCGGGCGCCCCACGACTTCAACCCCGATAGATACGAGCCGCTGGTTAACGGCGGCGCGGGCGAGCCATTCCCGGTTGGGAACTTTGGCTTCGGACGACGGTACGTTGATGCCACATTGGATGTTCTAGTCGCGGTTCTGGATTCTCACAAGACCCTTCTTGGGGGACAGAGTTTGCGTCGGCCGATTCCTGGCCGACAACAGCGTCTGGATCATGGTGGCGACCATGCTAGCAACGCTCGAATTCCGCAAGAAGATGGGTCCAGACGGGAGTCCCATAGAGCCTCGAGTCCAATTTACCAATGGCGGAACCTGGTCTGTCAACTCCCCCCACCATCCCCACAAACCCCTTCTTTTATTTTTTTTTGGTTCGTTCCTGGATGCTTTGTTGACGACGACAACTCTGCATCCACTCACTCGCTCTTCTGCCTTTCCCTCCTTACCCCTCATGCGTGCCGGGCATGTTGCTGACATTGTTGGTGTCTCGTGTAAGCCACCCTGAGCACTTCGAATGTGACATCAGGCCCAGAAGTCACAAAGCAGCAGAGCTCATCGGGGCCAACCACGACTAGTTTTCCACTGTATCCCTACCAATCGCCGGCAACGGTAGTCAGCGAGTGCCCGTCTCACACAAGCAACCAAATCTGGATGCCGGAACCCGCAACATCAACATGGGGACCTGATTGCTGCGCCTTGGTGAGGCGGGCCCCCCAGTCATTTTCTTGCAGATTGAGGAGCTTCAAAGTCATAAATCAAATTTCTTCTTTCATTGCGACATTCGTCCCGAGCACGTCTGCAGATCTAGTCTGTGGTTATCTGCCCACAAAGTGTTGCCACCATCATGGTGTTCCCTTGACTCGATGCCGGCTACTATGTACTTGCGGTGTTCTACTGTACTTGCCTTACCTTCCTAGGCTCCCCTCCCCCTTTTTACCCTCCCCCTCGAGGCCGTCTCATCTCATTCCGTCGTATGGGTCCATCTCGAGATGGGGGTGTGTCGCCTTTTGGTACGAGTTACAGGGACCTGGGAGAAACGAGGCGCGGCTAGTTGCACCACCGCCAATTGCCATGTGGCTACCCCGAGACTGGTGTGGAACGTACCCAACACTCGGCCCCGGTCACTTTAGACTGAGCGCGGCGCCGACAGAGCGACAAGCTAGTACCCTGAGGCGGCCCAGTTCTTAGAACTCTCCAATTGGCCTTGGACGGGCGTTTCCGCCGTTGCATCGTGCAGTATGTCGGCAGAGTCTGGCTGGTCATCAGGCGTGTTTTACCGTCCAGACTATCGGGGGAGTTGCTGTAGCGTGGCATTGGTCGCTCGACTTGTTAGAGCCGGCCTGGAAGCATTCATCCGACCCGGCGGTTCATGTCATGCCTTTGTGTCCGTCCCTCTCCGCCGTTACACGACGCCGAGCCTTTGGATTCACGTCACGATTCACGACTCGCGAACACCACCACAACCAACCTTGGCGCCGCTCGATCTTGTTGGCAGATCTGGCGCCGTTCTCATCCGAAGAGGCTTAGACACGTATCACAGTATGTGGATCGGCACGAGAAGGATTGCTGCATCCCAACCAGGACTGTACCGCCGCTGCATGGCCAACCATCCAGCTGCCAGACGAGCCCACCCCATGATCCGTCAGGTATCGGCGCTACTCATGCTATTTGCAATTCCACATGGACATGTAAATGGGTTGTCGGAGGTAAATCGCGCACAGATGCTTGCTGTAGGGAAGATTCGCATGACAGACACGCATGTCCCAGATCGACAACCAACCGGCCACGAGACGAGCGACAAACAATGGAAAGCAAACAACCAACAGCTGACAGGGGGCGGCAAGTGTGTTTGCTCCTCAAACTTCCTTGTTGGGCCTTGGGAGAAAAGAGGCGCTCGAGGCGCAGAGAACCCGGCTGAAGTACTCCGTACTCCAGGCGAGCTCAGCTTCGTTGGGTGCTTGTTGCCTCACCCAGGGACACCAATCACCCCAATCATGGGCACCACCACGCGGCCCTGGCGTCAACTTGGCGTCGCCCTGGCGGGTCTAGGGCTGGGGCTTGACGTAGCTGCTGTTGCTCCCCGGAGGGGTGCGAGAGCTTGGCTCACGGCTCGTCTCGTGTCAGTCTAACTCATCAGGGGTGTCCTATCAGCCAGGA
Source organism: Ascodesmis sphaerospora (assembly GCA_027569015.1). Lineage (NCBI taxonomy): Eukaryota > Fungi > Ascomycota > Pezizomycetes > Pezizales > Ascodesmidaceae > Ascodesmis > Ascodesmis sphaerospora. The sequence continues at coordinate 906,932 of JAPPUR010000003.1, forward strand.
GGAGATCCTATTTGTGAGACAGACAATATCGTACTCGATCAACAACGGCAGTTCGTCTGTCTCAGCCGGGCAGGGACAGGCTGGGCTGTTTGCATTTCTCCACCCATTTTTGCTAACCGCCCGTGGATAGTGTGAGCAGAGAGAAGGGGACGCATGAACAAATGTAAGAACACGTCGGTCTTGGCCTTGCTCATCAAACAGGAGGGTCCCTGTGCCCGGTTTGTGAGGGGAGGGAATGCCCAGGTGCTTCATCGGTCCGCGTGCCATTGCCCTGCTTTGGTAGGCCGAATCCATCTGCAAGATATCCCAAGAACAGCAACGCGGGAGGGAGAGAGAGGTCGGTTCGAGGGGATCTGCGCCAGTGTTTGACGTCCTGACCATGTTCCATTCAGAGGCCCACACAGCCTGCGTCGACGGGGACCTGGGATGCAGCGCCACTGCGAGTTGAGCCAAAGTCGAGCGAGTCGTGACGATCATAAAGAGATGTCGGCTGTTCGCTAACTCCGAACCGCATGCAGGGAGAAGGATAGCCTGCTTGAACTGTCTCAGTTTGCCCAAAGCCTCAGGGGATAGACCATAACGAATGTCACCGACTTTCGACAGACTCTGAGATCCTCGAACGCCAGTACCTGTGACCCAGTGTGATTCAGATGAGAGCCATGTGTCAATGAACCACGGAGGGTCTGGTGGCTGTTAGAGGGCTGACTTCACCTCCAAAATCCCTTAGTCGCCAAGATGCATGCTGAACAAAATTTCTCACCAGCGTGACACATCAGTCAAAGACTGAGTACATGAGACGGCTTCAAATCCGATTGCCGTCTGTGAAAAGCAGCCTTGGCAAAGCGGCATCAACAGGCGACTCTTGTTATGTGACAAGGACCTGAGGTTCAAAGCGCAAGTTGGAATCTGCAGTTGACTGATTAGTGAGCCATAGCAAGAGCAATAGTGGCCAGGGAAGGGTAGGTGCAAAGTACTGAGCTTCGAGATGCAAGACGACTTCTCTCTCCACCCTTGTGCCGTCCTTGATGTTGGAAAGCTGAAAACCATGCCATGCCCCCGATCCATATCTTCAACTTCAGATCTTCACAACACGCCAACGACATCGAACCGTCGCTCAAAATCATGAACCCCGAGTCCTCTGCCATCAGCCGGACGGTGCCAGTTGGCGATGACCTGGAGGCCAACCGTACCCCACATTGGCCAGGTCAGACCAAGAATGATGGCAATGACGACGGCCCCAATGTTGAGGCTGCGGCTTCTGTCAAGTACATGAAAGGCATACCTTCGAGGTGGTACAAGAGAGTGCTTGATGCTGGCGTCGAAGAGAACGGGATCGTGCCGGTGCCACCAGAAGAACGGACCCAGACCCAACACAGCAACCTGTTCACAGTATTCTTCACATGTCTCCTTTGCGTTCTACCGTCCGTTGACCAAGCTGCCCTGACTTGATGATCCCGGGAATTACTGACCAACGGATAGGTTGCCTACCGGAGCCCTTGGCACGACCGTGTATGGTCTCAAGCTTCGAGACGTTTCTCTGATCATCCTCTTCTTCAACTTCGTGACATGTATCCCGCCAGCGATCATGGCAATTGGAGGGTGCCAGACTGGTATGCGGCAGATGATCCAGGCTCGATACTCCTTCGGGTAGGGCTCCATCCTGAATCCTTTCCTGGAAGCCAAATGCTGATGTTGGAACCTTGATCACAGGCTCTATTTTGTCGTCATCCCAATCCTCCTGAGCGCGGGAACGGCGACTGGATTCACACTCATGGGAACCATCGTTAGCGGACAGGCCATTGCAGCCTTAAACGAGAAGGCTGGAATCAGTGTCAATGTGGGAATCGGCATTGTCTGCGCAACCAGCTTCGTGGCAGCGCTACTTGGATATCGAGCCATCCACGCCTGGCAGCGATGGCAGTGGCTTCCAAACTTAATTGCCATTGCCATCGCAGCTGGCTGCGGAGGCAAGCAGCTCATACAACAGGTCGAGCATGAACCAGCAACGGTCAAAGGCGTCATTGGGTATGGAAGCTTGATGGCCGGATACTTCATGACCTTTGGCGGGACTGTGTCCGACTTCACCATTTATCATGATCCCAAAGAGCCTAAGTGAGTGGTCCTGGCTTCAACTGATCATGAGTGTCGATGAGCTGACGAGGTGCTTAGGCGCAAGGTATTCACGTATGTGTACCTGGGGCTGTCGACGCCTGCAACGCCTCTTCTCATACTCGGGGCAGCCATTGGCGGTGCTATCCCTAACAATGAGTCGTGGCAGACGGCGTGGGACGTCTATGGGGTCGGCGGTGTGCTGGCCGAGATGCTTGCGCCGGCTGGCGGGTTTGGAAAGTTCGTTCTGGTCGTCCTTGCATTGAGTGTCGTCGGGAACACGCTGAACTCCATGTACTCGGTGGCCTTGTGCTTGCAGATGCTCCTCCCAGTCTTCACCAAGGTGCCTCGCTTCTTTTTCATCATTGTTACCATGGCCATCATGATCCCCATGGCAATCTATGCGGCTGCCGAATGGACAACCTCGCTTGAGAATTTCCTCAGCGTCATCGGGTACTGGGCAGGATGCTTCGACGCCATCATGATCGAGGAGCTTGTGGTTTTCCGGAAGAGAGATTACAGCTCGTACGACCTAGAAATATGGAACAAGGGGCGATATCTTCCCACGGGATTGGCAGCCATGGGTGCCTCGTTGGTCAGCCTCGGGCTAGTCATACCATCGATGGACACGCCATGGTTCACTGGGCCCATAGGAGAACGAATCGGGGATCTAGGTTTCGAGGCGGCGTTCGTCGTCACGGGGCTCGCATACTATCCACTGCGGAGCTTGGAAATCAAGTGGTCGGGTCGTGTCTGACACGTGAAGGTCGAGGCTGGATCGAGGCATCGGGGGTTCGATGGGCGAATATCTAGTCGCGAGGAGGTAGTGACTTCGGGACTCGATATCGACGATGAGATGATTCTTTCTTGGCGAGGCGGATGGCTGGTGGGTCATTTCGAGCTGGGGTTCAGAGGCTACACATGTTAGGAGGACGTGTTAAACGGAAAAGATGAAGGATTGAAAAGAGCCACAGATAGCGAAAAGGGAATGCTAGATCCAAATGAAGCGGCAGGGACATGAGATATTTATATAGCCCAGTTCTGGGGCACTAGGTATGCAGCTTCCCACACAAGACAACGTCTTCACCAAAGGGATGCCACGACACTTCGGATAACCTTGCAGCTGGAATCGGAACACCTACGGAGTCCTGGAGCCGATCCGGAGATACGACAACGCCCCCTTGGCCGAGCCAGGTGGGCGCAATGGTGACGATGACCGAGTCAATCATGTCGTGGAACGTCGGGTTGAGTAACGAGTTGATGATCTGGCCACCCCCCTCAACCATGACACTGGTCAAATGCTCGTGGAGCAGCGCATCAAAGACAGCGCGCCAATCAAAACGCATGCGGCTGCCAGGACCTGAAGACGTGGCTGGAACATGAATATATTTGCCGCCATGCTGCTCAAGCAGTGCAACACTCGCGGCAGGCAAGCTCTCGGAACCCACCCCGGTCAGAACAAACGGCGCTAGGCCGGTGCCGAGACGTGCGACCTCGAGGACCTTATCCGTGGGGTCAGGAACCCAGCGGAGATGGGGGTCGATAATGATGGGACGGGGCTGTCTTGCAGCACCGGCGATGCGGCAGTTCAGGGCAGGCGAGTCGGCTAGGAGGGTGGAGACACCGATGAGGATGGCCGCATGGCGCGAACGGAGATAGTGGGTCATGGCTTTGGAGCCGGGCCCAGAGAGCCGGGTCCGTACACCAGGTGCGAGAGAAAGTGACGAGTCGAGCGAAGTTGCAAAGGTCAGGGTAACGAAGGGTCGCGAGGGGGTTCCTTGGGCGAGGGTCGACGGGGGTAAGCGAGATTCCAGCATGGCCGCTGATGAAGCGGGGAAAGTGAGCAACTCAGACATGGTTACGCGATTCTGACGTTGTGCGAGAAAACAGTATATGTTGTTGAAGAGAAGGAGTTGGAGAGAAGTGAGGACAGGAGAAAATACTCCGAAACCTTATGTCAGTGTCATGCGGCTCCTAGCGCCGGGTTATCGACAAGGGATCGCCGTTGTAAGCTGCGAGGCGTTGGATGAGATGCCGGCGGCAACCCGGCTGCGCAGGACTGCGTGCCGCGATGCAGGAGAAGGATCCAAGCGGGACTTGTGAATTGGCGAGAGCGGCCAAGGAAGGGAGGCTGCAGAAAGGATCGAGGCGGTATGTGGTGACGGGAATTGAGATGGCGGAGCACTCAAGAGTCCTGAAGGATTTTCACCCTCGTGCTGTCTGGAAGTTAGAGGGGAAGTTGAAATTGGCTTTCTCACCAGGAAAGATCTTGGGACGAATGCAAGTGGCTGGCAGCGTACCAGGGGCGGGTACGACCCACGGACGGCCTTCCAATTTCTTGGCAAACAGCTTCCTTCCTTCTCGAGCGTTGAGACGTTGGGAAGGTGCCTGTGTGACGCCAGGAACATCCAATAAGCTCGCTCCCCGAAAGCTTTGAATATCCTTCATTGTTGATCAACACCAACTCTCCTGACCAACCATGCATCCTGTCAACAGTGACGGGTGCTCCCAATGCCTTGCAGCAACTATCGAACTCTATTTCCTAGAGTCGACACAGTCCTCCGATGATTCGCCGGCCAGGGTCCTCGCTGGCCTCCCTTGCCCTCGCTGGCCTCCCTTGTCCTCGCTTCGGGGATTGGGGCTGTTCGAATTGCGTGCCTGGGCCCAAGCTTCACTTTCCCTCCCGCCCAACCCGAAGAGACAGAACCAGGCAGGTTTCTGCGAGATTGTCGACTTTGCTGCAATTACAGGGCCCAATGGACGATTGGCGGTTGCGCCTCGGAACCAAGTCATTGGATAAAATCACAGCCGGTGTCGCAATTTCGGCGAGATGTCATCATGCCGCTAGCCTGGATTGAGACGATCTGCGTCCATTGCGCCCGTCATATCGGCGACGCACCATCACCGGACCTCATGTCCGGGTCAGTCATGTTTCATGTCCTCTGCTTGAACGGCACTTGGGCATTCGATCTGTGTGCTTCATTCCAACATGCCAAGCCGGTTTCAACCGAATTTTTCAATTGAATTTGGTCAAATTTTGGTATGCGATTGGGGACTTCTGGTGATGATTTCACCCAGGTTCCTTGCCAAGCCCCCCAAGCGGCTGACTTGTGATCAAAGACTTGGACCGCGGTCTTAGGGACTCCTTTTGGCCCCTGAGCTTCATTCCCGATTCTCACGAAACTTGAAAAGAGGGCTCTTAGATGCGGCAAGATCTCGGGTTTTCCATGTCGCAGGCTTCCCTCAGACTGGGCGTTGCAAATTGAGGCTACAAGAGACCCATGTCAGAGCTCAACCAGCAGTTATACTACACAGATACACTCCGCTCTACTGCCAGTTTCAACTCAGATCTCTTACGCTCAATATCGGTCTTGTTGCAATAAATTGCGCCAAAATTGCTGTCTTGAATCCCCAGACTCCATGAGCGGGCTCGGACGTGGGCCTGGTCTGAGATGTCGACCCAGAGTCTCGGTGTAATGCGGGGAATGCCAGCGTTGGCGCTGCACGATCTCGAGGTGAGACTGCACACCATCAGCATCATAGACTGGGGTCGAGACCGTCATCCGAGACCTGGGTCTCAGTCTGGACATCGACCAAGTCACATGAAAAGGGGCATCTGCGGTCGCTGTGGGGAAGACAAGACATGGAGAACGAAAATCAGATTTTAAAAGATTGCTCAATTCTCATCCAAAATCAAGTCGATAATGATGATGGCGCACTGGATCTGGCGCCTGAAGCAGGACAGGCTTCGGAGGCTCAGTGTCCCAGGGCACAACCAATGACTTGCAGCATTGGGACACAGGACTGCCACGCGATGTGCCTTGAGCCAGAAACTAAAGGCTCTGGAAGAGAAATAGGGCACTCGGGTCAGGACAGCCCCGTGCTATTACTGGCTTACCAGTGCTGCACTGTCGACGTAATCGAGGGGGTCTTCGACGCTGGCCCACCTCCTACGAGATTCATGGGCTTTCCTACCAGGAACGCCTTGGAACGACTTTGAATTTCAAAGCGCCTCAAAAGTCACATTCTGGTACTAACCGGGAACGACTTTCTTTGCGCGAGGGCAGCAAGTTACAACATACACAATGTCCTGATGACTATCACACAAATTCGACTCCTTTCGCCTCTGGTTATTGAATCACATTGTCTGAATCTCAAATACTCAGGCTAGCTCCCGTTGACAATGTCATTCCACTCGGGCAAGTAAAGCATCTCTGGCATCGCAAAGTCGCCAAAGGATGGCAGCCCGCTATACCATTGATCCGCCAACTGCGTCGTATCGGACACACGAGGAGGCTCCGCTTGACCCGCAAACAATGAGGCAGCTTCTGAGCCGGAGAACTGATTCTGAAGGTCAACCGAAGGGGCGCTGATTTCAGTTGCCAGTACCCCATCCTCTACTGGGCTGCCCTGGGAATTATTAGGGGTGGAGGACTCAGGGACGGGGGAGCCTTGAGCTGCTGTCCTCGCGTTCAAGGCCTGGCAGCGCAGCGACTCTAGGCATTTCCAAATACTATTCCTCCCGGTGTTACTCTCCCGAGCCAGTTGGCCACTCTGGGCGTACGGTATGGAGCTGAAGGCCCGATTAACCAGTACCCACGCCTCCCGAGTTTCGGGGACGCTGGGGAAAGCACACAGGTACCTCAGGACATAGGCTAGGGCGTACCACTGGGTGTAGGTCTTGAAGATCCACGTGTGCTCCATTGAGATCTGCCCGCTTGCCAGGGACCAGCTCCTCTCTAATGTGCGGCAAGCGGCAGTGAATGGCCGCTCCCCAAGGCCCCTGAACACAGCGCCCGGCGCCTCCTTGTGCCGGCTGAAGTGCAGCTCCTGGCGTACCTGAAGCATAAACTCGATCTTGGCACACGCTGTGTAGTAGTGGGCACACGCAGCATTGTGAAGATTTGACGCTGGGGGCAAGGATAGAAACCTCGACTCAATCCACTGGTTGTGCTGTTCGAGAACTGCGCGTTTTGCCTCGATATTCTCCGGAGTCTCAAGGTCATTCCTCGGTTTTGCGATCAAGATTCGGTGCACCAACCTCGCAGCCTCGAGCTGGACGAGGGAAAAGGTCATTTCTGTCCATTTTTCAGAATCAGGCGGCAAAGATCTCATGGCAGGGTAGAGCTGAGCGTCATCAACGTTAAGGGGCAGCCGGAGCCCTTGATCGAGGTTCTCGATGGTGTTGGTGAAGCCGTGGTCTTCGGTCGCCCGTGAGTCAAGCACACAGAGGTGCCACCACAGCCTGAGACGGAGCTCGCTCTCGAAAGGGTCCAGCTTGAGCGAGGCCCCGTCTCGGTGAATCCCAATGGACTGCGCTAGCCGGATCGCAGTTCCAATGAGGACCCAGACGGCGCGGCTGTTGTCGTGAACCCTGAGACACGTCTTCTGTGATCAGCTTCGGATTGAAAATTCACCCAAGACACTTACTGCAAAAATAGCCAATGCCTGCAGCGTTGTCATATTTGGCTCGTTAAGAAAATCAGCCCTTGTGATGGCCTGGTTCAGTCCAAGCTTGCACTTCTGAAGGAACCCCTGCCGAGAGTCTACTGAGATCGTCGACATCTCATTTTCGGACAAGCTAGTAGCAGCAGCATAGTAGACTGCAAATGCCAGTGCCTCGAGAGAATGGTTAGTCTGCTTCGGCCCTGAAATCATCGCGATCATGGCAGATTGCGCAGTCGGAATATGGAGGATCTTGAGGACTGGATCTACCCTCTCTGCGTACACTGTCCATAATCGCAAGGCGAGCCGTGCGTCTGGGTGTAGACGATCTCGGTCAGCGCCTGAATCGAGATCCATGGGTGATAAACCAAGGGCAAGGCTCAGCCCGCTGGATGAACCTGGCACGCTCTCCTGCACTTCATCGAGTTCAGGGGGGTTGATTCGGTCTTCCTGGGAAAGGATTAGCACCTCGACATTTCCAAACTCTTGATATTGGGCGACCTACGTCTTGAAAGAGGTCAAGCAGGTTTGTATTGTCAACGTAGTGAGCCCGATTACCAGCTTGCAGCAGAGCTTCCCAGGGTCTGGAGCTGACATCATTTAAATATGTCGGCTTGGTGGTAGGCACAGGTACAACACGAGCCTCTCGTATCTGAGATTCTTGTACTTGAGTCTCCTGTTTTGGAGCCAGGGCATGCTCAGTACTATTCCTGCCCAGTGTTTCCAGCAGTAGACTCTCGAGTCGTTCCAGGCGGTCTGAAATATCCTGCAATGACGGTGCTTTATTCGAAGCAGCACGTGCTGTTGTTGGATACACGCATTGAAGCCCAGCACGAGCACAGGGAGTACATGGCAGGATCCTGTTGCATCGTACTTTGCGCTGGTAACAGTTGACACAAGACCGGTGTTGCCGGCGATGCTCCGCCGAAGCCTGGGACTGGGGAGACTCATGGGGAGAACCTTGGTCGACTGCGCTGTCCTTTATCTGAGCCATGATTGATACTGACGAGGTTTCTTTTCAATCACTTGGAGATCTCCAAGTTTCCGTGACCACCGTAATCTGGCTTCGGCCCTCTCGGCCCCGAGGGTCCGGGGCAGTGGCGTTCATTGGTTACGGGGCATTGGCCAATGAAATCATCGCCGGAGATAAGTGAGTCCTTGCGGCGATGGACTTGGTATCGACTCGGGCGCCCGGGGCCGAGATGACCGGTGTAAGTGTTTGTACGGGGGAATACATTAAAAGGGCTCTACCCAAGTCAGAGTGACTGATTGATATGGGCAAGGCATTATTACTTGGTCTTTCTACTACTATCCCTCGTCTTCGAACAGCCTTTTGAAACGCAACTGAACCGCCTACACCTATGACTGATCTGAATAATCCTTACACAATGTCTGAACCAACTCTTCCTGGCGACAGTCGCTCGACCTTGTCTTCGACCGAGCTTGAAGAAGTGTCGTGTGCAATGGATCGTTGTTATCCAGACATTCAACATCAAGAAGACCCGGAGGCCACCCCTGAGGGAGGATATGGCTGGATGTGCGTTGCTGCAAGTTTCCTGATTAATGCCCATACTTGGGGCATCAACAGTGTATGAAAATCCCCTCCCCAGTCTAGATATGGCCTCTAACATGCAGTGGATAGGCATACGGTGTTATCCTCGCTTTTTATCTCTCCGACCACACCTTCCCCGGCACCACGGCACTTGATTACGCCTTTGTCGGCGGCCTCAGCATCGCATGTGCCATGCTTGTTTCTCCTCTAGCAACTTTTCTGGTCCATCACTGCGGTATAAATGTGACCATTATCGTCGGGGCGGTCTTTGAAGCGGTCTCGCTGATAACAACGTCCTTTGTCGGCAAAAACTGGCAACTATTCCTCTCCCAGGGCATCTGCTTCGGCATCGGCATGGGTCTCTGCTTCATAGGCTCTGTGGGGGTGACCTCTCACTGGTTCGAAAAACGCCGAAGCCTTGCGAATGGGATCGCTGCCGCTGGCTCTGGGATTGGCGGTCTTACATACTCGTTGGCGACAGGGGCCATGATCCCCCGGCTGGACTTTCCATGGACCATGCGAATCCTTGGAATTATATGCTTCGCTGTGAACCTGTCGTGTGGAAGCCTGCTTCGTCTCCCACCCAAGGAAAAACACAGATCCAAGGGCGCTGCGATGCGGTTCTCTGTGCTCCGGAATATGCAGTACAACATCCTGTTAGCATGGGCCTTCCTGAGCAGCATGGCGTACGTGGTGCTGCTATTCAGTCTTTCGAGCTACGCCGTGGCCATAGGCTTGTCGCAGCATCAAGGCAGTATCGCCAGCGCACTCCTGAACCTCGGACAAGCCTTTGGCCGACCTGGAGTCGGGGTTCTGAGCGACAAACTTGGGAGGTTCAACGTTGCCATGGCCGCCACCTTCTTATCCGGCTTCTTCTGCTTTGTTTTCTGGGTCTTTGCAAAGTCCATGGTGGCGCTTTGCTTCTTCGCCCTGGTCATTGGGTTGGTAGCAGGGACTCTGTGGGCAACGGCGGCTCCGTTGGCGGCAGAGGTTGTTGGCCTTGGTAACATGTCGAGTGCCTTGGGGGTCCTGTGGTTGGTGCTGGGACCTCCCACCGCTGTGGCAGAGGCCATCGCCGTAAAACTAAGGGACAACGAGACAGACGAGTACCCTTATCTTCGAGTGCAGATGTTTGCTGGGGTCATATATGTTTCTGCTGCTTTGTGTCTGGCATTGCTGAAGTATATGCGGTCTTCTACTAAGAAGTAGGGCAGATCAAAAGGGGTAACTCTGAATGGGCGACTTGGCGGATGAATGAGAACAGAGAAAAACGAATACATCCATAGGGCGGCATAGATAAGGGCGCGGATAAGGGGCAGATCTCGGAAGGTATTACATGATAAAATGGTGATTTGTTGTGATGGAGTCACTGAGGCGCATGTCCATGACTGCTTTATTGGGCAAGAACATGAGCGTGCATGTATATTCCTGAGACGAAAACATAAGTGCTCATACACTATATTCAGGATGTCTTTGGATCCGTCTTCTTAAACAAAGGATTCCCATCATCGTCAAACTCAGCCCACTGAAAGAAGCCGCAGCTGTCCTTGCCCGGCACGTTGCCGGCATAGCACATCCAAAAGTACTTGCCAAAGTTCTCCTTCTTCTTAGTCACCACCCTGAGCACACAGGGGACGCTGCATGTACATCTAGGCGTGAGCCGAGGATGCATGTTATCGCGGTGATCCCTATAGGTAATGTTGATGCGACTTACCCCTGAGATGGGGTGGGGATCAATCGACAGAGCCGGCGAGATGCAGTGCTTCCACTCCTCCTGCATTTCGGCATGCATCACCAACAACGAGTTGTGGGGGAGGTGGATGGATATCTGCCCCTCAGCATCTACATCCTCGGCGGGCTTCTTATCGTTGTCCTTCGGTATTATCCGACGGACTCGAAACTCACGGGCGACACCAAGGGAAACGGATCCAATGACCGCTCTGGGACCGAGATATGTCAGATGATCGCTATGCCAGCCAACACTCTCCTGTGGACCGCGGTAATTGTTGACAATGGCCGAGTTGGGAATCCAGTCCTCTGGCGGCTGATACTTGAGCTTCTTACCCCCTGGGTAACGTGTCTTGATCCGCTTCTGAATCTCAGCGTTGACGGCTTCTTGAACCTTGGGTTTCACCTTGAGGAGCTGCGGTGTAATCCTCCGTACGTCCTAGATACCCGACAGTCAGATACAGAGTTAAAAGCATTAAGAAAAGGGGAGTTACCGTCAGTCTAGCCCCATTGTAGTGATAGTCGGTCTTTGTCCGCCGGATCTCGTCGTAACTCTCGACAAAGAAACTCGATGTGTGCGGGCTAGAGACGACAGTCTCAAACAACTGAAAGGGTTGCTGTTCGAATGTCTTTGCTTCCTCCAACAGCTCCTTCAGGAGCTCGTTGGCGTCCTCAGGTGGGAGGAAGTTGTGGATGATGGAGCACGGTGTGTGCTCTGCGACGTCCTCTGGGTCGTAGAGGTGCAACGTGCTACCTTTCTTCGACTTGAGCTTCTTCTTCACCGGCGAAGTTGACAATGAGCTTGAGCTACTCGGCGACGCATACTGCTTCAGGGACTGCTGATACCCAATGACCCGACTGCCCTTCTTCACCTGGGGCCGAATCTTGAGCGAAGCGGACGCCTCAGAGACGGATCCATCATGGGCCAGTAGAATATCCAACAAGTCTTCCTGCTCGAATGTCGGATGTAGAGATGACAAGAGTGCCAACTTGACCTCTGTTGGCTCCTCCGGCTCCGTCTTGTCCGGTTGAGGCGGGGAAGCTTTGCGTTTAGGGCGTGTCAGGAAGGCTTTCATAGTCTCAATAGCGTTATTTTAGAACCACCTGCTGTTCATCTCAGCAGTACACGCGGTGGCATTCTGCAAAAAAAATCCACGTCCTAAAGATGGATTTGATCATTTGCTTGTCAATGTCAGGGCGCGGTGGCGCGGAATGTGTGTCCAACGCGAGAGCACGTGATACTATACCTCGATTAATGCACCGACCCCGTTGATGACGCATCGCATCGATAGACGCATGGCTCACGCACCCCGCGGCTCGGCCTTTACCGAGGCACATGTCAATACGACCTCCCTCTCCTTGAGGTCTTGAGAGGAGGTTCAATGGTGGTCGCCCTGCTGTAAATAAACAAACCCTCCTTTGTGTCGATGCGACCGGTCCCAGAAGACCACCTTTCTCCGGCATCATGGCTGCCATGCTAGAGTTCCGCACGCAGGGCTACAACCCCTACGCCGTAAAGTACTCGCCGTACTACGACTCGCGCATCGCCGTCGCGACGTCGGCCAACTTTGGCATCGTGGGCAATGGCCGCGTGTTCACGCTCGGCCTGACGGCCCAGGGCGTGCAGGTTGAGAAGACGTATGTAGCACCCAACGTCGATTGGGTCGCCAATGCCCCGCTGACGCTCTTTCGCGCCGCCGCAGTTTCGATACCAACGATGCGCTCTACGACCTGGCCTGGTCCGAGATCAACGAGAACCAGCTTATTGTCGCCTGCGGAGATGGATCGCTGAAGCTGTTTGACCTAGGCGTCAACGACTTCCCCGTCATGAACTTTCACGAACACAAGAGGGAAGCCTTCTCAGTCTGCTGGAGTCCTGTGACCAAGGACACCTTCATTTCAAGCTCCTGGGACGGAACAGTCAAGATTGTAAGCTTCGACTTGTTTACCTACCGCGAACAATCCCTCTAATCATACTCGATAGTGGTCGCCAACGCGAAACCAATCTATAAAGACCCTCCCCATCGGAAACTGCACTTACAGCACATCTTTCTGCCCCTCCAACCCCGCCGTGATCTCTGCCGTATCCTCCGACTCGCATCTCCGCATCTTCGACCTCCGAACGCCATCCTCTGCCAAGTACCACCTCGCAGCAGCCATACCTGTCCATTCGCCTCCCCTGCAGCCTTCGCCCATAAGCGCCCCGAGCCAACCTTCCGAGATCCTCACTCATGACTGGAACAAGTACAGAGACACCATCATCGCTACGGGCGGCGTAGACAGGGTCGTGCGAACGTTTGACATTCGGAACCCCGGCGGCGGTCCGCTCTCCGTCATGCAAGGGCACGAGTACGCCGTCCGGAGACTGGCGTGGAGTCCCCATGCGAGCGACACTCTCATCAGCGCCAGCTACGACATGACGGTCCGCCTCTGGAACGACGGCTCTAGCCAACCGCAGAACCCAGCCATGGGGCCCTCAATAGGCAACCAGGTGGGCATCATGAATCGGCACACCGAGTTTGTCACTGGAGTTGACTGGTGTCTCTTCGGAATGGGTGGTTGGGTCGCCTCTGTAGGCTGGGATGAGCGGGTGCTGCTGTGGGATGCCAACATGCTCATGGGCCAGCGAATACCGTGATCAAGGGACAGACCGACATGTATAAACTTGGCGTTCGTTGACTGGGATGTGAAGCGCACCTGCTTGGGAGTTTGGATCAGGCGTTGGGCTACTGTCTTTGGCGGTGCTGCTGTTTGTCGAGAAATGCCCATGGCTATAAATGTTCATGGTATGTAGACATCTATTGGATGTCAGAAATGGTGGTGAGGACAAGTCGTGGATATAATAGCAAGACAACAATCACACACACACAAAATATCAGTTTTGGGATTAGAATCATTTCTTAAGTAGAGTTGTCGTGGACAAGAACCACATATATGACGCCTTCATCATGTCTAAAAAAAAACAAGCCGAACCCCCTTTTTTTCCATATCATACATGCGTATCCATCCCGTACCAATAACAATGCCCAGTACAAGTACAAAATCATCCAACAGTTCAGTTCAGTCCATCGTCGTTTTTGGTATTGTTACATTTTCACGTCAGAGTCACCCATTACCCCCTTAAAAGGAAGATCCGTAGGAAGATCCGGAAGATCCATAGGAAGATCCACGGTTACCACCAGTGCGGCCACGGGAGTTCCAAGAACGACCAGAACCAGAACCAGAACCAGAACGAGGGTATCGGTTGCGGGTGTCGTCACGACGGGCATCCCTTGACATGGCGTCGAAGGGATCGTGGCTGCCTCGGTCACCTCCGCGGAATGATCGGCTATCGTCTCTGCCGCCAAAGTCATCCTCCTTGACGTTCATGCCCTGAACACGGGACAAGCCCATCTTGTTAACCCAAACAGGCGAGACATAGGGAGGAGTATCCCAGCCCCAGCCATGTCGAGTCCAGCTGTTGACATCGTCGGCCAGCGTCATCTTGTCAGTGCTAACACCAAACATGGAAGCGTAGGTGCTTGAAAGGAGTTTGCGGGGCATGACCTCAAAGACTGCTCGGGTATCCTTGTGAGAAGGAGTGGTCTCGCCACCCTCCACATCAGTCTCAGCACTCTCGAGGGTGTTGTTCTGCTTGATAGGGAGACCGGAGAGAAGCTTGCGAGCACCGCCGATGGAAGCATGAGGGATGATCAACCAACCCTCACCCTCCTTGTTCTGTCGACCAGTTCGTCCAAGACGATGGATATAAGACTCACGGTCTCGGGGAGTATCCACCTGGATGACATGAGTGACATCGGGGAAATCCATTCCACGGGCCGTGACATCAGACGAGAAGAGAACACCAGACTTGGCACCACGGAACATGTCGGCAGCCTTCTGTCGCTGCGACTGGGTGAGCTTGGACTGCATCACGTAGGTGTGCAGAGGGTGGGCGCCGCGGGAACGCGAGTTGCGCTGTCGGTGGAAGCCCATCTCGCCAGCAAGCTCAACGAGGGCAGTGGTGTTGAAGTAGACAATGGCCTTGAAAGGGCGGGCATTGGGGTCCTCGAAGGACTTGGCAGTCTCACGGTCAATCAGCTCGAAGAGCGAGGGGAAGACGTGGGTCCAGCCAGAGACGGGGACGATGTGCTGAGGAACCTTGTCATGAGTCAGGGACTCGTTCTCGGGGATGGTCTGGACGAATTCAAAATCATCGGCGCGGACCATGGTACGGGCCAGGCGAATGACAGAGTCGGGAATAGTAGCGGAAACAAGCATAGTCTGGCGAATCTTGTCGTCGGGGCGAGGGAGTTGGCTCTGGATCTCATTGAGCTCCCTCTCAAAACCGGTATCAAGCATTCGGTCAGCCTCATCAAGGACCAGAGCCGCCAGGTTAGGCGCCTCAATGCCGCTCCTGGGATCCTGGAGAAGATCATTGAGACGGCCAGGGGTGGCAACCAGAAGATGGCAGCCCTGTCGGCGGGTCTGGTGAAGCATCTGACGCTTATCAGTGCCGCCGACAGCGCACTGGACGACGAGACCAGTGTTGGCGGTCAATCGGCGCGCCTCGACGGCAATCTGCTCGGCGAGTTCTCGAGTAGGAGACAGAACAATACCACGGATATCGTCAGATCGGGCCTCACGTCTGGCACCTCTGTTGGCGAGTGTCGGGTCCTCGTCGATCATTCTTTGCAGGAGAGGCAACAGGAAGGCAAGCGTCTTTCCGGTACCGGTCTTGGCTTGTGCGACACTTTAAAAGAATTAGTCTGCGAAATCTCGAGGCGGTGGTTGCGATACTCACATATCAGTGCCCTTGAGAGCGGGAACGATTGTCTTGGCTTGGACAGGAGTCATAGTCTCATACTTCATGCCCTGAATGATAGCCCTGAGAAGAGTCTGGTCGACATTCTCAAGGTCGGAGAACTTTGCGGGCTCCTCAGCAGGCGCCGAGCTGGTGGGCTCCGAGGCCTGAGCAGTAGCCTCAGCAGAGTACGCTCGGGAGATGAAAGCGATCTTGTTCAAGGTGGCGATTGAGGACTGGGCTGTCAAAGCCTGTCGACGGGCGATGGGCAATGCGGCTCGAGTTTGAGAGATGAGGGCAGCAGCGGCGGCTGTCCTGGCCTGGTTGGCGCAGCGCCGAATGCTTGTTCGGAACATTGTGACTGAGTGCGACAGGGACAGAAACGACAATGCCACAGATGATTGCCAGCAAAGAAGGACGGATTGAAGATAATCGAGGGGAGGGGAGGGGAAAAAATTAATGTATGGGAGGTTTGGAGGCGATAATCGCGTCGCTGGGGACGGAAGGGAATTTTTCTCACAATCTCTTATCGGCTAAGTGGGTTCTTTCTCTTAGGTCGGACGGCAAATCCGCTCCGTCACGTGGGGCACCGGAAGATTCAAGACCCTTTGTTTCAGTACCTCAGGCAGAGACGGGAGCTTGAGTCGAAACGTCTCACATGTCATTGGCTGACTTGAGTAGAAGCATCATGCATGTTAATCAATTCATGAATGTCATATCGCCGCGTCGCAGACAAAAGGCGACTTCTATGTTCCTGGTTTCCAACGTCTATGTCTAAATTTACCATATTGTTTTGTTGTACGAGGTCTTCCTTCTAAGCAACCTGGACTGTCCTGGATCCCACGATTGAGAGACCCTCGCCAAGACCATCAGAGATGCCCTGTGTCACGCCATCTACAGTCCACACGAACGCCTCCAAAAGAGCTTGTCCAACCTTGCCGTCGTTCATCTGGCCTATCGTCTCGGTCAAGGAGGCGCTCTGCTTCCCGATCGAGTTGACAAAGTCGATGCCGTGACCAACAACTACCTCGGATATCTTGTATTTCCGTTCCAGTCTCGCGGCACACCGGATGAGATACAGCAGGTATGGCATCAGGAAGCTGAGGAAGAAGATCAAGTTGACGACAGTCATCTGAACTCCTCGATGAAGAATCGAACGTTTTCGACTATGGCCGGCTCGGTTTGAGGTGGTTTGTAGTTGGCCTTGGTTTAGATTCGGTGGGTTGACTTCTTGTGGCAGAGCGCTTTGTACCCGTTTCAGTTCACAGTCATCGAGGTCCTGCGGTAGAGCTTTAAGGAGATATGTCACGCCGTCAACAAAGGCCTTGCGCTCAAAGGCGACGTCCTCCTCCGTCACGGCGGGCCTGCCCCCATCTATCGAGATGTTGACAAGATTCGTCCCTATGCAGACGGGTCAGCTTGCGATATAATTTCTATCAGTTAACAAGAGCAAGTGTACCCTGCCGTGCAAACTTCCAGTGAATGCCAGACGCGGCTCTAACAACCTGCTCATCGTCTTTGGTTTCCGAGTAAAGAACCCGACTCATCCGCTGCGGACGCGCAGCCTCAGCTTCCGTATACTGAGGCTCATCCCTCTGCGTTAGGATGCCAGTCTCAAGCGGCTCAGCATTGAGAGCTGCTGCATCAGCTTCTGAGAGAGGTCGAGGCTTTGACTGCGCAGCGGGGACTACGACGCCTGGGCGGAGGGTGTGAAGACTGATGCTGCGGCGAAGGAAGCGGATCGGGCCTGATTGAAGCGACACGGGAAGCATGGCGACCACGTTGGAGATCCTGCTCTCGGTGATCTGGGCGACCTTGACCTCCTCGAACGCCGGCGCAAATGATCTGATGTGGGACACCATGGTCGTCGGGTACGGAGAACAAGAGAGCTGATTGCGTGCTTCAGTCGAGGTAAGTGAGAGGATGGATGCCGGGAATGAAACGAGACAAATCTACAGCCTAGACGTCCACGTCATGGTGTAGGAAGTGAGAAGTGAGTATGTTGAAGCCCCTGGTGAGCAAACTCTCGTGACCAGGGTCAGGTCAGGATCAGCAGGTGAGCGAAAGGAGATAAACTTGGGCATGAAAGGGAAGAAAAGAAGCCTCTCATGAAACAAGCGATAAAAAAAAGGCACGAGGCGAGCACAGCAGGCACAGGACAGGCATTAACCACAGCAACTTATCATTTCTAGCTTCCATCCCATGTCGAATCCACCCCGTTCTATCCCGAGTCTTGAGTCTGAGTCTGACATGTGAAAGCGAGAGCCCAGCCCAGAAAAAAAAAAACTGTTGAGCCAACGCGGGAGGCCGAAGGCCGGGCTCATGGATCCCATCCATGATAAGGTTAGCGTTCCAATGAGGCTGTTTAGAGTGGGGAAAATGCGACGACCTCTCGTAACTCTCTTCACCAGGAACCATTCGTCCTTCACGTGTTTGGTGTGTGGTGTGCAGATACTGTTGTGTGTGTAATCTCTATTGCATACTGCATCATCACCGTTGCAGTAGCGTCATCCGGTTGCTTCAACCAGCTCAACAGTACAGTATATCTGTCTTCGGATGCCCAAGTACGTACAGTACAGTACCTAGGGAGACGTGATAAATCCAACAAACACCAATTGCCGTCCCGATTCCGTTTTCGCCATTCGCCAAACACAAACAATACAAGTTACTCTCTCCTCTTCCGTCCATGAGAAATGCACAATTTGTCGCCTGTAACATCCATCGCAATGCAAAAACCACTCTTTCAATCCCCGTCCGGTTCCCTTTTGTCCGGTGGCCTCTGTTGCCACTCCTCTTGTTCCCCTCCAAAACGTCATAAGTGTGTTCATGTCCACTTTGATAGACCGTTACATCATGTCTCTGCTCAACTCGTATGACCATCCACCCTCTCGTCTCAACTTGTCTCTGGCTGCCAGATCCTTTCGGATATCGTCCTCGGTAAGACGGTCAGGACCGCTCCAGTTGGCGCTGGAAGTGCGAGCACGGAACTTGTGGAATCTCTCCTTGTTCTGGTTGAAGATATCCTCCATGTTCAGAGCTGCCGTCGAACCAAAGACTTGTGTTGGATTCATCACCTCCTGTCGCATTAGAGCTCGACGGATGTCAGGAGAGTCAGCCCAGGCTGCGGCTGAGACGGCATGCCCATCATCATCATCCTCGTCCTCATCATCAGTCTGAATTTCAGGAAGCTCGATAGCTTCAGGGTTCTGGAATCGCGGCGATGATCGTTGCGCAGACTTAGCCACCGACTTGGCTCCATTGACACCACCGAGACGGGCAGGTGTCTTGTACGAAGGTCCTGCCGGGTTGGGGTTGGGGGCAAACGGAATCGCCCCCTTGTGAATTTGGGCCATATCCAAGGGGTTGCCTCCCTTGGCCTGGCCTGGGTGCTGCGCGACACCAGTCTTGAACAGGGTTTGAACAGTATTCTGAGAGACATAGCCACTCATCATGTTCTTCGTCTGCATGTCCTGATTATGGTTAGCTTTAAATCTGGTACACAGATGCCCGTCACCATGTCTTACCTTCTTAAGGGTGCTTGATGGGCGAAGAGGTGGTCCCTTGATGTTGGGGGGGTGATCAAAGTCCAACTCGTCAGCAAACTCATCGCTCGTTCGGCGGCGCTTCGCGTCCTTGGCCTGATATTGAGGGCCGCGGGAGGGAGCGTGTCTGGCTGGTCCATCCTCGTTGGCATCTTGGCCAAGGGGCCTCTTCGACTTGGAAGCAGTCGACAAGACCGCATTGACAGGACGCCCAATGTCCTCTTGAGACCTGTGAATGCCCGAGTTCATGCGAGATGGGGGTCGAGGAGGGCCATCCCCTCGCTGGACTGAGCTGGATTTGTCCAGTCCAAGACTATAGTCAGGAGGACCATTCGGCTGTGTTCGGACAGCGGGAGGGGGTGCTGGCGTCTTCTTGGCCTTCTCGATAGCGGCCTGGCGCTGGGCGTTCTTCTTTGCATCCGCCTGCTCACGCTTACGCTGTTCTTCTGCTTGTCGCTGAAGCTGCTCCTGCCTCTTCTTTTCCTCCTTCGCAGCCGCTCTCTTCCTGTCCATCTCAGCCTTTGCATCGCGACGGCGCTGCGCCTCTCGATCATCCTGCTCCTTCTTCTTTGCTGCCAGATCGAGTGCTCGAGGACGACCAGTTGATCCTACCGAAGCATTAAGGGCTGAGACAGATGGTTTTGTTTGCAGCGAAGCCTTGCTCGCCTTGCTCGCCAGTTGCTGTTTGGGTTGAGAGCTTGTCGAAGCACCATGATCTTGGAAACTCGCAGACATGGAGCTGCTGGCGGGATGATACTGCGAATGCTGCGAACCTGTATTCACTCGGATAACAGTGGGAGCTTGCTTCGTCTTGGCAAGAGTTTCCTTTCCTGGCTTCATAGGTCTCCGGAGTTCCTTGTTGCGAAGAGGTTGGCCGGGTCCAACCGATCGCGAGGCTGAGGGAGGGGGTACCATGGTAGGGGCGTCGGCCATATCCACATCATAATCAGTGGCCTTTGCTTCCGTCTCATACGGCTTGGCCTTGCGAGGGCTGGACCGGATGGCCTTGGGCGTGGTAGTAGCGAGAGGCTCGTTCTCCTTCTTAGCGGCGAGTTGCTTTTCCATCATAGCAATCCTCTCCTGTTCCTTGCTAAAGACACGGACCTTCTCGCGCTCCTTTTCTCGCTCCTTCTCAAGCTTATCCATTTGTTCGGCTTGGAACTTGGCTTCCTTCTCTCGGCGCTTGTCCTCCTTCTCACGTTCTGTGGAAGCCCGAGTGCGCTTAGCAACAGGTCGAGATGGGCTGGCTTGTCGCTCAGCAACAGGGCTGCCGTTCCTCAGTGAATCCGCGCTGGGTTTGCGGAGGGCTGCCTCCGAAGATAAGTTCGGGTAGAGTCCCAGGCGGGTTGTGGATGGTGAGAGTATCGATGACTTGCCCTCGGCACTGGCAGCTGCACTGCTGATCAGGAGCCCCTTGGACATGGTTAGAACAGACGATAGCTTGTTCTTGACTTGCTTCAAGGGGCTGTCGCGGAAGCGCCGTGAGGGCGATTTGGTGGGAGTCTGAGAAACGCTAGACTCGGCCACAGTCGCCATCATGACAGAAGGGTTCGAGACTGAGACCGTCTTCTTAAGAGGGCTACCATCTTGCTGCTCCAGCGAGCTAACAAGTGGAACAGCAGGCACAGATACAGATTTTCCATGCCCAAGAATGTTGGGTCGCTGAAGGGTTGCTGCAGCTCGAGTAGGCGATTGCGTCTTTGCTCGTTCCTCGATTTCCAGGTCCAGTGACCCAACCGTCTCCTTTCCATGAATTCCCTCCATCACGTCGGCAGAGTGGCTCTTTGAAAGCGTAGGCCTCGAAGCAGCCGCTTCTTCACTGACTGGCTCGGCAGCTGGAGGGTCAATCCAGTCATCATCGTCGTCCTCGGGGAAAGCACCAGGGGTTGTTGCAGTTTCAAGCTTCTTAGGTGATGGTGATTTCGGCTCTGGGGCAGACTGGGGCGCAGGGGCGGGCTGAGAGTTTGTCAGGCTGTGAATCGATTTCGATGGTCGGCTGCCGTTGGGCTGGGATTTTCCAAGCACGTTTATCCGATCCTGAAGCATCTGGGTATATGTCTTGTTGTGGTGAACGGCAAGGTCTTCGGCATTGTCTCGATGTTGAGTGGGTGCCGTAGGAATATCGTCCACATCCATATCGTCGTGATCCTCCTCGTCCGAGGCATCTTGTCTTGCGTAGTTTCCAAGACTCTTTCCTCCCGTATGCCTGCCGAGGTAACTGGTCCTCTTAAAATCGAGATGGCTGGTCCGAGACGCTCGAGGGCCGCCACTCTTTCCTGCTGCCAAAGGCTCTCGAGCCGGAAGAGATGGGAAGTTGAGGCTGCTCTTACGGAAGCCTGGGCGTATCGGGCTAGAACCGTCAGATTGGGAGCGGGCGTCGTCAGGAGATGCCTCTTCGGGCTCCTGGGGCTCGGTTGTTGTTTGCTGTGTCTTGGCTGGTGATGCAACCACGGGTTCATCTTGAACAATAGAATGTAGAGGGCTCGACGCGACGGGAACAGTGACAGGTTCGTCGATTGTTGTGGGGTCAAGCATGGAGGCATCTTCTTGGGCGAGAGGATCAACAGTTGTCGAGTTGATATCCTGGCTTCCATAATAGCCAGAATCCTGCGTCATAGGCTGTGGCTTGGCTGCCGGAGCGGACTCTTTCTCCTGCTCGACGGGCTCGTCGACATGGCTGTCCGAGGAAATGTGCTCGACGTGATTCACGGTCTGTTCCTCCTGGGCGATCCGGAACGTCTTTTCAGGAGACGGCAATGTCGGCTTCGGTGGTGAGGGCGCGTGACGACGAGGCGAGGGGGAAGGAGGAGGAATCGAAGACTCCTTCTGGAGCTGAGGTGTGTGAGCTCTGAGGTGATGAGCCAAACGGTTGGCTGAACTGCTAGGTGTGCCACCGAAAACATCCGACAAGGGCTGTCGTTCATCAGCAATTATTATCAACCCAGGGTCGGCGTAGACACTTACGACTCTTGGCTCTGTGGGATTCAACTTGCGCACGGTTCGGGGCGTCTTGCCACGTAGTTTACCAGGTGTCTTGAAGGTCTCTGCGATATTGCTGAAGGGTATCCATGTTAGTAGGCGCGACCAGAACAAGAGGGGAAACGCGTACGTTTCATTCTCGCTGAAAATACCAGCCATGTGCTCGTTGAGCCACGAGAACTCATTGTGAGCAGCGTACGTGAATTCATCGACCTCGACATCAACAATCTGGAGGGCAGAAGCGCGCTCATCGGCGACCCACGCCGCAGAACCAGTTGGGATGCGCGGTCCTCGCATAGCCGCCATTGTGTCGGTGGTGAGAAGGCGCGCGCGGTAAGAAGAAAGGAACAAATTCGACTAGAGTCGTATATGGCGGATTACAAGTTCATCGGGCTTGCGAGTCGGGAAACAATTAAAATGGTGGAGTTGTAAAGAGCTTGGTTGATCGCAGAGAGAGCTTGGAGTTGGATGGTGGCTCTGTTTGTTTTGGGTCCGGGCAGGGCAGGCGCTAACAACAACAACTTAAAGTGGGACAGGCCCTCGAATCCAAATGGAAAGCGCGTTTCCGTACAGTGGGTACGTACCGATCTGAGATCTGCACGTGACATGGCGCTTATCGTTACCCCCCATTATTGTTTACTTTGGCTTGCTATCGCGTCCCCTCAGGTGCGGAGCGACGAAACCAAGCAACAGCAACTCAAAGCAGCCGTGAACCTTCAGCCTCGACCAAGATGAGGGTTATTGAAGTGATTATTGACGTAAGCCGTCACTTTCAGCCAGTCTTTCTATTTTCTGTAATTGTTAACCTTTTGCGCAGGGCTTCAAGTCGTACGCAGTGCGTACGGTTATTTCGGGATGGTAAATAATGCAGCCAAAACAACTCGACAGTCACAGCTAACTCTCCCTAGGGATGAGAGCTTCAACTCCATCACTGGCCTTAACGGCAGTGGAAAATCGAATATTCTCGATGCCATCTGCTTTGTTCTCGGAATTACCAACATGTCTACTGTTCGAGCGCAAAACCTACAGGCAAGCCAGCTCAACACCCCTCATCTTTCTCAACTAACAGCTCGCAGGACTTGATTTACAAGCGCGGTCAAGCCGGTGTTACAAAAGCCAGCGTCACAATCGTTTTCGACAACCGAGAAACCAAAAAGTCGCCGATTGGATTCGAAGAATATGCCACAATCAGTGTGACTCGCCAGATCGTCCTCGGAGGAACCTCCAAGTACCTCATCAACGGCCACCGAGCACAGCAGCAAACGGTACAGAATCTTTTCCAATCCGTTCAGCTTAATATCAACAACCCCAACTTCCTCATCATGCAGGGACGTATCACAAAGGTCCTCAACATGAAGGCTGTGGAAATCCTAGCCATGATTGAGGAAGCTGCGGGGACAAGGATGTTCGAGGATCGCCGAGACAAGGCCTTGAAAACAATGGCGAAGAAGGAGATGAAGTTGGGGGAGCTTCGAGAGCTTTTGAAAGACGAAATCGAGCCCAAGCTCGAGAAACTACGAACCGAGAAGCGAGCCTTCCTCGACTTTCAACAGACACAAAATGACCTCGAGCGGTTGACCAGAGTGGTTGTCGCATACGACTATGTCAGATGCCAAGAGAAGCTGAGACAATCAGCAGCAGATCTTGAGGGAAAGAAGCAAAGGCAGCGTGATTTGGAGGACTCAGCAGCTCGCTTGCGAAGCGAAATCTCCCACCTCGAAGAAGATGTCAAAAAGGTGCGCTCTCAGAGAGACAAGGAACTTCGAAAGGGCGGCAAGGCCCAGGCACTGGAGGAGGCTGCCAAGAAGCACTCAAATGAACTTGTGCGGCTGGCCACTGTTCTCGACCTGAAAAAGTCCAGTCTAGCAGAGGAGAAGGAGAAGAAGGAGACGATGGAAAAGACTGTTGCCGAGTCGGAGGCCACCCTGCAAGAAAAGACATTGGCATTCGAGAACGCCAAAGCCACATACGATGCTGCAAAGAACGACCTTGAGCAGCAGAATAAGGATGCAGAGTCCAAAGAAGAGCTTCTTCAGACACTACAAACCGGTGTCGCTTCCAAGGACGGCCAGGAGAATGGTTATCAAGGTCAGCTCCAGGACGCCAGGAATCGTGCCACAGCAGCAGCGACAGAACAAGAGCAAGCCAAGATCAAAATATCGCATCTGGAGAAACGCATCAAGGAAGAGGAGCCCCGAGCAAGGAAGGCAAAGGAGCAGAACGCTGATCTTTTGCGAGACCTTGACGGGCTCAAGGCTCAGGCACAAAAGCTCGAGAAGGAGCTCAGCCGTCTGGGCTTTGAGCCAGGCCAGGAAGAGCAAATGTACAAGCAAGAATCCGAGCTGCAGCAAACGGTCAGAAACCTCAGACATGAGTCGGACACGCTGAAGCGCCGAGTTGCCAACACCGAGTTCAACTACGCCGATCCTGTGCCCAACTTTGACCGGTCCAAGGTCAAGGGATTAGTAGCGCAGCTCTTCACGCTGGACAAGCAGCATACACAAGCCGGCACTGCTTTGGAGATATGTGCCGGAGGTCGTCTCTACAACGTGGTAGTCGATACCGAAGTGACGGGTACGCAACTACTACAGAGAGGAAAGCTGAGGAAGCGAGTGACCATCATTCCACTCAACAAGATTGCCGCCTTCAAGGCATCAGCTCAAACCATCGCTACAGCTCAAAAAATTGCTCCAGGCAAGGTCGATCTGGCTTTGACTCTAGTCGGATACGACGACGAGGTCTCCGCGGCGATGGAATACGTATTCGGCAATACCTTGATCTGTGCCGATGCAGACACGGCCAAGAGAGTCACCTTTGATCCCAACGTACGCATGAGGAGTATCACTCTCGAGGGTGATGCTTATGATCCCTCGGGTACCTTGTCTGGTGGAAGTTCACCCAACTCAAGTGGTGTTCTAGTTCTTCTGCAGAAACTCAACAGCCTAACCCGCCAGCTGAGCGAGGCTGAACACTCGCTGAAGGAACTTCAGCGCAGAATTTCCTCCGAGAAGGCCAAGCTCGACCAAGCCCGCAGGATCAAGCAAGACCTGGATTTGAAGTCTCACGAGATCAAGCTTGCTGAGGAGCAGATCGGCGGTAACTCTTCCTCATCCATCATCCAGGAGGTCGAGAACATGAAGTCAACAATCGCAGAGCTGAAAGAGAGTATCACCGAGGCCAAGGCCCGGCAAGCAAAGGCTAGCACCGATGTCAAGACCATCGAAAAGGATATGAAGGACTTTGACAACAACAAAGATGCCAAGCTCGTCGAGCTCCAGAAGGCTCTTGATAAGCTACGAGCCGGTCTCAGCAAGAATGCTGCTGCAGTCAAGACACTCCAGAAGGAGCTTCAAAACGCTCAGCTTGATGCTGAGCAAGCGGGTTTCGACCTATCTGCCGCTCGAGAGCAGCTACAGGAAGTCGAAGTCGGTATCAACGCTCAGCAAAAGGATATTGAGGACCTCGTCAAGCAAAAGGCTCAAGTTACTGAGACACACGACACTGTTCAGGCTGAGCTTGATGATGAGCGTGCCAAGCTACATCTCTTTGACGATGAGCTTCGAGCTTTGGAGGATGCCACCCGTTCCAAGAACGCACGCATCGCCGAAGAGGGCCTTGAGATGCAAAAGCTCGGCCACCAGGTAGAGAAGTTCCACAAGGAGCAGGAGGGAGCGGCTGAGAACGTGGCCCATCTCGAAGAGGAATACGAATGGATCCACGATGAGAAGGACAATTTCGGCCGCAGTGGAACTCCTTATGACTTCCGTAACCAGAACATAGGGGAGTGCAAGTCGACGCTGCGCAACCTGACAGAGCGGTTCCAGGGCATGAAGAAGAAGATCAACCCCAAGGTCATGAACATGATTGACAGCGTTGAGAAGAAGGAGGTGTCACTCAAGCACATGATCAAGACGGTCATCAGGGACAAGCGCAAGATCGAGGAGACGATTGTCAGCCTGGACGACTACAAGAAGAAGGCCCTTCAGGAGACGTGGGAGAAGGTCAATGGAGACTTTGGCAACATCTTCTCGGAGCTGCTTCCTGGTGGCAGCTTCGCCAAGCTTGATCCGCCCGAGGGCAAGACTATCAGCGATGGCTTGGAGGTCAAGGTCTGCCTCGGAAAGGTGTGGAAGCAAAGCTTGACCGAGCTGAGTGGTGGTCAAAGGTGAGGATTCTCATGAACCCCTTGTAATCAGGGCACTTGCTAACTAACCCACTATAGGTCTCTTGTTGCTCTCTCTCTCATCATGGCTCTGCTCCAGTTCAAGCCTGCGCCCATGTACATTCTCGACGAGGTTGACGCAGCGCTGGATCTCTCGCACACGCAAAACATTGGCCGTCTAATCAAGACGCGGTTCAAGGGCTCTCAGTTCATCGTCGTCAGTCTCAAGGACGGCATGTTCCAGAACGCGAACCGCATCTTCCGGACGCGCTTCAGCGAGGGCACCAGTATGGTGCAGGCTCTCACGCCGGCAGATATGAAGTAATGATGCTGACAGACACCTCTCTGGATGCCCCTGAAACGAGTGTATGAGAAAGACTAGATGGGAGGTTTCACATGAGGCGTCGGGCTGGCTGGGCGCTGGAGAACAGTCTTGGGTGGTTTAGAGATACCTTGTGTTGTGATAGCGCTCTATGTAATGAGGCAGGACCTATGAAATCTATCTTATTGTTTTGCACCCATTTATTCCATCTAGTCTACTGTTACACGACTTGCCAAAGCCTCTTCCTTGCTATGGCTTGTGGGAAACTATTGGCAGATGTACACGTGGTGACCACGCTGGACGACGTCGATATCCATGCCCACCTCGATGAATGATTGGAACTGCTCAGGCCTCGCAGCGCCAGGAAACATGGGACACATCTGCATCCCCATGCATCCCATCTTGGGAGCTCCCTCGTCGACGTCACGAAACTTCCTCAGCGCCCGATCCGGCTCAGCCTTGTGCCGGATGCCAGTATCGGGATCGACGTTGGGCAATTTGCATCTAGACTCTTTTGTTAGACCCGAGGAAAGCGAAAAGGGGGGGTGTTGAACTCACCGGACAGTTCGACAGGCCACGTCAAAGTGGCACTCTTGGCCGGTGGTGGCGTGCTTGAGGTGAATAACCTTCCAGTTATCTTCGTCATACTCTTCGTTTCCGGCGACTGACACGTGTTAGTGGCCATTTTGGTGGATGTGCGGGTTAGTGCTGTAGAGGTTGAGACATACTGATAATGTTTGACCGGAACCGTCGGGCATCAAGCTGCTTCATGGTCTCGTCCTTGACAACGTTCTTGTCTAGCGCTTGCATGCTACTCAGGCTAAGCATGTGGAGGGGATACTAGGACTTGTCAGATCATTCCATTTACGCCACAGCCTTAGTTCAAGCAACAGCACTTACAGCATCGTGAAAGTCGACAACGGGTTGATAGCCCAAGGCTTCCTTAGGCTGGGCACACCGAAACACCTCCCTCTGCTGTGAAGGGTCCATCCTGAAGATGCCCAGTTGGTGCTTTGCTCCCAGGTAGCGAGCCAGCTCGGCAGGAAGCTCCTTGTCCATGTTGAGAGCCGTGGTGACCTCGTTCCAGATCTTGACGTTGGCAAACGAGTAGCCCCGGGCCTTGATCTCCTCGATGTTCGGGAACGAGATGGGCAGCAGGAATTCCTTCTCGGGCACGGCCTGGAACCCGTGACTGATCTTGGCCGAGGCCAGCTGCACTAAGCCGCGAAGCCCTTCGTCCATCCAGGGGAACCTCACCACCAGAAAGGCGCCGTCTACCTTTCCCAGCTGGCGGCTCGCCTTATTCGGGTCGGGAACCCAGAGGTCGACTTTGACGTTGGCGAGCAGGGGCAGCTGTCGAAGAGTCACAAACTCCCAGAAAGGACTGTCCTCCTTGCCAGCCCGGGGAGGCTTCAGGTAAGCAAACGTGTACAGTCTATCATGCTCCAGGCCCGTGGGAAGCACCCTGCTCCTCTCGAGCTCGATTCCGCGGCACGACTTGACGGGGTAGATGTACAAGCCCTGGACCCGCGACGGACGCCCCTCCCGGGCCCGGTGCTCCTCAGAGAACTGGCGGCGGAGGTTACTGCCACCCGGAGCCACGCCGACCCGGGAGTGGGTCTGGTTGAGGACATCGCTGCGGTCAACGGGGACGGGCGGGAAGAGGATGAAGATGGGGATGAGGAAGGCGACGAGGGTCACGGCAAGGAGGATGAGCGAGACTGCGTCGACGCTAGACAGGAACCCCTTTGTCGCCTCCATGCTGGTGCCAAAGCCCGGCAGCGCCGTCGCCATGTCGCCCAGGCGCCGCACGATGGTTGAACTGCCGGCTACGGCATCCAGAGGGCCCTGTAGGTTGGGGGGAAAGGCCCCCGAGTCGGCTGCTGCGGACATGGTTCGCTCTCAAGATGACGGGTTCCGTGGTATCTCAGACCTGCATACACGATCCACGATCAAGAAGCGCCCTTGCAGATAGGTGTGGGTTGTTGCTGCTGCTGCTGATGTTGTTGTCCTGTTCTTGTTGCTTCCGTTGCCGAGGTCTCCAGATGCCGACTTTCTCCAGGAATGTCTTGTCTCTCGCTCATCAATGTCATGATGGATCCATGTTGAGTTCGTCGTGTCGCTAACTCCTTGGCCGCGGGCCCCGATGGCTCGGACCCGGCCAACGGTACCTGTGGCGCATCTGGTTTTAGATGTGGCTAGGGTCAGTCTGAGAAAGAGGACCAACAGGATCTGACACGGTGCGTTACAGAGTCATTGCAGCCAGTAGCTTTACCATGACTCGATGCTATCAAGAAGTCTTTCTCTCTGGGTCTGGACAGTGAGTGCCTCCTCCTCGAGTCATCATGATGGAGCTCAAGGCTGTGGCATGACAAGAAATACGACCAGGTACCAAGTAGCTCCAGGGTGGCGCTACTGTACTTGACCTGTCTGATGGGATGGGATGCAAGTTATCAGCCCTTTCG
Organism: Ascodesmis sphaerospora; assembly: GCA_027569015.1. Classification (NCBI taxonomy): domain Eukaryota; kingdom Fungi; phylum Ascomycota; class Pezizomycetes; order Pezizales; family Ascodesmidaceae; genus Ascodesmis; species Ascodesmis sphaerospora. The sequence continues at coordinate 936,019 of JAPPUR010000003.1, forward strand.
GCTAGGGCCGCAACGGTATGCAGCTTTAATGGGCAAGTAAGTCGTCCATGACCATTTGCCAAACCCGGTACTTGCTGGCACTGGGCTCCTCCATCGTGGTGTTTCCAACCTGAATCATATGCACGGGGAGAGGGGCCTTGGATCTCCAGGCGCTTCACGACATCCCCTGCACCAACCAAAGACGGGCTGAGAGGGAGAAAGTTGGAGGTGTCAAGAACCCTGACAACCCTGCAGCGTGCCCTTTGCAACCACTGCACGCCAACATCCGCCTCTGTGCCCTCCCACACAAAAGCCTCGCCCTTGATTGGGACACCCAGGCGCCATGCATACATGGCTTCGTAGCTGCCACATCATCCCATGTCGCCCAGTTCGACCTGTCTTGTCTCACACCCACAGATCATACGTGTCTAAGTCAACTTGACAGACGGCGCCCTGAAAAAGAGGGGAGATCCCTTCTCAGAAACAATGAAGCCGTCGAAAACGGGCACCCTGGGACATCGGCACATTGGTTCCATGGCCCCGCTGCCCCGGCAAGTTAGACTGACTAACTACTAACGTTAGCCGTTGACCAAAGCCTCGCCATCATCATCAACAATACTCCTCCATGACGACAGCCGTGTCAGTTCAGCTGGACTGGGGTGGGACAAGTCCCGACACAAAAGAAAGGAAAGACAAAGTTAAAATCCCACTTTGCCAACCAGGCTGTCGCCTCACGCCGCACAGCAGCGCAGCGCACCGCAATGAGGCGTCGTCCACACGTCCCTCTCAGCCTGCAGTAGTCTTTGTTCCCGCCGTCTCGTCTTCAGGCGTGGGCGTGAGTGGCCTGGCGCTCATTTGCACATTCGTCGCCCTACCGCCCTCCTGTGGGGAGCTTGATCTGCCCGGCGGCCGGTGCAGGGTATGCAGCGTGGCCGGCCGTCAACAAACAAATGCAGGAGGTTGCAGAGACTGGCGGAGTCGGGATAATTCCCGTCAACCCGTCAACCTGGTCGTGTTAGCCCGGCAGGGACTTGCCCTTGGTGCCTCTCACAGCCCCGTGCTGCGGCCACTAAGGATTCCTCGCTGCACCGATCGCCCCGAGGCCAGCCGGAGATACTTCTGTATTCATCCAGAGCCTCCATTCCTGGCTCCTGGTCATATCGACAAACTGACTCGCAGGGCAGGGCGACCAGGCCAGGCACGAAAGGGAGCGCGGGGTGGGCCCGAAATACACGGGTTTGTCCAATGTCAACATCCAGTGAGCTGTCAGCCAGGGTCCTTCTGTACGCATCCGGTAAAGTCATTTGCGGGTTGTGACAAGGAAGACCGTGGTAGATGCCTCGTCCAGCCGTCATCGTGCTCCCAGATCGAGCACGAGTTCGTCACTCGTTTCGTTCATGCTAGGCGCAATCTCACATGATGAGCGTTGGGCAAGGGCTGCCCGCCCAAAAATAGGCAAATCCCAGATCCTCCAGCATTAGTGCTGCCCATTAGCAGACACTGGATTGATGATGGGCGTTGCGTTCAGCAGGGGGCTCGCGCAGATCTTCGCCTTGTGCGGAATGTTGGGCCTCTGTCGCAAGCTGGGCTGGTGAGAGGCAGTGAGATTGACAGCTAGTCTCGATGATAGATGCGAGGCCAACAGCATCTCCTCACTTCACCTCCTCCCAGACCTCTCTCAAGACGCCAGCCGGAATACCAAAGCCCGCCTCCGCGCTCCACCCCCCGTGCATCTCGGGCTGAAATACCTGCCTCTTGGTGATGATTCCGCTCCTTCCTGCAAGGCAGATCCCAGCAGTTCGAGATGAACCAAGCAAGTGAGGCTCGATCTTGGTTCGTTGGCGTTCATTGCCTGGCGGATCTCCCGCTACTCACAATGGCATATTCGATAGTCCAGTCATGTCCAGCAAGAACTACTGGATCCTAACTTTCTCTCTCTCGCTGACAGACGACACAGACGATACGGCTCCAGGGGTAAAGTACCCGTGGGACTGCAACGGCTGGATGATTCGGCATGATCCGGGACGGGAATACTGTCCATGTCGAATGCAATTGACGGGCGAGGGGCGAAACCCTGCAGAGGAGGATTTCTGACCGAGTATCGATCCCATGCGCATATTGAATGCACAGCAACATTGTCCTGTGGAGCCTCCATGGCAGATATTATGCTGAAGCCTCCAATTTTGCCCAGTTACCCGTACAGCGTCGCAGTTTTCTCAAGTGGCCCCTGCTAAAAGCACCAACGAGAAGGCTCCCACCCGTAGACCCCGGCAAGATCCCTGGGAGCTCCTTGACAGCCCCAGTCCCCAGAAATGGAGACCGCCAAGGGGACCCATCAGGTTTCCTTTTTGAGCCACAGACCTGGGAAGAGGGGATTTTGGTGTTATTGACTGGTTTTCTGGCCAGGCATTTGGCGCTTATGTCCCCACGTCTTGCGCCGCAGTTGTAGGCGCCGGTTCTGGATGGCGTTTTACTTCCCCTCATCAGACCACTTGCCATGTCTTGAACGATTAGGTTGCGCCTGTGAACGCAGTTCTTAGAGGCGTGTGTGACGTTTTCCCCCTGTCGACGCCGTCTTGGTGGTTCGGAATCGTGACAAACCCCGATTATTGCAACTCGCCCCAGCACGTTCGTTGTCTTGAAGGGTCAGACCCAAGGTAGGTTGGGCAAGAAGTGGAGGAGGAGCAAGGATAAGAAAATTCCTGAGTGCCCGTCGACAACGGCCTTGGCCCTCCTCAGCCCTAGTCGTTCTGAACTCCGTACCTACTCCGTACGGAGTATTATCCTGGAGCGCAAATGCAGAGCAGCAACCTCCTTGGCTCGATCCTTCGTCCTTTCGCGCCCCTGTGGGCAATGATTCGAAACCCACCACCTCCATGCAGGCGTGCAGGTCTTAATCATGAGTACCCGCTTGAAAACTTCTTCCAGCTTGTTGGTGCCCCTGCTGTCAGACTCCGAAGAACTGCATCGGCCTTGGACCAGTTAAGATCCACGGCCAAGTCCCGGAATTGGAGAATAGATCTCATTCTTCTGTTAGTTCTTGGCTAGCAACGAGTCGGAGCCGCCGCCGCAACGCGAGAAAGAATTTCTGTCTTCAGCTTGAATAGTACGAGTACGGCGTCAGGAGCAAATGCCCCCCGTTCGAAACGGTTGTCTCCTGTGGGGTTAATCGTTGGCTGCAAAGCTCAGTTATTAGGCCGGACCATCCTGCCCACAACATGACTTGTCACCTTAGTACAAGCAGGCTGCCACTTCAGATCAAAAACTATACTGGCCGTGGGCGACAATGCATCGATGTCATCCTGAACTGGGTAGTGCGCATAGGGGTGGGCTGCCCAACGATGTTAGACGGCATCTCATCAAGGTTGATGAGTGCCTGTAGTAGAAGATGTTCCTGGGCCAATATTTGACCGAGGCTCGTTTTGACGTCTTTCTAGAAACCGAAGACCCGGGCCCAACGGAAAGCTCCCGACCCGTGTAACAAAGCAAGGTGGAGGAGACCCATGCATTCACTGCATTGGTGCTCACCTGTCATGGGGATGCCTGTGCCGCTGCCCAGGTGAAGGCCGCGCGCGTCGGCGGCAGGGCTTTTGCTCAAGTCTCCGAACGAGAGCGAGAAGCGCCCCGATGATGTCGGGTGCCGGCTCCGACGGTGGAATACGATGCCACGTGAGGTGAGACACCGATATCATCATACAGGAGCGTTGCAGGGTACAGGTTGCATCTGCAGAGATGGGCCCCTGCGCTGCTGCTCTTGACCCCTATCGCTGTTCATCAATGTCGAAATATGCAGTGTTTGACCAACAAGGCATGGCTAGCTATTGGATGAATAGGCCACCGCTTTCTGGCTTTGAGGCTGGGTTCACGGAGCAGTCGGACTTGCTCCAGCTGAGACTGGACGGGGGAATGCCCTGTTGAATATGCTTGCTTGGACTTGTTGCGTTGCCTGCTTCGCGTTTGGCCTGTGCTTCAGGTTGACCCAGACCTGCATTTAGTGTTGAGCTAGACTTGATTCGATCTCAACACAGTCAAAGAAGATCGTGGAAGAGCCATTTGGTGGCTTGAGTGGTTGATGGAGAAATCCTCGCCTCACTTAGACCCCGTCCGATGGGAGGCTGTTGAAGCTGTGACCTCCCACGTAGTAGTGTTGTAATTATTCGTCCGTGGCTCGCTTCCTGCGGACATTTGTTAATCTCCGGGCTGGCTGAGCGAACGCGCTCAGCAGGAGACAAAGGGAGTGAGAAGTAGAGGAAAGTAAAGAGCCACCCTGCAGTAACGGTACACTGATTCAAAGCCATGCCTTGACGTCCATTATGGTCATGACTGGCTCCGTGCCTTAGAAACACTCAAACGTCGACGCAAAGTCAATTTCGAACAGCCACGGCCCACGGTGGTGTTCACAACTGGGTCTGCCACGCGACGACCCACGCGTAGGGGGCAGGACCTGATCCAAGCGTCAGAGACGTCGTCAAGACCAGAGCCGTTTTGTTGGTGTGGACGGTTGTGAAAGTTGGGACGGATGGTGTGCGGTGCGCAATGCTTGCTGCTTGCTTCTGCATGGCTCAGGCTGTCGGTGTCACCCCAAGGGGTTTCCATTGAACAAGGCCTTTATTGAGTAAGGCCTGCGCTCTCATCCTCCGTCACCCCTGTCGACGGGACCCTATCAGATCGTCATCTTTCCCGTCCGAGAACTGGGAACCATGATCGCATTCTTTGCCAAGCTTGTCATGACAGGTGCCTGGGGGCACAACAGTAAAACTGCGAGACCCGTGGCATGATTGTTCGATGCCGCAGCCGTAGCTATAGTGGCGATTAGGACGCTTGATATTGGGACTGGCTATGTTGTGAATTCGGTCCCTCACTCAGTATGGGGGGCAAGAGGTTGGGGAACGCACCCATGATGCCTTGCATCTTTGGTTCAAGCCAGTTATTCCAGCGACCGCCTGCTTCTTTCCCCCTCTTGTAGGTTGCATCACCGCTGATGACCGGCCGCGTTCATGGATGACCCCTGGCCTGCCGTCCTATTTCCACAGACTGAGGGCAGAGTGGACGACGCCAAGAGCGCGGGCGCAGATGTGAGATGCCCAAACAGGCACCATGCAACGAACAAGAAGTTGCTCCGTCCCCGGCGGACGCCATGGACGGTGGGTTCTCCACAGCCTTTCAGCTCCATTCTGACCCTCGTCAACAACGTCTGTTGACCCCATGGCGTTAAACCCAGTCGCTCATCGGCCTGGTTGAGTGGCGGCAAGCCCAATCCAATGCCAGCCCCAGCCCAGCGAGACTGGATTGACCGACTGTATGGACCTCATCGGTACTGCAATGTTAATCAGGACATGCAATACGTACTGGCTCCTCGATGGCCTGTTGAGGGCTTTGAGAGAGCCAAGGGAGGTCCTGACGACACTGGGACTCACCTCTAAGCCATCCGGTCTCCTTTCCGCGGTATTAAGCTGCTTTGGGGCAGGGCCAGTTCCGCGCCCTGTGCATCCAAGCCCGAGGAGGCGGTTCCCCCTCGTCAAGTTGAAATCTTAACGCCGACCCAAAGTGTCAGCTGCAGTCACCCGTGGCCACGGCACTCCCAGTCAGGTAAAGACAAACGGCATTTCTTGGAGAGGGAAACAAGGACCAGAATACCGGGCCCTAGGTACTGTTCAACGGGGCGGAGTTGTTCGGAAATAATCCCAGTCGACTCAATTCCAAGGACCTGGAAAAAACATGTACGAGAGAAGAAAGAAGCTGTCATGGGACGGCCGGGGAGGCAAGGAAGGTCCAGCAGAGTCGCATCCATGGATGGATGGCAGGTAAGGCAGGTAGCCATCGTGGCTGCCCGGGGGGTGTTCCTTTCCCCTTCACTCCTTCCCCCTCTACCTCACTTTAGCCCCTCCAACCCAAGTTCAGCCCGCCCCGCGCTCTTGTTTGGTAATAACATCATCCATCCTGTCACCCAATCTTTATTACTCACCCCTGGCGCATCGATCACTGACTGTTCTTATTGACCGTATTAAACACCTCGTTATTGTTATTGTTTTGCGCATCCTCATCATTTCATTAGCTCTGACATACCATTGGCATTGTTATTGTTATCCTCTTTTAGGAAGTCACCGTCTCGTGTCGGTCATTGTTGTTGTGTCTCCCATGTCGTTGAGCTCTCCCTTGTTGCACTCCCAGATCTAGACATCTCGACAGCTTCATTCGCCTTCGTCCTTAGTCGGTACCGCTTTGCCGGAGCCCTCTGAAGCTTCACGCACACCCCGGAGGCTCCATCACACACCCTCGTCTCAATCCCGAAAAGCCCCAGGACGGATCCGCCGTTCCGCCCCGGGAGCAGCCTGCTCAACATACCGGACGGGACGTTGTCGACCTTCAAGGTCATCACTCTGCTCGATCTTCTCCTCATCGTGCCGTCCATCTCCCCATTGCTAGTCACCGCAAGCAGCGTTGCATCCAAGCCCGGACCATCTATCCGCAAACTAGTGGCCTGCTTTGCTCATCTGCTTGTCCGTGGGCGTGGGATCCTCCTCAAAAACCAACAGTCAAGAGGCACAACTTAAGCTCTTGGCTGGCTCCCGGGACCCACGAGCCCGGACTGTCCGTTGATCAGCGATTGACGCCCCGTCAGGCCTGCATGCGACAGGTCTTCTCCCGCAGGATACGACATCCTCGAATTCATCCCCATCTCCAGGGGCTCGGCCAACTGCTTGCCCGGCCGACCCATCTTGCCGCTGGTCTTTGCAGAGACCCCTCCCCTCCCTGATTCTGGGAACCAGTAACCTCTGCCATACTATCAGAGGTGTCTCCATCGATCAATCTTTCCTCCCTGTCACCGTGACAGCGCCTCTCCGCTCCCCAGCCGCGATACATGTCCCTGCTCATGTCGACTGCCCCTCTTGCAATACAACCATCCCAGGCCTCCCCCCACCAGTGACCAAACAGCGTCCTTGCAAACCACGTTTCACTAGACCACGGACGTCTTGCCGCTTCCTGGATCTATCCGCAGTGCCAGCAAACCTGATAAAAGTCAACCCTCTTCTGGCTTTTACTTGCAGCCTGTTTGGGACCAGCTCCCCATCTAGGCCTCTCAACCCTTGACGAACTCACCTCTTGCACGCCCTTACCTTACCACTCTCCCGGTTTCAACCCGGGGTTGTCGTGATAGACTAGGGGACGATCGTAGCCCTGGTTAGTCACTGTTACCGGCAGGAAACAGAAATTGCCAGCCGGCCCCCAAGTTTGGTTACCCCCATCGTCCACGTCCATCTTGTCGAAACTCGCCTCTCTGCTAGCCTTGGTGGTCGACTCTTGACGCTCATATACTCCGAGCCGCCCTTGGCACATGGGCCAGCTGGAACGGTTAAGCTTCAAGAAAGGTTCTGTCCCCTCTCTTGTGCGCTCTGGACCCGGCATAACTCCCGTCGATCAGCAAGCACCGTTCTCGGCAAGCATGCGAATCGCAATTTGTTTCTCTTCCTAACCCAAGACACCTTCCCTCAGCAGCTCTGAAACACTCGACCAACCCGAGCTGTTTGTGCTGCAGCTGTCTGTCACAATGGGAGACTACTATCATCATTTTCTCTCTTCCATGTCGGGGGCTGGGATGAATCCGGTTACCTCCCCCGAAGAGATGCTCGACCCCCGACTTCATGGTCCCCCGATTTCCATGGCCTCCGCTCCGATGCCTGGCCCGTATCAGCAGCTCGGGTATTTCACCGGCTTCCCGGACCCAATGATGTTTAACCCAAACAAGTCCCAGAAAGGTCGCCGGAAGTCTGCGGCTGGAACTCCTGCTGCAGTGGACCATGTTAAGCATCGTAGGACGCGTTCTGGATGCTTTATGTGCCGGAGCCGGAGAGTCAAGGTACGCAACACTTCGCAACTAACATGGAAACTTGCGCATCTAACTTGCTCAGTGCGACGAGACACGACCAATATGCGAACGTGGGTGTAGCTCCATGGCATGTATTCGATTGGGCGCCATTACTGACAATACCAAGGTTGCAAAAAGGGGAGTCGAGAATGTGTCTATCCCGACCCTCCATCCTCCAAGAGCTCAGGGGGATCTGGCAAATCTAGAGATTCTACCGCCTCCACTCAGCAAACGAGTCCCTCCTCCTCAAATGCAGAAGACGACGAAGATGCAGATCGAGAGAGCAAGCTTGAGACGATCCTTGATGAGGAAGAAACAGAAGACCAGACGTCAAAGTCTTCGGCACGCTCCGCGCCCTCCAAGAGCTCATCTCCATCGAGTGCGACTGCAACACCAAGCAGTCTCGCAGCTGCCTACCCCTCTATCGAATTCCCCGTGAACCTGGGACTAGCCGACTGGTCGCATTTGCCGCCCGAATATCAGCGATGTCTTGCCTTCTTTGTCGAAAACATGACCAGCTTTAACTACTGTATCCCCACCGACTCGGATGACTTCTTCAAAACTATCCTTCCCAGCGTGGCTACTCGTCATGAGCCACTGCTTAACGCTGTTGTCGGGTTCTCTGCCTATCATCTCACACTTGACAATCCCCAAGGAAAACTACAAGATTTCTTGCAGTACTATAACAAGAGCGTGACGCTTTTACTGGGTCTACTCAAGAGAAAGGAGAAACCGAACGTGGCCACATTGTTGACAATCCTGCAGCTTGCTACGATAGAAGTACGTTTGCGAGCTATTGCTTTCCAGCCCTGGTCCGCTAACGACTTTATCTAGGAATACTTTGGCGATTGGGTGAACCTCATGGGACACCAAAAAGCAGCACTCGAGATACTGACTAGCATATTCACACCCCAGACCGTGATGCAGACCGCCATGGGCCGCATGTGTCTTAGTTGGTACGCTCGATTCGACAACTTTGTGGCCCTCATGGGGGGCTTTCCGACCGACCTGCCTCGAGAATGGTTCCAGGCCATGGTGGACTTCTATCAATCCGAAAAAGCCGCCCATCCAGCGGAGTTGCGATGGGTAATCGAAGAATGGTCTTCTCGGCTCCGTCTCATCTCATACGACATGTCCATCTTGTTCGCCAAAGGCAGTAGGGGCCAGATCTCTCCCGAAGACTTCATAAAAGAGCACGAGGCAATAGACAAACGACTTGTTGAGTGGAAGGAAAAACGCGACCCTGCCCTCCTGGATCAGAGATATCTCATCACGGATTTCCCGCCCCCAGAATCGATTCCCCCGGACGATATTGTCGACCCATACACCGTCGGTATTCTCTACGACTTTCCGTTGTTTCACGCAACCGTCCTTTGCGCGGAGTGGAACAGTATCATGATTATGCACAAATGCCAGTCATCTGGTATAAGGCCGGATATCTTGTTTGCGGATCTGAACCGGCATGCGTACAGAACTTGCCAATACTTCGAGACTTTGGAGTTCTGGCCATCGACTCCCAGGGGCGTGTTGGTCTTGATACAAGCTTGCATTGCAATTGCGGCATTGTTTTTGCCTCAGGACGAACGGCATCACATGTGGTTCCGTCGAAAGTTTGCTTCGCTGGAGACTATGGGGTAAGGAGACGGCCTCCGATGTGTGTTGTTTCGAATAGAGCGAAATGCTGATCAGCCTTCTAGATACATCCATCCTATCACAATCCGAAGCAAGATGGCCCAGCTCTTCCGAGAGCCGTCGTGTGTGCAGTGGTGGTTACCGAACAATGAAGGATTCAGCCCTGTACTACAGAGCATTCGAAACTTCGCCGACGAGCGGAACGCCGCCGCTGTAACAGCTCAGCAGGAGAACCTTCGGGAGGTCAGACATATTTTCGCCAAGATGTCATTAATGGACGAGGCGAACAAATCACCGCCTGCTGGCGAGGGGCCCGGGTCGTAGACCAGGGGATAGGAAGCGGGCACAAGCCGACACAGACTACCCAATGGCGAGGATATGATTGGGAAGGGCGAGGCACGAAAATCAACAGCGACACAGGGTTGATCAGCTCGGTCCACGTTAAGGTCACATGGCGTTAAGGGGGGGCATCATGCGAAACTGGATAGACGCATTTCTCGGGAGGGCAGCCGTTGGCGGGTGATGCAACGGTAGACTTTGGAAGAACCTGGCACAAGGGGGCGTTCGACGGAACGGATTTGGATATGGACTTTGGAAAAGAAAAAGGCGGCTATTTCCACGAGCTGCAAATACCCAACCTCTGAGAACTCATATTACACAATGTATTATATAGTAACTTGGCTACAACGCGAGCCTCGACCTGATGATCTACAGTACTCTTCCGGACAGCAGGAGCTGCAAATTAAGTAAAGCGCATTTCTTTGCTGGTCTATCATGCCTCATCCTCCTTGGTCTCCTTTTCCGACACCGTGACAGCAGGTACGGAAGTCTCTGGCGGTGTCTGTTGGTTCTCACTGGTAGACTCAGGGGTAACTTGAGAAGCAGAGCCTTGCTCCTCAACTGCTGTCTCCGCTGGCGCGGAAGCGTTTTCCTCCACCAAAGGCTCTTGGGGTGTGTCCTTCTCTTGGCTTTCTTCGGGCACTGCTGGTTGCGGGCTTGACTCATCTTCAGTAGTTCGAGGTTCGGTGTCCTTTTCAGCATCTTGCTCTGGTGGCTCCACGGCCGGTTCCACAATTGTCAGATCAGCATCGTCGGTGTCGGCATCATCTTCCTCGTCCTCTTCTTCGGCGGGTTGCTCTTGGGATTCAGACGGGGCCTGTGGCATAGCGGACTGCTCGACAATAACAGGGACTTCAGCTACTTCAGGCTCCTCTTCGACTGGTGAAGGGGCCGTGATGTGCATCTCTCGGAGCTTGCGTGAAACTCCATCAGCTTCCTCCTCCTCCGCCTCCATGACGGTTGTCACAGCGCTGCCTGTTGACGGGCTGCTCCTTATATGGCGCCGGGTGTTCGTCCTCATGGGATGCATATTATCATCTTCAGGACCAGGCCCGCGCTGCTGGGATGGAGGCTTCAGGATGGTGGGTGTGGGCTTCTCAATCTCGTGTTCTAGCTGAGGAGTCTCCAAGCCCTCTGCCTCGGGCGGTAGCTTGTAGTTCTCGGCAGGCAACAGATCGTACAGGTCGCAAACCGTCTTGAAGAAGACATAGAGCCCGGTTTGGGCCTCAACAGACCAGAATACGCCACGGTGCTGGAACCATGCGTGGGCGAATATGCGGTGCAGCCTGCGGAACACGTTGACCAGGTTCTTTATGCCGACGTTCTTGCTATGATTGTCACTGAGGACGACGAAACGGCTTGGAAAGATCTTCTGGTCGGTGACGACATTGGCTGCCCAGTCGAGGGTATGACAGCAGTAGTCAATGGCGCAGCAGCTCTTGGGCTGCTCGTGTACGGCACAGAGGAACTGCCACTCGGAAGCGCGCATCTCGGGGCACGTGTTTGCACTGCATGGCGGGGTGTCGAAGAGGAAGCCGACGATGAGAGAGTTGCACTGGGAGATGAGGAAGCGGCAAAGCTCGTAGAGCCAGATGGTTCGGTCGATGCCGTTTGGTGGTTGCGCAAGCTGCAGTGCCGTTGCGCGGGTGATTGGTTGGGTGTTGGAGGCGGTATGGTAGCAGTGGAGGGCGGCCAGGTGTTCTTGGAGCTGGAAGGCAGAGTCGAGCTGGGTGATGTTAGTTGGGAGCTCGATACAGGTTAACATGAGCGCAACAAACCTCATGTAAGGGTATCAAAGGAGGCCCGGCAGCCATGTCTGCCGACTTTGTGCCCGGGTGTATCCGCCGTCTAGAACTCGCATCCAGCTGTGTCTGCTCCTGTGGTGTCGTCTGGGGACTGGCTGCTGGGCCGCCAGACGGTGACTTGGGACCGATCTGGATCTCAGCCGCGGGCGGCGGGCTTGGTAGCCGAGGCGAACTCGGTGCTAGCGACATGGCGGTTGGAGGTGTCGAGCCGCAGTGTCGAGAAAACGTCCACGATAACGAACGAGTGCAGGTTTGGGGGAGAGCTGGGCGGTTAACAGCACACGACGAGGCTGCGACGTTGGCGCTTGGCTGGGGTCCTAGAAAGGCCTCGGTAGACGCATAGACAGCTTGGTGAATGCATCAAACGGGGACTGTGCGACTTATACGCAACGATCCAAGTTCTGTGCCTGATTCGAAATGATGGAAGTGGAAATCTTGGAAATGCACCACCTAGAACGATTTCTAGGCTTTTAAATCGGACTTTCCTTACATATTTTGCATTCTCGAGTGCGGAACTCGGGCATTTTCTACCGAACATTCAGATCAAGATTGACGACATTACCAAGCCTAGCAACCATGGATTTTGATGACGATGCCCCGCCAGAGCTCGTTAACACGGCCGCAGACGATGTGGATGGCGAGATCACGGTCAAGGTCCCCATTACCATTGTTACAGGTAATAACTCATGGATCACTCACTTTCATTTCTGACATATGTTAGGTTATCTCGGCGCCGGTAAAACGACGCTGTTGAATTACATCCTCACAGCCCAGCATGGCAAAAAGATTGCTGTGATTATGAATGGTTTGGAAGGACTGTGACTTGATGGTAAACATTTGCTAACTCCAGAACAGAATTTGGGGACTGTAAGTACTCCTGAGATAATACGACTGCAAGTCTAAGTGGTACTGCAGCACTCGACATCGAAAAGTCCCTTACTGTGAACAAGGGAGGCGAACAAGTTGAGGAGTGGCTTGAAGTTGGCAATGGCTGCATATGCTGTTCAGTCAAGTAGGATAACCCTTCCGTTTTAGGAGCAAAATTAACATGAATAGGGATACGGGTGTGAATGCGATTGAGTCTCTCATGTCCAAGAAGGGCGCATTCGACTACATCCTCCTGGAAACGACTGGCTTGGCTGACCCTGGTAACCTGGCGCCGCTGTTCTGGGTGGATGATGGGCTTGGAAGCACAATTTACCTTGACGGTATTGTCACTTTGGTGGATGCGAAAAACATCCTTCTCAGCCTTGATGACCCCAACGGCAAGGTTGAAGGACATGACCACGACGATCATGGCCCAGTCATGACCACAGCCCATGTCCAGATCTCTCACGCAGATGTGATTGTCATCAACAAGGCCGACATGGTTACAGAGGCGGAGCTCAGCCAGGTCAGAGCAAGGATTGAGTCAATCAACGGGCTGGCAAAGATCCATGTGACGGAGAGGAGTGTGGTTCCCCAGCTGGAGGGATTCCTGCTTGATCTGCACGCATATGATCAATTCAATGAATTGGAAGCGAGTGCCAAGGGGCATAGCCATCTCGACCCTGTAAGTTCCCGTCGACCTCGGTACTTCTTGGGTCAAAATCTGCTGCTAACCGTCCGCTTAGACCATCTCGACCGTTACGATTCCTGTCGGTCGCCTCGAACCGGAACAGTTAGATGCTGTTGACCGTTGGCTACGGTCAGTGCTGTGGGACAACAAGCTCCCCGAGGCGGACAAGGAGGGAGGGTTTGAGATTCACCGCTCCAAGGGTCGTCTTGTGTTTGCCAACGGAGACATCAAGATGCTGCAGGGGGTCAGGGAGATTTTTGAGATAAATGACGGGCCGCGAGATGATGAGGCGCCGCCTCCAGAGGGAAAGATCATTCTGATTGGACGAAACGTGGCTGAGGTTGGATTTGAGAGCAGCTTCAAGCAAGCGGTCAACTAGAATAGAGTCACGAATAGAGAAGAACGACAATCGCTGTGCGGGAAGATGCATCCAGAGTCAGGGTCAGGTCCTGTTTGCGCTCGGTTTCAGTACCTGGTGTCGACGCTGCCGATGCCTGCCCGGTGACGCGAGGTGCGAACAAGCAGCCGCTCAGCCTTGGCCGGTTCCGGCTCTGATTGGCGGGTACATCGCTGTCGGTGCGGACCCACTTGAACCCGGGCACCCACCCTCCACTGGAAGGGAAGGGAAGGTGCCGCCAGCCCAGTCCAGCCGTCTAGTCGCACAGAGCATGGACAGCACAACCTAGCACAGTACGTAGCCTTCCCCGACCAGCCCAGCCAGCAAAAGCCTGAGCGAGCGCTGCCAGAGCATCCATCGATTCGATCGCATCAACGACCGCCTTTCGTCTGCCCTACAACCTACGCAGCAAATCTCGACCCGCGACCTCCCATCCAAGCATTCGCTCGACAACCTTACGTTGACTTTACATCCTCCGCGACTTGCCCTCAAAGCTCGCGCGAACTACTGCAATCATGAATCGGCCAGGTAGGACCACCCCACGACGTCGTTCTTTCAGCCTCAGGACCCCGCGCTCCAGCCTGTGCCTCCGAACCTTGCGATACCGAGATCACGCTTCGCCCCGTCGAGACATTGCGAGTGGCTAAGGCTTTTGGACGAAGCCTTGCGTCTATTTCCGAGCTCGTGTGTCCCCGCGATTCTTCGCACCACGATGCTCCTCCTCGACCCTCGTTTGCCACGCTCGGACGACGCAACAATCGCTTCAATGGCTTGAAATGCGGAGCAAAATCCGATCTGGAGCTCTCAATAGTGTCGCTTGGATCACGGCTGGAGAAATTATGAAAGCACTGGGTTGTTAGGACAGCGCTGACGAGATGATCGAACGGCAGGGGCAGTGCCACAGACACTACGCGGAATGCCTGGTGGCTTCGGTGGTCAACAACCTCAACAACCTGGACGAGCAGGTTCAGCACGATTACCGAACGGAAAGCTGGGTACGCGCTCGCAACCGTCCTGGTGGTAGCCGGGCGGCTTTCATGGCCCGACCTCAAGCGGAGACTAACGACGCATCAATACAGGAAACAACAACTCGGGTTGGGCGTTTGGAGGAGGTGTTCCTATGGCAGGGGCAGGCCCTCAGAACGCAGGACGTCAACTTGGCGGGAATGTGAGCTTTGCGCAGAGCTTGACCGGCTCGCAGCCTGCTACACCTCTGGACTTGTCGTATGTGCACTCTCCTCGCCATCAACATTCTCGCATACTTGCTCATCTTTTTGGGCGCCATATACATTCCACCACTAAACTTGAACATAAACACACGCTAATATTTACCAGAGAATTTCCTTCATTATCCAACAACCCTCAGATGTCCAACGCCAGCGCGCAGTCAATGTGGTCGACGGCTGGGTCGAGGAACCCCGGTGGCCCTGTACCGCGCAACCAGTCTGCCGCCCTTGGCTCGCAGCAGGGCCAAGAAGATCTGTTTAGCCCCTCCTCTCGCGGACCTCCAGTGCAGGGTGGCTTTCGGTTCGGAAACCAAGGGAACATTGGCCAGTCGTCTCAGGCTCAAACCGGCAGTATCGACGACTTCCCCCCTCTCAACCGAACAGCAAATGGAGACATTTCATCTGAGCGCGCGGCGAATCTGATGTCATCTCTGGGATTTGGACCTCAAGCCGGTGCCTCTGGTCATGTGCCAAACAGGGGGAATGGTCTTCTCAACGCGGTTTCGGCTAACAGCCGGGCGAATGAGGCAAGGTCACCGCCTGGCATTGGCGCCCCTGGTAGGCCCTTATCTCCCTTTGATTGTTTTAATGCGGATTCTAACCTTTGCAGGCTCTTCAAGGCCACAGGATGGCAAGGCCACTGCTACTGAGGACGATTCACGGCAGAAACCTACAGGTATGCGGGAAGAAGGACCTGGCGCAGCCGCAGCTGAGGGAGCCTCTCCTTTAGGGGCTATCGGCAACGATGGCTCTGGCAGGAATTTGAACGACGACCAGGACGCCCAAGCTGCAGAGGTTATTGACCCTCTGGCTGGCATGTCCGCAGCCGACAGGTGGGGTATTAAGGGCCTCAGAACGCTTATGAACAACTATCCCGACTACCACGCGATGGTGGTGGGCATGGATCCGATGTCGTTGGGGCTCGACATGTCGTCTCCGGAGTAAGTGCTTTTGTCTGGTTTGGGAGCACCACTGACCAAGTCCAGCCTGTTCTCAACGCAGAACTACTCCCTCTTTGACGACACACCTCCCCGGCCAGCTATAAATGCTGGTAAATTCCGACTGCCCGATTGCTACAACGTGACCAATGTCCAACCAATTGAGAGCAAAATCCCCAACTTCAATGAGGAGACCCTATTCTGGATCTTCTACAGCTCCCCGGCGGACTTGAAGCAGCAGATGGCCGCAGTAGAGCTGTAAGGACGGCCCCTTCACCTCAGAAAGGGTTCATTTCACTAACACGGGCTCGCTAGACACTCACGAAACTGGAGATGGCACAAGAAATTGCAGCTCTGGTTGACAAAGGATGACCACATGACTCCTCAAACTCTGGGCCCGACCCATGAGCGAGGCTACTACATTGTGTGGGATTCAAGCACCTGGCGCAAGGAGCGGGTATGTCGATATATCTAGGCTTTTGTAAGACGGGAACTAACGATGACGGCAGCGGGAATTCACCCTCCATTACGGCGACCTTGATACCAGTCTCAGCCAGGGACCAGCTGTATCCTAGAGTAGCACATCTCTAGAAAAGCCGAGTTCAAAGGCAAAGGGTATGATGTCAACAAGACGGGCCATGACAATGGCGCAACACAAGACAGCATTGGGGATAAGTGATGGAAACGGTGGGAAGTGTACCATGGGCGTTTGGCCGTCAGGGCGGGGCAACTCCTTCTCATGGAAATGGTTTGGGTCTTTTGGTACTGTCAGTAATGAGACGATCTAGTCTCTTGAAGTTGATGGCTTTTCACCGGTGTGGGCGCTCAATAAAAGATGCCTCCCGGTTTCTGCAAAGTAATGTGTCATTTCAGTGATCGTAAGAGTCACAGTGGGCGTATCCCTAAAGTGATTCATGTGAGATGTGCTTATTTGGGGACGCACAATCACCCTTATGCACTATTTTCAGCTTGATTTGTTGGATGCGCTTGGAGGTTTAAAGCTCATCCACATTGGCCCGGAATACCTTGCCCTTGCCCTCATATCGTCTATACTCGGGTGTCTTCAGAAGCTAACACAAGCTGTGAGCTTGAGTTCTGTGACGTGAGTGTTCCTTTGACACACCTTTGGTTGGGGAATTAGCCGAGGTTTCCCCACCATTGGCTTCTCCAAAAGGGAGCTCTTTGGCGCCCCATCGCTGGTCATCCTTGTTGGCGTAACCTCAACGTTAGATCCATACCATCGACCCACGCTGGCAGCTCATTAGCTTCCATGTGAATCTACCCTTCACTTCCCTCACCTCCACGAACGACTATCTTAGCCGCCCTTGCAGATATCCGCATCACTTCGTCGATTACCGCACTACGGCTCACGTGCCTTTCGTGGACGGCTCGCATACGATACAATCATGGCGGACGATCAGATCTCATTGCCGTACTTTCTGGCGATCCTAGTGGTCTCGGGTCTGATAATACGATATCTGTTCTTCGGAGGCCCATCGCCACCTCAACCTACGCGCTCCCCCGAGGCGTTTATGAGGTCAAGAGAGGTTGCCGTGGAGAGGATACAACAGATGTTTCCCCAGGCAGATAGACGGAGTATTCTCTGGGATCTGCAACGAAACGGAGGAAACATCCAGAACACTACGGAGCGCATCTTGGCCGGCCGATTAGACACGGTATGTTGAAGACTTTAGTTCCGACACAGGCCGTTTTTCTAACAAGAGTTGTCCCTCTAGCCCCCGATCACCTTCCAACCACCGCCTCCTCCCGGTCAATCCGCCGGCAGCGCCAGCGCAGCAACGGCGCCCCGACAACCGGAGAAGCCGGCGCAGCCCGACCTGATCACGCGGTACAATCTGAGGAACAAGCTGGACACGACGCCGTCCAACGAGCAGGATGCTCAGGGCAAGGGCTGGAGCTCGAATAGGGACGAGCGCCAGGCTTCGCTGCAGCGCCGGCGGGACGAGATGATCCTCGCGGCGCGGAGGAAGATGGAGGCCAAGATGGCGGCCGAGAAGGCGGGCCAGTGAAGCTGAGGCGGAGAGAAATAATGAGATGGAGTAAATTTACCGGGCAGATAATCCAGCGAGAATTTGCAACGTTGTTGGTGTGATCGCGTGCCATTGGAGGAGTGCGATTACGAGTCCTTTTTTGGTCTGTCTTGCATAGTGAGGCCTTCACAATACTAGCGCCATATCTCTCCATATCCCCTATGACATTGGACCCTTCGAGACGAGGTTAACTAAGGGTCGAGTCCAAGATCTGCGGAGATGCTGGCTAGGTAGTGCACCAACACCCGTGGCTGGGTTGATCACATGCGCAACCTAGTTCCGCTGCTGTGTATACAAGCTCTTCTCCCCCTTTGGGCAGATACTGTCAGCAAAAGATGCCATGGCCACTATACGTTCCACAGCTTCAGAAGAGGTCTTCAGTGCCACACGGGTTCCGATAGCCCTGATTCTGGTGTTGCTCGACCGAGGTCCCATGCAGACATAGACCGTCGCCCTCAAGCCTCTGATGTCAACCTGGGTCGGGCGTGGCGGTGCTGATGTGGCTTCGTCATGAGTGCACTTGTGGCAGTGCTCTCATGATGGGGTCACTTGTGCACCACGTACGGCCTCCAAGCGTAAGATTGTACCTCTTGAGTCTGGAGAAGTGCGAAATGATGCACGCGAAGGTGTGGCATTCACTTTACTCGGGTCTATAGCTTACGGGCCAGGCCATCTACATCGTCGCATCATAGTGTGGATAATTAGTGATCGAGTGAGCTCAACTGGCATTTACTACCATTGTAGAACATGTACTATCCATCATACAAAACATCCAATCCTAATTGACTGCACCAGGTCCATGAGGACTTTTGGTGGCACTCACAATTGTTGTCTGCCATTCCAGCCCGAAGTGGGGTTCCGGGGATTTCTTTCATCACCCCGTTGCCGTGGCCGGTACAAACTGCCCCGCCACATGTTTTGTTTTCTTTTACGCCCAAGACCCTGCACCCAAAGTACTTTGGCCTGGAACAAATCTGCTCCCAAAGGCTCCAACGTCGGTGAATAACCTGGCTCCTTCGAATTCCAAAGCACACACTCGATAGACCCTTTGGCGTCCGTCTGTGCGGATCTGTAAAGCCGGATCAAAAACCCAAGAAAGCGCTGGGAGGCCACACAAGAGCTGAGCCACAGCCCCTCGACGCGGCCCTGGGTGGTACATTGAGAATCTTCGGGGAACAAAGTACCTCGAAGTACCGTCCTCCCGCACACCTGGCACCCACCATCAACCTCCATCCATCGCTAAAAGGTACCTGGCCTCTGATCACCTCTGGCGCGCGCCGACTGCTCTCTTCTCTCGACCTTCTCTGCACTTTTGCTGCATCACCTCCCTTGAGCGCCCTACTATTCGCCTCGACTTCCTTCCATCATCCTTCGCCGCTCCCTCTCTGCAGCTTCGCTCTGTCCCTAGAAGCCTGCCTCACGGCCAAGATTTGACGTCATTCTGGTAAGTATGCCGCTTCCTTGGATCAGCTGCCAACCATCTCTCTCCCCAATCTGGATCTGTGCAGCCCCATGTCGAGAATGAAACTCGGGTGGAAAAGGACACAGCCAAACGGCCTGCAGTGCGCTATTCGTTCCGAGGCCTCTGAATACTGTCAAACCCGACCCGGCTCCTGGCTGGACAACCATGCTGCGCAGGACACTTCCCTGACGTTTCCTGGTTTCAAGATCCTGATCCTGCATCGTCCTCGCCGCTTCACTTCAGCCCCTCCGTTGGCTTGGCAATTCCTGAGCTGACATCAGTCTTCAAGACAGCGCTTCACACAGTTTGCACCTGCACAAAGCAAACCTGCTTTCATCCGGGGTCTGCTTAATCCGAGCGCAGTCCGCATCGGAACCTACAGTATCTTGGACGATTCACGTATAGCGAACGGACCGAGACGAAAACACAAACACCCTCTCACCTACCCGAGGAACAGAGCAAATCGATCTGACACGAACCTTCATGCCGATCCCAAGACAAACCAGAAGTTGATCTTTCATATTGCGCTGGTGTGATCTCTTAGCCATCGCATAACCGACTTCAGCAACCTGTTGGCAGCGCACGAGAACCCTTTGCGATGGGCACACCCCGAGACTACTATGCAGACCTAGAGCTGCCCCCGACGGCAGACGCCGCGGATATTAGGAAGCAATACCGGAAACTTGGTACCGTTCCAACTGGGATCTGAATCGTTTGCGTCAACTAACTCGCGGCACAGCACTAAAGTACCACCCAGATCGCAATCCTGGGCGAGAAGATGAGGTCAACACCCAGTTTCAAGTCATTCAATCGGCGCACGAGATTCTCTCCGATCCCGATCAAAAAGCCAAGTATGATGCATCGCGAACTCGCAACAGATACCCAGGCGCATCGGGTGTTAAGGGAAACCCGTGGTCGAATGTCAGTGCCCAGTATCCGCCACCACCACGACGTAACAATGGAACCCCGAGAGCGACCCCATCAGGTGCCCAGAGATGGCAAACCCGTTTTGCTTCAGGCGTTCCTCCTACCGCAAAGCAGTCGGAGACCGAAGCAAAGAAGAATGCTGCCCGGGCATTCGAGAACATGCGGAAGGGCCCGTCGGCCAAGACGAGCGATCAACCCCGGCCTACTCCTCCACCCCCTCCTCCACGGACTGAGTCTGCCAGACAGCGCGCCGAAGCCTCATTTGGTGCTAGGAAGACGGGATTCCACCCTCGTTCAGCCATGGGTGATGAGCCACCAGTGGCTAGCAGTAACTACAACTCAAGATCAGCATCAGAGCGATATGCGCAAACCTTTCCGCAAGAGCCTCCTCAAGAAGCTCCCCCACCTCCCGCGAGACCACCTCCTACTACGATGCCAGATCCTCTAAGCCAGTTCAGAGACCGAGACAACTGGGCAGATCCCCGACAAAGCACTCCATACACGTCACATGGTGGCGAGAAGACGAATCCCTTTGACGGCACCCCCCTGAACCGAGCCAAGAGCACCCGGGACACCACGAACCGCGAAGAGTCCTCCGATAACGAGGCCTTCAACCGACAACGCAGTGCTAGCGCACCCAAGGGCGGAAAGGCTGAAGATGCTCCACCGATCTTCAAGGGGATCCCTAAGGATCCTGCAGACCGACCCAAAGCTCCCTTGAAGAAGACTCGCAGTGGCTTCAATGCCACTCCAACTCCCGACCAAACGCCCAATGTGCCTACAGACGGAAACCGTAAGTTATTAATGAACCTATCTTGAATGTCAGGCTTGCTTACGCCTTGATAGCATCTCAATCACAAAGCAACGCTGGCGGACCATCAATGTATGACGAACCATCTTCTACCAAGTACAACCACCTTCCCTTTTCACCAAGATCCAGCAAGTGTCGGGAAAATCATGGTTTTGAGCCAGGCCTGGCGGGCATTCATCAATACGACGCATGCCCTTATGACTCAGGCACTAGTTCTTTCAACCCGTCTCCCAGTGGAAGACATGATTCTCCTCATCAGTTGACACCCTTTGAGCGTCATCAGGTCGAATTTTTGGACAAGCTTATCAATAACGCTGGGATTGGAAGCTCAACCAAGAAGACGAAGCATCAATACAGCAACTCAGATCACCCCCGTACGTCGAATCATGCTAACAAGGCCAACTTCAATAGCTTCAGTTTCCCCGTCAACGACGATACTTTCGCGCAATCATCCCCTGACCCTGGCCGCTTCGCGAGAAGCAGCACCGACGATATCAACACGAGCTTTGCCGAGGACGAGGACGCGACTGACTGGCAGTTTAACGCTGGTGGAGCAGAGCAAGGTAGCCCAACGAAGCCTCGATCTCAGGCAGGCAGAGGAGGTCGTCGGTCGCCGAAGAAGCGCCCAACCCTTAACCGTACAGATACTTCGAGTGTTCCTCCATCCGAGTCAGAGAGGCCGGAATCTGGCAAACCCGAGTCGGCGTTCAACCCTGAAGGATGGAGTGACAAGTTTGGCCCACAGACGTTTGTTCCGCAGCCATCTCAGTCCAAGTCGGTGTCCCCGACTCGATCTAACCGAGCAAGCTCGAAGAAGCCCAAAGCTTCCAAGAAGCCGAGCCACTCAGCACTAGTCGACGATAGCAGCAGTGATGAAGAGGTGTTTGAATGGCGTGGACGAAAGGGTCAGGAGCCCCCTGTCGCTGAGAGCCCTCAGGCCATGGATATTGACAGCCCTCCTGCTTCGACCGCGGTCCCACCACCTCGACCCCCCAAGATTCCGACACCACAACCGGCCCCGACTACGCCTTCACCCCAGCCCAAGCCACCAGTGGCCCAGCCAGCCCAACCCGCCGAACCAGGTCCTGCGGTGGGAACAGCTCCGGTATTCAACGGTCCTCGAAACATCAACGTTGAGCCCTCCAGACCTGAGTGGCGACCTGGCAATGTGGACAACGTGAACGGCAAGGATAAGCCAGTAGAGATCCACAGGAAACCGGTAAACCCCAACCCCAACAATGTGGGATCGGAGGATAGTGAGGAGTTCCGGGCTAGTTTCGCCGACCTGCGAAACGTGGCTCCATTTGCCCATCAGAGCTCGGGGCTAAAGTCCTTTGCTGATATGAAGGACAACTTGCCCTTCGAGAGCAAGGCTTCGGCTGATGTTTCCATCAAGCTTCCCAAGGTTCATCCTTTGAGGTTCCCATCAGCCCCTGTTGCTCCTCAACCCCCAGCAGTCAATGGAGCCCAGCCGAATGTAGCATCTTGGGAGAAGTATGTCAAGGATTTCGAAGACTACATGCGTCTTTGGGATACTTTCAACAGCCAGGTGGTTGACCACTTTGCCACACGAAAGGCGCACATTGCGCGTACTAGAGAAGAGAAGGGATACTCGTTCCTAGAGGCCCGCGGCGATGCAGATGTTCAGGAGTACTACAACTGGCTAGAGCAGGACATGGACGTTCGGAGACGCTGGAGCGCGGCGTGTGAAGAGCACGAGCATCGATTCCGAGAGTTCATGGCGTTTCGTATGAGGATGAAGTAAGCGATTTGGTTTTGCATTTGTGGAGTTGGCAGCGAACGGGGGGCGTACTGTCTACTGTGTCGTTATGCTTCAATATGGGATGACAAGATGGGATGCTGTCTATAACGGACGGGGAGAGCATGAATGCCCCGATGGAGAGATGATTTCCTGGTATTTCTGGGGAAATCCGGCGATGGGAGCTTGGTTCTGGATCTGGGCAGGAAGATAACAACACAAGCTCAAGGCGAACGCGTGGCACATGGGAGCGAGCGATCCGGTTGATCCTGGTTATGGCTTATCTTTAGTAGCAGCTTGGCGATGGCGGTTTGGCACTGAAGGCGTTTTCGCCCTTACTAATACTGGACAGCTTCTATAGCGGTCTCCGGAGTAGGTAGGGCGTGGTTCACGGAGATGAGGCTCCGGGACGTGTATACGATGGTATGAACAGCGCATAGAAATAGACAAGATGGTAATGGATCTAAGGGCTTTTGTGGTCCAACTGTGTAGGAATAGTTTCTGGCTGAGTAGCGTATGAAAATTTATGTGTGAGAGCCATCACCTTGTTGGTTGTATCTATTTGAGAAGTATGATTCACTGCCCTGAGAGTGTGGGCTCAAGGTATAGATAGGGGGGCCAGGTGTGGGAATAGCTTCTCTCAGCTGCACCACACTCTCTCACCCCCCACACGCTCTCTTTGACACTCGCTCACCACGATTTGTCCCTCGCTTCTTGCAATATCTCCAAGATAGGGAGACACTGCAGTCATTGATACTATTCCAGCAGTAAGTTTATTTGTTCCTTTCAAACGACTCCTCGCGCTTGCACCCGTTCGCCTGTCAATGCCCTTTGTTTGACTCCTAGGTCAATAGGACTTGACTAGGTGCCAGTGCTGGCTCGGTGCAGTGCTCTCTCTGCTCGAAATTCTCTCCTCTCTGTGAGCCGAGCGGGGAAGTCTTCGCTCTCCTTCACCCTCTACTAGCACTCGCTCTCCCCTTCTCTTCACCTCCCTCCTCTTCACCTCCCTCCTCTTCACCTCCCTCCTCTTCACCTCCCTCCTCTTCACCACACCACAACAGCACCATCTCTTCGGTTTGTTCTTTTCTCTTTACTCTCTACCTTTCATTCACTCGTCGCTCTCTACTGACTCGAAAAAGAGTATCGGTCTCACAGTTCGCTCGGCAGAATTCACCTTCGACTCTGCCTCTATCTCTACCAAGGTGAGAGAGCAGCTTCCTCTCCGCCGTGTTTCCCTTCTTCCTTTGCGCCTCGATCCTTGAGCTGACACTATCTTGACCATCTTTCAGTAGCAAACTGCCTGCTGCTTGAGCAAGGAAGCAACCTGCCCACGCGACCACACTATCCATCTTCGATCCTCAACAACGTTCATCATGTCCGAGGGAACCCCCACTGGCAAGGCTAACGCCTGGACCGAAGAGGCCAAGGTAAAGTGCCGAAGCCGTTGCTGACCCATCCTGGTCTAACCCGAACGTGTTACAGAACGAGTTTCTTCTTCGAATCATCATGCAGCTGAAGCCCGACGGCAAGGGCATCAACTGGTCCGAGGTCCAGATGCCTGGTCGCACTGTTAAGTCCCTTCAGAACCAGTGGACTGCTGTCAACAAGCGAATCGAAGCTCTCAGACAGCAGCAGCAGGATGGCGATGCCGCCGGAGTTCCTGTCAAGAAGGCTACTCGTAAGTGTCTTGCCTCATCGTGACCTGGCCAAATCTAACTACTCTTCACAGCCCGCAAGCGCAAGGCCAACAAGAAGGTTGAGTCCGAGGACGATGACGATGGCACCTATGTCAGCACCAAGAAGTCCAGCTCTCGCAAGCGAAGCAACAGTATGTTACCAACTTCTCTTCTGCCAAACATTACAATGCTAACCATGCCATAGCCGAGACTCCTGAGCGTGCCGCCAAGGCCATCAAGGCAGAGGCTGCCGAGCTCGAGGACTTCCACGTCAAGGAGGAATCCGGCTTCGACGCCGACTCTGAGCATGGCCAGGTCTAGAGTCACCTCGACCCAAACACAGACATCGTGATGCCCACTGGCATACATGGGAATGGAGGGGAAGAAGGAATGTGCAGCCGAAGATGATTCTATCTATTTTGTTATCTCTGACTTTATTGTCACATCTTTCGGCATGCAGGTATAATCATCGAGTATTGGAACTGAACGGCGCTGGAGATGCAGAAGTAGTGGTCCTGGTCTGGATGGGAGTATTCGGATCTAGTCACACAGCCAGGTGAAATGCAAACAGCCCGTTAAATCAGTGAGTGAGACTGCGTGAGATGTGACATGATGTGCTCCAAATGCTGGATGTTAGCATCTTCAAAGAAAGACTTTGCCTTTAGGATGTCGAAGGAGGAGGTTTGGGCCCTCGAAACAGGTTTGGCTGGATTAGAGGGCACACAAAGCATAAGAATACGTAGTCGAGACGACCGAGAGAGACAAGCACATCTGTAGAATTTCAAAAGAAGATCCCATCATCACTTTTGATCTCTTTTCTCGACCAAGCCCGGTTTGTTAAGTTTGGGTTTGGTTTGTCTGTGTTTGTCTTTGTTGGTCAAGGGTAGACCAACAACCAACAAGGGCTTAGTTGACAAGACGCCACGTTTGGTGATTAACGAGATGACAACCATTTTCTTTCTATGTTTAATTCTGATTAATATTGTAGTTATTGTTCCTTTTTGTCCTAGCATCTTGTAGAATGTCAAGTTTCCTCATAAACGTTCAAATATTCACAATCTTGGCGTTTATGATCCATGTCTCATTCGAAGTCCCAACTCCTTCTACTTCACCCATTGACTTGTCTAAAAGCTTTCAGCATTTTCTCCCTAGCAACTAGGACCGTAATAGCACATATGTGCTTTCTCGACTACTTCGTTCCATACCAACATTGCCTCATGGGGAAATGCCGAAGTGTCGGGAGTGATTCCGATGTTGAGTGACAGGGACCGGATAGTGGAGGGGACTAAAATGGATGGGGCCGGCAATCAGAGCAGCCGAAAGGAAGGAATCAGGCGACAAACAACTTTACCTTGATGAAACCTCAACCAAGGTTAAACATTTTTCTTTCTTTCTAGATACCATTCGTGATAGTCTTGTCCCTTCATTTCATAGTCATGCTTTGTTAATTGGAAATCAATTTTGCGACAATTCTTTTGCTCGACATGTACCAAACCAACCAAGCCATGGCCACACCCGCCGGTGTCGGCGACCAAGAAAGCACACCTCTACTTGGCTCATCTTCAGCATCACCACACAGCAGCGCTTCATCATTGAACCCATCATCTCCTCACGGCGATAGCAGCAGCAACGATGTATCCAATAGCCAGGACGATACTTGGACGGTCAGCCACAGCGCTCGCCGGCTCTATGTCTCGCACACCCTCTCGACGTGGAACTCGCGTGTCTTTGAGTTTGGCAGCGTCCTCTATCTCGCATCCATCTTCCCCGGGACCTTGATGCCGCTTTCAGTCTACGCCTTGGCGCGCGGAGCCGCTGCGATCGCACTGTCATCGTGGGTTGGCCAGTACATTGACCGCGAGGACCGTCTCAAGACCGTGAGGCTGTCCATTGGTATGTCACAAAACGGCCATTGGCTTGAACTAAGTATACTGAGTCGTTAGTTTCGCAACGGCTCGCTGTTGCTACTTCGTGTGCCATCTTCCTCGTCCTGAGCAAAGTCCAGAACCTCTCTGATGGACTACGGACTGGCCTCTTGGCGTTGCTAGTCCTCATGGCTTGCATCGAGAAACTGGCCGCCATCATGAACCTGGTGTCAGTTGAGAGAGATTGGGTATGTCACAAAGATGATCAATCGAGACCAATTCCTAACCGCCCTCTAGGTCGTTGTCGTTGCACAGTCGGATACTACAGCACTTCGAAGTACGTTGTGCCTAGCCTTGACAGACATCATCTAATTTGTTGATAGCAATGAACTCCCAGATGAGACGCATTGACCTTATTTGTAAGCTTCTTGGGCCGTTCTTCATCGGTATCATGGATGGCATCTCTACGGAGACGGCCATCTTTGTCAACCTGGGAATGAACTGCACCTCTGTCATTGTCGAGTACATTACCATTGCTCGAGTAAGCCAGCTTAATCACAAAAAAGATCATCTGCTGATTCAATCAGGTATACTATCAAGTACCGGAGCTACAGCATCCAAAGACGATACCCTCAATTGCAACACACAATGACGAGAATCCCCAACAGGTTACCCAAGGGCCATGGGCGTTATTGAAGAATGCTACCAAGAAGTCCTATCAAGACTTGCGCCTCTACTTCAAGCACCCAGTCTTTATTCCTTCATTCGCAGGGGCACTTCTATACTGCACAGTCTTGTCTTTCGGCGGTGTCATGGTGACTTATCTCCTATCGAGTGGCTACACTCCGACACAAATTGCCGTCACAAGGACAGTCTCGGTGGCATTTGAGATCTTGGCCACCTGGATTGGACCGTGGTTGATGACCAAGATTGGCCCTGTTCGTGCCGGTCTCTGGTTTTCAAGCTGGCAGTTGGGCTGCTTGGCGGTCGGTATCTCCATCTTCTGGAGGTACACAGACAACGTCCTTATATCAACTCTTGGTCTTGTATGTGGCTCGATGCTCAGCCGAGTAGGACTATGGGGTTTTGATTTGTCAGCTCAGATCATAATACAGGAGGTCAGTTTGGTCCTTGAATGCAACACATCGCAAAGATTGCTGACTCGGGCGATATAGGAGGTTGAAGCGGAGAATCGGGGAGCCTTTTCTGCCGTGGAAGCTAGCTGGCAGAACCTGTTTGAAATGTGCTCGTACACGTCGACGATCATCTTCTCGTCTCCTGACCAGTTCCACAACCCAACGGCACTCAGCGTCGCAGCAGTCTTTTGCGCCTGGGCCCTGTACAGCAGGTTTGTGAGAAAGAGACGGGGACATCTCATCCACTGGCCGGCATGCATGTCTCCAGAGAAGCAGCAGGCCTCGATGGACGCCTTGTTCGAGCCAATGCCGCGGAGACGACGCGAAGGGATCTGAGGGAGACCCTTGGTACGATGTCTTCCGTAACAGACACAACAGCAAGCTATCCAGGATATACCCCTGGTAGTCATGGCACGAGACGTGTTGATGGTCACCTGGAATCGGGAGGCGGTGCAACGAAGCTGCGATGCTTCGGGATCAAGTGGCGCGGAAGTCATCCACGTTTATTTCCGTGTCTCGGACGGCAACTGTTGTCTTGGATGCATGCACGACATGGTCCCGTGGATCGAGGAGCGAGCTCTGTCGATGCCGCAGGCTCGGCCGCATGGGATGGCACAGCATCACGAACGGCGGTCTGGAGGGAAAAGTGCAGGTTTGGATAACCGTGATATTCGTACATCCTGTCCCCTTCAACGGTCGTTGGAGGGTCAGGTGCATCATTTAAAAAGTCGAAGCGTTGCATTATTATAGAAGCGTGATAGAGCTCGGATGAGACATACATGAGCACAAGCGCCTCAACCTCACCTGTTTGAACCTTGATAGAAGAGAAATGCGAACTTGAAAAGCGGGACAAAGGTCTCAATCGCCCACCCTCTCAGGCCCCAAGTGACTGGTCATGCCCTCTGTTGGTGTTGAAGTTGGTTGGCTGAGACGTCCACACCCTCTGAGCGGTCGGGGAATGGGTGAGTGCATATGCACGATGGCGTTGCCTTACATAAGGCACAACCTTGTTGGCGGGCTCTGGTTCTTAGGCCAGGGCCGGCAGAGGTCCACGGGTGTGCTGCCCGGGGTTAGCGCCTGGTCTAGCGGGCTCTGGGTGTCATTTCCCCTGTAGTGTAGTGGGCTCTGCAGCGAGGGCGGCGGAGCTAGTGGGAGGCGGACATAAAAAGTTGGGAAGGCGGTGTTTTTTGTGAGTTGCAAGCTACGTGCATATTGGTTGTCAGAACGACTCGTACGAGGGCAATAGGATAGTGCCTCAGATCCTGGGATGGACTGATACTTTGTTACTTTTGCTATTGTGTGTGTGAATAGTCGCAGAAGCAGAAAATGACTCTTGTGAACTCGCCATTTCCCTCCACCACACACAAAGACCTGGCTCTTACGTAGGCACCTCAAGGTACGTAGCGTAGCAGCCATGCAGCCTGAATAATCCTCCTGATCCACACCCACTGCCACTGTTAGCAGCCAAGGCAAAAGACATGCATCATATTTTTTCCCCAGATCTCAGCCTGGTCGTCCATCACATGCGCTGCTAAACCCCCATCCTCAATCCTTTTTTTCTTATTTCCATCGTTTCCTCCCCTCCCCATCTGCGCTCCCCAGCTTGCTCTGGATGCGCTGTCGCCCTCTCTCGCGCCGGATCCCGACCCTGTCACTGAGACCCTTGGCCCTGCGCCCCGTCTGCGGCCCAGGCCGAACATCTCGACACCCCGTCCCCGTCCCCTTTCGAGCCCTCGAATCCCGTCCTCAGTGCCGTGCTTTTGCTCGCGGCCGCCGTCTCGTCTCCCGTCGCGATCTCAAGAGGCCTTTCGTCATGAACGGCGCCGCGGCCTCGGCAAGGGCCAAGAGGAAGGCCCCGGGTTCGCCCGACCAGGTCCCCCCGGCCAAGAGAGCAGTCAACGGAAAGCTCTCGCCTGATGACAACACACCTGATATTGTTGAATTCGACGACCACTCCGACCTCACCGACGACCTCCATCCCCACGCCGCTATGTATATTGGAACACCAGGGAGTCTTGGTGAATGGCAGGACACCATCCAGAAGGTGGTTCGCAACGTCGTCTCGATTCGCTTTTGCCAGACCTGCTCCTTCGACACCGACCCTTCCTTGACCAGCGAGGCTACAGGATATGTTGTTGACTCTGAACGAGGGTGAGCGGCGCATTGTTGTCATGACGCGACAGGGACGAAGCTGACATGGACCCTTAGATACATCTTGACCAACCGCCATGTTGTTGGCGCTGGTCCTTTCTGGGGCCACCTGGTCTTCGACAACCACGAAGAGGTCGACTGCTACCCCGTCTACCGCGACCCCGTTCACGACTTTGGCATTCTACGATACGATCCCAAGGCGATCAAGTACATGCACGTCGATGGCTTGGAATTGCGACCAGACCTCGCCAAAGGTAAGCTGTGGCGAGAAAACTTGGTCACGAGACACGCTGACGTGCAACTATAGTTGGCACCGAGATTCGAGTCGTTGGTAACGATGCTGGAGAAAAGCTCAGTATCCTGTCAGGTGTCATCAGCCGTCTCGATCGAAACGCCCCCGAATACGGCGAGGGTTACAGCGATTTCAACACGTGTTACTACCAGGCCAATGCCGCCGCCAGTGGAGGAAGTTCAGGCAGTCCAGTCGTCAACAAGGATGGAAGCGCAGTCGCCCTGCAGGCTGGCGGTCGATCTGATGGCGCTTCCACCGATTACTTCCTCCCCCTGGATCGACCTCTGCGGGCGCTCCAGTGTATCCAAGCTGGCAAGCCTGTCACCCGTGGTGATATCCAGTGTCAGTTCCTTCTTAAGCCGTTCGACGAGTGCCGTAGGCTGGGTCTGAGCCCCGAGTGGGAGGCGGCGATGCGCAAGGAGTTCCCAACCGTGACCAACATGCTTGTGGCCGAGATCGTCCTCCCCCAGGGTCCCTCGGATGGCAAGATTGAGGAAGGTGATGTTCTCATCAAGGTCAACGGTGAGCTCATCAGCCAGTTTATCCGACTGGATGATATCTTGGATTCCAACGTTGGCGAGACCATCAAGCTCCATCTTCAGCGTGGTGGGCAGGACGTGGAGGTGGATATTCAGGTTGGTGATCTTCACAGCATCACCCCTGACCGATTCGTCTCCGTAGCGGGTGCCAGTTTTCATGACCTCTCTTACCAGCAAGCTCGACTCTATGCTGTCGCCGTCAAGGGCGTCTTCGTCTGCGAGTCTGCTGGATCCTTCCGATTCGACAATGCTGACAATGGCTGGATCGTTCAGACTGTTGATCACAAGAAGGTGCCGGATCTGAAAACATTCATCGAGGTGATGAAGGGTATTCCTGACCGCGCCAGGGTGGTGGTCACCTACAAGCATCTGCGTGACCTGCACACTCTCAACACGACTGTTGTCTACATTGATCGCCACTGGGCCTCCAAGATGAAGCTGGCAGTCCGAAACGATGAGACAGGCGTCTGGGATTTTACCGACCTGGGAGACCCCCTGCCTCCTGTACCCCCTGTCCGCCGATCAGCCTCCTTCATCGAGCTGGATCATATGCCTCACCCTGGTATCGCGGATCTTATTCGCAGCTTTGTGCACATCAACTGCACCATGCCCGTGAAGCTTGATGGATTCCCTAAGAACCGACGCTGGGGTATGGGTCTGGTCATTGATGCTGAGAAGGGTCTGGTCTTGATTTCCAGAGCCATTGTTCCCTACGATCTGTGCGACATCACCGTGACCATCGCCGATTCCATCATCGTGGACGGCAAGGTGGTTTTCCTCCATCCTCTCCAGAACTACGCCATTATTCAGTATGATACTTCGCTGGTTGATGCGCCCGTCAAGAGCGCACGACTGAGCAACGAAGTCCTTACCCAGGGTGCCAAGACCTACTTCCTTGGCTATAACAGAATCGGCCGCGTTGTGCATGGTTCTACCAATGTCACTGAGATCACAGCGGTAGCCATCCCTGCCAACTCGGGGGCTCCCCGATACCGTGCCGTCAACGTTGATGCCATTACGATTGACAGCAACTTGGGCTCATCTTGCAACAGTGGTGTGCTTGTAGCCCCTGACGGCACCGTCCAGGCTCTATGGCTGTCATATCTTGGCGAGCGGTCGCCATGCTCTCAACGGGATGAAGAGTACTACCTTGGTCTAGGCACCAAGACTCTCCTCCCCGTTGTGGAGTCGATCCAGAAGGGCATCACCCCCCAGCTTCGTGTTCTTTCGGTCGAATTTAGATCGATTCAGATGTCTCAGGCATCTGTCATGGGCGTGTCCAACGAATGGATCAAGAAGGTGACCCAGGCCAACCGATCTCACCACCAGCTGTTCATGGTTAGCAAGCGGGCGTTTGAGCGTGTCAACCACCCGGTTTCGCTGCTCGAGGGAGACATTGTTTTGACCTTGAACGGCAAGATGTGCACGACCATCTCTGACTTTGATGTCATGTACTCACACGAAGTTCTCGACGCTGTCATCGTTCGTGAGTGTGAGGAGATGAATCTCCAGCTGCCTACCGTCGCGGCGGATGACGTGGAGACGGACCATGCGGTCTCATTCTGCGGTGCCATCCTGCACAGGCCTCACCAGGCCGTTCGACAGCAAATCAGCAAGCTGCACAGCGAGGTCTACGTATCAAGTAGGATTCGCGGCTCGCCGGCCTATCAGTACGGTCTTGCCCCGACCAACTTTATCACACATGTCAATGGCACCTCGACGCCTGATCTGGACTCGTTCATCGCCGCGACCCGGGAGATCCCCGACAACACCTGTGAGTAAACCCTGATGAAGTAGGAAGGATGAACAAGCTAACAAGGATATAGACTTCCGACTCAAGGCAGTCACATTTGACTGCGTGCCATGGGTGATTACGATGAAGAAGAACGACCACTACTTCCCGACAATGGAGTGGATCAAGGACGACAAGGAGGCATGCGGATGGCGCCGCGTGACATACGAAGGCAAGCAGGTCTTCTCAGGAGAGGCAATTGACGGCGTGGCGCCAGTTGCAGAGGACGCCGACATGGAGTAGGATGCAGATTCCAGCAATGACTGCAAGTCCCCGATAGAGAGGGAGTGTACCAACTACGACGCCATTTTTTGAAATATTTGCTACAGGAGCAGCAGGTGGCAACCCGCGGCTGTGGGATCGGGACATGGCGTTTTATGGCGATGAAGGACCTCGGTTTCGAGGTTATCTGGAGCTGTGCGACAGCCCCTGGGACGGGCAGGTTATACATATCATGGCTTTGTGTAGGCACGGAGAGACGTGTACAATTTGGGATGGGATGGGCTTTGGCTACCTAGGGTGTGGAAGCCAGTTGACAAGCTGCTCCAACAAAGATAGACTGACTGGGCAGGCTTCCCATGTTTTTGGGGCTTTAATAATGACAGAAGAAGCCGTGATTTGTAAAGAACGAGGTCTACGAACAAGGTGACGCGTCTTATATGGTGGTTATTGTATAAGTTATGAGGTTGCCTGGGATAGGCCATGGTCGAGGCGTTGGATGAAGCTTTGGTGGGGCAGACAACGGGAATGAGCTCATAGCTGGAGCCTGCGCTAGAGACAGTTGGGCTGGGCTCATGTGTAAGTTCCAGGCTCCAGTTCTTCCCCCTCCACACTCTCCAACTCTCTCTACTTTATACCCGCCCCGGCGCTACATACCCTCCCTCTCTTGTAACCCAATCTCTCCCCAGTTCCTCTCTTCTTCCCCTCCTATTCGTTCATCATGGCGCCTGGTGCTTCTTTGCTGGTGAGTCCCCCCCTCTAAGCCACCCCACATGGACGTTTCCCCGCCATGGATCCATTGTCATGATGCGACAGCCGCCCAGCGACGAGGTACCGATGTTGACGTCCATGGTCGCAGACCAAGCTCAAGGTCCAGCTCAAGCTCACCATCGCGCGCCTCCGCATGGTCCAGCAGCGAGATGAGCAGCTCGGCAAGACCCAGCGGAGGGCCATGGCCCAGCTCCTCGAGGCCGGCAAGATAGACTCGGCCCGCATTCGCGTCGAGAACATCATCCGATCCGACATCACCAGCGAGCTACACGAGATGCTCGAGCTCTACTGCGAACTACTGCTCGCGCGCGCGGGGCTTATGGAGGGACACACGGTCGACCCAGGATTGGAAGAGGCTATCCAGAGTCTGATCTACGCGGCGCCCAAGACGGAGATTAAAGAGCTCGGAATGGTGAGGACGCTACTAGCTGAGAAGTACGGCAAGGAATACATCATGTCGGCCACGGAAAACACAGAAGGCAAGGTCAACGAGAAGGTGGTCAAGAAGCTGAGCGTCACGCCCCCTCGGGAGGAGCTCGTGGTTGGGTACCTGGAGGAGATTGCCAAGGCTTACGGCGTCGACTGGCCCAAGCGGGAGACGGTCTCGCCACCCCCAGAGCTCCTCGACGACGACGAAGCAGATGACGAAGACAAGCCTTCCGGTGGACAGAAGCAAAAAGTCCTCGAGGCGCCTCTGGCAGCGGAACCCAAGGATCCAGTCCTCAACACACCGGTCAAGAAGCTCAGCGGCGGAGGTCCAACCAGTCCACTGACGGTGACGCCGCCACGGATGACGACGGATAACGTGCATCCCAAGGTGACTCTAGGATCTGTGGAGCTGAAACCGAGCAAGAAGGCCGAGGCGGCGTCGCGGAAGGAGCCTGAGGGATCGATCCCGGATATTGGGGATTTGGAGAGGAGGTTTGCGGCGTTGAAGAAGCGGTGACGCGGGATATGTTGTTTCTTGAATTATGTATGGCACCATGGAGTTTTGTTTTGAAGAGATTATTGATTTAAGCAGAACTTTGGATGTGCAATGTTAACCTTAGTGTGTCTTGCTTCATTTGAGTGAGGAACCTCTAAGCCAGAGAGTTGAGGATAACATGGCCATGGTGACATCCAAGGCGTTGAGATCTTTTCCCACCAATTTGAACATATCCAGTTTGGTTCAGAGTCACAAGGTTCGCACGCTTCGAATGTGACTCTTGTGATATATGTCAGATGTGGCGGGACAATGTCCCCTAAGGCTGCAAAGCGGATGGGAAATGACACTTGGAAAGAGATACGTGATGAAGTGATAGGTTGCCTGTGATGCGAATATTTTGTGTAACCAGAGTCATTCCGTGATTCAGCATCATATCCATGCCTTTCAGTGCTGGCCTTGCGACTGTTTGGCAGTGAGCTTAGGACGGACCTGGCATCATGATGTTGAATCCGTAGAGGTACGCAAAGTATTCACGGGAAAGAAGCTTGCTAGGAAGAGCTGCTATTTTTGATGTATATACCAAAGCATAGCTAATGACAACTCTTCGCATTAAAAATTCAGCACGTTCATGGTCTTGGCAGCTATGCAGTTTACACGACAAGTGTATAGGCCGTGCAAACGAAAGTACAAACGAAAAAGAGGAGACACCCACAGAGGCATCAGGCACTGAATGCAACCTCCAGAAGCATAATGAATCATTGCTTGATTGCTATATTGCCCTATCCAGACAGTGATGTGTCTTCTTGATTGCTGCCAGTGATGGCCGGTCGGTCAAGAGAAATTTGATGGCGAACCATCATCGCCTTATTTGGCAGTATATCAGTGAGCTCTGCCCCTCACCGTGAAGAAAGTGAGGACAAGATGAAAATGAATATTCCATTTTGGGACTCACATAGTATATATAAAGAGGCCGTCAAATGGCCCAGCCAGCTCTCTCCTCCTTCCTCTCCCTCCTCCAACAAGTTGAAGTCATCACATGGATTGCAGTTTCGGCTACAAGTCAACCCTCCCCAGATTTCCCTACATCGTACCTATATATAAGTACAAGCCGGCATATCATACTTTACATGCTCTCCAGCCCCCCCTTGCACATTATATACGCCCAGCCCAGTCCTTCTCAAGGTTCTCGACGCCGCTCCGATCTCATCAATCTCGCATCGACAGCCACCATGGACTCGAAGCAAGTCTACACTGCCCAGTCCAACTGCGAGAAGGCAATATCGAAAGGTCAAGAGCCTGGCCGAGAAGCAGCTCGGTGTGAACAGTGGGATGACCCTGCCAACACATGGCACAAACCCACAGTAAGCTGGCTAACTTTACTTTGAGATTTATTGCTAACCATGTCAAGAACCTGGAACATAGTAACGGCACTGGGAGAGTCAGAAAGCGGGAGGAATACGAAGAAGACGAAGAAGAGAGGGCCCGGTTGGCGTGGGTTTTGAAGAACTGGCCCACGAGGGACATCCCAATTCCCAGCATTGAAACGCCAGACGAGGAGCTGGAGGTTCCAGAGCCAAGGGAGTCAGAGGAGCCGGCACCGAAACGACGAAAGTCCATGCCGGTGGACAAGTTCGAAATCCTCTGGCAATATCTCGAGAACAACACCCCAGATATGCGCTCTCCGACCTTGTTCCCGCCACTGAGCCCAATCTCAGACCTCGACGATTCACCTCATGATGTCGGCACCGATGCATCGCTTGATTCGAGTTTGTTGACCGAGACCACCGTGACGGCCGACTATGGAGAGATCGCCCACTGCGGTGAGGAAGTTGTATCAGACCCGTTGTGTTGATTCAGGAGAGTGATCATCAGAGGGGGGATATGGATGGGATGTGACCATGCGTGGTCAACAAGAGTAATGCAATTATGAATCATGAAAGTAAAAGGAAGAAGAAACCGAGTTAGTCAAAAGTTACCTTGGTGGTATATTAACGGGATGATGAATTATTCCTCCAACGCCAAGACTCCTGTCTGCCACCCGGTGATGTACAAAAACTCCCTGCTTCAGCTTGAAAGGGTATCACGACCGGGTTTCCGGTCATTATCGTCTCCTTCCGCACCATCACTATCCACCTCGTTCTTATTCTAGCTTGTCCAGATGCTCCAGCCGCGTGAGCACAACCTGTTTACTCGTCTCCTCAATCTCGCCAGCCAAAAACACCTCGTCCAGAATAGCGTAGACCTTGTAAAAGTTGAAGACCAGGTCGAGCTCGCAGACGTTGCCGAAGAAGGCGTCGAGGACCTCGACGAAGAAGTGGATGGCCTCGAGGTAGGCGAGCTCGTTGTCGTTTGTGTCGACGCAGGCGCAGAAGAAGAGGCCGGCGTAGCGGCGGTAGACGATCTTGTTGTTGCGGAACTCGACAAAGTTGGACTGGTACTTTTGGTCGCGCGGCGCCACGAGGCGGTGCACCTCGCCCTTGAGCTTGATCTTTTGCTCGTCGCTGAAAGGGGCGTACCACTTGGCTAGACGGGTCTTGCCCCTGGACTAGGTTAGTAATGCGTTCCGGGCATGGGGATTGAGGCTGGTGGTGAGCTCACTGTCGGTTCTGGATGAGGATAAAGGAGAGCATCGTGGAGATGGACGAGGCTGAAGCTCGATCAAGAAGGAATGCGGTTCGGGAGGTGAGGCTCGTGATAGCGGGATGGATGCGCCGGAACCGATGGAGTTGGACGTTGGAGCACGAAGGATAGGAGGCTGCAGAGGCGACGGCAGCTGATTGGGCCGTGATTTGGAGGGGGGTCAGTCACTGAGGGGCTGCAAGGCCGCCCGTTGGAGACCCTGGAGAACCCCAAACTCCAGTGGCCGGAAGTCGCAACTCTCCACCATCTGCATCTGCATCGCAATGGATCTGCATCTCGCTCGTGTAGAAAAGCGACTGCCATTTCCCCGCAAAGGGTTGGAATTGGCTTCCTTGTGGCCGAAGAGGCTTAAATTGCTAATTCTGTGGCTAGAATAACATTCATTACCCAGACGCTTCTTTACTGTTGATTGCTTGCTCCCACCGATAAGTTTATTCGCATCTGGGTTCCTGCCTTTAACAAACAACCTGGAAGTCACACGCGCCTTCCGTCTGCCGTAGCGTGATCGTGTGCTATCTCTCCTCTTTCGGAGATCCCCTCCCCATTTCATCCTCCTCCTCTCATTCCAACATCACCAGACGCGACGCGACATTGACAACTCACAAGCCAAGATCCTTCGCAGCCCATATCCAAGAGCCAGTCAATGCCCTAGCCCATAACCTTGGGTGCATTATGACGAGTCTCGCAGGGGTCCCTCGTCCTCCCTCCACATGAACCTGAGCCCAAGACACGAAAACCCAAGACACCAAGAGACGCTGCCCCCGCTGTCTGGCATTACTCTCATGATTTAATCCTGCTGAATTCCCGCCCAACGCATCGACCATCTTGTTTTTTTTTTTATTACTGCCCATCGTGCTCCGCTTGCTCAATCGATACCACCTCGCCGCTCCCCAGGACCCTTCCTGTCTTCTGCATGGCTTTCTATGTCCAGATAATTCCTCCCACCTCTGACGACGACGCGAGTCTCGAGGCGTCGATACTCAAGTCGAGGGGATGACACTCGCCTCTCACCCAAATTCACCATCAACACCGTCGACGACATCGCCATTAAGACAACCAGCATGAAAGCCTTCACCAAGCGCCTCCGGAGGCTGGTTACAGTCATCTGGGGCGACTACCAAGCCAATGACTTGTGGCAACGCATCGTGAAATGCTCAATTGCATGTACCGCTGCTGTCATCATTGTCATAACTCCCAAGGCAGTCTCCGTCTTCGGCCCTTCGACCTTTCTAGCCCCGATGGCTACCGTCTTTGCTCATCCTGGTCAGCGAATGGGCACCATGATCGAGTCTCTTTTGATGCTTCTGCTAGGTTCCCTGTTAGGACTTGGGTGGTCCCTATTTGGCCTCTTCCTATCAAGCCTCGTGTTCGAACGAAACGAGCCGGCCGCCTACGCCATCCGAGCAATGTTCCTGCTCGTGTCCGTTCTGGTCCATGGCTACGTGAGATCTTCGAGTCCACGTGTTTTCTTATTCGTCGCCTTCCTCCTCATTGCCAGTATTATTGTACTTCTTGGGGGCGCTCATGAGGTAACCTTGACTGTTTTCACCAATGTGCTCTACCCAATCCTCGCTGGTGGCGGTGTTACCGTGGCGGTCAACATATCCATGTTCCCTGAGTTGTCGAGTAGTTTTCTCGGTCTCTCTGCCATCGATAGTCTGTGCGAAACCATGGATACTCTCACTCGCGCCACCCATTGGTTTGTTACTCCCGGCGGCGACTCACAACAAGACCTACACCCAGTCGGTCTAACCCTGACAACTACGGCCAAGAGCTCTCCCGAAAAACCGAAACGCAAAAAGGGCCGCTTCCGAAAGTTCTTGGATGGCTTTCCAAATCCATTCAAACCAGCTCAAGGGCGCTATCGTGCCTCAACGGTCCCAGTTGGTCTTACAACAGTCGCCAGCTTGACGGGTAAAAAGGCAAAGCTTCGTACTCGACTTGCTCGTTGCAAGGCCGCTCAAAGGGAGGTCAACTATGAAGTCTCCATCTCGGCTCTTCCTCCGAGCAGCATGAAACCCTTGAGCACTTCATATATGAGCAGCCTTGTTCAGAGCACTATAACTGTCATCGGAGCTTGCGAGAACAAGTTTATTGTCCTGGAAAACGACGATCGTTCTGAGGACGACGATCTTACAGCAACCGACAGTTTCGTTAGCGATGCCAGCGGTATCAAGCGCATGTCCACTTTTGACGACTACCTACGGAGAGTCCAGAATGCAAAGCCGCTCAGAGAGATTGAGGCGAGCAGTGCCAGTTTGTTGGAGTCGATCCTGGAGAGGATTCGTGAGCCTGTTCAAGAGTTCGAGGCTTCACTCAAAGAGGCGGTGCGCTTGGTCATTGTATGTTTGGCCTACTGCTACGATGTGCCTAGGTTGCCATCAGGTGCGCCCGCTCCGAAAGGAATTCATTTGGAGGAACTGGACTTTAGGATCGACGTCTTCAACGAGGCTATCACCAACTTTGACGCCAGTTGTGCGATGGAGCTTCGACGCTCTGCATTGGATGAAACTGGCCACAGTATCGACTTTATGCCCCGGATGGAAACGTTTCTTATTTCTTCCTTTGTTCTTGCGTTTCGTCAGTCTGCGATGCATATCCTCGAGATGTTGCGTCACGTTCGAAAGGTTGTTGAGGAGAGGAAGGCTCGAAACGATAGATCGTCTGTTTGGTTCCCCAAGCACATCAATCTCCGGCAATGGTTGACAACTGGTGGTGAAATCGATGGTCTCGTCCTCCCAGAGACAGGTCGAAAGGAGGTTCGCAGAGGAAAAGCACCGCCTGGCTCAAAGGGCAGGAACCAGACGCACCATAAGAAAAACGACGAACATGTTGAGCAATCAGACCCAAAGGACGAAGAAAAGGGGATCAGATTTGCGGAGCCTGAGAGGTCGACGGACCAAGATACGCCTAAAAAAGAAGAGACCAGACCGGAGAACGACGCAAAAAATGAGAGTAACGAGAGCAAGATTCTCAAGTTCAGGGGGAGAGCAGCTGATGCCCTTGAGTGGATTCAGGATTCAGATGACATCTCTTATGCTCTCAAGCTCGCTCTTGCTGTCTTCTCCGTGAGCTGGCCTGCATTCGTGGCTTCTTGGAACGGCTGGTATTCGGAGGTCCGCGGTATCTGGGCGCCCATGCAGTTGATTCTTGTTTTTGAAGTGGCTATAGGCACTTCATTCTTCATCTTCTTTATCCGTCTGATTGGCGTGATATTTGGCTGCGTCCTTGGATACCTTTCTTACGAGATAGGAAGAGGGAGCCGGGTGGCCATGGTTTTTATTCTGGTGGTTGGCATAGTTCCGTCGTTCTATATCCAGCTGGGAACAAAATACGTCAAGGCTGGCATGGTGGCTACGGTGACAATGGTTGTCGTCGCCCTTGGTATGTCTACAACCAGCTATATCATATGAAGCAAGTACTGACCAGCTCTAGCTGCTATGAACGGTTCTGGTACCGCCTACGAAAACTTTTACAAGCGATTGACTGCGTTTGTCATCGGAGGAGCAGTCGCTCTTCTTGTTGAGATGCTGCTCTTCCCTGTCAGAGCACGGGATAGACTTCTTGAATCCCTCTCGGCCTCTGTCAAACAGGTACAAAACATGCAGGCTTCAATGGCAGTTGGGCTAGACAGCCCGATAAAGCCCGACTTTCGAAACCCAGGGCTTCACAAACGATTCAATCATGCCCGAAGCAAAGCACGCGGTGCACTGGCTGCGGCAGAGACATTTCTTCCCTTCTGTACGACTGAGCCGCGTCTCAAGGGAAGCTTCAAACCACTTGAGCCAATCTACAAAGAGATTGTCTATGTCTTACATCAGATCATCGACAGGATGGACAATGTGGTCCAGCTACGGAAAGAATATGGCTCTTCGATCTTGGAGGACTTGAACCCCAAGGTCCACGCGTATCGACGCAACGTGGCTGCCAGTATTATGCTTGTTCTCTTTTCAGTGAACGAGGCTCTCATAACATGGCAACCCTTGCCTCAGTTCATTCCATCCAGTCGTCTCGCCCAACTCCGCCTTGTTAATCACGTCCGCGAAGTGCTGGCGTCGAGAAGTGGTACGCACACGCCTGCTGGTGGTGTACCGACGGTGTTTGATGAGAATGGTGAATTGGCTCAACAAGTTGCTCATCTCATCACGCAGAAGCGATTCTTGTCTTGGAATGCGAGTACTGCAGGTCAGATGGAGATTATCGAGTATCTCGAAGAGCTTGTTGAGCTCGTCAAGCTCCTGGTGGGGGTCAACGCTTTCCGTAGCGGACTGCTTGAGAAGCCTGAGTATAGCAACTACCGTCAGCGCACCCACCTGAACCACGTACCCTTGGCTTCTGTGCCTACCGTCGAGAGCAGCACAGCCGGGGTTCCGGCAGAGGAAGTATCCACAGCACCAGCCTTCTTGGGCGACAACAGCAGGACGACAGGACTACAACGGACACAGACGATTCGGGGGCATGCAGAGCATATTAGAGAGAGACTACGCAAGAAGAAGGGCATTGAGGAGGCCGTTGACAGTGATAGTGAGGAGGATATACCCATGAGCTTGCAGAGAGTTGGAACACGGTTATGTGAGAACGATGCGGTTGTTCGGCGTCGGGCGTTTACACTTAGTCACGACAACAGGTGATGAAGTGAAGGTTTAATGGAATCATTTTTATGGAATTCGAAAGTCTAGAGAACAGCACGGCAAGAAAAAGAAACCCAATGACACCTGCGCCTTTCGCTCCGTACCCTCGTTTCCCATGTTGTCACATTCGTAACCAAAAAGCACCATGCAATACTCGTAACGCCGCCCATTGGAGAGTCAGTTTGAGTGCAAGTACTCTTAGAAGATGTTGAGGGGCGTGTGCTGGGCGATCCGGGTGCCGTTAAGCATGGCCCTCGACTTCTTGGGTCTCTGCTGAAGACGTCGCGACGCCTCTTGAACGTGACGAGGTTCAATAGGCGTCTTTCCCTCGCTTGGAAAGTCAAAGAGTGCTCCCTCATGCTTCCTCTTCTTAGCAGCGTTTTCACCACCAGCCCCAGCTCCAGCACCAGTCTGAGCCCTAGCAAGATCCTCCTGCTCCTTGACCTTGAGGGCCATCTCAGTCAGAGTCTGGACCATCTCAAAGGTGAGGAAGCCGAGAATATCGACGATATCATCCGACGGCTTGCTGTCCGTCACGATTCCGAACCCTGCCCACTCGCGGAATCGCTTTCCCTTGCGGTAGGTGAAGGATGCCTGGCGGTACTCGGACCACGTGACGTACTCCTCCTTTGTCATGGCCTTTGTCCGCTCGTCGGCCTTGCGCAGGCGCTGCAGGGTGATGTAGTTCATTTCTTCCTCCTCCTCATCCTCTTCTTCCTCGCGCTCGGGGACTTCGACGTTGTAGTAGGATGAGGGTTCCCAGGGGAGTCCGACCTTGGCCTTTTTGTTCTTCTTTGCTGCCTCGTCGACTGGGCCTCCACCAGCCACGACACCTCCAACGGGGTCGTCTCCTGCGGCGATGTCTGCGTCGGCGCCCTTGTCGTCAGAGTCCTTGACGTTTTTGCGCACGTCCTTCCACGAGAGGAAAGTGCGCAGACGCGACACTTTGGCCTGGTCGTGGCGGATCTGGAAGATGAGGTCGTTGATGCCGATTGACTTTGAACCGCGCCGCGAGGCGTGCTCTGTGCAGTTGCGGAGCTGTATCTTGTCAGGTAATTTGTATGAGTAGAATGGAATAGAGACGTACGAGTTCAATGACTTGTTGACGAACAATATCCTCAATGATGCTCGTCGTCTCAACTGGTGGTTCAGCCGTCTCACCAGAGACGTACATCATCTGGCTAATCTCCTGGCGATATTTGTACGCCTTGCTATCTTTTGAGTCGGCCATTTTGAAGTCTGCTTGTCGATTGTAAGGTGGGGTGTTTCTCTATTATGAAGCGAGGTTTAGAAAATGTGCTGTTTATGAAAAGTCGGGATGAATTGTAGTGAGAACTTACACTTTCTAAACTCACTTGATGTGATGAATGTTGGTTGAGCTGGTGCTGGGTAACGAGCTAAACCTAAAATGGTCGAGTGTCCACATTGTCTCTCCTGACCCTCGACGGCCAAGTAAACAGGCTCAGGCATGGTCAAGGTGGTCCATGAGGTGCACTTTTAACTGAGGAATTCAACATTGAAACTTCTAGATCTTATTCACATGTGTATCGATTCCAAAACTTCAATCGGCCTAGAAAATGTTTTTCTGCGCTAGGATGCGTAAATCGAACAATGAGAATGGCCCACCATCTGAGTCTACTTGTAGCACAACCAGTCATGAACTTTTATGAGGAGCTCCAGCTGTGAATCAGATTGCTTTGAGTCGAATTTATCATCCCTATACATTCATCTCATTGATGGGGTGTTCAATTTTATTGTCAGATTTCGTGGTCTCATAAATTCTCTAGTGCTTGCATCACCAAGACTCCACGCACATTTAGTAGGTGAAGAAGCAAGGGCATAACAAGGTTACCCGTCACAATGGTCGCCATGCTGAGCGCTCGTCACCTCGAAATCACCCGAGTATCTCCTCTTGCTCATCCCCAAGACTAAGCCCCTCCACCAACACTCTCCCAAGACCCAAAGCCGTTCCCCTTGGAAGCCCACACAACGATATAATGCGCAGCCAGCAACTTCCACTCCTCCACTTCGTCCAGTCCCTCCAAGAAGTCAACTCTTTGCTTCTCCTCTGGTGAAACCCACGTCTCCCAGATCTTCTCAATCGTCATGTGATGCACCGTCTCGAAACCAGCCTCTGTCA
Organism: Ascodesmis sphaerospora; assembly: GCA_027569015.1. NCBI lineage: Eukaryota > Fungi > Ascomycota > Pezizomycetes > Pezizales > Ascodesmidaceae > Ascodesmis > Ascodesmis sphaerospora. The sequence goes on from JAPPUR010000003.1 coordinate 979,547, forward strand.
TCCTCGTCCGTTGAGCCTCAGGCGTGGAGTACTTGTCTAGAGTCGGCATCTGAATACGCCGAGCAGCGAGGTTGGATACCATCATCCTCCCAAAGGCGTCATCTGGATGCGTGGGCTCGTAGATAATAGTCGCAAGGCTAGGGATTTGGGAGGAGAAGAATGATATGACGTTGCTTGCTTCTGTGACGTTGAGGTAGCAGAGGCAGCATTCTGAAATGAGAAGGGTCGGGATATCGTTGCGCAAGCCTGGTAGACTGACTTCAGACTTCTCCTTTGGTTCTGAAGAGGTCTCATCTGGGTTAGAGACTTTGCGCGGAACAAGATTTCGCAAATCTTGGCCATGACAGTAATACTCTCCCCCCGAAACCGGTCGACTTGACCAAGTACTCTTGGTATCATTGGAGATGTCTGTGAGGATGTTTCTCAGTGGTGGTGTAGCCTGTACAGTCCGTAGCTTTCTAGATGCAACAACTTCAAAGTCAATCTCATGATAGACCAAACCCGGTCGCGACTTTGATGCAAATAGTCGGAAAGGACGAGTATCAGTGCCAGCACCTAGTGACACAATCTGCTTTGGCGAAGAACCGCCCTCATCATCGTTGAGGAAAGAATCCACTAGAGTATCGAGAGATATTGTTCGAGTATATGTTCCTGCAAGTAACTGGTTTAGCCCAGCTCAGCATCAAGTTAACCCAGCCAACACACCTCGGTTGATGATTGGGAGACGTCTAGCAGGAGGACCATCGACGCTCTGCACAAAGAATTGAGCATACGGGTCATCGAGGTACCCAAGGTCAACAGCGCTCAGCCTTGACACCGAGGCGTCTGTGTCTGTGCCCTGGATAGTAGCATCGTGAGTGACGGATGAGGGGCCGTGATGTCCGCCTCTACCTCTCCCTCTACCACGTCCGCCGCGAGCGGATCGGAGTGAGCTGAGTAGGTTTGGTATTTCCGGGGCTGACATAACCAAGAGGCGAAGGTTGGTGAGGCTTGGTGAGGTTTGATATGGAGCTTGAGGTTGTGTGGTGGTTCAAGGTTGACAGCGAAGCTCCGAGTTAGGCAAGTGATGGCCATGGGTGTCAGCCCTGCAGGCGCTGCGGGGCACTCCCAAGAGCCTCTATCTGCCTTAGGTAGGACTTGTCTACAGATTATATCAGCCCATGAGTATCAGTGACGTAATGCAGGACAGCGCTTTTTGTGGCAGATTCATTGCTTGACAATGGATGTTTCGATTTAATACATCACTCATTGTAAAGCTGTTAGTCGATGTTGGTGTTTCACATGTAATGTCTCGCGTGTCCAGGCGTCTCAAGCCAAGCGCCACTAGCCACGGGCTGAATTCCCCGCTATTGGCTGCTCCAAAGCTCCGCTGGAATGTCGACGCGTCTTTTACGCCAACACCCGCAAATGAGGGTGCGGATGCACCGGACATGAGCTTAAAGAGAGGCCTGTAAGTGACAAGAGGGATACATAAAAGTAGAATATTAATTCTCGAGTAATTTTTTACAGTAAATTACTTGTCAAGGCAGGCAACTGTATTGCCTTATTGTTAGCCTTATGCATGTTCCAAGTCCTAAGACGAGGTTCAAGATCCTTCGCTGATTTCCCAATACAGCAATGGCCGAAGCAATGATTCACTCAAGGAAGCTTCAGTCGCTGCAAATCAAGAGATACAATGAAAGGACAGTGATAGATTGAGAAACAAATCATATATTCATTAAATCGAAAGCCAAGAATAGCACTCCCATCATTCACATCTAATCTACTCTCAACCTCATCTCCAAGTCATGGCGTGTGTAGATCCATCATGGCCACTGGGGCTGTGCACATCCTACGTAGGAACACTGCCTGCAGCCAGGCAACACACCCCCTGCAGCGCCACTTACAACGAGCGTCTCTCACTGTAAAACCCCATAAAGGTCATTCGACGCCGCCCACCTCGAATCTAATCTCTAACCATCCTCCTCCAACTCGAGGCGCTGTCCACTTTATCCTTCTATCAAACACCATCATCGTTTTCTCTTTTGTTCCTTCTTTTCACAAAAACCCATCCCTCGCTCATTCTATCCATCATGATCTCCAACGTAGGCAGAGTGCTCTGGGAGCGCGGCCATGTCCCCAGCGACAGCGGCCCAGAGTCGCCTCAGCTATCGTGGGAATACCTCATCATCATTCTCAACTACATTGTCTTTATCCCCGCCATCCTCCTCGTGAGTCTCCCCTCATCCCTTTATATAACCTCGCTAACATGCTCCAGGTCGACTACACCTTTAGCAAGGTCTTCCCCCTCCTTGCCATGATCGAGGATGACAAGCCTCCCGCCTACGAGCCCCTCCCCGTTGAACCCCTCGTCAACGGCAACGGCCCCAAGACCCCCTCCACCGTTCCGGCTGCCAACGTCGCCGCTGGCCCTGGTACTGACGGCCGGCCCGTCACCTCGTCTTTCCGGGCTACCTTCCGTCTTGTCCGATCTCACGGCGGCTTCCGAGCCTGCTTCCGTGGCCTTCCCTGCCTCATCGTCCAGTCCATCTTTAGCGGCTTCATCATCGGCGCCTTCTCTCTCTGCCTCCCCTACGGCATCGGCGTCTTCGTCGGCGGCCTCGTCAGTTCCGTGGCTCTCGTCCAGTTCAGAGCCGCTTGGATTCACCAGGTCATCACCCCTGCCTCTGCCCGTAGCTTCTGGTCCCGTCTTCCCCCCTTCAAGACCACCCTCAAGGCCACCTGGAAGCCCACTCTCATCTTCTGGGCCGCTGGCCAGGCTACCTTTGCCCTCTGCGGTCTCCTTATCAACACCCTCCAGATCTCACGGGTCAGCGACCCTTTCAACCTTTCCTACAGGATCCTCATTGCCAGCCTTATCCTTTTCGTCGGCGAGGTGATCCTGCTCATCCCCGCCTGGGTTATTCTCGTCCGTATCCAGGCCTCCCTCCTCCCCGCAGACGAGGACACCATCGTCCCCTTCGACCGCTCCTTTAACGGCAGGGTTGAGCCTGCTGTCGTCGGTGGACCTGGTTATGCCAGCGTCGCTGACGCCTGGTCCAGCTTCTCCAAGGCTGCTTGGCGCCGTATCGTCATGCTTCATGTCAAGATCCTCGGTGTCACCATCGGTGTTTGCGGGCTCCTCGGTGCCCTTATTGGCATCCAGCTCGTCATCTTCAGTGTCGTCGCTGCTTCCAAGAATGGCAACTCTGGCGAGAAGGGCAACTAAACTGTCTGCAAACACTCAAAACTCTCTCTCACGGCTTCTCGACTCAACCATCTACTGTAGCAACATCTACGTATAGCGTACCATGTATGTAGTGCACAATAAGGAGTGCACCATTGGATAAATACCACGTATATCACATTTCTTGTCTATCTAGTCCCGCTTTGGTAACCAAATCAAACCCAGTTGGAAACTCAATTCATTAACTCTCTTAAACTTCATGCCTGAGCTACCTGCGTCGTCGTGGAACAAGACTTCCACACGTGCAATATCTTGCTTGCTCTGCAGCTCTTCTCTCTGCCTCGCACCAAACTCACTTGGCCTCCTTCTTTCGCGCCTAGAGCGCCGTCCCTATAACAATCATCCGACCTTCCCTAGTCCCATTGCGAAGCATGTCATAAAATCCAAATCATCGTAGCCTCCCCATCCTCTATGGCCCTCGTCTAGCAAGAAGGGAAGTCGAGGGACAAGGGAAAATAATCAAGACAAGAAAGAAACAAGTAGAAAGTTTTATCGAACCGGGCATTGTTTGGTGGGGGTATGATGGGGGCTTCTACCAGATCTGCTCGCAACGCCGTGCCCAACGCAAAAGCAGGGACCTCTCTCTCTCTTGGTGTCTTTTTTCTCTTCTTCTCTTTCACGTCTATGACTTGTTAAAGAACCAGCTAGCTCGCTTGTTGCTGCTGCCACTGTTCCCTTCAGTCTGGTGTAGGTTCTGGATGGTTGGGATGGCGGGGGCGACATCACTACCACCGCCTCCGCGGAGGGGCTTCGCAATCCGGCTGCCGGCGCTGGCAAAGCTGAAGCCGCCTGGTGAGTTCAGGCCACGGGTGCTGCCGGCCTTGGCGAGCTCGAGACGCTCCTTGACCGCAGCCAGCTGGACCTCGAACCTAGTGATACACTGTCAGTGCTGTTCGGCCGAAAGGGGGCAAAGGGGATACATACTTGTGGTTGGCAGCAGCCATCTTCTCCTGACTATCCTGTAGCAGGCTCTCCAGGCTCTGGATACGCTCGTTTCGTGCAATGAGCTTGCGCTCAGCAATGGCAACCTCCTTCTTGAGGGCCGAGTTCTGCTCGACGAGCTGGCGCTGGACCTGGGTCAGCTGCTCCAGGTTCCTCTCCAGGAAGGCCATCTTCTTCTGCTGCGCCCGGTTGTTGGACGATCGAAGGACGTTGTTGTACTGCTCTCGGGTCTCATCCAGCGAGATCTCGAGCTCAACAACACGCTCGCATCGGTTCTGAAGGTCACGCATGAGGCTCTTCTTCATGACGTCAAACTCGGCGATCTGCTGCTGGATCGTCTTGCCATTGGCCATCGGTGCCGCGGCGCCAGCCTTGACGCGCTGCTGAAGGTCATCGATCAGCGTCTTCATTCTTGTGTTCTCGGCAGCCTTCTGCGTGATATCGGCCTTCAGCTCATCCACAAACTGAGACTGGGCAGTCTGGCGGTTGGCAAAGGCATTCTCCAGTCGAGCCTTGACCTCCTCCACATCCTCGGGGCCGAGGTTGCGAGTGAGAACCTCCTCATATTCTTGCTGGACGGCTTCGAGACGAGCCTCCAACTCTTGTCTCCGCCTTGAGTCGGCCTCACTGGAAGTGGTGCTGTACATAGAGAGCTCAGCTTGTCGGACGATGCCTTGTGTCTCCACCAAACGGGCTCGAAGTGCCTGGAACTCATCGGGCGCGATGTTGTCGCCGGTGGCGCTCAGCTCATGTAGGGCATCGACCTTCTCGATAGTCTCTGCGATGTGACGCTCGTTCTCGCTAAACACGTCGCCGCCCAGGTCGAAGCCGGCCATCATCTTGGCCATCTTCTCGGCCTTCCTCTTCTCCTTCTCGTCGAGGGCAGCACCCGTCTCCTTAGCGCTCATCTTGACGTCAAGGAGTTGCTGCTTCACATCGTCAAGCTCCGTGGTAAGCTCCGTGTTTGCCTCCTTCAGGGCGTCCATGGTAATTTGTGCCTCCTTGCTCTCAAACGTGAGCCTCTCCAGCTGCATCTTGAACTCGTTCACCTCGGTCGTGAGCTTCTCGTTCTCCTTGCCCACCTTGCTGTCGTGTTCCTTGAGGTAGACAAGCTCTTCCTTTGTCTCCCGAAGCTGCTTCTCGGCAGCCGTGGCCTGGGACTCCTTTTCTGAGATCTGATCCTGCAGCTCATTCTCTCGTCGCAAAAACTCCTCCCTCTCGTCCTTGTCGAGCGGCAAGCTGGGTGTGCCAGCGCGCTCAGATATCGCGGGCGTCTCTGAGCGGCTCTCCGCTATTAGTGAGGGTGTGGAAGGTCGTGTCGAGCTTCTTGCGTCGGCCTTGGTTCTAGTGACGGCATCGGTAGTCTTGGGTGATGCCCATTTCTCCTTAGGAACAGATTCACCAGCACGCCACAGCTGGATTTCGCCCTCGAGATTTGAAATGTAGCTCTCGAAATTGGTGACCTGCCCCTGGGCCTTCTTGAGAAGGGACTTGAGCTCGGCAGGGCTGAGCTCGGCGTTGACCTTGGCCTTGTTCTTGATAGACTTGGCTCTCATACCAAATCGCAAAGTACTGAGTGTCTCGGCATCGTTGTAACTGCTGGGGGAGCAGTTGATGATCAGTGTCGTCCGACTGTTACCACCGAGGGATTCTTGGAGGATACGGGTCAACTTGGAGTCTCGGTAGGGGATGTGCGAGGATTTGCCGTCGGTGAGGGCGTTGATGACCATTCCCAGGGCACTCAAACTCTTGTTGATCTTCTTGGCTTCCTCGAGGGTCTGTCCGCTCGCTCCAGTCTTGCCGACCTTTTCGCTACCAGCCAGATCCACAAGGAACAGCTGTCCGCTCTTTGCCGAGCCGGTCTCGACGTTCTTCTGGGTGATGGTGATGACGAATATCGAGTGGGATCGCGACGACTCCTGGTTCATGTTTGTGGCGGCGACGGCTCGGGCATTTCCTCCTCTCCTCATGACTTCGTAGACCTCCTGGACGCTCGACACGTAAATCTCCAAGAGACCCTTGACGTAGACGCCACGGTTCTTCTCCTCGTGGACGGGCAGGTTATCGTTCTGGGGGGCGAGCAGATCGCGGATCCTCTCCATGTAAATCTCCATGTAACTGACTCGCACGGTGTACTCGATGGTGCCGGGGCTCGACATGATGCTGGCAAAGATCTGCTCGACGATGCGGGGAATAACACCTCGGCCGTCGTCGTCGTCGATGTTTGTGCCCATCATGGTATACGACTTACCGGCACCGGTCTGGCCGTATGCAAAGACGGTTCCGTTGTATCCATTGAGGATATCGTCGACGGTGGAGCGGATCGAGAAGTCGAAAATGTCCTGTTGCTTACATGCCATATCAAAGACTCGGTCAAAGGTGAAGCTGCCCTGCGCCTCCTTAGACTGGGAAACGGGTTAGCCAAAGGGCGTCGACGCACTCAAGGCGGTGCAGAGGCAGATTATTTGACATACGTCGAGGCTGCAGGTGTCCTCGCCATCGAAGGAGACGATGGGCTTTCCGCCCGACTCGAGTTCGACCTTGTTCTGAGGCCGGAACCGGGCGACGACCTTGATGCTGTTTGCGGACGACATGATGGACGTAGGCTATCTGTCACACGGGGGAAGCTATCATCGGCCACGGTGCTGCCGTCCAAGAGTCGCTGGGCTCGATCGTGGGTTGGTTGTCTGTACGTATGTATGTAACTTGCAAGTGCCGTCAGGGGTGGGAGGCGGGGAGGTCGCAGAGATGCGGGCCGCGGGAGGGTGCAAAGAGCCGCAAGCCGGCGTCGAGATTCGAGCACCTCGAACACGGGAGCAGGGTAGGGAGCGTGCTGTGAGGGAGAGTGAAAAAGGATAAGATACTGGAGAGGTCAAAAACAAGGCCAAGACAGGGTCTGGCTGGCGGGGGGTGGATGGCTTGTGGTGCGATCAGCAAACACACCGAGAAAGAGAGACGCTGACAGGAGGGTGCGGCGCAACAACAACAGTCAACACACACGCACTGGACAACACAACACACTTTCGCAAGCTCGAGTCGTTGACAACGATGGGAGAGGCGGTGGGTTCTGGCCGAGTTGATTGGAGAACTCTACTGCCAAGAGGGGGGGCGGAAACGGGGAGGGGGGAGACTCGCGTACGCTCAGGAGGCCCCCTCCTGTAAGTTTAGGGGGGATTTAGCGGGTTTTGGAGTTTTCAGGCCCCCCTGAGGTTGGGTCTTTTAGGCGCCTTCGTCCCTAGGTCCCCCTACCGCCGACTGGACTGGACGGCCCCGTGTGGGTTTCAGCCGGCAACAACCACGCAATTTGGAGAGGGGGTCAGGGTCCCGTCCCTGATACTGCGTGATATGGCGTGGATGGAGGGGCTGGATTGGTGGTTTTAGACAAGATGCTGCCTGACAAGGGGGCAGGATCTGTAATAACAATAAATAGTTCATCTCGTACCTACAACGTAGTATGTTCAACATCACAAGCTTATAACAAGTCACCATAATCTGGGAGGCAGCAGGGATCATTGCGTGCGCATTGTCAACAGCAATTCAGGCATTGGGAAGTGGGACCTGGCCGTTATCATCATGGCACGCGGGCTCCTTTCGGCATGATTGAGAGTGGGTGCCATCATTCCTATCGGAGCAGACAAATCAACCCGCCCATGGCATCCCCCTGCCGTCACTGGTCGACTCTGAGTCAACGACTCAGACAAGTGTCAATATCACACACACACAAGACTTTGTTCGAAAAGATGCGAACGCTTCAAGAAACAGACAACTCCTCTTCCTTAAGTTAGTGAGCCTCGTGATATATCATAACATGTCCCAAGGAGGGCCTCAGTCCTCGGACGTCGCAACGCCTCGAATGCAATTCAGTCCAACTCCACGCACCAAAAAACGCCATATACAGATTTGCTCCCGTCCCTTCGGCTATCAAGATTCGGGCCGTGCTAGGAACGGGAATGATGGTTGAGCGGCCGTGATCCATTTCCCTGCTGGACAAGTCGACGTTGGCATACCGTTCTCTGTCCCACTGTAGTCGGTTCGATTCGAGTCGAGTCGATTCTGTCTTAGTCCTCCCAGCTCTTCTCGACCGTCTCTCTGACACGCTTGGTATACTCCTTCCTGTTGTCCTTGTACAGATTGGAAGCCTCGACGTTTGCAGGCGAGCCGGTATTGGGGTCGTTGAGGAGACTATCATGATCAGCATCACATCCATGTCCAACTGAGTTCCATTCCCATCTCTTACCTCTGAATGCTGGTCAGAACAGCGGCGACATCGTACGTGGGACTCCATCGGTTTTGCAGAATATCCAAGCAAAGCTCTCCGGTGGCGTAAACGTTTGGGTGGAACATCTCGCTGATGAACTTGACCTGCGGGGGCTTGTTCGGATACTGCTCCTCGAACTGCATCACCAGTCGAAAAGTGCCATCCTCAAAGGGAGTGTCGGCGGGGCCGATGATGACGGCGTTCCTACGGCAGTTGATAAGTATCTGAGCCAGGTCATCGATCGTGTCGAGGCGGCGACATACCAAGTCATGACATTGTCAGGGACAGGAGACGCAGAGACACCGGCGGGAGGGTCGGTCTGCATGCGCTGCAGCTGATGTTAACATTATATGTTGGCTTATCCTCCAGATGCCACACCTTGAAGTCTCGCATCAAGCGGCGGCGCGCAGCTGTAGACATGATGGCGGATGGATACGGAAGCGGGCTCGAGAGGCGGAGGGTGGTCGTTCAAAAGCTTGGAGGGTTGATATCGAGACTGTTTCGATGGCGATGAGAAGAAAAAAAGACCCGACCACGACGATGATTCCAACTGTGATCCCCAGAGTGTGAAAAACAAAGATGACCTGCACGGTTCGCTGTTACAGCGACAACGGATTTGGCGGTGCAAGGTGGAGGGATGGGGTGGAAACGGAGATTGGTCATCGACAGCCTCACGAGAGTGATTCCACTGGAAGGCTCCAGTGTCAGTAATCACTGGCCAATCAGAGACTCGTTTGACTCTAGCCAATTGTTTGCCCGTGCCAGATCCACTTCTATCTGTTGATTGCACGTGATCACTCAGCTCTCCAGGACGGTCCGTCCACCGGGGTCTTCGAGATGGTCGCGGGGGACAAAGGCCGCTCTTCTTGATCCATCATGGTTCTTCGGAACCGAAAAGTTCGGAAGCGAAACCGCAAAAGGGCAGCGGACGTTGTCCGATACAGGAACTGTTCCAGGGTCTAGCTCACGGAAATGGAGGACTCTGCGGAAACACTGCTGCAAGATATGCAGCAGAGGTACTTGTATCTGCCGCCGCGTTCCCACTGCCGGGCTTGTACCTAGGCAAGACGTCACTTCCCCGGATTGCAGCTCGGTTCAGAGAGCTTCATCCCCCGCCACTTTCGGCCCTCCCCCGCTGGAAGCCGAAGGGGACCGAGCGGAGGGCATCTCTAATGTTTCCGACCATCTGTCACCCGTGATACCCGAGGCCGTTTTGGTCTTATAATTCTGCTACTGCTACAATACTAATTGATCTCCTTTTCCCTCTAATCATTTTCTCTTTTTTCTCTTGTCTTTTTCTTGTTCTGTCAACCCCTGATACCCCATTCCTCTCTCGAAATGTCCTCTACTCAGCTTAGATCCGCCGGCAGGCTTGCCCAGCTTGCTGGACATGTGAACGGGGCGCGACAGTTTTCTACTCGGCCAGCTCTGCGCAAGGAACTGCAGGATGCTTACATCTTGAGTGCTGCGCGAACTCCTACAGCCAAGGCATGCCAGATTCTCTGATTGGCCATTGCTCAGCTAACACAATCCAGTTCAATGGCGCCTTCTTGTCAGTTTCAGCTCCCAAGCTCGGTGCCGTCGCCATCAAGTCGGCCCTCGAAAAGTCCAAGGTCCCCATCGAGAAGATCACCGACGTCTACATGGGCAACGTTCTTCAGGGCTCCGTTGGCCAAGCGCCCGCACGACAGGCCGTCATCTTCGCCGGTCTCCCCAAGGAAGTCGAGGCGACCACGATCAACAAGGTGTGCGCATCCGGTCTCAAGGCCGTCAGCCTGGCCGCCCAGAACATCCAGCTGGGACTTGCCGAGGCTCAGATCGCTGGTGGTATGGAGAACATGTCCCAGGTGCCCTACTACGTGCCCCGCGCAAGTGGGCTCCCCGCTTTCGGCCATGTGAAGATGGAGGACGGTCTTATCAAGGACGGCCTGACTGATGTATACGACCAATTCCACATGGGCAACTGCGCCGAGAACACCGTCAAGAACCACAACATCACCCGCGAGCAGCAGGACGAGTACGCCATCCAGTCGTACCGCAACGCGCAAAAGGCTTGGGCAGACAAGGCCTTTGCCGATGAGATTGCCCCCGTCACCGTCAAGACTCGAAAGGGCGAGATCGTTGTCGACACCGACGAGGGTTTCAATGATGTCAAGTTCGACAAGGTCCCCACGCTGAAGCCCGCTTTCGTCCGCGATGGAACCGGTACTGTGACTGCGGCGAACTCGTCGACTCTGAACGATGGTGCCAGCGCCCTGGTTCTCGGCAACAAGGCTATTGCTCAACAGTATGGTTCAGGCTCTCGAGTGCTGGCCAAGATCTGTGGTTACGCTGATGCCGCCACATCGCCCATCGACTTTCCCGTTGCCCCCGCCAAGGCTGTCCCCATCGCTCTCGAGCGCGCAGGAATCACCAAGGACCAGGTCGCCATCTGGGAGTTCAACGAGGCGTTCGCCAGCGTGATCCTTGCAAACTCAAAGATCCTGGGTCTTGAGGGTGCCAAGGTGAACCCTCTGGGTGGTGCTATTTCTCTGGGCCATGCCCTCGGAAGCTCTGGTTCGCGAATCCTTACTACTCTTCTACACCAGCTTAAGCCTGGTGAGTATGGTGTCGCGGCTATCTGCAACGGTGGTGGTGCTGCAACCGCCCTTGTGGTACAGCGGATTGAGTCCGTGTAAGAGATGAAAAGTGATGAAAATAGGCATGAATGACGTCAGATAAAACTGAATGATAGATACAAGTAGCGTACAAAAAAAATCGAAAATTTTGTGCACTTGATTATGCGCCCCTTTTGCAAACGGTTGTGTATGTTGTTTGCATGATATTGACTTTTGATGTGATGCAGGGTAGGTAGACCAGTCAGTCTGAAGAGACAAGATGAACAAGGCTTCACGCAGCGCACGCATTAAGGATTTAATAACTCAATTAGGAAATTAAACACTGAAACTGTCAACCTTACGTTAAACTCATATGCATGATGCTTGGTGACAAGTAATATATCCCATTCGGGACGGAACATATCTTCGTTGTCTCATAGTGGAGCACCGACCAACTCGCCAAACCTCAGCCTTGCAATCCCGACGCGCTCAGAACAACCTCACTCATTGGCATCTCACTCACCTCTCCACAAACAAACAAAAGATGCCTCTGGTTCTCGAGTTCCTCACCCAGGTCCGCAACTTTGTCCGCGCCCAGGACGGCGACAAGCTCCGCGCCTGGCTCCAGGTCGAGCCCGGAAGCCCCCAGCAGTATCACAACCTCGCCGGTGAGCTGCGCTCCCAGTTCCGCCAGCAGGGCCTCGACAACGTCGTCGAGAGGTCTCTCCCGCAGGATGACGATGTCCCGGATGGTCAGGCGACCGTGTGGCCGGGCTTCATCGCCTTCATGAAGGATTACATGGCCTTTTGGCGCGACGTCAATTATGATGATTTGCTCGGTGCTCATCAGTTGCTGAGCGGCCTCGTCAAGTGCGCATCTCACTGATAGACAAAGAAGAGCTTTGCTAACTGGTGATAACAGCTCATGTGCTACGGCATTTGCTCATCCTACATACGGCGCCATGCTTCTCAAGACTAGCATGTCCCTCTCCGAGACCCTTGCGCGTCTCACCATGAGCCTCAACAGGCGTCCCGAGTTGACGCGCCGTCTTCGAGCTCTGGACGAGGACAAGACAATCGCAGAGTCTTCGGCGGAAATCATTCAAAAGATCTTTACCACGTGTCTCACAGACCGTTCAAGCGGCCGCTATGCCAGACCTGAGGGTAAAAAGACTGGCGTCTACATGTTTGCCAACCTCGTCCTTAAGCTCCTCTTTGCAGTATGACCCTCACACATCACCACCTCTCTTCTTATTCTGACATGGACGCAGTGCCGGAGAACTCATCTTGCCAAGATGATCTTTGTCAACATCTCGACAATCTCACCACCACTATCCCTCTATCCAGCTGCCCAGCGCGTCACATTCCTCTACTATCTTGGTCGCTTCAACTTTTCCAACAACCACTACCTCCGCGCCTCCCTCTGCTTGCAGGAAGCCTACCTCCAGACGCCTCCCCAGCTTGTCTCTCACCGGACAAACATCCTCACATATCTAATTCCCTGCAACATCCTCCTCGGGCGGTTCCCTTCGCAGGTACTTCTCCAGCGCCAAGAGTGCCAGGCTCTGGCTCCCGTCTTCTTCCCGCTCTGCCAGGCCATTCGTTCTGGAAACTTTGTCCACTTCCAGCACCATCTGGCTGCGCATGAGACCTGGCTCTTTGAAAAGGGCCTGCTCTTGACCCTCAGCAACCGTCTCCGACCTCTCCTCTGGCGATCCCTTAGTCGAAAGACCTTTATCCTAACCTACGTACCTCCGACTGATGCATCTTCTCGCAAAGCTGCCACTCTCGACCTTGCGGACCTACACACCGTCGCCGTGTATCTCCAGCGCCGTCTCGAAGGCTGGCTCCCATCAGGCCCCAACACTCTCGGCCGCCCTCAACACGTAAACCCCCTCCTCATGAAGGCTCTATCAAACAACGCCCAAAGCACAGAAGCCTCAACACTAGCCCCGCCACCAGGCGGTCCCAAGTCTCTGCGGCCAAACGAGGGCATGGTCTGGGGCAACGCAGACGTCACACCCGAGGACGTGGAGATGATGGTGGCCACCCTTGTACAGCAGGGCCTCATGCACGGATTCATCGCCCACGGCCAGGGCCGCTTCGCTATCATCGGAGCAAAGGCAAAGGGGAGCCCCGTGCTCGCCGGATGGCCCAACGTGTGGCAGTCGATCCAGGATAGGAGGTACGACGAGGACTTTGACCCTGAGGAGGTACCCGGATGGGTTAAAGAGTGAAGAAGGGGGTAGGGTTGAAATTGAATGAACCATCTAGGCTAGATTGGATATAGGTCACCCGCCGGCTGTCGAAATAGCGTTGTATATTACAGGCAAGATACCCGAGAAACATCATTTAAACTAGACATGGTCATGTCACCATGGATCGCAATCTGGACCGGAACTTTTGGCTCATGATCTTCCACATTTCTCTTGCCCGTAGCTATGTAGGTACGACTTGCGCCAATCATACTATCTATCAAATATGTCTGATCATTTCGTTTTTTCTTTCCAGAGGAAAAAAAATCCCGTGAGGGCGCCGGGATGACCACCAGAGGAAGTCACCCCATCCAACAAAGCCTCACCATCTCTTCTTTTCTCCAACTCTCCAAACACTCTCTCCTCATTTGTACATACACGTCGTCAATTCCGAGATTAAATTAGCACACAATTAAACATCGCTTGTCAGTTCCAAAATCCTCCAAAATATCCAAAGCCTCCAACGTTCTCAAAAAGGGTATATCGACCGTGAAAGGAATGCGTAGAACGTATATAAAATGCCCGCGGGCCACAAGTATCTGATAAGATCCTTGCTGAAGCAAATTAACACCCGGGGGCGGGTATCAATGACCATGTTGACCCAGCTGCCACAGAAGGCTGTCAAATCAAGTCCGGCTGTTTAAGACAATAAACACTATCGCCGATAGAGTAGATGGCTTGATCGTATATGCAAAGAGTAAAGGTCAAAGTATGACGTGGAAAATAGTTTTTTTGCCGAAGAGGAGAATGCCAGCTGCCAGGTGTGAAGGGAGATGAGACGGTGGGTAGTGAGTGACTGGTGAGGGAGGCAGAGAAGTGATGGTGTGGATGATATCAGAACCGACATCATCCATCCAAGCAAAGGCTGCAGCGGAGAAGTTGAGAGCCCGCAGGCTGGCCGAGGGAGAAGCGAACATGCAAAATTAGGTCTTTCTTGAGGGGGCTTCTTCAATTAAAAGAAACAGGCGGCAGCGATGAAAGCGACGACAAGGCCAGCAACGGCAGCATTGCCCTGATGACGACCAGCCTCACCCTCCTTGGACTGGGTGGGGGCAGCCTCAGAGCCAGCTTCCGTCGCAGCGGGCTTCTCGGTGACTTGGGCACCAGTGAAGGTGGTGGTACCATTCTCGTGGAAGATACCAGGCTTGACAGTAGGGGCAACCTTCTTGGTGGTGGTGACCTTGGTGGTGGTGACAGCCTTGGTAGACGACTTGTGGACCTTGGACGTAGACGAGGTGGTAGGGGTCGAGCTGGTAGACTCTTCGGTCGTGGTGGACTCCTCGGAAGTAGTAGTGGTGGACTCGATCGAGGTGGTGGAAGTGGTCTCCTCGGAGGAGGTGGTCGGGGCCTCAGAAGTGGTGGTCGACTCCTCGGTGGTCGATGTAGCCTCCTCAGTGGTCGAGGTGGTCTTTTCCGATGTTGTGGTCTCGGCGACAGTGGTAGTAGTCGAGGGCTTAGCCTTCTCGGTCGTCGAAGACTCCTCCACCTTCTTGATGCCCATCTCACCGTCATCCGAATCAGAGTCATCAGAGTCATCAGATCCCGAGCCGGAGCCGACGGAGAAGGCAACAATCTGAGCAGTGCTACCCTTGGGGACTGTGACAACACAGAAAGCCGAGTTTCCGGCACCAACGGCGCTCTCATCGCTCTCAACCTTGCCCTTACCATCGCTGGGGTCAATCTTGCAGGGCAGACCGTTGCAGCCACCGTCAGGGCACTTGATCTCGACACCAAAGTCAGGGAGCGTGCTCTTCAAGGCAGAGTCCTCCCAGATGGGGTTCCAGCCGAGCTTGACAAAAGTATTGCCGCTGGCCTCAGTATTGGCACCAGCGACGTAAGGGCTCCAGTTTCCAATGGGCTCATCCTCACTGCCCCATTTGCAGCCCTCCTCACCAACACCAGGGGGGTTGATATAGAAGCTAACACAGTTAGAGACACTCCGTAGTTGTTTCTTGCGCGTTACTTACTGAGCAGCGGTGGAGCACCAGTATGAAGGTCCGGGAACAGCCAGAGTAGCGCTCGAGGTGACGAGAGTAGGAATGATCATGTCCTCATTACCGGGCAGGATGGTTTGGCAAAAAGACATCTTGGAGCCACACTTGTTGATGGCCTCGACAGCTCCAGTTCCCTGAACACAGTTGGGCTTACCCTCGAATGGCTTCTCAATCTCACCATTCTTATTGCAGAAAAGACCACCATTCTGAAGTGTGTTAGCTCGAGTTACCAGTTGATGAGTGGCTCATATCGACGGCGTACCATTGAGTCAGGATAGACGTAGGTAGAATCGGGATCCCACTGGTTCATAACCATACCGGGCTTGCAGGCGAAGGGGCAGTAGCTTCCAGGCTTGCACTCCTGATCGGGGCTCATAGCCCAGCCGGCGTTCTTCGCATCGGGAGTGACGGCGACCATGTTGGGGTCATCGGTGGGAAACTGGCACTGGCCTCCTCGCTTCACGATGGGCGCAGGAGAGCCATGCAAATGGCCGGCGCCACGCTCATGGTGCTGATGAGCCTTGGCGGCGACGAACGAGGGCGAAGCCGACAGGATGCCCGCGAGGGCGATTGGAAGAGTAGCGAGTCTCATGGGGTCTGTCGTCGATAGATGAAGATGGTTGTGTATCGCGAGATCCAAGCACGGATGTTCCTAGTTAATGAACGAATGCCTCCGGTCCTTTCATACAACGCGTCACAACCTGGACATAGGTAGAATAGATTCTGGTGGTTCCGGGCAAGGAATGTCTTTGTCGTCGAGCAACAGAACGAGTGATGAAGCTGACGGGGGGAAAAGGTCGAAGGATTTCGTGAACCAGCAGCTCCAACGTTTAAACAACAAATCAAGGGAAACGAGAGAAGGAGTGGAAGCGACAAGCGCAGCGCAGGAAAGGACAGGAATATTAAGAGATCGACAGGTCCAAGCAAGGAAGCAAAGTGGGAGAGAGATGGGAATGGATCCCCAGGAAATGAGCAATGGGCAGCAGCGCGGGGACCGGCGCGAACCAGCAGCATCAACGGCACCACCAGCAATCCTACCACCCGCGGCCAGGAGATTGAGAGATGAGGCAATGGCTCCTGGCAGGGCCCACGACGGGACCCATGACGGGACCCATGGCCTCCTGTGCCTGCATGGAAGGCTCTGACCCTCGAGTCCCTGTCCATGGTGGATTCGCTTCGCCGGCGGAGGGCCAGGGTGATCAGACCGTCTCCAATCAGACTGTCACTTCATCTCCCCCTTGCCCGGCGCAGCCAATCCTGTCGAGACGGTGCCTGGCTCAGGTGCATTGGAAAACCAGGGTGCTGCCCTCGTCGCAGATTAAACCTCATGATGAAAGACAAGGTCGACGACTTCGGTCCCGTTGAGGGATGCGACGCGATGGCGGATCGTTTGCGCGTGGGAATATAACAGGCATTAAGCCGGGAGAACCACCGAATAAGGGAATACGACCAGTTTCTCGCTTCCAGTTTTGTATCAGAGATGCTGGCGCATTGTCTCTGAGCCTGGCTTGGGCTGGTCTCGGCTCATTGTCTTGTCCCAGGATGTTGGCTTTGTCGCAGGGCTTCCATTTCGTCTCTTGACTTCCGCAGTCCTCTTCTTCCCTCAACGCCCCCTGGCCGTTTGTTTATGTGGCTTGTGATAAAGCCTGGTATTGGCTGTTGGTCATTTTAAGACCCCTGGCCCAGCGTTTTGTCGTGTAGCATGGTTCCTGGGCCAATGTGCTTTTTAGCTCGAAAATGACGGTCGGTCCCTGATTCTGGTTATGCGCCAGGAGCCACAACTGATTGCGGAGGCGAGCGCGACGCGTGCTGCCGGGTGCTGTCTGTAGTTGGCCGAGGGTCCGCGGTAAAAGAGAGCTTATCACAGAGCTGCTAAGCTAGAGGAGGCGAGTCAGTGCCTGTCATTCGATTACGATATTGCGATCGCAACTGAACTGACCTTCCAAACAGAGCTGCTTGATCTCGGCGTATCCATTGGTGCAATTCCCTTTCGCAATGTCATTGTCCTGTGGGAGCTGAATCTAAGCTCTCGGCCGAGTGGGCCCATGGTTGTAGGAAGAAAGGAAGCAATTTAATCCCATGTTAAAAGCTTTGTTCAAATGTTCTAGGGCGAGATTGTTTCTTTTGCGGGCTGCATCCTTGGTGAAGAAGAGCGTCCATAGTAGAAGATGTTTCAAGAGAGACTGAACATGCAGGCAGGCAGCCACACATGAGTTCCACGTGATATGCATTCGCCCAAGACACTGCAGCCTGACATTCGTTACACCGACACATGGTTGAGATGATCTTGGATCATGAACATGGCCTTTTCTTTGATGCAGCCGAGATCATGAACGACCTTTCTCTTGGAAACCTCCCGACGGATATCTTGATCCTGATATTCGGCGTGTTCTGCCTCCACTGTCAGGGCGAGTACGACGAGCCTTGGGACGCTCCGCCACTGCGATATCGCTCACCGAGACAGAAGAAGCGTGAAGAAAAGTCGTGGTATTCTGTGGATCGTCAAGCCCTCGCTTCGCTATCATTGGTCTCAAGAAGGTTTCGAGAGATTGCTCAGAGAATCTTGCATCACGAGTTTGTCCTGGGTTATGATGACTCGTGGTGTTCCGACTTGTATACCTGGGATGGCCGGCTCATCCTGTTTATGCGAACGCTTAGACAGCGCCGGGACATGGCCCGTCTGGTAAAAGCCGTCTACATTCACCCGAGACTGTTATGGGCAATCAATCGTGATCGACCTCGAGACGTGCTCGGAGAAGCTGCAGAAACGCTGGGAATCGACCTCGCCGAGCTTTGGAAATCACGTATACCACGTCCTGAAAGTGATGATTGGATTGGGAGACCAGGAAACCGGGAAGAATTTCTGGCGCCCTTGGTTTATGGACCAAGCTATATAGCGCTGGACTATCGCAATGTTCTAACTCGAAGGAGGGAAAGGGACTGGGTGGCAGCTGAGCTTGTCGCTCTACTCATTGCTCAACTCCCGAATCTTGAACTCCTCAGTCTTCAACGTTGTTCACGATGGACAAGCGAAGGCGTGTCCGCGTCGGCCCTTGCAGCACTCAACATCTCATCACTTTCCATCCGAAGGTTGGATATTGGGCCGCGCCCTGGCGAAATGGTCAGGCTGTCCCCAGGCCTACAAACCCTCAACCTTAACGCGACTGGATTCTTGGGACAGTGTCCACCTCTACCAAACGTCAAGGTTCTTCGGATGACAGAGTATTGGGCTGATGAGAGGCATCTTGAAAATATCCTTCATGCCTGTACCGGTGGACTTGAGACCTTTGCTTACGAGTCGTGGCGGCCAGCCCCGGCCTGGACTGGAGCAGTTCTACCCCCAAACACGCACTTTCAGCCGTCGGACGCAGTGAGGCTGCTTTCTTTTCATCAGAGCACTCTCAAGTCGCTGCATCTTGATTTAAGCGCCCAAGGACGGGTCATTGGCAAGATTGAAGATGGACTCCATCTCAAAGACTTTGCTGTTCTCGAGCACCTATCTATTGGCTCCGAGATGATCTATGGCTTTGATGGAATACTGGAGGAAGGGATTCACCACTCTGAAGCATTGATCAGGCTGCTTCCCGCATCGCTGGAATCTTTGTCGATCCAGACCAAGCAGATGGAAGAAACAGGGCGGGCAATGCTAGAGAAGGGGCTCGTGAGACTTGCCGAAGCAAAGCAATGCCAACCTGATCAGTTTCCCAACCTTCGATGGGTTCAATGTGGGTTGGGGAAGGAGACTGGCTGGTTGAGCGACATGTTCAAGGCAGTCAATGTGCAGTTCACATCCAGTGACTGGTCTTTGAGCAAGGCAAAGCCCTACTTGAATGGAACAATCTGGACGGTGGATCGGGTAACAGGAATCACCTATACCGATGAGTTTTCAGATGATGAGTGGGTTATACCGGTAATGCATGAGGAAGTGGTTTGAAAGGTAAAAATCAGTGATGAAGCCATGTCTCATATCGAAACAGATGAGGCTGTCACGAGCGGGAGTGGCGCGGGTAACCAAGTGGAGGATGGCTTGAGCCACGAAATTGAAGAGGGGTCAGGAATGTTTTGTTTTGTTTTGTTTTGTTTGCTTTGTATGTTTCGTTTTGCATAATGATAGCATCCATCATCTGCTGGTACGTGCGCGGAATCAACCGGAACAAAGCAATATCTTGATGAATCGTGTGTTGTTGTCTTGCGTGTGACTGACAAGTTTCTACCATGTATTTTGCCTATTTACAAGCGACATGTCAACTGATGAGGGCATTTGATTCCAAATGAGCAACAAAAGATCACAATCTTAAAATTATCCTGCTTACGGATCACGTTGCATTGCACCCGATGCTTATTCGAGATCCTTCATCGCCCTCAACGCTGACAGCCAAGACCGCGGAGTCCTTGTTTCCTGGGGAAACCTGGTACTAAAGTACTATTCTAGTGGCAGCACGTATGCAAAAACGGATCTCCGGCTGGCGTCTACCGCGCCGGATCTGCCAGGCTCCGTGATGGAGGCGCCACCGACAACGCATTTTCTTGGTGCTGACAGGGCGCTTAGCGCTTGGAACGAACCGTTTCTTTACACTATTTTTGGTTTAATCGGAGAATTCGGGGGCTGCGCCGGTCCAGAGAGACCCGGCCAACTGCACAGCCCTCTAACAAATCCATCAGAGTAACCCACCCGCCCAATGACAAAGCACGCAAGCTCAGCACTAGACAACCTCTGCACAGGGCCATGGAGTGGCTGGTGATTTGAACACAGGCATAGAGGGGCTTTGACAAATGCTTTGGTGATGGTGGCCAGCGGAAGCCCGACTTTCCGATGCGGTCGGGGCCTGGGATGTTGGTCTTTTTCGAGTGAGATTCTAGCTCAAAGCCTCGTTTTGACAGTTCCTGGGCTATGCTTGATTCGATTTCAACCGTAATGATAACCTTGATGTGTTGTTTGGGGGCGAGGGACGTTGTGTATAAGAAGTCGGGCTTGTTCTGCTTGGAGTTGGGAATATCTTCATCAACATCTTCACCAGCATCACAAACACTCTCAGCCTCACAGCTTTCTCATACTCACTTCAAACACTTCACACACTCTAATAACTTACATCAACAACCTTTTCCATCTTCCAACAACCACCAGTCAAGATGCAGTTCTCCGCCGCCATCGCTTCCGCCGTCCTGGCTTTCACTTCCCTCGCCTCGGCTGCTCCTCAAAACTCTCGACGGGGCTCCAATGGTCTCAGCCTGACTGCCCAGCTCACCCTCGCCGACACGTGAGTACCATCTAGAACTTCCTGCAATACAAAGACCGCAAACTAAACAGTTACTCCCTAGTGCCGTTGATCGTTTCGCCCTCATCCCTGATGACAAGGACTTTGTCTTTGACTTCAACCAGGAGCAACAGAACCCTGGCAAGGGCGGCCAGCTCATCGCTGCCAACCGCAAGACTTTCCCTGCTCTTGTCGGCACCGGCGCCGGCATGGCTCTCGGCCGTGTTGATGGTAAGACAACCCTCTCTCTCTGAGACATGATAGCTTCAACACTACGAGGAACAACTAAGCTAACAAACTTTTCTCCTTTTATAGCCTGCGGCATGAACACCCTTCACGTCCACCCCCGCTCCGCCGAGCTCCAGATCGTCACCTCTGGCCGCCTCATCACCGAGATGGTGCCCGAGAACGGCGTCCTCGACAAGGACGGCAAGCGACGCGTGATCCGCACCGAGCTCTCCGCCAACATGATGACCCCCTTCTACCAGGGCTCCGTCCACACCCAGTTCAACCCCGACTGCGAGCCCGCCACCTTTGTCGCCGCCTTTGCCGCCGAGGACTTTGGCACCGGCCAGATCGCCGACGAGACCTTTGCCCTCAGCGACGATGTCATTGCTGCCACCTTTGGCCAGACCATCGCTGGCGAGGACATTGACCGTGTTCGTGATGCCATCCCCGCCAGCATCGCCCTTGGTGTTGAGGACTGCCTCAAGAAGTGCGGCATCAAGAAGCGCAGCATCTAAGACTGAGGTGGCTGCTTTTTAGTTACTTGGGGAATAGACGGCGATTTGGGTTTTGAGCTGGAGCTCATGGTGGCGTAAACGTGGGATTCTAGAATTTGTTTATTGTTGTTTCTTGGGATTGTTTGGTCGTTTTGGTTTGGTTTGGTTTCGTTTCGGGTTTCAACACTCTTGGGTTTCAACACTCTTCTCCGTAGATGGCACACCTTGTACATAGCCCTACTATACATATACAAACATTTGTTCATTCATCTTTATTCGCCCCTATGTGATGAGATGAAACATTCAGGTCGGCAAATTGGCGCACCTCGATATTGCAGTCAAGTATGCATTTAGCTATCAGTTTGATTTTTTACCTTATTTTACATCATGATACATAGAAGCTTCGTCGTCTTATCCAACACGTAGTATATCAGACATGAATCCTCACAAGCCCTTTTCTCGGTGGCCGACAACCTTTGCAAACGAGTCAAACGACATGGTCATGGAATGTCGTCCTGCTGTCTTACTCCGCAGGTGATTGTCGTAATCGAGCATCTCCTTGTACGGCACCTTGGCCACAATCTCCACCATGCGCGTCGTCGACTTCTTGCCGCGCAGGGACGTGACAGAGTCATAGGGGTCAGGAGGCGTGTAGATCTTGGATACATCGATGTGGTCCTCGCCCGTCGTCTCGGCTGACCGGTCGTTGACCTCGAGGACGTGTCCACCCGCGCCCGCCGTCACATCGTGCTGCACCGTGCCGGCGACTACCTCGGGGCAGGTGATGTGGGCGAGCATGATGGGCTCGAGGATGCCGATTTGCTCCTTTTCAAAGGCGTCACGGAGGGCTGCTTGCACTGCAGTACGCGCAACAGTGCTGAAGTGTCCTCCAGTGGGAGTCTCACAGGCGTTGGGCGTCGTGTCAAGAGTGATGGTGACGTGGCATCCGTGGATGGGTGCTGCACGGCGCGGCCCTCTTGCCAGACCGGCAATGGCTCCATTGAGAAGTTGCTGTCGGGCCTCTTCAGGATCAAAGTTGAGCGAGTTGGCCTCGCCTGTCAGAGGGATAGCGATGTGGTATATGTTACCATCTCGCTCAACACTCGATTCCAGCAGGCTCTCTCGATGGTGGTCCTCAAGGGGTTCAAGAACAGCAGTACAAGACGCTTTTCCAGGCTTGCTCGCAACGGGGCGGTCAAAGACTGTGTGCTGAGGCCGTGTAGCCATTGTGACACACTCCTTGTAGTCGACCTCGATGGGGCCAAAGTCGGCATCAATCTTGTACTTTTGCTTCATGTTGTAGAGTGAAACATCCAAGTGAAGCTTGCCCATGCCCTGGATGGTGAACTGCTCCGTCTTGGGGTCACGGCTCCATCGAAGACTGGGATCCTCTCGTGTCGTGTTTTCCAGGGCGATCTGAAGCTGCTGGGCGGCAACATTGCCGTAGGGTTCAACTTGCAGAAAGGCGACTGGAGGTGGAATCTCTGGTGGCCGGATCTGAACGTGGCGGAATGCTTCAGCAACAGGCTTACCACCGGTCGTCGTGATGAGCGTGTCGCCTGTACGGGCTTTCTTGAGTCCCCTGAGGGCTCCAATCTGTCCCACTGAAAGCTCCTGGATATCCTGCGTCTTGGAGGCTGAGATCTGAAGGATGCCCATGGGCCTCTCGTTGATAAGCATATTGGTGTTGAAACTTGAGGCATTCTTGGTCATTGTGCCATGGTAGACTCGAATGAAACTAATGACACCTTCTTTGGGGTGATTGAAGACTTTGAAGACGGATGCGATGGACGCAACAGTCGACTTGGCAGACTTGGAACTCTTTTCGATAACATCGGCCAAGCGCTGCTTCACTGAACCCACTCGCACTTCTGCCGATGGGCGTTCATCTGGGCTTGGTAGATAGTCGGTGATGGCATCCATCAGGGGTTCAACACCGATATGACGGAAGCTGGAACCGGCAAACACAGGAATGACAGTGCCATCACCACTCCGAATAGCCCGTCGAATAGCTTTCTTAATCAAAGCACCATCAATGTTTTGGTTCTCAGCCAGAAACTCATCCATGATGGCTTCATCGAAATCCGCGAGGCCCTCAATCAATGCCTGCCTTGCTGACTCAATCTCAGGAAGAAGATCCTTGTTTGAGCTGGAGAGTTTCTCCTGAAGCGCCGGAAAGTCGTATCGCGTCTTTTCACGCTCCGACTTCCAGCGGTATCCCACTCGGTCGATAATGTCAATGACACCGACAAAGTCCTCCTTTTCCCACCACGGGATCTGGCAGACAAGAGGCCACCCCTTGAGTCGGGCTCCAATCTCAAGGACAGCCTTCTTGAAAGATGCGCCTTCACGGTCGAGCTTGTTGCAGTAGACCAGACGAGGCACCTTGAACTCGTGAGCAGAAGCCCACACTCTCTCAGTATGAGCCTCGACACCCTTGACCGAGTCGATGATGCAGACAGCACCATCGAGGATGGGAAGACAACGATCGACTTCGAAGCGAAAATCTTGATGGCCAGGCGTGTCAATAAGGTTAATGGTCTTGGTGTGGACGCCTGGGGGAAGTGTCTGCTGGAGGGGCCAGTTGAAGGTGATGGCGGCTGACTGAATGGTGATGCCTCGTTCTCGCTCCAATTCGAGAAAGTCGGTTACAGTGTTTCCAGCATCGACATCTGGTGTGGTTGGTAAGTATATCCCCCAGTCATACCATGTAAGTACATCATGAGCCATGCATACCTCCAACACGTTGCGTGACGCCACTATAATAAAGCATCCGCTCGGTAGTAGTAGTTTTGCCCTTTCAGTCTGTGAGCGGTATATCACGCATGATCAATATCAGATAATCACCTACAGCGTCAACATGGGCGATAATGCCGATATTCCGGGTATTCTGGAGCTGAGCATCATGGTGTGCCTGGTGCATAGCCCTGCGAGACAAGCCCACGAGCTCCCTGCTTCGCCATTGGCGCGCAATGCAACGGCCCGAGCCTCTGACGGCCGGGCCGCGACGTAAGAGGGAAGGAACAATCATCCCCAGCCAGGAGATGCAGTAATGCTCGTCTGGGGCATCTCAATTCCTCGAGTTTGTCCCTCGAGGTTGATTCTGGAGCTTCTCGGCTGTTTTCAGCCTTGATGTCATTCGCCGGCTCGTGAAGCAAGCTCAAAAGACCCACCAGCTACTCCCTGGCTGCTAGCCGCAGCGCTTGTCCTACCACAGAAGGCGGTGAGCTATGGCAGAAACAGCAGCAAATGAGCGCCGCCTGTACGTGCCTCTCCCCGGCGACAAAGCCAAAGCTCCTACGTAATCCTCGACTCTCCAACTCAACTCTTGTCTCGTGGCCACGCATCTTCATCGCCATCGCCCTCATCTGACCCACGCTCCTTAAACTGCTGCCTGGGACTCTCAGCAGCTCTTAAGCCCGCTTCTCGTCGACCTCGATTCCCGAAAGCCCAACGACATCAACTACAGCAACCATGGAGCTCTCCGACATCTTGTCAGTGGCTGCGCCGGCCAAACCCCATGTCACAATAACATCGTTACTGACCATCGCGTAGCCGCATTGTCAACCTGGCTGTTGGCGTCATCACCCTTTTGGGTGGTATCACGCACATCTTCCAGTTCAGCATGTATGTTCCAACTGAGCCCCCGATAATACCCCTACTCGCCCCTGCATCCGAGCGCGTTCATGCGACACGACAAGCTTCAATTGCAAAGCACTAACACTTTATGCCCAGGCAACCCATCATTGTTGGCTGCTATATGATTGTTTTTGGTCTCGTCATCGGCCTTCTCGGTACGTTTTGGGCTGCTTCCGAGCTCTCCATCATGTCTAACAAGCCACAGAGTTCCAGATTCCTCCCCAGGTGTCGCGACATGCCTCTTTCCTCTTCTCCTTCATCGGCCGTGGTGTCTGTAAGTCGCGCTCTACTGAAAACCTGCCACATTGATGGTTACTCACACAACTCAGTCTACATCTTCCTCGGCTCCCTTCTCCTCGGCCAGCTGGTTATCAGTAAGATCGCCGGTGGCATCGTCGGAATCACCGGTATCGCATATGTCGCCCTCGAATTCCTTCCCTCCATTGAGCCCCCCAGCAACATGCGCGAAGCCGAGGACGCTGGCTGGGGTGCCGAGCAGGTCTAGAGCGCCAATCAACAAAGCTTGCCCACCGAGGGCGCGCCTCAGACCTGAGCGCATTATCTGCCTCGCAACGACCATCTGCAGCGGCCGAATAACGATGCCAAGATGTAACAAACACGGTGACTTTGGGAGGTATCAGGATAGGACCCTCCCGTGAGGTTGGGATTGGGAAGAGACGGCAGTGGTGGATTGTGTATTTTTACGACTCACAGGCGGAGTTCAAGAGTTGTCTTCGATCGAACAGGGTTCGGCGATTGGGATTCCGGAACTGGTAGTGTATGACGTTAAAGAATAGATGCTTTTTTGCATTCGTCTAGTTCTATATACTCGTCTTCTCGACAACTTCAAGATCGCGAGGAACTCTTGGGAATTAGCAACAGACACGCCATTTGCAAAACGCCAACAACTCAAGCCAGTGGCATCACCGTCATCTACTTATGTCCGAGGATTTCTCAAGAAGGTAACCACACCACTGCAGTAGCCAACCAGACCATCCAATCGGTTGCACTCCTTCTCTTGATACTCCTTCCACTCACTTAGCGCCGCCAACAGATCCTCGCTCTCCATGACCACGTCAAAGTGCAGCCGCAGGAACACTGTCATCCACGCTTGGGTCAGCTCATAGTCGCGGCGGGCCTTGAGACGAGCCGTCAGAGCGCGGATGAAATGCAACAGCTCGTTCGAGCCCTCATTGCCATCGCCAATAGAGAGTGAGCGCAGCTCGAGGTCTGCGCTCGAGGGGGAGAGAGACTTGAGATGCTCAATGAATTCATCGTCTATAGCATGTTAGTTTGATGGTGGATGAAGGTGTAGTGGAAAGGTGGAAACTTACAAGTGCCAGTGGCTGCTCCAGCCTGAAGCTTGGAGCTCAGCACCTCTTCGAACCGAGCCTTTTCAACCTTTGTGATTCGTGACTTGCCATCGTCCTCCGCCTCTGTCTGCTGCTTAGGGGCCAGTATATTTTCTTTGCCTGTCGTCGAGGGCAAAAAGAAGGGTGCCTTCTCAGGAGCCTTGGGGGCCTCCTTGGGCTTGTTGCGCTCCTTGATGAGATCCAAGTGCAGCAGCGTCTGCCAGCGGCTCTTGGGCACCAAGCTCAGAGTTGTCAGCTCGGAGCTGAGCTGCTCGACTGTAGGTGCCACAACGGTGTCGTCTTCCTCATTCTGGTCCTCCTCGAATGCGCCCTCCAGCATACCCTCGTTGTTCTCGCCAGAGACCGTAGGCAGAGAAACTTGGCCAATCTCCTTTTCAGAGATCTGTCGTGTGGGAACGTGCTTGAACAGCGCCTTGTTGGTCCAGAGCGTAACGCCGAGCTCATCCTGAATTGTGGCAGCCAGATACTCACCAGTAGTTGACATGGCAAGTGCCCTGCAGGGCTTCTCGAGCCGGATCGCGTCGATCAGGTGGCTTGTAGGGAGATCCCATACCCGGATGATGCAATCCTTCGAGGATGCGATAATCCATCGTCCATCGCTTGAGAAACAGAAGTCGGTGATGGCGTCTTGAGGTCCCCAGAACTCTCGAATGGTCCTCTTGGTGTCCATGTCCACTACTCGGATTGACAGGTCGTCGCAGGAGAAAGCAAGTAGGTTGCTCGAGGGATGATATCTGCATCCCGTAGGGAAAGTCATCGGCGCCCAGTCGATCTGGTGCAGCAGGTTGCCTGTCAAGAAGTCCCAAAACTTGATCTTGCCGTCCAGAGAGCAAGAAATCACCGTCTTGTTCATGTCATCAACAATCAAGCCTGTGATAGGCTTGGTGTGCTTTCCAGTGCCCGCTGCGAACTGACGGCCAGTTTCAGTGTGTAGTTGAACCACGTCGTCAGCTTGTCGCAGCTGCTGCATCTTGAGCTGCCTTGCTTGGGCTGGGGTAAGTCTTGAGGGGAACCTCTGGCGGTGAGTTCCCGACTGAAGGTTGAACATGTCGATGCCGCCAGACTCGGAACCAACGAGAGCAAAGGTGCCGCAAGGGCTGATGGCAACGGTCGAGACGTTGGAGCCATCGCCTGTAGCGAAAGCCCATCTGCCTGCCCTCTTTCGTCCCCAGAACCAGGTGCGAGCATAGGGGTCGTTCTTGTGAGCTGTCACCACGCTCTCCCAGCCCGTCATGCCACTAACCTCTGCATCATGGGCCTTCTTCTTGTTCTGGGACTTTTGCCAAATGGCCTGCTTTCCAGGCATGGCGCCAATACCGCCGTCTCGGTTCAAGGAGGACGCAATGCAAGTAATCTCTGGCGCCTTGAGATCCTCCAATGTCGTCGTGGGTCCATGGGTGAGGGCATTGGTTGACAAGATGCCCACCTTCTTGGCCTTCTTTCGGATGTTGCCCTGGCTCAGCTCTGAACTCTGACCATCCCGACGCAAACTCCACCCCCAAAGACTCCGATCCTGGCCACCACTGATCAGCCACTTGTTGCCAGCGTCAGCACCGTCAAAGTCAGACGGCAGGAACTGGAGACAGTTGACCGGGCCAGCATGTCCACTGCGGGAGTGAAGAATTCTGGGCACAGGGGAGAAGGGTGTTTCGTCAAAGATCCATGACTTGAGGGAGTTGTCTCGGCCGCTCGTCAACACCACTGGCTGGCCAGGGAGAAACTCGACTTTGCTGATGCCGCCACGGACAGTTGGACCTTCGTAAGAGGGTGGGTTATGAGCACTGCGCAAAACGCCCATCACGCGACCACCTCCGTTGAGATCCCAGAACGTCACATCCCCAGTCGCAGCAGTCGCCGTAGCCATAACTCCGTCCTTGCGCCCATCGTTACCAGCACCCATACCATCGGTTCGGAATGAAATCGAGTTTACCGGCGCTTCTGAGCTACCAGCTTCAATGCGGACGACACGCTTGTCGGTGAGAACATTGGTGATGATCAGAGTCCCCTCGGAATAGGCGATAGCGAGCAGTGACAGAGCCGGGCTGGGCTCCAGACATGTAACAGAACCGCTGTCGGGAGACGGAGGCAGAATGGTGTAGATGAGCTTTCCCGTGCTGATATTCCAAATTTCAACCCAGCCATCCTTGCGACCCACGAAAATCTTGTTCAAGAAGGTAGGCATGGTGACGATGCCGCCGGTAATTTCATTGCCGCGCTGGTTCGCGGGTGTCGTGTAGATGGTGGTGTAGTGCTCAAGAGATGCCGTCTTGAACACCTCGATTCTCGTTGAAGCAGCAGCAACAGTCCATGTTCCCATAATCAAAATCTGCTGGATCGGTTCGTCCAAGTCGGAGGGTAGCGCAAGTTCGTCAACCTTCTTACCCCTCTGGAACACCCAAATGCCTTGGGGCTCGCCCTTCTTTGATCCACCCCATGCTGCGTAAATATTTTTGCCCCAGGCAAGTGTCGCAGTAATATCAGTGGGTGTTTGAGGCCGGGTAACAAAGACGAGGTTGAGGCCGCGGCGAAGATCGTAGGTCTGGATGGAGCGACCAACCGAAGTAGAGATCTGAAAAGTAGTCTTGCCGAGGGGGATCGATGTGAAAGGAACACTCGTAGGCGACACCAAGCCGACAGTCTATACAGTCGCGAGAGTTAGGCTGCGAAGAGTGAGGGTAGAGGGGTAGACGTACTCGGAAAGGCGCAAAGATCTTTGAAGAGTTGGACGGAGATTTCGAGGCATTGGTGGGCGCCGTCGTCTTCTGGCGCTTGACCAGCGGACGGTCAATATCTTGATGAGGCATCGTGAGCCTAGCCGACGTGACTGGTGCGGAGAGGCTATATAGGGAGCCAGAGATGTAGTCGAACCGGCTTGTGCTCTCTCATGCAAGGCCGCTCAATGTGTGAGGCTGGAGCCATCTCCAAAAATTATTTTTGGCGGTGACGCGGGGCAGTACCGGGGAGCAGAAAACATGGGCGTCTTTTTTTGTCCGCCAAGGGGTGACATCTGGAGAAGCTGAAGAAATCATTGCACAGTACAAGGCACTGTAAGTTGGATGTCGTAACAAGTTTATTCGAAACTATTGCATCCTTGCATATATGCTCGGTAATGAATTCGGTGGGCGCGTGCTTCTGCATTTCTTCATCTTCTCTCAGTACCCATTCTCAGGGGAAAAGATCAGGTGTCTCGACATCACGTGTCCTGTTGATTCTGTCGTCCTCCCATCAGCTCAGCTCCCAGCCCAGCTCCGGGAGATCTTGATGGAAGCTTGGCATGTCCGGTCGGGAATCCCCTTTGGAAGGATGTTCAGGTAGGCTACGGCGCCAGCGATGTCAAAAGCGCCAAATAGTGGGGCCGAGTGGGATGGCGTTGAATGGAATTCGAGACCGAGTCTGACCGTCCTTGACGTGCGTGCCATGTTAAGCAAGGGCCGAGCAACTGGCATGAGGTGCCGCCCATTTAGGCATGACAAAGACAGATGTTTGCCATCATCAGGCTTCCACCATTCTTTGTCGTAGCACTGGTAGGGCTGTTAAAGGTTCCAGTAGCACCGGCGCTGGCACGGAGCAGCCGACGCCATGGACACGTATCCGGTGATGGTGATGGATAATGCGTACGGGCTATCCAACGACGGCTCTTGGTGCTGAAATGCGCCAAGGACAAAGCAATCATGGAGCCGCGTCCAGGTCCTGGGCGAAGAGGGGTTACGAGGCAGGCTGGCCGCCCTTTCTTGGTTAATTTCGGTGAGCTCGCCCTTTTTGTGTCGTATCAATATCCAACGAAACATGGCAAGCAGGCTCCCCGCCGTCCCAAAATAGCCTGGTTCTGCGATCTAACGTTAGGAGTTTAGGTACGGAGTTTAGGTTGTGACTGTGCCTGGGAAGATCTGCGGGTTTCGTAAGCTCGGCACATGAAAGAGAGAGGACGTCACCATGATGGCCTGGCAGTGGGAACCTTAAACAAGGCAGAGCAGCAGCGTAGAGCACTCATTCATCAGCTCGTAGGTGCTGTAGCGGGGGCATCCCAGGCCCGGCTATGCACAGCCAAAACATGTGCCATCAGGGACAACAGCGAAACAAGGTTGTCGGCACTAGCCAGGACTTCAACGCTCCTGTGTGGCCCTTTCGTATCGCGCCTCAGGTTCGGCAGCGCCCCAGCCCAGCGCATCCGCAGCCATTCATCGGTGCGTCCTGGCCCACTCAATATCAAGGTCGACCAGACGAGCGCAATGCGACTCATGGGGGCGGCCCATGCTGTGACGACGGACGGTCGACAAAGAAGTAAATCGGGTCGAGCTTGACGAGCAATCATCACCCCCTTCTCTTCGTAAAAGCGGAGATGCCCATTCAAATCCCCCCCTCCCCTAGACAGGCAGGAGATCGACTCTTTGAAGAGCCCTTTTTGTTTCAGCCACGGCGGAAAGGGGCTTCAGGGACTGGTCAGACTGGCGTTCCATCAGAATGGAGGCCACGGTTCGGCAATGGATGGAGGAATCGCCATCGATTACTGCCATCAGTCAGCTCCCACCCGGTCATCAGCTTAGCCTCCCCTACCCTACCCAGTTTAAGCAACACGCGACCAGATGCCATCCCTGGGCCATCCGCGCCATCCCTGGGGCTTTTGGGGGCTTTGTGCAGTGTTTGTGTGTCAATGTCTTACTGTGGTCTAGTGCATAGCCTTCTTGGGTCTGACAACAGTTCCTTAAACATCTTGGCTTTTGCCCAGCCGGCTGTTCACCTCGCCTTGTTCCTTCCTCCATCATACTTGCTCGTTACTCTGTTCCTTCCAGTCGGTGCAGTGTCGATTCGATGATGTGAAGCAGGCCCAATATGCCTTCTTCAGTATCCTTTCTTTTTGCAATCTTTTTTGTATCAGTCCTCATTGCCAAGCTGCTGCATCTGTACATTCACCTGCACTCCATTGCTGCCATCGACTTCATTGTCTACCTACCAACCTTTTTCCTACAAGATGTCTTCGTAATCTTCCTTGGCCGCCTCCTGCTGCGGAGGGAACGGACAATCGTCTCTTTTGTCGGCTATTGCTTTGGATGTTTCTTGACGCAAGTATCCCCCTCGTGTGCATTTTTTCGTTGCGCCCGCTTATGCTGACTCGCCGTTGAAGCTTGATTTCCATCGGCGCTGCATCATCAGAGCTTGGGTTTTACTACAGGACGGGCGGCGAAGTTGAGTGGAGCGATGCAGGGGACTACGCCAACGACGAAGGCCTCAAAGTCTTGCTCAGCGAGAGCCACAGCGTTCTCGTTTCTGCATTAATCATTATTATTCTTGCATGGTTCACGCAGGGCATTCTCTACAAGCTCGTCGGCAACCTTGTGGCTGCATTGGGGAAGCGCATCGCTTCAGGTATGTCGCCTGACTCTCCAGGCTGTCCCACCAGGTCTTTAACCTTGCAAAAG
Source organism: Ascodesmis sphaerospora (assembly GCA_027569015.1). Lineage (NCBI taxonomy): Eukaryota > Fungi > Ascomycota > Pezizomycetes > Pezizales > Ascodesmidaceae > Ascodesmis > Ascodesmis sphaerospora. The sequence goes on from JAPPUR010000003.1 coordinate 1,011,225, forward strand.
TCTCCAGGTTTCTCAGAGGAAAGCTTCGCCCGCAAAAACATGTTCAGCGCGATCCCGAGAATGTCGAACCGTTGATGGAGCGCGATCTTTCCGGAGATTCCGCCTCCCCGTCTGACTATGGTCGAAGGTCATCCAGCTCCGGTCGCAGTGGGCAAGAGAAGGGTCCGGAAGAGCGCTCTTCAATGCGACGGAGATGGTGCGCTCTCCCTTCTTGGATTGTCACATCGTCTGTCTTGGTTTTCGTTGGTATCACGGCCATTGTCCGCCCCGAGAGGCCATACAACCATATGTCGACAAGTCTGCCCTTCCGAATTCTCGGTTCTTTCAAGCCAAGTCTTGGATTCTGCGCATCCAAGAATGACTGGCCCTTGAAGGAACTCATCCAGGAGTCCAAGTGGGAAGATCCTCAGGGCAACTTCAAGGGTTGGGCTCCTGGCAGGGATAGCAAGTTCGTCAAACAGTACAGAGATAACACTCCCAAGTGGCTGCCCGATCCGATCCCCCACGGGTTTGACAAGTGGAATAAGACGAAATTGCAGGACAATGCCGCTACCCCCGACGATGCGTGCCCCGGCTCGCTCGCTGACCGAGGCTTCTATAACCCCGTTGCCGACCCAATGCGGATTACCAACCTTAAGGAGAGTATCCTGGGTTCGGTGCAAGAGGCTCTTACACAAAACTCTGTCAAGATTCGACACGTTGCCCTCATTTTGATGGAGAGCATGCGCGAAGAGCTCTTCCCTATCCAGCAAGGTACCGACATTCACAGGTTCATTATGGAATCCCACGAGGAGTCACTTCGAGATGATGTCAACGACCGAGTTTCCCGCTTGACACCAAACTTTGAGAAGATTACAGGCAGATTTGGCAACTTTAGTGCCAGCAACGGCACCACCTACGACCCTCCTGCGAAGCCGGTGTGGAACGACAAGACGAGGCCTGAGTATGGCGGTATCAACGTTGTCGGAGGCCTTACGAGCAGCAGTGTCTCGACGAAGAGTCTCATGGCAGCTCACTGTGGCGCTTGGCCCATGGCGGTAAACATGTTCGAGGAGGCCGAGCTCGAGAGCTATCAGCCTTGCATTCCTCAGGTCCTCAACATGCTTAATACATACAAGCAAAACAAGACCAAGGCAGCCAGAGGCTGGCTGTCACTGGGGTCAAAGAAGAGTGAACAGTTTCACGATTACCCATGGCACTCTGCCTTCTTCCAGGCTGTTACGGACACATACGATAGGCAGGACGTGTTCGACAACAAGATGGGATTCAAGCACATCTTTACGAAGCCAAAGCTCGACAAGGAGGCCAAGAGCAACCCCGACATGGAAGAGATTAACTATTTTGGTTATCCCGAGACGGATCTTAAGGCGCACATCAAGGAGTACATCACCGAAGGGCTCGCCAACAACAAGCGCCTCTTCATGTCGCATTTTACCAGCACAACTCACCATCCCTGGGGTGTCCCCAAGTGGTTCGACACCGAGAAGTATATGGGCAAGGAGGGCAAGCGCCACAAGGACTTTGACAAGTACCTCAACACTGTTAGGTTCACCGACATGTGGATAGGCGAGCTCATGCAGATGTTTGACGATCTCGGAATTGCCGACGAGACTCTTGTTGTCTTTGTCGGCGACCACGGACAAGCCTTCAAAGAAGATTTCTCCAAGACGGGTACCTACGAGAACCGCCACATCAGCAACTTCCGAGTCCCCATCTCATTCCGACACCCCAATATCCCTCGCATTCAGTACGAAGCGAACGTAACCTCGATCTCGATTCTACCGACCCTCCTTGACCTCCTTGTCCACACGGGATCCCTTAACGAGGACGACACGGCGATTGCGTCCGACTTAGTCCATGATTACGAGGGTCAATCACTGATCCGACCATATATCAAGTCTCAACACGGCCGTCGTGCCTGGAACTTTGGGCTCATCAACCCTGGCGGTGGTATGCTCACGATCACATCGGCAGACGCACCCTGGAGACTGGCGATCCCGTTGAAAAAGGATCTCGAATACACATTTACCGACCTGGGACAGGATCCGTTAGAGTTGGATCCTCTAGATGGGTGGGCCATCAAGCCCATGATCAAGGCGGTTAAGGCCAAGTACGGCAAAGAAGCAGCCGACTGGGTTCGTGAGGCCGATGCAGTGGCTCACTGGTGGACTATAGAGAGAAACCGGCTGTGGGGATACAATCGATCTGACGACTGAGCGTCGTTTAATGTATGATATGATGCATTGGGTACTTTTGCTTGGTTTTTTTTTTTTTTTTTTGTTTGGGATCTGGGCTTTGGGACATGGTAGCCCTGGAACATGGCATATACACCTGTATGTAACACAGGATGGGCTCTCTCGAGCGTATTTGGTTCATAAAATGCATTGGACACTTCAGCTTCGTCTCTTCTCATGCTTGACGTATCTTGGGCTATGGTTGATAATTTCCAGGCTCCCTCACACAGGTCAGACTGGTGACGCGTAACGCAGGCGGTTATACGAGCTTGACACGTGTGTTGATGTAGGCTGAGTGCCACATGCACAGATTAACAAGCCTCCCGTTGTTGTACATGGTCGGTCAAATCAAGAAATGGAGCAACGTTTGCGATCCAGGAGCGAGGTTTCAGATTATCCAATCTTCTGGCTAACCGCTGAGTGTATCTACACGGCGCGTGCGGAACACATCATCAACCCCTGATTCTTGCGCCTGACTCCACCAGAGAGAGGAGCCACGAGAATATCTGGGGCCGTCCAGAGGAAAAGAGTGGATTGGAAGAGGAGGATCTGCAAACGACAAGCTTTCTGAAGGGTTTCTTATCCATTTGCCATGGAAGGGTTTCACCTGGAAAACCCACCAGGTTGGAGCTGACTCAGCAACCCATGGAGGTCAACTGACAGGGCTACAGAAGCGGATGTAGCAGCTGACGAGAGCACTACAACCGACGACCAGAGCATGAACCGGATCGACAAGCCACGGCCATCAGCGACATCATCGTCGTCGACAGCGGTTCCCCAGCGTTGGTCTCGGCCCCTGTAGCCAGCAGCAGAGGTCCAGCTCGTCGGGTTTTGGGTGGTCGCATGCCCCAAGCCCCCAAGCCACAAAGGAACCAGAAACGATGTTTAGCATCAACCTCGTGGCCATCCATTTCCGCTTCATCTCGCCCAATGGCGTGGCTCAATTCGAGCATGCCCCTTCCAGATCTCATCTCAATTGCCGAGTTCCTGGCACCATGACGATTGCTAGTGCCTCAGCTCTAGCCGCATAGCGTCTTCTCTGCGGCCATCATGTGCTGCTTGTCATAGCCGCATGCAAGTCAGTCAATCAACTGAAAAGAGAGGGAGTTTATAAACACCAAGGTATCGCAGAGGCAGTCGAAGGAAACGTCTCATATGGGAACGGCCCGAGAAAAGTGTTTCCTCTTTGCTCCGGCTCTCGCCTCTCGCCTCTCGCCTCCTCAAGAGCACGAGACTCACAAAGCCTTGAACCTGCCGTCTAGTCTCTCCACTCTCGAGAGAACCCCTCCCCCGGTGACCCCATCGCGACCCCGCCATCCAGGCCCTTCTAGCAAATCCCGTCATGAAGAAGCGATCGAGGGCAGCAACTCCGGACCGAAGATAGCAGCTTCGCTTTGCAAGGGCGCCTTGACAGCAGGGACGACAAATCCTCCGTAGCATGACCAGATGACAGGAAAACAGTCATTTGCCAGCAAGTTGAACGGGACCATGGACCTCTTATAGATACGGCGACGGCGACGACGGGGGGCCTCGACCCATCCGGCCAAGCAGAGCAAGCCAGCCCTTGCATCTCGGCCGGCCCTACAGAGCATCTCGTCGAACAAACCCTGGCACAACCTATCAACCAAGATATCGGCATCTCGATGCATGGTGGCGATCCCTAGCGCCTGCGTCATCGAGCTCGCTGATTCGATGCTTCAGGGCTTTTATCCCCCGGACAAACAAGAAAAAAATATTCCCATTCATCCATGCCCACTTCAACAAGTGAGTGAGTGACTTGCAGCAGCAGACAACAGAGACAAACCACGCCGCATCCGTTGACCACGCCGCATCCGTTGGCCACCGTCTCAGTCGCTCATTGGAACGGACGCGAGACTTGCTCCAGGGGGCAAAAAAAGAGAAGAGGACAATAACAATCATCGCCTGGCATCATCTTTTTTTTTTCTTCGTCTTCCCTGCACTTGCATCTTTTCCCGGCTATAACCCCATCCCGTCTGACCGGTTGCAAATCAGCCCGTCTTGCCTCGAGCTCTAATAACCGTCCTCATCAGAGACATCTAGACAAAAGAGCAGAAACGGCTCTGTAGATGGGGATCTGAGACATCGGGAAACGTCCAAGCCACTGTCACTGTCTGCTCGCAGGTTTAAGCTGAACAACTCGAGGGCCTGTCCATAGCCTTGATAAACGGGCCTACAGCGCCGGGCAGAGTTTTGTAGGCGACAAGCTCCGAGCTCGCCTACTGACTGTACTCGCCCATCACCGCCTGGTTACTTGGTGCCAGGTTCTCGCTTCTATCCGCCGGGACCTGTCATTTCGTTCATGCCGGAGCGGGCATAGCTGTTCTGTCAGTCTGAAAGGTAAAATTTTCGATTAGCTCTCGGCTGGGCTGGGTGTCTTTTTTTGGGCCACCAATTTGTCTGTTGTGCTGTACCAAACGGGACAAACACACGCACACAAGCACACTCACACAAGCCACTACACAAGAAACGGCTGCGCTGCGCACACCATTAATCGGATGGATGTCATGGATGCCGCCGTGGACACCATGAACAACCGACCGGGCCCGAAGCTTGTTAGCACCACCGTCGGCGCCGTGGATAGCCCAACACCACCAGCAGCACCACCATACTCAACTAGCCCCTCCGACGACGCTTCTGCTGCCGACTTTTCCTCTTCTCCTCGCCGTTCTCACTTTCATGCTCCTTATCTTGGTTTTGGCCAATCCCTGCCCCATCACTATAGCCAATCCCATCCTCCCAGGTCCTCTCGCATCCTCTCGACGTCGTCGCCCCTCGCCAATTCCTCCTCCATCTCTGCTGCAGGAACCACCAAGGGTCACTGTGCCGAGCCGGACACGGCAGAGACCCACGCCCGTCGTGCAAGCTTCTCTGTTCCCTCACACATCTCGACTTCGGCGGCGGCCGTCAAAAACCTTCATTCTCTCCCGCTGCGCACCCGCCGCGAGTCCATGACCTCTGACGTCTGCGTTGAGGATCTGGCGCTGGCCGACTCCCAGCTTGCCCTTGCCGAAGACCCCCACCAGAACCAGAACCAGCAGCGGAACTTGAACCGCCTGCCCACCGCCAGCGACAGCTCCAATTCGAACTACACCGTCTCGTCTGAACCTTCGAGTGCCATCAACAACCGCCTATCTTCCTCATCGGATCCTCAGTCCAGAAGACTCTCAGGAAACTCGCTCTATTCTCTTGCATCTGCCCGAGGTGTCCTCAGCGGCTCTTCATCTGCTCATGGGTCAGAGCTGGGAACACCACCACGATCTGTACCTGGCCTTCTGTCGACAGGCAAAGGAATACCACCGTCTCAGTCTGAGCCTGGAGTCTCCAACGTGACAGTCACCACCTCGTCCACTGCTCAGCAAGGCCACTCGGTCGTGGGTCATCACCATCAGCATCACCTGGTCCCGAGGGATCTCCATTCACAGCCACTTGACTTTACCAAGCGAGCCATCCGCGACAACATGCAGAACAGCACTTCAAATTTGCGCTCCATGCCCGACCGCTCCCGCAGTCGTGCCAAGAGGCGCTTTAGCGGAAGCACTGCGACAAGTAGCCACAGCCCAAGTAGCGATCGGGGTCCCCACCATCGGGAAAGGGAGGAGGGTGAGTCCTCTTTTTTTCCTTCTTTCCCCTTCTCTCATCTCGAAGCCACTGGCCTTGGAAGTGAGCAATGTCTCTAACCTGCTGCAGTGAAACCAGCTCGATGGGGAGTCATTGGTGTGTGTGCCCTTGACGTCAAGGCGCGGAGCAAGCCCAGCAGGAACATCTTGAACCGGCTGATCGCCAACCGCGAGTTTGACGTGATTGTTTTTGGCGACAAGGTGATTCTCGACGAAGGTACGTTCGATTCACGAGAGAGATGTATTTTCTAAGAGAGACTAATCTGTTTTGTCTGCAGAGGTTGAGAATTGGCCCATCTGGTGAGTTCATTCCCTCGGTGAGCCGAAGTAGAATGGTGGGGTGCATCGGCCAAGCTCCTGCAAGAGGCACGTGCCGGATTTCCCAAAACGATCACTAACAACAGATGCAGCGACTACCTCATTTCTTTCTATTCGGATGGTTTCCCACTCGACAAGGCAATTGCCTATGTCAAGGCGAGAAAGCCCTTCTGTGTTAATGATGTTCCCATGCAGCAGATCCTGTGGGATCGCCGTCTGTGCCTGCACCTGCTCGACAAGATCAACGTCCGAACACCAAAGCGAATCGAAGTCAGTCGTGATGGCGGTCCCCAGATTCTCACCCCGGAAATGGTCAAGCACATCAAGGATGTTTCAGGCGTTTCCTTTGAGCCAATTGACCCTGCCAAGGTTCCTCCACCTCGGAAAGTCGAGCTGATCGAAGATGGGGATGCTCTGAGCGTGGACGGTGCAATCCTGAGGAAGCCATTCGTCGAGAAACCAACAAGTGGCGAGGATCATAACATTATCATCTACTTCCCAAAGAGCGCTGGTGGAGGTGCTAGGAAGCTTTTCCGAAAGATTGGAAACAAGAGTTCCGACTATATACAAGATCTAACCATTCCCAGAGCAATCACCGAACCCGACAGCAGCTACATCTACGAGAGCTTCATGCAGGTTGACAATGCCGAAGATGTCAAGGCTTACACTGTCGGCCCCACGTATTGTCATGCTGAGACACGAAAGAGCCCTGTTGTGGATGGTGTCGTACGGAGAAACACGCACGGTAAAGAGCTGCGCTACGTCACGGCTCTGGATACGAAAGAGAGGGAGATGGCGAGTAGGATCTCTACAGCGTTTGGACAGAGAGTTTGTGGTTTCGACTTGCTGCGAGCGTCAGGGAAGAGCTATGTCATCGACGTCAACGGCTGGAGCTTTGTCAAGGACAACGACGACTACTACGACCATTGCTCCGGTATTCTCAAAGACCTCTTCGTTAAGGAAAAGCTCAGACGTGGAGGCGTCACTCCGCCAATGCCATCGCCTGCTCCGTCAGATAACACCGACCCCTTTACTCGAGCAGCCAACGCATTCAAGGATCGTGAGCAAACAAATTTGCCTGGCACTGGCGGGGTTAGGACAAGCATAAACTCCATGTCGAACGCTACGGATTCACAACCCGACGACTCTTTCCGCCGTGTTCCCAGTGGAACTGCTACTCCTTCGATACCAGACAGCACTTTGCCCTCCAAATCCCACAGCTCTGCGGCGACACCACTTATCCCATCAGTCCCTGCCGATCTGAGTGCGTCCGGCAGCTCTTCAGCACCACCACAGACACAGCAAAGTGCCATATCGGATGCGCCATCAGAGCAGCCGAGCACCGCGCCCGAGCCCCCTCTCCCAACACACTCCTGGAAGCTGAAGGGTATGGTCTCTGTGATACGGCACGCGGATCGGACACCCAAGCAAAAGTACAAGTTCACATTCCATTCAGAGCCCTTCATTTCTCTCCTAAAGGGGCACCAGGAAGAGGTTTTGCTCATTGGCGAGGCTGCATTGGGAAGCGTTGTACAGGCAGTGGATTTGGCATACGAACAAAACATTGAGGATCGTGGCAAACTCCGGGCTCTTCGAAATGTGCTCGTGAAGAAGGGAAGTTGGCCAGGCACAAAGGTCCAGATCAAGCCCATGTTCCGGAAAAAGAAGACGGAGGTGGTACCAGCCGTTGAGGAAGTGCCTGTGCCTGAAGAACCCAAGGAGCCCAATCCTACGCAACAAGAAGGCGAAGCATCGCTGGAGGATGAGCCCTACCGGGCCCCAAGGCGGCATGATTCTCTCTCCGGTGTCACAATGTCCAAGTTTACGGCTGCTGAAGAAAGCCTGGTTCTGGACAAGCTACAACTCATTGTCAAATGGGGAGGAGAGCCGACACACTCGGCCCGATACCAATCCCAAGAACTCGGCGAGAACATGCGCAACGATCTCATGCTGATGAACAGGGACATTCTAGACGAGGTTCATGTGTTCAGCAGCTCCGAGCGGCGTGTGACCACGAGTGCGCAGATCTGGTCTGCCTCGTTCCTAGGCAAGAAGGATGTCCCTGAAGACTTCATCACGATCCGCAAGGACCTGCTGGACGACTCGAATGCGGCAAAAGACGAAATGGACAAGGTCAAGAAGAAGCTCAAGGGCCTATTGCGAAAGGGCAACGAACGGCCGGCCCAGTTTGCCTGGCCAGACAACATGCCCGAGCCTTCCGAGGTGCAGACAAGAGTCGTGCAGCTGATGAACTTCCATCGGCGTGTGATGCAGTACAACTACGGCAAATTGTACAGCGGCGCTGTCACATCGCTCAATGCCATCTCAAACCCGAGTACCGAGAGGTTATCGGGTGAAAACTCGAACTCGTCGATCGCGTCGTCGCTCTCACATGCAAATACGGTCGGCCAGATCCAGGCGCGGTGGTGCTGTGGCGAAGACGCGGAGCTGTTCCGAGAACGCTGGGAAAAGCTCTTTTCAGAGTTCTGCGATGGCGACAAGGTTGACCCGAGCAAGATCTCGGAACTCTACGACACCATGAAGTTCGATGCCCTGCACAACCGTCAGTTCCTCGAATGGGTGTACACACCACCCAACCACATGCTTGACGAGTACTCAGCCTCCGGCACGAGCAGCACCCCCAACGGTGCTAACGGCACCAAGGACGGGAAAGCAAAGTCGGCGGAGGATGGCAAGTCCTCGGAAGACGCCAAGGTTGACAAGAACCCATCGCCCGATGGCTCGGACAAAGTGGAGGCGGGAAGCCGGTCTGCCTCGGTTAAGAAGCTCTTCAGAAGACGATCATTCCTTAACAACTTGCGACACTTCAACGAGGAGGCGCCGCCGGAGCAGTACTTCCGGCTTTACAAGGGAACGAACCAGGCTGCGTCCAAGCCGGACGCACGCAACGAGCCGCTTCAGGAGCTTTACCGGCTAGCCAAGGTCCTGTTCGACTTCATCTGCCCTCAGGAGTATGGCATCTCGGACAGCGAAAAGCTCGAGATTGGCCTGCTGACGTCGCTGCCCCTGCTCAAGGAGATCGTTCAGGACCTCGAGGAGATGCAGGCGTCGGACGACGCCAAGTCCTTCTTCTACTTTACCAAGGAATCCCACATCTACACGCTGCTCAACTGCATCATCGAGGGAGGCGTCGAGACTAAAATCAAGCGCAGCACCATCCCTGAGCTTGACTACCTCTCACAGATCTGCTTCGAGCTCTACGAGGCAGAAATGAAGACCACGGGCGAGGGAGCATCACCTCATGACGAGCCCACCTTCACGTACAGCATCCGAATTACCATTAGCCCGGGCTGCCACGTCTTTGACCCCCTGCACGTGCAGCTTGACAGCCGACATTGCATTGGCTTTGCCCCCAGGCGAAGCTTGACACCCCACGCCGACTGGTTGCAGGTCATCAAGACCTTGCGAGCCAAGTTCAATCAGTAAGTGCCCCCACTAAACCCTCCCTCCCCGTGACCTCATACTTACACTCGCACCGCAGGGTCAAGTTACCAAAGACGTTCCTGGCGGTGAATCTGTCGGATGCCTTCACATTCGAAGAGCTGGAACGGCAAGGGAGTGACAACGATGTGCTGGAGATGAAGGCTGCGCCGCCCAAGGATCTCCTGACTGATAGGCAAAAGCCAGACGATGAGGATGACGGGAAGGATCTCGTAACCGGGGCCGGCGAGGTGATTGTTTCCTAGAGGAGGAAAATGCGCGGATGATATGATGGTTGATGGTTAGGGCAAGGTCTTGCGGAAAACCTAAAAGCCTCCCATTACAGCTCACCGCACATTAGAGCCATACACTGTACCGAATATTGGCATCGTTGATGAGACCAGACAGAGCCATCCTCCCCACGTCGGGGGAGGGGGTCAGCAGCCGTAGCGTCGCTATCAGTGCCGTCCAGGGCTGACCACCACATGAGGCTCCCGGGACGCACCATGTTGAAATAGCACATTGACACATCAATAAATCAATCAATCCATCGATCCTTGTGACCGTCTCCTGCTGAGTGATAAGTTGCTCGAAGCGTGAGTTTCGTCAAGCTCACATCGAACATGAGGCCTGTTTCCAGGTAATTGGATACCCAGGGGCTCAACCTCTTCTTCCTTACCTCCCATGCAGAAGCCGTTGGGCTCCGTGCATAGGGTTTGCAAGTGCATACAATGAAGCTCACCCTGCAAAGGCTTGTCAGTAGCCGATATGGGGCGTCTTGGCATCCACCTTCAGGGGCCTTTTTCTCCGAGCAGCGTGTAAGACCTCCCCTGGTTTGGAAACCGACAACATGGGATTGGTGCAGCCATGCCAAAGCAAAAGACCCAAAGACCCAAAGCCCCCAACCCCAGGAACCGGAAATCTGGGTCAACCTTCAGCTAGGCGATCGCCGATACAATTTCTTTCTCCTGAAACTCGCCACCGAGGCCGTGGGTGCCGGATCTTTTGCCCTTGGCCAGGGCTGAGGCAGTGCCACGACGAGTAACATGCGGTGGTATTCACCTAATGCTTTTCATGGGAAACCTGCTACTGCGTGACAATGACCAGATTGTGGGGGCGTTCGCCAGAATCAAGCCCAGCAAGGGGCCTTGCTGTGGGGGGGACTTCGACAGCAGGACAGGGTCCACGGTCTTTCGGTTCCTTCAAAAAGAATGTTCGACTTGTGTTCTGGAATGTGTGGATCCGCTGGTGGGCTCTCTTGGTGGCCTGTTCGTGAAGTGCAGTCGCCTCATGAGCCTCTGCTCAGCCAGGAGGAGGGAAATTACGCTTCTCAAGACTGATTGATGATAGAAGTTTAGCAACAGAAGTCATCCTGGAGGTGGCAGAAAGAAGCCGAGGAACGATGGAGCGCTAGCAAGGCCACATGCGAAGGACCTGATGGAAGCAAGTACAGTGGGCAACTTGATGCTCTTCTCCCCCGTTTGAGAAGGGATGAACCTACCACTAAGGCAGCCAACCGTTAAATGATGGGTCCAAGCTCGATCGTAAGATGAAGTGCGCGAGCACAGCACACCGACTAGGTCTTTCCACTGGTTGGCGACGTCACTCCATGCCAGAAACGGTTCAAGACAACGGGCCGCTGCCCAAACAGAGGAGACCATCCGTGTATTTCCCTCAGAGATCCGAGACAGCGGAGGCGCCTGCAGATGGGGAAATGCGATGCCGGCGCCCGGCAGATGTGCATGGGGCTGTTGAGCATGCAGGCGAGACGAACGACCACGGTTGGCGGGTTTGCAAGCTAACCGGAAAATATGAAATGCCTCCATAGTAGAGCCGCCCTAGGCTCGGGTATTCGTATTCCTAAAGAGTAGGTATCGTCGAAAGTCCACGAGGCTAGTCAAGACTCTGGCCAGGGGGCGAAACGGGGCGATGCCATCATCCCCCTCGGCCGAGGACGACTGTGTAAGAGGGGTCATGGAGACATGACCTCACTAAAGACAAATGCGGCTCCATCCACGACTCTCGTTTCGGTTTCAGTAACAAGGCGTCAAGTTGACTGACGAGCTTGGCCCAAGCTTAGGCGCCCATTGACGCCGACACAATCATGACACCCAACGGTCGACGGATCCGTCTCTCAGAACGGGGGGTCCCAGACGGGTGGCTGGCCGGGAGGACGGAGCAGAGCACCTTGCAGCAAGCAACGGTTGACCGGCGGCCTGGGGGCGGCGCGGTTGTGGCCCGGACACAGCGGGGGGACCATCGAATTGCCGGGGCTGCCAGAACGAGCCGGCGACAGGCCGCACTCACATGGACACTGGGTTGCTGTCCGGGGAGGGCAGGTCGCGCCATGCACTTTCTCTGCAAGCCGGGGGTAAGGAGGGACATCGGGAGGGTCGCATGGGCTGCAAGTCAGCAGATTTGACGACGAAATGCAGAGAGGCTCAGGGCTGGCCTGTGTTGAGAAACGGTGCAGGAGACAGGGCCAGGCTTGGCACGGAAGGCCAAGGCATGATGCAGGAAACCAACAGGCCGGATTTTTGGAGATGGTGACAAGGCGAGCACAAAAAAAAAGATGGCGATCAACAATATGGGGGTGAACCAGGGGCGTAAGAAGGCAAGGCCTGCCACGTTGTTGTCATCGATGGGGACAAGGGATTCTGTCCCAGGTCCTTCCTTGTACCCTGACGTCCGGAAGCAAGCCTATTTGTTTGCCAGCAATTGAAGGTTTGCTGGCATTGAGAGGCTTTGGCTTTGGGGATGAGATGCTGTTTGCGGCTTTTGGCGAAGGATGGTCAGGCATGAACGAGGAGGGATTGAGTTGATAAACGAGGAGGAGACGAGAGGAGACGAGAGGAGAGAGAAGGGTACAAGGCACGAATGACAGGGGCGGCAAAGTTTAATCCCGTAGGGTAGTATCCCCGGTGAAGGTCGTAGGTCGGTCGGTGGACTGTTGGAGGTTAGAGGTTAGAGGTGGACGTTTGGAGGCTAGATTGCGAACGGGATGGAAGGTGTAAGCGGAGTGGAGGATGCATCGCGGCGCACCTGCAGTGAGTGGGTGGAGGGGAACGAACCTTGGAAGGGGCCATCCAGCAGTCACTGGACGAAAGAGGAAGTAGGTCCACAGACGACACCTCATGGCTCGGTGCAGCTCGCTGAAACGGGACAAGAGAGAACATCAGACCACGCAAAATTTGAGAAAAGAGACAAAATTCTCAACACGCCCAAATCAAACGAGGGCACAAATTGGATTGGATGCAGGCAGGCAGGCAGGCATGCCGAGAGAGTACGGCCGGCCGGCCGACATGGGCGGCTCTACCCGCCAGAGCATGCGTGTACCCAGCTTGAGCCCAGGTTGTTGGAAGTAAACGAGCATCATCGGTGCTCATATTGGCGGCTACAACAGATCAGAGACAAACCAACAACCAACCGCTAAACAAACACGGAACTTACGTCTCCAAACAGCATCTAGCGAACGGCCTATTCGCTTACACGTTCCATTCTAATTCGAAAGCCATTATTGGTCCCAGTGTCGGAGAGCCACCGAGTTGTTGTATGCATGAGACGGGCCGTAGTCTATCAGGCGGAAACGGGGCCCATGGGAGAAGGGACAACCTGGGATGGAAGCAGAGCGATGGGGAACTTGACGACGGAGATGAGACGGCTGTGCCCGGCGTCGTGGGCTGAGGCGGTCAGTGCCTCCAGCGTCCATCAGCAGCATCTCCCTCAGCATCATCATGTATTCATCACAGCGGGCCCCATAACGGTGAGAGATGGGCCGCCTCGTCTTGATGGTCAATCCAGTCAGACGGTTACCATGGTCTGTGGGCTGTAAAACTGTGGTCCCTGGGTAATAATAGCCCATTCCGCGTCTACTCATCTGCCGCCGACAGCATGAAGCTTTAAAACGGAAGCATCGCACGCGATCCCAGTCGGGGAAGCCAGGTGAACCATGTCCAGATGCGAGGTGACAACTCTGCAGTGACCACTTCAGCATCAGTAGATGACGTTCCTCCTTTGAGGAGTGGCCGAGGTCCGCCAGTAATCGCGCACAAGCGCTAAGCGAATGGCAAGACGCCCATTTCACGGGCTGGCTGCCTTGCCAGATTGAGCAACCATCTGATAGATCTTGACAGCCTGTGAGATGGGTAACACAACCTGAGTATTTGCGGTTGCAATCGACGTCTGTGATGTGATGTGCCGACTACAGCATTGCACTCCGAGAGCAAACCAATGGCAGAGTTACTCAGCCAACACCGAGGTTTGTGCCAAACAGAACATAGTCCCAGTCTGCCATTGGCCTCTGATCGAATGCAAGTGCTTGTGTCTACATACCCTGCACCAGGACGGTGTGCTGAAGAGGGCAAGGTGCGTGGCGCGGAGCCGGAGACAAGCAGGTCGGTCGGTGGTGGATTGCAAACCGCTTCGAAAACGCCCGAGGAAACGAAAAACGCTGGGGTGGCATGACGGACGGGGTACAGGGTTGCTCGACATTGAGTTGCACCAGCCAGCTGATTACCAACGGGAAGAAGTAAAGAGGTCGATCTTGTGTTTTGGCACCAACGCCGCGCTACATCGACGCGGCCTTAGGTGGTTTCAAGGTTGACCCCGTCCGAGGTAGGCAATCGCCCAGCAGTTCGCCAAGTCTAGACCCACGCCGGTTTTGTTCATGGCGATATCAAAAGACGGTCCCAATCGGCCATGGCGTGAAGGAGGCGAGATGGTTAACCGTCGGCACCGCCTTGTCGATTGAATGACAACACGGCAGACAGCGGATTGTTGCAGGTAGAGGAGTTACCTTAGCTAGGTGCCGGGATGCGAGCAACATCAGCTGTCAGCTTGGAAGCTGGTCCATAGCAGAGATGGGTATTGCCGGGGATGGTTTTTTGAGATGCAGACAGGACAAAGCACCTCTGCTGATGTGAGGGGTCTCCCATGCCCGATCAAGAGCCCCATTATGTGAGCCCGCTGGCTCTCTGCCTGGCTGGACCCTTACTTGGAGCACGGATCAAGACAGGAGAGGTTCAAAGGTCGAAGGAGAGGCAGTACTGAGTAGGTACCTACCCAACTTGTTTGCGACAACCATGGAGATGTGATTAATGACTTGGGCATCGACGAAGCGGAAGATGAGGGATCAAGACCCGAAGAGCCACGCCCCGGGAAGGGCGGCGGTCGTGAGTTGAAACTCTAATCATCCTAATCTTATGCCTTGTTTCCTGTTTTGGTGGTGGTGAACGCCTTCCGACTGCTCGCTTTGTCCTCTGGCTGGGGCATCTTGAGAAGGTTCCGAGAAGCTGGAACTGCCTAGGTAGGTACAGTACCTGCCTAGGAACAGACAGGCTACTAGGTACTCTAGTCATCCGGGGAAGGAGGCGACAACTCATCCATGCGCCTTCCGTATTAAGGTCGTCGTCTGGGCTTCTGATTTATTTCCCGAAACCCGGACTCAGAGGCACAGGTAGATACTCTCAACTCTTACACCGCCACCCCACCCGTCTGGTCTTGTCTCCTCTCCTCTCCATATTCATCTCTGCAGAATGCCCAGGTACCATCCATTCCCACACTCCTGGTCCAACGGTCGGCTCCGCTCTCTTACATGCGACAGAGGGACACAGCATGTAGCATGGCCATTTGCCGGCTCACACTGGTTTGGCATCCGTTTTCTCATGCTCTCACCCCTACCTGTGACCTCACCGTCTCACCTCCATCTGCCTCTACAGCCCGTCCGTGGCAGTTTCGGAGCTCGCTCAGAGCGCACTAGCCTTGTAGGCCTAGGTCGCAGTTTTAGGTTTATCTGCCGCCTCCTCGGTATCGATTCCGTACGGTCTGTTTCCAAAACAGCACGGCCCGCGGTTTCTATTCGCACCGCTCTCCCAGCACAGCACGCACACCTGCGATGCGATGCCATGCACACGACTGACCCCCTCATGCGGATTGCGGCCTGCCCTTGTCGGCAGCAGCAGCTTTAGACTGGCCCGTCCTTGTTCAACTCCCACGCTGGCCGTCTCCACCTCCGATCCTGGCGCAACTGGCCCCGAGAACCAGGACACGGGGGCGCAACCGGCGGAGCCTTGGCTGGCCGGCCATGCCATTTCGCCCATGGGCTCTTGGGCGGCTTCTGATTTTACCATGCTGCTCTCTTGACACATTCGGGGCTTGCCTGGGCTCTATCCCTATCCCGGGGACTTCAACCCTACACTCACCTCATGTCAACCACACCTCACCTCACCAGTTCGTCATCCCCCGCCCACGGATGGTGGTTGCCCGTGCTCTTCCTTGTAGGCTCTGGCGTCCTCGTCCGTTGCCATTGGGAATTGCTCGGCTCGTTCCCCCGTCCGAAGTAATTGGCCGTAGCGCGATCAAACAAGGCGAGGCAGAAGGCAGGTACCTGCGTCTGTGGGTACACATTAGGTACGATACCTTGCCCTGTGCTTGGTTGCTGGTCCGTTCTTGGGAACCGTTTACCTACGCCCCTCCCCTCCCCCTCCCCTCCTCTTCCTTCTTCTCTTCTTCCAGAAGCGTCACAGGACAGGCATCCATATCCTTTCCAGACCGGGGGTTGGGAGTGCTTCTGGATTTTTGGGCCGACGGACGGGATATTTTGCAACTGGCATGACTGACGGCTCCCAAGGCCAGAAGGGCACGGGCATCATCCTCGCCCGTCCACCTGGCAGGGCAGGTACATATCATCGACAACGTCCCCGAGCGGTGCAGTGCGGTGCCGTGCTGTAACAACCCAAGAACTGGCACTGGCACTCCAACGCTCGACCTCGCTCGTTTGCCTCGCGTCCTGGGCCATTTAATCTACTCCATTTTGTCATTGGCACACCTCCTCGGCATTCCCGCCTCGTCGCTCGTGCCTCCATCACCCGTCGTTTATCTCTTGTCCATGTTGTTGCAAGCCTTATCCCGGCTCTCCGACTCCATCGCGGCTCTCGTTTGACGGTCCCCGGCCCTACAAACGGCAGACATCACATCACATCTCTGCAACGGCAACTGCAACTACCACTTCACCTGATCCTCTTTGAAAGCATAAAAGCCCAAGGCCTCCTCCTCCCTTCACTGCTCAACATCACTTGATCACTTCAACGGCTTCTACACCTAAACACCACCAACACTCATCACCGTCACCCATTCACATTGCTCACTCTCCCTCTCCAACTCGTCACCTCCCGAACACTCGACATCGATTCACCGCACTCAATTGCATCTGCCACTCACACAAAGCCACTACCCCTTTGGTAAGTACCGAGCATGCAGACCGAGAGGCCTATATGACCATCACCACTTACATGGCTGGTCGTGCCCAAGTTGGTTATATATACATGCAAGGCTAACATTTCCGTCCCAAGGATCCTCCTCCCACCCAATCAGGCCAAATCTTGTGAGAGGGTTCAGCACCTCCAAGATATTCTCGACGACACCTACACCCTCCTCTGTACCACCCCAAACAACCGCCACCATTACCGACAAAATGGCCAACGCTTGCGCCCACTCGTTCCGGATGATCAAGTCAGATAGCACCTTGATCCAGTGGGTTTGCCAACATTGCCGTTCCGGACCTCACTGGATGATTTTTGAGTGCACATACTGCAAGCTTCACTTGTGCCGCCCTTGCACGCAGGCGGCTTGAGCCCTTGCGGGAAAAACCCCCGGCGCTGAGACATGCATCCTCGGTGTCTGGCGTGGGGGAAAGGGGTGTGCGAGTGCGCGCGCGATTCTCTGCCGTGCGTGGGCCGTTCACTCTTTGCTCATGTGCTAGCAAATGACGGGTGTGGCCTGACTGACATGACGCGAGGCTCAACCCAAAAGGAAAAAGGATGCCTTCTTAGTCTCGGTGCAGGCGCACATTGCGATCAAAGGCAGAGCGTCTCAACAAGGGCCTTTGATTGCGCTTGGCAGAGCACGGAACGACAGCCCGGAGCTGGCTCTGGATGTACGGCTACCAGACCGTGTCACACCCCTCTCGTGCACCGATCACCGACCACGAAACGTCACTTTTGCCGGGGTGTCAATTCACGGCCAGCGAGGATGGCACAGCTGAGCTGAGCCTCACGACAACACATTGAAACGCGCCGGACCGCAACGCATCGCATCTCAAGCAGCCACATTCTCCAACAGGTCGAATCTGGTGTCTGGACGCCAAGGGCCCGAAAGGAGAAGCGCCCAAGGACGCCTATCTCGATTCATCCCAGAGCGCAGGTGGGGGATTCGGTCAAACGGTGACATTGGGTGACTTACACTTTTTCTCGGACTGTCATGGCGGAGTAGTGCCCTGCACGCTCCACGTGGGAGGCTCCAGTCCCAGGGACCTCAAGCCCGTTTTCGGAACTGTGCAGCATTAGTGACCCCCCTGTGGTTACTAACGCCTGGGCTCGCTTGGCCCTAGGGCCGACCGATACAGGGCTTCTACGGGGCTTCTGGGCACTTTTGACGTCTCCAGAGTATCTCGGTTTTCGCCTGTCACCTCCTCCAATCTATGGCGCGGCTCCGAGGTTTCCTTTTGGGGAAGTTTGGCGTGTTACAGGATGTTTTGGCGCTCTTGTTTCTTTTCTCTTTTCTGTTTTATCTTCTCTTTGATCTTTTCTCTTTCTTACTCTTGTTCGTTTCGTCCCTGGGGTCGACTGCGCTGTTTGTTGTTGCTGCATCGCATAGAAGGATGGCGTTGATTCTGCTTCTATTTTTGGGTTTCTTTACTTCTTCACTTGCTTGGCATTAACCCTCTAGACCTGCCTGGGCGACCTGGTGGGCAACCGGAGTACGGAGAAGGAAGGGACACGCAGTCATGGCCTCATGTTGTTTAAGCCTCTGTTTCTGTTTGGTTCACGGCGCAAGGCAAGACAAATGAAATTGATGGGTTGGTGTTTGGGCAGGCGCTCGAAATAGACTATGGCTCGGGCCAGACACATGGGGAAAACAAAAGGGGGCTCAGCTCAGGGCGAGAGACTACCTACCTAGAAGGCAGGAGAAAATGTTGTTAGCTTGCTGGTCTGTGTTGTCATAATTTAGGCATGATTTTGTTTCCAACAGTGTTTCTGTACTGCTACGTGGATGTGAACATGGACATGGACATGGGAGTGAATCCTGAAGTGACTAAATTCTCCCTCTGAGCCGAGGAGGAGAGAGAAGGGGGAAAAAGAAGAGTAAAGCGTGGAGCTGTGAATTGAAATGGTGAGGTCATGATTGGGGGGGTCTCGGCCAGATGGACCCCCGTCTTTGGTCGTCATAAGCCTCCCCCAAGGCCCAAGACCCAAGTGGGAGCTTCCACTTCACCTTGGTGCCGGAAACGAAGCCGTCAACAGCCAAAAATTACCCCAAGTCAGTCGCGATTGGTCAGAATCACACTTAGTTGCTGTCCTCCTTGTCTGAGCTGGCCAGGACTGCTGGCCTGGACCTATCAAAGCTCGACTGGCTTTGGGGAAAAGAGCCAAGGTCCTGTAATCTCCTGTTGGCCGGATGGTGTTCCCTAGCCAGCTCGCTCTTGCCCAGGCAGGTAGGTAAGAAGGTTCCCAACTTCCTCCCCCCGCTCCCTCCGTTGACCGTCGTCCGCCTCACGTTGCCTCCGGCTCTGGGCCATACCATACGCCGCACCTATTGAGGTGTAGATCTCTCGTCGCATCATTGATCCTTTCCGCCTTTCTTCTCCCCTCTTCTCCCCTCTTCTCCCCTCGCTTCGGGTCTCTCTCGACCGACTTACTCGCGCCATGAATAATGCAAACCGAGGCGGAGACGTCCGCCGCGGCATGGGTCGATGAGGTATCCTTGGTGTCAGCCTGACGTGGGAGAAGCCCAAGACTTGCAAGAATAGAGCTGATATTGCCCAGGCTACATCCCAGCCCTCTACGGTGATGGCTTGCGGCTGAGGCTACGTCAATGCCTGTGTTTGTGTCGTGGCATGGCGCCCTCGCTGCAAAGGGACACCGAGGCTGTGAAGGGGAAACTACCAAGTCCTCACCTCCAACGCTTCACGAGGAGGCGGCGACGCCAATGCCCTCCAGGCAGCCCAGCCCAGTCCAGCCCAAGCCCCAGCGACCCACAAGCCTGAGGACCCGTGGAAAGAGAAGATGAACCAGAAGGCTTCCAGAACGAATTCAGAAACCGCCTCGGCCTGTTTCCACCTCACCCACAGAGCGTTTTGGGGCCCCTTCTCGCGCCCTAGGGTGGAGAATCGACGTCAGCACAGACAAGGGCCTCAAATTGCCATATACCAGCTCACGTTGCGCTCAGCGGCCACACGAGCACTCATATGCCTAGGCGCACGCTGCCGTGATCGAGAGCCCTTTAATTAATTTTTTATTCATATGAATCATCGCTTGAGTCACGACGGCGACGGCGGAGGCGGCAACATAACAACAGCTCCCATATCACCACATGGCACACGCCCCCCTTGTCTACCGGATCCGACCTCCCGCCCGCCCGGCCGACACGGACCCATCGGGGAACGAGTCCGGGGGTGTTGAGGTGAGGAAGGTTTGCGAATCCAAGACCGTTGACGACAAATTAACCTTTTGCTTCATTCACCGACCGTCCATCGCGTCCCAGGCCGTGGCTAGCCTGCCTCGCTTCGTCTCGCCTCGTTTCGCGCTTCCCGAGCATGACTGGAACATCTATTCGTCTTGGAACACTCCATGTCACTTCAGACACGTCAAGTTTTGTACTCCTCAGATTGCTTGCTCCAAGGGCTCCCGTGCAACCGATCCGCGGAACCGCCTTGTCACGCCCCGGCAATTACAGGCACAGGGTAATGGAACGTTTCCAGATGTTGGGACAAGGCAGTACTCTGCTCGCCTCCGCTTGTTCTCCGGCCATTTGCGGACACTGTCAAGGCCGAAAAGACGCCGCTCCGTGTCGGGTCCGGGTTTGGGATCTACACCCAGTCTCCACCGCGCCGGCGTCACGGGCCGAGATGTTACGGACACTGGGCGTTTGCGACCGGGCAGGTCGATGAATTTCCCTACCAAGACGGGATGGTCACTTAAGCGTTGGATGATGTTGCTGGAAGCGACTGCCGCTCGCCTGTAAGAGAAATGAACTTGCTGCACCTATCACGCGTGTGTGGCACGTTGATTGATACTACGACTCTATTCAAGAGAGCAGAAACCAGCACGGAAGCAGACCGAGCAAAGCCGCGCTGGTCAACCAAAGCGAGAGCAGGACGGGAAAGCTCGTCTTGGTATCGGGAGCGTGGCGATAGTACCGTGCGATTGCGGGATCCGTCAGCGACCAGTCCCAGACGGTACGCTCAGTCCTCCGTTCCGTAACCTCGACATCATCGCCGATGGACACGATGGCGTCGTTGCCAGGCTTGCTGACGAGGAAGCCATATCTGCCGAAGACGGGCGAGTACTTTGCACCAACGTCAACCCTCCGGTCCGACATGAGCTTCTTGAGCACTGTGCCACGCTCTCCCTTTGCTGTACGGCCGGTGTCATAGTCGACGTTGAGGGAAGTACAGCGGTTGCAGTTCTTGGTCAGGGCGATTCTGTGCGCGCCGTTGATGGACAACTGCGCCCAGAAGTCCTCATCCCACTCGATCTCACCGTCCAGGACAATGTTGGGCCGCATGGCTCGCATGTCCACGTCGCATTCGGCCAGGCGGGCACTAACGTTGTTGAGTGACTGCTCCGTAGCGAAGAGATAAGGGGCACAATCCGAAAAGGCAAGCCAGTCCTCCTCGGTGCGAGAAAACCCGTAAACCCCGACATAGCTCGCTAGCCACGAAGGCCATGACTGGGGGTGTTTCTGGGCACTAGGTGAGAAAGTTCCCAAGACAGGGCGTCGACCATCACCGATGAAGACCAGGGCGGTGTTGAAGCCGAAGCACGCAGAGAACCATGCATCGTACTTTGGACCCATGTGATATGCGACGACCAGGCTTTGATGAAGATTGACGTCGGCTCTGTCCAGCCCGTCTAGCTTTGGGTCGATCGGAACGTCCAAAACGGTGTCTTGTTCCGGCCGCCAGGGAACCAACGGTTCTTGAGGAGTCATGTACCTGACGCGGATCTTGTCACCGACAATCTCCTGGGCAAAGAGACTGCACTCGGGGAACTTGGACAGCTGCATTTTTGTCAATTCGCCCGACTCCTCGACCTTGCATAGCATAAAACGGCGATCGTGTTCAAGACCCTGGGGCCCCAGTTTGGCGGATTCTAACTGGATTCCCCGGATGCCCTTGATGGGGTAGAACCAGATCTGGCATCGATTGTTAGCGACGAGCCCCAGAACGGTTATCTTATCGCGAGTGGCGTATTGAACTTCGCATCATACCTGCGTGACTTTCATTGCTTCTGCGACGGGTTCAATTGACCTCTCAGGGCGCCTGTTTGTTGCTGATGGGGATGGCAGAGGTTGACCGATTGATAATCGAGATGAGCAACCCCACCGTTGTCGGCGCCACCAGCAAGCGATTGACTAAGCCATGACAAAATAATACAGAAACTAGGCGTCTTTGAGAGCTAAAGGTCTGCCTTTGGAGCTGGAGGCGCGCACGCAATTAATGCTTCTTCGGCTCCCACTTTCGGCAATGTGGGAGGGGAGCCTCAACGTCAATTGCAGGCAAAGCTTGCTCAGGGAGAAGGGTTAGAGTTGCCTTTGCTGGCGCGCAAATCTTTTCTTCAAGAGTCCCATCAGGAATGGAGTTGACTTGGCGGTGCTCAACACTGACGAGCCTCCCTTGTCTTGTATTTTGTTTTCCTCTTGTTGACTTTTCTTTGACCATCGTGTCCTTGCATCCAACAAGCAGACGCATCTGAGCAAAGTTCTTGTCCTTCGATATCACCGATTCTCGTCGCCTCCGACTTCGGGAGAGTCTCGGAGTTCCTCCCGTGGGATCTCGACCTCTGCCAATCCGTGAAATAGTTTTCCGCCCGGGCAGTGGGGACGGCATCTGGGCCCTTATATCAGCGGTTGCTCCAGTGCCTTATTTCATCCCACTTTTCCTCTGCACGCTCAATTCATCGAACCCAACGGACGGAGCAGCAACAGGCCAGCCCGACTGAAGGTCAATAAAGTCGGACGATTCGGCGCCTGTCCTCCTCCGGGTTATTGTCATCACCGAGCTCCGGCGGCGCAGCAATCGCCGGTATAATGGCCTCCGATCCGGCCTCCAGGGGCGGCCATCAAGCCCCCACTTCCCGAGAGGCTGAAAAGACACCCGCCAACGTCGACGACGCTCAAGATGTTGAGGGAAGCGGAGGAGAAGAGGTCAAGGCCGTGTCGGGGCTGGGGGCGCGTCCCGAATGCTTCAAGAACACTTTTCAGGAGGTCGCATTCGTCTTCATGGCCACTATTGCCATGGCGACAAATACCTTTTTGACTGGCTCGACAGTTATTGTTACTGCGGCCATTGGCAAGGACCTTGGCATGACACAGAGCCAAATCTCGTGGATTGCTGCTGCTGCAACGTAAGTTTTTAACATATTTACGTCCTCTCTCGCATTCAGTCCTCTAACTCGGATGTAGGCTTACTGCTGGAGCATTCCAGCTTGCGCTCGGTCAGCTCGCTGACTTCTTGGGCCGCAAGGCTGTCTTCCTCTTTGGTATGGGCTGCTTCAGCGGAGGCTGTCTGATCGTTGCGTTTGCCCAGAACCCCTTCTGGATGGACATATTATGTGGTGTGCTCGGCCTGGCTTCAGCCATGGTGGTGCCCCCGGCGATTGGCATTCTGGGAGCCGCCTACAACGTGCCCTCGCAGCGCAAGAACTGGGCCTTTGCAAGTTTCTCGGCTGGAAATCCCCTTGGATTTGCCCTGGGTAGTATAGTCTGTGGTATTGCAGCTCGCATCTTCAACTGGCGGGCCGGCTTCATCCTCCTATCCATCATCTGGGCCGTGCTTGGAGTTGCATCCATCTGGATTGTTCCGAGCGTCGAAGCTTTTGAACCAACACCATTCAAGACACGCATGCGCACAGCACTGAGGCAGTTCGATAGTGTTGGAACTGTCCTGACTGTTACAGGTATTGGCATGTTTACAGCTGCTTTAACGTATGTTCATGTCCCTCTCCCCACGCTTTGGGTTGAACTAACACGCGCCCAGTCTTGGCCCCGATGACGGCTGGAAGTCTGCGCACATTATCGCCATGCTTATCGTTGGATTCTTTCTCCTCGTCGCCTTCGTGGTCTGGGAGAGCTACTGGGAGCATCCCCTCATGCCTCTCCATGTCTGGAGAGACCGTAACTTCTCGTTGGTATGTGTCTGTTGTAACCACTTCTTCTCGGCAGTTTTCTTACCAAGGATAATAGCTTGTCTTGACGGCGATTCTCGGCATGATGTCGTTCGCTTCCTCCAACTTCTGGCTCGCTCTCTTTATGCAGGAAGTCAAGGCTTATGATGCCCTCAACGTCGCGGTGCACCTGCTACCTCAGGTCATCGCGGGCATCATCTGGAACGTGGTGGCAGCCAGCATCCTCCACAGCATCAACAACACCCTCATCATGGCAGTGGGCTCCTTTGCCTACCTGGGCGCTAACCTCCTCCTCACCTTTCAGAAGGCGAATACGATATACTGGGCGTTTATCTTTCCTTCTCTTGTCATGAATGTCATTGGCGCCGACTTTCAGTTCAACGTGACAAACGTAAGTATCCTGATGGTTCGAAGGATAAGAATTAGATGCTAACGAAACCTTATAGATGTATGTCATGCAGTCGCTTCCGATTCACCAGCAATCATTGGCCGGAGGCATCTTCAACATGCTTATTCGTCTTGGTTCGACGGTCGCCATTGGTATCTCGACAGCAGTGTACAGCTCGGTTGGGGAGGCGCAGGCCGATGGCGGCGATCCGGTTGTGCCCTACCGAATGGCCTTTTTCGTGTCGGTCGGACTCGCGGGACTGAGCTGCCTCTTCCTGCCATTCATGCGCATCGGGACTCAGGGCAACACACCTGCTGACGCAGTGGCGGCCGAGGAGATGACGGCGTCGATGGGCTTGGTCAATCCCAATGCTACAGGTGAGACGGGAGATGAAAAGGTGGATAAGGGACCGGTGGCCTCTGGCTCTGTGACGGAAAAGGAATAATAATGGCTGAGCTGAGTCTTGCGTGTCTTGGCTAGAAAAGAAGAAAAAAGGAGCAACGCATGAGATACGATACCCCGGGAACAGCAAAACAACTTGATATCCAGGTGGATAGAGGGAGCAGCTAATGGGCAAGGCAGATTGCTTGGCAGGCGTAATGACGGCCGAAATAGGCAAAAAAGACATAGATGCAGTAGTTAGCCTTGGCGCGGATTATCACTGAAAGCTTCGAAACCACCACGTCACGTCATTTCCCTGAAACCCGGGCATGGCCGTGAGACGAGATGCGCGTAGAGTGAGATTTGCACCGGCATTCGCGTCGTCGTTCGTCGTTCGTCGTTCGCTCTTGAGCTCGCGCAGTCTAAGGTAACCCTAACCCTTGGATTGACGTCGTGTCAAAGTGCGCCACACCCTAAGCCCTATCGGGCGGGATGGAGCGCCGAACCAATGAGAGCCGCCGCCGCTGATGTAAGGCTGCGGGAACGAACGTGGGGACCGACCGGACCTCAACGACCTCGACCCTGAACCTTGCTTGTGAAGATGGAACTTGAAGGGCTGAAAGCGCATCCTAGTCGTAGAGGGGACCATGTACATCTGCTGCTTACTGCTTGTGATACGTTCGACCTGGCTCAGCCCTAATGCTATGATCCAGCTGGTGCCGTCACCATCACGTCTCGTTGGCCGTGCCGGTCGAGATCGGCGGGGCATCTACCACGTTCGGGGGAATTGCAATCGTTGGAAATAGCTTCGCCCTCTATAACCCTGTGAATTCGCGGGCACTAAAATCTCACAAGCACTGCGCTGTGCCCAGCGACGGAGCCCCAATGGCCCCATCCCATAGCCTCAGCAGCGTATCTTGGCTGGATGATCCTTCATACTCTCGGGCTCATTCCCTGCGTCCCCCCATTGTTGTCTTTCTGCCCATTGAGGCAGTCCTTGCGGAATTGCCAGCATGTATAAAGATGTATCCCACACGCTGCTAGGTCTGCCGAGATGCGAGGGAGTTGAACTGCCGTTGACCATCACTCATCTCGTGAGCCCATTCTCACACCAACGACACTCTTCTTCCCCAGAGGGAAACCAGCATCATCCTCCAGGCGCAACATAATGGCGCTCGAGCGTTGGGGCATTGACCCGGCCAAGGTGCCGCAGCAGCCATTCCTTCCAATCGTGAGGCCAGAAGGACCATCCTTCCTCGACACGACGGCCTGTCTCTGCGCATTGCGACCTCTGCCCGGCGCCGACCAACTCACCGGAGACGGATGGAGATTCGAGCGTGACGAGGCCGCCTGGCAATGTATCGGAAACCAGACCCAGGTCGTGTACAATGCTACAACAGGAAAATGGTTCAAGTCCAAGAACGGCAAGGGAAGCATTGATGATTTGCCCATCTACGACGCGTCGAACCCTCCCAAGACCGGCGAACAGCTGACATGGGATACTCGAACCCGGACACTGAAGCCATTGGAAGACGACAAGAGGCTCAGTGTCTACGACCGAGACTGCACCGGCAAGAACCAGTCCAGCTTCTCGACCAGCTTCTATCGCTCTTACCAACAGTTGCTGAATAACCAGCTCCCCATAGATGCGGCGCCGTGTTGGAGACCTGGCGCCTTGCCATTGCAATTACAGTCCGTCGAGTCTTGGACGAAGGATGGTTGTAAAGAAGGTTTTCTTTGTGAGTCCTAGTTGCTGAGCCTCAGCCATGTGAGCAACAAGTTCTAATTAGTCCAGGCATGAACAACACCATCAACTCACTCCCCCAGTCATGCCCTCCCAATGAGATGTGCACAGTCGGACGACTTTCACAAATGACCTGCTCCTACAAAGGCGAAAACATAGGCATGGGTCCTTTCGAACCAATCGTTTGCCAGCAGGGTTTCTACTGTCCTCTTGAATATGAAGGCAAGAAGAAGATTCGATGTCCAAAGGGTTCATACTGTCAACCTGGTGCTTCCAAGCCGACGCCTTGCGCTTCCGGCAGCCTCTGTCCCGAGGGCTCATCATTCGAGCGCTTCATGGTTCCTCTGGTTGTTTTGGTAATTGTCGATGTCCTTCTTCTCATTGGCATGTTCTTCTTGATTTTCCGGCAGCGGTGGCACTCAGCATCCAAGGCGCATGCCGGCACCCTAAAGAGACACAAGACCATGAGAGCTGTCAGGGCCACCATCACTGGATACAAGGAACTTCCCGAGGGACAAGACAATGAGATGGCCCCCATGAACCTCTCCTACAGCCCCTACGCACCCTATTCGCCTTACGACATGCCACATCGAGAGGGTCGTCCTGGCCATGGCTTCGAGGCAGCTCTGGCACGGGGTAGCACCGATAGCGATAGCTCTGATCGACAGCGCAAGGAAACCGAGGCCTCGCCGCAGCTCAAGGCCTTTGTTGATTCGATGCGCAGAGCAGCCGAGGCGACAAACTTTGGCCTCTCCTTCAGGTACTCCGACCTCAGCTTCCACCCTAAGAAGGCCGTCAAGCCAGTTCTCCAGAACGTCACTGGATCCATCGAACAGGGACAACTCGTGGCTGTCATGGGCGGATCGGGAGCCGGCAAGTCGACATTTGTCAACGTGTTGATGGGCAAAACCAGTAACACTGGTGGTATTGTTGCCGTCAACAATACCCCAGGCAAGATGAAGCGTTACAAGAAGTTGACGGGGTATGTGCCCCAAGACGATATCGTACTGCCCGAGTTGAGCGTTTACGAAAACATTGTCCACTCGGCACGCATCCGACTTCCTCGAACATGGAAAAAGGCCGACATCGAAGCCCATGTCGAGTCTGTCATCGACTGCTTGGAGCTGTCGCATGTGCGCGATTCTCGAGTCGGCAGCGTAGGTAAGCCCGTCATTAGCGGTGGACAGAGAAAGCGAGTGAGCATAGGCATGGAGCTGGCGGCTGCGCCCATGGCCATCTTCCTTGATGAGCCAACCAGTGGTCTCGATGCCACTGCCGCATCTTCCATCATGCGCACGCTCAAGGCAATTGCGAAGCTCGGTATCTCCATCATTGTCATTATCCACCAGCCCCGAACCGAGATCTTTGAGCTATTCGACAACCTCATTCTACTCGGAAACGGACAGACCATCTATGAAGGACCCCAGCCTGAGGCCCAGGCATACTTTGAGGGCATGGGCTTCCATTTCCCCGAGCATAGCAACCATGCCGATGTGATTACTGATATTATCACCGGAAATGGTCGAGAATACAATGCCAAAGGTGATGTCTCCAAGGAGGCCCTCATCTCCAACTGGTCAGCATCGCGGAAGGCTAAAACAGCCGAGGATTTCGAGCGCAGGAGTATCCGATCGACCATGCTGGGTGACACTGGCATGCGCCAGGCTCTCAAGAAGCGCGGTGCTCCATTTGTCAAGCAAGCCTGGCTCTGCCTTTGCCGTGCCATGGTTCAACAATACCGCACCAAGGGGGCCTTCTTCGCTGAGATGGGACTTGCAGTGCTCGCTGGAGCCTTGCTAGGTCTTGCCAACAACCCCAAGAACGGCATCATGTTTGTTGGCATCTTTCACGAACCCTACGAGGTCCTGTCGACGGCCATCGATTTCATCTCTGCGCCGCAATTTGCCCTCCTCATCGCCATTGCCGTTGGTCTCGTGGCGGCTGCCCCTGGAGTCAAGCTCTTCTCTGAGGAGACGCTGCTGTATAGACGGGAGGCTGAAGCAGGGCACTCTCGATTTGCGTATTTCATTGCCAAGGTGATTTCTGTCCTTCCTCGGATGGCTCTTGGATGCCTCCATTTCACGACACCCCTATTCCTACTGTCAGTGCCCATCATCGACTGGGGTCTCGCGTTCCTTACCAACCTGCTGTACTTTTACTGCATCTACGGCCTTGCCAGCATCGTGAGCATGGTCGTCCGCAGAGAAGATGCGCCGCTGTTTGCAACCATGATTGCGCTCATCACGGGTATCCTGTCTGGATCAGCACCACCCCTGTCGTCAGTCAAGGACTGGCACATGGAGTGGCTTTGGCGAGCATCCCCGGCCACTTGGCTTGCGGAGATATACTTTGGCCAGCTCGTGGCACCATTCGCCTACCTCTACAAGGTGGATATTGCTTCGCGAGAGACTGGATTCGAGTTGGACCGAAAGTGGATGAACATTGGTGTCTTGGTTGCAATCGGAACAGCGTACCGAGTTATCGCCTTTGTTGGAATGGTGCTTGGACATCGACTGAGGAGGTAGAATAGAATTGGAGTTCTTTTGGTTATGGATGTTCATGTCTAAATGCTCGAGATGGATGGACTTGAAGGTATCTGTAATATCCCGTCTAGTTGGAGATGGTGGAAGGTGAAGGTGACGCCTAGCGATGAAATATTGGACAAGGGTGGTTGTTGTTATAATATTGTGCTTCCAATAAAGGCAGGAGCTTTGTACCTACATTCATCGTGTAGGGCTCCTTCCACATCACGATCAAATGTACATGATGGCCATGACATGTGACTTTTTGTGTGCTGGGCAACTGAACCTTGAAGGCGCTTTCCTACCTCTGAATCCGATTCGTTCAATGTTTGACGATTCAACGATACCCATTAAACCCTTGACCACAGAAGAGATAATCGACAAGGCACAGACAACAGCTTCGTCTAGCAAACAAATCACCTCGGGCCGCCTACTCACTTACGTTGCTCGACGCACCCGATATCCCACATGCCGAAAACCCAGGGTCCATCCGTGCAGTGGCGACGGCGGCTCCAGCAACGACGTTGCTGGCGGGCATAACCAACTTGGGGACAGATCGCCGGTGGTCAAACGTAACGACGGACATGAAGTGTTTCGCGTTCCGTGCCCCGTGCTCCGTTCGAGTTTCGTCGTCGAGCGTTTCATGAGCGTCTCTTGGCATTCCTGAAGCGGGCCCGCATTGACGGGGAAACGCCTATACTACCTACATCCTACATCTCTAGCTGCAGCGGCCGGGGAGGGGATCGAGGAGGCAACGGAATTCTCAGGATCAGAGACGCTCCCCACGAAAACGGAGGTGACGGAGATGAAGATGGCGGCAAGTTGCGAGACGACGGTCATTTACAGGCAATGGCTGGTGACTAAATGCAACGAGGCGTTGGAACTATCCCGCACGATCTTGTTACCGTTGGTAACCAAGCATTTGTGGTTGGGCGCAAGAAATTCAATTCTCGGCCGGTCCCCCACACAGTCGGTTGGGCCATGAGCCACGGCCTTGATCCAAGGGGTCCCCAGTCAGTGTCAATGTCAAGCGGGCGGCGCGTTTAACGAGCTGGGCCAGTCGGGGATATGCTTGATACGTCAGCAGTGGAGCTGGATCCATGAGGGAAGCCATATCCGTTCTTGGTCGACCTCTTGCTGCATTCACTCGTCCATCCATTCCTGATGGCGCCCAGTGTTGGTTTGCCCTGGTTCGACTCAACCTTTGATGTTCATGGGGCCGCTGTAACCAGAGTCAGGTTACTACGTACGCGTCGAGGACCAAACTATTGGACTGACTGCTGCATGAAAGAGAGATGGCGTCAAAGACGATTGTGCCGCTATGGTTAGTGGCATGAGGAGACACACCCGTCGTCGCGGGTCCAGACTCTCGTCCCAACAGACGGCTTCACATCTGCCTGGGCTGGGTTGTCCGATCCAAGGCCCCCTGACGATCCAGCGACGACAGCGACAGCTACGTGCTAGGGAAGTTGACGTTAGTGCAACGAGCGGTATCGATGCAGCGGGATGGCGGACATCTTGTGGCGTCTGGACAATTAGGCGTTCGCGCGACGGCTCATGCGCGTTATCACACGATTGCCCAAGCTACCGATGTGAGGGTTGCCAGCGACGATTAGTCCCTTCAGCGCAGGCCAGGAGCCCACTCACACCTGAGGGACGCACATCTCTTGGCCCGGCTGCGATATCAAGTTGCCCCGGGCAAGGTGAGGGCTTTTATCTCGAGCCCAGGTGAACCCGACGCTGAGGTACTGGACTCGCGTGCTCTGGACGACAATTGATGAGCTGAGCGGGCGGACGAGGGTGGAGGAACGGCGCGACCAACGCCACGGGTTTTAATGGGCTAGGCCAACGGTGAGCTAACGCCTTTCTGGCTTGCTTGTCGGCTCGGCTCCCCGCTTCTCTTTCTTTGTTGCTGGGTAGAAGGGGTGGAGTTTGGAGGGGCTTGACCCTCTCAAGCAAGCCCCTGCGAGACCATGATGAAGTTGGCTGATGATACTTCTGTTGGCGGCGGGGAAACGGGCTGGGGGGCTGCTGCTTGCGTTCTTTTTGGACGCTCGCAGCTGGGGACGATGAAGCATGATTGGAGGAGGGGATCGAGATAAGAGACACAGAAGAGGAGGTTGAGGGGAGGATGAGGAGGAGGGCGAGTTGACGTGACGTGCCAAAGTCAAGCTACTGCTGCACAGGAGGACGTCCATGCCGCGCGGGCAGCACGTCGACGATATCGCTCACAGAATAGCGTCGACTGTCACGCAACCACCACATGGGAGCAAACCACATACGTGCTAGGCTTGGCACTACCTGGACGACAATCTCAGTCGCCGTCAGAGGTTGGGAGAGAGACAAGGGACAAGGAAGACCCTCCCAGCCCAGGGATCCGGGCTCGCAAGGCCGTGTCAGCGCCGCAAAAGGTGCAAGGATTCTAATGCAGAGTGTGTTGCATTTGAGAGGCCAAAGGGCAAAGGGCGCTACGGCCACCAGAGCGTCGGGTCGCCCAGAACAAAGAGCTGACGACCAATGCCTCGAGATCCAAAACTTTGAAATTTCTTCTTGATCCCCCAGATTCCACCCCTACTTCTTCTTTGCTCTCCCTCTTCTCTCTCACTTCATCTCTTGACATTATCATACACACCTACTATTACTATTGGATACCCATCTTGTTCTTCTTGCCCTCTTATTTCTTGTCCAGTCAACACACTTGCTCTTGGAGGCTGGTTTCCTTCCTTGCTCTATTATCTCTCCATTATACTTCTTCTCTTTCTGATTCTTTAATACCTACCTACCTACCCACCCACAGCCATCATGGCCACCTACACAACCATGGAGGGTCCTCACCACATCGCTATCAGGGAGCTCGACCTGAGGACCTGCCACCCAAGCACCATGGCAGACCGAGTCGGTGCTGTCCCCGTTCTGAAGACGAGTGCTGGTGAGTTTCTCCCCTACTTCTCTTCTGCCTATTGTTGTTGTCGTATTTCTTTTCTTTTTTTATTTGTCTGGGCTGCGGTTGGACCCTTGTCTTCTTGGACCCGAGTTTTTTCGCTTGTCTCGGTCCCCTGTCACTTCGTTACCTCGGCCACCACTATCAAGGCCACCCCTGTCATGAGTTTCAAGGTCAAGGTCAACCTGGACGACGAGCTCAAGCGATGAGCTTGAGTCACAGTAGGACCTTGCCCTGAAGCTCGCAATGGTGTCCTTGGGAGGTGGACGGTATCAGAAATGACATTGGTGGAGAGCTTGAAACAACTTTTGTCTTGGAGCTTGGTCTTCCGCTTCACCATCCTCGACGAGACACATTTGCAGCCAAAGCCACCATGACTAACACTTCGGCCCGCAGCCTTCTTCACATTCCTCCGCGCCAATCTTGTCCTTCACTCGGCCATGACCTCGGCGACCAACTCTCCGCAGCTCGGTCCTTCAGTCCCTTTCTCCTCCTATGTCCCGCCATCGCCCTCGCCGCTTGCCGCCAGTGGTCCATTTTGCGGCTTCGATGACGACGATGACATTGAACCACTGTCCCTCGAGGTTCTCGACAAGCCTCAGGACAAGATCGAGGGCCTTCGCCTGGTGGCCGATTCCATCGCCCAGATGCGTCAGCGAGCCTCGTTGAACCTCGTCTTTCACCCACTATGCCTCGCCGGTCTGTCTACTGCCCTCGCTGCTATTTACCACCTCGGTGGCGTCTCTCGTCTCGACCCTGGCCTTGGTATGACCATCTCCTGCGGTGTCATCATGAGTTACCTTATGGGGATTCGATACCTAGCCAGTGGTTACATCTCCCTGGCTGAACGGCTGCGCTGGAACTGGCTGCGGGCTGACGATGGTGAGGAGGATACGCTGCTTGCTGCCCGCCTCAACGACGACATCATCGGAACGCTCGTTCTGCGTCTCGAACCGAACCCGACCTCTGGTCACAGACGCAGACGATCTCTCTCGCTCCGTGGTGGAAAGGGTGTCATTCGCGCGTGGACTACCAACCTCCACTACCGTGGAAAGGGTGTTGGCAAGGACCTCCTCCATGAGGCTGTTCGCGTGACCAAGGAGCGTTGCGGCAAGGACGCCGAGGTCGGTTTCGCCCAGGAGCACGCCAACAGCGCTATGCTTCTCCCTGGTATCTTCAACGCGCCGTTCCGTAGGGATGAGGTGCGAGCCACCAAGGCTCTGGACGGGGTTCTGGCCGACTGGGACATGTTCAAGAGGAGAAGGTAAATGCGGCCATGGCACGAAACAACATGACGAGGACATGAGGTCCTAAACAACGAATTCATCATCGAGAAAAGGAGACCAATGTGAGACGATGATGCGGAAGAGACGGAGAATGAAACCGGTGACGATGGAGTGATATAAAGTCCAGGAGACGACACTATCGACGGAAAGACGCGGCTATAATCAACAAACAAACTACATACAGATACCACTAGAAGAAGGGTCATGACAGAGACTCGAGGAAACTAGACCACCAACCAGGTGGAGGCGATACCAGAATGGAGGTTATACCATATGGAGGCTTACACGCCAAGGGAAGAAGCACGTAATGGCGGGAGCTCGCTTGCTTTGCTATATTTTTTGGATACCTACTTGTACTGTCACTTGAGATACCCCATACCTATTTCTTTCGTTAAAGAAGAAGCTCATAATTCATTGGGTCATGTCATTCATGATGGACCTGGTGCTAATAACAATCTCTGATCTCTCAACTCAAACATGCTGCCAATTTCCTTCCCCTTGTTCAACGTCAAGATTATCCCCCAGAGGTGAAATACCCAACCTCTCTCTTTTGTCCATCTCAAAGCCAAACACGCCCGCGAGATTTTGACAGACAGAATTCCAAATTCCAGAAACAGTTTTGTCCCCCCGTACGCCGGTAAACTCCCCTTTCCGTGATCTCATGTCATTTACATGATGGCTTACTACAAGCCCTCAGCGGTATCGAAGAGGTTGGTGAGCGATGTGCCTCTTTGCCTTGTTCTCCGCCGTGTCCGGGTCAAACCCGTAGATAGGACGACCGATGCGTCTCAGGCTGTGAATAACCTAATCACCAAATCAGCAGAGTCGCAACATCGATGTTTCCGAGGTCAACACATACGTCATTAATAGTGACAGTTTTCGCGTTCCTGTACTCGACGTAGATGCTGCAATCGCGAATGACCTGCTTGAATGTCAGTGTAGGAGCTAGGGCAGATGGCCATGTACTAACGCTTGAGAGGAAGTCTCTCAAAACACTCCTCGTCTCCTCATAGATGTCGGCCGAGATGCGCTTCACACCGCCACGGCGCGCAAGTCGTCTGGGGTCTCGTTCAGTAATCTGCAGTTCTTGGAGAGAGAAGACTGGAGGTTAGTAGTCACCGGATGGCAGGTTTAGCTGTACAGTGTTAGCAATACGCCTATGCATGAACAGGTGAGATGATACTTACTAACTCCGAGTATAGTATCCTTGAGGAGCTTTCTACAGTGTCATCATCAGCATCTACCTTGAGCCATGTCAATGTCTTGTGTGAGGTCTCACCTGTGTCTCTTTGTCCCGGGTAGGGTCTTCCCGCCCGGACCCCGGCCCATTCCAGGCCTGTGAGCCATACCTCTGCGCACCGTAGGATTCAAAGGATTCATCGTTCTCAAGCCAGGACCCCCGCGGGTCGCCGCGGTGGGAGGCATTGTCGAGAGATGTTGTCGATAAGAAGCTTTGATTTGATCTGCAATCAGCCGGCGCGAAAAGGTCTGTGCGTGCAAATCCGTCTTAAAGAAAAGAAAGAAAAGCTCGGTAAAGGAAAAAAGCGATTATAAAGAGCCAAGAGTGGGTAATACCAATGTGACAAGAATGGAGGTATTTAATCCTGGAGTGTCTTGTTTTCCAGAATAACAAAGAAAAAGAGGTGGCGAGCTTGAGACGCTCGCTGTTGGAGGGGAGAGAGCTATCATATCACACCCTAAAGTCTACCTAAGGTTCAGGCAGACAAGAGGCTGGTCTACTCAAGAACGGCACGTGACCTCACTATGCAAGCAACCACGAACACCCTCATGGCAAACTGGATCCAACATGGATGCAAACTATTTGCACGTCTAGGCAAATTTCAGACGTTATAAGGCCTTACGCTTATAGGAACGCGTAGATACCTAAGTAGGTGCCTTTGCATATAAGCGACGAGTAGGAGCAGCATGGACGGATTGTGTAATAATCATGTACTTTGCTCAAACCACCTACCCAGACATAGATTTTATATATCAATACAACAAATATGATTAAAATCCATTAACAAGATCGAATATTTTATATCATTTCGCAAGCAGCGTAACTTTTCGTAGCCTAGGTCGATGTGCGCACTTCTCAAACCCCCAACCGTACACAGCCTCCAGAGGGAAGCCAGTAAGCCTCAACTCCATGATGCCTTTCGACCAGGCGCGACAAGTTCCCAAGTCGGCCATACTACGCAGTTGGTAACCCATCAATCGATTGAAAAAAAGGGTCCAGCAAACTTGAGATCATCATCGTCCCATTAAAAACCATGTGTGTGCTCCCCAATTGTCAAACAGTTGGCCTCAACGCCAGATTCCTCGCTACCACTGCCCCTTCCGAGGTATAACATGAAAACAAAAGTGAGCGACGCCCGACGCCTCTCGAACAAGGGTATAAAGCAAATAAGAGTAAACGATGCGGAAATATTATATCATCCGTCGTCGCCGTCGCATCTTGTGAGGCTAGTAGCATTGATGCGCCGCCGACACAGGTATTGATACAATGACAGTGGAACCGAATTCGACGTTCCGGCGTCAGCTGCGTGCGACATGCTGATAGTCAAGATGATGTGCAACGTCACTCTTATCATGCTGTTGCTGCGATTGCAGGCTCAGTTGCTTCTACTCCTTCGGTGGTCTGAGGCTCAGGGGCAGATGCCTCTGGCGCGGATACCTCTGGTGCAGGGGGCGCGTCAGGAATCTCGACGTCTTCCGGCACCTTGGTCACTTCTTTGCTCTCTGAAGTTTCAGTGGCTTCAGCAGTTGCGGTGGCTTCGGTGGCTTCAGGCGCGACAGGAACATCTGCTGTCTCAGTCGCCGCAGGGACCTCGGGCGTTTCTGAAGGCTGAGCGACTTCAGGAGCTTGGGTCACTACAGGTGCTTCAGGAACTTCGACAGCAGGAGCAGGTTCCGTGGCCGTGGGCTCAGTTGGCTTAACCGAATCGGCGGCCAGCAAGGCCTCAGCAGCAGCCTCAATGCCCGCGGCAACCTCATCCTTAATCTGTACTTCGGCAATGCGGGGTTTCTTAGCCGGGCGCTCTTCCAGAGCCTCTCTGGCATCTTGAGCTGCCTTAAGCTCAAGCTCGAGGTCATCCAGTCGTCGCTTCAAGCTGTTTTCTCTCCTATGGCTGTCCTCGAGTTGCGCGCGCAATTGCGCTTCGCTTTCTCTAGTGGCTTCCAGTTGAGAACGCAGCTGGGTCTGTTCTGCGCCTGCGACTTGTTGGCCACTTCGCGCGACAGCCTCTTGCTGTTCCAGCTGGCTCAAGCGACCTCGGAAAAGCTCAATGATAACCTCAAGTTCGCTGACCCGAGTCTTCAAGCTCGAGTTATGAGCGATAAGCTGCTCATGGGTCTGTGGGGCCTCCATCTTGCGGTCGCCATTTAGGGGGGATGTAGCTCGACCTTCCCCTGTAGCGACGTAGCCAGTCTGGTATGGGTCTTCGACCATGAAGGAAGAGAGGCTATGCGAATACATCGAGGGGGTTCCGGTGCGCGAGATCGGAGAGTCGGATCCATCATGCCCATTGGCTGACTTTTGTGATGTTCGTCGAGCGGCCTGAGCAGCATGCGCCGCGGCGGCAGCAGTCTGTCCAGTAATGTCAACACCGTTGGGATCAGTGGAGACGAAGTTCTGGGCTTGCTGTTGTTGCTGCTGCTGCTGTTGTAACTGTTGTTGTTGCTGTTGCCAGAAGGGGTCAGTAAGGGGTATTGCGTCGGGTGCGAACAAACACACCTTTTTTTTGTTCGCCAAGTCCGGGCGCATCGTCTTGACGCGATTGCGGCTCTTGATAACGTCCGTCTTTAGAGAGATTGGCCTAGGGCGGCCGTGGAGCTTGAGGAACAGACCGCAGGCATTGCACAAGACGGAGCCAAATTCGTCGCGGCGCCATAACGGCGTGGTCGAAGTGCTGCAGTTTTGGCAGGTTGGCTGCGTTGATCCGTTAGTTGCCATCATGACGCCGGTTGTTGAAGATGAAGTCCAAGGCGAAGCGGGAGGGAGGGCGATGATTATTATCTCGACCACGATAAGAGGATGGAGTAAAATTCTTTGGCTGCAACGTAACTGGCTTGATAAGCCCACAGGAGAGCCCCACTCGACCCCATGATAGGCCTAGTGTCATCAAGGATATGCCGATTCACGTGACCATATCAATCGGTCGCGATAAGACGGTGAACAGCAGTGGGCCACCCCAGGACACCACGGAGCATGGGCACTCGGGGCTCACTCCCTTGTGTAATGAGTTTGCGGTCCAGGTGACATGGAAACCGTGGGTCGATGGTCGTGAAGGAGGTGATCTCGGGAACGGACTGATAAGATGATGACATAAGAAATCAATCTGGACTCACCAGGTTACTACCGGAA
Organism: Ascodesmis sphaerospora; assembly: GCA_027569015.1. NCBI lineage: Eukaryota > Fungi > Ascomycota > Pezizomycetes > Pezizales > Ascodesmidaceae > Ascodesmis > Ascodesmis sphaerospora. The sequence continues at coordinate 1,048,667 of JAPPUR010000003.1, forward strand.
CCCCCACTCGTCGCGGCATGCGATGTGGCGGTGGGCGGCGCGACTGCTGGAGATGCAACAGCTGGCGATGCGGCTGGTGGTGCTGCAGCTGGCGATGCAGCAGTGTGCGGTGCGCTAGGAGACATCCCAAGTGATGGATATGGCTCACACAGTGTTCTGTGGGTGAGTGTTAGTCAGTGCTAGGTAAGACGGATAGTAAACGGCCAAGGGTTCGAGTCGCTTGAAGTTGAGCTTGGGCTTTGTGTGACAATCGCGACATGATGACATCCAGATAGACATAATCCCGTACCTTAGTTTCTCGGAAGCTGCGCAGATTGCTGCAATGTCTGCGAGGCCTGGCGGTGCACCGTTGGGGTCGTGATCTTGTTGAGTTGTTGTCGTCTGTGGCGGCTCATCCTCCATTGACGACGAGGTCGTCAAGCCCGTGGGTTCCATGGTTCGGATATGTACCTGGCGCCCCCACTGCAGAGCAGCTTGCTGCGAGATAGTACGTAGTCTGGATAAATGCGTTATCGATCAAGATGTAGCCGCGCGCTGATAAGATTGATCAACTGCGGCCGCGCGGGCGTCAGGGACGGAGCTTGAGAGACAGCGAGTGGACGCGAATAAGCCGGGGAATACGTCTTTCAAAACACACAGAGCCAAAGTGATGGTCGGCACCAGCAGGGGGGTGTGCAGTGTCGACGAAGCGAGGCGAAGCGAGGCGAAGCGATGTCGCGTTGAGTGAATGATTTGATGCGATGAGATGAGAAAAGCTGAAGAAGAAGGCAAGCGTGATCTGGAAAATCAACATTCCCTGGGGCCCCTAAGCTGAGAGACGGCGGCGCGCGCGCGCACTGATCAGCGACCGAGTCTCAGTGAATGAATTGTTGGTATTAAAGGGCCGACACGCCGAGCGAGCAATAGAGTTGCAGACTTTTGTTTTTTTGGCTGCAGCAAGAGCCTTGGAAGGTTTAGGGACTTGCTGATTGGACAGCTGGCCCTTACACAAGCAATTATTACTGTCTCCTCCGCAATGTGGCCTGTCAGCTTGACTGACTGACTGGCCGGGTACTGTAACTGTCTGTCCAGCGAGTAGGGAGTATTCGTATTCCTAGGTAATGCCGGATCTGGCAAACCGTCTTGTCTTGGAGTTCATGTAAGAGCTACCATCATAGATCACGATCTCATCATCCTGTCTTTAGGGACGCGCCGAGAAACAAAAACTCACCGATCGACGAGGATTCTTGATCGCCATCTCCCGTCAGCCTGTGGGGTTTTATTTATTAGTCCCTGGTTCCTCGTCGAGGCCTTCGACAATTTCCCAGGGGGGGGCCGCCAGCTGGCCGAGCCCAAATCTCTTTCTGCCCCCGTGATGGGGATCCGCAGCGAGTGATTTCGTTGATCTGGCCTCCCTCCTTTGACCGGCCCCTTTTTGGTAATTTTTCAGAATGACCTGATACTGTACGCTTCTTGCCATGGCGCTCGGTAATTAGTAGAGGCCATCAAACTGGTTGTTGTCGTGTAAGCGGCCTCGGGGAGTGGAAGATGAATACATGCTGCATGACCTGGTCATTGCTGAGACTAATTTCACATTCCCACGGCCATAGAAGCGCGGGTCTATTGTGACGTAACTTCGAAGTCCAAATAAGAAACAAGCATCAAACAGCCGAGCCCCGACGATGCCTGCCTGTACCGCTTTCCCAGCGCCCCTATTCGCCTTTTCCTGACCGGATCTGCTGGGCCTCTAGGGTAAGGTGACGAGAACCATGTAATTGGGCATGGCTGAGATTAGTACCTCGCCGTTGCTGAGTGCACGAGGCCTCCCGCAAATTCCGGAAGGCACGGAGTGACTACTGCTGATCCAAGTCCACCAGCAAAGTGTGGCGCATAATCTTCCCGCTTCTGCCTGGAGGCAGAGAGAGAACAATGCCGGAAACGTATGTCTCGTCGTCAACCTCCCCCAGCACCTTCAGACCCGAGTAAGAAAAAAACGCGTCTCGAATACGCGTTTTCTCACCTCACACACGTCATTATGGCTGATGGGCCCCACGTCTCCAGCCACACTCCGCTCGGCCCTCACTCCATGATTGACCCCTCCAAGGTTGCATCAAGTCAAGCCACAAAGGAAACCTAAGGCTGTAGGTACCATGGCCCCAGCGGTGTGAGAGTAAGTGACATCCATCCATCCCCATCGATTCAAGACTCTTAATTGGAACCTCCCCCAGCATTTCTCGACCCATCATCACATCCTTTCTCCGCCGAAACCCGTCGAGTATCTTGTTCCTCTGCTCCCCTATTGCTCCAAATATCCAGTGCCGTGCGAGAATACCTTCATCATGTTCAACTGGGCCAAGCAGCAGTAAGAAACGCCTCACCCATCCAACCCCACCTTGGCTTGGACCCTGGCTCAGCTGAGCTGCCTTTGTCTTGACCTCAAAAAAATCAGCAAAAAAAACTGACGATTGAACTCTCGCTCTAGGCTGGCCAATGTCGCCGGTACACAGGAGCCCATCTATGGCCCCGAGGCCATCAAGTCGGTCGCCGTCGAGACCGAGAAGACGCCCTTCACCGAGTCCAAGCGTGAAGACCTGAAGTGGCAGGCCATGGACTCGACGTCGGTCGAGACTCAGACCATCTACATCTTTGGCGAGAACGGCTACATCGCTCTTCTCCAAGTCATCTACAGCAATGTTGCGTATGTGCGCCGTGCCCGCTTACACTGGACATACAAACTAACATGGAAAAAGCGGCATCCGCACAACCTGCCAGTTCAACGCCAAAGTCTTTTACCCCGACCGCTCCAAGCCCATCCTCTGGTGCTCGACACCCCTCAGCAACCATGACTTTAGCGAGGACATGGCGAGCTTCTACGCCGACGACCTCGCCGTCGAGCTGTCCGAGGATGGCACGTTTTACACCATCAAGAGCATGAACGACGAGCGGGCCATCGTCAACCTCAAGCTCACCCGCACCTCTCCCGGCTTCCAGGCCGGCGCCACCGGAAAGACTCTGTATGGCACTGACCTCGAAAACCCATGGGGATCCATGCGACACGTCTTCTGGCCGCGGTGCGTGGCCGAGGGCACCATCACCACCGACGAGGGTCCCATCGATTTCAAGGGCCGCGGCTTCTATGTGTACGCCCTCCAGGGCATGAAGCCTCACCACGCCGCCAGCCGGTGGAACTTTGTCAACTTCCAGGGCCCCACCTACTCGGCTGTCATGATGGAGTTCACCAGCACGCCTTCTTACGGCTCCACGCTCGTCAACGTCGGCGGCATCGCCAAGGACGGCGAGATTCTCATTGGAGGCTCCAAGAATACGGCCACTCACACGCAGGTTAAGAATGATTCGGAGAATGACTGGCCGGAGCCGAGCCATGCCAAGTACACCTGGTCGGGCACGGACAAGGATGGTAAGGTCATCGAGGCCACTTCTGAGGGACCTTTGGAAGATCGCGTTGACCGCGTCGATGTCATGGCCGAGGTGCCTGGTTTCGTCAAGACGATTGTTGCAGCGGCTGCTGGAACAAAGCCCTACATCTATCAGGTTTGTTAATTAATTTCCGCATCAGCCGATAATGCCCCATACCCCTTGCTGACTCGGCCGTACAGTACCACCCGAAGCTTCCCTTGAAGCTCAAGATCGGCGACCAGGAGATCGTCGAGGAGGGCACAATCTTTACCGAAGCAACCTTTATCTCGTAATAGACAAGACGGTCATTTACTTTACCTCTTTCTTGAATCCGTCTTGGATCGCCTGTTAAACAGATACAACTTTGCATCCATCACGTTGGGTAATAATACAATAATCAAAGGGTCGGCGTTGGAGACGGCTTGGTCACTCGCTTAGATACAATCACTGATGGATGATGCCCTTGAGGTTCTTTTTTAATAAGCTACCTAGCTCGATCGCGAACTCAGACTTCCATCTAGTCTCGCCGCGTCGTGTAATTGAACCTTTGTTCGCTCGGATCGCGTCCCGCAATCGCTCCATTGTCAGCTCCAATGAACAATGTCTCTTGTGAAGGGCAGGGCAGAACAGAACAAGAGAATATTAGCCCATGGAGGAGACAATGTGGAGAGGGAGAAGCCAATAGTATAGGCGATTATTAGGTACCTAAGATAGTCCCCGCCGTACTCAAGGGAGGGAGAAGCCGATGGCTCCATGCGAACCATTGGGGCTTTATCCAGTTTACCCACTGGACCATGGAGCAAATGTCTCGCCGGGGTCACTTTGGGCTCGAAACTTTACGCTGTCTCGTCACAATCTTGGCCCCATCCCTCTTCTGTTTCTTCACTCCTTTTTTGCTTTTTGGGTTTATTGACGTGCATACATTCAAAACACACAGATGATCTGAGTCGTTCGGGAAAAAAAAACCCCTGGCGTACCTGACTAGAAGCACCGAAGGAGCTGACGTTGGTGGGATCGATGATGTATGTGTCGCGGTTGAGAGGGGTTCGCGACTTACACGCGATTGTCAACATTCCTCGGAATCCAGACCACAATGTTTTACCTGATGGATGGGGTGTCTCCAGCCCCTAGAGAGCTTTTTTTTCTCATGTCTTTTATTAAATGGCTTGTGATCCGATTCTTGGGGTTCAGAGGAATTGAATAAAGAGGACTGGTCTCCCCCTCTCTCTCACTCCCTCAAACAAATCAACTCCTCGAAGAAGATAATTCCATTCATCGATTCCACTTACATTCTCCCTCGTGCCTCCTTCTTCGTTCCAACAAAAGAAGAATCATTAGTCATGGCTGCTTTCGTCTACCGCGATGCGTCTTCGTACGCACCCGTCATTCCCTCCCCCCTCAATCCCACGAACCATGGACCCGAGAACAGCTACGGCCCTGGACGCATCGTGCGCCGGAGACGTAACCGGGCTGCTAAGAGGAACCACCCGGCATCACACACTCTTACTCAACGGCTGCTCCGGGTCAAGGCCGCCGAGGCGTGGAGAGGACATGTGCTGAGTGCTCAAGTTGCTCAGTACGAGAGTGCAGCAGCTGCTGCTTTAGCAAAGGGATCTAAGGGAAAGGTGAGTTTCGATATAATGAACAATAGTGCGATACACATGCTGAGACTTTGTCGTTTTAGAACTGTTATCCCCCTCTCCGCATGAGCTTCTCCATCTCAGACGCCCACCGCATCGCCAGTGGTCTTCGACTACCAGACCTGTCATGCCTTAAGACAAGACGGATGTTGCTATCCATGGGTCTCATGGGTGTGCTGCCGGCCCTCAAGGTCCGCGACATGCTGAGGCAGGCGGGGCCTTTATGACTGAGATTGGGAGACGACTGTGACCGTGATATTGATGGATTAAGGATTTGCGATTGTTGCTCCGTCTGCTTCCTCTGCTTTGGTGTTGGGAGAGTTTTCTATAGGATATACCCGCGTACTACGCCTGTTTTTGTTTTCAAGCCGCCATCTATACAACCCATTTGCCTCAAGAACCATAAACCCCAAAAGGCCGTGCCAATTACTCTTTATCATACATCGTCCAAGGCGTACATGTCTTTGACTCATTCATCTTTCTTCTTGTTCTTCTCCTCCACCGGAGTGGTGGAACCTGGTTTCTCGGAGGCTGTGCCGGCTGCCTCCTCCTTATTGGGGCCCTTGTTGGACGGGTCTTTGAGTGACTGCTCAACCTGCCATATGGCTCTTTCGAGCTCAACCTCGAGTGCGGGCATGTCGAGAGTTTTTGAAAAGGTCTGAACTTCCTTCTGCGTTAGGAGAGTGCGCTCCTTGTTATCTGGCTCCTCAGCGGGCGGTGCGTGAAGCGCATAAAGATCATCAAGCGTCTTTGATGGCACTGAGTAGAGCAATTCGTTGTCAATAAGCCATTGTACGTGCTTTCCGCCCGCAATGGCTCTGTAATGTGACCAGGCTCTGTAAACGAGGTAGAAGAATGGGAGGTTGGGGATTCTAGAAATGTCAGCTCTCATGTTACAAGAAAGACGTGGGTAATTGGCACTTACACAGGCACCAATGCGAATGGAATCGTGATTGGCATGCCGATACAGCACCATATGAGGCGCTTGCGATGCAGCGCCTGCCGCTCTGTAGCTAGAGTCTTGAGGATACCCAATGCATTGTTGGGCGGTATCACCGACCATGGGAAGACGACCTCGACCTTCTTGCGATCCTCAAGCTCCTCAGCGCGGCGGCGGGAGGTCAGGGGCGGGACCGATTTGAGACCCCATTCCTCGTAGGGGATGCGCCGAAAGGCGTGGTTACCGTAGTCGACCACCTTGCGCTTCCAGCCAGACTCCATCTTCTCCCACTCAGCCCACTTCTTTGCGGCAAAGTCGGCGGCCCTGTCGACATAGCCGTGGTCGTTCTTGTTTATGCGGCCGCGCTTGGCGTACAGGAGCGTCCTCCGCGTCGAGAGCGGGAGGAGGAACAGCCTCATGGCTCGGTGAGGGTGGGTACTGCCTGGGCGCACACCGTATGCGACGACGACGACGACGAGGTTGGGATATTGGGAATGTGGCTAAGCGTTCGGCGGATGCGTCGGGGTGGTATTTCTCGCGGTGGGCTTCAGAGGGAGAGGAAGAGGTTCCAGCTGGGAGGCGCAGCAAAGTCGTCAGAGATTTATCGCAGCATGACGATCATAGACGAGATATTCTAGCTGGCGGGGTGGCGGGCGCGCGAGGTGGGAGTAGTCGGCGGGGAGGGCGCAAGAACGACAACGACAGAAGAAGCGACAATGGACAACAAGTACCTGTTTAAATAGTGAGGCAAAAGACCCAACAGAACGAAAAAAAAACCCTTGATCGGAACAAATCTAGAGTCGTGGCGAAGCTGACGACGATAGAGAATCCGGTCGGTGGATTTTTTTTGCTTGCGTTGGATGGAGTTTAGCTCGCTTTGAAGCTCTGACCTTGGAGGCCCCCGGAGTGACGCACATGGTCGTCATGGTTGGGGAAGGTTCGATGCTCTTTACAACACGTGCAAGAAACAAGAGATGCAGTCAAATGTACCTCACCTCAAAGCACAGCGGGGGAGGTTGTATTGTTCCCATTTCATTCATCGACGTCAATGACTCTATACAGAAATTCATCCAATGTTGGCTCTTTCATCTTCTCTTCTAAAAAGCTTGGTCTTTACTGGCCAAGAGATTTGCTCTGCGCCTCGATCTCGGCGCTCGATTCAAATCAGCCCCACCACACAGCACACACAAAAGAACCTTGGCTCAAACCCACCAAACATAATGTCCAAAATCCCTCTGCCGTACAACAATCCCCTCGGGCGAATGGTTTAGTGGTATAATACTCCCTTAGCATGTTCTGTCCGAATCATCTGGGAGTGGTCCAGGGTTCGATTCCCTGTTCGTCCAACTCAGGCGGTTTGATCCCGCTGTTATGCCTTCTTTTTGACGTTTTTTTTTTTTTTTTTTTGCTTCTCACTTGATGATGCATATTGATTCATTTTTGCATAGACCAGTTGCAACTGTCAAGTTAGTTACGTAGTCGACTTGCTCGCTTTATCACTGGTTCTCACTCATGACCAAAACTCGTTGGGTCACGGTACGCCTTCTGAGCTCACCACCAAGCTGTTCAGTTGGCCAAACACCACTCTCTTAGCTCTGAACAACGTCCAACATGGATCTGTAATGCCTAGACTCAAACGACGCCCATCTCGATCGAGCTTCAACATCTTTTGAAGCCGTCAAAGACTTGATATGCAGGGAGACTAACCCCCAAAAGTTCCAGACTAAACGCGCTTGCTTCTTAGCCTGACACCTTTCTCCAGACTGTCTTCAAAATGGAGCCCGTCTTTGAATCCGAGAATACGGCTGTGCCTGAGACATCTCATCGTCGGCGTCTTCCTCCATCCAAGACCTACATGGGCCCGTCTGTTCGTGCATGCAGACCTGGAACCTCTCGCCGTCCGCACATTTCTGGAGTTATCGTCTTTTATTCAACCCGTGATGCGCCAAAGAACCACTCATTACGCCGCCAATGGATGCCTTCTATCCTTTATACACTGTTGCTCCCTTCTGCCAAAATCCTCATCTTAAAAATCCCCCAATATTGGCGCCCTTCAGCTCCGCCCGTTCTCATGCACGGGACTCTTTGCCCGTGATGTCGCCCCCTTGCCCACAATCTTCTCCGCCCAGTTCCACCCGGCTGATAGTGGGCTTGAGCTCCGCCTCTGCGCCTCCTTGCCCTTGTCCTGCTGAACCGGCGACAGAGGCGGCAGGTCGCGCGGGTCTCCTCCAAAGTCTAGATCACTATCACACTCGCTGTCGACCCAGTCCCGCTCACTCCATGTGGCCGAGTCCGCTCGATCCGATCGTGATGGTCGTTGGGTCGCTGAAGCGTCGCTGCCTCGCGAGTGTGGTGCCTTGGGCAAGTCTGGAACCGCGTCGAGGGCCTCCCGGTTCTCACTCTCAGTCCGGGTGATGCCCGCAAGGTTATCTCGGCTGTTCTTGACCTCACCTCCGTGCTCATCCGGGGGCTGGTTCACATCTCGTGCCCTTTCTCGACTGCTCTCATCTTCATCGCGGAGGCGTGACGCAGCAGAGTCGCTGAAGTGCGCGTCAACCATGTGCTTGACGACAGGCCAGCCGTATGCATTGGCAAACATGCGTCGCACAAAGACATTGTTGTGCGCGTCCGGTTCCACCTTGACAAGGACCTTTCTCCAAGACAGATCTCTGTGGTAAGCCCTGGCAATCTTTTCCTCCACTCGCATGGCCGAGGTATCAATGATTTCCTGTGGTTCCTTGTCGGGGTTTGTGTTTGTCGTGTCGTCATAGTCCTTGGCTGATTGCATCGTATCCTCATGGTTCATCGAGGTATAAGGGGATGAGCTGGTACTGCTTATTGAGCCCGTCCGCGACGAGTTTGAGCGCTGTCCAGTCTTTCTCCTAACTAACGTCGCTGGGCGTTTCTTTAGTGGTGGCCCAGGGATGTCAGAGGGATGATAGACACGGTCATGAAAGATGGTCCGCGGCCGCTTGGAAGGATCAATGAGATACTCAATGTCTGGCATCTTGGGGTTGAGGAGATCCCCGGCAGACTCAAAGATGGTCGTCCTCGGCGGAGCCATCATGCCCTCTTCGTCGTCGTGTCCAGATGTCACTCTCGATGGCTTGTTCGAAGTTGGGGTTGAATCGCCAGCAGATGTATCCCCGAGCTCATCAAAGTTGATCGTTTGACTTCGTCGGAAGATCTTTTTCTGTTTCTGAGATACAGTGGGAGCCTTGGGCGGCTCATTGCTCTTGAAAAAGTTGAAGAATCCTGCTAAAGGTCCGCTACTGTTCGAATCGGCCGAGTCGGATGGGACATCGTCAAAAGGTGTAGGTACGGACCGCAGACTCGCTCTGTCATCCTCCATCATGGCCGTGCTGGGCGGTTGTGGAACCTCGTGCATATTCTCATGAGTTTCACGGGGCGTTGTTGAGCCCGAGTCAGCTTGACGATCTCCCAACGCCAATTGCCTCTGGCGAGAAACCGCAAGGTTGGAACCTGTCAACTCAGCCCATCCGAATCCAACAACCGTCTCGACCAAGCCAGCATCTCGTCGAGCTTTTTCAACTCGTCCGAGTCCTTGCCAGTCCAGGAACAAGAGGCAACTCGTGCGAAGGGGCACGATGCCGTCGTTGACCACATTCGAGTAGACAGTCCGATTGCGGAACTTCTTCAGCGCCGTGTGAGCAGGTCCGGTCGGTAGAATCCTCAACAGGGGCTTCGACTCGGGTTGCGACTCTCCATAGACCTTCTTATGGGCTGTCTCTCCCAAGTTTCCCACGATGGCACCCCATCCACTCCGCGCGAGTGTCGGCGCCCGCCATGTCAGGCCGAGATCCTTTCCTGTCCTGCCTACGAGGCCAAAGTCAAGAGCAAACTTGACGTACAGAGGGTTTTCGTTGCTGAGTCCTAAAAAGGGTGTGGCCAGGGCAATGAAGTTAATGGGCTTGATGAGATCGAAGAATTGGGGTGAGTGCTTCTGTATGTATGCGATGGCGTAGGTTTGTACAAGTCCACCTAGAGAGTGTGAAATAAAGCTGATGCTGGTGATTTTATAAGGCCGCTCTGCCTTGTGAAGGTGCGCCCCGTCCTTGTCGAGTTGGATTGTGCTGTGTTTATGTGCTGGTTTCAAATCAGACTCGTCCTTATCCCCCTTGAGGGTAAGGACTATGGTATCGGTCGCCCCTTTTCCTGACGGCAGGAAGGGCTGATCTGGGAACGTCATGGAGAGAACATATCTAGCAAGCCTCTTCCCGAGATACTTGATCCCGCGTTCAGTCTTGGTGGCGTTGCCCGAATAGCCACGCACAATCACTTCTTCGTCGTCGTCGGAATCCTCATCACCCTTCGTCTTGTCCATGTCTTTTGTATCGGCGCATTCTGATTCGGCGGTGGCTTCCCCATTTCGACCTCTGGCGGCTCGTTCCCGGGCCCGCCGTGCCTTGGCATCGATCTTGGCTTGCCTGACAGCTGCGTCAATGCTCTCCTTCATAAAGAGCATGTCGGCGCCAAGGTTACTATGCAGGCCGTGTGTTAGAATCACCATGTGAATCTTCTTTTGCTTTGGTTTTTCCGTTGGAGGCGGTTCGCCTGTCTTGACCTCACCCTCAGCCGGCTTGTCTTGACTTTGGCGTTTCTGTAAGTGTTCCTGCAAGTGTTCATGCTTATGATCTTCCCACTCTGGGAGTTTAGGAGTATTCCACAAAGTCGCCGTATCCTCCGCTTTGACCCGTATCGCGCGAGAGAAGATGCCGCGCTGATGCGCATGGTGATGTCCGTCCTTTGAGCCTGGGCTCTGTTGGTGGTCGCTAATCCTTCCTGGCTGCGCCGCTTGTGTCTGTCCGCTAACAATAGGGCTCGAGCTGCTGAGGTTCAAGGATTTGTAGTCTCGCGCAAGCACCACCTCGAAGCCCACAGCAGCTGAGGTCGAAAAGAGGACCTGCGACGACACCTCAATAACCCAGCTGGCGCACTCATCGTCGTGAGCGGGGCCCTTGCCAAAGCCCCCATGACTTCCAAGACCAGCGCTCTGTCGAATATTCTCAGGGACTAGTAGCTCGCACTCCCACGAGCCGCCGGCCTTGACCATGGGCTCAAATTCAGGAACTCCATAGACCTCAGGGTGTTCGAACTTCTCGTTGGGGTTGAAACCGGCGGGGTAGGCGGCGACGGAGAGGGTGTAGGGTCCATGGACGAAGGCGGCGCGGAGGGCAATGGCCGAAGTGTTGCGCACGCGCAGGTAGAGCTTCTCGGGGGACGGTAGGATTCGATCCTGGGACGGGGTGTATGTCACCGTGTAGCGGACAACCTCGCCCGTCTTGAGGCTGCCGACCTGGTGGAGGAGGAGCATCGTGACGGCGGTGCGCTGCGCTGCACAGGCAGCAGGCGAATGTACCTAGGTGCGAGGGTAGGACGGCAGGGGCGGTTCCTTGGTGCTTCGAATGGGAGTGACGCGTAGTTAGGTACTGTATGTAGGTGATGTCGATCGAGGGAGAAGGGGAGAGGAAGAGAGAGGCTACAAGGTGCCTTTTGACGTCAGCATGCCTGGCGTGGATAACATCTGCTTGGTGCTGTAATTATTGGCGGTTGTAAAGGAGACGAGCTTGAGAGATGGTAACAAGAGGGGCGTCGATCATGACGGCAGACGGGGTCTTGCAACAGGCCGGCCGAAGGACCCGACGTCGGTGGGGAGGGGACCAACAAGAGAAGAGCAAACGAGAATGAGAGACGACGAGTCTTTTTGCGAGACCGACACCGAGTGGACGGGACGGGTAAAAGAGCGTTGTGAGCAATGTACAATGACGGCAAGCTTCCCAGAAAACGGCCAAAAGCAGTCGCCGTCAATTTCGGGGGCCACGTCGAAGGGAAGCCAGCCACGACCGGCCAATGGCATACATGAACCCACCGATCATGGCGGGGGCCCCAGTGACATATCTCTCGATTTAGGGGCTTTCAGGCCATGAGCAGTCCTGGGCTGATCACGCGGGCCGCTGGAGCTCACTGAAGCCACAGCACGCGATACGATGCCAGAACCCGCGGTACCGCGGGCATGGAGAGTCCGGGCGGGAGTCGCGGGCTGCTCCGATCTTTGTTGTTGGGCTTATTCTCAACAAGCTTCAAAGCTGAGGTCATCCCTGTCACGCGACTGGACCCTTTCAACGTCTGATCATATCTTCAAACATCCATGACAGCATACAAAGCAATATAGATCAATACAAGCACCATCTAGAAGCACCTCTATTTTTTCAAAAAGAAAATACGAAATGACACCGCATTAATCATGACAAGCTGAAAAAGACTAGAATCAAACGACCGCCCATTCCAAAGCCCCCCCTTGCCATCGTCATGTTATCCATACCATACCATATCATCCATGCCAATGCCATGCCATCAGTAGCTACTGTACACAGTAGTTCTCAAGGTAGAATGCTAGTTCTGTTGGCCTCTGTCCAATGCCCTATCCCATATCCGAGTCCAGATGCAAAATCCCACTCAAACCCAGCCAAGACAGATGGAACGACCCAGTCTCTATAATGCAAGCAATCTTTTATCGTCCAACCATCTCTTTCTTTCATGTCCACACCCGTTAATAAAACAACATCCTTCATCAATCGTCATGCACTTCTCATCTAATGCTCACGCTGACGCGGCTGCAGTAGTCAGCTCCCCCTCGGGAGCTCCGGGTTCGACAAACTTCCTCCACACATCTACCCGACCCATGCCTGTGCCGCGCCCGCTTAGTCCGGCCAGCTCGGACGATTTGGGTGTTTCGCTGCGCCGCCCGCTTTTGCGGCTGCGGGAGCTGTGACTGTAGTACGAGTCGTTATCGTCGTAGTTTGGATCTCGCTCCACGATAACTCGGTCAGGTCCCATGCCTCCTCCGTACATGCTCTCACGGATCGGAGGCGGCATTCCGATCGGTGGTGGCATCAAGCCCGGCGGCATCATTCCAACCGGGGGCTCCATCGGGGGCATTGGGCCATATCGGGGTTCCGCGAATCGATCTGCCAGTCGTCTATCCATCGGTGGCCCCCTCATATGGTCACTACCGGAGTAGTACTCTCCAGGAGGAGGGTTCCTGTCAAACCCTGGCCGGTTCGGGGAAGGTGGAGCACCAACTACTCTACGGCCGGTGCCACGGTATTTGTCCATCAAGTGCCCCGGCGGTGGATTTCCAACATCAACTTCCTCTGGGATGTCTCCCATGGCATCGTACTCATCTTCCTTGCTGTAGTATTGCGACCGACGGGCTAGCTCCTCCTCTTGTTGTTCTTGCTGCTTTCGCATAAGAGCTTCTTCATCATATATTCGCGATCGAGGCTTGGTAGATACTCGCGCTCGTCGAGAGACTCGCCTCTCCTCTGGCGGTGCTGGAGCCTCCTCGCGGAACACTTGGATGTCACTTCGGCGCACGAGGGCAGGGCCATCCGTATCGACCTGATCAGAATCTGGGTTGTCGGGGCTGAACCAAGGACATTCACATCTCTTGGGCTTCTGTCCGCATACAATGCAGAAGTTGGCACCACATCGACTATTCTTGTGTTAGTAGACAAATTTACGTCGTCTAGGATTGTCTTACCATGCTGCGTGATTCTCGCCGTCTCTAAGCTCAGCGCGAGCACCACACTTGTGGCATCTCCTCTGCCCTTCGTCTCTAGCGTAATCGAGGAACCTCATCGTTTCCTCGTCCCTAGGGCACTTGCTAGAGAAATGCCACCGGCCGTTGCATGCAACGCAGACCTTGGTGTTGCAATGATCGCAACGGGCAGCCTTGCGCCCTGTGTCACGGTCGGTATAGATATTTGCCGGGCGAATCCATTCCCCGCATCGCCTGGAGGGGCAATAAAGCCGGTTTCCAATCGAGTATTCCACATACTTCTTGTTCCACATCTTCTTGAACTTGGGATCGAAAAGCGTGTCGACGTATTCCAAGCCAATGGGCTCAGGGGGGCAGCAGCTCGGGGGCATCTGCTGAGGATCTGTCATGGACTGCTTGAACCGCCGCCTGAGGCAGTTGTGGCACATGCGATGGCCGCAGTTCAGCTTGGGACACCTCGATACAGGAACTTCGTCCAGGCATCCTTTACAATCACGACTGGGGACACAATTTGTTAGAGCTTACAAAGAAGCAGCATGTAGAGGGCACTTACAGTTTAGCAGGCCGGTCTGGAGATGTATTTCGGGATGAGTCTCCAAACATGCTGCCCACCAAGCTCGGAGGGCGTCGTGAAGACGACCTAGATTCCCTAATGACCTGAATAGGACCAGCCCGGCGAGGACGGCTTTCGCGAACTAGCTCTCGTGATTCATAAACCTTTGTTGTCCTGGCGTCTTGATTAGTACGGGCCCTGCAGTTTTGACTGCATTCGCGACTCACCTCCTGGAAGACACAGGCGGCCGAGTAGTCCCAATTACACTTGTGTACCTCGCTGGGAGGCTATGCCTGGGCATATCGCTGACCTCACGTCTCAAAGAAGGTCTCCGGTCGGGGGAGCCTCTTTCGGAGGAGGCTTGACGAGCATAGGTCACTTCTATCTCGTCAGAGGTGGATGATGAGGGTACTCTCTGCCGCCTCCGTCGTCTTTTCTCATCCTCGGAAGTAACATATTCTTCACGGCTCACTTGTCGGCGGTGTCGATGGTGTCGGTGTTTCGGGCGTGGTCTGTGATCTTCCTCCTCTTCATCATCGTCATCATCGTCGTCATCCACCTCTTCAACCACCACTTCTATTTGATTGCTATCATCATCATCATCACTATCATCTTCCTCATCATTATCGTCTTCCTCCTCGCTATCACTTTCTTCTTCACTCTCCGATGGAGGTGTTGACTCCGGGGTCGGCTCTCTGGGTTTTCGGAGCGGCTGGCGGGGTCGGGCCCGTTCGGCGTAGCGGCCCCGGGGCTTCATGGGCGGCCATCGTTCGTCGGAGTCATCGTCATCGTCTTCTGCTTCATAGACGGAAAACTGAGGGCGTCGCTTATAAGCATCTGTTGAAGCCCGTGTCAAGTGCGGTGGCGGCATCATGGTTGGCGGGTACGCATCCAAGCTCCTGGAGCTCTTCGCATAGCCCCTGGGCGTCCGTCTGCTGGGCCTTTGTATCTCCTCGATACGTGTCCGATGGGGCATCGGGTAGTCCACGACGTCAGCAGGCCCATACCAATCGCGAGACTCGGGGCGGAGGGGCCTGCGACGCACGAGGCGGGCATGGCCATCGCCAACGTCTCGATCGTATCCTAGCCTCATTTTGAGGCACCTTTGAGGACTTGGAAGGCCCAGAAAAGACGTATGCGTTGGGCCTCGACACGGCCGAGGCTAGACTAGCTCCTCTGTCGGAGCACACTGGCAGGCGAGTGTAGTCGCGATGACGGAGTCGGACCACTCAACGGAGACCACGCTGCGCGAGCAATTGCACCCCCCAAAAGCTGATTGGAGTCGGGGGGCTGATCATGCATGGCAACCTCAGCGTCACGTCGGGTGAGGGCCAAGTGCGAGCCTTGGAAAGTTGGGCCGCGAGACGGGACGGGAAGCGGTTTTCGAGGGGGGGTCGTCCAAGGGCGGGAATGCTAATCTTCTTGAGGACGATGAGACAAGAGGAAAGACGAACAGGAATTGTCGGGGAAAAGGGAGAGGAGAAGACGAATAGATCAAGTGGACAAGCGATTTTCCCCC
This sequence comes from Ascodesmis sphaerospora, assembly GCA_027569015.1. NCBI lineage: Eukaryota > Fungi > Ascomycota > Pezizomycetes > Pezizales > Ascodesmidaceae > Ascodesmis > Ascodesmis sphaerospora. Next base: position 1,064,297 of record JAPPUR010000003.1, read on the forward strand.
CTGCCTAGGTTCTGCTGCGTCTGCTGGCCGCTGGGAAACGCGGCAGACCAAGTTTGGGCGCGGTTTATACCCAGCACAGGGTCACCCCATCAGCCATCGGGCAGCCAAAGGCGAATCAATGAGCCCCTCCCCCGCGTGGGTTGGTGAGGAATGTCGACGTCGTGGGCGGCGTCAGTGACTTGAGGACCAGGAATCCATGGACCCTGCGTATGCTCTGCAGCACCGTACGAGCCGGATCATACGAGTCGTGGGAGCGTCAAGCCCTTTATGACGAGAATCCTGTCCAACGAGCCCGCGTGGTTGGGTGGCTGGCGTCTAGAGAGCCGGCGCTGCTGTGGGTGCATATGTTTTGTCGGTGTGATGTCACGTGGCTGGCCGAATGCACGGTACGTATCCATTCTTGTGCTTCCTCCAAATCATGGAGATGGATCAAAATCCTGCCCTGCCCACAGAATGAGGTCAAATTCAAGGCCTCATGTCTGGCATGTATCGTCATCCATCTCTGTCGTGCACATTATGCAGAACATAGCTCGGCATGGATGACAGACAAGTGCCGACACCCCCTTTCATATCTGGCAGTAATAAGCAGCCATTAGCCCATCAAAACGCGTCCCAATTGATGGATGCCTTATGGGGTCCGTGTCTGCCTTATTATGAAACAATCCCCTGGGATCTTCATACTACGTAGTAGGGTACGGGAGCCCGCCGGACGTGGGGATCAGGCATCGGCCGTCCCCATGAGGCCGGGAAATCCTGGGTGGGGCCACTCTCCTCGGCCCGGTCCGGCCAGCGCCCGGCACCCCGGATTGTTGACGGGTACAAAGTATGTCACCGACACTGCCGATCCCGGGCAGCGCCGCTTCATTGTCTGCAGGGACTCGGTCTCATCCCGGCCCTCCCCGCACTCGCCCGCCTGTACCCGAGATCACGTTTCCTGAGCCTATCTACAGAGGAAGACTAATCAGTCATCCCTGGGCTTACTCGAGTCTCCGACATCTGGGGCCCCAGACTGATTTCTATCATCTCTCATTTGTCGATTATACGGCAGGAAATGACCATGCTCCCCTAAATGGTAGCCGAGATTTCACTCTCATTCGAAACGTTGTTTCATCTCTAACCAACTCATCGGGAGACAGGGCAGACGCACATCTGTCAGAGTGGAGGCTCGTTGCCAGAGACATAGGCCTTTCCAGGGCCTTTGATTGTATATGCTGATGCTAATCGTAGGCGGGAAACAATCAAATGGGTATTGATGCAATCATCCAAGACGTCATCATCAAGTTGCAAATAGACATGAAATCCACCCGAGATACCTTTACTCCATCATCCAACCTCCCACACCCACCGAGGTTTGGCACCTGCCCTGCTTTCCTGCTAATTTGCCCACCCATAACCAAGACCCCTGGAAATAATGCAACTAAGAACTTCCATTTGAAGACAAATATCGTCGTGGTGTTGACAGTCTCGGGTGTCCGGTCCGGAAAGCCGTATTAGGGAACCCTTCTAGCCAACCAACGATTCCCACTCCCCCGCCGCTTCCGCAGGTACTGAGTTAACCCAGACGCATGCACCCCGGATGATCCCCAAGAATACCACCCAGTTCGAGGGGCTGCGCCCGGAGGACTTTCGGGGCTTCGAGATCAGGGCCGATAAGCCTGCGGGACACCGCCCAGAAGCTTGTTGCAATGACATGTCGCAGCCACGTAATCCTCCAACTCGAAGCGAAAGAAGGCAGTGCCTTTGTCGTTTGCACGAAATCGTATCGAAAGAGGCCGCCCTCGTGCAATGAAGCACGCGTATTAACCCCGTGGACGAGGGCCAGGTCTGCGGGGTCTCACGAACCGGCCGTGAGTTGGTCCTGGACCGCCAAGCAAACCACTTGGTTACGCGCTTGCACTGCCTGCGAGACTAGGAACTCCCGCCTGACTAGGGGGTTCCCAGAAACGCTCGCCTTCTCACCTCAGCTTCCTTGATGATCTCGGCGGCTAGGCTCAGACTTGGAGCCAGGGTTGCGTATCGTTCAACCTCCAGGACCACCTCGTTGATGATTTGATCCAAAGCTTCTCGATGGGGCACCAATGTTAGCAAGATGCCAAGCAAGGACGGTGACATGCTGGCGCCCATGATGAGTAGCGTTTGAGAGACCATGGACAGTGCCCCCTGCCACATATATGGCATGTGTCCAGCATGACTATATCGAACGTTAATCGCAAAGTAGAAACAGGGGGTCGAGATACGTACTGTTCGTGGATGTGTTCCAACTGGCGGATGGAAGCCTCGAGACATTTGTGACAGTTCTCCCGCACAGCAGGGTCTAAAACTGCCTGCTCATTATCCAACACTGCCAGGATATATGGTCGGTAGATTATTGTGCGGCAAGCAAAGAACCGAAGTCGAAGTACCGTTTGGATAGGGTCTTGAAGGACAGTTCGTGTGAAGGGGAACTGCAGTGGTAATGGTAGACTTTCGTACCACTGCGTTAGCTGGTAATCGAGTTCCCCGACAACTGGCTCCAAACTTGTTGTTGAGGCGATCGAATCCTTCGAGTAGATGAGTTGGCTCACTCTGTTCAGTAGTCGACGCAGAGCAATCTCAGCAAGGAAGTACCAAAGCTCATCACGCCCAACGGCCTGCTCTGACTCTTCGCCTTCGAATCCACACGGGAGGCCAACGTTTTCTTCAAATTGCACCACGCCCGAGTGAGGCAGGTCGAGCTCTGCGAGTAGGTCACTCTCGAACAGGAGAGCGTTCCAGTAAATGCGCTCCACAAGTTCTTTTTGATGGCTCGGGATGCGGCTCGGTGCCATAAGGAGGAGCTGGAGTTTTGTGCTGGTAGTGCAGAGAAGGTTCCATGCTTCCATGGGCCGGACCAGATAAAAGTGATATGCAGCAGCAAGCAGGTGGCATTGGGCTGCCACAACGCTGTTCGCGGTCATCATACCCGGAAGAAGTGACCAGGCCGCCGTGAAATATTGCAAACCAGGTGGATCCTCTTGGGGGACGATCCTGGATATGCTTCCATGTAGACTTGCTTGGCCAAGCGCCAAAACGAGAAGTACCACGCAGCTCTCTGGCCCTTCTCTGAAACCGTTGGAAAGGGCGGTGCGGTACTGGCTTCTCCAGGTATACGGGTTGACGCAGGCGTACCAAACGTTGACCCTCTCGAAGTAAGCCTCGATATATGCCTGGGTATTCGAGAGATCCACGCAAGGGGTTTTCGTCAGAGAATGAAGCGGCTCTCGCGCCATTTCCAACTGAAGGAGAATTTGCGGATCATACGGCCGAGAGACCAAATCTCTGATGAGAGGCCATTGCAACAAATGCATGGCAGCGTTGGTGTGAACCTTGGGCATAGTAGAAATGTTCGTTCCAATCGGCTGGGCGGACCATGTGCCAAATCCACCGTTGGGAATAGGGACAAAGTTGGTGGGGTTGACGGCCATGACAAGGTTGTCACCACTAAGCCCCGTGCCATTGCTCATACCGGGCGAGTCTTGGGTCAAGTTGAGACCGTTTGGCGAAGTGCTCACCATACTCATCTGCAGCAGGCTTTCGATACGATTCAACCGCTCGAGAATCAGCTTGTCGCCGGCATCCAGTTTGATACCCGGCTCTCGATAGATGCATTCAGCACCAAGCTCGGTACATAGTTTGCATTTGGGTTTAGTCCCGTCACAGCGGGATTTTCTCGAACGGCAAACCTCGCACTAGAGAATGGTAAGCATGCGGAGTGAGCAACAGCGGGTTCATGTCACAACGCACAGCGATGGTGGCCCTGCGCCGGGGATAGTCAACACCTGTTTCGGTATTCCTCCTCTTGAGCGGGTTCGAGCCTTCATCACTCGGGAGTTTCTGTGTGCCGTTGGTCATGGTGTCGGTTCTGTTCTCAGATGACTGGGAGAGATGACGGGGTTTTTGCGCCGAGGTCAACATGGTGTCTCTGCTGAAACTAGCTGTGCGCTGGTTCTTGAAACTAATAGGGGATTTTATTCCAATCTCGTTGGATATGGCCGTGAGTGAAGCCGCCGGGATTTCTAGCGAGAAGCTGTCGCGTGAAGGGACGGTAAACGGCCTGGTTGCAGCAGTCATGGAGGCTGAGTGAGGAGATTCGCCCGTCGAAGATGGAGACATGACGTGGTAATGCGAATAGGGCGAGATGGGGTAGCTGCCTCTGGTTCAGAGTGCGGCAATGGATGAGGTCGATGCTGGGTCGGTCTCGAAGGGGAAGAGAGCTGAAGGCGCACACAATCCCAGAGAGTTTGTCAGCGAGGCGACATTTCGGGCCAAGGCAAAGGAGAGGTGGTCGGTAAGACGAGGATCAGGCGATGGGATGAAAGCTCCAGAGCAGAGTCAAGGCCAAAGCTGACAGTGGGCGGCTAGTGGTATCTTCCAAGAAGGGCGATAAGCCTGAGAGCCAAGTGTTTGTTTGCCAGGCGTCACGGTTACAATGAGGGCATTGCGATGTTCAAATATTTGACGTCGCAAGAGGCGTTCCGTCCGACGACCGAAATGGAGGAGCTATGGTTATGTATGGGGGAGCGGCAAGGACAAGGGTCCGAGAGGACTCTGTTACCACTGTACTCGACGACCCCGGACCCTGGTGCGGCCGGCGGTGGAAGAGGGTGGTGGAGAATCGGCGGAGGAGATTTAACGATTTGGGAACTTCTGGAGAAATGGACCGTTTGCTGGCCTACCACAGCGGGTGTTTGAGGGATCCAATTAGACGAGTCAACGGCTGCCAGGCCCCCAGAGTCCCAAGACCACGGAGCATGGAGAGCCCGCGAAGCAGGGCAAGGCAGGGCATGGCATGACAACCGAGGGCAAGACTGAACTGGCCGGACTCGATTGTGTCGGGCGCAGCTCTGGGCAATGATGGTGGTGGTGGTGGTGGTGTATGCCGTCGTCTCGTCTCGTCTCGTTCCGTCTCGTCTTGACTTGATCGTGACAGCTCGGGTGATCCAATCTGGGGAAGCCCTCTCGTTTCGCCGGCTTCGCGAGACTCCGTTGGCCATTCTGGAGCACTGGCCCGATCCGTCCCCCAGAAGCTAAGTTGGAATCGGCCGCTTGACGCTCGCCCCTTGCCCAGGCTTGTCATCACCCGCACGAGGGAGCCCGAGCCAGTTGTTCCCGTTGAAGTAGCCAGGTAGGGGACAATCCTTTGATGAGGGAGGGTCGCCTCAAGGACGGATTGGTGGGCCGGTCATATCACAGCTGGTTGTTGTGTGTGGAGAAGTTGGCCATGCGAGAACGGTCGTTGAAAGTCTCGTCGTTCCATTTTTTCTCGGAATATTCTTGAGACTTGTCACAATCTTGGACGCTTGAGTTCCAGGTTGTTTGAGGTCAAAGAGCGTGCATGAAGAAAGGCTCGAGTTGTAATCTGAACCCAAACATGTGCGTTGTGATACTTCCGCACTGTATTTACAGGGACCGGATCCACCTGGGGTGCAGCTGTATGCGCGACATGTTGCTGCTGCTAGCGCGCTGTAGCACAGTGCGCTCTGAAGTGTATACGGTGCCATACCTTCCTTTACCTGCTCTCCTCCGTCCCATCCATCCAACTTGCGTCATTTCACATCCTGGAACTGTTTGGTTTTGTCCAATTTCTTTTCATCTAAACCTTTACATTATAAAACTCAGTTGCTAGAGGCAACTGGCTACTGAAGCTCCGAATCACTCTGTGGTAAGCTCCAGGTATCTCGGTCTCGCAACATCTGTACCTTGTCCGGTAGAGCTTAACCAGACGAGATGGAGATGCTTCGGTCTAGACCTCGTGGTCAATCGAGCCTTGCTGCTTCGGGTACTTGATGATCGCCTCGGATAGTAGCCGTGCCCTGTCGCTCGGGAGCCATGGGACCAAAAACCTCTCCACCCATCACGATACCTCGGATCATGTCTCGTCCTTTGACTCTCAGAGATCTTCAAGAATCTCCGGAAAGACGGGAAGGCTGATGAAGCTACGATGGAGCCAACAGCCTCTTCTCGAGGCAATACGCTGGGGCAATATAGGTCGTCAATGGGCGCCGGTCAGCATCTGAACGCACTGTCCTGCGAGTCGCCCTCACGATGGCAGCATACGAACGGCCCGAATAGGAGGGCAACTTCGGTAGAGCCTTGCAATCCTACCCAATCCGATCCTCAGCCCGTAGCCGACCTGGGGGCCCAGTGCACCCCCTCCCGGTCTGGGCGGCGCTGAACATGATGCTGGTCCAGTTCAGAATGCCTGTCAAACCTGCGGGGAAGCTTGGGGTGTGGCACGTTGTCTCCAACAGAGGAAAAGGTTGGCCAAGGTTTTCTGACTGACGCCTCCCAGATCATTTCGCTCAGTGCAAGTACCGACACGCGGGCTGACGCTCACGCCTAATGCGACTTCAAGGAGCCTGGCCTGGGTTGACAACCTTTGAGCAGCGCTCGATGTTGAAGATAACGACGGTCTCAGCCACGGCGCTCACCGCAACAACTTCAGGAGTCTTTGCGAACCTGCTCTCATGCAGCTGCTGTAGTCTCATCACACGGAAAACCTCAGCCATGCATCTTCGCTACACTTTCTTCGGCGGGGTCCTATGCACCCCAACCGTTGCTTCACAAGGCTTGCCAGCCATGAGTTGGACTATTGAAAACCACGACTGGAACCTTGTCGGGACGTCGGAACTTGACAACTTCCGAGTCGGTTCTGTAATAGAAGTAAAATAAGGGTCTTGCATGGATCCGTAGAAGGCTTCTGTACTCGGCTCCGAGAGCCCCGTGTGCTGCCTTGAAACAAGTTCATCCCACTCGCAAGTATTTGCAAGGAAGAAACATTAATGCACTGGTGCTATAGCATGCTTCAGGGCGTTCCCCCTGCATCAGAAACTGCAGATAGCACGATCGCCACAGCTCCGAGATGGTCGATCACCTGGGGACATGGCAGCGGAGCAAGGCGACCTGCCCCTGGCACTGCAACCCAACTTGCTCGGCTTCATCCTTCATCGGACTCGGAAGCCGTCGACCCGGACGCGATGTTCTACGCATTGATGTCTGATCGAATGCGGATGCGGCTGATGCTTGAACGACTCTAACAGGACGCACATCTCGGGATGTGGGCGGCGCCGTCTGACAGCTACATGACTCTCATGTATGCCCTCACGCCCAACAGAGACAAGGTGCATCACGGAAGAGGACCGGAACTGCTCGTAAGGGGGACGATCAATGCTGACTTTGTTTGAAATATGGCCTGATCACTCATTAAACACGACAGCTGTGACTCCGCCTTCCACTTCGGCATACGCAACAAACCTGCCCAGCAAGCCTGTTTTGACGTCTCTCTCCATGACGACAACTCGGCCATCACTCTGAAGTGCCACCGCAACCAAGGTTCCGGCCTTGTTGATGGTGAACTGACGAGGGAAACCTCCTCCGCAAGGCACCTCCTGACGTAAGTTGAGGTGTCCCGTCTCGGCATCTATCTCGAAGTTGACGAGCGGGTCCGAGACGATACTCGTGGTGTTGCCGGGATCAAAGTTGGGTACTTCGAGAGTGCTCTCGTTCCGAGAAGAGAGGATAAGGAATCTCATGTCAGGCTGTGTGAAGAATGTTAGCTAACGTTGAACCGTTCTTCAGAACCCAAGAGGTCGGCACTTACAGAGACGACAACTTCAGAAGCCGCTGCACCCTCTGGCACATCCTTGTCCTTTCCGTGGACGCCACTCTTCCAGATTTCCTCAAAAGCGATGGAGTCTTGGCCGTACGCCACCTCATAACCGACGATTGTGTTGCCCAACTCGGTAACAACATACATGAAGGTCTTATGCTTGACAGCAAAGGCGATGTGTCGAGGCCCGCTGCCAGCAGCAACGGCTAGAGGCCCAAGCTCTATCAAGCCAGGGCCCGCGTGATCGACAAGATATACGCGGATGAGGTCAGCGCCTAGATCTGGCACCAGGACGAATCGACCACTAGGGTCAACAACCGCGGCATGAGGATGCGGTGCCTCTTGCCGAGAGTGGTTCGGGCCAGGCTTAGCAAGTTCAAACTCTTGAACTTGAATGGGAGATATCTTGGCTGGATCCCGAATGTCCCAAGTGGAAAGGGCTGAACCACCGCTGGATGCTCTGTTAGCTTCTGGATCTCATCACGAAGGGGTAACATACTAATGAGCCACCACAAAGCTTTGGCCTCGGTCACCATACAACGAAGCGCTGACAGGTCCAAAGACAGTGGACACCTTGTCTAACGGCGTCAAGGACCCATCTCGGTCTGCCCTAAAGGACACGAGCGAGCCATTCTTGCCATCCTTCAACCCCTCGTCGAGGCAGTAAAGAAGCGAGTCCCGGTCAGCTAGTGCAAGCCACGACGGACTCCCAGCACATCCCTCAGTCGTCGACACAGGCGGAAGAACAACGACAACGCCCCCTTGCCGTCTGACGCCCGTGATGTTAAGCGTAGTGACAACCCCGCTGTAGGAGGCCACATAGAGGAAAGATTCCGAGAGCACATGGTCTTGCAAATAGCCGTGGGTCATGCCCCAGGACGCATACCCGCGGTTAAGGGTGTGGTACGCGCAGTGAAGCAGCAGCAGAAATACCGGCACCACGAAGAACAGGGTCGAGACCAGCATCGCGGTGCTGTTGTCCCGAAAGGGGTTCCCTAACGAGGCAGCAGCCCGCCTGCGAAGCAACCCCATTGTGTGTGATTCCGGCTCTCGGCAAGCGTTATTAAAGCGGCAAGTCGATAATAATCAGATCGGACTCTTAAAAGTTGACGACGATGGTTCAACGACAAAAGCAACCCGACCCTTCACGCTAGCTATCCGGCGCTAAGATTCGAGCAAGCATTGCCCGAATGGGCTGGACAGGGGAGGGGTTTGGTCTTTTTAGCCGACGACGTTTGCTGCAGGGGGGATGGGATGGAGTTTGATGCGGAGCAGGTGGAGAGGGGGGAGCGGGTGATGAAGGAAGCGATTGCGGGTTAAGGGAATAAAAGGAAATGAGAGTGAGCGTGAGTGAGTGTCTATGGAAGAGACGAGTTGGTTGAAGCTGGGGAGGATTTGTTCGACCTTTCTTTTCTAGATGAGACAGACAGGGGCTGGTGACAGCTTCAACAGCCACAGCAAAAGCCTCCCTCAGGTCGATGCCATGCCATGCCATGCCCATGGATGCAGTGACACCCAACATCTGAGATCCATCCATTCCACGTTTTAACGGGTCACCGTTCGTACGTATGTATCATGTGCCCGTTTCACATGCATCCATTTCCATTCTTAATTAACCATATCCCGGTGGGTGGGTTCAACGGCCGAGGACCCTGCCTTACATCCATCAGCGGCAGCAGCAGAGCCACATCATGACACGGCCGCTTCCAGTCTCACATCATTCCACGAATCATGAAGCGTGTCCCATCAGCCCACCATCTTTTACACCCAACAGCTTCCTCAAAAGAAATGGTCATAAACACCAGATGTCATTGTCTTTTTTGTATCAACTCCTATAGCTGGAAAAATGTCCAAGCCCGTATTTACTCCCATTTTTCCTCGTCTTTTGTCACATTTTCCTGGTATCATATGGATCTTGAACTCACTTCGCCGCCATCACCCCTTTTCAACACAACACATTCCTAGACTCTTAACGCTCCAATCATCACTCCCTCTCACTCCCAAACTTAGGCTTTCTCGGCAGGGAAATCTTGGATTGCAGGCGTAGTGGTTCCTCTTGAGCGGGACATGCTGTAAGGTGCCTAGACAGAGCCAGTTAGTCTCAAGTTGCAGTCAATGTAATCATATTTCTTGCACGTACCAAAACTTCCTTTGCGTTGCAGACTCTCCATGCAAGTTTCCTTACACTTCCGTCCGCAGCCACGACAGGTGGTGCAAACTCGATGCCAAACATTTCTCGGATCGCATAAACGATTCTCTTGGCGTACTTGGTGTCTCGCTCGACGTGGCCACCAAATGGTTCTTCAGGCTGGTTAGGCGCAATATCAGGATCGCGATCCAAGCAGTTCTGGATGACTGGCAGAAGAGCTGACTCGACTGCTTGCTCGTACAATCCCTTGGCACCGACATCAACGTCCTCTTCGTCAAATTTGCTGATACGGATCTCGAAGGGCTCGGAGATACTGAGAGCAGTATGGTGTCCATCATGGTGGTATCGGAATTCGAAAACACCTTGTGTCCACCACAGCTTGTCTCCTCGGAATTCAACCTCGCCTTCCACCATGTCAGTCTCGGTCGCCTCGGTTGTCGAAACAGGATGCTCTTCCACGGCAATGCTAACGTCGGCTGTCAATGAGTCATAAACGCCAGCATTTGTAGGTGCCCAGCGTCCCAAAGACGGCACCTCGGTCGTTTCCCTAGAACGGTTGTCCGTGACCATGTAGAGGCCGATCCAGTCCTTCTTGCTGTGACCCGCGGGTGCCCTCCACTTGACTCGAAGAGGCGCGCCGTACTCGTAGCTCATAGTCTTGACTTGCTTAGGGAATCTGCCGGTCAAACTCTCCTTTCCAGTGAACTTCTCGTCAATAGAGGCACTCAGTGAGGGCGTGCCCTGCACTGAGAGGGAATAAAGCTTGGGATCATGGCCTTGTAAGTCGGGAGCGATTCGCGTGATAGTGAGTCGGGCGGGAGCCATGTTGAACAGTGCCGAAGTGTCCCTGACAATAGTCTTGACGCCAGCCGCAAACTTGGGTCGGGCAGTATCGAGGAAGTCTTCGACAAATTGAGTAGTATCGTCCAGCACCTTGTCGACGCTCTCCTGCCATCCCTTGACGGGTGGGGGAAGCGAGCGCTTGATGAACTTGGTGAGTCCCGCCTCTCTGCGAAGGCTCCGGCCGTAGATCTTTTGCATGTGAGGTCGCTCGATATACGAGATGTAGAAGACGGTCAGGATCTGGGTCACCAGGGCCATGAGGAAGATGGATCGACTCCAGGTGATGAGCGCAGCACCCCAGACACCAGCAGTTCCAAAGAATCGGTCAGGGTTGTTGAGGAATCGATAGATGGACTTGTATGTCAGCTTGGCCTGCTGGTCAAAGAAGAAGTCACCGCAGAACCATCCGAACTCGCCAAGGGAGTCATAGACGCTAAAGGCAGTCCACAGCTGGAGGGCCACCAGTCCGGCACCAAGAACGTGCTTGAGCATCACCAAGCCGTAGGCCCAGTCCTCGGGGGGAGAGTACATCTTCCAGCACGCAGCAATGAAGGCGGTGTTGCACATGATCATACTGATGTGGTGAAGTCCCTTCCACTGGCGCCATGCCTCACCAGCACTCTCGCCGAACTTGAGGAAGTGACGTGTCCACATCTTAGACTTTGACTGCTTATCCAGGATGATTCCGAGGCCGAGATGATACCAAACGCGCCACGCCAGTGCGTGGAGGACAAAAATGGCTTGCCAGACGGGAGTCGAGGGTGTCACAAAGGTGAGGACAGCTACATAAGATGGCAGAAGAATGACGGTAAAGTCAGGGACTCGGAACAGGTCAATGTTGTTCAAGCCAACGAGGTTGTGGACCGGAGCGGGCGATTCCTTGTGTGTGGGAGCAAGAGTCTGCTGGTCGAATGCGCCCTCAAGCGACTTGATATCGGCGGGCACAACATCACCTTGGCTCTCAGAGGCAGTTCGCTTGCGAGGGGGCGGGGGGTTGTAGGTCTTCTCAATGTGAGGGTTCTCAACAATCACGAGGAAGGCGAACTGGGCCAGATGAGCGAGGATGGAGATGAAGAGCACCTCGTAGCTGGCAGCCATCATGGAGATGCCATAGTAACCCGCGTAGCCGATCGAGTACATGGGATGGGGAGCCATCTCAAAGACACCGTCAAAGGTCAAGTCCTGGTCGATGAGGTAGAAGAAATCTCCCCAGTACCAGGCAAAATCCTTGACGACGCGGTGAGCGTCCAGCTTGACCCAGAGGTTGAAGCCGATGAGGGAGATGCCAATGGCCCATCGAGAGAAGCCAATCAGGGGGTTCTCGCCCTCAGGGCTGTGACCACAGACGATTGCAAAGAGACAGTAGGACACGAAATCACACATGAGGATCAAGTCAACTACCCTCCGGAAGACCAGCCATGTGTTGTACTCAATGGGGGCCTTTTCGAACTCGTAATCTTCTTCAATCTTTGTCTCGAGCTCGTTCTTGAGCAGGTTGTAGAGCCATGGTCGGGGATTCTTGCCGGTGGCTGGGTTCTCAAAGAGCTTCCAGCGACGTGCCCAAGTGACGAGACGGCGATGGTTTGACTGAATCTGAAGGAGAACGCCAATTCCGATGTTGTAGGAAGCTCGCCAGAAGAGAAAGACAAAGGCAAAGACAATTCGCTTCCAAGCAGAGGGAAGGAAATAGGCAGCCAAGATGTGAAGGCCAAGAATAGTCAAAACAATTGCATCAGAAAAGTTCTTTGGTTGTCGAGGGTCAAGAAGTTGAGAAACCATGTCATGAGTGGTGGGGACAATGAAGACTGTTTTGACATGTGAAAGTCAGCCAACGCGACAAACCATCTTCTGCCACGATCAAAGCGTACCTGTGCCGTCCGGGGTTCGTCCATACGTCTTGCTTGCCTTGTCGGATGACACATTGGCATCGGCATTGGCATCTGACGACTCGCGACTGTGCCCTGGTTGTGAGGGGAGCTTGTCTTGATCGACCAACGGCTCGACCCCAGGCTGCCGAAGCCGAAGCCCAGGGCCGGTGGAGGGCAGATCGGCGGCAGTGCTCATGACTGAGGTTGCTTGATGCTCAGCAGAAGAGCAATGTTGAATTGACGAAACGGGTGTTGATGAATTGGTCACCCTTGAGGACGAGGAAAGAGAGAAAGAAATGGTTTAGAAAGTAGAAATGGCGAGTGAGGACGGGACGGAACCTAGAAACGGACAACTGTTGGGGAGGCCCCTCGTGCGCTCGAAACGACGTCAGGGCTCCGCTGAAAGAGCACGGGGCCAGTTGGTTGAGCTCTGTACTCTGAACGGGACACGACAGGACAGGGCACCTCAGGACAGGGTCTGGAGCTTGAGCTGCTGGAAGCTGGGGCTAGCTGATGCGTCGTGAGTGGAGGAGAGGAGGGATTTAGCAGGGGAGCCGCGCTGTGCCTCGATTTATTCCCCGGACCTCTTGCAGAAGAACGTGCAAGAAGCCACCAATGGCGCGACTTTGAAGATTCGTCTGGGCTTGCGGTTAGTCGCTGATCTGTTTGGTCTGTGGGAATGGATGCGAATAAGGATGAAAGAGGGTGTGGTCAAGGCAAAGAGCAGACAGACTTGCCCACCGTCTAACACATGCCACCTCCAGTACAGGCGGGGAGTAGTTTCCCTCCCGGCTGCAGCTCCTTCTGCAACCGTTCAACGGGGCCTGGGGCCACTGAGCGAGTGCTGCAAGGGAGCAGGAGCCGCTAAGCCCACTGTGACACCGTGGAGCCCGCCAGCCTTACTCAATGCGTGGGGCTAGGAATGGCTCCAAACACCGCTCAAAGAGAGACTTTGGACTTCCATCAACTTCTCCACCTCTCGGCGCCTCAGTCGCGTGCCCTCCCTGCTCGGTCCGTTACTTGGGAACAGAGCCTCCATCGGGTGAGTTCCTTACTCGAACCATTGCTCTAAGGAATGTCTCCTGATACCTACGGCCTCACATGACCCGGCCGACAACAGCTCCTCGACGCCGATTCTACCCGGAAACTGCCCTGCCGCTGCAGAGACGGACTGGAGCCGGCGCCCGGCGCCGTGATCGAGGACGCCTCCCGATAGGTACCGCGGGAGTTACCCCACCAGTCGGCGGTGGGGGCTCGGATGCGACTCCTGTGAGCTTCGACCATGGAAGAGGTCCAGTGGCTTCTTTCACGTCTCACTGATCCTTGAAGGCCAGCACACGAAATGGACCCTCATTTAAACGAGATCCGTGGGGTACAATCACATGTGAATCTGAGCAGCAGAGAGGAAAGAGGCAGCATCTCAGATCAATGCTTCGCCCTGCTACGGGCTGAGATTCAAAGTCAACATTGAGGTCATTGTGACTCGACACGTTTGCAAAGTTGCTGCCGTCAAAGTCTCAATTCCAGCCCAGACTCGCTTGTTCACCCTCTGAAGCCCTCCAAGGCCGTGGGCACGAGACACTGAGCTGGATCCGGAAGCGACTCTCTCGCGATCGTCCATCACCCCAAGCCCTAGTCGTCAAGCCTTCAAGGGTCTCGACCTGCGACCCTTGCTTTCACGAGCTAGTCGATTCTGTTGAGAGCGAAACACGCCAATAGCTAATCTTACAGTGGCCTTTTCCAATCCGCCTCGAACGAATCCCGAAGGGATCCCGTTGACCCGACTGCTGGAGGCGTGAGAGACATTTATCCCGCAGTGTCTCGTCCCCGCTATTGAGCCAGTTTTCATCTTAGAATAAGCGGTTCACGAGTTGTTGGGAAGCTGAAGCTCATTGGCCCCTGGTCTGTTTTCATCTTTTAATTGCCATCTCTTTCTCCTTTGTTGTCATTCCACCCGTCTCGGAGTCGAGACATCTGCTGGTGGGCAAGGATACTAGCTTGCGGCCGTCCCCTGAAATGACGAGCTCTTAACGACTCACATAATTCTCAAGTCTGAGAAATCGCTAAATAATTCCTATCTTTAGGTCGAGTCACGGGCCGACTCTCAGGGAGCCCTATTGGCACGGTTAAAGTCTGCAGTGGCCTGCTTTACGAATCGTCCAGTTGGAAGAATAGAATGCAAAGATGAAAGGCCTCGGCTCTGCATACCACACGTCAATCACCGCTCGCGGTACTCAAGTTAGTGTGCATTATTACTACTAAGAGGACACCGCAATTTCGATCGGGAATCAAAGACGACGAATGACTGTGTTGGGCTCCTTTGGTTTCGCCATCGAGCCTCCATTCGGTCTTTAAACCATTTCTGTATTACGATGTAAGAAGTGGCAAGCTGGGACGCTACTAAAGTTCCTGATCAAAACACCTTGAAGTACCTGACCAGACAAAGTTGTTTGGTGAGAAAGGGGCTCGGTCGTGAATTCACTCCATCCCTTCTCCTCTTTGAGGAGAAACTAGGTAAAGGGACCATCAAACTCCAGGCCACGGATATGACTTGAAAAGACCATTTAGCTTCACTAAACAAGTGTTGTTTCCTGTCTTGGGCACTTTTTTCTTGGTTGAAATGAAGCCAGTGGGTGCTTAGCAGACAGCTCTAGCGAGCCGACTCCAACGGTGCAGAACCAAGTGTTTAGCAGCTTCAGAGATAATACACCTCCAATTCATTAGAAGGCCTTCCCCATCATATCCAGGCCCTTGTCGAGTATAAGCTTTCTTGGCTTTAACATGGTTGCTTACCTGCCCAGGGTTGTCCAGAGCCTAATCGAACGACATGGACATCTACGACCCACGAGCAGAGATACAACCCAGGTTGATCACAGGCATATTGCAGAACTTGTCATGCAACAGTAATCATTCAACGATCTGGTCCCCCAAACATTCCCGCCTCGTCCAAAATCACAAATCGAAGTAGGCAATATCACTTTTGTGTCCCCATCTCAGAACCGTACCCAGACGTCGAATCATGAGGCTGAAACCCTCAACCAATGCATTACCGTGCCCCCTAACTAACCCGTGATGACAAGAATTTAAAATCCCTACTGAGCCTTCTTGGCAAACTCCACCCGGAGAATGAGATGCTTGAAACCGAAACCGTCCATCTTTGCGCAGGCCTTGACAGCGTCGCCGCGGTCTGCGAAGCTGATAAAGGCGAATCCCTTGGCCATGCCGGTTTCCCGGTCCTTGGCAAGGAACACTCGGGTGACACGACCGAACCGCTCGAACATATCGCGCAGCTCTCCCTCTTCGGCCATCTCGGAGACCTGTGGTATAAAGTCAGCATATGACGCAAGAGTCTCGGGGCGGCAGCACTCACGTTGGTGACGCGCAGCGTAGCAAAGTCGTCCCTCTCGCCAAACTTGGATCCCATCCGCTCGCCAGCTCCTCCGGTTCCACGCAGCGCAGGAGGCACATATGAACCCTTCTTGGCACCAGCTCCACCAGCGGCGCCGGCGGCAGAAGGCTCGTCGCCCATGCCAGCGGCAACGTCGGCGGCACCGCTCTCTCCGATGGGCGCCATGGTGTCCTTGTACGGACACCTGGCAGTGAAATGCTCGCCGTTGCAAATACGACACTTGACCTTCTTGTCCTTGAGCTTGTCCTTCATGGCCTGGGCGTTGGGGTCGGCCGTCTCGTCCTTGGCATCCTTGCGCCAGTTGATGCTTGGTCGGAAGATGATGTTCTCACCGACAGATGTGGTATCGGGGGCAGGGCCCGGGGGATCCTTTGCGCTGAGGCCAAACTTGGACCAGGTTTTTCGGTCGGCGACGCGGGGGTTCACGGTCTCGGTGTGGGTGATGAATCGGATGCGGCGAGTCGTCTTGACCTTCTCGCCGTCGTCATTGTAGCGGTATGTGATGACGGTCTTGGTGCCGTCCTTGTTGGAGATGGTCTGGGGGGGAGGGAGATCGGTGGAGGTCTCCTCGATATCGTCGTCGTCGGCCCAGTCGTGCCTGTTTGATGGTGGGGTTAGTCAGAGGGCATATCGATACACCCCAGTCCGAACTGCGCTGCACTCACTTGGGCTTGTTCGCAACGGCGGCAGCCATGATGAATCGAGCGTATCCGGGGCGACTGTTTCTTTATCGTCGTTTTCTCGCGGTGCCGTCGGGATGCGTCGTAGAGCTTCGTCGGGGCGTCGGTTCGTGATCGTGGGGTTTCTCGGTGATGGATGAATTTAATCACTTTTTCGTGGTGCGGCGATTGAACGGTGGTGGGGCAAGTGTCAAGCCACAGAGCAGCTCTGGAGGAGTAAAGTCACATGATGTGCACCAGCCACAGGGCCTACGTTATTCCGCCCCTGAGAAGCTGCCCAGCCATTGTAGTGTGATACATCAAGTCCGAGTCTTTTTTGTTGAACCTTTGGAGGCGTATGCCACTTTCTAATTTGGAATCGTGCCATTCTGTCAAGCCAGAGCGTCACTGATATTCCCGGAAATATCGGCACGAAGCGACAAGCGCCTCGAAGGAGTGGCGCAGTGTTGAACTCGTATACTCGCCCAACCGAGACTGTTCCATGCATCTGTTGGTTTGAAAATAGCTCGTGTAAGAAGCGGTGGAAATTTGAAACACATCCAACACAACCAAATGTGCATTCAAATCTCCAAAAAGTCAGCGCCGTAGACGCACGTTGGCGCTGGCAATCACAATGGGAGGCCTTCCAAGCGCTTCCGGTTTGAGATGCCAAGCTTTTGGGCGAACGGGGGCGTTCGGGCCAGGAAGGGCCAAGCGTGGCGCAGCTCGTTGGGCACACCAATCCCGTGCCGCGTAGTCCCGCAAACGCGGCCTGTGGCGTGCAAGGGGCCATGTGAGAGGGAGAGTTTAGCACCGACCGACGGACACCAGACACTTACTTTCCTCCTAGTTAACGAGCTTCCTCTCTCCTCACCGTCGTCTTTCCTTTCTCCTCGTCTCATCAATACATCTCTCCTTCTGTTAATATCGACTGATATCCTATCCTTCCTCGCGAACCACAGATCCGCCGCTCATTCCTGCGCGCTCCCTATTCGCGATCCACCACTCCCTCTCCTTTTCAGAGTCGCACAGCGCATCACCGCTTCACCATGGCCTACAAGCAAGACGAACCGCCCGCCTACGGCCCTCCCCCAGGTGCCCCTCAGCCTACCTACGGTGGCTATCAGCAAGATCCATACCAGCAGGGCCCTCCACAGGGCCCTCCGCCGGGTCAACAGCCCTACTACCAGCAAGGTCCTCAGATGGGATACTACAACCAGCAGCAAGGTCCCTTCCCAGCTGGACAGGGCCCCTATCCTCCTCAGCCAGGTCCTTATGGCCAGCCCGGCGGTCCTCCTCCTCAAGGCTACTATCCCGAAGACGATAGGAGAGGTGGTGGTTCCGGAGGTGGCCTCATGACTGGATTGCTCGCCGGTCTGGCCTGCTGCTGCTGCTTGGACTGCCTCTTCTAAACAAAAAAGAAAAACCGACTACGCAAAGACCCATAACCGCGATATCACCGTCACTACACTGCGCAAGATTTTCTCAAGATTTCGATGGCAATTGGGGCCTATTTCGCGAAAGACAGGAGATTGAGGGGCTAGCGCAGCGTTGGCGCATCTGAAGACGGGCAGAATTCACTGGAATGTTAAAGGCGTTGGGGTTTTCGTTTGATTAGGTACCGGAAAGGACTCATTCAGCTGTTTTTTGCTTGTTTCCTTTGATATCAAAACACGACTTCTAATCATATAATTCACCTGAACGAATGCAGACTAGTATGTGCTGTGTGTGTTTTGCATGTGTTGGCTGCAGATCTCAAACCGATCTGATACTATACCCCGGCAAAGAGTGTCTCGAATTCCGCCCTGACCTTTTCGACGCAGTCGTTTGTGTAAATCATCTTTTGCACGTCTGGAGATGCCCACTTGTCTGGCACCGCGCCGTTGCTCTTGTGCTCCTTGAACATCCTGTCCCTCTCCTCCTTGGCCTTGCCCTCGCCCAGGTGCAACGTCCGCCCGGACATGTATGCCATCTGGACGAGGTTCGAGGTCCACTCCTTGCGAGACAGCTCGTACACCTTGAGGCACCTGGCGATGGTTTCGGGCCGAGCATCAGGGGCTTGTAGCAGCACCTCGGCGATGGTCGAGCCGTCCTCGATGGCCATGGCTGCTCCCTGGCTAAGGTGCGGCAATGTCGGATGACAGGCGTCTCCGACGAGGGCGACCGACCCTTGTGTCCAGGTTGGTAGAGGCTTGTACATCCTCAGACGCCACTCGCAGACCTCTCCTTCAGGGACCAGATTGAGCATCTTTTGCACTAGAGGGCAGAAGGTCTCAAAGACCTTGAGCATGACCTCCTTCGATCCTTTGGTTGTGTATGTGATGGATGGGGCTGTGGCGAAGTTCTCATCTGGCTGGACTGTTGACAAGTTATAGATGGACTTGTTGGCGATGGAGTAGGCAATAATGTGGCGTTTTTCTCCAACCCATCTGACCACCTCGTCACTGTCAACCAAAGCCAGAAGTTCTGGATCGTGCGCCATGTCTTCCCTCTTGAGCATGATGCGGTAGGCAGCCTGCCCAGTCTCGGCCTCTTCAGGCTCAGCACCCACCTGTTGCAGCAGCTGGGCTCGCGTCACACTCTTGATGCCGTCGGCACCGAGGAGAATGTCAGCGTTGCACGTGTAAGGCTCCGAGTCTCTGGGCTGGATCTTGAATGACACCCTCGGGGAGAAGCTGGTGATTTCCAGTAGGCTGGTTGAGAAGTGGAACTTGATGCTGCTCTCCTTTTTGCACGCCTCATACATGTGGCCAGCCAAGGAGGATCGATGGCCACAAAGGTGAGAGTAGCCATACTTGGCCTTGATGTCAGGCATATCGACATGAGCAAGTTCGACATTTGTGGCGCCCTCTAATCAGCGTTAGTTAAGTTCTGAATAGGGAATGGATCAAGGTATACGTCTGATGCTGCTCCCTGCCACACAGGTTGACTCCTTCTCAATCCCCTCCCAACAACCCAACCTGTCAAGGATCCTGCCCATGTTAGGAGCCATCTGAATACCGGCTCCAACAAACCCGAGGTTACCGGCAGCCTCGTAGACATTGATGTGTTTGAAGCCTCGTTTAGCCAGGGCGAGGGCAGTTCCTAGGCCACCCATGCCCGCGCCGATGATGGCGATCTCCAAGTCTCTAACGTCAGACATGTCGGCGATGAATTCGTTATCTTGGATACTTGAGGATACAATCGAGGTCAAAAACAACAAGGCGCATTTATAAGAAAGGCTGGACTGGTTGTTCCTTTATCCGATTATACATGTGTCGTCGTGTTACTATCCGAAGTAAATGCCGGGATGCGGGGGAGTTCCGACGCACCTGAATGGAGCATTTTACTCCCGATTTTCGGTCGCCTTTTTTTACAAGAGCAATTCGTAACGAATTGAACAAGTTGGATTTTAGCTTGAGATTTTCTACTGTATTTTCTTTGTCATTGTCAAGGTGGAAATGGCTCTTCGCTGACTGGTTGACAGGTAGACAACCATCACAATGAGTGACATCAAATGCCAAGCGAAGTCGGAGGTTTTGAACAATACCAACGTCACTAACACTGTCAATGGAACTTGATCAAATATCTTCGGCATGAAAAGTCGGTAGCAGCATCATCTTTGATTTATCATCTGCAACTTCATACTCTAGAGATATTCTCATGAATCATAACAATGAGAGTTATGAGAACCAAAATCCAACTTTTTTTTAAAACACAAGTCATTAAGCCATGTCAATATCCTTGATCTGCTCCTTCTTCTTTTCCACCGCGAGAGCCTCGTTCATGACCTGGTTGGGGTCCTGATCGCCCGCGTCCAGAACCTCAAGGTTGCCTCCCTCATCTGCCGTTCCAGTTCGGTAACCGCTGTGGCTGCCAAAGACGTACCAGACGTATCCAGTCATAAAGACTGCCACAACGAGGAAGGCAAATACTGTCCAGTTGCCCATGGCGTACATGGGAGAGGTGCTGCTGGGGAACAGGAAGGGAGCAGAGATACCGCCAGTGTTTGCAATGGCGATCATGCCTCCAGTGGCCAGGGCTGTGGCGGTTGAGCCTCGGACGGTGGCCGTTCGGTGCTAGATAGAAAGTCAATAACCAATTTCTGCGTATAAAGATGCTAGAGAATTCACTTACAGCAACAAAAGGCAGAACAGCTGCGTTGGTGCAGGCAATGATGAAGACGGCAAAGTAACGGACACGCCAGTTGGTGACAACAGCGAGCAAAAGATATCCAGTAGCCACAAAAGCCAAGCCACCAATAACATGCTTCGAGCGCTCCTTGGTCCTGTCACTGTGAAGACAGTTGCCAATGATGATGAAGAGAGCAAAGACGTTGGGAGGAACCGTCAGGAGCTGGGCGTTGTATCCCTTGAAACCGAGCGAGGCGACGATCGAGGGGGCAAAGTATCCGAAAGCGTTGAGCGAGTTGGTCATGAAGAAGTACTGAATGGCGAAGAGCCAGAAGAAGGGCTCCATGACGGTCTCCTTGGCGACCTTGCTGTCCCAGTGCTTGTCGCCCATCGAGGGCGCGTAGGGGCCAAGGCGCTTGACGGCGAATGCCCTCTCCTCGGGGGAGAGCCACGAGACAGTCTGGGGGTCTGTTCAAGCGCAGGTTAGCACAATTCAAGGTGGGATTTGTATGTGTTGGTACTTACAATCGGGGAGCCAGAACCACACCATGACACCAACAATAACAGCGGGAATGCCCTCCAGGACAAACAGCCTATTACACTTGTTAGACAAGGAGATATCAACGGAGCAACTTCAGAACTTACCACTGCCAGCCGGCCAAACCAGCTTTTCCATTGAGGAAAGAGATGCCAGTAGCCAACAAACCTCCAAAAGCGCCAGCTACAGCGACACTGGAAGCAAAGATGGCCATTCTAGTCGCTCGCTCCTCGGGTTTGTACCAAAAGCAAAGGTACATCATGACACTATCCAGTCAGCAAAGCTTTTCTTCAGAGAAAACTCCCAACTCACCCAGGAAAGAAACCAGCCTCGGCAAGACCGAGAAAGATTCTCACAATCAGCAGACCGGCATATGTCGAAACGGCGGCGGTGCAGATGGTGACGATACCCCACGAGACCATGATTCTAGAGATCCACTTGCTAGGCGAAAAGTACTTGAGGAGGATGTTGCTGGGGAACTCCATCAGGACGTAGGGGACGAAGAAGAGGGCCACGGCGATGTTGTATTTTTGACCGGTCAGGTCGAGCTGGGTTACGATGTTGTCCTCGGGGGTGTCATTGTTGAGTGTGCGTGCGTTACCCAGGTTGACTCGATCGAGGTAGTCTTGGAAATGTCAGTAGATGCTCAGCTGAGTGTGTATAGGCACATACTCAGCAGGTAGGTGATGCAGATCCAGGGCATGATACGGAGATCTTGCTTCCTAACGATCCTCTTCTCCATCTCCTTGTCATTGAGATCCACCGTCTCCAGACTTGGAACGTCCAGAGACGGCTTCGCAGAGAGAAACTTTTCCCAGCTAAACATTTCAAGCAGCTTCTACAACAGATTCTAGAAGGCGGCACTGGGGAAAGACGAGAGAGATGAGGGGTCAAGATCGTTGTGTTAGTCGTGCAGAAGCAAGCTTATTTAACTACCTACACGAACCGTTCGTCCTCCCGCCGCCACCTGCAGATAGAAAAACCTCGTGCCATAGTTTTTATCTCTGATCTTACCCCAAATGGATCGACCTACAAAGATAGTGACTGTCCTGTCGAAGAGAAGGATTCAAAGATCAGGCCGGGGAGATAACGGCGGCGGGCGGATGGCGGCACCGCTCATGCAGGTTTTTTTTTACCCCGGATTTCAGCGAATAAGCTAGCCTAGTAAAAGGAATTGATAGACTCTGGGCACGCAGAGAATGTCCACCTTTGATATGGAATGCCTCACGGTCGTTGGTGGCCGACGGCGAAGGTGTGCCCGGCGGGTATCTAGGTAGTATGTAGCTCTCTTCCCGGAGAAAGCTCGTACCATATGAAGCTGGGGTGAGATGCGGGAGTCTTCCTCATTAGTCTACGAGTCCCGTGGCCCCCTCTATTCTAGGTTTTTTACGTATGCGGTTCTGTTTTCTTGTGTCATATGGGGCCAGGGATCTTTGGTCAGGGTTGCAGCGAGTCAGGTTTGACGATCGTTGGGTCGTATCAAATCCCGCAGCGAGATGAATAAGTTGTAGCATGTAATAATAAGAGAATACATGTCCTCTTATCCGAGTACGCGGTTGTTTATTCGGAAAGAAGACGCTTTGTTCGAGTCTCGCCTGAGTGTATTGTCACGAATACAGGATGAACAATTAACCACTGCCGGCGAAAATTACCTACCCCAATAATTTAGGTAGTTGGATATTGCTCTTACTAGGCTGAACGTCATCTTATTGGTCCTCGAGGTTCGGGGTCTGAGACGCTATTGGTGGTTCGGTCGTATATCTAGACTCCGGCAGTTGGTCTGGTCTCGGTGAGTCCGCCGGGCATGATAACGATGGCAGATCTCACCGTAACAGAAATAAAGTTTGGGCAAGATAAGAGAAGTTATAAGCCCGTCACGTACTCTATAGTGCTCGGCCATGCCGTTATCAAGATGGACGCAAGAAATTTCGGCGTCATCTAGGGTATGTTGGTTCGGACCTACATCCGAAGGCTCAGAACATAGCTCGGGTCGTGCTCCGACAAAGGTTTGGTTGTCAGTCATCATCAGTCAACATCAGTCAAGGGCAATTACACAGATGGAATGTCGTTTACATGAAGCAGATTCAGTTCGAGGTTGAGTGCCCTTCTTCAACCATATGGGCTGAAATGGACGACACAACAGCGCATCTGCCTAAGCGGGGATCATGATCCTTTTCAACCAGCGGCGTCGAATCGCCTCAATTGGTAGATCAAATCTACAACTCAAAAACATTACAATGTTGGACATTGAGATAATTACTCACAAACAGATGCTATCATGACTTCATTTAATCGTCTACCCACCGAGATAATATGTCGCGTCCTAGAGTGCTGCTCGAATCAAGCAGTGGCCAGCATCGCAGCGACATCGCACCACCTCTATGATATCGCCATACCGCTTCTTTACAAGCGACAAGCAAAGCAAGGGAACCACGACGTAACATTCTGGGCCGCTGAGAATGGTCGTATCGGAACCCTGAAGCACATCGCCGAGTATATGACGGTTCGCGTCGTCGCCGCTGAGGAGTGGACGCACAGGATATACGACACCTCTGGCGACTTTGATCCCCAGACGGATGCCGTGACTGGATGGTACTGGACGCCGTTGCATGTCGCTGCGGAGCATGGACAAGTCGATGCTGTCGAGTTCCTGCTGGATCACGGAGCCGATATAGATGCTCAGTCCCTAACACAGCTCCACCTCAGCCTTGGGATCGGTATGGATTCCTACAGCATTGATTTCCAAGACCGTGGAATATTCGAACTGCCGCCTCCCGTATCGTTCTCGCCTCTCATTACAGCCATCCATTGCCGGCAGAACGATGTGACCGAGCTGCTCCTCCGTCGTGGCGCCTCGATAGAGATCCGCGAAACGACCAGTAAGCAGCCCTGCGGCACCACAGCGTTACATGTTGCTGTCATAAACGGAAACGTGGAAGCCATCAGGATGATCATAGAGGGAGGACACGCAGGGCCAAACGATCCAGATGCCGATGGATATCCACCGTTACTCTGGGCGGCCCGATACTTGGGCATAAACAACGACGCTTCAGCTGCTTCTATGCAACCGCTGCTTGACCTCGGCGCTGACATCAATTACATCGCCCCTAGCGACTTCTATCCGGGATCCCGTCACTCGCTGGTGACTATCCTAACCAAGCGATGGAAACCACACACAGCTGAGGCGCTCATTGCCCTAGGGGCGACATCTCTCAGTGACCAGGAGTCAAGGGAGATTGATAGGGTGGCCGTGACGCACTTCTGAGACTTCACCATAGAAACTCCCCACCAGATATTCGAATGCCATACATGCGTAGAGTAGTCGTAAACATATCATTTGCTAGTTATTAGAACCCCTTGTCCTACTTATCCGCGTCCCTCAACCATCGCGCTCTCTCGAACCAACAGTCGATCTCGACCCTGAGCTTCGCAGCTCCCTTCCGCCCTCTGATCCTAGATCTGGAGTATGCGTTGCGCTGCTCTCTCGAGCCAGGGGCGATGGGAAATCCGGAGTGACGGATCGTGAGTCGCTTCCGGGTCGCTTTGGCTTGGAGCTTGTCGAGAGCCTCTTCCGGCGTCCAGAAATCGAGCCACTACTAGATCGACGGCTGACCTGGAGGTCTTCACTATCCAGAGTCGGCGTCTGGCTCCTGGTGGAGCTGGTCGAAGCACGACGAACACTGCTCCCCCGGCGCCTACGTTCCTTTTCGGTTACGTGATGTCGCGGGTGGTGAGCCGCCTTCTCAGGGTCTTGTCGTCGGAGCTGGGGCTGTCGCCATGGGAGCCACCATAACCACCCATATTGCTGCCTTGCCAGCTGGTGATCCCGTTCCTTGACTTTTTCACGTAGCAATGCGCGCCGCTCATTCTCCTTCTCCCAATACTCGGTCCGATAAAGCTCCCAATTCTCTCTAAAGGTAGCTGAGAAGGGTTTGGCAAGGAGTAGCAGTTTGACATAGTCGCCACCTGGCGCGAGGTCCTCCTCATGACCACCCCGCTCCTCATCTTCGTGGGGGAGTATCAATGTAGGATGGCTATCGTTCGTGATCTGAAGCTCCCTCTCGACCTCGCGCAAGAGGCTGGGCTCGACGTATCGGTAGGATGAGCTGGCGGTATGCGAGAAGAGTCCGTAAGTCAAGAAAAAACCAAGAGTCGAGAGCGCCTCAGCCCACCAAGGTCGCCGTATTATGACGAGCTTGCAGTTAAAGCCGCGCAGTCCTCTGTTGGAGACAGCAAACCAGCGTCGCGGCCACCTGATACCGCGCTCCCAGATCCCGGTTGCCCACACAAGAATCGCGGTGATGATGCCACCCATAAAACACACCTTCTCGGCACCCTCTACGGCCCAGTAGATGGAGCCACCGACGCCCCTACCGTCTTCTCGGGGGGCAAAGAAGAGAGCATATCCAAACATGGCGATCCAGATTGTCAGAAGCGCAAGGAAGAAGGTATGATGGCGCTTCCTGGCGCGCAGCTCAAGAAACTGGGCACGCAGCGACGCCTCGAGAATCAACAGATTCAGGTAAATCATGGAGGGTGAACTCGGAGTATGGATAAGAGGGTCGCCCTGCTTGCCCAAAGAACTTGAGCCAGCAACCTCCTTGACGCCCTGGCTAGGGGCCGAGGCGCCCTTGACGATGGAATCGACGTCGTCGGCCATGTCGCAATGGAGGAATCCAGAGGTCTAGTCGGCCGAGTCGGTCCCAAGAGGCTGAAGAGCAGCCGATTAGGGAGATCACAAGGCCATGCACTGCAGAGGAGCCAAGGTGCGAGGCGAAGGGAGGGGATCGACGGGCGGTCAAGTTCGGGTCCGATAAGCGACGGAAAGGAGAAACGGGAGAAGGGGATTCGTCGCTTCGAGGGTGATTAATCGGACTTGGAGCCGCTGACGGCTCAGGGTAGCGCAAAACGTGGGCGATGCGAGAGGTGGTTGTGGTGGTGGTGGTTGATGTTAGTTTTACTGGTGACTTTTTCTGGGGAACGTGGCGGGTGGTGGAACGTTTCTCGGTGGGTGGTCCATCGTCATCACAAGCCAAAAAGAACAGGGAGCTCCCTTCTAGGCTAGCGGCTTTTTGCTCTGCAGTGCAGGGCAGATGGAAGCCCGCCTTGAAGAACTTGAAAGCCCCAAGCTCGGCCTGTCGGTACTTGTATGGGGTACCTGATGGGCTAGGGTGATCCGAGCGCCAATTGCAGTGGATTCTCCCAACACGTTGGGGAAACATCGTTGGTGCAGCCGGTACCCAGTACAAGGCGAGGCCAAGGCAAGAGCGGCAGAAACCGATATATCCCGCCTCCCGTCTTCCAGGTTCCCACTAACAAGGCTCCTTGACGTTCTCTACTATTTTTTACTTGGCTCAACAACTTCTTGACCTCGGGGGCGAGCCCTTTTACACTCTTTTTCTCTGCCTCATCTCATAATCCGCTTCCCAATCCATTGCTGCGGACTTGGCAATGGGTATCCCCGTCTCGTCCATTCCGCAGCGGACTTCATCCCATTAACACACAGCACAGCCGCCGGCCGTCGGCATCGGGACCATCCAAAAGCCGATCTCTGCGTTAACTCCGGTTCTCGACTTGCGTCACGGTCGAGGCGTCATCAATTGATTGGGGCTCCCTTTTTTGTCGCTTTGGCTGCCTGGGGCTTCATAAAGAGGCCAAGGCCCCGGCTTTGTCACCCATGCTCAAGATTCAACCGACTTTCGCGGCGTTGCAACTATCGCGTCTTACTCTCGCCGCTTCGCTACCCGCTGCCTCTTGCAAGATGTCTACCGCTGACGGTGCCGTGCGACCTCCCCGGGCCGCTGATGCCCCTGAGGAATTTAAACATCAGCCTGAACTCAAGCCTTCTTCTGCTTTTCTGTTCCCCCTTGGTTACAAAGACGCTGCCTACCAATGGGTAAGTCTAAGTCGGCGCAATATCGGAGCGCAGTCGGGAATAGCACTAACAAAATGTCTAGTGGACGAGTCTTGCCCCTCAGGCTGTTGAGCGCAACCTTTTGAAGCTCATGCCTCACCTGAAGGAGGCCAACGACAGCATCACAAATATCGATACCCCCGACCGCCCCGATCCGTATGGCACCCGAGTATGGAGGCGGACAATGGTCCACCTGTCCGGCAAAAATCGCGCCCTCAACGAAGTCACGGTCGAACGGGTCGGAGAGGAGACGGAGGATGCTCTTGTCATGATCCACGGATATGGCGCCGGTCTCGGCTTCTTCTACAAGAACTTCGAGCCCCTTTCTCGCATGAGGGGACTGAAGCTGTATGCGCTGGACATGCTCGGCATGGGTAACTCGACTCGGCCGCCATTTAAGATTCACGCCAAGAAGAAGGAGGACCAGGTTCTTGAAGCCGAGAGCTGGTTTATCGACGCACTGGAGGAATGGCGAAAGGCCAGGAAGCTGGAGCAGTTCACCCTGCTAGGCCATTCTCTGGGTGGTTATCTTGCTGTTTCCTACGCCATCAAGTACCCTGGGCGCCTCAAGAAGCTTATTCTGGCCTCGCCAGTCGGTGTGCCGGAGGATCCTTATGCCGTCAACGCCTCCATGCCTGATCCCAACTCTTCCTCGATGGCGAACGAATTTACCGAGGATCAGCAGAGTACCACCGAGCATACTGGTACGCTCTCCAAGCACAAGCCTGCCTCCAATGTTTTGAGACGCCCTCTGCCTGGCTGGTTCGTCTGGCTTTGGGACCAGAACATTTCACCCTTCAGCATTGTTCGTATGAGTGGCCCTCTTGGCCCCCGATTTGTCTCAGGCTGGAGTTATCGGAGATTCAACCATCTCCCGCAGCTCGAGTCCCAAGCTCTCCACGATTACTCATTCTCCATCTTTAAGCAAAAGGGTAGCGGCGAGTATGCGCTGGCATACATCCTCGCCCCTGGCGCATACGCTCGTCGTCCAGTTATCAACCGTATCCAAGAAGTTGGCCGACAACTGATTCCCCAACCCGACGGCGCCGCGCCAAAGAGGGAAACAGGTCTGCCCATCGTTTTCATGTACGGTGAAAATGACTGGATGGATGTGGCTGGCGGTCTAGCAGCACAGGAAAAGCTCAATGAAAGAAGACTCAAGGCACTACTCCACGGAACAGCAGAGGAGAAGCGCAATGAGAACGGCTCAACAAAGGTCCTCCTCATTCCCAAGGCTGGCCACCACCTGTACCTGGATAACCCAGATGAGTTTAACGACATGATACGCAAAGAGCTTGAAGAGACGAGAGCAGACGAGCGAAGAAAACGCGGACTATAGACGACATGGCTCAGTCTGCCATGTGCATGAAAAGGAGAAGGATAAGGGAAGGCTTCATTGGATCGGCGTTTAAATGGGACTTGCTTGACCAAGGCCAGCGCCAGGGAGACTTGCACGCGTCGCCTTGACGTGCGCATCGAGAGAGACCCAGACCGTTACGACATGCCGGTTTGCTGAGCCGCTTTGGGGGGGCGTTTTCTGACTTGTGCTGCGGCATCATTAGACTTGGATACAGACATACACGGCCTAGCATGGCTATCATAAAAGTGTTAGACAGCGGTATAAAGATTCATTCTCTGTAATAAAATTCAATTCTACTCTAAACTGCATTGATTTATCTGCTGCCATGATGTGAGTTGACTGGTGCTGAGGGACGATTTGAGAGCTGTACCTGACGTCGACAATCGGGACACAGACAATCATGAGCACACGAGACCACCACAACACGCAGTGGGTCAAACGAGGTCTCTAAAATGTTCCAAAAAGAAACAGGCTTCTTTGATTGCTAAGAGAATGTGCAAAAAGGGCAAAAAGCAATGCGTAATCTGGGAATCGAACCCAGGGCTCCCCGACGCTGCTCGAATGGCAACGGAGAATTTTACCACTAAACCAATTACGCCTTTCTTATCACGTGATAGCTATGGGAAATATCAGAGGTCAAGTAGGTCAGACAGCTAGCCTGAGATCCGCTCCTCGCCTATGAAGCAACTCTCACATCCAGAGCCTTGAGAAGATACTACTCGATATCGCCCAGCAAGTCAGGTAGATAGTTGATGCCGTTTCTTGCTATCAGGCTCTAACCATCGATCTTGACAGTAGGCGAAACAAGGGGAGGACAAGCGGCTAAACTAGCTGGTGATCTTCTGTTGGGAGCCGTCGCTCCTCAACCAGCCGACCTACCAGGCTTTGGCT
This sequence comes from Ascodesmis sphaerospora, assembly GCA_027569015.1. Classification (NCBI taxonomy): domain Eukaryota; kingdom Fungi; phylum Ascomycota; class Pezizomycetes; order Pezizales; family Ascodesmidaceae; genus Ascodesmis; species Ascodesmis sphaerospora. Next base: position 1,093,667 of record JAPPUR010000003.1, read on the forward strand.
GAGGACCAGAGTACCCGTGCTTTCGATGAGATCATAGGGAATCTTTCGACGCTCGATGATTGTTTCGAACAATGTATTCTAGGCTTTAGCCATACCCCCTCGGTCAGACGCTCAAAGCGTGTGCAGGCGTGATCCACCGCCTTGGTCGAGGCCGCCAAAGGCCAGCTAGGAGACGAGGCAATCATCAAAAACTCGTTCTATACTCCTCTGAGATCTCCTTGGTCTAATGCAGGCACAATGAGGCGTCGGGGCGGCCCGAGAAGCTACACTAAACTCATCACACCTCTGTTGCCCTGGGGCTCCCGCCTCGATATCTAGTGCCCAATCACAGGATTCTAGAGCTCCTTGAATAGCTTACCTAAAATCTTGGAGTATTGATTTGAGGCCTGTTATGATGATTGTAGTCTAAGAAGGTCGGTTTCAGACTCTACTGCTGTGGGACGTGTTTATCACTCTACGGGCATAATTATCATGGCTAAGGAAGTTGTACTATGATAAGATTCAACGTTGTGGTTACACGTGTATTCATAAAGTCTAATAAGCAAAAAAAAATCGAAATCTCTCCCCAGCTCCATTGCTTGTTTTTCTATAGAGACCGAAATGCCCCCTTCCAGAGCCAGGGTATTTGTTGCCATTCATTCTGTCAATGAAACTGCATCTTGCCTGCAAGGTGCTTTGTGATGCTGCTCCGAGCCACAGAAAACCTTCTTCCAGAGACGCCGCGCAAAAGAGTAACAAAGGCCTGGTCGTAAAAATCATCGTACATCTCCTCCTCGTCTTGTCTTGTCTTCTTTTCTTTGTCTTTTGTTTTACAGATTGATCAGGTCCACCTCTGAAAAGTCGGGTGGTGCCCTGCCGTAAACGACGCGGACCTTGCTGTCGAGAGCTGTGCCCTCGTTGCTGATCCAGATATTCTCGCTGTATTCTTGTGTTCGTCGAATCTCATCATCGCTGACGCCCAAATCATCACGAGGAAGCCACACGGTAGGCCTGCGTGCTCGAAGTGCCTCGTGTTGGAACGCGTGTCGAACGAGGGCATCTCTCTCATCTGGAGTGAGATCCTCGATTTCGTCGTGAATTCCTCCGAAAAGTGCCTCTCCAATAGCTCGCTGGGCCTCGACATCCTTCTGACGATGCTGTCGCCGGTATTCCGAGGCCTTCTTGTTCTTGTCCTTTGACTTGCCCACCGTTGCCAGCTTGCGAATCTGGTGTCCTCCATCCCTGGCCCAAGTGCCGACCTGCTTCACTGGGCGACGAATGCTACCGAACTTGCGCATCTCAATGTCTTGAGCAGCTTCTGGCTGGTGTGTCTTCTCTTGCTCATCTTCAGTTTCCTCTGGTAGCTCATCCTCCTCAAGAAGACCGAGTCGGCGATCCTGAGCTCTCTGAAACGCTTCATCACGCAGTACCGCCTCATCCTCGAATGTGATTGGCAGGTAACGGAAAAGTGGCGAGAAAGAGTAGTTGAGGAGCACCTGGTAGAGGATAGTAAGGATGAGGACAACAATCATGACGATTCCGTGAGCGGTGCATGCAGATTTGTTCTTTTCATCCTTGGTAATGAAGAATAGACCCGCCATGCAGAGCTCCATGAAGTAGATGCCGGTAAAAGTCTGGTTGATAGCACGGGGGTACAAGACACCGCCGGTATCATGCTCAAACCGAGTGACATAGAGCATCGCGTATCGCTGGGCAAACCATAACAGCCCAAAGGTGATGATAGCAAAGATGGAAATGAGCGGCGCGATCACGCAGTAGATCAGCGCGATACAGGCAAAGTTGGTGTAGATGGGGAAGAAGGCGCCCCATTTGACCTGGTTGAGCTTGGTGTTTCGTGACCACTTGTTACGTGCAGTGCTGTCGAGAATCTTGGCAATGACGTACCACATGACCAGCGTTCCAATCTGGAGGAGGGTTCCAGAACTTGTCGACATGGCCTGCAAGATCATGTACGAGAAGAAGTAGTTGGAAGCGCTGGGTAGGTTCGTCGCCAGAAGATCAAGGACAGCTTTGACAGTTTGTAACTGCTTCACGTTGTTCACCAGCTCGTCGATAGATGCCGCAAAGAAAGATGCGATGGAAACGATGAGGAACACCTGGATGAACAGGAAGATAAAGTAGAAGACCTGGACAAACTCGACCTTTTGCGATCCAGTCTTGGCCCCCTTGAAACTGGCCAGAAAGTCGAGGATGATGGGGATGAGGAAGAGCAGCAGACCGAGCACCACGGCGGGCAAGACACCAGCCACAGCCTTGGCGATGTTGTGTACAGTCGGGTTGTCTTTGAGAAAGTGAAGCCACTCATTATCCTGAATGAGCTGGTCCAGTTGACTCAAAGCCGCCGTCCAAGCAACAGGGATTGCCCACAGGAAGATCATGGCGGCAACGATAACAAAGACTAGGGCTGATCGAATCCACTCCTGCCACCAAGTGAAAGCCATATTGTCCCAGACGACATCCTTGGGAGAAATCTCGTTCATTCTCGGGGCCATCTGCTTGGGAACGTGGTGGATGACGCTCTGGCAAGCCATGTGGGCGGCAACCTGGTGGTTGAACTGGATAAAGGCCGAGTTCATCAGGGGGAACCGTTCAGGGTGCTTCTGATCTTCCTCAATCTCCAAGTTGAGACGAGCAAGCTCTTCTCGGCACCAATAGATTGTATCGACCTTTTTGGTGACAAAAGGCACTCCAAAGAGCCATGTGGCGCCAAAGAGGGGGAGACGATGCGATGGGCGATTCTTCTTCTTAAGATACTTCTCCCATTCCGCAGGCTGGTCTTGTTCCTCGGTGTAATCGGGGTTGTATGCTAGGGGATACTCGATGGGTTCCTCTTCGACCTCGGGCTTGACGAATGGGAGTGAGTACTTGATCTTCTGCCAAATAGTCTTCTTGTTGTCCTCCCTCAGTTGCTTGTATGCCGCAGCTGCAGCTCCCTGGGGGACAGGAGATGTGTAGGCACCAGGAGGAGGCTTCCAGAACTGCCACCACTTGGAATCTTTGGTAGTATAGATATCCTCCGGGTTCTCGAGTTTCCGCACAGTGTTTCCTCCAAGACCGATAGGCTCACGCGAAGGCTTTGGGTTGATCTCAGCTGTGCTTTCGACCGACATTCTGTAAGTGTTCCGGGAGTTGTTGTTCTGGCGGAGCGTCTCCGAGTTTGAGATACGGTTGTCCTCTTCATCAACCGAGGGGCGAATTCGATACCGATCAGAGCTTCGAGAAGGTGCACGGTTATCATTGGTTTGTGACAGACCCATGAAGCCATTAGTTGTCTCCAAGGTATCTTCCACGTTGTTGCCGGCCTTAGAAACAACGCCCATAATGCCGTGGCCAACCTTTGAGAGGGGATCGCCTAGGAGGGGAACCTTGAAACCCTTCGATGAGGCCTTGTCTTCCTCTTCGGTGTTGTTTGCTGATGCTTGGTTGAGAATCTCGTATCGAGATTCGCGAACTCCGGCGTCGATAGTATGAGGAACCTCGTGCTTGTCCCCTGCATTCATGCCTTCAGCGCTCATAGCAATTCTTTGGGCTTCAGCATCCTCTCGCGCGTTACGCTCAGCCTTTTCTTTCTTGCTCATTGCCCCAAGTTTCATCTCCTTACGTTCCTTCTTTTCCTGAGACTGTTTCTGCTTCAACTGTGCTTTCTTCGCGGCCTTGATGAGATCCGTTTCGGCCTGCTCGAGCATGAGGTGGACCTTATTCCGTTCCTTAATCTTGTCCAGCAGCGTCGACAAATCTCGGTTAATCCAGACATTTCGAATGCCTCCGGGAAAGACATCGAAGAGGCCCATCAGAGCCTCCTCGCTGAGCCACTTCCCGGGGATAGAGTTGACAAGAACCGTGGTGGCGGAAGCCCTAAGTCGGTGCTCGGCGCTGGTGAGATAATCTTGGCGCACTTTGATGTAGACTCGAAGCTCGAAGAAGAAGACCCAACAAACCCAAATGACGACAAGAATGGCCATGAGCAAGTGGGCGCCGTATCTGCTCGTATTCTTACTACTAACATTTCCCCACGCAAGTGTGTCCAGGCCCGTCGGTATAGTTTCGTTTCTACTGGCGTCGTCGTCCTTGATGTCTATGTTCTTGCCCTTTCCGCCGACGTAGTTGAGAGGAATCAGGATGGGCATGACAATGCCGCAGATGGGGATGAAGATGATGAGGAGTGTCTTGAGGTAGCGAAGGAAAAAGTAGGCGTCGAGTCCACACTTTTCAATGACTTCGCGGTCACTGTAGTGCCATAGGGTTTTGAGCATGCCTACTACCGTTCGTGGAGGTGGTTCGGTTCGTTCGCGTTCGGGCACTAGATATGTCTTTGGCTTGCTACAAGAAGGTTAGAGAGTCGCATTGGGTATACGGAGTCCAAAGCTTACAAAATTCGGGCCAGCTTGTTACGCAGGAATAAGAATAGCAAGATCTGAACTGCAAAGACGACCATGGCAACAGCAACCGCAGTAAGGAAGCTGACGATGCCGATGCCCTTGTCTTTATCCGCAGCACTGGTTTGCGATGGTGTGGTATCTATGCCTCCTGAAGATGTCTTGGTAGCTCCGGTTGAGAGAGTTTCTGAGCCGCTGAGAGTCTCCGAGGCCGACAGGGCGGAGGAAGCTATTGTGCTAGCAATGGAGCTGAGAGAGCTGACAATCGAATCGGTCCCGGTGGCCGACGCCGTGTCGGTCACCGAGTCCGCTGTGTCTGTCGCCGTGGAAGACATGTTGGATGAGGAGGAGAGAGTTGAGGGAGGTGAAACGTGGAGGAGAGGTTATTGTGCCCCAGCAGGGGGAGGGAGCCGAAAGTATGTTCCCCAATGTGTGTTGTAATGGATTCCGCAGATAATCAGAGGTGTTGTTGCAAGTGAAGGGCTTTCACAGCCAGCAGCACAAATAACTAACAGAAACAAATTAAACGATAAAGGGTCTCAAAAGAGGTCATGAGAAGAGAAAAGAGTCAAGAAAAAGAGACAGGAGTAGGCGATTAGAGGGTTTGGTTTCCAAGATATTGGTGTTTGGCCTGCCGCCTTCGGTCGCGTCATGATTGGAGACCCCTGCCCTCTTGGGGTCCATTGTGGGACTGTCCATTCCAAGTTGGGGAAAGCGCAACGTATGATTGGCGGAGAATGATGGCAGTGATGCTGTCCCCACCGAACTGGCTGCGCTGGCCGACGGGCCAACTCCCCCGCCGAGGAAGGCCCTGAGAGGCAGCAAAAACTGGGCAACGCCGTGCGGTGTAACGCTGTAATGGGGGCCGTATGACATCAGAGGCTTCATTGGCCACCCTCCAACGATGAAACAGGCCCCTGTGCCTGGAATTTTCGTGTGCGTCGTATCTTGGTTGGTTCCCGCGTATTGTGAGCGCTTGCTGGTGAAGCGCCGTTGAAGTCTTTGGGCGCCTAAGAAATGGATTAGAATAGAAACATTCATATCAAAGGTTTGCCGCCACGAGCGTTGCGTGGCTTGCTTTTTTTGTTCATCCTTTGTATAACTTTGATTAGTATCCTCGCCTTTGTATCTCGCTTTCTCGTTTCGAATTGATCAACATTCTCGGCTGGGGCCGGGCACATGGACCATCCATCACTCAACAATCTCCAAACAGCATGGGTCGATCTGACAATCAAGGAACGCTCCAAGCAGGGAAATGTGGCACGTTTAATCGTTTCAATCGTGTTCATCGCTGTCAAATCCATCGGCTATCGTTGCATGATACATTTGTGCTTTTCCCGTCCATCCTTTGACTACCTACTTCTTGCAGTGGTCTTTACCTGGGCAGTACGCAAGGAGATCGTTTCCAATACCTAGGAAACCACCACAATCGCCATCTTTGTGAACGATTCCAATAGACTGCGTTATTATTGTTAGCGTGGTCGATTTAATAATGATGGTAAATAACTACTAACCTCTCCCTTATAGTTGTAGTAATAATGACGGTTCTGGTGACTGCAAGCCAAAGAGGCAACATCGCAGTTGGGTAGCGTGAATTGAAAGTAGGCATACAAGATGGCCTGCATCGGTGCACGATCGGGGATAGCATTTGTCCATCCCTCCCATTGGGCTTTAAAGACACCCTTATAAGATTTCTTGAGGTTGCCGTCTTTGGTGATCTGCTCCTGACCCGCAGCGATGATATCGTCGACATATTCGCTTGGCCACCACTTCTCCTCAGGGCACCACAGACCCGTGTAGTACTGCATACCCATGATGCAGGCAATGTTTTCGTCTCCGGCGAAATATGGGACGTACCAGTAGGTGCCCTTTCCCATAGTTGACACCCAGCAGTGCTTGGGGGTGTCGCTGCGCTTGGTGACGTTTCCATCGTTGTGGATAATGCCTGGGGTCCCGACTCTGTAGTTGGACGGGAGACCTCTTACGGCCATTGCTGAGAGGCAAGTTGGAAAAAAGCCGAGAACGGCAGAGGTAATGAGCAGAGCCAAGTGCATGTTGGGATTTGGTAGGGTTGAGCTGATGGCGTGCAGTATGAAATGGAGTGCCTTTGAAAGGGCTGTAGCTGAATGGATGAGTCTGATGAGTCCTATTATCCTGTCCCTAGCATGGTGGCATATCGAGCTTTTATAGATGATCACAATCGTTCTTGGCGACAACACAGTGAGGCACTGTTGGCACCATGTCGAGATATCACTGCCTAGTAACGGTGCCTATAGGTGGCTGTGAAGCCCCAGCAAGAGTATTTTTATTAGTTACAAGGGCATCGCTCCTGTTGGTGAGTATCAACCAGACATGGTCACTCAATGTGATTCCCTCTATGCTGCCTCCCAAAGAGGAATGCAGCCCGCTAAAGACAGGTGTAGGATACATGACGAGCAAAGTCCTAGGGGCTCAGGCATGTAATACCATACAGACGGCTGACATCCAATTATGAGTTGCCAGCTAGAATAAAATACCAAGACCTTGTGGCGCAGTCAACTTCAAGGCATTCTCCATCGCCAAATCAGGAGACCATTGCGGAGGATGAGGCTGAGGTCATGCCTCCTACATCGATCGTGCATATACAAAAGTACAAATAAAGACCAACCCCTGGAAAGATAACATGACTATCTGCAATAACGTCTTTCCTATTTCTTTAATTCATGACAAGCCTGAATGGGATTGAGATGAGATGATGGGATGGTCAGCCGCTGTTACATCTTGGTTTACACCCTTCATTGACATAGCTACCCTGACGCACCTACAAGAGAGCATTAACATGACATTAAATCGTGGCAAGATCCAAAATTCAAAGTTGCTCATCGATTTAATTAAAAGACGTATAGGATTTTAACTTGCTTATCTCCTAAAGATTATTATTACTTACATAGACTATAGGTTAGGCAGAGCAAGCAGCTTGTTATTTCACCCAGCGGTCATTACTACGGCATAGGATGAGTAAGCTACCAGTTTGTCCATACTGGCTGATATTCAAGTACTAATATACCACCTAAATTGCTATCATGGGCTTTCATAATTTGATCAGTCACCGAGTATCTCCTCCAAACAATGATGGTGATTAGTTGGCCAAGTATTCATAGCCTAAAGACAATCCACTTTGAGGCACATGCGGCCAAAGCAATGAAAAAAATCTCTTGGAATGATAGCCTACCGGGACACATGACATACCGATGCTTATTAATGAACTTTAAAGTATATGCCCAGAGCTTGACCGCACCCAAGATGGACATGCCGTCTTCCGAGCCAACTCGAAATTTCTTTTTCCAGAACTAATGATTGTAGGAGCGATGCATACCTTGGGGGGTGAAGTTATGAGATCGGGAATATGGTTTACCTACCTGAAGAGTTGCTGTAATTCTGGGTATACCCCCAGCACGAAGTAGCCTACTGCAAAAAGATAAAGAAACTACTGTTTCTAGTTCATACCTTGATTAGCAAAGTAAAAATAACATCTTCCATTTCCTTTGTACGGAATGAACGATTCTCAGCTCGGAAATGGGCTGTCATGCTCTTGATGACGCTGGCCTTTGTTCACCAAGTGTTCATCGGTGGCCCATGCCGTTATCCCATTTCTATAATTAGCACTATTCCAGTAACTCAAAGAGCTAAAATTCTGAACGGTAGAGTATCTTAGGTCTCGTCTTTGTCCTGGATGCTACAAAGGCTTGAGCTTTTGGTCATGTATAAGAAGACGACAATTTGACCTCCATCACTGAACATAATTAACCAAACACAACACACACACACACACACACACACACTCAGAAAGAGAGAGATTCCACGAGCTTCTACTTATTAGAAAAGTACACCTACCCATTCCACCATGAATCAAGACAAGACACGCCAGGACCTCCCCATGCTTCTCAAGGAGAATCAGGTCACTACGGCTCCTGAAGAGGATCAAGTTGCTATCCAACCTACCGAGGGGGACCAGGTCGATGTGGCTCCTAAAGAGGATCAGGTTCCCCTGACTTCTGAAGAGGACCAGGTCACTACTCTCCCCGAGGAAGACCATATTACCGTGTCTCCCGAGGAGGATCAGATCACTACGACTACCAAAGAGGATCATGTTACCATGACTCCTAAAAAGGATCCCACCGCTACGCCTCCCGACGAGAACCAGATCAACGAGACTTCCTGGTCTGTCCTTCGGAAGATTCTAGAGAAAGATCCCTCGGGGATGGATCGGCTGAACCTAGAATGCATGATGTGCAAGCTTCCCATGTCAACCAAGGCCAACGAGCTAGATCCTCATAAAGCAGTGATCATGCAATGTGGCCACATCATCGGCATTAGTTGCTTGGTCGGGCATCTCGCGGACCATGAAATTCAGGGCCTTCCTTTTGCTTGCCCCTTCAACGAGTGCGGGCCGTCTTTCCACCCAGAGTGTGGATGCGGCTTTTTGGGCTTTCCCTTTCCCGAGAAGGTGGAGAACATTGGCATCTGCAAGCGTACTGCCGCCGAGGGTCTGGAACTGATGCCCAAATGCTACAAGTGCGCATTCGACGAGGTGCTGCAGAGCTTGACGCTCCTCACCGGCGTCCTCGAATGGAAGAAGCGTGAGGAACTGAAGTCTTTCAAAGTCGCCTACCGGATCCAGATCAAAGATAGAATCTGGGGAGCCTTTGAGGAAGATGAACGTGAGTGTACCGAGGGAGAAATACCGGCTTCTATGCGCGAGCACTGCCGAAACGTAGAGGCTAGTCTGGCCACCCTCTACTCCTTCCCTGACCAGGTCCTAGGAGAGAAAGACTTGAAGATTCGCTTCTTCGAGTACAGCGGTCCTCTCGTCGAAACGCTTGGGATGCGTCGGACGCTGGGTTATGCCCTGTAACAGACGGCGAGTGATCAGACAACTGACGAGACAAGGCAGAGTATGTGAGCTACTGGAGACAAGAACACATGAGAAAGATAGTACAGTTTCCATCTATGTGTTAATGTCAACTTATTTACTATACAAACTGAGATGTGATACGCATGCCCGTAAGTTTCAGTCTTGTGTTGAGACAGTGAACGTTTTTAAAGGAAGCTGAACACGGTTGAATAACTCGAGAACACATCCTATCAAGTCACGTAAGTAGATGAGTCTACAGATTCATAAGTAAAGTAAAGGCTTCCCATTCTTCTATATACAGACCTTGACTCTTCCGTTTGCCCCTGACTTTCCCCTCCCCCCTCACACCCACTCACGCAGACACTTCGACATCTGCCGACTCATACACTCTCTACCGAAAGTTGTCTTGACAACTACAAGTCTAGAGACTCACCATCTTTACCAATCTTTGGATAATTCTCATCTCGACCAACAACGTTGGCTAGATACGACCCATCTTCCCAGGAAAGCCCTCCGCGGTATCCATCATGTCCCAGGAATCCGACAAGGTAAGTGATAACTTTTGGCCATCACTAAAGAAGACGTTGGAAGAAGACAGTAACAACTTTGACAGGCTCGATATATCGTGCCAGATCTGCTTCGAGCCGACAACAGTTGGCGGGCAGCCATATCGTAATTACGCCCCCAAACGGGACCACAGGGCAACCATCTTGCCCTGCGGACACATCTTTGGGGACAGTTGCATTGCCACGTACCTCAGGGAGGGCGAGCAGCCGGCACGCAAGCCCAATTGTCCCGCGTGCCGAGCCAATCTCAAGCACGCGGGATGTCCCCATGCCTGCTTGGGCACCCCCGTGCCCAATTGCCCAGCCGAGGTATCTACTGTTCTGCCTATCCTCTCAGAAGGCGGCAAGATTGCAGAGGTCTGCTGTCTGTGCGAGCTAGGGGAGACTGTCGAATGCCTGATCCACAAGATCATGTTGACTACTACAGTGCCTCCTGATCACTTCATCTGCGCCCTTGCAAACTTTCCGACTGACCATCTCTGGGTGAGGCTCCATGGGGATGAAACGCCCCAAGAAGCTGCTGAAGTTGAGTGGGAGACCCAAATGTCTGAGGCATTCCGGGAGTTAATTGACGAGTCAGAGGCGCAGCTGAGGCAGAAGCATCTTCAGGGTGAATGGAACACGGGTAACCTCGCAGGGTTACAGTTGAGGTTTCCTCTCTGCAAGGATGATGATGAAGAGAGGATAGCCAAAACAAGAGATAGTTGGGCTGTTTTAGGGTTAATGTCGAGTTAGCTAGATCATCCTTACTCGAGAAGAGGGCAATAGATAGTCAACAATAACATTCATTTTTGCTTCGAGTCTATACTCATCAATCACTATTCTCAAGTACATGTTCATTTCTGATACGGTAAAACATCACGCAGCGCTGAAAAAGCTACTACGCCTCTTGGTGACACTTTGAAAATCATTGGATATCATTCTCTTGCTTTGAAAGACACTAACTAACCCGCCATACACATGATACACATTCAACGTAAGAAATTCCTTTCCTTTGACTCATGACGCAGCAGAAGCGGCCGATTCCCAGATCAGCACAATCACAGAGTCCGTCACATCCTCCACAGACCTCTTGCGCGACGTCGCATCCTCCACCGCGGCGCCCCTCTTGACGTACGCCTGCCATACGTCCCCTTCCTTGGTCGTAGCCGAGTCCATCAGCTTCCAGACGTTGCGTCTCCCAGTCCAGAACAGCATCTTTCGGTCCGTCGGGTCTTCGTCTAGTTTGACTGGGCCGATGACAGACTTGCGTCTCGCCTCGGCTGATCTTCCTACCATGGAGAGCGGCATGTCTGCTAGGTTCATGCCATCTGGGTACTCGGTGATGGTGTAGCCATTGACGAGTACCCAGTTGTCACGAAAACGGTAGCGCTGCAGGAAACATGCCTCACCGCAGACATCGGTAACGAGGTGTGCCAGGCTAGGAGTGAGGTGGTGCCTCTCTTCGTAGTCGTGCAGCGCCAAGGGCTGAACGCCTGTCTCGTAGCTGTCAATGTGGGCTGTATACTCGTCGTTGTGACTGGGCGAGTAGAAGCTTGGAAGGATATGCATCCTCATTCTCGTGTGCTGCGTCAAGCATTCTTGGAGGACACCGTCCCATCGCTTCTTGTCTGTCGGGTTATCGACGCTGTCACCGAAGCAAGGCAGCTGTGGGATACGCGATATAGCAGATCGTGTAAGAAAGACGGCACCACCTCCATAGGTGGTCATGAAGCCCTCTCCAATAGCCCAGTCTCCCCTCTCGCTTGGAAGTCCAATGTAGAGCTCCTTATCAGAGTTGAACGCAAACAGCCGTTCCTGGAGATATGACAGGTTGGGTAGGAAGATCTCCTCGTCGAGAATGCCGTACCACTTCTTCCTCTGGCCGTTTTGCGTGAGCTTAGCACCGAATCCTTTGATAGCCTCGATCATGCTAAAGTATCTCCTCGCTGCCGACATTGGGTTCGTAGATGTGGTGACATGGGCATCGATGCCAAAAGTATGTAGGACGTTGTTGAGCTCCTTGACCTGCAGGCTATCGGCCTGATCCAGCATAAGCACAAGGCTCGCTCCATTTCCGTGTTGATTTCCTCCCGTCATCCAACGCGCCCAGTCCTTGACCACGGCGTAGTCATCTCTAGCGACGCGCTCAAAGCTAGTTGAGACGGCGAACAAGAAATCCGAAGCGTCGACCTGTCCAGGGCGAGGACCTCCGGGGACGGGGATGGCGAGCTCTTGACTCGCAACCAAGTCTCGGCGGACAGGTTCGCGCACGTCGACAACTCTAGGTTGGTTTGAATGAAAGTCTGCGTCAATGTTCGTAAGTGACGTCCACTCAGAGTCCTGCTCCGAGATTCGTATTTTCCATGCGGTCCATGATGTGTAATTCGAGAGACCGATCTGTCGTGTCAGCCGGTCCAAGTATTGCTCCTCCGGTACGGGACCTTTGATGGCGATTTCACGATGGTTGAGACTGATCCTGTCCTCTCGAGACTGTGATAGCCATCGTGTATGAATAAAGAGAAGGCCAAATACGACCAACAACACCAACTGAACAACTCTTGGGGGTAAAGACGGGGCGCTAGAAAGCATAATCATGGCTTGCAAATGAAGAGAAATCAAACCGTCAGAAGACGATCTGATTACCTATCCAGTAAAAAAAGGAGTGACTTGGGTGGGTAGAATCTGGATGGTTGTCGCCCAACGACTACAACAGAGGCATGGTGGTGCAAAGGCAAAGCAACTGAGACGGGGGAAACAAAAGGTCGCACGCGAGAGAGAGGGCGAATCGAGCCATTTAAAGCAAATTAACACTAGATCGTCAACGGTTGCGGCGAATTTCCCCATGCGGCACAGTCATTGTGAAGGTCATCGTCCCCTTGTTTAGTGTAGATAGGGTGTAGTGGGGGTTGGCCATCCTTCGAGGCCATCATGAAACTAAGCGCCCCAGTTTCTAGGCGTGATATGACCCTGTGCACCCTGGTCGTGTCATGTCGTCCCAAGAGGGGAAATCCAGGGCAGGCAATTAAACTGTGACAGGGTTCATATCCATGGCGTGGATGCCAGCCGATCGCTTTTCCACATCAAGGCCGTTGGCCGCATTCAACATGCCATCACCAGTTGACGTCAAACCTTGAAGAACGCGTGGAGCCTGCATGTCTCAAAGTTGTAGATCTCTTTGACTCCTATCTTTTGATGCCAAGGATACATCATGACAGCCTGACTAACATGGTGTTTGTTGATAAGCTAACGCAGGTACAAGTGCCATTGCGAATTAAGTCGATTTTGGGAACCCATCTCACGTCGACCCTGAAAAGAGCGCATACTCTCTCAATCCCTGCATCATTTGCCAGGTCGCGTCGCCGGACTTTGGTCGTCTTCAGAGCTAACTCTAGTCGGCTTTGGTGGTGTGACCGTCCCAGGTGTCACCGATGAGACGCTACCTCTTCTGACTGGGGTGGCCTGGCTTGGAGTGTACGTTGCCGGCATATTGGCCTCGACGGTTGTCTTTGCGTCGTGGAAGAGGTCGTAGCACTGTGCAAGTACTTGATCAAGCGACAGATCGGCGCGTACTAATCTTGTCGTGAGAATCTCTTTGATATGGTCCTCCACCTCTTCAAACTCGGCCATGTCGTAACGGTATCGATCTGGGAGTCCGCTGTTGTGCAAAAGAGCCAGAAGTCCTGCAATTATGGTGTTTGCAGCGCCAAGAACAGTGATAGATGTACCGTTGACGAAACTAAAGGCACCAAGCGCAGTGAGGCTGGCGCCGAGAACAAGCTGCACAACCAAGAGGCCCCAGCGGACGATACTGGCGAGGTGAAAGAAGTAGAAGGAAACAGACCTCCGACGAATGACATCTGCGTATAGTCCTGGAGGGAGACCCTTGGCTGGCCACCACCAGCTAGTCGGGACCACGAGTGCATTCTCTTCCATATCTCGAATGGCGCCAACACCACGAGCGAAAACAATCCACTCATTCGATGTAAGGAATTTGTGACGAGGAACCTGGATCTGGTCTTGCTCGCGAGATGTCTTCAAGTAGGCACGCCCATTGCCTTGTTCGTTAGATGCAGGAGGCTGATGCGAAGAGCTAAGAGGGAGGGGCGGGAGTGCCGGCGGGCTGCCGTTTCTGCTGGAACTAGAATGATCCGACATTGGGATAGTATTGATGTTGCAATCTTGACCAAGTGAATGGAAATTAGAGGCGTTGTTGCTCATTGAACGAGGCTATTGACTGTTAAAGACCCGGCTGGCAGGGAGATGGCTCTTCTTGTAACTCACAGGGTGAAAGGAATGGAGAAAAAGAGTGTGTCGATGTTGATGAGATTAGAGTAGGCGATTGGATGCTTGAGGTTTTGATGACTACCTAGCACAAGATGAAGAAGTTGTGTGATGGCACCTCGGGAGTTGACGAGGGCCTCCATCTTGATGACTGGTACGCTCTTCCCTTGCACACCAAGATTCGTGCCTACCTCACGAGCAGCTATCGAGACACAGCAAGAGCACTCGGTCAAGGTTTAGGGCCGTCGAGGGCACTTGACTTCATCTTAATCTTATAGACTAGGTATGCGATTATGAGAAAGGATTAGGAGTTTAGCCTGACGCTATACTCCAGGATGGTGATATGGGCCATCTTTCTCTAAATGGCGATTGCTACGTAACTCCTCACTCAGAGGATATTCCTGTGCAGCATAAATGAGAAGACCAGATTGAATTAATAATTGATAAATTCTCGTTGATGAATGTCAACTCAACCTCTGACATCCACAACATCCAATAGGAAGCCAATGATGCACTCAAGAACGAGGCATCTTCAGCCACCCAGATTTCTATGTGGGTGTTTGCACTCACCGCCTGCCGTTGTCGTCCTGCCAGTGGCAGAATCTCCATTTTTTCAGCTTCCACCACGAGAAGCTCTACTCTAGAGCCATGCAAATTCTCTTGGTGCAACACTTTTGCATGCTTCGAAGTGCTCGGATATCACGGCCAGTTCTTCGCGCCAGTGCGGGACTTGGACCAAGGAACCCATCCCTCCTCCTCCATCTGCGCACTGTTCTCTCCAACTCGAATCGCGGCCATCAAATTCTTTGCGACAAAACACCTGCGCAACGCTTGTTTTCAACAACCACCGGTAACATGGCGGATAACAAAGTCGACACAGAGGTTGTGAGCCTCGATGGTAAGGAGTACAGAACCGTAACGGAGGGAAAGGCGACCATCCTCGTTCCCCAGGGCGCCAAGATTGGCGAGGATCGCGGCGAGGTGCAGCAGGTCTTTTACAACCCGATCCAGCAGTACAACCGTGACCTGTCGGTTCTCGCGATCAAGACCTATGGAGAGATGTCTATCGAGAAGAGAAAGGGGCAGTTCGAGTCGAGGATGAACAAGCAGGGCAAGAAGCGAAAGCGCGACGATGACGAGCAAAGGCCTACCGAGCCCACCTCGAACCCCCCACCCAAGGATGCGCAAGCGACCGAGGAGGCTCCCAAGGCTGAGGAAGCCGAGAACTCTCAACAGCTAAAGCCATACAAGGCCCAGTTCCGAATTCTCGACGCGCTGTCAGCATCAGGACTACGCGCGCTCCGATATGCTCACGAGCTACCTTTCGTGACCTCTGTCAAGGCCAACGACTTGTCTGACTCGGCCGCAGAGACGATCAAGATGAATGTCAAGCACAATGGACTCGAGGACAAGATTTCCGTCACACAAGGCGATGCTCTTGGTCTCATGTATCGGGGGATTGCCGACGACCTGTCCAATAGAGACAGGACTGGCAACCCCGGCAGAGCCAACAAGTTTGATGTTATCGATCTCGACCCTTATGGCACTGCTGCGCCTTTCTTTGATGCTGCTGTGCAGTCAGTGAGGGATGACGGGGGTCTTCTCTGTATCACTTGCACGGATAGCGCAGTATGGGCAGGACACAGTTACTGCGAGAAGACATATGCTTTGTATGGAGGCATCCCGATAAAGGGATTGCATTCGCATGAAGCTGGTCTACGACTTGTTCTGAACGCAGTTGCCACCTCGGCAGCTCGGTACGGTCTTTCGATTGAGCCTCTCCTCTCTCTCTCCATCGACTTCTATACCAAGTTCTTCATCAAGGTGACAAAGTCTCCGCAAGCCGTCAAGTTCCTGGCAGCAAAGACCATGTTGGTCTACAGCTGTGACCAAGGCTGCGGTGCTTGGGAGACTCAGCCTATGATGAAGAGCAAGCCTGCTCCCAACAAGAAGGGAACTGGCGCATTCTACAAGCATAGCATGGTACAAGGACCAACCGCAGATCAACACTGCCAACACTGCGGTACCAGGATGCATATCAACGGTCCCATGTACGGTGGACACATTCACTCCCAAGAGTTTATTCAAAAACTACTTGACCAGATTCCTGGCGCCGACCGCTCCGTGTATGGCACGTTGCCGAGACTCGAGGGCATGCTCCGAACGGCGCTTGAAGAATATCTGCCCGGCCCCGAAGTCAAGGAGCCCGTGGACCCCAAGGACGCTCAGCTTGCTACACGCGATCTGTACCCTTTCTTTGTCATCCCAAGCCGCTTGGCTAATGTGGTCAGCTGCTCAACCCCAAGCGAGGACATGGTCCGAGGCGCACTGATTCACCTAGGATACCGTACTGCACGGAGTCACTGCCGACCAGGTAGCATCAAGACAGATGCTCCATGGTCGACCATCTGGTGGGTCATGACCGAGTGGATCCGGCAAAAGTCGCCCATCAAGGAAGCCAATATCAAGAAGAATTCGGCCGCCTGGAAGATACTGAGCGATGCCGGGATTGTTGGGCAGAACAAGACCGAGACTGAGGCTGCAGAGAACGGGTCGGAAATGGAGGGCGTGGAACAGTCGGCTCCATCCTCAGCAGTCGCCGACACAAAGCCCGCGGATGTGACAAACGGGAAAGATGAAGGTGTCCCAAGCGAGATGGAGTTGCGCAAGACCCTCGTCTTTGATGAGAACCTGGCTCGTCTTGCGCGCAGGCGAGGAGAGCAGAAGTATGTGCGATATCAGATGAACCCGCGAGAAAACTGGGGACCTCTGAGCAAGGCAAGCAGCCGGTGATACTGTGCAACTAGACGGGACACCTTGGATCTGATTGCTCTTCATGATGGCTACCATAAGCGACAACGGGCGGGCGGATTGGACGGACGAGACGAGACGAGACGAGCGACGCTTCAAGGCAAACGGATTGCGCAAGCGTCGGCGATTATGGACATATTCAATGTTCGTCAGCAAAGCCGCTAGCCCCACCAAAAGCGCCGAGAGAAGCATCCTTGGTATAACCCTCAAACTCATCCATCACATGCGCTTCTCGAAACCTCGACTGCTAAGCCTCTGTCTGCCCCTTCGCTCAGTCTTGCCAGATATCGCCCATCGCCGCGTTCGTGCGACTTTGATGGCGTCCTGTCGCATTCCTCACCTCGTCGCGATTGGTTAGATAGCTTCGCATTTATCCGCAAGAAGAGAACACCAATATCACCAAATCGCACTGCTAGCTACCTAGTATTAAAGACACTGCAGCCTTTTCTTGTTTCATTTTCCAACCTTTTCTCACATCGTCTTCTTTGCATCTCTACCTCGGCACAATGGGCTCCAAACAACCATCCATTGATCTCTCCAAGGAGATTGTAATCGTCGACAATGTCTCGATCGTCGGTGACAATCTGACCTGGACTCGGGCCGAAGTTTCCGAGCAGGCACCTCGCCATGAGCTCTTGTTTGTCTTTATGGCAGGCAAACTCGGCACCGGTCTCGACTTTCTGCTCTGTTTTCTCAAGCAAGATTCCGAGAACAAGGAGCACCCTTTTCGACTCTCGGTCTTGAGGACCACGCAGATACCCTCGGAACTCCTCGACCTCATGGTCACTGGGCTGCCTCCCCATCTCCAACACGGCGTCACCAGCAAGTCTGGAATCACAAACCATGTCGACATCATCGTCTCGACAAAGTCCGGCACGGGGCTGGCCCTGACGGCCTGGCAGGACGTACTGCAGCCCCTGTGGGACTTGGTTGCTAGGCACAGGGAGCGCACCGACGGTTTGACGGTTGATCCATCCAAGTCGCACTACAGGGTCACTGTCACAGAGAGCCCAGAGACTGTTCGGGAATTCTCACGGCAATTGTGGGTTCCTGGTGGTGGTCGCTCTAGTGGGAGGACTGTCGTGCTTCTCAGCGGTGACGGCGGTGTTGTCGACCTCCTGAATGGCTCTGATGGAGATGAACCGCCTGAGGTTCCTCCTGTGATTGCCTTGCTGCCTCTAGGAACGGGGAATGCCCTTTTCCATTCGAGTCACAAGCCTCTATACTCTGACCCAGGCCCAATACCACTCATCCATGGTCTACGAACTCTCTTCCGAGGAGTAGCCCATGACCTCCCCGTCTTCCGGGCATCCTTCTCGCCTGGATCCCGCATCGTCACGTTCGCCGACAAATCCGCCAAGTCACCCTCTGCCGCCGTCGACCCGGCCCAGCTGCAGAAGCAAGAGACATCAGTGTCGCACCTCCAGGGTGCCATCGTCGCCAGCTACGGCTTCCACGCGAGCATCGTCTACGAGAGCGATACCCCTGAGCACCGCGTCCACGGGGACAAGCGCTTCGGCATGGTCGCTCAGGAGCTCCTGCGCGAGTCTCACGCGTACGCCGCAGAGGTGTCTATCCGACGTCGTGGTTCCACCGCCTTTGAGGTGATCCCCCGCGACAAGCACGCCTACGTTCTGACGGCCCTCGTGTCGAATCTCGAGCGCAAGTTTACAATCTCCCCCGCGACTCGGCCCCTGGATTCGCGACTTAGGCTTGTCCACTTTGGTCCCGTCGGCGGTGAGCGCACCATGAATGTCATGCTGAAGGCGTACGAGGAGGGAAGCCATGTTGGCATGAAGTGGGATGACGGCGAGCGTGTTGGCTATGATGAAGTGGACGAGGTTAGAATTACTGTTCTTGAGGATGACGAGAGGTGGCGCAAGGTTTGCATCGACGGGACCATTGTGGAAATCCCCAAGGGCGGGCAGATGAGTGTCAAGATGCTGGATCACATCATTGTCAGAATCTTGGCCGACACTCATCTCTGGGAGGTACAAAGATCCTCAGAGCCATGATAGCGTCTAGCTTCAGCTACTAGTAACTACTGAGATACGCTGCCAGGATTCGTCCGTATTAACACATCAATTTCACCGTTAGAGCAGCTTCTTGACCCTCTTCTCCATGAGTTTCTCAAACTCTTCCACTCCGTTCTCCAGCTTGCTCATCTTGCCTCCCTTCAACCGATACACCACCCGTCTTCTCAAGCTCTCTTCTTCCTCATCTTCGTCCTCATCGTCTTCTTCGTCCTCCATCGCGCCTTCAACTGCACCGCGCATGAACCATCGGTCGTGACTCACTAGGATTACAGCACCTTCCCAATCCCTCAACGCCTCTCTCAGAGCTGTCACTGTTTCGTAGTCAAGATGAGTAGTCACCTCATCGAGCACGAGACAGTGTGGACGACGCCAGAAAAGGCGCGCGAGCTCACAGCGGACTACTTGTCCTCCAGAGAGCTTGCTAATGGGTACATCAGAAGCGATGCGACCAGGAAGACCGAGCTGGCCCAGAAGGCCGCGAAGATCTCCCTCGGTGAGTTCCCCATCAACTTCTCGAGTGAGAAGAGCTAGAGCAGTTAGGGTAGGCTCCGAACGGCCGAGGGCCTGTAGCGCATCAACGGCATGCTGCGAGTAGTATCCAAGCTTCAAGCGAGGATGTGTCGTGACAGTTCCAGAGGTCGGCTGCGTCTCCCCGACTAGGAGCTTGATGAGCGTCGACTTTCCTGCGCCGTTCAAGCCGAGAACACCGATACGATCACCCATCCCAACAGAAAGGGTAACATCTTGAACCACAAGAGGTGTCTTGGTCGAGTATCGGAAAGCGACCTTCTCGAGGGATATCAGAGCACCAGGGAAGCGCAGATCAGGGGGCTCTGGGAGGTAGACCACCACAGGCCGGTCCTCAGGTGGGATATCAATCTCCTCACGAGCCGTCAAGTGAAAGCCAGCGAGGTCTCTGTTGAGTTTGAAGCGACCGCCTTTGGCACTGACCTGCAGCCCCCAGCGATCATCGAGCTTCTTCTGTCGTGACTTTGCCTGGCGGAGCTTGTTGGTATCATCGTTGGCCTTGCCGGCTTTGATGTTGGCGGCGATGGACTTTTCGATGTGGGCCTTTTGCTTGTCTTGGGCGTCCTTCATCTTGGTGAGCCATTGTTTACGCTCAGACTGCGATGCTTCATAGGTAGGCAGGTCTCCATGGAAGTAGGTGAGCTGCTTGTCTTTGAGTATGAGCAAATCGGTGCAAAGCGAGATAAAGTCTCGATCGTGGGAGACGAGAATGAGAGTCGGGGCTTGATCAGACTCTTCGAGGTTTTGAAGATAGCGCTGAAGCCACATAATTCCAAGCAGGTCGAGGAAGTTAGTAGGCTCGTCCAGAATGAGGATATCAGTTTCCTGGACTAGAGCAGTTGCCAGAGCAGCTCTCATGTGCCAACCGCCCGAGAGACTCGAGATTGGCTTCTCCATGAGGGCATCGCTAAAGCCCAGACCGGTGAGAATCTTCTTGGCCTGTGACTCGATCTCCGAAACCCGAGCTGGGTCGACTTGGATTTGAAGATCAGCGAGCATGTCAACGGCCTCCTGCGTTTCAGCTTGGAGAGCCTCTGGTGAAATGTCCTCGTTCGACTGCTCTAGCCTATGGATGTGTTAGAGGCATGATCAAGTCTGAACTCTGCGGGGATACGTACAGAGTGTTTGACTCGGCGACGACCTTTTCGTAGGCCGTCAAGGCCTTTCGAGCTTGCATGCCACGGGCACCACTGCGAAGTCGAGCATCTTTATCGAGACGGAAGAGGCGCTGCTGGTGCTTATGGTGTTTGAGCCGTCTAAGGGCTCGAACAGGGGCAAATGGGTCAGGGGCGTTTACACCCTCGGAAAGATCTGAAAGCACCTGAGATGAGCTTTATTTATCCTGGGGGTTTTGTGCCATGATTACCTTTGATGTCCTGTTCAACGGCCTGCTTGGCTGTGGCCTTTTCGATCACCTGCTCGAGAACGGATAGGCCTTCATCGCCAGCTTCTGATGAACCCTTGGGTTTCTCGTCCACAAGCTTCGTCTGCTGGAGGATAGCAATTCGGGTCTCTTCAGGTATTCCAGGGATGAGCTTTTCGGCAATAGCCTTGAGCAAGGCTTTACGCAGAGGTGTTAGTCCTCAATAATAAGTAGCAATTCCGGTTGGCTCGTCTTACTAGATTTTCCCGTTCCATTCCGGCCTACGAGGGCATATCGCTGGCCCTCCTTCAATCGCAGCTTGGCGCCGGCAAGGATCTCGATGCCTTCACCTCTGGCCTTGCCTTTACCCTTGCCAGCAGGCTTCTCACCCGATGTGACAGTGATGGTGACACCTTCAATGTCGAGCTGGAGGTTTTAGTATTTAAACCAGGGATTGGATAGTAGAGGTTTCGTACCTCACGGTAGTTGGTGATTTGGAAGCGCGTCTGCTTGGAGTTGCAGAGGATGGTTGCTACAGATTCCGAGGCCATCGACGTCATGTTGAAGATGTTGAATTAGAAGGAGGGGAGGCACAATATGGAAGGGGAATAAAGTCGGGAATAAAACAATCTGGGGAAGGTGCAATGAGAGATCCTTGATTGAAGTCCTGAAAGACCAGGCTCTCATCAACATGGATGACATTCTATCACTGTGTTTAAGTAGATTCCTTGATCATTGAAAGTCGCGAATGTGGCGGGTAAACAATTGTTCGATCCCCATCAGCCACAATCTTTCAATCCCCCGTCTCTTTCGTCTGGCGCCACTGCCAACGCCGGCTCAACTGAAAATGCCGCCATCATGTCGCACAATAAATGCAGTGACTCACACCGAGTGACTCGCAAGTCAACCTCCACACGGGCCATATTCTAGGGTTTAGAACAAGATCAGCATATGAAATTGGGTGAGAGATGTCGCTTTTGTTGTTTTTATATGCACAATGGCTTGATTGACTCACAGTTCTTGTCACAACGAGATGTGTGTTCCTCAGTCCATTCCTTGGCAAGGCACCAAATGGGGAGGTGGCTAGACGAAGTAGTTAACTACCTACCTACCTAAGTTAATAGAGTCTCCATTAAGAACCGATCCTCAAAGGTAGTGATACTAAAAGTCAAAAAGAACAACCACTTGATTACCTAGTTTGTCATAGTTGCTAGCTAAACTAAACCTTCCATGTCCTTTCATCCTCATTCTTCTGCAGAACGCCCATCTACATCTCAGTACCTCATCATAGCATCTCCCCATTTACTACTACTCTTGATCTTGACTCTTTAGATACTCACCATCCTACCCTCATTCTGAAAATGTTCTCAAACACCGTACTTGTTGTTCAAAAGGTGGAGCAAAGCTCCGCATCTACTTTGATCGCCGGCCCCGGGCTCCACTCGCCCGATATTACGGCCGGAACCTCCTCTAGGTCACTTCTATATAGTCACGCTGTTCTGACAGACTTTGAAGTATTCCCCTGACTAGTAATTGGATCCAAGGGTGGAGATGATCTGGCTGAGTTGTCTCTTTGGTGGAGTCTAAAGTGACATTCAGTGGGTGGGCGTGACATGACTCTCTGGTGAGGTTATTACGACCATACCTGAGATAAGCCCCAAGTCCATTAGAATTACGCCATGAGAGTGATTAACAGGAGATGCCAACGTGCTCTGACTAACAATAATAGATCATAGCTTAATCACAGTAAGGCGCGGCCAGCGTAAACTGTAGTCATTGTCTTGCCTTGTTTGACACATACCCTGGATTCACGTAAAATGCTGGAACGGTTGAGGTTACCACAACTCTTGCTAGTTCCCAATCCAATCTAAACAGCCGTCTATATATACTTGTATTTCGAGTATCTATTCGGAGTTATCGTAAACATAGGGAGACAGGTTATGCTGGCTCCCTTCGGTGATGGGTGCTCTTCATCCAGCTCTCATGTCTGCCTCTAAACTCCTCCTGGATTTGCCTCTGTCAACTTGAAGCGATGATGTATATACGCAAAGTCTCTTGAAACTTCCCCAGGGCCAATCTTTTCGGGCCTTTATATAAAGCCCTGTTGCGGCATAAACTAGTTCTGTCATTAATGCCTTTGCTGTACGACTGCGAGCAGACGAGGAGGCAAGTGTAACGGGCGTATATCTACACAACCCAGCTCATTTAGACAAACTCAATTAGTTTCAAGCGTTGTTCAAAACTTTTCATTAGATTGGTAGCCTGAAACAAGCACTTTGTTGAAGACATGAGACATCTACTGGGCGAGACAGGAAGAACTAGCCTAGGGAATGGGCGCGAAATCTGTTTTAACAAGTGATTTGACAATATCATATGGTAGTTTTCAACATCAACATCGGCACGACGCACTCGCCATTAGATTAAAAAGCGTTAGATCATGGGCAGAAACGTGGAGGAAGACTACGCTGCCGAGGTGAGCGCAAGGGGATCTTCTGGCATCAAGCAGCACATTCCGAGGCCCCGTGCTAAGTCAAGATCAACTCTCGGGGTTAGTCCGCGTAGAACATATCAGATAATGTACATAATTATGTTGCTGTATTTCAGATTTGCTTTCTATGTGTCTAGATGGTCGTGCTCTACAGCAATAAACCGTCCCTTACCAGCCCTCATCGTTCGAACATGTTTCGCCACACTCTTGGCCATCTCGATCGATTCCCTATAGCTCGCTTGCTCAGAAGGCAAGGCATCCGGACCAGGGGTCCATCCTGTGTAGAGCCGAAGCTCAGTGATCTTGCCCCAGCTGTCAGCCCAATTGACAAAGTCGTGGCCGGACTCAGCACACAGGGCCTTGAACCAGGGCGAGCAACCGGTGAGGTCCAGAAACTCGAGCGCGTATAGATTCCTACTGAACATGCGCAATACGAGCAACGCCTCGCTCCAGTCGTGATCGAGCGAATGGGAGTACAGATTCGTGCCCCCGTACGGAATCTGGCCCCCCTGGGGAGTGGCCACTGTCGACATCCGAGCCCGGGGCGTAAAACACGGTTCGGGCCAGTACGCAAGGCTCAGGTGGGTGAGCGTCGTGAGCTTGGAGGACAGCGAAATGAGCTGCCTCCAGGATGCAGACGAGGCATGATGAGGATGCAAGGCGAGCGACAGGTGGGTGAGGTTGGGCAGCAAAGTCCGAGGAGGGCTGGGGATCGCCTCGGCTGAGTCCCAGGATTCTTGAAGCTCTGACGCGGGTTCCTGCTCCTTCACGGGAAACAGCAAGTCACTAATATCCTTTAATCTCATCGAACGGCCGATGGACCCCGATAGATCAAGATAGTTGACCTCTAGGTTTGAAGTAGCCAACTCATCCAACTCATCCTCGTCAAAGGTATCCGGCGGCGGTAGCAGAATGATCTTGAGATCACTGATGGACATACCATCCTCGCTCGCAATTCCGACGTAACGGATCAGGGCTGACTTGAGATGGTTGGGCACAAAGTACAGATGATACTGATTGTAGACTCGGTGGAAGCTCCAGTCGCATGCGAGCTTCCGCAAAACGATATCTATCATACTCCCACGGGAAGGGAGGTAGGTCCCCGGCAGGCACGTATCTTGCAGGCCCTTCTGGCTCAACCGCGAGGAGCTTGAGGAGGCCTCAGCAGAGGGATCCGCGCGGCCGCGGGAGACCCAGCTCCCCGGCGGAGGAGGACCAGCAGGGAGTCTTCTGCCATGGCCGTCGAATCTCTGTCGAGTGATGTGTCGGGGAGCAGGGGCTGGCGTCTCGGGGATCTGGAGGATCTCTCTGATGGCGGGGGGCACGCTCGGAGCTGTTGCAGGCAGGGCTGACGGGGAGGCGGCGGCACCGGCGGCGGAGGGGCCAGTCGAGGTACGACGTAGGTTTGCTAGGAGCTCGTTGACGCTTCGGGAGGGCTTGTCTGCTGAGCACAGCTTGTGAGACTCTGGCTGCCACGCGGTCCTGAGGTATCTGGGGAGGGGTTCAAAAGGAAGCAAGCCGAGAGGTGGCCGGGGGTTCGGGCGAGCACAGGAGGGGCGTGTGCGCTGCCGTGCGGTGCGTGTGGCGAGAAGCCAAGGGGGAAAGGGGACTGGATGATGGATGGATGAGCTTACCAGAGCTGCCAGATGAAGAGGCTGTCGGAAAAGCCGCTGGAGTTGGCTTGAAGGACCTGATGTGGTTTCTTTTCTTCGGCATGCCCGGGGAAGAAGCTGCCTCTCTCCAGTAGGTAGTGGCAGGCGAGCCGAGAGGGAGTGAGGGCAGAAAGAAGCTCTGGAAATCGGGGTGAAACGTAGAGGTATTTGTCTAGGATCGTGTATCAACCTCGATGAGTCAAGCTGACGCCCAGCGTCTGTTTGTCGCGTGGGAGAGGGTGGAGTTGAACTGAAGGATGACGATGATGAGATGGATCCATGGAAGAGTCATCAGCGCAAAGAGTCATCCTGATCCAAGCCATCCATTTCCAGCTCTGCTGCCGCCGCCCTAATTAGCTTCGTCTCACTGGAGAGAAGCCATGACGGCAGGGTGACTCTAGGCTGGGCTTAGTGGTCTCACACCCCCAGTAGGCGCTAACGCCACTACCGACAGAGCCCCCAAGCCCCTGGCAGACAGTCTGTCTAGTGTGGGGTCTTGGTCGGGTGGATAGGCATGGAGGGAAGGCTGTGAGATGTGACTACAGATATCCAGATCCATCCATTGTTGCTCATCACACGCGGCAATTGTTGACATGGACGGATCCAGCGCAGAGCGTGGTCAGATCATGTCTAAGCAAATAGCACAGCCGACTCAATCTCTTGCCGATACGCCCTCAAGGCCAACCGCCATGGCCTCCTCGCTTCGCCTCGCTTCACCTCGCCTCGCTGCCGTCTCGCGGCCCAAATGCAGCCTTCATGCGTCAACCGGCCCCCAGCAATGACGTGCATACATACTCGTCCAGATACCAAGCCGGTGTACACCGAGTATCGAGAAAACACCGGGTGATGGGCATCATCTGTTGCGTGGTAACAGACTGGAGCCTTGGAGAGAAACCCCCTACATGTCGGATCGCGATTCCATGCTTCGAAGAGCATCATGCCGTGTACACTCACCAAATCCCGTTTTTAGAGCAGTTGCATACTCTTTTCGACCAGCCATGTCCTGACGAGCTCATAGAGTGCGTTGATGAGTGACGGCTGTGTCTGAGGACTTGCAAGGATAGATGACATGGACTGCTCGGAAACCTGCATGTGCCTAGAATTAGAGCATCCAGTTCTGAAATCAGCATGCCCCCATAACCCTGCAATCTAGGTCCCTTGCCATAGGAGAGTTGGAGGTGCGCATGAGATGGCTAGTTGCTATTGGTAAATCCTCCCGATTGCCTTGACGACTCCCGGAGACCGACATCTCAGGCCAGTGATGGATATCCGGAAATAGCTTCTGGTCTTCTGCTACGTTCCATCAACTTTGGAGTCTCGATTCTAAGAATCTTTGCGTGTAAGTGACCCGTGGCTGGGGACAAGTGGTAATGAACGTTGCTTTCTCGATCGTCCCAGGCAGGAAAAGCCTTGCCCGTCGGCAAGGGTTCATGAACCACGGGCGCCTGCGTACCTGGTTTCATCCATCGAAGCTGGGGGGTCGTACAGGTTATCCTTCCGGCCATCTATGGCGGACAACCGCTGGGTGGCGCCGAAGCTTGGTGGTCAATGCCCGCATTGTTGTTGGTTAAGTCGGCATGATGAGTTCTATTCGAAGTGGTGGCTTGGTGCCTGCAGCCTTTGCGGATGCGCCTTCAAGGCTCGAGAATACTCACATAGCCAGTTCAGATTCAAGGGCAAGCTTGTCTCCTAAATTAAGGCAACAAGATCCGTGACGACTCATCTCAGGATGCAGCAGAGGGTCATGAGACGGTCCATGACATACCACCCTGGTCCGTGCCGTTTCAAAGGGAACATGGCAATCAGGATAGCAATCGACAACACATTCATCTCATGCTCGAGGGGGTATTTGCGGCGCCAATACGCCGCCCTGCTTGCTTGGGCACGGCTCATTGGTTACCAATTCAGCTTTAACTTGTGCTCCCAGGCGTTCGCCACGTATCACTTCCCCATCCTATTGCGATATCAATTGAATAGGGAATGATGCCTCAGTCACGCCAGGCTTGTTTAGAGACCCTGTCGCGCGCAGAGGCAAGCACCCGTGAGAGAAGGGCGCGCACAGCAGTCATGGCCCCTTGGCCAAAGCCTCCTTGCCGCAGCTTGTTTCCGGCATCAAAGCTAGCTTGGGTAGTTTGGTTTGACAAGAGCTTTATCAGGAAAGAAGAAGCGAACAAATCCGGCAAATGGCTCTAATGCAGGCCCGATTTGAGGTCAAGGGGACAGCTGAGCAACCATGGAGCCCTCTAGCGATTTCTCCGGGCATGCTTGAGGCCAACAAATATCGCTCGGTAGATTGGTGTCGAAAGACCTGCATAGGTTGTTGTAAGCACTCCCAGCAGGGTGGTCCGGAGGGAGCCATCATCCTTCTCCTTCTTGGTCGCACAGGGAGTGTCGGGATGGCTGTCTACCTGGGTACATGCCTGGGGTCTAGACCTTCGAGCTCAACACTCGACGGATGTTGGATGTCCGTGTAGTTTCAACCGAAGGCCTCATGAGTTCAGAGGACTCATGATGGTCACTGTGGTCCAAAAGTGTCCAAATAAGGGGTGGGGGTTGGGAATCGGTGCATCCCCTGTCGCGACACTCAAGATAGCCGAAGTTATGCTGTCATCTGCGTCTTTTCATGGACACTCCCATCCCGAAGTCGAATGGGACTTGAGATAGGGACATACTCAGCTGAGCCAGGCTTGACCCCCCTGCAGGACATGTCTTGAAATGAAGATGCCCTAAATGGTTGCAAGAGCCCAGGTTCACTTCTGCTGGCCTCATAGCCTATCTTGAAGACCAAGTCACATATCAGCCAACAGTCCGCCAAGAGCAGACGCAGTTGGATGGTATTGTCTCGCTCCCGGGTGTTTCTGAGCATGAAGCAGCCTGCGCCAGTCATTTCGCATCCGGGGTAAACCAGGTATGCTGCAATGATTGATTTGAAGTGAGACACTTGTATCGAGCCTGGATTTCTGATTGATCTTCAGGTTGCATTTGGTTTAACGCCGTCGGAGGAGGAAATCCGTCAAGTGTAGTGTGACCTTGGGAACGATCTCATGCATTTGACTTCCAGGTTGGGAAGAATGTGCCACTCAGACCACAGGTCTTGATGATTGGAGATCCACCTGTCTTGGAGTCAAGGTAGGACCCATTGCAATGGCGTTCTCGGGCAATAGAAAACTGAGTAATGATCGAGTGTCCACGGCTGACTCCCCGGCTTGCCGTTGGATGGCACACTGGTCCAAGGACGGTCAAGATTCGATGCGATGCCTTGCAGAAGTACTTGCAATGTCCGAATCGTGAGCTTCAGGGGAAGGTATGAGGCATAAGCTCCATCCCTAGAGAGGTAGTTTTCATGTCAGCCATAACGCACGGTCTGCTTGTGTCTGCATGCCCCTCACCTTGGTCAATAGAGAAGACCGGTCATTTTCGCACGGCAGGCAGCCAACAAGGCTTCATGTCTGTGCTGAACTTCGACGCCGTGACAACAATACTGTGCTCGTGCTGACCGGTTGTTGTCAAGCGTCAAGCGTCCTGTTGACAACCTTTATGCCGGGCCATCCAAACAGCGCAATGTGTCAATTGGATCCGAGATCATGGGCGTGAATACACTGCTCATGATGTCTGGGGGGGAACTTTGAAGCCAGTCTCAAGCATGTCGGCAAACCAAGCTTCCGAAGATGTAGTTGCCTGACTGGGCTAAGCTGTGCTTACATGCCTCCCATCTTCATCGGCGCCACAGAGATGAGAGGTCAAGTCAGCAATGGATGTTTGTTCAGGCGCGTGCGATTCTGGTCAAGGCGGAGGAGGGGATGGATGTCCAGAAGGGATTCCGTTGGGTGAAGAAGGCTCTAACCCGGGATGCCAAGACTGAAATCATCCGGTGTGGAGCAGAGATAAACTCAAAGTCATGCTATCAAGAGTGAAGCTTCCGGTGCCTGGTTTAGCGCAAGTTGATGATGGCACATGAGATGGAAGCTTCCTAGTCCCAATGGTAGCTCGATGAATGGAAGTCGGTCTTAGGAGCAACTGCCTCAGCCTGGATTGGATCCATCATGGCTCCTGCCCGGGGTCCCCACCAACAGCGCACTGACGCCGAGCTAGCGCAAGCTGGGGCCGAACAAACCCACACCGTTCCCCTCTGACAGGCTCTTGGCAGCGCTGAACGGTGGGTCCTTTGTGTGGGTGATCTGACCAATCATCAGTCGAGAGCCCTCGTCAAGAGCCGCCACCGGAGATCAAGAGGCAGGAGCCATGTGTTGACCGGTGAGGGACTGCCCGTGCGTGACGACTCTCTTCGCTTCCAACAACACCATCATCCACTCGCATCTAGACCCCAGAGTAGGATATGACGCGTCCACAACGCCCATCACCAACAGGCTGCCTACCTTCTATCACGGGCCCGTCCGCGGCCCATCCGCGGCCTTTTCCCGTCTGTCATTCACAGCCTGGGCGGTTTTGACTTTGCTCCAACGAGAATTGATCAGTCAATGGATGGATATTCTGACATCGACAAATGTCCCATTCGGACGACACCTGCGTGAAGGATAGGGTCGCCCGGGAAGCTGGGACCATGCTCAACATCAACACAACCTCCTGGGTGAGATGTGCAGCAAGGATCGTCCATCCTTGCTGATTTGCCCAGCCTGCATCTCATAGGAATTCAACCACCCTTGTCCATCTACGAGAGCACTCGTCCTGCTGCCGGCAGCCTGGTCAGAGATGGATCCTGGACGACTGGCGCAGCACCCTCCTGTAGCCCAGTGCACCACTGGCATGCTTGTTTGCTTGCTTCCCTGCTTGCTAGGCACCGAGCTGCTGCTTTCACCGCCGCGGTGCTGCTTCTGCTCTGCTTCTGCTTCGAAACACTCACAGTACGGCCTTGCTTCTTGTATCACCTCTTCCTCGCTGCAGCAGGATCGCGCCCAGTCCAGCCTCAATCAGCAAGGCATAGCAGAGAGGATGGTTGCTCGACTTGAGACCTGGAAACCCAGTCACATGTCACATAGTACAAAGATCTGACTGGAATCACGCCGAACGGTCCAAAATCCCCAGCTTTACTGTTGCGAACTCACGCGCTTGATGCTTGCTGCAGCGGTCTCAACGGCTCCAGTTTCACCACTCCCCTTCTAGCCACAACATCTACACTGTGGGCTACAGCCGTCGGTCTGATAGATGCTTCCCAGTGACGGCCCGATCCGACTCAAGGACGAACTTGGATTTTATTCGCCATGTTTTCGTTTGTTTGCGCCGCCGGCCTGCCATGGTCAAGTGTGATTCAGGCGACAAAGCAATGCATGTCACGATATGCCTTTCCAGGTACGCGCCCTGTGCGGATGGGAAGCCTGACAACGGCGCCCTCGGGGTTGACGTATGGATCTTGCACGCCCACCCGCCCAAGGCTGGGTAGTCGAGCGGGAACCGACACCAACATCAGATGGCTTTGATGGGCTTATACTGGAGAAACACGAGAGCTTGCAGGCTGCGAGTCTGCGAGTCTGCGAGCTCCTGCCGCTTCCAATTCTGGGCATGCTCATCAGTCCGTCCTCGCTACGATGGAGCATGAAAAGCGCCTGCGCCGCCCCCTCCCTCTCACTTCGGGTAGATGAGAATATCATTGGCCCGCCCCCAAGCTACGCAATCATCAACGCCCCCTCGGAACTTCTGATCTTGAGATCGATCACCCGTTCCCTTTGGCCAGCTCCACACGAGCATCCGGCATAGCCCTGGCCTGGTCAGAGCTTCCAACCCCTATGCCAAAGAGCCGTTGATTCTCGGCTCCAGAGAGCCAGGTGTGTTGCTGTTCCCTAACCGTTATGCCGCATCCGCCGTACGTGGAGATGAAACCTTCTTCGGCCTCACGTGTCGTTGTGTAAGGATGACTAGCCTCGTCAGGGCCTGAAACATGGCCTGGGCATCTGACAGGGGGCGGTCGATCATCCTCCGCCCTACTCAGACTTGGACGTCAGGCAATGCCTGCGTATGGCGTCAGGGTTTAAAGCCACCCGGTTGTCGAAGCGCGTGGAGGTGCTCACAGGGCCGAAAAGCTTGAACCGTTCAAGGTGGCCTCGGATGCTTATTCTGCCTCTGGTTGGCCGGTGCCTTGATCTCTCGGCGATTATGCTCCCTGGGGACTCTCAGACCTAATGCTGCACCTAGCGAAAGAAAAGTCCCGAATTAACCATGGGCTAAGCCGTCAGTCGCTGCGTCAATATCTTCGCCATCAGACGCATAATGGTTATCGCCGCGGATTTTCTCCTGCACCGTGACCGCAGGTCTTGACCACCCACCTCAACTTCGTATCAGAGACAGAATGCCCAGAAATCAGGCACTTCGATCCAAGTGGCTGGCTGCTGTCCTTCCACCGCCTCACACCTGGTCTGGCCTGCTGTGTCCCGTCTCTGGCGTCTTTCTCTCGTCAAAGCCGGACCTTTCCCAATCAAAGCCCGTGTTTGTGGCGTATCGTAGAAGCCTTGACGGCCGGGTGCTTGCATACTCATGCACTCGGGCTGGCGCCCGGAATGGATGGCTACGCTTCTCAGGCTCAGGGCAGCGTCCATGGTTCTCACCACGGCTGTACCATATACGAAGCACGGCGACTGCAAGTGCCGCTCTGCTCGGTCCTGAGGCTGGTCTCTGCGTTCACCTACCGAAGCACAACTGCCCAATTGCTATGCCTACGATGGGGAGACTGTTGATCGAGACTAGCTCGAGCAGACGGATCTCTTCTCGAGCGGCCATGGTTCGCCGCGTCTCGGCGGCCCGTGATCTCATCCCGGAGTGCATCAAGGAAGGGCTCTCGAGGCCTTTGTGTGGCCTAGATGGCGAGAGCCGTGGGGATTTGCAGCATGGCCCTGCACTTGGACACGGCTTCCTGCCTTTGATTGTTACCGTGAAGTCCGTCAACATCGCGGGCACCCTCGGCGGCTCTCCACTGCTGCCAGTCATTGATGGCGGTTAGGCCATGCCTTACACCGCTCCTGAGTCTGCCTATCTCGATCATCCAAGAGATGTCCAGAATTTTGGCTTTTTATTAGAACCAGGATCATCGAGCTCCCCATAATTTTCATGTCTCCTTCCCGTTGTCTCAGGCTCGCACAACCCAAAGTCATCCCCATCCAAAGGTCCCTGCCCCCGGCCGGTGACCCCGAGTCTGCCATTATTTCTTCGAGACCATCGGCAGACTGCCTGCTTGGGACTTAGCTCCTTTCCCCTTCTACTCTTTGCTCAGACCTGTACCACATGTTCTCGCCGTCGCCCCCTTGAGCCTCTCTGATCCCTTCTTCTCAGTCTGTTCCTGTACGATCCTAGGTCAGCCACCGCCGCCTGAAGCCGCAGCGAGGGTATATAGACAGCGAGATCCTGCACTCGCGCGGTTGTGCCTTCTCTTGTATCGTCATTGTTCACAATTCCCTCGCAGCATCCCATCACTCTGCCTGTCGTCCGTTACACCAGCTCATCGAACGACGTCGTCACTCGGCCGTGGATCGAAGACAGCCACCTCTCTCGAACAACGTAACCTACAAAGGAGAAACCTTATCAGCACGAACAGACTCGTTTAGGATTTACGAGGTAGACAAAGGTGAGACACGACTATTATTCTGGAATTCCTCGATTCACTATCGAAGACCTGGCGGTGCCTGGATGCTTTGACGGGCTTGTTTAGAGTTTCAACCGCTGAGCTATCCGCAACCAACGGAAACTCTTTTGGGTTTCTGGGCTTGGGGGACAGAGCGTTGCCAGTTCTTTGCCAAGATCAGTCAACGCATACGTGCTGGCTGAGCCGCTATGGGCGGATTTCTACAGCATTGTCGAATCTGGCACGCACATCTCTCTCCCTCAGCTCGGCCCTGGGCGATCTTCTTTGAGTGCCAGTAACAATGCCGAAAGCTGGCTCTTTGGAGAAGAATGCCTTGGAAGCAGGGCCAGTCCGGCATCTCCAATATGGCAGCTTCTAACTGGATTCATACACATTACACTGGCGACCCTGACCTTCATTTACCCCCTTGACACGCACCTTCTAGTACAAATGAGTTTTCTAGAGATAGAGAGCTAACCTATTTGCCCATGCAGGTCCAAGAACATATCAGAAAACAATAGGGGTCAAGGGACTCTTCACATTCGAGGGCAACGACAAAGAACCCCATCGTTCTCAACTATCGATTCTCCAGGTACGAGCTCTATCCCAAACTTACCACGATCCGGACGGAGAATGGCGGTTAGCTAAGAAGGAATCTTGTCGATAAGTGCATTATCCGGATCCCAGCCTTGACCACAGGTGGTTCGAATCTGGCCGACTACTATTGCGGATTGCCAGGTGGAGTACATTCTCGATTGCGACAGCAAAGCGTCGCTTGAGAGCCGCGCATGAATTCTCAAATTCCCAAGGTACGATGAGGTCTTTCTCTTTTACGGAGCGTTGAGGTTCCGGATTTGGGGGGGACGATGCTTGGCTGTGTATCTCCATCTGGAGTGGGAACGGCATCCAGTAGGTTCGGGTACACCAGGCCAGCGCTCTCCAGACTCTCACTCAATCTTGGTACGTATGATACTTTTCTTTTGCCTTTTCAAAAACATTCAGCTTCCTCCTCCTGGCATACCACGGCACGGTGGGTTTGATTGCCGCTTTCCCTCAGCTGCAGCTCGGAAAGACAGACCTGCAGTTAATGGTATTCGGCTACGCCTTGTTCCTTGCAGTGGCTTTGAATGCTCGCTCCGGCTGTCAGTCAATCAACACGGTAGACAGCTGCGTCGTCCGAGCAGTGCCAAGTCTTGCTGGGGGTAGACCAATCCACGCAAGGGTTGTGCCTCTGCAAGAAATCTGTGGCGTCCTGTTTTCGGCTGCAGTTCTGTGTGCTGTAGTGCTGTGCACCTTTGTACTTCGTGTTTTGTGCGCCAACAACGGCAAGCCTAAGATTTTGGCCCCAGTTGGACTTGCGTCTGGGGGTCTGGAGTGCTCTGTTGCACCGGGCAAGCATGCTTGTATGGCGCATGGCGAGAGGGATCCGGTGCTCCAAGCTGTCATGACAAACTGCAATTGGATGACAAACAATCTGCATGACTCTGGGGCAACCTGGGGACGTGGTTGCGCTGTTATCGACGTTGATGATGGAATTGACATTCGGCTAACTGAACAAGACAGCAGACATCCCGGGCTGAAAAGCAAGACACGTTGCCATGTAGCCGCTCAGACGACAGAGACACATCCATGGCTGTTTCAACAACAGAGAGGGTTTCCTCGCCTTCTGGTGGAGGGAATAAAGACTCGTCGGACTTGTCATCGCCGTTGGGACCAGGGGCTAATGCGCCTTCACTTAAACAGGAATTCGAATCTTCGCCGCCCACGATGGGCTACATGGATATGGCGACGCACGCGGGAGAAATGAGGTGAGTTTTGATGACATGCGCTTCTTCCTTTGCATCTTGTTTCATCCTTTTGCCCTCCTTGTCAGCGGCATGTTCTGTTTGTCTCGAGCTCTACTGCGCATTCTGTTGGTTGAGCATCTCTACCCTTGTTTCCCCAGCCTACCTTACTTCTTGATGGCCTTGGTCGGTACTCCGCAAAACATGGATGCCGGTGCGGTGGGCTTAGTAGGCGCATTGCACTCTTTAATTTCCCTTGGACGTGATTGATGGCTCCAGAACAAGTGGCTCACCAACGTTCGCAAGTTGCGAACGGGGAACTGGGATCTAGGATCTGGGGTGAGCTCCGCCAGGGACCACTTGAATGTGATAACCCACGTCGGTGGCGGCAATGGTTGACTCGAGTGCGTGCTGCCGTCTGTCCCTTGGCTTGGGCGTTCAGCTCCGTTGTGTTGACTTGACGTTATCCATCATCATCACCCATGACAAGAGCCCTTGCTGCAGGTTGGGCTTGCCCTGTCTCGTCATTTCACTTTTATTGTCCCGTCACATTCTACCTACAGGCGTCAGCTATCACTTGGCGAATTGAACCGATGGATGTCATTCATTGCAGGCCTCAGCACGTCGGTGGTGGCGTTGTCGGGCTTCTCAGACAATGAATGGATGGATGGACGGATGGACAGACGGCATAAACATGGACTGGACTGGACGGGCTAGTTGCCTCGCTCAGTAACTTGTCAATTTTGCTGTCGTTGCAGTTTTCCCTGCGGGATCTAGACTACAGAACCCCCCCTGTCAGTTTTCGTTTCTTTTTCCTACAAGGTGGCCGGCCTTGGTGTCTGCCGCTTATACTGGATTCGATTCGAGGACGGACCCTCTCTGTTGCTTGTATTCTCTCTCCCCGCCCAACGCGTTAGTTAGAGGCAACGAGCGAGAGGGGAAATCTCTGCCGAGACCTAAGTTGGTCACGGTCAATGATTGGGATTGCTTCAATTGCCCGCTCCCCTCGCATCAAATCAACTCAACTCGTCTTGGACTCGCCAAGATACGAGTTGTAAACCAGACCAGGCCAGAACAGATCACAGACACAGACACAGACAGAGACAGGCCAGGCCCTGGAACCAACAGTCCTTGTCGGGTCAGCTTGCTCAGCTGCGACAAGTCGGATTAGTTCCCCAGCATTGTCTTCCCGTCCTTGTCATTCGAGCATTCCAATCCCCATTCTTAACTCGGCTTCCCCAACCCCAGCCCATCCATCCATCCATCCATCCAGTCGCTCGAGCAAGCCAGCCAGCCAGCCTCCCCCTCTCTCCTGCTTGTGCTTTTTTCTCTCTTATCCCCCTCCCCGCTGTCGCCCGCAGAGCAAATCCCTGCTGCCCGTCCCTCCACCACTCTCGCTCCCTTGTTGAAATTTCCCAGCCAGGTCGGCCGGTGTATCCAGCCAGCCAGCCAGCCCGCTTGATCACTCACTCTCGCTCGCACCCGCGCACGCACACACTCACACATACGCACACACACCACGCCGCCCATCAAGTGCAGCCCACGAACGTCGTCGTCCCTTCCCTCCATACCCCCCTCGTCGGTGGCTTGAGGTTGAGCTATGGGCACGCTGTTCTGACGCCCGGGG
The DNA here is from genome assembly GCA_027569015.1 of Ascodesmis sphaerospora. Taxonomy (NCBI): domain Eukaryota; kingdom Fungi; phylum Ascomycota; class Pezizomycetes; order Pezizales; family Ascodesmidaceae; genus Ascodesmis; species Ascodesmis sphaerospora. The sequence goes on from JAPPUR010000003.1 coordinate 1,129,622, forward strand.
TGCCGCTGTCACTGCCGTTGCCGCCTCGCCTGAGGATCTAGTCCATCCTTTGGTGTCTACGTACCTGTCTCCGACCTACCTTCAACCTACCTACCTTGCCTATCAAACCTCCTCCACTGTGCATATCCTATCCGTCCACTGACGGGACGCATGGTGGAGGGCTCTGCAACCTTCTCTAATTCCCTTGCCTTGCCTTGCCTTGCCATGGCTCTCTGCCTCACCCCGGAGCCACTCCCGCGCTTACTTTGTCTCTCTTCTTCTCCCTCCTCTTACCCCCTCCTCTGCAAGCCTGCTGCGGTTGCCTCGTTGCCCGCTGCTGCCCGCTGCCCAGTGCCGTGAGCTGCTGCATTTCCCGCAGCCTCTCGAAACCGTACTGGCTGCCTGTGGCACACCAACGGTGGACGGTGATACCTGAGGTGCGCTGCAAGCTGTGATACGGGGAACACTGTATTTCCAGGGCATGGCAATACAGCGTCTCTGTGGCCGCGTCCTCTGCCGTTGCCGTCGTTGCTGCTGCTATTGCCATCCATTTGCTGCTTCTGTTGCCGTTGCCGTTTCTGTTGCTACCTATTGCCCGCGTCCTCCTCGCTACCGCTACCGCGACCGCTGTCTGCCGCTCCCTGGCCAAGGCCGATCCGCTGATGAGGCGTCAGATACCCCCAAGAAGCCAGCACCTCCTCTTTGACGATAGAGCCCACCCAGTCCTCGTCGCTCTTGAACCTGTTCCATCCGCCGGTCCTTAACTCGGCTGCGCAGTACCCCCAGGACGGAGGTGCCTTTTTCCAGTCTCAACCTGCCGCTCCTCAGCTGTATCCGGGGATCGACGTCCGCTCACGCCTTGGCTCCAAGTACGTTGTGTTGTCTCTTTTCTTTTAAAGCTCTCCCTCTCACTCACTTTCACTTGTCCTTCTCTCTCACTCCTCACTCCTCAACCTCACCCTCTAGAGTCAGAGTAAGAGTCGCACACCCTCTACACTACCTTGCCCACTTGTCATTCCGATAGAGAATCAGTCAATCAATCATTCATCCCACTCCTGTTTAACCCTTCAGTCATCGGGAACCGTCTCGAACCGACCGATCAGCTTGTCCTGTTTGGCCGGCCTCCCAGGCGCCCCCTCCCTCCGCATCCTCGTCCGAGACATGTGCCGGGCTGGATATGCCAAGCACCAGACAGAAGCTCTCTTGAGCAGTAACAGGTAGAAACTGACTGCCGTCAGCAGTAGCACTTCCTCGACGGGAATGGCACATCCCTATCCACCTTCACATCGCACCACAGCTCTTCCTCACCCAGGAGCTCAGATCAGTACTCGAGAACAGTACGCTCCTGCGACGCCCTCCTTCAGAAGGCCGTCTGAACACGCTGCTCGCTCACCATCCTTTGCAACTCAGCATCGAGGCCGTCATCCCCTGTCTCCGACGACGAGCCCCAACACCGTCTTTTCCACTGCTGCCCCTAGCATGGGCTCTAGTGGTTACACAAGCCGACCCGCACCGAACAACATCCCTCCCCTGCAAGCAGTCCACATGATGGGCAGCCTTCAGTACGCCGACGGCGCTGGAACGCCTGTCAAGGCTGAAATCCAGGGTGTAATCGACAAAGGCTTCTTCCTCTCGGAGAACGAATGGACCTGCTACCGCAGAAACTACTTTTCTTGCATCTGCTCCTTCTCGCTGAACCCCCATCTTCCCGGTGTGTCTATCCAGTACACCGCGACCGGCTCCAACCAGCCAGTCCAAGTCTACGGCTTTGCCATGTGCATCTCGGCCGTTGTATCCGACAATGAGCAGCACAGCATTGAACTCGTGCAGCACACGCCTAAGCGGGACAAGGGTCCCATCATGAAGCCTGAAAGGGTTCGTCTTGGCGTTAAACCACCCCAGGCGAGCCACCACCATCACATGGGCATGTACCCAGACGTGGCCAGCCGCCCAGTCTATTCGGACAGCTTCAGCAGCCAGGCCGGAGGCCAGCAGCTCCCCACTGAGCACACTTTTGAGCGTATCCAGTTCAAGCAGGCCACGCAGAACAATGGCAAGCGCAGAGCTGCTCAGCAATACTACCAGCTAGTCGTGGAGCTGTGGGCTGACGTTGGCAGCAACGGCAGCAACGGTGATCACTTCGTCAAGGTGGCCACACGCAAGTCCGCGAAAATGATTGTTCGGGGCCGATCACCCGGACATTATCAAAATGACAGACGCGGAAGCCAGAGCAGCGGACCAGGTGGCTCGGCCGGCAACCTCGGGGGGCCATTTGGACCCATGAGCGGAATGGATTTCAACGCCAACCCCATGATGAACCCACCAGGATACGGCGGCGGCGGCGGTGGGTTCGATAACCGAGGAGGCAACATGTATGGCGTGCGTCATCATGACATTCCACCCGAGTCGATGATCTCGACCGAGGAGGCCAAGGCCATTAACACGGTCAGGGAGTATCAGTATTATCCAGGGCCCATCTACGAGGGTCCGGGCGAACGGGTCGAACTTTTCAACACTCGACCAGAGCGCGACGGCGTGGTGCCACACATGGCCACAGGGCTAGACGTGGGGGCCAAGATCAAGACCGACTACGATAGTACTACCCTCCCAAGCATCTTTCAACCTCCGGCAGGTCTCGGGGATCGTACGCCTGCGCCATTCGAGGGCAAGTCGACATCGAGCGGCTACTACCCGACTTCCATGCTTCACTCGACTGGAATCAACATGACCATGACATGAGTCACACTGGATGGCTCAAGACACGCTCTAGGGAACGAAACGAGACGAGACGAACCCGCATACGAGCGAAGAAAAGAAGATGGAGGAATCAAGTCAAGGTTCAAAATTGCATACTTTCGTTGGACACAAATTCTCTACAAGAAGAAAAGAGAAAAAAAGACGCCAAAAAAAAGAGCAAAAGAGAAAACAAAACAAAACAAATAAAAGAATCATGGGCATGGACATGGGCACGGTTACAGGCACAGGTATGACTACGGGCATGGATATGGGCATGGCAATGGCATGGGTTTTTGGGATCAGGAACCAGATCGATCGATCTAAGGTTAAAGTTCTTTCGTTTGAAAAGACAGGGGCGCTTTGGGACAGCAGCAAGCGAACTGCCTGTGATGGTACACACGCATGGGGGGACAGAAGATCAGGCCAGGGGCAAGAATCAAAATGACGACGATGTGTACGACACTTGGTCAGGAGTTGGTGTGTGGTATGGCTTGGATGTCTACCACACTTGACTGACTGGGGCTGAGAATGTAAGAGAGGCAGATGGCTCGACAAGAAGGTCAAAGGCAGAGAGGGGGGATGGGAGGATACCCAGAGTGTGCATTTCTTCACTTCTTCTGACACATGGATTTACTACAAGTTTCATTTTCTCAACTGAATGTAATTTTGGTCATTTCTCATCTCGCCACCCCACAGCCCTAGTTAACTAGGGTCTTGTCTTGTTGCTTCCCCTCTTACACCTCGTTTCTTTTGACACTCTACTTGGTTCCTTTGATATTTCGATTGGCTCCTGCGGCTCGATGAGGGAGGGGCATGAGGAAAGGGCGCACTCTGTGGGTGAGGGGGATGAGACATGAGAGGGAGACATGGGCGTTGGCAAGCTGAGAGAGAAGTAACTGGGCGTTGAGCTCAAGGATACATACATACATACATGGCCGGGTAGGTTGGCAGGCAGGCAGGCAGGCATACAGACAGGCATATTGGGGGGCTCGGTGGTATGCGGGAACCCGTTGGGACAGCCTTGATTGGAGGTCTTCTCGGATGTCTGGTCTGGTCATTTCTCCCTTCTCACTATCGATGCATGTCTTCTCGTCACTTGGCTGATCCCATGACTTGATTTCCACCAAAGACGGCACTGCGGCGGCTCCGTGTGTTTTCGGTGAGGAGGGATCTTGCATGGTCTAGGGAGCGAAGCAAGGGAGGGAGTGAAATGGATGCTTGCTTGCGTTGTTCAGCTCATGTCGTATCGTTTCGTTTCGATTCGATTCGGTTGCGTCGTATGGGATGCGAGGATGGCGTTGATGTAGCCGAAAAAGAGGCTTGTCGAGGTTGGGAGGGGGGCGTGAATGTGATTGTTATCTCGTCTTGTTCTTGTTCTTGTCTCGAACATGGGCATAAGATGACGGCATCTCGAGGTCTCAGAGGTCAAGATTGTCCGATGCATATGTTGAGGAGGCGAAGAGCGGCAGTTATTATAGTGTTGATCACTTGTCAAGTGTCGAAAAAAAGGTGGCCACGCCAACATGATGCTGTAACACCCCCAGCTCAGCCTTGGGAGAAACGCAGCAAAGCGAACCCCTGGCCCCTACGCTGTGCTGTTCCACCATCGCTGTTACAGTGTGTACGTATTCCGTACATGGTGTTTATCAGCAGATTTTACCAAAGACGGTGCTTGAAGCGGGTTGTTGGATTAAGGTTGTCACGCTAGAGGGGGGGATTTTCCCGGCGCGGACCGTCCCCATGAGATTAAATTGATTAGAAGACAAAGGATAATAGTTTTCAATCAATCAAAAACTCGACGGGGAATTAAAATTACCAGATGGCAAATGGGTTTTTTTGGTGGTGAATGACCTATTTTAGCCCGAGGTTCGTTAAAGTCTAAAAGACTTGGACCAAAGCAGGGATAAAATCGGCACGCACGCACTGTATGTAACAGAAAAAAGCCCTCATCTCTCTCTTTTTAGTGGCCATCAACTACAAGGGTTGGAAAAACAGCACAGTGCAAATCTGGTAGGGGGGAAGTGATCGGCGGGGCTCGGGTTCGTGAGAGTGAAGAGAAGGAGGATCGACGCTATCGTTAGAGTCGAGTGGATCAGATCGGGAATAGAGCCAAGACGGGTATTGACGAGGTATAGGAGAAGAATTTGATCATGGTAAAACAGATTTCATCGAGTAACACGGTGAGATGATCCTGCAAGGTCGAAAAGATGGTTGCTGCAGCCTGTTGAGCAATACCCGAGTCGAGGCAAAGGCGTGAAAATCAAAAACACCACACCTCAGATCAGGCTCAGCACGGAGATCTACCTATCTAGGCATGTACACTAAAACTTCAACTGCAAGTGCTGCTCACATACAGAACGTCAGGCCATGTCTACATTGGGCGGCCGACCGGAGACATTGACAGAGATGCATCAGGGTCTATCACGTCCGTGTCACTCTCAAAGACCCTGTATGCATCTGCCTTGGTACAAAACAATGGCGAGATTCGAAGAGGGGGGGAAGAAAGCCCCTCCCCTCCATCTTCCCTGTTACCCGGTCTCTCATGCCCCCTCCACCGAGGCGGGTAAATCATGCAAGCCTCCTTGACGCTGTGTTGCCCATCCATCTCCCGACGTGTTGCGGCATAAGCGTCACATCTCGACCGAAGCCAGCAGCCCGGTCGGCGGAGGCGGAGAGGAAGCCCGCTGACGTGGGTGGGATGGGTTATCATGCACGTCGGCATTGCATTCGATGAGGTGAATTGGAGGGAAGTAGAGTCATCACATGAGAAGGAAGTGCATGTCACTCGGTAAATCAGGCTGAGAAAACAACTCTCCCTCCCCCTAAAGAAATCGGAGGAAAAGAGAACGCCAAGTGACTACCCACCCAAAACAATACAAGGGTTGAGCCTCATGCAGGCCGGCCTCTACACCGGTCGCACCCTGCTAGCCTGCCAGAGAGGCTCCACCGATGAGGCCTTCCTCGGACGCCGGTTTAGAAAATCTCCCCAAAGGGAAAAGGGAGGGAGGGGCGTGGTCTTGTATATGTGGGGAGGCAGAACGTGATAGGTTGAGGCGGATTGTGATATGTGATGGGATTGACGGGGGGAGAGAGGAAAGCTTGGCGGGGAGAGTCTGGAATGCAAGTCACCAAGTCGTACTCTATATCACGGCATGTTTGATTTATTCCAACTTGACATGTACACGTCTAGAACCTCCAGATGGCATCCGACATCTTGGCCACTGCCACCATCTCCGCCGTGTCGTGTACCCTCACCACATCGGCCCCGCCCTGCACCGCCGCGGCCACCGTAGCCGCCGTGCCCCACGTCCGTCGAGCCGGCTCCGTAACCCCCGTGATTCTCCCGACAAAGGCTTTACGACTTGAGCCTACTAACCACGGCAGACCCTCAAGACCAGGCCAGTATCGCAGCTCCTCGAGACGTCGAAGCACTTCAAGGTTCTGAGATCCTGTCTTGGCGAAGCCGATGCCCGGGTCGAGGACTATCCTCCACCGCCGGATCCCCGCCGCCTCGGCCGCCGCCACCCGTGAAAGGAGCTCCGACGCCACCGTTGGGATTAATCCGTCCGGGTACGACGTGAGCTCCGTCATGGTCTGCGGTGTCCCGCGCATGTGCATCAGGCAGATGGTCTTGTCGAGCCGGGCCACCGTCGGGAGCATATCGGCGTCGAGCACGCCGGCTGATACATCGTTGATCATGTCTGCACCGCTGGCTATCGCCTGCTCGGCTACTGACGCCCGATACGTGTCGATGCTGATGACTACATCGCGGGCCTCTGGGATGGAGCGGATAAGCTGAACTGCCGGCACCACGCGGGATATCTCCTCGTCAGCTGAAACTTCGGGTCGGCCAGGCGCAGTGGACTGGCCGCCCACGTCGATAATAGACGTCCCGTCCCTAACCATGTTGATCACCGTCTGAGCGATGCTATCCTGAGCATGCACCCCGCCGTCAGAAAACGAGTCGGGAGTCAGGTTGAGAATCCCCATGATATGCGTCTTCCTCTTGCGCGCGAGTGGCGTCAGGGGACTCGACGACGGCGAGAGGGGTGTCATGGAAGACAGGGGCTCTCCGAGAGGCAACTCATTCAAATGGTCCTGTATGAGCTTCCACGGCTTGGAGGGGTCCAATGACTTTGCTGGGATGAGCCTGCGGCTGCTGTCAGATTTCCTTGTCACACGGTTGACGAGGAAAATTCAACTTACTCTGCCAGGGGTCTGAGGACAAACTCCCTCTCCAGGATGCCGATGTGAGGAACTTTGAGCCGCTCATTGTCGACCCTCTCGTCGCCGTATAGGAGAATATCAAGGTCAATGTTGCGTGGGCCCTTGTCGATGACCTTTTTCCGGCCCATTTCATTCTCAATGGCTTGTAGTTGATCTAGTAGAGCCAGGGGCTCCAACTCGGTCTCGACCTGGATGATTGGTCAGCCCTGAAGCTACACATCTTTACCCTTTGATATACATACCTCGCAAGCTCCATTGACGAAACGGTCCTGGTCCGTCACATACATGGGCTCCGTCTCCCAAAGACTACTAGTCCTCTTGACCTTGATGCCTCGACGGTCCATCATGTTGCACGCACGCTCAATCTCTGCAACGCGGTCTCCCATATTGCTCCCCAAGGCGATATACGCCGTCATCTTGCGCGGCCCGCTGTTGCTTCCGCTACCACACGAGCACGCGCAGCCGCAGGCCGAGCGTTTTAGTCCAGGCATTGTCGCGCAGAGGCGAGGTCGCACCGAGGGCATCCGGCATGGCGAGGCTGAGGAGGCAAAGGCCCGCCTGGAAGGGTATGCAGCATTGCGTGTGATGGCGAGGCTGCGTATCAGCGAGCGGGAAGGGAAAGGTTTTCTCATGGCGATTTTTTCGTCTTTGCCGCTGCTAACCTACATGCTGGAGGTTATGGTGCTTGAGTGAGCCTCACATGGAGAGGTTGCAAAAATTTGGCGCTAAATTGGTGGGGCCTGGGGGTTTGAACGGTAGAACGTGGACGCCATGAAGAAGAGACCATGAATCGTCTCTTTAGAGTTTTGGACCCTTACATTTGAGCCCTGGATGAAGTTGAGTTGATACTGTTCAATCTGACTCAGAGTCAGTCTCTTGGTGGCATTTTTGGGGCTGACGTTGAACTCGCAGTGGTTGTCATTGTCCATGTCACGGGGTCTTGAATAAGCGTCCGAGGCCAAGACCGTCTTAGTCAAGATTTAGCACCGAGAGCACATGTCAGAGAACACAAGAGTTCTTGTCCAACAATAAGATCCCAGTCTCAGCTGATAATTGTAACAGGGAAGAAAAAAAAAAGTCATTTTTTTCTGTTTCATCTCATTTACTCCTCATCGAATGGACCGATAAACCGAGCCAGAAAAGGCAGCCACGCAACTCTCGTCCCTCGGCATCTTCCCCAGATTCAATTTGACTCCAGCGCTAAACCGCAACCGGCCTAACCCCCCGCATCATCCTCCCCATCTCCGGCTCCAAGCCTCGGCATGTGGTCCATCCGTCGTCCATCGCGAAGCCAGCTTCTGGCCTTTTTCTTGCATCCCTCAGCTGATCAAACAACTCTAGGGGCTTTGTTTATAATCTCTCAAGACCCTGCTTACCACTCTTGTTAACCTTCTCCATTCTCTTTCTTTCTACTCCTCCTCACCAAACGAGCAGCTCTTGTCCTCCATTCTACAAAACCTCAGTAGCCAATCTAGACATCATGGCCTCCCCACGTACGTCATTACCCCGGAATCGCATTCACAAACAATCGCTAACCAAACTCTCGTCATGCAGAGAAGCTCCGAACCCCCATCACCGATCTTTTCAAGATCAAGCACCCCGTTCTGCTCGCCGGCATGAACGTGGCTGCCGGTCCCAAGCTCGCAGCCGCAGTCTCCAACGCCGGCGGCCTCGGTGTCATCGGAGGCGTCGGATACACCCCAGAGATGCTGCGAGAGCAGATCGCCGAGCTCAAGAGCTTCCTCGTCGACAAGAACGCCCCCTTTGGGGTTGACCTGCTTCTCCCCCAGGTCGGCGGAAGCGCTCGCAAGACCAAGTACGTCCTCCACATTCCGGCCCTCCACTCCCCTATCACATGCAAATTTGAACATGAACACCTTGGCTGACTCGTGACACTCCGAAACAGCTACGACTACACCAAGGGCAAGCTCAATGAGCTGGTCGACATTATTATCGCCGAGGGCGCCAAGCTCTTCGTCTCGGCCGTCGGCGTGCCCCCCAAGGCCGTCGTCGACAAGCTCCACGCCAACGGCATCGTCTACATGAACATGATCGGACATGTCAAGCACGTTCAGAAGTGTATCGACCTCGGCGTCGACATCATCTGCGCCCAGGGTGGTGAGGGTGGCGGCCACACTGGCGACATCCCCACAACTGTCCTTATCCCCGCCGTCGTCGACATCTGCAAGAAGCACAAGTCGCCCCTGACTGGCCAGCCTGTTCAGGTTATTGCCGCTGGTGGTATTCACAACGGCCAGCTGCTCGCCGCTTCTCTCATGATGGGCGCTGGCGCCGTCTGGGTCGGCACCCGTTTCATCCTGACTGATGAGGCTGGCGCCCCCAAGGCTCACAAGGAGGCTGTCCGCACCTCTGGCCACGACGACAACATCCGCACCATCATCTTCACCGGCCGTCCCATGCGTGTACGCAACAACGAGTACATCAACGACTGGGAGACCAACCGCGTGGCCGAGATGAAGGAGCTCGCCGCCAAGGGCGTCATCCCCTACGAGGCCGACCTGGACAAGCTGTCCGAGAACACCAACGACAACGATGACGAGGAGGACGTCCTTGACAAGTACCGCCCTTACCTCATGGGCAAGTGTGCTGCCGTGGTCAACGAGCAAAAGTCGGCCAAGGCCGTCGTGGACGAGTTTGTGGATGACGCTGTCGCTTGGTTGCAGAAGGGCAACAAGATGATTGCCAAGCTGTAACAACTTTTTGCTTTGACGTTACTGTTTTCTGGATACCTCATTGTAGACTATAGCATCACCATGTAGTACGCACCATTGCGGCATGAATTCATTGCTTTACTGAAGAATTGTTGAACCTCAAGTAGGTTATTCATCGCTTTACTTAATCTGACGCTTAAAGATTTAAAACAGTGTAAACTCTTTTATCGTAAACTAGGTAGCAAACATCAAATCTCTATTTCATACTAGGTAACCAAAGCAGCCAACTTGGGACATCGCATGTACGCCAGCTCCAAAAAGCACCCCGCCCCAGACAGATTCATGCCATGCCATGCCGAGCGCACGTAGGTATATGCGCCATGATTTGCTCGATGCCATATTCTCGAACCGGTCCATGCCTTTCTTCGTCTTCTTCGACGTCCCCTTGAGACACGAGAACCTCATGCCTCCATTCTAACTTGTCAATTGCAACTCTGTTTAGTTGCCAAGGTAAGATCGGATGGCTCCCTGGAGCCGGGAGGACACCTCGCCCGCCATTTGTGTCAGGTTCTCGAGATCATCACCGGCCGTGATGCCAAACTTGCGCACAAAGTCCTTGGCCGCCGACTCGAGATCACCGTACTCCTCCTCAGGCTCATCCTCAGGTCGTCCAAAGTAAGCGTTGGACGAGATGGCACTCGCGCCCTCGAAGCCTTGGAGTCGGGTCTTGGCCTCAGCCTGGGCGTTGGGGTCAAAGGCACCCTTGCCGAAGAATTCGTCTGATGAGATGCCCTTCTGCGCACCGAACTTGTCGCGGGCATATCGCTCCGAGTCATCTATCTTTGGTTAGCACATCCTTGTTCAGATGGATGTATAGGTAAACTTACCAACAGCGGCAGCCTTGACAGGTCCGACGGAACCAAATCCACCAGCATTCTTCTTGGGGGCGGCGGCAGCCTTGGGACCACCAATTTGGCCAAAGCCCAGTCGTCCAATGCCCATGCCCAATCGCTCAACCTCGGCATCCGACTTCTGGCGTGTATGCGATGAATAACTGCTCTTGTTGGGGCTGACGGGGGTGGGAGAAATGATGGCAGCAGCAGATCCAGTAGCAGCCTTGGTCGCAGGGTCCTCTTCCGCGTCGGGGTCGTAGCCAAGCTTTGCGATCCTGTCGGCCTCCTCCTTGGCCTTCCTCTCGGCCTCGTCAAAGTCGATGGCGTCGCTAGTAACCTTCTTTGCGCCCAGCTTGGTAGTCTTCTTGGCACCGAGGACATTGGCCTTGCGGGGACCACCGATGCCACCAGTCTTGCGGAGGGCAGCCGATGTCGTGATTCTGCTTGCGGGCTTGGACTCGCTCGAGGCGTTTCGGGCAAGAGGCGAAGAAGCGCGGGCAATGTCCTTGCCGTTGCCGGCGTTGAGGAAAGGAGAGGGCGTTCGGCCCATCACAGGCGGGGTCGCAGTGCGAGAAACGGGGGGTGTGGGCTTCTTGATAGCAGGCTTGTCCCAGGAAGAGAAGAAGTCGTCGTCAGGCTCGCCGGCGGGGGTAGCAGAGCCGTCATCAACAGCATCGGTGATGACAACTTCATCGGGGAAACTAGACACATGTCAGGTCAGTATATCAAGGGGCGCCTCAGGGGAATCAAGACATACTCTTGGGCGTCCCGCGCAGCGCGTCGCTTAAGCTCGTCCTTGTACTTGGTGGCGGCGTTAGATTGGTACTTGGTCTTTGGGTCCTTGCTGTTCAGGGCAGCGGTGCCGCCATTCTGCTGGAAGAACTTGGTGGCAGACTCGTTGCCACCGACCTTCATCAAGCGCAGCTGGTCCCATTGCCACTCTGTACTCGGTCGTCAGTCTTGTAGGCGATGAGGGAGGTGTCGCAGGCTACATACGGTCGAGGTTGGTTGATCGCACGAATGAGATATGCACACCCAGGTTTCGGTGGTTGGCAGAGCAGTCCAGGCAGAGGTAGATGCCGAAGGGAACTGATGTCCAGGTAGGGTTCTTCTGGCCGCAGTCGAAGCAGATCTAGGTTGGGTAATGGTCAGCGCTGTCGCCAGGGCCGCGCAAAGAGTGTACAGCTACATACCTTGTTGGTAGGCTTGGTCTTCAACTTCTCAAAGATCTTCAGCGACTGCTGCTTCGTCGCAAGAGCGCTCATGTTGACTTTTGGGCCTCGATCAGGCAGGACACAATGTTCTGGTAGCGTTGGCGAGTAGTTCGGGAGCTCGAGAGGCCACTTTAAGGTGCGACGGCTATAGGCGACGTGTCAAAGAAGAGACAGAGTCCGTCGGGCTAGGGAGGTCTTAACGTCAAGTTGGGCGCCGGAATCGTTCAAGGAATAATAAGGAGTCGGTCATCAAGGGCAGGTGTCTCTAAGGTAAAGTGGCATATCAGTCACGCTAGTCCTGATTTGGTCGCATCTCTTCCCCACGTCGTTCTGCCGGGCGGTGAAGCAACTACAGCATGGAACCCATCACGGAGCTCCAATTGACAGTGGCTCGAGATGCAGTCAACTCCTACGTCAGCCTTTTGTTGGTTCAGTCGTTGGATTTATTGTCAGGACAATCGTCCTGATACCATGGCTGCTGTGAGACCGCCAGGATGAAGCCGACCACCTCCTTAATCCCGATCCGATCGACCGTCTTCGTGGGGTGCCCCTCCAAACTACAACCTCTTCTACTTTCGCGATGCTATGCGACACATAAAGGCGTGGGCGCAACACCCCAGGGCCCTAAGCGTAGGGCAGTGACGCCATTCAACGATACCGGATATGTACCATGGAGCCAGCTCTCAGTGGCAGAGAAGGCTGGTCGAGCCACGCAGCAGACTGTCAACTTTGGCATGATTCTGATCGGTCTCGTGCTCACTGTAAGTTGCTTTCCGTCAAGGCATGCGGCAAGTTGCTAAACATCTTTTAGGGCGGCGTGACATACTTTATGTGGACCGAAGTCTTTTCCCCTGATAGCAAAATCTCAAACTTCAATCGCGCTGTCGACAGAATCAAGGACGACCCTCGATGTTTAGAGCTGCTCGGCGACGCCAAGAAGATCTCGGCGCATGGAGACGAAACATTCAACAAGTGGAGGCGGGCACGTCCTGTTGCGTATGTATATTACACACTGGCACTAGGCAAGTGCTGACAGCTTTAGGTCTACGGAGTCTGTTGATGCTCAGGGAAACCAGCACTTGCTGATGCATTTCTATGCAAGTTCACAAGCATACATCAGATCGGACATATGCTAACTGCAACAGGTCGAGGGGCCATTGAACAATGGCGTTGCGCGACTACACATGATCAGGCATCGTGGACAGGGTGACTACGAGTACAAGTACTTCTTTGTGGATGTAAGGGGCCACGAGAGGGTCTACCTCGAGCATGAAGAGACAGCTGCGTCGAAATTAGGGAAGAAGCTCAGCTTCTTTGGTGTTAAGTGGGGTTGAACCACGGCGCCAACTGTATCAATACCTTTTCCCACCAAGAGTGATATTCGGCCTTGGTCTGGACAACCTCTGCTATGGCGTCGACGATGTGATGAGCAGGCGTGGTTTCCTTGTATCATATCCTGGTTGCTTGGCCCCGGCCAGCTTCCACTTGTATTTATTAACGTAACTGATGATGTTGGATATTCCCCATGCCTGAATGCGGAGTTCTCGATGGGCCGTCTATGTGAAGCTGTCCCCTTTCATTAGGTTCGTTGATGTCAAGTGACGCTTCAATTGGACAACGGGAGGACAACATCTGTTGCTATTCCACGGTCGCTTTCATCACTCCATTACAAACCACTCTCTGGTCAATCACTATGTCATTCCCAGATTAACCGTTCACCTTAACTTACCAACACCCAAGCGAAGCCACCTTGAGCCAACTCTACAGCCCTTGCTGATAAGCCGACACTCTCTAGTAATCATACATCACTGTCTGATTTGCTCGCGCTGAACCCAAGTCCATTTCCTCTTTCCAACGTTGATCGACTACATTCCCAATGTGTCACATTGTATGGCGTTGTTAAGCCATAGCACCCCAACGATGGATGTTAGCAAGTTCCCACTTGATAGGAGTAGTCTGTGAGGCTATTTGTACTCATTAGTGGTAGTCTGTCCGTGCAAGGACAGACATCGATGCATTTTGGAGCGAGCCCCCGGCTTACAAAGTCCACCACATTCAGGCATAGTTTGGAAGTGATGAGTTTCTACGAGACTACAACTTCATACACGATTCGTATCTGGGCCTTTTAGAGAACCTAGAATCACTGGGGTATCTCAACTCCAAGAAGTAGACATTGTCAAAGAGCATGGACTGTCCAGTCTTGGACCCTTAGCCAAACCTGTTTTTATACTAGTCACTCTCTAAGTGAGCGAACGCGATGTCTAGATCACTAGGTCGTTTTCACAACTGAGTGGACTTGTTTAAATGACTGAACATAACCCGTCCTTGAGACACTGGCCGCACTTACTCATCGTCGTCGCTCATCGCCTCTTTCGTTTCACGCAATGTAATTGCTTGCTGACTTGATTGACAAGCAATCCTAAAGAGTCCACCAAGACAGCCAGTGAAGAGATATGAAGTCATAAATACAATAATATCACAACAACATGCGCTTCAACATAGCGGCCAGCATACAAAGCTCTTGGCAGATATATACAATGTAGACAACTCGTCTCAACCATCCTTCAATGCCTCAATAGGAAGGGGTGTTTACTTCAACGCATCATTAGCCAAGCACAAACGCCAAGACGATTCTGGTAGACCCTTACAAGTACACGAGACACGGTGCATATTGCTGTTCTGACTTATACGAGTTGACTCTGTCAACAGACATTGGCCTTGGTCCGAGTTGGAGTGATATGTCTACTATGGCAGCAACTGGGAAGGTGATACCTCTGGGCTCAGTTTCAAACTACTGGAGGCATCATTAGCTTAGCTAACTCAAAGAACTTGAACCGGGAGTAGGAGGCGAGCCGTTCTGCCAGGATGCGGATCAACACTGATCCTACCTTGAGTCCGCTTGTGCGATCGATGGCGTCGCAGTGTGGTCAGTTACTATAGAAGAGGCTCACGACTAGACTATGGCCAGTTGACAGTAGCCCCCGAATCGCGCAAGGCCAGCTTTACTCTATAAATTGCACCGGCTAATTCGCTCGATCTTATGTATCTGGCCTCAAGAGCATAGTGAACGGACGAGTTTCAACCTTATACAGAACTACTGCCCCCAGAATCCTTGATAGTTCACTGAGGTGACTTGACGGCTGTGGAAGGGAGCACTGGAAATAGTACGCAAACTTATAAGGACGAAGAAGAAGCCAATGATAGTGAGCGGCTCAAATACTTTCAGGTCCATACCCTGACTGTCTGAAGCGGTTTCAATCACCTGAGGTATCCTGTCTCAAAGGGCGTTTATAAGTATAACTCGCCGCTTTCCTAGGACCTTGCATCATCAACAACGGTTTCTGGTTATCGAACCAACTATGAACTAGACTGAGGCTCAAACACGGCCATACTGGTGTAGAAAGGAAGGTGTTAGTTAGGGACTCGGGCCTTGTCGAATATAACTAATCTCGCCGTTTCAGAACTATGGCTGTATGAACCGTTTCAAGAAAGCATGCCACAACACCTAAAGTCTCGTCTCCAGCCGCGCTTCGTGAGTTATAGAACTCTTCGTGTCTCATAGCATAGCAGTTATGAAGTCTCAAAGCTTCAAGGATCCTTCCATCCCCAGGATGAAACAGATATAGTAGATGGTAGGATGACTGACACTTTACCAATGAACTTTAGTCGAGTTTCGTTGACTCAAGCTGAGGTCGAACGAGTGACAAAAGCTTGTAACCCGGCAATACCCAATCTTCTCAATAGGAATGTGGTATGACCAACCGTTCGATACTGGCCTGCCAAGGAACTGGTTCTCAGTCAAGGTCAACATCTAGGATCATCCCAGCCTCGGTAGACACCTCCATCACAGAATTCCACAATGTGACATGAACCATGATGCCGAATCGACCGCTCTATACCGAGGCCGGCAATAACCTCGGGTCGCTTGTCCACACCTCATCCCACACACCCTAGCCGTGAAGCTGTTCACATCGACATGAGCTCTCAGCTTCACCCCCTCCATAAACTCCGACGGTACTACAAACCCGAATCACATACTCAAGCTCACAAAACACCTCGGTCAACGCGGTGCACGGCATCACCTCGGCATCCCGCTACGTAGCGGCGAGGTTGTGGGATATACGGCCCGCGTTTCCACCAGGCAGCCATCTTTTTTCCCCAAGAACGGGCCAAGGCATGTGATTATGCGGGGGGGACAAACCAACAACCTCGTGTTTTCTTGAGCCGCATTGGAGCCTTCTCGACGTCAGAGAACTTCGAGGCTGGAGTTGCTTTGTTGAGGAGTTGGGTAGTGTAGTATTCTATTGACTGACACCCAAGTTGAGAACTACACTTACACTACCGTCTCAAACACCTATTCATTTACATAATTAGGTACGGAGTAATCATACCATCCTTAAGTGCCGACAGTCGGCGAAACCTTGCTTACTAGAGTTCCTAGACGAAGCCATCATGGCCATCCTCCACACTCGTCATACGCCCACGCCTGTACTGCGGCTCAGCGATCTGCGTTTTCTGGGGCAAGGGCGTGCAGAGTGAAATCTGGGGAAATGAACAGAAATTGACAAAAGGCTTGCCACTGGAGCCATGATCCGAAGTCGGATCCGCGATCTCTGTCTCTGCCTTCGGGGGTTCGGTCTCCATTCACTTGACCTCGGGATGCCGCCATTCAAGACAAAATCTCGGTCTACGCCCGGAGGTCGTCCGCCAAAGCAACGCTGCGCCGGCAATTGCGAGCCTCGGACGAGCGGCTCTGCGGATTTCCGCGACTCACCCCCAGCATTTCATTCATCCATCCAATTCCCCACGGGCCCCGTAAAACTGACGTTATCTCTTGGCTTTTTTGGATCTTGGTTCACCCGTAAAGGGGTTGATTAGTGCACAAGAACACGTCTTTCCCCGAAGTCTTGTCGGATCTTCCGTCTTCCTCCGAGGAGAAAGAGACCCTGGATTGCTCAAGATCCCTGCTGAGAACGTGCTTGATCCTCACTGGAGAGCTCACCTTGGATTAGCCTTGGACCCTGCAAAAAAGAGGACAGCGTGGTGGCTTTGACTTGACGCAAGCCCTCCTTGGCTCTGGATTCTGACCGAGAATGATACGAGCCCGTCAGCTAAGCTTGCAGGGCTAATTCGCCATGTGCAAGCTCCAGAGGTCAAGGCTTTCCGCATGCCCGAATAGCTTTGTCGTTCCCCGGCTTGTTGGGAGCTAAAATATTAGCAAATAGCTCCAGCACACCCGGGGAGGTGAACCTGGAATTGAGGCTGAAAGAATGCTCATGCCGGCCGTACCTGATTAGATCGGGATGTGGTCCGTGGTGCCCGAACGATCCGATCTTGGATGCGTCCATAGCTGTAAAGGTACATGTTGACTGAAGCTAATGGTGTGCAAGTCAAGGCATCTTGGTTGATGCCGATGCCGTCAACGACTCTGCAGAAGCCCACTCAGAAGCTTTCCGTCATGGACTGTTATAATCCGACTCATCACTTATTCAATAAAGTAAAAACCAGAGCTTGCGCAAGCATTATCACATGCCAAGAGAGTCCAATCGGGGCTGCTACACCCTCAACGTGCATCTCCAACCTCTGAAAGACCTCGAGTTTGTTAGTCAACATCGACTCAGTAACGTACCTGCAACGGTTCCTCACATGTGATTGTGACAAATAGCTAAAGCACGTTCCAACAATAGCCAACATGTAGCTTCGTGATACGGCAGAACGCTGCCGGCGGAACCGACTCACGGTGGGAATCTCAGCCCTGAGGAAGCTTTTCATCGATAGGTGGCGGCTCAACAAGATCCCATCAATCCTCGCTTTTGGATGCCTCAGGGCCCCAAACACGCATTATAATCTCACCACAGACGTCCATGTTTGGTCCCTTGCTTCCGCGATCCCCACAACGCTCCGGCGAAATAAGGCCTGTCAGGGCGATGGATCCCTAACTAAGGTCTCAATCTTCATGATAAGCTCCATATTGCACGGCCGCAAGATCCATCGTGGCCCCAGAGGCTTCGGTTCCGCGATTGAGCACATGCAGATAGCTTCCTAGCATCCGCAAAGCACATGCTGCGAGTTCAGAGTCTTATCACGTTCCTTCAGACTGCCGGGCGCAATTGGAAGCCAATCCTTCGTTGGTGGTTGCTCAATGGCCAGTCAAGGACGTGCGGTCTGAGGCTCTTCGTTACACGGCAAGGTTGTGATTGCTTGATAATAAGCCCGTGAAGCGAGACGGGGCAATCACGGAGCTTCTTTTGTCGTTATGCGTACGCTGCGGCCGCCTTGGGCATCAACAAAGAGGGCCTGGGTGGCAGATGCAACGAGCTGCACCATTTGGTCCTGGTCCAGTATCAGACGAGGTCGTAGGCAGAGCGTGAAATTGTGTAATGCCTGGTCCATAGCCAGATGCGAACCACCCATGGGAGATTGTCCCGTCACGTTGGAATCCGTCTCACGCCCGTAGGACCAAAGCCCTTCGTCTCCCACGCCAAGCAAAGGCCACGTTCGGTGTTGGTTTCGTCTGCCGGGACGGGATGTACACGACAGGATCGCAGCCATGCCATGCCATGCTCTGGCAGGGAACAGGCAATCTGGGCTGTCCAACACGTCGGGCGCGCTGCTGCTGCTGCTGCACTTGTCAGCAGCCAACGACGTGCGCTAGCCGGAAGCCGGTTTCTGCCTCTTATCAAATGAAGATACAAGAGGGTTGCGCTTTATGCAAGCAACTGCCTTGGGCACCTGGGAAATGTTGTGCATTGCCTGGCACTTGTCTGCGCAAACTTGCTCGCGGCAATCTATGCAGACTCAGACAGACCGGTTGGGCATCGGGGTGCAACCCGTCCGGCATACAAGCCGCAGCGAGTTAACTGTGGATGGATACCTTTCTGTCTCATTGTCAGCATGAGCAGTCCCGGCGCGAGATGAGACGATGCTGGATGGGGGTTGCTCAACGGCATAAACCTCTCAGAGGCCGAGACAGCAGCAGGTGTTTGTTGGTGAACCGAACCCGGTGCTTGGAGCCTGTGGGCATGAAACCAGAGCAGAGGGCCCCCGTGTGATTACCCACACCCCTTGGGGGCCCTAGATGGAGCTGTCTGGCAAGGGCATCGTTGTTTGCAACGACATCTTCCCCATGCTGACCCCTGCTGTTCTGACATCTCGCGGGGCGCGGCGTGGGGGACACATCATCGTCTGGAGCTGCGGCGGGTACTCCGTAGAGGTACACAGGGCTCATCAGATTCTTTCTCGTCGATGCCGCTGGAGGATCCTGTCGTCATTCATGGGTCCGCTTTGTGACATCTCTCTCCCTCAAAGCCCCCTTGCCAGCCGAGACCTGATCCAGTTCAGTTCTCGGTTTCGCCAGAGGAGCCTCAGAAGGCCTCATTTCCCAGCCGCTGGAACTCCCTGGCCGCCCCGTCTGTGTGGATGAACGGCCGCTCGCTCACGCTCATGCTCATGCTCATGCCGTGTGTATCCGCAGCCCCATCCCATGGGCATCGCGAGCAGGCCACGAGGAGCATCAAATGTCGCTTGACAATCGAGCTAGTGGCCGGGAAAACACGCTGGACTTGTTCGCTATCAGGGTACCCTGATCAGCGCTCCGTGCCGGGCTAGATTGCCCGATTTCAGGTACCGCAACTTACAGGTTATTTTTTCTTTTGTGGAAACAGTCTTGCCTGGGCAGGGCATGGGAGATGTGTCATTAGCTGTTTGCGGGCGTTTGCCGATCGTCTGGGGTTTTTGCGCGGATAGCTCCACAAAGGCTTTTCTGTACGCCGATTGCCCTTTGAATGAAATGATCGGCTAAATGATGGCGAGGTGAGGATACGAGTCAGGCTCGGTGTCAATCGACCGAGGACATGAACGTGAGGATGAGAAAGATAAGGGATCGACCAAGTGAGACCCTTCTTCTCGCTGCGATTCGTGTAAGAGTCTAGGTAGCGCTTAAGTGGGCGCATAATTTGCATCAAGAAGTTGCCTGCCTTCCTAGGCAAGTCTTACCTAGGCAGGTGATAGGTCAAAGGAGCAAAGGAAAGGGCGCTTAGCTTCCCCAGAAATTTATTGTAAGAATGGATGAAAGGGTCGTCTCACACACCCCTTGAAGAACAAAGGCTCCCTTTTCTCGTCTCGTCTGCCGCTTCGTCTCAACCGCGCGACGCAAGGCGGGATGATGCATGAGAATCGATGGCCGATCTCGACTACATTCAACCAACAACTCCACCCCCGCAAGAAAAGGAAAGAAACTGAAGTGAATTGGTCTCGGGTCAGCCAGCCATTTGACGGCATCTTTAAGGAGCTCATGTCTATTTGTGTAGTGAGACACGCTGATCCCGAGACTTGACCCGTGTTCAAGGCCAAGATTGGCATGCTATACTTCAGTCTCGCCCGGCTATTCTACCAAGCATTTGACTAGTCAACTCTGATGGCATTCAATGTCCGGGAGACAACCCCACGCCAGACTCCGGCCCGTATGAGATCTGCCGTTCCCATGACTGACTCGTCGAGCGGGCCGGCGGTTTCTCTCTGGCGGTGGTCGATTTCCAATGCTAGATCAGGATACCGGGATTCAGGATCAGGTTGTTCAACTGCCCACCCAGCATCTGCTTGCGCCCATCCCCAGGTGAGGTGACACAGTCACACACTCCCCCAGACCGCGGCCGCCGCTGGACGTGGGACAAAACCAAGCCTGCCTGCATGGTGATGAGAGTATTCATCAATGAATTTCAATCTAAGCCCTGGTCTGGGGGAGATGCAAACTGGCGCACAATTCTCTGCCCCTGAGTCAAACATTAGAGACTCCGTTCCTCCGGGGCCCCGGAAACCCACAAGATAAGACATCATTCATCATCGTCATTAACGGGGCCGGCCACGATGACTCGAGAAACGGGCGTGATAACAAGATTGTTTTCTCCCTTCTTGTCAGGGGAAAAGATCGACAAAGACTTGACGTCTTCGACATGCCGTTGTCATCGACCATCCACCAGCCAAATGCGCCCATTCCAACCCCAGCTTTTTTTCCCTTCTACTGTCTGCCCCGCGAATACCACCCTCCAAAAAGCAAGCAGAAGAAGCCAGCGGCGGCTACACACCCGCATTTCGCGCGCACACACCACCCCCGGATTTCTGACACTCGCCTAGATACCTTTTTCTCCTTCCTTTGGGTTCTCAAGATTTCTTCACACCACTTCCCTTTATTTCGATTTCCGGCTCTGCCCTCATTCGCCAGCCCCGGTTCTGGCGGTGTACTGTACATGTACAGTAGGTGGTATGTAGGACGCACGTGTGGTGCTTTGTGCTGCTGCATCTTGGTCCGCCTTCTAATTAAACCGGACTTTGCTTATCGTAGGCCCCGGGGGGGGCCAAGCACTCGACCACTCAGCCCACGAAGGGCGGCCGGATTGAGCAAGAGATACGCCCCATTGTGCGACCTCTCCAGCGCGTAAACGCCCTCCCCTTCTTCACCTTCACCGACCATCCCGGCCCGAGACCGAGACCGTGGAGCGGCCCTACGAGCCGGCCGCCGACCTGCCTCTTACACAGGGCGGACTTCCCTTGATCCATCTCCCCCAACAATTCATAGGCGGGATTGCCGTGCGTGTCCGCTGCGTAGACCTAACATTGGATGCCTCATTCGCCTTGCCCATGGGGTAAAAAATGAGGCACAACGCACAAACATGACGATTGTACGCCCCCAATGCTCTTCCACCCAATGACGCTGCTTCCCCTTGCCTTGACCAAATCCTAAATAGCTGCACCCCTGAACTTGTACGCGGTTCTAAAGAAGGAAGAGTAAGAGGCTTGGGGGGACGCGCAACCAGCCCTCTCTCCGTCCTACGTGGTTCATCGTCTTTGGATGCAGTTCTGATTGTGCTGTAAGACGGACGGCCGCTTTGGCCCTGTTATCAAACAAAGCCGCCACCAGGGGTGGTAGGGGAGAAAAAACCAGGCAAACACTTATCAGGGGGGGGCTCAGCTTTCATCCACCCAAAGCCTCACAGGCTGACGTGATGCAGAGGTTATGAGGCGTGCCACTCAGAAGGTTTTCTGCCCCCCTCAAAGTGTTGCAGTTGCTTTTACGAGCTTTTTTCTTTTCTTTTGTGTGTGTCTGTATTGGGGGGGAGATTCCACGTCGGTTCTTTGCTTTTTTGTGTTACCACCCACCCACCCCCTGACAACAGAGAGAGTCTGGGGGAACCAGAAACGAGGCCTTGTCAGGGCCTTGTCATCAGAAAGTTAGGTACAATGCTGGACTGGTTCTGGTGGCTTTCCATTGCCCGATAAACTCGAGGCCAAGGCGCTGCACCCTGAAACTCAAGAGCCCACTCTCTCTGCTGGAGCGCCCTGAAAGTATATGCGTCCACAAACTGGGGAAGCGTGCGGCCGCTGCGCCTCGAAAACCGGAGGGGTTCTGGTTTTTTTTTCTCTTGCTGGTAAATATTTTTTCCCATCAGACCAGAAAAGGATCCGGTTCAAAACTTCTTTCTCTGTCCGGTTACGGTCCGCTTCATGCGCCGACCTCGCACCGCGTGCTGCACAGCAACGCAACCCATCCCATACACGCCTTAGCCGATGAGAAAGACATTTGTTATTGTTTACGAATGTGTGTGTGTGGTAGTGGATGGTGTTTAGGCTCAGGCCCTTGTGGTGTTGTGCTCTTATCACCTGCGGTTTTCTCTCAGTCTCCATGTGATAACTACGACCATCTGACTTTCAACCCATCTTTCACCCACTTGAGCTGACCGGCGCAGGGGTTGGACGAGGAGAGATCCAGGAGGAGGGGCACATGGGTGTGGGTGGTGGGATTTTCCCATGCCTTGGCCTTTCTAGTGGTGGGGGAAGGGTGGCAGATCAGATTGATTTGTGCCGTCCCGTCAGCCCTTTGGAAGCATGTGTGTGCGTGTGTGTGTGTGTGGGTGGGGGAGAGAAGAGAGACATGATGGCCAGAGAGAAGGACATCGATTCGAGGGACACGCAACACAAGCAAAAGAGTCTCTCATCTTTGACCAAGGAGTGTTCCCCGGATCAAAGGGGGGAAAACATCTGCGTAACATTCGACAAATCCCCTAGCAACCACAGATACTGTCAAACTCCCCGACTAATGACGGCATCCTGAGATCTACCTATCCCCCAAGCCCCCAAGGGGCGCGCGCACTAAAGCCTGTCCATCTGGGCTGGCTGAACGCCTCGCTGGCCCTGCTACCCAAACAGGCCAAACGACATGCCAAAGCGCGAGTTGCCTGGCCCAAGGTGTGCTCGCTCTCAACTTGACTTTTCTGCTTTCCCCCGGACCTGCTCCCCCGTTTGAGTAAGGACGCGATCCAGATTCCAACCCTCCAGCTGCGGTTCCGCAGGGTTGTCCATCCGATCTGATCTGGGTGCTCCCTCCCACCAGTCTCCCTCCGTCTTCATTATGTCACACGAGGCGATCCTGACGTCGGTCACCGGGGCAGGTTGTTTACACATGTTGGATCAAGTGCTCTTCATTCCAAATCACAGAGGTCAGATCAGATCAAGTCAGTCAGGGTTGAGTGGGTAAAGCTCGAGCTAGTTTGTTTTGCATGCGCTGCGCTGCGTCTATCTATTACCATACCATCATACACTTGGTTCGTAATTCTCAGGAGAGCAAAATCCCCCCCGGGGGGCACGTCTCCGCCCATTATGCCGACCCCCCGATACTGCAACCCCTGGTCGCCATTAGTTATCTTTCAAGACCCTCTCCTCTGACATTTGGTGCCGAAGCAATAGAAGTGATCCCGCACATTGAACAAGAGAAGGAAGACATGAACATTAGACATTTGACATAAAATTTTTGTTTGAATAGACAGGAGTCGAGTTTTTTTGTCTCAAGAAATAAAAAAGAAAAAGGGAAGAAAAAACCAGCCATGGATATCAAAATAGACTCTGCTTTTCCGGTCGAGGTATGGTGGCCCCAACAGCCCCGAGGCAAGCCCGAGGGAAAAATCCAAGTGCTCCGCAATTCGAAATCTAGTTTCTGCCGCCCCCCGTAGAGGGCGGGACTCATGTTGGAACCAATGTCCGCCGCCCCTAGAAAAAAATGCCTGCCTTCTTTCGTTTCACAAGTGCCGCCCAAGTCCTCGAGTGCTCAATACTGTGTGTGTTTGAGATGATGAAATTCGATTGCCATGTAGTAACCCGTAAACGCCGTCTCTTTCTATACCTCTATAACCCATATTGTTCGTCATCATGTCGTGCGAGCTGCGAAGCAATCGTCTGTCCTACATCCGATCCATGAGATCGCCTCCAGCCAGACTGTTGGCGCCGGAGCTCCTGCCGCTGTGGCTGAATCCGTTATCCGAGAGCAGGTCCTGGACTGCTACCTTGGGGACCTGGGGAACGGGGAGCTTTCGCTGAGATCCGTCTGGCCGGCTGATGATGTCCGTCAGGGACATGCCAGTGGCCCGGGGAGCAGAAGCGGGAGGAGGTCCCTGAAGGTGGTGGTTCTCGAGATGAGGCTCCATAGGAGCCAGGGCAGGGGTCGTGTTGTGCTGGAGAGACAGGTTCCGGAGGCTGGGGAGCTCATAGCCGGAGAAAGGTCGCAGGCGAGGAGAGTGAGCGGGAGTGGCGATGGGAGTGTGGTCGGGAGTAGGAGACAGAGAGTCGTGGGAGAAGGTTGGCGAAGAGGGAGCCGTCGAGTTGGGGGAGTTGGGCCGCGACCTCTTGGAGTGTCGCATAGCGCCAGAGTAGTGGTCGTCGTTGGGCTCATCGTTGGAGTGAGAGCGCGACATGTGATAAGAGGAGAGCGTCGGGAGGTGGCCTCGGGAGCTGTGCATTCCGTGGCTGTAGTAGGGGTGGTGACGCGAGTTGTGGTGAGGAGGAGCAGTGAGGGTCTCACGCTCGACCTGAGTAGCGGCCTTGGCCAGCATGGAAATGTCACCACTTCGGTTGTAGTGAACAGCCGAGACGGGGAGAGCAAATGTCGAGTAAGAGTGGGGAGGAGAGACATTGGGGGAGGCCAGAGTGGATGTGGGAGCAGAGCGGATGGTCTTGGGAGCGGGAGGCGGCGCCATCATTCCATCAGGAAGCATGTGAGGCGGGAGGCCTTGCTGCTGGTGCATCTGATGCTGCTGCTGTTGCTGGTGCTGCTGAGCAGCCTTGTTGCCTCTCCTCGAGTTGGGGTTGTTGTGAATACGGGAGTGGCGGGTGAGCTCGTCAGAGCGAGAGAACTTCTTGCTGCAGCCAGGGAACTGGCAGGCGTGAGGCTTCTCGCCGGTGTGGGTGCGGATATGTCGAGTCTGATGCTCGAGACGGTGGAAGGCCTTGTCGCAGAGAGGGCACTTGTAAGGTCGAGGCAGCTCGTTGGAGCTCTCCGAGGCCTGGGCACCCGGGAGGGGCCCGTTGGGTTTGATAACAGTGACTGCTGCGGTTGCCATCTCGACGTCGCCCTGTTGGGGTTTCTCGGGTTCCGTATCAGCCGACGCTGTGGGATTCAGTAGGCTTGAGAAATCCAGTGCTCGTTGCATGTGATCCGACTGGTGGAGGACCCAACGCTCAACGTGATAGAGGTTATCAAGATTGGCGATGTCGGTTGGATAAGAGTCCAGAGTCGAGAGCCGATATAGCGATCGTTGTTGCGGTTTGGGTTGCTGGTGTATTGGGTGGTTGTTCTTGGACCAAAGTCTCTGAAGCTGAAGCTGATGCAGGTTGGTGGAGGAGTCAAGTTCCGGGGAAGCTGGAGGATCTGGCGTAACGATTTGGAGAGAACGGGAATCTGGAGTGAAGGAGGGGACGGGGGGGATCCAATGGTTATAAAGAATGCCGGGCTCGGCCGGGTCGGTACTAGACCACGCACTGCGACATCGAGACGGAGAAGGACGAGCGAGTGAACGGAGCGAGTGGAGGAGGGTGGAGGGTGGAGGGTGGAGGGTGCGTGGAGGGGAGGGAAGAAGGAACGAGGGACGGGAACAAGCAACCCACGCACACACGCCTTGCCTAGACGCACGCCCCTGCACCCCACGCTGGCTTGTAGGCACTGCCCGAGGGTACCTGAGCCCGCCTTGTGCCAGGCAGCGGTAAAACAGGAGCGCCCTCAGGGCCAGCAGGGCAGGTCACTAGAGGACTAGGGGGTTGGTCCGGTGCACCGCTACAGCTACAGGGGAATGTCAATGTCCAGTGGGTTTGTTCAGTGAGTGGAGAGCCCCGTGGGTGCCCCCTTAGTGGGCGCTCACAGTTTTTTTTTTTTTTTTTCCCTCTCAAGCACGCAAGCCAGAGGAGGGTCCACCCAGACGAAAAATGAGGGGTGATCTTATGAGCGTGGGAGGACCAGTACGTGTGGGGCGTGGGGCGTGGACTGTACGTACCTTCCTGCCCCTCCACCTTTTCCTGCTCGTCCCTTCCTTACCCCGGCGGGAGAAGCAGGAGGCTCCAATGGAAGGTGCGATGGGGTCTTCCACTGGAAACCTGCGCTGGGGCTCTGGAACAACTGGAAACCTGGATGCCCCGTTTCTTCGGGCCTTATCCTGGGGGGCCATAACGGGGCGAGCAGCGCAACAGATGAGGAAGGAAGAAAATTCAGAGTCACAGAAGAGACCCAATGTGCGACTCCAAGCCTCGTCCAACTTTTACCATCTGTTGCCTCCTCATCTCCTCCCCCGGGTACAACATTTGAGAAAACTTTCATGATTCCCGCCCCCGGAGACAAGAGCGAACGGAAACGAGTCACGACCCAGTGTCGGGACGACAACGACGGATGAGCTGGGGATTTGGTACGGCCACCCCTCCCGAGATGGCCTTTCGACCGCGGAGCCCACCCCTCCGCGCCGACCATCCTCCGAGTCTCTCCCCATCTCTGGGATCCTCAATCTTTTTGGCCTCTGTGTTTGCGCCCGTGGAGTCTCCCCTCCCTCCTCCTCGAGAAGGACAAGACTCGGCCTCCACGCCCCGAACGCCGACCACTCTCACCTTTGTCCTGGGATGCCGACCTGGAGAGGCGTGTGGAGTTTGATCCTCGCCCTCTCGTTCGCCCGCTTGGTCCCCCCAGCCCGCCAATGCCCGAAGAGGTTCGACGGTGAGACCTTTCGCCCACCCTTCTCTCGCTCCACTTCACCGTAGGCTTCCTCTCGCTGAGGACGCTGTAGTTTTTTTTTTCTCTCTCTCTCTGATGGCCGGCCCGGGGCGTGGGGCACATCAGGCCTCTTGTTCATGTCGTGCTCGACTGATTGGTCTCCATTCCATGAAGCGGCTCCGACTGCCCCCTTTGATCCTTTTTTCTCCTCGGTGATTTTTTTGCTCAGAAGCCCTCAAGCCCTTTTCGGTTTTTACGGGACCTGTACCGAAACGTTATGCGACCGCCACGTTGACTCGTGGTTGTCGTCTTGTTGAGGCTGGGCTACTGTGCTGTGCTGTGCTGTAAGCTGGGCTGAGCTGGCATGGCATGGCAGTGGTTACTTTCAAACATGCCATTCGTGAATAATTCGTGTTGCCATGGCTGTGCGCCTTGGTAGGCAGAGAAGACGCAATTGCGTGTCGATCTCCTGTATCAGGCATATTGCCCATTCTGTGCGGCGCTGTTGTCATGCTCTGCCATGCATTTCGCCTTGGTATGAGTAACCATGGTCAAGATGTGCTCCGACGTACGTAATCGCCCGTCTGCAACGTCGGACCTGTCCTCGATCCCATCCATCATGCCATGCCAATGCCAATGCCAATGCCACTCCCCCAGTCAAACTCAGTCTCTCCGTTTCTCCGTCTTCTGATGCTATCGTGCTAGCTAGTCTCAGAGCTCCAGTGGGACCCTCCTCTTTCTTCTCCTCTTCTCAGGTGGACACTGCGCTAGGGCTGGCGTTGATTACTTCCTGGTTGGGACCTCACGATGCTTCAGAACAGCCACTACCCCGTCCCAGGGTCGATTGGCATTGGTTTCTCATTATCAATCGACCCGGCCTATCTTTACTTTTTCTCATTGCCCCCTTCGGCAATACTTTTGTGTCCCTGTTGTTGCTGCCGGCTAGCAGCCCTTCAAAGGGGGCTATAGCCTATCCCGCATGATAGTATCCTCCCTACCCCAGGTTACCACAATTCCACACACACTTTTACCCCCGGATTTGGGGCAAACTCTCTCGTGACATGATCAGCCGCAGGTTTTGACCAAGTGGCCGGCTCAGGAGGGGAGGTCTTGGTTGCCAGATCCAAGCAGAGGAGAGCCAGGCTCGAGGATAATTACGCGAACAAATAATCGAGCGACATCGCAGGGCAAAAGCCTCGGGAACGAGTCCGATTGTGGGGTATCTGCTCCCACAACACCAAAGGGCGCCATGGCCGGCCCTTCACCACTTCAGGCCGAACCATGATAAGCCCGCTTAGCCTGAGGTCCGGCATCAAATCACCAGACAGGCCCTTACTCCGGACTTGTCAGTCGTCTAAACTCCAGATTCCTCCTGAACCCCTCCCGGGCCGTACTCTCTTTTTTCTGGGGAGCCACGAGACCGGCGTAAAATCCATTCCATCAGGTTGTTGGCCCCAGTGTAATCGGGCCATTCAACGCGATAAGCGCGCTCCCCAGAGTTCCGCCTTAAGCCGTCGTCTGGGGGTGAAAGGGCTTTGCAAGGTCTCGAGTGCATCATCCTCGAGGTCCCTATCGTCAGTCGCGTGCTTCTTGGTATTCCGGGGCCGGTCCCCTCCAGGGGGGAGATAGCCACATGAGGCGTCCCCATGAGGCCCAGTTCCAAGACATGGTTCCAGAGGTTGATTCGCCTCCTCACAGTTCTGCCAGCTTCCTCATGTCCGCCCCATCTCCGGGCAATACCCTCGGTCTAAACCAAATCAAATGAGCTGCTCTGTCTGTCTGCCGCCCTCTCTTCTCTCACCTGCCGTGTCTGCGGGCCGTCCAGCCCAGACCTATCTTGCCCATCTCCGCAATCAACTTCATCACGAGATAAGTCGAGATCCATCCAGAGATTCGAGACTGCTCCCCTTCCCCTCTTCCCCCCTCTTCATATCTCCATATCTCCAGATTGCGGCTGCGGCTACGGTACAGCGGATGGACGGCAACGTCTTCCCCAGATTCCAGGCTTCAGGAGTCAGGTCTGGTGTCGGACAATGAATGAATACTTCACCCCCCTCCGCATCCAGCCAATGTTGCCAATGTTGCTGATAGCCCGCCAGGGGTGCTAACACTTTCCCAATTCCAACGTGGGGGTGATAAGCTAATCTGGCTGATATCACGCCCAAGTTCCCAAACACAGGCGCAGAGAGACACCCTCCTCCGGCAGATGGTAGGGATTCGCAAGCCACCGGGCGGGCGTCTGGGTCGACCCATGCCCCTTGTTGATGTGTGCTTGCTTTGCTTCCTTGTCGTGTTAGCCCGTTTAGCCTGTCGACCAAGGCCGCCCTTATCCAAGAATCCTAGCGCGCCACCGCATCGTGTGTTTGACTGAGCGAGCTTCCCCGAGCAGATAAGGCAATTGAGCCCGGCCAAGAAACCCCAGGCCAGGAGGCTCTGTCGTGCTCCATCTTTCTCCAGCTTCCCCTTGTGCGATGGCGCCCCAGACCCGAGCCCCTGATGCCTGTCGCAACCCTACGAGCTAGCCGATTGCGGCAATTCCGGGGCAAATGATCTCAGATCTTATCCTGACCCTCGGTGATTCGGAACGGCGATGTCCGCCATTGCATGTCAACACCTCGGATTTGGTCCGGAGTTCAGAGGCCTTCCAGGTTTTTGGTCCTTATCTTGGCAGCTGGCATTTGACGCCTCCAACTCCCGCACGAGAGGCATGAACCATTCCGAGGCACTCGGGTTGCCGTGGCTTCGAGGCGCAAGCTCTTGGACGGATACACGTATTTCTACCCCGTACCCCTGACGCATTGAGCCTCTGCCTCGACAAGGCGAGCATTGTCGTCAGCAAACAGTTGTTTCGACGGGATTACCCAGCTTTCCGTAGCGCCGCCGGCCTGCGCCTGGACTGTCGCGGATTCGCTGCCCCAGAGAGAGGGTCCAGCTTGAGAAGAGCCTCCATTCTCATCAGCTGCCTGTCCATGCGCAACTCCTCCATGAGGGGGTCCATTGGAATCCAGCAGGGCCTGCTAGTCCGCGATGTTAATAATGCGCTGACATGCAAGATGCGGCAAACCATGTCCAGCCGATACGGCCAATGCGCCCGCCCTGAATCCAATGAGCCGGTTAAGACTCAGACTTGCACCCAGGGACGTTCTATTTCCCCAGATAGACCTCGTGGTTGTCACGGATGTCATCTATTTCAGACCGAAGGGGTACAACTCTCGTCTCAATGACGCATCAGCAGTCATGTCCGTCCTCCTCCCGAGAGAATTCAGTCTCCGGCTCTGTACCCCAGCCCGTCGAACGACTTTTTCCACAGTAGCGGCCTTCAGGGACCCAACACGTGCGGATACGGCCACGTCGGCCCTGACTGGACCGCTTGACTACACCCCCGTCCACGATAGCAGCCCCGTTCCCTGGGGCGGCTTGGGGATTTCACGACAGTCGAGAGGAATTGCGTTTTTCATGTGTCAGTCCCGGCCGTCTGATTTGCCGTTTAGCCAGAGTAGCCGACTAGGCGTCTAAAGGCCCGAGAACTCCTAGGGGCAGGTCATCTCGGTTGCTGGATCTTGGGCTTATTGAGGCGACAGACTTCCCAGTGCTTGTTCCCACCCACGTGGTGGTATTGTGCGTAGTGCCGCTCTTCATCAGGGTCGACAACACTACGTTACTAGCCGCTACGTGATGTGATGCTATCCAGGTGCCTATCCGACCACCATCGGAGGCGGCTCCGCTGGGGGGCTTCAATGTCAGCGCGAGATTGGGATCGTTGATGGCGGAAGAAAGAGACCTGGGGGTGCTCTGCCGCATGTGATAGGTGAGCTAGACGTGACCTTGCAGCGGTCGTTGACCGAGAGTTGAAGCTATCCGGTGAGGAAACGTGTTGGTACAGCAGCCCTGGCAAGCCGCTGATCGGCTTCTGGCATACCGAGCCAGAGCCTCGGTGGTGGCTTGTGGGAGGTCCCTCGTCGCAGATCCCAGGGTCTAGATCTCCAACAAGCCTTCGCGGGGCTCCGGCTTTTTGCATGCACAATGCAGCGGCGTGCCATGATGTCCCTTGCAGAGGGGCCTGCGGCTCATTGAAGGCTGAACTAGTCCCAGGAAAGGACGATGAAGCTCGTCATGGCCATGACCATTCCCGGACGGCGCTTAGGGGGGCGATTGAGCAAGACGGCCAAGATCTTGCGCAAGCATGGCGCTGGAAGCAACTGTCGCAGTCAAGGCCAGGGAGAGCTTCACATAGCCGTGGCCGTGCGTCGCATGAAAGGCCTCTCTCTCCGTGGGGGTCTCTGACACTGAGAGCTGCCACGCTTGGTAAAGTTGACCCAGCTGCACTGGCATCGTCCAATACCTACTGCCTCTGCAGCATGGCAGCGAGCAGCACGCAAGCTGCCGAGCCTCTGGTCTCTGGCCATCCCCAGTTTTCCCGCTCACGATCCCGACATTGGCCGAGCCGTGCACGTACTGTTGGCGCCCGCCGTGATGCACAGTAGCCGCACAGTCGAGCTGTCGGTCCAATCGCCCATCTGTATGGCCGTCGGTGTGGGTGCTGAGAGCCTCAGGTGAGATGACTTGTCGCACCGAAATCACCTGTCTCCCCGCAAAAAAGGGACAAGAACCGCCGTGGTCATGGCTTCATTCAGCCAGACGAAGCTATCTGACCGGGCCGGTGTCATGGCCTAGCGCTTGCCAGCAACTTACTTACCCTACTTCAAGGGCACCTGGTTCTCCAGACTCAAGGCCTCCTGGAGGAGGAGGAGCTCCTCGACCAGGCCCCAGGGTCTGGCGACAAACCCATGATAAAAGCCAGGGCTTTTACCACGCTGCCCCATCATGGACTGGAATCGTATTCGGTACCTTGCAGTTTAGAGCCGCCGCATCTAGCCGGGTGAGGGTTTTTGAGAGGACACGCCGTCTCATCGTCTCCAGTGCACGTCCAACTAAGCCTCATTGTCGGCGAGCTGGAGCAAACTAGGATACGCGGAGAATCGGGACAGCATCAAACAGTGATAACCACCAGGAGAGTCAAGCTCGGAAATGGCGGCGCTAAATCTGATGCCGTAATGCTAACTCCTTGGTCTGCATTGCAATCGGGTGGGGCAGACCTGGGGGAAGAGGCGAAGTCATCGCTGTAGCAAGTCTAGAAGCTTGATCAGTAAGTCTCAGCCATCCAGACTCCACTGGACGTCTTTTCCCTCAGACAAGACAAGCAATTGTCTGTTTGTCTCCTGAGAGCCGAGGCTTCCTCTTCCTTTGCGAGTCGAGCAAGCAAACTTGGCCGTGTCACTTGAAACTGGCACGGGGTAACTCATGCAAGGCACAAGACAAGCATGGTCTGGATGTAACACAAGCATCAACGGGGAGCCAAGACCGTCGAGTATCTTGGAAAGTCGCAGAACGGAGCCCACCCACCGTCTGACCCCGTCTTTGCTGTGCTGGCTGTACCGTCCCTTGGCCGGTCCGCCCTAATCACGCCGTCAGCTAGAATCTCTTATCTCTGCAGTTTCCCGTTACGGACAGGCTCCTATCATGACCCCAGACTGTCAATCCTGTGACTCGAAATCTTTTCCGTGCTCTGCCGGGGACCGGGGAGATGGGGAATGGGGTAGCCTCGTCTTCCCCACAACCTCCTCCCGCAATCATCTCAAGGACGGGAGGAAGGGCTAATGGCGCCGAGGTCGTTATCTCTAGTATCATGCGCTGCTCGAGTCAAGCTCTCAATCTGCCACCGACGATCACCTCGCACCTTTTTCGCCACTCTGTAATTTGAAGCTGGAGTCTCCACGACCCCACGATGGCTCCAATATCGTCTGGGGTTTAGGACCCCGTATTGAAGTCGACCTGGTGAGAATCAGCTCAGTGTTACCCGAGCCACATCATTCCCAGGAGCTGGTTGTGTAGCCAATATTTGCTGGGATATTGGCCCGCAAGTGCCGGTGTGGTGACCGAAGCGTTGTGGAATGCAATAAAGTCCAATGGACCTTAGCCTTCTAGGCTTTCTTAGTGGACAACAACTCTGTGACTGCTCACCTTTCACAGCAAATACCACGACTATCTGGCAATTGTGCTCTGATCCCTTCCCAATGGCGAGCGGTTTGCCACGGCCGTTTGCCACAGCGGTTAAACTGCCCTTGCTCCATGCTGGGATATCTGTGGACCGCTTATCGAGATTCGT
Organism: Ascodesmis sphaerospora; assembly: GCA_027569015.1. NCBI lineage: Eukaryota > Fungi > Ascomycota > Pezizomycetes > Pezizales > Ascodesmidaceae > Ascodesmis > Ascodesmis sphaerospora. The sequence goes on from JAPPUR010000003.1 coordinate 1,162,525, forward strand.
GGCCCAAAGCCGGGGATTGAGTGGCTCGACGAGAGGAGAGAAGGGGAAACAGTTCAAGGCAACCTTGAGTAAGCGGAGAGCTAGCTCAGGTGAGCTTCGGTGGGCTGATACTCGGTCTCATCGAATGTTCCAAAGAAGTCGACTATGCCGTAAAGGAAGACAGGGTTTCATCCTCCGCAGATGGTCGATCCTTTGACGTGGGAGCTTCGCCGACGAGACTTGCCCGACGACTTACAAAGGGTATCTCTAGGTCACGTGACCTCGCGTTCGTTATTCTCCCAAGCACGTGCGTGACTGCCGCGACCACTGATGATGAAAGGTCCACTCACGATTGCTTCATTGACTGGCCTGGAAAAACTCCGCGCATCGTCATGAGAGTGGAGGATGGATTATCATGCGATTCACGGTCACGACAGAGCCAGCTTTGACACATCTGGTGCCCGTCAGTCTCACGATGCATCCCACGATCTGGTGCCTAAACTAACCCGCTATACAGACCGATTACCAACCGTCTCGGCTTCCCAGGCCCTGGACGAGCTTGGAGGCGACGCGTCAAACCATGTCTCTACAGGCCTCGAGGATCTAGATCATGCTCTTGCGGGCACAGTATCCGTTGACTCTCAGGATTCTACCCCAAAAGGTGGTGTTCATCGCGGCCAGGTGACAGAAATTTGGGGCCCCCCTGGAACGGGGAAAACTGCCTTGGGGTAAGGAAGTGAGCGTTCCCTTGCATATTACGAGACTGACGTGCGAGAAAGACTGCAGCTCGCCGCAAATGCATTGCGCGATGGTAATGCTGTCGTCTGGGTAGGTTCGTTGAGACAAGCATAATCCTCCTTCGATACTAATATCTAACCCAACCTTACTGTATAGACTGCTTTCAGGCTATTCCTCACAACAGGCTAAAGGTGGTGATCAATACTATCAAGAACGATCAAGGCGATTCAGATGCGGAAACACATGATGTTGAGGGTGACGCTGGTCGATTCCTTCATTATTCATGTCTGACTCTTCCTCACTTTGTTGCCCTCATCTCACGACCTACTGCCAAGGCTATACCAGCCAATGCTTCGCTGGTGGTTATCAGCTCCCTATCAGCATTAGTCAACTCGGCTCTGCCAAAATCGCATGATGGCAAGGCTATTTCCAAGTCTGCCAAGGGTATGTGGATAAGCGAGTGCTTGATATCCGTAGCTGACATGTTTCCAGGTCCAAGTCCCTCTACGAAACGGCTACAGGCACTGCAGTCCATCATGAATGCTCTTCACAAACTTGCGGCCACTAGGAATTGCGCAGTTGTAATCCTGTCCCAATGCGCGACCAAGATGCACTCGGAAAGGGGTGCAACGTTGACCGCGGCAGTCAATGCCACGGTCTGGGAGCAAGGGGTCTCGACACGACTTGTCGTGTTCCGAGACTGGGTCTGGCAAGAGGGCAAGCTTGCGAGCGTGTTCCTCGCAGGTCTGCAAAAGGTGGATGGAAAGGCGTCTCAGGAGACCGTGGAGAACGTAGTCGCATTCAAAGTGGAGTTGGTATGTCAGGCATCGTGTGTCCAAGCTGGCGATCGCTCACATGAAGATGGCAGGACGGTGTGGTCCAGATTCCCTACGAAGCGATTCAATCAATTGAACTGGCCAGGCACAAGCGAAAGCTTGGCGAGACGGAGCTCGAAGTTCCTGACAGCGAGGACGACGAGGACTACGGATGGGCAGATGAAGACGAAGCGGCTATGCCGGCCCCGCCACCTCAGTGGCAAGGCAGCGAGGACCTCATCCTGGGCCAGGAACTCGGACGAAGCGAGGACGAGAACAGTGATGGAGATGATGAGGAGCACGGGGACGACAACTAATCAGCATAGTAAAGGAGGCTCTAGATGGGTCGGATGGAGTCTGGGGATTGTTTAGAAGGAGGCGAGAACCCTTCTCGGCGCCGGCAAAGCGCCGAGAATGGACACCGAGTCGAGACGGCGACCGGCATCTCCAGGCATTGGCAGAGCCTCAGAACGGAACGGAGCAGGGCACGACATGGCGGCGGAGCGAGATGAGAGAATAGCAAAAAGGCGCATTGATGTGAGCCCCTTTATTACCTACCCTACCAATTCTCCGCCTCGAGCGAAAAATCAGCGCAACGCTGGGACTGGGACTTGGACTTGTGGGGGACCGCAATAAAGCCGCGCATCGTGCTCGCTGGGCCACAGTCGGTTTGTCAAGCGCACGTTCGGCCAAGTCCGGCCGTAGTCCCATGAGGTTAAGCATCGTGGCCGTGGCTCATGGGGTGGGATGGAGGGTTTCGTCATACAGGACCTATTTTACCCGGGTGCCCCAGACTATGGCATGCTTCTGGAAGGACAAGATTTTTCTCTAATGGCATCATTGGCGTCTTAGCTAAGAGACTGCCCCAGGACCCAGGCGTCCCGAAGGGGACTAGAGGCCCTGGGCGTTTCTCCATCCAGGTGAAGCAGGGACAACGGTTGGACGGCTGGCGGAGGTTTTACTGAGCGGGCGTGGAGCGTCGAGCAAGCCAAGAAAGCCTAGCAAGCATCCAAGGGCTCGTGCTCCACCGGGCCGGTCGCTCTTCTGGAGGGATGCTCGAGGTACCTGTGGGGAAAAGATACTTGTGGTCCAGCTTCTGCCCCAGGGTTTCGTAACGACACACCACCCTCATGCGCTTTTGGACCATGGCCGATGCGGATGGCGTCTTGGGGCTCCTGGCTATCCAAATCTTCCCTGCCCATCCATCCTCGGTCTTCCCAAGGTTTCCCCCATCAAGCCTGCTGCTTGCCGTCATGGACGGTGGCAACTCGGCATGAAAAACGTGGTGGGCACGCAACCATCTCGGTCTGAGGGATGGAAGGAAAGAAAACCTCCGAGGAAGCATCATGGAAGCAGGGAAGAAGATGGGGGATGGATGACGCATGAGATGGCACTGTACCAAGAATAGGGCCAGTGCCATCGGCATTCGACTTTGTGTGACATGACTTGAGCCGGAATCTACCCCAACCAACGTTACTTGCTCATCCCCCAGTCTTGAGCATTCCTATTCCCAAGACGGCCATCTCAGAGACTCCCACAAAATCACCCGCTACTCATCGTGCGGTGCAGTTTTAGCCTGCAAAACACCCCAGCCCGGCACAATCTATGCACGATGGGAATGCAACCTGCAAGCGTCCTGGTCGTCGACTGGGTTGAGTCCCCAACGTCATCTCATGCTGTGGAGTAGAACTCGGCGAGGGTCCGACATGGCTATGGGCATGGAGAGAGGTTTGATGCTACTATTACAATGCTCTTGTGTGGTTTGTATCACCGTCGTGCTTCATCATGGAGTGGGGATCGTGTTTGACAGGGTCACTCTGCCCCGAGACAACGCAACAGCAAGATGCATCATGATCATGAGTAGAGCGGTTACAGACAGGGACCGGTACCTGACTGGATACGCTGAATTGGCCAAGTCGCATCTGGTTGTTTGCTTGTGAGTCAGAGCCAGTCTCCCGACATGACCCGTTTCCGCCTCAACCTGTCTCGAGAACCACCACTCAACGTCAAGGGCGGCTATCTAGTCTACTACGTAGTAGAGGTGAAGGCAACAAGGGCAAAGAAAAATTTTGTTCTCGGTTGTTGGGCAGCAGGCCAGGCCATGATGGAGTTTTTACGGGTTTGCGGCTTTTGGATGCACACCGCCGTCGTGGCTTTTTTTTCTCACTCAATGCCTTTTTTTTCAACTCTGTTCCTAGTCTCGCCAATGATGTCGCTTCTTCTCGGCAACGAACGAGAGGGATGTGCGCTAGTACGACTCCAGCCGCCCAGATCGTGAGATCTGGGATGCGATGCGCCAGTTGGGCCGAGATGGGACGGTGCTAAAGAAGGAAGAGAAATGACACTAGCCCCTGTAGGGAACTGCAGCGGTGCCGAGACATGTCCGCACCTGGAAGAAAATGGCGTTTTTTATCGTGACTGGGGTTGGGGTTGGGGGGGATGGATGGGTGAGATGGGTGGGATTGATAAAATGAAGCTCTACGGTGGCCGTCTTTGTACACGTCTCGTCGTGCATCTTGCGAGACCCATTGGCATTGGCAAACGCGCCCAATGGCTTGTCCTTGACAACGAGATGTTAGCGGTGTAGAAGCGCTGCTACGTGGTGTTGTTGTGCTCTGTCAATTGCTTACCCGGAGAAACCATAGATTCCCATCTCCCCCTTGGCAACCTTTTTTTTCTTCCCGCTTCTCCTTCTTTCCCGTGACTATTGCCGTTGTGAGACGGGCTGCTCGTCAGATCGTACGTGGGCTCCGTATCGAGAAAGCTCAGGGATTGTTACTGAGGACGAGGGTGCATCTGCAGGGAGCTCAGGCGATTCTCCGTCGACATGGGCCGATCGAAGCGGAGACCAGTCTCCGAGAGCTCCCCCTCGTTGCAGCGAGAGAGCTACAAGCTACAGCTACCTATCTACACACGGGGGATAAGGAAGGGCAAGGTTGTATCTACGACCTCAGTGGACGATACCCCTGGATTTTGCTTGCTTCTTTTGGCCTCACTGATACATTGTATGGATGCTTGGCGGCCTCGGCAGACGGGAAGCACACGACGGGACTGCACTCGTCGTGCGACCGTTTCGGGTTCTCCTGCGCGTGCGACGGCATCTCGGACTTGGTCGGTGAGAGGAGGAGACTCACTGTACGGTACGGAGCGGTGCGGTGCGGTACGGCATCCGTGGATGTCCGTCGTGGAAATGGAATGTTGAAGCACGCGCCCTGACCGTCTTCTGGCCTGATCGTCGTGGTTGACGACGGTCTGCCCCAAGATTTGGCGCCCTCGTCCCCCCAATCATTCCCTCCCGTTCCTTGCTCCTACACCTCCGTCTCGGATGCCTCATCGGCATATGCGCGGCAGATGGACGACGATCTTTGTTACGTCGACCCCATGATGCATTATTTCCCCATAAGATGTGTCTCTCCGTGTGTGTGTGTGTGTGAATGTACCATGCCTTCGGTCTGGGGAATTCAACCGCCCGCCGCCGCAGCAAGGCAGATAAACGTGATATCGTCCGATGCCACACGGCATCCCTCGCCGACATGCGCGATCGTATCATTCGGGAGACGGTCCTCGGCACTCAGCGACGGACGGAGCCTCTACCTCTGGGTGCCGTGCCGGACGGAGGGGGACTATAGAGAAACGCGTGATGGATACAGGCAGTAATGTTGCGGTGGACGGGCTGACGGCCCTGTCAAAACTCCATGATTTACCATTGCCGTCGCATTCTCCCGGTCACGGGCTCATTAAGGGGTGTGGTTGAACGGAGAAGGGAAACCTGGGGAACCGAGGATGGCGCTGGTCCTGGATCACGGGGTCCCCGCGAACTTGGCTGCCAGTGTTAATTTGCCTGAATTCGATAACCTTGAGAGCACGCGCTCTCTCTCCCTTTCGCAATCTGTTGCCGACGCCGGAGCGAGAGTAGCTCATGGTCTCATCTCTTGGCGGGTTCGTCCCGGGCTGTCAGGATTATCCCTTGCCGCGGAACGAGAGAGAGGCATTTCGCTGCCTTGGTTTTCAATTTTGTTTATTTGTTCGCTTAGATAACAAGCGATTGGCTTATTGAACCGGCACGGCTTCTCCCTCTCCCATGCTGACGTGACATTAAAGGGTCTCTCTTCAGGCTTTTTGGACATTGCCGCGGATGAGAGTCCGCATGAATTTACACACGTGTGCAATGTAGGCCCGTCCGTCCTCGGGGAAAGTGATTTCCCCTTGATGTATTGTCGGGCAACTCTAAAGCTGATACAACGTCGTCTTCCACCTTCTATACTCGGACGGATCCTGGCCATGATGAGCAGTGGCAGTGCTGTATGGGGGTAACTCGGCGGTCAGTGCCTGAGAGATGGGTACCGCTGTCGATACCGTCAATGCCGGTGTGTTTTCTATCTGTGCATATCTGGGCTATGGGGTTGCTGTTAGCGGTCTTAGTTGGAGGCTATTATGGGTTGGGTTTGATATATCTCTGGAGACTTTGTTTCATATGTTCCCGGGATTGGCGGTTTCAATCTCCATGGCATATGCTATAGCCCTCCGTGTTTCGAAATGCCGACATGCTACTCGTCTTGGATCGCTCATCTCAACTGACATTGGGATAGTGGTGTTGGTGTTTCTAAACATGATCCCATCCCAACTATCGTTGGTTGAACTTGGAATAAGAGCAAACAACATGAATATTCAGTAGAACAAGCAAAACTATTATCCGCAGTTGGTCTTAAACTGTTAAGAATATCAATATCAAGTAGAAAAATGACATCAAGTTGTCCCGTTCTTGCAACTCCAAGTCCTCGTCAGCGTCTAGAGTTAGTACAGGGTAGCAAATTCTCGGTCAAGACCACCTGACCGAGGTCAGCCGGAAACGGACAATCTCCATGCCGGCTCACCTCACTGCAATTCAGCAACCTCATTGGCCAACAAGCTCATCGCGACTGCTGCTCACTCCATCCATTCCGAACAGGAGATCACAGACGGCCAGCCTTTGCTTCATCGCTGCTCAACCCCCTTTATCCAAAGGCTGACAATTATTGGATTCACTTACAGTCAGCGACCGACAGATGAGGCACAATCGGCCTTGAACCCCGATTCGAAGTGTGTCTGCCAGTGGGTGAGATTGGATCTGAGTCTGAACGCGGGAGTTGGGGGACGTTGAGGTAAGATTGAGACACCTCCGTGAACCGCAGATCATCAATCATCTGCATACAACAAGACCCAAAATCGCACCCACCGGGACTTCATATCGTCAGCTGGCTGCAAGTGCACAGGTCGATTTCGGATCAGTCCATTGTTGGGGCAGTGGCACGAATATTCTATCATTCTAGCGACCGTGAATGAGTGCTCACCACCAATCCAGGCCTGCATCAAATATCGACGACTTTTAAAAGCCACACCTTTCCAATATCGAAACTCAGCTTTTACACATCACAAAAATTCTGCATCACGCAATCGCAATGGCTGAACCGCAGAACGGGACCAGTCCCCCGGCTGTCAAGGACACTGACATTGTCAATGTCAATACCAATGTCAATGTCAAGAAGGAAGAGAAGCCATTCTCTTGGCTGTATGCAACGCCGCCCCTTCTCCAGACGGACACCTTGCTAATATCATTTGTAGTAACCCTCATCCCATATTTGTCATCATCCTCGTCGGCCCTGAAGAATGTCCCTTTGGAATACAGAAGGACTTTCTCTGCGCGCGATCCGAATTCTATGAGAAACACTTCGCTGCGATGAGCTCCCTCGACAAGGTAGAACACCTTGTCAAGCTCCCCGACACGACCAAGGAGATTTTTGGGCTGGCCCAACACTTTCTGTACACCGACAAGGTCATATCTGATGAGTCCAACGTGCCCTCCTACGAGGGCCTGGTTGGACTCTGGAAGCTCGGCCATCACCTGGGCATCAAGGGACTCTGTGACAAGGCCCTCGACGCCATGGTTGATTGTCGACGTCTCACTGAGCGGATCCCAGCGACGCCTCTTCTCATCCAGGTCTGGAAGGACACCCCTGAAGGCTCTTCGATCCGAAAGCTGCTCCTGTCGTGGACGGCAGAGTATATGCGATCCTCGGATGCTCGGGCAGAGTTTGCTAAGTCGCTGCCCCAGGAGGTCCTCAGCGAGCTTGTCGTTGCCATGAGCTCCTTCGACACTGCCCCTGCGGTAGAGCGGGCTACAGAATCCATCGTTGTGCCCTCCACCATCCCGGCTGCGACACCTCGAAAGAATGTTCACTATCTCGAGGACGAGCCCGACAGTGACGCCAAGAAGGCTCGACGAGTCAGTGGGATCCCCATCACTAACCCGTCGTCGGCGGACAGATCCATCAAGGCTCGTGTCACCCTGCCCAAGCCCGCTGTCAAGCGTAGAACCAGCGCGGGCTACGCAGACGGCCGCGAGTTTAGCACAGCACGGAAGATGGAATTCTGTGCCGACCTCCTGAGCAGAATGCTATCTGGCCCTGGTACGTTGACCCTCGCACTTCTTGTACTACACCGGAACTAACTTGCACAGGTTTCTGGACCCGACTCGTCGGCCCCTTTCGTGATCCCGTTGAGCCCATCGAAGATGGCGTGCCGGATTACTTTGACAAGGTCAAGCGACCTATGGATCTGAGCACCATCAAGGCCAAGATGGACAGAAAGGAGTACGCAAACGAGGATGAGTTCCTGAGGGACATTCGCCAGATCTTTGAGAACTGCTTCACCTACTGGAAGGAGGGAGATCCCATGTGGGCCGCTGGAGAGAGACTCCAGAAGACCTTTGAGGAAAAGTTTCTGCAGATGAACAAATGGGTTGCCAAGATGACTGGCGACGAGGATTGATTTGTCACTCGACACCGTTCTGGCAGCGAGTTGACGGCTCCTCGAACACATCGGTTAGGCACGACGGGGTGCCGCCATCAAGGAGCCTGGTGCAAAAGGGATAGCATGAAGGCTGGTTTATTTCTCGGCTTTACTGTAACTAGGGTATTCTACTCGCCTCGGTTTCCACGGTGTAAAGGGAGTAGATGAGAGATTTTCATGGGCCAGGGATGAGATTGTACCTGGTGTAATAGGCTCCATTGCAAGGCGTCTCTGGAAACTTGGCAAGGGCACGGCGGGAACAGGCGGTGTCTTTGTGTGTTGTACCAAGATAGATAATAATCTCTGACACCCTTGTTGTCGCTGCTCAGCTTGTGAGATGGACGATCTTTGACCGTTTGATGCAGATGAGTGGAGGAGATGGTGAGTCAAGTGGAACTAGACTGAAGGGCCAAGTGCTATTGACAACGATGAATTATCCCGCCGGACGGCTAGGTACAGATATTCCGAATTACTAGAGATGAGGAGCAATTTGCGGTATTATTTGGGCCTGTTCAAGAGCGACGTCTAATTTGACGGCAACTTTTCGCGAGCCGTCGGGACTGTACTGACACGAACGGCAAGATGCATATGTTTTGTAAAGTGCATAAAGGATTTGTGAGTCACGAGAAGAAGTGTCTGTGTCGGGTTTTGCTTTTTTATTTTTAGGTGGCTTTGTTTGAATGCGAGGCATTCATGTGAGGCGATGGTGATGCATGATGGGGAATAAATAGAAGCAATGTGTTGGCAGAGGATGGATGCATACAAAGTCTAAACATAGAATACTATATATTGTCGGTGAAGAGGAAATAGAGTGAATAATGTATGGATTGTTTGTTGACCTGTATGCCTGGAGTGTCACAAACAAGTGACGGTCAACAGCCCGGTGAGTCGGGGAAAGTGATTTCAGTCTGGGAATCATAGCAGGACTCGACAAAGAGACAGACTCTGAAATTGAGATTGCCACTGACGTTCTCGTTCGGTCCAGCCCTTGAGATCCCTGTCGTCTTGTCGAGAGGCTAATGGCCCATGACCTGGTTCATGGAATAACCTGAAACCCGGGTGGTGTCGTGTGAGTGGGAGAGCCAATAGGAAGAGTCTGTAACTAACAGGGAGGGCAGTTTAGCCGTAGAAGAGCCAGGTCTGCCATGAATGTTTCTCTCCTCTTCTTTTCATTCTTTCAATGCTCCAGCTTGTGCGACCTGTTTGTCTACTCGGTATCTATTGCTTGCTTCTGTGTGGTGGCCTGTTCCTGGTTCCTGCGTCAGGCGGCTTCCTAGCGCAACGGGCCTCGGCTAGCACCTGCAGCTGGTTGGCAGGACCCCTGAAGGCCGGGCGGCAGCAGGCTGACCACTCAGAGGCGTCAGCGGGTGACATTGCGACTGGAGGGACCTACCAGAAGAGGCAAGTAGGGCCTTTGAGAGCCCATGTCGAAGAAATGGAGAGCTCTGCAAGCTGCAATATCACTCGTTGACGTCAAAGAGGCTTTCTCTTTGTCTTCCCCAAGATTGCACTCTTGAAGCGGTTTAATGCCATGGTCCAACAGGGTCTGGTCGGTGAGTGACTACCTAATTAACACCTCCAGTTCAGCCCTCATTTGATGCAACTGACGATCATGGGGATCTGGCGTCGAAAATCTCGCAGACTAGCAGAGAGACTCGGACAATTGCCCGGCGCATGGACATGTGTTCACTGCATGAAACACCATGTTTGTCTTGGACGAGGATGCAAAAGACCAAGAGACTCTCTGTCAAAACAATGAATGTCTCGTCGCAAAAGAACCCTTCCCTTCCTTTCTACCAGGCCTACCCCTCAACGCTCCCACAATAGGCTAGGCGCCGGACAGCCCAAGGTCGCGATGGAGGCAAAATGTCGAGCGAGGGGGGGGACACAATTTAAATTAAAAAAGGAGATGGGATCCATGGCCAAGCACGCGCCACCCCTACCCTTCGATCCAGCCTATGAGAGGCTTGAGACGAGGACCCCATTCCCCTTCCAACCAGCCGGACTCTCTCGCGATGCCCTGGCCTGGCTTCCTTCTGGGCTGCTGCCCGTTGTGGTTCTAGGTCGCGTTTGAGCCTTTCTTTCCTTGGCGTGTCCTCGCTGCCAGTGGCACCCTCAAATGAGTACTTACACCGAGATGGCCCCCATCTCGTCAACCATCACCCTCCTCCACCCTCTCCGTCCTTGTTGTTGTTGCTGTTGTCGTTGTCCTGCATAGAGATTCGCATCTGTCGATACTCGATCCATTCTTTCAACTCATCCTTTGAACACGGCATCTTTTACTCGATCCTAGTCTTACAGACCTAGCATCTTCACTCACTTACTCGCTTCACTGCTTCTCCACCACGAAACCCTGTTTGTGGCTCTCCGTTCCCTGCCTGCCAGATCGCATCGTGTAAGCGCTTCAACTCGACCATATTTTTCGACTTCAGTCTTTCCCGTCCGTCAAGATGAACTTCAAGACTCTCGCCTCGCTCGTCCTCCTGGCCTGCGCCACAAACGTCGCCGCCGACCCCCAGCCTTACAAGCTGGTCAAGGCCCCGGTCGAGGGCCTCAGTCTCGCGCGTCGCTCTACCCCCGGGTATCAGCCTGAGCAGTCTACCTGCGGCGACGGCAGCACCTGCGCCGAAGCCTGCGGCCAGGGCTACGAGACGTGCCCTTCCAACGACGATTCCACTCACTGCTACAACCCCCTGGCCAAGCAGAAGTGCTGCTCTGATGGCACTGGAAGTATGTTGCGACTTGGCTTATACGACAAGATGGATAAACTAACCTTGCCTTAGACTCTTGCGATGATGGTTACTACTGCACTCATGACACCAAGTCCCAGACCTGGTGCTGCCCTGACTCGATGGACCTGGTTCAGTGTGCGGCTGCGTACGGCGTTAAGGACGGCCTCGAGACCGACTCGCCTCTGACCACTTCCAAGCCTGCCACTACCACTTCTGAGCTCAAGACCATCTCCACCACCGTTCTCATCACGAGCACCTCTCTCCCCACCACCTCTACCGCCCCTGAGACCACCTCTACCACCCCTACTACCATCGCTGTTCCCACGACCAAGGCTGTCACTGCTAAGACCAAGACCGTCGTTGAGAAGACCACCACCCCCTGCCCCAGCTCTGGTTACAGCACTGTCTGGCATGGTTCCAACAGCACCATCGCCAGTGCTGTCCCGACTCAGCCTTCCGAGACTGGTCCTGCTCCTATCGAGACCACGGGAACCAGCCAGCCTCCTCAGGCTACCGGTGGTGCTGCCGCCACTGGTGTGAGCGCTCTGCTCCTTGTCGCTGCTGGTGTCTTCGCCCTCCTCTAAATCAAGCTCTGTCCCGTGGAAGCGTTGGCTACTCTTGAGTCGCCTTTCGGATACGACGTGCTCGGCGTCGCCACGATATTTACGAGTTCATGATGAAGAGAGCGATAGGAGGCTTGGTGCATTTGAGATGACGACTATCGGAAAAAACCCCGTGTTGCAATGTCGAGCTTCTAATAACCTTCTGATGATCATACCCCCTTTTTTCGAATTTCAACCGGAGTTGACGGGCTTGGTGTTTTTGTGTGTTTGGTAAGGAAAAGATAGGAAGGGAAGAGAGCGAGGAAGAGAATGAGATGGACGAAATGAGAAACGCTCACAAGTGCTTGGAATGCTTTGACGTCTGGTACACGACCTTCGTATACCCAAGGTACCTAGTACCTACTTTACACTTGAATCTTAGTTACTATTCCTCACGGAGCGAGAGCTACAGTCTCCGCTCCGTGATCCTAGTTGACCTAATAATTGCCCTGGTAGACAATTTTACTCGACATTGCACACGCTTGAGTGAAGGTTCCTATGTGTCTTGTGAGGTTTGCAGAGAGATGATGACTTGTAGCTTGGCAACATTAAGGACGAGAGGCCAAGGATGAATAAGAACTCAGGGTATTGACGGGGTTCAGATTAGATCATCTTATCTTATACCGACAGGTCGGCTCCAGGGTTCCAGGATGATGCGGCCACTCCCGAAAGCAGCCATCAGCCACCCCAGGAACCAAAGTGTAAATATGGAAGCGATGGTGTAGCAAGTCACAAGATGGCGTCAGTTTCAAGCTTTCAATGACACGAATCAAGGTGAGAAAGCGACTGGGTATGATTTCTCTCAGCAACTAAACACGGCGCGTGCGGACGCAGCGCAACCGATAACAAACGGCCTTCCCATTTCCATTCCAAGCTTTATTCTGTTTATGTGTGTACCGGGTTCCCTACTCTTTGGCCTTCATCGTATCGTGTGAACATTTCGTCTTCTTTCTCTAATTCCGTCTAGCTTGAGCCGACGGCCTCGGGCACCTTGTTCTCGTCGTAGCCGTACTTCTCCTTGAGCTCCTCGACGAGCTTGACGTATTTCTCCTGGGCGGCGTCGGGGGTGACGCCCTCATCAACGACCTTGCCCCACGCGTTGTACTTGGCCTTGCCCTGCGGGAATGCGTTAGCTTTTTGTCGGTGTTGGGAGGGGCGTATGGGGGAGCTTGCCTTGAGGTCAAACATGCCAGGCTTTGCGGCCTTGGAAAAGTCCTCACCAGTGCCGACCTTGTAGAGAGCTGTACGAGAAACGACATGTTAGCTGGGATGGGAAGAGGGGATATGGTGGCGGTTACCATAGAGCTCGAGGAGCTCGTCAGGGCCGGGCTTGGAGGTGAGCTTCTTGGAGTCCTCAATGGCCTTCTTGAAGGCGTCGCTCTGGGGGGCAGCCATGATGATGGAATAGGAGGTTTGTTGATTAGAGGTAGAAGGTGAGTTGTTTCTGGTATGTAGAGAGAGGGAGAAGAGTTGAAATGACCAAGTTGCGGGTGTTGGGATTATTGTTGAGGAACTTGGCCCGCCTTCTTCCCCCCCCGGCGGTGCGGGTTATAGCGGGGTCATGGGATTGCCCATGGAGGGGTCAGGCGCGCGGCGCTCGCTCTGTGGAGGACACGGGTAATGCGCGGCGTTACCCGAACAAGGCATGAGCAATCAGCGGATGATGATCGACCAGAGTAGACAGAAAGATGCCTCGGCTTGAAGATGATGTGCGAGTTTATTTGGTGTGACAGAAGCTGCGACACTGTAGGCATCATGTTGAGAGGATAGACATATGCCTATGGAGGGACCATGATTCAGTCGTGAAACACTCTGCGGTAGGCTGCGGAGGCTCGTCATAGACAAAACATGGAATTACTCCGAGATCGACGACGACGTCTCCCTTTACATCCGGCTCTCATCACTCACACGGGATCATAACCCAAAACACAAAGAAACGTTATTAAGATCAAACTTATCGTCAAACTTACAATTATGACAAAGACCGTCGTCGTCTTGGGTGGCAGCCTTGGTGGCATGGCTGTTACTCACCGTTTACTCAAGTATACGCGGCCACATGAGGAAGACCTCAAGGTGATTCTCGTGTCCAAGGTAAAAAAGCCTAGCCTTTGCATAACAACCCCTCGAGGCTTACTTTGGTAGAATAGTCACTTCTATTGGAACCTGGCTTCCGTCCGTGCTGTTATTCCTGGCGTGGTCAAAGACGACCAGATCCTCGCTCCCATTGAGCCGGGTCTGGCTCAGTACCCGGCCGGCAGCGTTGAGTTCATCGTCGGCGCCGCCTCCGCCGTTGACCCAGCGGCCCGCACCGTCCGCGTTGATAAAGACGGCGGCCCGGGTCCGGTGCTTACATATGATCACCTTGTGGTCGCTACGGGTGCCGACGCCGCTGACCCGGCTCTCCCCTGGAAGGCCTGTGGTTCACATGAGGACCTCCTGACCAGTCTTCACGTCACAGCCTCCAAGATTGAGAAGGCAAAGCATATTGTCATCGCCGGCGCCGGTGCCACTGGAGTCGAGCTCGCTGGCGAAATCCGCTACGCCTTCCCATCCACGACGGTGGTGCTCATCTCATCAGACGACCATGTCGTCGCGGGGGACCAGATAGCCGGGTGCGTCGAGGCCGAGCTCCGCCGGCTGGGCGTTGAGATCCGAGCGGGCGTGCGCGCCGATGCCGCAACGGAGCTGCCGGACGGTAGGACGCGGGTGACGCTATCAGACGGCGGGGTTCTTGAGACGGACCTGTACCTCTCGACTATGGGACTCCGGCCCAACTCGGGGTTCTTGCCAAAGGAGTGGCTTAATGAGCATGGCTATGTGGACGTGGACGACCAGATGCGTGTGAAGGCTGCTGGGGATGGTGTTTGGGCTGTGGGAGACGTCGTGTCTAAGCCGCGGGCGGCCTTCATGATCACCGACGCCCAGGCCGCAGGCGTCGCAAAGAACATCGACCTTGCGCTCAAGGACAAGCCGACACAGTCCGTGAGTGGTCCCCTCGTGGATGCCTTCCTATGCTCCACAGGTCGGAGTCGCGGAGCTGGGCGACTAGGTGTCGTGCCCGTGCCGTCTCTTGCTGTGTGGGCAGTTAAGGGCCGTACTCTGGGTATGGAGCGCACGCAAAAGTACGTGGACGGGAGTATGTGGTGACGATTGATGTTAGAAGTCGAATGACTAGAGCAGCAACGCCAAACGTCCCATTGAAGAAAACGCCATGATATTCCTACATAATAAACAGCGAGCCCGCCAACCCTCGATTATATACGACCTCCCCTTTACCTCTTCTCGTCCTCAATCTCCCTCCTGATCTCCTCAAGCACTTGCTCGCGCGACCGCAGGTGTGATTCTAGGCCCTCGACCTGCTCGCGGACTGTCTGGAGATCCTCCTGTATGCTCTTGAGACCGCCGCCTACCGCACTCTTGCCAGTACCCTCCTCTAGCTCTCTCAATTCCCTGCGCTTGTATTCAAGTAGCTGGTCGAGTTCCTTCTTGACAAGTGCAGGCTTGGAATCACGCTTGCCGCCTTTCCGGCGCTCAGCAATCTCCTCCACCTTCTTCATCTTCTCCTCTAGGTCCTGTAGCTTGCGCTTCAGTCGCACTTCTTCCCAGTCTTCCGTCTTCTCCGTTGAGAAATCTGTGCCCGCGGTCTTGAAACCGCTGCGACCTAGGCGCGTGAGGTATTGATCGCCAAACTTGGCCTTGCGCCCCGTGGTGGTCGAGTCGTCGGCCTTGGTAGCCCATCGTGAGTTGGCGCCGGTTCGCTGGTTGTCGACTTGGTAGTCGATCTGGTTTCGCTCAAAGCTGGAGCGGAGAGAGGCGGGGACGGTGCGCGGGATTCGGAAACCCTCGTGTCTGTAGTTGAGAATATGTAGGAACGCGAGGGCGGCGTCTTTGTTAATGGTCGATTGCGCAGATGGGTTGACCAAGTTCCATGCGGATCTAATGTCGGTATCGGGAACGTCAAGG
Source organism: Ascodesmis sphaerospora (assembly GCA_027569015.1). Taxonomy (NCBI): domain Eukaryota; kingdom Fungi; phylum Ascomycota; class Pezizomycetes; order Pezizales; family Ascodesmidaceae; genus Ascodesmis; species Ascodesmis sphaerospora. The sequence continues at coordinate 1,178,182 of JAPPUR010000003.1, forward strand.
GACTCGTAGAGATCGCCGAGAGAGTTGACTGTGTCGATCAGTTTATGCTTCTTGAGGTTCAGTCAGGGGACGTACAGGCAATCTCGCCGCGCATGTCCCGGCTCTCCTGGTAAATCTGCTCGTACTTGGACTTGTCCTCTGGTTTCATGTACCACTCGAAGCCGTCCTTGAGGCCGAGGTCCTCTGTTTCATCCTCAACTTGCTCGAACTGCACTTGCTTGCCAGTGATGGCCCGGGTGGCTTGCACCAGATGGGCCTTGGACTCTGGGACGAGCCAATCGGGCAGGGAGGTTGGAACGTCTGCGTATTCCTGTACTAGGTAAGCTGCCGTGTCACAAAGCTCCTTGAGCGACAGAACCATACCCCGTTCAGGATGTCAAAGATGACGCGCATGGCGACGCAGAACTCCTCAAAGTCGAGATTTCCATCATTGTCCACATCTGCCAGGTCCCATACTCGTTCCAGCTGGTCATCTCTGAGGCCACTGTTCTTGAGTACGGGGGCAGCTTGCTCTCCCGTAAGAAACTTGCCGCCGCCTGTCCGGGCGGAAAAGATGTTCCAATACGTCTCGATTTCCTGCGCCTCGATCTTTGGAGCCATGGCTGCTTCGGATGGCGCTGGGCGACTGGTGACGTTGTCGGCGAAAGTATCAAGAACAAAGGGCAAGATCAGATTATCTGTAAAGTAGAATTAAAGGGCAATCGGTTGGGCGGCGACCGCAGAATGTGGAATACGGCGGAGAGATGATGTCGGTGTCGATGTCGGGGAGTGAGGTTGCGAATGACGAAGCTCCGTCTCCAGCCACGCCTTGGGCTGCTTTCCCCTGATGGATGGGATGGAGAGGCCGCAGCTCCGCGAGCCCCGCTTAATCAATATCCAAGTTAGTATGATAAGTAATCTCAATCTCGGCCATCATTCTCCCATGTCATGATCTGGGTGGTAGAGATGACAGGCCATTCGTTGTTCATTGACTGTGATTAACTGACAGGAGATTCACATACGTATGGGGAGGTATGGTATACATGTGAATTCAGAGAGTAAGGGAGAGGAATTATGCATACAGCTACTAAAGGCTGTGTTAGTTCAACCCCTGAATTCAGCTGCATCTTTCACATATGCCTGACAGTCGATAATACCAAACGAAAAGCAATTCGCAAATGCCTCTGGGCTTCCACTTTGGGCTTTACAGCTTCTGCTCCAACTACATGATCATAGAACAACGACACTATCCCCAGACGAGTCTCACCGAGCTTCCTGTGGTTGAGCCCCACTGTCCCTGGCATGAGCCCCCAGAACGTCCCCCAGGAATCGTCTCCCAGTGGCTGGCTTCAGTGGACTGCCCAATCGATGGCAGGCAAGATGGAGGGGCACGGCTGCCACACCCGAGCAGCCTTTGGAGGGGCACAAGGCAAAGGAAATGACCTTAAATTGAAGCTAAACCGTCTCTTGCTTGTTACAGACCGCTCTCTTTTGTTTCGCCTTCACCGCAGACTCTCTCTTCTTTTCTCTTGAAGCATTGCGCAATTGTACTGTCTCAACTCTGTCATAATGTCAACAACAACAACCGTCACCGCCCAGCCCATCACGGCTGAGGCTATGCTCCGTCTCTTCCCCGACATTGACACCAGCTCGGAGCCCTTGTCCGGTCACGATGAGGAGCAGATCCGCCTCATGGACGAGGTCTGCATCGTCCTCGACGAGAACGACAAGCCAATTGGCACTGCCAGCAAGAAGATTTGTATTTTGCGCCTCAACTATACCCCAAATCCTTTTCCTTGCTAACTGGATCACTTCCAGGCCATCTCATGACCAACATCGACAAGGGCCTCCTCCACCGTGCCTTTTCCGTCTTCCTCTTCAACGACAAGAACGAACTGCTCCTCCAGCAACGCGCCACCGAGAAGATCACCTTCCCCGACATGTGGACCAATACCTGCTGCTCCCACCCTCTCAACATCCCCACCGAAACGGGATCGAGCCTCGAGGATGCCATTGACGGCGTCAAGAGGGCCGCTCAGCGCAAGCTTGACCACGAGCTGGGTATCAAGAAGGAGCAGGTTCCTTTCGAGAAGTTCCACTTCCTGACCCGAATTCACTACAAGGCTCCCAGCGACGGAAAGTGGGGTGAGCATGAAAGTATGTTTTACAACTAGTCTCTTGATGCGATGGTGCAATATCTAACTGCAGCCTAGTCGACTATATTCTGTTCATTAAGGCCAATGTCGACCTCGACGTCAACAAGAACGAGGTCAGGGATACCCAGTACGTCAGCCCAGAGAAGCTCAAGAAGCAATTCGACGACCCCAGCCTGGTCTTTACTCCCTGGTTCAAGCTCATCTGCAACTCGATGCTGTTTGAGTGGTGGGAGAACCTCGACTCTGGCCTGGACAAGTACCTGAACGAGCAGGAGATTCGCCGCATGTAACGAGCCACGGATAACGAGACAAAGAGACCTCCGAAACGAAACAGGACGACAGGAGAGACAAGATGATTGCCAAAAAGAGTTACGAGGGAAAGAATCAGGTTGCGGTTGCATAGGCTGTTCGCGGTCGATCAGCATAGATATCCGCTCTTGCGCCTCCGCCGTGTCTAGATCAGATCAGATCTCACGAGGGGTACAGAGCCGCTTTTTAATTTGACGTCGTTTACATTCATCACTTTCTTGGACGCAGCAAATTATTGTTTCTGGAACCCGGCAAATCCCTGGCAGTTCGCAGCGACAGCTGCAATCTCGATCGAATTATCATGATTTACTACTCCTCACATACAAACGATTGGGCTCTTGTGCATCAATACTCGAGCCCCCAATTTGCTTCTTTCCCGCCTCATCCGAGCTCATCACAACTCACAAGTTGCACAGTACATTCTTAGTCGGGTGACCTCAGATGCCGTTGCAAGCCGCTGACATCCAAGACAGACAAGACAATCAATGCCCTTTGCCGGTCAACTTTGGTTCAACCGCGCCAACCGATTCAGCCCTCGCTTTGGAGGCACATGTACTCCTCAATCAACAAAGCACCTCGACCCGGAGCCGGCTATCTTTGACTAATGAGAGGATGCCCTGCGCATGAGGCCCTCGCATCTCCTGCACCAGGTGGCGTAGGTTCACGCTCGTCCTTGGCTATACTGGACCACGGCTGACGCCAGAGCTCTCGTTCATCCCCACAGCCTGAGGAATCTCCATGGCTCAGTCCCATTCTCCCACATCAAGGAGCCACAAAAACGGTCAGCAACTTGACACTGACTGGCTGACTCCAGGTCTCTGAGACAGCTTCACAGCATGGCTTGCCAGTATTCCACGGATTCTGCAGGGTTGCCCCCCACCGGTCACCCATGATCATGTGGTCCCCCAGGGCGCCTCATGGACCAAGCACTGTGCTCCGTCTCCCGCTTCCTTGATTCCCTAACGCTCTGCCGCTCCCTTTCGTGTATGACTCGGGAGAGCTAACGTTAGCCGTTACCCCACGAAGCCCAGTGGCTGTCATCTGTAAACCGACCAATGGCATCACCGAGTCTTGTCGAGTTGTGCCGTATCTACGCTGCCGGCCATTGGGGTCCACACGGCACTTCTATCTATCACCCGCCCGCCTACATAAACCCCCTCGGCCGATTGCCTATCTCTGCTTGCTTCTCTCTCCCTCTCTTCTCAACTGCCTCTTACTCTCATACTTCAGTTCACCTCAAGTCATTCTACCCACACCACAACCTGGCCTCACTAACAGGACCCTTTGTCAGGAAATCTTGCTAAGCTCTCTCTTAGAAGGAGATTGCTGGAAAGAATAGCCACCTTGGTGTCTTGCTACTGCTGTTGCCCGCTTGTTGATTGCTACTCTGAGCACCAACCTCTGCATGGTGAACGACTGTTCAGTCAACATTATCATCTGAAACCTCTCGTGCCTTCTCTTCTTTGTCAACTTGCCTCTCCAACCTCAACTCGCCCTCGTGAACCTATCGTACGCCCACATTGAGAAACTCGGTCGAACCCATCGACGCTCGTTCGATACCTACATCCCCCCTCCTCCTCCCTTTAAAGCCATAATCGCGAGCCTGGCCCGCTCAAGCACCAACTTGATGTCGGTTGAAGTTCGCACAAGCCTTAACTGTCTGCGTCATCCTTCGAGATTCACGCCCGTCTCCAGAACTCAGCTCTCGCGGGTTCACACGGGCGATAGTATCCAAAATATACAATGTGAGTCTAGGACTTGATGAGTCTGAACCCATCATGCTTAATGCCACCCGCGGCGCTCCCTTCTTCGCAAGGGGAGCCCCTGTGTTTTCTAGATACAGCCATCAGCTCTAGTACCGAGTAAAATAACTGGTTCGTCATGGAGGGAACTACAACCACCAAGAGTATCAGTAATAATCTCAGCGGCGCCTCGGCCCTTGCCAAGTGGCGACGCCGGTCTCTCGTGCCGCCCTCGTGGGAGGACTCGATCCGCTTTGTGAGCGTCAACGAGTCGGCCGAGGCGGGCAGGTCGCTGGCACACGCTTTCGCGACCGACGCCATGAGCCAGTATGTGCTCGACGGCGACGACATGGCGGATTACTCGGACGAGCAGAAGTGGAAGCTCCACGTCGACCACATGACGTACATGGTGGCGGCTCACTGCTACAAGGGCGTCGTAACGGCCATCGGGTCCGACTACGACGCTGTTGCTCTGTGGTATGTTTCCCCTCGTGTCTCTAGAAAACAAGCTTCAGCTAACATGTGTCGTCAGGCTGCCTCCCGGTCAGCAGATGGACGACTGGTGGACGTCTCTGCGCAGCGGCATGTGGAGGCTGTACTACCAGCTCTCAGCTGAGGGCAGGAGACGCTACTACGATGAGATGCTGCCTGTGCTGGAACAGACCAAGGAGGAGGTCATGGGTGAGAGGGACAAGGACTGCTACTATCTCGTCTACATCGGCACCAAACCTGCTGCCCAAGGCAAGGGATACGCGGGCAAGCTGATCCGCGACATGATTTCCAAGGTAAGAAAAAACTGAAAAGAGTTGAGAGTACAAGCTTACACTCACTCAGGCCGACGCCGAGAACCGCCCCATGTACCTTGAAGCCAGCACCAAGCGCAACAGCGAATACTACGCCAAGTTCGGCTTCAAGGTCAAGCGGCCCGTCGTCTTTGAGAACAGCCCAGAGCCCATCACCATGTACATCATGGTCCGCGAGCCCCAGGCCCCTCGACCGTCCTGCGGTCCGGCCGTCATGGCCACGGTAAAGTTCTAGGGAAACGAGCCTCTGGTCCAGCCAAAGGCCGACGAGGGATCAGAGGCTGTCGTCGAGGAACTCGAGTATGTCGAGGAGCTGGGGGTGGCAAGACGAGCACATGGACCTGAGTGCGTTGTGATGTGAGTCTTTTGAACTTGAAGTGAGGAAATGTGTGTTTGTGTCGTCATGAATTTGCATTGACCGATTCTCTGGGAACAATAAGAATGAGCACACGGATAAGGGAGAGGATCATGGATTGCTTCGATTTGGCCGACGTTTCCTGACCGCCAGTCTTTACCGCAATTGTTGCTCTATTTTTTCTGCTTTTTTTTTCATTGCTTTGCAGTTGGTCGACTAGCTCAAGTCGTTCATTAGGAAGAAAGAAAACAAATAAAATCGTCATTCCTTCATAAGCTGATCCCGCCTATAACCGTCAACACCGTTTGCACCTAGCTTTTGTAGATTTGTACGAGTCGACGTCGACAATCTCCTCCTCCGTAACCCTTTCTCAACCTAATACTCGAGGATCGCCCATGTCTCGTCATCAACTGTTGTGTAAATGAGACCCTGGCCGAGCAATTCGTCGGCAGCAGTGAGAACGTCTCTCAGTGACAGGCCAGTAGAGGTGGTAATGCTGTTGAGATGGACACCCTCGTTGCCGCCAGGAGCGTCGTTCATAAAGCTAAACATCTTCTTGGCTAGGCCAGAGCATCCGGACAGTTTCGAAGGTGCGGCACCTCCACCAGCCTGGTCGTTGTAGCCGCCACCGTCGACAAACATACTATCCCCTTCACCGTTGGCACCACCCTGACCACCAATGGGACCCTTGGTAAAGTACAGATGAACATATGTAGCCTCGAGCATGTGGTAGTTGACCTCGTTGAAGTCCTCGACAGGCCTGATGACGTGTGCTCCGACGTGCCGCTTGCTGTTGAAGGACTTGAGGCGTCCCCAGACGCGGACGTGCGAGTCGAGCTCGAACTCCGGGTCGTTGTTGTTGTCGGCATCGACCCACTTCTTGACCTCGATCTGGCCGGTTCCGTCGTCGATCTTGAAGGTGATGTTTGTAGGCTGAGGGGTCACGCTGCGGATCTGGCCGACGAATGTGATCTGGGTGACGAGGGAGCCGTCGATCTTGAAGTCGGCGCCCTGGAAGGCCTCCTCGGCGTCGAGGATCTGCTTGATGGTGACGGGGCGCAAAGACTCATCTTGGTATGACTGTAGAGGTAGATCATCAGAAGCTGTGAGTAAAGCGTGAGGGATGATATCGTACCTTGCCGCCACCGCCGCCCTGGCTGCCCTGCTGTGAGCCTCCGGCAAAGAAACCTCCCGAGTCATCGCCCCCTTGGCCAAAACCTGATTTTTGAAATCCAGTGTAGGCAGCTGTAGCAGATTGTCAGTCAAGATCCACAAGAGGTGAGGTGACAAGTTGCACATACACATTGTGAATAATTGTGTGATGTAGGTCGAGCGTGAAGACTTGGATGCAAGCTTCGTAGGGGAATAGAAGACGCGTTAAAACGCGCCTAGGTTTAATGGGTTTGCCCCGCGATTCCACGGTGTGGGGCCGGCTTCTGCCTTAGTCATTCACCAAAGAGCTCGAGCACGTGCCATTTGAGAAAGCGATTGCCAAGCCCATCACCAAAGCTTTGAAGCTGAGGAGAAGGAGGAGTAGGTAGGGTGACATGTGGTCGACAGAATGAATCAAGGAGAACGCCATCATCTTGAAGCTGGACCAAAGAAAACACCATTGGCTAAATGGCTTTTGACACAATTCAAAGGTACGACTTTGACCTCATCATGCAATCTACCGGAACCGCTTCCCCGTAGTGTGGGTGGATGCGAACATCAGGTCACAACAACGGGATACCCGGCTGGGGGGATCATGGAAGACGATGGCATCGGTGAGAAGCCGTGGCAGCTTCCCGAAAGCTCCTCCAAGAGGAGTAGATCATACCATATGGAAATCGTCAAAACAATTGGCAGAACCCAGTTCGCATTAGCCTCGGCATCACATCAAAAGTGGAAACGAAAGCGAAGCGACAGCGGCAACGGACCCCGGCCTCTCGGCCTTGACCCCCGTGTTTCTCCAGGTTTCCTTTCCGCGACCAACAACGGTCATCTATCGGCCATATCCATCCATCTCATCTACCCATCCATCACTTCCGTTCGCGTATCCCATCTACTTTATCCCATCAGAGCAGAAACCCGCCATCGTCCCTAATTCGTTTCTCTACCCAAGCGTTGATTCTTCTAATCCCCTTTAATCTCCAGCAGCCGCGTCTCGTGTCGTCATGTCCAAGCCGCAGACCGGAACTCTGCCCCTGATACCGCTCGCACGAGGCACCATCCTCCTCCCCGGTCTCGTCCAGCGCATTCCGGTCTCGTCCAACCGACCCGACGTCCCCGCCCTCCTCGCCCACGTCTACGAGCAGGCCGCCACCAAGGGCCCCGACACGCGAATCGACAGCATCCCCATCGGCTGCGTCCCCATCTCGTCACCTCTCGTCGGCCCCAATGGCCAGCGTCTCATCGGCGATGCTGAGGACATAGATCCTGCAGAGATTGAAAATGTTCTTCCAGGATCCGCGCGCAAGGACGACCTCTACAACTTTGGTGTCGAGGCCAAGATCATTGGCATTGATGGGAGAGGTACCGGAGAGTTCGCCTTGCGCGTCGAAGGCGTCACGCGAATCCGTATCGATAGCTTCACTAGAGAGCGTCCTTATTTTGAGGCAAAGGTTACATACTTTAAGGAGGACAGTAGGTCAAACCTCGTCATCTTGTCAATGATCGATCCCCCGCTTATCTCTGTTACAGCCAGCAGTCCTCCCGATAAGCAGCTACAAGACCTCTTCAACCTTTTGAAATCGCGATCCCGTGAACTCGTCACTATTCTAAGAATCTCCTCTCTTCTTCCCCGAACCAAGGCCGGACCAGTGCTTTCGCCAGTGCTTACACGACGACTCGAGATGCTCATCATGAGGAGGGAGCTTAAGGAAGCCGGTCTTCTCGCTGATTTCATGGCCAACCTGGTCGAGAGCACACACGAGGAGAAGCTCGAAGTTATCGCCGCTCTGGATGTCAAGGTGCGCCTCACCAAGGTCATTGAGCTGCTGGAGCGTCAGGTCGGCGGCATCAAGAACAACTTCAAGATCACTACCTTCACCACAATGCCCGTCCAAATCCTCGACCGGTTAAACGAGGACCAGCAGCGAAAAACGGGCCCCATTCCCAACATTCCCGGCATCACCTTTGTGCCTCCCGGTGCTCAGATGCCCGGCGGCAACGACCAAAATAACGACGAGGAGGCCAACGAGCTCGATGAACTCAAACGCAAGCTTCAAAGCGCGAAGCTCCCGGCAGAGTCGGCCAAGACGGTAGAGAGGGAGATGCGCCGACTCCAGAAGATGCAGCCCATGAACCAGGAATACCAGGTCACCCGAAACTGGTTGGAAACGCTCTCCGAAATCCCCTGGACAGCCACGACGGATGACCGCCTTGGCCCGGACACCCTGCACAAGGCAAGAAAGCAGCTAGATGAGGACCACTACGGACTGGACAACGTCAAGAAGAGGCTTATCGAGTATCTGGCCGTTCTGAGACTCAAACAATCCATCAATGATGACGTCGACGAGAAGATAAGGAAGGCGGAGGAGGAAGCCCAGGCCGAGGCGCGTCACCAGCAAGAGAAGGAGAAGGAGAAGAAGGAGGGAGAGAAAGAAGAGGAGACGGCCGAGGCAAGCTCAGAAGTCGAGGCCGTGAAGCCCGATGTGGCCAAGCTTCAAATCCTCAAGTCCCAACGTATGGTGGACAAGTCTCCCATCATGCTTCTGGCAGGACCTCCAGGTGTGGGCAAGACGAGTCTTGCGCGGTCAGTGGCTACGGCTCTGGGCCGCAAATTCCATCGTATCTCACTGGGAGGCGTCAGAGATGAGGCTGAGATCCGTGGTCATCGAAGAACCTATGTTGCGGCCATGCCTGGTTTGATCGTTCAGGGGCTAAGAAAGGTTGGTGTGGCCAACCCCGTCTTCTTGCTCGACGAGATCGACAAGATTGGACAAGCTAGCATCCACGGTGATCCCTCGGCTGCCATGCTTGAGGTTCTTGACCCCGAGCAGAACCACTCGTTCCAGGATCACTACGTCGGCATGCCAATTGATCTTTCCAAGATCCTCTTCATCGCTACAGCCAACAGCCTGGAGACCATTCCCGCCCCTCTCCTGGATCGAATGGAGACCATCTACATCCCCGGCTACACCACTCTGGAGAAGCGTCATATTGCGATGCAGCATCTGGTGCCCAAGCAGATCAGGGTCAACGGACTTGCCGAGACCCAGGTTGCTTTCAACCAGGACGTTGTGTCCAAGATCATCGAGTCCTACACTCGTGAATCCGGAGTCCGTAACCTGGAGCGTGAGATTGGTTCCGTTTGCCGTGCCAAAGCTGTGGAATTTGCTGAAGCCAAGGATGGTGGTCACATTGAGGAGTACCGCTCAGACCTTACAGTGGAGGATATCGAGAACATTCTGGGCATTGAGAAATTCGAGGAGGAGATTGCTGAGAAGACGAGCCGCCCGGGCATTGTGACAGGTCTCGTCGCTTACAGCACCGGTGGCAATGGCAGCATCCTCTTCATCGAGGTTGCTGACATGCCCGGCAACGGACGAGTCCAGCTAACAGGAAAGCTGGGCGACGTTCTCAAGGAGAGCGTCGAGGTGGCACTAACATGGGTCAAGGCACATGCTTTCGAGCTGGGCCTCACACCGGAGCCGACGACTGACATCATGAAGGAGCGCAGCATCCACGTACACTGTCCCTCGGGAGCCATCCCCAAGGACGGTCCCAGCAGTGGCATCGGCCAAGCCATTGCACTCATCTCCCTCTTCTCGGGCAAGCCGGTGCCACCGACCATGGCCATGACGGTAGGTTCCCAAGCAACAAGTCAACCGTGATGACTCGGTACACTGACAGTCTTGTGTGTAACAGGGCGAGATTTCTCTCCGGGGCCGAGTCACAGCCGTCGGAGGTATCAAGGAGAAACTCATCGGCGCCCTCCGAGCGGGAGTCAAGACGGTGCTACTGCCGGCCCAGAACCGAAAGGACGTCAAAGATCTACCCCAGGAGGTCAAGGATGGACTCGAGATCCTCCATGTCAAGTAAGTCATGCCCCTCTGCCCCCGTGCTTCATCAACGTTCCCCTCGTGGCACGCTCCGCCACTTGCTATGCCCCGAGGACGAGAAGTTCGTATCACTGACGCATGTCTTGAACAGCCATATCTGGGAGGCCATCCGCCTTGTCTGGCCAGATTCGCAATGGGCCGATGACAGCAACTACCGAGGCATCGAGAGCCGACTGTGATGGATGCTGCATCTCAGCTCATCCTCTGGCCGCACCGTCACCTGGCCCATGATTCATGTCTCGTGGATGCGTCCCTCATCCTGTTCCTCAACTCTGAAACGTCTCGTGGCGACCTTCCCCCCAGCCGCCCATCACCCTCCCCGCTCATGTTCGTCCACCTGGGCCTCACCGAGATCCCCCAGCATGGCCCAATTCAGCCCTCTTTGCGACGCATCTAGCCGATCCACCAAACGGCCGCCCGTCTCACAGCCCCCCCTTTCCCGTGATCCCACGTTGTCCTTCCCGCCGGCGCCAACCATGGCTCACCCCCTGCGTGCGCACATGCCTAGTCCCCTTTTGAGACATGCAGCATCAAAGACAGTAAAGGCGGTGGTTGTGGCGTTCCCAGACAAGAATTGCGTGCCATTTCTGGCACTGTGAGCGCGCCACCGTCCTCGCCTATTTTGTGCGGTGAATTCTGTGCCAGACAGGTACCGCCAGGGTGACGCCGCAGCGGATCAAGCGAACATGGACGAGTCCCCGTGTTACCCTGCAGAGCCTGGTCGGTTCATGGCCGCGAGGACATGGTATGGGGCTTGGTCTGATGTGATGTCGTGGGTGTGGCCGTGTCGTTTCATCTGTCATTTTCCGGGAGGGAATCGTCCATCAAACGGTGTCCAGTTGCACATGCGACTCGTCACGACAGCCTCAGTTGGCAGGGTCAAGAGGCCTCGATGTGCCAGACAAGGACTTGTGTAACGCTCCGGAGCTCATGCTGCGGGGGAGAAATGTCGATGCGAGCCAGCGAGACACGGCGTTGAAGGGACAACCAATGTTGAAGGGTTAGCCAAGGGAGTTGGTCATTTTTGGCGTTGTCTTGGGTCTTTTTTTCTCCTTGTATGGCATGATTACCAGCCTGAATGTTAGCCATGTCTAGATCTAGTTGTCTCGAATACCAAACTCGATCGTCAGCTTGTCCTGATCTGGTTCGCTTGTACTTGGAGGTTATAACCGATCTCATTCGCCCAAGAATCAAGGGTTGAGCCGTCTGGTCACTAGACCACTCAGCATCACCGCCGTGGCGTTGGGGGCTTGGTATCCATGCCCTCGGTGCCCCTAGGGAGAGACCTTGAGCCTGAGAGAAACCTAGATTCTTGCCGCATTCTCGCACGACACAAAACCATCCAAGGGAGACCCATTCCCCAACCAACAGCGTACATACGTCCATTACGCACACATTTGATCTCATCTCCAAAGGCGTACTCCGTAATGACAGCCGAATTTAGCGCTTCGTAAGCCCTACAACTACCCCCATCGGCCGAGAAGCGGGTCGTGGATGCAAGTTGTCGGTGTTGGTGAGGAAAGGGGTAGAAAGGAAGGGTTCAGTCGCCAGGCGGTGCATATCCCTTCGTTCACAGGCCTATCAGGCCAGTCAGAGCTCCCCCCCGAGCATTCGCCTCCCAATCTCAGCCTTCGATCCGCAGTGCCGGGCCGTGACATCAAGGGAACGGCAGAGGTGGAGGTGACCGCAAAAGCCTCGCGGAGAGTTTTATTTGTTTTTTTCCTCTCTTCCTTGACAGCAGAAGCAAATCCATAGAGGGGATCCGAACCAGGCAGGAAGCGAAACTAGGTCATCAGCCGCATTGCGCCGTCGATGATTCACTAGTCAAGACCGTCTCTGTCCCAAGCCTTGAAGTTGCTTCTGCAAGATCAGATCATGTTTGTTGGATTGGACTGGAATTTGACGACAAGTCGGTGAGCAGAGAAAAACATATTTACTTTTTAACCCTTGTCCCTTCCGCGTACGGCGACACGCAGCTCTTGATGGTGTCAGTTGTTAGCTAGTTCATGATGAGGCGCGCTCCGGTGTGTATGTGCAGGCATGTTTGAGATCTCAGAGGAAACGCGATGCTTGGCATGAAACTGTGAAACGGGTGAGTTGTGCGAGCCTGTTGAACACGGGCTCTACTTTCCAGTCCAGTTGCCGAGCATCGTATAGTCTGCTGTCAGCGACAGGCCAAGAGCCTCCAATCTGCGTCGTGGCCCAAGTCAAGGTGTGAACCAACTTCAGGGTCAACTGGTCCTGTAGACCAGGATTCGTCCGTCGTGCATAGCACAACCAGGCATTCGCCCAGTAGCATTCTCCCTGAGACATAAAGCCACTCTGCCCCATCGGTGCACGACTCGACTTGACTGGGACCCAGGCAGGTCAGCGGAAACCATACATAACCTCGTGGTCATCTTCACGAGCGCCGCTGAATCAAATCCGCACACACCTGTCATTTTGCGCTTTTGAAACACAGACTAATCCTGCGCGCAATGAGACTTGCAGGGTCCTATCAGAGTCTGATACAGCCCGCTTGGTACAAGGCCTGCTCCACCTTGGTGGCCTTGACAAATGACCGCCTGCACCAAGTTGCTCCGGAGGCCTGGTCAGTACGTATCGTGTATCAGCCTCGGTCTGCCTCCAAGACCGGATACCTAGGGCACGTCGATCAACCTTACCTCCCCATTATTACCCCTTATTATCGCTCTCGACTATCATCTGTCACATCTCCATCCACGGCTGGGTCGTCATGTGCACGGATGATCGTCCGTGCCGATATGACCAGATGAGAGGCCGAGTATGCAGTAACCCGCGGGGACCAGCCTGGCACAACCTGCAAGAACACGGCCGCGTCCCAGGCCTCTGGGCCCATGGTGACTCTCAATGGCCCCGTGTTGTACATGTCTCGGGAATCCTCCATCTGCCGTTGAACATGCGTTGCCTGATAGCACTACCAGACAACTTGCCCCGTTGGAAGCTCATGTGTGGGCAGTTGCAACTCTTGGTTTGATCGGGGCCGGCGGCACAGCGGCCGTGTGCATCGCTCGAGACCAACCAGGCATGCATTCTGCGAGCCATGGGCCCCGAGAAATTGCAGAGTCTTTGCAATCGACAGCAAATTCCCCTCGATCCGACGTACAACAGCCAGAAAATCTCCGTCTGGTCAACGCTCTGTTGGACCAGGGGAGGGGGCTTGAAGCCTCCATGCTGACGGCAGAGTTGAATGTGGTCTCGTGCAGCAAGACAAGGCCACAAAGAGGCCCGAGACAAGCCGGAGATTCTGTCGATCCCAAGGGGAGCGGAGCGTTCTGAATCCTGTGATGTCTTATTGTTGGAGTGCTGCAGCCGCTCCATTGGGCAGAGTTGATCCGCGCCATGAGATGCCCCCATTATCCGCCATTCCTTCAACGCCAAGCTATCGAGGCCGCAGCACGAATACCTCCATCAATACCATCAGCCCGCGTCTGGTTGGAGCGACAGAGCCAAGTCTGTGCAAGGTGACGTATTGGGTTGGCTGCCAACGGAGTCTGCAGAGGTGGAACCAATCTGGCTTGGTCAGAAGTTGATCCCCAGAGCCCATCGCCGTGATGGTGGACAACATCGTCATATCATATCATGTTCTCCAAGGACCACCCTTGTCACGGAAATTTACCTAGCCTGCCAATAGCGCTGCCCCTATCGGAACCGCGACCACGGCACCAGCCGCCGTGGCCAAGGCTGACAACCAGCTGGGTGTTGTCAAGAGAGTCCCCGGGTCTCCGTCCGAGCAGGAAGGCGTGGATGGGGGCAAGCCAGGGCACATGTACGCCGGGCCTCCAAAGCCGGGCCTGTAGCACTCGTCGTCTTGCGTCAATTCCAAATGTCCAAGCCCAGGATCCTGGCTGGTGGGGTTTGATGAGATGAAATGCCACCCTAGATGATCGTACAGTAGTAGCTGGCCTGCAGGGAATCAACGCTCGCCGTTTATTCGGCTCTACCCAAAAGGTCAAAAGGCCGCACCAGGGGGAGGGTCCCGCCCGCCTCCAAGCTGCTGGGAGCTGCCGGGCGTATGATCGAATCTGGAGTGCGAGCGATACGTACCGGGCGAGGGAGACATGGTCTGGTTACTGGGCTGATCCATGATCCATGGCATTCTGAAATCGCGGTTGCTGTTAGCAGGCCGCGTCTAGCTTGTCAAGCCATGGGAAACCGGTGAGGTGAGCGATGTTGAAGAGCTGCACTTCACCTGAGCTGAGCTGAGCCGTGCTGGATCCTCGACCGAAACAGACTGTGGTCGGGACCCTCAGGCTCGTACGATAGGCAAGCCCGATGTCAGACTGCCGCCTCAACTTTGAGAGGGAGACGGGAGCAACGCAACGCTTGTTTGCATGAAAAGTTTCTTCTTGCGCCGCAATTGAAAACTCAATCCCGCTGGAGATAGCCTTTGCAGGCCATCAGACCCTGGCTTCGGACCCGTAAGTAGCAACTCGGTGGTTTGGCACGCTGCGGCCAGCCCAAGAGGGAAGCTAGCCGTGGGAGCAGCCCAGGTGCACTCATTGTTGGAGCTGCTTGTGAAAAGACCTGGTTGGCAATCAAGGCCCGCTGACGACGATGCTGGGCTGCATGTGGAGAGACAGGCGAGGTTCCACTGCCATGTGTCCTTCCCCCTACCGAAAGTGTCCTTGAGCTTCCCAAGCGGCGCATCGGAGCAGGGGGTGACCCTGTCATGTCTTGGATAGTGCTCTCAGGACGGAGGTGCCAGCAAGAGGACTGTGCCATGGATGGCTGTCCGGATCCCAGCTCTTTAGACTCAGCACCAGGCCGAAGTAGTTCGGGGGTCTAGTTTCCGGCCGGGCACCTGTCCACCCTCCCCCGGACAAATCCTAGCAACGGCGTCGAGCTATTTCGTGGCGGCAGTGACTGTCTGCAAGTAAGGTATGACGCCTGCCTTGCTGCGAAATATCTCCGGTGGAGGACAGCTTGGAATAACGGCTCCAGGATATAACGGAAGATGCCGCATCAGAGAGAGATCTGCGGTCCTAGCATTGTGAGAAAACGCTAGGCTGGTTGGTCATCAGCTAGCTATTATGAATGAGCTGTATTGAACATGACGAAGCTGGTTGCTCGAGAGATATGCAGAACGCGTATCGCTGTGGAATCGGAGGCCTGGGCTCCCTGTTGGTGCTTTTGCGTCACCGTTTCTTTTCCCCGCTTGTTGATGTGGACTGTCTGCAAGGTCGGCGACCCTGTTGCTGTACTGCCGATCCGACTTGAGACGCTATTGGCTGTTTCTGAAGACCACCTTTGGGAACCAGCCTACCTAGTCGAGCCAAGACGTGGTGGCAGTAGTGGGTGGAGGCATTGGTATCGCGAGATGATGCTGCTGCGGCTGTTGGTGCCAGATGTTGAAGGAAGAAGAAAGGAGATGATGGATGCCAGAAGGAAACGGCAGCGTCGTGTTGGCGGATTGCCTACATGGGAGTAGGGACCCGCTCCTTCCTCGTATATTTGGCATTGGCACCTTTGTTTTCGGCAACTGACCTGACCTAATAAGCCTGGTCGCTGAAGAGACGGCAAGACCGACCCAACACTGGCAAAAAGTTAAACCCAAAACCTACCCACAACCTACCTAACCTAGGCAATTGGAGGCGAGACAGGCAAGACGCCATTCCCGGGTCATCCGCCCAATTGATGGGAAAACTACCTAGATAGAGACGGGGATATGCTTGCCCGAGCACGTACGCTGCGATATAGGCCTAGTGTTGATGGCCACCTCACGTTCAACTATGTGTCTAGTCCCCTACTATCGGTTCGGATCTAGTTACCCGTCTACACACTATGAAGAGAATAGAAGTTCAGCCTGCTCATCATCATATCATCCCCACCAAGCCTTGCCTCTGGCCCAGTGCAGCTGCTCATGTGCCCCAGCCATCTGCGTGTCAGCCGCAACAGAGACACATTGGCACAGGAGATAGGTATGGAGATAAAAATAAAAACATAATGCAGCAAAATATTGCTTACCGCTCGCGCGGCCTGTTCATGCAGGGCCAACAAGCTGCTAGCCAGTCCCGCTGCACCTGGGTGACCAGGGCTGGAAGACAAGGGACGGGCTTGGCTTGAGGTGGTCTGCGCTGCCAGAAAGGTATTGTAACGGGCTCATGGTTGCCTTGGAACCTCAAGCTCTATTGCAGCATGTCCGTTGTACAGCCTCTCTTTGCCCCATGTACTATATCCTTGGGATGCTGTGCAACAGGCGATTGCGCATCTCGCATCCGACGCCTCTTTTGATGCCCGAGTCGTTGTACGCCGAGGAGAATTTGTCTTCCGCTGATGCAGTGCAGGGTAACATCGCTATCTACAACCCCCCTTATCAAAGTCATTGTGACGGGGACAGCTTCAACCATGGACCCATCCCATGGCTCCACGGTGAATTTTTTTTTTTTGCTTCTTGGCATGGCATTTGATCGAGTGCATGCCGTCGTCAATCGGTCAGTAGAATCCCTACCTGATCGATCGCCTCACTCGTTCGATGTGACGACATCTCGCTGCTCTTAGACGCGGCTCAACATTGTCAAAATGGAGGTTGTCAGCCGCGTCTCCAAGGCTCCAGACTCTCCCACTTTGCCACGATAGGAACATCTCTCTCGCCAATGTCTCACAGCACACAGAGGGCGCCACATCCGCCCACAGGTCCGACAACACCCGCGTCATGAAACCCCAGAGTTCTCAACTCTGTGAACCAGTCGCCAAATAAGTTCCCTTGTCTAAGACATCCCACGGAAAGCATCGCTAGCCAGCTCTGCTGAACCCTCGCCTCGGTACTGTACTGTGCAGGAGACGGCCCCGGCTGCAAGGAAACCCAGACACACCGAGGGCGCCGGTCTGGAGGCAAAAACTGACCATTTGGGCCCCGATCCCACGACGACGCCCCAGGACGAGTCATCGAGTCGCATCACGCGTACTGTAGTCTCTCGGATTGAAATTAACGCAGCGCAAAAGTAAAGGGAGGAGACCGGCACCGCTCTGAAGACATGACGGCGTCACATACTCCCTAAGCACAGCACAGTAGGTGCACAAAACATCCATTGACAGCCACTCGACTAGCCCAGTAAAGGCTGGCGCCGATATCCACAGTCAACCATCCTGCTGGTGTGGCCATTTGTGCGGCTGGACCGCTTTTTCTTATACGAATATCCTTCTCAAGATTTGTCCCAGGAAGAAACCCGAGTCCTCGAGCTGGTTGGCAGGTCAGTGCAGTGTCGTGAGCGCGATATCATAATTCTGTAGTTCCAATGATGAGCGCGAGCCAATTGGAAACCAGATCCGCTGATTGACCTCGTGCAACTCTTCCTAGCTCATAGATGGATGGACGTATATCTGAGTCTAAAACCAGCAGCCATGACTTCACGGTCTGCGCCCATTTGCGCACTGCGGCAGGTACCTGACTCGCCCTGCACAGCCTCCTGGTAGCCTCCTGTCTATCACAGTGTCCTCTCCCAGCACCGACACGCCGGAGTCGAGGGTGCCAAGGCACGGCACTAAGCCGCATCAGACCACGAGGCAATGTCGAGGTGTGGGATGTTGACAGCAGTTGCAGTCACCGTCAGCACGGAATGGATGCAACTCGCAAGCAGGGACTGGCGTGGGGATCTGGTTCAAGGACAGCTGGACAGGGGTTTGCTCGGTGAGCTGGCGACAGCCACGATGTCGGCACGACTGAAAAAGGAACGCCCGGAACGACCAGACTCCAAAACGGCAGGTCTCTTGGCTGCTGTCGAGGGCATCATCTCCGACCACATGCTGAATGTCTCAGGTGAAGTCTGACAGGTGGGATGGGCTTCTGGGTCGTGGTCTTGCTTTGGGAAACTCGGCAGCTGGGTCTGCGTGCATGGCAGTGGCTTGAAGGGCTTCCCTGCCTGCTAGTTCTATCCCTCAACGGCTTTGGAACAGCGGTCGTGGTTCGTTGGTTCATTGGTTCGAAGAAGCAAGAAAACGGCGTTGAGGCGCACCCACACTCTGAAGCTCAGGCCCTGAGCCTTGGGTCCGTGGCTTGCTGCCAGGGTGAGTGAGTCGCCTTGGCTTGCCGCCATTTTCCCCCTTTGCTTGGACCAGCTCAGTCAAGATCCAGGATGAAGTAGGATGGATTTATGCCGGCGAATGGTTGCCAGTTGAGTCAAGTACCTATCGCTCTGAGCCGTCCGCCGTCCGTGCTGGTCAAGGTTACTTCAGCCAGGAAAGCCAAGACCCGTAATGCCATGTGCAGACACGATAGTTTGCCGGTAATTAATCCAATTCTAGACAGGTGTGATGGGGCGTGGGAAGGGGAAGGGTCTGGACAAGTCACCGCGGCCAGCCAAGCGATTGTCGATTCAAGATCACGCCAGTTCGTCTGTCTGGACCTGGCCGGAGTCGCCAGAGAGTCCATTCCAGCTTTCTTCTGAGCGGCATGTCTCATCCTTTGCCACACCGTCGTCGCTAAAGGCTGCATCCTTTCTCAGCCTCTTTTCTCCGAGGCGGCGTCGTGTATGGCCTGCAGCAACGTCGACGACGACCAGACCAGACAAGAGGCATCATGCGCTGCCCCGTCATTGACGCACGAGTCCAAACTAGACAGCTTTGAATACATCATCTCCGAGCTGAGTAGACTATAGCCTACGCCACAGGCAGGTCGCGTGCAGAATAGTCTGCGAATGCGATGGAGCAGCAGGCAGGGGCAGAAGGACGAGATCAACATCCATTGCCAGTCCGTCTATTTTGCCTTGTCAGTGCCCTGTCATGCACATTGAAGCCTTCCTTGGTTGGGCCGTGGCATCTCTCGCACTGGGAACCAAGGTTCCCATGGTCTGGGAACTAGGACGTGCAAGCACGGGACGGCGGGCGAGCCGCGCCCTGGGTCGGGACATTTAGCCATTGGCCTAGAGCTGGGCCGGCCCAACGGTCGCGGCTACGCCTCGACAGACGTAATTCCAACATGAAGTGACCTGTCGGTCGGCACCTCTCTACCTGAAGCTGGAATCTCTCGAGGTAATCATTGTGACGATGTGGCACCGGGGCTCCGTCAAGCAGGGCAGGGATCAAGTTCCCGACTCAGGCGACTCGACTCGACTCGGAGGGTAGACCAGGGCAGGAATCGAATCCAAAGAGTGGCGAGCCAATCTCTTTCCCCTTGGAGCGATGCCGTTGGGATATCAAACCCGCCCACCATGGGCCAAAGGGAATCTCAACTGCAGAGCCCGGAGCCTATCCCGAGCCCTGAGATTAGAAAGGGAGGTTGGCATGTCACCACCCCAGGAGAATGGCGATCATCAACGATGGTGCTGGGTATGGGTGGCCTGCTGAACTGGGCGAGAATTTATCTGCAGGCTCGATGATGCGCAACTGGTCGTTTCATCATGGCCGGACTTGCAAGGCTACGGACGGGGTCGCCCTGGGATGCAGTTGGGAGCGGCCGCTCGGAGCAGGACGGCCAGGGAGCAGCAGTCAGTCAGTGGACTGTAAAGATGCCGCACGTTGACGGCAGCGCACCCCGGGCCACGGAGATTTTCTCCAGGGCTGCAGACATCGATACAGATGTGATATGCTATTAGTGTGGCGCCCGCAAGAGGTAGGTACAACTCCTGTCATCAACTATCCGGTCGACAAGGGCATCGGGCTGGCCTGACACCGTCCCAAGCCTGAGGTTGATGTGTGAGATCCGACACTCGCGAGCAACGGAAATTTTCTGCCCTCATGCGTTGACTCGTCCCGCGATGGTACTGTTGCATCCAGCCAGGCGAGGTGGTCTCCTCTTGGCCCGCACCTCTACGGCAGGGCCCAGATCTATTCCTCCGTCTCCAATGAATGGTACGTACATGCAAAGTATGTCGTAGCGGCCGGTATGATTTTGGGATTGCACTAGTTGGTAACCGACCGTTGCTAGAGGGTGCGGCAACGTCATGGGGACGGTCCCTAATTAGGAAGCACAAGACTCGGGATCCTTCGAGACCATCCACAAGCAGCGCACCATGAGGCCCAGAAAGAGTGCATCAGGGAACATTTTCGTCTGGACTGTGCCTTTTTCTCCGTCTCGTGTCAAAGCAGGCGATAGGCCCGCCAAAGAGAGCGTCCGGTCCAGTCTAAGCGAACGCCAAGCAACTCAGCACCTGGTAGTGACAGCCGCACAGCGGGGAATGGCCCACTGCCCACTGGATTCTGCGTGTGTGAGAGGTGGGTGGTAGAGAGGCTGCTGGGCGGCCCAGCCTCCAGGTCCCCACAACTCGCTCTTACTTGCAAACCCAGAGTCGCTGGAGAAGTTTCCTTGGTCCTGGAATTCACACCTCTGCTGCACTTCAAAGGTGTACACTTGGGTGGTGTCTCCCAGATGTGTGTTGGTAGACAGGCTCCTGAGGAGTGTAGCATCCATCTCAGGTGAGGCTGATAGGGCACTGGAACGAAGGGGGCCTGGCCCTGTAGACACTAACTCTGCTCCTTGTCTCAACGGCACGGTGCTTCAGCCCCTCCCCCCAGATACCAAGGCTGCCGATGCGCGCCGGGCCGGCAGAGATGACGACTTGCTAACTCGCTAACTTGGGATGGCCGTTGATCGAGGTGGATTTCCTGGGTCCTGGGACTTGCTAGGCTCTGGCGCAGTGTCAGCCAAGCACCTCCGGGGTTGGTTAGGCTCCCAGTCTGCAAGGGAAAGGTGCTCCTCCAAGGCGGGAGCTGATGCGGTGTCTTGTGTTGCTCAACATGCCGTGGTCGTGTCGTCGTTGTGACTCAAGGGCAGGACGGGAGGGAGCCATCTGATCGAGGACCGAGTATCATCAATGGACGAGAGGATGAGAGCAGCATGTGGTGCAACCGAGGGACTGACTGGTGCTGGGGCTGAACCTTGCACCCTGGCACCAGATCTTGCGGCATCGTACATTTAGCTTCCTGAGCGTGCTACCACCTCTGCATCGAGGTAGGTTGGTTCCCAGCGATTGAGGTTGGAGAGTGGAAGAGAGAAAGTGAAAGAGTGAGCTTCCGCTTGGAGTGAATGGATTTGCGGAACCGTGCACTGAACAAAGAGCGGCTATTGGCAGGTGACTAATAACCCCAACCTCTGCACTCGTTAGAGGAACCTTCCTGGACCTTGCCATGGCAGCTGGCAGTGGGATTGGAAGTGGAGGCAGGTGCTATGGATAACTACTTCCCTGCTACCTTCTATCTAAATATGGAACTGCGGACGGGAAGCAGCTATCGATGGAGATGAAGAGGCCGCCCCTCGAGCCTATCTGCGTGCCGACCTGGCCTGGAGCAACATTCATGGATTAATCAAATGTCATCGCAACAACCTACACGACACGACCTCGACCAGGCGTCCGTTTAACTCAGACAGAGGCATCCCTCATCCCCACCAACACCACCACCCAAGACAACCATGAATCCAAGCTACTATTCGCACTTTCCCATCTCCTCGAGACCCAATCCCATGGATGTCGAGGGCTACCTTCAACCCTGCTGCGCTTCGCCGCCGCCGCTGGTAACCTCTGGCTAAATTTACCACACCCAACCAAGGCTGGCCGTGTCATCCCAGGCCCCCGGGCTTAAATCAGGAAGCGCGTGCTGTAGTTGAGAAGCGCGGGCGACGTTGGATGTTGCCGGCCGGAGCAGCAGACCACCACTAGGATCACCAACCATCCCAACCCGCAACGAGCACAAGAGCCCTCCAATTGCGGCGCAACCGTCTGCACTAAAGCGTCTACACATGCCCACAACGAGCCTAACCAGACCTTGGGTTACCGGCTATTGGCTGTGGATGGCAGACAAGGGCAGGGTGAGGGAGAGCAAGGCAAGAGAGAGCCCAGGGAAAGGCGACCCCCGGCTTTTTTCTTCTTTTCATCCCATCATTCTCCAACATCATCTCTTGCATCATCCGCCCCCCCATTTCCAAAACAATCCCAGTCCCAGTCCCATTCCCAGGTCTTAGCCCCGGCCCCTGTCTTCCATACCCCGGGCTTCCGGCCATCAGGGCATCCTCCTGGCCCCCTTCGTACCGACGGGTTCACAGCCTACGCAGCACTGAGGTCTCATATGGTGACTGGACCCCTTCCTGCCAAGGCATCAAGAGGAACTTGGTCGAGTCGGAGCGGCGGCCGAACGATGAATATCTCAACCTACCATACCATACCCATTGACTTTCCTCAGCTCAGGCAGGGAGCTGGGGACCCAGGCTCCACCCTGACCCCGAGAGCCCGCTCACTGACGCCAACGCCAGCCAAGGACCAACACCAGCACCAACGCTGTGGCCAACGCCAACCTCAACACCCACGCCCGAAGGAGACGCAACCCGCACACCCTTCCTGCCAACTTGCGAAGCTCAAGCTTTACAGGCCTTCGGTACCTGGTTCCGCAATTAGCCACGAAGCACTGGACGGACTGGACTAGATGGGCAAGGAAGACCAGAGCGTCATGTCCAACCTTGATTTCGTGGTTCTTGTTCGCGTGCCATTGAACCGACACGAGACGGCTCCCCAGTGGTGCTGCTCCTCGACAACTAACACTGTATCTGCGCCGCTAGATACATGATGTGCAGTATCAGCTTCGGATTGGCACTCACGGGCTCCTCAGATCTGGAACAGAGAAGCACTAACGTTCCGCTGACGCTTTGATTCTCCCGGGGCCCAAAGCTCCATGCCACCACGCGCCGCGCTGGTCTTGATGAATTGCAACTGCAACTCAGCCCACTTTCGCTTCACCTAGGCTCAGCAATTGGCCAATGCTTCTCTCTACTCGACTTCATCTGGGCTCTCACCCTCTTATTTATCCTGTTGTCTCTGCCGCATCCACAAGTGGCCTCATAGAGCTGTGCCATGGCTTTTGGCTAGGCGTTGTTGCTTCTGTCTTGATATGAGGCTCCAGTCTCGCCCTCGCTTCTTGGTACCTAGCCGAGCTTGAATAATTCTGACTGATACTGATGGCTTCGTCCCTGCCAATGCCAATGCCGTCGTCGTCCCGTCTTGCTGTTGACCCCCGCCGCGCCTCTGATAACCAATATTGATCCCCCGCTTCATGCCTCTCGGCTCCTCCTTCACTGCCCTAATCCCTACCCATGAACATACATCATGTGCCCTTCATCATCGGCCTGCTATTCTGCGATTCTGCAGGGTTACCGAGCAATTTGACACTAGCTGCGTTCTTGGGTTTGCTGGGCCCCTCGCCCATTTCTGGCTTCACCCCTCCACCCCCCCTTCTTCCCTCGGCCGGGCAGAGAGCCTGCGGACAACCTCCACATCAACCATCTCCACAGGCACCGCCATACCGCTGCTGCTGGCCTTAGTGCCCTGGTACCTAGGCTTAGCTCACCTTGGTCCGTCAAGTTAGTTGATACTTACAAGACAAGACTACGGATACCTTACCTACCGGTCGGACTCGAGCTGCGTCTTGCTGTGCTGCATCTGGCTGCATCTGCGTCCGCGCTTGCATCTGCATCCTCGTCCACATCTTTTCGCTTGACTCTTTCTCGCCTTGGTCTAGTTAAAACCGCTGGTTGGCGGCTTCTCCATTTTGCTGCTCGAATTCCCAGCCGTTGGGTTGTCCTTCTCCTCATCGTTTTCTGTCAATCCCATCCATTCGGGCCTGCCGATTTCTACCCAGCCAGTCGGCGCTCGCCCGTCTCTGTCGACGGCTCCCATCACTCCATACAGCTCTCCAGCTTGACAGCCCTTGTTCGTCTTCCTTTGTTAGCTCTCACGCCCCCCCTACAGCTGCTGGTTGGTAGGCGGGTAGCAAGGCAAGGAAGGTAGACTCGAGGAACATACACCCTCGGCCGATAAGACAGGTCCGTTCTGGTCAAGCTCAGACAGGCAACGGACGAGAAAGGCTGAAGACTCCCTTCTCATCATCGCCCTCATCCTCTGGTGACACTCCTTCACCTTCAGGCACGCCCCAATCACAACCGCGTATCGTGTCTTATTGCTCCTTGCGCGCCCAGACAGAAAAAAAAGGCCAGCCCAACACAACACAGGCGAGCAAACCTCTGACGCATCTCTGGGGCCCAAGACAGGCGGAGAATTCTCGTCATGGACCTCTACCGGAACCCTTGACTAGCAGCCACTCTAAAATCGGAGCCAGGGTCCTCTCCGAGGCCCTGTCATCAACCCTGAACCCATCCCAGCTGCATCTCAATCGCGCCGCCCACCCCCGGCAGCCCCAGCAGTCACACAAAAACCGACTGCGGGCCACCGTCCAGCCTCCGTCCGCAGTCCGACTTGTTGTGCTCACGGCCTGCCGGCCAGGAAGGGGCCCGAAAGACTTAACTCTCCCCGTCCTCCTTCGTCCGGTTCCGCCTCTCAGGTTCCGGTCCTGGGAACATCTGCAGCTGCCCGACTCCGTCTCGACATCCAACTGCACGGCCTCATGTCGTATCACCAACCCTCCCCAAGATCCATCTTGTTAGTATCACGGGTGCAGCATCTCGTCTCACGGCTCCTCGTCCTCACCCTCGCTTGTCGCCTCCTCTGACCCTTGGCCTGTTGCCTCGCTGCCGCAGCGGAACACTCCCAACATCAGCTTAATACTCTGCCTCTCCTGGACCTGTCCTTCTTTCCTGCCACCTCAGCTCTGCAGATCTTCGAAGCGGGGCAGCCTTCTTCCCTGATCAGTCTCGACAACCTTGCAGCCGTGGACTCGACGGCCTGATTAGCTCTTCCGACTGGCTAGAGCTGCCTGTTATTTCAAACCCTCGTTCTTTCCACAGACGAGCCCATCGCCGGGGAAGCCTGCGGACCCAGGGCTGCCGCGGGCGCTTGACGGGTGCATGTCAGCAGCTGGATACCAACCTCTACCATACATCTGGAGTCCAGCCTGGAAAGAAGGCCAACCTTGACCAAAGGCCCTGGCTGTTGTTGTTGGTTTGGATTGGGACCTTTCTGTCCAGCCGACTGATCATCCTGCAGCACCTCTCCCCTCATGGTCATCAATAGCCCCCTCTTCGATACAACTTCTATTCCTCTCGGCCAACGCCGAGGCATCACAGACCTGGCGCAAATAGCTTTGGATCTGACTTGGGCACCCGAGAGAGCAGAGCAGGACGCCATTGCTCGGTCTCGGGCATATCCCTCTCCGCCCATGTCAGGATCTCCGCCCCTCCCCCCGAAGCCGCCCCAAGAAGCTGGTGATCGTGGCCAAATACCTGTTGGCTATTCGAATCCTAATCGTCAGGATACCTATCGAGGTAACCTACCTCAACAACCTCCAATTGATCGCCCAGGACCAATCAATATGCAGCCCACGCTTCCAAGGTTGTTCCAGCAAGAAGCTCCCGACGCTTCCGCATACTCATATCGCAGGCCGGAGGAAACGGCACCACGGCCTGTATCCTATGCTCAACCAGGTGCTCCGTCCATGTCTCAACCGCCAAGCTATATCCCTCCTGGTGGGCCTGGAGCGCCTGCGCCCTATCCCCCATCTGCCCGGCCAACCGGCGCCGAGAACCAGGCAATGACTTCGCCCAAATCGCAGAGGAAAACCAAAGGCCATGTGGCTTCTGCGTGTGTTCCTTGCAAACGAGCACATCTTCGGTAAGTGGCAACTCATGCGAAGATAACCCCTTACCCCTGAGCCTCACATGCTGACTTGCAGATAGTTGCGATGGTATGTATCCAAGTATTCTTCCTTCTTGTCAGGCCCTGAGAGCACTTGCGATGTGGTGTCCACCTTCAGTTGTGTGCTGAAGCTTTCCCGGAGTTTGTCGATATCGAATGCACCTACCATCCTTTTGGATAACATGGACACACAATCGTACTATGTCCCAGTGGACTAGTCAGATTGGCATGACAGCTTCCGATAGATAACCCCATAAGAGAAGTCGTCTCTGTATAGGTGAAGAAGGGGCTGAGGTTCAACGATGGGAGGCCTGGCACTCGCTCTTCTCAGGACCACTTGGAGCCTTAAACGATGCAAGATGTTGATGCAGGGGCTAATGTCGAGGATAGCGCAACGGCCATGCTCGAGATGCGTGACGAATGGAAAGGAAGAGTCTTGCGTGGATGTTCAACATAAGAAAAGGGGTCGACCACGGTTAAGGGACGATCGAGATACGCGTTATGACCCGTCCAGGTTTCCGCACCCTCAGGATGCTGCAGCAAGGCGACCACTAAGCATATACCCTTCGGGTGTGCCAGTAGGCCCTGGGTATGCTGGTCCCCTTTTACGGACTGGTTTTGCCATTTCGCTAACCACTTGAATCAGAGAACACATGGCTTCCAGGTACCTCGAACGAACACCGAACACCGACCCTACCCACTACCCAGCCCCTTTGCCGACTCCTACCAGAGGTGGAGAGCCTGTGGCTTTCTTAAACATGAAGATGGACTTTGCGAAGACATCGCCGGCTTTTGCTGAGGCTGTAGGACACCCAGCTCTTCACGGACAGAACTTGAGTGATGTTGTTGCTCCATCAGACAGGGATAAGGTATTGTCGATTCGAAGTCAACTCATCGAAGAGCAGACGAGAAAGGAACCGAATTACCTCCCTCCCATACTCGCTCGGCTCGACCACATCATCCAGGGACTTGGATTTGGGGCGGAGGAAATCGGGCGGTTCCAACTTGACCGCCAAGAATACCTGGTATTCAGAGGTGTTGATGGCCAGCCGAGACAATTTCCTATCCGACTCGGCCTCGCGAAAGAGGGATCCATCTATTTCGTGGTCATGATGCTCAGCTTGAGATATCCCTTACCGCCTTCGCCTGTCTCTCGAGAGGTGGCGCATGCCTATGGTTCTCAACCGCCGACCCCTCAGGCTGCCTATAGTCAGCGAATACCGCCGCCAGCGTCAGTGCCAGTGCCGCCACCCTTTGACCCGACACGAAGTCGATTCAACGACATGCCCCTGGTATCTCGACCGGCTCCTGGGCCCTCAACGCAGCTGCCGGCAAATCTGTCTCCTCGCATTGCTGTCGGTGCTGGAGCGACGTCATATGCGGCATCACCTAGCCGTACCGAATATGCAGGCCCACCGTCATATCATGTTCCCCGAAGCGAACTACCTCCTCCGAGCGGACCACGGCCTCAAGCGTCGTTTCAGCTTCCGCCGATCCGAGCCCAGCCGGATCAACCTGGGGCACGCCCATCAGGGGAGCAGTCATGGCCTCGGGGAGAACGGCCGAGTCGAGTTGATATTGGGGGCCTGATCGATCAGCCCGATGCTCCAGGACGGCCGCGGTAGTACCGCGAAAAGTTCAGTGACGAGGCGTAAGGGGACAGCGCCATACTGATAATGAAGGGAAACTAAACACCTTTACATGATGAAGGGGGAACCCGGATGGGATGTTTGATTTTTTGATTTTGGGTGTGATGGGATTTCGTGTCTATAAGGACACCACAGCATGTACAATAGTCCTATCGGTGTGATACACCACATATAACGTTTTTGTTTTGTTGCAGGGGCGAGGAAGTCAGCAGGGTATGGATGGGATCCTGTCAAGGAGGCTGTTTCGGGCATTTCCAGCCGGCGGCGTTGGGTTGCGTTGAGGACGTTGAAATGACCACAGGCTTGCAGGGCTGAGCAAGCGGCCGAATGACTGGTTGAATTTGATTTTAGCTGACCCCTCTGTGTTGGGCAGCTCTGTATGCGGTTGTGTTCCTTGATGGTGAAAGAGAAGCTCTAGATGAGCAGCGTGATTGGTTCCAAGGGTTGGTGAAGTCTGCTGGAGGTTGTTGCATTTTGAAGGCGTTTTCAAGTATACCCAGGTGGGAGACTCGCAAGGGAAACAGAGAGTGGGCGGGCAAAGAGGAAGAACTCGAGCCAAGAAGAAGGATGATGCTGGCTGGCTAGTATCAAGGCAGACCTGCAGATGAAGGTTGGGCAGCAAAGGAGATCGAGAGGGGCATGTTTGTTTATGCGTCAAGGACACATTGGGGTCTATGATGAGGGGAATGATGCAGGGTCGGAGAGACGGAGAGTGGGAGGTAGAGGATCTCGTTGTGAATACTCAAGGACGATGTTGAAAGCAATTCATGCGACGTCCCACGTGTTTGGTGCTGGTTACACAACGCAACAGGCATTGATCCTAGCGAAGGATCTGATCTCACGGCAAAATAGTTGGAAAGGAACGAGAGGGGGGAGGGGGAGAGCGAAAGATTGGCGCAGAGATGAGGCGGCCAGGGGATTAGAGCCGAAGCCACCCAATGAGGCGGCGGGGAAGACACGGCAAAGGAAGCGGGAAGAGCAGGCAGGCAGTGAATGGATGGATGCAGAAACGTTGTGTGTGTGTGGTTTGTGATACCAAACCCGTGGCCAATGCGGCCAGCACTCGGATTTATCATGGAGTCAGTCAGCGGGTGAACAAGGGTTCCTTGAGAGGGGGCGTGTGATTGATGGATGGACGGAGGGAGGGATGCGCGCGTCTATGTCTCGATCGATGGCTGCTCCTTTATTTTTATTTTTAATTCTCCGAGAGCCTTACAGGACGGCCCGCTCCCTCCACTCCCGGGACCTGGGCTTGCGTCGTGGCCGCCGTGTCGGGGATGGGGATGGGGGAGACAAGAGGGACCCGGATGCCGGATACATCGGAGTCGAGGTCCGGCGCCCCGACACTGTGGCCCGGGTGCGAGATGGGGCGGCGGAGGCTGGTGAAGGACATCACGGGTTGTGGGGAAAGGAAGCGGCAAGTTTTATGGTTTCAAGTCAGTGCTTGTATTGCGGTATCGCACCAGGTATCTAAATATCCAATCCAGCCATCCAATCTATCCATAACGCCTGCGTGCTAATGCGAATTGCCATACGATCCATCAAAATGGGGGCAATGTGAATTGTACAATCTGACCACCCTCCCCTTCTAAACAATAACACGCGATCCAGAAAAACATAATGCCGAGGGTAATAACAATCTGAAGTCGGGGAAAGGTGACCCGGAAATATTCGCGGTAGTAGATTACAAGGGCCCATGGGGGGACCGTCTCTGGCGGCCCAAGGTCAGGAAAACTTGTTGTTGAGACGGGTCGTTGTTATTGAAGCTTCGTTGGCTTCAGTCGTGCACCGGCTGTTTTGAGTTGATCCGAGGCCCCCCCCCTCCACGGGCCTCATGCAGCCTTTTTGACCTTGTCGAGTCGGGACCTCAACAACCTAGGACTTATTGAACGCACTCATATCTGGCATCTGGACTGGGGGCCTGATGGTGCCGCGACTCGGGTTGTCCCTAATAAGGCTGTTGAAATCGGCGTTGGGGTCGCCGCGAGCGACCGGGGTGGGGCCGGGCTGCATGTGACGGACGGTGTTGTCGGAGGGAGCTGGAGGCTGGCCGGCGTTGGCCGGGGCAGGAGCCGGCGACACTGAGCGGGTGTCGGAGGAAATCGAGCTGCTGGGCGGGAGAACTCATGTCAGCAAGAAGCGTCTACTGGAAGCGTCACTTGCGCTCGGGAGAGAGTTGGGAGACACGGGGAAAGAAACGTACGGAGGGTGGACGATGAGAGAGGTGTTGGCAGTGTAAACACTCATTTTTGCGATGTTTTCGAGAGTTTTGTTGTGTGTGAGAGATGTTGTGTTGGAATTGGGAAGAACCCGAAGCGCAGTAGGACGGTAGGTACTTGTGGTGCGTAGGGAAGAGAGCTGTAGAAGCTTCATTCATGATGGGGAGGTCTACCGGTATTTATGCTACTCGCGCTACGATTCTGCGCTACGGTTTGGCGAACCACGAACAATGAGGCAGATGGTCAGCATTTCAGTGTTTTTACTGTACTTTTCAACCTACGGATGACTCTTTCTGCGAAGTACGCGTTGCACGGCCCCTTTGGAAACTGGATAAAGTACGTTGACCATGACAAAGTGTGGTGGAGTTTTTACGCCTAACACAGCCGTGACTAGGCTAGGCTACAACACGGCGGAGCACTTGATACGTCAATTCCCACATTTGTGTATTATGTACCTGTATTATGTACCTAGGCCTCTTTCAAATTGTACCGTCGGAATTGGTTATGTTGGTTTGTCACTGGCATCTCTGTTGGACCTCTCAGAAGCCTGTGCCTTGCTTCTTGTACCTGAACACCTGACATGGCCTCCGTGATAGCCTTGCATCCAGTTGTGTTAACGAGACACTGACAGGTACAGTGCAACCCGATACCCCGGAAATGTTGCGAGACAATGTTGCAGAAATGGTTAACAAGCAGTTACAAACTCACATTGGGAAGTCAGTTGAGAGAAGAGGGAAGGCCACCAAGCGCCCGCCCAGCAGCGCCAACTGTCACGCCCCGGGAAGCTTTCCTGTGTCTCACAGTTGTGGTGAAATCTGGATGACTGGTAAGGTCATCCAGGCAGCAATTGACCTTTTTGCCACTCGCAAAGCGCAGCAGAGCGGTGAAGGGAGGAAAAATCCGAAATGGGCGAGGATTTGCAGGTTTTCCCCATCGTCAGTGAGGGTAGAGGGAGGCGCATCTCGTCTTGAGGCTTGGTTGTCGTGAAAATGGAAGAAGTGGAGAAGTGAATTGAGCACGCGCGCACGCCACGCCCAACATGAGAATGAATTGCAAAAGACAGAGAAAGGAGAAAAAAGGCAGCAGGGGATTGCGGGTCCAATATGGGATTGAAATCAGTGAGAAGAGTGCCCTGGAGGGCTTAGAGGGGCTGTGTGAATGGAAGATATCATTACAGTTGATATCATCGCCTTAGGCAGAGCCCGAGGCGCAACCTGGGGTGGAGGCTGTGTGCTGAATGCCTCACTGTAGGCTAACTGTAGGCTAACTGTGATTGACATTGAGTCAGTGAAGTGGAAAAGACAGTCAAGACACATCCATGGAGGGATTGTATGTCAATTACGTCTCCTTGCTATGTGAATTTCACATTTGCATCCTTTGTGAATGTGCAAACCATCCCACTCCTCCCCGAGACATGGCAATGCACAAATCGCACTACTCCATGCTACTGGACACAAAAACAGGCATCTGCTGCCACCCAGAACCACTGTACCTACCTTAGCTTGCCGACTTGCATTTCTTCACGCAGCCTGTGCCTGATGAGGCCAAGTCTGGAGTAAGGCGACGGGCGGGGAATTAGGAATGAGGTTGATGGTTTGACTGTCCCCATCACCGTGCACGCAGACCCTCGTATTCGATTTCACAGGGCTGGCTGTTGACATGGACATGGGCCTCTTCAAAGCTAATCTGTATCTAGCATTCTGTTGGGCCCAAGCTCTTCAAGGCGAGAGCTGCCTTGCAGAATGATGAGTTGTCAACGGGAAAAAAGAAAAAAAGAATCATGATATTGGATAATAGGAAATAGAGTTCAGGTGAAGTAAGCTGACGTACAAGGGGAATTCTTTTGAGGGTGGTGTTTGTCGTAGCATCTACAGTTCGGTAGGTATGACTACAGGACGCAGCCCAGTTTAGGTTGTATCACGTGTCGCCGCGCCTGCCCAGCTGCCTGTTCCTAGGCTCCTGAGGCCACCGGCATTTCATCCGATGACCAGGTTCTTGTAACCTCACGGATTGCTGGGCTTGCTGTTGATCAACACAGTTCGTCCTCCTGCATGAACGCGCCTTTTTCTTTTGCTCCTCTCCCTTTGGCTGGAAAACGTCAGCCAGGTCAGGCCATCACGGCCGAACAAATCGGGCGCCCAGGGGAAACGAGAGATGAGATAACAACCAACGAGGAAACAGACATGGGATAAGAGACATCAACCAACCCACACATGACCGTGCTTCTTGCGTTACTAGTACCATTTCCGTTTCCATCTTCACGCGCATTCACCTCCCTGAGCCCGCATCATTTGGCTGGGCCAGTGCGTCGAGACAGCGACAACACAGCCCCGGGCGAGTGCGTACCCAGCCTTGCTTGCCCGACTCACACACATCATGGCTGATGTTGACATGGGAGGTATCCCAACAATCGACAATGACATTTCCCACGCCGGCACAAAGAGGAAAGCCGAAGGCGATCCCGACGAGAGCAATGCCCCGCGAAGAATAAAGGCGAGTGAACTATGCGGCTGCCTTTGGCCACCTCGGATCACAGGTGTGGCTCAGTTCCTTGGCTAACATGAAGCCCAGGCACTTGACCCCAATGTCGTCAACAAGATCGCCGCGGGAGAAATCATTGTGGCTCCCGTCCATGCTCTCAAGGAGCTTATTGAGAACGCCGTCGATGCGGGCGCCACTTCCTTGGATGTGATGGCCAAGGATGGAGGTCTGAAGCTCCTCCAGATCACCGACAATGGCTGCGGAATCCAGGTAAATGACTCGGCCACCACGCTCATGACTCACAGGGCTGATTCCCAGGGCAGAAAGATGATTTGGCAATTCTCTGCGAGCGCCACACCACCTCAAAGATCAGCACTTTTGAGGACCTGTCCTCGATTGAAACGTATGGATTCAGAGGCGAGGCTTTGGCCAGCATCAGCCACATTGCCCACCTGTCTGTCACCACCAAGACCAAGGACTCTGACCTCGCCTGGCGGGCTCACTACCTCGACGGCAGACTGACTGCTCCAAAGCCTGGTCAGTCAGCCGAGCCAAAAGGAGTGGCGGGTCGTCCGGGTACTCAAATCACAGTTGAAGACCTGTTTTACAATGTGCCCACCCGCAGAAGGGCTTTCCGCTCTACTGCTGACGAGTTCAACAAGATTATTGATATGGTTGGTCGATACGCTGTCCACTGCAAGGGTGTTGGCTTCACCTGCAAGAAGGCAGGCGAGGCATCGACCAGTTTGTCAGTACAGGCCCACGCCACCGTCATTGATCGCATTCGCCAGATTCACGGTAGCAGTGTAGCGAATGAGCTCTTGGAGTTTTCGACTTCAGAAGACCGCTGGGGTTTCAAGGCCGAGGGCTACGCGACCAATGCAAACTATTCGGTCAAGAAGACAACGCTCCTCCTCTTTATCAATCATCGATGTGTCGAGTCAACGCATATCAAGAAGGCGGTGGAGCAGACGTATAGCAATTTCTTGCCCAAGAATGGCCACCCGTTCATCTACTTGAGCCTCGAGATCGACCCGGCTCGGGTAGACGTCAATGTCCATCCTACCAAGAAAGAAGTACACTTCCTCAACGAGGATGAGATTATCCAGGCTATCTGCGAGCATATCGAGTCGAAGCTGGCCGCTGTTGATACTAGTCGAACTTTTATGACGCAGACTCTCCTTCCCGGTGCAAAGCCTGTTGAATCAACACCACAGACCGAGACCGACGGGACTCCTAGCCGAAGAACGCCAACAACAAAAAGAGCTAGAAGAAACTCAAATGACCTGGTTAGAACCGACACTGCCGAACGGAAGATTACATCCATGTTTGTTAGGGCTGGCCCGAGCGAGTCCACGGCATCGACCGATCGTGCAGGAGATACATCTGCGGCACCCGAAGCTCTGGAATATGAGATGGTGGATCGAGAGACGGTCCAATGCCGACTCAACAGTATCAAGCAGTTGAGGCACGATGTCAGAGAAGACATGCATAATGAGTTGACAGAGATCTTCTCTTCTCATACCTTTGTTGGTATCGTTGACGACCAACGTCGGCTTGCAGCGATCCAAGGAGACGTCAAGTTATACTTGATCGACTACGGCCGGACATGTTTCGAATATTTCTATCAACTTGGCTTGACAGACTTTGGCAACTTTGGAACCATCAGATTCGGCCCTGCACTGGATCTCCGTGAGCTGCTTCGAATGGCAGCTGAGACGGAGAAGAATGCGATTGCCTCGCCTGATGAGGACTTTGATGTTGAAACCTTGGTCAACCGAGTGGCAGATCAGCTCATTGAGCGTCGAGAAATGCTTCTCGAGTACTTTTCTCTCGAGATTTCCCCTGCTGGCGAACTTGTCTCGCTGCCGCTTCTCATTAAGGGATATACTCCACCCCTGGTCAAGCTCCCTCGCTTTCTTCTCCGTCTTGGCCCTGCTGTCGATTGGACTGAGGAGAAGGCGTGCTTTGAAACCTTTCTACGTGAGCTGGCCACCTTCTATGTCCCGGAATCGTTGCCAGCACTGCCGGGTGATCCGGAAAGCCTTCACGAGGAGGAAATTGACGAAGATTTGCGTGCTCGACGCCAGCATGTGAGGCATGCCGTACAACACGTTTTCTTTCCGGCGTTCAAGGCGAGACTGGCGGCGACCAAATCACTCATGCAAGATGGAGTGCTGGAGGTTGCAAGTTTGAAGGGTTTATATCGGGTGTTTGAACGGTGCTGAGAGACATGGGAGTATCTAGAGGCGGGACTTCAAACCTACAACCTGCGGTTGAAAGGTTCAATATGTTGGAATTGTCGAATATGGGAAAAGGTGCTGATTATTGGGATCAACTTTGAGGACAAAGTAGATGGAAGCGTAAGCTACAAGGGCACTGGGTCACTTCGGGATTACATGATGAGTTTAAAGAGCTTTGCTTGCGGCATATACCAAGATTCATATTCTCGTCAGATTAAAAAACTCAAAAACTTTTTATTTAAACCTAGGCCTCGGGCTTGTTCTTCCGCTTGTACGCCAAGAAACGATTCAAGTTGAGCACAGCCTCGTCCGCACGTAGGCGCAGCTCGCCCTGGGCGCGCTTGTCGATGGTCTTGACCATGGCGCGCGCCTTGGGGAGCACCTCTTCTAGATGCTTGACAAAGTTGTCCTTCCAGAAGACGTCCTTGTCGTACGAGTAGCCCTCGTCGGCATAGACGTCAAAAACCTGGTTGAGGGCCTCGACGGCGTCGGCTGGGGGTGTGGCGGGCAGACCGGCGAGGAGGGTGATGAGGAAAGTACCGACGTCGCGGTTACGGCCTAGGGGTGCGGGCTCGAGGGCCAGCTGGCCGAGGACGCCGACACACTTTACGCTGAGAGCCTGGAAGGGATCTTCGGGGTCTTGGGCGGCGGGGGAGCCCTTGGTGGCCTGGTAGAGGGCGATGAAGCGGCGGTGCTCATCAGCAAAGGGAGTTGAGGGTCGACCGCGTAGGGAGCGAGCAACAGCCCATGCGAGGCCGGTGACATGTGTCGCCAGACCGACGTCGGCAGTGTCAGTGGCGAGAATAGGGGCGACGACACCGGTCCAGAGGGCGCGGCCAGCGGGATCCCAGGCGGTCTGGATGGGAGCGTTGTGCTTGTCGGAGAAATCAATGAGTGAGACAGACCAAGCGATGTTGCTCAGGGCGGCGAGGGCGTGGGACTGGAGGCGGAGGGCTGTGTCATCCGAGGGGGAGAGGGAGGCTATACGAATGAGCTCTGGGAGGGCTGTATCGATGAGGGCCTTGAGAACAGGGAGATCGTCGATGTTTCCGTCTTCTTCGTCTCTATCGGCGCCTGTCACCATCTCCATATCGGCTTCCAGCTCGTCCTCATCCATCTCATCGTCATCGTCATCGTCTGCCATTTCCTCTCTATCAGAAACCCCATCGGCATCACCCATCTCCTCATCGTCCTTGGCTCCCGTCTTTTCAGGCTTGGGGGGCCCATCGACATCCCCTGATGTGTTGAGGGTTGTTCCAATGGAGGCGAGAATCTCGAGGGCCAGCTGTTGACACTCGATGGGGTTCGCCCAGCCGAGAGCGTCCGAGGTCTGACCTGGCTCGTAGGTCTTGATGGCCTGTGAGAGAGTGGGGATGAGAAGAGAATCGTCAGCACCGAGGGCTAGGTCTTGGCCCTCGAGAGCGGCAAAGAGGTTGTGCAGGACACCACAGGCAAGAATGCCGTCGCTGTTGGCCTTTTTCCTCAAAGATAGAAGAGTGCCGTATGTGCGGTGCTCCTTGGAAGCGACAACCTTGTCGGAAAGCTGCTCGTTGTCCTCACAGAGGATCATGAGACAGGCCAGGGCATCGCTTCTTAGAGAAACGATCTCGGGATTGCTGGCGAGCTCATCAGATGTGAGGAGGAAGAGAAGACGAGTGATGATGGTGTTGCGGGAGATGGCTTCTAGGATGTCATCTTGAGCTTCGGCGAGAGCGGTTAGAAGAGAGATGAGTGACGAAGCAATGCTGAGAATGGCTGTTTGCTCAGGCTTGGAACGTTTCTGGAACTCAAGCTCCTTGGATAGCAACAGCTCGGTAACCTGATTCATGTGAGTTTAATGCGTACTTGATCAGTCTGAAACATTTTACTTACCGACTTGGCGGCAAACTCAATAGCAGTGAGAACATCAACGCGGTAAAGATGAACACAGAAATCAGGCTCCTCCTCCTGAGCGAGAACCTGCAAGATCCCCCACCCAGCAGCCCGACTCTCGAGAGCGGCGTCAGTGAGGGTCTGGTCGAGGATGGTCCTCACGATCTGCTCGCGCAGGAGCAGCTTGCGACACCTCTCATCCTGGATGATGCTCGAGACGGCTGCGGCGGCGGCGGCGCGGGACTTGGGGTCGGAGCTCTTGAGGTCGTTGATGACGGGCAGGATCTTGGACTCTCTGAGGGCCGCGAGCTCTGGGTCCGAGGGAGGCTTGATGGTTTTTGCTATGGGGTTTTTGCGGGCGGCGTTGCCGCGATTTCTTCGGGACTTTGCCATGGAGAAGAAATGTTTCGATGTTGATTATCTTGATCTGTGGGCAAGAGGTTGTTTCAAAGGAGGGGGACAAGAGTGAGTTGTGTTTCTTAAAGTGTGAATAATTTGATGGTGGATGAAAATTTACATGGGTGTTTTGCGACGGCGATTCGTGCCCCACCAAAATATTTGTTTCGCCGTTGTTAGCACTGCGACGAAATACAAGCTGCTACTACTAACTCGTCGTGATTAATTACTCTAGCTGGGAATAACCTCTTGAAAGAATCAACTTCTAACAATCCTTTGTGCCATTGCCGTGTATCCGTGTTCAGGTATGCCATTGTCTGACCCTGCCTTATCTGCTTCTCCCTGCTCGAGTCTCAGAACCGCCCTCGTCTTGGCAAGTGGCCTTTAACCTCTCGTTTTGAGTGTATTTACAAGGTTACATTATGGCTTTGGACAACGATTTCGGCTCGCCTCAGTTTTAGTAGTGCATGTATCAAGTTATGGAACATGACCATCTGTTATCAAACATAAAAATGACTATATCATGTGCAAATATCTCTCAATCATCTACTCTATCGCTTTTCCTGTTGAGACACTCCTATCTTACAGCATATCTCCAGGCCCCCCAAGCCTAAAGCCACTGAAAGCCAAGCTAAAACCAAGCCACACTGCGGGATGCCGAGCACGAGCCACGCTGTTACATACAGCACGGTACAACCTCCAACAGCTAACCTCTGCTAGGTTCTAAGCAAGGGTCAGCTTCGTCATCCTTCTTCAATTCATCAAAAGCGACTTTGTCCTTTTCTACTCTTCTCCCTCCCTCGTCGCAGACATCCGCCGCCCATGAAGAGACCCGCCGCGTAAATGTCTCCCATCGACATCCCTCCCTAGTTCCTCGTCCGAAAGCTCTCCTCATGAGCTCGATCCCACCTCCACTATCAGCAGCACCCATCGACACAGTCTGAACAACTACACCAACAGACATATCCGACGACGAAATCCGCCATCATGACTCCTGCGCGCGGCAGAACAAAGGCGCGCTTTTGGGTCGGCGACGAGGAAATGGCCAAAAAGGACGACGATCATCATATCCACGGACACAACCCCAGACTCCCTCAATGGCAAGCTACACGTGCGCCCCGTCGTCGCGCCCTCGGTCGTCTTGTTGCCTACTTCGTCTTCGCCTCGCTCATCTTCTACGCCGTTTACAACCTAATATTATCACCATCCGACAATGTGACGGACCGAAGACAGTCTGCGACAGACCGCGAGTCGGTACCGGCCAACAGAGGAGGACAGGATAAGGCCTACAATGGACCCCTCAGGTTTCCGGAGCTGGCCAAGACATTGCGCAATATCCAAGGAACCGGAGGCAGCTATGAGAGGAATAGAAATGTCTTGTTTGCTGCTTCCAACCTCAAGAGCGTCTCTACGCTACTCCCCATGGCCTGTCAGATGTCGGCGCAAGACCTGAACC
This sequence comes from Ascodesmis sphaerospora, assembly GCA_027569015.1. Taxonomy (NCBI): domain Eukaryota; kingdom Fungi; phylum Ascomycota; class Pezizomycetes; order Pezizales; family Ascodesmidaceae; genus Ascodesmis; species Ascodesmis sphaerospora. Next base: position 1,216,417 of record JAPPUR010000003.1, read on the forward strand.
ATGTTCACTTTGCTATCGCCGGTAGGAGTGAGGTGCCGCTTAAGGAGCTGCTCCAGATCAACGGCATCGACGATAGCTGCAAGCTGTTTCTTCACGGTATGGACTCCTTGCAAACCGTCAAATCCACCCTCCTAATCGTGCCTTTAGATGCCCGCACCGACCATGCTGCCACGTCCACTGAGACAAGGTTGAAACTCGCTACTATCCGCTCGTTTTGTAAGACCGGCCCCATTGCCCTTCTGAGCCTCATCTTGTCTAACTCGCCTGATCCCTAGTTTACATCAACAACTTTATGCATCCTCAGGCCATCATCGTTGATGGTTCCCACCTCGAGGATGACTATTTCCTACGCTCCATTCGGGATCAAGTGATGGCCACAAAGTCGGCCCTCATAGAACTCCCGGATAAGCCCGAGACTCGCTTCTCTTGGATTTCAAAGCTTGACGCTTCGTCCTTGTCTGGTGAGCAGAGCCTCATGTAGTTGAGTTGCCAAATTGCTAACTAGTCTCAGCGTGGAACAAGGTGCATTTTGATATCATCATCCAAGCACCCCCTCTTGGCACGGCCAACCTACAAAGACTCCTCACTTCTCTTCGAAATGCGGACAAGAGCCCTATATCTATTCCTCATCTTACCATCGAGCTGCCCTCGGTCGTTGAGCAGCCTCTGGAAAAGTTCTTGTCTGACTTCCAGTGGCCCTTGAGATCATCAGGTCAACTGCCCCAGTCGCAAATGATCTCACTCCGCCACCGGATCCCCTCTCACCAGATTGATGAAGAGGAGAGCTCGGTGAGATTCCTGGAATCATTCTGGCCGGGAAAGCCTTCACACAACCATGTACTTGTGCTGGCACCTCATACTGAGGTGTCATCTCAATTCTTCCACTGTAAGTGAAACCTTGGATTCGTCTATACACCATGCTAAGCCGACCAGACGTCAAATACACCATGCTGCACAGCTTCTACTCTCGTGCCTCTATTCTCCATGACTGGTCTGATAATATCATGGGCATCAGTCTTCAGTCTCGCAGTACCCTTCTCGACGACACCACCCCTTTAACAGCCCCCAAAACCACCGACGAGTCAGATAACGACAAACCTTTCTTCTGGCAAGCACCAACTAGTGATGCCATCCTCATCATGGGAGACAAGTGGGTTGAGCTTCATGGTTACGTATCGCGGATTCTGGAGAGGCAACAAACGAAGAAAGACACACCAGCCTTTTTGGCCAAGAAGCACGCCACCAAGAAGCACCCAGCCTGGCTAGAGTATGTGCTTCAGCTATCACGCCTCCGAGGCTACTTGACACTCTACCCCAGCCCAGAGACGGCCAGCGTCATCCTCGGTGCCCACAGCGACTTGAGTAACGTCCCAGAAGAGTACCTGGGCGATGGAGAGGAAGACGGGGACAAGGGAAAAGCAGACAAGGCCACTTCCACCTTTGATTCCACATCTCAGATTGACATGCTTGCTACATTACCCGGCAAGGGTGAACTACCAGCGTTGGAGGATGTACCGCTTGTTTCATGGGACGGCAAGACATTGACGTTTGCCGAGCTGGAATCAAACTCAAAGAACCTCGCGCGTCTTTTCCGCCAAGAAGTCGGCGGATGCTCAGAGGGCGAGTCAGACGAGGAGGATGACTATGGAATGCCACGGCGTGACAAGGACGCAGGTGATCTATTTTGTAATACGGCTGGATCAGCCAGCGAGGCAGTGCCAGGGTCGGCTGAAGCACCAAAAGCAGCGGCGGCGGCGGCACCAGCAGACGCTGCGTCTGCGGAGAAGCTGGTCAAGGATGAGGCGTAATAGGATCTACTTGGGAGGGCGTGGATATGGATGAATATTTCTTTCTTCACCATCAACTACGGAAGGCTTTTTTGCATGATGAACTCTGGCGCTAGAATACAATGGAATTTCAAGTTTGGATATCTCATGAACTTGAGTTGCGAATCTTGGCAATGACAAGCAAGATGAGGCAAGTTCCTATGATGGCTACAGCTGTGATGCTGAATATCTGGACAAGGATGTCAGTCAAGGGCTCAGCTGTCGGTCTGTGCTTCCATGAGGGGAAAGGGAACTCACGGCATGCGTCTTCCAACCAATCTGAACGATTGCCGCTCTACGGCTATACTTGTTGACAGTTGCTGCGTGTGACCTGTCAGCGTGCGGATCCTTTCCTCGCTTCGTTGCCACACTCACTGATGTAGTTGCCCGTGCCGGCAAACAGGGTCATGACAGACAGGGCCCAGAAGATGGTGCCGAGGGGTTTGGCCATGCGCAGTTCCAGTGGTGTCGCCTCGGTCTTGAGGTGAAAGGAGAGGGTGATGGCGACCGAGACGATGGCCATGTAGATTGAGAGGCGGAGGTATGAGAGGAAAGCTGCGATGCGTTAGTGGTCGCGTAAAAGAGTAATAACTAAATGCGCACTTCTCTCATTTGCGCAGTGATCTCTTGCATCACTGCTCTCATTCTCAACCAGCAGAGGTCCAAAATACGGCCAGTGAAAGAAGGGTCTTCGCTCGTCTTCGCTGTGAAAGCATGAGTGTCAATTGCTCTTGGCGATGGGATTCCCCGATAGCCGCACCTTATTTCACTGACGTTGACGGGTCGGGTGAAGCTCTCGAGCGGCGCGCAGCACGCGTGAACCGTGAGGTCCTCATCGTCGATGTTGTCGTTTTGGTGAGACGTCATTGTGAGTGAAGAAAAGAATTGAGGTTGAAGGTAGTAAGAAGAGATGGATTCAAAGGAAGTTGGCGACTACAACGACCAGGTGAATTGACCATGTGAGGTTGAATTGAGAAGGAGGGTGGTGGTGGTGATGTCAACCTGGTTGGCTACTGGTAGACAGCTTCTAAGACAACCGGGGACCTTCTAGTCTGGCTGTCGGGCGCCGTCGGTCGGATGGTGCCATGCTTAGCACCGATTGCCGCAGAATGTGGCTTGCTAACGTTAGGTACGCCATGTACCACAGAATAAACGGTTGCGAGATGAACTATGAGATGGAATTCTAGAAAAAATATGGTGAAACTGGGTGTTGTACAGTTTGTGAGATGGAGTCATCATCACCTGCATATTTATTTTCACTTGGTATCTTCTTCTTGTACTTCACCTCTTCTGCTCACGTGCCTCTGGCTTCTACATGACCATCTCTACCATGGCATCGATTACACAAATAGCTCTTTCAGAATCCCCAAACCTCCCTCCATCTCCCTTCATCAGTCCTTAACGGACCATCCAGCCGTCCAAACCTCGCCGCTCGGCCTGTATTAGCCTCTGGGAGACACAGCCACTCCCTCACACAATCAGGTACCTCTTCCTTGACGTGAGCAATGCAAATGAGAGCCTGCTTATCAGAAAGACCCGGAATCTTGACTTTACCAGACTTGGAGGCATCACTCTCAATCACCTCCTCGCCTCGGTATGTCTTGGCCTCGCCCTCTTCCAGGAACAGCGTGCACTTGTCCCGTACCGCATCGTCCATGCCGCTGAAAGCTTCATCGAGGACCACCACGTCTGGACTCTTGATCATGGAGCGGATAAAGAGGGCTACACGCTGCGCACTGAAAGAGAGACCACCAAACATGTACTCGTCCGCCCATGCGAGCTTCTCACCTGAAGGTGACGAGTAGCTTGGATTCAACTCTGGCGCAAACCATTCAAGGGCAGCCTCAACCTTTTCCCGGGCAGCATCATCCAGCTTTGGCTTTGCGCGGAAAGTCTCTGACCACGCGTTCTCGATAACCTGACGAATTGTTAGGTTACGAGGCATGTGCTGGTGAACTTCCGGGCTAGAGTGTCCGATTCGAGATTGGATATCCCAAAAAGTAAGTGGCCGTTTCCCAGAGCCCGGCTCTGGGAGACGAGATCCTCCAAACAGTTTGATGGGAAGGGAGTAAGACTGGGGATGGTCTGAGCAGAGGAGGGAGACAATGGTCGTCTTTCCTGATCCATTGGGTCCAAAGACTCCCCAGCGTTCACCCCGTCGAACTGTCCATATCAATCCATCCTTGGAGCCGTCTGTAGTCTTCTGAGTCCAGTTTCCCAGAGCAATCTTTCCTTGGTATTGGACTCTGCACCCGTCCATCTCCACCAACGGCTCAGCATTGGGGTTCACAGGCTCAAGTTCCTTGTAAGATGCGTGCTCCAGGTGACCCGATCCCTCAGTCGATGCACTCGAAGGTAAAACACGTCCGATATCAACGAGAGAGTGAAGTGGCAACTTCTCATCCTCGACGAGCCCACCCTTTCGCACGCCTTGGATGTACTTCTTCAAACCGTCCAGGACCTCTTCCTTGGGTCCCATCGAGCCCACCTGGCAGTCTGTCCTGAGGTACACCAAGTCCGTCACCCATTCAGGCACCGGATCCTGCGGTCGCGCGCTGAGCACTAACCGAGGACTTGCCTTTTCAGCCAGCGATTGAAGCAATGGGCTCAAGCCTGTGACTGTAGGCGGATCAAGTCCCATGAAGGGCTCATCGAGGAGCAGCACCTCGGGCTTTGTGAGAAGGGCACGAGCGATACGAGCCCTTCGACCTTGTCCGTTGCTGAGGAACGAAACCGGTAAATCAAGGAGATGATCAAGCTTGAGATCTTTGACGACTCTAGCAAGGAGATCCTGTGAGATGCTGGCATCGTCATCCAGATTTTCCTTCATGGGATTCAACTCGGTATTCCCCAGCAAAAAGTCTCTGAGCGAAAAGTCGGTAATCTCACGTCTCGACTCATATCTCGCCGACAGATACGCACTCGTAGCAACATTCCCACCCAAACCCCCTCCACCCTGCTCAGCATCAAAGCCCACATACTGAATAGCCTTTTGCGGTGTCCTCAACCGACTCGAAACAGCATCTGTAGAAAGGTACGGATAAGACCTAGCAGCAGGAGGATCGCAGAGAAACCTCCCCCTAAGCGCCTGCAGGAAAGTTGTCTTTCCCGACAACGAAGGTCCAACGATGCACCAGTTGCGAGGCGTGGATGACGCCGAAGCGAGCTCGAAGCTCAAGTCGCTAAAGAGCGGCGGGTTGGGACGTGAGGATGCCGCGTTGGGATGGTGTCGGTAAAAGGTGCCATTGGCGATCCTTATAATCGGGGGACGTGTCGGAAGAGGCCTCATGATGTGAATTGAGTTCCTACAAGTTTCATTTCTTGTATTCAAGTCAAAGCGAAGTCGGAACTTCTTCACCTTAGGTAAGTGAGTGATGGGGTCTCCATCATGAATGGGAAAGCCGGGGTTCGGCGGTACGTACCTTCCAACAGGTCGCAGGTGTGGGTACGTACCTCTAATGCGGCAACGCCAGCGCAAGGCTGCTCAAGGCAGCTGGAGCTTTCATCATCAACCACACACGGCCAGCCAAACCTCCCATCAACGTCGCCTACATTTCCCCCACGAATAACCTCACAACACCCATTTTGAGGATACTACCAAAGCAAGACACGCATCTCACACTCTTCTCCCTCTCCGCCTCAGTCACAAACCGCCAAGATGGTAAGCATCAAACACCACCGTATCCCACCCACCGCGACAACACCAAGCTAACAAACCTCCCCTCCAGTCTCAGTCAATGCGCATCGTCCCCGGAAACAACAACCCCCAGACCTTCACCCACACCTCGCATACCTCGTCGGCGCCCTCTGCCCCTGGCATCCACGACACCCTCCGCCACGGCGTCGGCGTCTCTCCCTACGACGCCAAGTCGTCGGTCCCCGTGTCCGCGCACCCCCTCGAGGCCCGCCTCAAGAACTGGGAGGCTACCCAGGAGTCCCTCCGCATGGAGACCCTCCGCCGCTCCTTTGGCATGGCCGAGCCCATCCGCCGCGGCATGGAGCTCAAGATTGTCCGCAACGGCGAGTGGCGGCCCATGGCTCTCGGCGGAGGTCTGCCTAGTGTCCACGAGGATATCCTCAAGGGTCGCGACGACATGATTACCTGGGAGGATATCTATACCGGCGATGAGACGAGGGGTGTTGCTGGTTTCCACGACGAGATGGAGAAGAAGCTCAAGATTCAGTAAACATGCACCAGAGCAACCATGTCATGACATTCTACAACCCGGGCCAATACGCTTTATAGAAGACCAAGGCGGTCGACCCTCAAGAGCTAAACAGGCCAGCTCGCCTGAGGTGTGCAGGGATGAAATAATATGAATTCAGCAATATGAGTGCCATCTATCCTGCTAGATATGCGCAAGGTGACAATCCTGTCAGCGAAGCGCCGGTGAAAAATAAATGAAAAAAAGAAACACGCAAACATTGAATATACACAATGATACGCCAATGTAGACTCCGATGTCCCCGTCTTCCACGCGTCATACCCATCATTCGCTTCTCCTTACCAGACAATAGACCAAGAAAACACTAATGAATGTACGGGCGACACCCTACTGTTTGGACAGTCAGGGGCTGGACTCGTCGATTGTTGCAGACAGCTCAACTCGCAGCTGTCGATAGATTCTAGCCCATGTCGTAGTGAGCCCCTTGACGGATACAGGGGCCGAGTTTGTTTTGCTCAGGAATCGCTTCAACCCATCGTATGTCGCCTATAATACCACGCAGCAGCCTGACCCTCGAGATCGCTGCCCATCGCCACCCCCTGACGAGAGATTCTTGTTTCCAGCCTTGGGTTCTTCCTCATCAAGATCTTGTGGCCGAATGCTCATATGTATCACATTGGGGCTCTCCGTGCTCAGCTGGTACTCTACAAGTTGGTTAGTAGGGCTTCTTTGGTGAATTGATCTGACCAGCGGTGAATCTTACTCTTCAGCTGCTCCTTATCATCTAATAGTTTTCCAAAATGGATAAGTCTAATGCTGCTGGGACTAGCAGGCTTAGCTTCCCAATCACTTCGCCATTCACGAAGTATCAGTTCCTTGAGGGTGTAGATGCTGATGCTGAAAGGATCCGGCTGTCCACTCTCCGTCTGGTCTGGAATATCCACATTCCTCCGGTTCAAATACTTGGCGTCGATCTTGTAAGGATGTCGACTTCCCGATGTCAGGAGAAGAGTAATGTTGCAAACAGGGCCATCAGACGAGCCTCCGGCAACAGCCTTGATGTCGTCGACAGCAGGTCCAATACCCAAGTTAGAGTCCTGCTTCGTAGGTGGCGGAGGAGCCATCTCCTTTTCCTTGCCCTTTGGCGAGGGAGGTGCTGCGGTGCTTGACTGCTCGGGGTTCTCGGATGTTGTTGGTGCGGCTGTCGAAGACGATGGCTCGTTTGAAGCAGCGTTGTCGCCCGCCTTATCGGTGTCGCGTGCGGGATCGAGGGGCGCCTGTTGAGATGGCTGGTCTATGTTGTCAAGAGCGACAGCGTCATTAGGCTGTTCGAGCCGTGAGGTCTCTTCTGGTACGGCTTTACCACCGCTCATGGTGGATTCCGCTGGAGCCGACATTCTGGGAGAAGGGCGGATATGACAAGGCGGCGAAGGCTTATGATCACACCACGCGAGATAGGAAAACGTGTGATGAAGAGTGAGACCAACGCGACCAGATCATTCGCGGGCGTTGACACTGGTGGAAAGGTGGGTTCGCGATCAAGAGTTCGAGGATGGATGGGATGGCGGATCAAGGATGCGGATGCGAGTGGAAGCGTCTCGGTAGCGTAGCGTGGCCAGGTAGGTCTGGTCTCGGAATTAAAAGTGAAAGACGTCAAGTTCCTTGGGAGGATGGATCGACCAGGCCGGGGGCCGGGAGACCGGGGGTGGGGCAGAAATGGCCGGAGTCTTGTCAGCCAGACAAGACGCTTGATCGAGTTGTGACAGGATGGATGCAACGCAGCGTAGAGCAACGCAACGCACGAAGACGCAGAACAGAGGAAGAGGCAGGCGACAGCAGAGCGAAGCAGCAGGTCAAGCAAGCAACCCTGGGCGGTAGGCGGCTGGAGCGTGGAGACCCAAGTGGAGCGGACGGTGCGACGCAGTGGATTTCTTGGTGGAGTCGCTCGATGGACGCTTTGCCCGACAAGGAACGGCCAGGGAGGGGGGGGCCTGGGGCCTTGGGAGCCTTGGCTTGGGGATGGCTCTTGAGTCGCCGAGAGAGGCACGACCAGCGATGACGAGGGCGAAGACGAGAGCCAAGACCAGGGCGAAGCAACCCACGATGGGAAGGCTGCGAGGTGCAGGAGCAAAGGGTGGCTATGCTGCTTGGAGGTGTCGATGTCGGCGGATGAGATACGAGGGGAAACCGTTGGCGCCCACGGGGGGAGGAGACGTTGAATGGATGCAAGAAAGGTCGGACAGAGAGCCAAGATAAAGTAAGTACAGACGGGGAGTAAAAGTGACGACACCGCTGAGGGAGGTACTCTCTGGAGCTTGAGCGGGTGGTTTGGTACGCGCAGCGCACCAAAGTATGATGGTAGCTGAAACGACTGGGGAAGAACGCTTGGCGCTGCTCTGACGGTGCTTAAAAATGCTCTGAGCCGCCGCGGAAACGACGAAGCAATGAGATCCAATTCGCCTCTGTCTCTTGATGAACCAAAAGCAAGATTTGACGGGGAGAGGGACAAGAAGCCGACCGATGCGAGGATAGAACGGGAGGCTAAAAAGTTCCCCCAGACCCAAAGAGATGGAGTGAGAAGGAGAGCCAAGCAGGTAGGTAGGTAGGTACCTTCTGGTTCGGTTGGCGGGCATCGAGGTACCTTGCCTGTGTGGGCAGGTACTTCCCGTTCAGCAAGTCTAGGTTCAGTTCTTGCGGCAGGAACCACTGGCACCACTCGTTGCCCGTGTGGTTGCCCGCCCGTGGTTTGACGGGCCACGGAAGCCGGATGGGCCGCTCGACTAGCCCCAGCCTCGGCAAGCCATCGACCCTTGGCGGCGCTGGAATACGCACTGTATTTGCTGCCCCTGGAGACGAAGCTTTTGGCGGTCCATGGGCTCTGATCTGATTGCCTGAGCTGCTGCCCAACAGGACGTTGCACAGTCTGTATCATTGGATCCATTGTGTTTCCCTTTATGGACCGCCATCCGGTTGGTCTCCTATTCGCCCCCATTCATCATGAGTTCGTCCTGTCTTCCATGATAGCCACTATGATATCTATCATTACTTTTGGGTCAGCAAGATCTCTTTTCCGTCTATTTACACTAGCAGAACTTTCGAGAAGGAACAATGGAGCTGCTCCTCGGATAAGATCCGCTCTACTCGCACTACTGGTCACTGCTCAGTCCATCACCAGATTCTAGGCCAGGTTCATGACCCCCGGAGATGAGCTATTGATGCCCGAACGGCCATTGCTGCTACTCCGTGATGGTTTGCTAACAAAAGCTGATCAAGAGAAGAAAAGGGCAGTTCAAATCAGCTCTGCTCCTGAGTTCACACTGACTTGCATGGATGCATCTCCTGAGTCGGCTTGTTCCTTAACCGTATCTCGCCCCCAGGAATCCCCCAGTGTTTCCCGCCACAGTCGTTTGCGGACGACGCACATGCAACACGCTCGAAAAAACGGTCTCGACACCCGCTCACCGATATCTCGGGTTTTATTCCCCCCTCATCTGCGCCATGAGGCCACCCATACGTGCGACTGTTTCTCCGCCATTTCGCTCCTCTTGGCCTTGATGCTCCTCAATTGGCCTCCATGTCCCGACCAAAGAGGCAAGTCTAGATCTCGCCAGTGTGACCCTATGGCTGGCTTCGCCCCAAACGGACATCTGGATTAAGGTTCTTGGGCCAAGCCCAATCAAGCATACTCCGTCTCCCGGGCCATCTTCCGTAGATTCCTGCCATGAGTCGAGAATCATCTTGACAAGGGGCGCCCAGAAGACATGGTCTCAGGTTCGCTTCAAATGACACACGTGCTCTGACAAGATATGAGACGCAGAACGAGCTTTGTCCTGATTTATTTGAACTGCTTTGAATCCTCACTATGCCTCCCGTCGCTAGATAGTTGACTCAGATATCGCTCATAGCACTAGAAGATCACCATTACTGCCTGCGCCCTGGGCTGGTTGGAGAACCGCCTGAGGGGCATGCGCGCTCACCACGTACCCGGTCGAGTGGCCATTACCTCCTCCAAACACATCATCCCCTTGGTCGATACGCATTGACGCCATCTGTTGCGTGCCGATGCTCGAGAAGTATGCGTCAGCATCGTTGACCGCCTGCGCAATGTTCCCTTGACCGTTGCTCGTCATTGCAGTCCGGCTTCTGGGGTCCATGTCCGTCGGCTGCCCAGCGTGGCCAAACATGCTGATACTCTTCTGACTGTCCGCCGCCACGAGGAGATTCTGCTTCTGCAGGGCCGGCGAGTCCTGAAGCTTCCGGGGCCGCGCCGATCTGAAGACGGTCTGGACCGGCTTAAGGTACACCGTCGCCAGAGTGCCCACGTTGAGACACATCTCCTCCAACGTTGCCGAGTCGAGTCGTTCTGACTCGGCCGTGATCGCTGGCTTGTCGCCCATCACAATCTGCCTCGCGGCATTCATATCCGTAGACAATAGCCGCCAGTACATGTACGCCCTGTCTCGAAGATCAGGGTTGTCTGTCTCCTCCGTCGCCCACTTCAAGACCTTGGGCACCAGCTCTTGTCCCTTGGTTGGTCGCTGGATAAAGAGCTTCACCGTCGCCGTGAGCAAGGCCAGCTGGACTTCGACAGGCTCCTCGGCAAACGAGTACAAAAAGTCCTCCAGCAGAGCATCGCTGTTCTCGATTCGATCTGCGTACTGGCCAATCACCCACACCATAGCCGCTTTCGCCTCAGGCTCGTCCAGGGAGTCGAGGTGCTCGCACAAGGTGCTGATAATAGACTCGTACTGGTTGGGGTATTTGCGGAAGATGTTTCGGATAACCACTGTGGCCTCCTGCACGATGTACGTGACCTTGGTTGCCACAAGCTCAAGGAGCAGGTTGATACACCGTCGCGCTGCTGGCTCAATCTTGATCGCAAGCTTTCCAATCGCACGCACCGCCTTGCGCACAAAGTGAACGTCAATCTCAGTAGCGTACTCGCGCAGTTCTGTCAAGACTTCATCGATATTGTCCTCGTTGGCGAGCATAAAGATGAGTTCAAGCTTGGTGACCTTGACATAGATAGGGTCGTTGTACTTGCAGAAAAAGACTCGAATGTCATTCCGCAAGACTTCTGGTCGTCGCTGGAGAATGAGAAGGGCATTTCGAAGAGCGAGATACTGGACCTCGGGCCCCTTGGCGAGGAGTGTAACCAGAGGGGGCGACAGTTTCCTGCAGAGAGCCGAGATCTGCTTTTGGTCGGCGATATAATTCATCAGATACAGAATCACCCGAATGCAGGTCAACACGACGGACGAATTAGAATGCGACAGTCGTGGAGATATCCGCTCGGCCAGCAATACCGCCTCTCCAGATTCCTGTGGTACGTATGACATGAGGGCCTCGAGGATATACGTCTGACCCCATCTGTTTCCACGAGTTAGCAATAGTCTTTTCAACAATTAGCTTACTTACTCGGAACAGTCAGGGAGAATGGCCACCATCTTCGAGGCATTGTTGTAGTCGATGGTAAGTTTAATGGCATCACTTCGTTCCCAGATATCCATTAAACCAGCCAACGCACTTGCGACTACCGTAGGGTTATCGTCTCTCAGCAGAGAGTTTAGGCGATCAATAAGATCTGAATTCTCCACCATATGTCGATCATGATCATAAAGCTTCGCCACGCAAAACGCCGCCGTCTTTCGAACATAGGGGTCACCGTCCTTGAGCATATGCTTGACCAACGGTACAGTCGCCTCGACAAACTCTCGCACATGGATATAAGACATTGTGCGAAGAGCCAGTGCTCGCACTAGAGGGTTATGGTCTTCCATATCCTAGGTTATGGTTAGTTGCTACTTGCTGAACGGAACTCGATAGACTAACATGTTCCAACACAGGAATAGCCTTGACGGCAATTTCGGGTCTCATCCTTGCGTAGTTGACCAAGAATAGGAAGCACCTTCAGCCTGTCAGCTATGGAGCATTCCAAACTCCCAAAAGACTTACATCTTCTTGATTTCCAAGCTCTGAATACCCATGCATCCGATGATGTCAGGGAACAGAGCCACCATATCATTGTTGCTCATCGTCATGTTGGCGACAATCTTCTTGAGCGCAATCTTCTTGGACGAATAGTTCTTGTCCTTCTTTCCTCCACTGTTCAGCTCGAGGCGTAGCTCGGCTACTTTGCCCTGCGGAGATTTTAGCCTCGAACTATACGTCGTCGTCGGCGGCATGTATGCGAGAAACATGGCGGCCATCCAGTGGTTCGTGTCGGCAGGGAAGGGCGGGTTGGCAACGACATGAGGTCGAAATGCGTGATCGGGATATGGAGGGGTTCTTGTTGGGCGGCGAGGGTACGGGGGGCAAAGGGAGGGAAAGGAGACAAAGATGGAAAGTCTCAGCGCAGCGGATTAAGGACGTGTTGAGGGAGCTCACGTCCTACGAGGCTGAGACATGGTAGAGGAGCAGGAAGGCTTACTCGAGCAAACAACTTGGAGTCCCCTCCACCGGCGGAGCTCGACATGGTGTTGTGCTTGTATCCCGAACGGGGTTATCACTGTGACTTGGCTTTGATGCAACCGATGGGATGATGAATACGGAATAGGCGCCCCAGAGTTCGCAAGCCCCTCACTTCTTCTTTCTTGGAAAACTCGCAGCGGCGGTCCAAAGATCCTGCAGCTAATTGGGCGAAACGCGTGGTCCAGCACCAGGAGTCGTGGAGGGTGGATGGCAGTTGGGAGGAGGGGACGGTCACATGTGCGCCTGAGGTGCTGCCCACGATTCCAAGCCACAGGGGTGTCTTTGATCTCTGGTGCGCTTTCTGTCGTTACGGGGCTCTTTCGTCGCGTTCGGAGGAGGCGATGCGATAAGGATCTCGGAAAACTATCGCGACGTTTGTTGCGATCGTTGCTGTGTCGTTTTAAGTCGGGCGCCGGCGTCGTCGGAGTGGGAAAGGAGAGCTCGAGACTCTCAGGTAAGCCAAATAACAACAGCCAAGACTTTCTAGGGGTCGGACGTTATCGATAACGGTTCATAGGGGGGTTGCAATTAAGCGTAAATTGCCCAGCGCCGGCGACGCCACATGGCTTGAGTGGGCCGCCTCCAATGAACCAACGTCGACGTCGCCTCCAAGCTCACACCTCAGCCTTTCGCGACACAACGAGCGACCGACCACGATACACTCTGCCACCGGGCAATTCGCACCTCTAGCCGCAGTAACAATGTCTGCCCAGTCATCCAACACCCCTTCCTGGGTTTCGCAGCTCGAACATCCCCCTGCCGCAAAGGCCAAGGTGGCAGGTGTCCAGGACCCTCCAGGCTTCAGCTCCGGAGCCACCGTATCCCACTCCAAGGCATGCGCGCTCCCTCATCGCGTGGATTTCGATCACAGGGCGACTAACACCCGTCACAGAAGCAGAACAAGGATGCCAAGGTTCAGCCGCGCAAGCCCCCGACCGCCGAAGAGATGGATACCCTGAAGCTCAAGAAGGCATGGGAGGTCGCGCTGGCTCCCGTCAAGGGACTCCCGATGACGGGCTTCATGATGTACATGTCGGGCAACTCTCTCCAGATCTTCAGCATCATGATGGTCTTTATGGCTTTCAAGAACCCCCTGATGGGTCTGGTCAACACGAACCAAGCACTCGAGCGATTCCAGACGGAGAACAACTCAGCCCAGATGTTGCAGGTCAAGTTTGTGTACGTGGCATGCCAGCTTCTTGCACTGGCTGTTGGAGTTTGGAAGATCAATGGCATGGGCCTATTGCCGTAAGTTTTGTCGACGTCTATACTTGATAGTTGCTAACAAGCCCAGAACAACACGATCAGACTGGTTGATGTGGGAGGTGCAGAGGGAACCTTTGGAACACGCTGTGGCAGCGTTATGAGCCATTACAAGTGCTATGAACAGCCGACCTATATAAAGACCCATAATGAAACCCCAACGCCACAATTACATTGAATAGAAACTATCATTTTATGCAAATACGTCAACGTGCATACTAGCAGACTCACATTTATAGAATCAAGCCGCTGCATTTGATGCTTCTCTCTTCGCCCTTGCTGCTCTCCATTGCAGACCTCTCTTGTCTATCAGCCTCAGAGCAGGCATCAACGCCAGGTTGATCAGCGCAAGGAATGTGAAGCACCAACCCCTGCCCATGCCCTTGATCATAGAGTCAATAGCTGCCGTTGCCGCCGCTCCAAACAAGCACCGCACGAGGTTATTAGCCGCAGTGGCAGTTGCGGGCGCCTGTGGGTTGAGATCAACGATCAGCGTGTTGAGGACGCTGAACGACGTTGGAATCAGCATGCCAATGAGAAACACCAGGACCAGCGGTACGGCAACTGATGTCTCAACCTCCAACACCCAACCATACGCAATAAGAGCTCCAACGCCGAGAAACAGTGTAGGGTACACAGGCTGGATCCGGGCAGTCTCTATGGGGAATCTTGCGAGATCGTCTCCTCGACGACGATCGATGGTGAAACCAATACTTTTCGCAATGCGGCGATAATTCCAGTCCAGGACATACCCTTGAGCAACGACCGCGCCAGCACATCCAGCGCCATAAGGGAGGTAACAGAGTCCGACCTCAAGGTCGTTGTATCCGTATATCTCTTTGAACAGGGTAGACATGGTTGCTGCCACTAGGATGAAACCAAGATATATCATGGCGTTGATGAACAGGATGAGAGCCATCTCTTTTTCGAACACAATGCCCAAGGTTTTCAGGGGATTAGGAAACTTGAACTCCCGCTTGGGAATGTTCTGGGATGTAGCGTCATCGCGATGCTTGTAGAGGTCTAGAAGTGACCTGTTCCATCGCTGCGGTGCTATCGACCCATTACCAACCACATTCCGGCACGTTTCTGGGGCTGAGAGGACCCAAGGAACAAGCCATGAGACAGCGAAGATGGTGCAGAACCAAAAGATGGCGGGCCATCCGAGAAACTGGCTCAGCACACCCCCCAACACAGGTCCCAGTGCTGGTCCGACGTTGATACCAGCACCCACAATTCCCATGTATTTGCCCCTCTCAGCCGTCGACGAGATGTCTGCAATCACGGCGAAACCGAGCACCAGGGTCCCACTACTCCCGGCACTTTGAAGACATCGTAATACCAGTAACGCGACGTAATTCCGCTGTAGGGCGAGCCCAATATTCGCGCAGATGTATATCAGGAAGGCCAGGATGTAGGCTGGTCGACGTCCTGCCATGTCACCAAGGTCCCCAAAGATGGTGGGGGACAGCCCCTGAAAGATCATGTAAGACGTCAACGTTATATTGATAAGCGAAACGGAAACGTCCAGGTCTTCGGCGATTGGGTTCAGGGCTGGAAAATAGATGTTGGCGGTCAGGGGTGAAACAAAGCTTGCGGTTGTCACCATGGCCGTGATCCATCGTCTGGTGTTCTTGGAAAAGCTGCTATAGGGCGGTCCGCTCGAGACTCTTGACATGCTTTCCGGATCGTTCAAGATGGCCTGGTCCGCATGTTCTGTAGGCTCCCGAATGGTCGATTCGTTAGGCTTTTCAGCCCCGCGCTCGGGCGCTACTGATATGTTCGATTCGCCCATCTCTGCGTTGGGATTCTCATCATGGCCAACGGGGCTGCTAGCGTCGGTTGTTGGATGATTCTTGCTGCTCCCTTCCATGGTCGATCCTTGGAAAAGGGGAAAGGATGAGTTTGTTCATGACGTGAGGAGAAGCGAGAGAGGAGAATCCAAGTTTTTTCCTATTAGATAACGTGCTGGCGATATCGGCAATGATTCTCCATGCTCCTCATATGATCTATTCCCGGAAGCCATGATGCTTATTTCCGTGCCACTTCGGCCGGGAGTTCGACTCGGACGAGACCCACGTCCGGATGATCTCCGTTTATGTCTCCGGCTTGCGGCCGTTGGCAACTCGGTGAGGTGCCGATGATGGGGACTTTTGCCGCATCATCAAAATCCCCACAACCGCCAGTGGCCAGATCAAGAACCGCTGCAAGTTGGTGGGGAGTTCGTCGAGTGCCAACCCAGGGGTAGATGAAGGAGTGAAGCACGTGGGAGCATCTTGACTGTTAGTCGATCATTTGCTGGTCGAACCTAAAGAGTGGAGTTAGCGAGAGTTGCACTCATAGGATGAGGACAACGAGGCTCTCGACGGTGAGCAATGTCTAGAGGCTGTGAAATATGCTGTATCAAAGATACAGCAATTTTCCAGACCTCAATGGCTCGTAATTCGGATGATGCTGGAGTCAAGATGGAGAGGAGAGAACTGGCAAGAGTCGGCTCTGGGTTGGGGTTGTGTTGGTGGATGACTAAGCCACCCAACTTGGTGCTACGTAACAGCTCTGCGTCAGAGCTTCATCGAATTGCAGCCATGGTGTCTTGAACCTCGGATCTTCCTGTTGATGCATGAGCTTGAGCCGAAGCAAAGCAGACAAGGCGCAAAACCTCGCATCCACCACCAGCTTAATATCGACGTTTCCCTCCTCTTCGGCACTTCTCTCTCAGTGCAACCCTCCTTTCCGGCCCGGGAAGGGTGCGCATTGGACGCCATGGACATCACAATCGGCTTCAACGAGCTCCTTCGGCAACGAGATGCGCCAGCGGCGAAGAAACGAGTCACCATGGATGCCATCGATGGCTTTCTGAAGGAGGCATACCGGATCGTCCGTCACCCTACCCCCTTCTTCCTAGCCACCACACACGAGCTGACCGGCTGTGACAGAACTCGCACATCACCAGTCTGCATCGAGAACTCCAAGACGTTAGACAGGCCTACCTCTCGACTGCACAACCAAGAAAGACGCATAGCCGAGCTGCAAAGGGGCAATCACGCGTACTCTCGGACAGAGATCGAGAAGACATCGACGCCAATGCGAAACAGATGATCCGGGAGCTCAACGCCAGCATCCGCGCCCTCGATGACGCCGAGCAGCTGAGGCGCGAGACCGAGTCGGCCATCATCCGAAAAAAGTACGTGGGAGGTCTCGGGGCGTTGGGATCATGGGCGTCCGGTGGCATGGCCAGCAACAAGTCGAACGAGCATGCGGCAGCAGAAGCAAAGGCGCGAGACGTTGGAATTCACCGGGACGGCATTCTATGGTTTCTGCGACAGCGACTGGAGTTGTGCTGCCGGACACAGCAGGACATGATGGAGGCACGTCTGACACGGGAGATGGAAAAGAGCCGCAGCATGCTCTCGAAATCCGGGGCATCTATCGCCGGGGACTTTGCAGAGTTCCCCCCTCCGTCTGTCCGGCAACAGTCCCAGGCGACCCCTGCCTCTGGGGCGATCCCTACGTCCGACGACGGTCAGGCTCCGAGCGAGAGCCAGGGGTTGACAGAGGAGCAGATACAGATGTTTGAGGAAGGGAACCAAGACATGATGAAGCACTACGAGAGCAGTTTGGACAAAGTCAGGTACGTTACGTTCCGCCATGTGTCCTTCCCACACAGTAGACCGATTGCTGGGGCGGCTCTATTCTGTGCCTGAGCTACGCTATGCTCTGTATATGCGCCAGGGTCCATTTCATAGCAGGCGCCCCACTTCGTCTACAGGAAAATGAGCCGGTGTTTGCTCAGGTGAACTGATTGAGGGTCCCGCAGAACCGCTGAGAAGTCTTTGCTGGAAATCTCTGAGCTGCAGTCGCTCCTCGTGAGCAATCTTGCAACGCAGTCGGCACACATTGAGCAGTTGGTGGCGGACTCGTTTTCCACTGCAGACAACGTGGGAGGCGGTAACAAGGAGTTGAAAAAGGCAACGGAGCGCGCAAGCTTTGCCAAGTACACTTGCTATGCGGCCAGCGGAGTGTGCGCGTTTCTGATTCTCTGGGACCTCGTGATCTGAGTTTTGATTAACGAACGAGAAGGGGGTGTGGGTAGGGCGACGTGGTCGTCGTGCCAGTCGACGATTGATTGATTGACTTGCTTGAATGAGCCACCACGCAGTGCAGAGCAGATCAAGGCGTTCCGAATGCCTGCCTGTCAGAGGGGGGCGTGGGAGCCGCAGTTGAGGAATAGAGAAGCAGACACAACCAGGGATGGATCGTGTACGGCATATCACACTGCGCATTGGTTCCATGTTGCACCCAGATTTCTCACTACAAACACAGACATGTAAAACTAACTGTTGGAAACTGCGCAATTGTCGGTGGCCAGAGCGTGGGGCTGCCCATTCACTCACCTTTCTGGCTGTGGAGATTATGCGGAATCACATTCAGGGTCGGGATCGCGCAACCGATAGGGTGCAATCTCGAGGGAGAGAGAATTGCCATAGATAGAAGTGGGCGCATCGTATGTGCACAGGTACCGAGAAGACGATCGATAGGGCAGCGGCCAAGCGATGGGACCGACCACCCACGCCCAACACAGCTCAGCAGAGAGGGGACGGGGCGAGGGGGTTTACTCTGGGCCGGCAGTGTACTGCAAAGTATTCAATGTACATCATGGGAACAGGGGCCAGGCAAGAAATCTGCATGGGGAGCAAGGAAGCAAAAGCAAGATGGCCGTTCCCATCTGGGGGTACCTACGGCTACCGACAAGGTGTGAGGGTGAGGCGAAAGTGATCCCTCTCTCAGATCTATCCTCTGCAGAATCCATGGCTTGTAACGAGTCTGCCACACTACATGATGCCATACTCCCATCCATCCATACTACCTACATGACAACTATGCGCAGCCGCGCAACTAGGCACACAACCCTCACTTAGACGCCGACAACTCGAGCTCAACTCTACATGCTCTCCCCTCTGGCGGGACTAGCCTGAGCCAGTGTGAAATGCAAAGACACGCGATGCCATGCCGTGCCGCAACGGATGGATGTCGTCCAATTACGCTGGCGGGGAGACCGGCCCCGCGCCGGGGCCCTCATGGAACCATACTTTTGAGTAGAAGCCCTCAGGGGCGCGCGGGTGCGCTTGAAGGGGACGGGAGGGGGGAATGAGTGGTGATGAGGGATGAGCCTCGCAAGTTGCAACGACCGTTCCATCATACGACAAATAGGAAGCGTCATGTTACGTTTTCAGCCGGGCGAAGTCGGAGGGCGCCTGAGTGAGCTCCTCTCCTTTTTTTGCTGACGACCGGGCCTCGACTATTACCCAACCGTGCATCTCGAAGCGCGCCCCCTTGTGATGGTCTTTTTTTGCAACAAGTGTCTTTTTTTTCCCTCCCCGTGACACGGGACCCGCGACGGGCCTCTTTTGTCCCCAAAGGGAGCCACTCGGCACCGGGAGATGCATATGTAGCGGGATGGAGCCCGGGCGATGGAAGGGGAAGGGAATCGAAGGGGTCTGGAAGGCCGGGTTTTTTCTGGGGGATGGGGCATGACCATGGATGAATGCAATTCAGGTACCTAGAATACCTATCTGTACCGTAATGGATAGGTTGGATCCATCGGAGTCATCGGGGCATGGGGATGGGGGGTTGGGGAAGAAATTAACGGGAAAAGGGTATTGACAAGTACGTATTTTACGAATGTAGATCAGCAGGGAACGGAAGCAAGCAAACAAGCAACAAGAGGCGAGGATTCGGCGAGGAGGCATGATACACACGGTCCAAGACAAGACAAGGGGAACTCGGTGAGCGGGCATGGTCCGGCCTTGATTCTTCGCATAAATAAATCCGATGAGATATAGATCAGATGAAACAAGCAATCAAGCGACTCGAAGCGAACCGCGCAAGACAGGACAAGGAAACAACAAACGTGACAGGCACTGACAACTGGGTTGGGTTGTCATGAGTCTCAGAGAAGAGACACCCGTTGACAACTCGAGTCTCAGCCAGAAAACAAGCTGTAATCAGTCACTTGCAGCACTACGTCAACAGTCCCCATGTCCTGCTCCGTAATCTACCTCACCGTCCCCATGCCAAGCCCATGTACGAAAAGGTACATAGGTAAGGGACGGGGAAAGGTGACAGTTGAGTGGACGTCGCTCGGTCAGATCCATCCGCCGCGTGACGTTAGACTGACAAGGAGCCTCGGCGCCTCGTCCTTCCTGTTGCCCAATCCTACCTAGGTACGGAGTACTTTGTAGCGAGGTTTCTTGCTTCGCCGCCCTTTTTATCGAGGTCAGAGAGAGAGAAGACGTCTTGTTCACAAGCTTTTTCACAAGCACCGCGGAGGTTTCCCGCGGAGGTTTTTCGGTATGCCGAGTTCCACGGGAAAAGCATAAAAAGAGGATCGAGGTCACCCTGGACGGGGAAGAAGATGGACACTGGGGAATGAGAGTCGAAGCATAAAGGTCCGATCCCAACTACAACACTCTGCAAACTGGTCATTCCATCTCGGGAAACGGTTTCACGGTCTTGCATAAACGGACCTACTTTTGTACAGATCCCATCGGGGAGCAGGATCGATCCTCGTTTTCCGCCACATCCAATCTCTCTTTGATCTGTGTTTCGCGGGTGGTCTCGCCGACCGTTCTGTCAAACTCCGTTTCGTTACTATTGTTCCCACTCGAGGACTACTATTACTATTCTCATCTTTTTGACCGCTGTATCGATCGAGAGCTCTGGAGCTTGCATCCAGAACCCAACAGCTTAGAAAAGCGCACTACTGCCCATCATCGTCTGAGGCAGAGCTAGGGAACCCCAGGAACTCGGGAAAGCAGGCGAGTTTCAGCAAAGGTGAGTGAACGGCAAGGCTCAAACAAAACGACAAAGCTGCCCTTGGTCCGCTGCAGGCCTGTCCCAGTTGAGTTGAGAGCCCAGCTGCCACTGTTTTTTTCTGTCGTCCACCCCCTTTCCCTTTGCCCCTTCAAGAACGAAAAAAAAGCCATGCACCCCGGCCGGCGGCAACCCGGTCATCCATTCCATCCGTGTCCATGCTCATCGTGGCATCCATTGTCCCTTTCCCTTTCCCTTCCTTCCCTTCCCTTCCCTTCGGACATGGGCATCCATAAGTCACCATCGGACAAGCAAGCATCGCGCAAGCGCACAAGCAAAATGGAGCGTGGCCCGGTGAGCCCACCTTCGCCCACCTTTTGCCCTCGTTTGGCATCTGGCGGAGTCAGCCACCACAGCCCCTTGCCCCGAGCGCTCCACTGGTCCGGAACAACGGCGCCCAATTTGCCCGCGTGCGTCGAGTTCCTTGACACCACGCCCCGGCCATGGCCAATTGCATCAGGCCAGAATCTGGTTTACGCAACTGCCATGGCTGGCTCCTCTGCGTGGACTGTGGAGCGGGCAAGCAAGCAAGCTCGAGGGGACCTGAGGTCACCGGTGTAGGTACCTTTCATCGATAAGGTATCTTTCCTTACGGGCTTGCGGGCTGGGCCTGGGGCGTTGCGTGCAGTGTAGTGCAGTGTAGTGCAGCACACCTGCAGCGACGATGCATCGCTGGAGCGGCAGCCTCTTACAGAGTGTTGCAGCACCCGGGGGGCCACAGGGGCGACTCGGCGGGCTCGGGTGCGCTGCAGGCTGGCTACAGGGCATCTCCAGTGCATGTCGCACTCCAAACAAACAACTGTCCATCATCCATGGATCCATATCACACTGACTGACTGTTTCCAATGTACTCCAGGTATCTTTTTCGGACGCACACTCCCGCCCGGGACCTCACCTCACCTCACCTCACCCGCAAAAACACGCCCCCCCGGTCCCCACCCAGGCCACCGGAGACGGCTCCCCAAGGCCCCAAGGCCCCTCCTTCCTCCCCCCCCTAATCGAAAATCCTCAGGGCCGCAGCCCACTATGACACCGTCGCTGAGCACGCCCCGTCAGACTCACGGTGGCCGTAGCATCCTCAGCTCGACTGATAAAACGGCGCCGACCTCGTCCTCTTCTTTCTCGAGTTCCATCTCTAGACTCAACCATATCGCTCGTCATCTATCGCCCATCATGGCTTCCACTACCAACTTCCCTGCCGACATTGTCCCTCAGGCCCCCGAAGATGCTCTCTTCGGTCTCGCCAGGGCTTACAAGGCCGATGAGAGCACCAGCAAGGTCGATCTTGTAAGTTGCTTCTTGTTCTTATCTTGTCCCTCTTGTTGTCGTTGACTTTTGCTAACATCTTCTTTCTCAGGGTATCGGCGCTTACAGAGACGAGAACGCAAAGCCTTGGGTGTTGCCCGTCGTCAAGAAGGTATGCCTTACACCGAGCTGCTCCCCGTGAGCTTCGCTCTGCCGCGTCGCCCTCTGCACCCGCATCCCTCTGTCGCATAAACCCATAAGCCCCATCCCCTCTGTCGCATGCACATGCATTGCCCTTCCACGAACGCCCTACCACCCAAAAACAATCCCCCCCTGCTCGGAGACGCTTCCGATGCGGATCCGCCAGAGGCAGCTCCAGCTCCTTACAGCTCGCGCGCTCTCTCTGGCTTCCGTATGAGCGCCTTTCGGGGGTCATGGGGCCAACACTTCACGATGCGCCTCATGGAGCCCTCCCGCGCAAATCCGTGCCAGAGCTCGCCCCAATCGCCCCAATCGGCCCCGCCGCGACTTTGCCCGAATTCTTGACTGCTCTAGAACTTGGCTAACCCCGCATGCGTCACAGGCTGATGAGATCCTCCGAAACGACCCCGAGCTCAACCATGAGTACGCCCCCATTGCGGGTATCGCCAGCTTTACCTCCAAGGCTGCCGAGCTGATCTTCGGCGCCGACTCCAAGGCGCTCGAGGAGAAGCGCACAGTCACTCTGCAGACCATCTCGGGCACCGGTGCCGTGCATCTGGGCGCTCTCTTCCTCGCCAAGTTCTACCAGGGCCCCCGCACCATCTACGTCTCAAATCCCACCTGGGCGAACCACCACCAGATCTTCAAGAACGTCGGTCTCACGGTCGACACATACCCCTACTTCCACAAGGAGACCAAGGGCCTCGACTTTGAGGGCCTGAAGGAGACTCTGCAATCCGCTGCCGAGGGCTCCGTCTTTGTCCTCCATGCCTGCGCTCACAACCCCACTGGTGTCGACCCGACCCAGGAGCAGTGGACCGAGATCGCTGCCATCATGAAGGAGAAGAAGCACTTCCCCTTCTTCGACACCGCCTACCAGGGCTTCGCCTCTGGTGACCTCGCCCGTGACGCCTGGTCCATCCGCTACTTCACAGAGCAGGGCTTTGAGCTCGTTGTCGCTCAAAGTTTCGCCAAGAACTTTGGTCTCTACGGCGAGCGTGCTGGCTGCTTCCACGCCGTCACTCCCTCAAGTGATGATGCTTCCACCACCATCACCCGCATTGGCTCTCAGCTCGCCGTCCTCCAGCGATCCGAGATCTCCAACCCTCCCCTGTACGGTGCTCGCATCGTCAGCACTGTGCTCAACGACGCCGACCTCTTTGCCGAGTGGGAGGAGAACCTGCGCACCATGTCAGGCCGCATCATCAGCATGCGCGACGCCCTGCGGTCCAAGCTTGAGGAGCTCGAGACCCCTGGCACCTGGAACCACATCACCGACCAGATTGGCATGTTCAGCTTCACTGGCCTGAGCGAGTCACAAGTACTCAAGCTCCGGGAAGAGTTCCACATCTACATGACCAAGAACGGCCGCATCAGCATGGCTGGTCTCAACGAGAACAACGTCGAGTACTTTGCCAAGGCTGTTGACAAGGTAGTACGGGACGACGTTGAGGTGACGGAAGAGTAAGCAAGCAACTTGATTTGTTATGGGATCGTTTGTATGAACTCATGGGACATGGTCACACTACTACTACAAGAAGACCCTGGAAAGGACTCGGCGTTGGTTTACAGCTTTTGATTATCGCACCTAGGTACTTGCCTACCTACATCTTGGCGGGGTCTCTGCAAAAAGCATTGGACGATCCTGGTTTTTGTGTTCTGCGTATAGCTCTAATATACCTCACTCGCAAGCCAATGCATTTCAAGACGAATTAGACTTTACCATGTTGTGCCTTGGTCTGTTTATCGTGTGATGTCGTCTGAGCTTGAGCTTGAGCTTGAGCTCCAAGTCTCGAGACCTTGTTTCATTGTCCACGTTGACATGTGGTAAGGGCGTATTCTTGGCGTTAGGTACTTGGACGCCACACCTTTTTCCCAAGCAGACGGGCATGAACACCCTGGGGAGGGGAGGAGGGGACCTGACCTGACCTGGTCCAGAGGGAGGGAGGTGGAGTCGCAGCTTCCCTCCCTCGATTTCTTTTTTAAACTGCCGCTTCGAGCAGGCTCCGATTCCCGAGCTTTGTCTGTGATTGGCCCGCCTCTCACCTTGGACGGGCGGGTAGTTCCTGCCTTGTTGGGCAAGTTTTATCTTTTCTGTGGTAGCTGGGGGCCCCAAGGCAGGAAGGGACGCAAAAACATGGGGATCATGCAAAAAACACCCACCACCCACACTATTCGGTGAAATCTCGCACTCTCGGGAGAGATGGGCGACGATGACCTCTTCTAAAGTCCGGGGCCCCGTGAGCGTTTCACGGCCGACGGTGAAGAGACTCCGATATACCGGGGGAGGGGGGAAGGGTAGATGACTGGTCGGTCCCCTGGTCCCCGTCTGGGGAAAGGGAATGGACGGTCATCCTCCCCACACGGAGAAGGGCGGTCCGGTTTTCGTTCTTCTTCTCCCGCTTCACCTTCTTTCCCTCAGATTTTTTTTTTCTTTCAGCCCACCCCCGCATGGATGCCATTTGCTCCCCCGCATGGGAGCCGCTCTCGCTTGCCCTGACCTGGGGACCGGGGGGCCGTTGATACCAGGACGGGGCCCAAAACCCGGCCAATGGCCGAAGGGGGGTGTGTAGTTTCTTGATGCCGCTTGACTTGACCTGGACGGGGGAAACCGGCGGAACGGAGGTTCCTGGCGGTGGGGACGGAGGTGATAAGGAAGCTTCACCGTGGACAACAAAGTGAGTCTGGAGAGAGGGGGGAGTGGATTGTCTTTGATAACCAGGTGATTATGTTTTGAACTGCATCAAAAGTTGCTGTTTGAACACTGTTGCTTACTTTTTCGTTATGTCATGAGGAAGCATCTTTACAACATAGTATCCATTCTGACCCCGACAAACGCCGATGTCATGAAGTTTTTCCGTAAAACTTGTCCAAGATCCAATGTTTTTCTCAAACGAGGAAAAACTTGCCGGTCAAGATGACTTGCTCTATGTACATTTGGCAAGCGGGCTATTACACAATTGCGTATCCACCACAGCGGGTCCAACAATGTTGACCTAAAGGTACAAACCAGGACTTTGGAGAAGAAAATACCTATTCCCACTTACAATGAGTCTTCCTCTTTGTTCTCCGATGCCGGTGGGGGGTGCGGCGATAGTAAAAAAAAATGACCAAGAATAAATTTGCTTGGCGGCCACTGGGACGGTGCAGATTACCAACATTACGTAGGGGTCTCGCAATCGGTAGTGTACCTTGCGTATTTTTTGTGTGTATCTCGGTGAGGCTTGTCTGGAAGAATAGAGACCCGGCTGTTTGGTGAGGGAGGGCAACTTCTGGCGGGCATGTAACTGCGTGTCTCAACTGTCTCACAGGATGAAGGTGTTGAAGCCTCGGACATTGAAAAAGTTGCTTTGGTTCGATAAGCAAGGGTTGAACAGGGCGTAAACATTCGACTCGTGGCGAATCTGGGGTTATCTCTGGGGTTATCACCAGGGTGGGTTTGTTGGTGAGTCCAACATGGCGGAAGTGTGCTTTCAGCATCTTATCTCTTCGGACACTGGTCTTCCGGAGGGAGTGAAAGTTGGCTGGCGGAGACAGATATCCATCCGTGTTTTTGGGCTGGGCAACAAAGATAACCGAGACGGCTGTGCAAGATGGACTGATCTCCCGTGGAATCGACAGGCCGTGGCATGACTTGGCGATCTTGGGGGGATTGCCTCGGTAATGCTTTTTTTTTTTTCTTGTGAATGTCCTCGGTGTGAGCTGTGGCATTTACATGACCTCGGGATAGTTTTGAAATGGAAGTTTATGAGAACGGGATTTGCATGGATGGTTGGGTTTACGGGCTGGCTTGGTTTGAGCAGCTGGTAGGGATTCCTGTTCGAGTTTGGCATACCAGACTGTCAAAGGGAGTGATTCGTATAACTAGCTTATGCAAGAAGAGCTGTTTTCCGGCTTGGGGAATAGTAGCAGGGTGAGTTCAATGACAAGGTTGAACTAGGCGGAGTCTCGACTTATTCAACTACCAGCCTGCACCGCAGTGGCGGGGAACAGGTTGAACCTTGCCTAGGAATGATTGTCAAAGGTAGAAAAGCCATCTGAACTTTCTATATCGCATAATACTATTCCTTACTATAGAAACCATTTCCTAGAGGCACTTCCTAAGAGGTAGCCATGTTGGGTTGGATGTTGTTTATCTCTTTGTGTGACTCGGCGACTAGGCTCAATGTCTGGGGGGAGGTGTAGCTGCCTAGAGCCACTACGCGAGCACTCCTGACCCCACCACCAAACACTATCAAGATAGCATCAATCAACCACCACCCGTAATGCAATCATGGGCAGACGCCTGCCGTGGAAGACATCCACGACTTCTTCAAGCGCTGATAAGAAACCGCTCGTAAAGTCGGATAGCCCACGTGCTGCGCGGACTAACTCACCGAGCTTGCCGTCAGCCTCAACCCCAGTTTCTTTCACCAAGAAACCGCGTCGCGATCGCGTCATTGACGATGAAGGTATAGAACCACTCGCTCATACACATCGTTTCGCAACTAATTGTGTTTTAAGATGGTGTAAGGAGCCCATCCACGTCACCGCCGCCAGAACCACCACCAGAGAGGTACATCTCATTCTTATCCTCACTTGAGCCCCGTGACTGATATACCCCAGGTTCATGAGACCAGGTCCTCAACGTGATGACCGCTACCGCATGGTCGAGGACGAGTTCGTCAATATGGCTCACCAGTTTACTACCCATCTCCACCGCGCAGAATACAACCGTCTCAAGTCCCTGGCCAAGAGCCAAAACGCCGACACCATCCGTGAGATTGAGCGTCCTATAATCGGAGCACCTACGCTCCTCGCTCGGAGAAGGCAGGAAAGCGCGGGGCGTGCTGCCAAGCAGCGCGGGTTCATGCGTAACGGTGACGAGGAAGAGACGCCGTTCGTGGGGAGGAGTCTGAAGGGCTTGATGGAGAGTCCTAGAAAGGAGCACAAATGGATATCAGGTGGTATGGCCGGGGCGGCGGCTACGAGGGCAGCAGCTGGGTTTGATTCACAAAAGTTGAGCCCAGTCAAGCTAAGAGCAACTCCGAAGGCGTTCTCGGCCAAGGAGCGCCAACTACCCGCCGCGGATGACGAAGAAACGGACGACGGAGAGGATCTGGAACTAACCACGCCTTCTCGGACACCTATGGTGAAATCAAGTCGCACCGCACAAACTTCATCTCCAGCCATGATTCGGTCAGCGACGAGGCCGCCGTTTAGTACACCTCGACCCTTGAGCACGAGAACCACTAATACACCAAGAACAAGCTCGAGTATAAGGCGGCCAACTACAGCATCCAGCAAAGTCGAGACACCTTATGTCGGCAAAGCATCCAAGCACAAGGACACTCACGATGATGACGAGGACGACGACATATTTGGGATCAAGAAGCGAAGAATTCAACGGCAAAAGTCAAAGGAGCAAGTTCGCAAGGTGGAACAGCAAACACCTGCCAAAAAGAGGTCTTCTCTAGACGACATTCCCTCTTTTATATGAGCATCGGCATGGATGCTCTGTCACCACAATCTTATCAAACAACGACACACGATGGAAGTCAAATCAGTTCTTTTCATTGTGAGTCCTAACCTTGCATTTGCCGATCCTCCACCGTAAGCTCATCAAAGTCGTCCAGCAACTCATCCATATCAACATGCGGCGCCTCATCATCACCCTCCTCGGTCTCCGCTATGCTCATCTCCTCCTCTGTCTTCTTCTTAGACTTGTACAAGGCGAGCGTAGCACGGAGCTCCTCGTCCTCCTCCACATCCCGCAAGAACTGCTCGTACTCTCGGTCCATACGGTCCTGGTCGGCCTTCTTGGGAAGAAGCTCACCCTCGTCCTTGTCCATGCGCTTGAGCTTCCAGTTTCTCTTGCGGTTCTTCCGGCGGCGGGGATAGTGCTTCTTGACCAGCACCACGTCGGGAATTGTCGACCCGTACTGGTTGGAGGCCTCGATAGCCTCGTATTCTGTGTTGTTGAAGACGGTACCGGACAGGAGGTATCCCATGGCCGAGTCACCAGGCTGGAGGAGTCGACCCATGTGTGTCCTTGTGAAATATGTTCGGTCATTGTGGCCGAGATCAGAGGCTCGGGCAACTGTGGCTTCGGCAAGCGTCCACTTGCCCTTCTGAGTCATGGTAGGCTCAATATCCATAACGATGAACTCGACGAGCTCGTGTGTATCGGCGAGAGACAGGAAAGGAGCACGCCAGTAGATTGGTGAGCTGATGTCGCATGTCTGAAGGGTCTGAGGGTCCAAAAGATAGACCGAGGTGCCGATCCTGTGGCAGAGGAGGAGAGGGGAGACGTTTCCGTTCTGCTTGGCCATCTTGATGGGCATGGCGACCAAGTCATCTTTACATATAGGCACCAACTCGGCCGAGTATGTGAACTTGTAGGACGTCTTGGATGTGTGGACATCGTGAGAGATGAGCTCCTGAGACGCCTTCACCTTGACGGGAACGACAGAGTTGAGGAAATCAATAAACTTCTCAGCCTGGTTCTTCTGGGAAAAGAAAAAGTCGATGCCGTCCTTGGCCTCCTTGATGTTGAGGGTATCCCGGTGGGCGCCGTGCTTCATAATCAACTGCTCGAGGAACAAAAAGGTTCGCTTGTGGAGGACCTTTTGGCGGACCTGGACGGCGGCTCGCCAGACGTTGGCCGTGTACGACTTGGCGCACTCGGGGCACTGCTGGTAGGCCACGACATAGACCACCTCGAAGCTCTGCTGGAGGAGCATGCCATCCTGGACGGCGTCCTGGATGGTGAGCTTGACCTTGATACGGCGCGAGTGTGGCTCGGTCCAGACAAAGCTGGCGTCGACGATGCGGACCTTGTTCAGGCCGCGCAGTTTCTTGAGGCACAGGGCCAGCAGCTCGCGGGACTCGGGGGCGGCCACGATCCAGCTGGTGGGGGGCATGAGCCATCGGTCGCAGTCTCGGCAGAAGTTGAGGGTGGCCTCGCGCTGGACGCCCTGGGAGATGTCGACGGTGAGCTTGATACAGTCGTAGCAGAGGGCGCCGGCGGAAGTCGTTCCATCGATGGGGGCGCCGCAGTTGCAGCAGAGAATACTGAAGTCTTAATTAGTCGTCCGTCTTTCTCTTTGCGCATGTGTGCGGGGTGATTAAATGGAACAGAATGAGGGTAAAACTCACGTCGCAGCGCCCTGCTGCTGAGAGACAGGGGCGATGGAAATAGGCTGGTCATCAAGATCCATCGACATGTTGGGCAAACGATGTCTCTGGCGATGGATGACTCTGGTTGATTTGTTTTCAAGATGGACGAGTTCGTGACTCTCAGGAAAGAGTGGGAAAATTGGTTGATAAGCGCTGCGGGCGCCTTATCGGCCATGATTTTTTTGCTGAAAAATTGTTGCCCCTCCTCCCGGGAGGCGATTCTTTTTTGGGAAAGTGGGGTATTTTTCTTTGGCTGTGGTTACCAATAGCCTTTGGGACATTGGACTTGTTAGCCATAGATGGTATTTAGATCAAGTGAGCATGGGCCTATTATGCTTAGATGTAGAAGGATAATGAGGGCTCTAAGCTCCGTATTTTAACTGAGCAAGTTCTCCAAGAAAACTGCCAGATGAGAGTTCCTCAGCTCCTAGGGTAGGCTATAAGTAAACCTGATAGCCATGCATTCACTATCTTTAACTCGACTCAACTTGAGACGCAAGTTGTCAAATGTTGCCAAAATCCATATACTTAAGTATGCAATGCTATTTATATGGCCCAAGTTATCTGTCCTGTACTCCGTATGAAAAGTACTGCTGATTATTAAAAAATCTTGCTTAATACTCTCGCCACCTCTGCTGGCTGTTCCTCCACTTCCGTCCTCTTCTTGGCCAGCGGAACCTGCTTGAAGGACCTCTTGACCTGCCGCACGTCGTCCTCGCCCTGCTGCTCCTCGACGCCGGCCTTCCTCTTCTTGGCCTTTGCCTTGGCCTCCATGCCGTCGAGCATCTTGGCCTTCTCGACGTTCCTGACAAACTCCTTGTTCTCGCGCGTCGTCTTGCTGATCTCGGCCCTCATGCGGCTAGTGCGCTCGGCGTTCTCGGTGGCGATCTGCTCCGTCAGGTTGTGCCACTTGAAGCCCTTGAGGTAGAGCAGGTTCCACAGGTCGTCGCGGTAGTAGCTTCCCTTCTTGCCACCGATGGTGCGCGCGTTGAGCAGTTCACAGACGGCCTTGGCATCCTTCTTGTTTACAAACTCGACCCAGCCCTCGGTGTAGGAGCGCTTCTTGTTACCGCCGGCGCGGACGCGACGGGCGTGCGACGCAGGGTCCTCGGGGGCCAGGAAGATGCGGTTGATTGTGCCGTAGGGCTCGAGGAGGGAGCGAAGCTTGGCGGGCTTCATGAATGGCGGGATTCGGGAGAGGTAGACGACGCCAGACTTTTTGATTGCGGCCTCGGATGCGACGAGGTTCTTCTTTGTTAGGGGCTTTGTGATGTCGGGCAGTTCTGTCGATAGAGAGCCTTTTGATTTGCGTTTTGACTTTTTGGGTTCGTCTTTGGTTTCCTCATCCTCCTCTAGGTCTGCACCTCCCTCGGCCGCATCGTCCTCGTTGTCGCTGACATCGCGATCAACGTCGCTACCAAGATCGTCCTCATCGTCCGAGTCGAGTTTCCGTCGCTTCGCGGTGTGGCCGCCCTTTGTCACTTCATCCTCAGAGTTGTAGCCGACGTCGTTCTCCTCGTCGCTGTCGGCGGTGTCGAGAAAGTCGTTCTTCTTTTCTGGCGCCATGTTGAAAGTGCCAATTGGTTTGTCGCGAACTGCAGAGCATCAGACCCTGAGGCTGGGGATCTGGAAAAAAAAGTGGCTGATAAGATAAGCCATCCCTAGCTCATCCATTGAGGTGAAGGGTCATGTGACTTGGAGGGGTCTTGGAACGACGTCACCGATTGTGAGGGGAAGCTGAGGATATCAAGTTGACCATTGTAGGTAAATTGGGCTTTAATTTGGAGAAATGGTCTCTAACTGCGGATAATTATCATCGATGTTGGCCAAGTATGACAAGTTCTCAACTGGGCGCGGATAGCTAGCTCTATCATAGACATGTAGTAGATTTTAGGCCAGCTAGAGCTTGCCTTGCCTTGCTTAAAGCACTGACTCCTCGGCATTCATCCCAGTACCGATCTGATGCAGGTTTCTTTTTATGGAAGGGCGTACCGCGGCAGCCAATTCTACCTCTCTCGCCTTATCTTGAAGGCAGTGATAGCGGGGTTGAAGTGATGAATGACCTTGGCTGCGGCCGACGTCGGGTTTCGGATGGGTTACGTGGGGCAAGAGCAATCAATCAATGGACTGGACCGCGAGCCGCGAGCCGCCTGCCGCCGTCATTCACTGATGAGTGAGGTATCTCCAACTCAAATACTCCACTCCAACCTCCAAGCGAGATAGTCCAGTCTCTCTAAAGATACAAGGCTTCAACCTTGAACCCTCTTCTTTTCTTGGTCCCTCAATCAAGTTTCTCATAATGTCTGTCGAAGTCATCACCACAATCTCCCCCAACACCAACGAGGCCATCCTCACCAGGAATGGCGCCTCTGCGGCTGATCTCGAGACCCTCCCCAAGGTCGCCACCGAGGCCTTTGAGAGCCACCGCAAGACAACGCTGAAGGAGCGACAGCAGATCGTCCGCAAGTTCCTGGACGGCCTGCTGGCCAAGAAGGATGAGCTCGGCGAGGAGCTTACTGTGCAGATGGGACGTCCCATCTCGTACACTCCCGGAGAGGTTGCCACAGCTGTCAAGCGTGGCGAGTATCTCCTCAAGATTAGCGACGAGGCTCTGCAGGATACCGACGGTGAGGCCGAGAAGGGCTTCAAGCGTTTCATCAGAAAGGTTCCTGTCGGTCCTGTGCTCATCATCTTTGCCTGGAATGTACGTGCCAGCCCTATCACCATGTTGATCATCTTGTTAACCCGATCTAGTATCCTTACCTCATCTTGGTCAACTCGCTGGTCCCTGCTCTGCTCGCAGGTTGCAGTGTGATCTTGAAGCCTTCACCTCAGACACCCACCATCGTGGAGCGTGTTGCCGAGATCCTCAAGGAGTCGGGCCTCCCCGATGGTGTCTGCCAGTACTTCCACTCTGGATCCCCTAGTCTTATGGAGACTATCGTGAGGGATCCCAAGATCTCCCTGGTTTGCTTCACTGGCTCCGTTGCGGGAGGACTCGCAGTTCAGAAGGCGGCTTCTGACCGAATTGTGGGTGTCGGTCTGGAGTTGGGAGGCAAGGATCCGGCATATGTTCGATCAGATGTCGACATTGACTGGGCTGCTGCCGAGATTGTCGACGGCGCAATCTTTAACTCGGGACAGAGCTGCTGCTCTCTTGAGCGTGTGTACGTGGACGAGAAGATCCATGACAAGTTCGTTGAGGCGGTGCAGAATGTGCTCAAGAGCTACAAGCTAGGCGACCCATTCTCCAAGGAGACTCAGATCGGCCCTGTCATCTCGACGCGATCCAAGCAGACTGCCGAGGACCACATCAAGGACGCCATCGCCAATGGTGCCAAGGATGCGACACCCGAGAACGACACCTTTAGCAACCCGCCTGCCAAGGGTAACTTTGTGAAACCCACCCTGCTCACCGGCGTCGACCACAGCATGCGGGTCATGACGGAGGAGTCGTTTGCCCCAATCAGTAAATTCTTGCGGTCCAACATGACGTAACCTGTACTAACGACGTTGTAGTCCCCGTTATGAAGGTCAAGAGTGACGAGGAGGCCGTCAAGCTCATGAACGACAGCGAGTTTGGACTCACAGCTAGCATCTGGACCAAGGACACGGACAAAGGATACGAGCTTGCCGAGGAAGTGGAGGCGGGTACCGTCTTTGTCAACCGTTGCGATTACCCGAGTCCAGTAAGTTTTCTCCTCCCTAGCGCAGGGAGTGCCAACGGGAACGTATTGATGGGTTCATTTACTAATCGACCACAGGACCTTGCGTGGACAGGATGGAAGAACTCGGGCAAGGGGCAGACGCTTAGCCGGTTCGGCTTTGACCAGTTTGTGAAGCTCAAGAGCTATCACCTCAAGGATTATCCGAAATAGAGGATATGGTCTTTGTTTGGGAACGGATCAGTGAGAGAAGGGGCGGTTAGACATGTGACTCGGATGAATGAGACGAACGCGGCCTTGCGTGATTCAGAGGATGTGTCAACTGCAAGCAAGCAAATGGATAAAGAATATGAAATGATATGAGACCACGGTTCACAGTTCGGTTGATGATGAGTCTCTTTTTCTGTGAGCGTCGTTTCTACTCTGGCTTGGCGACTGTCTCTGAGACGCGTCTCGCCAGAGAGCGATTTGTGTGAGACGTTTTCAACGAGAAAAAAGTCCATCTCTCTCGCAACCAAAGCTACTAAGGATGACATTACCGCATTCGGACACACGTTGGTGTGTCGAGTAATCTGCGACATGCCGTAACGGAGTGATACGGTTCCTGTGGCGGCGAGTGACGACATTGATGGCTCCATTCCCTTGGGCAAACTATCACGACACGAAAAGGTCCATCAATGGTGATTGATCGGTTGCATAAATTCATCCTTTTGACAGGTTGTAGATCATAGGTAGTCTCTGCGATTAGCGATACGCCCGCCATCCCTCGTGTGACACGCATACGCTAAACTCCCTGCCACCTGTCGGTAGGTCCAAGACATGGGAATCCATAGCTCAGGTACCGACCGCCAAGCTATTTCTCGCAGCGGCCTCCCTGTGACAGCTCCAGCTCTAGCTTCACGGTCATGTCCCGCAGCCGTGCGTTTGCGTGTGCCACTTGTCTCAGCTCAAGGGCGAGAAAAAGTGAGACATCCCAGCGAGAGAGAGATGAAAAAAAGGGGACTTTGAACAAGCCCCTTGGAAGGCAGGTTGGAATTCCAGTGGCATCGGATTCATTCCAGAAAAAGAGTTCATCTCCCCTGCTCCCGGCGTTTTGGGATTGTTGGCGACCAATCTCTACGAGGACGATCCTTTCAAAAAGTCTTGGTTTTATATGAGTTGGCATATGCGCTCCAGAGTCAAAGGGTTTGTTCCTTTTTTTACTCGTTTATTCATTTAAAAGTCATTCTCTCTCTTGTAGAAAAGAATTCCTGTCACTCATTTTCACTCACTCTTTCATTCCCACTTCCCGTGTCTTGACTCTCCTCTCTACACAGACACAGTCTCTCCACTCACTCACTCACACTCACACTTCTTTGTCTCTCTTATCAAATAAACCCACGCCAACCACCTCGAGCCGCGTGCCGGGTTTCTCCTCTCTCTCTCTCTTTTCTTTGTCCTTCTTCCTCTAGAAGCGAGTCTAGAAGCTTTGCTTATTTACCGTCTTTCCCCGCCTTGCTGTCAAATTTAAAGCTTTTGCTTCTTTTCATCCACTTCTCAGCTGGTCTCTACTATTGAACCTGTGCTTCAAGACACACACGAGTTCAATTTTGCTTCTTTTTCGCCGGCTCTAGAACGTCCAGCCTCGCTTCCGTCGATCGAGCATTCCTCTAGTCTGCAGGCAGATGTTGTCTGTATAAAAGCAAACGCGAATCCTTCTCTTCGACCTTCTAGAAGAAACCACCAACACATCAGACCTTGATGGGATCCGCAGTGCTAGCCTCTTCCCCGGAAAGAGATCCCCGGTGCTTTCAACTACCTTTTACTCGTCTTCGATCTGTCAGAGCCAAGATGCACGTTTCGGACGATCTTCAGACGCTCTGCTCGCGTGTTCACGCTATTGTTCGGCGGAGAAAGGACAAGAGGACGATGCAGATTGTGAGTCTACCTGTGGTGTACTCGATTATGCCGTGTTACTGACTGTTGTTAGTCTGAACCGTTCAACTTTGAAAAGAACCCTGTTCATCTGCCAGGTCTGTCCGAGGAGCAGTAAGCATACACTACACAGCATCACATCCTCACCTCTAACATTCACATCTAGACTCGTCATGTTCCGCGAAAAAGAAGCCGCCAGCCGCATCGGCATCGCAGACCCATGCACTCCCCCTCGAGCCCCTCGCTCTCCCAACTCGACATCGAGTCTATTCTCCCACCCTGTCCGACCTCCCATCAAGTCGGTCCTCACATCCAACTCTGTCTCGTCGACCGAGAGCCTGCAGTGAGAAACACAGCCTCAGCAGGATGGCATTGTTGTTTATTGCTTTTTAAAGAATGGGGCGTCACTGTTGGTTTGGGAACACGTATTTGACAACTTCAGGTGGCATGGATCCCCTTGTACGATATAAACTAGATGGATACGGATATGGATGCATGGGAAACGCATCTCAAAACAAATTAAGGTACGGAAAGGAAAGGAAGGAAGGCGAAAATTGGCTAGTTGTCCATCATACCTGGAGTATAATGTAATTTCTGCTTTTACGCACCCAAGCCATCACCTGGAATGTGAATGAAACGTGGTGAGGACACCAAGGGACACCAAGGCAACGATGTTTCATTCAGCTACTGAGACTTGCCCTCTTTTTAGACAGACCAACATGGCCCCTCCACGTCAGCTCTGCTTTCAGACCCAGCCTGCGTACACGTCGATGCTCTCGGATCGGACACCTTGCATCTCACCCTTGACCGCCAGGAGCTTGACCTTGGTGCCCTTGTCCTGAGCCCACCGCTTCAGAAACTCCTCGACCCGTTGCTTGGTCTCGTCGTCGTCCCTCATCAGTAGTGCCACGGCGTCAAAGCCACCAGCACCTGGGACAACGCCGCCGTAGACGCCATCGACGGTGCTTAGGCCGTCGATGAGCTCCGTCTGGCTCTCGGGCTCGATGGGCACCTCGCTCGCGTCGCCCATCTTCCTGATCAACTCCCTCACTGCCGCGATTCTGCTTGGCAACTGCTCAACATCACCAGCGTTGAGCGTCGCGATGAACTGCTCGTTCCTCCGCTGAAGCTCATCCCAGAGCTCCTTGGAAGCCTCCGGGTTCTGGGCCTTCCACGCCAGGACCTTCTTGACCATGCCGACCGTCTTGCTCCCGCAGTCGACATCGCACATGCGCAGCACCACGCCCTTGGGCATGATGACGGCGTCCTTGAGGATCTCGACATCCCACTCGGACTCACCGTCGACCAGCTTTACGAGCGCATCCGCGAACCCGGCAGCTCCCGGCTCTGGGATCTTGCTCAGTGTCGCCGGAGAGAACCGCCTATACCTGCAGGACCCGTAGACGGCTGTGGCCACGTCAAAGCCAGACCCGACCTTGCCCTGGGCAGCGCAGTGAGCCGCCTGCGCCAGGTTATGCAGCGTCCGTCTGCCCTTGTCCGAGTCAATTTCAAAGAGATCCTTGGGCAGGTAGTGAGCCAGAAGAGACGCCGTCAGCGAGGTGACGAGGGCAGCCGACGAGCCCAGGCCCGTCTTGTTGGCCTCGCCCAGAGTCACGGGGAACCTGGCGAAGCGGCTACCCTTGGAGCCCTTGACCTCCGAGTGGGAGTAGTAGTCATTGTCCGCGAGGATGATGAGGCGGGCAGACGTCATGCTATGGGTGGGCCGCTGTCCGGCGACGCGGTCAATGTAGGTGAGTGCGTAGCTGAGGGTTGTCTCGACAAAGGGATTGGGGTTGATCTTGGCTCCGCTAGAGAAGAGTGAGCAACGTGATGAAACTCTTCATCTCTCGGAAACTAACTGGCCAGGAGTCACTTACACCTGCAATTGAGTCACCTTGATGCCGCCGCCCTCCTCGGCCAGGTGATATCCGTACCTCCACTGCGCCTCGAGGAACTGCGGGCTGTC
The DNA here is from genome assembly GCA_027569015.1 of Ascodesmis sphaerospora. Lineage (NCBI taxonomy): Eukaryota > Fungi > Ascomycota > Pezizomycetes > Pezizales > Ascodesmidaceae > Ascodesmis > Ascodesmis sphaerospora. The sequence continues at coordinate 1,253,165 of JAPPUR010000003.1, forward strand.
GACGACGATCTCGGTCAGCTGCACCCTAGGCGTCGTGTGAATCTCGCCCGCGATGATGTTGATGCGAGCGTCCAGCCCAAACACAAACGCCGTGTACTGCTGGTCGAGCACCAGATACCCGCCCGCCAGGAAGACCTTGCCCGGGGCGGACACTGCGACGGTGGGGTTGCGGGTGGACATGCTGGGCGGCAGGTGCGTATATACAATTATATACAGTCGATGGAGAGAGGCAGAGACAAGGACAAGACGTTCAATTGGGGCTGACGCTCAATGGCTCCGTGAGTTGTGAGCTCTTTTAACTTATAGTCCGGGAAGAATCGTAGACGCCTGGCGGGGCATCCTCATCTCATCAGCTTCCTTCCTACTCGTACAGTGCATGTGAGAGGTTTCCACACATGACCCACACTGTCGTCTAAGCACACTCAGAGTCCAGACACACCATGTCCTAAGCATTGCTTCTATTCCAGGGCACAACCATGATCCAATCAGAATACACAACAGCAAGGCTTCACTCTTTATCAGTCAACTGCTTGACTCGATAATGATGCTAGCCTCACGTCATTGTCCCTACATACAGGAACTTAGCATCACCCCTCAACTTGTTCAAGCTCCACTCAGCCTCATCATCACTTGCAAACGACTGACTTGTTTGATCATTGTCATTTCTTCCTTTATAGGTAGATACGTAAATATTGTTGGTACAAGCAGCAGGACCCTTTGCTCTGCTTTCCCTTGACCAATTCTTCCCAGGTGGCCTCCTTTATCCGTTCCTTTCCCTTCCCTTCCCCCATTGACCTGCCTCGTTCCCTGCTCTTTGGTCCATTCATGCTGCAGAATGTAGTTTTCCCTTTCTTGGAGTGGTGATGTTCTATCAGGGAACGTCCGGCCCCAAATCCAATCATTCAAAGGCCAACGCTCCGTATCAAGACCCATTTTGTTTCCCCAAACGCCGTTCCAGTCAACCAGTTCGAGGGCCACCAGCCTCTCGAACTTCATCCTAATATCCCCGATAATAAAAACCCACCCAACCTCCAACCAGTACAACGGGGTATCAAGCAGATTGCGCCAATTCAACAAAGAAAACAATTCCCGGTCCCACACCATTCACACTGATATCATGCAACAAAAACATGCTTTACTCGGCGGCAGCAGTCTCCTGGCCACCACCAAGAAGCTCAAGAACCTTGTTGACGACAGCGCTGGGGTAGCCGCGTGTGAGCATCTCGCCCACGACACCCTTGGCTTGCTCTCGCTGCTCAACAGCCAGGAAAGCCCGGGTCATGGCCTCGTACGTGCTTGGCTCGCGCTTCTCCCGACCGACGGTATCATAGATGCTCTGGGCCTTCTCAATCTTCTTCTCAGCGGCCCAGCCATGGATCAGAGTGTTGGCAATGTAGGGGGTGAGCTCAACGCCCTTGCGTCGCATCTGCTCCAGGACAGACTCGGTAGCAGCAACCTGGTGGTTGGCAACCATAGCCTCGAACAGAGCCTGATACAGGCTGGCGCTGACAGGAACCAGACCCTCCTTGAGAACCGAATCAAACATGTTGCGGGCGCCTTCCATGTCGTGCATCACACAGCCCCTCGCGTGGATGAGAGAGGCGTAGTGAACAGGCTCGACACGCTGGCCAGAGGTGCGGATCATGCCGAGCACCTCCTCAGCCGCAGACATATCGACGGGCTCGAGAGTAGCGTGAGTATCAACCAGAAGCTTATAAGTGTGGGCAGTAGGGGCAATTCCCTTGACCTTCATGCGCTCGTAGTAAGCCAGAACCTTGGACTTGTCTCGCTTGGTGGTGAGGAAGAACTGCATCATGCTGTTGTAGGGAGCGGGGCGAGCCTTGTAGTTGGGCATGGCCTCCATCTCATCAAACAGCTCCTCAGCAAACTTCTCATCACTCACTCGGCAGAGAGCGTTGACAATAGTACCGTAGGTGACCGAAGTAGGCTTGATTCCAAGAGCCCTCATCTCAGCAAAGTAGAAGAGGCAGTCGTCGATGCGGCGGGCCTTTCCAAGCTTGCCAATCAGAGCATTGTACAGGAACGAGCTGGGCTCAACACCCTCAGCCTTGGCACGGTGGAAGATTCGGACAGCCTCAGAAGCCTCGTCGAAAGTCTTGGTCGAGTCCTTGAGGGTGGTGATGTAGAGACCGAAAGTGTTAGCAGAAGGAGTAGCGCCCATTTCCAGAAGTTCCTGATGGAACTGCTCAGCCCGTCCTCGGTTACCCATGGTCAGGCAAGCGCCAACCATAGCATCAAGGATACTGGACCAACCGTAACGGACAACAGCGTACTGGGGCATGAGAGGCATATCGGTTCGGGCCATGGCGAGGATATCGTGGCACAGGTCAATCTTGCCATCACGGGCAGCAGCAGAGATCAGCTTAGCGTAGGTGATATAACGGGGGTGTCGGCCAGCACGTCGCATGTTTCGGAATCGGTTGAGAGCATCACTGAGACGAGGTCCCTTGCGGCCGTGGTTGCCCTCCAAATCGTCAGCAATAAGGGAAGAACCCTTGAAGTCGGTGTTGTGGGCGTATGGGTCGTAAGTATCCTCGAAGCTGGAAACACTGGGGGTCGACAGGAAGGGAGAGGCGGACAGATTCTGCTGGGGGAAGCTCGAGACCTGGGAAGCAGCTTCGCGAGGATCAGTGATTCCTCGGCTTTCCATGTATCGTGAGATAAACTCAGCGCCCTCGTCAATCTCTTCGACAAGGTGAGACTGGGGATCGGACACAGAGGATCGGATTCGCTGGAACATCATCTCGGACTGAGCCAGGCCCTCGGCCACTTGACCGGAGCCAATCAAGGCGACGGCATACATGGCGGTGGGCTCAATGAAGGCAGAAGTGGCCTGCGTCTCAGGGTTGCTGAGAGCCTGCCAGTACTTGGTGGCACTGGCGACATCGCCCTCTCGCACACTCATGGCCAGAAGAGCGGTCGCCGGAGTGGCCAGATCCTCAAAGTGGGTAGGAATACCGGTGTAGGCGGCGACAGCGGTAGCCTTGTCATCCTTGTCGGCGGCAATGGTGGCAATCTCGCCCATGGCCTTTGCACGAGACTCGGCCTCTACGGCCTGAGCCCAGTGGAAGGCCTCCTGGTAGATACCTCGGGTAATGAAACCCTTGACAAAGCCGGTGGTGACCAAAGCATCCTTAATGTCAGCAGCACGAACACCATACTCGTCAACAATCTTCTTGAAGAACTTCATAGCACCCTCGATCTTGTCGGTCACCACATAGGCGTTGATGACGGCGGCGTAGACCTCGGCGTCAAGTCGGTCATGAAGAGTATCGCGTCCTTCATCGTGAGCAATGGCTAGGTTACGGTACTCGTTATAACACTCGACAGCACTGATCAGGTCGCCGGACGAGGCAAAGGCAGTGATCATGGTGGGGAAGACCGCCGCGAAGGGGACGGTCTGATTGGCCTCCATGTGCTCGAAGAGACGGAGCATATCGGCAACGCGACCAGCCTTTGCACACGCGGTGATCAGCTGATGGTAAGTCTCGGCCGAGTACTCGGCAGCGTCGGTGTCAACCGAGGTGTCGAACAGCTTGATGGCAAGATCGAGCCGGTCGTCCTCGCAGAGAATGGCATGCTCAAGCTCGTGGGATCCAAGCATGAACTTGCCAGGCTCATCCATTCCACCGAATCGAGCACGCTTGTCCTCCAGGATAGCCTTCAGCTCTGCCACCTCAAGGCATCGGGAGGCCAGAAGACCAACGAGAATGTTGAAGGTGTCGGCATCAGGCGACACCCTCCTTCGGAGCATGTCAGCGTAGACATCGAGAGCCTTGGAGACAATCTCAATCTTCTTGATCGGGATGTGAATAGCGGCCAGAAGGAGGGCGTTGTAGGCACCAGCAATGGGCTGGACGCCAGTGGCCAGCATGGCCTCGAAGACAGCCGGGATCTCAGCATATCGACCACCCTCAGCGAGCTTGTGGAGGTGATCGGCGTAAGACTGCGACTGAGGGTCGACCGGTGGGGTGGCGCTGCGAGCGACACTGGCGGGAGTTCGTGACCTCTCAACCACAGGAGATCGTGACTCAAAGTCAAGAGCAGAAGCTGGTCTTCCCGAAGCGACGGCATTCTCAGCCGCCTCTTGGAGACTTCGCGCCTCAATCTCTCGCTCGAGGGCAGCATCAATGTGGGCGAGAGCCGCCTGGTCCTCAAAAGAGAGGTTGGACTCCTCCTCGATCAATGCCTGCTCAACATCCTGGGCAGACGCCTTGTCCTTGGTGAGAATGGAAGCCGCGGTAGGCTTCCACTCAATGCGCTTGGGAAAGTCGAATTGGGTCCATTCGGCATCGACTTCACCGGTGGCCTGCTGGTGCTGCAAGGCCTCGAAGTAGGCGTCTAAACCTCCATGGTTCTCGGGACGGTGCTCAACGGCGGGAAGGCCCGAGGTTGCTGTTCGCTCAGTGTGGAAGGCGGAGTGAAGCTGGAGGTTAGAGAAGCGGCCAAGGCGGTTGGTCTTTCGTCGAACAAAGACTGGTCGGTTCTGCGAATTGAGGACGTGAGGGTGAGTAGCGGCGACTAGTGATTGAGCGTAGCCGTGTGTGGTGATCGACTTGGCGAATGTTGATCCTTGACGGACGAAATTCGAGTAAAGGGAGGAGTATATGGTGGGCATTTAGAAGACGCCTGGCGGGGGAGAGGACTGCGGAGCCTCTGCATCAGCAACAGGAACCAGAGGGGAAACAAGAAAGCAATGAAGCTGGGTCTCGAGTATAGTGAAACGCCATTGAGTGTTGTGCCTGAGGAAGAGCAAAAGCCGGAATCACGTCGAACGATTATGAGATCGTGGTCGGGCCATGAGATCTCGGTGGGCGCGCGGAGAGGGAAGTGGTGTGGTGGACCAGCGGAGAATGAGAATGCACAACTTACATTAGAGGGAAGAAATGATTAACGATTGCAGGTTCATTTGACAGCTCCCAAGCCGTCAAACAAACGCGCAGGCCAGAATAGGGAAGGAATTGTAGAGGGGAGGAAGAAAGAGCAAAAATGTGAAGGGAAAAGAATTCAAGAAATGGCTGGAGGCAGATCGAAGGAAAAAAGTGTTCGTCTAGGATTGTTTGACCTGCTGGTGGAGGACGAGGATGTGGGATTCGGCATGGACCCGGGCCTCGGGGACGGGGGGGCGGCTGCCTTTTTTTCTTTGCCTGAGGGTGCGGTGTGGATACAGGAAGCTACGTACCTACCACGGTAAATGGCAGCTGCGATCGAGGTTGCGACAAAATGGATGCGTCAGAGGGCAAGAGGGAGGTCGCCGAGTGTGGGGAAGTCTCTTCAAACCCGCCCTACGACCGAGAGCTTTACAGTGGACGACTCACGCTGCCACCACCCAAGGTGAGCTCCCTCCACAGTGGACTAGACCGCTACGACGCCGGCCGGGCAGTTTTTTTTTTTCTGTCCGCCATCGATGATGTCTGCGCGGCCTTTTCGGGGCGCGGAGTTAGGGCGACGGGCGTTGGCTGCGGCGGAGGCGGCGGCTTGTTGTGCGTACAGAAGACCCCGCTGTGGCCCTTCTGTGGGTGTGTCGACAGGGGGGTTCCTCTGCTGTGGGTGGGCTCGGAGACAAGGCGTTCAGTGGGCGAGGTTCTGGAATGACTCAAACGTTGTTTGTACCTGGTTCGTCGCTTTGGTGTTGATCATCCTCCGCCTCTTTTTCTGTTACCTTGATAAGCTCCCTAGAGCTCCCGAAGAACAGTTTCTAGCAGGTCAAGTGCTTCTTGTCAAGACGCGGGGGAAGAAACTACCATGGATCAATTTCCACTTTGATGGACTGGACTGCAATGGACGCTTGGATGCCCATGCTAGGTCTCTGCGTGCATGCAGACGAGCATCCCAGAGAGAAAGAGGATCCTGGTTATCAGAAGGAATCGGCTGGAAGGGCGTCGTTGCGTCTTGTCCCTCGGCCTATCACCTTTCACCGAATCCTATCACCGGTGGATTTTAGTCGGCATGCAACAATTTTTCTCGCTGTGTGTTGCTTGCTTGCTTTTGGGACGATCTCTGTCAATTGCTTTTTTCTCCATAGGATCCCCCAGTCAAATGCAGCGCAGCACGCACTTTGCGCCAGAAACCACGCACACGTGAAATTGATTTGATCCTGATATCTCTGTCCTCTCCTTGGTGGTTGAAAAGGTCCCCACGCACGCGACCTCCGTAGGCTCCCAGGCCACAACATGGCATGCGCGTAAAATGACGACAAACTTCAACGGCTGGACGGCACGCCCTCTTGGTCAACTCTTGATTCCTTTTACAGTTACAGTACGCAGGTCCATCCTTCAGGGCCCAGGATGCCGGAGTCGAGCACGCATCATCAGGGGTCTCGAGGTCATTGACCACCTTCTGCCTCTGCCACACCCCAAGCCTCCGCCCGTGGTGGTGGCCGGGGCGAGAACAAACCGGTGCAGCTGTCCTAGACTTTCCTTGGCTGCCCGCTGCCCTAGCCTCTCTGCCATGCCTCAATGGACGGGCCCTGACCTCGTCTTCCCGCTGGTGGTGGGGACCCAAGGGAGAAGCCGGAACTCCACGTCCAGCCTGTCGGGTCTCTCCCAGATGCCCCGTCCTGGAGAGGACACCTCGAGGCTTGACGGTCGAGGGCTGTGAATCGTCAATCCAATTTCAGATTTCATAATTTTTGCTCTTCCTGACCGTTTCTTATTTGTCCTGGTCCATGACGGTTCTTTTTTTTCAGCTCGTGTTCAGTCGTGCAGAAGTGGATTCAGTTGGAGCCGTCCATCCATCATGATATGGATATCGACAAAAGCAATGCGCGCCACAACCATCCTCGGCTATCATCCACGTTTTTTTTCTCCTCGGTGTGGGAGATTTGAAAATCTGGAGAAGGTGTGGCAGACCTTGGGAAATTACCAAGTATCATCTACAACCACGTAGCAAGAAAGTGAAACGAAGTCATTATTGGCAGTAATTTAGCATCAGCGTAGTAGTTCACCACCAAATCTACGGTTAACCCCGATGTCTGCAAGACACAACCCCCCGGGTTACCATCCGGGCACTCTAGCGGAACTCCGTCTGCCCTAGCCACAGTCCCAGGGCAAAAGGCAAAAAAAGCGACAAGCGAGAGAAAAAAAACAGTGTGTGGCAACGTCAGCACCAAGTTTACCTAGCTCCAACCGCCTGGGAACCACAGGGCTGCAGTTTACAATTTGTTCCCGTCACATGGCCAGGCAACAGGGCCAACGACGAAAAAAACCCGTCTCCCGTCGATGCCCGGATGTCACGGAGCCCCGTCTGACGGCTGGCTGACATATCCCTTGCCTCTGGTGTCTCCAAGCTCCCCTTCTTTGGCTGCTTAGCCGAGCCCGAGCGGCTGTAAGCTGCAATGAGGCGCATCGGCATTTTCACTTGCCCCGGTCCGAACTCCATCAATCACCGTCTTGCATTTGGATCCTTGACGTCGTGCATGGCCTTTTAATTCCTATCGGCTTGATGGAACAGTCCGATGTCCGACAATAATAACAACAATCACCTTCAACATGTGATGGGTTGAAAGAGACTGGACTAGAGAATCACATTGAGCCTTGGAAAAGCGGAAAGTTTGCTATAGATTCATGACGTTTCTTCCAATTACCTGATCAGGTTTTGTGTCAACAACATGATTGCTCGTGTGTAGCATCGGCTTAGTTTGTTCACAGCCTTTGTGTCAGGTACAGTGCGTGGGTACGGAGTAGATTATATCGCCTGCAATCAGGTTCTCCTGAAATGCGAACCGTGTCACAATGGCGGTTGCATCACTCTGCATCCGCGCGCCTCCCTTGTGCTTGCTTACGCGCCATAATCCGGGGTTCGAGATTCCGCGGGATTGAGAATATGCCTCGTTGTCCCGACTCGTATCCAACTGCGTCATCCCGCTGCCTCTGTCAACTTCAACGACAACTCATTTTCGCAATCTCGGCGCTTTCCTAGTGAGATGACTCAAAGGATTTTGGTCACTTGACAGGTCAAGTTCGGGAAAGTCAGGGACTTTTTTGAGGTTGCAATTAAACTCGAGTCTTTTCCATATGGAGTTTCCGCATTGACGGTCATGAGACAACAATTTTCGTCATGGCAATCTATACTCGGATTTACGACGGAGCTCAATTGCATCTGAAATCATCATGGATGGCATTGTGGCTGCCCCATTCCTGACAGCTCTGGGTCTGATACAACATGGGTGGTAAGATCGATAAGATCTTATCGATAGACCCATGGTTGTCATTCGCAAGCAGCAGGTCGGTCAAATGGTGCCCGAGGCTGATCTCACTAACATCCCACTGAGCAAGGCTTGTCATATTGCCCCGAATCTTTCAGAAGGAGGTGCTCGCACTTGTTATGTTGCCTGGGGTTTTTTAATTGTATCTCCCTATAAATATTAAGGCCCAGGGCCATGCCAGCATAACATTACTCAATCTCCCAAGAAGTCTGGGCAATGACTTCGGTTTTTGACTCAGAGGCCTCACTCCAGACACATATCGAAGCAAGGAGAGAAAGAGTCAAATCACAATGGGAAAATGCCTTAAAATTGGCTGCCATTTCTTTATTATTGTTGGCGTTCAGATCTTTCAAATACTGCTCCTTTATTCAGGTTTGGTGCTGTAACAATGAGAGAAGAGCACATCAAAATGTAGACCAGCCTTGCTTGAGTTGAAGCATCACAGCGAATACCCGCTTTCCTAAAACGGTTAGTACCAGTGTGGACAAATGGTGTCCACTCACCTTATCGATAAGCCTCAAGGAGAGAGGAAGAAAAAAAAATATCCCAAGCCTCAAGATATCGAGTGCAAGCCCCACCTCTCACCTCAACCAACTCAAACAACAACCGCAACCATGGCCGACGATGGGATGCTCTTGAACTTTGAGCTGGGGTCTGGGCCCATTAAGCCTCAAGTCAAGTTCAAGGGCGGTCGCTGGCGTGATAGGAAACAGGCCGAGAAGTCGGCAAGGTTGGGCTCAAAGCCGAAGCCTACAGGAGACGGATTTGATGAGCAAAGATCGACGAAACGCCAGAGGACGGATAATGGAGGATATGGCCATTCCGACTACAGGGCAGACCCTAGGAGCTTCTCACGACCAAAGCCTGCAGACACCGACGCCCAAGGATCCTCCGCCTCAGGCCAACCTCGAAACCCTCACGCGGACAAGGGAAGGCAGGTCATCTCACGGCTCTTCTCTTACAATCCTGCCCAAAAGACGGATTTGGAGGAGAAGCAATCAGACTGGACTGCCCCGGAGCCAACCAATGCTCCTCTCTCAGATGTTGCCAGTTTTGGCACCTTGACATTATCCGCCCGCCTGGTTGATGAGCTGGCAAAGATGAACTTGGAGCGTCCCACAGCCATTCAAAAGAAGGTTATCCCTCACATGTTGGAAAATAGCTCGGATGCATTCGTGCAAGCCGAGACAGGTTCCGGAAAGACCTTTTCTTATCTCTTGCCGATCTTGCATCGCGTTCTGCTTCTCAGTGAGAAGGGCAAGGCTCAGATTCACCGCGACTCTGGAGTCTTTGCCATCATCGTGTCACCTACTCGCGAACTCGCCAAGCAAACTCACACCGTACTGGAACAACTCATTCGGCCGTTCCCCTGGCTCGTCTCGACAGCAATCACTGGAGGAGAGTCGAAGAAGGCTGAGAAGGCGCGCATAAGAAAGGGCGTCAACTTTTTGGTCGCAACACCTGGACGACTTGCCGATCACATTGATAACACCAAGGCTCTCGATCTCGGCACTGTTCGATGGTTGATTCTGGATGAGGGAGATCGTCTGATGGACTTGGGTTTCGAGGATGACTTGAAGAAGACCATTTCAGCCCTCCGCAAGGTTGACGTCTCTGACAAGCTCGCCGATGGGACACCGCTCAAGTCTCTTCCTGACCGGAGAGTCACTGTACTTTGTTCGGCCACCATGAAGATGAACGTACAGAAGCTGGGAGAAATGAGTTTGGCAGATGCGACGTTCCTGGCAGCCAAGAAGGAAGAAGGCGAGGTGGATATCGACAAAACGGCCATGACGGCGCCAGCACAGCTTCACCAGTACTACTCGATTGTTCCCGCCAAGCTTCGTCTCGTCACCCTGATATCTTATCTCAAGTCCACCTTTTCCCGGCGAGGAAAGACGATGAAGGCCATCATCTTTATCTCTTGCGCAGACTCGGTCGACTTTCACTACGAGATGTTGCGGGATCCTAACAATGACGAGGCACCTGTGGCATCTTCGAAGGAAGCGGAGTCGATCTCCAAGACGGTGGCCAAGGCAGCATATATCACGTCGCCCGCAAGTCCCGAGGTTGTTCTGCACCGTATGCACGGGTCTTTGTCGCAGCCGGTGCGAACAGCTACTCTACGATCGTTTTCGGCCTGCAAGTCGCCCTCTCTCCTGATCACCACTGATGTGTCCTCGCGAGGTCTCGATATTCCGTCCGTTGATCTGGTTATCGAATACGACCCTGCTTTCAGCTTTGCAGATCATATTCACCGTGTTGGTCGAACTGCTCGAGCTGGAAGGCCCGGTGACGCTCTCCTTTTCCTTCTCCCCGGAACAGAAGAGGGTTATATCGAGCTTCTCAAGTCATCCACGCCTCCCACGCCCCAGTCTTATGACTCGATCCTTCAGAAGGGAATGATGACCAAGCTCGAATTCCCCGTCGAGACATCTGCTAAGCCCGACGACGGCACTTCCTACCACGACAAGGCCGAGAGTCTCCAGCTACACATCGAGCAGCGTCTCCTCGAAGACACGAAACGACTCGAACTCGCCCGAAACGGCTTCAAGTCCCACATCAGGGCGTACGCCACCCACACCAAGGAGGAGAGGAAACACTTTGACATTTCGGAGCTGCACCTGGGACACACGGCAAAGAGCTACGGACTGAGAGAGGCGCCGGGTGGCATCGGCGCTGGCGTGGAGAGGAAGACGAAGAAGCGCAACAATAAGGGTGTTGAGAAGGATCAGGATCAGCAGGCGGGCGATGAGTGGCAGAACCAGAACATTATCAGGAAGAAGAGCATGATGTTGATGAATTCTGCTGCCGACGAGTTTAATATTGGTTAAGTAGCGGGTTGCATTTCTAGTTTGAGATAGACCATTAAAAGCCGGGCGATCATGCCCTTGTTTTTTTCTTTCGGTTCAAATACTTCTTCAAAGGCATTTCTTGGGCGTCATTTTTCTGTGATCACGTTTGTTGTTCGAATGCATGTGGAGTGATGTAGGACTTGATGGTCCCCTCCTCGGAGAAGATGTCCCATGAGCGATATAGAACCTCGCTCCAGGGGATCCAACAGAGGGATCATGTCCAAGGCATATATTCACTGGTGTTCGCAGCAGTCAGGGATCATGGTTTGTCATGTCATTGTGAAGGGCATGCTTCTCTACAGTGCCTTGGCAACAGTCGTCATCAACATGTTGGAAATGGGCCTAGGGAAGTTGGCAAAACGTCGAAGCCGCACCATCCCAGGACCCCCACGACTTGCTCCTTGCCAGGAAAAATATGGCATGTGCTTTGGGGGCCTTGGTTCCGTAGTCTTCTGACCACCTAGAGCCGAACCTCCTTGTGCCCCCTCTGAGATTCTTCCTGTGCATCCCGTCATCTTCGTCATCATGCAGGGGGGCATAAACATGGATTCCCTTTAGCCGCCAGGTTCTCTCTCGCTCCAAGCAAGATACTGCAGTCTCTCTCTAAAGTGTGAGGGCCTGACCAAGGCATGTGCATGTTGGCCTGGGCAAAGTGCACAAGTCGGGGGCGGGCAACGATTGTTTCACCACGCTTGCGTAGGACTTGCAGCGACCTAGTGACTGTTCAGCATCGTTTAGTGTCATGCCAGTCACTGACGGCCTCTTCTAAGTGCCTCCTCCATTGCGGAGTCGCTGCAACTCCTCAAGCGGCCTTGATTCTCAACGCAAAGCTCAAGAGAGACTTCCTCCTCGCCATGGCCGCAGCCGTTTCAAGTTGGTTCAACTTGTTCAACACGGACAGGTTCGGTCCAGAGATTAGTTCCATGCTTTGGAGTCCTAGGAACTCTCGCGCATAAGGAATGGGGACAGAGTAAGAAGACAAGGAACCTCACGTCTCCCTGGCAGCCCGCCACTATCGTTCCTTGGGCAGGCAGAAGTGCGGGGGTTTGAGGCACCGACTTGAAGTGACATCATGAGGGGCTTCCAAACAAACGACAGCCTGGTTCCCTTGTCTAGTTGTCGTGCGTGATTGGGTTTGGTCCTGTGGGCAGCTGCATATGTGTGCCTGAGGGGTTGTCAGGCGTGACTGCATCCCATTGTTAAGGGCCAAACCAAAGGGCAACCATGCAGGAAGTCGATTATGAGAAAGCACGCAATGCGGCAAGCCAACTTTTAAGATATCGTGTCATAACAAGGGGGTGGCTCACTAGTAAACGAGTTCTGCGAATCACCCAGCTGGGGTGCTTCTCGGTCAGCTTTGGTTCAACTCAGCGGTATTGCGCTGTAGGTTGAGGAATCGGCCAGATCGGATCTAGAAGGCTATCCACGAGTCAACCATGTGTCTGTCTCTCCTCTCTCCCATTCCGAGTCCAAAAGCATCTCTGAGATTGACTGTCGCCTCATCAACGAGCTTGCGGGCAGTTCCGTCACCACCCACCAAGAAGCAACTGTCTTGAGCTCAAATACAAACTCAAACACTTCATGATCCATTGCGAAGCTCACTATTGGAACCAATATGGGTCTGGTTTCATGCCGGTGGATAATCGCTGATGTTATTGACTTGAATGATGCTATTGATGGAACGTGGAGGCTGTTGGGGGCCAGTCTTGGAAATGTCACCTCTTCCTCATCTCGACCCAGGAATGTCTATCTAGTTACTTCTCTTAAGTCACCTGCCTGGGAATCTCCTTGATAATGCCCTGATAACCACGTCTGCTCGATCCAAGAAGGCTGCATAGCCCACAAGTCAACACTCGGGATATTGACAGAGACCCCGGTAAACAGTCCGTCCCATTAATCTGACATTATCCTCATGTGAAGTAAGTCGAAAGAGGGTGTCCCCAACAAATTCCATCGATCATCAAGGGTCCAGTGAGAGTGACGCCTCTCGGAGAATGACATCAAGCCTCACGACGCCGTGGTCTCGAGATGATGCTAGGCGGACCTCGGCTACCCTATAATATCGCGGGCGTGGGCACCTCCAGGCGATTTCTCAAACGCTGGACCGCGTAATTATGTGTCCAAGGACGTCATTTTAGAGCTCCTGGGGGGTGGTTGACGGCTAATTGTCGATCATGCGAATCCAATCGAGGCTTCGAGATGACAGCCCGGGGTTGACGTCATATGGTGATGTAATTCCACCTGCTTCAGATCTTGAGATGGGTGCCACCAAGGGGATTTAAAGAGGCGAAAGCTTCCACGGAAAGAACAGAATCTTCTACCAGATCATCAAGCGAACATTCGCCATCCGCAAAAAATCTAACTTCAAAACAAACCACCTACCACTACCAAGCAAACAAACCACAATGGGTCTGACCGACAACAACAAGACCACGGCCGACTCGGCCACCGAAGGCATTGGCGGAGCCGCTCAGTTCCTCACCAGCACGCTGGGCAACACGGTCGGCGGCCTTGGACGCACAGTCGGAAACGTCACCGGCGCTGCGACCCGAGGCGTTGGCGACACCGTGACAGCTGCCACTGGTGATCTTGGCCGTCCCCTCGGCGACGCGGTGGGCAACCTGGGCACCGGTGTTCAGGGCGGACTTGACAGTGTCGCCAAGGGCGTTGAGAATGCCGGACAATGGAAGAAGCAGTAATGGAGGACACAAAGTGATGATAGGAGGAATGGGAGATTGTAATGATATTGGGATATGGACTGGTATGGATGGAGTGTAGGATTGTTTGGGTTATTCTTTACATCAACTTGCACGATCAATGAATGCGAGCAATGTTTCTTCAATCACCATGTGTAAAATGACTGGTAGAACTTACATCTGTGAAATGCTGTCACCCTGTGAATGATGATCTTTTGCGTTGGAGTGGCGAATCTGTAACCACGTCAACGGTGAACGCTAAAACAGACGCGTCTCTCCGCGCGCACCTGTTGACTTAGAGCATGTCTCTGCCTTCTATCTACCAGACCATCTGCGATCAGGCACAATACAGAGTCGCATTTCAGGTTCACACTCATGTCATCTTCCTCATGTCCCAGCATCAAGCCGGGCGCACAATGAAAATGTGGTAAATCAAAAATTACACCCCCCATGGCCCCGAAGGACAATGGAGCATGGAGCGACTCCGCGATGTGCAATGCAGGCCCTCCACGCTGATTTCCCTCTTTCTTGAGCGAGGTAAATCGGAATAAGGTAAGTATGAAGAAGAAAGAGAAAAAAACAAGCAAAGGCCGGATGCGAGGCGGAGCTTTATAGATGGTTTCTGCCGGGCGGTGTGTGAGGCTGATTAGGCTGCCGCCAAGTCGGACCGACCCACTGACGCTCCCCATCTCGACTGAGCTCTTCATCTCGGCTCAACGAGATTCATCTCGCTTCAAAGTATCTCTCTTAAAATAGACGTGAATATTTGTGCACTCTTTAACTTAATATTTTGTGCAATTAGTATATCTCGATCGAAAGGTCAAATTACACGGTGTGAAGAATGGTCGTCATAGTTGAGTGCATCTCGAAGGAGTCAAGAACCACGATTGTGAGAATTGGGAAAGCGTGTCCTTCTGAGCTACCTAGGTAGGTAGGTAGGCAGGCATCTGTCAGATTGGAATCTAGCAAGGGCAGGCTTGAGAAGGGCTAACTAAAAACTATCCATGCATTTACCAGATATTATGATCATAAACCACTGACCATTATCACGCTGTTGTCGTAATATTAATAAAGGTTGTACGGTGCCAGTCCTCTAAGTTCATAAAGTAGCGAGCGCACACATCCTCAGCTGTCGGCTGTAAGCTGCCGAACCAGCCTTGTTTGCCAAAACCCTGCATTAAACCGTCCCTGTAGAGCGGGATGTTGGTTGGCCCTAGTCCATCGTCAAGGCCTTGCAACAACTGCTGGATATCGAGTCTACAAGAAACCCAGGGGTCAATCGTCTTGATTCGACGATAGGTTAGTATCTCGGTCTGCGAAGCTGCCCAGAGAGCCGCAAGACCTTCGCTTTCATAGATTGGGCCGTCTGGATCACCTTCATCCGACTCAGAAATGGCAAAGTCCAACACAGCAATAAATACTCTCCAGCCATGTTGCCGCTCACGAGGCCAGGATTCAACCACTTCATTTGGCACGAGTGAGGCAAGCTCCGAAGGCGTGACGGATCTATGTGTGCATTCCTCACTCGTATCAAACCCAAGGAGCGCGGAAACCGATATCTCAGCAGTCTGGCAAGGGTTTACACCAACAGCAAGCATGCAGCTCAAAGTTGCAATTGCGCCAAACATGGTCTCCCCCGGCACTCCACGGTCTCCCAGGTAGAATGCCACCATAACGAGGGTATGAAGTGGCAAGAGTTTAAGGTCTTGGCGGCACCGACCACAACGCTTCGAAAACAAACCGCTGGGGAGGTTGATATCAAGGGCTTCTTCTGTCATGAATAAGAGGATGATTGAATGGCAAATAGCCTGGATCGACGTGTGACAGTAGGGGTGTTTCCATTCGAACGGAATTGTGCATCTGCCCGAAGCGTAGAGCTGTCGGATACACCTCGAATCGGCGTCCCATCGACCGCAGATGTCTACCTCTTCGCCTGGAAACCGGTTCTGCTTGTCGAAGCCTTGGAAGGCCTCACTCGGGCTAATTGAGGTGTGTGATCGGAGTATATTGATCATGAGTGAGTCGAGGACTGTATGCCCTAGGTCGTTCCTGTAATATTGTGCTAAACCGAGCTCCCCTCTGAGACGCCGAATCAAGTCATCAAGGACCAAGCAGCATTTGTGAGCTCCATCCAAGTATGAGGCAGCTAAGTGAAAAGGGTGTATATGCTTCAAGCCCTCAGGAGGTAGCCTCCCTCTTAGAGCATCTAGATTCCTTGCCATGATGGCAAATCCCCACGAGTCTACCTCAACCTGGTCCTGAGAGCGATTTGCCGCTCTAGTTATTGATGATGTGGATAATGGAACGTCGTGCTCGTCGATGCGTGTGAAACTGTTGTCTGAGAGCACCGATTTCATTGTGTCTGCAGGTGTGGGGTGATCACGGGAAGCATCCCATGGCAGCCAGGTTGACTCGTCCTCGATGTCCTGCTCGTTGTGATTCTCAGGCGGCGGTGACGGTACAGACTCATATTGCATGTCTGTGTGATAGTGAATACTCCATCGACAGAGCTGGGATGGTGGCTCGACTGCGATGAGAGAAGCTCTGGGTGTTGATGCGTCACTGGGAGTAGTAGCCGAGTCTTCCCACGCGAGTGGGAAAAGGGTCTTTGCAGCGATGAGGCCAGGAGTCCAGCTCTCAGGACCTCTACCCCAGTACTTGGCGGTCATGAAGGAATGAATCCAGAAGTCATGTAACCAGTCTGCCATGACTCTATGTTGAAAGAGGTCAGTCATGGTTCGAAAAAAATCATTAATCAGCTACTTACTTGCGCTCTTCCCGACCTAGTTGTAAGAGCAACTCCTGGTACTGCCCTTGGATGAAGAGGTCTGCTCTTTCTAGATGGGCTTTGTCTCGTATCAGCTGGGTTGTTGGTGAAGGTCCAACTGGCTGAGAAGAAGAAGAAGAAGGGGTGCGATGGTTGTCAGGGCTGTTGACGATGATGTTTGCCGGAGAGTTGGCATGAGAGACGGAAGCAAATGGTGACGGTGGACCGCCTGGCTGGATGAAGTTGGCAACAAGAGCGTTGTATGGAAGATTCATACGCAAGAAGCTAGACAGAGTCAATACCCAATTAGAAACGGGTTTAGAAATACTGGGAGTACTTACATGCCGCCTGCCAGTGTAGGCTCATGGCGACGCCTGAGGTCGTCCTGGAGAAAGCGCTTCAGCTTCTTCTTATCCAACGACTTCTCACGCCCCCCTTCAACGATTGTGAGGTCAGAGGTACTTGCATCTCTCTTCCTCTTCAATTGCACCCTGACCGCCTGCGCCTTGATTGCAGAAGAAGTGCTTTTCTTGATGCCCCATTTTCGAAACTGATACTTGTAGGCACTTGGCCTGCCAAGGTCAGCACTGGAAGCCTAGGTTGCGATCGAACTTACAATGCATCGAACGAATACTCTGACTTCATTGTGGAGGCCACTTCGTCCGCGCTGTTGCCCTCAGTGTACAGCTGGATGATGGTGTCTTTCAGGTACTCCCATCGTTGGTTGTACGGGATGTGTAGGAACTTGGGGTCCGAATCCATGTTGACAAGGTCAGGCTGAGGCGAGCTTTTATGCCCTGAAGGCAGGAAGTATGCAAGTATGCAGGCGTAATTTGCGAAAGCAGGGCAATGAAGAAGGGACCAGAAAGAGGTTGGATGGGGACGAGAGGTAATGTGTAGGGAGAAATTGGAGATGGACGGCGTTGGAGAGGGGTGGTGATCGAACGTATGAAGAGTTTATGGAAAAGGACTGATGAGGATGTGGAGAGAAATTGATGATTTTATGGGAAGTATGTTGATGAGTTTATGAAGAGTGGTTGATGAGGCTGTGTAGATGTGATGGGACGACTTGAAGTGAGACGCTGGGGGAGTCTTTCTTATACACAAAAGTCTACCTGCCTGCGTTACCGCCCATGGTTCGCCATGTGGTTGCCTTTGAAAAAATCAGTACTGTTTGTAACAGGACAGAGGCCAATCACGGCTTCGATGCAAAAGGCGACAAGCCAATCACGACCTGCCATTCTGTGATTGTCTTGGCCAGTCGTCAGCTGGCAGTGCACTGCAAATTGAAAACAAGTCACCGCCCTGCTTTGTGAGACATCGCAAAAGGTGAGAGCCCAATTATCGAGGAGTCTTGACAGCCACTGTGGACCAGACCACCACCCCTGATTCCCCAGATGCATCACACCCTGGCAGAGTGAGGCTCGGGAGTCAATTGCAAAAAGTGACTGTCCATTCACCGTCAAATATCCAGCTACGTAATCAGGGCAGGAAAGGGATCGGTTGCAGTATGCCTGGAATCAAAAGAAGACTGCCTAATTGATATCCGTCTCTGGTGCATTGACCGAGCTTGAATCTGCCAGAGCAGGGATGCTTTCAAAAACGAGAGGGAGAATGGCTTGCTGTTGGCATAAGGACGGCATTGTCGGGCGAAGAAAGTAGACGAGGGAAAGGGCTAAAGAAACGTTAAAAGGACCCGATCATTCCATTGTTCCTTTGTTCTTTTCTTCCCTTTGTCTATATTCTCCAGCATTATTATCTCACTTGAATCCCTATCCTCAACATCACTTCCCCACCATTCTTGCTTTTCTCCTTCACTCGCCACCTACACCCAATATGGATCCCCATACACAAAACTCAGGAAGCAATGAGTATGTCACACCTATGGATACACCCTCTTGCTGACTTGTGCTAGCATCACTGTCTCCAGCCGAGCCACGGATGAGATGTCCAGCACGAGATGCCGCCGAGGCTCCCTCCCACCAGAAGGTGATGCTGTACCTATTGGCAGCGTTTCTGGTGGTCGTTCCCAGGCTGAGATGGACCGTGAACTCTTTGGAGTAGGCTCACAGTTTGATGGGTCAGTCTGACCACTGCTCGCCCCTACTACCTGGCTTATTCAATGCTAATACACACCCATAGAGTTGATACAAAGGCCCTGTAGCTCACTGTGGAACACGATGACTCTGCCATATGGCAAAGGTAGAAGATACCTTCTGCTATTGTAGAGGCATTTTGGGCCTTATAACACTGCACAACACTCGCTTTATGGGCTTGTTGCATTACAACATCATTTGTTTTTGGGGACTCGGTTCAATGGACCTGATGGAGGTTTGATTTATGATATTATCAAGTGGTGAACTGAATTTATGGTTCAAGAGATAGTTGGATACTAGTTACTATGTAGAGGCGCCTAGGTAATAGACTATTGTCAAAGCTAAATATAACCTACCGGTATAGGGAACGAATGAAACCACTCCTTTTGAAACTCAAAATGTAGAATCAGTCTCCAAGCCCTCGCCCATCTCCGTTCAGTCTGGAGATTAAGTCGTTTGATCTTTGCACTCGTTCTGGGCGTGAGATAGAGGCTGATTTGGATGGACCGCTCCCCGGGATAGACTGGTTCGGCTGTGGTCGAGAAAAGCAAGCTGATTGTTGGAGAATCGGGCGTGTGTATAGCTGTGCACAGAGTCAGCCACCAACTCATTCATACCTACTCAAATGGTGTCTGTTTGTCATATCCGAGGTAGGTTACATGTCTCATTCCTGCAGCAACGCAACGACATGTTCATGCCCCTCGCGCCTCAAGAAGATCAGTCGACGGTGTTGTCATGCCTGTTTAAGCATTGGACCACTGATGGGGTTCCTGTTCTGTCCCTTTTGTGTCATCTACGGCCTTGCAGATCTACCACCCAAGCTATCTGCAGCAATGGCCTGCAACCTTGTCTCGTCAACTTTTGGCAGCTTATGCTCGCCCTTCTCTGTCGGCGGTGGTAGGAATCCAACTGCAACCAGATACGCCAAGTACATGCCAAGGATATCCATATCAAGTGTGCTTGGAGAAGACTTTGCATCCCGACTCTCGTTCCCTTCGTCATATGACCGCAGAGCTGCTGCAGCATTGCTATCATCCAACTCAGGAGCAATGGTGTTTGCGGGCAGGTTGCCCACCGCAAAGTGGAATAGCGGGAGCAGAGCGTGCTCCTCCTTGCTGTCGTCACTTGTGTAGTCAATGACCTTGGTGCACCACTCCTGGTACGGTACCTTGGGCACGCCATATCCATACAGCTCGAGGGCACCCATCCACTCATTCAGCCTCAAGCGCGGGTGGCTGGTGACCTGGGCCACGCCCAGTGATTGCTCGGTAGTGGTGGAAAGATGGAACGCTGCGGCAACGACGATGCGGCTGATCTGCGTAACAGGGACTGCATTGAGCGTGTTTGCAATGTCAGGGCACGCTCCCACCTGCAAGCAGCCCTTCCATAGGCGGACCAGGAAGTCGTCCATGACGGAAATGCCCGATGCTGGATCGCCTGTGATGTATCCGGGTCGGATAATGGCTCCTACAAGGCCCCTCCGCCCGGCTTCACGAATGACAAACTCGCTCGCCCACTTGGACTGGCCATAGCCCGTGCCAAGGCCCTTACGGCTGCCCTCAAGGTCATCAGCCTCAGGCACGCCAGTCTCGACATCTCGAGAGAGCTGCACGTAGTGGTCATTGTCCAGTGTCGAGGTTGAGCTGACGAATGCCAGTCGCTTGGGCTTCCCTGTCGAGCAAAGCCGGATGCAGTCCAGCGTGCTCAGCACATTGGCCGCCCGCATGCTGGAGTACGGCAGCATCCAGTTGACCTGGGCGCCATTGTGGATGACTAGGTCTACCGTATTGGAGAGGTGATCCCACGCCTTCTCGAGCAGGCCGAGGCGTGGCTTGGATATATCTCCCATCACAACTTCAAGTCTGTTTGTGCTCGTCCAGGTTGGGGACCACAAGCCGTAGGCCTTTGTTGCCGCCTCGACGCGTGCCAAGCCTGCCGCTGCATCCTTGGCTCTGACGTGCGCGATTACATGCGCGTTCTTAGGGCCTTCGAGGAGTTCGTGTATGACATAGGAGCCGAGGAAGCCTGTCGCACCAGTCAAAAGCACCGTAGGCCCAGCCTCTGTGTAGCTTTGAGGCCCAGGTGCTTGTGAGATGGACTCGGGAAGCTGAGACGCTAGATCCCTCGCATCCGCGGCATATGCCTCATCCTCCGTGGTGCCATCTCCGATGAGAGGCATCGCGTCCAGTCGCAGGCCAATAGGGTCCTGGGCTCTGTCGATCTCGGCGGCGAGGGCTTTGAGAGTCTGCGACCGGAAAATAACATTTACCGGCACATCGATATCCTTCCACTCCTTCTTGAGGCGGAAAAACATCTGTTGTGCAAGGATTGAGTGGCCACCTTCATCAAAGAAGTTGGATTCAGGCACAAACATACGTGCAGTGCGGTTAGGGAGAACTGATGCCCATATTTTGGCCAGTCGAGCTTGAGTGTCGGTCATGCTGGCAATCACCGACGAAGCCCTCCTCTTGGCGACTTGAAGAAGATCTGCTTCGTCCGGGAAGGGGAGTGCGGGCTTGTCAATCTTGCCGTTCGGATTCAAGGGCATTCGAGCCAGAGGAATAAACATGCTGGGAACAGCATACTTGGCAAAGTGATATGCCATAAACAGCTCATCTGATGTTGCGTTGGGACCAAACACCGACCCCCAGGGGTCATGGGAAGAAATGTGGCGGTCTTTGAAGCCCCTAGGCTCTGTTCTCAAAGTGTTTTCGAGATCACTCCAGTCCTCACGCAAGTAATCAACTAGGTCCTTGGGGACAGCGGATGTGAATGCTTTGTTGGCTCGGGAAGAGTGGTCGTGGGAGCCCCCAAGAAGACCAGGCTCGTTCTCAAACTGAACCATGATGACGGTAGAATGCTCTTGGTCGACTTGCTTCAGATGCTGCATCAGCTTCGTAAATGCTTTGGCGTCGGCTGACGCAAGTTCAGAAGACAGGGGCGAAAGACTGCGAGTGGTGTCCACACCACAGGATGCATTCTTCACTAGTGCTGGGGGAAAACGTGTTGGATTGGTCTTGGCCCATGACGGTACGTACGTCGAAGCACCTAGTTCACATATGTTAGTGACTACCCACTGGTAAAACCAAACTGAGGACGAACCATTCTTGCATGCCCCAAACCAGAGAAGAATCAAGTAAAGCCCATGTCTTCGAGCCGCCTGGATCGTGAGATCGAGCTGCCCAAAGTTGAACTTGCCCTCCTCAGGTTCAATCTGCTCCCAACCGACTGAGCCAAGCAAAGTGTCGATGTTGGCTTCTACCATGGTGTGCCACATATGTTCCATGTCCTCTGCACTTGAAAGTGACGAGTTTTGCAGTTCGGCTCCCCTGACAAGGAATGGCTTCCTGTTTACTTGAAGCAATTTTCTTGAGGGGTCATCTTCCGAAACGCACAGTTTGACTGTCATTTTTGAGGATTCTTGGGTGATGATGCTTGCAAGCCCGTGATAAGACACTTTGAGTGCGTTGATATCCTTCCCGTCTTTTTTCTCATCAATCATCGCTAATCGGTATAGCTGAGCCCGAATAGACTTTAGCCAGGATCAACCGCTCTGGCTGAATGCAATGCATAGATATTGCAACAAGGCTTAGCTGTGGTTGATCAGTTTGGCCGCTCATTCGCATTGAGCCAATCGCAGCATTTACGGCTACTGGTTTTGGCGGATTGGCAGCCAAGAAGGATAAATTGACCGTAGGGCCAATGAGCGGGTTTGCGGCTTGGATCAAGCCTCGGAACACCGAGAGTAATGCGCCAAGAGTAGCCCTTAGGATTCACACCACAAGGGCCATGGTGCGCCATGTGAGCCGGTGAGGCTGTACCACCTTACTACCGATATTCCGGTAAACTGTCATGTTTCGAGGGAAAGAAGTGCGAAGTACACTAACCTCGAATTATTTGATCTTGCCATAGGCATCTTGCTGCTAGCACTCTTGTCCTGTACGAAAGTCAGTCGCGTCGTGTTGCCGGATATCTGACCAAGGTCATAGAGAATCTTTTTTTTTCCTGAACAAACGATGGATAACTCATAGGACGGACATGCGAGCCGGATCTTTCTCCCCGACTACGACGACGCCCGGAACCCTAGCAAATTGTTCTCTTCCGACGCCAGCTCCGTCTTCGCGGTCAACTCTCCACCTTCAGCATCTCCGTACCGCCGATACTCGCTACTGTCTCTTCTTCGATGGACACTGCATCAGCGCCGACCTTTGCAAAGGCACTCTGTCTCGCTTTGGTCATTAGATTGAACCTTGATGTTACTCTACTCAGCGCCGCTTTATGTGATATTGTCGATAATTCTTGGCGTCTTCCCTTGAGATCAGGGCTTCGGAATGGCCCAGGTAAATCTAGCAACGGAACTTATCGAGGTAGCAAGAGGAACGGTTGCGACGCCATACGGGCTGATAATGGTAGGATGGATCCTTCAGCGTCTAGTACAATGCATCGTCCCATAGAGCGGATCATGTATTAGGTATTCTAGCTGAGTTGTCAGTTTGTCTAAAATGAGGGTCAAAGAAATACGGTGTATTGTTCGCTCTTGAATGATTCCCGGGTTTCTGTTTGGACATGAGCAAGCACACTTGGTTGCTCCTCGGGATCTACGCTGACCCCCTCAGGACGAGTCACTGACATCTTGTGCTATTTGGTCACCTGCATATGCAATCATGCAGCTTGCCCTCATTCCTAGGCCACCCCTTGGTCTCTTTATAAACTTGCCCCGCCTTCGGGATCATTTTATCCGAGTAGTGGCATGTTCTGTTTAGCCGGACGGTTATTTGCCCTTTCTTAAAGCAGTGACTTCGTTGAGGCGATTCAGGGACAGCTCAAGTTCTTTCGTACTTATTTTACCCAAACCCTGCCCCTTCCCCTAGAGAAATACTAGCATTGTTTGTCTTTTGGTAAAGCATGGGCGACAATAACCCCATTATTCCCGGCTTCGCGCCGGATCCTTCAGTCGTCCGTATCGACGACACCTTCTATCTTGTCAACTCGAGCTTTCACATATTCCCTGGCCTGCCCATCTTTGCTTCAAAGGATCTTGTATCCTGGGAGCATATTGGTGCGTTGTCATCTCATTCAGATCCTGTCGTTGGTGGATACGAAGCAATGCTTACTGACTGTTGTAGGCAACGCCATCAACCGGCCGTCCCAGCTCTCCCTGG
Source organism: Ascodesmis sphaerospora (assembly GCA_027569015.1). Taxonomy (NCBI): domain Eukaryota; kingdom Fungi; phylum Ascomycota; class Pezizomycetes; order Pezizales; family Ascodesmidaceae; genus Ascodesmis; species Ascodesmis sphaerospora. The sequence goes on from JAPPUR010000003.1 coordinate 1,276,968, forward strand.
CGGCAGCTGACACACGGCTTCATCACCTAGACGGCCCTCCTAGTAATGTCATTGTTGAAACAGGAGGCCTCTGGGCTCCAACCATTCGCCATCACCATGGGAGGACGTATATCATCTGCACAAACGTTTGTCACGTGGACCCAGAGCTAAAGCCTGGCGAGGAGCCGCCGCATCCTTCCGAGCTCGTCGAGACAAAGAACTTTATCATCTTCACCGATGATATCGCGTCTGACCGGTGGAGCGACCCGGTATACGTGGACTTCTGGGGTATTGATCCGGATCTCTTTTTTGATGATGACGGTCGGGTATTCATCGCTGGATGCTTATGGAGTAAGGATCTTGTAGAGGAACCCACCATCCACGGTATTGAGATCAATATCGATACCGGCGAGCATCTTGCACCCCCAAGGCTCATGTGGACTGGCTCAAGCAAGATCACTCCCGAGGGTCCTCACATCTACAAGCGAGACGGCTGGTACTACCTCCTCATCGCTGAGGGTGGAACATTCGAAGGCCATCAGATTTCGGCTGCCCGCTCTAGAGACCTCTGGGGGCCTTACGAGAACTGTCCTAATAACCCCGTTCTGGCACCAAGCCCTGGGAGCAGTGGTTACAAGTACATCCAGCACAACGGCCATGGAGACTTGGTTCAGGATACAAAGGGCAACTGGTGGCTCGTGTGCCTCGCTGTTCGAAAGGACCAGCAGGGACGATACGGAATGGGCCGTGAAACCTTTCTGACGCCAGTCCAATGGTCTACCGGAGACTCGTGGCCGGTGATCCAGCAGCCTATTGAATCTTTTACTGCTGTGGGCAAACAGGATAATATTCCTTCTCGTGTAAATTCCACGACTGATTTGGTCTACCTACGCAACCCAGACCTCAGCGCCTATCAAATCAGCGATGATGGCCGACAGATCACCATCCAAGCATCTTCGACAGATCTCTCCGAACCCTCGGCTGCCGTGTCCTTCGTGGGCCGAAGACAACGCTCTCTCAACGGAGAAGATCGTGCGGTTCTCGTTGTAGACCAGGTAGAATCGCCGTCTTCGGTGATCGCGGGCCTTGCTTACTTCAAGGACGAACACCGCTACGCAAGAGTCTTCTATGACTCTTCCGATCGTTGCATTCACTTTGAAGTCAAGAACGCTGGGAGAGCCAAGGCCATACACAGTCGCACCGAAGTTGCCTCGCCGAAGGACACGGGGAATCCGAAAGGCGCCTTTAGCATTCACTTCAGGCTGATGTACTCGGAGTCAAACCTTGATTTCACGTGGATGACTGATCACCCCGAGACAGGAAACACCGACTGGGTGTTGGCTGGCAATATTGATATCTTGGATCTGACAGACCGGGACTTTACTGGTCCTTGTGTGGGTGTCTTTGCCACGAACAAGAAAGGGGACGCCGGTTGCGAGTGCACCTTTAAGGATCTTTCGATCTGTATAAAACAGACGTTTGATTAGGACCTTGGGTCATTATATAAGTACGACCTCACATTGTTAGACCGGTACATCTTGCTACGCTCTGTTGGTTTTGGTGAGAAGAGCTGCCCGTATAAGCGTGATGCTACCAACTTCTGTTGTGATTGAGATGCTGAGTGACGTCTTTAGCTAAGATTATAGCTTACTCGTAATTGGTAGACGCCATGTGCAACTTGTGAGAAATGACGGGGTGCACCCCGTTGAGAGGAAATCAAAGGAGCCTAGATGTCGACCCTCTACGAGCTGCTAGCTGAAGGATTCAGCTTCTCCATGAAACTAGCTTTCGTTTCCTAGATCTGCAGAATACCCGTCCCATGAGATTTCTCCCGGAGAAGGAATCGGGCAGAGTGAAGTGGCTGGTTGTCTGAGGTAATCGTTGGTCGTAGGTTGTAGAATGAGTATCATCGCCAGTGTGGTGCACCCTCGCTGCTTCGGTACAAAAGTTAGCGAGGCTATACATATGCCCCTATGCACACAAAATAAGTGAGACGAGCAATTTGACCCAATGCCTTCATTTACTACCAGTTAGGCTGATTTTCTCGGTTCCAGGGGAGTCTATCCCTCACAATAGCTGCTTGCTATCCGGTGAGATAGCACAACTTTTCGAATGCAGAGTCCGGGGTCCCTGTCAATTCTTTAGGAGCACTCAACTGCTGACTGAAGCCTGGATCACTGAATCGGCAACCTTCATCTTCTCTAGCTAATCCGTACATGATGTGAAGGCATCTCCATCCAGGCAAGGGACATGAGCCGGCCAACAGTCGGACCTTGACTCGACATTTGGCATAGCTAATGTCCAAAATGACGCATCACACAGATTAAATACGTCTGCCTGCGCAGTCTCCATGTCAAAGCCCCTCCCCAAGCCCCCAGATTTCATTCAACCCCTGTCAAGAGGTGCCCACCCCAACAGGCGGAAACTACGCGATTAGGTGGCATGAATCAACAGCAGTAGACTCCATCCCATCATCTCAGAGGTTCCTAATACAAATGGACTCGATGGGCCTGTCGACGGGGTCATTGAAACCGCCAAGTATTGCCGCTACGACCCGGTATCACTGTCATACGAGCTGATTCAATGCATATATCTCAAGGACCCGGAGTGGGACCCAGCCACGCTCAACCAGACAGACTATCCATACTTCTGGGCCAAGGATCCTTTTGGGCTCAACGCATGGAATGGTGATCTAAGCCCTTTCCGCAACCGAGGTGGAAAGGTCATTACGTACCACGGGCAGATGGACTCGGTCATCACGTCTGGGATTTCGGAGACATACTACGAGCAGGTTTCCAGATCCATGCAGTCTTCGCCAAAGGAGCTAGACAAGTTCTATCGCTTCTTTAGAATCGGTGGCATAAACCACTGTGCTCTGGGTCCAGGGGCATGGAACTTTGGACAGTCAGGTCCTACCGTGCACATGGACGCCGACCACAACGTATTGGCGGCCATAGTACGATGGGTAGAGCAGGGTATCGCGCCCGAGACGCTTACTGGGACAAAGTATGTCAATGACACGGTCAGTCTCGGCGAGGAGTCTCAGCGCAAGCATTGCCGCTATCCGTTGCACAATGTCTACAAAGGGGGAGACTCGAGGATCGCCGAGTCCTGGAGTTGTGTAGAGTGACTCTGAGGTAAAGATGAGCATGTATAGTTTTCCAGCGCCAGGTTGGGTTGGAACGGTGCCGATATCGGACTACTTGATATTGGCCGAAACCTTTGTGACTTTGAGATTGTTCATGGCATTCTTTGGGTAGAGGTCGATCTAAAGAAAGAAACCGAGTCTTTTTTTTTTTTTTTTTTTTTTAACTTTCTGTGTATTATCATATCTGAGATACATTCAGCCAAAATGGCTACTCAGACTGCGGTCAGGTTCCAGACCATGAGGCCAAATGCTTTGAATTATGCAACAACTTGCTGCCTTTTTTTTTTTTTCCATTTACTCAGTAACTTGATATAAAGCTTTGGTGGGCCTACAGTCTAGATTTGCTATCGAAGGTCAAGTTCAGATTTTAATTTGACCATATCAACCCTCGGCGACGAGGTTGTCTCAGTGACAGCCAAACATCGGATGTGATGTGAACAAAGTGCCAATACCAGCGGGAATGACATTAAATAACTATGAATTCAATATTACCTATCAAAGGTATCACAGTATGGCCCATTCTCTCCTGTTGGTGTCATCTGCAGTCTTGACGGTTGTGTACATCATCCTCCACGTCCATTCTCATGATCCTCTAGGGTGGCTAATAGCCTGTCAAGATGCATTCGAAGCTAATTAGCCCTGTTTGCAAGTTGCATTTTGGGGTCAAGTATCTGTTTCTGGAAACGAAACCTGAGACCAACAATGCAAGCTGAAACACAGCGTATCAAATTGCCTGTGTTTTGTATGCCATGCACAGGCGCTAAGCCATGTATGTGCAGCTTGAATTTCACAGCAAAGGTGACTGCTGTCTGTCAGCAGTGGCACACGTAAGCATTACTGCGTCTACACTGCATTGCAGAGAATTCCAACAAACAGACACAGAGGGGGAATGGCTGCACCTTGGACAGTTTCTCCCACCCGGCATGATTTGAAATATCCCATTCCGTGAGAGCTTCAATTTGACCAGCCAAACCAAAATCCTCACTAGCATGGATGTAAAGCTTGGCTTGGGGGAAACGGCCAGGGGCTGTGCTGGATATGACGGCTGTCGCATCGTCTCCAATTGGGCCTGAGACCCTTACCCTGGTGAAACCTTGTCCCTTTCTGGGGGTCGCTTCGACGGCACGCATCTGCCGGCGCCAAAGGCAATTAGTCGCATACGAGAGGGTGAGGCCTCGGCTCTTGGGAGCTTCCGGTTTGATCAAGCGCGCCCTCTCAGTGAGTGGAACGCTGCTTGGCTCATACCCCGACTCGGGCGCATCAAACTGTCCGTCGTCGTGGCTGTGTAAGAGATGCGTCCAGGGGCGGCCGCCTCTTGCTTCATCCCTGTTTGAGGCTAACCCCTCGATGGGTTTGGGGATGTTGTATTGTTTTTTGGGCTTGATATTCAGAGTATAAAGAGCTTCAATGTTTGCTCTGTTGTTTGGATCATCAATCAATCTAATCACACTCATCTTTTGTATATACAAGCCAGCCTTGCACCTCTATTTACCCACCCGTCTTTCACCAAACAATCAACCAATCACAATGCACTCCTCTGCCCTCCTCCTCTCTCTCGTCCCGGCCGCTTTCGCCGCAGTTCATAAGGTCAAGGTCGGCGACGGAGGCCTCACCTTCTCGCCTGCCGATCTCAAGGCCGCCGTGGGAGACACTGTCGAGTTCCACTTCTACCAGGGCACTCACTCTGTTGCCCAGAGCAGCTTCGACAAGCCTTGCGAGCCCCTCAACAGCACCAGCTTCTTCAGCGGTGACTTTAACGTCAAGGACGCGGTCAGCGCTGAGGTTTTCACCGTCACCGTCGAGGCCGAGACTCCCATCTGGTACTACTGTGCCATTCAGGGCCACTGCCAGGGTGGTATGGTTGGTGTCATCAATGCTCCGTAAGTTTGCTCCAACACTCAAAAGTTTGATGGGATGTTAACCTTGTTCATTAGATCCAGCGGACAGAGGACCCTTGCAGCTTACAAGAAGGCCGCTGCCGATGTTGATGAGACCGTCGAGCCCTCGTCGACTGGCGGTGGTGAACTTGGCCCTGCTGCCACAGCCTCCTCAGGCTCTTCTGAGGGTTCCACATCGACAGGAAGCGCCGCCTCCAGCACCGCCAGCTCGACCGAGAGCGCGGCACCCAACGCCGGCACCGAGACCCGGGGTGAGATCCGCTGGGGACTCATGAGCATGGGTGTCGCCATGGCCGGCTTCTTTGGAGGTCTGATGATGTAAACGGGCATCTTAGAGGAAGATATCAGACTATGAGTGGAGGACTTTTACTGCCAAGAGCAAAACGGATCGCCGGCCTAGAGCCATTCACGAGGGATCCAAGTTGAAACACAGCTGCTAGCCAGCATGTAATGACTGTACTTTGAATACCCAAATCAATTGAGAATGCACTTGAGAAGTTTATAAACATGTCGGGAGCATATGAATCAAGTGAAAGAAAATAGACATTAAGGAAGGTTGACTATATAGACCCGTGTATTCTCCATGGCTAGTCGTCTGAACCATCTTCCATCCTCATACACCTCTTGCTTCCCCCTTCCTACGAAAAACTAGTTCTAGGCAAAGTTTGCAGCCTCGGTTGTAGTGGCAGCACGGGTCGAGGTCAAGAGAGTCGTAGCAGTGTTGGCCCCAGGGGTAGCCAAGAAGAAGTTGGCATTGTTCGGAGCAGCACACGTATTGTCAGGCTTAGGAGTATTGTCATCCATGGGCTGGGCGTAGGTGGTCAAAGCCATGTTCTTGCCTCTGCAGGCATAGCAGTCGAGGTCAACAAACTCGAGAAGACTGGAATCATCGGCCTCCGAGATTTCTTCAACGCGGTCCGTGTACAGCAGACAGTTGCGCTGCTCATTCGGATCGGAGGACAGGGAAAAGGCAACGCAGCCCGAGTAGGTCGCGCAGGCTCCAGCACACGTCTCTTCGGGCGTGCAGTCTCCCGCGGAGAGTCTGAGCCAGGGCTGGGCACACTGCTTGAGCGTGGCCTTTTGGCGGACGCAGGTCGGCGCTGGAGTATCGGCAAACTTGTTCAGGCAGACGTTATCGGCTGGAGGCTGCCAGCAGGGGATTTGCCAGGCGCAGCTGCGGTCGTAGGCCCAGATGTTTGTATCTCCAGAGGGACCGGTGGGCGAGTCGGCGGACAGTCTGGTGGAATAAATGCGGCATTCTTTGTGGCAGTCATTGACGTAGCGATACTCGAAGTGACCGCAATTATCATCACCGAGGCAGCGGGCTGCACACTGCTCCTTTTCGATGTTGCCTACGAAGGAGAAGTAGAAATCTGGGTCCGCTGTGACAGGTCTCTTGTCACAGCCTTTGCCGTCATCAGGGTTGGATCCAACGTTGGCACAGATTCTGCTGATTGTGGGCTCGGATGAGGCTGAGGATGTGGTTGAGCTGATGGTGGTTGACTCCTCCGAGGCAGTGGTGGATGCCTCAGAAGCAGTGGTGGACTCTGCTGAGGTGGTTGTCGACTGCTCGGAAGCAGTGGTGGATACATCAGAAGCAGTGGTGCTCTCAGATGCCTCCTGGGAGGTGACGGTAGACTCGCTCTCGGTTGTGGATTGGGCTTCAGTAGTTGTGCCAGTCTCGGCATCTTCAGTCTGTGAAGTCTCAGAAGCAGTAGTCGTTCCAGTTTCAGCGTCCTCTGTTTGCGATGTCTCGGTGGCAGTGGTGGTGCCAGTCTCAACATTGCTGGTCTCGGTGCTAGCAGCCGTGCTGGTCTCGACATCACCAGTCTCAGTACCGGCAGTCGTTCCAGTCTCAACATCAGTCTGAGAAGTTTCCGCACCAGTAGTAGCAGTTGTCTCAGCACTCTCAGTCTGCGAGGTCTCGGTACCGGTGACACTCTGACTCTCCGTCTCAGGAAGCTCAGTGCTGGAAGCGGTCTGAGTCTCAGATTCAGGGAGCTCGGTGCTGGTGGCAGTCTGGGACTCTGTCCCGGTAAGCTCAGTGCTAGTGACAGTCTGGCTCTCCGTTTCAGGAAGTTCAGAGCTGGTAGCCGTCTCGGTCTCGGTCTCGGGAGGCACAGTTCCAGTAGAGCTGGCCTGCGAAGTCTCGGTATCGGCAGTGGTTGTAGGTGATTCGACATCGTCGTCATCACCAACGAGGTCATAGTCGTCAATATTCTGAGGAGTAACCTGGTTGGACATGAAGATGGAGTCGACGTAGATCATGGCCGCACCACCACCGCTGCACTGCATCTGAATAGAAAAGGTAGCCGAGCTGGCCGGGGCACTGGCCTGCTTGACGACGGGACTGTAGGCTCCAGTAGGACCCGAGGTGGAAATCGCCTGCTCGTAGAAGGGATCAACACCAAGGTAGGCTCTGATAAAGCAGCTCTCCGTGTTCTGGGGGTAGAGGACGATGGCGGCATAGAACCGGATGGTGTAGGGGGTAGACGGGTTCAGACCAGTCACCTGCTGCGAGATGCCAACATCCGGACCCAGAGCTCGCTTCGGACTAGAGTCTGCATGCATTTGAACACAGCCATTATCCTTACTGCCATCGCCCTTGTATCCCTCATCCGCATGCTGAGCATCGCCACTTCCCTCAAAGTCAACGATGCCACCATCGGGAGCTCTGCGGGCGAACTTGGCGCCCTTGAGCTCGTTGGTCACCACGGGAGCACTCGTAGATGTCGTCGTGGTCGCAAGATCCGTAGTCGCGCTGGGTCTGCAAACACTAGCTGAGGCGAGTTGCACAGAACCCGAGAGGGCAAAGGCCGCCAGGGCCACGATGGAACGCATCGTGAGCGAGTTGGTTAACGAAAGAATGGAAAGATCAAAAAGAGTGGATAACAAAAGTTGGATGATGGAGCCCTCGAAGACTCGGCAGAGTGAATGAGCTTGCTCATATAGGGAGCGCCCCTGAGCTGGCTTACACGGGCGAGCTCATTTAGAGGCGCTAGAACGGCGATAGTGGCATGCGAAGCCTTGTGGCTTTCAAATAGTTTCACGGACGGCTCCGGGCTATCCATTCCCCATACGGCACTTGGGAAGCCCTCTCAACGACCGATCTTTCCGATGAAGGAGATTGGCGACATTCCACAATTTCGACGGGGCGTTGTTACGAGATGGAGCATCGTGTAGTTTGCTGGGAAGATCCAGCAGCTTGGTTCATGGCGAGAAGCGATCAGTCACCAATGCAGGGGTACTCACTGGTCTTTGAATCACTTGCACTCCGCACCCTAGCCGAATCCCCGGTAAATGAGAGAAGGCCGTTATTGTTTCAGCTGGCCCAGAAATCTAGAATGGCGCATATCAGATCAATAGCGCGCCGAGCTAGAGACTAGCCCAGTCCAAGTCCCTTGATCAGCGGAGCTGCAAGGGCTTACGAGCAGTCATTGGTGATACGGGCAAATAGATTAATATCGGCAATAAATTCTCTTGATGCCCTTTCAAAGTTGTTTTGCCCTATGAATAGAGTAGCGTCTGGGATCAAAGAAAGGGTTCTTGACGAGCAGCATTGTACTATTATATACCACTCTGGAGCCAGTCAAAGGTATTCAACAAATCAAACCGAAACCCCAATGAATGCGGCAATAGTGATCCCAGAGACTCCAGATCTCTGTCATTTTCTGTAGCAGTGTTTAGATGCTGATCAAGCACGCGCTGAATGATAGCCTGGCAGTCACTACACATGATGCTGTTTGGCGCAGTCGGGCCAACCCAGTTCAAAAATGCGGCAAGCAAACTCAGCTGTTGGACGATGCTAGACCGTGATAGCTCAGAGTTTAGCGGGTGAGTACCATAAAACGTTGGGCGAAGCAACTCTTGACAGAGGATGCCACCCCCTGGAGCGGCATAAGCCATCAACTATTATTCCTTTAGCAATCAACACCTGATTGAACTGCGACAACTCACCAGCCATTCGAAATTACGCCGCATCTCGGCGAACCGATCCTTGTGTATCCAGAGAACAACCGTGACTCTGACTAAATCAAAGCTGGTGGCAAGCAAATTGCCCTCGTCAACCCCACCGTGTTGGAGGAGCAGCCTCTCCACCAAAAAGATGTTTCGAAGATGAGCCAAGTAAGTCAATATCCTGACGTAAAGTATCTTGATGTCAAGATTGGGGTCGGATAAATCCTCGTGGTTGTATTTTAGGCTCGAGGGGTATTCAGAAAAGACTTTGAGTTGGCGTGCCTTGATGCTTCTGACAGGATGTCAGCTTGTGTACCTATCTCAAGAGGCCAGTCAACATACTCGAGGTAATCCAGTGTAATATTAGTATCGTTGCCGAGTGCAATCTCGACCAATTCATCGAGGACATAAGACAACATTATGCGTGCCCTCATGAACGTGACGCTGTGAACCCTTCCTTGTGTTTGCCAGCCCCTGTCATCCAATGCTTTCACGGCCTCGGCTAGAGTAGCATGATCTGACATTAAATCCTCATCTCGAAGGTCCAAGGGGAGCGCAGTTGAGCAGTAGCGGCGACTTATGAGTGGAGGTCTGCCAGAGAAGGAAACGACGGATTTATCAGTGAAGAAGATGTAAGAAAAAAGACGCCGCTTGTATTCGGTGCAGAATGAAGGTACTTCTTTCTGGACTTGTGATTTTGAGGCACCGTCCTGAGCGTGAAGTCCGAGGAAAATCATCATCGACACAGCTAAGCTGTGCGAGTCCCAGAACGTAGAGCCTATCTTGATTCAGCTTCTGGTTCTCAGGTATGCAGCCATGAACTTACTCGCATCTCCATAAATCAACGTCCCAAGCGTACCCTTTCGACGGCAGAGATCAAGAAGGAGGGCGTTGCCCGCGGTAAAGTGACGTGAGATTTCGATACAGTAGCCCAGGCTGGTCAAGGCAAGTTCGGTTGATTCTTTGCCCGGCACCCACTGCAGCTGACGGGGATCAAGAGACCCTAGAGCATCTGATAGACCCTCTATATGAGCCCAGAGTAGACCGATTGCTTCCCATCGTAGATTGTGACCACAAAATTGATCCATCCAGTCTTTTGCATTGGTCAAATCATCTCTCATAGGCCGTGCTGTGTTGTGGCATAGCACCTCGGCAACCTTTTCCAGAGGGGAATCGTGTTGAGCAAAGTACCGAAATATGTCTTGAAGTGATTGGGTAATCCGGGCTACCGCAACATGGGTCCAGGATTTCTTGCTGGCAGACGAAGGATCGCCGTGGAAGACCATGCAGGCGTCTCGCTGGCCTGGGAGATATTGCAGAACGAGAAGACACATCTGACGAGTTGGGAGAGGCAGATCGCGAAATCCAATGTCCAACTGGGATTGCTTCCGAGTTTCTGACTCTAAATTTTGAGAGTCGGGCTGTTCGAGGATGGAGAGGCTGTCTCTGGTTTCTTTAAAGACGGAGGCATGGCTTGTAGATCCGAGGTAGCCTGGGCCAAAGACAGAGTTGCGCATCACTGTCCTGGAAGACTGAGATGACGGAGAAGATACTTCAGGTTGGTCCGAGTAAAATTGAAGTCTGCTTCTTGATCGTGAAGTTGTCGTTGTATAGACGCATCGATTGGCCTCTCCTCGCTTTCGACATCGATCACAGCTGGGTCGGGTGTGATCGCAAGCTACTTTGCGTGCTCGACATGGATCACAAGCTTCCGGTCTCCCGTTTGGCCTTCGAGGTGGATGATCTTGGGTGGTTCTCATTTCAAATTTCGGAGAAGATTTAAATATGAGGTGAAGTTGACGTGTAAGTTGAAGGTGAGGAACTCGTCATGTTTATGGTACAGTAGCTCGGACCGAAGTCATCATAGCAAGATGCTACTGGCTCATTCTGCTTCGAAAACTGGGTATCCGGCTTCGGCTTCGGCTTGGCCTGCTTAACAATTTCTATTGGCCTCAGATATTGTTTGAGGATGCAACAATTGGCCAATCGTCAATGAAGGAGAATTTTTCAACTTTCTATGCCAGTTCTTCAGATACTGAGATACATGCCATTCTACCCACCTAGTTTCTCAAGTCACGCACCAACCAATAATGCAAGGTTGAGTTCCGACCCTTTCAAAGACCTCAATTTCATGAGAACAATTGACAGGAAAAATGCTGAAATGATAAAAGGAATATCCGAATGACAGGTAATACTTCAGATCTTTTATTTCATATTTTAGAATTTCTATACTATCTTTAGACCTGCTCTTGGAGGAGAATACTAACGCTCTTCTCTCGTTGGAGGTGTGGGCGGCCCCCACCAAGGGCTTGGAAAAAGGGACAATTATTTGTCCCCATGCTTAACCAACTAGACGCAAAAATTGGAGAAAATAAGAGAAAATGTGACATACCTCGAACAAAAGCCTGAGTCTATCTCACAACCATATGCTCTCCCTGAGGATAATCTGTGGGTCACTGACCTGCAGCCCAGCCTCAAACCTAGCATTAGCGCGCAGGCGGGGTGCTGAAAAGCGTAAAAGCGGCGGGGCATGGCCTGGACCTTTTTTCTGCCGTCGAAATTTCTGTCGCAAAGCTCAGCTCAATCACTCCAAAACATTTGCGACCATGGGCAAGAAGAGCTTCAGGGTACGCATCCCCCACGACCCCTAACGCGCCAATTGCGCTCTGCTGACTTGACGCGACATACAGGGAAAGAACAGGAGAGGCGGCGGCGGCGGCCGAGGAGGCGCGCAGGCTGGAGGCGGTTGGAGAGACTATCCCGTCATCCCCAAGGAGAACGAGAAGCTTCAGCGCTTCTACGACACCCTGCTCCAGCTCCCCGAGGAGGAGAAGAATGCTTACTGGGAGGCTCTCAGACGCGAGCTCCCCAACAGCTTCAGGTTTTGCGGTTCCAAAGGGTGCGTCTCACGTGTCGCGGTGTCGCGAACTGCCCTGCTAACCTTGATCGCCACACAGTCACGCCCTCACCGTCAAGGGCCTCCTTCAGACCAGATACATCCCCGAGATCGTCAACATCGAGCACCAGGATGGTCGCCCTGTCGAGCCCCCCCAGCCTGTGCCTTGGTACCCCGACGATTTGGCTTGGTGGATGACCACTCCCAAGAACGTCATCCGCAAGTTCCCTCCCTTCGCCGCGTTCCAAAAGTTCCTGGTCTCCGAGACGAGCGTTGGAAACATTAGCCGACAGGAAGTTGTCAGCATGATTCCTCCTCTGCTGATGGACCTTCGTCCTGGCATGACCGTCCTGGACATGTGTGCCGCGCCTGGAAGCAAGGCGGCGCAGCTGCTTGAGATGATCCACCAGGGCGAGGAGGCTCGTGTTCGCAAGGTTCTCCGATCTTTCGCCAAGGAGGACGGCCTGGAACTGGGCGCCGAGACGCAAGACGAGCTCGAGGCCGATCTGGAAGCCGACCCTAGCGATGCCGGAAGAGCTACTGGTATGCTCATCGCCAACGACTCTGACTACAAGCGCGGCCACATGCTTGTTCACCAGTTGAAGCGACTTTCTTCCCCCAACCTTCTCGTCACGAACCACGACGCTACTCAGTTCCCTTCCATCAGGCTTCCCCCCAGGGAGGGTAACAGCAAGCCCACCTATCTCAAGTTCGACCGTATCCTGGCCGATGTCCCTTGCTCCGGTGACGGAACTCTGCGCAAGAATGCCAACATCTGGAAGGATTGGCAGCCTGGAAGTGCCCTGGGTCTGCACCAGACTCAGGTTAGAATCCTGGTGCGAGCTCTTCAGCTGCTCAAGGTTGGTGGCCGAGTCGTCTTCTCCACCTGCAGCATGAACCCCGTCGAGAATGAGTCCGTCGTCGTTTCTGCCATTGAGCGATGTGGCGGCGCCGAAAACGTCGAGATCGTCGACTGCAGTGACCAGCTGCCCAACCTGAAGCGAAACCCTGGCATGAGGGACTGGAAGATTATGGACAAGAGCGCCAGGATCTGGAGCTCCTGGAAGGAGGTTGAGGACTTTGCCAAGGAGAGCCCCGACAACGTCATCCCCGGAAGAGTTGTCGAGACCATGTTCCCCCGGGTTGAGGGTTCTGACTGCGCTGATCTGCCTCTGGAACGCTGCATGAGAGTTTACCCCCACATGCAGGATACTGGTGGCTTCTTCATCACTGTTTTGGAAAAGAAGTCCGAGTTCAAGGCCAGAAATGAGAACGATCCCAAGCCTCAGGCCCAGCCAAAGGCCAACGGCGAGGCTCAGGCTGCTTCCGAAGAGAAGGAGCCGGCTAAGGAGGAGGCTGAGGCTGTCCCCGCTGCCACTGAGGCCGCCCCTGCTGCTGAGGAAGTCAAGCAGGAGGATGTCGCCATGGCGGATGCATCCACCAACGGACATAAGAGACCGTTCGAGTCTGAGGATGCCGAGGATCAGCCCGCAAAGAAGGCCAAGGCCGAAGTTGACTCGTCAGCTAGCGCCACGCCTGTTCCTCAGGCTCAGGCCAAGAACCAGGAGGGCAGCAAGCCTCGCCGAAACGGCCCTGTCGAGGAGCCCTTCAAGTACCTTGACCCAGCTCACCCAACGGTCCAGAACATCAAGGACTTTTACCACATCTCTAGCCGCTTCCCTAATGATCGGTACATGGTGCGAAACGAGATGGGTGAGCCCGCCAAGGCCATCTACTACACCAGCGCTCTCCTCAGGGACATCCTGTGCGAGAACGAGGGTCGTGGAATCAAGTTCATCCACGGCGGTGTCCGTATGTACATGAAGCAGGACGCCCCATCCGCCGAGGTCTGCCGATGGCGCATCCAAGCCGAAGGCATGCCCATCCTCCAGGGTTACGTCGGCGAGCCCCGCGTCGTTCACCTCCATAACAAGGAGACCTTCCGGAAGCTCCTCATTGAGATGTTCCCTCGCATTAACGATGGCAAGTGGGAGCGATTCGATGAGATTGGCGAGCGTGTTCGTGACATCGGCATGGGCTGCGCCGTCCTCCGTGTCGAGCCCGACGGCTCGGATCCCGACTTTGCTGAGCGTATGGCTCTGCCTATCTGGAAGAGCATTCACTCACTTAACCTCATGTTGCCCAAGGAGGACCGATCTGCTATGCTCCTGCGTATCTTTAACGACACCTCCCCTCTTATCAACGTTACTCTGGAGAAGCAAAAGGTCGCCCAGCAAGCTAAGGAGGCCGAGGCTGGTGAGAAGGAGGCGGTCGACGTGGCGGATCTTCCTTCACCTGAGGAGCCTGCCGCGGAGCCAGTGAAGGAGGCAGCGGGTGAGACCAAGGCGGAGGAGGCCGCGTGAAATGAGAATGGTAAACTGGGTGCACACGTGTTTGATTAAATTTTGGTGTTGTTACAATGTTTAAATCATGGCCAGGGATGAACTCTTGATACAGATGGTATAATACATGGGGCTTCCCCAACGTGTCCATTTACTCGTCCAAAAGACCGACGGTCCAGTGCACAATTCTGTCGACGCCTTGGCCGTTGATGGCGCTCACCGGGATGGCAGTGCAGTCTTTGGTCCAAGCATTCTCGACGCCGCTGGGATGCGGCTTGTCGCCCTTTGTGATGCCGTCGAGATACTCTTTGAGCTCTCTGAAATTGGCCTGAGTTTCTGGCAGGTCTGCCTTGGTCGCTACAACGAACCACGGCTTTCCAGCAATCTGAAGAGCAGGGGTCATCGTAGAGTCAGGTAGCCCAGTCTCATACTCAGAGGGGAAATTCATGGGACCGTCCAGGTCTGATTCAAGGTCCCAGTCGACGCGTGAATCAATCTCGCGGTCTGCCTCCTCTTCATCACGCATTTGCGCATATAGGCCAACTTCACGCCATAGTGCATCGAGGGCCTTGACAGCATTGCCCGCTGCAAGGTCAATGACGAACGCAAGGACACCAGCACGCTCGACGTGGCGCAAGAAAGCAATTCCGAGTCCGCGGTCCAGATGGGCACCCTCAATCAGACCCGGGATGTCAGCGATGGTGAAACGAGTACGAGGCTCAGTTTCGACCTCCTCGGGCATCCCCATTTGAGCGGGATAGCGGCGATAGCTCTTAATAGTAGGTCGGCCAGAATACTTGTCAAGAACAACAGTGCCAATATTGGGCTGCAGAGTCGTAAAAGCCCAGTTACCAACACGAGTACGGCTGTTGGTAATGGCACGCAGGAGGGTGCTCTTCCCAGCGTTGGGGAGGCCCACCAGTCCGACGTCAGCAAGGAGCTTGAGCTCAAGCTCAACTTTCATGCTAATGGCGTCTTCTCCCTTGGTGGCAAACATTGGGCGAGGATGCGCCCGCGATGTGAAGTGAGGGTTCCCCAAGCCACCGATACCGCCGGTCGCGAGGAGAATGGGCTTGGGCGTCGGACGAGACAGGTCGAGATGGATCTTGGCCGGAGGTTGCTTATAGAGGCGATGGCGCTTTGGAAGGCGAGGGAAGACGGTTTGCTTGACATCCGTCTTGGATAGACCGGGGTATAGCAACCACTTGCGACGCTCGGGGTTCTGGTCTTCCTCTTCCTCCTCAACCTCATTCTCCTCTTCATATACTTCCTCGTCTTCCTCTTCCCTCTTCTGCCTTTCCGCAGCAGCCAATCGCTCTTCTCTTTTGCGTTGCTTTTCCTGGACGCGCCACAGCCGCATATCCATCTCCTCCTCAGCGACGGGATCCTCACGTTCCAGTTCGCGCACAACCGTTCCCACAGGCACCGTTATGATGACATCTTCTCCCCGAGTACCGCTCTTTGCACTTCCTTGACCATGCTTGCCCCTACCCGCACGGATAAAGCGCTTCCGCGCAAGTTTGTGTAGCGAGGTCTCGCCGTGGGCGGCCTGGATGTAGACATTGCCTCCATGACCACCGTCGCCGCCATTGGGAGGGCCCTCGGCGAGATATGCCTCACGCAAGAAGGAGATGCAACCGTTTCCACCTCGACCAGCATATAAGCTTAGCTGGGCTTTGTCGGAGAAGCTTGGGGCGGCATAGTCGTCGGGAGCTGGGTTGAGCCGTGTCTCTGGAAGGTCGTTGACGGTCGAGTTGTAGCGTCGTAGAGCTGTTACGCTTGCAAAAACGTGCCTTGACGCAAACAGCGACGGGTAGAGAAAGGGGAGGAAAGGCGCCGACGCGCTCGGACAACGTGGAGCCATGGCTAACAATCGAGCGACAAGCTCGTGCTTGAATCAAGCAACGATTTGATGTTGAAGCTCATTGACGCCAAAGCTTGGCCAAAATTTCTCCGATAAGAGCGGGGCCTTTGCGGGCAGGTGCGTTCACGGGAGAGCCATCCATAGATCTACACCATGACGGGCATCTCAGCCTAGGAAAGTCTAATCGTTAATAAGGGGACGACTAAGTTGAATCACGTCTTCGAATCGTTCTATTTGCAGAAGACTGCCCTGCTCTATTCCTTGTCGTCCAATCTTTATCGTTATGTTACCGCGCTTCCCCGCCGTGGCCAGGAATACGTCCCAAAGAGGAAAGAGGACTTTAGTGAATGTAGGCAACCGCGCATGCCTCCAGGCACTGTATGCCTCAGGTTATTATCTAGGACTCTCTCGTGAAACTACTAAGGCAGTCAGGATCGTTCATTTTAAAGCCACGGATTTCTTCCTTTTCTTCTTCCGTCCCTCTTCGCTGGAAGCGAAAGACGATAGCCGATACCGGGTCGACCGTCTTCTCTCATCTGACACAATCAACGTCCCATTGCCACTAGTCGATGCATTGCCCTTGTACCCGAGAAGTAGCTGTACGATTTGCCGAACGCTTTGGCCGGTTCTGAACGCACAAGCCAGGTTGTGCAACCACGCAAATGTCAGTATCTTGTTGATGGGATTCTGCCCTTTCATCTAGTATCCTGGAAACTAACAGTGAATGCTGATAGCTCGCGAATCAGCGACCCTTCTCGATGACTTGCCAATCAACTGACTCTCCAACGTCCCCTGGCCGTTCGTCTCGCCTCGCCCCGTCGGGATCCTGCAGCCAGACCGTAATGGCCCATAGCTGGCGCCGATTGCCATTCGGCCAGCAAGTGGACTGAGACCGACCGCCCAGCCCCCGATAGTGATGGAGCAGAGCAGCAAGCGGCTGCTGACGCCAAAATGCGGTGAATCGGTGTTGCAGCGGACGGCAGCGCCAACGAAACCAAACGAGACTCTTGTGCTCTCCCTCACATCCGTGGACTGAGCCTCCGTTTCCTCTTCTGCCGCCAGTTTGCCTCTTCGCTGGGGCTCCTTGCTGCTGACCCTCGATCTCTATTCGTCCAGCTTCGGCAAACGGTGCCCTGGCTCACCACCTCCAGCCCAACCGACTCCTCATTTGTCAAGCCCGACCATCTCCCGCCTTCTTTTAAGTTCGTCGGTTGGTTCAGCTCTGAGACTCGCTTCTCTACATGAAGCCCAGCCCAGCAGCCCTCCATCTCTCGGACTCGGTCAACTTCGTCCCAGTTCCTCACGTCCACGTTCCACTCGCGCTCGACCTCCACCCCCTCCCAGAGTGGTACTGCTGCTGCTGCTGCTCATCAACACCACCCTTCCTGGCAGAGACACCTGAGAGCCGCAGCGTCGCCCAACGACGGTTCGCCGCCATCGACCCCTCCCTTGTACCAGCTCGAGGTCATTGGGTCAGCCTGCATACGCTCCGTGGTCCCGCATTCGAGCCACGACTGTAGACGTGGTCCGGCCGTCCTCATTCGATCTCTCCACATAGCTTCCTTCGCTTCCCCACGCGACTTCTTCCATCTCGCTCTTCAGTTTCTCCCTCCCCTTCCAGCTCGAGCCCCGAGAGCTGCTGGTGCTTGCCTTGCAGGATACATACTGGCTCCAGCGAAACAGCTGCTCTCTTCCCCCGTCTGCTGGTGTTGAACGGGCATACCAGACCATTTTCACGCCTGGTCTCGTTATCTCCTTACCGCCACGCCCGACAGACTCTAACACGGACGGCTCGTGCCTTTAAGCTACTGGTAGGTCAGTTTTTGACTCTTCTCTCCTCTGCAATTACACTTCCTGGCCCCCATCCCCGGCCTACGTCGTGCAATCTCGTCATCACTGGCCCTCTCTCCTACATCACACCTCATGAAATACGCCTGCGGGGCTGGAGGGGGATCTCAAACCTACCTTCACGTCGATGTCATGAGTTGACCGCCCGTTGCACACGACCTACCCATCTACCTACCTACCTACTTTCCCCGACTCGATTCGACTCTCTCCGGCTTCGTCGCCGCCGATTTGTCTGCCGCCTCCGCTAAGATGTATACCAGAAATTATCCGTTTGGCAAGCCCACCACGTACAGGATGGACCCCGATTGCGCGATATGCCACGCTCCGGCGTCAATGGCATGCGATTGCGAGGCCAAGGGACTTGACGTCGCCGTCAAGCAGGCCGAAGACCGCATGATGCGGTCGATATACACAGAGATACGGTTCGCAGCCCCGACGTGTTATCAATGTCGCCGTCAAGTCAATCCTAACTCTACTTCTTGACAGGTCTTGGGTCCGAGGACACGCACAGGACTACATTCTCGAGTACTTCCGCCTCCTCACCGATCAACGTAAGACGGCACACTCTGCCCACCTGGACCGTATCACCGCCCACGCATATCACTACTATCACGCACCACCTCACCCGACGCAGATTGCCGAAGCTCAGGCTTCCCTCAAGCGTGGCATTGATGAAGATTGGCAAGCGAGCGTTCAGCGATATCCCGAGGTTCTTGAGTATTTCTTTGGCCTCGTTGAATTGACCCTGCCGGCGGAGGATGAGCCCGCGGTCAAGGATCCGCCCCTGGGCTCACTGTCAAACTTCCGCAAAGTAAACCGTCGAAGCGGAAGCGGCGGCGCCGGCGGCGGTGTTCCACCAGGTGGTTCTGCAGCCGTTGCACCCGTTGGATACCGCGATCCGCCCGCACTTCACTCTCAAACACCTCCTCCTCCCATGCCCCGACTCGATCGCCGCACTCCAGGCCCCCGAGACAGGAGATCTGCTGGCTTCGGGCCTCCTCCGCCACCACCTGCAGCATCTTACTATCCCGGCTACTGAAAGCGGCCATGACCGACGGGCATTGCCAAAGCCATCCATACACAAGACAGCTGCTGCAAGGCATGCATACAATGCAGCCAAATCATATCATTACGACTACTACGAACATCACGACCATTGCATAATTGGGGCGTGGAGTATTACCGGCATAACAGACCAAAGTGGCATCATCATCGAGGATTCTCAAAGTTTGGGCCAAAGTTTCCACCTGTGTTGGACTAGAAGCCTCCCCGGTCTGGCAGTATTTTCATTTGGAGTATTTGGTTGGGGTTTACCAAAGTTGGGCATATTTGTATTTGAAGTCAAGCAAAATACCACGCCGCAGAAGGCAATATTTCACTCAACCACGAGCACCCCCAACCCATCATCACAGACAGGCCCAATGGCCTGCCGAACGAGACAGTTGCCGCACGCACGCAAGCGAGCGAGCAAGCAAGCGGCCGAGCAAGGCCAGCAGCATTTCTTGGCTGGAGGAGTGGGGGATGGATGATCAAAAGAGGGGCGTCCGAGGGCAGCTGAGGCCATGGCGATAGGCCGAAGACGAGCTGGGGGCTGGCTAGTGTCATGCCCATACCTGCATATTGCTTCAACCTATTATCCGCGGATCTATGTGTCTGCAGTGCAGTGAGACGACGGGGCTTTTGCAAGGTTCGAATGCGGCTGGTGGTCATTGATGCACGCATGCAGGGCAACACCAAAGGAGACGATCAACCAAGCGAGCGCATATGCCCGATGCATGCCAACTCAAGTCTTCTTTTCGAATCTTCATGACTCCATTGAGTGGTAAGCGAGCGATTGACGAGAGAAGGTCAAGATCGGCAAGATATTCGATAGCCGAACATGAATCACATCACATCAAGCAAATATTCAAGCATTCCCAGATTGAACCAACTGTATTTTTTCTTCATCTCTCGTTCTTCTTTCTTGCGCATCACCTTCGTGAAAAAACAGCGCCTAATTACAAAACAGCACGACGAGCGCTTTTATATTCGACCAGGAGGTTATATAGGGAGGGGAGGGAAAAGTGTGGAAAGCGGCAAGAGACTCGGCATAATTAAACTCAGTGGCCAGGTGAGCTTCGAATAACGTTTGAGGGCACCTCAACATTTGGTTCGATATACCGAGGGGTGGCGCGAGGAACGTTCAGAGAGGTGGATGCCGAAAGGACGAAAGACGGGGAGTAAGTGGTGAAGATGGTGGTAGGAAGATTTGTGTATGGCCCCAGCATGGTCGGCATGGGAGAATACCGACGAGCGGAATAGAGACTGCGTGGGAGAGGATTACGACTCCTGCTTCTCAGCAATCGAAGTCTCCTTCAGGCCGGAGGTAACCTCCTCGACCTTCTCGCCGTTGGCCTCAGCGGCCTCAAGCTCAGCGATCTCCTTCTTAGCCTTCTCAATGTTCTGCATTCGATATCAGTATACTGGACTCCACATGGCTAACTCGGGGGTGAAATGGGGGATACTTACACGCTTGGTCTGGGCCTCCTGATCGTTCTTCCAGAAGTCGAGCTTGGCGCGAACCTTCTCAGTAACGCCGGGGATGTCCAGAGCACTCATGGGAGGGTCGATACCCATGGCGGCGCAGTCTTCGACAACGGAGGGGGGAACGTTGAAGAACTTGGATGAGGCAGCATGGCCACCCTTCTTGCCCTTCTTTCCCTTCTTAACAGCAGAGAAGTACTCCTCCTCGCGGTCCTCCTTGCGGACGAGCTTGGTGCCCTTAAGGCCAGCCTCATCGACGCTTCGCTGAGCCTGAGCTCCGAGACCAGTGTCGGCCATCAGGGGGCCCTTCTCAACCTTGTGGTTGGGGTCGAGGAACTGGAGCAGGCTGTTGGCGCGACGAATCTCATCAAGGTAAGCAGGGTCGCTAGCATCGCCCAGGCGGCGCTCAGCCTCGGCCTTCTTGCGCTCCTGGATGTGACGCTCGTGCTCAGCCCTCTGCTTCTCGCGGTAGCGATCACGGGCCTCGCGCTCGTAGGCCTGGAAAGCCTTCTTCTGGCCGTAGTAGTCGTCCTTGAGCTTACGGATAGCGGTGTACTTCTCCTGCTGCTCGGCCTGGAGCTTGGTGCGCTCGTCACGGAGGGTAGACAGACCCTTGTAAGCCTCATCCTGCTCGGCCTTGATGGCGTCGAGCTCAGTCTGGATCTTGGTGTACTGCTCCGACATGGCCTTCTGCTCGGGGTCATCCATGGTGTCCTTGATCTCCTTGATCTTGGCGCGCAGGTCGTCAATCTGCTTCTGAGAGTCCTCAAATTGGCCAAAGTTCTTTCGAATCTTTCGGAGGCTGGAGATATCGGAGAGAGCCTTCTTCTCGTCGACCAGCTTCATGGTACCCGAGTTGACCTGCTTGTCAAGAGTGGCGATCTGGCGGTCGACATCCTCGAGGGACTTGTAGGGGACCTTGGCCTTGGCGGTCTTTTGCTCGGCGATCCTGCTGCGAACCTGCTCATCGAGGCGCTTGATCTGGTCGAGCTTGGTGGTGCGAGCGTTCTTGCCTCCGGCCTGCTTCTGGCGGATCTCGTTGGCCTGAGCAATGAGCTCCTGTCGTCGCTTCTGGGTCGGGCTAGGCTGGTCCTTGTTCTTGTTGGGCATGGCAATATCGATCTTGGCCTTGACAGCAGCCTATAGAGAGTAGTAGTGTCAGTCGGTGTAAACCCCTTGGCCAGCACATGAGCCCACAGGTGTGGAACCTGGGCTGATAGGTATAGCCATTGCTCAAGGAAGGAGGGAATTGAGGCCGTACCAGACGGTCCATGGAAGCCTTGTGGTCCTTCTCAGCCTTTGCGAGAGCCTCCTTAAAGGCATTCTCGTCAGGCTTGGTAGGACGAGTATGAGCCTGCTTGTCCGCCGCTGCAGGGGCGGGAGCAGTCGCAGTCGCAGTCTCGGCCATTGCGAAAGAAGCGGGTACCGGAGAGGAGATACGGTGAGGAGGACGGGGGGAGAAGGTTGAAGCCGGGAGCGAAGCTGCTCGAGATGGCTCTGACTAGCAAGAGTGAAGGTGAGTGCGACGACACGTGTTGTCAGTGTCAAAGTAAGAGAGGAGAGAGAGAGAGGAGGTGGACGAAAAAAAAAGGATATGCCCCCCCAAAGTAGGTAATTAAGGTACCTAAGTCACCACTTTCTGCTTCTGGACCCGTGTCTGGTTTGACTTGCGATCAATTTTGACCTCCGCCGTTGGGGCTCTGGCCCGTGCGTCCACGGGCTGTTTTTCCTTCTGCCTCCGGGGGCTTGCTCAGGTCCTGCCGGTGGCCTTTTTAGGGGTGTCCCCTCCCCTTGGAGTCGGGTCGTCTCCCCTAGCGTCCACTGGAAGGGAAGCCCCGAGACTGCTGAAGGGACTGGACCCGGCCGCTGGACCTGGTCCTCCGGTGCCTGGACGCCGTCTATCTGGGGCGGACTGACACTGGTGGGCAGGGGTCGGTGCTGTCGGGTTCCTTCCACTTTTGACTCTAGGTTAGACTCGTGGCTGGTGCACCCCTACGTCCACGATCCAACTGTGGCGTATCTGTCAACTACAATCTGTGGCGTAAATCACATGACCCTATCGGACGCTTGGACCCGCTCAAGGACTTTTTGGACTTTTGCGGCTGCCGAAGCATGCAAGGCTGTGAGCGAAACCGCAGAAACTTTGACTTTTGAAGCCCGCGCGACGACCGCCCTCGTAATCGATCACAACCTTTCAACCTCGAATTTTATATCCTCTGTCCGAAACATAACATCATGGATATCGATCACGTGCCTACGGATGCCAGGTCCAAGGAGGTGGTCCGGCTCTGGCGAGCGTGGAGGACTGTCCACGAGATGGTCGCGGATCGAGTATGTTCTTTTTTTTCTTTCGCCTTTTGTTGAATGACGGCGCAACACCTTGTCGCGCGTCTCTTGCTATGCCATGAAACACACGAGACTGACATGGAATCTAAAGGAATATGAGCTCGCCGAGGAGGAAGTCAAGATCTCGCTCGACCGCTTCCGCGACGAGTACTGCAACCCCGACGGCTCCATCAAGTAAGAAAACAAAGACTTCTCATTCTCGCGATTGCGATATACACATACACAAGGCAGCACAGCTGACACCTCTTCGCAAAACATCTAGCCGCGCAAAGCTTCAGTTCTCCGCCCGTCCCAGCGAGTCCATGCTGAGAAAGTTCACCCCCCCAGCCACGGCCGACAAGCCCGACCCAGTCCCGGACTGCGGCCCCATCTGGGTCGAGTTCCTCGCCGACAAGACGTTCGGCGTGAGCCAGATCCGCCAGTTCGCGACGTACGTCATCACGAACCACTACAAGACGGGCATCATGGTCACCCACGTTCCCCTGTCTCCCGCCGCCCGCAAGTCGCTCGCCAGCGTCGAGTCCCTCGCCAAGATCGAGTGTTTCCTCGAGGACGACTTGCTTGTCAATATTACCCACCACGAGCTGGTCCCCAAGCACGTCCTTCTCTCCCGCGACGAGAAGACTGCCCTCCTCAAGCGGTACCGTCTCAAGGAGACCCAGCTGCCCCGTATCCTGCAGCGAGATCCCGTCGCTCGTTACCTGGGTCTCAAGAGAGGCCAGGTCGTCAAGATCATCCGTAACAGTGAGACGGCCGGACGGTATGCTAGTTACCGGCTGTGTGTATAGAGGACAAGGGAGGCGACGGGGAGGTCATGTTTGCGAAGACGAGAGGTCTGGTTAGATCAAGGAAGGATGGAGGCGTCAATCGACTGTAATTGAGGTTCTAAAAAGCTGGCGTTTCAGGGGTTTTATGTATGTTGCGCGATGCCGTAGCAGAGCCAATGAAGGATTATCATCTACTTTAAGAGCTACCATATGTGATAGTAGTGTTCGAGGGCATGTCAACTCTAACCACCAAAGGCAGCCTTCATCACGTTAATCATGACACAACACAGGCAATATAATAAGTGTCAACGACACATGTCATCATATGGATCAATATTATCCTATTTGAATGCTCCCAAGAGCCAATAAACAATGTCCTTAATCCTACCAATTCCATCCAATGTAAAACTTGGCTTTCGCCGGGGTATATATAACCAATATCCATCGACCCATATTCGTCCATTCATCCAGAACCAACCGGATGACCCAAAAACCCAAAAGAAGCCGACGTGAAAAAATGTCGGTCGGAATAATAAACCCTAGGTATCAACCATTTGCGTAGGCGCCCAAAGCCCGCGCCTCTCTCAATGTGCCTCTGAGATAAAGAAAAAGTCATCATGGCATCCATCTTTGCACATTATTACCCCGTCGTGCCATCCATCCCTTTCCGTGAGGATCCTCCGACCTCATGCTATAAACGCCATCCGGTTGCCGCTATATCTACTCCAAGAGCGGACCGGGAAAAAAGAATCGTGGTAAAACATATCGCTATCGTCGTAAGGCGTATCGTCGGCCATAGTATAAGTATATCGTAGAAGACAGAAATCTCCGACCTCATCGTTGGTAGAAGTTGGCTTTCTAACTCAGAAGACCTCCTGGATCCCTGAGCTCCGCCTCGGGCTTCCCATGAGCGTTGTACCGTGTCTCTTGCTGCGACTGAGGTATCGGCTGCAGCTCAGTACCTCCAGACTTGGATTTGGATCGGCCTTGTCTCGTGTTAAGAGGACCAAACATCCCTCCGAGGTCTTGGAGGAGCGCGGTAGAGCCACGGCGGAATCCTCCCGTGCTAGCGGGTAATGAGGGCGCAGGAGGAGTATGCTCTGATGCTGATTCGTCCTTGTTGGAAGAATCGCGGCTGTCATGACGGAAGCTTCCGCTACCTGTTCTGGGAGTGTCTAGTAGCCCACCAACATCAAAGAATGAGACTCTTCTTGGTGTAATACCAGAATCACTCCTTGCTTGGGCGAGAGCGAGAGCATCGTGCGGTAACAAAGAGTCGTCACTTCGCTCTGCATTGCTGCGCTGCCGCTGCGGGAATTGCCAACGTTCAAGATCCTGGTCGAGTTTCCGGGCGATGGGGGCGGGAGTGTATTGAAAGATGCCGCTGTCGCTGTTGTTGTCTGGCTGATCGCGAAGTTCAGGCTCAACCGTCATGCCAACATCTCGGACCAGGTCCTCATCACTTCCCCAATGACGGTGCAGAGTTGGACGCCTGGGATGGAGCGAGGGATCCAGGGATTCGGCCACGGAGGTTCGTCGGAACTTTTGCTTCTTTAAGCCTCGGTCCCGCATGAAGGAACCCAAAACTAGTGAGTTAGCCGCGGCCGTAGCAAACAGGAGCTCCACTGAGGCGAGAAGTGATCGGTACTGCTGGCGACCATCTTCCTGAATAATGTGCGGTACTCGGTAAAGAGTGACGCCCACAACGGACAAACTGAGAGAGAAGAGTAGCACAAGCTGGAACTTTCTCTTGAGCGTCATTGAGCTCGTCACAATGATCGGGATAGGGAAAATAACGAGCAGCAGATCCGTCAAAACGTTGCAGACAGCCATAGTAATAAGCTGCACGTAGCCCTGGCGACATTGACCACCGGGGTCGGGCAACACCTGCCAGTAGGCGCGGAAAGGGCGGCATTCGATGAGATCGCTAATGACGACTGCGACAAAGGTGACTGCGAGTATGATTCGGATGGCGTATAGAGAAGTTTGCCATGCTCGTTCCCACGTGGCACGTGTTAATCGGTGGAGAAACTCGAGAATGGCCGTCTTGAGCACCCAGAGACTATTCAAGGAGAGTCAGCATCTAAAACTCGACGTTGGCGCACGGTTGGACATGGCGGGATGTGGGCAAGGCAAGGGGATGAGAAAAGGGCGCGCCACATACGTTGCGGCGTAGAAAACCCGGCTGGCCAACACGAGGCCGCTTGCGATGGATTTTTGACGTATTTGCTCATCTGTGAGGTCGACGCCGTCGAATTGAGCATTGTTCGTTCCGTATATGAGGATATAGTGGACGCATGCCATGCGAGCATACAATGGGATCAGGGCTAATGCGGCGACACGGTCTTCGGTAAAGAGTCTTTCGGTTCGGATGAAGCGACCAGCAAGTCGCAACAAGATGATGAGGGTGCAAAACGAGGTTGCCCACCAGCAGACAAGCAATGTCGGCTTGTCGTACTTGAATTCGCGGAGGGATGGGGGATCCGAGTAGAGCGTCATGGCTACGTCGGCGGTCCGCGCTCGTCGTCCTCCGCAGAGGGCTCGACGAGCGAGGTGAACGAAACGGCTTCGGGCTTATAACTCGATCAGAGGTTGCGGATGGGCCGACGCAGGAGGCCGAGGATGCGGTACTGTTGGGCCGGCGGTTGGATCTGATACGCCTCGAGGATTCAGCTCGACATGAGGCGGCCGGCGATGGCACTTGAGCGGTGGTAGTAACGGCACAAGCGATGGATGCATGAAAATAGAGGCCTTCGGTGCGAGATCAAGAGCATCGATAGATCGGTGCACGGACAATGGGGGTTGTCAAGGTCGAGGTCAAAGACTGGGTAGCGAGAGTCGTTGAGGACGCATTCGCAAAGATGGTCGATCCGGGATGGTCAACTTGTTCTGTTACTGCGAGTGGCAAGGGGCCAAGGTGATGGTTCGCGCCGGTCAATCGTCTCGCTGTCGGTCAAGGAGTGAGGCAGAAGGCTGTAGACAAGGCTCAAGAGTATGTCAAAGAAGAATGAATGTAGGAGAGAGTTGGGAGGGTGAGATAAGAGATGAGTGGGAGTGTCCAAGAGTGGATGCGGACAAGGTGCGGCTGGTCCCCAAGATATTGCGGAGGCGAGGAGTGTGGGCGAATCGACTCGACCCGGTTGTCTATCCGGAGGGCACAGTAGCGTCGACGGTCGAGTCCTCGAGTTGCACACAGACGACAACGCCCGTCACCCAAGGCCCGGAGCCCCGTCCGTCATCTGTGGCCCTGTGCTGTGGGCTCTGGAGAGGGTGTCTTGGGCGTTGGCCACCACCCACTGGGCCTGTGGGGAGGGCCAAGGATGGGGAGTGAGAGGCCAGGGCATCCAAGAGCAACCCATCACCTTTGCTCCGTGCTCCACCGGGGCTAGACCAACGAGTCCTGACGAAGATGTTGCTGGCTTAGCGCGCTTGGGGTCTTGGGGTCGCGGGACTCGCACGACCTGGGGGGCACGCTACTTTGGTGATTCGGCGGCTCACTCAGCCATGAGGCGTTGCGTTGACACGACCGTCGACGGTGAGCAGCAGGCAAAGAGCGAACAGAAGCCACCTTTGATGCGAGGATCGGATCAGGAGACGTCCCAAGACACGACATACGCGTCTAGACATGACCGTCCGCACATCCCTAGCATAGCCTGCCTAGTCAGGAAAAAGATAAGCTCGGTGACCCGGAACTCTAAAGAACCTTCAAAGATAGCTAGGCTCACTCTTCACACCGACATGTCTCTGATGTAAACACTGGCGGCGGCTGTTGGAGCCGCGCGGTCTTA
The DNA here is from genome assembly GCA_027569015.1 of Ascodesmis sphaerospora. Taxonomy (NCBI): domain Eukaryota; kingdom Fungi; phylum Ascomycota; class Pezizomycetes; order Pezizales; family Ascodesmidaceae; genus Ascodesmis; species Ascodesmis sphaerospora. The sequence goes on from JAPPUR010000003.1 coordinate 1,304,324, forward strand.
GGACACAGACATTAATGCATAGACACTTGCAAGAGAATCACAACAGCCACTCCAGCCCAGCTTCAGTCGGTCAAGTTGACAAAGACCTCGGGCAGGGGCCGGGGACCTGTCAACGAGGGGGCAGGCGAAGCGACGTGGGCGTTCTGGCTATGGTCTTGGACTACCGTAGCGCCATTTACTTGAAGAAACCGTTGCGTTAAAGAGATCTCGGCGCCATGTCGATCACATTCCGCGCGTCAAAGTGTGTCTCTGCGCCAAGTGAGACTGGCACCCAAATTGCTGTGGAATCAAGAGAGTGCCGACAGCACGGTTTGACTGACGCTGAGAGCCCACCTCCAGGACAGCTCGTGGCCCCCATCTTTTCAGGGTTTCTTTCTGCTGCTTCAAATTTGAACGGGGGTTACTGATTGCAGCTCTGGGCGCAGGCGACAGGGCGGGTCAGGCTTTGTGAGGGTCCGGGGTACCTGGAACGGGTCATGCAGATACCTGCCGCTGTTCGTAGAGGAGAGGGAAACTGGTGATTTGCCACTCCGCCATCTTGTACCAGGCAATGTACCGATAGCTGCCCCGTTGTGGCTGCCTCTCGTGGGCGGTGCGGTTCCGTAGCCGACCCCCCGGATGCCGAGAGATAGTCATGACCGGGGCCTGAGTTTTCAATCGCCGGGGATTGGCCGACTCGAGATCCGTCACTGAGGCCTTTTGCTTGGGCTGGACCAGGATGGCTGAGATGCTGGCACCGATAACTGAGGGAATCTTGTGAGGCTTCTTCACCTGTCAAGGCGGAAGTGGCCGATGGCTGTTGGAGCCGGAAAATTGATTACCATGTCTGGTGTTCCGAGAGATCCTGCCGCGGTGAATTTCGAGGTTTGGCTGCCACCAGTCGGTTCGAGCATCATATGAGTTTTTTCTTTTTTAGGTTTTGTTCGTGGAGCCTCGGGAAGGCTAGGCTATCGCGTGCCATGTCACCAGCCGTCAGACATAGTATCTATCTCTTCTGTTGCTTGTCAGCCGTTGTTGGACACTGATGTCTTTCATCATGGTTCACGGCTTGAAACTTGTCCTAGCCTTCCAGCACAGGCGACGGTGGGGGAAATGCCCGTTTGCTGGTTCGATGGCTTGGATGGCTGGAACAGAGACTCTGCCAGAAATCAAGCGTCCAATGCGAGGCGGGTATTCCCCCCAGGTCCAAACGTGCAGCAGGGATCCCTTCAACAGGGCCCATTACATCACGCGACAATGTCGTACTGCCCGCCGCTGAATGTGAGCCAAGCAGGCAGCCCAGTTTCTTTTCCCTGGTTAACGTCGTACCTTGATCCTTTGGGATTCATCCAAGTTGCCCTGATCAAGCCCAGGCCCCTTGATTGAGCAACTCGTCTCGGCTGTCATATCCCAGAAGTGCCTTCAAGCCGTACCGCGTATGCTCCCGAGTGGCTGCTCCAGGCGTCACCCGCCCCCCGTCCAACCGTTCTGCTGGGACTGATCTGCTGGGTGGGAGCTTGCTCAATCGGCAACGGGTGGGAGCTTAAAGAGGATGTTGTTTGGAGGGAGAATGATTGATTGTGCAAGTTGGGACAGACCACTCATGGCAAATTGAGTTCTCCTTGAAACGGGCAGGTCCTCTCGTTGCTCCTTCCATCACCAACATCGAAACTTGGTACCTGAGGTTTTAGGAAACACACCCTCCAGAAACAGAAGTAGCAGCAGCATCAACGCCTCATCCCACAACGACCCCTTCACACGACATGTCGAAAAACGATCCTGACGAGGGTCTTGGATTCTTACGTATCACCACTTAATCATAGCTTCCCGCCCGAATGGGTTTTCGCCCCTCTCTTATCTGCGCCCATCTCCACACCTCACGATGCGCGCATCTGTCCTATCTCTTGGGTGGATTCCCTGGGCTGCACCTGATGGCGATTCACCTGCGGCCTGTCTGTGCCTGGACTGCGCTTGTGCCTCTGTCTCCATCGTTCCCGTTGACTGGCGCCCGCAGCGCAGAGAGCTATTACCGTTTGATCAAGAAGCCAAGCACATGCGAAGCGACTCCCAACAATGATCCCAGGTGTGGTTTTGGTCTGATATCAAGTCAGGGGGTCATATCAGACCTGCCACAGCTCCAATCTCTACCCGTGCCAAGCTCTTCAGCTACTGGCCGAGAAGCCGTGCTCGTGTGCTGGCCTTGTCAATCGGCAAAGTTCAGGCTTTCCAGTGCTCCGTACGTCGATACACAGGTGATGCCCTCAGCCCTGAAAGCTACCTCCAAACGAATTCGAGGGGATCGCTGCGCGGCCCGATTCCGTTCACAGCACGCACCCAGTTTGCGCTCAGGCTCAGACTCTTCGTTCCATGTTCGCTAGGTGTTTGCACCATACACCTGGGACTGCGACGCAGGGTGTCTTTGTGACACGTATCACCGGCTCGTTCACGTATTCATTCTGCCTCGTCTCGTCGTGCCGCCTCCCCAAGCCCCAGCCGAGGCAGAGGAGGGGCATGCGCGTACTCGTGATGGACATGTCCCGTCCCGTCCGTCTCATCCCATCAGCCACATGTCCTTGCTACCTTCGGCGCGTCTACGGTCCCCAAAAGAGCCAGGCACATGGCTAGCGAATTCCACCTTGTCTGCTCCCTGTTGCACAATCCTCTACGGAGTATTGTGCCCTGGTCTGCCACGCCTCTGCATGGTGGTCTACGATGCCGGCATTTCGACCATGTCAGTTGGTGACCGCCCTCTGGTCAAGGCTCGAATTGAAGGCTCGTTACCATTTTGCTCTCACAGGCATTCATTCATTGGCCATCCGACGCGAGGTGGGGGGCATTGTCGACCCCTTAACTCTGAATATTATTGAAGGCTGGATGGAGGCTTCGCCATGATAGGCCTGGCGACTGGGTTACCATCCTACAGTATCCACTAGCTCGACGATATTCAGCATCTGGAAGCTTTCTACGGAGGTCTATCTCAAAAGTTTTATCCTGCTAAGATGCTAATCAGCGCTATAAGAAGCCACATAAAAGCAAAGAAAAAGCGGTCAAGGGCACCCCCGGCTATTTTCTATAGTAATCTTCTTTATTAGCTTCCTCTTTGATTTCTAATAGTTTTCTAGGTCCCTAGTTATAGCCCTAAATACTAATATCGCGACCTATACCTTTATCGTTGCCCTTAGGGTACTTTATGGCGGTAAGACTATTAAAGAAGTCGCTACTATAGCTAGCCTTTTAACCCATTAAGTTAACCGTATTTATGCTTATGCAATCGAATAAGGGTTTAACCCTAATCTACGCCTATTTATTATCTATAATAAATATCTCTATGATACTCCTTGATCTAGCTAGCTACTAAAGTAATTAAAAGAGGCAAAGAAAGAGGTTATCTTAAAGGTTTAGTATAATTACTATAGAAGGGAGAAATTATATACTAATATCGCTAGCGAGCTTAGCTCTTAGGGCTTTAATCTCTCTACTATAATAATTTAGAGGATTTTACGAAAAATTAGTTTCTAGAAGACTAAGCCGACGAGGAAGCCTAGGTTAACGAAGAAGATAAGGAGAAAACGCCTTACTTAGTATATTGCCTATAAAGACTAGACCCTCGAGGACTAAAAGAATATTATTTAGTCTAATAAGACCTCTATTATCTTACTCTATCGCCGAGGAGGCTATTATATATAGCGATAAGTTAAGGAATAGTTTACCCGTAGCTATATTCGTGAGAGATAGAAAAGAGCTAGCGAGTTTATATTCTAGGGGGCTTTTTTGTATAAAAAGAAAGGTCCTTATTATTACTAGGGCCTAGAGACCGCTAAAGAGAGGAAGGAAGCATAGTTATTAATTAACGATCTAAATGAGTAGTTAGAGCTAATTATAAAGGAAAAATAGGAATTAAGTAATAGTATAAGGAGGCTAGGGCTCTATAACCTACCCGGTAAGAAGCCTACATAGAAGTAAAAGAAAGAAACTAATAAGCTAATAAGAGGCTCAGGTAAGGGCATCGATTAGTAGCAGTATTAGTAAATTATCTTAGTACTAAAGATACTTCCTTTTATAAAGGAATATTAGCTAGAGAGGCTAGGCATAATTATTTAAGAAGATAAGGTACTATTATACGCATACTACGCTTAATAATAGATATATAATCTTCACGAGGTTTACTAGCTTCTTTGGTATAGTAACTCGCCGGATTTAAATGCAATTAAGCTAACTTAGGCTTATTTAAAGAGGGTAATTATAAAGAAAGGTACCCCGAAGAACCGGGCTGAAGCTATTTGCGCCTAAGAGGCCGCTTAGGAGAAGTTACCGCAAGAAAAGATCTAAGCCTAGATAGAGAGAATACCAGTCTATATATAAAAAATTATTAAGCTTAAAGGAGGAAATAAGTATAAAGAAGGCCGGGAATAACCTTATAGTAATTAGCCGTGGTTTTACTTTTTCTAATTTATAGCGTTTTTAGCGTGAGGATAAAACTTTTGAGATAGACCTCCGTAGACCAGCGCCATCTCAGCCTCCGGAGGCTTTTGCCCTATTATGGCTTTTCAGCTCAGCCGAGCGATCCGTACCAGATAAACAGCTTCTTCCTCATTACCTCGCCATCTCGCCTGGCGCATGTCACCGTCCCCCACGACATGATTCATGCCTTGCCCAGCTTGGCAGCTGGGCTTCTGCAAAGTTTCCCTCCCCGCGTCCTCTTTGATCATGGCCGCCACCTTATTGCGTGCGCAACGGTCGTCCAGGGATAATTAGCTTGTCATGCAACACACTAGCGAAGCGATGGAGCAGCAGATGGCTTGGCCTGGCTTGGCTAGAACATGACTAGAAACACGACGAAAACTCAAACCAGATTGCCATGGGCCCGATACCGGGACGCCTTGACTGACTCGATCAACTTCAGGAGAGACACGAACAAACGCCCACAATCCGATTCCCAACAAGTGTTGATAAGTCGTCGATATCAGTCTGGCTTGGCTAGCGGCCTCGTGGCTTCGCTCTACCCCAATCTCCCCACAAGCCACCGTCCAACATATCCGTCACCCTCCCAGGCCCGATGATCGTCGTCACGTTTAGGCTTACTTGCAGATTCGTGTGGCTGTCGTCTCAACACTCACCTTCCTCTCTCGGACACAGCGTCTCATAGACCCTTACAACCCGTCAACCGTGCGAGGCTGACACTTGTTGGACGTCACTGCTGCGATCGGTAGATACCGGATTTCCAGCGGCAGCTGTGATCTTCTACCCCCGTCAAGGCGGGTCGATCAGGAACCATAGTATGCGTTGTGTTGCTGCAATGCCGACTCCTTCGATGTTCAACAAAACCCTCAGCTGCCATGCCGGGCCATGATCTACGAGCACGCTAGACCAACTGCAGCTCTTCCACGGCCGTCTTGATCTGCTCCTTTCCAGCCTGGCCCCAGTCCACACCCTTCAGCCTCTCGCCAGCCTCTTCCTCATCCCCAACGAGACCCCAGAGCCCATCCACCACCATACTCCTGACTTTAGGCCAGGGATGATACAACAGTGCACCCAGCCGTTTCCTAGCCTCCTGCACGCCTGCCTCGGCACCCTCCTGATCACCCATGGATGCGACGCCGCTGTAGACCCTGATGCACGCCTCGAGCTTGCGCACGTTGCCTGTCTTGTAGCCAGCCTTTTGTGTCTGCAGGCATAGGCTGCGAAAATTGACGGTACTGACCTGGAAGAGCTTCACATGGAATAGGAATGCAGTGATCTCCAGGGTCGGCACAATAACTCTGTCCTGCCCCTGTCGGGTCTTGAGATTCTGAAGCAGCGCCTGGCAGACGAGTTCGAGGTTCTCCTGGCTAGTCTCGCAGAAGTCGCAGAGTGCGGCTCGGCTAGCGATGACCAAGTCCTCGTTGCCCGTATCGGCCGATGTAACGAACCCAGCCATGAGCTCAGTCATCCATGCACTTGGGTCTGCCTCGGCCACATCGTGAAGAAGGGGTCGAAGACGGTCTCCTACGTGAAGGTTCAAAAGGTTCTGAAAGTAGGTCTTTGAAGAGAATGTGAGTTCACGGAATTCCGTAGCATCACTAGAATGTGTTAGTAGACTGCTGTAGAAACCATCTCCCTTATCAACATACCCTTCTTTGAGAACAAGTGCAATGGCGGCCTGGGCTTCCGGACGAACGCGGTCAAGCTTCTCTGCAGAGAGACGAAGAGTGCTGAAGAAGAGGGACCGAACAGAATCCCCCGTCCATTCAACTACCCCATCCAGGTTGGACCATAGAGCCCTAACTGCTTTGAGAGCTTGAACACGGACATGCGAACCAACATCTCCCCGAGCATTGGTAGTGTAATCATTGAGTCCCTCGGCAATCAGGTCGAGGAAAATCATGGGCTTATCTCGCAGAACGCGGCTCTGTGTGAGGCTCTGCAGGATGGCAACCCTCGATTCGACCTCCGTGTCCCACTCCCAACGCTCCAGTAGCGCCTTGGAGGCGACATCCTCGGATAGCTCAGCTAATGGCTGCGCGATGGTGAGGGCATGGAAGTAGCCATTGCCATGCACTGTGGTACGGCTTGTAGGGCGGTGCTTGACCGTCTCGGCCCATTCATCCAGAATTGTCCTGCGCTCTGTTGGGCCACTGAATATCAGAAGAACAAGGGATGCGGCAGCGGCGGGTTCGACAGTTTCTTGCTCGTTGCGGTTAAGCCAGGTTGGAATAATGGATCGTAGTGAGGAGGCGAGCCGTAACACGTGCTCATCTGTGGTGCTCTCGAGCGAATCGAGGGCAGAAACAAGACTGGGATAACTGGACGAGTTATCAGGATGAAGAAGTTCTTGACCCGGGCGAAGAGCTTCTTCCGACTTGATGCCCAGAAGTGCCACCTGAAGGATCGGCAGCGTCGAGACAACGAGACGACTGGCAGCCTCGGCAAGTAGTTCTGGTTTGCGGTAAGCTGTCGACTGCAAGTCCTCCAACACGGTTGAAACTGTCGAGAGGATTTGATGACTCAGTGACAAGTCAAGATTCACTGTGCCTGCGGCAGCCAAGGCTGGGAACTTGTCCAAGACTGCAGCGAAACACAGTAAGAGGCCATGTCGCTCTTCGACTTGACGAACTTGAAGAGTCTTGAGACGATCTGTAAGAAGCTGAATTGAATTCCTGAAGCGAGCAAGGGGGTCATCGGACTTGGTATCAGATAGCTCAAAGGTTAGAACGCCGAATGCGGTGCCAGAAACACGTCTGGAAAGGGCATCAAGGTCACCGATTCCTCTCCATCCAAGCAGAGTATCAATAATGGCCTCGCCATACTGGTTTGACAACCGGGTCGCATTCACGGCCACCTCCTCGACGGCCCTTGAGCGTCGCGCAACAGCGTGGTAATCAACAGTCTGGACGACCCAGATGCCCTGGTCCACTGTATCCGGATGTCTTCCGATCAACTCTTGTAAGGCTGCTGACGCGCCGCGTCTGATGTTTCCAGCAGGATCGAGTGAGGCAGTTACCACAAGCTCTGTTCCGAGGACTTGAAGGATCGAGCTTGTGGCTGGGTGTGCCTTGGCGGCAAAGACGGACTGAGTCGGGATTGCAAGCAGCTCATCAGTCGAATATCGGCGGGCGAGTGCCCAGATGCCGAAACATGCTGCGTCTCGCACGTTGGCACCAATACTACCACCAGACATGCTCCTCTGCTCAAAAGATAGACCCAGAAGAAGGGCATGGACAATGTCCGAGAGTTGTTCAGCTGGTGGAGATCGTCGATAGAGTAGGTGAGAAAGCGTAAGCATGAGGCCATGCCATTCAAGGTTATTGACGGCAGAGAGGTCTCTGACTGGCTTGCCTCCTGCCAGTCTGGTCCAGAGAACGTTTCGGTTAAGGGATTCAAGAACGGCTTCAACGACCTGAGAGGCCATTTCGGGATCCAGTTTCAAAGTGATGATGCTCAGAGACTTGCTCGCTGCGAATCTCACTGGTGTGTCGTTGTCAGCTACACAGTCGAGGAAATACCCGATAGCCGTCTCCGTGATCTCAGTGCTGGCCATGTCCTGGGGTGTCTGGCGGAGCAGAAGCACTACAACAGATCGGATGACCTTGAGAATCATTTTTCTTGCCAGGGCAAAGGAAACTATAGTTTTCGAGAGTTCGTTCTCGCCGGTGGCTATAGCGTGAATAGCATAAAAGATGGACGATAAGTAAGGGTTCATGTCGGAAGTATCTGACGACGAGCGTAGCACCCCAGCAAGAAAGGACAGAATTCCGAGATAAAAGTAAGTTGTCTGCGGAGACCGGTCCTTCTGCAGACGTAAAGATGCCAGGGACCAGTTGACAAGGCTCTCCAGAACTCCGAGTTGCTGCATGTCACGCCGTGTAGCCATTCTAACTAGAAGAGCCTTTGCAGCATCTCTCTCCTTTCCCGGTGTACCGATGTACTTGATGGCCAGAGGGATCATCCGGACGGTAATAGCAGGAAGGTTGTCAGGCCAAACCATACCCGGGATTTCCGGCGCCGTGATATCTTGCAAGTCAACCGACGAGATGGTTGAAAGGTCAAAGGGCGCCAGAAGAAGGTGAGAAAGCCACAGAAGAACAACATAGCGCTCCTCCCACGACCACTTCCCAAGAGAATCCTCATCTGTCGAGGCCTGCTCCGACTCCTCGATGGCGAGGAGCAGCAGCTCAAGGTACTTGGCCTCGACGTTGAGGAAGCGGACAATGACCTTTTCGCCACGAATCTTGCAGAAGGTGTACAGAATCTTGCAGATTGCAAACTCTACAGAGACCAGCAGCTTGGAGCGAGACGAGAGCGTCTTTCCACGGTGACGGGTCTGCAGATGCTTGAGGAACGCCTCGGCGAGGAGGGGAATCCACTTGGGCAGATATGGATCCAGCAACTGAGGAAGTTCCTGGAAGGGGTCCAGAAGCTGTATAGAAGCGTCAGACAGGTTTCAATCACTGATGGAATAGTCTTACGGCTGAAGTCAGGCGGAACGTCTCCTTTGCGCGCACCCGCGAGCGGACTCGAGTGCCGCCGTGGCCATCCGGCTTCCAGAGAAAATGGGGCAGGGAGCGGTCAAAGTCGCTGAGAAGATCAGCCGAGATCTTTTGCAGCTTGATGTCAGCCTCTGGTTCGTCCATTTTTCGTATCTACGCCGCAGAAGGGCGAGTTTGTGTGTTTTCTGTGGTTGTGAGAGTGTGTAGCTCAGGATGTGTTCATGACTGAGTTGGAGCTTCTAGGCATCGAGGTAAATGTGATGTTGGAGAAGCGGGTCCAAGGCGTGATGGTTGATTGCTATTCAGCAAACAATCCAGTTCAACGTGTTATTTTAGCATATATGAATTAAGCAGCACATGCTTTCAAGCTTTGTTCCGTGTAAATATTCATCATATTTAAAAATGCAATGAACCGCTGCTCATAAGGCGGTGGTTAATTGTACAGTGTATATAGAGGCCAACACTGTAGCTACCCGGGACACCAGATCTCCAACACCAGGCTTCTAAATTATTTCCCTTTGACATTGCTATTAGAACTGTTGCTTTATGTGATATCTTTTTTCTCTTGTTTTAGCATCATTCATAAGTCATGAGATATCTCAATGAGAGCCTCGACTCTCATAATGGGAAGAATTCAGACTCTAAACATTAGTCCCAAATAAGTGCCCTCAACGATTGTGTGTCGAGCTATCCTACACCTACCTCCAAGAGGATAATAGGCCTCTATGACCCAAGACCAGTCACGCAGTTCCTCATGTAAAATCCAATATCACTGCACCTCGTTCACATCCACAGTTGCGGTTGTACGTGACGCCGTTGTGAGCGGCTATTGTGGGACTGTAGCTCCCTTTTGGTGGACAAGAACATTAAATTCATCATTATCAAGGGTATCAAAAAACTCCCAGATCCCGTATATCAGATCCCATCCCATATCCCATCCATCATATTACCAGTCATGAATCTCTCACTGAGCCACTCCAATAGCCGCCACGAGAACGTCCAAAGCGCTGCTATGTGAAGGCCCTGTGGCATCGACATACGGACCTGTCCAGGCAACACCCAGCTGGTTACGCTTATTCCGGTTATTCTTCCATATCGAGTCTGCATTCTTAATGATCAGCCTGCGATATAGGTCCTTTGGCGAAGCCTTGTGTAGATAGTGGATGTTTCGAATAAAGATGCCTTTGAACTGTTGTCCATCTCGTCCGCAGTGGCCGTCCTTGAGCTCACAGTCGTCCGTCTCGATGAGGATGCCGTCGTCGTTGGTCAGTTCCTTGATGGCTGCGTACGCGATCCGATGCGCCTTCTCGATCAGAGCCCCGTCACCAGTGGCTAGTGCAAGCTCGACGAGTCCACCGAGTATGACGCCCTGGTTGTAACTCCACGTCTGGAGGCCGTTGTTCTTGCAACCGTTCAGGCCATCGTTAATGAGACCGTTCTTGTTGATCATGCCGCTGGCCTCGAACCATTTCCACTGCTTCTTGGCAATCTCCAGATAAGTCGTGTTGCCAGGGACTCGCCTCGCCAGAGATGCCGCAACGGAGAGGTACAGCTCGTTGGCTATGGCGTTGACATATTTCCGGTCTTTGTTCCAGTAAATACCACCGCCGCAGGGTGTACCCGCGCCCGTTCCCATGTCATTAAAGAGGTCGATAGCCGCTTCTAGGAAGTCGGCATCACCCGCGGCGTCGTGACAGCGAATCCAAGCCAGCGCCCACCAACCTGTTTTATTTCATTAGTCTTATATCTCCTCAAAACCGTCTAGTAAACTTACCCTCATCATCATAGAACTCATTAATGAAATCATCAAAGCCTCGCTTGCCCAGAAAGTCCCGCTTGGCCATGCAGCCCGAGCCGGAATCGATGCAGTATGTGGAGAAAACCAACCCGTTGGTCATTGTCTTGAGGGTTTTCACCTGTGTTTTTTGGGCATTATTAAAGGTAGTCCTCATAATTCCCCCAAGGTTGAGCTGATTGGCCACATCCAGCCTCAGCATGGTGAAATCGGCGAGTGTTGCCATGGCACTCCCGCTATTCCACCACGCGCCGTCCCAGATGCCGGTGGCAGCGTTGTACCAGTCTTCGTTTAGCCTCTGGATGGCGACCGAGGCCTTTTCAGTGTATGTGTCAACCTCTCGAGCTCCGAGATGGGTTGTGGATGAGGCAAGGAGACTTGCTCGGGCGACGAGCCCTCCCCAAGAAAAGCCGTGGAGCATCTTAGATAGACACAAGTGAAGAAGGCTGCTAGTGAGCAGTGTTTGGAGAGAAAGATTAGGGAGAAAGTGACCTTGATATACTCGACCCAGGGCTCGATGGGTTAATCACGATGGTGACTGTTGAAAAGACAGGACAACCAAGGAGACTATATACAAGTCCAACTCTTGCCCGCCCAGCCAAGTGGATGTCTCCATGTCAAGACCCACGCCAGGTTCCCCATGACTTGCATTATTGAGCTGTCCGGCCGCCAACACAGAACCATGGGAGATAGGAGCAAAGAGGGAGCACAACCTAAGCATCATCCCCAACAAGGGGTTGACGGATGTACCATGATGCCGGGGTGGAGCAGTGTGGACTTTTTGAGAACGGTGATTGGAGAAGAGGCGGCTGATGGGTGAAGATGTGACGCCGAGAAGCTGGTCGTTGACTTGTGATGGGGCGGCTGTGGTGTTTCAGAGAGAGATTGAGTTGTCATGCTAACACTCAAGAGGTGCCGAGAACCTGGGCGTCGGCCGTGCTTGGCGAGGCCCGGTGTTAGTGAAGAGACGAATGCCCCTGGCGCTACTACGTGCAGTGAGAAGCTGCAGCTATTTTTGCCATGTGGACCCTCTGCGACCCCTGTGATGCCCATTGATCCCCTGTCCTCCCACGTAGAGCCTCAGGGCAACAGGTTTGATGCTCCTCCATCGTATCTTGTCGGCGTTACCTTGCCGGGCGCTGTGCCACTCGTCGCCACGTGCTTTCAGCTTCTGCGCGAGCCGTTTGCTGAACCTGATACGCAGGTACATGATCAAGGTCGAGGTGCTTTGCAACTTGACGGTTCCTTGCTCTGTTTCTCTAAAAACACGGGGACATTCTCCATGGTAGATCCTTTGGGTCGAGACTCATGGAAGCAGGGCTCAAGATCTTCTCTTGTGCATACATTGAAACCTCCAAGCGATGCGTTGTCTCTCGGAGGAGGATCTCGGGTATCACGCCCGGAGCAAACCCATGCAGACCGAATTTTCAGACGTCATGCGCAGAGAGAGTGTGTGAACCATGTCGCATTGGACATCGCCTCTTCCTGTTGTTGCGCTGTCAATGGGAATGTGAGCCGGGGTCTGGTGTTTCAAGCTTGAGCAATCCTTATGCGCCATTCGCCGGCATCTCTTATCGCGACTGTGCTATACCCTTTGACATGCTTCGGAATCATCCCATCCTGCGTTTTCATTGCCAACTCAGATGTGAAAAGCCTCGTTGGTCAGCATGGCAGTGTTGGTGAAGTCGAGTTGCCTTGCTGATCGCATCATGTCAGACGTTGCTGGCTTTCTTGTAAAATCTGCAATACTCTCTCTGTTAATGTCTATACCTTGACATCAGAAGAGTACAGCCCAGGAGGATGAAGGATTTGGAAAAGACGGTGTGATCAATCCTGAGCGAGTCTCTCGTTGAGGGCTTACTGTTGGCCATCAAGATATGGAAACCAGACTTTCCTGCCTAGCTACTTTGCTAGTACGAAAACATCACTTGGCCCCTTGATTGTAACCTCTTTCTGTATCTTGAAAATTTGGCTTAAAGTTGCGAGAGGGCCATGGTGGTCACTCATAAACCTGAGACTCCAACATCAACCTCGTACCTACGAATAGTATGGTGAGAAGCACGGTCTTTGAGGTTCAAATGGGCAAGAGGCCTTGGCCATCCAAGCGCGCCGAGCAGCCCTGGGGATTTCCCTGACCCAAAATGCTGCTATATTCAGCGCCAACCTGACGGGCGCTAGAATGCCTTGACCCTGGCCAGACGATATCCCCGAACAAGCGCCCTGTGACATGGTCGAACAATGGGAACTTTTCTGCATAAGTCTTGTGTAATTACACAGTCGTAGCAGTCCATGCCACGGAGGTCCCCGTGTCGATCTCCCAGCGGACCATCTTTCCGGAGGTACAAGCATCCAACGCATGGATCAGAGGATTTTTGGGGAGGCAGATGGATCTTTCAACGTAGTGCAGCTCGCTTGCAAGAGGGAGCCAGCGGGTGCCAGCTGTCACTGGGAGAATTTTGTACGTTTCATGTTGAAGTCCAGCTGAGGGAGTCAAAGCTCCATCATCTACCGTTCTCTACCTATAAGTGAATCACACTACCAAGAACCCATGAGCTTTCAAGGCCGAGGCCCTTTCAACAGAAGCAAAGCACTGATCATGTATGTCCCGCATTTAGAACGGCAGCCAGCCGTGCAGGCGTTTAAATCGACCCACGCTCGAGCTTCCCTTCGGTTCCTGTCTTTTTCTCCGAAACAAACTAGGTGAAGCTAGCCCTGATAAAGATCTTGTTGATGAAGCACGGCATGTGTTGTGCAGGGAGGTACCTGGGTACTGATGTTACTACGCTGGACCTGTTCCACCGAAGATAGGAGTCTATCATCAGCAAGCCTCATCGATAGCTTTTTATCTTTTAGGCTAAAGTAAACTTGAAGTAAAATAAAATAGCCTCAAGCAGATACAATCTTAAACTCACCCAGATGTAAAATCTTTCAAGTATTTCCCTACACTGAGACATAAGGCCATAGAGCCATGACTGTTGGTGTCACACAGATCCACTCCATTCTGCAACTCCTCCACTCTTTATTCTTCCAGGACCAACACTCATTCTGCAGACAATCTAGAAACTGGGGTATTTTGCGAGCCATCACATTTTAATCGTTCTTTTGTCTCATTGCCGTTTATCAACAGTTTCCATATCCCAACCCCTCGCCGCCAACGTCCTACGCTCTATCATATTGCCATGATCACCACCCCACATAACAATGCGCAACAGCTACGTTGTGTCATACAGGAGTGATGTGAGCGTGTTGGCCAAATGAGGCTACACAAGGCATCTCACATCACACAAGGTTGTTTCAAAGGGCTGATTGGTAATAAAGACTGCCAAGCGTTGCGATATCGGCTTTCAATGGACGGGAGCAAGTAGAGCTCAAGCACGCTGGAGCCAGGCGAAGGGTGCCCTTTCTTTCGGCGAATTGCATCGGTTTGGTTATTCTAGATGGAGGAATGCACCTAGCAGTGATATCACCAAGCCCGAGTTTGCATTCTCCTTTTATTTGAACCATAGAACGCTGGAAGCATATTCACTATGATTAACATAGATCTAGTCATCAAAGTGAACCAACCCTTGATTTCGATATAGACGTGCGGGATACTAATGGGTCTTAGAGAAGTTAAAACTTAATCACATGGTTGGTTCACCTCGATCTATTCAGTGTCGAACTTGGCATTCTGAGTGGATTGAAGCAAAACCGATGGCTAGGTAGGCTCGATGTTGGTTCACTTAGACAAGTTCGGAAAGACAAGCTCAACACGAAAGGTAAGCTAGAGCAAATCGAAGGGAACATCCCCTCCTTAGTTTTAGGTAATGCCTACTTCTAGAACTGTTAGTAGAGCGAGAAATGCTCATGATGTGTACTCACGTTGTGATTTGGCCATGCGATGCTGGTTCTTCACCGCCCGGTCATAGCCGGAACCTTGAGACCTCCATTACTTGAAGATAAGGAGAGTACGCACTGTCTGAAATGGGAGTATTTCTCTTCAATGGCGCGTTAGAGGTGGTTGATGGAAGGCGAGTTCGCAAGAGGGTTTGTGGTGTTGAGCTAGGCTGTGCCATGTCTATCAACTCATGTCATGTAGAGGAGGAGGAATAACCTTCTCGACCACTACGCCGAACGGTTTCTTCTACTGTCGATAATACAGTGTCCTGCCTTGGGGAACGTGCAGGGGAAAGACTGATTCGCGAAATAGGAGCCGCGTGCTACAGCCACTGATAGACTACAACCTGCCCAAGGAACTCTTGTCTGGATCATATGCACTCTGCTGTGTACAATGGCATAACCTATCCCAAGTTCTCGGGGTGGAAGATGGAAAGAAACAAGGCGACATCCAACATGTCTTGACTGAACTCGGTCTCGAAACAGTGTCATGATTTTCTCTATATGTGAACCAATAAACGCCATGCACAGCCAACCACAACCTCTCCGTTGGAGCACCCTCGCAACTACTTCCTCCTCGTTGGCCGAGCATTCTTGGCCCTCTTCCTCTCCTTCTCCTGTCTCGCCTTGCGAATGTCGTCGCGACCCTTGAGCTCCTTCTTGCTGCCCATACCATCGCGGAACCTTCCGACGCGCTTCTCCCTCGCCTCGTCGACCCGCTTCTTGCGCACGCGGTAGTCGTCGCGGTGCTTGTCGGCCTCCTTGGGCGCCTTCTCCTGCTTGTGCTTGTACCGGGGTCCCGAGGGGAGTTGGGCGACCGTGTTGCCGCCGGTGCGCTCGACCTCGCCGACGTGAGGGAGCTTGCCCATGCGGTTGGCGCGCTTCCACTTGTCGAAACGGCCACTCTGGAAGCTGGCAGCGATCTTGACACCGCTCTCGCCGCGGATCATCTTGGCGCCCTTGGAGCCGTCGTCGTCGTTCTCGCGTGACACGTACTTCTTGGACTTCTTGTCCCATCTCATCTTGGCCCGAGTTGGTGCTCCAAACGCCTTGGCGCTCTCGTCGTTGGTGAGGTCCATGGTCACGTCACGGGCTGCTTCGACGAAGCTTGAGCCCTGACCGCCAGACTGGACACCGTATCCACGCTCTTCGGCGGCGTTGAACGTCCGTGGCGTGTATGACATGAATACCTCCGAGTCTCGCCAATCCGTCTGTCCCTTCTTGGAATTATTGTTGGAGACAGTCACCTCCAAATCGTCATCGGAATCCTCCTCATCGTCCTCCATATCGACCTCCACCTCTTCCTCTTCGTCAGAGTCGACATCCATCTGTGCGCCAGGTGGCACATCGTCCAGACCCTCAAAGCCGTCTTCCTCGTCCTTCTTCTCCTGTCGCTTTCTGGGTGTAATCCTCTTGCGCAGCTGCTTCATAACCTCAGCAGCCTCCGTCGTTGACTTGTCGCGGTGACCAACCTCGAAGATTGTCTCCTGGGGTCTGAAACCACTGATTCTTGCCAGCATATCGGCTCGGGCTTGTTCTGCTCCGTCCACATCCTCGCCAAAGAGAGGGTGGAGCTGCGTCCATCCCTGGGATCCAACCAACTCCCTTGCTCGTTTCGCACTTTGGCTGGCAGCCGAGTTCCTTGTCTTCAGATACAACTTCTCTGCCTTTCCAGCAACTGCCCGCAGTGCAGAAACATCATCGTTCTCGTGGAGAACCTTGTTGAACCATTCCACGTGAGTCTCCACCGAGTCTCGCTTCAATGCTCCCACAACCACATCGTCAGCAAATGAAGGGCTTGTGTTCTCTTGACCAACGACTAGCTTCTTGCCTAGAAACAGTTGCAGATCCAACAGATAGGGAGCATCGGTGTCTCTCACAAGACTATAACTCCAACCTCGCTGACCCGCTCGGGCAGTTCGACCAACTCGATGAACAAAGACCTTGGGCTGAGGAGGGAAATCAAAGTTGATGACGTTGGCAAGCACCGGGATATCAATACCACGTGCCGCAACATCAGTGACAACCAAGATGTTTGTCTTTCCTCGTCGGAAGTCTTCAACCTGCATACGTCTGGCAACTTGGTCGAGGGATCCATAAACGTAGGAAACAGCAAAGCCTGCCTCAATGAGGAGATTTGCCAGATACTCGACGTGATGCTTGGTTGCTGTGAAGATGATTGTAGAGTGTTCTGTTGGCTTGCCACTGCCACCCTCGGGTCCTCGTTTCCTCTTCTTGGATCCCTTTTCAGATTCCTTCTCCTTTGCGCTCTCTGGAAGTCCAACCGGCATCTTGATTACAT
Source organism: Ascodesmis sphaerospora (assembly GCA_027569015.1). Classification (NCBI taxonomy): domain Eukaryota; kingdom Fungi; phylum Ascomycota; class Pezizomycetes; order Pezizales; family Ascodesmidaceae; genus Ascodesmis; species Ascodesmis sphaerospora. Next base: position 1,321,242 of record JAPPUR010000003.1, read on the forward strand.
CGTGAAGAATGTGCAATAGAGAGCCCTCCTTTTCAGCACCCTTGACGGAGAAGAAGGCGCTTTCAAGGTCGGGGGAAACCTTGGTCTCAGCATCCAGTCGCACAAGGCTGGGGTCCTGCAAGCCGGCGCGCGCAAATTCAACCAAAGATGCGGGCAGCGTCGCTGAGAATAGCAGACTTTGTCTCGAAGGGGGCAGGGCGTGGAGAATCTCGGTAAGCTGCGCAGCGAAACCCATCTCGAACAGGCGATCGGCTTCATCGAACACGACATATTGGATCGAAGAGAGATCCAGTGACATCTCGACCTTCAAGTGAAGGAATCGACCAGGTGTAGCGATCACAATATCAGGATTGGCGGCCATGTACCCAAACTGCTCCTCGAGACTGTCACCACCGACCAGCAAAACACTTTTCAAGTCGGTTCCACGACCAAACTCCTTGACAACCTTCAAGGTCTGGATCGCAAGTTCTCGAGACGGAGAGAGAATAAGGGCTCGCGTTCCGAATCTGGCGCTGTGGGCGCGCAGTCGCTCGATCATGGGTATCACAAAGGCGGCGGTCTTTCCGGAACCTGTCCTCGCCATGCCCACCAGGTCTTTCCTGTCGAGGATCAAGGGGATTGATTTTCGCTGAATCGGGGTTGGAACCGAGAATCCTTTTCGTGTAATGGCCTTTAGAAGATTGCTGTTGAGGCCTGGGAAAGATTAGTACATGACTTGCAGGTTACGCGCAAAACTCCTACCCATCGCCTGAAAGCCTCCACCCTTCTTCACCGTCCTTCCCTTGAGATTGGAAGCTTTTCGAAAGGAAGCCGCCTGCTGTAGGGCGATAAAGGCCTCGTCGCCATCATCATTGCCAGGTTCAGGGCCGTTCAAGAGACCGTCAAAGTCGAGGTCTAGGCCAGCGTCGTTGCCGTTGGTACCATTGTCGCCGTCTCCGTCGCCGGGATAGAGGGATCCGAGGATATCAACCTCGCCCTCCGAAGGGGTCGGTGAAGCTCCGCGGCGTGGCATGTTGACGCGCCTTAAGAAGCAATGTTGTAGAGGTTGTTCAAGTGTTAGCGGATAGTGAGAGCTTCAATGTCGACCAGCCAATATTTTTTTCTGGGTGTCTTATCTTATCTCGTGGGGTAGGTGGGTCCCTTCCCTCCGGCTTCGCCTGCTGCAACCAACACCCAAGCTGACCTACATTCCCATTCCCATTGTTCTTTCCTTTCACTCTTTCAACCACAAATACTGCATTGCATCAGACATCTCAGTATCAAAATGGCCGGCAAAGACTCAAAAGAAGACAAGGATGCGCTTGATGCCCTCGAGGCTGAGGCCAAGGAGTTTGACAAGGTTCGTTGCGAGAGGCGCATCGGCATCATGACCACCGCTAATCCAGCTCCAGGATGCAGAGATAGACCGAATTTTGAAGGCGTTTCGACTCGACGCGTAAGTGCTGGCCTGACGCATGACTATCTATACACAACAAAGCTGACCGACATAGCTACGCTGTATTAGATCTCCAGCCCGGTGTTCCCGACTCAGATATCAAAATCTGTTACCGCAAGAAGTCACTACTCATCCATCCCGACAAGACAAAGAACCCGTTAGCGCCCGACGCCTTCGACCGACTCAAGAAGGCACAGACAGAGCTCATGGATGAGAAGCATCGCGCACGGCTAGACGAGGCCATCGCGGACGCGCGCATGCTCCTCATTCGCGAGAACAAGTGGACAGTGGACAGCGAGGAGCTCAAGACGGACGAGTTCCGTCGCATGTGGCGCGACAAGTCTCGCGAGGTTCTCATCGACAACGAGCACCGACGCCGCCGTCAGATGAAGGCCCAGCTACAGGAGGAGGGCCGTGAACAGCGCCGCGCCGACGCCGAGGTAGAAGACCGCAAGAGGAAGCGCCAGCACGAGCAGGACTGGGAGGCCACCCGGGATGAGCGGATCAGCAGCTGGCGACAATTTCAGAAGGGGCAATCTGGGGGCGAAAAGAAGAAGAAGAAGAAGCTCAAGCCCATCGGCTGAAGGCGATGAAAGGGGTTCTGCGATGGAGTTTTACACGGATATGCGATGGATGCCTGGTATGTGAGTTAAATGATGATATACAACGGTTTGGACTCTAATCAAGTCAGACAAGATCCGCCAACAGGCCATACTCCTCGTCCCACCCAAGAGGTTTGTTACGGTCTCCAAGGTGAGTTGAAACTGTCAACGTGATGTCTCGGGCTCTACATATCGTAGAATGACATGTCCATGTTCGCGTAGCATTCACTCAAAACAACCAGAGGACCAGTCTTATCCTTCAGTCATGCGACTACAATTTCATGAGGGGAGTGGCCTCCGATGGAGCTTTGAGCCCCCTCTTTCTATACTACAGGATTGGTATACAACAGATCTGGCAGATCTACATAGACGAGTCGTCGGGATTTGTCGTGACCTCCGCCGACGCCATACACAAATAATATCAACCTTTTTAACACCAGCAAATGCGCTCCCCATCTAGTATGTCGTGGTCTTCCAATTCATATGATACAGGCCATTCATTACCTCGAGCTGCTGCCATCCGACTTTTTGTTGTTCGGGTCCTCCTTTTTCTCACCCTCGGTGCCCTTGCCAAGTTCCTCTTGGTGCGCCGGGTTGTTGGTCAGCGTGTGCCACATCGACTTGAGGAAGCCCTCATTCTTGTGCGAGTCGGGGTTGTTGGGGTCAACACTTGGGCATGGTTAGTATCGAGGTCGACGACGGCTTCCCTGCAGCGGGGACACTCACCTTGCAGAAGAGCCGACGTTCATCACACGCTTGGCCGTCTTATCTCCCATCTCGTCTGCGAGCATTTCTACAATCGTCCGCTGGTTGGCGCTCAAGTACTTGGGCATGGTGACTCGGTATTCGACCTTGAGGTCGCCACTGCCACCACGTCGAGAACCAAGACGCTTCATGCCCATGCCCGTCAGGGTCATCTTGTCACCAGTGTTGGTGCCAGTAGAGACCTTGACATTAACTGAGCCATCCAGCGTCGGGATCTCTACTTGGCCACCCAGAAGAGCGGTTGTGAGAGGGATGTTAGCGGTATAAAGAATATTCGATCCTTCTCGACGGAACTTGGGGTCCTTGGCGACACGCACAAAGACATATAGGTCTCCCTTCTGGGCGCGGACGTTGGGGTCGGCGGTTCGGCCGGTAGCGGGAGCGTCGCCGGCTCCGTCGACGCGGAGTCGCATGCCGTCCTCAATTCCAGCTGGGATATCCACGGTAATCGTCTTCTTCTCCCTCACCACACCATTTCCTGAACATGTTCGGCATTCGGAGCCTCTGGGGATAGTCGAGCCAGTGCCTTCGCAGGTTCCGCAGGTAGAAGCCATCTGGAAACCTCCCTGCATAAAGTGAACACGGGTTCCTGTTCCGTTGCAAGCCTTGCAAGCACCTCGCGAGGCGCCGGGCTTCATGCCGCTACCTGTACATGTTCCGCATGTGCTGAGCGGCGTGAGGGAAATGGTCTTGCTCGTGCCCTTGGCGGCCTCCATAAAGGTGATGCTGGCTTGGACCTCGATATTTTCACCGACCAGGATCTCTTGTTGATAAGCTTGCTGTCGTCCACGGCGGCCGAATCCTTGTTGTCCAGTAAATGCCGAAAAGATATCCTCAAAGTTGACCCCACCACCGAACCCTCCCTGTGCCCCAAAACCACCAAATCCTCCTTGTCCACCGAAGCCGCCGAAACCAGAGAATCCTCCAGCACCGCCGAAAGGATCTCCTCCGGGAGCACCTCCTGCGTTGGGGTCGAAGCCAGCGGCACCGAATTGATCATATTGCTCACGCTTCTTGGGATCGGAGAGGATTTCGTAAGAGGACTGGATCTCGGCGAACTTGTCCTTCGCGGTGGGGTCCTTATTCGTATCAGGGTGATATTTCTTTGCTAGGCCATAGTATGCCTTTTTAATTTCGGCGGCGGATGCGCTTTTGCTGACTCCGAGGGCCTGGTAGGGATCCTTCTGCTGGACCGAGTTTGTGGCGTGGAACAACTATTTACACAAGATCAGAAATGCCGGGCTGATCCATTGACAAGAATTACTCACCCGCTTGGTCGAGGGGACTCGGGTATCTCTCTTGAAGGATGACCGGTCCCGGGAACCGATGCGCAATGCCGCGGTATGCAGCTGTGCGCCTTTGCTTAAGCACTGGATCTTGGAGGTGCAGAGATGGCTTTGCGCCAGGGCAGCGCGCGCGGGAGCGGCGGCCTTTGACAGAAGGCAGGGATTCATCTTGTACCACAGTGATTCATCTGCCCCGAAAACGAAGAAAATATCGAGGAGCAGAAATAAAGAAAGGGGGAAACGTTACAAAGGCGAAAACTAGTACCCAGGAATAGCTTCGCCGTGCTTCCTCAAAAATCTTTGAAGTTCGAGGCTTCTCCCAACCGGGCTTGAGCCGAGCTTTTGGTGCCTCAGACATCCACACTAAACTTCGTCATAGGGCCGACGCCGGATCACCTGCTTTGTAAGGTCGGATAGTTATTGGCTGAGAGGCGATTGAATTCAGGAACAGGCGAAATGCCGATGCAAAGCCGATGGGAAGGTTGAACATTGGCATCATTATATACTACAGGAGGCGAGGTAGAAAATATTGCAGGCAAAAACACCATTTGCGCTGCTTGACCTATCTCCAGGTGCAGTTATTCTACAACTGACGATCGTCCAGCGGGTGACGATATCGGCCATGCTGAACAATCAAGAAAACTTATGCCGAAACTACCCCGAGGTATTCGCACCGTCACAAGCCGAGCGGCTCTTGGTAGAGAGGTGTCTCAATATTGAGTGGAATTGATTCATATCTGGGTCTACTATCTACGAACCAATATTTTGCTTGGCTCATGTTCTTTATTCTACCACGTAAGAACATTTTGAAACATGATTCAAGTACAAGGCGCCGGTCCCGATGCTAGGGGTCACTGACCAACGCCGGGACCAGCTGCGGCCAGCCATCAAACCTCTCTGCTTTGAGGTCGTCTTTAAGAGTGATTTGCAGAATGACCTCCACAAGTTGATCAAAGTCCTCGGTTAACATCTATTTCTCTAGCCCAAAGGCAAGATGGTACGCATTAGACCCGGTATTTGTTGGTGTGTGCGGTCGTCAGGCGCAACCGGTCAGCTCAGGGATCTGGGCGCCTCGGACACTAAGCGCCCACAACACCATTTTGCTCTCGAAAACACATTCATCTTGCGCACTTTCTTTGTGAACGAATACGTATGAGACTCAGGGGGGAAAAGACAGTAGCATATAGGCATAAAAAAGACTCTGTTCCAGCTCGTCATGGTATCTGATGTAATTCGAAACCGCAATACCCATCTATAACCTGTGCATGCAACCAATGCAAACGTGCCTGTCTGCCTATGCAGCTTTGCGAAAAAAGAAAAAAAAATCAAAAGTCGTCCCAAAGCGACTGCGCTTGGTGATGCCATATCCCAACGCCTAAAAACTCCGTTCCAATGTGTCCATCCCTTGCTTGTAAAAGCACTGCGTGCAAAAATCCCTTATTTCGTCGTGGCCGTCGGGGCCGAGTACGGCTTCGAGATGCGGGTGGTGTCGTGACGAATCTTGTAAATAAAGTCGACGATCACGTCGTTCTCTTGCACGCCCATTCCGTTAAAATGCTTGCGCACGGCCAGAGCGAGCTTGTCCTTGCTCTGGCGACGAGCTTGCTGACGTCGAACCATGGTTGGGGAGTGGAGGCCAATTCCGTTCGGTTGCGAGAGAATCCATTGACGGTAGGGGTTCGAGAAGGAGCTCGGGGTGTTGAGGCGATGCTCGCGACGGTAAGCATGGAGGATGTCTCGCTCGAAGGTGGTCCATTGTAGCTGTGGGAAAAGAAAACGAGTCAGCTCCATGATAATCAAGAGACACGAGGGGAGCCGGCTGTGAGGGCTCAGGGAGGGGCTCCATGACACAGCTGTAGAGGATCGTGGTGCGAGGACGGAGAGGGGTGACCAACACTAGGAGGAGAAGGCTCAGCAGCAGGCTGAGGAGGAGGAATGGCAGCAGCGTTTGTAACTTCGCGCAGATGAGAGTGATTCTGCTGGCTGGCGCCCCGACGCATCTTGGTCGAAGAGTGACCGTTGCCGCCCTTTTCCTTGGAATTGGGGCCGTCGGCCTTGGAGTCGTCGTGGTTTCGCGAGGATTTTGCTGGAGGCATGATGAAGGCAAGCTGCGCTGGCGTGTGCGTAAATGTGTAAAACTCGTGCTGGACAGCAGAAAAATAGATCGCAGAGAGCAGACGGTCACATAGCAGTACAGCCTCGATCGACGGTTTGTGGGAGGAGAAGGAGGAGGAGAAGTGGCCGGCGTCGGGGGGGCGTGACCGTGAGCGAGGGCGTGGGCATGGGCAATTTTCGGGGATCTGGGGCGCGTGCTGGATTGATCGCCTACCGCCCACCGCCCGCACCAAGCTCCGACGTCACAGCATCTGGAAGAGAAAAATCTCACCAGCCAGAGGCCAGAGTTAAGAGCATTAGTGGGGCCACTTTGCTCCCACGCTCCCTCGTGCCATCTTCCCCTTTGTCCAGAATTCATCCCGGAGACCAGAAACGGTTAAAGGGACAGAAGGAATTTGGGGTCCAGAAGCGGCACCAGAAAAAAAAGAAGGGTCCGGCCCGGTGGTTCAACCGTCGGACAAGCCCGTGGAAGCGCTTCTCTTTGCTTTGTGATGCAGATCGCCCCTATTCCGGCCTTTGTCGACAGTGAAAGCCATTCTGCAGGGCTAGATGAAAGAGTCTTGTATCCATCTAGCCTTGGAGAGGCGTGGAAAGGGGGTCGGTGGTTTCTTTTCTCGTTCTTATTAGGAGGCGTCAAGAACCGAACGGGCGATGTCGAAAAATAAGTAGATGGAGAACCTGTCCTCGTCATGTGGCCGCCCAGGCGGGAATACGGAGCGACGGCGTCTGTACTGCCGCTGCCAGGGACTGGCTGCACCATCTGTTCCCAGCCACTTCCATCACCTGAACGGCTTTTCTTTCTGCCCCTCATGAACAATGTCGAAGTGAGGTATTCTTGAATATCTGTTCAAGAATTCGATACAAGCTGCTCCACAAGATGAGGCATGAAATTGTGAGCCAAGAATTCCATCTCGTATTTACCATGCGCTCTGAATCTGCAGAGGCTCATGAAGTACAAAGACGTTGGTTCATCGCTGTCTGTTCATGCTCTCCAAGACAAGCTACCGTGGTCACCTGTTTTCCAGGGTCCAGGGACTTTGCGGCCGAGATGATGCAGGCAACAGAGGCAGCGAAGCTCGGAGCTTTCGGAGCGGGAGAACGAGGGAGCGTGAGGAATCGAAATTCCGGCATGGAATCAAAAAAAGATGACGCTGATGAATAAGCACTCTTCACCGACGCATGGATATGGTCTCCAACTCCCATCACGAGACCTCCATGTGACAACAAGACGCTCCAAGTTTCATCCCATCATGGCCTCCCACGCCCTGGTGGATCTCCTCCAACAATAACCCCCACGATCCCCACGCTGCAAAGCTTCATTGCCGTGTGGGTCGGGAGGCCGAGGCCAAGGAAACGCTGTGTGATATCTCCGATCCATCTTTTGTCAACGCGTTCGCAAAGCGCGGCCTTGAGCTTTTCCCACGCTTCGTCATCTTAGCTTCCTTACGATCGCCGCCAATCTCAGCTGCGCCCAGCACTTGGATGAAGATCCAGGGCCCGATTCTCCACTACTGATCCGACGGGACGGGGCGCCCTAGAGCGCATTTCCTTTTCGTCGACCTGCATCTTGTCCGAACCATGTGGCTTTGGAGAATTGCTTCTTCAAGGCCATGCTTCAGCAAATCATGAACTGCAGTACGCCGTTGATTACTTTCCCGGCGTCTGAGAATCAAGTTCGTCCCTCGCTGGCTTCCCTCCGGTAACGCCCTAATCCTCCAGTGCCGCATTTCCACCCGATGGTTGGGTCGCCAACCTTGCCTAAACACCTTACTATCCGGGCCACCGAAGAGTCTGGTCAAGCCTCTGCATGCTGGGATACAGACGCGCTACTGCAACTCGCTCGATGCATAGATGGCCGCCGGCCCATCAGTCGACATTCGGCACATTGCGAGGACATCTCCTGCGCCGATTGGGCAACGGTTCACAAGTGTCCTCGTAATCTCAACTCGACGATGAGGCTTTCTCCAACCTCATCTCGATGTAGGTACCGTCAACCGGTGGACCACTGCTGACGGAGATTTTAGCATGCCACCGGTTCATGCAGGGATAACATCGTCCCTCGTCAACGAACAACATGGCGATCCCTCCACTCGAAACATGTCCAACGTCCAAGTGGGAAATTCGTCACGGGGGTCATGGCACCATTTGCTTTGCCGCGGGCAGACACGCAACGTGCATGCAAAGGAGGCGGAAGCGAGTGACTGATTGCCATCTTCCCCAGACCCCAGACCCCAGAATCCAAGCCTTGGGTTCATTACGTCGGTATAACTATTTCGATGAGCCGACAAAATCTCAGTCTGTGTGTATATGATATCAGGGGCCCAATCAATCTCCAGCAGATAAGGATCAGTCGAAAGGGGTGCTACGACCCAACTGCTGGCCCCAGGAGGCAACAAATCAGGGTTCTTCGGATTATAATGGTCCTGCGTGCCTAAGAAATAGCTGCAGACGCGAGAGACGCAGCTTTCAGCAGGGCTGTCTGGGTACATCGTAATTCAACATTCCCAGCCAAACGTGCCGGCCGCTGTGGAGAAGCGAGAATCTGGGGGGGCCACTCTAACAGGCGACTTGCTGGCGCTAAGACGATGAAAGGGTAGCGAGCTCTCGAATCCCACCATCTCTGCATCCACTCACGCCTGGTTTCTCTGGGCCTTCGATGGAACCGCTGGGTCAGTGGTTTAATGGGCTGTCTCGAAACAAGACTACCAGCAAATGAGATTGATTGGGCTGGCCTGACTATGTTAGTTAGTGCAGCCATAATAGTTACCGAACAACAGGTCGACCGATCTCGGTCTCGACGGGCAGACTCCGGCAGCCTGTCATCTTACTTGGTTGACAAGTTGGTGTTCCAGCTCTCTGGTTGCCAGCCGGACCGTCAGATCATCGTGGAGGTCAGTCCTGTGCCCCATGTCAGTTGAGACTCGCTATTTGCAGGGTCCAGGGGAACATGCTCGTCAGAAGTGCCAATCCCTTGTAGTCTCCTTCGTTAACCATGCCGCTGGGCCTTGGCAAACCGCGTGAGCGTTGGGCGTTGGAGAAAATGGCGCACCCTGGCCGCCCAAGCTTCAGCCAGCACCCCACCAACTCAGCCGCCTGGAGCCTTGGCTGTCGTAGTGGTTGCTCCAGTTCCAGCTTGATGGACGACAGCCTCATTCTCTCGAATCCCTCTCGTAACAGAAAGCCCGAGGGTCATATCAGAGGCTGGCGGCACGCCTAGATCCAATTAGCGACTGTCCAGTTGTCAATCGCGGATGCGATTCGTTCGTCCAAGATCTCGATATTGGCTTGGCTCCATTGTGTGCTACGCTGATGTCTATCGAGATCCCTCGGAGCACAATGGCAGGTCCTCAGCAAGTACGTCCAACTTGAACAATCCGAAGTAAGCCGAGCCAGGATGTGCCATCGCAAGATTTTCTCGAAGAGCACGGCGGTTCCGATATCGTTCACCGCAAGCCACTTCAGCTTGGATGGAGCATTGTTCCCAGCCTTGCTCGGCGAAGCGTTGCCAGATGCCCTTTCTGAGTCTTGGTGCAGATCAGCGATCGACAAGCCCACACCGATGACCGAGGGGACGCTGGGAGGCATGGCATGCTACCACACCTAGTTAATAAATGCAGGGCCTTGACCTGGGGTTGCGGTGCCGACATATGGATCACGCATTTGCATGATACCTAATGGCTGCAACCAGCCGTATTCTGTTCTGTTGAGCGCAAAGACCTCGAGGTACGGTGGCGGCTCGCTGTCATTGAGCATCATCACGCATGGCGAGCCGCTCATGTGGTGGATGTCTCAGTCCCCAGTACCGGTACCGGCGTGCCCATGGCGGTGGTCATTTACAGTTGCTTTGATAGATCCATGTTTGGTTTTCTTGCTTTGTCCAGGGCTCTCTCTTCGGGCACTTAGGCACACGACCAAGCGCCAGATTGCCGATGAACCCGGTTCATGCCAAATGGCATTTCAAGGGGCTAGATGAACGCCTTGCTCAGTCCCGAACGTATTACTAGATGCGTCCGTCTCCGTGGAGGCGCCGGCGTCATCAACAATCCCAGGAGTCCGTATGTGGTCCGTCCGTATGCCGCGTCTCCACCCCGAGGACCCGGGAGGAGGGTACAGATGGGCACGCCACTGCTCATGCCACGAACAACGAGCTGCTGATGCTGATGAGAAGCCAGCAGCCAGCCTAGAGCGGGCCGCTGACTAGCAGCCCATCACGCAAGGGCCGGTTCTGTGCGGCGACGTGACAGCGCCAGGTCGATGTGGCCCGTGAGCGAGGGAACGAACATTAGCCCCATCGTAGCCTGACCAGCCGGTCAAGAAGAAGCTCGAGGCGTCATCCATCAACAACGGTTGCACGCGACGGCGGGAGCGAGCACAGACTGGTCTGCTTGTAGACGATCCATCCTGTCGTGCCGTGGATATCAGTGACAAGGTGCATCGAGCTGAAAGATGGCAGGCAACTCCAACGACCAGGACTTGGTCAACACCACCACAGCCCACATCGCGAGGAACCAACAGTTGGCTGACCCCCATGCGAATGTCTCAGAGTGAACATACCAACTGCCATCAGCCACCAACGGGACCATGAGCATTACGGATCAAGTACATACTCTTGGGCGCAGCAGCGCAGCTTCAGGGCTCCATGGTGCGGTGCGGTGCCTTGAGGAAGAACCCGGCATCGGGTTTCCCTGCTGGTCTCCATGCAGCAACATGGAACCGTCGACCGTGGGAGGTCCAGGCGTCGAGCCATGAGTGCACAACCAAATCGTCAGGGAAGGATCATGGATGCCCGGCCACGGCGAACAAAAGAGTCTTTGACAAAGCGCTACACCCCTGCCGGCGTCCCCTCCCCGGTCATGGGTCCGCAGCCCCCCCGGCCGACTACCGAGCCTGGACGGCCCTTTTCTGTTCAGCTTTGTCGTACTCGAGATGCTGCTCTATCCAGATGCCAATCTCGAGTTTGCCTGCTGCGGGAGCATGGGCTAAATCGTCAAGATCAAGGCGACGATGATCGGAGGCCGACGGACATCCAGGCCAGGGCGTGAACGAGGCGACACTAGTCGCGAGCGGAGACGGAATGGAGGGTTGATGGTTGGAGGTGGTAACCAGCGAGAGGCGTGAGCGAGCGTGCGCGCGCAAGACGAAGCACATTGTCGGAGCAAAAGGAGTTAGGGTGGAGAGGCGAAGGTGGAGCAATGGAGAGGCGAGGGTGGAGGAGCAAGTGGAGGGCGGACGGGCGCTTTACCAGGAAGGCAAGGCTTTGGTACGAAAAGGGTAGAGGCTTGTCGATTGTCGAGACTCGGATTGGACATTGGGACCCTTGGGTGTGGATTGGGGGTGATGGTGATGGTGATGGGTTTAAAGGTTGGACGGTTGGTGAGACTCTGTCGTCCAAGGGGTCTGTCTCTGCCATAAAGAACCTCTTGAACCCCCCACCCTACCCGCGTCCACGCGTTTCCGCTTGCTGCCACTTCCCCAGAGCAACTTCTTGATCCATCCCACCTTTTTTTTTCGAAGCCTCGGAGAGTCTGTGTTGCTTCTGTTGGTTTCTGGGCGGCTCTTGTTGTTGCATTTGCTGCGTGTGCCTGAGCTATTATTATTTGGGGGACGGCCCGTTTCATTTTACGCAGCCGTGGTTCCTGATTATCTCAGCCATCATTATCTCATCTCATCTCATCTCGGCCAAAGACGCCTTCGGTCCTCGCTCGCTCGCCTCCTCATCTCACCTGTCACGTCCTGCCGCCCTTCGATCTTCGAGTCCTTACACTTTCATGTGAACCGTCACATCTCATCAGCCATTCATCTTTGCATCTGCCTCAGCCTCGACTTGTTCAGTGTTGCATCTCCTGCACATCATCGCATACATACATACAAGGTAACTATTGTGTGCTTTCATATCTTGTATCACCTCGGCCTCTGTCGCATTTCACATCCGTCCCTCTCCTCGGCCATCTCCCGACTCCACACGAACGGCCGTATCCGTCCGCCGTCCATTGCATGCGCAGCGCCAATGCAGCTTGCCGTTGCCTGGACATTCATCAACAACGGGCCGTTATACGCTACCCGTCGACGTCGAGCACCTTCAACCGTCGCGCTGGATATATCTCTGTGTCTCTCTGCACCCGCCCGAGTCCCTGCTGTGTATCGTTCGACCCTGCTTGCTTGCCTGCCGCCGGACAAGGGTGCTTTTTTCCTTCCAGGGTTCTCCTCTCCACTACGTCTCGTGGAGTCTCCGCATTCTAGCCGACTGTTACACCCAAATCTTGGACTTTTCCATGACCCAGGCAGGACCGCAAAGACAACCGAAGCCTCACTCACGCCTCGACAACGCCTCTCCCAGCAGCCTCCGTACGTCACAAGCTGAAGACGCAGGCAAGACGGCGAATCACGGCGTCCATGACTAAAAAGTGGTCTCCGCGCCGTTTCGGCATCACCCAGTCTCCAGTTGCGGCCCACATCCCGGTCTCCCCAAAGCTGGCCTGTCGTTACTCGATCCACTTCGCATAGCATTTTACCCGCAAAAACACGCGACACCTCTTCTTGACTTCGCCTGCTGACATTAAGGAACCAGTCCAGCTCCCATTCGACCCATCCGCTTGGGCCACCCCGAGTCCAAGACCTCGACGCCGCACGCCGACCTTCCGTTGCGGCGCTGCTGTTCTTCTTCACGCATCCCGCCAGCGAGACGGCGTTGATCCCCTCGCGCTGTCATGCTTCACGCGCAATATCCGATCATCAATCCGTAGGGGTCTAAACGAAGCAATTATCGCTTTATTTCCGCCCTGTCCCACTTTCGCGGCCCCTCGGCTGTCACAACCCCGCCATCCTCTGCGGCAACGCCGCCGCGACACTTTGCGACTGTGCAGCCTCAACTGCTGGAGCTTTCTCCTTCGCGCCCCGTCGTTTCTGGCTTATGACTGCCTGCCTTGGTGGAGTCCTGTCTACAGCTCACAACCTTGGGCCATCTGACCCTTCCTCTCGACAACCGTCCCGCGCCGCTCTCGACCCCGTTTTCCTCCATCCTCACCTCAGGTCATGGCATCGATTCTAGCCTCACATCCAAACGACCTGAAACAGATCCTCCCCATATCTCCGGTTAGCTCCGGCGCAATGGGGAACGCCCAGAACCCCTCGCCCATCGACGCATCGAATCCTTCCGGCCGTGGTCGGCAAAGAAGTCGCTCACTCGAGAATGAGGGCGTCGACCAGGATGTAAAGACTGAAGGCCATCATGACGGCCAAAATGGCGCGTCCTCCAACTCGGACGGCCCTGGACCGGCCAGGAAACGGAGACGAAGTCGGAAAGGTCTCGACAAGAGATTTGAGTGCACTGCTGAGGGATGCGGGAAGAGCTACTCAAGAGCAGAGCATCTGTAGGTCTTGCCTCAGTGCAACACTTGGACTTGGATGCTGACAAACGATACGCAGGTACCGCCACCAGCTAAATCACAACTCGAAGCAGACTTACCACTGCAACTTCCCTAACTGCACGCGAACTTTCGTGAGAGGAGATCTGCTGAAGCGGCATATGGACAGACATGCTGCAAAAGGCTCTCAGCTCAACCAGAGGGACTCTGTAGCAGGGAATATCACCCCGGTGATTGCTCCTGGAAATGGTGCCGGTGTTGGAGTAGGAGTTGGTCCTGGTACAAACTCGCCCGAGTTTAATCGCAACCCGGTCGATTATTCAAAAGCTCACCCCAACATGCAGTATCAAACAGCCCTGGACGCGAACGGGAACCCTTACTCGCCCATGGTAAATACTCCCACCGGGATGTATCCAAATGGGCAACTACCCGACGGCCTGGGCAGCTACATGTCTCCAAACCCGGCCTATGATAACCGCACACCCCAGCTTAGCCAGCCACAGTCTCCTTCGGTGACACAGAGACAGTCAATGTCGGCCAGTAACACACCATTCAACGTCATGTCGCCGATCGCAAACCAACAGGTCTTTCCAAACCAGCAAAACAATATGGCCCAGAGCACATTTGTCAGTCAGCAGAATGTAATGCCCATGAACCTGCCTCCAGCACAATATTCCAACCCCCAGAACTCGGTTACCGGTACCTCGGCAGAATACACAGAGCCTGGAACAACCCAGGCGAGTGAGTTGATGATGTTGGATCAGATGGCTATGCCCGCGACTGTCCCTGTCTTTGGAGAAGCTGGCGACCTCAACAAGTCACCTTACGTCGGCATGCCTGAGGACTTTATGGCATATCTCTTTAATTCGCCCGGCCAGGCTATGACCCCGGTAGTCGGCCCAAGCTACACAAAGTTAGTATCACGCAACACGAATATCTGGATTCTTGGACTGACATGATTTCAGCTACAGTGAACTGCAAGGTAACCAGTTCAATATGTCTCTTCTCGGCACCGACAGTGCTTCGATGGGGTATTTCCCGACTGCTCCTCAGCAGGTGATGGCCGTCAATAATCTTCTGGATCAACAAGTACCAGAAGCGACAATATCTGAGGAGAAGAGCCAGGAGTTATTCGACTTTATTAGGGAGCGCTTCCATGACAACAAGCACTCTCCATCTGAACGCCAGTGGGATGATATTCTTGAGGGCGACCGCATGAACAACGACCACATGCTCAGCAAGAGGATGATGCAGGCATACATTGGCTCATACTGGTATCACTTCAGCGACCAGATGCCTATCCTTCACAAGCCAACGTTCTCTCCTGATAAGACGCCAAACCTCCTTTTGCTCTCCATGATGGCTATTGGGGCTGCGTGCCTGGATCGAACGCATGGGCACAAGGTGACAAAGGCTGGCGCTCAGCTCTCGAACTTCCTTGCTTGGCACTTGCGCTGGGACATTTTCATGGACGTCAGCTTCCGGCCTCCTGCGAAGCTATGGGTGTTCCAGGCTCTTATTCTTCTCGAGCTATACGAAAAGATGTACTCGTCAAGAGAACTACACGAGAGAGCTCATATCCACCATGCTACCACCATTACTTTAATGCGGCGAGGTCGTTCCCTGATTGGAAAATCGGCCTTGGACTCACCGCCGAACCCTCGAGATGGGTCCAACGGATCACGACAGTCGTCCACCTCGAGCTCGACCGGAACTGCCGACAAGTGGTGGGAGCATTGGGTTACGAACGAAGCCACCAGGCGCGCAGCCTTTGCCGCTTTTATTGTCGACTCGATTCACGCTACTATGTTCGGCCACTCGGCAGTAATGGTCGCTCACGAGATGAGACTTCCTCTCCCCTGTGACGAATCCATGTGGCGGGCTGGAAGCAGCTCTGAGGTCTGGCGGATCGAGTCAAACTTGATGTCGAATGGAATCAAGCCGACCTCGTTCTTGGAGGGTCTTAAGAGAACGCTGAGCGCTCAGGAGGTACACACAACCTCGTTTGGGAGAACCGTGTTGATGGCAGGACTCTTGAGTGTGTCATGGCACATGCATCAGCGGGATCTTCAAGTCAATGTGTTGGGCGGTGGTATTATCCAGGCTCTTGGTGGCCGAGACCGATGGCGTGCCACACTTACTCGCGCGTACGACACGTGGAAGGTTGACTTTGACAAGCACCTGGACCGCAGCGAATCTTCGGATCCCTATCGAGATGACGCCTTGAAGCGAAACGAGTTCAACGTTGTGTTTGAGAGCCGTACGGTTCTGCACCACTTGGCACATATGGCCATGCATGCGGACATTGTGGATTGTCAGATGTTTGCGCGAGCGAAGCGTCTTCTTGGCCGTGCTATTGGTCCGCAAGAGTTCAACAGCGCTCAAAGGCGTATCAAGGACCACTGGGCCCATTCGGCTCGAGCGAGAGATGCGGCCTTTTATGCACTCAAGTTCTTGTGCTCCGTGCTGGCCCCTGACCAGGTGACACCCGCACATGCAGGAGGTTACCATCTGGATGAGCCCTACGATGCCCGTGATGACGTCCTCCTGAACCGACCTTGGGTGCTGTACTTTGCGGCACTGGTAGTCTGGAGCTACGGTTTTGCTCTTGAGGGAGCTTGTCCGGAGGTGCCGCTACCAACAAATCGCCAGGAGAAACTTCAACATATGAGAAACTACTTTATCAAGTTCGGTACCATCGAGAACCCAGGCAACTTGCAGGGCAGGACGGGAATCAACGCGAACACAGCACTCCTGATGATCCTCAAGGACACTTTTGAGGGGACACGATGGGAGCTCTTGCACGAAGCGGCAACTCTATTGAACAACTGCATCATCCTCAACCAGGGCGGCACGATACACTAAAAGGGGGTTGGGTGTGATTTGAAGGCGTGGGGATACATATACTGGGATATACGGAAATTTGGCGTATGGAATCAAGAGATGGAATATATAGGACACAAGGGAACGGCATGATGGATTTGAGACGAGACGTTTGATGATGAAAGCGACGTGCACGTCGCGGTTAGAAGGGGTGGGAGGCTTCATATGATGGGCTGCTTTTGTATTTTAGAATACCCCCAATGTCTTTACGACAGCGCGTTTCCTTTCTAGCTCCTCGGTGTTGCAGGAGAAGTACAAAACTGATGGGCGCATTCGCCATCCTCACTCATTCTGCTGTTCCAATCGTGTAGCTTGTGATGTGTCGCCCGTGTCCATGATACTTTCATTATTCTAATAAATTAACAACGCCAATTCATTCATGGTTGTTGGTGATGAACAATTATCAAGTCGGAAACACCGACATCTGTAAGAGGTAGCTCTGCATCGTGCAGCAACTCTGACAGTTCTTCCCCATCCATCTCGTCGTCGTCATCATCCTCTTCGTCCTCGTCGTCAGAGTTGTAAGACATGTCGGCCTCGAGGTCAATCTCGGCATCCATATCAATGAGAGCTGCATATGGGAGGAAGAGGGCATTCGGCAGTAGGTCATCCTCCATATTGGCGACCTGATCAGCAGTTCCGACCTTCCAGAACGCTGTAGGCCCAGCGGGGCCATGGGCATCATAGTCCCTGAGCTGGGGTAAGTACTTGTTGAAGACTAGATGGGTACTCAAGACATACCTGTCAAACCAGTTGCCCACTACACCGCGAGCTGAGCGCACGCCACCGATCTGGACGCCTTCGCTGCGCCAGCGTTCGACGCCATGGAAGATGGAAAAGGTTGTCCAGCGGACTTCTCCCTCTCGGGTTAGACGGACGGTACCTTTCGATGAGAATGCTCACTTGTTAGCTCTCGTGCTGCTGGTCATGATGGAAGCTGGCCAAGACGGGAAACTAGAGACTTACCTCGGATGTTTGAGTTGGCGTTGTGGTCGAACGAGTCATCCAGGGACCGCGAGACGCCTTTGAAGTGCACAACTGGCAGGTCTTGTCCATCGTCCGGTCCGGGGTTCTGAATGGATGTGACTTCGAGACGGAGCATTATCAAACGAGTAGCCTCGCCGACGTCAAGGGCAGGTCGTGGCGCATCAGGAGCGACAAAATCATGATCAGGAAAGTTGAAGGCGAAGAAGTCGCTGTAGTCGAGGAAGCAGACAATCTGGCGCCTTGTTGGTCAGTCTCGCCCAGATCATGAGATGGGACAATAATGAGGGAATGAGGGATGAGGGGGGTAACAAACGCGGTACCATGTGCCTGTGACGCCGTAGGGATCGCGGGCCTCGAGGGAGGTCAGGTCGCGCGGCGGAGGGACTTTGAAGCTGTCTGGCCAGGAGCCGGAGAATGGCTTGTCCCAGATCTCACCAAATATCTGAGGAAACTTGCGTCTGGGGCCGACGTTGTTGCTCAGGACCACGAGGATGGCCTCAACCTTTTCCCAGTCAACACCATCGGAGCCGTCAGCCAGAAAGGGGCCCCATCTGGAGTTCATGGTGTACTCGCGCAGATCGTAAACCTTGGAGCACGCAAATGGATAAGTCCTGTGAGAGCGCAGACGACCCGCATTCAGAATGGGTCGCCCATGGAGGCAGTGAAGATGAGCGCTCTTCTGGTGAATGGCCCTACGGTCCGCATTTACTGATTGAGGGGGTGCGGATGCTGAGTGGTGGTGATGGTCACGAACACGCTCGAATAGAGAAGAGCGCTGAAGAAAGGCCTCTGACGTGGTTCCGTCGCGGAAGATGCGCTGCAGAAGGGCGGCATTGCGCGAGGTTGCGTGTGTGCGGGAGGGGTTGACGGATTCATCCGAGGGAGAGGCGCTTTTGAGGAGGTGAGTGACGATGTGGTGAACAAAGTCTAGTTCGTCCCTCTGATGGATTTTAGTAGATATTCTTTGGTGGTCAAGATGGTTTTGGGGGATGATCTCACCTTGTCCGCCGCAGCTTGGCGATTACATATCGTCTCAAGTCGAACAAGATCTCGAACCTCTTGCTCCCAGTTCAGACCGGTATTATCAACGGGTTCATCCTATATCTCATTAACCATCATCTTCGAGAGGTATATCTTGAGATGCACGCACAAGCACATCCAGATAGACCTGACGGAACAAGTTACGGTTCCCTTTGATGAAAGCGTGCAGGGCCGAGCACACGCAGGGCACTCTCAACACCAGATCAGCGGGGGGTAGAAACTGCAGTATATGATGCAACACCTCTGCGGGGAGCAGAGTGAGGAGCTTGGATTCACCAGCGCGGGGCAAGAAGGCGTCGTCCATTTCAGATGTGAGTGAGAGAAGAGGTGAACAAAGGTGAAGATGACGATATCGACGGGGTTTCTGTTGTACTCGAGTGTTTCGTCGGACTTAACGGAGGGGCCTTTGTACGCCTCCACTGTTTGGTTTGCGGAGGTTAACGTTAGCGGTTCGTCCGGAGCCGGAAAACGTCCTTGCAGGTGGGGGTGATAGCAGCGCTACCCTAGATTGACACGAGAGCCGTTCAAGTTGATATGGGATTTTTTTGACAGCGGTTACAATGTAAATGAGTTGTTCGTAAATAATGTTTAAATAAAGTTGGACTGGCACACGTGAATATCCTGCAGTGTACGCGTCATAGTGCTATTCGTGGGTAATATATTTCGATGATATCTGGGTTGCCTAAACGGGGAATCTGCATCTTGACAACAATCTCAATAGTATCCGCAATGGAGGCTTGAGATGGAAGCCCAATAGTTCATTAGACATGTCAAAGATATTGTATGCCATGTTATTGATAACTCTAATGACGGACATTAAGCAGCGGTATTGAAAATGAACACCTCGCCTTCCACCAGCTGAGGGGGTGACCATCTCACCCCTTCACCTCCCCAACATCGACCTTCAGGTGACCTTTGAGATTCTTGACGTGTGAAATCTATATCTTGGACTTTGGCTCGGGATCGATATTCACTTTGCCATGCTCACAAACAGCCAGCAGCGAGTTATCACTCTTCTTTCTCATCGTCCCCCTCAGGGTTGCCAGTTTCTTGCCGACCTGGATAATCTCGCAATCAATGAGCACCTCCTCACCCACTGGCACCGGCCTCATGTAGGTGACGTTGAGGGTGCGGCTAACGCCCATGCCCAGCCAGAATCCAGGCCGGTTCACCAGGGCGAGCGGCAACGTGGTGCACCAGTCGAACAGAGTAGCCGCGCATCCTCCGTGCAAGTTCTGGAGGCGGTTACAGTTGTCGGGTTGCACCGTGTAAGAAAATACACATGATGGATGAGGTCCTTCAGCGTTGACGGATACCAGGGAGAGATGAGGGATGAGGGAGTGCATCCAGTCCTAGGGATGCATGTTAGAAAATGTACTTCAAGATGCAGGTCATTGCTTACCCCGGCTTTGAGATGACCACTCTCATCTTTGGTGAGCTGAAGCCATGCCTTGACTTTGTCCTCGGGGCTGCCTCCTAGTATTGCCTCTCGATGGCCTTTCATAGACTCGGCTGCCGCCTTGAGGTTCTTATCCCGTGTGTCAGACATTATGATGAATGTGTGATAATGGTGAGTGAGTGATGATGGGGGAGTGTTGTTGATATCGAGGGTGCCCCGTATTATTGCCGAATTGGGAACGACCGAGGTAGATGAACAGGAGAAACCTTTTACCTAGGAGCCAAGAGAAATACACAAATACTAACAGTAAAAGCTGAAAACTACGCTTGATATAACTAATTCCCAACTGCTGATGATTACCCCTTCTAGGAAAGACGCCAGAAGTTGCCGAGGCACATCGGCCAACGTCACAGGCGGCCCCCGGCCTCCACCAACGGCAACGCGCCGAAAGGGAATAGATCGCGGTCGGAATCTGGGGTTCCACGGGGGTCAATCCACCTCTCAACTCCACCATCATCGACCATCATTTGCGAATCCACCACGTGCAACTCTTCAACTCGCATACCTCAGCTTCTCATCCCTCCAATCCATCAATACCCCCAAGTCGCGCATCTATAGCAACCTCATGGAGTTCGTCACGGCCCTTCGGGGCACCTTTGACGAGCAGAAGCCGTCCCTCTTCGAGGTTCTCTCGGAGCAGCAGCTCAACGCCCTCCTCCCGCCCACCCTCCGTTACCTCCTCACCATCGCGACCCATCGACACCCGCGATACCTCCTGCGCATACTGAACTCCTTCGATGAGATCTACGCCGCCACCATGCTGCTCGTCGAGCGCCACTACCTGCGAACCCGCGGCGGCTCCTTTACAGAACACTTTTACGGCCTCAAGCGCGAGAAGGGTCTGCATGCCGAAGTCCCCCGCGCGAGCATGTCGGCTCCTGATCTCGTGCGCGAGACCTTGAAGCTGTCTACAAAGGACGTGTGGAAGAATCTGCTCGTCCTCGTCGGTATCCCTTATCTCAAGCGGAAACTAGACGAGAGCTACGAGGTGAATGCGCCTAGAGCGCTGCTCGGCGCGG
The DNA here is from genome assembly GCA_027569015.1 of Ascodesmis sphaerospora. NCBI lineage: Eukaryota > Fungi > Ascomycota > Pezizomycetes > Pezizales > Ascodesmidaceae > Ascodesmis > Ascodesmis sphaerospora. Next base: position 1,342,198 of record JAPPUR010000003.1, read on the forward strand.
CATACACGCGAATGCCCGATAACCCGACCCTTCGCGACCGCTTCCTGTATTACTACCGATGGTTCCTGCGGAACATATACCCGAGCGTCAATGCTGGTTACTACTTTGCCATGCTGGCATTCAACCTTGCCTACCTCTTCGACGGTAGCAAGTACCATAGCCCGCTCATGTGGCTGATAGGCACCCGTGTGCGGAGAATGACGGGCGCCGACTATAAGGCTATTGAGGCTCTGACCCAGACACCCGAGAGGGGACATAGACCGGGGTTGCGTTCATTGTTGAACCCTCGTGAGATGGGACCCCGGCTACTGTCTGGCCTGGCTCTTCTGCTGCCTACTAGCATCTTTGCGTTGAAGTTTCTAGAATGGTGGTATCAGTCTGATTTTGCAAAGCAATTATCAAGAAAGGCCACAGAAAGTGTTGATCTCCCTCCGCCCGTGATATCCGGGCTGGGTCGCAAGGGAGGATCAGATAAGAAGAAGAGCGAAGAGACAGCCAACGAGAGCGAGACGACTCCTTCAGCTGAGGATGCGCCCATCGCTACTCCATCATTGCTCCCTGTTTTCACAGTCCCATTCCCCGAGGACTCGGCATTGTGCCCAATCTGCGTTGATGAGATTGTCACGCCGACGGCCTGCCAGACTGGAGTCGTCTACTGCTACACATGCATCCACAAGTGGCTGGAAGGACAACACCCGAAACAGGAGGACTTCATGGAGGCCCGCGAAGGAAAGTGGGAGAGCGGAGCAGGGAGATGCGCCGTCACTGGGAAGCGTGTGCTGGGCGGAACCGAGGGCTTAAGACGGATCATGGTATAGAGCGTCACTGCATGCGTCGAGTACGTAAATTGGGTGGGAAGAAAAAGCGTGCAATTTTCAATACCCGGGCGTCTTGGGTTGTTTCACCCTTAATTGAGGAGGCTTGATCGAGTCTCAATTCGGGTTGATATTGGAATCTAATTAAAATGTGACACTAGTATAGATGCATCAAGGCGTCATTGTATTTACACCCAAGTATTATGAAGTTATCATGAGACTCATGATGTGACAACAAGGCATTTAGAGCATTAGTTTCTACTATAAATCTCTTTGGACATCATCTCTTGGTAGTTATTCGCATGTTACTATACTGCCGAGTTGCACTTCAACCGAGTTATGCGTTTCCCTTTAGTGTCTCATCTATTTTACCAACCTGCTCATCCACATGCCTGGAATGCCATGTCTCACTTAACATCCGACTCACACCCCGAACTATCAGTTAAAATGTCTCACCAAGTCTTCTCCTCGAAAGATGTACGTTTCTGGTTACCTATTCTTGGCAACTGACCCAAGAAACTTGAATGCAATGTCGAGACGGAGCAGCCCGATGTGGAATGTATGGGATGGCAAACAAAGAGGTCGGTACACTCACATAGCATTCTCTTCCCCCATAACCTGACCATTGTTTGCTCAAAAGTCTTGGCTCTCGTGGTGTCTCATCACGGCTCATCGTCGTCGTCAGCCTCGCAGACGTATGCATTCAGAACGTTTTGTGCCCAGCCAGGCATCGAATTCCTCATGCGGTCATCCGCTCCCAGGTGAGGACGACTGAATAGGTTAAAAGAAGGCGCTGATGCCCGCCGTTGTTTTCAAATTGTTGATCCTATTCATCTTTCAAACAAGTTTCTGAAGTCTCCCCTTTCCTTCTTCAGTTTTCTTTTGTTTGTTTCATTTTGTGTGGCCTGATATGGCTTACTCGTTGAACACCTCCTATATTGGGGAGGAACTGTTGTATGGGTTCAACTGGCACAATGGCATGGACCTGTCCAATGGATTTGTTCAGTAAGTACTCGCTGAGAGCTGATGAACTGGCAGGCTAACGTGAGAATAGGTACCAAAGCCAGGAAGATGCCCTTGATCTTGGTCTCTATTCGGTCGAACCTTTCTCGCAAGTCGTCCGCCTAGGGGTTGACAATACCGAAACGTATGGACTCAATGAGGGAAGACCGAGTATTCGACTCGAGAGTAAACAGGCCTTTCATCATGGCCTCTTCATCGCCGACTTTCTACACATGCCCCCGTCAGAATGTGGTACCTGGCCAGCTTGTATGTACTCAGACCAACTTAACTTGACTTTACGCTGACATCTGATAGACTGGGCTTATGGCCCCAACTGGCCTTCAGGCGGCGAGATCGACATTATTGAAGGAGCCAACCTTGCTTACACTAACACAATGTCTGGACACACTGCTGAGGGTTGTCAACTAGACCCTGCAGACGAGGACCTCTTTTCAGGCGAACGAAGAAATCTGGACTGCTTTGTCGGTACGGACAACATTGGATGCGGCTTCAACCCACCTTCGAGTGACACTTCGTCCTATGGCGATGGCTTCAATGCTGCCAATGGAGGAGTTTACGCCATGGAATGGGACTCTGACTACATCAAAATCTGGCATTTCCCACGCGGTGCCATTCCTGCCGATATTGAAGCCAAGAGACCTGATCCCAAGAAATGGGGACTTCCACAGGCTCTCTTTGGGGGGAAGAAGTGCAACGTCGACGATTTTTACCAGGATATGAACATTGTTCTCAACATTGTGAGTTCCTGCTTGGAAGAGAGTTGATAAGATTGAGCTGACTCTGTTAGAACTTCTGTGGCGACTATGGTGAGGGAACATGGCAGAGTTTTGAGACGTGTAGAGCTCTAGCACCTACTTGCAGAGAATATGTCGCCAATAACCCTGAGGCTTTTGAGAATACGTGAGTTGAATAGTCTGATTTGTGGTGTATGATGCTGACAACTATAGATACTGGGATGTAGCTTATATCGATGTGTACTCACGCGATGAGACTATCCCACCGGTTCTCCCTTCCAGCCAGGAGTCGTCGGATGACAGCTCGCCAACTACACCTGTTGCCGCTCCCAGCAATCCCAACGAACCTAACGAACCTAAAGAGCCCGGCCCCAGCGAACCCAACGGACCCAATCCCAGCGGTCCCGACACACCTGGTTCGGTCAATCCCTCTAGCTCAACTCGTCGGACCATGTTCTCGAACCAGACAACATCGGGGGAATCAACCTCTACCATGACCAAGACCATGACGACTCATTCAACTATCATGGTCACTATCCCCGGACAGGGAACTAGCAGCCCAACTGTCAGCCCTCTTCCTGTGGTAGGCGGTGGTAGCTCTGTCAACCCTGACCGTGTCGGCAACTATTCGTACATTGGCTGCTTTGGCTCAAGAACTGGTTTCTTAACCTTTGACGAAACCTCTCAGAGCGCTGACATGACCATTGAGAGCTGTATCCAAGCCTGTGGTGGTTCAACATATATCGGCGTCTACGAAGAGTGAGTTTTTAGCCTCCTATATGTGAACATGTGAACATGAATACTAACGATAGTAGAACTTGCTACTGCGCCGATAGACTCGACGCCAATACTCGTGCTGTCGCCGACGAGAGCGACTGTGATGTGCCGTGTCCTGGCAATGACAAGCAGCTCTGTGGTGGCCTTGCTGCTAGAAGTACCAGCAACTCCCGTCGTTGGATGCCTGCCCGTCGAGATGCTCCCAGCAGTGTTCTCCTCACAGTCTACGCATCTCTCGCGGACACGGAGAGCCCTGAGCCACCGCCTGGCATGGGAGCATCTCGCCCATCTACGCCCAGTGGTGGAGTTAGTCTGAACGATTCTGATGGCCAGCCTACTGCGGTTGTCACTGATGACGTGACGGAGGTCGTGGTGGTTACGAATACCCTCGCTGACTCTACCGTCACTCGTATCATCACTCAACTCGGTCCTTCTGAAGTGACGACAGTCACTAGAGCTATCGGAAACTTGGCTCAACCTAACATCAACACCCGGGTTCAAGTCATTGTTGAGCCTGATGCTTCTGGAGCAACCACCCTGACCCGGACGATCACTGAGTTCGGTCTCCCTGGAGCGGCCAATTTCCCTACCAACGGCATCGCTCAGGTCGAGATTCCTGGAGCAGCAACCGTCACCCGAGTGATTGGAGATCCTAGTCGCCCTGGAATGGGAGCTGTATCTCCTGTCATGGCCGACTTAGACCGTCCCGGTGTCAGAACCACAGTCACGTACTTTACAGTCTTCCCCTCGGATCCTGCTGCGCTTGTCCCACAAGAGAGCGTCGTAACCTTGTTGTACGAAGACTGCGATTGTGAGACACCCAAGTTGATGGCGCCGCCCATGGAGACAAAGGTGGTTGAGTGCGATGGTTGCGGTGTCAATGGCGAGAGCGGTGTCACCTTGACTGTTCCTATCACGGTCTCTGTTACTGTGCCCGCGAGGGGTAGTAGCACTGGCCAGGCCCAGACAAATGGTGGCGGGTCTCAACAGGATCAGTCTGGAAATGGAGAGGAGAGCCAGGGAGAGTCTCCCCAGAGTCCATCTGGCCAGACTCAATCTGGTCAGAGCCAATCCGGCCAGGGACAGTCCAACCAGGGGCAACCTGGTCAAGGAGAATTCCCCCAGATCCAATCCAAGCATGGGCAGTCTGGCCAAGGACAACCTGATGGACAACAGTCTAATCAAGGGCAACCTGGCCAGGAGCAGTCTGATCGACCACAACCTGGCCAAGGACAGACTGACGAAGAGGACCCTGCTCAAGTACAGTCCGCTCAAGGGCAGTCGGATCAGAACCAATCTGGCCAACAGCAGCCTGGTCAAGGACAGCCTGGACAAGAGCAGTCTAATCAGGGGCAGCCTGATCAACAACAACCCCAGCCGACCCAGCCTAACCAGGCTCAAGCACCTGAGATCACCACCGTCCTCACCTCATACCAGACCATCCAGGTGGTAACCGAGGAAACCTTGGACAACAACCTTGTGGTGACGAGGACGAAAAAGCAGACCATCGTTGTTGTTGTTCGGCCCTCAGACAGTGCCAATTCACAGGGCGACTCTCCTGGAAACATCAATGCCATCCCAGATGTTCCTGCGCAGCCCACAACTCCAGAACAGCGCATCGTTCCAACGCAGCCTGCCAACGCGACTGCAGCGACACCCAGTGCTGCTGGAACACCGGGAGCGCCGGATCAACCTATTGTTGTTGGTGAGGCGTGGAGTGCGACCAAGGGCCTCAAGACGAGCCTCGTGCTGTCTGTGGTTCTGACCCTGACATTTGCAATGTTGCTATGATAGAGAGGAGGTGCCATAATGACTGTTTGCCAAACCATTTCATTTCCTTTGTTTGGTTTTCTTGGATGTCTCTGCGCGAGATATAATGGTTGAAACGTTGAGAGGCGGCATCGGTAAGGCGGGTATACCCTTTGCAAACATTTTCTTTCCTTTGTCTTGGTTACGTTACGAAGTACTGGAACACTACATATAAATCTTAATGCAAAGACGAGATATTGACGCTTTTCTCTCCATGATGCTTGGTGATCATGCTATGATGTGGCCATGATGGGATCTTCTATACAAATACACGAACTCGCCTTGACTTTTAAATGTCAACAACAACGGCTCGGTTCTTTACCTTGCCTGAGCTTCCATACATTTGAGCTGCGTTGACCATCAGGCTGCCATTGTTGCTCCCGGGTCCAGACATGAGCCATTTCCAAGCTACACTGTGAAGGCCGTGAACCACAAGACGGAGGATATCAAGCCACGTCTCGTTAGGGATAAAGTCTCGGATGAGACCGCGGCGTGGACGTGACATGAGGCGTTCATAGGTCTCCTGGAGATCATCAAAGTAGACAGGCTCTTTACCATAGCCCCAGTGGACGTGGCCAAAGACGTGGAGACGGGGCTTTACGCGCCATACCTCGCGGAGGAGATGACTGTCGCCGAGACCAAGATCGCGGTGATGTTTCTGAGAGTGGTGTAAGTTGAAGTCAAAGGGGAGAGTCATCATGAGAGATGACGAGGAAACTTACTGGAGGACAGTGGGTGATGAGAATATCCGTTTGAGGGGGAACTTTGCTGAGCCAAGGTTGAGTTTCATCGGTGTATTGAAAGCTAGAGGAGTCAGCGTCTGAGTGTAAAATCGCACATACCGTGGTTGGACTCACGCAAACTCTTTGGGACCGATCATTGGAATGTCTGGGACTCCAAAGATGGAAATAGTCCGACCTTTGATCTTTTGCACAGTCAATGCGCTCTCGAGATAAATCAATCCATCCATGTCAGGCTTGGCGCCAGAGCGAACATCCTCTTCGGGTCGGCTCTTGGGATCAAACCAGCTATCGTGGTTACCTGCGACGACGACCTTTACGGAATGCGGCTGCGAGCGGAGCCAATTGAGCTGCTTCTGAATGTCGGCGACGGTGCCGGCGTTGGTGAGGTCGCCAGCGTGGATGAGGACGTCACCCCTGGGAATATCGACGGTGAGGTCATGCGTGTCTGAGATGCATACAACACGGATGGCGGGTTTGTCTCGGGGTGGATGAAAGGGACGACCACGGAGAAGGAGAACCAGCTGGTAGAAGAGATAAGAGAGGTAAGTAAGAGGCGACGAGAGTAGGTGGTCAATGAGCGTCATGCGCTCCCACTGGTTGCGTCGCCTGAGGCGAAGACAAGTGAGGAGACCCATGATGGCAATGCAGTAGGATTATTGATGAGCCTCCGAGGAGGGTATGAGCGTGGAGTGCGTCAATTGAGCGAGTGTCTAATCGCGAATCGGCAGGAGTAAAGAATCAAGGTGATGCTGAGTGAGATGGAGCTTCAGGGAATGATGGAGCTTGGTCGTGGTGGTGACGACGGGGTACTGAGCCTCTAGCGTCACTGCGGGGCGCTCCCAGGGTGACATTTAGGGGCCAAGCGATCCATTGGAACACGCCGTATTACGGAGTATTTAGCGAGGAATCCACAGGGTGAGAGGACGGTTGAGACGAGGATTTGGTATCTCATGTAAATATGAGAGCCATGATGAGGGGGTAGAACAAGAGTGAGTCTTTCATATTGGGGATGTGAATATCACATGTTGCGTCTGTTGGCATGAGATGGTTTGAATGTCACTGTCATTATCAGCAGCCCAGCTCTATAATAAGCTGCACTTGCCTGCAACTGTAACGGTCAGAGGATATGAACAGCAACTATTGTAACTTGTCTATCAATACCCCGAATAATAAGGAGGCCTCATCTTATACAACTGAATATCTGCATCAATTCTGATACATCATGACCTCTCACCAGAACCCATGTCCAGCTGAAAGCACGGACCCTCATTAGCTCTTGCCCTAAGATCGGATGGTGACGTCGCCTCCCGCGCCAATCTTCCCACTTTCATGTTCCCCCTCTGCTACTTCAAGACTCCAAGGGCCAAGCTCTTGCTCTTGAGCTGCCTTGAAGCTTGTTTCTCCAAAATCTTGGATCCTGCTGGAGCGTCATCGACCATATCCTGTTTTTCCTTCTCCTTTTTTCACGCTGTCGATAACCTCCTCCTCCTCCTTCTCCTCTGAATAGCTCAGCTTCGACATCTCCCTCGCATGAGCATCTCCTACGAACCATGTCCAATCTAAAGGACTTTAGCCAGCCCGGCAGCGGCCACGAAAGCAACTTTGGGTTTGTCCACGCGAGTCAACATTCTATCAATTCTAGCTGACAACTCCAGTGTCGACTATGTAATTCATTACAAGGTCCCTGCCGCAGGTAATTCCTATCCCGCCATTCTCCCTTGCCAAAGACCCCTCCGATAACCAATGACCCCTCCACAGAGCGCGATGAAGCTGAAGCAGGCTTTGTACAACTCATCCAAGCCCTCACCGCCGTCGGCCTAGCTACCGAAGTTCGCCATGGCGAAAACGAATCCCTCCTCGTCTTTGTCAAAGTCGCCTCTCCCGATCTCTTCGCGAAGCAGGTCTACCGTGCTCGACTCGGCGACTGGCTTCACGGCGTCCGCGTCTCGGCTCCCCATAATGATATCGCACAGGCGCTGCAGGATGAGCCTGTCGTCGAGGCCGAGCGACTGCGCTTGATCTACCTCATGATCACCAAGCCCCGGAACGAGGGCGGCGCCGGAGTCACGCCCACCAATGCCAAGTGGAAGCACGTCGAGTCCATATTTCCTCTTCACAGCCATTCCTTCAACAAGGAATGGATCAAGAAATGGAGTAGCAAGTATACTCTGGAACAGACCGAGATCGACAACATCCGAGACAAGTTTGGCGAGAGCGTCGCCTTCTACTTTGCCTTCCTGCGGTCCTACTTCCGATTCCTCGTCATCCCGTCCGCTTTTGGATTTGGTGCTTGGTTGCTTCTGGGTCAATTCTCATACCTCTACACCCTTCTATGCGGCCTCTGGTCTGTAGTTTTCGTCGAGTACTGGAAGAAGCAGGAAGTCGATCTTGCCGTCCAGTGGGGAGTCCGAGGAGTCTCCAACATTCAACGATCCAGACCCGAATTTGAGTGGGAGCATGAGGCTGAGGATCCCATCACTGGTGAGCCTGTCAAGGTCTACCCGCCTATGAAGCGGGTCAAGACGCAGTTGCTCCAGATCCCCTTCGCTCTGGCCTGTGTCATCGCCCTGGGTGCCCTCATCGTGACCTGTAACTCTCTCGAGGTGTTCATCAATGAGGTTTACAGTGGCCCGGGTAAGCAGTATCTTGTAAGTATCAGCCATTGCACTGCTAGGAGCGCTACTGACCCTGTTAGGGATTCCTGCCCACCATCTTCCTCGTCATTGGAACCCCAACTATCTCGAGCGTCCTCATGGGAGCGGCTGAAAAGTTGAATGCTATGGAGAACTATGCAACCGTAGATGGTAGGAACTCGTTTTGTCTCTGGTAACGCAGTTGAACTGACCAATGCTAGCCCACGATGCTGCTCTCATCCAGAAGCAGTTTGTGCTCAACTTCATGACCTCTTACATGGCCTTGTTCTTCACAGCCTTTGTCTACATTCCGTTTGGACATATCCTGCATCCCTTCCTTAACTTCTGGAGAGCGACCGCCCAGACTCTCACCTTTAGCGAGAAGGAATTGCCAACACGGGAGTTCCAAATCAACCCTGCTCGAATTAGTAACCAGATGTTCTACTTCACCGTGACAGCCCAGATCGTCAACTTTGCGACCGAGGTTGTTGTGCCCTACATCAAGCAACAAGCATTCCAAAAGGCCAAGCAGCTCAAATCCGGGTCAAAGGTGCAGGAGGACCACGAGGAGGAGGCCGAATTCCTTGAGCGTGTCCGTAAAGAGTGCACTCTGGAGGAGTACGACGTCTCAGGAGATTACCGTGAGATGGTGATGCAGTTTGGTAAGCTTACGTTGTTGAGATGCGTGATGCCGCTGTTCTGACTTGCGTAAAGGATACGTCGCCATGTTCTCGGTTGCTTGGCCATTGGCGGCCTGCTGCTTCCTTGTCAACAACTGGGTTGAGTTGCGATCAGACGCACTCAAGATCGCCATCAGCAGCCGGCGTCCCATCCCCTGGCGGACCGACTCGATTGGCCCCTGGTTGACGGCCCTGAGCTTCCTCTCCTGGTTAGGCAGTATCACAAGCTCGGCTATTGTGTACCTCTGCAGCAACTCCAAGAACGGCACCCAAGGCGAGCCGTCTCCCCTGAAGGCGTGGGGTCTGTTACTGAGCATTCTGTTTGCGGAGCACTTTTTCCTGGTTGTCCAGTTGGCGGTCCGCTTTGTGCTCAGCAAACTTGACAGCCCCGGGCTTCAGAAGGAGCGCAAGGAGCGATTCCAGATGAAGAAGCGACTGCTCGAAGAGAACTTGGGGCAAGACGCGGCTGAAGAGGCTGCGGCACCTGGAATTGAGCATAGCGAGAAGATCACTCGTGAAGCCCTGGAGGAGGAGGCCCGACAGGCATCGATCCGGGGCCATGGAACTCCTGAGGAGACGTAGGTTTGACTCTAGGTTCAAGTCTTTCGGTGTACTGACAGGAAGGTGCAGGTTCTGGCAACGCCAACGGGGTATGCAGGAGACAATTGAGGTTGGGCGAAGAATGATTGAGCAGCAAGTAAGTATTTACCCATGCTCAGTACAGGGTTACAAAGGTTAACGGTGGTAACAGCTTGCTGCCGGCCAAAACGGAAAGAAGAGCGCTTCCGCTGTCCCAAGCGAAAAGGCCTCGTGAAACATTTGATGTGAGGCAATGGGTCAGGAGTTGACACGATGTTGAGTAAGGGCCGACATTGGTTGAGGAGTGACGGGGTTGAGATGGCGACTTGATGGCATATGGATGGTTACGAGGTTATGATTGGCTTGAACTTTGGGTACTTTCCTGGTATTGAGTTTCGTGCGGTTCGAGATTGAAACCCCTTGAAAGACAGGATATTATCGACCAATATTTGAAAAGACGGTGCTTGATCTCGGTCAACAAGAGAGAAAAGGCGGGAGATACGTACTGAGAGATGTAGCAGCCTCATGCGTCATGGGTAACCTTCTAGAACGCCCTGTCGACCCTAATCAAGAAGAGGGCGTGCTAAGGCTGCCTCGCGATCTGGCCTTGGGGCTTGCTTGGCTTGCTTGGCTCACGGGGACACCCTCCCGCCCGACAAGAGCCACAACCGTCTGAGGCAGGCGTGCCAACAGCCAAGGCAGTCGTTGATATGGGTGGGTGACACGTCAATGTTCTGGCTGCTCTTGGTTAGGTGAATATGCAGAGGTTGAAAGATGCCGCTGCAGCAGGGCGGAGGCTGTGTCGCCCGGTGTGCATGTGGGCAGAATTCAAGTAGCGGGCTGCAAAAGCGTTGTAGATCAGAGCAAACGGTGTGCGTTATCATGCCGAGGCAATGGAAATGTGTAAAAAAGGCAAGTCCAGGTTTTTGCGATCGACGTCTTGGGTTACGTTTACCAGGCTCCCCCTAGTAAATGTTTCGTGTTCCTGGTCGTGGCAAAGGATTCGACGTTTTGATTTGGTCGTCTTTCAGCTGATCGTGATAGAGACATGGAGAGATAAACATGTCTGAGAGGTTAGGCAACCGTAGGATCGTCGGACACCCCATTGATCAATCAGACTGCTGCTGCCTGTTTATAAAGAGCATCGTCAAGCGCCCGTTGATTAAGGACAAAAAGTGATCTGCGCTGTCAAGACCCGATTCGCGAGGTTGCTTTTCCTGCCCATTTACCCCATGATTTTTGGTCCACTGGAGGGATCGTCCTGGGCCTGGTTTGCAGAAAATCCCGATGACATGGACCCTAACTTGACAAGCGTCGGAACCCGTCTAGAGGTTTGGTTTATATGATGTGAGAAATCTTGGTCCTTTTGATACGAATCTTTTTGCTGTTGTTGGCTGACTCGAGATTCTTACTACATGCATCTTTGTACTTCCCAAATCTCACATCTGGTCTCGTCAGGCAAGACAATGAATACCGTGGCAACCAGAAGAAACACTCCTCACCCACTGGGATCAACCAAGGATGTCAAACGCCAAGTCAGGGGCAATTTTGTCGCAGGGTCAGTTACATCCGTAAAAGAGTGGTAATGAACGAACGGTGGACTTGACCAGAAAGAGGCCTCGGTCAGATGTCTATGCCCAGATCATCGACCGAGCCGCATCGTCCGTTGGTTCGTTTCGTCTCTCAAGTAATGGTAGTGAATAGTGCAAGATCCCCCGTCTTCAAAGCCCAATCCGTTGCGCACATCTACCACACGTGCCCGGCGGCAAGTGGGGCACCCACGATTCAGCCGTTCCGCCTTGTCGTGATTCTTGCTGGGGGTCCATGATCCGCTAGCTAATCAGTTCAGTTCTGCATCCGAATCTCTAGCAGGTTTAATTCCTTTCTCCATGAGTGGGAACTTGGGTGTCAAAGCTCTCAAGGTCGGGCCAATCGTTTGTTGGAGTCGCACACGCACCCTCATGCGACATGACACGCCCCCCCATCCCATCCCATCCCATCATGGATGGCACAGGCGCGGGGTTTGGATGTCAACGGCCTCTTCCTCAGCTTGCCCATGTGCTGGTTTGCCCTGGTGAGAGCCCTGTTGAGTGCCCTGGCGTAGTTGTTCGGTGGAGTTGAACTATGGGAGAACCCATGGCTTCTGTCCCCCTTGCTATCCTTCCCTTCTTCTTCCTTCTCGATCCTGGCCTAGTCCTGAGTAGTAGTCCTGCAGAAGCCTACACCATACCGTTGGCTTCCGGGCCCGCTGTCTTCACGTCCTACCCAGGCACCCTTGACGCCTCGTTTATTTCCCTTTTTTCCATCTGCTTTGTCGTGTGATGGTGCCCCCCTCTTGGTCTCTTGTTCCCTGTCTGGCGCCCCTCAATCCTCTGTCCTCTTAATTGACTTACACGCCCGCACACACCCCGTTTGCGACCGTGATCCTTTCAACACCACATCCTTTCTCTCTGCTGTTCTGCGACTTGCCATAACGAGTCTTGCTCTCCTCAAGCTCGCCATGGATGACGTCGCCGACCTCGTCGTCACGCCTTTTCGTGACATTGTCGACAAGGGCCGTACAGCTGTTGAGAATGCCGGCGACGACAAGGTCATGCTCAAGGCCGCTCAGAGCCTCGTCAAAGAAGGCGAGCGAGCCCTCAAGAGAATCGAGCCTCTTTGTCGTAAGCACCTGGACGAATACGGCTCCAATTTCCTCGACGCCCTCAAGGAGAATGGTGAGTTATTCTCAGTTTATGTTTGTCGATGGGTTGACTGACAATGGTAGACGACATCGCCACTTTCCGTTCAGAATTGACCGAATTGCTGTGGGAGTTTGACGACTATATCGAGCTCGAAGACTTTGAACCTGAGAAGTTTGCCGAGCTACAAGGCCTTTCTCGAAAGGCGGCCCCCAAGATCTACGACATCCTAATGCGCATGAAGCTTGAGGTGCCTATCGACCATGATACCCGCTCCATCATGACACGCCTTTCCGGCCCGCAATCACGTCCAATCTCCCCAGACGCTCCTCCAATCCCACCACTATTTCCATTCTCCGACATGAGAAAGGATTCGGCTTCTCCAGCTAGCGTCCAACGCAGCGCTCCCGAGTCTGTCACCGACTCCCGCTCCGTCCATGATCCCCCAACCGTCGAAGCAGCTACAGCCCAACTACGACACCTCATGCAGACGCAGTCTGGTCCGGACGAGGGTCTCTATGCCAATATCCCAGACTCACTCAAGCCTGGACCTCCGCAAGGGCCGCCACCCATGGAGCCGCCTCCAAGACCTCCCTCTGCGAACCCGTGGGATGTCAAGACTTCCCCGCAACACCGGGAGCAACGCTTCCCAGACGACTTTTCGTTCGAGAGGAGGGCACCTGTGGCACCGGTCGAATCCCCAATCGAGCCGATTTCGCCGCCTCTCAGTCCGCAGCGGGCTAGAGAGTCCCCGACATCTCGACCACGACCTCTATACATGGGTTCAGACCGTTCATCTCAAATCAGCAACGATTCAAGACTCAGTCCAACAGGTGCTGAGCCCTCATCGTATGAGAGGACTTATAGCATCTTCCCTACTCCTCGTGGCAGATATTCAAACTCCAACTCCATCATGTCCACTTCCATTCCCGAGGATGTTGCGTCGGATAGATCCAGCGCAGGTTACATCGCTCAACTATCATCGAGGCTTCCTCCACCTCGAACTCACTCTTTGCCAAAGTCTCGTCCAGAGTCTGTCGAGACCAACCAGAGCTCCGTCTTTGACCCTGCCAGAACCGACGGAGTCAACACCCCCCTCACAGAGCACCGAGGGTCTGCCGTTTCGGCCGCCGACTCAAGCCCAACTCTCGGTTCTTCTGAATTAAGCTCTCTCCCGCTCAAAGCTCCTCCGGTGAACAACTACCAAGGCATGGTTGAGCTGCCTCAGGTCGTGCGGATGCCTGAAATCGACAATCTTCCTATCCCTGTCGAGACTGAGACACCTACACCCGAGCACCCTCCAAACCCGTTTGCCATTGATTGCAAGCTTAACCCTCAGAGTTCTTTCTATACTCACAAGGGGTTCTGCGATGGCGCAAAGGAGATTCTGAATGGAGGAGCCGGTGTCAAGAAGACGGTAAAGGCTGTATGTTTACCTCCCCTTTCCTCTGATGTCATATACTGACCGATGTAGGGCTTCGCTTCTGCTGCTTCGATTGCAAAGTGTGTCAAGTGTCACTTTGAACTTGACTTTAACGAAATTGACTTGGACGTCAACAAAGCAGGTATGCTACTAAATAAAGACTCAACTCAACGTTGCTTAAATGCTGACTTTCTCACAGCACGCGGCAACTTTATCAAGAATGGCATTGGTTACCGTATCCGGTTCCTCCAAAAGAGTCATCTGCCAACACGACGCTCTGACGATGTCATGTATGGATGCATCTTTTGCATTCACCAAGGCCGAACCCTTCACGCCAGTGACGCAACAGTCTTTGTCTCCCAAAAGGCCTTGTTTGCCCACTTGGCTCGTCACCCAAGACCTCTACCAGCCGTTCCTGGATTCACTGTCATTGAAGAGACCGAAGTGCCAGATCGATATCGAAATGACTATGACCTTCACTTCAAGAGCCCTGTCGAGACACATCCTGCGGTGGAAAAGTCGAATGAGATCTGCAACATGCCTACGGCTACGTCTAAGGAGGCCGCACGTAGGATGTACGGTCAGAGGCTCCTGTATGATCGGACGCCTGCTCTTGAGATGGTGCAAGGGGCGAGGATCACCGGTATCGAGTGGCCAGCGAAATACCTGGGGGAGTGGTGTATGGGCTATCATGATGCCGTCTACGCCTCTGTACCGTTTGAGATTATGAGGCTTGATCCTCCATCCCCTGAGAATATCAGGATGGACGGGACTAGTCCAACCCAAGTCACGGCGAGGTGGAGGTTCAACGTCAAGGACAAGACGAAGGGTGATTGGCTCAAGTTTGAGAAGGACGAGGTCATCACCAACATCAGCTGTAAGTTTCTCCGCCATATGTATCACGCGATAGCCACTAACCTCAACACAGATCCGTATCAGGAGTTTTGGTGCTGGTCTGGAACAAACCAAAAAGGCAAATGGGGAATATTCCCGCAGGCCTTTATCGATATCGGTACACTGAGAGACTTTGGCGTTGGCTCCGATAGAGCAAGCGTCATCAGCAGCGAGAAGAACAAGCCAACAGGAGGTGTCTTGTCTCGGTTCTCAACTCGCAAATCGGGACGATCCGGAAGAAGAAGCAGTGTAGCAGGCTCAGTGGGAAGTAACGAGATTCTACCACCTCCGACACCAGTCCCCGGAATGTACGGACGTGAGTGAATGGATCAGGGAGGATATAACGGATGATGGGATATGGGTAATGACGAGCCACGCTTGAGTGGTCGTATGGATGGATGGGCGTCGGGAATAACTGGTTGATATACCCCAAAGGTCTTGGTTTCCTTTGTTCTTTTTTCCCCTTTGTTGCATATCTTTCATCTTGTATATTTTTGTCAGGTTACCAAGCATTAGGTTTCAAGGACTTGACAACTGGCAGTGTAGAATAACCATTGAGCCATATCTGTATGGTTTTGACGATGCTTGAGTTCCTTTCAGTTTGCGTTATGCTGATGATCGCCACTCCACATGACAATGCAGAATAGCTAGATACGTACATTGTGAGGCTGCCTGCGATGAATCCCAAGGTAGGCTAGGCTCGTCTTTTCTTATTCAAGGATGCGTGTATATTGCCTAGTATCGAAGCCTTCAATGATGAATGCTAGAGTTAGAGAAAGGCTAAAATGTTGACGAGCTCTCTGGGTTGACCCCTGACCCCTATCTTCAATACAGTCAAACCCTCAGGAGATATGAAGCATCTTATGGTATTGCAAGGTGGCTCGCTATGGCCCGAGTGTCTGTTGCATCCTCGTACTCTTTCGCCTTTTTGCAACAGTACTAAACACTTTGAGGGCAGTGAGTTTCATGTCACTATCTGAGAGGCAACTGAGATCAAAGCTGCCGCTTCAAGATCAACTCAATCACAAGGCATGAATCAACAACAGTCAGAGAGAACAAATTCAGAGAAAAAGGCCAAGTCTATTATTACTCCCTGTAATAGCCATCCATCCATGTTGAATCGCTCGCCTGACTCCTAGGCTATCCCTTCCCTCTGCGAAACGCCAACCCAACCCCCATCAAGGTCAGCTTCGCCAGGAAGCAAGCCTCAGGCGCAAAAAGAACAAGCAAGATCCTTCCTTCGCTAGTCGAACGCTTCCATTTCCATCCATATGAACCCAACCAGACATGCAAAAATGCATGATGAAATCAACTAGAAATCTTTAAATCATGAACAATGAAAAACAAAAAAGAAAAAAGAAATGAGGTCTGTGTATCCACTTCCCTCTCGAGGCAGGGCCGCAGCCTCTTCCAAATCTCATGCGTGCTCAAGACGCACCTCCATGGGGGTATCATTCGACGTCTCTGGTAGGAAATAGTGGTGATGGTACATCCGCGCATAATAAAGAGACAGGCGGATAACGAACGCAAAGGAAAAACAGGTCATAAAGTCGTTAAGTAGGCTCCTTGATCAGCCTCATCCATCGGTAATATCCAAGTTGTCCAGCCATATGTTGATGGCATCATGAAGTAGGTTTCGTGATGGTGTGTTTCTCGCATTGCCATTTGTCTCGAGGTGCCTCTTCTCGCGCACGTCGATAACTTCGCGAATGCAATCTTCCAGAGCAGAGAGCACCACAGTCTTGCACTGGACACGGGGAATCTCCAGGGGTGCATTGGGCAATGCTGGTGTCTCGGGCGCTGTGATAGAGACGGGCTCCTCAGCTTCAGTACTCATGCGTACCTCGCTATGTGTCTGCGATGAGGCCAGCGAGTGGTCCTTGCTAGTATCCTGGTTGAGGCTGATGACCCTCTCAACAGCATCAGTCAGAGTCTCGTCCGAGTGTAGCACGGGTTCCTCGATCCACTCCTCTTCCAGTTGGGTCTCATAGGGGAGAATCGAGGGGGTCAAAACTCCTCCATATGACGTGGAGAAGGCTGCAGGTCCGGAAGCTGGCCGATCAACTGGTGCCCGTGGCTTCACCAGTCGGCGATAACGGAGACGTGTAATCGAGTTAGTTGTAGTGTCAGCAATCATGACACAGCTCACCTCTACCCAACGTTCCGAGAGGTCGAGCAGAGGGAAAGCTGGAGCGGGGGTAGGCTCGGCCCGAAGAGACGCCTTGACCTGCTCCATGAGGTCCTCCTGGGGGGGAATTGCTTGAACCGCAAAGTCGGGGTGATAGCGATTGAGCCAGCCCGCAGCATTGAGCGGGAGGTCTCCATCGATACACAGGCGGGAAGCTTGCTCAAAAGAATCCAGTCCTCCTTGGAATCCTGGGGTGGAAAGGTAGCCACTGCTGGAGGGAGAGCTGATTGCAGACTCAAAAGATGTCATGTAGTCCGGGAAAGAAATGTCCACGTCAATGACCCCGTCATCGGCATTGATGGATGTCTTGACCGGTGACTCGAAAGCACCATTGGGATCTGGTGTTCGTTCCGGTCGGATCGATGGTTCCCTGCTGTGACCCTTGCATTCTCGTGGTGTTCCCGTCTCGCGAACCTCCATCGAAGGACGAGCAGCCGACGACGAAGGGGCGTGGAGATCTTCGCCAAGAGTCACTTCCTCCACCATCTGGGATAGTTTGTCTGTCCTGGGGAAAGCCTGCTTGGTGGGGGATTTCGGATCTATCTGTCCGTAGCTGCTGAGTGTGGTGGAATCTCGGCGGCGAGTGCTCCAAAGACCACTGATAACACTGCCCCAGCGCGAGCTCTGGCTCCTCGAGTCGCTGCTGGCGTTGCTCATCCCACCCGTGCTCTCTCCTCGCTTGAGGGACCGCTTCAGGTCATCTGTGGCCACGCTTCCACTGCTACTCGGTCGAGGCCTCCTATGCGTATCGACGCGCTGAATAGTGGAAAAGTGCGGCACCGTGGTTTCGGGCAAGACGGTCGTGGTAGTTGCGGCACTGCTCTTCCTGCTAACCATGTCGCTACCAAACATGCCAAAGTTAGATGGTCGGATCGAGGCAGCATCCGAGACGCGGCGTTCGTGATTACGATCCATGGTAAGGTGAGCTAGCTGCATGGGCACAGCAGAAGCTCTTGCGCTCTGACTAGTTGTCCGAGAGTGAGAAGCTCGACGAAGTCCAGTACGACGATTAATCTTGCGGCGGAGAGACTCCTCTCGAAGAACGGGGATCACAAAGGTCGGGGGCGAGTTCGAGAATGTGCCAACTGAAGTCGAGGTGCTAGGACGATGGGCTCGGGTCGTAGGGATCTGGGAATTCGCGGGGAGGAAGGCCGAAAGGAGAAAGATCATGCGTCGAGCAGCCATCTTATCCTCAGAGACAATGATTGTCCGTGCCGGGAGTGACAGGTCCTCCTCGTTTCGGTTCTTCTGCTGCAAAAAGAGGCGTCTTCGGTATGAAGGGGGGCAAAGAGCTTGAAGCCAGTCGGTGTGAGTAGCGAGAAACCCGGTCAGGAGGTTGTAGAAGAATTGGTTGTGATGGTCGATTCCAGAAGTCCACTTGCACGTCCATCGAGCTTCATCGCGCCATATTCCCCATCGCCCCTGACCAGTAACGACTCTGGCCGCGCTTAGGCCCATGACAATTCTATGTCTCGCGGCATCCACCTCGCCCGCAACGTTGGCATCATCCGCAAGACAGTTAGGCCACAATGATACCAGCTTTGTGGTGCTCTTCGGGGGCTTAACACGAGGCATCTCAGGGCGTCGGTCCGAGAAAGACGGCGTCCTGCCGGCTTTGTTAGAGGTGACTGAGGTCGCCATGGCTCCGGGAGAAGAAATATCGACGTGTCTGAGCATCGTTCCTAGAATGGTTGCAACCACGGATTGGAGATGCGTCAAGGTCCTCATGATAATGTCCCAGTGCCGGGTTAGGGAATCGATTCGATCCTCCATATCGACTGAGAAGTTTGACTCGGTTCCATCGCCGTAGTTGCCAGAGCCAACCATCGCCCATCCTGAAGGTCGAGCTGAGCTAAATGATGAAGAGAAGAACTCCTGGTCGTAGGAGCTGGATTCGCGCTGTTTTGACTGGGATGCGGCAGGCGTACGAGTAGAAGGAGGAGCAGCGGGGAGCTGGACAACTAGAACGACGGCATACATTGGTGTTCGCCGTTGCTTGGGCTGCGGCTTCTTCTTCTTTGGCGCAGATTCGTCATTCGTTGAAGGGAACGGGAAACCGGCGCTTTCGTCTGTGTAGCGGCTCGGAGGCGAGACGTTGGTGTCGGTGTCATCTGCAGCTAGATTCACGGGGAAGAGGCGAGTGATGAGGACCTTCTTCTTCTCACTCTGGCGTGGTGTATGAGTATGAGCATGCGTTGCACCAGAGACGTTGGTTGGTGAGAAGGTCGTTGAGGAGAACGACTGCGAAAGACGACTGGAGCGAGCACTGGAGCGGCCAATGGAGCTCCTACCATCACCTAGAATACCGCCAGAGGGATCGACAGGTCGGGAGTCGCCTGGTACTACATGTACCTTTGTTGAGGTCCCCTTGTAGGACATCAACTCGGAGTTTCCAAAAATGCAGCTAGAAAAGGTTGCCAGTTCCTCCCGATACTCACGCGCAGCTTTCTGACCGTCCGTCTCAATATGGACCTGACTGCGTCCCTGCAAGGAAGCTCGACGGTCAAAAGCGCCTTGCCGCGGAGGCGGTTGAGGACCCTCGGGCTGGATGACGAGGGGGCGCGAGAGTTGACTAAGACTGCTCTTGCGCGGCGATGTTGGAGTCCGGCGAAGCTCTTGAGGAACAACGGGCCTTTCTATCGGAGACACTGGAGGAGCTGGATGACTGTCAAAGAGGAGAGAGGCGTTGGTAGGACCTAGAGCATCCTGCATGATAATGACACGGACATCGCGCACATCGAGGTCGACATCGCCGCTATAGTCGAAAGCGTTGGCCGTGGATGTTGCCGGGGTAGTTGGAGTTGTAGATAGAGGAAACACCTGGTCATTGCGGTGTTGATATAAAGCTTGAGCGTCTGGGAAAAGAAGGTTGCGAGTATGAATATCCTCCTGAACAGATTCAAGTGAGGATACTGGCCTCGACGTCTTGGCCGCCGCCTGAGAGGGCGTGACCGAAGGACCGCCGGTGCCCAGGTGCAAGAGCCGGCCGAGCATGTCGGGGGCAGCACCAAGGGAAACGGGCGGCAGCGTTGGGGTTGGTGAAGAGGGCGGCCGTCGAAATTAATTACGACGGCGAGCCATCATCAGGGAGAAGGACCAAATATTCTGAGCTGGGCGTAATCGCATAGTAACCACGGCGCGTGGCATGTGAAGGTGATGGAACGAACAAGCTTCCAGTAGATTTGCCCAGCTAGCGGAACAAGCGGGCGGAAGGTGGCGGGCAAAGCCCAGGACAGGTCCTAGATGGCGACAGATCCGGGGATGGAGGTGATTTATGAGGTTTGTTTGTTTGCTAGATGCAAGCAAGCAATCAATGAACTAGAGCTCACGGCGTCGCGAGAGCAATGAGGTGGCGGCGTCAGGGAGCTTGATTGCTGTGGCGCGTGCGTCCACACACAGGGAGGCAAGGCGTGGCAAGCTGCCTGGAAGAGATGTGAGAGGTGGAAGAAACAGCAAGGATGAGCTGAAGGTAAGGTGCAGGTGACGATGATGCTGGTTAGGACATTCAAAGCTGAAGTAGGATCGGGCACGGGCTCGAGCTTGAGCTGGAGGAGAACAAGGGATTTTGTTGTCAGAGTTGCGCGAGTTCTGTGAGAAGAAGCGAGCGAAGCGAAGCGTGAGGGGTTGATCGTGTGTGGAGGCGACGATATGCGCGGGTGGGAGGTGGTTTCGCGGGCGGGTGATCAACAGGAGAGGAGAAACTGGAGCTGGGAGGCCCAGGTTACGTGTGGGGGTGATAGTTGTTGATCCTGCCGTGTTACTCGGGGGCGATTCTGCTGGTGTTGTTGCTACTGCTGCTTCTCGAAGCAAACAATAACCAACTTGTGAGGGTGTAAAAGGCGTCCAGGTTGAGGTGAGAGAGCTCGATGTTTGGTGGTTGATCCAGATGGCCGGGACGCCGCCAGCTCGGGCGGGTGGCAGCGAGTTTTGGTGTGTGTGGCAGCAAGCCAGCGCCCTTAGAGGTAGAAGGTAAGGTGCAACTCCAGCGGGAGCAAGGCGGCTGCGGTACCGCAGTGTAAGTACTCGTTAGTGGCGGTTGGGGGTTGGCGCTGGTGGCGGCTCAACCACGCGGTACAAGGCGCCCGGTACCTCCTAGCTCGAGCTTTAGATCGTCGTCAGCAGGGCCCAGGCGGGCAAGGTGGGATGGATAGGTAGGCCCAGTGGAGATTGGATTGGATGGATACTGGAGCTCAATGGGGACTGGGACTTGGTCTGATGGAGACGGACGGGTGGATATTGATCGGAGGGGCGGGACGAGGAACAGAAGAGACGGCCATCAACAGGACAAGAAATGTGGATTACCTTACCTTGGCCGAGAGGAGACGGAGAGGGGAGAACGGAGCAGAGATGGAGCTGGAGGCGAAAGAGGAGAAAGATCCAGGAGGGGTTCAAGTCGTGGAATGGGGGTGCATGTTTGTTTCCAATGCTATGCTTGCTTGCCTTCCCCAGAGTCTCAGAGATGAGAATGCTGATGCCGGGATGACGACAATGTTTGCATTGGCTTGGCTGCCAGACAGATAACAAGACGTACGTCGAGACAGAAAACGTCTAGACATGAACAAGGGAAAGGTAAGTGGCTGGCACTGAAACCCGGGGGGCCGAGACCTTTGGATCAGAGGCAAGACAAGCGCCCCTTTCGTTTCTTCCTTTAGAAGCAGATTGCTGGTCGGTTGATTGGTTGTGGTCGAGTTCAAGCACGGGCTCGAGTCGAGGCCATAGTCTTTGGTGTGTGGATTCTCTCTCTCAAGTTCAATGACTAGGTCTTTCGGGAGCGGCGATATTTAGGTAATATCGGATCCCAGGAGGCGACTATGGAGAGCGTGGGCTAATACGGAATTAATAAGTAAAATCGTCGGTGTGCGCGATCTCATTCCACAGCGGCTGTCCCGAGGGAGGTTAGGGGAAAACAACGGCGGGCCCCAGCACAGCAACGCGAGAGGCTCTGGTATTCTCGCTGTTTGCGTAGGTAACGGGTGTTAGTAGAAGAGAAAGATGATGAGTAAAAAAAAATATGAGTAGAAAAAAGAGGACCGGGTCGTCGGTCGAGGCCCCAAGAATGGACTCAAAGATGTGACGAGCAGTGATCATTCAGCTGCTGCCCCCATGAGCTGCTCCATCAAAGGTCTGGAGACCGGCTGCTTGTCAAGCAGAAATTGACAGAGAGGAATAAAAAGCACACATGAGGGAAAAGGCCCCCCCGTCCAGTATGTATGAGAAAAAGCCATTGCTCCATCCCCAAGGCTACTGACCCCCCAAAAATGCGGTGAAAGCAACCAGATTTGTGTCGTCGGCTCGACCAGGGGTCTTCCCTTCCCGGTGTGGCCAAGGCCTCGAGGCCCCGGGTGAGCCATCCCAAGCACGGAAGCCAAGTGTGTGTCGTTCGGGTTCTTTTGCACAATTATTTTCATCCGTCACGACCTTCCCCCGGCGAACGAATCCCCTCTGCCCTCTCTGCTCCATGAATTCCCATGGCGACGGGTCATGATAGTGGGACCTTTTCGTCGCGTGCCCTGGCTCATTGATGGCTCGTGCAGGTCTCCTTTTGCTGGGGTCTTCCGGCGTGGGCGCAAGGCCGCGGATCCATCACCCATTACCAAACTCTCCGTGAGCATGGTCCAGGCTACCTATGGTGGAGCGCAGCCTCATCAACAACACGCAGCACACAGCACAGCACAGGCCAAGATGGATGTAATGAAATGTCCGAATACGCACCGCAACACCGCTCTCTGATGTAAACCTGCGTTGCACAAACCACATCTCCAAGAGCCTAAAAGCCAAGTCGTACACGCTAGTGCCGATGGCAGGCCAGTGCCAGCCTAGACGTGCCGAGCCCAGGCATGAAGCCGCAGCAAAAGCCGGCTAGAGAACGCCATGGGTAACGGTGCCGCGGTCACGTCCCCTTGTCCTCCGTCGGCCGGCGCTGCCTTGTGCCTTTCTTATGAAAGGGAACAACAAGATGTCGGTAAGCAGAGCAAAGCTGAGGATTCCATCCGACTCGACGAGACGCCCTCGATAGGGCATCAACCGGTGAGTCAAGCTGAAAGAAGCCCAACCCTCTACGGACGATCCCAGTCGCCGAGATATGCCATCTGCCCACCGCGTTTTGATGGCCTCCTTTTGGCCATGACATCCATGACCGACCTACCTCCGACAAGTTGCTTTTGTGTACGTCGTAGTCGGCCAGCCCCCTTGGAAGCCGCCGTCGGCTCGCTACCTACCGGGCGGTTTCTCTTCTAACTGGTCAAGGTGGACGTACACATGACGCTACTGTACATGTGCGAGGACCGCAGGTCAAGTCAATGTAATTTTCTAATGGCATCTTTCTTGTGCGCTCGCATCTTGGCGGGAAGTAGGGTTCCCAAAAAGAGATGCGAGTCGTCGTGAGTGGGTGGCTCTTCTTCAACTGCCGCACCGAGATGATAAATTCCCCGAAAATCCCGTCAGAGCTTTTGGGGAGTGGAAACAGGTAAACCCGCTATCCTTTCAATGTTGGGGCGCATCTGGTACGTAATTAGCCAGACTCGCCGGACTCGACTTGACTCGCTCAAGACCGGCTGTGAGAGCCTCTTCCGGCAGGACTCGAGGAATCGCCTTGGGATGTCCGGAACGAAACTGTTTTTGCTAGGTTGCCAAGACCAAACTGCCCGGTCAAACCAGAGCCCTGACATTACTGTACATGACAAGCCCAGCCGGTCTACGGCGTTGCCAATTAGACCTCAAGCCCTCCCCGGGGGCGGCGTCCGGAGACGACGTCAGGCCCCTTGTCCAGCCTCGTCTAGACGCCATCGATGCTTGCTTCTTCTCCTTCTTCAGAAGGCCCGTCTTGCGATCGAGATGGCTTCCTGTCAACCCCTGGTCCTTCACTCATGGCAATGGCCCCCCTGCTCCCCCCAAGTTGAGCCATCACCGTGTCGCCGGGTTCGATCTCTAACCTTCTGCCGAGCGAGCAGGGTCCAGCGTTAGTTAGCTCAACAGGGAGTTTTCTCGGGTTTCGACCATTTCAGTCCAAGCCTGAAAACTCTGTTTCCCGGGGTTACTACTCTCCTGTCCCTCGGTTCACCGGTCTTTAGGGCAGTGCAGGCATGACATATTGGAGACGTCGGCCCTACTGGACGCTGCTGCTGCTGGTGCGGTCGTCAAGGGATCGAGGCTAAACAGCAACACGCTTCTCATGGATCCCAATGTCTTGGTGATCCCCTGTGGGGTTGCATTTCCTTCGTCATCGTCCACTGAACAAAATGTGTGCCCCGCGATAAGCACCGCCGAGCTCGCCCTGTTCCCCTCAGTGATCTGCAGGCACGCAGACAACGGTCATGTCAATTGAGACCACGCGAATTTCTCAACGACCTCTGCCTTTTTAGCGCCTTCCCGTGAGACACACATGATGGGCGTCTGGGGGCAACTTTGGGGGGCCTCCGAGCTAGGAGCTCTCAGAAAGACCTGGGCTGCCGCCGCGGCACTCGCGCGGGAGAGAGCATTTCTTCCCCTGCCCTGACCGGCTGGCGATGCAGTAATTGCCGATCTTCATCCCACGTAGAGACCGGCACGGGCTTCTGTCACCGTGTCTCGTGTTCCATGGTGTTGGTCATGACTTATCAAGGAGCGCGGCAGTCCCGGGCTGTTGGTCACAGGGCTGTTGGGGGGAGCTGGCCTGGGCTGTTCTGCCTGTAGTGTCCCGTCGAGGCGCAGTCTACTGCAGCTCCCCTCATGATGGCCCTGAGGCATGATGATGGAGATGCATGAATATGACGATGGCGGTGATAAGCCCTCCCCTCTTCAGCGGCCAAGTTGGGCTATCGACAATCCCGCCAAGCTGCATCCACAAATCCCATCAATCCCTTTTGGGAGTCGCTCGTCTTCTTCTCTGATTCTCAATGGCTACAACGTTGCAGTTGCATGCGGGCCCACGTCTGTCTGGTGAGCCTGATGTCTGTTGCCTACCAACGCTCTTGAGACAAGTGCCGGTCCGGCGAATAGTTCAGCGGCTAATCCAGTGGTTGAGAACTACAACTCTGTTGTTATTGATAGTTGTGTCAATGTCTATGAGTTGCCACTTTAGTACTCTTCTCCTACCCATCCAAGCCCTGACACGCGGGTACTTTAACCGCAACATCTCATCACAGCCAGTTGATCTATTCACAACATTCCGGCCCGTTATCCCAGAGATCCTTTCCTCTTCCAAGGCTTGATCCTTGAGCTTCCAAGAAAAAACTCCCCGCTTGTTCCGGTTGCCGGTTCCAGTGCTAATGTTGCACTGATCGCAATATGGCGTCCGTCACGTGTCGTATTTCTCTGAGCCTCCACCTTCACACAACTCCATCACGGATGGATGTCTCCTCTCTCGTTTGCTCTCCACCTGTCTCCCATCTCCAATATCTCACCGCCCAATGCGAGCCACTGTGAGCTGCAGCAAGAATGCATCCCAGGACCAGTCCCAGCCACAGCCAAGGCGCCTCAGCCTGAATGCGCCCTGCGGCATTTGCCCCCTCGTTCGTTCATCCTCAGCTCTCAGCATGGCCGGCCCCTCGCTGAACAAATTGGACTGGCTCTTCCTCTCACCTTGGCCCCCCCTCGGCGATGCTCACTGGAAATGAGGTGCCCCAGTCAACGGGCGCGCGCGCGTGGAGCGGCCGCATGAGCTCCTCCATGCCTGGCCTTGTTACAGGTCACATTGCTGTCGAGAGCTTTGCCAACCAGAACCCCTGCTGCGTCCTCCGGCTGCTTGGAACCCAGATTGCGCTCGGCTCATCGTCTCGGATTTGCTGGGTCCGCTACGCTACGATCGGGCACTTCATCTTCATCAATCCCTCGCAGAGCTTGCAGCACCAGGCTGATTCGGTGCGGCCTAATAAGTACACCCATGCCGCCTATCCGCAAGGAGCTATTCGTATATCGAAGCAAGGGAAGGATTGCGGTGACTTTAGGAATTATTCCAGGGCAGATATTGGTCCCTTTATTCCATTTGGTGCGATAACTGCCTGTGGATGGTGAAGCTTCATCAGTGCTCCTCTGATGAGCCCATATTGCAACTCAAAAGCACCTCACCTTAGCCGTGTCACGAGCATACGTGACATAGTATGAGCAAAGTGTTCATTGCTCTCACTTGTCCAGTTGGTCTTGTTTCATGCTCCTCATCATTGGACCAACTAACGTAGTTGTGCGCGGCCCGTCCCTCGGCCGACTCGCCGTTTGACCAGCTGACCTCCATCTTTCGGCTCCAACCCGACCAGTCTCCCTCTGACAGCATCCATCAAAAGGTCTCGACCGTCCCCTCATGTCCAGCTGGACCTCTGGGATGGGTTCCCGCTACACTCGAGACTGTGGGAGCCTGAGCAATGTAACGCCAGCACCTCGCTGATGGGGAGACTTGCCCTCAATGCCGACAGCCATGTTCCTCGCCCAGCATGAGCAATGCTCTGATGATGGCTGGCCTCGAGATCTCTGGATGCGTGGCTCACCGACTTGCCCTCTTGAGGTTAGCATGTCGCCGCATCTTCAAGGGTTCCAGCAGAGTGGTGCGATTTCCGCATATGCCATCGTGAGGCTGGCTCTCTGGCTCAAGCGCCAAGGATCTAAAGGCGCATCCCTCTGGCGCCGGGCTTCATCTTGACCACAGCCGCCGTGGCCTGTGAGAGAGAGACATCGGAGGTCACGGTCAGCTTACGGAGCAGAGACGCGCATCCTTTTTATTGTCACCCAGCCCTTGACCAGGTACAGTGTGCTACTACCTACTTGCGTCCATGCCGGCATACCCCGTATTAGTGTCTATCGCTATAGCTCTATGAACACTCATCCCTCCTGACCTCAGCCACCCAATACAGTGCTAAGAAACCCATGCTCGCTAAATCGAAATCTTCATATCCCATTCTGCTTGATGGCAAAAAGATCCGCGTTCACCAGTCTCTCAACATGTTCAGGGATCTTCCTGTTCCCTTAGCGCGGACATACGGCCCCATGGCCGAATAGCAACACCAGAGCCAAGGATACAGCTCAGAAGCCAGCGACTCAGAGCTTGTGCCCCTCTCCGGTGACCCTCAAACCCCTCTCGCCCTCATCTCAGCTCTTCGTCCGAGGGCGAAGGGTCGAGGGCGAGCAACGACGAAACCGTCGATCACTGCAGCTGTACCGGCGCACAGCACCTCAACCCCTCGCACAGCTCGCCACAAATCAGCTGGCACTCCTCCTCGCCTCGCTGCTGTCGATGCCTCAAGGTGTCCAGGCTTGCGTCGATCACCGTTGCCTGAGTGTCTGTTGCGCCGTCGGTCATGGTCACGGGGGGGCCAGCCAGTACCTCTGGCTGCAGGGTTGCTGAGTGAATGCCGTACGCGTGGAGGCACTCCATGATGATCCTCGCCTTGTCCGAAAAGCTCTTGACGGTTCTACCATCAACGACTATATGGGCGGAAGCGATGGATTTGTGCTGGTCTAGTCGCCAGATGTGCAACTCGTGAACCGACTCGATCCCTGGGATCTGGACACTGTCAGTTCTGACCAAGCAACTCTTCCCGTCGACCTACCTTTTCGATGTCATGCTTGACATCTTCGAGGCTGATTCCACCAGGTGCAATCTGCAGCAGGATGGCGCCGCTGTTCCTGACCAATGGAATCGCCGAGAGGAAGATCATGACTGCGATAAAGACCCCGACTGCAGGATCGGCGTAGTATCGGCCCTCCCCCTCAACCTTCCAGATGATGAGGGCTGCTATGATGACGCCAAGGTTGTTGACGGCATCTCCCAGGATGTGGATAAAGACCCCCATCATGCCAAGGTCTCTGCCCGGCGACCTCACTGCCACTGATGTGTGCTTGTGCTCGTGATGGCTACTCGTGCTCTACTATAGTTAGCAGTTGACAACTCATAAAGTGTGTCAAGAGAACACCCACCGGCGTCAAGCGCGCCTCAGTCTTGCTAGCTGCATCGTTAGCCAGCGTCCCATCGACCTCATGGAGTCGCCCATGAGGAGGGCAGTGCTGTTCTTCGTGCCCATGTCCCTGTCCGCCGTGCTCATGGTCGTGTTCTGAAACCTCGAGGTCAGCAACTCAAGCGTACTTCTTAAGATGGGGGCGGGGCGTTGTTCTCTCACCGTGGAGGAAACTCAAGACCAACATGTTGAGAGCTAACCCGACGCTTCCGACTATCAGGATGAGCTGAGGGTTCTGCACGTCTGGTCTCGTCAGCCTCATCTTTGTCTCATGCCATGCATGCATGCTTGATAAGGGGTGACTCACGGGTGAGATCGATGAATCGCTCAACGGCCTGCACCAGGATACTGACACTCAGCGCCACGAGGAAGACGCCGTTGAAGAATGCGCCCAGTAGAGTAGCCCGCTGCCATCCATACGTGTACTCTTGCGGTGCTGGCTCAGGTCGTTCTTGTATCTATACTTGCCTTAGTTGTATGTTCGCATTCGGAGACATCGACAAACCAGCACGGCAACCAGGGCAACTATAATGCCTATCAAGTCAGAAAGCTAGGGTCATCAGTCTCTATGTCTCGACTTTGTCTGTTGAGTTGCGTACATAGTGGAAGGCATCAGCGACTAGAGCGAGAGACCGTGTATAAAAGCCGACTGTCAGGCTTGTCAGTCAGGGGTCTATAAATATGTTGGTTGAACGTACCAGCCAGTTCTGCGACAAAGAATGAGAAAGCGATGCATATCGTGGCCATAAGCCGATGCTTTCGAGAGACTTTCATGACCAACTCGCGGGGTCTTAGTGATAGTATAGCCAGTAGGTAGGTTGATTTGGTTGTGATATATTAAGTTCCGATATGTTGATTTCGGTGTTGAATACCTTTGATACTGGGGATGTCCGTATGGAAGTAACAACTAGTAAGGGGCTGCTTCTGCCTCACGAGAATCGCACCTGAAGAAAGCCTCGCTCTTGGCCTTTTAAGCAACCACGGTCTCAGAATGAGTCTGATGGCCTGACCGGTGTGCGTACGAGGACTGAGTCTTACGCGAGGAGTCATGGAATCCAAGCGAAGCATCCCCCATCGGCTCGAGATCGCAAACGACGGTGATTTGGTATAGAGCGGAAGCAATTGGCAGAGTGAATACGGGCAAAGGACTTTGTAGAATCATATTGAACCTCTTTCACGAGCAGCCAGAGTCAGAAGGCGAGACGCAAATGGGACAAATATGTTTATCAGGGTTGTTGTCGGGCAGGGCATGTAGCTAGCCGGCCGGGACGATGCCGTCGCATTTGCCGAACCGAGCGACGGTGACAGTGACACCTGTTTCTGTCCGAATCTGGCATTCCGTGCAGGAACCCTGGAGTTTAGTGTTTCCCAATCCCCAGGCCATCAAGGTGGCGGCTCGTCCGTGTATTGGGGACGTTGAAACATGTTCACCATGACGGTGACTCCGTATATAGGGAGGCGAACTGGTCACTCACTGACTGGTGAGGAGGCGTGACAGGTAGATCTTGTTGTGATGTCTTGAAAGATGCTCCATGACTACGGTTCAGTGGCAATGGCGAAGTGACAGCCGGCAGATGTAGGTCAGTGTCTAATTGCCATGTAACATCAAGGTCCAGATGTAGGGCTCTGGTCCAACGTGGGCACCGTCACACAGCATTTTGGCGCAGGATCTTGATGAAGAGACTAATGGGTTCTTTTGACTGATTAAGAAGCTGAGATACTCATGAATCCTTCTCTGTGAAGCTATATCAGGTTCTTTTCCCTCCCGGATTACGAGGCTTGGTGTCACCCCTACCCTACTCCATCTTGGCGTACGATATTAAACAACCACTCGTACAACACGTTACTCCCAAAACGGCACCAGCTTGGATATAAGCGAAGAATATGCCATTCTACCTTGGCCGTGGGCTATCAATTCATTCCTGGTGCGGTCCGCTTGCAATCCCCAACCGACCAAATTCGCCATATGTGCAGGGCCGTACACCCTCTCGTACTCGTCAACTGAAGGAATCCGAGGATACTGGTGCGGGCCACCAAAAAGAGGCCATGCTCGCTGACGGTTAAGACGAATGTAATCGTTACAGTGCCATGAGATACGTCTCCTGCGGCTGGGGGTGGTGATAGGAAGGTAGACGTTGGTCACGTCGTAGAGAGGAGGTCTTTGATGTATCTCCTGATTGAACATGACAAGAAACGTGAAAAACTCGCCGCTACTGAACGATAGAGTCGTGGTGAGAAGATCAAAGCCGGTTGTCGCCATTAGAGACACTACCCGATCGCTCCAGGTAGGACCACCTATACGCTGGAAGTCTGCAGGTTCGTTGCTTGGACTGCGGTCGGGGAATTCGGCGTTCACGTACTCTGGGTGCTCTCCGGGGACAGGAAGCCAAGCCCGTACCTGATCCGAAATGAGAGCGCCATACATGGCGAGGACGTACTCGCGAACACACGGGAGCAATTGGAGTTCAGTTTCTCCCGGCACTCTTCTCTCGTACATGTATAGGATGTACCAGTCCCAGTAGAGAAAGGGATCTCTCTGATCCAACATATACCCATCAAACGGATCTCTCCCAAACCGTCTACCGCGATCAACCTCTCTACCAAGTTGGGTGTCTGACTTGCCAGCGATCGGACCATAAATCTTGCATAGAAGTTCGTATCTGAGGAACGCCTGAAGTATTTTCCGACGATCAGAATATCCGAGAGAAGCAACGTCAAACTGGTTAACGTCTTGTTGCAGCAATACCTGCCCTGGGTTGCAACAGAAGTCAGGGTGAGACCATGACGGGAGTCGACGGTAGGCCCAGGGAAGATAACGACTGGTCGCTTTGGAGAGATAATCTTCAATGTAGAGCCACATCTAGCGACACAAGGCTTGAAGGTCGAGCATTGTAGGAACGTCGCGTGTATCTGGATGGAAGGGATTCGAAAATTCTTTGGCGCCCCATATGGAAAGGTGGTTATGGATGGCAGCCACTCTTTGCTGTGCATCGACGAAAGTCGCTGCAGCATCCGGTCTTGGGAATTTGAGAACGGCCAAGGCGTCTTGCAAGACGTCTCCACTGAGATCGGTATCTCTGAGGACGTGTCGGTGTACGATTGGCGCCCTGGTCTCTTGAAGCTGTTGGAGAAGAGCTGGAGATGCCTGGGCAGCCACCCCAGCTTCTGCAAGGCTGTCTAGTGAGACGAGGAAGTTGAAGCGAAGGTCCTCAGGCAAAACTCTGAATGGATCCATATTGACAGCTAACAATTGTACTATGGGAGAAGTAAAGGATGAGCTCTGTGATTGTGATATGTGCGAGAGAAGAATGTGACTGATGATTGAGCATTGAAAATTGTTTATCATCATTGAACAACCTGGGAAGCCGCGATTCAACGACCATACACCTAAAGTGTCAGCACTGAAGCTTTCCAGGTTATGACCTAGCAGCTAATTCAGCAAGGGACATATCCATGTGGCCATGCCGACCATTATGGCCTTGCCAAGTTTCACTACGAGAATGATGGAAGTCGCAATGCACAAAGTGTAACTGCTTTAGCAGATAGTTAAGGTTTTCGATTTACCTGCAGAGGGCAAACGTCTGCATACAAACTTGATGGATATTTGATACCATCATATCCACAACCGGAATACTGGTGCCACGACAAAAGGGGAGATGTATTATTTCACAAGAGACTTTCTAAAGCCTCTCCTTTCCCTTATGCCTCTTTTAGCCCAGCTTAAGGTTAAAATTCTACCATGATGGTATTACCTGCAGAAGAGGATTCGCTAAGGGTAGTCTAATTTGCCCATTACGTATGTAGGTAGGTACCTAGGTAGTGAGATTGATTTTTCAAGAGTCTGCCCCATGGTCTTGACTGGCACCCTTTGCGTTGGTTTCCCTTCCTCATCCACAGCAACGTCAGCCTCACCTCACTGAAAGAGCCATGAGAACATTCAATCGGCAGCCTACACACACTAATATCTCGATTTCGACCTCGAGGAGTTTGACCGGTTCCTTGAGTACCCAAATTTCGAAAGTGAGAGCCTGTCCAGCTCGGCAGTCGGATCATTTTGGGCCAATTCTAGCAAGCAGGCTCGGCTACAGGAAGACGACAACAGTATTTCCCTAATCGCCAACCACTCGGGTCCAGCTGGTCGACTTTTCTAGGAGTCTCTGGCCAAGACCTCGTAGGAGAACAACTCGGAGACGTCACTTTGAGGATCTGATGCGTTGGCTGCCTGCACAAGCAAAGCACGCCTGACCGCGTCGGATTGGAGTCAGGTGACTTCAGGCATAACGGCACAGACAAACAAGACTGACGATAAACCTCAATCCGACTCACATCACTCACATGGCTTTCTCAAGAACCTTGACTCCGACTTGATATTCAGCTATTCAAGGTCATGCAGACGCACCAATCATCTTTCACAGCGATGGCTTTCTGATGATAGCACCACAAGGTAGCTACCAAATATGGAAGGCGGTGAAGATGCCCCATCCTTCAAGCTCGATTCTGCCGCGACAGGCGACCTCAGCTCGCGATCGCCTCTCATGCAGATGCGGTGCCGACGATATCCACTTGCGACTTGGACGACTCTGCATTATCTATCAGCCCCGCGATCGGCTTCGTCGACCGAGCCAATCTTCCGCGACCAACATGCGAGCAACGGGATCGTACCCCTTCCTGTCGAACCCACCCAAGTAGAAAGCGACCACCCGATCCCATGTCCCGAAATGGCAGCACGAGGAATCCGGTCCCGCGCAAGGGACCGCAATGGAGCCATCTTAGACAATTCAGCAGGTCCAGCTTAGATCGCACCCATACCGAACCCTTGACCTCGCCCACAAGCGTTTCGACCCATTCCACCATCAAGGAAGAGAAGCGCACGAGGCTAGAACGTCGATGCACGGTCACGGTTAATGAGGGGTACGCCAAAGATGAGGTTCTGCTCAACTTTGACCTCGTCGGCGCCGATATTAGACCTGGCACGTTGATGTGCATCTCGACGGTTAAAGATGACACGCGGAAACCTTCTACTGGGCATGGTTCTAGCAGCAAGCAGAGCCAGGACCAGAATTCTGGCGCCAAAGGAGGATCAACATGTCAGAACGGAGATAACGCTAGCTTCAAATACGTCTTTGTCGCAAAAGATATGCCCAAAGATATGAAGGCACGGCAGCACGATGTGGAGGTCTATGTCTTGAAGCACATTGCGGATGCGTTTGGGATAAAGAAGGGCTCCCAGGTTCTCCTGACGGTGGTACGAAGCACATCTCCTGATTGACTGCACAGTGCTAACTAGAAGCGAAAGGTTGACGCCAAGAACCCAGCTACCGAGGCTTCTCACGTCGAGCTGTCGTTCAAGGACCAATACTTGTCGAGATCCGACATTTGGAGAATGACGGTCGGGGAGTTGACGGGTAGAACCGTCTACAAAGGCCAATCCATCTTGTTCATGGGTACTATCAAGGCTCAGATTACCGCCATTTATGTCGACGGCGGGAAAACGCACTCTGCCTTCTTCACTCGTGACACGCGACCAATCTTCCGGAGTGAATCAGCCAGATACGTGCTCTTCATCCAGATGGCCAGGGAAATGTGGGAGTTTGACTCGGAAAGCTCTGGTGCCATCATGTTCAACAAAGTTGTCAACGGCTTTCTACCTGCACTTTTCAAGAGGTGGGCGATGCTCAAGGCAAAGCATTTGGTCAGCATCGTGCTCTTCGCGCGCGTAGAGTACGATACCGGATTGACGGCCGAGTTTGATAACCTGGAAGGCGACTACTACACGGGCATTCAACCCTCAGGACCCCGTCGGCCGTACAAGGACTTCTATCGCGTGGTTGTGAGCGAGATGAGCAGCGGAGAGTGGACAAAGATTCTGCACCAGTTGAAGATGGAGTTCAACTTTTTCCGTCGAGACATTAGTCTACATCACCACAAGCTCGTCGCGCAAGCAGAGCTCGAGGGATCACATACAATTCCCAGAGATACCCCTTCGACAAGAGTCAAGGCAGAGTCGACCTTTTCGATGTATGGCAACCTCTTGGAAGCAATCAACTTGGCCTCGTCTCAGTTCGCACACGACCACATCGACAGAGATCTCACCAGGACAGGCATTTCTATTGTAGTCATCAGTCCTGGCCCTGGTGTTTTTGAAGTCGACTATGAAACTCTGCGAAGAACGACTGAGGCGTTGGTTGGCAACGGTATCGGCATCGATTTGATCTGCATGCCCAAGATGCCTTTGCACTCTGTGCCTCTCTTCAAGTATCGTAACCCGCAGTACTCCGAAGAGCACGGCCATCACCCCCATTCTGGCCTCTCAAGATCGTTTCATAGCCGTGACAGTACGCCAAATCACCCTACGCCTGTCATCGGCAGTTACCAGTCCCTGGCAGAATCCTTCTCCCCGTCTAAGAGCTTGAGCCTTTCCCGCCGTCCTGATCCTCTCATGTCAATGGCGACGAGCGATGAATGGTGCTATGCTCTGCCTCAATGGTTGCATGTTTCTTTCTGGACCGGAGCGTCTGATGAAGCCTTGTCCTACGAGGGCATAGCTCTATCAGTATCCAACAAAGTTGAACGGGATGATGAAGACGAGTTCAACATTCGGTGCCGCATGTATGCTTTGCAAATGAGAAGCATTCTCGAGACTAATGAGATCGAGACGACACCTCTGCAGGTCGACACTCATTTCCCTGCCAACATCACAGAGCCACCATCGGCGCAAAAGTTCCGTCAGACAGGCATCAATGATACCGTCTACATCCCCAACAAGCGAGCTCCCGAGGCCCTGTTTGACTATGTATACGGCTTTCAAAGATTCGTCCCAGACAGACTTGCACGGCCTGGAGAGAAGTCTCTGTGGAAGCAGCTTCAGGAATTTGATGATTACAGGGCCAAGATTTCGAGCAGTCGAAGGCATCATCATTCGTCACGACACGCCAAGGATTTGGATGAGATGACACGGAGGCAGCTGGCCGAGGACTCGGGGCTCTATGGGACCTCCTTACCTGAGAAGAAGCCAGCCATAATAGGTTCCTCAACAAGAAAGCTGTCGATGAATTTGGTGGACGCCGACAAACCTTCCCCTGCAACCATCAAGAAGACCGAGTCAACCCCCAAAGCTTCCAAGCCAACAACAGTGGCGAAGCAACCAAAGTTGATGCGGCAGATCAGCCTTGGTCAACGAGGATTTGGTATCGCTGCCCCTAAAGCTGTGATCGCAGAGATCAAAGCTGAAACCGTCAATGCCTCTGGTACCTCGTCCGCTGAAACGAGGCAGCCATCAACCCCTCGTATGCGTCCAGAGCTGCGTCCCAGCTCGCCTCAGACTATTACAAGCCAGTCTTCGACATTGTCTACGCAAAAGTATCGACTGGATGCAGCTGACACCATCATTGAGGGGGTGCCAATGACGCCGAGTATCCCTATCCTTAAGAGGAACAACTCTGGTATCCTCGACACTGCTGCAACACAACTGAGGACTGCTTCCTCCATGATGATCTCTTCGCCTTTCAACAACCGGCATCAGAAGCGGGAAGATGATCGTGATTTGAGGTTTTCGGATGCCCTACGAGCTGATGATGCTCAGAAGGTCTATACTAACAAGCTGCGCGCTGGTGCTGTCTTGGATCTGCCGACTACTCTGTCTCCTACCACGGCCATCACCCCTTGGTTAACGCTGTTGAACCCATCCAACCCAGAGAGTCTCCTGATTGACGATAGCATCTTGTACAGCAGATGGCAGCACGTGTATCCTCAGATCAGTCAGATGAAGGTCCAGAAGTGGAAGGCCCTCTGCTGTCCTGCCTCTGTGCCGTTGACAACTGAATACTTTCCCTCAAAGGCTCAGTTTGACACGGAGTATCATCGACACCCGTATACTCTCGACCAAAATGCAGATGATGACCTGGCCGAGGAGCCCAAGACGCGTCAGGAGTTTATCCAAGAGCTCATCAGTCTGCGATTCACTCAAGGCTTCCAGGTCGTGGTTGGCCCAGCAGTTGCACGGGCTTTTGGACAGAACCTCATTAAAATTGGTGACATCTTCTCGCGTGATCAGCGCCTGGAGGATGGCACCAGCATCTTCATGTCAGTTGGCAACACCATTCACCAGCTCTCATGCGTGAATGGCACAGAGGTGGAGGTCAACATCTTTATGCGGAAGCCAATAGACACATCCATCACCTGTCAGGGCTTCTCGCCAATCTACAAGCCCGCCATCCGAACTCTGCTGGACGATTCCTACGAAGCAAGGGAGATTGACATTCTCACACCCCGGCCAGAACGCAACTGGAACATGATTGATTCGTACATTGCTGGCCATCATGACGAGATGATGGATAGCTTGCGCTTCTGGCGTGCAAGGTTCGTCCTCATTCCTGTGTCACGCAAGGACGTCCCGTTGCCCAAGACACAAGGCGGAGACAACGCCGAGGAGGTCCGTATCGAGGGAATCAAGCGTCTCGCACAGTCTTGGCAGAAGTATCGTTACATTCCTCCATCAGAGCGGCGGTATCATTCAGTTGGCCATCGTCGTAAGCGGGATCCCAATCCACTGGACATTGTCTACAAGACTGAGGATCCCTCGGTCGTCATTGCTGCCGAGCTTGAGACCCTTCCTCTCTTTGAAGGCCTCGACGGCATCGGCCGCAAGGGACAGCTTGTATCGAGCAAGGAACGTTTCAAGAAGTCCAACTTGAACTTGTCTGCGCTTGCGGAGGCTATGCAGCAGCCGGTAGAGAATGGAGGTGTCAGGTTGCAGAATCGAAGATGGCATCTCCGTCTTCACTATGCCTGCTTCATCGGCTCCGATATGGTGACGTGGCTGCTCGACAACTTTGAAGACCTCGAGACTCGAGAAGACGCTGAGGCTCTAGGCAACGCTCTGATGACGACGGACGAGGCCAAGGCTAGCACGCCGAAGAGCGACAAGGACAAGGGTATTTTCGTCCACGTCGAGAAGAGACATCAGTTCCGTGACGGCAATTACTTTTATCAGATTGCCAGCGAGTTTGCCAAGGCCCATACGGGATGGTTCAACACACGAAGGGCTGGAGTTCCTCCCACGCCGATCCTTGAGCCTACGAACCGAGATTCACCTCGGGCTTTGATGTCAGCTCGTCCAACCTCGATCCACGAAGAGGGCTCCCCTGCGTCGACGTCAACCACGCCAACTCTACCTCTGTCTCACAACGGTAAACGGCCTAAGGTGGTGCTGAGCAAGGTCATCAAGTACGATGTGGATCATCGCAAGCGATCATTCAGACCCGAGAGGATTGATCTGCACTATGACCGTCTTCACAACCCAGACAGTTGCTACCACATCCGAATAGACTGGATGAACGTGACTACCAAGCTAGTTGAGGACGCAGTCGAGAGCTGGGCTCGAGAGGCTAGCCAATACGGTCTACGTCTTGTCGAGGTGCCCATCAAGGAGGCATGCACCATCACGGAAACTAATCCTTTCCGGAGACCTTTCCGTCTCAAGCTCGCAGCGCATCCTCCAGACCAGAAGCCCGAGACATACTTTGACCCCAACTCTCTGGGTCCGACAACCTCTCCGACTAGACACTTTTACCAAACGGCCATCCTCAAGAAGTTCGACTTTGTCCTCGACATGGAGGCGGGATCCAACTTCCCCGGCAACGTCGATGTGAGCTACTCTTGGGGCAAGCCCGACTTCAAGTATAGTCAGTACATCCACCGAAGCGGCACACTCCTGGCCGAGATCACCGACGAGGGCGACTTGCTGTTCTTGGCGAATCGTCTATACAGCAATCGACCTGCAAACCCGCGAGACAAGGAGATCAGGGCCGCTGACCCCCTGGTTGAACGCGGAGGAGGCCGCATGTCGGCATTCGGCCCCTACAGCACCTACGGCATCCCCGAGTCGAACACTATGGCATCACCCCTGCTCAAGCCGACTCACTACTATCACTCTCCGGCGCTCAAGCCCGTAGACCAGCCGACCAAGGCGGTCCCGGCCTCGGCCCCGGACCCGGAGCTCATCAAGGTTGAGATCGAGGAGTTTTGCCACGATGCCGCTGCCCTCGAGGCGTTTTACCGTGAGGCTATGGAGAAGAACCAAGCAGTCCAGGGCACGCCTGCAACTGCTGCCGCGCCTACCGTCCTTGAAGCTGTGCCTGAAGCCAGCATCCCGACCCTTGGCCTGCCGCCCGGCGTGCTCGGGGGCAACGATGGCGCACCCACCAAGCGCCTCAACAGTCCCATGTCCTTTTTGCGAAGGAGCAGCGTGCAGTATGACGGCGGATCGAGTCTGAGTGGGCGATAAGCCTACTCGGCAGGATATAATCATGAAAAATTAGCGACGTATGTATGTCTGTTGGACCTTGCGATAATGTTTATGAGTGGCTTGGTTTGAGAGGGCAGGGTCCTTTGCTTTCCATGTAGATGAAGCCATCATGTAGATATCAGCATGTACTTTTTATCTAGGTATTGTATTCAGGATACATAGAATCTTGATTCTTGTCACTCAGCGTCAGTGGTCTTGAAGTGAGTAAACTAAGTTGGTGTAATTTATTGAAACCTCCAAACTCCAATTCCCAAACTCTTGATAATGTATACAAATGACGCCGTGTAAGGACTGCTCCATATTCTTACTAAAAGAGACTATTCTGAACGTATATGTCGATGAATTTGGTTCGATACCAAGGGGTATGTATATGTATATGTATCGGCTCTTCGAAAAGATGTAATAAAATGAAATAAATTTATTCATTAGAGTGGGTGGGATACCCTGGTTTCCTGTTAGCAATCGGGACAATACAAATTTGACGGGATGGACTTACACCATGAACAGGTTGCAATAATAGCATAGAGGCAGATCAGCAACCAGCCCTCTAGCCAATGACTCTTACCATCGGCAATGAGATAGTTGGTAAGCAACACAGCCACAAACATGACGGCGACCTGGAACAGGTCAAAGCTGAGGTTCATGCTCTCCTCGCCCATGCCCCATCCAATGATGACCAGGAGTGGGATCAGGAACAGGGCAACTTGCATACTTGAACCAACAGCAACACCGATGGCCAGGTCCATCTTGTCCTTGATGGCCACAGTCACGGCCGTGGCGTGCTCGGCAGCGTTTCCGACAATAGGAAGAAGGATCAGACCGACAAACTCCTCCGAGACACCACCATCCTTTGTCACGGCGTCGATCGAGTCCACCATGAATTCAGCGCACAGGGCGATCAGGACGGTAGCAAAGGTGAGCGTAGCCACGGCGACCCAGAAGTGCAATTGCGGCTCCTCTTCCTCGTCCTCCTCACCCTCCAGCCTCTCAGGGTTCATGATCATCTCGGTCAGGCGCTCATTCTCATCGCGACCAGCCATGCCGCCACCGACCAAGGCACCGGGGACCATGAGACCCTGACGGATACCGCTTGAGGCAGGGCCACTGCGAGACCAAGGCTTCGCAGCAACCTTTTGGCTCTCCTCGGCAAAAACGCTCTGATGTGTCTTGAGCTGGAAGATGAGATATGCGCCGTAGACAACAAGCAGGATAACGGCAGTGCCACGGGAAAGATCAGCAACGGCCTTCACGGGGGTCTCACTGGCCCAGTCAAAGACGGTAGGGACAATGACAGACGCGACAGCGAGGGCAAGCAGCGAAGCCGCTGTCTGAGCCACCGTCTCGTTAAAGTATTGCTGCTGTCTCCTCAAACCACCAAAGAAGAAGCAGAAGCCCATGACGAGCAGCAGGTTCGAGAGAATGGAGCCGACGAGCGAGGTCTGCACAATGATGACCTTTCCGTCCACGAGCGCGAGGATAGCAACGATGAGCTCGACGGCGTTGCCAAACGTGGCATTGATCAGACCACCCAGAACCTCACCGGTTCGCAGGGCAATCTCTTCGGTAGCGAAACTAAGGATGGCGGCAAGGGGGATAATAGCGATAAAGTTGACGACGAAGACGGCGATGCGGTTGACGCTGTGGATGTAGTTGAGGGCGATACCGACGGGGGCAGCGACGAGGAGGATGTTGATCCATGAGTTGAGAAAGGTACGCTGGAGCTGGTTCGCAACGGTAAAGGGCTCCTTGGGCTGGACATTGCGAAAGAGCTTGGTTGACTCTTGCTTTTGGAGCTTCTTTTTCCTCTCCTGGTAGTCAGCATTGAGGTTCGCGCTGTCGTCAATGACTCCTCGAGAGTCTTCGGGCTTTCTGTTTCGCAGGCTGCCGTCCCCTACGAGGGAGCGCTGAGAGACGGGAATGTCATCAACAGGAGAGCTTCCGCTTAGCCTCTCCCCGTCAGCCTCGTCCCCTTCTCTGCTCTGCTTCGTCTCTGCCATGGTCTCCGCTGTAGACCACTCCCTCGCAGGCCCGCTGCGTCCAGGCTCTGTACTGGCGTGTGCCAGCTTCTCGCCTAGATGGTCATTGTTCTGTTGCTGTTGCTCCTCGAGACGGCCGGCGTCCGAGAGAGCGCGTTCTCGACGGTCCCAGGCGACGTGACGGAAAGGATTCCAGGATTGGTCGGTGCTGCTACGGCTGAGCGTGTGCGCCTGGCGCTTAATGTTGAAGTGATTGACTGTGACCATTGACGCGGAGGGCGAGAAGATTAGCTAAAGGAATACACGACAGGTGGTGGATGTGTGACGAAGAAGGATGGAAGAGAAGGAGAGTGGGTGTCGATTGAAGGATGAAAGGTGCAAGTACGTGTAAAAGGATGGAAGTGCTACTGTAGGTAGGTAGGAAAACTGGAACCAATGATTCAGGGTCCTTACATGAAGACATCGCCAAGACTCGTCCTTGGGGATTATGTCCGCAAAAAAAAAGAGGATATGTTGCTTTCGGTTCCAATGCCAAGAGTCGAGAGCCAAGAGCCAAGAACTGGGGCACCCTTTTTGAATTCTTTTCGACGCCTTTCAAGCCAAGTTCAAAAGCCAGGTTTTCTTGTTGATAGGTACATATAAATGAGGTCACCCACCAGCGTCCCTCCCTTATTTCCCTGGCGAGTGGCTAATTAACACGTCAAGGATGTAACAGGTTGCCTCCCCTTCATTGGATGCCACGAGTCCCCCCCAGAGGCCTCCTCGAACCTTTTCCCTGAATCGAGCCTGGTATGGCGCCTTCGCGGCCCTCTATCGAACACATACTGCGCCATCCGATGATTCTTTGCTGGAATCAACTGCTGACGACGGCCATGATGCACTGCCAGCTGGTCTTCTCGCTGCGGTAGGTAAGCGAAGCGAGAGCGAGAGAGCCTAGGGGAAAGCCCATCATCGTCTAGAGTCTAGGTATCAAGTGATTTGCAGTCGTTGCTGGGGCCCTGACTCTTGACATGCCTGATCCCTGCAAGTTTGGATGCCAAGACGGCCAAGAAATGCCGAGAGATCTGCTGCTCATTTCTTGGCGATCTCCTTTGGGCTCTAGAACGTCACTTTTATGAATTTTATCCAACTTATCCTCTTTATGCCCATCCAAACGCCCGTGTCTTATTCCCATCTCCAACCTCTCCCCGTCTTCTCCAACAAAGAAATGACCGTCATGACCTCACGCGGATTCAAGCTTCACTCAGTCTAAACCATCTTTGGTCGTGTGCCTCTTAAGCTTAAGTAAATACATGGTACACACTCTTCATCGCTTCCCGTTAACTTGGCCTCAAAAAGGTGAGCTACATGATCCGTGGATATGAGCTCAGGTATCATCAAATCGCAAATCCCATCCCATCCCTGTTGAGCTCCGAAAACGCCCATTCTCCCTTGCCTTGACTTGACTGCTTGATTCCAGTTCAAGATCCTTTCAGACCCCCCAATGATGTAGTTCCGACCTCGTCATCCCAGCAAAGCCACTGCACCATCCATGCTTGCTTGCTAAATTCTCTCGCCTGCTGCAGAGTCAGTTCAGGCCGCTGTAAAAACGCCTCTCCATCACATCTCCGTCCGATGCACCGCTCAGAAAATCAGCCCAAATAATGCCATGTCCTAGTATCCCATGCCGAATGCCTTGCGCCTCGTTCTTTAAAACCAGTCCCCGTCAAGGTCCGCTTCAACATCGTGCTCGACGCTTTCTCGGTTCTTGCGAGGTCGGCCCCGTTTTCGAGGCTGTGAGCTCGACCGCGCCCGTTTCTTGCGTCCTCCTGGTGTCGACCCGCCCTTCCGCTTACGTCCTCTATCCGCCATTACATCGCCCTCCTCATCCTCGTCCGCGCTGGGAGTTGCCGGCTCCAGGTCCATCTCACCAGCGTCTTCCGCCACCTTGAGGTCTTTGTCAACATTGAGGAGCTCCACAAACGCTGAGCATGTTTTGATCATGTGCTCTTGGTCCTGGAGGCCTTTCATCAGAGATTCGATCTCATCCCAGACCTTATCTCCGTGTACACCTTGCACCTTGACAGGAGACTTGTTCAGATCTTTAGCCAGTGCCTTGACCTTGGTGTCCTGTCGCTTGAGGCCCATGCCGAAAAGGCGACGAATAAATGTTCGCACCTCCCACATGGACAACAGGATAATTGCCGCCGTTGTAAGTTGTCGAAGACGGGCTGGCTCAACCGTCAACGCAAACGCGGGCGCCGGTGCAATCGATGGCTGGCCGTCAACAGGTGCCGACACCGAAACCGAAATGGAATCCGCTGTAGAAAACCCAGGGGGCCCATTTGGAGCCGCCGCCGGCTGGTCGACATCCATCCGGACGTTGAACACTTCCGACTCAATGGCTTGAGCCACCGGGGCACCCGTGCTGGTTAGGATCTTCTCCATCGCGTTAACCGTAGTCTGCAACTCTCCCATCGTCTGGTACTCAAAGTATGCCAGATTCTCAATGATGAATCGTGCATAGACCATCTGCGTTGGGATGTCGCCTGACATGTCCAGTTTGGCCATTTCAAAGTCCACCTGTCCGCAGAGCTTGTCCAAGAAGCGCTGGCGGTTCTTCATCTTGCTTATCTTGAGTGTTTCCATCAAGTAGTGCAACTTGGACTGGAAAGGGTTCGTAGTAGCGCCATGCGGCTCTCCAACAACATCTCGCTGGTAAGCAAAGGCGGACTGGACTGCCTTGACATATTCTCGTTCCAGTACCGTCTCGTGTTTCTCGTGCAGAGACCGATGCTCTTCCCAAGCCAGCTCGGCAATCTTGCGGTTCGAAGACGTTTCGAGTGTGATCAGGGTCACGCCGGTTTCCTTGGGATGAGTCAAACCCTGTCGGTTGATGCTTCCTAGGACTTCCATGGCGAGAAACGCATGTTCATCCTGGCTTGAGAGCGCAATGCGCGTGATGTCCTTTAAGAATCTCTGAGTTGTTGCACTGGCCACATCATCATAGCTGGTTCCTCCCATGACTGTCAACTCCTTCTTCTTGCCTGATGGGGCTTGTCCTGCCGTCTCGGACCGCTTCTCCTCGATAATGAGGAATTCTCTGAATGATCTCAGGATCGCATTCTCAAGACTGGGTACCTGCTCGTCAAAGACTTGCTGGAACGCCGTATAGACCTTGGGGATGACATAGTTGCGGGGCCAGGACTGACAAGCCAGCCCGATGGCGTCGAGGGCTGGTCTGCGGCTGTCCAGAGGCTGCGAAGGGGCGGTGAATGGCGCCAGTGTGTCGATGGCCAGTCTTGCGACTGAGCCCCCCGGCCATTTGGGGAATTTCTTCTTGAACGGTCCCGGGCAGTTGTCTAGGTCGCAGTGCTTGGCAATCATGCCAATGACGAGGCAGTATGCGTTGAGATACAGGCTGGTTTTTTCATCCAGCTTGCCCATGCTGCGCAGACGCTGCAATCCCGCAAGACTAGATGCCATGGCATTTGCCAGTGGCTCAAACACGTTTAGCAACTCGCAGACAACCAAGGTGCAAGCGATTAGATCATCCAGGGGCGCCCGCAAGTTGAGTTTGCCGACTGCACCCAGTAGCAACTTTCGAACTTCCAGGAGAAAGTCGGAATGGACAGTCGAGAGTGTGGGAAGCACTCGCCGATAGATAACTGTCACACTTCGGAAAG
This sequence comes from Ascodesmis sphaerospora, assembly GCA_027569015.1. Classification (NCBI taxonomy): domain Eukaryota; kingdom Fungi; phylum Ascomycota; class Pezizomycetes; order Pezizales; family Ascodesmidaceae; genus Ascodesmis; species Ascodesmis sphaerospora. Next base: position 1,386,046 of record JAPPUR010000003.1, read on the forward strand.
CGGTCAACTCCTCGGGCTTGGCGAAGCTTGCCAGATGTGGCTTCAGGAGGCGGATTTGCTCAAAGTTGAAGAGCTTGGGGTCCGCATTAGCAAAGATCGTAAGCACGTTCAACGCATCACGTCCAGAGGGGACGGTGGAATCGTCCGAGTCGAGGTTATCAATGAGTCCAAACATGTTGGCCACGAGTTTGGAGCAGACAGAGAAAGGTCCCTGTAGAGATTTGTCCTTTGGTCTGAGAATAGACCTAAAGACCTTGTCGAGTGTCTCAGACAGCATTCCCGAGTTGACTGTCTGTATCACGAGGGACACGTGCTCGGTGAGCGAGGTCTGGTAGACAGCGGTCCCATCGTCTCGATAGAAGGGGGCAAACCAAACCTCTTCGATAACTTGACGGGCAAGATCGCACACGCTTTCATCGGGGTCGTGCACTCGGCGGAGCAAGCCGTTTGCAATCAAGCTTCGTAGAGCCCTGCTGTGGTTGCGAAGATAGATATCACGGGCAAGCTTCATGGCGCGCTTCCTCACACCGACGCCGGAGTCTTGAAAGCGGTTGACAACTATCTCTGTCAGAGCGTCTTCAAGGGCAGGTCGCATAGTCATGCAGTTGCCAAGTAATCCGAGGGCAGAGTCTCGAACTTGTGTTGACGTGTCGCCAGCACACTCCAAGATCTTGTTGAGAACGTTTGAATTGACGTCCAGGATGGACGGATCTGTCTCGAGCACCTGGTTGACACTCTTCAAACTCTTGCTCCGCACTGTGGCTTGATCGGTTCCCATTGAACGGAGTAGAATGTTGAGGATCTTGTCATAGGCCTCGCAGAATGGCGATCGTAGCAAGATGATCGAGTAGGCGAGCTTGGCTTGGTTCGCCGAGACAGACTTGAAGGTGTACTCGTTGACAAGCCAGCGACGATCCTCGATCATCATTCTCAGTCTGTATCCCAGGCGCCCGAGTTCCTCATCTCGCTCATCGTCGCCCTCTTGGTATGAGTCGTAGCCGTTGTGAACCTGAGATGCCCAACCTGTAACCAGAAACGAGATGGCACTCAGCAGGTGAGGGTCGTCGTGACACCGGCCCTGAAGAGATTCGAGGGTTGCTCGGTAGGGGCCAGTCCAAGCGACGATTTGCTCCACCCGGGTCCTCTGCTCCCTGGCTTGAGTCGCAAGATCGGCAAGATAGCGAGATAGGTCATCCGCGTCATTGCCTTCGGAAGAGCTTACCAATCTCTTGACGTGAGATCGAAGTCGAGAGATTGCGGCACTGCAGCCACCCAACAACTCCAAAGCCATATTCTTTGCTGGGGCTGCCGTTTTTGGACCTTCAAATTGCTGCACCATCATGAATACCAAAAGACGAAGAAGAAGCTCAGATGACGGCCAATCAGGCAGGTCGAGGCAGGTGGTAAAGTCCTCGACAAAGAGATCAAGCAAGTTTCGATAGGGGGAATCGCCTGACTTGGTCGAGCTGATGGCACGCGAAACCATAAAGTTGATCACGTAGCTTGCGTTGCGCTGCGCAGTGTCCAGGAGCGGAGCAACCGAAGTCTCGAGATCTTTAATAGAGACCGCATGCTGTCTCGCGCCTTGCTCCTCACTTTTAATCGAGGACACGAAGCGTTTGCTTTCAGGAGGGAGATTCTCGTCGTCGTCATCTTCCTCTTCCTCGCCATTGATGTTTCGCATCAACTTGTTGCGATTGCGATCGTTACTGTTATTTACTCGCCCCGAGCTGGCTTGAACCAATCTCATGATCAGAGCCGAGACTGGCTGGATGCTGCCTCCATCAGAAAGCTTGAACTGCCGAGCACTCTGCTTGCCGACTGGCAACTTCTCGAGAGAAGTAAGAATCTCGTCAATGATGCCTTGACGCTGTTGGGGCTTGATCAGAAAGATTTGGCAGAGCATGTCCATCGCCACAGAGCGGAGTCCGTCGAATTTCTGAACACCAACAACCGAGTCCTTTTCGAAATAGGCGTTGTCCATAAAGATCAGTCGTGATGCAGTGAACTCGAGAGAATTGATGACGGTGTCTGAAAGCTCGATCTTTGTAACGAGCTCTGCCAGCAAGGCGAAGAGCTTCTGGCAACCCAAAAAGATGGTCGCAATGGGTTTCTTGTTCTTGGAAAAGGCCTTGAAGGCAGTAGCAGAGCCAGATGGACGAAGCTCCACCAAAAGCATCACAATGTCTTCTGTGACCTTTCTGAAAATGTCGACACTTCGTTGAATGACGGTCTCCGAATAGAGTTGCTTGTCGTCTCTGCCCCCCGAGAGGATGCGAAGGCATGTTCGAGCGGACTTCAACATTGTCTCCACGTCTGCAAGCTGTTGCACCCAGGTGTTGACCTCTTCCTCGGACCAACTATCGTCAACTCGCATTTCCCAGTCTTCGACCTGCTTCAAGCTCGCTTCACTCAGCTTCATGATCTGCATCAAATGCTCGACCGGAACGCGATCAAAACACCTCAGAGAGATGGTCTTTTGAATCGCGCCATGCATCTTCTGTTGTGTAGAGGCGGTCATAGCGACCTCTTGGTCTTGAGATACCGAGACGATATGATCATAGCCGGGTTCCATCGAAAGCACTCTATGCACCGAGGTGAAGACTGAACGGACAAGCTTGTCGAGCGTGTCCAATGCCGCCTCGCTCCGTTGACGCTGGTCAAGACTCTCGCCAATCAAATCTTGGCTGTCGGAGTACTCCTGTTGGTTTCCTTTCCGCACTGATAGATGATGTGGATCGTCCGGTCGCTCCTCCACTTCGAGATACTCATCACGGTTGATATTCACGGCGGGAAGTTCGATACGGAATGCTGGGTTCTGACCAGCTTCAGGGGCGGGCTGAAGTGGCTTGGCTGACAGCTGTGGTTGCGTTTGCATGTGGTGCGTGTGCTGTTGCGCTTGGTGCAGATGCTGCAACTGAACAGGGGCGGGAACCTCTTGCTGGGTGAGGTTGTTGACATCAACGTACGCGGATGGATCGAACTGTCTCTTAGACGGTATGGCAACCTCGATCCTAACGGAGTTGGACCTATGGGCCTGAGAATTTTGAGTCGGGTGCGAGGATTGAGGAGTAGTCGGCGCGTTAAGTGAGGTATGAGGCAGTTTGGGGGTCGGATGGCCTTTCGGGTGTCCGTTTGGTTGCTTCGATTCGGGTACGGTCGACTTTGACGCTTTGTAATAGGATCCTATGCCTACTTTCTCAACGATCGTCTTCGAAATCGGCGACAGGTCATCGATCAAGCCCTTGCCGGTTGGCGGAGCTGAGGACGTTCTCGAGACGGCGCAAAACTTGCTGTTCATGGTCAGCATGGATATCAAAGTGCGCGGCAGTTTTCCCCTTACTAGCGAGTTCTCTGGCCTGGCTTGATGTCCTGCAGAACATGGTCGACGACTTGCTTGACGTTTCGCGGCATATGGGGCTGCCCAGCGATCTCTCTGTTCAGGGTATTGAACTCTTGGGCTTGGAACAAGTCGGATAAGGGCAACGAGACAGAGCCTGAGCCCAGAGTCGGATCGGGGATTATATCTGCACAAAGTGAGAAGGAGTTCGTCCGAGGATGATGTTGTGGTGGCTAACCGGAAATGAATGGGATAGTCGAGGTCTGTGGTGAATAAGGAAGCGACTCCTGTAGCGTGAACGGGCGCGAGATGGAAGGATTGGGGTTCGTAGTCCCCTGGTGGGCAAACAGCCCGTTCTGGGGGCCGCCATGGCTATTTGGCTGCATATTGTTCATCCTCGCACGGCTCGGGAAGGCGAATCATCACATAGTTCGCAGGGAAGAAGCAAACGGATGACGCTGCATCGATAGGTAGGTCGGAGTGAATTGGAGATATGCGCTGCAGGGCGCGAGATGGTTTAAGCAGGCTTCGGGATTGTTCGTTCGAGTGAGGTGCTGCCCCGGGTCGTGGTTTGTGCAAATGAATGTCGGTCAAAGCATTGTTGACCCGTTGAATAAAAGTAGCCGGCGAGGTTGAAGCCTGGGAAGCAACAGCCTCGCGAGCTTTCCTTAGATGTTGATTGACAGATAGAGGCCCGTGCGCCAGGCACGGGACCAGTCGGCGTTTGTTCCGTTGCGCGCCATCCGTCGCCTTGTCGTTATCAGTTTTTCCGAGAGACCCTCCCAGCTCCGTCTGAGCCTATGATGGCCCAGCCAATTTTTGTCTCCAAATTTGTCCGCCCTTCTTCGTCCATCTTGCGCTCCCCGAAATCCGTTTGAGCAAACTCGACCCAGCGAAAAACAATGGCAGCGATTGGAACCCTTGTCTTCTGTACCGACTGCGGTAATCTCCTGCCCGCGACCAAGGGCACGCAGAGAAACGTGTTGCGCTGCGAGTGCTGCGGTGCCGAGAATAAGGGTCAGTTTGCTTCCCAAGCTGCAGATTGATTGTCTTTTTGGCGGTATTTCTCACGCGTACTCGCAGATACCGGCTCCAAAGTCACGGTCACGCAAACAAAGCCCTCCGATTTCCCATCTTTTCTGAGACAGAAGCTGCAGTCGAGCGTGCAGGCCGTCGAGAAGCACAATCTGCAAACCGAGAGCACAGCGCATGAGAAATGCCCCAAGTGTGGCCGCGAGGAGGTCAAGTACACCACCGTGCAGCTGCGCAGTGCAGATGAAGGTTCCACGGTCATCTACAACTGCGAATGCGGAAACTCGTATGAAGAACCCAAACTTTTTTCTATTGGCTTTATTTTAACAGCTTTTAGGTGGCATGAAAACAACTAGACACCATACTCGATCGAGCAAATTCATAAATCATGCAGCAGCTCCTCCGACCTCGGGAATCAAAGCATACTCCGTCTCCCCACCCTTTTCGTAATCGGCGATATCGAGCGCGACGATGACACTCTCTCGAACCACCTTTTCCTTGTCATGTAGGAACCGCCTCAGGGTATCCTCGACGCCATCCTCGTCACCAAGGCTACCCAGCGCCTCGGCCGCCTCGTGCCGAACCATGCTGGCCTCGTTGACATCGCTTAGCGCAGCAGTGAGGGAGGGGATGGAGGCAGGATGCGACAGCTGGCCAAAAACAAAGGCAATCTCATGACGGAACAACGCCGACGAATCGGCGAAGCCCTTGGCAAGCTCGAGCACAGCAGGAACTGCTGTGGGCAGATCGGGAGGGGAGGCAAGATCGCGAAGGGCAAACATGGCACGGTATCGGATGAACAGAGGCGCGCTCGTGTCCATGAGCTTTCGGCCGAGCTCCGCGACCTCGGCCTTTTTGTCGGTTTCGGGCATTGGGGGCGCAGGATCGATAGAGGAAAAGGCACTAGAACAAGATGTCAGTGGGAGGGTAACCTCGGAATAGAATTTACAAACCTTGGGCGCAACTTCTCCTTTTGCCGTTCCTCCGAGTTCTCCCACTCAACACGCTCAATGGCGATCTCACACGTCTCAACAATGCTAATATCCTCCCCCTTGCGGTCGCGGTACTCTCGGAGGATGTCCAGGTTGTCGGCCCAGCCCAGGGCACCCAGGGCCTCGGCAGCCTCATGACGGCACATGGGATCCTCCTTGAGATCAGCGAGGACCTCACGCAGAGGCTTGACGGCAGCAGTGTTGCAAGTCTGTCCGAGGCAGTAGGCAAGCTCGTGCTTCAGAAGGGCAGAAGGCGAGGTGAAGCCAGCCGCGATGGCCTCGATAGCGGCAACCTTGACGTCCTCAGGGTTGATCTGCGTCACTGCCACGTGCTTGAGGGAGAACAGAGCACGGAAACGGATGGGAAGAGGGGTATCCTCAGAGCAGAGGGACTCCCTCAGCTTGAGGACCGTCTCCATGGAGGTGGGCTTCTCGGCGTCGGAGGACATTTTTCTTCTTTTTCAACGAGCGTCTGCGGTGATGGCGATCGCGGCGTCGGTTTAGGCTGCGGCTCTCTTCAGAAAATTGAAATTTCCAGCCGCGGGGCACTCGTCTTATCTTATCTGGCGGGGTGTGTGGGGTGGGGTTCGACATTGGATGGATGCAACGCGAAAAATCGCTGCGCAAAAAAAGCAAGGTTTTATCAATCAGGGTCCAATTTCGGGCCTAACGGGGCGCCTAACAAGTCAATTTGCAAGGAGGGTCGACTGATTCCGTGGCGATGTGGTATGAAGTCAGGCCAGGTTCGGGAGCCTGTGGTGCTTTGCTGTGTAGGATTGCTCGACTGAGCTGAGGGGAAGACCTCCCCCTCTCGATATCCCCGAGTTGTAAGAATTGATATTGCCTATAGGCAGCGATGGTATTCCGAGATGGTTCGACGCGGCATCATCCATCTCCGCATGCAGCTGAAGCGGTGGCGGCCAGAGCGGCTCGGAGATGGAACCTATAAGATGTGGTTGAGCGAATTGGTGTGGTCGCCGCGTCAGACGGGTGCATTTTCATGACAGATTCGAGCTTGGCATGCCGTACAAGTGTCTGAGGTCGAAACAGTCATTGTAAAGGCCGACAGCTCCATGTATCTTTATCATTCAAGGATGATTGCGGTTGAAAGAGAGGAGCTCATAACCCAGGAGTTGACCGACTACGGAGCCAAAAAAGAAAAGTGGAACCACACCCAGACCCACGAAACGGATCTATAATTTGAAGCAAATCGCGCAGATCCCACTCAATTGAATCGTTTCGAGTTCATTGGTTTCGTGGTCTAACGGCTATGACTGCGGATTCTGATTCCGCCAGCGAGGGTTCGACTCCCTCCGAGACCTTTTATTTTTGTTCATGTTGATGATTTAGATCTTGAAGTGTGAAGCCATCATGAACTATGCCAGTGCCGAGGTGTGGGGTACTACCACAAAGAAGAAAATGTCTGCAACATGGGAAATGCAGGTATGGGGACCGGAAATATGCCGTTCTATGTTTTAAGTCTTTCTATATTTCTTACATTTTTCTTATATTTTTCACTGCCTCGTACCGTATTGTCATTGATCCTTCTTGTTTAGCTCCGTTGTCGGCGGATGGCAACTTTAGGTTAAGTGGTAGATCTCTAACACCAGCTAAATTGCCTAATTGATCGGAACACAGGTTGGGAAGCTCAAGAAGAACCATTATGAAAGCCTGTTCATATTTGTCTTCTTACTCTCGTTCGTCTCCCTCGTCTTCCTATACTTGTTCAACATTAGATTTTCCTTGATAGGTATTTTGTCATTCAAGCCTGTCACTCCGCGGCGATAGTAGCGCAGACCATCATTCGACGCTTGCTAAGCAGCGAATCAGCGTGGACGCTTACTTACCCTACTTGATGAACTCGACTCAATCGTCTCTCGACCTCTCATCTGGATCATACACCCATCTCTCTATATCTTTCACCTAGAACATCTCTTGTTCAGTTCTTCTCACGCGGGCATTCCGAGCACGCTCGTCGCACCTTCGCCTACTGTGCAGTGCATTAATAAGCTTCGGCGCTCATATCGCCACCCTCCCTCGTCACTCGACTCCTCACCAAACACAACTTCAGCGCAAAAATGTCACCCTCGCTCGAGGCGCCGGAGCCCGTGGAGGATGTCTTCGCAAACCCCATAAAGCAGAAGCCGCAGCTCGTCGCTCCGGAGCCGCAGCACTGCCCAGGTCCCGAGTCACAGCAGGCCGGCACAGCGGACTCGTGTGCCGGGTGCCCGAACCAGGCCATCTGCGCTTCGGCGCCAAAGGGCCCCGACCCGGACATTCCTATTATCTCAGCGCGCCTTGAGAATGTAAAGCACAAGATTCTCGTGCTGAGCGGCAAGGGCGGCGTGGGGAAGAGTACCTTTACGTCGCTGCTGGCGCACGCCTTTGCGACAAACCCGGACAGCACAGTGGGCATCATGGATACGGATATCTGTGGACCCAGCATCCCCAAGATGATGGGAGTCGAGGGAGAGACGGTCCATGTCAGTGGTACAGGATGGTCGCCGATCTGGGTTATGGACAACCTTTCCGTCATGAGCATTCAGTTCTTGCTACCGAACCGGGACGACGCCGTTATCTGGCGAGGCCCCAAGAAGAACGGTCTCATTAAGCAGTTTCTTAAGGACGTGGAATGGGGCGACCTCGACTTTCTACTCGTGGATACACCACCGGGCACGAGCGACGAGCATCTCAGTGTCAACTCCTTCCTTAAAGAGAGCGGCATCGACGGAGCTGTCATGGTCACCACCCCCCAAGAGGTGTCACTACTGGACGTGCGCAAGGAGATTGACTTTTGTCGAAAGGCTGGCATCAGGATATTGGGACTCGCAGAGAATATGAGCAGCTTCGTCTGCCCAAAGTGTTCCAACGCGAGCGAAATCTTCAAGGCGAGCACAGGAGGTGGACGGGCACTGGCAGAGGAGATGGGTATTCCCTTCTTGGGATCAGTACCTCTGGACCCAAGGATTAGGATGGCGTGTGATTACGGCGAGAGTTACTTCGACTCGTTCCCAGACAGCCCAGCTTGCATCGCGTTCCAAGGGGTGGTCAAGAATGTTGCGATGCAGTTGGGATTGGATACCCAGAGCGTGTTGCCGGACGAGTAGGCGACGGCTCTTATATAGTTACGTAGATTATGATATCGCTGATTTTCCATCTCATGTTCTCTTGGCATATCAACCCGACTTGAGCTTGTCGGGGATCTCTTCCAAATCCTCGACGGATTCGATATCAATGATTCGGCCGGCCTCGCTCGTGTTTCGCATCAGCTCCTTGGCGCCGGCGTAGAGCATCCTCATCTCGGCGTTGCATGTAACGGGGAGGTAAAAGAGCAGCACGTATGGGACCGACAACCGTCCGTCACCCTAGGTCTGTCAGCATCGTATAATTTGGTATAGGCTCGATCGGGCGTACCATGGTGAGGGGGTAGCTCAGGAGGACGAAGCGTGGAGCGTGGTCGGGAAGGTCATCGCCGACTTCCTCAAGGGACTTGTAAACGACCTTGTCTTCATCTTGACGGATCTCGTATGTGCTCTTGTCAATCATGTCTGGCGAGTCGGTGAGCTTGGGCATGCCATGACGAGGCGGCAGAGGGACCGGCGCGGACAAGGAGACATACATACAAATAACAGCTTGAGGATCCTTGGCCCGTGAAGTAGTCAGTCGGAACTTGCGGAGGTGATCCTTGGTCTCCCCGGAGAAGGTGTACAGTCGCGATTCGGACGCCTGGACATGTGAGCTGGTGGGGGTTGAGGATGAAGGCGTAGGGGATATACCATGGTGACTGTATGTGGTCAAACAAACAAGGAACAAGGAACTGAAGCTATAACTGCTGCTATCGTAGAGTTCTAAGCTAAGACGAAGCTCTGGTAGCTATCACGAGATGGACTAGGGCAGTCAGTTGAGAGTCGCAAGTTGGACAACCCCGCCACAATTCGAACTCCGAGAGAAAGCCGCCCCCACTCTCCGTCCCAGCGAGTAAACGTCATCTGCAAGCTCCATTCCCATCCCCCAAACGGACGACATCCAACAAGGATCACGAGGGTCGAGGCTCCTGCGTGCGCTTTTTTGATTGAACATAAGAACTCGTGCATTTCCATTTGTCCATCCTCCAATCCTTCATGTTCTCCCGCATCTCCCAGGTTGCAAGGCACCTCTCCTCTCCCGTTGCTGTTACTGCTGCTCGCACTAGACGATTTGCATTTGGAAGCGTCATGGCTCCTATATCGGCGGATGAGCGCAATGCGCGCACCATTCAGACGGCGGCGTGCCTGATAATTGGTGATGAGGTTCTGGGCGGAAAGGTAGATGGTCCGTCTGTTGCTGTTACATGTGCTGTGCTGATACAAGATAGACTGTTGATGTGAGTGACTGACACAGCCTCAACCTTGAGATACAGGGATTGACCGGGTAGACCAACTCTGCTTATTTCGCAAAATGGTGCTTCGCTCTTGGAATTGTAAGTCACAGGGCTACGTGATACAACCTAGAGCTAACCTGTCACAGAGCCTCAAGCGAATCGAGGTTATTGAGGATGATGAGAGTGAGATCATGGAGGCCGTTCGAAGAATGAGTGATCGGTATGACTTTATCGTCACAAGGTTAGCACTCACACCCATAAATGTTACGATGCATAGCTAACGTGTGTAGTGGCGGAATCGGTCCTACGTAAGACAACAACCCCTAGCCTTGGCTGTCGCTAACTGTCTAGTCACGACGACATCACCTATCAGTCCATCGCCAAGGCCTTTGACTTGCCTCTAAAGCTCCACCAGGAGACCTTTGAGAAGATGAAGCTGCTCTCCAAGCCTCACCCCAACCAGCCCAACTTTGACTGGGACGTCGACTCGCCGGCTAGAAAGGCAAAGCTTCGCATGGCTGAACTGCCAACCGACGAGTCTCGAGATTTGAAGAAGCAGGCTCTCTTCCCTCATGAGGACATGTGGGTTCCCGTTGCCGTCGTTAATGGGAATGTCCACATATTACCTGGTATCCCAAAGCTTTGTGAGTAACCCAATGATGTAAATTTGGGCATCGATGGTCGCAGGAGGTGGATAAGACCGCCAATTGAAGAGGAAATCCTTCTCTTTGGTGGTGTGGCTGTGACAACCCATGTGTCACCAGTGATACCTTTTTCATGCACCACCAATCCTCTGTATACTAACCAGAAACAGTCCAGAGGCTTCTCGAGGGATTGAAGCCATATATTCTGCCAAGGCTTGCGGATCCCGAGGGCACAGGAACACATAGAATCCTGTTCTCGACTCCTCTTCCTGAGAGCGGCGTGGCGGATTTCCTCACGACACTGGCCGCCAAGGTCGAGCCCAAGGGTATCAAGGTCGGAAGTTATCCTCGCTGGGGCAAGAAGCACAACACGGTCACTCTTGTTGGAAGGTAAGCATCCAAGCGAAATCGTGCCGGGCCATGCTGACGAGAAACAGGGACCAGGATTACCTCGAGAGTCTGGTTGCCGAAGTAGAGGCCGGCATCAAGGGTGTAAGGATTACCGCCGAAGGCGAAAACAGTGAGGAAGAGTCCACAAAGGAGCCAGCAAAGGCAACCGAAAATGCGACCAAGGACACTGTAGAGCCTCTAAAGGAGGCATGAGTCGGGTTGTATAATCACATCACAATGGATACATCGGTCGACAAGTAATCGTTGCTCTTGGTTGCAATTGTGTCAATATAGGAGGACGGCAACTTGTCGCCATTGGATAGATCATGTAGTGTAGACATATCTTGAATACATATGGGTTAGAGCTGATATCCATCTACTCCCACGTCTGTTCGTACGCCCCTGCCTCCAAGGTTGATTGGGATGCCCGCTTAGTTACCCTGGGCGTTGCAGGAATATCCTAGAACCTGGTCCTCTGGATAGCTATGACCATGGGAGCAGCTGACTGGGCGTCGATCTTGACGATTTTGATATGTCTGAGCTGCATCGCCCCTGCGGGCCGCAGCTAGTGAGGGGTTTTCGAAGGAAAAGCAAGACTGCTAATGGCCATGTCTCAGCCGACTCTTGCAGGTGCCAGTCAACGGCCTGTTAATATAGTCAATGTAATAAAACAAATCCCACCGACAGCCAGCATCTGCACCAGCGCACATTGCATATTCTGACATGACCGGAGCAAGGCCGGAAGGACTCGCCCAGTTTAGGCGACGTTGAGGCCGATCTGCACACCTGAGCAACCGAGATAAGACATGGAAGCGGATGTCAGTCTCATTTCCCAGGCCGGAACGTGGTAGCGAGCGACCTGGACAAGCCTACTTCCGGCAAAGCACACAATCCATCATACGATTCGGAGCAGAAGAGGGGCTGGTCGACTTTCTTGCATTGCAGATCCCCCGAGGAGGAGCATTGAATCCGAGACGCATCGGAGCGGGAAGCTAGGGGCTGGCTCGAGCAGCCATGGAATGGCACGCCGTGGGTTCAAGACTGACTCGAGCTGCTCTCGCTACAAGTTGCAAAAGGGCTAGAACGAACCTGGGGTGCGTTATCGACCAGGGGTAGCAGTGGACAAGGCGGAGGTGGGGACTTGGGAGAGCAGAGCAAATCACGGAGGCGGCAGCAAAGCTCGTGACATTGATCAGCGCCGAGGTCAAGAGGTTAGAGCTCAAACCGGACCTGAGGGAGATTGAAACATGACATGACGAGCGCCTTGGCGTGTAGAGCTAGACGCGAGGGCAATCTAAATACCGAGAAAAAGGGGCTGTTGATGGGTGTGGCATCGTGGGTATCGCTACCAGCCCAGAAAGGAGCCTAGAATGGTGGAGACATGCTCCATAGGACGTCATGTTCTAGAAGGCTTGACGAGGCTTGAGAGCTTGGGTGTCTAGGTTAGTTTCGAGGCGTAGTTTGTGGTTCCTGGGAGGCATGCGGGAGTCGGCTGGGAGCTGAAAGGCGGAGCAAGTTGAAGCATAATAAACATGAACATTGCGCTCCTGTTCGATCATCGATGGCACTGCTGAAAAGGCAATAATGTAGATGTATGTTCCGTGTTGGAAGGTGTTTTCTGAAACAACTAAGTGGGAGCTCAAGAAGAGCTTGATCTCCCAATGTCACGTGAGCACACGCCCACTTCTAGAACTCACATCCAAGCCACAAGTTGGAACTCTTTCTTCAAGCATCATTCCATCATAAAAACCACATACCTAATTACGCAAACAGAAAACCACGGCCATATTGCTACGCAAGAGAGAAGATTTAGAATGAGAGGCCCAGAGTAGTTCTCCTACACAGCCAGTCTCTCGTGGCCAGTACAGTGTTTGCTTGTTTTCTACAAGTGGATGTATCTACCTTCCCGTGAGGGTTTGGTGCCGGCAGACGGGAGACGCTCATATCAAGCATGAGAAATAGTAGAGTGTTGTGAGTTTGGTTTGCCGTTGCCGAAGTCCCTCTGGAAAGCCTTATAGACATTGTGTCCCGACACTCGCGTGCATTGCGCGACCGGAAGCCATGGTTCGATCTGATTATTCTGTTGGTGACGATGCCTCGACTTTCTCTCATGGTTGGTTGTAGTGGCTTGTTCTATTCAAGCAATGGATACTACTGACAGTCGCGTGCCAGACCAGGCTGTCAGCACATCCGACCGTACTCCGTAGAATGCCACCATTTGGCACACCACGCCCACAACCAAGCAACGAACCACAGCTAGTTTACTCGACTCGTGGCCTCGTTACATAACTTTTCACAACGATCTTGAGTTTCGGTAAAACGAAGGCGATGTTTCAGCCAACCGCCTCTGGTGGTTCTCGGCGAAGATCGCCCTAGCCCTCTTCTCTGACCGAGAAAGCGCATCATGCCGACAGTCCAAGTCAATGCTTTCTTTCGTAGCACTGTAGTTGAACAGGGTCCCCCATTCGCTTATCATGTGTTGTGAAGAGGCTCCGTGATTGGTGATTCCATTGGCTGCTGGATCTCTCTGCGAAACTGTGGTTCTGTGTAGACTTTGAATGTTACGTTGTGCCTCAAGAGTCAACTCTGACAATGCCGTGCAAACCCATTTCTTAGCAATAATTGTTATGACAGAAGAAATGCACAATCATTGTAATCAGTGAATATCAGATCTTTCGATAAGTTGTCCGGACTTGATAATCTAGTTGTCTTGAAGAGATAACAATATCATTGTCTTGTCACAGATCAACCAAATCCCACCTTGGGCGTCCAGTACCGGGCCTCCCACCAGCTGAAGCAACCCAAACGGGCATTCCGTCAAATCAGGCCCCCCAGAAACGCCTCCTGCATCTGCATCGTTAGCCTTGTCACTCGTATCAAGACGCAATGACCGTGATATCCTGTGATGGGTGCGATCTCTGTTGCATTTCTGGTGATGAGATCTGGCTCACCATCCCCGTCACCCGTGCATCTGTCGCCATCCATCCACTCGCCCTAACCCCCACCCGGCACCTTTTGAGCACATCCTCGCATCTTCAACAGCCTCAAACACGCCGGCGCCAATGGCACAACGTGGTGGATGTGCGCCGGCACCTAGGGCGGCGGCCACTGTTACGCTGTAGCCCTGCATGGACGATGCGATGCGATGGTGCTGGGCTGGTGCAGGCAGTCGTGGGGTGTGGAGTCGTGTAGCAGCCAGGGAGCATGCCGGCAGGGGGGAAGCTCTCCGAGAGGATGGGTGGGCATGTGTCTGTCTGTCTGGGGATGACAATGACGGATGCCGCAGAAGTGGTGAGACTTTGTTTCTGCCCTTTCTTCCCTTTCAACGAGATGAACCGGTGAATGAGGAGCCGGGACGAGAGATGCAGGCCCTGATGGGCCTCGGCAATGGTTGGCCCTGTCTCTATGCGGTTGAGGCAGTTGATGCATAAAGTGGTTGAGGGGGTTGCGTCTTGTTAGACTAGCTAGTACCTATCGTCAAGGCAGGTTGCTTTTGGTCATGCAATTGCGTCGCACCTTGAGAGTTGAGACGTAATGACAACTGAGCCATCAACTGCACCGTCATGATAGTGCACAGTAACTGTATCTGTATCTGATATAAGCACATACCCTCCAGGCACGTACGATAACGGCGCAAAGACGTTATCCGGAGCCTGGGGATGCCAAGTCGAGTCTCGCCCAACCCACCAACCTCAAATCAATCCTAGGGTGGAACTCGGCGACACAAGAGAAGAGAGACGGCGTTCAACAGGACCCTGGATCCCTGGGCCCTGGACTTGGCCTACAAGACTAGGCTGTTTAAGAGCAAGCTACAGTAGCATCGGAGCTTGTCCCAACTCCTCACCCCCTTCCCCAGGTCCAGGTCCAGGGGCATGGAGGCGGAAAAAGATGTTGGAACCGTTGGGAGGGCGGGACGGAGAGACAAAGGGACCGGTGAGATGGGAAAGGGCAGAGACAAGGAGCGAGACAGGCTATCTATCACATGAGGCGAGAGTGATGAGGGTCATTCATGATAGAAAGGCTTTCTCAGCGCTGCTGTTGGTTGACTGGTAATACAAGGCGCGGCTCACCTTGGTTGTACTGGCGCTTGGGCCATGGAGAAGTGCACCCCATTGGATGGCGAGACGGCCGAGGTGACGGTGATGGGCGAGTTGGTGATGGCGATTGGGTTCCCCGAATGGGTCGGTTTAGATGGATGTGAACCCTCGGTGATCACTGCATCTTGTAGGTGAGGTGATTGAGGAGCGCCCATGCCCGCTCAGGTCAATAGCCAACTGATTTAACGACTGGGAATGTCAACTGAAAGAAACAAAAGATGGAGAACGAGAGGAGCGGCAGTCGTGGAGTATTCTGTAACAAGCGGGATTCTCTCATTTCCAAAAAGTCGCGGAGGCTCTGGACGGATGGAGTAAGTCGACGATCGGATGCCAGGGCCATTGCTCAAGTGAAAAAGGCCGGGGTCAGGACCGGCGTCGTTCGGAGGTGTTTCCGCAGTCCATGCACGACGAACGATGGACGACAATGAGTTTACTACCACCACCACCACCACCACCTGCCTCGCTCGGCGAAGAGGGGAAATAATATTAAGATAAAGGGATCAACTAATTTCTAGGGATTATTCGGCCAAATGGTCAAGTAACAGTAGTAGCCGTTGAGCCCTCATCGGTGATGGGCTTCTAGACCGGAGGTCGGAGTTGTGATGAATCAAGGTGAAAGAGACCCTGGCAGGCAATCAATCCATCCAATTCCCCCTTTTCTGCCCACTTCTGCTGACACCCCCTCCCCAGTCGGGGTATAATACAAAATGTTACTCGACTCTGCTACGGTAGCGAGAGGAGAGCCATTGTTTGTTCAGTTGGGTGCAGCACGCACTTTGCTGCGGGAGCACAAGCAGCAGCAAGGAAATGGGGGTCACCAAGATATACGGTGAGAGGCCGCTTATACATGTAAAATGGAAACAAACGGACGGGGAACGAACGAGTACGAGGCCAGCGCGGACCGTACCTTAACGCTGCTGTGCGAGACGTGCAGCAGAACAATGCAGAATGGATGGAAGCATCCACACGAGAAAGAAGCACAGCACGCTACAGTGCGAGTACCATTGGCAGAGCAGACGCAGCCAGCCGCTGCCCTTGCAGAAAAACTGCATGGAGGCCAGCGACGAAAGAATCTCTGACCACGGCAGGGGGATTGATTCGATGCCCCAAAGCGTTCTGCTCAACAGCGTGCTTCGCAAGGGCCCCAGTCTTGACGTCCATCCGTCCATCCATTCAGAGAGAGAGCCAAGCCTGACCCGCAGAGTCTCTCCCACGCCCCCCCTTCACCAACCTCTTCTGCAAAGTTGACCATCCATCTGTCCACTGGGAGAGCTTGCTGAGAAGCCACTGCAAAGTTGTCGATTGATGGCCAGCAGCAGCAGCAGCCCACTGGGGCCAGGGAGGGAAGGAAAAAAAAAAAAGACCAACCTTCTATTCGCCGCTGTCGGGCATGATCAGTCCAGCTTCTCTCGCCATCATGAGTCGAAGAAAAGTCGGAGGCCACCGAACAGTATGTTTTCCCTGGCTTCTTTTCTGTCTGTCCTTGTCCGTTCGTCGATAAGGTTGGCCTCGGCTTTGAAAATTCTTGGTCCCCCAGGTAGCCAGCCCACGTACCTGAGAGCGAACAGACGACGACATGGTCCAGAACTCGCCCCCGTTCCGTCGTCGGATCCAGTTCATTTTCGTCCAAGCAAAGGCTGGGCTGGTTGCTGGTCCAAGCCAGAGCTCGCCAGCAACCCAGCCAATCCCGCCGTCCGGGCGGCTGGCTCTTCCAGCCACTCTCCCTGCGTCAGTGCTAGATGCTGTTGATTTCTCATCGAGAGGCTTTATTTCAGTTGTGTAGTCGGCGCCGCAAGGGCTTGTGGGAGGGCAGCTGGACGCGGATGATAGGTGGTTTGCGCGCCTCGCACTAAAAGGAGCGACGGGAGAATGCTTCCCCCCATGTCTCAAACGGGTAATGTTCAGATTCCGTGGAATCATCACGGCATCCTACAGCACAGTAAGAGCACACACACACACACACACACACACACATGAAGCCATGAGCGAACCTCTCTTTCTCTCGCAGGGACCGCCGCCGCGCCGCCCCCCCTTCGACTATCGTCCCCTTGAGCAGCCCGTAGAGGCTGGGCTTTATCGACCCTAGTGACCAATCCGGCCGTGCTTCCAGTGGCCTAGCGGTCCCAGCATCCACTGACAGGACGGGACGGGAAGTCTCCAGTGATGGCCGGACTCCGCGCGCCCATCCATCCAATCCATCTCAGCGCCCGGGAGCGCCCAGTAACATTGGCCGTGGGCGAGCACTGAGCACGACTGGGTTCGTTCAGTTGAGGACGAGCAGGCCAGCCCGGTCGCGAGAAATCGGTCCCGTTTGCTCCTGGAAAGGCGACGGACGGATACGGTTCTGCTGGGGCTACCTGCGTTGCGGTTGTTGACCTTGAAGTACCTGATACCTGTTGAGGTGGCTTTGCTCACGGTCTAAATGCACTGCAAACTCCCAGCGGGCGCTGCAAATGCTCAAATGGCCCTCGGGTCACAGGTACCTTGCCTTAGCCTTGGAAGCCTCCACTCCAGCAAGCAAACTGCTCCAGACCCAAGCCAATACGGTACACACCTCAAGTTCCCCAATCCACACCCCCCTTCCCTCCCATGGATGGGTGCTTTCTTTCCCTGCCCTGCACTGCACTGCGCTGCACACCCTGGCTGGTGCTGTCCTCCACCTTTCGACCCTTTCCCCTTTCAGGCTTCTTCCCCTTCTCTTCTCTAGGTCTGCTCTGCTGCAGTACGTACCATACTGCCGACTGTCGACTCCCTCTGCTTTGGCCTTTTTTCTCGAACCTTTTGGCCCTTTCCGTATCTTCGTCGCCTCTTTCTTCTCCTCTCCCCCACAAGCACAAGCACAAGCACTTGCAGCCAAAGCCAGAGTCCGCCCGACCCATCGGCAAAGCATTCATTCTCTCCTCCTTTGTTCATCTCATCGGCCATCCCGCGCGACCGACGACTCTTCTGCCTTCCAGTCCTTTGACTTGCCTTGACTCTGCTTCCCTTCACTCCCCGCCGGACCAGACCAGACCAGATCCCCACCGTCCCGTCTGTCTGTCCCTTCTGTCCCGACTCTTCGTCGCCCGCCTCTGAATCCATCCGACGGCCCTGCGACGACGATTCAGCCTCCCTGCGCGCGTTAGATTCCCATCCCATCGCCATACGAGTGAAGGCTTCTATAGAGAGAGCTCCTCAAACCAGACACAATGGCTGCGAACACAAAGGTACGACACAATCGACACCCACGGGAAGCGAGCAGCTCTGGTACTCCTGGGAACCTGCTTGTTTGCGGGTCCCGTGCCGGCTGTTTACTGCTGCCCCTTGATGCCATCACCCTCATGTCGCTAACCATCTCGCCGCGCTGCAGTTCCTACGAGAGTACAAGCTCGTCGTTGTCGGAGGAGGTGGTGTCGGTAAATCATGCTTGACCATTCAGTTGATTCAGAGCCATTTCGTCGACGAGTATGATCCTACAATCGAAGGTTGGTTGGACACGTGCCCCTGCCATCTGCAACCACCCGTAACCGTCTATGCTAACGCGTTGAACTCAACAGACTCGTACCGAAAGCAGTGCGTCATCGATGAAGAGGTTGCCCTGCTCGACGTCCTCGATACCGCCGGCCAGGAAGAGTATAGCGCCATGCGAGAGCAGTATATGCGAACCGGAGAGGGATTCCTACTAGTCTATTCCATTACTTCGCGACAGAGCTTTGAGGAAATTACCACCTTCCAGCAACAGATTCTGCGAGTCAAGGATAAGGACTATTTCCCCATGGTCGTTGTTGGCAACAAGTGCGATTTGGAAGGCGACCGAGACGTGTCACGACAAGGTATGCAGTATCACGACGCTTCCCTGGCGACATGCTAACTGATTTTGCAGAGGGTGAGGCGCTGGCAAGGTCATTCGGCTGCAAGTTCATTGAGACGTCGGCCAAGTCTCGCATCAACGTTGACAAGGCCTTTTTCGATATCGTGCGAGAAATCCGGAGATACAACCGCGAGATGCAAGGCTACTCGACCGGCAGCGGCGGCACCGCAGGCGCAAACGGCCCACCCAAGCCCATGGATATGGACAACGGCGAGCAAGAGGCTGGATGCTGCGCCAAGTGCGTGCTCATGTAAAGAGGAATGATATGAGAAGGCGACGGAGTGGAGGACAGTTATATCTCGAGACGAGGCGAGGCGAGACGCGACAGACAGTGTGGTGGACGGGCGAACATCTGCCATGTCGGGGCTCTGTCGAATTCGCGCGACACGATGCGAGGATGCAACACGGCCAGCAGACTTCGGAGGGGCATGGAGATGAAAAATGTCGATGGCATGGGATTGGGGAGTCGGGTTCTGGACTCAGGCACACACGCGTGCGCCTGAACCGGACGCAGCCTACGGACGGAGATGCCCAGCGGCGATATACGGGGCCAAGGAGCCCGGCAAGCCCACGACATGTCATGTCTATGTGAGTGAGCAAGCCAGATGGTTCATGCTTGATGACCCATGATCCATGCTACATGGCGCGTGGTTCGGCGTTTCTCTGGAGGCTCGTTATTTTGGACGTTGTGGATAAAAAAAAAGGACCATGAATCTACCGGAGGAGAGAAGAACCAGATGCCCGGGGGGGAGGAAGCCTCTGCTGCCGATGTCGTTCGTGTACGCAATGGTTACCTGTTTGCCCTTCTGCGCCCCCGAGGACCTCGCGAGAGACCACCCACCCGACTTTTTCCTTGCTTTTTTTGTGTCAGTCACCATCGGGGAGGATGATTTTTCAAGATCAAGTATGGGTTCTGCAGGCTCTTCCTATATCCATTATTTCATACATGTAATTCTTTCAGTTTCGTTCCTTCTTCTCTTTTCTTTTTTCTACCTACCTACCTACCTACCTATTTTCTAGTCCATCTCGAGGTCGGTCTCGTTCTCTCCGGCGGCAATGGTTCAGTCAGACAATTCAAGCAACCCCCTTTTTTGTGTATGTGTTTGTTCACCAACTTTGTCTTTTGCGCTGCGGGCAGCTAGCATTCCGATGATTTCGGATGCTTGGCCATGTGGCTTTCACGTGAAGAGGCAGCGGAATGTTGGATCTCAGATGTTTCGGGCGGCATGATATTATGCTGATGGTTGCCAGGGCTGTTCAAGGTCAGTTGAATATGTTGTTTACGCATGTCTGAAAGTTGATCTATTGTCCAGACTTGACCGGTTCCAAATCGATAAAAGTCCGAATTTCAAACTATTCAGCACTACGCTGGATCCATTCCTGACTCTGCTTAGACATCATCTATCTCTACGTCATCATCAACTTCGTTAATCGTGGAAAGAAAACCAGTAGGCATCATAGCCCTGCTGAACCCTTCATTATCCTGGCTCGCAACCCCTCCGCTCCTCATCTCCACATCATCAGGAGGCTCGGTCACCCTGGCGAGGAGATCAGTTATCCGCTCAGCAGTCCTCAGCGCCCCCTTCACAACATCAGGCCTGTTGTGCTCGTCATTCTGCTGGTTCACAACCCATTCGCTGCACGTCAGACATGCCCAGGCCGTTGGGCCACCCTCCTCAAAGTCGTGGTGGTCGGCCGACATGTTGACCTCGTCGAGCGGCTTGTTTGCCAGGCACCCGGGGCAGACGGGCTTCTTGAAGTATGAGAGCCGCCACTCATGTACTAGCTTGGATTGCTTGAGCATCTCCTCGGCGTAGTATAGTCGGTGGTAGCGACAGAGCCAGCCTCCAAGGACCTTGTCTGCGCAGAAGCACCCAGTACCGGGCTTTGGGTTTCGCCTGAACTCGACGGCATTGTCTGGATCGTCGTCTAGGTTAAATATGCCCTTAGGCGCGTCACCGTTGGCGTACGTGCCGTGAACGGTACGGGCCCCGGCATCGTGGTAGTCTAGCACGTTCAGGGCTCTGCTGCTGATGTGCCCGGCGCAGTCATGGCATAGATATGCGCGCATACCGATCAGATCCTTCCTCGTGATGGGCATGTATCCTTGGCGAAACAAGTCCTTTATGCTGGCGACGTGGCATTGGTTACAGACGGGAAACTTGTATGGCGACGTGTTGCTGTGGGCACGGCTCTGGCAATTTATTCGAAATGAGTTTTCTCTGCTGCAGTAGCCAAAACCACCATCGTTGGGCTCAACGCACCTCTGTATGATCCGTTCTTCGGCTTCCTCGCGAGGAACATCACGGAGAACGTCACGCAAGGGCACGCGGGTTGTTTGACCTTCAGCCATATTGAAGATGCGAGGATGAGTCTTGCTGCTGTCTTGATGATGACGGGCAACATGCCAGTGCGACATGTCGAGATGCTCGAGTGGGTTAAAGGCCTTCCAGCGCGAGTTCCTGGATTTGGTGCTGTACCGCACCTTTGTTCTCCCCTTCATCGTGAAGCCTAGGAATGGGTTGAAGGGAGCATTGTCGACGGCTCTGGCATCTTGGGGCGCGCGGCCTGAAGATACGTTACTGCGGAAGAGCATGATCGGACGCTCATTTGCAGGCGGTTCCCGGGAAATGCCCACGGTCGGCTTCATGGACCGTCCGAATGTATGTTTGTCGTTGTCCGCAGGCTGGCGGCGCGGCCGAAGCCCAGCCCGGCGTTGAGTCAAGTCGGCGTTAACATCCGGCTGAGAACCGTACGTGGGGTTAGATTTGGGTGGCCTAATTGTAGGTGGCCTATAAGTTCTCCGTTCCCGGGCTGGCCGCTTGGGCGGATGGACAGGTTCACCCCGAGGTCGTCGCGTCCCTGAACTTTGGTTGGATCTCGTAGTGTTAACGAAAGATGCAGCTTGAACTGAAGGGTTCTTTGGCAGCTCATTTTCCAACTCGACGATGAGGTTGTGGTAAGCATCAAACTGGCCAGGGCTTCGGCATCCAGCCCACATGTCGCATATCATCTGCCTGAGCTCGCTCCGTCTGATGTTTCTTATATTCTGTTTGTTGATGAGGGGACCACCGTGAGCGCCGTTGGGAGGCTTCGCCGGGGGTGGAGGTCGGAAGTTCTTGTGGGCGTCGAGGATCAACTTGTACCGCTCAAGGCCTTCATTTTCAAAGTTGTCTACAGCGTACCTATGAGTCGAGGGACCGATCCAGTCCTCTGGCTCTGCCCCTGTTTTGATGGAGTTGACGCCGTCAGCTCCGAACCCCAAGGCGAGGTAGTATAGAGGACCAAGGCTACCGACGACGGGCCTGGGAAGAGTGTTTTGCTTCTTGTTCCGCTGGTAGTCATCGCACTCGGTCTTTTCACCGTTGACGACGCACGAGTCACAGGGACGTTGGCGATCGCAAGCGCGGTCGTTGACACGACAGTTCTTGCAGGCTGCAAAGGGCATGTGCGGACCAAAGCCGACTTGACTGAGGCTGTACAGAGGCCAGTAAGTGCGTGTTGTGTTATAGTCGCTGACGCAACTGACTCCGATCTGGCTACAGCGCTCGCAGGCATGACCGGTGCGAGCGAGATGCACTTGGCACTTGACGTTGCTGAGGACGCAGGCGTCGCAGGGTTTTCGCCAGGACGTATTCCTGGTGATGTCGACCATGTTCCAGATGACCTCGTAACTCTCGTCGATGGACCAGTCTTGGGGAGGTTTGGCGGTTGGGTGCTCCTGAATAAGGTTGGCTGAATCGTTACATGACATACCATCGCGTATACACCTGGAGCACGCGGTGTCGCTCTCCCACTCGGTGCGGTTTTCTAACCATGAGCACATCTCGAAGTCTTGGAGCTTGCCGTCCTCGAGGGCATGAGCGCGACACCGGTCACACGCGTGACGATACCACGGCCGCACGGGGGGAAGCTTGTTGGGCCGCATCAGGGGCAAGGGCCAGCCGGCGGCAGTGCAGGCGTAGTCGGGTCTACAGTTGGAGCACTTGTATCCGAGGATGGTGTCGGCGTCGCAGCTCTTCTCAAACCCAAACTTGACGCACCGCGTGCATGCCGAATGCTCTGGGTACTCTTCCGGAGCCTCGAGGCCGTACCTCTTGTGTACATACTCATCGTCGTCGAAGACGCACACATGCAATTTGTTGCGTCTCGGATTCAAGAACCGGAAGTCGGCGCAGTGCTGGCACTCGAGGTGGTACAACTCCTTACCGCTGCCCTGCACTATTTCGATATTGCACTTCCCATCCCGGGCGTACATGGCCCGGCCTATTTGGTGGTTGATGCAGAAGTCGCAAGGCCCCGTGGGGAGATTCCCCTGAACTGCTGCTCGAGTTATCGTCTTGGCTCGCTTGCTTGCTCGGCCTGATGTGTTGTTGCGCTGTCTCTTTCTGGGCACCGTGAGCTTGCCGTCACGATTTAGACGGCTATTTGGGTGGCCTTGGTAGCCTTCATCGTCACTGCTGACCTCTTCCGTTGGGATGGTAGTCGTTGTCAACTGGATTCCACCGACCCCCTGGATGATGTTCCCGGGGATGTTGCTCGGGAGCTGGACTCCATATGTGGAGACTCCGGCGCCGTGCTCCTGTCTTACGGGGGCCGGCGCCAACGGGTCCGGGATCGACAGGCCGGTAAAGCTCTGTTGCAGATCCAGCGGAGACGGGTCAACCAGGGTGACAGAGATGGACGGCACGAGTTTCGGCAGGGGCCTCCAGTTTTTCGGCTCTCGAGTTGTTGAGTGGCGGTTCGGACGTGTTGTGCCGTGTTTATTGATGACATCGGGATTATTTCGTGAGGGAAACATGATGATGGGGAGACTCGAGACCCAGATGGGCGAGTCGCGATGGTGGTGCGTTTATAGAACAGAACGACTTTGGTAGACACTGGTTTCAAAGATGAGATGGGGAATAGAACAAGAGTCAAGAAATGAACCTCGGTTACATTTTGTTGTAAATCTCTAGAGATGGGCGACAGATTTGATTTTAATCTTGCCGTCCCTAAGTGTTTCTTTGTTCTCTTGCATGGAACCCCCCTAACTAACGAGAACCGTCTTTGTCTCTTCGAGTCCATCCCCCAACCTCGTTCCTTTCCTTATTTAACCCCCTGTTTCTTTCAACTCGAGAAAATGTGGCTGACCTCGAGGAATCGACCATGCCGCATATGAAAGCGACTCCTCCTGCTGAACAAAGAACGCTGACACCCCTGAATAGCAGCCATGCCCCCCCCCTTCTACATTGAAGGACAAGGTGCACAATCTATCCCATGGGGTTTGCTGACACTTACTTGACTTTAATAACGCGACGCTCCAAGCTTAGACCATCTTTGCCCTTGCTTGGTGGTTGACTCCTGGCCCATCATTAACAACGCTGAGAGTACACTCCCCCAGACTATGAGGAAAATCCCCTATGATGGCCCATGCCAACGAAGCCCAGAGGTGGTTAATGCCTGAGGCGTCGGAAAGCCGGGTTAGGCCCGCAAAAAGATCACCTTAATCATGGTTCTCCTGAACAGCTCCTCCACATCATCATCTTCCGCCCACCGCCGAAAAGTGTTGGAGAAGACCGGTCGAAACGCGGTCACCGAGAGAACCAGTCGCTGCTGCGAAAGGGGAGCGTATGGGACTTCAGCTTTGGGGTCGATGGTTACTACTAGTAGAGACGAGTCGCCAACTGTGGGTTCATGATGGGTCACACATGTCGACTCATAAAATACGATTTTTGCATTAGCTGGTGGCACAATGAGTCAATCTCCCATTTCCTTTGCGCAGATTTCGTCTAATCCGTATTCTAGACTCTCTTTTAACAATTCTACAGCCTCGCCAGTTCGCTCAATCGAGTGAATTAGACTCGAGATGACGGGCTCACACGCCTTCCACCGAGCTGAGCCGCTATAGAATCTTGTCCTCTATGGATGGATACCAGGATTCGTGTTTCTCCCTTGCAGCTTAAGACAATGAATGCCCTTCTTTCGCCCTACGTCAATGGCGCCCCGCTATCAGCCGCCAATAAGCGATTCCCAACCGCTGAGACTACACCTGTGCCTAGGTGCTTACAGTCAAGAAAGGTCACTTCATCCATGTGCCTCATTCCCTCGCTTCCTTCGAGCTCTCAGCGCAAACCTGAATTGAAGAGCCAAAACCACCACAACCACGACGAACAGAACAAATATGACAGCAACCAGCAAGATAATGACAGCCACTGAAAACCCAGCGCTGACCGAGGCGAACACTGGCCAAGGGTCGTCGGGACGCGCCGCCAGGACAACCTGCATCGCCGACAGGATCAGCGACAGCCCTGCAAAGATGAACAGCAGCGGAGCTCCGAACTCCCGGACAAACTGCCCGGTCTGCTGGTAGGAATCCTCATAGAACAGTCTTCGCTGAATGGCTCCCTGCCGCCCCGCTACTGGCGGCTGGAAGACTCTGACGGCCCAGTCCAGCCAACTCAGACGGAGCTGGCCAAACTCCCATCGAGGCGACACCTGGTCATCTGGGATGATGCGGAAATGTCGGACGAAGGCCTCGAACTCCCCATACTGGAGCGTCTCGGACGGCGGGATCAGATCCTCCCTCTGCGCGATCTGGAAGTCGGATCGGTGGCGGATCAAGTGGGCGTACGTCCGCACGAAGCCGAGCGCCTGAGGTCGGCTGGGGCTGCCGGGAGGGAGATGGAGTTCCCAGAAGTTGGAGCTCAGAAGGCAGACCGGGAGTGGCTTCAGGTAGACCGTGTCGGAGTGCCAGATGAGGTGGAGGCGGGCGTGTTCGGCAATCGTCACGGTGCGTCGCTTGCGAAGGTGGACGTGGAGAGCATCGATGTGCGAGCTGGATTTTCGCGCGATGAGGTCGAGGTGTGGATGCAGCGTGTCCAGTACAGCGCAGGAAAGCTCATCGGCCAGCGAGAGAGCAGCATCAGCCGGGACGGCCTGGTCTGTCAGCTTGTGGAAGATGCCATCCTCCTTAGGGAAGGGCGACGTGGTCTGCTGGACCATGGCTTCAAGTCACCGCACTCACTCAACCGCCGACGCCAAACACCCAACGACACAATACCCAGCCCGTCTTATAGCAGTTGGGGTTGAGATGGGCTTGACGCGGAGAGCAACCCCCCTGTTCTCAGCTGAAGTCGAGGACCATCAGTTATGGAGATGATTGGCTACAGCTGCGTGACTGCTTGCTGCAGCTTTTGGATACGCCCGTCTCATATGCGGCCTGAGGCAGAATTATTCTTCGCCATCGCTGATGAAGCCTTGCGATTGTGTCCTGCATGAGCTGGACACCTGGACCCCTCAACAATCATGGATCGGAGGACTCTGAAGAGTCCCATGGATTGGGAATGGCAAGACCAGGCCCCCTCGGATTCGAGCAGCCCATTCAGCTTTCGAACACGCCCAGATCCCTTTTCCTCAACAGGCCCAAAATCCGCTTTCTCGTCCCAATCCTCCAACGTCGCTCGGCCTTCCTTTACCAACCCACTCTTTACCACACCCCGGGCCAAGGTAGCGTCCGATGATGAAGGCCCTGGCTTAACTGAAGGAGGCCGCCATGGTAAACCCACCCGCCATGTCCGCAACCCAGCTTCTACCAAGCGAGGGAGACGAGTCCTCAAGTCCTCTACCGAATTCTCCGATGCCGACCAGATGTCCGATTTCCCCGACTCCTCCTCCGAGTCTACGGACGTGTCCGACTTCCAATGGACCGACAATGGCGCCGCCCGGGAAGCCACGCCCATCGTATCCAGGAAGAACCGGCATAGCAGCAACAGAGAGAGCGAAAGGGATCAATTCACGCCATCTGCCCTCGCCATACTCGCAGCATTTTACATCGGGGGAAGCTTCTATTATAAGGTGGTTTCGGTCAGCATCCTGGCTGTCTGGATCTATTCTACCCTCATGTTCCCGACAACGGATGTGCCCTCGTCCGGCAAACGACAGTCCCATCGTCTCGGGAGGCGCTTTTACATATGGGTGCGGAACTTTGCAAAACTTGTCGGACTACTGTTATTGATAGCATGGTGTGTCGTGCTCAGCCCAATTCACATCTTCATTCCCACGCCCATGGACGCCTGGACGCGATACTCTGATCATCCCACCTTTCGATCGTTTGAGGTTTTGCACGATCCTGGTGATTCTAGCATTGTTGAGCAAGTTGGCTTCCCTTTCTCCTCCCGTGATGGTTCTGACCCGTGATTTGTGTAGAGTTTTTGCCGTACACGGGCTTGGGTCTAATCCCTCGAGCGCTTGGAGATATGGCGGCAACGGCACGCAAGTGCACTGGCTCAGAGATTTACTGCCCAAGCAGAAAGGCCTCGATAACATCAAAATTACCATACTCAACCACCAGACGAGGTGGGACTCTCACTCGCCCGAGGTCGACTTTGACGTCTTTGCCAAGATGATGCTGGATGACATTGAGCACCTTCACCAGGTCTGAGCCCTGTTCTCTACTGCTTTATTCTATAGTTTAACATTTGTCCAGCAAAACCGACCCATCATCTTCATCGCCCATAGCTTTGGAGGCTTGCTGCTCAAAAGGGTAAACGAATCCCTCCCAAGACGTGTTCCCAACGCTCAATGGCGAGTCTGAGGCTCACATTCTCCCCCCCCTTCCTAGAGTCTGGTTCTTGCGACGACGCGGTCCAAGCACATCCCGCAAATGACGAGGGGCATCCTCTTCCTTGGAGTCCCCCATCACGGCACCAAGGCCGCCTTTGTCGCGTCTCTGCTTGCCTCCACGGCATACTGGCGAGGCTCGTCGACAACCATGTTGGAGTACATGTCGGAGAGCAATCCCGCCGTCGCAACACTTGACAAGGAGTTCTACGAGGCCTATGCACGGCCGAGCCAGACCCGCGAGTACAGTGCGCCGTACCTGTGCAATTTCTTGGAGTTGAGGCCCGAGAGATTCGGGAAGCTCTCACTAAGGCCTGTAGGTTTTGCATAATGACTTGCACGTTTCCTGTAATCGCTGATCATGACACTAGACGGTGAATATAAACTCCGGAACGCTTCGATACGCTGAAGACGTGTTCCTCGACACTGACCACCGTGGGCTCAACAAGTTTCAGTCATCAAGCGACCCCAACTTTGAGAAGTTCCTGCGCCATTTCCACCACGCAGTGTATCGAGACGATAGCTAGCGGGCATCGTTGAGACTGAAGGACATGGAATATCCGGCAAGTCATTCTCGTCAGCTTGCACCAGACCCTTTGCGATAGTGCTGGGCAATGCTCACAAGTTGGGAGTGGCTAAATTATTTGTTATTGACGACGTTGTTACCATCTGCTTCTGAGCCTCATTTATAATACCTAGAATATTCACATAAAAAATATAACTACTTAACTTATCTTAGAAAGTAAGAAAAGCAAGTTAGCTTTTTCATTCAACTTTTTTTATTCTCCCTTTTACATCTACACATACTCTTCACATCTCGTCTTGCCTCTGCCATCTCAATGTTCAGGCAATCATCATCCCCATCCATCAGCACCTCCTTGCCGTCAATGCCCTCAGTCTCTCTTGGAGCCCAATATCGTATCGCTATGCCTCCCCATTTCCATGAGTTCCTGTCCCATTTTTCCCCGGTAAAAAACGCTCAATTATCTTTGATAATCCCACCATACATACAACGTCTAGTTTCTCTCAGGTCGATCCATCTTCTCATAGCCCTTTGCCTGATTACCTCTGGTGATATACCATATAGATAGGTGGGCTTCAACCCTCCCTCCCAATCCTCCCATGTCCAGCATTCCCTCCAATTTTCCCATTCATTACTGTAGTACCCTGTGCGAGATCAACCCGAGAATTGGAATCGGGTAGCTTCGAGCTGGCCGAGACCGTCGCGGGGTGCCACGTTACGTCGTCTGTACGTGTTGGTAAAGTCCTGTAGGACGGCACGCACGTTCCTGATAGCGCTTGGGTCTCCTGACTCGAGCTTCTCCTTGATCTTGATCATCAACCGGTTCGCCTCCTCTGGGGATACAGTACCCTCGGGCAGGAGCTGTATCGTGTGCGATACCCACTGGTGCGTCTCGGCCGGGAGCAGTTCAAACAGTGCCAGCAAGACACCACTACCGTCTGCGAAGCAGTCTCGTGGGAACGTGATCATCATACCCGCCATCACCTGCTTCACCAGGTTCTCTCCAAGTGCAAGCAAGAGGTTCTTGACAATCGTCTTGATCTCAGCTGCCGCAGCCTCGGGAATTCCGTCACTGGTAGCCGGATTATCGCCTCCGTAAGAGAGAAGATCTCTCAGGAAGTGCAGCGTCGAAGATAGGGGGTCACGCTGCTCCAGAGTGAGTGCGTAGATGGCCGCCTCGAAAATCGACCTCATCAGGTGAGAGGGGATAAGCTTTTGAGGGTAGTAGAGCAGAGCATCAATCAACAAACGGAAGAAATCGTCAATGACATCAGGAAGCTCCTTCGGCTGCAGTTCCGTCATGACCCTCAGGAATGTTGTCGTCTGAGCCTCAAAAAAGGTGTAGATGTTCTCAGTAGTCGCTGGGTCAACGTGCTCTCGTGCCTCGGAAAACTCGCGCAGAATAGCAGAAGTCACCCACAGGAAGCAGCCTTCCCTCGAGTTGTTGAAGCCGCTCGCCAACTTGTTTGCCATGTCAGGAAGCATAGGCGCCATTGCTGTGCGGTAAGAGATGACCATGTTACGCCAACATCTGCAAACGCGCTCGCAGATGGGCGTGAAGTTGAGGAAGTTGTCCAATACAGTCGAGAGGATGGGGAACACCTCCTGCCAGTACTTGACAGCAAGGTTCTCCTGGCCTGGGTTGTGAGGTGGCACCACGTTCTGAACAAAGATGGTGATGAGCTGGAGATGATCTGTAAATGGTTAGCTAGTTTCTCTATTCACTTTCATTAGTCACTTACCCGCAAGTGCCAACTTGCCATCCTCATCAGTGGCATTGTTCGCCTTGGCCATCAGTCGCTGGATCAATGGGTCGCAGTACGTCTTGAGCAGTCGGTAAACCTCCTCCACGGGCTGGACAGCTACCACGTTGGCCACACCCTCTGTGATCTCCTCCTTGCTCGCGTCGGGCAGCTTGTCCAGGATTTGATCGTAGAAAGTCTGCAGCTGAAGCACCTGCCCACTAAGGAGATGCTTGCAGTCGGTGCAGAAATACTTGATGGCGAGAGCTGCTCCACGGATGATCTCCTTGGAATCTGTCTGGAATGAGCTCACGATGTAGTTGAACTGAGGCTCGAGATACTCGGGGTGCGCTGCCGTCCACTCAGTGTAACGTCCCAGCACCATGATGGTGGCAAACCGAAGCTTCTCGTGGCTGGGGATCTGCACAAGCAGAGGCATGAGCTGAGGCAACACAATGTTCTCATCCTTGTCAACCATACGGCCCAGGGCACGCATAGCAAACAGAGGAGCCTCCAGCTCTTGCCAGTGAGGGACGTTGGTGTCCGTAACCTGGCTGGCATACTTGGACATCCATACTTGAATAGCCTGAAGCGCCTTGGTCAGGCATTCCGTGACACCCATAACCTCGCAGCAGTCCTTCAACGTGTCACCCATATGGTGACGGAACTCCCTAAACTTTTCCTCCTGCTCGCGGTCTCCATCGAATAGGTCGTTCTCGTTGCCCGAGTCCGGCTTGGGGTATTCCAGGTCCTTCAGAAGAATATCCACCAGCTTAGCGTAGATATCCACCAGTTGCAGACGACCCTCGATATAGATGTCCAACACGAGATACAGCTTGAGTTCCAGCCAGAAGTTGAAGGTGTGCTCAATCACGTCTCGCTCCGTGTCTCTTGAGGCGCATTCCAAGATGGCCTCGACCAGGGGTCGGAAATGGGTGGGCTGGCGAGCAATACCCACAACCCAGCTTTCTCCCGCAGTAGCATACACCTTGGTCAGAGCCTTGAGAGTCTCAGTGTCCTCCTCCTCCGCCGCCTTGGCCACTTGAGGCTTGAGGGAGATGATCCTTGGGAACAGGATCTCAATGACATCCGGGGTGACGTCCACATCGCTAGCCTCTCTAAGGATGGTGCAGAGACACTCGGAAGCCTCCTGGCTGCACTGGTCGCTTGTAACGCCGGTGAAGATGAGGTCCAAAAGGGGTGACTTGACAATGTTGCCGACGGGAACTTCTCGCAGCCAAGATGTAATACACTCCATCAGCTGGGGATTTTGGGCAGCAGCAGCTAGAGAACCTGTTAGCAATTGCACGGGACTGGGGGCGCTCGACATACGTGACGATTGAGAATAGTTAATGAGGAGTTGGACAACCTGGTCCGCATTATCTCCCAACAAAGCTTGGGTTCGCGCCGCCAAATCTTCTTCCTAATTCGAACAATTAGACTTGTACTCGGGTTGATGACGACCAGACGATACGATCTCGAAGAGAGCGGGTTCCCGGTCTATGGTTGCGCGATCCACGTACAGACAAGGTGATCTTTCGACCTTCGGTGACTTCTTCAGGGAGGACTCGGAGGAAATCCAGGACGCAGGCATAGCTCTCGGGGCTGTCGCCAAGGGACTGGACCACAGACGCCAGCACGTCGTCCCAGTCCTTCATCTGGATCGCTAGAATGGCTAGGCACACACACAGCTGGACACGGATGGGTTTGGGCCCGGGGGCGAAGTGCTTCAGGAGAAGGAGGATCTGGCTTCGAAGCCCGGGGAGCTCGTTGGGAGAAACCTGAGTGGAAAGGTCGTATGTGATCTGTGAGCTGTTAGTGATGCTGAGGTGCGGCACTCTGCGAGTCTCCAACCTTTCCACGCAGGGTGATGGCCGCAAAGAGGGTAGCCTCTGGTTCGGCATCGGACTGCAAAATCCCTATTATAGTTGCCCATGAGGCTATCTAGAATCAAATGTCAGCATGACAAACAGTGTCTACACCATGATATCAAGTCTGCGCGACCCACCGATTTCTGAAATCTCTCCAAGTACTCATGGGCGTGCTTCTTGGCCTCCTGCTCCCCGCTCCTCATGGTCATGACGGCAGCCAGCACATCGGGTGGCGCGAAGGCCTCCTGGGCTCCGTTCGTAGCCATTATGTATTATGCGGCAGTGAAAGAGACGTAAAGGTCGTAACTGAGAGGGTCTGCGTAGCCTGCGCGCGATCGTACGTGGTCGTCGTGGCGCATACAAAGGGGCACCGTAGCTTTGAAGCAGCTGGCGGGAGATTGTGATGGTCGGGGGGCGCTGGAGACGGTGATGAAGGGACTGGTGACGGCAGCCTCTAGGGGAGCTGGAGAAGGACGATGTGCGGGCCCAAGGGAGTGAGGAAGGCAAAGAGCCAAGGCGCAAGAGGTGATGCGATTCTGGTGACCAGATGTGAAAGTGGGATAGCACTCAGAAGCAAGCAAAATACACAAAGCCCACCTCCCGACTACGGGCACCGACGTTGGTGGAGAGATGCTTGGCGGGGCAATCTGCCTCGGGTTATTCCGTGGTTTTTCCGATTCGCCTCATGAGCCTCAATGCAAAGGTTGCCTGCCAGGCTGAGGATGAGGAGAGGCAGAGTATATGTAGGTGCCTGAAGGACGAGATTGTGATTTGATGTCATTTGTTGGGAGCGTAACGGTGCGCTTTGTTGAACTGTATCTAGAGAAGCTTTGGCTTCGCCGTTGCTGTGCTGTCTCGAGCGGATTGACCTCATTTCCAGAGGGTCTCCTCAGAAAGCTAATAATACCCATGTTGTTGTTTCAAGATGGAACCTTGTCAAATCAATGGACAAAGAAATGTCCTATGAGGCGGCCGTTGCAAAGGCCACATCTTCGAGGCCACACGGTCTGTCACGTGGCATGGATCTTTCACATATCCGGCATTTATCTACCTGAGATCCCGAAATCTATTCAAATCTATCTCTACGGATATCATGACACAGCCGTTTTAATCTCGCCATTGCCCAGAATAAGGCCATTGAGTCTACGATCGTGGGCATCGGTGGGAACTCTTTGCTCTGATGACGCAGGGACTAGCTGCTCCGTCAGAGCCAGCCCGTATAGCAGCAGCGGCCTCTCCTGCACCACGTCCTTTGTCTGGATCTTGGCTAGGTACCGGTTGATAAAGAAGTCGTAGAACCCCTTGCCGTGGCCAAGGCGTCTTATCGACCCTGCGTCATCAAGGTCAAAGGCGACGCCGGGCACGACCATAAAGTCCAAGGTGGCCTGCTCCGAATGATGGACATCTGGCCCGCCTAGGATGCGCTGCCGCTGGTGCACGGTGGCAGGATCCACGCTCGGGATCCCCCAGCGATCGAGCTTGAGGCTCTCGTAGTCTTGTAGGTTTTCCAGGTGCACCATGTCCATCACCCGAGCCGGGGTGTCCGGTGTTTGGAGAGGTGACCTGTGAAGGTAGGGAACAAAGACTTGCTTGCCAGTGCTGAGTGCGTGCCGGACAATGGCGTCGGTCTGGACTTCGGCCGTGGGCATGGCTAGATAGATGCTGATGCGGTTTGCATCCTTGTAAGGCTGAAATTCTTTCAGAGCCTCAAATATGCAGCGACCTACACGACGGGTGTTAGGTGACAGATGCTACGAGTGCAGGCATGACAATGATGGTGATGGCTGTCATACTCTGGGTAGTAATGGAGTCCTGGGTGACGGCCGTGAGCTTCTGTTTCATGAGACTCCTCAACTGCTGCTTGGCAGCAGACAGGGGTGACGCCATAGCGAGGCTGACACAGGGGACCGGAGAGGCTGAGGGCTGAAGGCTGAGAGGGTGGATTGATACAGATTCCTGTTGGTGAGAGGGAATCTTGGTTATAGTTCATGGAGGAGCACGCTAAGCATGAGGGTGCCGGCATGACCCGACGGCCACCGGCTTTGTTGGCGGGGTACATGGCCGGCGATGTGAGCCGTGTACACGGTGCCTCGGGCTTGGTACCGAAGTCGAGGACCCCTCTCCTCTGAAGCAACAACAATATATAAATGCTCATGTGTCATACTCGTGCTGGACTAATATTGGATTCTTGCTGATGTTAAACTAACCTGTTCCTGGCCCCCATACAATCACATGACCGGCGTTCTAGAGTGTCTGACACCAACGTGCTAGTGGAAGCCCATCCACACTTGCAAACAATAGCATCACTCACATATTTCACGGCATGTCTTCTTCATTCGCAGCTGTGGCACTCAGGTAGCACGTGAGTAAAATCCCCCGCTTTGTCTCCAAAATCTTGGAGCGTGATCTCCCTCCGAGGCCCGCTTTGAGTGGTATGAGGCTGTCACTCTGTTTCGGCGTCGGGCCTCAATACCTCACTCACCATCTGAATCATTTGAGACATGCGCAAGTCTCGATTGTCTCGGGGGGTTTGAATAGTAAAAATTCGCCGAGAGGGATGCTGTGTTTAGCCGATCGAGCTATAAATAAGGAAGAATTGCTGGACTTTTGCTGGCGTTATCGCATTCTCAGGGTCGAGAGCTATTGCTTGGCTAACGTTCAACCAAGGCGAGCTAATCTAGCTTCAAAAGGGATTCTAGAAAGTTGGAAAGAAACAACTCATCCAAGATTTGGTTTACCTGGAAGACAGCGCCCCGTAATGCTTCATTGGGCCTTGGTTAATGCTGTATCTGAAGCCTTGATCCCAGTAATAGTGGCTCTGGCCCAACTGCCGGATGCTGGGCCAGCTGTTCTAATCAGCACACATGAGCATGATGAGCGTTCCGAGATCCATCTTGATCTCCAAGAATTTGTGCGGATAGCCCCGAACTAGCGCGTCATCGGGGTCACGCAGTCGGTGCTGCTGCGGAGCGGGTGTCGGCGGTGAGGCCTGAAGGGAACTTAGTATTGGATTTCAAAGCAGGACCCGATTTCGCCTCGAGTTTTGTCGACAACGGCGGTTGTTGAGGAAAAAAATTCGAGCGAATTATTGAAAAATCCAAAACGTGTTAGCATGTCTTCGTCTCGCGAATGGGTCACCACATGGCCTTGCGAGGGCCATGTCCACGGTGATGGTAACCCCCACGCTTCATTCGGCAAGGTTCGTCACCAACGACTGACGATCATACATGCGACGGACAACATCCATGGTACATTTCCCGGTAACGGCATAGCAAATGCAGAAACATGGCACTACTAAACCGGTGAGCTGTTGGCTCCGTTTCTGAACACGCAAAAAAGACCCGAAGCAAAGAAAGCTCCGGCTGCCTTGTCTGCGACGTCAATGGCACGGAGCACCTCTCTAGTAAGACCCTCTTTGTCCAATATCACCAAGTCCCTGCAATAACTAAGCCAGCCACTTCACAGCTAGCCACGCCCTTTTTGAAAGGCGATGTTGCTCTGCAATATCCCGTTGATTTCTCGGCCGGCAAAACCTGACATGGATGAGGCGGAACAAATACAAACCGCAGACCACCCACGTCAAGCAGGCCACTTTCCACTATTCCTGTCAGAGTGGGACTGGAAAGCCAAGAAGCCTTGGAGAATCCATCCGTACGTCAATATCCTTCGACAGCCGGGCAGCTGCAAGAAAGAACACCACAAATCGGTTGAATTCTGCTCCGCTCAGAGAGAAAGCTGCTCCGTGAGCCCGGTCTAGCCCCCGCAGAATGCCGTGTCTCACCCTGCCCTTGTCGTGGCAGGTTCACAAGTTCCAGGTCCGAGCTGAAAGTGAGAGCCCCGAGACAGGCGCAGGAGATGCCGGCCATTTGCAATGCGAGGCACGCTATTGCTCAGTTGCAGATATGACAGAACACCATGTCTCAGGCGGCCATGAGAAGCATATCCCCGTCCGGCGGGTGCTGACAGGGGGTGCTCCCGTGGCTGCTGCATGGAATTGGATCTCCAATTTGAAAATTTGACGATTGAACATGGATAGTTGCAGCGTGGGATGCGTCTGGCCATGGGGGCGTGATGTGCGAGAGCCGAATTCCATCGATGGGCTTGCATTTGTCCAGCTGGCGAGTAAGTGCACCTGTGCGAGGTCGAGGTGAGTATTAGAAAGCTTCTCCAGTCTTGAAAGCTAAAGAGGGGCCACAGTTGGTAGCTTTGAGGATCAGGGACTGCTGTGCAACATTTCGAAGACCAGGAACGGAAACAAGAGGACCCCCTGGATCTTCGCGACTAGACGCAGAAGAGAAGCCCATGGCCAAAAGCAGACATTTACGGGCGGCCGCAGAGAGACGGCGCTCGCGGGCTACAGCAGGGGCGGCAGTCCTCTGGCTTGGCCTGCCAGGGATTGAGGCGCGCCGTGGACATGTCGATGGCGTCCTCATGGGAGGGGTTATCTAATCAGATCCATCAGCGGACGGGGGGGAGCTCCTGCGTCTGAGCGTCACGGCATCACCCACACAGGGCAGGGGTTTCTTTTGGCCCGCCCGCTATTACCGGCCGTGGTGGTTGATGTGCTCAGTGCGTCCGAGATGGACATGGATTGACTAAGATGAGGATGGGGAGCCTGCATCCGGGGTGGGATATGTAGGTACCTAGGCTCCATCGTGAGCCTTGAGCACTCGGCAAGAGTATCCATTACCTCAGATCATCGACAGCATTCAAACGATCAATGTGAGGCGGTGCTCTTTTCAATCCTGGCTCCCTCGCGTCGTCAACTTGGTCATCATCAACATCCTGACTGGCCAGAGCGGCGCAGCATAACCAGGCTTCTCCCATAGTGTGCAAACTTGATGCAAATCAGTGAGACGGCTCTGTCAGCTTCAGGGGAAATTGCTCTACCAGCGAGAAAGTAATTGCGAGTCCAGGCCTCCCATCCGTTCATCAATCCCAGGGGTGGTCCCCGACGGAATGGTGCTTGGCGTCCGCAGCCTCCCGCGGGCTAAGCAGCTAGAGGAGCGATTCGCGATCACGGATACTTTAGAGGCTATGATTGGCCGTTAAGGGAGCGGGCTGCGCCCATTCCGTGGCTCATCATTCCTATTCCTGGATTTGCATCCCTCGTCGTCACTCTTTAAGCGTCCCTGGCAAGTCATTCCAAGAGTCAGTGTACACCCCTGGGGCTGGCTGTTGTGATGAGTCCTCCCTTGTCTTGTCTTGACCCTTGTCTCTCGCCTGGCAATCTCTTGGATGTCTCACAGTTGCACAGCATGCGCATGGCAGACCTCTCGGAGCTTTGCTGGGGTCGCATAGAGGACACCCTCTTTTCCCTGCGACCTGTTCCTCCTGCTCCAGGATCGAGAGAGATCCATCTCTATCGCAGACAGCAACCATACCACACCCACTGACTCGATATCGCATTAACCATGTGGTGCTGAGCCAGCCATCAGCTGCGACGGACGCCGTGAGACTGGCATTCCCAAAACAGGCGCGGCCAATGGTCGTGTGGACATTGCCTCCGTCATCCCGTCACCGACTCTCCGCCTGATCCCGGTCACCACCCACTCAGCGCGCCTCGGCTCCCCACGCGTGCCAGACAGGGCTACCGGACCAGGGCTTGTTCAATCAATACTGTAGAAACTAGTTACCGGCCGAACAGCACATTGCCGCTGCTCGATTCGCTCCCGCGCCGCCGCAGCCTTGCTTTTGCCTGTTTGCCCACTGCCTGTTTGCCTGGTTCAGACGTCTTGGCTCAGGTGGAACTCGACAAGGACCCCTCCATCCCATCCCTCCCATCCCACGCAGGGCAGCGCGCAGCACAGCTACTGCGGCATTGGATCTTCAATCACTGGCTCTCTATTCGCAGAAGCTACCGCAGGCTACCGGCTGGCTTCGATCACGCTCCAGACGTCGACAAGCGCTAGCCTCGTGTCGTGTCGTCGGGTCGCTGTGCGTACCCCCTGAGGCCTCTCTCGTCCCCAATAGCTCCCAATCGCAGGCGCCATCGCATTCTATTCTCGCCGCCACGAGCATCCCATCCATCCCCATCCCACGAACACTCCCACTCCCACTCCCGCCCCGCCATGCCCCGACACACCACCACCTCCCGTAGCAGGAGTAGCAGGAGTACCAACAGCCGCCAGTCCTCTTCGTCGTCTTCCTCGGCCCAGGCAAGGGCTGATGACTCCCATCTGCAGCAGGACGTCGCCCTCCAGCCCCTAACCTCCACGTCCTCCTCCACTGCCAGGTCCACTGTCTCACCCTCGCACGCCTGGGGGTCACCTAACCCGCCTGATCCGTCTCTCGATCAAGGTCAAGGCCATGTATTGCCGCCGTACCAGGCTCCGGCCGTTGGCGATTCACAGACACTATTAACTACCGCTTCCGCCGCCGCCCCGGCCGTTGCTCCTCCCCCCGTCCTCGTCCGCGACCAACATGCCGGCCAGCCCTCGTCCGTTTCAGTTTCACAACTTGAACCTCCTGTCGCCGCCATAACTCCTGCCCTTGAGCTTCAGCCTTTTGTTGCTGTTACTGCTGCCGCCGCCGACGACAAAGACTCAGATCAAGAAGCCCTAGATGCCTCTGACCTTGGCTTCCTCGCTCCTCAAACAACTGAGGGCACATTAGATATGGCTTCCAAGAAGACGCCCTTCCTACGCTCGGCCGCCACCCGGCCCGACGCTGCTCCTTACGGCTCCGTCTCGCTAACACCCAGTCGCAACAATTCGCCTGCTGGTAGTGATCGCTGGGATCCTGACGCCCACCAGCTTCGACATGTCCCCGACACCATGCGAAGCGAAACCTCTCGTACTTCTCGAACCTCTCGCCGTTCCACCCTTACCAAGCAGTCCTCGTCGAGGTTGTCGGAGGAGATAGATGGCGCTGTCCTCGTGTCTGGCCTCGAGGGCCGTCTGGGTGTGGCCGAGCCTGCGCCTGCTGGTGTTCTAGAAGAAAGCATGAAGGACGACTATTCTGAAGATGGGGCATTGCTCGACGACGCTTCCTCGACTGCCTCAGAAGACGAATACCAGGAAAACTCGCCCCATGAAGCTGTTCGCGCCTCAGTTCCTCCCACCGACAACACCACCCTCTCCATAAATACGCCGCGCATGTGGTGTCTCTCTGTCCTCTTTTCTATTCTCGGTTCCTCTACCAATCTCTTCTTCTCATTAAGATACCCCAGTGTTGCTATTACTCCAGTTATTGCTTTGCTTCTTGTCCACCCCCTCGGACATCTTTGGGATTTCCTATTAAAGCGCCCTTACGACCCCGAAGAAGAGTTTGTCGATGGCGTTCGGACGACGTCTATTGCAGAGGAGGGGCATATTCATCATAAGACGAAAATGATAACATCCTGGCGACGGTGGCTCGCTCAGGGGCGATGGAACGAAAAGGAGCATACTTGCGTCTACGTTAGCAGCAACGTCGCCTTTGGTTTCGCCTTCGCGACAGATGTCATTGTCGAGCAGACTCAGTTCTACAACCAGGAAGCTCCAATTGTTTACCAGCTGCTCCTCACCATCTCGACCCAGATCCTTGGATACGGATTCGCTGGTTTGACGCGCCGATTCCTCGTTCGACCGAGCGGTATGATTTGGCCTGGCACCCTCATGTCGGCTGCCATGTTTTCGACTCTCCACAAACAGGAGAACAAGCCTGCTGGAGGCTGGACCATCAGCAGGTGGAAGTTCTTTTACATTGTCTGGACAGTTTCATTCCTGTTCTACTTCCTCCCTGGTCTGCTGATGCCAGCCCTGAGCTACTTCAACGTCATTACATGGTTTGCTCCCAAGAACGTTGTCATTGCCAACCTCTTTGGCGTTTCGTCGGGCCTTGGACTATTCCCCTTGACTTTTGACTGGGCGCAGGTCACCTATGTTGGCTCTCCTCTACTGGTTCCATTCTGGGCTGCCATGAACGTCATTGGAGGTTTGACTGTTGTCATGTGGATTGTTGCTCCAATCCTCTACTACACCAACGTCCTGTACTCGTCTTATATGCCGATTCTATCCGCTGCCGTGTTCGACAACACAGGAAAGGTGTACGATGTGAGCAAGATTCTCACCCCAGACTTCCTCTTCAACCGAGAGGCATACCAGAACTACAGCCGAGTCTTTCTTCCCATCACCTATGTGCTCAGCTACGGCGTTCAGTTTGCGGGTCTCGCTGCTCTCCTGACGCATACAGCATGCTGGCACGGTGCAGATATCTGGAGATCTTGGAAGAAGGCGTTGGAAGAGGCTCGCGAGGAGGGGAAGCCAGCATATCAGCCAGTGTCGAACTCACCAGGGGCACCACCGTCTCGACAGTCGACCGATGATGAGTATAGGCGAATGTCAACGTCCACGTCCCACGTTGATGGTCTCATCAGTCGTGAGGATATTCACAGCAAGCTTATGAAGAAGTACAAGGATGCGCCATTGAGCTGGTACTTGATAACATTCCTATCCATGACTGCTATTGGCATTTTCGTGGTCGAATAGTAAGTCGCCCCTTAGATTCACACGAAGTACCTAGCTAACATTCTCAGTTATCCTGTCCATCTACCATGGTATGGACTCCTCCTTGCACTTGCAATTGGAGCCATCTTCTTCATCCCCAACGGTATCATCATGGCTGTCACGAACCAGCACAGCAGCATCTATCTCATTTGCCAGCTCATCTGTGGTGTCGTCTTCCCTGGTCGACCCATCGCAAACATGGTGTTTGTCACGTATGGCTACATCTCATCAGCCCAGGGCATCAAATTTGCGTCTGATCTCAAGCTGGGCCATTACATGAAGATCCCGCCCCGTATCCTCTTCTCCGTCCAGCTCGTGGCGACACTCGTCTCCTCCCTGACGCAGATTGGCGTTCTCAACTGGATGTTTGCCAATATCAAGGGCATCTGTACCTCGGAGGCCATCAATGGTTTCACCTGCCCCATTGCTAGAGTTCACTTCAACGGCTCTATCCTCTGGGGTGTGGTTGGTCCCAACGAGTTCTTTGGCCCCAAGGCCATCTACCGTGCCCTGGTCTGGTTCTTCCCTCTTGGCGCCCTCCTCCCTATTCCCCTCTGGCTCTACAGCAGACGTAAGCGCCAGAGCATCCTCCGCAAGGTCAACCTCCCCGTCATCTTTGGCGCCATGTCTTGGATCCCTCCCGCGACAGGTCTCAACTTTTCCGTCTGGGTACTCGTCTGCTACGTCTTCAACTACGTCATCAAGAACCGCCATAACGCCTGGTGGAGCAAGTACACCATGACTCTCAGCGCCGCTCTCGACTCTGGCCTTGCCTTTGGCATCGTCGTTGTCTTTTTCGGCTTCATCTACCCCGGCATCACCAAGAACCTCAAGTGGTGGGGCACCGAGGTGTACAAGCAAGGATGCGACTGGCAGGCTTGCTCGTATAATACTGTGCCGGAGGGCGAGCACTTTGGACCGGCTACGTGGTGATTTAGCAATGATTGGTTTTATGGTGTTTGGTTTGGGTTACTCGGGAGACTACGGTCTGGAATGCATATAGAATCAGTTGGATACTCGGAACGTTTGCGACTTGAAATAGACTTTGCATGATTATGGGCATGAACAGGGTATGGTTATTGGTTGGTTGTATGGCGATGCATAGGAAAGCACATCTTGCAAGAATGCGAGTGCCAGCACAAGCTCGGAATTGTAGCTGGTTTGATTAACTTAGTTAGTATCTGTCACATCACGTCCGAGACAAGATGATCTTGTTTACTCGATTCTCCGTCTATCAATTGTCCATGTTCCTCCCCTTCTTGGTTGTTGCGCTTGTACTTGTACCGCAGACTACCTTAGTATACAGTGTATTAGGTCTGGCCTATGTATGACCTGCCCCATCCTGGACCGACACCCAAGCTCCGAACAAGTTCAAACATTCTATTTCTCATTTTCCCACTCGGGGTTCTATCGTTCAGTTAGCATAAATGTCATCCACTCTAGGTAAAGACGGGGGAACAAACCTTCCGCAGAATCACCAAGCCCTCGAGGGTGCTGTTGAGGCTGATGTACTCCTCGTCCTCAAGCTCGGCACGCTCGCCATGTCCAAGCACCACGGGGGTGCTCTGAGTCTGCCAACCAGTAATGGTCTTGGGTCGTCCAGCCTGGCCGACAACATCGACGGCCTGACCGACGCGGACGTTGACCTTGAGAGGCTCAAGGTTCTCGTCCAGGGTGACGAGGAAACGGGGGTGCATGGCGGTGACGAGGAAGTACAGGAGGTAGTGGGATTGAGAGGTGATGAAGTCCTTGGGCTCGATCATGGCAACGAGCGTGGCCAGGAGACCAGCGGCCGCAACACGGGACAGGACCTGGCGGTCTGTGTGGAAGGGGCTGATTGACAGAGTTCCCTTGCCCATGTGAAGAAGACCCTGCGCGATACGGACCATGAATAGGGCGTCTTGGTCGCGGTGGTAGTAGCTGGCAAGCTGTCGAAGTAGCTGTGCCAGTCGGGCGTTGTTGGTACCGGCACCCAGGATACCCATGGCGAAGATGGCGTTAATGGCAACCTCGGGGTCATTGT
The DNA here is from genome assembly GCA_027569015.1 of Ascodesmis sphaerospora. NCBI lineage: Eukaryota > Fungi > Ascomycota > Pezizomycetes > Pezizales > Ascodesmidaceae > Ascodesmis > Ascodesmis sphaerospora. The sequence continues at coordinate 1,428,000 of JAPPUR010000003.1, forward strand.
CGTGGCTGTATCTTGAAAGAGTATCGTAAACCTTCATCTGAGGGTTGCTGGGGCTGATCAGACCCATAGCCAAGGGCACGGCTTTTCGGATGTTGGGCTCGCCGTAGTGCATGAGGTGGCCAAACTGTCGCAACACCATCTCCTGGCCAATGTCCTCACCCATGGCCACCAGGGCAATTCCAAGGACGGCGTAGGCCTGCAGGAGCTCGTCTCCCTTCTTCTCATCAGACTCCTCCTTGTGCTCGTTGCAAATGTGGAGAAGCTCTTGGATCTTGAGGACGGCACCTGTGCCTGCCCAGGCGCAGATCTCGGCCATCACGGCCGTGGCCTCTGCCATGGGGTGCTCGATGGCCTTGAGGGTCTCAAGGATGACATCAACCTCTTCTTGTCGGCCAAAGAAGAGGAGGCCCAGGCCAAGAGCCAAGAATCGGGTCCACTTGTCTGTCAGCTGGCTCTTTCGGTCATCATCCATCAATGTTGTAACGATGGCCTCGCTGATTTCAGGGTGCGAAGATCCGGTGAAGATGAGACCACAACTCAGAGCAGCCATGGCCGAAATCTGCATGTCTTGGGTCGAATCCGAGATGATGGGCAGAAGGAGCTCGAGGACCACTTCCTTGTTGGAGCCGGCGTATGCGAGACCAAGACCCATGATACAAGCTGTTCGGATGAGGGGATCGGGGTTGTTTAGCTTGTCGTTGTCACCCAGGATGGCCAGGGCAGGCTCAGCCTCCATCTGGACTCCCGAGTTGATGATACCAATGGCAAGCATAGCACCAGCCGAAATTTCCTTCTCACTAGAATATGTGTACTTGTCGATCTTATCGAGACCGTTCTCAGTGTCCCACATCAGGAGGGTTCCCATGGATGCGACGGTAGACATCATACCGTCTGCCTTGGTCTTCCACACCCATGTCTCCTTCTCGCCGTCGATCAGCATCATCTTGTCGTTACCGAAGCCGGCATTGACAAAGGCGTTGACGAACGCTGCGGCCAGGTTATGCCGGGCCGAGTCCAGATTGGTCATTCCCGCTACCCGGCTGCTTTCAAGATGGCTCTTGTAGATATCCTCGGTGCTCTTGGGCTCGAGGATGTTAAGCTCTTTACCTAGTGACTTGAAGTGGCCAGACAACTTAGAGTTAGATAGGCACTCTGCGATCTCCTGGTCATCCAGTGTGTCCTCAGGGTAGTCCAGAGCTATTCGCTGGCGGCCGATCAGAAACGCGAGTTGCTTCTTGAGAGCAGGGTCCTTGGCCTTGTAGAAGTCGTCCTTGATGAGTTCGACATCGTGGAGTCGAATCGCAAGAACCATGGCCTGGGCGAACTGCTTGTACTCCATGTAGATGTTGTGGGCGGTCTTCAGGAAGGTCTCGTTGTCGGGATAGGTGAGGAGGTTGACCATGCTGACCATGTAGAGGCACACTCGCGCGTACGTGTTCTCGTCAACGAAATGGGGAATCTCCTCAATGATCTCAAGCTCGCTCATGAGATCGACAGCATCAGCCTCAGCGTTGCTCTTCAAGAAGAGGGGAACCAAGTGCTGTGCGAGGTCGATCAGGTCCTTGACGGGCTCATCGTGCACAATGCGCTTGGCATACACCTCGCCAATCTCCAGCGCCAGGTGCCTGGTGTACTCGTGGCCCCACGAGCCAATGTCGGAGGTGGGTGCTAGGAGGCGGTACTTGAGTGTGTCTTGTCGGTCCTCGTCCGAAAAGGTCATACCGATGACGGAGAGGACATCGGCCAATGATGTCCTGTCATCGGTCGCGGGCCATTCTTCGTAGAGCTTCGTCAGAGTCTCGTAGTGTGGTCGCAGGAACTTCAAGGGCTTCGGCACTGCTGTCATGGATGATGTCGATGTCTTTATGGAGGTCTTCATCGCTTCCAGGGCGGATTTGTAGAGCGACGAGTCCGACTCCTAGGTCAACGTTAGCGCATGCGCTCTCGAATCCACGTCGAAAAACTGACCGTCAAACGCTCGACTATCATGTCGAGCTCGTTCTTGAGTTGCTGGTCCTCCTCGCTGAGCTCCTCCTCGGCGGCTGGGGCGTTGGTTAGCATAACATGGCATGGCCAGCATAGTTAGGTCGCATACTCTCGATCTTGTCGTCCTCCTTCTTTCCATTTTCCTGCTGCTTATCCTTCTTCGCATCGTCGACGGCCTTGCCCTTGCCCTTGTCCGCCGCCTTGGGCACTTCGCTATCCTGAGCCATGTTGACGTCGACGGCTTAGGCGCCTGGTATAGCTTCACAGAACAAGATTGAAAAGGACAAAAGGTCGGATAATGGTGCTTGAAGACTGCCTGAGCTATGTCGCCAGTTGCCGCTGGGGGTGATGTCGAATTACTGATGGGGTCGTGATCGCTTGTCGTCGTGGATGGAAGGTGATGGAGCCGGCTTGGTTAAGCTCGAGTGATGGAGGTGGGTGCTGGCTGAGGTGTGCAAGGTAGGCTAGGTAGCTCTGCTGGGTTACGCCAGGCACCTCTGCCTGGCCAGCCAGCCGCGCCGTCACGTGACGCTTAGGTGCGGGCCAAGCGGCAGGGGGGCAACGGAATCTATCAAAATTTCGAGGACCCCACCATTTGCGATAACATGTAAAGAATCAACCCCACGTTCAATTCAATATTGACCATTTATACCAGCTTCTTGTGGAACAGCAGGCAAACTTCTCACCAAGCTATTGAATTGAAACTATCTGCCCATCATGAAGTTGGATACGAGGGCAATGCGCCACCTCGCCTCCGAGGACTGGCGAGTTTTGACAGCAGTATGCTCCCAATCCATCAAGGTTTCAGCACTCATGATGCTCACACGAATAACTTAGGTCGAGATGGGAAGCAAAAACCACGAACTCGTCCCCACGCCGTTGATCGAGAGGATTTCGCGACTCCGTGGCGGCGCCAGCGGCGTCCACAGAAGTATCTCTAACCTCGCCAAAGTCGGCCTCATCGCTCGCGTCAAAGAAGCCAAGTACGATGGTTATCGTCTTACATACGGTGGTCTCGATTATCTCGCACTACACACCCACGCCAAGAAAAAGGACGTCTACAGTGTCGGAAACCGAATCGGTGTTGGAAAGGAGAGTGATATCATGGTTGTTGCAGATGAGACCGGCACCCAACGAGTCCTCAAGATCCATCGACTAGGTCGAATTTCTTTCCGAACCGTCAAGTCAAACCGAGACTACCTCAAGAACAGACAATCTGGATCTTGGATGTACTTGTCAAGGCTAGCAGCCATGAAGGAGTTTGCTTTCATGAAGGCCCTTCGCGAAGAGGGGTTCCCCGTACCTGAACCAATCGCACAATCACGGCACACCATCGTCATGTCCTTGATAGACGCCTTTCCTCTCCGCCAAATCTCGGACGTCCCTGACCCTGCATCTCTATACGCCGACCTGATCAGCCTTATCCTTCGCCTTGCGAAGCACGGCCTGATCCATGGAGATTTCAACGAGTTCAACATCCTGGTCAAGGAGGAGAGGACCAAGTCTGAGGACGGCCAAGAAGTTATCAACCTCGAACCCATCATCATTGACTTTCCCCAAATGGTCTCGATGGAACATCAAAATGCCGAAATGTATTTTGACCGAGATGTGAATTGCATAAAACGCTTCTTCGAACGGCGCTTTCACTTCGTCACCACCCAACCCGGCCCCTTCTTCAAGAATGCCAAGAAGACAGTGGGTAAAGATGGTGTCAAGAGACTTGATGCCACCGTGGAGGCCTCTGGCTTTACCAAGAAGATGTTGAAGGACCTGGAGGCTGCCATCAAGGACAAGGCAGAAACCAAGGAGCAGGCAGCCAACGATGAGGATGAGGATGAAGATGACGAGGACGAGGAAGATGAGGACGAAGATGAGGACGAGGAGGGTGATGGTTCAAGCAATTCTGGGGGCCTACTTGGCGAGGATGCCAAGAACTCGCCCGACGAGGGCGTCGAAGAAGGCATGTCTAAACTGGCAGTTTAACGTGAATGAAATGCAATGATACCCATTTACACATCATATTGACCGTGTCGTCAGTTCACCCATGACCTTGTCTGCTCAGCTCGAGACTCATATTCACAAATTTTGACAACGACATTGAATTGAAAAAGGTCTAATTTGACATGATTAAGTTATTCCGTCTTGCTCAACGCCGCCGTCGTCTGCTCTTCTGACACGAATGTCCCCGAATCTAAAGTACAAAAGCGCATGAAATGGAGCCATGGCCCAAACTCGTCTAGAGTATCAGCTACCTCATCCCATAAAATGTTACGCAATGCATAACTCTGTCTGTCTCAACGATTGAGAACGAAAGCCCCAAGACTTGTCGGAAGAAATAAAAGCACAGCGAGGTTGCGATGACGTTGTCTAGAAACAACCACCAACAACCCATCCACCAATAGGAAATTACTTGACCTCCTTCTTCACTTCCTTCTTGGTCTCCTTCTTGATCTCCTTCTTGACAGACGGGGACGAGTGGAGCGAGGCGTTGGCAATGATAGTGTCCGCGTGAATGGTGACGTTCTCATCGCATTCGGACGACGTGGGTGTAGCAATCGCTTCGTCTAGGCTCGAGCTTGCGGCTGTCCTAATCAGAGTGTCAGAAAAGCCAGAAAAACATGGGAATCGGGGTGCATACTCCATTGACCGGCGCTGAGACGCGGATCGCCGGGTGCCATTGCTCCCGTCAGACCCAGAGGTGTTGGTGGCAGAAGGAATTGCTCCGCTGGTTATGGTCAGCATCATGAAGAGAAAACAGATCACAGGACTTACGACCGGGCACTAGAGTTGTTTGAGCGATGGTACTGTGACTGGTACGACGAGTACATGTGAGTATTCAGGCCAACCAGAGGGGTACCATAGGCTCCGATGTTGTACTCATTGGTTCGAAATTGACGACGCTCCGCGGTCACACGCTTCAGCTCCTTCTGAGCTGGGGTGTCGGCGTAGCGAATGTTCATGAGAAGACCTTCTTCGCCAAGGGCAAGTCCGGTGAATCTCTCGATGATCTCGTCACAAACGTCACGAGATTCGAATCTACAACAACGTCAGCGGTTGGGATTGTGTCGTGCCATCCAAAACTTACCGAGCAAATCCAACGCCACGGCTGTTGCCCATGCTGTCTCGGAGAATCTTGCTGGACAAGATAGTGAATCCCAAGAAAATGGTTCCAAGCTCCTGCAAGCAGTTAGTGCTGTCCTGTCTCCCAGGGTTGGGCATGCAACATACCACTTCGGTCAGTGACTTAGGGAGATTGGAGATGTACAGGTTGGTAGAGCTGTCATCGCCCTCGGCCTTGAGGCGAGAGTTGAAGGACTCCTGGAATCACATTAAGTCGAGCTCGTTGGGGGCAAACAACCAAGCGAGGGATGACTTACGCGAGCAAAACCAACTTCGTACCCAAGACGATGGAATCCGCGGATGCACATCTCGGAATCGGCAACGTTGTAGAACTTGGCAAAGCCAAAACTAGAACCAGTCAGCAACCCTCAAGAGGGGACGTCAGGAAACTTGCCCCTTGCATGCTCCAGTGCCGGTATCAATGATGGCCTTGGAAGTCTCGACTGGGCCAAAGCGAGAAGCATAGTGGTACAGCAGTTCATCATCGGTGGTGGGATGAAGACCTCGAATGTAGACGTTGCGGTTGCCAGGAATAGGGTTCTGGAGGCTCTGCTCCACACCCTTCATCTGAGCGGCAGGGGTAAAGACCGCGGGCACAGCCTTGGGGATGCTAGGCTTCTTCTCCAGCAGTTCGTCCAGAGCGCGCTCAGACATGGGCGAAAGCTTGGACTTGGAAGCTTCCGCGTGGGCAGGAATCAGTCCAAGCTGCTGGGGTGAAGGGGTGGTATAAGCCGATCGATCGAGGCTTGCAACTCGTGGGCCATTCTCCTGATGGGCAACACCACCCGCATAGAATGGCGTAGCAGGGGCCGACTCTGTAGTCGAGTAAGAATTGCGACGGTTCTCCAAGCCGGGGACTTCAGACTGCGTACGATCGGCACGAGTATGAACTGCATTCGCGCGTCCAGGAGTGAAGGGCATCAGAGGAAAGTGCATTCCCATGTATGGGTTGGAAAAGGCTCCATTGGCGTAGTTGGTGTATCCATTCTCGTTGGAATGACCAAGTGGGATCGTCTGCGAGCCTTGAACTGGCGCCAGAACGAAATGGCCATCAGAGCCAAGCATGTAAGGCGGACCCATGATGGGTGCAGAATGGGTGTTGGGCATGCCCATGCCACCCAGAGACATTCCTTGGAACTGGCTCAGGAGTCCGTTTGGGTCGCTGGACCCTGGAACGGCAAGATGGGGGTTGGATCGTCTATCCTGTTGAGACGGGAGGTAGGGCGCTGCAGTCTCCATGCTGATCGCTGAACGGAAACGATAAGGACTGGATGTCTGCAAACTTGGGGGTCAGCCAACTGATGGATGCCAGGTGAACAGGTAGGGACACAAGCAATGGTGTTCTTGGAGGCTCATGGGGAAAGAGAAGCACACTGCCTGTGTGTGCAGCGAAAGGGACGGGCTGTGAGAGGGCAGGCAAGAGGAATATGGGCAGGGAAGGCCAACATACCTCACAAACAACAGATCAGCTGCGAAAGAGCAGGGGAAAATGGCGAATGATCAAGCGGTATTGTAAAAATCTATTCACAGGTCCAAGTCAGCCAATCGAGCCATCGATCATCAAGGGACAAGACGGTAGATGCAGTCAAAAGGGCAAATGACAACGGTGCAATCGGTAGACGGAGGGCTATGCCTGGCGATACCAAAAGGATGATCGACCACGGCTCTCCCTCCCATCCAGACCAGATATGATGGAATGGCGGCCAGCCGTAGACAGCCAGCGGAGGAGAAACTCACCTTGACCTCTTCAAAGGGCGCCAATACCTGACAGGACAGCGTGGATTCGAGTATGCCGAAGAGGGCAAATTTCGGGGTACCAAGACTTTGAGATGAAGCGAGAGTAAGTAAGATAGGACAAGCTATCGAGCAAGATGGGGTACAGAAGAGATTGTCGGGGTGATGGAGGAGGCTGCTGGGAGGGATCGGTGATGGAGCTGAGGTGATGCTGTGAAGTGGAAGAAGAGGGAGAAGAAGAAGAGAGGAGAGGGAGAGAAGTCGGCCAAGATATGGGTGGGGGGACGAGGCCAGACGAGGCGAGCACCTACCTAAGAGTGTGCCAAAATGTGATATTGGAAAGAGGTATCGGCGTGCAAAAGGAAGTCTCTCTCTCTTCAGTTGATGATACCAAGGCAAGAATGATGCTGAAAAGGATCAAAAGATGATGGATCTGCCTGCTCAGCGACGAAGCACGCTGCAGAAGGACGCGATGGGCAAAATGTAAGAAAGTATGATGGAGGAGGGAGAAAGAAGGTGCTCTCTGCGACCGAGGAGAGTTTTGAAATACTGAAATTTTGTGGGTTGCTGGCACTGGCAGGAAAGGAGGCGACGATGCTCTGGCACTGGCAGCACCTGTCAGTCGTGCTTGAGAAACCCGTGACTGGTTGACACTGTCTGTCAGCTGCCAACTGGCACAAATGTCAACAAGACCAGCCGTGGGGGTCAGGTTTTTCTTGTCGTGCTCTTGACCAGGACAGAGACGGAGCTGGCGTGGAAAGTGGTATCCCGTTTTGAGTTGTCCTCAACCTACGCTGCCTGCCTACCCGGCCCGAACCTCTGGTGCAGGGTACCTTCCACCCTAAGGATGAGTACCAGTTTCCTGGTTGGCGGAATAGATGCCTGTCACTCTTCCTTTTCGGGTCAAATGAATGGATGTCAATACGGGCCAGCCCTGTTGTGTAGTCAGTGGCAGACGTCAGCAAGTTCTTCCGCGAACGATGAAGCCACGGCGTTATCCTCCCCAGCGTCACATGGCATTGGATGCAGCAAGACAGGATTCAACATCCAAGAAGTTGGCGTGTTCCACTTGGGACAACATTCAGGGAACGGTCCCTCGGGTAGTAGGAGCCAAGGTTGGGATGGGCATGTACCTACTCTGGTATTCAGGCAGGTCCAGATGGAGAGGCCCAAAGATGCACTCGACGCTTGAGATCAGCTCTTGGCAGGCTGTGAATCAGACTGAACAAGATACAAGAGGAAAGAACAATGTCTTAAGAATATTTGAGTAAAGAAAGGAGTGCAGCAGGTTACCGTACAGTCATGCCGTCGTCAGATGCTCGAGAGAACTTGAGTATCATCGATCCAAAGATGGGAGCCGGCTGGGTGAACAGCGTTCTTATGGGAGAGAAACGCCTCCTTGATTGTATGATCTTCGGTCACTGGAACAGAGATCTTCTTTGCCTCAATCCATGGGTAGCCAACTTGCTTTGCCCGTCATCATCTGGTCAGACATCCACAGACACGGTTCGTCCCTTCCCACCACAAAACCTGCGTTGGTATCTAGCACATGCAGTTTTCCATATGTGCGTCTCTCTAGGCGGGCAACTGATATGGATGGCAAGTAGGTAGACACCTCCTGAAAACGCCAATGATGATTCATTGCTCACTTGAGGCTCACGTTTGGGCAGTAGTTGCAAACCATGAACGGCCAAGCATGTCGCTACGGCCCTGAGGTTCGTCAGTCCAATCGCCCACGTGTAGTTCTCCCATCATCTTGTTGTTTGCCCCAAGTAAATGTCCGAGAGAGACTCGAATTGCTTTTTGGGCCGTTTCCTCTGAAACTGCCAGGTGGTCGCTCTGCGTGTGGTTCTGATTGCCCATGCAGGTTTGTGGCAAAGTGATGCATGACTGGCCTGCTGGGATCGTACTACTTGTGTCGTTCATTTCGGAATTGGCCCGTAATGGGGATCCAACCGTCTTAGAGTCATGTCTCAGCTTGGCTGTTTTCTCTCCGTGACTCAGGTCCTAGAGGCATGAGCGAGCGAGCCGATTTGGATAGCTCACGTCAACTACTGAGAGGCCAGCTGTGCCCTAACATCAAGACTACATCGATCCATCATCTTCCTGACACATATACCGTTTTTTCTCTCTCGAGTAATCCTCGCAATAGGGGTGCTAGAAGCCACAAACGATCCAACGTCCGAGCACCGGCCAGGCAAAAGCAATGAGGCATGCAGGACGGGACGGGCGCAGGAGAAAGGAGGAGCGTTTGTTTGGATGCAGTGATGCCGCCTCTTCTCTTGCCTGCTGCATCGACTGCCTTTGGTCCCGAGGCCTAGTCCATGTCTCAGTGTCCTGAGCAACCACAAGGAGCCAGATGCATGTTGAGGTGAGGTTGTCTTGCGGCTGAACGTTAGTCTGTTTCCCCACAGTCGGCCGCCAGGGCTCATAGTCGAGATCCATCTGTCAATCGTCTGCACGTGCTCTCACGTCACCAGCCGCGCACAACTTCATCGCGCAGGCCAACGATCTCAGGTCTCTCTATCCATATCAGAACCGTAGAGGTGGAATGAATCTCAATTAAGGGGGAGGCCCTTCTGGAAACGAACACTGCAGTTTGCTTAGCATTGATCGTAAGCCTGTATCCATGTGAAAATGTGAGCAAGCGAACCCCATCAAACAAACATGCACGTGGAAAGGGGGGATGATGTGCCTCGAGCAAGCCTGAAGAATCTCCGCCGATTCCCACAAAACCCACATTGGACTCTAGGGGAATAGAGGATCTTCAAAGTTTTACATTGTCACCGATTGAAGCCTTGTGATAGCACGCAGAGTCTCTAAGTTTGGTTCATTCTCTCTGGGTATAGGGTAGGCATTTCGGGTGCGCCAACACTTTGCATCTTCATGACACATTCCGCTTTTTTATCCTGACAAGTGGCTTTCGTACAAGGACTCACGCGTGGAAGATTTCCTGTTTGTTTATCCCTATTGGGCGTATTTAAAAGATCATGATGTAGAATAACTATCCTTCCCCCATGATATCCCGAGGTAACCAGGGTACAGCAAGTCCATTTGTGTAGTAAATGCCACAATCCATAACCCTCACATGTCCCCAGCCAAACCAACACCTCTCTAAGCGCAAGAAAACACTCGAGTCTAGCTCATATACGCTCGTCGAATATCACCACCAGGTGGCGGAGAAAACGCCAGTTGCGAAACCGGACAGATGCGCCGCTGAAAATCCCATGCAGCCCTTTGCTAACGCTCCTTTTTCATGACCAGACATCCTCCTGCACACACCTGTTAGTACCTGTTTGCTTAAAAAAGAGCCATATCTGTTCACGTACCTGGTACTGGTTCGCCGCCCTCATGTTCTTCACAATCTCTTCACCCTTGGCCTCGGAAACGCCACGTCCCTCAGCCAAGATCTGCGCCAAGACATTGTTGACCTCACGAGCCATGTTTGCAGCATCACCGCAAACATAAAAGTAGGCCTTCTGAGAAAGCAGATCGCTGACCTCCTTTGATCGCTCCTTAAGTCGGTGCTGCACGTAAACCTTCTTGGAAGATTGTCGAGAAAAGGCGGTGATGAGTTCGAACTTGTCGCCAAGAGCCTTCTTGTACTCCTAAACGAGTTATTAGAAATGTGATTAACAAAAGACGGTGTTAAATAACTTACCTCCCACTCGGACTCGTACATGAAATCCTCAGTAGGCTTTCGGCATCCAAAGAACAACAGAGTCTTGCCAACTTCGATTCCATCCTGAGCCTGTTTGGCACGTTCCTGAACGAAAGCACGGAAAGGGGCAACACCAGTTCCAGGGCCAATCATGATGACGGGCTTACCAGGGTCCGAGGGCAGCTTGAAGTTGGAGTGACGAACATGGACAGGAACGTGAATACCATCATACTTGTTGCGGGGACCCATGATTTCGTAGCTCTGGCCAAAGGGCGTGGGGTTAGAGTCACCATTCTGCTTCTGCTTCAGGGCCAGGAGATAGTTGGTGGCAACGCCGCGGAAAGGATCGCCACGTCCAGGAATCATCTGGGACTCAACGACGGCAGTGATGGAAATCTTCTTGGGCTGGACCAAAGACGAGGACGAGATGGAGTAGTAACGAGGCTGGAGCTTGGTGATACCTTCGATAAAGGCAGAGAAGGGAATCTTAGTCCACTTCTCGCCCTTGCTAACAGCAGCCAGGAAACGTGCGATGTTGTAGTAATGGGGAGCAGTCTTCTCGTGGAAATAATCCTTGTCGTTACCAAGTCGGTTCATCTCAGCCTTGATCTCGTCGTTGGGAGCAAAGGCGGCCAGGGTAGAAACAAATTGACGGGAAACAGGAGCACAGATCTCGAGGTGGTACCGGAGGATGGCATCGTAGGTCGTAGGGTTGGGGAAGGGGACCTTGGCGGTGGGTTCCAGAGCCTTGACATTGACGACTTCGTGTTGCTTTCCGGACAGATCGAGGATATCGAGGAAACGGGTGACCTCATCGCCAGGATTGGTGGGCCAGACAGCAATGTGATCTCCAGTCTCGTACCTGAGGTTCGAACCGCTGATGTCGACTTCCATGTGGAGACAGTTTCGGTCCTTGGCGGAGAACAATTCCCGAGACTCGGCAATAGGCGCAATGTAGGGGTTGTGGGTGTTGAAAGGTCCCTTGGCAGTGCCTTCGAGGTGCATCTTGTTGGGTTCGCCGAGATAGACTTCGGTGGATTCGGGGGTCAGGTCGTCGCGTTCAGTGATAGCAAAGGTAGGCTCGTAAACGGCCTCACGCTCCTCGAGGCCAAGCTTCTTAGCCAGAGCCTCCCACATGGGATCCTTCCAGGCCAAAAAGTCCTCTTCCATGGTGCCAGCGCCGTCGTCACCCTCACCAGCTTCGCCGATGCGGTGAGCGCCGAGCTTCTCAAGAGCCTTGTTGACGTTGCGAACCATGGAGTTGTAGTGTTCGTATGTGTTGTTGCCGAGACCGAAAGCGACGTAGTTGAGGTTGCCCAGAGGAGGATCGTTGTCCTCGGCGAAGCTGGCGTCCTCGCCGGCGATGAATTCGTAGAAGTCGACAGCGTTATCCGTAGGCTCTCCCTCACCGTAGGTAGCGAGGACAAACATGACGACTTTGTCGCTGGGAACAGTGTCGAGGTTGTCAAAATCGTATTCTTCAAGATCGGCGACCATGGTATCGAGACCGAATCGGCTCTTGCCTTCCTTGGCGAGACGCGAAGCATAGTCCTCAGCGGTACCGGTCTGGGAGCCGTAGAAAACGACGCAGTTCTTGCCAGACTCTTCCATCTTCTCAACGATGTTCCTTGTGCGCCCAGGCTTCGCTGCGGCGCCAGCAGCGAAGCCGTTGGCGTAGGGGTCTTTGGTTACACCCCATACCTTGCCCTTGGTAAAGTATGCGAGGGTGCCGAGTAAGATGGCGCCGAGGACGATAACGTCCAGAGTGTCGAGTTCAGCCATGATGGCTACGAGCGAATGCCGACCCGGACTTGCGGTCAGAGGACGGGAAGATGTAGAACCAAGATGAAGCCGCCGATGTAGCAAGTTTGCGTGGTTAAGTTAGGACGGCGGTGTTCCGGCTGCTTCCCCAACTCTTTATTGCCCGTGATCGTCGTCGGCCGGAAAGGAGGCGGGGGGAGGAGGAAAGTGGGATGTGGCGCAAATTGTCTAGAAAGAGGATGTGTTGTCAGTAACAATGGCGCTAAGACGGAGGGTTCCATGTGAATGCCTCATTAGGCACTCATATGGAGGACAGATGGAGGTCAGCGCTGCGCTTACCCAGAGGCGATGGACAAGGCCACTGTAGACTCGACTGACACGAACTTTCCAAAAAAGGAAGCGCGATGCGAGAGAAGATGGAGGGACTTTAAAGGCGGCGGAAGCGAGGCGGAAAGGTGGCAGTCAGCTACGGAATACCACGGGCGTTTTATCAACGGATTCACTCTCGCCGCCGGGGGGTCGTTGCCGCTGCGGTTTGGCCCGTTTAGGTTGAGCCGGGGCGCTAGTGGACTCCGAGCAGGACCCTCCACTGCGATACCGATACCGACCACGGAGGGGGGAAAGATTTCCTGGCCCCTCGGCCCATACAAGTTGTGTGCGACCACCTTTCCTTTTTTCTTTCACCCGGGTGCCGACTCCCATCCCGATCTTCAGGGCCCCCTCCCCCATTGTCATGGCTGTTTTAGCGCTCGGAGTCAGAGACAGTAAACGGCTGATCCTGTGATCGAGATCTCGCGCAAATGGTTAAAGTTTGCCATTGCCAGATTCTCCTCGGAAGACTGGTGACAATTGGATTTAAAATATATCCATTGCTACTTGATTCCTCAAGCTATTCTACAAATACTTCTTTTCTCAATGGCCGCAGCGATGGAGGCCGGCCGCCGGAGGATGAAACTGTGGGATCCGCCGCAACGTGGTGTCATCTTCATGATGAGCCCATGTCCGACTGGGTTCCGAAAACGAACACGGTAAGGCTCTTCTTTGATCTTGTTGAGCAAAACCTAGCTTGTGCTTGTTGATCTTACCAAAGATTACTGTGTTCGCTTTGGCCACCCGCTGAAGCTTGTCACGTCGGATTTCAAAAGTTGGGTACTGTAACGGATGCCTGTTGTCCGCGTGAACCGTGGGTGCCGTGCTTTGATTCCGGAGGGGGTGGTCAGGGTGCCTCGGGCTCGGCCTTGCGAGCAGTGACAATGGAAGGTCATGGATTCATCCATCATCATTCTCCATTGGATCTGTCCCCCCGCGTTTTCATGCCACCAAACACCATCCATCTTGTTTCCGTCTCCTCCTCACGTGCCGGCTTTCCTACCCCAAATTCCCCCATTGAACCTGTGAATGCCGTTTGCTTCCCCACGATCGGCTTGGTTCCGCTGCTTTTTACTCGTGATTCCAAGTGCCGAGTACTGTGCCGTTCTTAACCCGCCGGATCCAAGAACTCCGATGATGTCAAGCGAACCCGGGGACCTGGGAGAAGGCATCTCTGGTGAGAAAGCCATGGCTCTTAATCATTGATTTACGATATAATCTATAAAAGCCTCCTCTGGTTCATATTAGCCCAAAGTACTGTACGACCTGGTCCATCATGCTCGGCCTTTCAGTGTCGTCATTGAGACGGCTGGGCCGAAGCCGGTGCCGAGGACGTTGAAGGGAGACCTTTGTCTTGTCTTGCCCCCGCATCCTCCACCCTTCTATCGCCTTCTATCCCTTCGGAATTCCCTCGGAATCTCGAATCTAGGAGGTTTCCAAGGGAGAGTTACCAACACGCCGGTTGCCCAGGCCGATCAATCCTGATGGAACACGGAAAAAGGACTTGAGTCCATTGAGTATTAAAACCGCCCAGTTTCAGGAGCATCCCTTAAAGTTTGACTTCTTCTGGTAATCGTACACAATTCGAACCCCGCACAAACCCCGAGAGTTCAAGACAGAACACGACTCGGGAAATTTTGCCATAAATGGCAATGTTCACGTAACCCGTGGTGTTCGAACCATGTTCTGTTAATACTTAAGGCACCGACGAGCAATTTGTATGGCATATGCCACGGGGAGAGAGACGACAATAGATTGTACTCTATTGGCTAATATTTAGATGATAGAAACACTCTGACACCTGGTTTTCTGTGAAATGCTTGGTTCTGTTGTGGGTTAGCTTCATGTCTACTCAGGGAATATTGAAACCTGCATCTGACGTGCCGACAACATACTCGACCGGCAAATCAGGAGCGACATCTTGGAGGGTGCGTTGCCTGTTCGCTCGCTCTTTTTGTAATTCGACGGCATAAACTGAAAGCCACCGGTGCGAGGAGCTATCAATGCATTGGTCGAGTTTACACAAGTGGCCAAGAGGCACCCCAAAAAGGCATCCTGCGCTCTTGGATACGAGTCCAAGATGTCATGGATCTGAGTACCTATTTTCACAACCAATGGTTTAGTTTCCATTTCTGTCCATATGAAATCCTGACTTTCAGCCAATGGAAGTGCGGGAGTTTATGATTCTAATAATATATGTCCCGTTCTGTCTCGTGATGGTCTGCCTACACCAGAATCCTTCGGCGTGATGATTATGTCCTGACAATGCACTACGGCCACGATAAACCAGGAGACCCAAGTATATCAATCCCAGACCAAATATCATACATAATACCGGAGCTACAGTCCCCGTCAAGTGCCGCGATCAGCATAAGAAACAAATGACAATGACGATCTCCTGGGGCTCACGACCCTTGGCCTCGAGCCCCAATTTCTGACAGCCCAAGGTGGAGGTTTGCGTTTGGCCCCCCAACACCATCACCACACTCATCCACGTCAACATCACGTAGACTAGGTATCTATTCGCAGATAAGATCTCGACCCCAGACCAGCAATGGCGATCCGCCAGCCCCCTTTCTAGGAGGCCAATGGCCAGCGCAGCAGTAGGTGGCGCGCCGCCCTTCCCAAGGTCCCGTCATCCCATGTTGACCTTAGCTCCCCTGATAGGCCGCGGCCCTTGCAGGCTGCAAGGATGATTGTCCGTCCAGGACCCAGAATCACTGCAGAATGGCCGGCCAAACTGCCATGTGTTGAAGGCCCTTGGGCTGCTTGGCCCCATAGCCGCCTTTAAAAAGCCCTGGCCGAAAAGCCATACAGCGGGTCGGACCAATGCTGGACAAATCTGGCGCTCGGGCAGTAGCGTCATTGTGTGTGGCCCAGCCGCCAGAGTCGGTCGGTCGGTATCCGTACCTAGGTAGGTGTCTTTGTTGTCTTGGATCTCTCGACTCCCTCGTGTACATAGCATCCCTTCGCTTGTCAACTTCATCCCAGACCCGCAAGCCAAACGCCCTTCCCTTCCTCTTGTTTACTTCTGCCGTGATCTTCGCCTTTGAGATCTGAAAACCTGTCACAGATCATGGGATATAGTCCAACTTGAGATGGGTAAGTCCAAGTATTTTGAGGGTGCCCACCCACCCTCGATATTCTGCACCCGCCCCTCTTCCCGCACCACCAACTTCAAAAGCTGTGTCGCGGGAATGCCTTCGCTCCAGAACAACAAGCTTGTTCCCCCGCAAGGCTGAGGAGCTGTCGATACTACTTCACCAGAGCTAGCTACTGCTGCTTCCTTGCGTAGCGGCTGCAGTTGGTTCACGGCCGGACCCTCCTCTCCCGCTCTTGACGGATCCGCTCTTGTTTCACCAACGACCGCCTCGAAACACCTCCAACGAGATATACTACTGGCAATCGCTGACAACCTTCTGTGCTACCCAACAGTGCCGTCGCAGCCGCTGCCGGACCACCTGCAGGATCCGCTCAGGTTCTCTCCCCGGTCCGTTTCAAGACTCGACGAGGAGGAGGAAGAAGATGAGAGCAGCTGGGACCGAACCCTGCGTCCCATCGTCCTCGACCCGCCTGTTACCCATCGACCTGCGCATTCGCGAGACTCGTCCGCCGAAAAGATCTCCCAGCTTCCTCCGACATTGAACTCCCCCCGCATCCACGGGCCGCACACGAGAGGCGCCATCGGCGGCGTAGTTGAACGAGTCGTCGACCCCAAGAGTGCCGCCTACGGCCACCATCGTCAGACCTCCATCGTACACGGCATTCAGCACTCGAGAAATGGCAGCTTGGCCAGCACCACCTCCAGCCCTCTCAGTCCGCAGATGATTGCTGCCGCCGGCCTCGACCGCCCAGACATGCCATCCGTGGCCGCCCGTCTTGATGGCGATGCCACCTTTCCATCGCGGCCCCCCACAGCTCTCTCCGGAAGTACCGTGGCCATGGATCGACCGACCGCCGCCGACATGTCCCCTCATGGCCCGACCCAGCGCAAGCTCGAACGCATGCACAGTAAATCACGGCGTGACCATACCCCTCACCACTCTCATTCGTCCCGTCACCACAAGGACGACCAGAAGACGGTGGGCGAATATGCGTTACACGTCTTGTTCACCTCTGTCAGTTTAGGTCCTGAGCCTAAACGCGCCCTGGCTGACCTTGTTACAGTTCATCGCACAAGCTGAGGAGAAGCTGACAGAGTGCGTCACCGTCCCCTTCGATCCCGAGCCCCATGTCGAACAAGTATGCGGACCGGGTGTCGACCCGGCCTTTGACCAGTTAATTGTTGCTCTTGGTCACATTGCCAGCCCCAAACCGAAAGCCCTAATAGACTCGATGATGCTGTGGAGGAAGAGTAAAAGCGACGCCGCAAACGAGGCGCGCAACCAACTTCAACAATCCCGTGGAGTCCTACCTGGAGGTCCATTGCTACGAAGAAATACAGAACCTGTTCAAGCTGGAGCCCCCGACAGTGTTTTCCCCAATGGCCCACCAACTCTTGCTGCGAGACAAGAATATGTCGCCCAAGCTGAACGACGATCGACCGTATCGATTTACATCCTTTGCCGAGTCCTCCTCGAAGTGATTAGCCAGAGCAACCTGTCATCGATTACCCCTGAAATGGAGGACAAGCTGGAGAGCATAATTTTTGGGCAGCTCAAAATCGCCGACACGGAGCACTTGATGGTGTCTCCTCTGAAGCTTGCTAACTGGAACCTTTTTGCCCAGCTGCTCGGGCACATGAGTGACATCAATTTCGCCAGCGTCACCAGGAGATTCATTGAAGATCTGGACAGCTCCCTTCAAGAACGAGTGGTCAAGAGTCCGACTTCATCATCTGGCCGGGACGCCGAAGGAAAGGTGGAACTCGTCTTGGGAGGAATGAAGCACCTCAAGCTCAAGATCTCACCCGAAGATGCGTGGGAACATTCTTGCGACTTTCTCATCTCTTTGGGCCGTCTGTTTCAGAAGTCTCATGGCCAGAGGGTTAAGACAGCCTTTTGCCAGGTGATCGAGATGTTGCTTCTTCCAATTGCAGCAAAGGCAAGCAACAGCCACTTCATGCATCCGAAATGGGCAGAGGTGCTATCTGCTGTTGGACCTCGCCTGGCCCAAATGTTTATGAAACCGAGGCATTGGACCTTTGCGTTCCCATTGACTGCGACCCTGCTCTGCGTCTCTTCCCCGGACAACTTTGGCTCTCAGTGGCTACAACTGATCTTGCCTCTGCAAACCAAGGTAAAGGATCGATTCACCAAACCGCTTTGTCTCCAAGTTATTTCTCGTTTGCTTTGGACTTACCTGTACCGGACCAATGACACCGTTCAAGGCTCTCTACGAAAGATCGACGAGGTGATGAAACTGGTTCTACCTTCGTCAAAGCGGAGCCTGGTAGCCTCTGACACCGTTTGCACTGAGCCTTTGATCCAGATCATTCGAATCATCGGCTTCAAATATCCCGAATACTGCTTCAGAACCGTCGTGTTCCCCCTAATCAATGCGGAGCTATTTACATCGAACAAGGAGTTGAAGGTTGAGCAATTGGACCCTGATCGAGTTGTTGTGGGAATCAGGGCCTTTCTCTACATCATGTCCGACCTGGAAAAGGGAGAGCAAGGACAGCCACCTTTCCCCCAGTTCGCCGAAAACCCTTCGTCGACTTCAACGCCCGACCGATTTCCCGTGTCCCCTGCCGCCTCTTCTCCACGCAACTCCCCCCTCTCGCAACCAACAGTTACCTCGAAAGAGGAGTATGTCACTCGCCCCGTCCTGACACACGTCTTGAGTGATGGCGTTCGGGAATACTATCTCAAGTTCTGTGAGATCCTTGGCAAGATTACCATCATCTGCGACAATACCTTTGGCGGCCAAGCGGCCCTGGATGAGAAATTCAACAGTCCCGGACCAAAGACGCCTATTGCTGAAACCTTTACGTTCTCCCGAAAGGATGATCACCAGAGTGCCGCGGACCAGAAGCAAGCGTTTTACGAACTTCTCCATGTTGCTGTACAAGCATTGCCTCGGTGTCTATCAGTTGATATTCCGTTCAACTCACTCATCAACTTGCTATGCACCGGCACAGCCCATGTGCAGTACAACATTGCTGAATCATCAGCCAACTCTCTGAAAGCCATCGCAAGGCAATCGCATGCCCAACAAGTTACCATGGGGTTTGCTCGATTCATCTTCAACTTTGACGATCGATATTCAACCATGTCAGATGGCGGAATGCTTGGCCATAGTCACATTGAGAATACCCTTCGTCTTTACGTCGAGCTCCTGCAAATATGGATTGAGGAAATTAGGCAAAAGTCCAGGGATGCCGCTACAGACCAGCCAGAAGCCAATGCTTCAGACAAGCGAGCTCTCAAGCTCGATCTCTCCAGCATATGGGCCGAAGTTGATCAAGCAGAAGCTCACGGTCTATTCTTCCTTTGCTCACAGTCCCGAAGAGTTCGTCATTTTGCTGTTACAGTTCTTCGCCTCATCGTCGACTTTGACAAGGCTCTTGGAAAGGAAGCATCCGAGGACAAGGATTCCATGAGACTTATTGACATCCTAGAGAATGAGTCCAGCAAGGTCATGGATTTCAACGACGAACAACTGTCTGTTGCCGAGCGGAGTCGATTGCAGCGAGGTCTTCAGAATACCAACAATCAAGGAGCCTTGGTTGAGCTCTGCGCTAGTGATGTCTCTTACGATACGACCTTGTGGTTCAAGATCTTTCCAAACCTCATCCGGATGGCCTACGAGAAATGTCCATTTACTGTCACGATCTGCCGAGATCTTATTTGCAACCGGATTCTTCAGATGTACAAGCCTATCGTCTACCTTTCCGAGCCCTCGCGAGGCCTATACTACAATGGAGACCCTGGCAGTGCCAGAATGGGAGGTCGGTCTGCAACAGCCCATCCAGAGGTAATGGTGGAGCAATGGAAGCTGTACCTGATATTCGCCTGCACGACGCTTGCAGACCCAGGTGCTCTGCCTACGCCACAGGATCCCCAACACGTCCGAAAGACGTCCAAATCATCTTCCAAGGACAAGATTGTCACCGCCAGGATGTTGTTCAAGTATCTCATTCCATTGCTATCGGTCTCTTCAGCTTCTGTCCGAGACGCCGTGGTCGTCGCCATGGGCTCAATCAACATTCACATTTACCGGACATTGCTCGAGGAGCTGCAAGGCCAAGTTTCTCGGTGCAACGATGAGGCTCGTGCCCGGATTCATCAGAGAACGAACAGCAACCCTCGAAGGAACCGCAAAATGGATCTCCTTAGAACGGAGATCACACATGTTTTTAAACTGACGTCACATTTCCTCAGTGAAGCTGAGGTTTACAATGGGGAGTTCTTTTTAACAACCCTGACCACATATACAAAGGATCTCAAGCTCTTCTTGATGGACGGAGAAGTTCAGATGGATTGGGAGTTTCAGAAGCTCCGACGCCACTACTGCGGATTGATGGAGGCCCTCTTTGAGGGCATCAACCGAACCAAGGACCCCTCTCGATGGATGACGTTTGAGTCTCGAAAGTCGGCCTTCTCTCTCATGGAGGATTGGTGTGGCTTTTCGCCAAATCAGACTCAGATACGTGCTCGCGAAGATACCATGCGACAGTCCCTGATTGATCAGCAGACCTTAGGTGAGAGAGGCACTGTCACCGCGGCCATGGAGATTGAAAAGAGGAACCTGAGGACCGCGGCTCTCAGCGCCATGGCAGCCTTGTGCGGAGGGCCGATCAGTGTTACGACAGAGAGCAATAACGTTCTCCAGTTCGACATACGGCGCATGCTCGCTTGGATTGAGGCCATCTTCAACTCGGGAAGCGACCGGATGAACGTTATTGGAAGACGGGCTTTGAAGAATCTAATTGTTCACAACCAGGAGGTTCCTTACCTGATGGAGCACTGCATCGCGCGGTGTTACTTGGCCGACGTCCCGAAGGTCCTTGAAAGCTATTTTGCAGTCGTCACTCAGGTTTTGCAGGATCATATTGACTACCCGTGTCCGTTCTGGAAGCTGCTTGGTCTTTGCCTCTTCACGCTGGGCAATGATCAAAGTGAGATTAGGTCCAAGTCTGCGACTGTTCTACGATCTCTGGAATCACGCCAGCAGAGGAACTCGAAGATCCAGGATTTCGATATCAGTATTTCCGACAAGACACAGGCTGTCTACAAGCTTGCACAGTTTGAAATCTCCAAGCGTCTTGCGAAGCAACACACCGAGTTGGCTTTCCACATCTTCTCCGAGTTTACCCTCTATTTCAAGGACCTACAGCCTGCAGCCCAAAGGAACGTTGTTGCTGTCATCCTCCCCTGGATCCAGTCCATTGAACTGAAGCTGGACCCTAATGGAGGCCCTACGGCGCAGTCTTTCGTGCTGCTTGCAAACTTGCTGGAGATTACAATCAAATCGAGCGGTGCGCTGCACAACGAAGTCCAGGCTCTCTGGCAGGCCCTTGCAACTGGACCACACCCAGGCAATGTCCGTCTAGTGCTGGATTTCATCATGCAGCTGTGTCTTGAGCGTCGAGAGCAAAACTTTGTCGAGTATGCCAAGCAGATTGTCGTCTTCCTATCCACAACGAACAGCACGCCAGGTATCAAGGTTGTCGAGTTCCTTCTCATGCAAATTACGCCGAAAGCCATGGTGCCGAATGAGAAGCGAGATGCGGTTCCGCCGCCGCCTGACATCAGTCTCTTACCTTACTGCGCTGATCTGGCTGAAGCTCTTCCAGTGGGTACCAAGCAAGCCGGGTTCTCCCTTGGCCAGCTGTCCTTGATCTTGCTCGTGGACTTGATGGTGTCCCCGGTACACCTCACGCAGGAAAATGTCCCGCTTTTGCTTCAAGTCGTGACCGTCCTGTGGGATCACTATACACCTCTGGTTCAGGAACAGGCCCGAGAGATGCTTGTACACCTGATCCATGAGTTGGTCATATCTCAAATCGACGACCAGACCCAAGAAGTCGACAGGGCCTCTATTGAGGACTTGATTGATCTTGTTCGTCGACATGACCGGTCTGTGGTCTGGGGATATGAGGACAGCAATGGCAAAGTGGATGACCATGACAGCAAAGTGCCGCCGAGCATGGAGTTCCTGACGGCAGAGGTGGTCAAGACGTTTGAAATCACGTTCCCTGGAATCAAGGACCACTGGGGCCGACTGTCACTGACCTGGGCCACGTCTTGTCCGGTTCGCCATCTTGCTTGCCGTTCGTTCCAGATCTTCAGATGCGTCCTGACGTCGGTTGATCAACTGATGCTAGGAGACATGCTTGCACGATTGTCTAACACGATTGCGGACGAAGACCCTGAGATCCAGTCCTTCTCAATGGAGATATTAACAACTTTGAAAACACTCATCGTCAAGCTGGATGCAGACAATCTTCTCAGCTTCCCGCAATTGTTCTGGACTACGTGTGCCTGCTTGGAATCCATCAACGAGCGTGAGTTTCTTGAAGCCGTCGAGATGCTCAACAAGTTCCTCAGCAAGCTGGACTTGAGCCTGCCTAGTGTGCGCAGAATACTTGCCGAGGGTCAACCAGTCCGATGGGAGGGATTGTTTGATGGTGTGCAGCCATTACTCCACAAGGGCTTGAGATCCTCTCTTTGTTGGCAACCAACCCTCGACACGATGGACAAGCTGGTACATCTCCCCAGCGATGGCTTGATCGGCGACGACACTCGGCTATTCTTCTCTTTGCTGGCAAATTTCCCCCGATTCTTGAACGAGCTTGAGAAGCCTAGTCTGGGCGAGGACGTCTTGCATACAGCCAAGTTGCTTCTGGACGAAGCCGATCGCCAGGGACTGGCTAGCATCGCTTTGGCTCTGCACGACTTTGTCTCAGGAAAGCCTCAAGGGAGCAGCAAAGACTTCATCCTTGAGCTCTGGGGGGCCCTGAGGGAGTATTATCTCCCCCACCTGGACTTCCAAATGGTAACATTTCTCATTGGACTCCTCACAAACTCTCTGTCTTGGGTCAAGATCCATACGATGAGGATTCTCTGTGTTGCTATCCCCGAGGTAGACATGCGCAAACCAGAACTAGCTGGCCATGGATCCGATCTCATCTCGCCATTGCTTCGCCTGCTGCAAACAGAGTTTTGTATGGAGGCGCTCGAGGTGCTGGACAACATCATGACCATGTCTGGCAACCACATGGATAAACACCATCTGAGGATGAGCATGACTCGATCAACATCAAGGGCGATCCGCAAGGAATACGAGCGCACGCAGAGCCTGTTTGGAATTCCGGAGGCGTCAGGCTGGGCTATTCCTGTGCCCGCGAAGAAGACGGATGCCACTCGTGCCAATATTCATGCCGCCTTCTACACATGCCAGGGCTCAGAAGGCATGCTGACAGAAACTTCGCCAACCCCCGATGTGGAGTTCCATGCAGACGACTTCCCTTACGGCTACTTTGGGGCGTCAGAGCGAACCGAGACGATGCTTTCTGACGAGGGTCGCGGCGATGTCCACGTTGGCGACCTCGCGACCAAACTGGACAGTCTCGATGATTTCTTTGATGAGCCGTCAAGCCCTGCCACTGACGACGACGGACGATCATCAAGGACAATTACTGAGTATACGCCTGAGTCTTTTGAGACTGGAGCGCAACTGTACGATGAGCAGATTCTGCCCATTTTGCACGAAGCCTCCAACAACACATCATTCCAGAATGGATTTGCAGACCGTTCCCCGGCCATGTCAAGGGAAGCAAGCTCAAACACGATGAATCCAGGGGCCTTCAATGTCATTGTGCCTACTACACGGCCTGGGCTTCACTCCAGATCTATCACGTCCCCATCCGCCCCGGCTTCCTATCAGCCACAGATGGGGGACATTGCTTCGGACGACGAGTATGTGGGAGGATTTTCCGATGCTGATGACGAGCGACCCAGCACAGGGCATACAGAGGGTGCCTTTTTCCTGGAGAACATGATCAAGCCTGTGACTAGAAGGCCGCAGTCGAGGATGCGACGTGTAACACAAAGCAGGTCGCGAGATGAGAGGAGCAGGGAGAAGCCACCGCCGCAGCCAGCGTCACGCCTGGCGAACAACATGTTTCCACCCAAGATTCAAAACCAAGGGCAGGGAGACATGCTATGAGGATATAGAAAGGAAACTGGTATTGACGGCCGCACCGCATGTATCTGAACGTTGAGAATGTTGTATGATGTGTAGAGAGAGCATTTGTTGCATCGGCGCTGGGGATTTCTGTAGTCGTGACTCGGATAGGCATTCCTTGGGAACATTGTTTTTCAGCGATACAAAAAGGATCTGGAAATGATATTTGGAGCAGATTATTGCTTCTTTCTCAGCAGCTCTATGATAATTGTTCCCCTTGTCGTTGTTGTGAGTGACCTCAATTGAGTGGTATACTGGCTTAATGCATATTGCAATGTTATTGGCTCTCGATCAACGAATTTTCATCTGAGCTTCAAGGAAGCAATTTTACAACACTCGCTCATGGAATAATGTCTATATTGTTTCGAGGCGCTCAAAGGGCCTCGAGACGTTTCAGATTACCGTCGAAATGGGGTTCTACAAGTATCGGGGTGCGGCACATTAGCCGCAAGAAAGGCCGCCCCTTGGAGTTGATATACCCCGAAGCTCCGAACAAGGGACACTCAGATCTCGCCACGTTTCTGGATTATGTCGAACGCACGAGTCTAGACAAGAGGACGACCGTATATCGGGGTACTCACTACGAGTACACGGTCGCCGACACGCTCTCCCAGTATGGGTTCTTCCTCAAGCGCGTAGGAGGCGCCTCAGACCGCGGCATGGACCTCCTCGGAACCTGGACGATACCTTCGACCTCGCAAACGATAAAAGTTGTTCTGCAGTGCAAGGCAGGCGTCCGGAGTGTAGGCCCAATGTATGTACGAGAGCTCAAGGGTGCTTTGGCAGCAGCACCGCCTGGGTGGCGAGGCGTGGACACTTTGGGTCTGTTGGTGGCCGAGAAGCCGGCGACCAAGGGGGTTCAGCGCGACATGAACTCGGCCGAGGTGGCGCTGGGGTATGTTTGTTGCTCCAAAGAAGGAGAGTTGGTGCAGCTCTTATGGAACTACAGGGCGCAGGAGATGGGCTTGGAGGGGATCTCGGTGGGCGTCCGGCATGGGGTGGACGGAGAAGAGAAGAAGTTGGTGCTGATGAAGAGAGGCGAGATTCTCCCGATGCTAGAGAAGACAGCACCCGAGGAGCAGGAGTCGAGCATACCTGTTGACGGTTGAAAGATGACGACACCGTCAGTCAGACTCGGGCTGTTTCCGAGATGTGCATCTGCGAAAACTCGGCTTGTGATACCAGTTGAGTGGGAAGTGTACGATAATCGATATTGGCAACTACGCAAGACTTATGAAGCAATTCAACTCCCCTTTCCAATCTTAACGCATTCATCCTGGCGCCGGGTCTTTGGAACAACGCAACAACTGCGATAACTCGGCTAGGATTCATTTTGTCTCATAACCACCGACTATCAGCTGCTGGTAGCTGTACATATGCTTCCGAGGGACGGTTATCACGACATGCGCTTGTCATGGAAAGGGCGTTGTTCAGCATTGGGTAACGATAACGAATAAATAGTGGAGGACCAACCATGAACACTCTAGATCTGCACCCCGCACATTAAGCTTGGCCTTCTCAACTCCGGGACCGGCACCAACTTTATCTATTCTCATCAACTGGATCAATTCTCTGCTCACAACTCTGATCTGTCTCATTGAGCAAAGGACAGATGGAGACGAGGTCTGGCGGTACTCGATCACGGCATGGTCTGTCTCGTCCTATTCGATACGGCTACTTCTGCAAGCTGATAAGCAATAGGATGCCTGACATGCCGGCGGAGGCATAGAAAATGCGATGAAGAAAAGCCGGCATGCAAAGTTTGTCGAAAGACTGGCCGGGAATGCGAATATGGCTCAGACTTGAAATGGACCGCAGTCGGACACGCCTCGTCCTTTGCAACAAGACACAATAAGAGGAAGAGGGAGAACCCGGCCCGGCGACGGCTCGACGACAGTTCTCAGCGGTCAAGAACACCTTCAGCCGCCTCAAGCCAGTTGCGTCTAAGCGAAGATGAATCTTCTAACGTGTTCCCAACCTCTACGACCAATCAGAATAGCGATCCCGGGCTGGACATGTCGACCTCGTCATCTATGGACCTCACATCCTGGGGCGACTCTGTCCCCGAACTGGCTTGGAATTCCTTGATTGGCGTATCTCTTGGATTTGATACTCTTCCTCAACTTTTCGAGCCATCTCTTCATGTCAACACGACGGATGACAATCAAGAAATCGAACCTGAAGTGCCAGTGACGGAGGTGGTTGGCTCAACTGTCTCGAGACCAAACCCCTGGCCAACCAAGGACTCATTGGGCCCTTTACTATCGGCAACTCTATCATCTCCCAGTGAAGAGATAGCCTATACCTACTGTATGCCTTGATTTATAACCGCTGGCGCATCTTTCATTCGCTGATTTTTGTCTATAGACCTCAACCACACCTCATCACGAATACCAGCTTACGATGGACCCCACAACCCCTACCGGAAGCTCTGTCTCGTCTCCGTGTCTTATCCACTCCTCCTGCACACCATCCTATATGTCTCGACTGTGAGCATGTTCAACTATGGGCGAAGCGACAGCTCTCTGATTGCCAAGCACCAATCTCAAGCTTCAAGCCTGCTGAAAAACGCAACTGCGTTCCTCCGAGCAGAGAATGGGAAATCGGGCCAAGAAATGCCTGGCCAGAGCCATGCAATGTCTGTTCTTTCCCTCAGGGAGGTGACTCTCGCAGCATATCTGATGCACATCGTGACCGAGGTCATGTCTGGCAGCCAGACTGCAGAGACATTTCTTCAGAACGCCTATCAACTCATGGTAGAGCTGGGATATATCGAGAGTATGCCGAAGAGCTACTATGCGCGACTCCTCGTTCATAGATTCGCAATCATCGACGTCGTCCTCGCTTTCCTGCGACGACGAAAACCTATTGCGCCCATGAGCTTTGTCCTTTATCAGCAAGATGAAGACATGGACAAAAATGAGCCGTCTTTTCGCGAGTTGACTGGTTGCCCTCAACCAGTTCTTGCCCATCTGGCTAGGATATCCCATTTGGCCTATGGCATAGCTGCCTACCAAGGGGATGCCTCTTCGCACCTGGCAGAGGCCTATCAACTCGAGACCGAAATGCGCATTTGGGGACAGAGATATCCAGTACCATTTGCTCCGGGAGCTGATCAAGCACACGCTCAGATAAGCCCAGCAGACGACCGCAAGGATCTCGACACATTAAGTGAGTGCTTCTACTGGACAGCGCAACTCTTGCTAGCGAGGAGAGTG
Organism: Ascodesmis sphaerospora; assembly: GCA_027569015.1. Lineage (NCBI taxonomy): Eukaryota > Fungi > Ascomycota > Pezizomycetes > Pezizales > Ascodesmidaceae > Ascodesmis > Ascodesmis sphaerospora. The sequence continues at coordinate 1,454,982 of JAPPUR010000003.1, forward strand.
TTTCTGGATCCCACATCATCACCCCGAGTCCAGTTCCTGAGAAGACATTTGTTCAATCTTATGGATCGTCTCCCGGCGGGATGCGGCCCAGACTCGTCACTCCCGTTCCCGTTTTATATGGCTGCGCGCGAGGCCATGACTTCTGAGGATCGAGACTGGGTTCGGACAAAACACGTGGAGATGATCAATGTGTACCGTGATAGGTCTAGAGAGATCATGATGGGATTGACTGAAGAGATATGGAGCAAGGCAGATGAGGCTACAAGTGGGATTGTCTCGGGTGGGCATGGAAGCCTGGTTGTATTGGAGAACGACATGTATATACATGTGCTGGATACGGTAGCTTCTCATTTTGTGTTTTAGAATGAAAACCAAACGGAATATCTCGGTACTATTTAATCCTTATAATAAATATTTGTCGTAACTACAGATTCCATGTTGTTTGAGGAGTGTTCGTTATGATGTTTCCTATTCCCAAAACGGAAGTGCGTCTCGCATCTCCACCGCAGGTGCATCATGAGGCCTCGAGTGTAACAAACATGACGCCTCATTTGATTCTCAATGGTTACCAAAAGAGGGGTTTGCAGCCCACGGTCAAGGTACGATATGGCTACTTCTTTCTTGACTGTGGCTTTAAGCCATATTGAGAAAGACTTGCCGCCTTGTGCAGGCGTGGCACATATCTCGGACGGCATGACAAGAGGGCTTGTCTTCTGGGCTTATATATCACTCTTCTTTGATGTTTCGTTATCTAGAAAGTTGTTTGCATCCTAGAACTGCCCGGAAGAGCCTTGTCCGCCGTTCCAACTTTGCTTTTGCTTGGAGCTTGGGAGGGAACTCTTATCCCTTTGCATCCATCTTTCCAGCTACAATACACCTTCTCGGCTGGGCCTCTTTATACAATTCGAAAACCATGTCGACAGTCAACGGAGACAATCTACCCTTCCAGCTGGCGGATCCTACCCTATTCCATCAGGAATCTTACGTCCACGGACAATGGGTATCCGCAGCGTCTTCAAAGCGGTTCAATGTTCTTGATCCAGGCAGTGGGAAAGTCTGGGCCACATGCCCAGACAATGGACCTCAAGACGTCGACGCAGCCATCACATCTTCCCACAAAGCCTTTCAAGAATACAGCGTCATGAATCCCCGCAAGAGAGCTCAGTTGCTTCTAGCCTGGCATGGACTCATCAGCGCCGCTCGCGACGACCTGGCTAAGCTCTTGACGTACGAAACTGGAAAACCCCTTTCAGAGGCACACGCAGAGATTGAGTACTCTCTGGGCTTTACGTGGTGGTTTGCTGGAGAAGCAGAACGCATCCAGGGCTCCATCAGCATTCCTTCTGCCCCCAATAGGAGGGTCCTGGTGATCAAACAGCCCATTGGCGTCTCGGTTGCTCTGGTGCCTTGGAATTTCCCTGTGGCCATGATCCTCCGAAAGGCGGGCGCTGCTCTCGCGGCTGGCTGCACCATGGTCGTGAAGCCGTCTCCAGAGACCCCCTTGACCTGCCTAGCCTTGGCCGACCTCGCCACAAGAGCAGGGCTCCCTGACGGCGTCTTTAACGTCCTGACGACCTCTCTCGAGAACACGCCTCGTCTCTCTGAGGCCATGTGCGTGCATCCGCTGGTCAAGAAGGTGACCTTCACCGGGAGCACAAGAGTGGGCAAGATCGTGGCTGGCTTGTGCGCGCGAGGCTTGAAGAAGTGCACGCTCGAGCTCGGAGGGAACTGTCCCTTCGTTGTTTTTGACGATGCCGACCTTGAGCAGGCCCTTGATCAACTCATGACGTTGAAGTGGAGGAATGCTGGCCAAGCTTGTATATCTGCGAATCGTGTCTACGTCCAGGCGGGCGTCTATGACAAGTTTGCAGCCATGTTTGTCGAGAAGACGAGCAAGCTTAATATTGGCCACGGCGCAGCCACCGACACAACATTCGGCGCAGTAACAACACCCATCGGACTAGAAAAGGCGGAGGCACAGGTCCAAGACGCAGTTTCGCGCGGCGCAAAGCTGGCTCTCGGATCTGGAAAGCCATTCACTCCCACTGGACAAGGAAGCGGCGGCTACTTCATGAAGCCAGTTGTGCTGACCAACATGGACTCCTCCATGAAGATGAGCTTCGAGGAGACATTCGGCCCCGTCTGTGGACTCTTCAAGTTTGGCACAGAGGACGAAGCGATCAAGCTGGCCAACGATACAAGCATGGGCCTAGCAAGCTATGCCTTTACCAAGGACGCTGATCGTTTATGGAGGATGTTTGAGAAGCTCGAAGCAGGCATGATTGGGCTGGTAAGTTTTCTATCTATTAGGTTACTTCAAGTGAAACTCATCTCTTCTAGAACACTGGGAATGGCTCTGCGGCTGAGAGCCCGTTTGGTGGTATCAAGGAGAGTGGCTATGGGAAGGAGAGCGGCAAGGATGTGGCTGTTGCTGAGTATCTGATCCAAAAGACTGGGACTTGGACTATCAACTAGAATATTACATGAAAAATGTCATTGGATATCGATGTATTTGTTGATAGAGTCTTTCACATGTTGCACCTCTCTGGCTTACACTCTACGAGGCCTCGAAGGCCTTCCAGTGGATGAGTGTGACATTGGCCATATTCCAACGTGATTCTTATCTTGACCTTTCCCGATAGATCCAGGCTCGCATAGGAGTACCGATAGCTTGATCCATTTCTAGTGACGTGAAGATCAAGTGCAATGTGGGCTACTGACGATAGGTAAACCTCAAAGGCTCAGCTGCAGAATCACAAGCTTCATTCCCTCGCCCACATGTTCAAGCCGAAGTATACTTTGACGAGGAGTCATCCCGGCTTAGAAATCGCCATCCAAGGGCCGGGCCGGTTCATAATTATTGGCTGTGATTGCCGGCACCACCATTATCTATCTGCGAGACGGCGTCATGGTGGATTACCGCATTGGGAAGTGCGAGTCGCAGTCCCAATGCCGAACAAGCGCCATGAGATAGAGTCACCAAGGCTCAAGTATAAGACGTGCAAGTTGAACATCAGAGTCTTGATCAAACAATTGCATACATTCAATCAGTTTCTTGCATCTTCATCTCTTTCGCAATGGCTCCATCTGCTACGGATATCCTGCCCGAGGCCAGCACGGCCTCTAGCAACGACCTCACTCTGTCTAAGCAGACCTCGCATTATGTCGACTTGTGGTCTAAGCATGTTCGAGGAGGCTTTGGTGCATTTCCTGCAAGTTGAACAGCATCATCTTAATTGCACTCCCCTAACTTGTCTAAGGTGGCCGTCGAGAGTGCCCAAGATCACATCATCACTGATGTAGATGGGAAGAAGTACATAGACTTCATCGCTCAGTTCTCCGTCATGAACTTTGGATATTCGCACCCCAAGATCGTCAAAGCCGCCGCTGAGCAGATTCAAAAGATGCCGCTCGTTGGTACCCTCTACATTAGCCCTCTCTATGCCGAGTTTGCAGAGCGCATCACAACGGCAAGCCGGCCTCTGTCCTCCATCACAATTTGGTGTCTAACACGAGTAGAAATTTGGTTACGACCGCATTGCCACTATGCTTAGTGGCTCTGAAGCTGTCGAGTCGGCTATCAAGATCGCCCGCAAGTGGGCTTATACCAAGAAGGGCATCTCGGAGGGTGAAGCCTGGATACTCACCACTGATCAGTGTTATCACGGATTGACACTAGCGACTATGCCTCTTGCTACCGTTGTTGCAAAGAGTAACCACCTCCTCGACCCATCTGCCATGACTCCCTCTGACCTGTTCTTCAGACTTTGGACAACACGTTCCCAACGTTGGTCCGTATGCGCCAACGAGCGGAAAGTTGATTCAGTACGGGGATGTGGAAGTTCTTGAAGAAACCTTTAAGCAAGACGGCCACAAGATCGCAGCTTTCCTAATTGAAGCTGTTCAGGGTTGGGCTGGGTGAGTCTTCATGTCTGCCGAAACTACAGCTGGGCGTTAACATTTTTACCTTAACAGTACTCGCTTCCCACCAAAAGGATATCTCAAGACTGTGCAGGATCTCTGCAACAAGTACAACATCCTCTTCATCTGTGATGAGATTCAGTCGGGTTATGGACGAACTGGAAAAGACTTGGCCTATCAGCACGAAGAAGGCGTCCGTCCAGATCTGGTCACCCTCGGAAAGGCGGTAACTGGAGGTGAGCATCTACCTGTCTGCAATTATACTTCTGGGGCTAATGAAATCTAGGATTTTACCCCATGTCCGTCATTATGGGCAAGAAGGATGTGATGGATGTCCTCGGTAAGAACGAGGTCCTCTCAACCTTTGGCGCTGCCCCTGTTGCATGCGCTGCAGCCATAGCTTCTCTTGAAGTTCTCGAGGAAGAGAAGATTTCGGAACGCTCTCAACGCCTAGGAGAACTACTTACCAAGACAGTCAAGAAGCTGTCGCCCCCTCACATCAAGGAACTTCGAGGAGGTGCTCTCTTCCAATCTCTTGTTCTGGACGAATCTGTTCCTGGCGTCACCGCTCGACGGGTGGCTGCTCTGGCCGCCCACAGGGGTGTTTTGGTGGGCATTGGAGCTGGTCGTCTACGCTTCAGCCCGCCAATCACTATTACTGAGGAAGATCTTGTCAAGGCTATCGAGATTATCGTGCAGGCTCTGAAGGATGTTACTAGCTTGGGCGATTTCCCTGGCAGCGACTTTATCAACTAGAAGTTTTATCTTAATACAGGAAGACACGTTATGGAATTGCTAGGTTTATATTGTGCAGATCTAAAAACATTCAACTAATTCAGTTTCCAGCCGCAAATTGCCTTTGAGTAGCAATTACTCTTAGTTAGTATGGTAGTTCGCAAAGATAGAACCAAGATGGTGATGACGTGGATTGTTTTTTGACTATTCGTGCTTTTCAATTGAATGCCTTTTTCCTGCTTGATATTGCTGTCCCTTCAAGTCCAGCTAGGTTAAGAAATCTGTCGTTCTAGACATGTTCGCAATTCCATCCACGGATATTAAATCCCGTTCGCGCTTTGACGGCCCATATCGCATGAGCCACAAGTGCAGACATAATTGGTGATGAATGCAGCAAAAAATATGCTGTCTTAAAAAGGCGATCGTATTCTCGTCAGTTCATCGATAAGGTAACGAACAGTTTGACGCGTCAACATATGAGAATCAGATACTGGATGATAAAGTCCCGTGGTGCGTATGCCTGGATGGGGTCGAGCACCCAGCACAGGCCCATACTGGGATAGATGAGGAGGTCTCTCAGAATCAGCTGAATGACATGAATATCTAAATCATGGCAGCTTACGTAGAGTGCAGGGGAGTGTGGTTGGTCAATGCGAGTTGCCAACAGACCAAACGAAAAACCCCAACATCTTTTCCCTCCAGGAGGGCGACCACGTCTAGAGGGACCTCGTCGATATCTCTAATAGAGATATCGGCATCTTGTAAGTAGCCAGAGGTGTGCAGACGTGCATGACCAAAGAACCAGGGGTTGATCTTGGCTCTTATGCATTCAACGCTAATGGGAGTAGGTATATATATAGATATAATAAGGAGCAGTGTAAGCTCTTTGTTAAATTGACGATACGCACAACTCAAACAATGTTATATAGAATTGACCAAGCCTCTGGGTCATGGGTGCCACGATGTGACACACTGCACCTCTACTGTGCAGACTTTTCAGAAAAACAAATCGAGAATGCACAGGGCCGTTATGCCACCTTTCGACCTGGCCTTTGATCACCGGCGATTGCGTCAGTTCGATGACGGGGAAGGCAGACAAAGTGTTTCCTGAACTTTTCTTTTGTACAACCCTTCTTCAGGCAGCGACGAATCGGTCAACTTTTGTTGTAACTCCCATTTCTCCAGCTGCTGGGAAAGGACTTCTCGAGAGAGACAATCGGTATCTAGCTACGCTTATATCGACCCCGTTGTGATTTATATCCTGATCAAAGGCGCTCTTGGCATGTCGCCACGTCTTGCGGGATCTCACATAGGCTGTGACTCGTACGGCGCATATATGGCCGTTGTATATACGGTAAGGTAGCTCTGAGGACGTCGCGTGCGGTCCAGAAGAAGATAGAATTGTTCTGCGGGTGCTGCGGCAACCAGCGCGATCGACATGGCCACAAATTGGCGGCGAGATGACAAGATCGGCGAAGAGATTGATATGCCCGCGGCACATTTCAGTGAGTATGATGTGCGTTTGGCATCACATCGGCCAACTGGTCAGCGACGTTTCCAGTTTCCTCTTGGGAATTGAGTGTTCAGCGCCCTTGACCAAGATCTGTCGTGGCGTTCACCATCCTAAAGAAGGCCACCGTTTTATCCTGCAGGATCAACGAGGCAAAACAAAAGCGGTCTTGTACCTCTCGGACGAGACGGATGCTGAATGCATTGAGCTCCTGCATCCAAGGTATTTGATAGCGCGCCACGGCAGACTTCTTTGTTCGTAACTGGCAGGAGATGTTATATAACAGGTACTTATGATCTACCACAAACCGAGGAACTCGCATTGTTCGTTGTTTGTGGGGGAAGACATCCTGTCCATTGGCAGTCGGCGAAAAAGAGTAGACCGGGTAGTGATGATCAAGGGGGTATTCCTATATGAAGACGCATTATCCCCATATTTGTATTCCCTGATACCGTCGTAGATATATAGGGGACTATAGACAGAAGAGATATGGGGGAGAAATGCAATGGGTATATCTAGTGATAAAGCGCATGGGGATCATGTGAGGGCGATTCCACGTGGTGTACTTGGCGAGTCGACGATTTTTGTTAACGGGACCCAGCTTCGAGACACAGACAGACACCATGATGTGAAACGAGGTTATGCCTGCACCATCGAGTATTGTCGCTAGTCCTGGCTCTCATGAAGCCACACGCCTCTACTATGCTCAAGCCCCAAGTAGATGCATCTCTATATTGCGTAATGTGGTCCGTTGCACTGATTTGTGTGAACATGAGGGCGGGAAAGCAGTTGACAGACTTGGTTGCCCATAATCTTTTGTAATCTTGAACGGCGTTGGGGTTTCGCCTTTTGGTATAGATAGGCAACAGATGGCTAGGAACCGCTGCTGGCGACCGATTGACAGCCGTTTCGTCTCCTGGCTTGGCCGTCCCCCAGGACCGCAGAAGCTAAAATATTCTTCGCAAGAGGGATAAGCCTCCTCGCCCTTACAGTCGTTCTGTTATAGCAGAGGGAAATCCCTTAGATACCCTCTGTAGGAGCTGCTATATTCAAAACCAGCCTCCCCAGACATTGGTAGGTTGCCTATGGGAGCGGTGGTCTTCGCAGACAAGGTAATCTCGGCCATCATCGAGCATACCCCTCAGTTGTCTGACTGTGCTCTATGTACCGGAGGGGAACAACCCCATAACTTCAAGGTGTCATCTTGGTGATATATATGAAGATTTCGGGTTTGGCGTATATGCTGGTATAGCGTCCACCGCGAGTATGCGTGTGATCCGCTTACTGGGATCTCTGAGACGGACTGTGGCCCTCCAGTCACATCAATGGAGTCGAATAAAAGTCCTGGGTTCTTCTGGGTTGATGAGTTCTCCCTCCAAACACCCTTGGTCACAGCCGCTGGACCTGGCTCCCCAGAAATGAACCGGCCAGTCGCCGTCAACGGGTATTCAGTGAACGCTGATGCGCAAGGCTGCAGTAATTTTCTGCTCTTCCCAGGCGAGTATATATAAACCATTGGAACGACTTGCGGATTTTTGGTATGCCATTTGAGTGGTGGCAAGACAGGCCGAAAAGTGTATCGATTCTCGATATCCTGAGACGGTTTCTTGAAAGAGAGGAGTATAAGGAACCGCCAGATTTCAACCACTCAGCGGCCTTTGGTGCCGTGGCGTCTCGCTATCACCGTCATAAGTTATAGTGGAAAGGGGCATCGCTCCTGGTTAACTCTTCTGCATTAACCTTCATGTTGAGGCGTGAGCCATCAAGCAGAAATATTTGGCCTGGCTCGGTCAAGTTCTACCATGTATAGTATATGTGGAGAGAACGAAAGAAGTGGTTTCATACAGGTTGGAGGAGGGGTTTATATACTTATTGAGGGGTTGATTGTCATCTAGTTTTGATAGAGGCTGCTTGGACCCAAATGTATCCCCTACTCATAAACATGTCCTCTTTTATAATGTACCAAGCAATACCTGGCATCCAAACCCACGAAACTCATGCTTGGTAGGACTTGTCAACAAACTCGGGAATTTGCGGCAACGATAGCATCCACACACACCCAAGCTGAGAAGACACACACAGCATGAGAGTCAAGCAATTCAGGGCATACACTGTTGAAAACACACAAATCACTTCAATCTTCATTAAACTGATTGAACCTGATTTGAGCCCTATATCCTGTTGCAAGACAGCAAATGCCCTGCTACAACAGCGATTTGATACCCCGAGACCCAAACCACCCACTACCACTTGCGTACAGGTCGAGCTTGAACCTTTCCAGCATCCTTCCTGGCAGCCATAGCCTTCTTAATCCCAACCTTGATTTCCCTCAGCTGAGTCTCTGGTGACTCCACGTCAGGCTTCTTAGCATCCCACGACGGCTCAAACACATCCGCAAAGTCAAAGTCGCCCTCAAGCCCAACATCCTCATCAGGCATCTTCGCCTTAGGCTCAACGGCCGTCCCCATCCCGTGACACTGACGACACATGCGCTCGCCGACCGGCGCGTCCCTATCGGAGCGGCATTTCCACTAGCCGCCGCTCTTCTGTCGGACTGGAGTCGACCACGCAAGGCTGGGATCGTGCCATTCAAGATCCCACTTGGGCCGTGCAGGAGTGTCGGGGTTGTTAATTCTTGACTCGAGCTTTCGGATGGTGCGGAGGAGTTCGTTGAATTGGTCTTGGAGCTTGAAGCTCTCGAACTTGAAGATGTCTGATTTGGCAAAGATGGTGAACCAGTCAGGTATTGGAGTTGATGACTTTGCTTCGTCCTTGACGATCGTCTTGGGTTTGGGGCATGGGAATGCCTCCCAGGGAGCCGGCTCAGTGAACTCAACAGGCTCAGGAGGTGGAGGGAGTGGGAGAGAAGTTACGGGAGCGTGTAAAAGGTCCTCCTTTCGCTGCTTCCAAAATGATTCCTGGTAGACCTTCTTGCTCTCCTTTCGGATATCGTCGAACAAAGGCTGGGTAGGGTTACGGCTGCCGGCGTGCCCATGCAAGTCGGCCTCAGTGACGACATAGTCAAGACCGGTCTTGACCTCGGGCTTTTCCTTCTCAAAGACAAACTTCTCAAAACCCTTCAACTCGCGCAGTGTAGATATCTGTTCCTTCGTCGGCGCGAGATCGGCGTAGTCCCAGTTGAACATGAAGGCCGCGGCGATGGCGCCCTCAGTCTCAGCGCGATTGATCGCCACCTTTTCCATCAGGGGCGCCAGGTTAGCCTCGAGGTCGATTATCTTGCGCTGTTGGTTTCTTGTGAGGGGCTCAATGATCTTGTGTTCTCCCTTAGCGGGGTTGTGGTCCTGTCTTCGCGATTCCTTCTCAGCCTTGGCATATCGACCGTCGTTGATCTTGTCCCAGGTCGCAGTGAGCTTCGCATGCTGTCGGGCGTATTTGGCATAGTCCTTTGTGTATTTCTTGCTTTGCGCGGTGAGAAAGTCTTCCAGCTTGTCGCTCTGCTCAACATATCCTCCCATGGGCTCATCTAGATCAACAGGCTTGGACGACTCCACAAATGTAAACGGGAACCTTTCGATGTTGGGGTATGCGTCGCGAGATGGAGGCGGGAACATTAGTCTATACTTCCCCGCCACAAGCACAGAGGGATCGCCAACTGGGCGAGGACCCGTGAACTGGTCCCTGAGCACCTCACGAGCAGGGGCTCCTTGGCGCTCGAGCTCGCCGCTCTTGAAGTTTCTCAGGTCGGCGGGGGTACTAATGACCTCGATAGATGAGGCTTGGTGAGAGGAAGAGCTGGGCAGGTGGTGATCTGTAGTTGGCCTCGTTGGCGAGACAGTGTCGGGTGTCGGTGAGAAGACGTCAGGCAGGGCGAGGTGCGTTTGCTCATTCTGAATGATGGCTTTGGGTAAGACATGCGGAACATCTTCAGGAGTCGGAGAGAAGACATCGGGCAGTTCAAAGTGATTCTCCTCCTGAATGATGTTTTTGGGTGAAGTGGGCGCAACAGCCTCCGGGCTTGGAGAGAAGACGGCAGCTGATTCCCAGCGCTTCTCGGCATTCTGGACGATGGCTCTGGGCGACGCGGGTGAAGCAGCTGGAGAGCTCGGGCAGAAGACATCAAAGAAGTGTATGCGCTTCCCCTTCTCCTGGGTGTTGGCGGACTCATCGGGCTCGACAGGGCGCTCAATGAGCAATGATGAGGGCGGTCGGATACAGGAAAGCGAAGACTCGCTGCGGCCGAGGTCCATTACTGTATATCGCCTGGCAAGCTCAGCCAAGGAGATGAGGTTTGAACGAAGGGTGATGAAGCTGTGAGTGTGCTCGGAGTGATCTCTTGGAGAAGATTGAGTAGCTTCAAAGAAAAGAGGCAGAAAGAGAAAAAGGCTCACACACCAAGGCTCAAAGCAAAGAAGTGTCAAGGCAGTGACAGAGTCTGCCGCCGTCAGGTTCATGAACACACCAGCTGCCATCACTGCCATAGCAGTTCCCGCCAGCCTCGGCCGAAGCTGACCAACTTCCCCCTCGTTGGTGTTGCTCCATCCTCTGTGAATCACACGCCAGGGTAAAGAAGAGGGGGATGATCTCGATGACTGGGAGATACAGGCGTCTTCTCCCTTTTATTCAGCCCCTTGACTCCTTTTGTTTGCTCGACTTCGGACATGAGCGATGTCCTTTGTGAATCCCCCCTTGTTCGGCGAGCCCGGTCTGTACACGTTTGATGGGATGGCTAGAATGAGATGAATGCAGTCTTTCATGTGAGTAGGTCTCTCAAGCTCGTGGCTTGAGTTGCTTCCAACTATACAAGGAGGTGATACATGCCAAACCCTCCATCAAGTCCCGAGATTCTATACCGGCTTCCAGAGGACAATCTCCGAAAACCTCCTGATGCACAAGCACCTCCAGCCAAACGCCCTTTTCTATAATGTTGTACATGTCTTGTTACATAGCTGACGAATAGCTGCCCCTTCCGGCTCATGACCCCGTCAGACGGCCACAGGTCCGACACTGACATGCTCGCGGAGCCTCTTGGTCTCTGCCGCCACTTTCTGCCGGGCCTGTTTCTTCTGTCCCGCTTCAATCCTTGCGTACTGACCACGGGCGCCATGCTTGAGCTTGGTGATCATGTCGGCGGCTTTCCCCTTTGTCAGGTCGTCGACAGTCAGGGGCTTGGCTTTGCCGCGGAGCTTGTTGATAAAGTCGACCTGCCCCTTTGTGGGAGGTAGTGAGCGCCATGCCTGGTAGCGGTGAATAAATGTATGAGGGAATGCCTTTGCAGCGAAGCTGTCCGCCCCGTGCACAGCGTCGGTGAATGTTGCGGCGGTGAGGATCTCTCTCGGCATTGCATAAGGTGACTTTGCCATACCAGGAGGAAGCGCACGCACCTCGACGGCTCGAAAGATTGGTTCAGATGCCTTGATTGGTCCACTAATCCTTTCGATCCTGATGTAGGAGCCGCTTGGGGCTGAAAGCACAAACTTTTCCTCTCCCGCCTGAACCCAGGCATATTTGCTGATGGCACGAATGTGCTTCTCGCCTGATGTGTCAGCGATGAGGTCCAACACGGACGAGTAGTCGGTGAACGTGACGGAGTCAGGGGAGTTTGGGCCTCCAGATGTTTGATAGGAGAGAGACATCTGAGAGTCCAGGTGCTCTACATCTTGAGACTCCTTGATCTTTTGTAGATCTTTCACTGTTGCCCTTTCAACCAACACGTTTGGATCAAGACCAAACAGGGTAGGAGTTGTCACGATTCCAGTGTCCAGGCTTGACACGAGATCGATAACATGGCAATTCTTCTTCCCGGGATGCAATCGCATTCCTCTGCCAATCATCTGAACAAGGAGATTGCGCGACCTGGTTGGTCTGCCCAGGATGATGCAGTCAATATTCGGAATATCGGTACCCTCGGTAAAAACGCCGCAGTTGACCAGCACAGGGAACTCGCCATTCCTGAAGGCATCAAGAGCCTCGCCTCTCTCAACCTTGGGGGTGTCTCCGGTGACATATCTCGCGTCAAACCCGTGTTTTCGGAATCGCTCAGTCAACTCAACGACGTGAGCCACGTCGACACAGAAGACTAATGTCGACTTTCTCCCAGGAGCTTTGGCCATCCAGCTGCGCACCGTGATGTCGTTGATTTCGTCGGTATTGACGGCCTTGGAGAGCTCACCAGGCTGATAGTCGCCAAATGCGCCCTTCTTCACTTTTGACAGGTTGGCGTGGGATTCAACGGTCGTGAAAATGACGTCCGAGAGCCATTTCTTGGAGATCATGTCCACATAATCCTTGTGGTAGACAATCTCATCAATGGCTGCACCAATCCTAACTCCATCAAATCGTGAAAAAGTAGCAGACACACCAACCAGATTTGGAGAGTTGTCCCGCTTCTCTTCGAGTCCAAAGTGGCCCAGGGTCTTTAGATAACCCGGGGCAACAATATGATGGGCTTCATCGACAAGCACCAGCTTAAACCGGGAAGGATTGAACTTTGTCAGTCGGTCCTGTGATGTTATGCTCCGTACGCTGGCAACAGTAATGTCGGCTGTCCCTGTGGCGTGCACATTGCCCATCTCAATCTCGATAGTCTTATTTGGATACGCGCGCTGACAGTGATGAGCTGCTTGCTCAACGAGCTCTCGACGATGTGCCAAGATTAAGGTTTGCGTCGCATCCTTGGATATTGGCGGGATCTTGTCGATGAGTTGTGTAAAGATGACCTCGGACATGTGAGTTGAAGGACTTTCACGGTATGAGTTCAACATACCGTCTTGCCGCTACCAGTAGCTAGTGATATTCCAACTCTCTTATGGCCCTGTTTCAATGAATCCAGAACCGATAAGATGCATTCCTCCTGATAATCTCGAAGTTTCAGCTTGGGCTTCTTATGAGCCACGGTTGATGCGAATGCCTTCAAAACCAAAGGAGTGGCTGCGGATGCGCCCATCCCGGTGTGTGGACGGAAAAGACATTTTGAAACAAATTGTAGCATTGTACATTATAAGAAACACAACGCGAAAACGCTGAGCCTGATACAATGTGATTGATGAAAATTGGTGATGCAGAGGTTGATGCTAGGGTAGGTAGGATTAGTAATCAGTTGAAATGTTTTAGCCAATGATGCTTGAGAGCATTCACCTTTTCAGTTTTACTTTGAACGCCGTGAAGCATGGGTTGAAGCCCAGCTTCTTCACTATTTCCAAGCTTCAATCTTTTCCCATTCTTCACTGGCCTTGTATTCACTCCCAGGTCGGAGCTCGCCCTAGTCCCGCCGTTGCTATCATGTTTTCGCCTTCTCACAATCTTCGACACACAAGGAACGAGGGAGCATGGAGCCGGAAACCGACTATGATCCCCTCGCTGAGGAGGGACCTGACATGGGCGACGCTGAGCTGAGGGCCCAAGTTGCACAAGGTTTCCTCGGAGAATACGGCCAAGGAGACAGCGAGGCCTCTGGTAGCATATACAGCGGCGACGAAATCGATGCAGCCGAGGACGATCAACAGTCATCACTCAAACGCCCAGCAGAGGAGGATCCGGCACCTCGGGTTTTCAAGCGGCATAAAGGAGTTCTCAACACCGACTATCTGAACCTCCTCAACATCGACATTAAGGATGCGGCGCAGCGGGTTTGTGTTGTCGATGAAGAGGGCATCCTCGACGCGAGTCAAATCGGCCTCACACTGTGGTCCACTCTGGAAAAGAAACTCTTCTTTGAGGCTCTCGCACGCCTAGGACAAGGAGATCTGCCTGGGATTGCCTCACGCATAGGCACAAAGAGCGAGGTCGAGGTGAATCATTACCTCCACGTGCTCCAGAGGGCGCAGCTCCTAAGGCAACGAGAAGTCAGACGTTCAGCCATTGAATTCCCTGAGCATCCTGCAGCAATCGAGCTCAGCCAGCAGTGCTGCCATGCTCTGGAAGAAGCCGCCGACGCGATATCTGTCCGCCAGGAGCGCAAAGAAGAGCAACGGGAAGAGAGCAAATGGGGAGAATGCTGGGACATTACCCCCAAAATCGCCCGTCAACTTGACAATGGCGAGAATCCTGAGGGCCAAAACCTGCCCTTCTCTACCCTTTTCCATGTTCCCACCTGGTTGGGGCTTTCTGAGCGCATCTTTATGAATTCTTCCATCCCTAGCGAGAATTGGAACTTTATTGACGACAGCCCTCCCTCGATATGGGCAACAACATTCGAGGACTTTCACTCTTTGACAGTCTCCATAACCAGAAGAATTGTCCAAGCAACCATCTTTCTCAGCATGTCCAGGATCCGAGCCAAGAAGGAGGTCATGCCCTCAACCCGCGAGATCATCAGGGTGGAGGATGTCGAAACCGCAGTCGCCTCGCTAGGCCTGAAACGAAACTCTCTGAGGTTCTGGAACAAGTGTGCCCGGAGACTTCGGCTCGAGGTATACAACGAACCACCTGACCGGGACGAAGAGGCAGATCAGGAAGCTCTTGGCTACGATCAGATCGAGAGCGACTTGCCCGGACGCGAAGAAAAGGCCAAAAGGGCACTTGAGCCAACCATGGTCGAAGATCTTTCGGATCTCTCTGATGAGGAGGTCATAGACGACTCGGACTTTGAGACGGCAATGATTGCATCACGCGAGGAAGAAGCCGCCATCAACCGAGAAGCCATGGAGATCCTACAGTACTCCGCCGCCGACTTCCCAGAGACGTACCGCAAAAAGGAGTCCCTCAAGAACCGCATCGCGACAGAGAGACGACAAGAGCAGTACGCCGAGGAGCGTGATCAGCACGTCAGCCGGCAGGCCGAGGCCGAGATGTGGGATCTCCTGCAGAAGAAGCCACCTATCGAGATGCCCAAGATGTACCAGCCGGGCTCGACGCAGCGGACGACCCTCGATGTAGAGAGCATCTTCCCCATAGGACGGGATTGGAGGACCCAGACGAGATACCACAGCGAGTGGGAGAGCAAATAGCCGTCGAAAGACGAGACATGTACAAGCATTTACCAGGCCTGCCCATATAACCAGACGAAGCATCTACAGCAATCATTACATATTCATGAATTCCATTGCTCAGGGGTATCTAAACCATAACATCCCCCACCAAGACGAAGAATCACATCAACCTGAACTTCATCGTCTTCTCCGTGCCCTCGCCCTCGTCTTTGCAGGCGCCGACTTTTGTCCTTTTTTAGCACCTCTCGTCGCCTTCGACACAGGGGTTCCGCCCTCTTCAGCGCTTCCTTCTTCCTCCTCGCTCGATGAGCTTGAGCTGCCTTCCTCTGCTTCCTCTTCCTCTGTTGTCTCGGCCTTTTCCTGCTTTTCAGCCTTGGCCAGTGTCGCGCCCTTCTTCTTCTGTCTTGATCCTCGCTTTGTCTTTGGTGCCGGCGATGGTGCGTCCGTTCCCTCTTCCGTGTCCTCCACCGAAGTACCTCTAGTCTTGGTATCGCCTCGCTTTCGCTTCTTGGCCGGGGACGAAGGTGCTGGTGATAGGTCGAGTTGCGCAGGTGATGTTGGCGCTTCGCTGGGGTCGGCATGTGCGCGCTGCATCATGGCGTCAAAGAATTGTGCTCTTGGGAGCGAAAACTCGACATAGCGATCCTCCGTTTCGTCCTCGTCAAAGTTCTCCCGCTCGTCGATGACTTCGAGGTTGTAGTATGTCCGAAGCTTCTGCCAGATGTAGGGGATGCGAGTGTGCGGGTATAGATCGGGGTCGAAGCCGTGATTCCGCAGGTGCTCAGAGATTGCTATCATTCGAAAATGCCTGTGCATCCCTATACACAGCTGTTAGAGGATGTTAAAAAGGTTGGAGATGGAAACAAACCGGCTGGCTTCCAACGAATGACGCCCTTGAATAGAGAAGCGACTTGATCATCCGTCCAGTGGTCGTTGAAATCGTTGTCGGGCTCCTTTTGTTCGGTGGTTTCCTCCTGATCGCCAGCCTGGGGAGTATCGACGTCCATTGCGTCGTCGTCGCGCGCAGGCGTTGGCGTCGCCGCAGTCTGGGTGCTGGCGCGAGCACGCTTTCTAGGCGCCATTGTAATTGAGATGTGACGAGTAGAGAAGAATGTATCCAGGTCAAACGACTTGGTGGAAGTCTTCCCAAATATCTCGATTTTCGGTGATGATGCTAGAGATGCTGCAGGGAACCTAGGCAATGGAGAGTTGAAGGATTCAAGCTCTGTTTGATCATGAGCTGCCCTCCACAAGGTGTGGTGTGAATGATCTGCGATTCGCTGGCGCCATGTTCTGGAAGGAGCTCAGCTCAGCTCCAGTGCATGCTTAGCGCGAAAGGCGCTGAAACGCGTCGCGGGGCCCCCGAAGTCGCGTAAATTGGCCGCCCTAACCAATGGACCTCATGCACAACAGCTCAACCCAACCATGCACTCTCCACACGACCTTCGTCTTGGACGATGCTGGATTGTTTGCTCGAACCAACATAGCAGTCATGGCTGAACCTGATGATCTACCAACTGTTTTTGATGTCCCCGACTTATGGAAGAGGTCAAAATGGCACGCGCGGCTTAACGACGATCTTGACGGACCGAATCCCTTCTTCTCACCCAGTCTCAAAAGTCGTGCCCCTCTTATCATCTCCAACTTTAACTATGCTAATGAATTATTCAGATGATCTAGACTCTGATTTGGTGCAATTATCATCCATAGCCGTCGAGAAGAACGATTTCTTCCAGCTACCGTCCCTACAGCCTGAAGAGGCTGAGCCCGAAGTCACCACCTCCTCCAACGATGTCCCGACCCCCAAAGAGACCATCCATGATGCGGAGCCGACGGACGATTTGTGGATGGGTATCGATGAGCCGGAAGCAAAAACTGCCGAGCACAAGACTTGGGACGGCTTTATTGCTGGTGGAGCAACAGTTGGCCAACCACATATGGTAACCGAAGCTGGTGCTGGTGTCTACGATGCCCTCCTGACATGGTCGATGGACCCTCTGGAACTCAAGAACTCAGACACACCTATCATCGATGCCAAGGCCTACTTCACTTCACTACTTGCTCTAGCACTTGGGCAAGAGTCGGTTTTCTTCCTCAGGCCAGACAAGGGACGGTCTTTGGCACCAGCATTGCCCAGCATGCGTGTTTCGGGGTATTCGAGAGACGTCCTCGAAGGATTAGAGAAGCAGTGTCACAAATGTGGTTTGATGTTCTTGGAACTTCAATCCTTTGTCCAAACCACATATTCAAAGCGGACTAACCGATGTGGTGTTGCTTTGGCTGGTGCCCTTGACCAGGTCCTCAAGGATGTCCAGCAGCATGTGGCTGTATCTGGTCAGAATCCCCGATCACTCTTGGAACTGCAGTCAACTGTCAAAGGGCTTTTGGCAATCTTGGCTCCCTTTCGTAGACTTACGTCCAAATTTCGCAAGGGCTACACGGACGAGCACGTTCTCTCTTACGTATTCCACGAAGCATATTCGGTTGACTACGGCGAGGAGCAACTACGTGGGATCATGCGTGAGGTTTTACAACGAGTCTCGCAGCCATGGATTGAGTTCCTAGAGGAATGGATCGGAACCAAGCGGGAAGAGGGTCTGCCACTAACAAAAGCCAACGTTGGTGAGAGCAAGGGATTCATCAAGGTCGACAAGGAGAAATACATGGATGACTTTGGTCAAGAGGTGGAAGATGTTGATTTCCGCTTGGATGAGAACAAGATGCCTCACTTTATGCCCTACGACATTGCCAAGTCCATCTTTGAGACGGGCAAGAATCTGCGGTTCATTAGGACATCCCACCCAGAACACCCCTTGGCAACACCGAATATCCTCGAGGTGACTCGACCTCCCAAGGTCGGCTGGCTTTACGACTGGGATGCCATTCACGAACTTGAGGCTCGAGTCAACGAGTATCGGGCCAATCTCTTTGAGGCGGTTCAAAAGGCTAGGACACATCAAGAGCCAGACCAGCATGAGGATCAGGATCTCCTAAAGCGTTACATGTTTCCGTTGGCTTCCGGGGCCGAACTGCAATACCATGGTATCGAGGCGGACCAAATGGAACAGCGACTCTTGGCGTCCATTGAGCAATTCAACCAGCCTCTGCCTGATCATGGGGCCGAGGATTCTCTGAGTCAAGTCGTCCGCCAAAGGCTGTCTGGGGCCTATCGACCTCCCGCCCAACGTCCTGATTTTGCGCCTCACTGGTCACTGCTCCCAGTGTTGTCCTTCGGTGGTATTGCTTCAGCCCAATCCTATGTGGTCAACCAAGAGAGTCTGCGGCTTTTGTTTAGCAACCATGACTTGCGCAGCCATCTCAAGATGCACCGCGACTTCCACATGTTTGGAAACGGGTTATTTGTCAGTCGTCTATCACATGCCTTGTTCGACCCTGAGTTGGAGACAGCTGAACGACAAGCTGGAGTCGCACGACAGGGTGGTGTCATGGGCCTTCGTCTTGGAGGTCGAGATACTTGGCCCCCAGCAAGCTCTGAGCTGCGGCTCGCACTGATGGGAGTATTAGCCGAGAGCTTTACAACCGACAATGGCTTTTCCAAGGAAACATTGACCAGTATATCCAGGGACTCAACCGAACTGCCGGGAGATCTGAGCTTTGGTGTGCGAGATCTGTCGGAAGAGGAGATTGAGAAGTGCATGAATCCAGATTCTCTGGAGGCTCTCGACTTTCTCCGCTTATCCTACAAGGCACCAGGTCCCCTGTCCAGCATCATCACGCCGGTCATCTTAACACAATATGATCGCATCTTCAAGTTTCTGTTGAGAATCCTGAGGATGCTATACGTAATCAACCAGCTCTTCCGAGACGTCAACTCCAGAACGACCCAATGGTACGACCCCGAGGACATCTCGTATCGATTTGCTCGAGAGGCCCACCACTTCGTGTCTGGCATCACTTCTTTCTTTTTCGATTCGGGCATTGCTATTCCTTGGCAAGCTTTCGAGGCCAAGCTAGACAAGATTGAGTCAGATCTAAACAACCCAGACCTCAGCAGCACCCCGGAAACGGTGGAGAGTCCTGACAGGCTTCGAGAATTTCACTCGCGAGTCTTGGACAGAATTATGCTTTCTCTTTTCCTCAGAAAGAGACAGCAGCCGGTTTTGAAGCTTCTCGACGAAATATTCGTCTCTCTACTGGCGTATTCCAAATTCTCTCGAATGAAAGCGATGGGGATAGGCCCAGACACGAGCCCTGAAGAAACACGAGACAAGATTAAGCGACTCTACAAGAACTTCAAGACCAAGGTTCAAATATTTGCGACCGTTTGCCGAGCATTGACAGAAAAGAGTCGATCTACAAGCAACAAGGTGTCAGATGATCTGGGACTGAAGCAGGAGGGTATTGGAGAAGATCACATGGTGGCCCAGCTTCTGATGAAACTGGAGATGAATGACTATTACACCAAAGCCTAGAATTGTCAAGAGAAGAAATTATGCATAATATATTTCGGCATTTGTCGTCATGGCTCTGTGATACACCAGATGCAATATACCCCGCCATAGTGACAGTGGAGGCCCGCCAAGACTGCCCCTCATCGCGTCCCCACGCGCGGCTCCAATTTATCATGAGCATAGTAAACAAGCAACCCAACATCCATCATAGCGACTTGGACAACCGCTGAGTGTTACAACCATGTCTCGACAAAGCAACGCAGCTCGTAATCTGTCCTTGACAGAAGAACTTGAGAGGCTGGAGCAATCCATCACCCTCACTCTCCAAGGTACTAATTGCCTTTGTTGTATCTCGTTGGGTGCTAACCAGGGCAGAAATCGATCACAACTTCAGCAAGTCGCATCGCATCGTGACTACGAGCATCCTCCCACTGGTCGAGCAGTATGGAGAACATTCGCGCGCCGTATGGGAGGCATCAAAGGTACATTCCATCTCCTTCAATGAAAAACGCCCAAAGCTAACAGCGTCCAGTTCTGGAAACAGTTCTTCGAGGCCTCAGCCAACGTTTCCCTCTCCGGCTACGAAGAGCTCGCGAACGATGACGAGACGACCAATGTTGAGGAGAGCACAGCCATGAGAGAAGATACCACCGCAGACTACACCGCCCAGCATGATGATGACATGACGGCCACGACCGGTGCCGAGCATTCCACCTTCCACGCCGACGACTCTCTCCTCGATGATGCCGAGCTCTCGGGCAGCACCCCCCGACCACCAGCCTCCAAGACCCGGACGCGATTCTCCGATATGCAGTCGCCGTATGAAACCATGAAGCGAGAGATGCAGGATGAGGAGGATGAGACGACTGTGCTACAAGACAACGAGGACTCGACCGTCCTATTCGCCCAGCACACCGCCAGACTGCCAGACATGGCCATGACGCCACGGAACGAGTTCGACGACGATCATACAATCGAGCAATCGGCTCAAGCGAACAAGGATCCCCTGCTCCATCGCCTCCTCGACAAGAACTACCGCATCCAGGCCACACCACACAAGCCCGCCTATCGCATCTCCCCCCTCAAGAGCAACCAGCCCAAGAAGGAGACCCCCGCGTGGAAGGACGACTCTCCCGGCTCGTCCCCCGAGATGGCGGTGCCCACCCTCCGCAGCGAGGCATTCATGTCGCCGTACAAGAGCAACGCCCGGCAGCGTCTCGCAGCAGCCACACAGAGTCCCAGAACGCCTGGTGTTAGCGTGCAGACGCCGGCGACGGCGAGGAAAACGCGAGATGTTTTTGCTGAAGAAAGCACTATTGATAGTGGAAGGAAGAAGTATGAGATTGACTGGGAGAGCGACGAGGAGGATGAAGATGTTGATCTCTACGCTGGCATGAGTCCGCCCAAGACGATCCAGTTTGCTCTACCCCCATCCAAGCTTTTACAGACACCTGGTAAGTCGCTCAAAGTATCCCGTTTTAAGACTACCATGGCTAACTTTTATTTCAGCACGAGAAGCCAGCCAGAGAATTGTTGGCGATATTCTCCTAGATGCCGGCGTTGATCCAAACTCATCCGAGTACAGCCCTACCATGGTCAAGATGAACGAGGATATTCTCAACGATAGCTTCTAAGCGTGGTTGCGAACTCGCAAATAATAAGATTCAAGTTTAACTAAAGACTGCCAATGCCAGTCTTGCTCATGTGAATGGTACCTGTCGCTCACTCTCTCCAAGTCACATTGACTGGTGAGCTTTAACCCAAAATCCCCAACGCTGGGCCGTCTCTTAGAACGGCCCTTTTAAATACAGTGCCATGACGCCTTCGTGGCCACGCCAAGCCCCCCTTAAGTGACCCCTTTCAAGACTACCGTCTATTACATGCTAAAGCGGATTTGCGATCGCAAGGCCTGCTCCTGTAGCTTCTGAGCGTCGATCTCGGTCTCCTTCTTCTGCTTTTGCTGCTTCTCCTTCTTGTCCTTCTTGACTAGAGGCGCGGTTGAGGAAAAAGTGGCAATGGAGGCTGTCTCGGGGTCGGCAGCCTTGGAGCTGGTATACTGGTCTGAAGATTGGTTCATGTTGGCTGAGGTTAAGAGTCAGCATACGTTCGAGTTTAGCTTGTGTGAATCCTTACTGCTGGTGGTAGGGTTCGACATGTTGTAGAGTTGTTTGGGCAGGAATTGGTTGATGGTTATGAACAAGATCTGACTGAGTCAATTGAGTTTAATAATGTAAGTCTTTGTGATTGTAGTGATGATTGAATAGTTTGCGATTGAATACAGTCTACAAGATGCTTCATGCCCATCTCTTTATACCTGAAGTCTGAGGCCATAAACGACCGCTGCTCTAGCACATCTGCAACTCCTGTCCAAAACAGACATGGAAAACTCAATTGCGGGAATTGTCTTGCGTAGCAGCATTGTCACCTCTCAGAGATTGCGTGAGTCATGACGAAAGCCTGACCATCAAGGCCACGCCGAAGGCACCAAGGCAAACCACATCATCGTAAGCATCTAGCAACGGAGCGGACGAATACACAGATGCCTACGTACAAGGCTGACGACAAGGAGGTGTAAGCGAGACACGCAGGATATGCACGAGACCCCTCCTCAGTAGGTAGACGAGCGGTGCGTGTGCGTGAGCGGCATTACAGTAGAGCATGCGGGGGATAGGATGCAGGGACGTTGGGTCATCTAGCCAACCATGACCGCGCGTTCTTCAGTGGGAGTCATAACTGCTTGTTACTCATGATCCTAAAATTGTCGACTCACACAGTTCCCAGTAGTTGTTGCAATGGGTTTAGCTCGGAATCCTTGGTGTCGGATGATTACTTGAACTTTTGAGTGACGATCCGTATCACTGTCTCTTTCTGCCATAAGCCCGTTCGGAAACAGTCCTCGGACTGAAGACCAAGAATAGAAATCTCACAGATCACATCATCCTCAAGTTGACGGCTCTTAGACAAAGGAGGTCATGATACCCTCCCTTCTCATGGTTTCCATCCGAGACTTGGGCGCCAAGAAACCCTTGTCGCTGGCCCAGTAGGATTGGCCCATGATGTAATTTCGCACCGGACAAAGGCACGGAGAAACAACGATGAGTACGTCACGCCGAAGAGCGAAATTGGCCCTGCAGGGCGATAAGATCCATGCTTAAACAGGAAGTTGGACAAGTCGGTTGGGAACTTTTGGAGTTGAGATGGAAGTTGAGCCTCATGTGGCTGAACCGTGGCTGGTAGAACGGGCTCTAAACGAGAAGCGCGTTTGCTAACCAATCAAAGTCAGCATTGAATAGACGCCCCGCCTGCTATCGATAAGCCAATTTCAATGTCTTATCGCCTTATCGGATAAATTTTCCCAAGAGACCTTGGAAATTTTGAAAGCGACAGGCCTTTGGTTTGCTAACTGGTGATGGACCGTGGAAGCCCGTGAAGCAAAAGCACGCGCAACCATGGAGGACCAAGTACACAAGCCGCATCGCAAGTCCAAGGACAGGAAGGAGAAGAAGCAGCACACGGGAGGTTTGTTTTCACTGCAGAATCTGTGATCGAGGCGCACGCATGGCTGACTTGAACCGCAGAGCGCAATCCCAAGGCGTTCGCATTCTCCAAGCCGGGCAAGCTTCAACGACAAGCAGCGAGATCGCAAGATGTAGGATCACATTGCGCAAGCTACACTGACAGTACGTAATGCTAACGACTATGAATAGATCAAGGAAAAGCGCCTCCATGTTCCCCTCGTCGACCGACTGCCCGATGAGGCCCCGCCTCGCCTCGTCACCATCGTCGGTCCTCCCGGCGTAGGCAAGACGACTCTCCTCAAGTCTCTTGTCCGACGATACGCCAAGGAGACGATAACCGACCCTCAGGGCCCAATTACCGTCGTCACTTCCAAGAAGCAGCGCCTGACCTTTGTCGAATGCCCCAACGAGCTCGAGGCCATGGTCGACATCGCCAAGGTGGCCGACATTGTCCTTCTAATGATTGACGGAAATTATGGCTTCGAGATGGAGACTATGGAGTTTCTCAACATCCTCGCCGCCACGGGTATGCCTGGAAACGTGTTTGGCATCCTGACCCATCTCGACCTGTTTCGAAAGCCCCAGGCGCTCAAGGATGCCAAGAAGAGGCTCAAGAAGAGACTATGGACCGAGCTGTACCAGGGCGCGCATCTCTTCTATCTTTCTGGTGTCATGAATGGACGATACCCCGATCGCGAAATCCACAACCTGTCGCGTTTCCTCTCCGTCATGAAGAACCCTCGCCCACTCATCTGGCGCAACTCGCACCCTTACACCATTATCGACAGTTTCCGAGATATCACGCATCCCACCAAGATCGAGGAGGATCCCAAGTGCGACCGATCGATTGTCTTGTCCGGATATCTACGAGGCACAAATTTTGCGTCGCAAGGACAACGGGTACACGTTCCTGGCTTGGGCGACTTTACAGTCTCCAACATGGAGGTTCTGCCAGACCCCTGTCCAACTCCTGCTATGGAGCAGGCGCTTGCCAAGATTACCGGCAAGACGGGACGACGGAGGCTGGACGAGAAGGAGAAGAAGTTGCATGCGCCCATGTCGGATCGTAGCGGCTTGAAGATTGAGGGTGATGCCATCTGGATCACACGAGAGAAGGGTTTCACTTTTGACAAGGATGATGAAAACGCTGAGCGAGGAGAGGGTGAGGAGATGATTGTCGGTCTACAGGCCGAGCGGAAACTCCTTGGTCAGATGGAGGGTGGTGTACAGCTCTTCAAGGGCGGTGGCCAGGTTGAAGCAGTTCCTGAAGAGGAGGATACAGGACGTAAAACACAGCGCAAGGCTCGATTCGCAGAGCGCGATGAGTCAGATGATGAGGAGAATGAGGATGACGAGGGCTTTGTCAGCGGCGACGATGAGGACGATTCAGATGCTGAGGTCGAGTTCAACGAAGGCAAGCTGGGCAAGATGTTCCGCAAGGACGCCGATAAGAACGTGGATGAGGATGATCTTGCGTTTGCCGACAGCGACTCAGATCTTGGCTCAATGTCTGAAGCCGAGGAAGTGGACGATGACGAGGAGTACGACTCGGACGAAGAGGCCGCTGCCCTACGGTGGAAGGACAACCTGACGGGCAACGCCCTGAAGCTTCACGGCAAGCGACGCACATACCACACAGGCGACCTGGCCAGGCTCATGTACGACGACTCAATGACCCCTGAAGACGCACTGAAGCGGTGGAGGGGCGACGATGACGAGTCAGAAGAGGAGAACATCGAGGATGATGAAGATGACGATTTCTTCAAAAAGTCAAAACAGGAAAAGGAGGACTCTGTTGAAGACAGGTCAATACCCCTTTACGACTACGAGGACCTCGCTGCAAAGTGGGCAGAAGAGAGAAACGTCGAAGCCTTACGTCGCAAGTTCACATCAACAGCCCTCGCCGCAGGAGACGATGACGACGAAGATGACGACGACGACATGGAGGGCGGAGAGGACTCGGACGACGAAGGCGACGGCGTGTTTGAGGATCTCGAAGCCGAAGAGCAAGACGAGGAGGAGCAGAAGCCAGATACCGCCGACGACATTGAAGCCGAGCGAGAAAAGAACGCCAAGCGAAAGGAGGAGCTCAAGATGCGGTTCGAGGAGGAGGACCGAGAAGGTTTCCTCAACGACAAGGCCAAGGCCCGCAAGGAAGGGGGTGATATCCAGGAGTTTGGCGAGGATGAGTGGTACGAGGCGCAAAAGGCCATGATCCAGAAACAGCTCGACATCAACAAGGACGAGTTCTCCAACCTCGACGAGAGGCAGCGAACCGCCGTCGAGGGATACCGCGCCGGCAAGTATGCCAAGATCATCCTTGAGAACGTCCCCGCAGAGTTCGTCTCCATGTTTGACGCCCGTCGTCCCATCGTTGTCGGCGGTCTATCCCCCACGGAGGACCGCTTCGGCTTCCTCCAGGTCCGCATCAAGAGACACCGCTGGCACAAACGCATCCTCAAGTCAAACGACCCCTTGATCTTCTCGCTCGGCTGGCGACGTTTCCAGACCATGCCCATCTACAGCACCACCGACTCGCGGACACGAAACCGCATGCTCAAGTACACACCTGAGCACATGCATTGCTTCGGTACCATCTACGGGCCTCTGATCGCCCCCAGCTCTGGCTTCGTCTGCTTCAACTCCCTCTCCGGGTCCACGGCCGGCTTCCGTATCGCAGCCACC
Organism: Ascodesmis sphaerospora; assembly: GCA_027569015.1. Classification (NCBI taxonomy): domain Eukaryota; kingdom Fungi; phylum Ascomycota; class Pezizomycetes; order Pezizales; family Ascodesmidaceae; genus Ascodesmis; species Ascodesmis sphaerospora. The sequence goes on from JAPPUR010000003.1 coordinate 1,480,651, forward strand.
GGTACTATCCTCAGCGTCGACGAGTCGACCGAGATCGTCAAGAAGCTCAAGCTCACGGGTACACCCGCCAAGATCTACAAGAACACAGCCTTTATCAAGGACATGTTCAACTCGTCGCTCGAAATTGCCAAGTTTGAAGGCGCCTCCATCAAGACCGTGTCAGGCATCCGTGGTCAGATCAAACGCGCCCTGTCCAAACCCGAGGGCCACTTCCGTGCCACCTTCGAGGACAAGATTCTCCTCAGCGACATCGTCTTCCTGCGCGCCTGGTACCCCGTCAAGCCGCATCGCTTCTACAACCCCGTCACCAACCTCATCGGCTGGCAACCCATGCGCCTGACGGGCGAGGTCCGCCGCGCCCAGGGCGTGGCCACCCCTCAGCTCAAGAACAGCCAGTACCGGTCAATCGAGCGCGAGACCCGTCACTTCAACCCTCTCCGCGTGCCCCGAGCCCTAGCCGCCGAGCTACCCTTCAAGTCCCAGATCGTCGAGACCAAGAAGCAGAAGCGCGACACCTACATGAAGAAGCGCGCCGTTATCATGGCCCCCGGCTCCGAGGAGAAGAAGGCCCGCGCCCTCATGCAGCAGATGCTCACCATCCGCAACGACGCCGCCGCCAAGCGCCGCGCCAAGAAGGAGGAGAACCGCGCCGCCTTCCAGAAGAAGCTGGCCGACAACGAGGAGAAGAAGGAGGCCCGCGAGAAGCGCGAGACCAAGGAGTTCTGGCGCAAGAATGGGCGGAAGCGTGCTGCCGGCGAAGACGGAGGAGGTGGCAAGCGAAGGAAGTAGATCTAGGTCTCATCAATCGGCGACAGTCGTGGGGAATGGTAGAAAAAGTAGATGTATACCTCTTGGGGTTGGCGTTATGAGAATAAAACTTGAATATATTGCATTAGTTCTTGCTATATTACCAACTCAACTTCCAACACTAGTATTATCAAGCTCCTGTATGCACTCAACTCTACACATCATCACTTGCGATAAAAACATCAAAGTCAGTAAGAATACAAGTTGTAATTGTGCATCTCGGCTCAAGGTTACGCGCAAGGCCGAGGCCCTCTGCAAGAATACACAGTATACAATCCTAAACACCAATCCTCGAGAAACAAAGACAAGACGCACGCATTCGCACACACGCAAAAACAAGCCTTGAGCCAGATGCTGGCGTTCCATCAACATCAACCATCGACAACACATTAATCAAGAGCCTCCACTGCCAGGCCCTCGCTCTTCTGAAACCCAGCATCTGCCCAACCCATATCCATATTTTAAGCCATCTTTCATCACTTCAACTAGAGTCGTTTCTCGCATTGTTTGCCAAGGATTGGATGCTCCCAAAAACCAATTCGCGCCCGATTCCAATCTGACAATCCCTTGCCCTCGATTAAAGGAAAGACATGCGCCCCGAAATGCCGTAAAACACATTCATTGCCTAGGCCAGCTATGCCTTTTCTCAGCTCGTGTACACGTCGAAACTGTTTCGTATTGGTTGCTTAGGAAGCAATCATGGGCTCCTTGTTGGCGACAACAGGCTCGCTGGGAACCTCAGGAATTGCAGCATCGATAGCAGTAGGCTCGGAGATCTCCTCCTTGAGGGCCGCAGGGGTGGGGATCTGAGGAGCCGCCTCCGACTTGACGGGGTCCTCAGTGGGAGGAGAGGGGAACTCGGGCTCCTTGACGACAGGAGCAGCGGCCTTGGTGGGCTTCTCAATCTTCTGGCGCGAACCATGGTTGCCTCGGAGGAGGTCATGGACCTTGCCGCTGTAGTCGCCGGCGTACTGCTTGCCAATGGCCGAAACCTGCTCCATCTGCTTCGAGGCAACATCTCGAACCTGGGCGGTCTGCGAGTTGATGAGCTCGGAGGCGTGGTGGAGTTGCTCATCAATAAGCTCCTGGTTGGTGGTGTAAATCAAAGGAACAAAGAAAACGACAGTGGTGCCAATAACAGCAAGGCCCCAGTAGGGAACGAGCTTGACGAGGTAGTAGGAAATGAAAGCAGCGACAAAGGCCTAGATATGTCAGTTGCGTCCATCATGTAGCTCTTGCGCAAGCACTTACAGCAGCAGAAGCAAAGACATTCTCAGCAAAGATGATTCGCTGGGCCTCAATGACAAAGAAGTTGACGAGCTCGTGGGCATCTCCAATCATGTGGTCGAGAGTCTCACGGGGAACGGTGTAGTATCGACGAGGGCGAACCTGAGTAGCCAGGCCGTTGTTGAGAACGACCTTACCAACAACCTCGGCGAGGATGGTCACACCAAGGACCATCCACGAAACCTTGAAAGCCCATCGGAGGACATCCAAGTATCGGGCAGCGAAAATAAGGGAAACGGTGGTCACGTAGGCAATACCGGAAGCTCCTGTTTCACAAGCTGGTCAGCTATATCAATCAAATTGGACAGCAGACAGCTCGACTTACGAGGGTTGTTCCAAGACAGGAGCTCAGAGAAAAAGGAGTGGTAGTGAGTGAGAGGCTGGCCAGTGGCAGCGGGAGTCGAGGGAGTGCGTCGAGAAGCAGCCAGGTTGGAGAACTCGTTGGAAGCCTTCTGAGTGTGATCGTAGACGTTCTGCGCAACGGGGCCTGTGAGAGACTACGTTAGTAAAACATGCCAGATATCAGGAGAGGTGAGGCAGAAGCTCATACCGTTGGTAACAGACTGGTACGCAGCAGCGGCGTCTGGAGTAGCAAGGTCAGCCATTTTGCTTTACAGAAAGGAGCTCGAATAGTTGTTGCGATCCAAATTATGGTGGTGCAAAAAGTGCAGGAAAAGACTGTGGAACGTGGTTAGCAAAAAGCTGCGTCCGAGATGTCCCGTACGAGGACAGCGCATCAACGACGCACCTCACTGGATTTGGTGGCCTCGAGAAGAGAGCCGCCGTTGACGGCCGGGGCGGAATCAGCCATTTCGACGAGCTGGCGAGGAGATGAGGGCGTCTGGAAGCTGTTGCGCTCGCTGAGAAGTGCCGTCGGGGCGAGTTGGACTAGGCGAAGGAAGACTGTGGACGGGCGCGCGTTGCGTGGATAGGAGGTGATTCGGGAGAGGATGGAGATGTTCTGCAGGAAGCGAAAGGCGGCGTGAGCAAAAGTGGCCCGAGAATTAGGAAGCTTTGATTGATGCAGGGTAGGATTTGACAAGGGAGGTTGAGAGGAGCTACGTAGCTGTCTCTGTCTCGCTCGCACGCGCGCGCTCCCTGTGGCTCTCTTTGCTCTGCCTGCGTGTGTGGTCTGGCTTGGTCTGGAGCTTTTTTGTCTGCCGATAAGGGGCGGTCGGGGGAGAGTGTCGTGTGAGAGAAACGGGCAAAGCAAGCGAGACGAGCACCCCTGGAACAAGCAGAAGACGAGGTCTAGGATGTTGAAGACGTACCTGATGAGCACAGCTGAGAACAGGAGAATGCTATTCGCAATGTCGTTGGCTTGGGGAAGAAGGTTGGTGATTATTATGGTGATGGAGAAAGATGAAGGAAGAGGAAGAGAGGAGGAAGAATGGAGGAGGAATGACGGTGCTTCAAGAGGTTTACTTTTTGGTCTTGGAGGGGGACAGGACAGATTGGAAGTAACCAAGTTTTGGAAAGGCAGGCAGGCACGGAAACCAGTGACGGCAGTGACGCTCGACGACGCAGAAAAAAAAAACGGGAATTGTTACAGGGACATTTCACGGCCTGAGGGCAGGTTTTTAGTGGATCATGCAGCACGGTAGGACGCTGAACAACGCCCGGCATCAACGGACGGGCATGATCAAAGACCGTTTTCCGTTACCTTCTTTGTGCCATCCTGCTCCCTCCTGCGCTTCGGACGATGGAGCTTGGATCCATGATGGCGTTGCTTTTTGCTCTTCCTCCCACCAGTGGAGCTCTCCCTCTCATTAGCTCTGGGATGACGCAGTGCAACACAACGGCAGGACCCGAGAGGGACCTCGACGCGCCTAGTGGAAAACACCAGAGCTGCATGTACCTGCCAAGTCACGCACCACCACAACTTTCAAAACGTCCGAGCAGATCCGGCCAAGGCCAATCCCGTCATCGCGGCGCTGAAACGACGACATTCCAGCTGGTGTGTGTCCCACAAGGGAAAGATAGCGGGCTGGAGTGTGCAGCAGACGACAGCCTACTCTTTTCAGCGGCCAGATTGACGATACATATCCCAGAAATAAAAGGACAGAGTCAAAGACCACTCACTGCCCCCCAAGTCAAAAACCCCTTGCAGGAATGGGGTGAATGATGCCTTGACATGATGGATGATCTGGTCATTTCAAAGTGAGCCAGCTTGTCAATGCATGTGATAATCACGCTAAAAAGGGGGGCCTCCTCTGATGGGGCTAGGAGAGCCTAGGCGGAAAAAAATAACAGGACAGCCCGGGATCTTTCTCGAAGCACAGGCCTCATGTTATTGCGAGTAGCACACGGCAACTATCTTTAGTTGAAGGAGATAAGGAGTTCGTTCAGCCTGACAATAGCAACAAGGGTTGCAACTCGTCTAGCCCCCCGCGATAGTCCTCAATAGGCTGCTCAACTTTCGAATCAGCGTCTCAATCTCAGTCTGATATTGTCTAAACAACCTCATGATTAGTCCAAACCTGGATAGGTAAAACTGCACGTAGGCAATGCCCATCCACTCGGAACCTCCCTTTCCAAGCTGCATCTTCTCGAGCCTTCCCATTGGCCAACCCACTCGTCCAAAGCCGATCCTACATCATCAACACGTACTGTACCTTGCTTGGATCCCCCGAGCCCCTCTCCGGTTTCCCACGAGGCGCATACAGTAGTGACGAGCTAGAATCGTTTCTCTTCTCTTCATTTCTTTTTTCTGTTCTCAATTATAGGTGCTGTGCAACTGTTTGTCTATCCGCAGATCGTGCGGGAATCTAAGAAAAAAAAACTTCCAACAAAGAATCATCGCCAAAAAGACGGCACCAGCCTTTCAACTCCAACTCCCGTGCTAAAGTAGACAAACGCCCTGACAGATGACGACAATGGTGATAACATGAGGTGCCACGAAAAACCAAGGAAACGAACGACTGATGATGAGGGGCGCAGTGTGGCCGAAACGAAACCAGCCCGACCCAGCAAAACCCCACGAGTCCCCGAGTTTTCCGCCATGGCGTCCCAGAAAGTGTGCTCGACAAGAAAGAGGGACTCGTGCCTCCAAACAAATATGTACAAAGAAACGTCCTCGGACCCCGGAAACCGATCAAAGCCATGTCGCGTGACCCATCATTGAAGCGGCTGAGGCTTGGTTTGGCTGGGACCTAGATCCCACAAGCTGTAGCCGTGCTCATCAAGCTCACCTCCGCCAGCCCCAGAACCCTCCTCCGGATGCTGCTGGCGATCCTGAATTCGCCGGTGCCGGCTTGGTTACCGGGGGCTCATTTGCCGACGCAACTCCGTGCCCCATCCCGTGACCGGTAAGTAGGCCGAACACGCCTCCGGACCCGGATTGCGATGCCGAGGAGCCGTGCGACGATTCGACCCGGCCCAGTCCATGAGATCTCCGCAGAGCCTCCAGCTTCTGCCGAGCCTCTTCTGCCTCCTGCTTGGCTACAGCCTCGGCAGTCTTGGCCTGAACGAGCTCCACGAGCAAAGCCTCATGTTCACTTGGTGATGGCCCAGGCGCTGTCGTGGTCACCATTGGCACAGCTTCATGGCCCCGCGGCAGAGACGATATTCGCTTGTTGAACTTGCTTGTCGGCGCGGGCTCAGTTTCGGACTGCGATGGTGTCGATTTGCTGCGGCCAAGCTTGAACTCTCGCAGACCAACTCCGCTCGCCTTGCTGCTGCGGTCCGCCTCTGGGTCCCTACTCGACTCATGTGCCGAGCTGGCCGACACTCGAGATTTCAAGCCATGCATCTGCTTCTCTAGCCTTTGCTTGTCTTGGTGGAGAGTTCTGACATGGGCATGGCTCTCACGGAGTTGCTCCTTGATCGTTGACATTTCTTGGTTCAGGTCATGGATCTGACGGCTGTACTCTTGCGATTGCGACATGGCACCAGCGAGCTGATCCTTGGCATGAGATAACTCTTCACGCAGCTGCGCTTTCGATATAAGCATCGAGGACCGTCGCTTCTCCTCTTCAGTCTGGAATCGACGCTCAACCATGTCAAGCAGCTTCTCCAGGTCCTGAGTAGAAGGGGAGTCTTCCTGGGTCTTCTCCTGCTTGGATTGCTCGTTTTCTTCAGATACTGGTGTCTTGGGCTCCTTGGGCTCCTTCGTCTCATCGGTCTCGTCTTCCGGATCTTGCTCCTTGTTGTCTGCCGACGAGACCGTGACCCGAGGACCGCTCGACTCAGTTGACGACGAATCGCGGTTTGCCTTCCGCCTCAGGCCATTGAGAAGCGACTGAACCGCCTTACGATCCTCCTGTCGCTCCTCACGTTCTCGCTGAAGCTGGTTCGACAGGAGTGCGTGATTACGCTGCAGCTCGCTCAGAGCCGTCAACAGGTCCTCAATCTGGCCATGCAGGTTACGCTCGTCAAGGTTCTTGTGAGCGATCATAGACTTGGTGCCGACTGGAGTCGACTCGCGCACGATACCTCCGTCCTCGGTATTGGAAGAATCCCTCGAGACGGTGGTGGCGTCTGTCGACGTCGAGCTGGTCACGCTTGCTGAGCTGGCCTCCATGGAGTTTAGTGTTGATGCGAGACTCTGCTTCGAGGCACTGCGGCGCAGCATGCTTAGCGGCCTTGCGGGCGCCGTGTTTCCTGGGCTCAGGTTGGTCGACTTGGGTGACAGGCTGGTTGTGGAGGTTGCCCAGATACGACCCAGGAACCGGCTAGCCGCAGTGGTTATCTCGGATCCCCGAACAGGGTTGGTGGTGGCCGTCTTGGATTCCCGGTAGCTTTGCTCCAGCTGCTGCATGTTTTCCCTTGTCACAACGCTTGTCAAACCGACAAAGTCCTGGACAAACTCATCGGCGTTGTAGTGGTAGCAATCCCAAAGGCCACGGGACAGAAGAAGCTGCATCACATCCTCCATCTCAGTGCAAGCCAATAGTCGCGCCTCGTTCTTCCGCATTAGGGATAGCGCGACTCTCATCAATGTCTCTGAAGCGCCCTCGGCAAAGATAACATCGTAGATGCGGAACAGCATAGGCAAGGGGCAGGTCACGGCGAAGAAGCTCAGAAACCATTGAGAGACATAGGCAGGGTCCACCTGGAGGTCGTCGAGGTGATTTGACAGCACCGGCAGGCTCTGCCTCAGCAGCTCCTTGAACTGGTAGATGCGGACGTGGAGGCCAGAGAGATCAGGGAGGAAACATGCCCTCAGGTCATATCGCTCCATGAGGCTTGGATTGTTTGTCAGTTATTGCCGTCTTGGCACGGGAGGGAAGGGAGGGATATTGGGGCTGATTCCTTACCGGACGAGAACACAAAAGGCCTGCTTGTCGGGCATGTGCATCAGCAATGGGCCGACCAGAAAGGCGAGCCCCTGGCAATAGCCGATCTTGGTGTCGTAGAGACTGAAGCACTTGAGGACGCGACCAAGCATACGCTGGCCGTCACCCTCGGGGTCGCGGAACATGTCTACTCCTGGGAAGCTTCGGCCCAGGTCCTTGCCAATGATAATCTCATAAGGACTAGATTCACCGCAGAAGCGGTCATACTGTTCCTCCAACGCGGCGTCCCGGGCCCCGGACATGCTCTGCCACACCACCCCACGCAGCGGCGGCGGGATGCCCTTGCGGATCTTATTTGAGAGGAGCGTCGGCAGCCGGGCGGCCGTCTGCTGATAGTCCTTGACCAGGGCGGCGTAGAACTCGAGGTCTGTCATGGGAGGCGGAGGGAGCATCGAGTACCGCAAAGCAGGGGGCGTCGGTCCCTGGACCATCTGTCGAAGCTGAGCCATGGAGGGCGGACGAGGTTTGCTGACCGCACTGCGCTCCGCAGTGGCGCGGTCTACGGCTTGGACTTTGACGCTCTTTGGGTTCGTAGCCAGCTTTGCATTCTCCTGTTCAAGCCGGGCCAACAACAATGCCGTCGACTGTGGCGGTCAGTTTCTACTCTTCAAGTTCAAGTTGTAGTAATAACTCACGTTATCCGTCTCTTCATCTTTCGTCTGCTCATCTTCTGTCTTCTCCAGTTGCTCCCAGTTCACCTCTTCCTGGTCATCCGAAACGTGACCATCGTCAGCAAGCTCCTCTCGCAGGGATCGGGTCGTAAGGATGGGTGGTGGCATAGTCGGTGAGGATTCACGAGGGGTTCCCGCGTTTGTTGCCTCTTCCGTGCTCGGAGTCTTGACTTCTTCGTCTTCTTCGTCGACTTCTTCAATCGTGTCGGTCCGCTTCAAGCTGGGTTCGGGGGTTTCGCAGATGGAGACTTCGTCGGAGGCTAGAACCTTGGTCGGCGTCGATTGATTTGTATCAAGGTCTGGGGTGGTGACGGGGGAATCTAGTACGATGGACTCGGGCTCCGAGAGGCGAACCGTAACCATAGAATCGTGAGCCATCTTGGGGGTCTCAGGTCCTGGGTCTCGGGACATCATGGAAGTTCGTTCGGTAGGCGCGGTTGAAGGGAGAGGCTCATGTCCGCTCTTTGGGACTTCGACGTCCATGCCGGTCTCTCAGGACGGTGGAGAGCTTGAGTCTCTGGACTGGAACGGGCAGCGTCGAGACACAATCCAGTGCCGCCGGCGGGGATTCGCTAGGACAACGATGCTTGGGAATACCAGGCCGTCTGTCGCGTGCTGCTTATCGACGGGAGTAGAACCGAAGCCGAAGATCAGGCCCAGAGTTTGAAGATCAAGAGAGGACCAGCCTGCTGAACAAGGCTCCTAAAGTATGGTTGGGTCATCGAGGGGTGGTCCCAGAGGCTGAAACGGGGGACGAGCTTGAAGCTCCTCCTGGGGCGATTTCGCGATTGGAATCCAAGGGAAACCTTAAGGACAGCGGATGAAGGATGGTCGATGGGCGCCGACGAGAGTGGCAAAGCGAAGCGTGACACGCAGAGAGAGGGTGAGAGAGTCGCCGAGACGTCGATACGGCTGGAGAATGGTTGTGGGCAGGTATCCTCTCGTTGTCTGACTCCCGACTCCGATTCTTCCAAGAAGTTCAAGGGGAAGCCGACACGGACGGACACCCTGAACCCTGGGCTGGGCGGCTGCAGGACTAAGGCGTCCCTGAGCGGCTGCAGGTGGTCGACATGACCCTGAACGCCCTGGGACTGCGACTGAAGGCGGCCGGGGTGCACTGACAGGGCACCTCCACCCACCAGCCAGTGACAGCTCCCCTAAGCGACCCGCTAATTTCTGCCGCCGTTCCAGCGGCCAACAGCCTTTGACGATCCGCTCCAGGGCCGGGCCTCGCAGGGCCACTCAATGGTTGAGTTCTCCATGGGCTGCGGTCTCGAGGTCACGGCGTCCGGGGCCTAGGCCGGGGCTGGTTGGATCGGGACCCCGTCCGCATTACATTGTCATCCTAATCTCCATCGAGTCCAGGCGGCGGCCATGCGTTTGCAACACCATGTCTCTGATCCGGACAGATCCTGTGCGTCCGTAGCTGAGCCTGGAGCCCAGAATCGTCCCAATTCGGAGCGTTGACGGGAGCAACTGTCTCTGTGCTTGTGTGGCGCTGGGAAACATCAAGCCTCCAGCTGTCTGCACAACACGCGATGTGCTCACCTTACCCGTCAACCCATTGACAATGGATCTCGCCGGTGGATCGTTGTCAAGGCGATCGACCTCGTTAGACTGCCGGCCGCGACATTGGCTCGCAAAATGAAGTACTTGAATAGCTTCATGCTTGAGTTTGGCCCCAAGTCTCGTCCATGACAAATGTTCGCGATGTCGTCTCCCCTCCATTGTCCAATACCCTTTCTCGCCAGAGCCGCTTGGGTCAAGGGGTAATGATGCGTCTCCTGCAGGCAGAGTCATTGTGGCGTCGGGTGTGGCTTTCTCTATGCACGTTTCCGGGGCCTATCCGTGCCATTGTCATCCGGTGCAACCTACCCTGCGTCTTTGTCTTTGTCTTCAAAGTCAAAAAGGCATCCGCGGATCGTGGAATACACGTGGATTCTTTAAGTTTTGCTGACTCGACTTGCTAATTGACGCCTCTGTTTTGGTTGGAATGGGTCGAGATAGTCGCAACTGAGTCGCCATTGCTGACGACTCCCGTCAAATCCCATCCTCAACTCAGGCACAAGCTTTTGAACATGTTGCCACGCCAAACGCCCCTTACTCTCTTGTGAGCCAATATGTAATTTCAAGCGAGATTCAGTCATACTTTACCCCGTGATACTGGATATTGTAGTCTTAATACGTTCAGTTGTATGATCTTCTCAAGGATATCGTGCCTGTCACCGAGGATCCTGGTGATCAAGGAGAAGGGTGAGAAACACCACATCACAGCAGGATACACACCGTCTCAACATTTTCTAACATCATTTCGTTCTTCATTCGTCATAAGTCTGCTCATAACTAAGCTCAAGGGCTCACGCCATCATAAAAACACGCTACCGAGAGGCCCGTCGTCGTAGCCCGCCCATGGGAGCACCCGCCGAGCCCCCCTCGTCATTGCCACAACGCCGTTGATGCGAAATATGGCTCGATGTGAATCCCTCAAGAATCTCCATCCCAATCGGAAGCATTCCAAAGACCGGGAAAGTAGTCCGTGTACAACATCGGAGCCGAATCGCTCCCAGATCATCACCCCGAAAAGCGAAGTCCAGTAGTAGCTAGTGAAAATCCAGAGGGGAACCAATAGAGGAAGGCTGCTGAGGAGCATCGAGGGGAAGTCCCTCAAGTCAAGTGAGTGGCAATGCCGGATAGGCTTTATTGCGGCCTGATCGCGTAGATAGCCGACGAGAAGCTTTTGAATGGGTTGACAAATGGAATGCGAAAATAAGTGCTGAACCATGCGTTCGAGAGGTTCATCATCCAAGAAGTCGTCGTAGTCTATGTTGACGGCTTCAATGCGGGTGGCAATCTTCAGCAGAGACTTGCCACCGTTCTTCGACTTGGTAGTGCGCGCCCAAGTGCGCCAGTTGAGTGAGCAAAGGATCTCGCCATGCGGGAATCCTTGGGAGAAGATCTGGAGGGCGATCGCGGAGGCAAATACGTATCCAAAGGCAAACGTGCCAAAGGTTCCTCCTCCGTAAATGCCAGTGTTGTCCATAGCCATGCGTAGCTTGTTATTGTTGTGGGATAATAGCTTGATGTGCGTAGTAGTCAATGGAGACCAGTGATCAGTATGAGCATTGCAAGAGGTAGAAATCCCGAATGATATAAACAACAAAGCATTTCAAAGGGAGACGAGAACAAGCATGAACACAGCACATATACAGATGAAAGCGTGGGGTTGATTTTCCGCAAGTACAAACTAACATCCGAAATTTCCTAAAACGACCATGTGAAGTCTCATGGGCGACGCTCATTGGCATGGAGTTTTAGTCTCTCCAACCTCGTAGTGTCTCACGGTCCGCTCAGGGTCTCAACCCCGGATTTGCAAGATCATGCATATTCATTTTCTTTGCTCAGAATTTCTCCACCGTTTTCATGCTCGGATATTCCAAGGTGTGAAGGTCGGTTTTTGGTGCTCGGGCGTTTGCATTGTGTCCCTTGATGCTTGGGCTGAACACCATCTGAGACATTTGGAACACACCAAACAGCACAATCCAGGAAGCTGCACTGTTTCTATCGGTATGTGGTTATGGCCTTGAACATCTCAACCCCTCTCCAGCATCTTCAAGTCCGGACCTGGCACTATTTCAGTGTCAACGAAGACGGTAACTGGGCTCCCAGTTAGCTGCAGAGAGCAGCAGTACCAAGGATGAGTTCAGCTCCCAAGTGGCATAGCCTACCAAATATGGTTGGAGCTGTATAGACGGAAGCAATTATCGTCAACAAACTGCTAGCTGTAGCTTCTTGATATAGTCATTGGTCTCTAATTGGGCTGTGTGTTGTAAGTTTCGAGATTTTGAGCCACCAATGAATTCATTCGGCATGCTGCCAGGGCTCTCATTACAAAATACTCATCAGGTATCTCTCCAGACGCATTGCAACATTATCATAGGTTAATAAAATGCCCTTGGAAAAAATTAGAGTTTTAAGTACCTTCTGACTAGTTCTTAATCCTCATGCTAAGACCTGGGTTATCAAGGTCCCTCACGAGGAATTGTTTGCATTGCAGCGGCTACGGCGCTCCCGTGATGGATGCCACACCACTTTTCACAACATTGCCGAAATCGGAGTGCCTGTTGCAAAATGGCCGAAAGAAGAGAGACAGATGATAGGGAGAAGGAAAAGGGAGCGGATTCCCGTCACCGAGACGCTCATGAACATGTTATCTGGTGTTGAGGTAGACCTGGTGATGGATGATGTACCTCTACGGCTACCTACCCTATGGGCTCGATATCGCCCTTGGTGTTGTATTAGTTGCCCAATATTAGTTACGCATCGTTAAATAAAGTGCATGATATAATGTAGGGACACTGAAGCACCCACCATTCTGAAACCATAGCCGAGAGAAATGTTTGCTACCAACATGTTCAACATGTTCTGTCCATGGCCTCGTATCAACATCAAATGTCCATGAGCTGAACCATGAACTAATGCACTGTGGCGGTGTGGCTTCCAACAGCTTCAAAATTACATGCGGGGCGACCTACACTGTCTTTGGTTGGACATGAAAGCCGGACAAAAGCACACAAGACCCAAGATTGGAAGATGAGATGACATGATCAGCTGAGGCGATGGGGAATTCCAGTGCTCGCATCAACGGCCTCCTCCGCAACCATCACTCGGTCTCACGATGCGGTGAAGGGCTCGGCCGAGGGGGATCTCTCCACGACGGGACTGAGTTGCCCTGAGCGAGATGCCGGATGGACGCATGACACCTCTGCTTGGAGCGCCGCAGGACGCAGACTGTCTGCATCGCCTGCAACGGGGTGGGCTGCCACATGCCAGTCTGGAGATGCCCATTGGAGGTCCCTTCACCAAACACAGCGATCCGGGGGAAGTTGAGCAAAAGCCGGGGTTGGCTTCTGCAGGGCAAGATGCATTGGGAGGCTACAGTATGTGTCGCGACGGTGATTCGACTACGAACCGGGGGGGTTATTCTGACGAGATACGCGGCACTTTGGGAAAAAAAGGATGGGCGAGATAAGGTAGCGATAGCGGAGCGAGGCCATCTCTGGCGAATGAGATTGTCTGTGCTCGTAATAGTCTGGAGGTGTTAGTGTAGATCGGCAATTCATCGAGATGAGGATTTGTACCCAAGATGACGGGCCATCATCTGGTGGATTTGCTCATTGCTCTTTCGAATTGCCGTTGGCTCGTGCTTGGTGTGCTCGTCGCACACGGACAATTTGATAAGAAAGGGGGGTGTTCGCCAAGGGGACGGGAATCAGGAATTGTGTTGCTGCATGCCTGAAGAGGAAGATGGTGTTGATGGATCGGTGATTTCGATGCCCTCTAGATCATGGGATCTGCCTTGGTTTTACAGACGAAGTGTGGGACATGGATGCTGCGACCAGGGCTCCAGCTGGTAAAGAGAAAGCAAGGCGTCGCATCTGGTCTGTTTTGTCTAGGCGCGAGTGGTGCTGGATTGATTGTGAGTGGATCGACCATTTCCAGGTTGTTGTTGCTTCTTGCGACGTTGGACGAGTAGGGTGCGAGCAGCATGATTGCCAGAATATTTTCTGATCATGCTGTGTGATGTGAGGTGAGGTGAGAATAGTGGCCAGTTTTTCAACCACCTCCCGATCCATCGACAGCCCGGACATCAGTGCCGAGTAACGGTTCATCTCTGCATCAATTCTATACAGACTCTGCAAGAGACAAACTCGGTGCGTCCAGTGACGATATCCACACTCGACCTCTCCCATGACTGCCAACAGCGAGTCATGGTTGGTCAAAACAAAGCCCGACGTCGTTACTTGAGGCGCCTCGACTCCAGCAGTCCCGCAAATGGACGAAATGTCTTAGCAGGGACATGGCTAATTTGATGCTCCACCTGGTTTCCGTCTGCTCGGCCGGTCTGACTTGCGTTTGCCCTGCACTGCGAGGCGATCCATCCATCATGGGTGGTTTGCTTGCTTGGTGAAGATGAAAACTTCCGGTGGTGCAGTGGTTGGCGCTACAGGCGGTCTAATAGCATCACCATAGGCCTTGACTTGCATTAGCTCACTTGCATCAAGAAAAAAATAGAGACAGAAAAAGCCCTCCAAGTCATTGAACTTCCTTGATTTTCAAGGCAATGGAAGTCGACCGTTCGTTCGGTGGAAACCCCCGTCATCAGCCAGATAGAACCCTGCCCACTCCTCCTGGCCCTAGAGCCGCTAAACCATTAGCTCGTCCAGGGGCCCCGTCGTGATACTGGGTGCTCTCGCTAGCGTCCATCTTGTGCGCGACAGCGCCCCGGGCCTGGCCTGGACGGGCAAGTTCTGAGTTGGATGGTGGACGGGATGGAGGTTGTGCTGTGTTGTGTTGGATGGACCCCGTCTGACCTTCCCATCCCGCTCCGTCGCTCGCCTTCCTCCAGCCTTGAGCCTCGACGCCGACGACCTCCTTTGCCTGGGTTCTTTTGTTTTTCCTTTTTTTCCTTTCCTTTCCCTTTTCTTCAAGTTCCGTGTCTATTGTCTTAATCCCCAACTAATTCCCCACACCCGTCGCGGAGATCCCGTTCTCTCGCTTCCGTTCCTTTCATCAACCCCCGTCAACGCCATCCCCCTCCATGGCGCGTTGAGACGATCTCGAGCAAGGCGCCAAGCTTGCACCATACGGGCGACTGCGACTGCGACTCCTCCCCAAACCGCAAACATCAACATTGGTTCCAATGTTCTCTTCGCTGCTGCGTCGTCCTAGGGCTGGCCCCCGTCGAGTCGACCGTCGCCGCAACTCGAGTCCCTCTCCCTCGCCCGGTCCTGCTCGTAGACGCTACACTCTCGAACGACATGCCACAGCCGATTTCACAGAAGCCGATGATGACGACGCCGATGAATCCCACGACGAGGGCATGGCCCGGTTCCACAGTAACGATCGACATGTTGACGATGATGGTGACGAAGAAGACGACCAAGACGATAGACAAGACGAAGATGGTAGAAGACGGGGTGGCCTGCCTGTTCTACCTTTGTTTTCTGCCAGCCACCTAGGTTCGTACTCTGAACATGGAACAAGAATGGTGTTTTTGATCAGTATTCTGACTGTTGTACAGATTCACTTCCTGTATACAGCATAACTCATGCTATTCGAGTGGTTGTTAGTGCCCGTACCGAGACGACACTTTCCTGGGATCAACTCCGATCTCCTCAGGTTTCTCAGTTTCTTGTGAAACCTATGCAGCAGCAAATCCGAACTCAGCACTTCACCCGCGCAACTTTGTATGCCCTCATGGCAAACTGCCTCCAGTTTAACAAGGAGGGCGAACGATATCCAGGCAATGCAGGAACCAGTAGTACTCGCGCCAAGGTTTGCGAGTTGCTAGCTTTGAAGCTACTCAAAGAGTACAACACTCGGGAGCTCATCGATGCCCTTGCCTACGACTTTTACCCCCTGCAAGGCTTGCCTGGGGCTGGGGTACCAAACTCACCTCGTAGGACACCACCCTCGCCCAAGCTACCCCTGATCGCGTCCCGAACATCAACTCTCGAGGTTGCGATCCGAGCCTCGGCCAAGCATTTCCTCGCCCATCCTCTTGTCGTCCAGCAACTGGAGGCTATCTGGAGCGGCGCCATTACCTTTCACTCGTCCGCCGACAGCCTACATCGTGAACCACCGGAAGCAGGTCGCAATGGAAATGGGCACATTGGCAAGGCGGATGACAGGACGCCCCTGCTGGGGCATCAGTCTATGGATTCGCACTATGTTCCACCAGGGCGACGTACGGCCATACTCTACGACCCTCGGCAGGCGTCTCTCTTCAAGCTTTCTCGACTCCGAGTTCCTCGCTATAGGTCGTTTCTCTCCACGATATCTCTCGCAGTCTTGCTTTGCCTATTCCTTGCCGTTCTCACGGAACGTTCAGTCCAGATCACTGGCCTAGAATTGGTTTTTTGGTTTTGGAGCGCAGGATTTATGCTGGACGAGCTCGTCGGGTTCAACGAGCAGGGATTCGCCCTCTACATCATGAGTTTCTGGAACATCTTTGACCTCGGCATCCTTCTGTTGCTCATCGTCTACTACTGCATGCGAGCATACGGTGTCTTCCTGGTAGATCCCCACCATTGGAACGACATGGCCTATGATGTTCTTGCAGCCAACGCGATCCTCCTCCTCCCACGCATCTTCAGCATCTTGGACCACTACCAGTACTTTTCGCAACTCCTCATCGCCTTGCGGCTGATGGCCATGGATCTCGCTGCTGTTTTCATCCTGATCCTGATCCTCTGTAGCGGCTTTTTCTTCTTCTTCACGCTATCCAAGAACTCGTTTGGCGCCAGTGACGTTGCATATAAGATCTTTCAGATTATTATGGGATTCACGCCGGCGGCCTGGGAGGTGTGGGAGGCATACAACTGGTTGGGGAGGTGCCTCTTGGTTCTGTTCCTGAGCATCACCCATTTCCTGGTTGTGTAAGTCTGCTATCCATTATACGAATTTCCCTTGCTAACTATCCATCCAGGACGATCCTGATCACCGTCTTGACAAACTCGTTCATGGCAGTGTCGTCGAATGCCAATGAAGAACATCAGTTCCTCTTTGCTATCAACACCATCTCCATGGTTAAGAACGATGCATTGTTCTCATACATTGCCCCCAGCAACATCTTTGCCTGGCTGCTTATGCCCCTCCGGTATTTCATGCCGTTGAGGCACTTTGTCTGGCTGAATCGGACCGTGATCAAGGTCACACACTTCCCGGTGCTCTTCTGTATCTATCTGTACGAGAGATACTGGCTGGCATCATCCATGTACGAGCCGACTGATCTGGTGGAACACCCAACCCGTGACCGAGGTCGAGCAATCTCTTTCATGGACCCAGCGAGCAGAGCAGCCATTTTCAGCCCCAGTGTAAGGGTTCGTGAGGAATCGGTTGCTGGTTTCCAGAAAGATCGAGCTCTCGAGGAGGTGTTCTTGCGAGTCCCTGATCCCCTCACGCTCAGAACACAGAGGCGGAACGAAAGGCGCAAGACACAGACGGCCATCCGTAATTGGATGGATCAGCATGACGACACTGGTACTTCGCCCGGCAACTGGCCAGCAATGGACAGTGCCATGCCTCCTTGGCAAAGGAGGATGAGTGTGGGCTTTGATCGCGCAACTAATCTGAGACGTGTCTCTGATGTTAGATCAACGGCGAGTGATCCCGCTGATCGAATGTCCAATGCAGGCCACCCCCTCCGACCCTCGCATTTCTCGAGGACTCGGTTGACTGCTGAGATGTCCGAATACAAGGACCAGACAGATGCGGAAGCGGATGGTGATGATGAGCTGGTCACAAATGACGAGGAAGAAGACGATCGTGGCACGAATGCTGGGCGGAGTCAAGCTGCCAGCAGCCATCGAATTGATGAGGAACCAGAGGATGGATACTTTACGCCAATGCCTGGCAACTTTGGAAAACTCGCCTCGTCTGTAAGCTCATCAGGCAAGGGTGCTCCAACTCCCCGAGCAAAAAGAGCTGGCCATAACCGGACGATGTCGACCAACACGATTCTGTTCAACCCACAAGATATGAAGCAGATTCAGGGCGCTTCGCCAGTGTCACCTCCCCACGGAGCACAGTCTCGCCCAAGAACGAGCGGACGCACAACCGCCGGAGAAAAGACGCCACGACGCAGCTCACCCCGTCGCTCCTTGTACGTGACAAATACAAAGCCTCGGCCAGTAATGCCGCCACGGGGTATGACGGAAGCGGGGGGTGTTAGTCGGTCCGCCCTGCTCAGTATCGAGCCGCGAAACCGTCCAAAGGATATCAGGAGGCTCTCGTCGTTAGATTTGAGCGCCATGTCGGACCACCTAGGTGCAGGCGATCCCATTGGAGCCATGCCCGGAAGCTTCCAGACGCAGATGGCGATGGCGATGATGAAGGACAACCGGCTGCGGGCGGCCGGAGGTGATACAGGGGATCGTGATAGAATGGGAAGACTGGTGCTGGCTCGAATGAAGACATTGGAGGAAAGCTTTGCAGATATCATCAAGGAGATGCGGGACCTGAAGAACTCATCCACGGCCCCTACGACTCGGCGCAACTCTTCGGGTGACGAGGCCAGAATGGCCCCGTTGATTGAGGTTGCCGGACGGGATCGACTACGGAAGTACAAGCTTGAGAGCGGGAACCGAAAGGTAGCAGCGTCTAAACGACCTGCCAGTCGGAGAAGTATGAAGGAGAAGGAGACAGCCCTGTGGGATCACAAGGCCAAGGGGAAGGAGGTGGCATACGAGTCGGATGACGAAGCGGAGACGGACGACAGCCTCTTTCAGAAGGGCGGCTCACTGTAAAAGGAACCTCATGGGGAGCATTAATGGCGTTGGGGGATCATGTTTCATGGCTGAGAGGATGCCAGGTTTGGGCCGATACAAGGATCAATATAGGACGGGGCGAAATAATCGTAGGGGTTAATTGTGTATATACCAAACGCTGTTCAGATGCATCATTGATATGGACGATTCCATGTTGGCGATGTTGATACCAATCAGGTCGTCTTCTGTGTATTCCCACTAGAACCTCTTCCATTTGCCTTGAAATAGCAGTCTTGTGACAAGAACCAGTTTCTAATGCTGAAATTGCACCCTGAATGATGTATAGCTCTTACGGCAAGATAATTGCCTTCAAAGATCAAGTCTCGAATGTGCCGGGTTCACCGCCACCGTCTTCATGTTTGTGTTCTTGGCGTTTCCAGCTCAAGCGAATGGCTGTACCTTGCCGCGGTTGAAGTATAGCCTGTTGTCGACCCAAGGGAGAGGATAGTGTCAAGGGCTAGATGCCACCACCACTGCGGTCGACCGAGACATAGCCATGGGGAGCTTTGCGGGTTCGTTGCTCGATGTCGTTTTGGTTGAGAGCCGCGGCTTGGTATCTGAAGGCAACGGCGGTGGCAGCAGCAACGGCGGCGAGTGCAATGACGGCTTTACCACGCCTAGATCCGCGTGTTAGACAATATGGAGAGGTAGGTTGGTAACTTACAAGAAGGGTCGAGTGGAGATGGAAGTGATGGCTGCTTTTGTGGTTTCCATGATCAAGGTAGAGCTTGGTCACGTTTGTGAGAGAAGAAGCTCCGGGGTGGGATGGGTTGGGGTTTATAGACCGGCATACGGCATAGCTTGAGCTCGGGACAAGAACCTCGGAAGCTCATTACGAAACCCCTTGCCTATCGGGGAAGATGCCCTCTACCCGAACCCGTCTTGGCCATGGCGTTCCCGGGGGGGAGAGCTAAAGAAGCTAAGGGAGCTCAGGTGGGAAGGTCTGGGGTGTGGGTGGCGATTGAGATGGAGGGGTAGTTTTTGTTGGGAGAACAGAAGTAAAGGGAGGGCGTTTGTCTTGTGACACTGAGACATTGTGGTTCAGAAGGGGTTTTGTGAGGATTGTTTTGGATTGGTAGGGCCAATGGATGTGGTGTCGATAGTCATGAGAGCTTGTCTATCATGAAGATGGAGGTCAAGGTTGATGGTGGAGGAGGTGGGGCAATGATGGCGGGGAGCCCTTTTTGCGGGGGAAGGGAGGAGTATGAAACTCGGCACATGCAGAGGGTGATTATCTTGAATGGACTGATTGATAGAAGATGAGTTTTCAAGAGTACTCGTGTAGATATTTTTGTGGAAAGTAAAGGTGCTGGTGTAGTATTTGGAAAATCTCTAATGGTCTTTGCCTGAGGTTGTATGACCTGGGCTGCCTGTCTACAAGGCACCTGGTCTACATGGAACTGTACTGGATTAACTTTGATGTCAGCAATCGTGACAGTTACGTTGCCGAGTCCATGTCTAAAGCCCCAACGGTGATGACCAGGGGCGCAGCTGATGTGGAAACCTCGATTCAATTACCTGTCTGCCTATCCACGCAATGCCAACTGCGCAACTCACGGGTCCAGTACCCGGAAATGCCATTGCCATTCCTAATTCCGCCTCTTGTTGGTTTACACGAGGGCTGCTGATGTTGCCTTGCACGTAGCACTCGCCAAAGTTATGCAGGCTGACATGACAGCCTCAAGGCAACCATCCCACTTTCAAGCTGCGAGTTCAGGCATCAACATCCATGGCATGTCCTGGGGGTGTTACTCATAGGGCTGATCACCAATTCTTATCGAGTCAGCCCATCTCTTCCACTTCAACTTTTTTTTTTTTTCAATTCCTCGACATCTTTATTGATATTTAGCATCAAAGCCTCACTTCGACATCTGTCGCTTCACCAGCGGCACTGCCTTGTTACACAGCCCTCCTGCATTCCTGGTTGTCTGTCTGCCTTGGCATCCGCCCTGATTGAAAACCGCTGCAGCCTGCATTTGAATGTGAATTTCGCTGCCTTTTTGTATTCACCCTCGTCGCCGTTCCATGTCCTCTCCCCCAGATTGTCTCTGCTCCATCATCTCTACCGCTCTCGACACTCCTCGCATCAACATCGATCAAGTTGGAGGTCAACACGACCACGTCTGCTTGACTGCCATGGATTTCGCCAGCGACTGGGAGGCCTCGATAGAGGCTGAGATGGCCCAGCTTCTTGAAGATGAGGCTGATGAGATGCCTCTGCCGCTTGCTCCCACAACCACAACCACAACCCCAGCTGCAGCCACCACCGCCACTACCGTCAATCCCGAGAACGATGATATCAACGCACTACTCCCCATTGACGACATTTGGTCACCCAAGCCTGCCCCCCTCTCCAAATGGAACAGCATTCACTTCAACAAGCCCACCACGGCGGACAGGATGCTCCCGTCGCTCATGCAAAAGAGTCAGATTGAAGAGACGCGGAACTTTGAGCTCTATCGTCTTCACTCGATCGCTTTTGAGCTCAACAAGGGCGATACCCTTGTCTTTATCGACTACCCTATTCATCAAAAGGCAGCTCTCAGCTATACCGACTGCAATGGCATTACGTTCAAGCCTCTCCAGTTCCGCGTCAGCTCGGCAAATCTGGTGGGCAAATTTGCCGAGATGCTTGCGCCGACTTATCAATTCCGAGCCCTCAGGCGACTCAAGCTTGTCAACAAGCTCGCCGACGGCGTCAAATATGTGTTGGACTTGACTCCACCTTCAGAAGGCGATGAGTTGGTCTTTCAGATGACTGAGCTATCATTGACGCCTGGCATCATCAAGTGGTGGAGCACTCACTTGACGAATGATGTTGATCCATGGCTCGTTTGTGGTCACGACGATATTTGCGGATGCAAGAGACAAAGGGAGGAAGAGACTAAACAAGATGAACCAAAGGGAGAGGGTTCGTCGACCGAGGGACAGCAAGATGCCACGACTAGTCCCAAGGAGAAGAAAGAGTTACCCAAGCTTCCCCTAGGCCCAGACGCCGCGCTCGCCATGAAAGCAAGGGGAGAAGATGAAGTCTACAAAACGCCGTCTTATCGAAAGGTCCCAGACTACTGTCCTGTTCGGCATCGGAATGGAATACTGCGACTGCTCCTTCTACTAGAAGGGAAAGGAGTCATCTTAGACTCTGCTATAAGGGTATGGACCCTTGTGAAGCTCGGCACCATCTTTGACTGTGCTCATGTTCTCCGGGATCGCGTTGCCCAATGGATCATGCATGGGCCCAATACGGCACTGATCGAGCACTTACCCGAGGAAGCCCTTCAGATAGCCTTTGCCCTGGAGTTGCCAGAGGTTGGGCAATCAGCCTTCAGGATCCTTGTGAACGAGGCCGCTCTCAAGTTGGCCTCTACCTCCAAGGAAACCACCACTCAGTTTACCATCTTTGGAAGAAGGCTGGGTGATTTACCCGACGACTTGCAAAACCTGGTCCAGCATGGAGCGATGGCACTTGTGGAGCGTGTGTCCAACATTGATGCCCAGTTCCGAAACCCGGATCTTTTCGACTTTTGGGACATTGAGGAGTGGAACAAGATGCAAGAGATCGAGCAGTTCCTTGCTAATGGAAAGGGCGTGATCTATGAGAGGGCTCTGTATTCAGTTCAGCTTCTCAAGCAGGCTCTCATCTACGAAGTTCAGAGCGCGTATGAAACTGCCACAAGCAAGTCTCTGGGCTACAATCACGCGGCGCTGAGCGGTATCGACCACGACCGGCTCTTGTCCGTGGAGCCCAGGCATTTCGAAAAGACGGGCTTCATCATGTCCACCTTCAACCCGGTTCAGCTGCTTCTCTGCTCCATCACCTATAACGATCTCGGTACTCTCTTGGATGACCGAAGGTATCGTGACTGCAAGTGTCAGCTGCCTGGCCATTTGCGGACGACCTACCATACGCTCGCGAGCAACGCATTTGACTCTTTAAGGGACGTCCTTATATGTGCACCAGCGCAAGTGCATAAATCCGGATTGGACAATTATATCCGCAAGTGGTTGGGTGAAGATCCCACGGTGTGGTTGGACTGCATCGAGCGGGGAGTCAAGGATGCGCTTCGACCGACGACGCTCTCCTGGGTACGCCACGACATTGAGCCGCCACTGAATCTGACCCGCCACCTCCTCCTGACACTCACCAACGATGAGATAAAGTACTTGCCTCTATGGGCGGGAGGCTGTGACGACGGCAGTGGAGGAGTATTCCAAGATCTTCTCCCTCCTACCTCTTGGGGAGCCAACGGACCTGGTCCAGGATACCACACAGGCAGAACTATCCCATCGGCGCCATCAAGCGTGACGGAGTTTATCACGGAGGACATGAACGCGCTACGTATGTGGGGGAGCACCACCGGGGCTTCCGTCGATGTTCACGACAGCATCTCGACCGTGTACCGTCCGGATAGAGTCATCTCTGACGATCAGTCTATTGCCTCAGAGTCATTCACCGCAGGGAGGTCGGAGGATTACGAGGATGCTCGATTCGAGATTCCTGCCGACCACCAGAGTATTGGACAGGCTGTGGACTCGACAGTCGAGGCGGCTGACTCGGATACAAGATCCATGACTGAAGGCCGGCAGTCGAGTGATGATGATGAAGACGACGACGACGACATGTGTTTTTGGGGAAGTGACAGTGATGACAGTGGGGATACAGTAATGGTTTGATGTGGGAGTGAGATACACTTGGATGTGGACACAGACAGGATGACTACTCTACAAAATGATGGGATATGACATTTGATGCACTTATGGAATTAGATACACGGCACTTAGCTTACGCAGTGAAAAACATCATTACGTCAAACACATTGGCTCTATCTGCTTGTCATGTGCCTATCTCTGCTGATGTTGCTGTTGTTGCATGAACCCATGAGGTGAAGTAGGATTGACGACGGAGCCAGTTCTTTCTAGGTGTTGGTGAATGCAAGATCCAACTCAATAGCTTCCAATACAATGCTCAGCTCAAAATTAGCAGAATTTGCAACGAAAGATATTGTGGAAGCAAGACGCTGAGTCACATTGCTAGTGAATGGCAGCTCTGTTTAAACTCGTGTGCCAAGGGGCGATCACCGCACATCTCGGAATATCAACATGACCTACTACCCGCGGGATGCCACCGGCGTCTTCAGAGTTTGGTAAGATTTCTTAAATCAACCAACGTGATCATCCATTCCTCTCTTTATATCTCGCTGGCAACCTCATACGGTTGCTGCCCCACCGAAATTGGGACATGATGATGACAAGACTGATTCGATCTTGAGCGGGTTTCTTCTTGGGAACCACCCTTGATCAACGACACTTGAATACTGCCCATCTACCATCATTATCTCCAGCATTCATTTGGTCTAATCAGTAAAGGCCGGCAAAGCGTTTGACTCATAGGGCTGAATACCCATCCCACTGCCCCACAAGGGTTCTCTGAGCCTCATATCCACTTTCAACGTCGACTGCCTTCAGAAGAGTATAACCGAGCTCGGCAGAAGAAGCTATCAAGTAAAACAAGACAAAAAATAATAATAATAATGCCCCTGCCAAGAGTTGATTTTTTTTTGGTTCTCTTCGAATTGCCGCCGAAGCATCAAACACGCTCGTGTAATGTAATGAGAACCCTTGATACTCCTGCAGTAGTTGCGGAACGTGCTAGGTACTTCTACATGACGAGGGCTTTGGGTCATCGGGCTGTCTTATGAGAGAGTGGTTTTATTGATATATCTACATCAGGCAAGGCAGGTCCATTCCTTCCATACCTATTTGTGTTAACAGGTATGTCACGTGCAATTGGTATCGACAAGGTCCCCTCGATCCCTTTCCTCTTCCTCTCCTGGAACCATCACGAGTACAACACTCTTCCTTCGAGTCACTGCCAAGACAAATGCACTCTCATATGTTACTTTGAGCCAATATCATCAAAGCCGAAAAGAAATCTCTCTTCCTTTGCCCGTTGGAAGCACCACGAGCGTCCTGCTCCTCTTTCACCCGCTGTAAGTGCAAGTATCCATCCTTCCCACCACTCCAACATTATAGCTAAAACTATGCTATCTAGTGCAGTAGTAACAGCAGCAAAAGTACAAAAATCAACGCTAATATCAAAATCATCAACAGGAGCAGCGGCAGTAGCGGCAACAACAACAGCAGTAGCAACAGCCACAGCAAAACGTTGCCACCACTGCCAGCAGCAGCAGCAACAGAAGAAGAAGAGGAAGAAGAAGCAGAAGAAAGAAGAAACCTTCGGCTGCTTCAACGTCACTCGCCCTCCAGCCACTGCCCTTGTCCTTGTTGCTAGTTTTGTCTTATCATGACTATAATGAAAGGGTTTCTCAACTATGCTTGATTGTATTGTTCGTGATCTCGTTGCAAAGTGATATATAACTATTGTCGTTGCCAGCTCTATATAAATCCTCCCAAATCCTCCACCATGTCACACAGCCCACCCCAAGAAACGCCATACCATTCTCCATATTACTTCCATAAATTCTTTTTAAACACCTTTTAATCAAGTTAGGACCTCGATCTTGATCAGCCCCTGTTGAGAGTATTTCCAGCTCCCCTGGGATTGTGGTCAACAAACTCGTCCCACTCGCGCTGCTTGTACGTCTCCCGATCCACGGCCTCCATGTCGTCCTCGTCCACTACCGTCTTCTTCTCGACGCCGCCCTGCAAGATATTGCCCTGCCGCCTCTCCTCCTCGAGGTATTCGTCGATGGACATGGTCGGCAGGTTATGGCCCGACCGGAACACGCCCCTCGCCCGCTCATCCCGGGAGCCCACTAGGGTAAAGGGTTGCAGCGGCTTGCCCTGCGCTGAGAGCAGTGGGCCGCCCGTCATGGACTGTAACCTCCGTAGGGGCTGGTCAAGTCGGGACGTGTGATCATCAGCGGACGGCGTGTCGACGGCTGAGGGGGCGAGTGGGCGGGGCGCCTGGGCAAGAATTGCCACCTCGCGGTTCAGTGAGTCGAGAGCCTGGAAGGCCGCGTGCACCGCCGAGGTGAGTTGTGTGAGGTACAGCTCACGAACAATCTCCTCGTCACCGTGTTCCAGATATCGCGGGTTGCGCCGCAATGTCTCAAGCTTCTCCTTCAGCTGCTTCTCGGCGCGGTAGTTTGCGATCTTGCCGTCTCGCCGGGCTGCGGGGTCGTTGCTCGCCACCACAGCAAAGCTGTCTGGATCGTCACGGTATCGCTCCAGTAGCTTGTCATAAGGATTTCCTACAAGGCCATAGCCGTCCAAGGCAGCGAGGAAGCGTTCGTAGGCGGAGCGCGACTCGGAGAGGACGTCTCGTCGCTGATCGGGGCTAAGGTTGGGTGTCTTTTGCACGAGCTCGGCGACGTGAGCATCAAGCAGTAGGTATGGCAGATCGGTGGTCGATATATCTTCTACTCCTTCGTTGGCAGAGAAGAGAGAGACGGTGGCCATCCGATCGCGAGCCTTTGCGTACAGGGAGAGAGCTGCTTCGAGATCGGCGCGGTAGGCGGGCGAGGTCGCCTCAAAGGCGTTGTCCAAGGCGTGGCGCTTTTCTTCGGCAGCTTCGTAGAGAGACCGGAGAGACTGCGGCTCGTCTGATGAAGCCATTTTCTGAGGATTGTAAAGTGAGAGACAATGTAAGAAGGAGAGTGGCGAGTAGAGAGGGAGAGTGCAAGATGAGAAATGATGGAGGTTGACAAATTCCATCTTGGACCCTGCAGGAAAGCCCCGCGTTGGAGGGGAAGCTAGCTCTTATCGATAAGGATCTTGGCTTGGCGCCTAGCATTGGCAGGCACCATCAGCTGTCTACGGTCCGTATAGCTTCACAGTTATTGTAGGGATTCAGGTCAAAACTCAAAGGCGTGCAAGCTACGAAATACCAAATCATTTATCAGTAGCAAGTGTTGGTATGTGCTCATATTCGGATATCAAGCCCAAAAAGAAAAGCAAATAAGTGATCATCGTCCTCGACGCCGCCAAACCACAATCCTCAGATTGGATACATCCATCCTTCACTCCACACCCATCATGACCCATGCCTTGGTGTTCTGTTGCCACTCAAGGCTTCATAATCGAAGAATAACACAAGCAAACAATGAACCAGAAACAACGGTTCTCGAAAAGAACAAGTACTCTTCATGTGCTTCCCTTCCATCAACTCATGTCCACTAGGCAAGTCTAGTCTTCGTCGTCATCCACCTCGAAAGGATCATCGCTCTCCTCATCCGGTTGCAAGACTGAAGAATCATCGTCAATTACAACAGGCCGCCTCGAAGCTGCAGCCCGGCCGGGACGTGCTCTTGACGCCTTGACAGGAGGCGAGTCCGGCTCCGCCATCTCCTCGTCAGAGTCGTCATCCAGGACCGACTTCTTGACTGCCTTCTTGGCAGCGTACGCCTTAGCTGCTGGAGACAAGGTCGTCTGCTTCGTAGCTGTCTTGGATACAGCCTTGGCAGCCGTCTTGGTGGCAGTCTTAGCACCAGCCTTGGTAGCAGTCTTGGCGGTAGCCTTGGGCTTCGCGTCGTCCTTGCCCTTGTTCTTTGAACCAGCAGGCCGGCCACGTCCCTTCTTCACCAAAGACAAGCCTGCGGGCAATGCAGACTCCTCAGGGCTGGCGGGTCTTGGTCGAGATGCTGCTGCTGTCTTGGATGGCCCTGCAACGGGTTCGTCATCTGACAGGAAGCTGTCAATGTGATCCTCCTTGGCTGCCGTTGCCGTTGCCGTCTTGTGTGGTGAGGATTTGGCAAGCATCTCGTAGTTTGTATCATCCGGGCTGTCATCGTCAAAGTCGAATGCCTTGGCTGACTTCACCTTTGGCTTGGGAAGCCCCGTGATGCTGCCATTGCCCTGGCTGGAGTCTGGTCGACTCATGGCATGCAGACTAAACCTGCCTCTGTCCGAGTCCCCAGCTGACTTCCCGATGCCCTTGACCAGGGCACCAACATCACCAAGCATCTGATCGTCGTCACTCTCAGAATCGTCGTCAATGATCGCCTTGGCCCTAGATGCGGCGACTCGTCTGACGCGTCCGGTGTCCGGCGCCTCGGGTGATGACGGGCCAGCCTTGGCTGCTGGCTTGCTCCGACTGAGAGCCGCATAGTCATCATCAGAGAAGTTGTCCTCTACCTCCATAGGGTCGGCGCTTGCTTCCTTCTTGACCTTTGGCTTTGCGCTGAACATCTCGGCAAACCGCTGAGCACTCTTTGTCTCAACCTTGACTGGGGCTGCCTTGGCCGCCGCCGCCTTGGGTCTTCCACGGCTCTTCTTGCCGGGATCGTAGTCATCATCGTCCTTGGCCTTTCGCCCACGACCGGAGGGGCCAGCTCCGATCTTCTTGGAGGCGCGGCGGCCCAACCGGCGAATGTTAGTCTTCAATTCGGCATCGAGCGCAATCTGAGCATCCCATTCGGCTGAGAACTCGTCAAGGTCCCTGCACCAGAGATCCTTCTCGCTCAGGGCAAGAAGGTCGTCGTGCTCGGCCTTCTTCTTCTCAATAGCCGCCATGAGCTTCTCGAGGCGCTCAGCCGTCAGAGACCAAATGGGCATCTGGAGTTGGTTAGCTTTCAACTGTTAATCCAGACCTTCTTGTGACTTACTGAGAGGAGATAGTCGTAATCCCGCGCACCGCCGTCCGAGTCTGCTTCCGCGTCTTGATTGTCGTCTGCATCATCGTCCTCCTCGTCGGCTGTCTTCTTCTTGTCACCGCCGCGAGGAAAGGCTTCGTATTTGCGGTCTCGAAGCTCCTGGACGAGCACAGTCTTCTTCTTTTTGCCAACAATGAGTTCACCGTCGATGATCTCCTTGATGAACCGAGCCTGGTTCTTCAGCTTGCGGTAATCGGCGTGGTAGACAGCCAACCAGTATTTCTGTACAAATTAGCACACGTCATCCAGCATAGGCCCAGCATTACTAACCTTTCGCTCCGTGTACATGTCGAATCGGTAGTGGTAAAACTCTTCCATGATGTCCTCTACCTTTTCGTACTTGCGAATCTGACCCCTGGAGTCGAATGCAACCAAGTTGGAGGTGGCCACCTGCTTGAGCAACTTGAAGCGCTCAAGAATTCCTTCCTCCAGGACCTTCTCGGTGTGCTTCTCGTCCATCATCACCTCGAAGTGGACAACGCTGTGGTCGTTGAACTCTTTGTAGTCCTTGATCCACGCCGGGCCATCATTGCCGCTGATGATCTTCTCCAGTCGCGCCTTGAAGTCGTCTGTCCACACTCGGATAGGCAATTCGCTGATGGTAATTTCGTTGGGGTTTCGCTCGTTTTGCTGGGCGATACCGTTGAACTTGTAGCGATCGGGTCCAGCAGCCTCAGGCTGGCCCTTCCATCCGCGGAACCAGGGCATCATGGTCTCGAATGGTTGCTCCTCTCCATCCTTTTCGTCAAGGCGACCCATTCGTCGCTTCAGGTTCCTGACGATGTCTTCTGGATGATAGTTGGGAATGGATGTGCTCCAGCCTGTTCCGATACCGTCGGCACCGTTCACCAAGACCATAGGAATGATGGGTGCATACACCACCGGCTCGATCTTCTTGCCATCTTCATGGTGATGCTGCAGGTTGGGCTCGTCCATGGCCGAGAAGATCTTGCGAGCAAATGGAGAGAGTCGAGTAAAGGTATAACGGGGACTAGCAGCATCCGAACCACCGGCGAGTCGAGAACCGAAGTTTCCACTTGGCTCCAGGCAGTTGATGTTGTTCGATCCCACAAAGTTCTGGGCCAGACCAATGATGGTCTGTTGGAGAGACGCCTCACCGTGGTGGTATGCTGTCTGTTCGGACACATAACCAGCCAGTTCCACGACCTTCTTATCCTTGACCAGGTTTCTCTTGAAGCAAGCGTAGATCACCTTGCGCTGGCCAGGCTTGAAGCCATCCAGGACCGAAGGGATCGATCGCATGTTATCAGCCATGCTGAAAAGGATGAGCTCCCTGTTGATGAAGTCCGAGTAACTGATGGATTTTGTCGAATGATCCAAGTAGGTGCCGGGTACAAAGTTGCCCAGCCACTCCTTTCGAGCATCCGCCTTCTTCTTGGAGAAAGCCAGGTCCAGGAGATCTGCTTCTTCGGGTTTCATCACCTCAAACTCTTTCAGGTGATCATCTAGGTTGGTGAAGTAGACTTGGGCGTCCTCATTGGAGCTTGTTCCCAGACCCTTGAAGTACTTGGAGTGCCATCGGCCCATCTCATCTTTGTGGTCATCTTTCCACTCCTCGTACTCGGGCTGTGTGAAGAAAGACTTGAGGCGCTGGGGCTTTTTGGGGTTGGGGCCCTGCCAGACCTTGACGATGGGAGTGATGAACTCTCGGAAGAAGTCGGGAACCTTCAGAAGAGATGGGAATTGAACTTGAAGGAAGTTGATGAGAAGACCCTTGATATGACTGCCGTCGTGATCCTGATCAGCCATGATCATCAGGTGGCCGTATCGAAGACTCTTGGTGTCTGTGTACACTTGCTTGTGCTTCAGACCCAGGAACTGCTTGATGTTCTGGATTTCCTGATTCTTGGTAATCTGATCGACACTAGCATCACGAACGTTGAGCAGCTTTCCACGGAGTGGGAATACACCAATGCGGTCAGGGTCGAGGATAGCACGTCCAGAAACAGCCAAACCCTTGGCAGAGTCACCTTCTGTCAGGATCAGGGTGCACTCATGGCCTCGTCGGGTGCCTGCCAAGTTGGCCTCGACCAGCTTGGCGTTGCTCACTCGTGATCGCTTGTTGCCATCGCTCTTGGCCAACATCTTGTCGGCCTTTCTCTCCGCAAAGTCCATGATGTTCTGGATAGCTTCGGATTTGGCAACCTTCTTGAGAAAGTCTTCACCAAGTTGGCACTTGCTGCCGAATTGGCTGGTCTTGGTCGTCATGTGCTCCTTGGTTTGCGAGTTGAATGCGGGGTTGTCGATCAGACAGTTGACAAAGATGAAGATGTGGTTTTTGAGGTGACTCTGCTTCAGGGTGTGTCCCTTCTTCTTCTTGTTGAGGGCTTTGAGCAGATAAGCCGTGACTTGATTCGCGATGTAGTCCACGTGGCTACCTCCGGACGTTGTTGCGATCGAGTTGACAAAGGAAACTTGCTGAAATGTGCCATCCGAGACAGCGAAGCCAACTTCCCATCGGGGGTGTGACTTGTCCTTGTCCATCTCCACGTTGCAGGTTGGTGTGCCGCCCTCTTCGTCCATCCTCTCCTTTGCGATGGACTTGGCATAGAGATCGCAGTAGCCCTTGAAATCCTTCAACTTGATGACCTCACCGTTCAGATGCACCTTGATACCCCGAACGGTGCCTGCCATGTCGTAGACTCTTCTGTACAAAAGCTTCTCGAGATCATCATCAATGCCATTCTCCATGCCGAATCGCTTGTAGTCTGGCTTGAAGGTGATTCGAACAAAGTCGGCAGTTTTGCTGCTGGTGATCTTGGCCTTCTGCATCTTCTGCATGTTGTCGGTCCAGACCTGCTTGTACCTTTTGCCATGCTCGTTGTCCTGGCATTCAAGCTGGAATTCGGTACTGAAGACGTTACAGAGCTTGGCACCGTAACCGTTACGACCACCAACAGTCTTCTTCTCGTCGTCATCAAAGTTGGATCCAGCCAAGAGGTGGCCGAATACAAGCTCAGGGATGTAGATTTTTTCCTTCTCGTGAATCACGATGGGAATACCCTTTCCGTTGTTCTCCACACTGATCACTCCAGTATCGCGATCAATGTTGATCTTCATGTAGGTCATGGACTTGTCACGCTGCTTGTTGTCGGCGGCGTTGACGAGAATTTCGTCAAAGATCTTGTAAAGACCAGGAACAAAGGAGACGTTGCTGTACTCCATGAGTGAAGTCTCTTTGTTGTACACCCACATTGTTTGCTGGGTCATCTCGACGGATCCAATGTAGGTATCGGGTCGCTTGATGATGTGTTCCAACTGACTCAGCTTCTGGTACGTCTCGGTAGCCGTCTTCGGCTTGGTCGTCTTGGGCTTCTCAGGGGTGTCGATATCCATCGTGTCGTTATCAGGCTCCGTCAACGGAGTGCCTGAAGACTTGCTGGATGAAGTGTCCTTCTTTTGCTTCTTGGACTTGGGAGGGCTGTCGGAGAGGCCCGATGCATCGCTCATCTGGTCATCGTCGCTCTCGGGCGTGGTGCGCTTCTTGGGCACCGCCTTGGTTTTTAGGGTTGTCTGAACCATCTTTTTGACGGCAGGCCGCGCGGCAGCCTTCTTCGCGACGGGTTTGGCTTTTGATTTCTGGAATTGCGATGTCAGTTACTCGGCCTGTGTTGTGTTGCGATGCGAAAGGGTGATGTTGTTGTTTGGTGCGGGCGAAGGCATCGGTGAGGGGAGAAGGCTTTGAATGCGGGCAGTCAGGCAGACTTTGATGCAGCTGACAGGCAGAAGCAGCATTCACGGTAGCATTGATTGACGGTTAAGAAAGGCGCCTCAAATTCACGTACCACCTCGGGGACGTAGCCATCAGACTCGTCGTCGAAGCTGAAGTCGGAAGCCTCCGAATCCATCTTGTTTGCGCTCTTGGGAGCAGAAAAGAACCTGGTATGAGGGGCCAATAGACAAGGTTTTGACAAAGAATGCGACAAAAGTGAGCGTGTTGGCCGACAAGACAAAGACAATGGACTCGGAAGCAAATGGCGACTCAATCGAATAAAAGGAACAGCTCGCGCGCAAAGTCGCGACAACGAAGGAGAGAAAACTTGATGGGCCAGACTGACAGGGCCTGGGACTAACAGCACACTAGACCGAGTATGTTGTTTTGGCAACAAGGGTCCGACGAGTGTAAACAAACGTGAATGTAGGGGACGCGGCCATTGATGTGGGGCCGTGTTTTGATGCCTTAGGCGTTTGCTCTGCTGCAAACGCCTGGTCCCGTGACTTGTCACCTGAAGCTGCCTTTGGATGCAACGTACCTTGAGCAGGCATCTTTTCCGTCGGAAGGGTCTTGGAATAAATGAATTTCTGCGTCTTGTTCTGTGAATGCTACGTCTTCATCATGTCCTCTGCAACGATCCTCTAAAAGCCGGCTTTTCGAGTCTAGAAACGCTACTTGGACGTTGCACTCTGCAAGTCTCACGAATCAATGCCAGAGATCGAAATTGCTCCCCAGATTACCTACAACAAGTCAGATCCTGACCCGATCATTTCAAGATTCAATGTTTCTTTCAGTTTGATTACTTTGCAACGTCAATTTCTTCTTTCAGTGGAAATGTCAACAAACCGCCGTTGCCCCTAATCACTCTCACACTCGGCTAGTGCCACACGTTCCACAAGCTTTCCAGAACAGGAGTCTTCCCCATAGAGACGGCGACAGCTTGATAATATCGGAAGTTGGCTCTCTGTGGGCCAGTCCTCCCGCGGTCGCTTATTCCTTGAAACGAGCCTGTCAAGCTCGAAGTCAGACATGCACCGGTCTCGTCTTGGATGAGCGGGCCGAGTCTGGATGTACAACCCTCCCTCAGTGGACTGTCGCCCTCCCCAACGAGGCGTGTGTTGCCTGGATCGAGACGCCATTCCTTGCTAATTCTCCTGGTTCCACCGTCTTCGAGATTAGCTTGGCTGAGGCTGGCCGTATCACCCCGTGGGACTGAACGAGGTCCGGCCGCCGCCCTGAGGCCAGTCTGACTTGGTCAGCCGTTGTGCAGGGCGCGTCCTCTACATCATGTACCCGTTAAGCTTCATTTCCCTCTGTGTGGTACTAAAGTGCGGGTCTAGGTCGTCGATCACTCTACGTACCTAGTCGTCCAACTCGTCGTTCCTCGAAGCGTCCAAAGTCTCAGCAGCGATGTGCCTGTTCTGCAAACCTCTCGTGACACACTTGATACCAAAAGACTCGGGTTTTGCATATCACCTGCAAGTAGATTTGGCCATGGTCTGGCAAATCGCCACTTTTGAAACCAGGCCTTCTACCTCCCCACCACTCTGTCCTGAAAGGAGCTGTCCAACGCAGCACGTACGGACACGGCGGCACATGCGATGTACTCTCACAGCACCACAGCACCTACTACGAAGGAAAAATGGCAGAATGCTCCGAATTCGATGCAGGGAGCCGGTGGGCGCCTCCAGTCGCACCTCGCGTGAAAGCAGTGACAGTTCCTCGCCTTGGCCTCCCGCTGTCCCACATCGATATCGTGTACAATCATCTGAAACTATGCCTTGAGACTCAGAAGCTTCTGCTCACATACAGGTCCCGAGGTGTGGAAGCAGTTGTTGCCGAATCCGTGTACAGCTCGGCCCGATGAGCTCACCAGATGATCAAACATGACGGGTCTCTATCATCTGGGGGGGAGCTCATCTGCGGCAACAAACTGGCTGTGACTAACCCAGACAGACAGTGCCAAATTAGCCCAAATCTGCACACCACGACGGTGTTCTATCGGGACACATCCCTGCCAGCCGTTGCCGCTGCTTCTTCCCTTTCCTGTCGCCTCTGGGCGTGGCTGGTGGCTGCGGTTGAATTGCACCATCACCAATCGAGCAAGAAGCTTGGATGAAGAGTAAGAGAGCCGAACCCGGAGCTGTGTCGCTGCCCGAGCCGTCGGTTGGTCGCATCAGATATGATCCATTTCGCCAGAGCCAGTGTTGACATTTCTGCCAGGGGTCACTGACTCGAACGATGTCGGTCGAGCTGGATGCCACTGCGAACTGATCGAGGCAATTGGGGTGACAGAAAGCTCTTTGCTGGGCAGGTCCTATCTGACGCCTTCATAACTGATGGTGCAGCCTACTGCAGCAGCTCGCAACAGAGGGCGGCTTGGCGAGATGATTGCCCAAGAAGCATGCAACATGGCGACCTTGGGCACCATAGACCTACTGACTTGGCCGCGCGGGCCTAGCAATCCCCAGGAGCTGAGGGGCGGGCGTATCGGGCATGGACTTGTGTTCCCTCGGACATTTTTCTTGTGCCTGTACTCCTAACAGCTCGTGTGGGTATCAAGGGCCGGCAACATGACAGGCCTCCTCTCAGTCTCTCCCAGGGAGCTCCTTAGGGGGAAGCCAGCAAACCGACTTCTGGAAGACTCATCGAACCTCACCAGACAAAAGACTACCGGTGTAGGATGCAACGGCTATGCACAGCCCTTTTGCACAGGGGGCGGCAACCTGTTGGGTAGCGCGGTCCGGTCATAACAAACCGGAGCCAAGTCATGCTGCGACTGGCTGCGGTGGGAGAAGGATCTGATAGGATCTTCGGCAACGTCAATCACCAGCCTGTCTCAGCAAAGAAGTGCCCTTCGTAGCTGTCAGTTGTCATACGGACACGTGGGGCGACTCGAGCAAGGTCGGGGGGAGTGTTGAGATTAAGGCGGGCTTCTCAGTGGCAGCAGGACCGTCATTCTTTGTTGCACAGGCTTCAGAAAACGGACTGGGGTAGAGGGTCCTGGACGATGTGGTATGCAGGCAGCCGTCGGCGCTTCAGTTTTGCCAAAACCTCGTGGGGCGGGCTCAAACAGGGCGAAACAGCTAGTTTGCGGTCTGGGGTCACCCATATTTGCGCTTCTGGGCTTTATTTGCTGTTCCCGCCGACTCTGTGGGGATCACGTCCGTCTTGGGAGGGGAGGCGAGCTGTCGAGAGGGCTCAGACGGCACGGTGTTCAAGACGGCCTGCGAGGTTCGGCTCAAGAGATACATTGCGGGAGTGTAACAAATAGCAGGGCGTGAGGGCTTAGCCAACCACCCCCAGTTCTGCACCCCCTGCCGCAGTTTCTCTGGTCTCTGATGTTTATGCGGAGAAGACGGCCTGGAAGCATATGGGGGGGATCTGTTTGATAAAGCGGGACTCTGGGGATTCACGCGCAGCTCTCGGAAGCGACTGGGAGAAACCTCAACAGTGGGACAGACCGCGTCTCTGGCCATCAAACCAAACCCTCTTGAGCCCTCGTCATTGCTTTTGTCACCAAGGGCTCCAACTTGAGCCCTCTCTCTTTCAGTCACTCGGCGTTGCCTTGCCCCCCCTTTGACGGCCTCGTCATCTATCACTTGGTGGCTTTGCCTAGTAGACAAGGCGGTGGAAGTTGGTAAACGGAGCCATCTCCCCTTAGAGGTCGAGCCTCACGGCCAGAACAAAGAAATCTTGACCGGGGAACGGAGCCGTGACCGACTTTTTGCAGTTGCAGATGCCCTTGACGCAGGCGCCCTGAGTTGCTGAGCCTGACCGATCCAGGGTTCCTTGTTCATCGTCATCTCAGCGGTGTCTGCCAGGCGCGAGACTACGCTCTCTTCTCTCGGCGGGCGCGTGTTTGTCAAGCTGAGGAGTGACTTGAGGGCGAGGAGTTTCCACTAGTTGTCGCGTTGCGACTTGTCTGTCCTTCCCTGCAGACCGGAAGTAGGTATATCACGGCCGCTGCCCGCCGTACCCTCCAAACCACCCGGGTTCATCCACCCTCCTACGACCTGTCCCTTGTCTCTTGCATGCTGCGGACCTCCTCTTTACCTCTCGAATTGCGGCTTCTGGGAAACCTGACAAACTTGGCCGGCTTCCATTATGCTCTCACTCAAGACTCTCCTCAACCCGGCCCCTCCCGGCCAGGATGGGCCCCTTTCCTTCCACCCAAGTCCTACGCCCCCGTCCCCGACGTTTTCTGCTGCCACGGACACCTCGAACTCGGCGCTGAATCGTTCGATAATGCCTCCTGTCCGAGTGTCCAAGGACTCTGGTGGCCTGGCCAAGTCGAAGCTGCGAGGCCAGGTCAACTACCCCCCTTTCGAGAACAACCTCGACGAGCTGTCTCTCCGGGAGATGCGCAAGTTCAGAGTCAAGCCCCTCGGGGGCATCCAACAGAATTGCCTTCACATCCCTTACAACAGCGGCAAGAAGGACTTCTTTGAGAAGACGGGACGAGAGAGCTTCGAAGGTATGTTACTCGAGATGGGCATTGATGTCGGCTGCTAACGATGCAGTCTTTCGATACGAATTCACCCTCCCTGGCCAGGACTCCGAGTACGCTGTGATGTGGGATTACAACGTCGGCCTTGTGCGCATGACTCCCTTTTTCAAGTGTTGTCGGTATGGAAAGGTCAGCATCCTGATGCCACAACACTTTCGCAGCATGGGCTAACGAGATCTAGACGATACCAGCCAAGATGCTGGGTCTCAACCAGGGTCTGAAGGAGATCACGCACAGTATCACAGGTGGCTCTATAGCTGCTCAAGGTATGTTCTCGCTGGCGAGGAGGTGTTGATGGCGCTGACTTTTGTGGAAGGCTACTGGATGCCGTATCAGTGCGCCAGAGCTGTCTGCGCGACATTCTGCTATGAGATCGCCGGAGCTCTCATCCCCATCTTTGGCCCTTCGTTTCCCTCGGATTGCGTCCCTCGCGACTCGCAAGGGTTTGGCCGGATGGTCATCGACTCGCAGATTGTCGTCGAGGCCGCTCGCGAGGCCGACATCACTCGACGCATGCATTTGAACGCCGCTGCCCCTGTCTTTGGCTCTGCTACCAGCTTTCCCAGAGACAACAACGCCCACCAGACCATGTATGTCCCTGAAGAACGCAAGCATCGCTTTCCGTCGCGCATAGTATGCAACCCTCCGTGGGTGCCGGAAAACGAGAGCGACCACCACTTCATGTCGGCCCCTAACTCTGCTTCGAGCACCGGGTCGGGACCTCTTACATACATGGTGGCATCACACCCAAACTCGAGCTGGGCTCCGATCAACCACTCGAGCCCACAGACAGACTATGCGTCTCCCCATCCGTGGCTGAGTGCCGTGCCGCGCATCCCGCCCTTGCTGCACCGGTCCAACCTTTCCACTTCGTCCTGGGGCTCCAAGCGACGACTCGAACACGAGGACTGGGACTACAACTACAGCTACAGAGACAGTGCTAGTCCCAACCTGAGCATGTGCTCCGTAGTTCCAGCCTCTACCCCCGAAGATAGCCCCGCCATGCAGAGAGAAGACAAGGTCGAGCTACAACCCAGAACCGACGACTCGCAGCAGGACGCCGCCATGCTACTCCTCAACCTGTGCAAGCAGGACCAAGGCTCTCCCGCCATGGGATCGCTGAGACCGGTACAAAGAGACTCTGCTCTCAGGGATGAGCATCGAAGCAAGAGACAGCGGGCCACATCTCTCTGATTTACACTTGTCGGCGTTGGGGGAGCAATCATCGTGATGGAAAAGCTTGGGATATATGACCAACAGCGAATAGAATGGACTAGCTCGGGCAGGTGTTTTTTGGGGGAAAAGTTTGGTTCTTGTTCTTTGAATGCTTGGATGCATATAACAAACTTACACATGGACTGGTTTAATTTTAGCAATCGCAACTCTTCTTTTGTAGTTGATCATAAACACATGTACTTTTCTTTTAATCTATCATTCATATCTAACTCGCCTCGCCCTTCTCGGCTGCCCTCTTGGCCTTGTGCTCCTTTGCCCAAGACTCGGCCTTGTCCTTGGGCACGACAAAGATCCTCACAACCTCGTCCACCACCTCGACCTTGCCCGTTCCCAGCAGCTTCAGAAGCGACACCCTCTTGCCCATCTTGAGGAGTCCTCCCTCACGAGTCTCAACAAAAGCCTCGACGTTCTGCAGAGTATACTTGCCCTCCTTGTCCCACGGCAGAGGGAAGACGTAGCCCAGGTGATCCTCCAGCGTATGCGTCTCCTCAAACGCCTTGACAAAATCCGACTCGAGATCCAGCGGGTACAGAAACACAGTCGGGAACGCCAGCGCGCTGCGAGGGTCGTCCGGGTCAGGGACAAGCGCTATCCCCGCGTCCTCCATCTCGGGCGGCTGCGAAGTTGTGCGCGTGGGGATGTTGCGGGCTCGGAGGGCGGCTTTGACGAGCATCTCGCGGCGCTTCTCCTTTGCGACGCGCTCGGCTTCCTTCTTGCGGCGGGCGTCAATCTCCTTGGCGCGCTTGATGATGTCGTCGGCTACACCGCGGAGAGAGGCGTTGGATTCATCGAGGGAGAGGCCACGGGCGCACACGTCATCGGCCTCCTCGATGCGATCCACGGCGAGAAGGGCGCGGGCGCTGCGGTAGTAGGCCTTGAGGTTCTTAGGGTTGAGGCGTAGAGCGGCAGCGCAGTCGAGCCAGCAGCTGCGGTAGTTCTTGACTGCAAGATGGCATGCAGCGCGGTTGACATAGAGCGTCTCGAGGGTACTCTTCTGCTTGGCGATCTCCTCCTCTGAATCCTCCTCCCCGTCAGGATTCTTGGTAACCTCTCCTCTTGCGCGCTTGCGCTCCTCCCCAGCCAGAATAGCGATACCCTTTCCGTAAAACTCCTTTGCGTCGACGTACCCTCGCACCTTGAAGCACTCATTACCGCGCTCCTTGAAGTCGACTCCGTTCTCCAGCGGCGTGCCCTCATAAGCGAGAGCCTGCAGAGCAGCAATGTCGTCATTCTCCCCCTCGGCGGCGTCCAGGTCCGTCATGAACAGCGGCGACTTGTTGAGATCCTCCCACACCTCGTCGACTGTCTTGCCGCTGGCGATGGTGTGTGCGGGCGGGAGCTGAGGCTTGGTGGCCTCGGAGTCTGGCGTGGGCTCCGAGACCTTGAGGGACTCGTCCATCTTTTCTGTGATTTCTTCAATCTTCATCTTTTTGTGTGTGATGCGATGTTATCTTGGTTGTTTGTTCGTGTCATTGGTAGTTACGTCGATGGTGCTA
Organism: Ascodesmis sphaerospora; assembly: GCA_027569015.1. Taxonomy (NCBI): domain Eukaryota; kingdom Fungi; phylum Ascomycota; class Pezizomycetes; order Pezizales; family Ascodesmidaceae; genus Ascodesmis; species Ascodesmis sphaerospora. The sequence goes on from JAPPUR010000003.1 coordinate 1,519,633, forward strand.
AAAATTGAGCTTCTCCAACTTTCTGTGGGTGGCGAAAATCTTATTGGGCATTGACCGAAATATCACAACTCCAGGCCAGATGAAATAGTCTGCACACTATATGAGTTAGTAGATTCGCTCCAGAGGTTCAACTGATTCTAAAAGAATCAGAATCATTTCAAGCATGTAATTTAGACAATTTAACTCGAGACATTCCGAGTTGTCTCGCCCCTAACCACTCACGATAAGACTTGGGCCGCAACAAGTGATTAACTCTGATATTGATCTCTATTCCCAAAACAACCCAAGTAAACCGTCATAAACAGTACCTTTTTCTAATACCCGCCCCTTTTCTAAACCCCAAGACATCTGAATGCCGAAATACTTTTTTTATAGTCCATCTCAAAAACGCCCACAGATCCATCCCGCCCAAACACAACGCTGCCAAACCTATCTATACCCAGGGGATATCCGACAAAAAAAGAGAAAACAAAATAAACCTGACCGTCTAGAGCTTTTTTGCTTTTTGAGACATGAAAGAAAACAGAAAGCCATGACGCCATGCCTGCCGCTTGAAAGAGAAGAAAAAAAGGCAAAAACAATACTTGCTTGCGCAAGTTGAGCAATCTCGGAGTTGGTGTAAGTGTGTCATCGGTTCATGTAGACCGTCAAATCAGTCCAGTCACGAGCAATCATCATCTGCTCTTCACTCCGAGTCGTAAAACTCTACCTCGGTGACAGTGACAGTCGTGTTCTGTTTGTGAGGCACAGACGGAGTCTCCTCAGTAGGCTCCTCGTTCTTCTGACGGGGAACATAGAAACACTGGACAGCTCCGAAAACAGCGGCAATGGCACTTCCGTACCAGGCCAGGGCAGAGCAATCAAACTTGCTTCCCAAACTCCAGAGGTAGCCGGCGATGGGAGGGGCGATCATTCGACAGGCTGCGCCGGCACTGGCAGCAAGTCCGTTGACCTTGCCCAGGGCGCTGGGAGTGGGAGTGGCCTCCTTGATGAGGATCATGAGGAGGGGGTAGAGGATGATGGAGAGAATGTTGCGGACGATGAGGCAACCATAGATGGCAGGGTAGACGAGAGCCTCTGGGACGAGAAGAAGCATCGGCATCAACAAATAGGCGATGGGATGGAGAATAGTGACGAAGATGAAGAGGCGGTAGGTGCCAAACTTGTTAGCCGCCCAGGGGAAGATGAAGACCTGGATGCACAGGGCGATGCCGCCATCTACAGCCAAGATCATGCCCACGTTGCGAAGAGTCAGTCCCAGGCCGCCGGGAGAATAGAATGGGAAGATAGAGGCGGAGTGGAGCATTTCGATGGCAACTGCGCGCTTCTCTTCGAAAAAGATGGGCAAGAGATGATCAAACGTCATGGAGTGGTAGGTGAAGATGGACAGGGCAACGATGAAGCCAACAACACGACGGTTCCAGATCTTGAAAGAGGTCATGGGCACCTCCTTCTCGTCCTCGACAAGCAGAGGATCCCAATCTTCGCCGGGGGTCTCGATAGCACCATATGTCTCGGGCTGGGCATCCGTAGTGGAGATCAGAGCAGTCTCCTCTGTGGCATCGTTTTCAGGCTCAGCAGGCTGGACAGACTTGGGCTGCATATCAGGGTGGGTTTCCACAAGGAGGAAGAAACCTAGCATGATGCTCACGAGAAGCAGTCCGGAGCAGATGAGGTTGGGGAGCAGGTATGGGAATCGCTGGAAAAGGCTGCCGGTGGGAAACGTCTCGGGCCACGACTGGTGGGGGTTCGCAAACAGTCCTCCTATCGAAGGACCGATAATAGTACCGATACTCCATACGAAGGGCATAATGGAGAATGCACGAGCTGTATCATTACTATTAGTCCATGCGAGACTATGCGTGAAGGCATTTTGGGGGTATGTGACTTTCAAGGTCACGTAGAACCTCAACTGAAAACACCACATCTTCGCTCTCATGATCGATTTCACATCCTCAGGACAATGTCATGACGGGGAGTAAACTTACGCTCATGCTCTCGCTTCTTGATAAGCTCGCCTACCATTGTTTGGATAACGCCGATGTTACTAGTTTCACGTCAGTTGCCGCTCTCAATGGCTTCAAAAAGGCAACGCACCCATTGAGCAGACCACCCAAGCACCGTCCAAACAGAGCAACCCAGAAGTTTGTCGCGAGTCCTACGGTCAACATCGAAATGATGGTACCTCCAGACCCAATGATGAGCACAGGCTTGCGCCCTATTCGGTCAGAGAGAGCACCCCAGTACATTCCCATGGCAGCCTCGGCGAGAGAGAAGGCTGAGATGAGGATTCCTGAGTAGACCGAGGCTTGGGATTCGTCGCCAATCTGGAAGTCCTTGACGAGAGCCCAGGCATAGGGAAAGATGGATGTCAAGGCAATGGGTTCTGCCAATCGGACAATTGCTGGACATTAACTGTTAGCAACTCTCTCGTAGGTTTGAGAAACCCAGGATAAGGGCAATCAACTCACCGAGGAGAAAAAGTTGCATGGCGGGGAATGCATCCGGGTCGCGAGAACCGGTCAGCTGGAAGACACCCATGGCTGCTAGCTCAACCGGGAAGCAGATGAGCAACAATGCCAAACACAATGATCCCGTGATATTTAAAGTCAAGCGTCAGGTAGACGAGGTATGTAACAGGTGGTGGAAAGCGAAGTAGCTCGAGCGAGGATGTATGTCTGGTTGCTGTGCGGCGGGAATGTGGAATTGCCGTGGTGTTTCTCGAGGTAACCGGAAGGTAGGTTTCGTTTGGGAGAGCGAGGAGCGAATTTCACAAGAAATCAGCAGAACTTGAAGCAATCACAGCCTAGGAAAGACGACTGGAAGGAAAGGCGAATGTGGAGAGGCTCCTTCGAAAGTGAGCGAGCAGTGTGCAGCGCAATGAGACAGTCACGGAGAAGAGGGTGGGAGAGCAGATATTTGAACCATCCATGGCCAGGAGGAGCCGTGTAAGTGCGGCAAAGGCTCTTTGGTGGAGACCGAGACCGCCGCCTGTCAAAGAAGCGACCGATAAGGCCTGTTCAGACAAGGTAGCATAGAAGCTTCGTTTGCAGCATGTGGAGCCATGAGCAAAACCGAGCAGGCTGTTTCTTCCAAGGTGCATACTGCCTGCGTCAGGTCCAAGCAAGGGCCAGAGGGAGAAAGCCGAGAAGGAAGCAAGAGAAGGTTCGACGACACCCCGGGTGCGGCCAGGGTGGGTTGACGGGAGTGAGACAAGGGCAGCTCCACGCCGACCGACAAGCCAGCAGCTCTAGCTCTGGCGGGGCCCAGACAGTTTTTGGCGTGTTGATCGCTGTGCGTGTTCAGTTCGGGGAGTTAGTTTGACAGGACGTGTATGTAGCAGAGCAGCTGTGAGCAAAAATTGGTTTCAGTGGTAGGCGTGTGCCCGTTGGTTCCTGGTCCTTATCGTCTCGAGGAATGGGGATGGATGGATGTAATGGAAACGACGTTTGCTCGCTGATCTGAGTCACGTCCCAGTTCCAATCCGGACCAACAACTCCTCCTCAGACGTGTCGCGTGACGTTGTACAAGTGCGCTCTTGGCCGGACCATCGCGAAACGGTTGTTCGGGCTGTCGGCATGATGGTCAGTAGGACAAAAGCTATCCTGTAGTGGAAGTGAAATGAAGCCATCCCTAGACGGAACCGCAAATAGTTTTTGATGGGGATACGGGCTGGTATCTTTTGTGGTGTGGTGCTTGGCTGGGGAACCTGGAACCTGGGCCTGGCGCTGGCGGAGAAGCAGCAGAGGCAACAGACCGAATTCTGCATGCAGCTGGCGAATTGAAGCTTGTGATTGGTGTCCACCGATAGATGGTCCGTGTCCTCTCTCTTTTTTGGCTTGTGCACGTTTGGGATCCACCCTATTTAGTGTATGTCTGTATCCGGTATCTGAGATTCAAGTGAGTCTCTGATTGGTCGGCTGCGAAACCTGCTCGCGCTGACGACCCGCCACCTTGGATGTTGAAAATTCGTTCGAGCAGTCTTTGCAGATGTCCTGTCGGAGCCGATGGCCGGGCCTTGCTATTCCGCTGGCTCGTTGGAACAATTTCGTAACATCAACTCCTAGGCGCTATGCAACGACTCAAGTCTTGGCTTGGCCTCGATGCGCGCCACGCAAGCAAAACCGATGCCCAACAGCCGGCTTCTCCCTCGATCTCCCGGCGAAAATGTCCCGTACCCGTAACCGCAGCGGCCCCCTCTTCGCTTCTGACCTTTTCGACTCTTTGCTTTGACATGCAGAGAGTACCGTATTAATCCAGACCACCAAGATCCTCCCCTGCAGCCCAACAAACCCACAAGCCAGTAGGACCCTGATGGCAGGCCACGGTTCTCTAAAGTGCCGGTGAAGCTCCGTCGCTGGTAGAAATCACATGTCGACACTGATAACGAGATAAGATACGATGCTCACGGATGCGGCTCAACGACGTCAGCGTGTACTGCATCTCGAGGTCTCAGATGGGTTTCCTCTCAGGCAACCTAACCTGCGCATGAGATACGGACGAGTGGCGGTAGGCTGCCCAGCACAGAAGGAATGGAACCACGACCCTGAAAGCCACGCCCCGAGAACCGGAAGCAATTCAGCACTAAGGCATGCCGTCGCAACGTGCTTTTCATCATGGTGGGAGTCTGTGCGCAGCGCCCGCCCGCTCGCTGCCTCGCTTCATGCAACCGTCCAGGTTGTTGTGCCCAAGGATCCATCCAGATGGGCTTCCTGGGCTTCCGGAACGTTGGTGCCAACCCTCCATCTTCCTTTGCTCCCGTCCGTCGTCCCCTTTCCTTTTCCATGCCCGTTGTAATTCTTTCCCATCGATCGAAATAAAGCACCAATTGCGTGTCTTTTTTGCTCCGTATGCAGAGCAAGGAGGCGTCGGGCCGTTTTCCGCCATGTATATCTTGGCAATAGTCGTAGCACAGGGACAAACGCCTTCCTCGGGCAGCCGAGTTGGATTGGGTGGTGAGGACTGGAGAGAAATCAGTCAAAGCAAGCTGGCTTATCTCGCAGATCAACATGCGTTGGTGTTGTGTTGCGACCCACCGGTTGTTGACCTGCATGCTCCGTACGGCTGCTGCTACTGCTGCTTCTGCACTCATGGTTCCATGCAATTTCCAGCGCCTCCATGAGGTGGTTCCAACGCCGATGGTGCTCCGTGCCGAGTCACCAGCTTTCTCTAGCTCATGAGAGTCCATGGTAGCTAGCGCACGCAACCACCAGCTCCGACCTGCGCAGCACCCAACCCGAGCAGCCGTCCACCGCCTTTTTCGCAATCCCGCCACCAGAGAGAGGTTGGTCCGTAAGAGCTACCGGAGAATTAAACCAAGAGTCCCTCCTGACGACGACAACCCTCTCGTTCGCAGTGCGGGGGAGATCTCATGGCATAGCCAAGGACCTCCCTAAAACTGCCCTCGTGCCCTCATGAGATTGTCCATGAGCCGCCGAATCGACTTGTCTCGGCCCACACCAACTGGAACCAGCCTTCGCAAGTCAAGGCACAGTATTAGGGTATGTATATATCGAGCGGCTAAATATGTCTGCGCTAGTTAGATCCCGCCCTGTCATGGATGGTGGGGTCTTTTTTTTCAACTACACACCACAACAAGGCTACCTTATGCGGCTTGGACAAGGACAGTCGCATCAACATCCTTGACTGAGCTGACCGTTGCGGCGGCTGAAAAAGCTGTGGTCGGTTCTTTTCGTTAACAAGGTGCATTTGAGCCCCTGTTTCACGTCATGTCGTCATTGCCGACAGCGGCACTTTGCAGTCTCGTCGATCTCTCTTTTTCTTACTCGGTCTCCCGGAGGAGGTCCGGAGGGTATTCCGAGCCGAACTTGACTCGTGTTACGTCTAGCAATTTCTTCGACAGTCATTGAAATCCGTCTACCCTCGGCTTTTTATCCCATATCGTGCCGATAGCTCCGTACGCTACCAAAGTGAACCAGATGACCTGTCTCCCCCTTTCCATCTTGCACCCCGCAATTCAGAGCTGGAGCTGGCTTGTGCTTCGCGGGGTTGGATCCCACACGAAAAAAAACAACAGTCGGTTCCAATGCCGTCAAAACAAGCCGACCACCCGACGGCGATATCTGGAGACGGGCTATATAAGTAGGGAGGCCCCAAAACTGGTTACATGAATCTCAATAGTGCCGTTAGCTTTGACTGGTGCATCTTTCCGATCGGAGCGGTGTTGTGTTTGGTGCGGGTCTTGCATGATATTACCGAAGTAAACAAGCCAAACTCGACACAGCAACAGATCCGTGAGACCGCGTATTTTGTAAAAAAGCATCACCACCCACCGTTTTCATACGCTCACCGCTCCATCCGAGGACATCTGCCGAATTGGCAGACGACTTATGTTCTGGCTCACGTGTGTATCAGAGCTAGCTACGCCTTGTTTTATAGTCTCGCCTTGGATACTCAACAATTTGACCTCGACGATGTCACCTCAACCGCCCATCAACGGCTTCATCACGCCTCCGGATGCGACACCTTGAAAGCTCCCCGAACTCCCCGAAACCATCGAGGAGACAATTGTCTAGGGCTGACGATGGGTGTCGGAATGGTCTCAATTCTTTCCCATGCTTAGCTCCTCGCGAGCCAATCAAGACATGGTGAACCCCTCCTTTGGGAACAAGGACGAATCCGGCTATACGCTGCAAGTCAGGACGACGGCATTCGTGTGCCCTACTTGTTCCCCGTATCTTGGGCCAAGAGGTGGCATCCTGCATATCGAACTAACTCTAGAGAGATGTTGCGAAAGCTTGATAAGCGATGCTCAAAGGTTAATGACCATGGTCTCGTGTGCAGGTGGCAGATGATGGACTGGCATTCCAGGCCCGTGGCCAGAGAGCACCAGGCTAACCTACACCTTGTGACTATTTGCGCGTGGCGCCGCGGACAACGGGAGACGGGATGGCTCAGACCAAGTGTATCAACAAGTCAAAACAGAGCATGCGGTCTATTATATGGCTAACAAGAATTCTATAAGCCAAGTTCATGCCGTATTAGCTAGCATAAAGCCGTATGTGGCACATCGCCTTCTTAGACCTTGGTTGGCAAATCCCATCAACGACTACTCCGTCTACCCTAAGACGGTTACCAATTGCGTTCTAAACAAACAGTCCAAGATATAATAGAACCTCTACATAAACACAGCTAACTCTTATTTTACTGACACTGAGTTACAAACCGTGAACATATCCTCACTCTTGTTATGTCTCACATCTGCTGCCCTTATCTCTCCAGTTCTTCATCGCCAAGGCAGGGCTTTCGATATTTACCCATGCCAAACCATGGTCCAGGGCTAATCAGTTCCAAGCAAGGTACGGCGCTCAAACCAGGTTATTATGTTGGGCATCCTCAGCCCTAATGCAACATCACTTGATAGGCGAACCTTGCCAGTCTTGATCCAAAGTTCCGATTCGCGACCCAGATAAGCTAGCACTCGAGCTGTCCTTGGCTACGCCTTGAGAAATGCTCCTCGGAGATGTCTTGCGTGTGGCTGTAGACGGTGAATTCTCTACAACTCCATGCTCTATGATTGACACGATACCAATGCACTCTATACACCATCATTCAACGCCCATCTCCTTCAGGATCGCCTTGTACCGCTTTGCTTCCTCCACCATGGCCTCCTCGGTCCTGGGCTTCCTGTCTTCATCATCCACCCTCTTTAGGCCGCCACCGGGCTTGGGTCTTCCCATCTCGCGGTCCCACAGCGCGCCACCTATGTTGCCCTCCTCACCGGCCATCTTGACGTAAACAGCGTCTGGGGCACCCATGTCGCCGGGGGTCCGGGGCACAACGTGGACGTGAACATGGGGCACCGTCTGCCCCGCGTCGGCACCGTCCTGCACCGCGACCGAGAAGCTGCCGGCTTCCGGCTCCGGTGAGGGGAAGTAGGCACGCGCGAGGAGCCGTTGAATGAGCTGCACCGTCGTGAAGAGGTCGGCTGTCTCGGCGGGTGTGAGGTCCGTCAGGCGTTTATGGGGTGAGTGCGGGCAGACTAGGACATGCCCTGGTATGAGGGGCTTGAGATTGACCAAGGCGAATGAATATGGTGTTGTGAAGAAGACCTGGCGTTGTCAGATCAGGCACTCGAGATTTGGGTGAGCCAAGACCATTGAGGCCCTTCAACGCAGGAAATCGGTCACAGAGTATAGCTGGGCGAATATTCAGGCTTGACTTACCTGGTTCGTCACCTCAAATGGGCCAAATTTGATGGCTTTCCCGGTTTTTGTCATGATGCTTCTCACAGAGCGGACAGTTGTGAATGACCGAGCTGCCGTCCTCACCCTAGACGCGAGCATGCTCCAATGGAAAGACTTGGAGCCGGGTGTGAAATGATACGAATTCACCCGTTATCGGATAGTGCAATTGATGCAGTGGATTCGTCAGGTCTCGATGTGGCTGGTTGGTTGCTGTGAGTGAGTGAAGTTACATAGAAAAGTGTTTATGAGGTCATATTGCCGTTGTCCCGGTAGGAGAATAAGCCCCACATCTTTGGACCAGTTGGCTAACACGACAGCCATTGGGTTGCTATCCATAGTACACTTGAGAGGGATGCTGTATTGCAATTGATGTCTTTATTTACTTGTATTCAATATGTAATACATTACGTCGTGTTCTTGCGACTCCTTGTATCCCGACATCGCCCCAGTTCCGCCAAAAGAAACCAGCAACTCCAAACACACAGTAAAGTATAGATAGTATATCATGCATTAAGAAACAACAACAAAGTTACTGGAACCTAACCTGGTCTTCGTCAATAGGGACCTGCTCAGCAGCCGTATCGAAAGTTCTAGGGTTGAGTGGTTCCCTCTCCTCCTCTGGCTCGTCATGCCATACAACTGGAATCTGTCAGCTCTTGCTCACGAAGCTAGGTAGAATGTGGACTTACCATGAGGCCTGACGAGAAAGCTCGCCAACAGGCCAAGTCCAAACATGCTCGCCAGCAAGACAAAGATGGCCTTGGGAAAGAAGCCAACCGTCGCAGCGTAAAGACCGTTGAATAGAACTGGGCCAAACACCCTAGCCAGAGCATGTAGCATGCCAATAGCTCCGAGCAACTGGCCTACCCTCTCCGAGGGAACATGCTTGCTGATGATAGCTTGACTTGTGGCACTTCCCAGCCCACCCAAGGCCGTGACCATGCCGCTGGTCACAAAGTATTCTTCCGAAGGGGCGAGGACATATCCCACTGTTCCCAGAACATCTGACATGAGAGCGATGCGGAGCAGCCACACATCTAGGTTGTCAGCACCTGAGTTTCTCTCCACCGCGGCCACTCCAGATTCGCGACGAAGTCGAGCCGCTGGACGAATACGCCCAAAGTAGTTGATGAGGGGGAGTAGGCCCATGAGGATAAATACTCTGACCATGGACAAAGCTGATATAAACAGAGAGCTTTCCAGGTTGCCCCAGTCAAAGCTCAGCTCGGAATACAAAATGATGACGGCCCCAGCAGAAATGGGAGCACCGATCATAATGGCATCGTCAGCCGCGAGAGCCACCAAGTTGCGCCGAAGAGCAGGAGACGTACCCGGGCCCTTAGGCCAAAGGACTCTCAGGGGCGCAAACGGGTTGGCGGTTCGGATGGTGTGAAGCCAGGATGCTGAGGTTTGCGCTCGCAGCTCCTGCTCCTTATCCCACTTCTCACGAGCTGCCAGCTGCTTCCTCTTGGAAAGAGACTCGGGTACGACAAGCCATACGAAGAGGGCAAACGCCGTATGACATCCGAGTACGACGTAAAAGAGGTACACAGAAGTGCCTGTCCACTTGATAAAGAAGCCCGCCAGCAGAGGGCCAAAGGCGAGTCCAGCAAAGAGACAGCCTTGGATGAGACCCAGAGCGACGGCCCGGTTGGAAGGTGGTGTGCAATCACTCGTGTAAGAGTAACACATGATGCTTCCTGCGGTGAACGAGCCTGTCAAACCGTCAAAGACGCTGCCGAGGATCATCCACCGATAGCTGACAACCTCGGGGAACTGAGCTGCGAGGACCGTGATCAGCTCGGCCATGACTCCTCCCACCGAGGCAAAAGCCATGAGACGGCCCCTGCCATAGCGATCCGACAAGTGACCGATGCGCGGAACGACGATAGCGCTGAGAGAGCCTGTCAAGAGGCTCAAGATTAACATGAACGTAGCGACATTCTTCTGAACCTCTGGAATCTTGCACTCGGGGTTGTCGCTCCCAAACTTGCGCTGAGGGTCCGCAAGCAAGGCGGGATTCAAGGTAAAGTCTGGATCATGTGTTTGCTTGTCGGCGAAATATTGCCTACACACAAGATCGAGGATTCTTGTACTCGGTAAGCGACTTGATCGCGACAAGGAGAGAAGCTTACATACAAGTTGAGCTTTGGAATTACAACACCTCCAAAGGCGAGGGTAAAGATGACATATGGGCCGAGTAGCCAAAAGACCTACGAGGTCGGTCAGATAAAAGATGGCTTTCGCGACAGGCGCTTCGCGCCGGGGCTCAGTACCGACGGTCTACGCCACCAGGGCAGGCCTTCAAAGTCCTTGTAGCCATCCCAGCCGCTGCCGCTACTAGAGGCTACGCTCTCTCCATCTCTACTTTCTATGCTGCTGGTCGCAAGCAGACGAGTTGTCTCGGTCGCATCGATGGTCGCGTCCCCCGCGGGATCCTTGGCCCTCGTCATGTTCGGCGCGCAATCTTGTATAGAAGCGCAGTATTCGGTTCGAGACTGGAGTCGCAGGTCGGCGACAGTTGAGGGCAGCTAAAGTCGGCTTTATCAAGCCCGGTATTGATCAAGGTAGGTGCTGGGGCATGGCCAAGCAAGACTTGGTATGGTATATTTTTGAAGTTGTTGTAGTTGCGCCGAGCTATCCGCGCCCCCTTGTCTCAGAAGCAGCGAAAGTTTGGTTGTGCTCCTGTAGGATGAGACAAGAGTGACGAGGGGAAACTCGAGAACAGCAACAACAGGATTAATAATGGGCGAGATCCATGGGATGGGATGGGATGGGATCCATGATAAGTCGAATGGCTAATGGATGGTGTGGAGTCGGCCGGGGCATCTCGCTAAGGTGCCGGTAGCTCTAACTAACCATCCAGAGCTGGACAACGCAGATGGGAGGAATGGATGAATGCCATGGCTCCAGTCACCGAGGAACAGCAAAAAGGCATTTTCAGACCACGTTTCATCTTTATCTCGTCAGCCTGCCCTGGCTAATCGCCTTCTCCTGTCGCCATCGTCGGCTCCATCACAACATCGTCAGGCACGCGGCTAGCATCTCTTGATGGATGAATGACGCACTCCATCCCCCCTCTGAATCATGCAGCTAAGATCTTGTCTGATAAGCTACAGCTGGGTGGGATGCGTCGGACTTTGGGGGTTCCGACACGCCGGGCTCCTCCGCAAAGTCCGCAATCTGAAAAGGGATCAGGCACGCGGCATTGGATCGGATCGGATCCGGTTAAAATGTCACGAGAGGGAGTGGATCGTTGTTTTCTATGACAGCATGTTGAAGTTGCTGATTTGACGCGGCAGCGTGAGATGATGCCTTTATGGGTAATTATTTGACAGGTTGTATCAGCATGACGGATGATGGATCAAAGATAGAACGGAAGCCAATAGTCAAGAGTTATCATGTTTATTCTCGGAGCTTATTTGGCGACAAAGTCGTGATGTATCAATTGCAGCTCGTCTTGAGCTCCGTTGTTAACAACGATGGCCTTGTGAAACTCGAAAGAGCTGAGCAAAGCGTACAAATGAGATCCAAACATATTAGCGATACCATCTCAATAGCTTACCCAAGGTTAGTCTAAACAATGCATATTCTCTTCTTTTTACCTTCCATCTCAGGCACCCTCATCATCACCCAACATGCAAGACGGTTTAAATGTGGGCTTCAAACGCCACCAATTACAAGCTTCGTATTGATGACTCAGCTTTCAATGCGCGCCGCAAGGATATTTTCATGAAAGCGTGTTTCGCAGCTCAAGGCTCCATCGCATTCAACCTCACACGACGCGACTTTACAAAACACCGCCATCATGCCCGTCGTCAAGGGAGGCGTGTGGACCAACATCGAGGATGAGATCCTCAAGGCCTCCGTGTCCAAGTATGGCCTCAACCAATGGGCACGTGTCTCGTCGCTGCTTGCGCGCAAGACGCCCAAGCAGTGCAAGGCCCGTTGGAACGAGTGGCTCGATCCCAGCATCAAGAAGATCGAATGGAGCAAGGACGAAGATGAGAAGCTGCTGCATCTCGCCAAGATTATGCCCACACAGTGGCGCACCATCGCTCCCATCGTCGGTCGAACTGCCAACCAGTGCCTCGAAAGATACCAGAAGCTCCTCGATGAAGCTGAAGCGCGAGAGTCATCTAGTCTTGGGCTGATGGGCCCGGAGGGAGGCGAGACTCAAGCGCCAAGTGCTGATGATGTGCGACGACTGCGTCCCGGCGAGCTGGATCCTGACCCCGAAACGAAACCCGCACGACCCGACACGATCGATCTCGACGAAGATGAGAAGGAGATGCTGAGCGAGGCTCGTGCCCGCCTGGCGAACACCCAGGGTAAAAAGGCCAAGAGAAAGGCGCGAGAGCGTCAGCAGGAAGAGTCTCGCCGTCTGGCAGCCTTGCAAAAGAGGCGAGAGCTCAAGACGGCCGGCATCAACATCAAGGTGACGACTCGGAAGAAGGGTGAGATGGATTACAACGCCGATATCCCCTTTGAGAGGAAGGCCCTGTCTGGTTTCTACGATACGTCAGAAGAGATGGCAATGAACGAGGCCCAGCGCGCAGCCTTCGACCCCCGAAAGCAGCAGCTGGCCAACAAGCGCAAGGGCGATGACGATGACGACAAGGACAGAAAGCGGAGGAAGAACGATAAGGACGGATCATCAGAGTCATACAAAGCCGCCTTGAAGGCTGGTCAACTTCAAAAGATTCGCGAGGCCGAGCAGAGCAGCAAGCGTCGCGCGCTGGTCCTGCCGTCTCCTCAGGTTAGCGAGGGAGAGTTGGAAGATATTGTCAAGATGGGAAAGATGGGCGAGGCTGCCAACTTGAGGGCGCGAGAAAGCGAGAACGATGCGACGCGAGGACTTGTCAACACATATTCGACCCTTAACTCGAACGCCCCTATCCGAACGCCCAAGGCCCCCGAGCAAGAAGATCACATCGCCAACGAAATTCGAAATATCCGAGCGCTTAACGAAACCAAGTCAGCCCTTCTGGGCGGCGAGAACACACCTCTACATGAAGGTGCTTCGTCGACCGGCTTTGATGGAATTACCCCCCGAAAGCAGACAATCTCAACACCAAACCCCCTGGCTACACCTCTAAGAGGACCCGACGGTGTTGGTGCGACACCTCGTCGACCAGGACAGACTCCATTAAGGACACCACGAGACACCCTCGCACTAAACCAAGATGACGGCATGTCGATGGTTTCCGCTACTCCCCGAGATATCAGGATGAGAGAAGTGGCTTTGCGCAGTCAGTTGAAGTCGGGTCTTGCATCACTTCCCAAGCCCAAAGATACGGAGTGGGAGTTTGACATTCCAGACGAACAGAAGGAAGCTATGCAGATTGATGAGATGACCGAGGAGGATGCCGCAGAGCGAGACCGTCGAGAACGGGAGAGACGAGAAGCGGAAGAGGCTCTCGAGTTCCGAAGACGCACTCAGGTCATGCAGAAGAACCTGCCTCGGCCAGTTCACGTCAATTTTACCGATCTAGTGAAGAAGGCAAGCCGTATCACCAACGAAGCTCAGTCACTCATCGCCAAGGAGTCGGCCATGCTGATGGCCAACGATGCCATGAGATACCCCCTTCCAGGTGGTCAGGTTAACGGTGCGCCCCGAGCACTACAACATATTGACGACGATGCCCTCGCCGAAGCTCGCCTCTTGATCATGTCAGAGACAAAGCCCCTTCCTAGCCTTGAAGATATCCAGAGTGCGTTCGAAGCTCGTGCAAGCAGCTCGCTACTCCTGGGCTTGGGATGTTACAACGACGACGAGGAAGAGCAAGGGGTGGCGATGAAGGCGGCATTTGATGTAAGTCTTGTCTAACAGTTCAACCCCCGTAACATGATACTAACGTTTTGCAGTCTGTCCAAGATTCTATCATGGCATCAGCCGAGCAGGGTGCCAAGCTGGAAAAGAAGCTATCCCTTCATCTTGGAGGATACCAGAAGCGGCAAAAGATGCTGCGCGACAAGATGGGCGGCGCAGCCGATGCTCTAGAGAAAGCTCGGTCCGCACTCGCTGGTTTCAAGACCCTAGCCATCTCAGAGGATGTGGCTATCGAACGACGACTGAATGCATTGCGTGAAGAGGTTGGCTTTGTGAGCCGACGAGAGAGAGAAGCACAGGAGGAGTACAGGAAGGCCAAGGAGGAGCTGGACGGGCTGATGACAAACGGAGTCAATGGGGTTCATTAAGGGACATTTACGGTGTATAAATAGGGGTCAATCAAGGCTGGTATCGCTTGAGTCTAATGCTAACAATCTGAACCACTCCCTGGTGGTTTAACCACTCGCCGGTGGTATTTTTCTGTCATACATTCTGTTTTGCTCCATCTCTCCCGTGGCTGTTGACATGTTAATTTTCTTGCACTACAAGATTATCTAGATCTGTGCTTTCTCACACCAAGACGGGGAAGCTTGATGGGGAGAACCAAGAGCACCGAGAGCAAAGCAAAGAAGGTACAGCAGATAAAGGTCAGCCGCAACGCTGCCTCGTAACTCTTGACAACCTGCTCGCGATAGTGAGGCTCCAGGTATAAAACCTCCTCGACCGAAGCTCTCACGCGACGTATCACGTCTTCGCGCTTGTCGCCCTGGACAAAGACGTTAAGGTAGTGCAGCAGAGCATTCTGGACGACTAGACTACTGCTCGCAACACCGAGGACCATACCCAGGCTACGCCACAACATGAGCGTGCTCGTTACAACGGCCTGTTCAGTCTGGGCGGATGCGGCGAGGATGGCCATGAAGGTACCAGGGAACTGGAAGCCCTGGCCGATGGACGAGGGGAGTAGGATGAGGAGGTAGACGGGAGAGGGGAGATCCCGGCGCAAGGCTGAGAGGCCGATGGTTCCGATGAGGATGCAGATGGTACCGCTCACAACGGGCCACTTGAGGCGGCCGGTCCAGGTTACAGCGAAACCGACAAGAGTACCCGTGAAAGAGGACGCAACGGTCGGGATGATGAGACGAAGGCCAGATGAGGTAGCGCTGGTAAGGAGAACAGCCTGGAAGTACAGGGGACTAGAGGATATTAGCAGAGAAAGTGGAGTATATAGGGGCTTCTTACATGTTGAACAGGATCGAGTTGGCGAGTAGTGCTGCGATGACGTTGGAGAAGATGAGGTTTGCTCTGGGGGCGTGGCGGATGAGGTAGAGAGGCATAATGGGCTTGTGAACCCATGATTCTACCCATAGGAAAGTCGGGAAGACGACGGCGAAGATGACGAGCGAGGCAATGACGAAGGGATGAGACCCTGTGAAGTGTCAGTTGAGTAAGTCTTTGTTGGAGTAATAGCACTTACATGGCAGAACGTTGCCTCCAAGGTTCTATCACCAATTGTATTAGTAGACACTCATCTCACAGAAAAGGAGAACTTACCAATCCCAGAATCACAAACGTGATAGATGTCGTCAATAGCAGAGATCCCTTTGCATCAAACTCCTTAAGAGCCTGCCACACACCCTTCCTCTCTCCCTCGATGCCTAGATCATCCGGGATGGCGACCCAGGCAACCACCATGCACAGGAGCAGCGGAGGAACCTGGACGCCAAACTCCCACCGCCAGCCAAAGTAGTCGGCCATGGCGCCTCCTGTTGCGGCGCCCAGGGCTGAGCCGACGCCGTAGTTCATGTTGATGTAAGACTGGTAGGCACCTCGGTTTCTAAAGATCATGTTAGGAACAGAAGGGGGTTTGCGTATTGGGTGTCTACTCACTCGATAGGTACGAGGTCGCTCACGATGATACTACCAAGTGTCATGACACCTCCAGCACCAAGACCGCAAAACGCCCTACCGACAATAAAACTCTCAATACTCCCCGCAAGAGCGCACCAAGTAGTAGCAGCAGCAAAAACACCCAAACACCCAACAAAAAGCGGCTTGCGACCAACAGCATCCGAGAGACGGCCCAGCAACGGCTGAAAGGCCGACGAGGTGAGCAGGAAGGCAGTCGAGAGCCACGAGGCAGAGTTGGAGGCGCCAAAGTAGGATGTAATCACCGGATGCGAGGATGCCATGATTGTGCCGTCGAAGCAGGATATGAAGTAGGCTGCTAGAATCTGTGAAAAGATGAACCAGAATCTTGTTGTTGATGTGCCGTTGAGAAAGGGTGACGAGGCAGTTGTCCCATTGGTTGCGATTGATGCTACAGATCGACCTGTAATTGAGTGACGACGATGTATTAGAGGAGATTCCTCATGAGGTACATCCCCATCTTCCTCTTCCTCCTCTTCATCATCCGTGTAAAACGCCTCCCCATCTTGACGATGAATTACAGGGTTAGGGTTAGGCCTAAGCATAGCACTCTCCATAGACTCTGGCTGTAGAAAATGACCTCCCGTAGTCAAAGACCTAGAGAGAGCCTGAAACTCGCTTGGATCGACAACTTGATCGTCTTGGTCATCTTCGTCGCTGTTGGCCCGGCCGCGCGCGGGGACGGGCACCGGTACGGGGAAGCGGCCCGCATCCGATAGGGGAGCCGTGCCCGGGACGGAGGAGCTCTTGTTAGACGGACTCATTGAATAAGACCACGTGCAATTGAGTGATTAAATTGATTCAAAAACAAGTATAGAGAAAAAAGAAAGAAAGAGAAAGTAAGAGAAAAGGAAATGAAAAAAGAGAAAACAGGTTTAGTAAGGGTGTTGGGACTTGGGTGGAGTCACTCGCCGTTGTCGTGATCGCAGACTTTTCCCGGGGTGGGATGGAGGCTTGCTTGCGCACTTGCAGGCAACCCGCACTTGCAGTGCAGTTAGATTTAGCCCCGCAAAGCCCGCGGCGGGTTCGGCGCGATCATCGGGGACAGAGAGGCTTATAAGCGTTCAAGGATTAGCAAAACCTGCCGTGTGTCTGTGACTCGAACTGCTTTCTGATGGTGTATAAGTCTGACTGTGCTGGCTATTGTTGACACATTTGACAGTTGAACTAAGCAACTTAGTTCAAGCCTTAAAGGCATAACTTGGATAAGCCTCGACTCGCGAGAATCGACCGTCTTTGTTTCTATAAGCGAACAATTAACAAGTGCACAACCCAAAATGATGCTCGCCTCTTCCTCTTGTCTCTTCCCCCCTCCTCCTTCACCGGTTTTCCCCCTCCCTCCATGTCTCACAATCACACCCACGTTATCATAAAAAAAAGAGAAAGGACCCCCATGTAGGATGGATGGATGCTCATGGCGATCATGTGTGCCCCCCCCCTGCCCCCCCCCCCCTTGTTAATTACAGTACCGGAGCAGACCGGCTGCCCCCCTCAAACCAAACCAAACCAAACCCGTTCGTTGCTCCCATGTATGCAATGGATATGTAACCCCAACCAACCAACCTTCTACCTATCTATCGTCTTGAAGCAGCCGCCACGAGAATACCGGCTCCCGTAACACCGCCGTCGTGACACGGGCTCAGTACCACTCGAACCGCCTTCTGCCCGTTGAATCGTTTCCTCACCAGCTGGTCCAGAAACTCCTGGCAATCCTCGAGGTAGTCCTGGAAGTGCACTATGCATCCGCCCGTGTAGCCGACTCCCAGTTCGTGATCCTGCTGCTGCTGCAGGACATCGGATCCCTCTGCTGGAACTTCCCCCGCCAGCGTCAGCAGCGCCAACGTCGCCGCCGCCACTATGCCGGCTGCGCGGACTTCTATGGCCTTGGCGATCTGGTAGAGGGCGCTGGCGAGTTCTTCAGTCCACGTGAATGGCGGCGAGCCCGATGACTCGGGGAATTCCTCCCGCAGTCCGACGAGCAGGACCGATGGCTGGAGCGGCTTGAAGTGACTCAGGAACGTGGT
Source organism: Ascodesmis sphaerospora (assembly GCA_027569015.1). NCBI lineage: Eukaryota > Fungi > Ascomycota > Pezizomycetes > Pezizales > Ascodesmidaceae > Ascodesmis > Ascodesmis sphaerospora. Next base: position 1,537,626 of record JAPPUR010000003.1, read on the forward strand.
TGTGAGACCGTGTCGCCGCAGCAGCTTCGCGGGCAGCGTCTCCGCCGCGATCCCCAGGTGCTTCGTCATGTAGTCGACCAGCATGATGCGTCCGAGCTCGCCCAAGTACCTCCCGGCCGTCATGTACTCGAGCGGCTGGAACCCGGGCAGCTCATTCTGCGAGTCGAGCACCTTGTCCCATGCGCTCACCAAGCCCACCTCGTGCAGCGGAGGCGCCGTCCCGTTGATGCTCCACTCGGTGTTGATGGCGATCTTGACGTCCTCTGCTCGCTCCTCCGGCCGGGTCACAACGCTTCGCGGGCGTTTACTAGGGTGCAGCTGGCTCACTCTGAGAGGGATGGTGGCGTTGCAGCCCGTTCCGAGGATCAGGCCCATCGAGGCTCGTCGGTTCACAGCCTCGTCAAAGTTGAAGATGAACGAGACAAGTGTCGACACCGAGTCGTTGGCGATGGCCTCGACGCGGATGGGCGGCAGCTCGGGCGGTTTCGCACGGTTATATCCGTCGGTGAGGCGATCACCGAGATCCAGGTCAGCAGAGATGGCGAATCCCTTTCCCATGGACATGAGGGTGGCCTCGGACAGAGAGTGCTGCACCATGGGGAAGCTAAACGTCACACCCAGCGGCATGGCCTGGTCGAGCGGCAGACGCAACGTCTTACAGCCATCGTGGACCACCTCGGCGATGCACTTGCCAATCCAGAGGAAGAGGCTGTCGGGGTTCTCGTTCTTGAGGTGCTCGTCGATGGGCCACGACCGTTCCAGCAGACGCTTCACATATCTGTGCGATCCGGTGTGAGTGCTAGATCCATTGACGGCATGACCGTCTGTGTTGTCTGACGTCCCGAGCTCGACGAAGCCAACTCTCAAATTTGTGCCGCCTCTATTTCCAGGTTAGCCGTAAGCACAAGCAACTATATCTCATCTCAAGTCACTGACATGTCTATGGCAAGGTGGCTAGTGACATTCTACGTCAGCCAAGAGTTCCGGTTCATACAAAAAGACTGCCAGAGAAACATCAGAGCTCTCACCATCCTTGGCTCCTCTCAGCCTCTGGCCGGAGAATGGCATCCGAGATGGGCGTGGGCAGAAACTGGTTCTGCGAATCTGACGCAAGCTTCTCAAAGGCCACCAGAAAGTGTTGGGATAGCGAATGGACCCTGTCGATGTCCACCGAGAGAGGTTCCAGAAAGTCCTCGATGGACGATGTCGTCGTCGCGGGAGACATGGCGAGGCGCGCTGAGGTGAGCTTTGAAACGGGTGACTTTGTGCGGCCCCAACTCTAGGGCATCCTCACGATGACAGGTTTCTTCTTTGTGTGTGAATATCAGGCTGAGGCGGTCAGCAAGTTTGATCTAGCGGTGTTGGAGGGCGTTGTAGTAGATTTTTGATGTCAGATTCGAATGTAGATCAGGGGCCCTTTCTTATAGGCAGAGCCGTAAGTCTGGGTTCAACCTTGAAGGGTGATCAAGATAAGCAATGGGAGGATGGTTGAAGGTGTGAATCAGATCAGTCCCCGTCTTCACGACAACGTCTGAAGTGAGAAGAAGGCCGTGACTTGTAAGGAAAACGCACTGACAGCAAGTCATTCACGGTCAAAGAAACAAGAAACCGTCAGCGATGAGCAGGTCCCGGTAATGGATCGGTACCGTGTCTTATTATTTGCAGGACGGAGGGCGCAATCTTTAATCTTGTTCTCCCTTCCGTCAATCAATCGACGAGCCGCGAATGCACGCAATGTCCAAACGGATCGCTGCGGGGTTGTAGGGTGAGCAGGCTGTGTGCCCCGCCGCAGCGCCGGGCAGCGAACGGCGCCCTGAAACGTGGTGACTGCAGAAGGGGTCCCATCGGACCTACAGCGCATCTACAGGGGAGTGCCCAGTGGGGAATCCAGCGCGGGCCGAAAGAGAGTGGAGAGAGTAACAGTCATTCAGTCAGGTCAAGGCATCAATGAGTCTGTACGTGATGCGAGAAGGGAATATCAGAGATTAATACGAGAAAAGATTCATTGTAATATCCCAATTAGGGCCAGCTGTTCACTGCTCATGCCAAGATTATTTGGCTTCACGCTGGGAATGGAACGTACGCTGGCATCCCTCGCTCGGATAAACAATCCTGCGCATGTGATGCCTTACACCTGCTGTCAAACGACATCGCATCCATAGCTTACCTCCACCTCCACCTCGTCCCCGGCCCTCTCCACCAAGAGAGTCGTAATAACCCATCATCATCTATCTATCTAGTCGCAATGGATGAGAAAAGAGCCTCGCAACGAGCCATGTCTCCAGTTCGCTCTGCCCGCCGTAACCGGCCTGCCGTCATCATATTCTTCGTCATAGCATCTCTATACACTTTCTGGCTATGGCATCCCTTCTCGCCCGTCGGCCTCAACCTCCCGAATGACGTCTCGCAGCCTGCAGATGTCAGCGTAGCCGACACTATCCATACCGCCGATCGACTCGTCCCTCTCGAGGCGCATATTATCAGCAAATGCCCAGACACAAGGGTAACACTTCCATCTAGTCGCGACGCCTCAGACCAAGTACTCATTGCGCGTTAGGACGCTCTCCGGTTGTTGATCCTCCCTGTCATGCAGCGCGTCCATGACAAGGTCAACTTTACTCTATCGTACATCGGCCGGTATGCCTATCCGTCGCAGCTTCTACCCCTGAGTTGCGACACGCGCTGACACGTCCTTCTCTCTTCAGACCAACCGCCAACGACGGCGTCGACTGCATGCACGGCCCCTCAGAATGCATGGGCAACATCATCGAACTCTGTGCTCGCGAGCTCTACCCCGATCCCAAGATCAACCTCGGTTTCATCATGTGCTTGACCCGAGACTACGAGCACATCCCCGATCGTTCCCTCATCGAGGACTGCGCCCTTGAGCACGCCATCGACTTCCAAAAACTAAATGACTGCGCCGTCAAGGAAGACGGTGCCCACGGCTTGGACCTGCTGCGCACCAGCATCCAGAGAACCGCAGATGTAGGTTGCCGCGCAAGTTGAAGACACAAAACATATGCTAAATTCATCGCTCTCCCAGGCCGGCGTCACCAAGAGCTGCACGATCCGCCTCGACGGCCAAATCTACTGCATCCGAGACGGCGGCGAGTGGAGCGACTGCCCCACCGGTCCCGGCGTCAACGACCTCATCCTTGCGATCGAGAAGCTCCGTCGCCAGTCTTGAGCGGTCCAAGGACGTCGGTCCATAACTCACTCGCCTCTCCTATTCTATAGCTTATCGCGATCGAGTCCATACCCCTCTCGTCATCACCCCCCATGGCTGAGAGGGTCTCTATAATGCTGTCCAGCCCGACCGCCTTGCCCGTCGCCTGCGTCGCCCCAGCCTCGAGCGCAACGTGAACGACATGGATGTGAAAGTGGTAGTAGGTGGGCTGGTAGTGCACGTACATCTTGAGCTGGTCGGACTCGATAGACGGGTACGTCGCCACTGTCGCGGCGATGAGCCTCTCCTTCATATCCTTCAGCCAGGGAATGTGCTTCTTGTGGAGGTCCCGCAGCGACCAAATATCCCGTCGCTCAACCAGCGCCAGCAGGTGCAGCGCGTCGAGCGTCTTGCGATCCCAGTTCAGGTCGGGCAGCATGAGAAAGCCCAGGTCGCCGGCCTCGCCCAGCTTGGTCCTGTAGATAACGTCCTCGACCTCCTTACGTCCTTCGATAATGTTGAATACCCAATTGAGTCGCCCCTGTCCCCGCTTCCTCTCCATATATGGCCGGACATGGTCCCTGTAGATTTCCGGCGTCTCGGTCACGAACCGCCACGTTTGCTTAGTGTACTTGTCCACGTGTGTCTGGGTGCAAGGGTAGATAAGGTTGATTTTAAGGTCAGCAAAGAAGTCGGCGTCGTCGGGTTTGCTCTCCTCGACGCCGCTGCGCGCCATGTACCAGTGGTAAATGTCGTTGGCGCCAAGATTCTGCACCCGCGCGAGCAGGGCGGGAACGTCGGTGAGGTAGGCCTCCGATGAGGGGAAGGGGGCGCGCTCGAGGATTAGGAGGGCAGGTTTGTCGTCGATGGACCCGTAGAGAGAGATGCGACGGCCGGCTTGATCTTTTTGTCGTGTCAGTTAAGAAATGTTTGGGCAAGCACGATGTCTTTTGATGGCATACCTTGGTTGAGCACACGAGTGAGCTTGAATCTGGGAACCAAGGCCTCTGCATTTGCCTTGGTCTCAGTGGTAGCCTCTGGATTATTATTTGTCTGAGTCATGGTCAGGTATTTCTGTAAATGCACCAGTCTTTTGATCGTGGAGCAAGGTTGTTGATTAGAGGTTGTATAAGGTAGAAAGTAGAAATGCCCCTCTTTGCAAGAAAGAATGGAGAGACCCCCACGGTGGGGCTGCCCGTTCGTTGTCTCATGTTCCAGCTCCACCTCAGCTCCCAGATCCAGATCGAGAGCAAGATTATCAGATAGGATAGATCTAAGACAGCCCGGGACACACGAGGGCTTGTGTGACTTGTGACTGGAATTCAACTGTTCTAGATTGATCAAGCATCGACGTCACTGATCATCAAAAGGGCAAGCAGCTCTAAACTCGTAGTAATTTTCGCTAAACTAAATCGTCAGGCCTCATAGAGATCCTGGTGCTGAAGAGCTCTATAGTAGTTAGTACTCAATGTTTATCAAACATCATCGTGAGAAGCCTTAAAACGTAATGAATGTGGTGGTTGACTTTCAACCTCGCGTCTCAGCCCGTTCCCTCATCCTCATCTTCATCTCCTTCCAATTGCCGCCTTGTTCTCCTTGGCCACTCATACGAGCTAAAACCCTTCGCCCGATTACACCATTATCTGGCCCACAACCGCCCGCGGCATCGCGATAAAGAAAATCGTTGGTGGTTCGCACCGGGTATATAAATCAGTGTAAGAATTGAAGCCGGGACAGGAGTCCCAAAGGTTGATTGGTAGAAGAGTCGAATGATGAAGAGTTGGGGTGTTGTGGCGCGAATGGTAGCCAGGGGGTTTCCATGGACAAGACGGTATTGAGAATGTCGATGATACGGCGCACAATATCCATCCCATGAACCCAAGGCTGTGAAAAGCCAATCAAAAACGCCTAAAAGCAAAACGCCATAACCAATGCGCCGACAACATGTGCCTCCCGGGGCCGTATTCAAGAGTAAAGACGTCGTGACTGTATTGATCATGAGAGTGGCGAGTGAGTATTGAAACCATTCGATCCAGATTCCGTGGAACCGTCACCCTCGATTGTCTTCCTCCAGTGCTCGGGGAGGCAGACGCAAACCAAGGGGAATGCCTTGATTTCGCCTTCTGCCACCGGTGAGCTGTCACGACGTCCTGACGTGTTGGATACACCGCTGTCTCGCTGGGCCTGTCGTCGCGCTTCCCACTCATCCGCACGCTCATTGAGCATCACACCCGTCGCCCAGCCATCATCCCATATTCCAACAACCTTGAGCATGTCGCCGCGATCCAGGGAAAACTCGTCTGTAGCGCGAGGCTGGTACGCCCAGAGAACCGCGACCCGGTCCCCAGGGTGGACGTCGTCCTGAGAGTAGTAGTCCTTGAAAAATGGCAGCTGTTCTGACTGTTGGCTAGTCATGGCCTGTGGTGATGAGAATCCCCCAGCACTAGTTGGGGACTGTGGCACCGAGCTCCCAAGCGCCGAGCTGCTTGAGAGTGACCCGTTGCGCCTGGGCTTAGCAGGCGGTGGTCGAAGAATTCCGGCACGAATGTCTGAAGCAGGGCTGTCGCCAAAGCCGTCAGAAGCAGACGAAGAGTTGTCGGCACCCCTTCGTCGATAGCCTGCTGCGCCTCCAATGTTCGACGAGTCGTCACGGTGGTGTGAAGGAGAGTCGCCGGAATGTCCTTCCAGAGCAGACATGCGTGCTATGCGGCCACCGGGAAGGACCTCGTAGCCCTGGGGAGCTGCAGAGTGTGTTGCCGTCGGTGGTGCTGTCTGTGTCATAGTCCCACCCTGTCTTGCGGGCGAAGGTTGGTTGAAAATGCTGCCCTTGGGGCTGCTCGGTCTGCGTCGCCTCCTCAGGCAGAAGAAAATACCCAGAGCGAGCAGTGCAATACCCGCCAGAACGCCGATAACAATGCCAGCGATCGCTCCACCGCTCAAGCCGCCATCGTCGTCGTCGTCGGTCTTTTCGTCATTGTTGTTGTTGTCGTTGCCAGCGGCAGTCGTACTGGTTGACGTAGCTGATGGCACTGTTCGAGAAAAGGTCAAGGTAGCAGTGAGAGCTGGCAGTTTGACGTCCTTGCAACGCTCCTCGGCGCCCGAGTTGTAGCAGCAGGTGTCAGTCGAATTAAGACCTCCTGAGCCACAATAAGAACAGAGTCCCACGGTACTGTTGCCATAACCGCAGTTCTGTGACTCGTTGTCGATGCCCGAAATGCACTTCGAACTATCGAGTGAGCCACCAGGAAGGGCACAGTTAGTGAAGTCAGCTCTGATCAGCTTAAGCAGGTCAGTCGACGGGTTAGAGCATAGATCGTCATCTGATGTCACATAGGCCTCGCTTTGGGCAAATTCCGCGCAGCTGTCTGCGCAAAGGGGTCGGGACTCGTCTTCAGTGAGACCGCAGGCACCGATAGAGTTTTGGACAATAGCATTGCACAACACTGTTGTCGTGAAGCGCGCGTACATGTCGCTAGGATCCTGAAGGTCGACATTGCCACAACCAAACAGGGATTGATATCTATAGTTTATAAGTAAGGTTTCACGACAAATAGCTAGGCAAAAAACTTACTTTCCCTGCACATAGGCCGTCTTAACGTAGCTCGACATCTGGTTGTCGAAAGACGCTCTGTCTGACACATATTGCAGAAAGGGGCTAAATGGGAATTAGTAAATCTTTGCTACCAAGGCAAACAAAGGACTCACAAATACTCAATCAGAGTTGCGTTGGTGGAGATCGACGCAGACTCAAACGCCGGGCAAGCCTTTGAGCCTTTGAGAGAAATACAATCCTGTGCTGAGACCACCACGGGGGCGGCGGAAAGCAAGGCAAGGGCAACATTCTTCATGCCCAAAGGCCTCCGAGGTGATTTGCGAGCCCGCGATGGGGTCGCAAGACGATTGGGTGTGTCCATCTGAAGCGTTGACAGTGATTCGTCCAAGTTGAGCGGGCTGATGCGGAAATCGGTGAAATCGCGTGAGGCTTGGCAGCACCTAGATCATGATCGTTTGGAAAGAATCTCGGAATGAATACGGTCCACAGAGGTTGTCGTCGAAGAGATTTCGAGGTCAGGTCGGAGTCGGCCTTTGTCGTAAAGAAGGCTACCAACAGAGAAATGTTGGGCTGGAGTCGTAACCAAAACTGCTCTCCTGAGCAAACGAGCGATTGGGAGATTAGCGTAGGTCGAAACTCGAAAAGCGTCGGCACGATGTATTTGCTGAGTTCGTGGGGGACGGTGAAAAAAACGATCGATTGTAGTTGGTCAAGGTTGGATTAGATTAAGATTAAAATCCCGCGAGGGAAGAGAGAGAATGTCGTGAAGAGCGAAGCAAATTGAAGGAAGGTGGTACTCGAGAGTCGGCCCCTTTGGAGGAAGACGAGCTTCTCAGCTCGTTCCTTTCGATTGTCGTCGGGCAGATTGTGCGTGCGTGCAGTTGAGAGGAGCCAGGCGACGAGACGCACGCTGACCGGGCACGGATGGGGGGGGAAGGGGAGAAAAGAGGAAGAAACGAGACACGAGAGGAGGTCCCAGAGAAACCCAGAACAGCGGACGAAGCGCGAACCAGGTGGTGGTGAGGATGGCGCAGTCCGGTTCGTCAGACCAGAGCCGACCAGGATATTAGGGGGGGGTTAGGGCACTGGAACTGCAACTGCCCAAGAGATCGTCCAGGTCCTGGGAAACGCGCACCGGAGAGAGAAGAGAGAAACGCGTGCAGGTCAGGGATGAGGGAAGAGTGAAGGACCTGAGGATGGCCAGAGTGGGCAAAGGTGGTGCCGCCGTCTGGTGTTTGGACCCCATGCTCGCCGTCCCAAAGATGACCGCACCGAGAGGGAAATGGCGATGGCCAGGGTGAGCCGACCCGCCCTATACCACAAGAGGTCTAGTTCAGGGCCTGGTTCGCGACAACGGCTTTGACACGAGGTACCTCTCTCACCATGATCGTATGTGTGAGGTACCTCTCCTCTCACCGGGCGCCTGGTCTTCCTTTCTGGACGGTAATTTTGGGGAACAGGGGGTGAGGCGGGTGCTGGCCGGGGGTACCCATGTCCCCCTAGCTTCTAGCGCCAAGATATCCCCTCCTCCACTCAAGCAACGTCTCTCGTCACCACCACGGGCCACTCTTGGAAGCACTATTTTCACTAATAGGCGCCCCCACTACGAACAAAGCTGAACCAGTGCCGTCAACACCACGCTTGCGAGTCGTCGTCTCCTTCTGTCAGGCTGTCTCTGTCTCTGTCTTGATCAATCTATCAATCTGGACCAACACATGCCACAATGTCGGCACACGCAAACACGTCGCACAAGGTGACACGCGCTGTCGATGACGAGAATGGAGATAGCGCTTGACCATATCCATCCTCTTCCAAGACCTCGAAACTGCAAGTCATCATCTTCTTATCCTACCCCTCACATGGATCGGATCTCGACCCAGTTTGTCTCGCGACTCAGGTCGATTGTTTCTCTCGCCAACGTAACCGACTCCAATCGTGTCGGTTCCCACGTGCACTAGAGTCAAAGTCCTCCGAGACTCTGATCCAGTCACAACTCGAGAAGCCGATGCAGGCTCCGTTCGATTGCCCACTTGAATGAACCTCCTTGCCTTCAGAGGTCTTGTCTCTGCTGCACAACCGCATAAAAAAGAAAGCAGGTTTCCACAGCATTGTGTTCTGGCCCGGTTGGTCCGACTTTCGTTAGTGTCTGCGCCGTCATCTCGATTGTCTTATCACGGCCTTCTCTTCGAGTCAGTCACTACGACTCGTGAATTGCTGTTACTGTTGGTCGCAAAGTCAACAGTTGTTGACAATTGGTTCCAGGGAACACACAACTGCTATGCACAAGCAGAAACACAAACACACAAACATCAAAGAATTATACAACATGGATGTGCGGATGCGGATGCTACCCCCCCATGTCGTATTGTGCAGCCACCAGAATTTGGCTGAAGATGCGAACTATCAATTGCGACTGGCCGATGAGACACAGCCGAGCCCCAGCTCAAATTTCACTTCGTCGTCAACTCTCCAACGCCTCGTCAGCCCATGGCTTTCCTCGACAACAAAGGCATACACTTTTTTCTCTCAACTCGTATCGTGTGACTTGCTTTCTCAAGGCGGGGAAACAGCTGTGCCTTTCAATTGCAGAATGTCCCTCGTGTTGCTCGAATTGGCAACTCGGTAGCGACGTTTCCATGTCACCGCCGCGCAGCGTAACATTACAACAACCCCAGCCAAGCTTGACAAACCCTCGCGCGTTTCGTCAGGAACCTGATCATGCTTCTCCTTGCTCTTGCATGTTCTAGCGGAGAAACGTTTGTGTGCCGTCTTATTGGCAGGATGCTGATGCTTAGACTGTGCACGCCCTGCATGCATCACGATCGTGGAGTGCGTATTCACAACTCGTCGGATGCGGATTTAGGGCATTGTCAACAATCGGCATTGAAAAGCCACACACACAATGAACAGCAACAAGTAAGACGGTAGCACAGAAAGCATCCATCAGTAACGCCTCGCCGTTGCTTGCCCAGTCTCGCCCTTCTAAGGATACACAGAAGCAACTGTGCTCAGGCACAAACACACAAGATGCCACAGAAGAGGAACATCAACAGTCCCACGCTGGCTCGGCATTAAACCTTCACAATTACTTCAGAGGCTGGAATCAGATTAGCCAACACCCACGACGTCGAGAGTCTTGCCCAAGATCAGCAAGGCACAAGCTCGGGTTCCTGCATGTGTAATTTCCCAACCTCCCAGGGTCCCCTGCTCGCTCCGGAAGCGCTGTTTCACTTGGGGCCAGGGCACACTGTGCGGTTCGTCGACGGACGGCACACGAACGGTGGGATTTTGTCCGGTGCCGGGATGCGACGCTGATATCAGGCGCGGTGTTCCGTCCAGGAAGGTTGAGGACGCGGAGGTTTCGGGAGCTGGGCGGATGAGGGCTGGTTCCGGGCTGACTAGCAGGGGCAGTGATGTGAGACGGTTCAGCGAAGTCGCAGGTCTTACCTGGCAGAACAGTCAACTGCTCATTGTTTCTCCTGTTTCTCGGTTGCTAATTGTAGGTATGAGTGCCGAGAGATGCCGTGGTCGGTACTCAGTGGGGCCGACCTTGGTCAACCTCAACCTTCCGTGATTCTCACTGAGAATTGTCTTTGGTGCAGTGACTAGGTATACATTTCAGTTATTTAGCTATATTCTTCGAGGGCAGAAGATGACACATTTGTTGTCCGCGAGGTCTCAGAGATGGGTTAATGCTTTGTCCTCAATGCCTTGACAACATAATCCCCACTGGTCAGATGTAGTTGTGTGGCGCTGACAAACAACGTTTCTTCTGCGAGCATGAGTCTAGTTAATATCAAGGCCTGTAAAAATGCATTTGTTCATTGAGAGTCTCTTTGGTCGTGATCATGTACAAGACCCATCTGAGTAGATTGCGGAGTAACGCCGTATTTCGTGGTGTGCCACCCTATAGATGTTGGCAGCCTTGAGGTGCAACTCTTTCAAAGTCGATGTCTGTGGCGTCAGAGATGTCAACTATGCATGTTTGAGCTCGCGATAGCAAATAAAATCTGCTCTTAGGTATTCCAGGGTGGATTGCCCTCTCAATGCCTCTGTAAAGCGAATTCAGGTACCCTTTGAGATAACAATTGAGCATCAACATTCTCAGTCATGGAAACGCAATTTGTCAGCCAAGCACGGCGATGATTTTGATAGGGAAGGGCCACCATATCACGCAATCCTAGCCACAGACTAACAAGGAAACTCGCATGCGATCTAGCAAATCGTAGTCTGTTAACAACAGTAGAAGCCTGAATATGGCGCAGTGTATTGCTAAGCCGAACGGAAATGCGGAATGGAAAGCTGCCCCTCGTCAAGTGTCGGCTTTTTTCAGCCACTCTAAGGGTCTATCTTTTTACCAACTTTCAACAACACAACATCTAAGACAGAAGGCAAAATGACAGTTTCAAAGACGACAAAGCTGTTCACGCCTATCAAGGTCGGCGCCGTCAACTTGCAGCATCGAGTTGTTCTGGCGCCGTTGACACGAAGGCGTGCAGATGCTGCAACGGCTGTACCAGCTGATTGGGCGGCTGAGTACTACGCTCAGCGATCTTCTCGTAAGTTATAACCAGATAAAGCGAATATGATACGGTGATATTGTCGTGATGTTGACTTTTGGACTTTGATAGCTGGCGGGTTGCTTGTCTCTGAAGGGACCTTTATCGCTGAAGAAGCGGGGGGGCTTCCCAACGTTCCAGGTAATGTCTCTGCCATATTCTTCCTGTCCCATGTCTTAACGAGTGACAGGAATCTACTCCAAGGAGCAGATAGCAGCCTGGAAAGATATCACGGACGCAGTTCATGCTAAGGGAGGCATCATCTTCTGTCAAATTTGGGCTCTCGGGTAATTCACTCACCATACTTGACATCCCTCAAGTCGGAGGAACTGACTGGTTTGATAGACGGGCCGCAAAGCCAAATGTTGTACCGACTGTTTGGAGCGCTGGTTCAAAGCCCTTGGTTCCGGCGGACGCTGCGTCAAGTGACCCGCCTCCCAACTTCAAGGTTCTGAGCGAGTCTGATATCGATCGATTTGTTGGACACTATCGACAGGCTGCCCTCAACGCAGTCGAGGCTGGCTTTGACGGAGTTGAGATCCATGGTGCCAACGGATATGTGAGTACCAACTGCCATCTGAATGAGTTATGAAGATGGAGGGTCGACTAACATGGGGTGTAACGCCTATAGCTCGTCGATCAGTTTGTAAGTCATCCCCTGGCCTTCTCACACAACAGACCTAACACTCCACAGCTTCAGTCAAATACCAACGACCGCACAGACTCATATGGAGGTGGCATCGAGAACCGCCTCCGCTTCCCACTGAGGGTTCTCAATGCCGTCAGCGAGGCCATCGGTCCCGAACGTGTCGGCATTCGAATGTCGCCCTTCTCCCGCTTCCAGGGTATGCGTGAGGCCGACCCCCTGGCTCTCTTCGTTCCTTGGGCCAAGGCTATCGTTAAGGCTCAGCCATCCCTCGCATTTGTCCACGCCGTGGAGCCACGAGCCGATGGATCGCAGGATACACCTGAGCACCTGCGAAGGGCAGAGGACACACTGGCGCCTATCCGTGAGGTTCTTAACAGTGCCAGAGTCAAGCTCATTGTTGCCGGAGGATTCCTGCCAGAGACGGCCATCAAGCATGCGAGCGAGACGGATGATCTCGTGGCCTTTGGGAGATACTTTATCCGTATGTTACCGTGTTGTGGTTGCTGGTGTATTTCGGAACTGACTCTGGAGTAGCGAACCCCGATCTCCCAGCACGAATCGAGAACGGCTGGCCACTGACAAAGTATGACCGGTCGCTCTTTTACACGCAGAATGAAGTGGGATACACCGAGTAAGTTGTCCGATTAGTTGACTAAACTGGTTACTGACTCTAATTGGTAGCTATCCCCCATACAACGACAATGAATCTAGACTGTGATAGAACTGGCTTACCTATCGTATCTACCTAGACAAAGATGAAATATAAGCTAGAAACAGACTTGTCCAATTAGATGCTATTGTAAAACGAGCAACTCCTCTGCCATCGAGCCAATCTTGTAACTGATCGCTGCCTTGCCTGGCACTGCCTGCCAGTGACTGACAGCTGCACAGCAAAGGGAGCTTGTATCGGCAGGTATAGCCTACCGGGCTACCTGCTCTCTTTTGTTTTGTTCTGCACAAACAATCTTTCCCCCGACATCTCACCGACATCTCCTTGGAGAAGGCGCAAAAAGCTCTCTTGCTTCTTCAGACGATGCAAACATTGCCTGTCCTCGATATTCACTTCTCATCCCCCCCTCATCAGCACCATCGCCGTCACAGCCCTCTCTGCTCATTCTTCGCTGCTCTTCGCTTCATCGCCAACCCTCGACTCACCTTACTTGAGGCTTAAGGACGCCGGCTTATTTCTTTCCTGCCGAAGCAGCCATGCCCTTCTTCAAGGAAGCTATCCGAGACTTCTGTGCCAAAGCCCAGGATGTGTTTTCCCGTTCTGAGAGAGCCTGGCTCGCCGCTCGTGAGGCGTGGAACGAGAACCCTGATACGCAGGCACAGAATGACGGCGCAATCCTGACTGAACCCCAAGAGACCTCAGAATCGACAGGCGGGCGCATGGGCAGGAAGAGCAAGGACAAGGCAGAAAAGGGAGTGGACAGGAAGATACGAGTCGAGTCATCTGCCGACATTTTCATCAAATCACCGGAAAAGGCACTCGAGCGGGCACTTCTATCGGACGGCGTACCGAGTGATGCCTCGCGCTTGGTTCTCTGGACTGATGCCTCAGAAAAGTGTAGCCATAGCCACGGTTCTGGACCTGTAGGCATAGCTGTGGTATTCCGACACAAGTTCCATTGGGTACGAATTACGGCCCGGTTGAACCATTTCAGCAACAGCACCATTGCAGAGACGCAGGCCATTGTATATGCCCTTGACTATGCAGTACAGCAGTCTGCACAACTAGGCGTTCCCTTGCGCCAGGTCGAGATCTTCACCGACAGCCAGGGTGCGCTGATGAACTTGGTAAGAACAAAACCCCCAAAGCTCAAGCGCAAGACCCGCGAGGAGGCTCTCAAAATCAACAAGACACTACTCGAGTCAGCCAAGAAGGCAATGGATGTACTGGATGCAGCTGGTATCGGTCTGGAGTTGCACTGGGTCCCGCGAGGCAAAGCCAAGGGGAACAAAGTTGCAGACGAGGGATCACGGCTTGCAAGACTGGCAATGACAGACCTGGTATCGCCCGATCACGTCATGATCGAAGTTATCCCGAGTCTAGATGACAAGGAAGTTCTCCAGGTGCCTGTAGAAGAGACACTTGCGTAAGCCTCTTGATATCGTTTGCTTTTGCAAATGCGCTGACAAGTGTGATTGTATAGGTGCGCAAGAGCGACATCTGCTCATCGGCGACTCATGGCAGAAGGTGTCGCAAAGATGTTTACGTCGCAAGTCGAACTGCCGCCAATCAAACCACTATCCGGCAAACCGGCTTCGATCGCATCACCCGCTGCAGCACACTCCCTCATCCCCGACGCGGCGCTTTACCCGGTTGACCTGTTGGGTGTGAAGCCTGTGTCTGAGAATCAGCCAATGCTTGAAGTTCAACATCCAGCCGAGCCCGAGCCTGAGCAAAAACCTGAGAAGCAAGCAACACCGCGAGTCGGACTTAACATGCCACGACCCGAAGCGGCATTCGTCAGAGATGTCCCAGACCGTTGGGCCGCCCCTCAATCCCCTCCCATCGATAGGGCTGAGGGATGGCCCGATGTCCGAGATGCATCTCGCTTTTGAGTCGTATTCATCAGCAAAGAGCGGCCAACGACAAAGCTCCGCGTATTAAGGAGACGGACGCACTGGCCGCCTTCGCCTCGTGGACCCAGCACGCGAGGAAGCTTGGCCATTCCCGCGCACATGGTCGCCAAAGACAAGATTCATCTAGCCAGCCAATCACATACGCTCTTTTCAACAAAAGCGCGGGCTGACTTCGCCCTCGCGCCGACATCAAGCTCCGACATGCCGACATTGAACCAAACCTTTTGCCTAAAGCGGAAAACAGTCCAGACCCCCGGGCGCAGATCTGCCGTCTTGCCGCCCTTTCGCGATCCCGACGACCGATCCGCCGTGTGATTCTCAGGCACATCGCCGACTTGGAAGGGATGCGAGCGTCATCAAAATGAAATATATACTCATGTGGCCTAGTCGTGACAGCAATGCTTTTCCTTCATTTTCATGCCAAGATCAGCCTCATACAGCTGCGACACGCCTCGCAGCGAACTCAATCGCCATCCCCAGAATCGACTACACCCTATCCAACCATTCTTGGCGTCGACTCGACCTTTGATTCCATTATACCAGAACACGCCTAGACAATATCGAAAAAGTCTACGTCGAATTGACTACTGGGCGACAATCTCACAATGTCTTCACAACAAAGTCAAGGCCAAGGCGGCGGGATGCCTCCTCAATCTGTGAGCTCTTGGACCCCTTCTAGTCAAAGATATCACTTCCAGGACTAACATGGTTGCCTTTTCAGGGACCTCCATATCTCCCAACGACAGCAGGCCTCGGTGGCAGGCCTACCCCATCAGTTGACGATCCTATCAGCGGCGTGTTACTGGGCTTGTTCGTGACCGGTGCCGCCCTCAACATGACCATCTTCCAGTTGAACAGGCGTCGCTCGCACAAGTTCATCCTCTCGGCTCTCCTGTTTGGTTTCTGTATGGCTCGAATCATCGCCAACGTCCTCCGCATTGTGTGGGCTGCATACCCGACCAACGCCCGAATTGCTATCGCAGCCCAGGTCTTTGCCAACGCCGGTGTCATTCTACTATTCGTCGTCAACTTGATCTTTGCTCAACGCATCCTCCGCGCCTATCACCCGCATATTGGTTGGAGCAAGCCTGGCACGCTTGTATTCCGGTTCTTCTTTTTCAGCATCGGTGCTATGCTCGTCATGCTGATCACCGCCGTCGTCTACAACTTTTACACCATCGACCCCCACACCAAGCACCAGCTCCGTGATGTTCAGCTCACTGCCATTACTTATCTCGCCGTTTTGGCCTTTCTTCCTTTGCCGACTATCGCAATCTGTCTCATTCTTCCACGGAAGGCTCCTATGGACAAGTTTGGCCAGGGCCGGATGCGCACCAAGCTCGGCCTCCTTATCTTCACCTCAACTCTGCTCACTCTGGGTGCTGCGTTCCGTGCTGGTGTCAGCTACAAGATCCGACCTGCTAACAACCCGGCCTGGTATCATCACAAGGCCTGCTTTTACTGCTTCAACTATGTCATTGAGCTCATTGTTGTCTTTTCGTACGCCCTGTCGCGGTTCGACCGCCGTTTCCACATTCCCAACGGCAGCAGCGGTCCTGGCGACTACTCGGGAAGTGTCAAATCGGACAACCCTATGTATCGTGTCTGCACAGAGGAGGAAGTCTTTGGCGACGATGAGCGGCCCCGGTCCGAGCGGCAACAAGAGCAGCAGAGAGAGTTGGAGGAACTCAAGCGCAAGGCGAACAACGAGAGTGTCTAAGGGTGGAACTCTGAAGGGTCTGTACAAGTTGATATTTTCCTTTGTTATACCAATCCGCAATGGCAGGAATAGGGATCATCTGCGGACGCTGGGCTATTAATCGGATGCATATTTGTCAGAATCAGGGGGGACAATAAAAGGGGACTGCGCATAGCACACAAACAGGTATCTAGATGGACGAGTTACGAAACCTCTCACCACAAACTTAATCATGGACCATCTCGCGATTGCTCCAAATCAAATACATTGTACAAATTCTTGGACACTATTACATTTGCCTCAATTGATACTGAGCGACCCTCAACTCCATCTCGGCCCTTTGTCATGACTACACAACCCTTTGTCCGTGTTCCCAAAAATGCTTCATGACCCATTGACAAGTAGAGACTTCACACATTGATGAGGGACATGCAGTTACAAAGTACAAAGTACAAAGTACAAGGGTTGATCATGCAAACTCGTTTCTGTGTCTTGGACCGCGGGACTCAATAATGCGTATCTAAACGACCATGAAGATTCAAGGGGGGTTGACGTAGGGGCGACGGCAAAATCCTCTCCAGCAAGGGCATCAAGCCGCTCCCACTGCCACCACACCTTCCCCACCATGTCCGAGAGCTTGCCACAAGCAGATATGTAATGTCCGTACAGGTCCTGCGCCAAAGGGGGGGTTTTGTCTAGTCTTTGAGGGATTTCGTTGTGTGGAATCGCACGAGGTCGAGCGGCAAGTCTCCGCGACTGGCGCAGTTGTCGCGGAGAGGAATGCGGCCGCGAGAGCTCGATGTTGGTGAGACGTGGGTATACAGAACGAGATTAGAGGAAGTAGTCAGGAGTCCCTGCAATTGTGTTAGAGTCGCGTTCCAAATGGAATGTGCAAGAGGAACTTACGCCTTGAGACCATGGGCTCGCCTGCTCTAGGGCATGGGTCGAATTGCAAGCTAGACATGGTTAGTATGCTGTGAATTTGCCAATTAGGTCGAAACTTACAAAGTATACTTCAGATGCTCGTCAATCTCCATGATGGCGGCCTGGTTACCGCATCTGTAGCAGTAGTTGGGTGCTGCAACGCATGTTAGCTCTGGACACTAGTGAGACTAACCCCTGGAGCATACCTGAGAAGATTGTCACAACATTTCTGTCTTGAGACCAGTTGTAACCCTCCATGACGAGCTGATGGGCCCGCGCAATCAGGGTCAAACCATTGTTGTGATTGAAAGCCTCTGAAATATCCTGGCCGAATGTGTACCCCGCACCACGGGGGGAGATACCCCAGCCGCATCGGTCGTCGGGGTCTGACCACAGGAGATCGCACATGGGACCCTCGTGGGGGACCTCCTGGATGCGATCGAGAGCTCGGATGTTATCCAGTGTGTCGATACTGGGAGAGAGACCGCCGTGAAGACAGAAGATCTGGTTGTCGATCAAGGCAGTGAGGGGGAGGTAGTCGAAGAGGTCGGTAAAGTACTTCCACACGTTGGCGTTGCCGTATTTTCGGAGGCACTCGTCGTAGAAGCCGTAGACCTGGGTGATCTGACGGGACTCGTGGTTTCCTCGGAGGATGGTGATTCGCTGAGGGTATCGGATCTTGAGGGCGACGAGGAGGGTGACGGTCTCGACGGAGTAGTAACCTCGGTCGACGTAGTCGCCTGGACACATTGGTAGTGAGTATGGTAGTCCTTGGCTATATGCCCATGTGATGCGTACCCATGAAGAGGTAGTTGGTATCGGGGTTGGGGCCACCAATCTTGAAGAGCTCCATCAGGTCGTGGAACTGGCCGTGGATATCACCACAGACGGTGACGGGGCATTTCTGGCGAGGCGGGATCAGCTCGAGCACCTGGCTCGCCGGCGCGCATCATCAACGTACCACGGGCTGCACATTCGACTCCTCCTGTAGAACTTCTCGTGCCTGCGATTCCAGTCAGTCAGCACGGCGTGTGGTTGATGATCACGCGAGGGAAGCCCGAGCTCGTCGACCAGGATGCGGCGAGCAAGACCATCGATGTCTGCGACTCAGCTGCCTCGCCCATCCCGTCCAGCAGCATTCCCAAGCGCGTCCCATTGCCAAGCAGCGACTCACCTTGTCGCACAGTCTCTGAACATCAGACTCGGCCAGCTGCTTGCAGCCCATCAAGCTCTCGATCCAGCCGTCGAGGGTGGGGATGGTGGTGGGCTCGAGGTTGAGAACGGGGGACGCATCGGCGGGTGCGCGCCCGACATCCTCCATATTGGTGTCCATGACGGTTTATCAGGGTATCGAGGGGATTGCTAGGTGGTTGAAAAGGGTGGGAGAA
The DNA here is from genome assembly GCA_027569015.1 of Ascodesmis sphaerospora. NCBI lineage: Eukaryota > Fungi > Ascomycota > Pezizomycetes > Pezizales > Ascodesmidaceae > Ascodesmis > Ascodesmis sphaerospora. Next base: position 1,556,153 of record JAPPUR010000003.1, read on the forward strand.
GGGGGTGAGAGGAAATGACGTTGACAGTTGATGCGGTCACGCCTGAATCGCGAGCGGTGGGGCACGAGGCACAAAGGCGGCGGTCGTCCGTCAGGGGAGAAAAAAGAAATGGAAGCTTGGGGGGAGGAGAAGGGTTTTCTTGGTTATAGCGGGATTAGCTACCGACTACCAGCAGCAGCTTCGAGGGGGGAAAATCGTCTATGGGAGGGCGCGGCAGGCGGACGAGAGGTTTCGTGAAGCAGGAAAATTTGGTGTGTTGTTTAGGTGATGATGATGGGAGGAGGAGAGGAGGGACCGATGGATCGTGTTTGGCGGTTGCCAGCTGGACTGGGCTCTAGGCTGGGCTGGGGCGACTCTGGGGGCGCTTGTGCTTGTCCTGCCTGTGCTTTGAGGTCCAGCGTGGGTGGTGCGGTGCGCTGGCGTTGGCGCCCCTTGCCACTTCCACTTTCATTCAGCCTTGGAGATTGCGGGAGCTTTGCATGCGCCTCGTGTGGCGCAACCTACATACAACGTACATCCAGACAATGGGGTGTGAGACTCGAATTTCAATGCATGTAGGCAAATGATAGGTCAGGTAGTCAAGAGATGAAATGATGAACCTCTCTTTGCTTTTATCAACGCCCATCAATTCCCTCTTTTCCCGCAAACACTCCCTCCATGCTCATATCATCTACAAAGCCTAGCCCAAGGCGGATGTGGCTTCACCATCTTACATACCAAACAACCACCACCTCGACGTCAACGCCCACGAACAACTCGACTATAAACAGGTTTCTCACAAAAGCAAAAAAACAAGACAATCATCGCGGCTCTCCAGTGCCAGCCCGGATTCGCACCATCAACGCCATGTATTATGCTGACAAGGTAACCAAAATGTTCCCAGCATCAGCAAGCACACATTCAACTTCACGACAACCCCAGCCCGATGGGCGCCTCCTCTTCCACCGGACCGCTGCTCTGCAGGTCCCGTCCCACAAGGTTGACAAAGTCCAGACCGACTTCTGACAGCTTCTTGGCGTGCTCCTTGGCCCTGTCCATGCACTGCGTCCAAACTGCTCCCCCAGGCTCCGTGCTACTAAGCTGCCGTGCTAAGATTACGTTGAACGCTTCCACCTCCTCCTTGGACCACTTGACACACACACTCATCATGGGAGGAGGGAAGCAGGACTGGAAGCACTGCACCGTGTTGTGGATGATGGTGAAATACACGAAAGAGAGCTCCCAGATGTAGAGGTGGAGGTCTCCCTGAAAGATGCATTGCCTGGGCTTTGTTAGCTCATGTTCCCCACGTTACCTCATATTCTCAACTCACCTTGCTCGCTTGTGAATCGTGTCCGTCCTCGCTGCTAGGTATGACTCCCTAGCACTGTCTTCAAACCCAAGTCTGGTCAGCCAGCTGACGTTGCGCCGCGTCTTGGCATTGTTGTCGTGCGTCATCTCAAGCTCACGAACAATCATGCTAGCCAACTTGGCGCATCGCTCGCCGACTTTAAAGTTGATAAAGTCCTGAGCGATGGCATTGTTCTTGAGCCCTCGAGCAATTGCCTTGAGCTTCTCAACGCGGACAACCGCCACCTCGAACCTCTGCATGGCAACATCGATATCAAGGTCATCCATCTCACTCTCAACCCAGCGCAGGTTGTGCTGCTTGCCGTCCACCTCGATGAGCATATCCTTGATATCAGACAGAGTCGCCAGGAGCTCAGTCTTTTGAAGGAGACCGGGATCTCGAGAGGCAAAGTAGTTTATCGTCTCACGTGCCTTGTTGTTGGCCTCCATCTCAGATCGAAGACCCTTGCGAAGCTGCTCAACTGCTTTGCGCACATTGAGAAGCAGCTGCTTCTTCTCGGGGTCCTGAGGTTTCTCCGTCCGATAGATGAAAGATTCCTGACCGACTCCTCGCACCATGATGGCATCAGCCAGCTTGTTGCGCCCTCCAGACTCTGCAGTGCTCGTCATGTCCACCACCTCGACATCCAGGAGCGGCCAGCAGCGGTCCGCCACCATCTTCATCATCGGCCCTCGTGCGTCGGAGTTCGACGCATCAGTCTTTCGCTTCTTACGCGATGCTATGAGCAGGTGATCGTTGAGCAAAAAGATCTGCATCGCCCGGCGTGACTTGTACGTGGCATTGTCCAGCTCGATCCAAGGTCCTGCGTTCTGGACAACATGACGTCCTGCCGCGTTAGGGAGGAACTTTTGAGATCCTTCCACGCCCTTGAATAGTGCTTGCATCTGTGTATTCCAGAGAGCGCTTCTGTCTGCGACCGAGCTTCGTCTGTCCCTCTTGCTGAGCGTGAGATCCCCAGACATGCTGGAGTCGTCGCTCTTTGCGGCGGCAGCCCTCATTGCCGTTGTGTTCACCTTGAGCTCCGACATGAAGTTCTTTAGATTTCTCATTTCGCTCTTGAGCTTTTCCGCCTCCTTGCTGATCTTGATGAATTGTGTCCTGTTCTGCATGACGCTCTGCTGCAGGTCTGTTCCCACACGAATTTTGACCTTGCGGAGTGAATCCTCGAACTCGCGGATCTGATCCTCGGTCGCATCGCTCAGGACGGCCGCGACGTATTGATCCGGAGTCAGGTCTGGATCTCGCAGCGCCTTCATGTCCACGACGGGTGCAGCTCCGGCTCGTGAGGGGGGCGGTCGGGCAGCGGCATGATCTCTGGGCTCGTAGTTACCCAAAGAGGGCGCTGGCGGCATGGGGGGAGCACCGGCATTGTAATTGTTGGTAGGTAGAGCATTGAACCGTGTCGAGTATCGTCGCTTTACAAGATCCGAGGTCTAGGCAGAATATCGTGAGCATGTTGGGTCGTGAGGGTTTCAGGCAGAGCACACCTTTGTACCAGCCACTGGAGGTGGACGCGGTCGAGGTCGAGGGGCAGCAGCAGCCTCGTTAACCGGCGGCAGTTTGGCTGAGCCATCCTGAAGAATAGGACTCGAGATCTGTCTGGGGGCGCTGATGGTCGGACGCTTCTTCCTCTTGCCGCTGCGGAGCGAGTATATCTTGCTGCGCTCCTCCGACATGTTGGGCGAGGTACGACGTGAGGTGTTGAATCAGGCAAGGCGCGCGGGAAACGGCAACGACGTTGGAACTGGAGGGTTTAAAAGAAGCGAAGCACAATATGGCACCGAGTCGCGTGTTACAATGGGTACGAGGTGTCATTCGAGTTCAAAAAAGGCATGCCTGGCTATGACGCCAGCCGAGCTCTCTCTCTTCTCATTGAAGGTACGTACGTGTAATCGTCGAGCTCTCTACCTACCTACCTGTAGGTATTGAAGCACAGGCCGTGTCAGGAGGTGGGGGTACGTACCCAGCCTCTCTCAGCCGCGCGCCTCCCGTCAGTGACGGGGCCTGAGCTCTAAGCCTCCACTGTCAGTGGTTCCGAGGGGAAGAGCTCCAAGGCTGCGCTGGGGTCGTCCAGAAAAGGACTAGCGCCATCATGTGCTTCCGAGCAGTTCAGTTTGGCCCATCCCATGGCCTGCTAAAAAATTGGTTTCCCAATCGCGACGCCTCCAAAGCAGCCGCTCTCGCTCGACTTCTTGGACAACCCTACCAGCATTATTTGGACGACGTAATCGCTCCTCCGTCTCCGACCTCGCCAAAGACATCGCCGTCTTGTCCTGCCTCCCGGATCTCAGCATTGCCGTCTGATCTTGGGGTTTACTCGGCTTCGCCCTAGTGTCCCGCCCGCCACATCAAATCAATTGCCCGTCATGGTCCAAGTCTCAACTGTGGTGACGGCATCTGTCGTAACCGCCGCCGCCGCCATCGTCGGTAAGCCTGCACCGATCATGCCTCGGACGACCCTACAATGTCGAGGCTGCGATCCCGATTGAGCCCGAGGAGAGCTGTGTTGGCTAACTCGGACTTTGCCCCTCTCAACTAGGTTATGCCGCATACTTTGACTATCAGCGTCGAAACCAGGCCGAGTTCCGCCGGAACCTGAGGAGGAACGAGCGTAAGCAGGCCCGCGCTGCCAAGGAGGAGGCTGAGGCTTCGACCCAGCAACAACGCAAGAACATCCGCGCCAGGGTTGAGGAGGCCAAGGAGGAGGGCTTCCCTACTGGTGTGGAGGAGCGGGAGGCCTTCTTCAACGAGCAGGTTATGGCTGGAGAGATGCTCAGCCAAGATCGTACGAGCTGCCCTCGAATTGACTGTCTACAACTTGCTAACCTGCGTCTGTAGCTTCCAAGACTCTTGAGTCTGCTCTGGCTTTCTACAAGGGTCTCAAGGTCTATCCTGCGCCTGGAGACCTGATCCGTATCTATGACAGCACTGTCCCCAAGGTAAGGCTGATAACCACCGTTTGTCGAAACGTACAGTTCTGACACCCGTAAAGCCTATATTAGATATTCTGGCCGAGATGATCGCTTATGACTCGACGCTCGACATCCGGACGCCCGCTGCTCCTGCTGGCATCAACCTTGCTGACATTCCCAACGTTGGCCTCGACTAAGAGTCTGAGACAAGATAATCTTGAAAAACTACTTACCTCCCCCCAAAAAATCCTCGCGGTGCTCACTACTCACTCTCCGAGCTCCCACCAAAATCTGAATGGAGACCTGACGGCCTTCGATGTACCATAGTTCCGCTCTTCCAGCTTCCATAGAGCTTTGTGTAAACAGGTGTACGTTGAAACGAATGGGCTTGGGAACGGCAATGCTGGCAGCGTTTCCGTCACACATGAAGTTTAATCCTTTTTTTTTATTCCTTGATATTCTCCATCTTGTGCAGTAGCTGTGGGCGTCCTCGGCCGTGATGCCATACTAAAGCCACTCCTGCCTATGACGCTTCAATCTTACGGCCTTTTCTATCTACTCTGTCGTCCCTCGGATCAAAGCCACCATTACCCCAGTTTGACCAGTCAGGGTTTGGCTCTGGGTCCATATAATCCTCAGGCGTCCAGTCGCCGTCAGGTCCTCGCTCCTCCAGCAAATCAAAGAACTTTTTATAGTCGATGCGAGTGTGCCACTTGCCGTTGACGTTGAACCTGTCGCTGGCCAGCAGAATGCAGCAGCTGTGGGCATGCTCAGCAGCGATACCATAGTTGAGGCCCTTCTCCTTAAGTCTCTTCTCCAGGGCCTTGACAAATTCGCAGACTTCCCAATAAAAGGGCACATTGGACATGCTCAGTCCTGCGTTAGAGGACGTTGATGTTCCACAGTATGTGACACCCTTGACCTCAACAAAGCAAGGGAGACCCTTTTCCACGAGTCGAGCGTAGCCCTCAGCCTCTTCCTCTACGTTGAAGCCCTTGACGAGCGTCAACCGGAAGACGGTTCTGTGGCGGAAACGCTTCTCACGAAGGATCTCCAAGCAGCGCTGGAACCTCTCCCAAAAGTCTCGGTGTAAAGGCCGGTCAATCTTTCGCAGAGACTCCTTATCAGCGGCATCGATGGACACGTACAACTGGGTCACCGCCTTTAGGGCCGCCAGCTGGTCAGGGTGCTGGGCGTTGCAGACGAGGAACGACGAGATGCGTTCCGCGTGCAGCATGCCGAGGAACTCGTTGATGTGGGGGTAAAAGATGGGCTCGCCAACAAGCGACAGCGCGCAGTGCCTGATCTGCATGGCTTCGGCGAAGCGCTCGGCTCGGACACCGGGCATGCCACGTAGCATCTTGATCTTCTTGTAGTGGTTGGTCTTGACGCCCTCAAAGATCATGTCCGGAGGATCGACGACCCATCGCCAGGTGGTTCCAACGGGGTTTGTGCCGTGGCGCCAACAGAAGACGCACTTGTTGGAGCAGGAGAGCGAGGGTGTGGTTTCCATACACTGGTGCGAGTTGATACCGTAGAATGAGAACTTGTAGCAGGATCCTCGGCCACGAAGGGCAGACTTTGTCCATCGGCAGGTCTTGACTCCAGAATGGGATCCAACAATGGCGTAACCTTGCTTTGTGAGAGCGGCGTATGTGGGCGAGTTCTTGGCAACCATTTCTTTCGGTCCTTGAGGTACCATCTTCTTTGTGGAGCTGTATGTGGTGAAGTCAACGGCAAGGGGGGCCTTTTGAACCATTGAACCGTCATCCTTTCGAATCATGCGTCCCAGGTCCTCGACATCATCCAAGGGTCTTCCATTCTTCTTGGCGTCGCTGGAGTCGTCATCCTCGAATAAGACCTCGCCGTCATCCTCATCTTCGGCGATATCTTCGACATCACTCTCATCAGCGGCTCCACTGCCTGGAAGACCCTCTCCAAGGTTTCCAGTACGGGCGACATGCTCGATGACTTCCTCAACACCCTTGGTCCATTCTTGTAGTCGTTCCTCGTGGTCGCTCTTCATGTCGCCCATGCCGACGGGGTAGGCCCTCTTCCGGCTGGTCAGCTTGGCCATCCACTTGTCAACCTCCTTTGCCTGGAAACAGAAGCCTTCTCCCTCTGTGGGCCAGTTCTCCTTGTCGCCGAAGCCAAACACGGAGTAACCCAGAAGACCAGAGAGGGGCGCGGTATCAATTCGGAAGTCGTGGTGAGTCTCTTGCAGATGTTCGAGGAAGGTGTCGTTGATAGTGTCGATATTGTAGCTGGGAATGAGGAACGTATAGAAGAAGTCGGCATCTCCATGAATCTTGGGAGGGGCAATGAAATAGTCGTCAAAGTCAATCTCGGTGAGATCCTTTAGCTCAGGCTTCAGGAATTGACGACCAGATTGTTTGGCAAGTTCATCCTGCCTGGCTTCCAACTCTTTCAGATATGCCTGCGCAATCTTGTCCGTCTTGGTGGTGATGGACGAGAAAAAGACGAGGACCATAATAGGTCGCTTAAGATCCTTTTCTTGCTCATTCTTCTTGGTCGGCTTCCTGGCTATTCCGCCCTTGATTCTTCGAGGTCCTTGGGGTTTGACATCCTTCTTTTCATCGATCGTCTCGACGGCGGGGGTCTTTGCTTCGACAACTGCCTTGGGCTTGGGAGGTTCCTTGTAAGCCTCAGTCAAGGCAACCAGTTCGGTCTTTCGGCCAATGAAGGTTAAATAGATTCGAAGAGTACCGAGGACGACGAGAGCGGCGACGAGAATGGGAGTTCGGTGGATGTGCCAGACATCAACCAAGTCTGTATTTCAAGTCAGCAACCATGTGCGCGACACGGACAAGGCGCATCAAATCTCACCTTCAACAAAAGAGTCGAGCCGCGAGGGCGCCGAATAATTTGCCCAATCCATCCTGAAGATCTGCCTGCCGCGATCAAGCTGCGAGGCCTTTCTAACTCTTCAAATTCGAGTCGGAGCAAGGTTTGTGAAGCAATGACAATTGCCGTGAACCTTCCTTCTGGGGAAAAAGCCATTTTGCCCCGCCCCGGGAGAATTTTGGTGGGGACCCTGGGCTATCGTCATTGCGCATCGCCAATCGAGTGGCTGCGATTTGATGGAGGAGCTGCTTAGAGGAACAAGGATAGGGCTTCAAGAGTTTGATCAAACATGAGCACTATTATCAAGAATTTAATTACATACATATTCTGCATTTTTTGTACATGTAATTAATTATCTATATATGCAATAATTCTCGAAGAAGATGCTGTTGTCTGCTGTTAAAGTTGACAACGAGTACAATTCCCTTGTTAAAGAGGCGAGTAAACCGAGACTTATAAAACACACGCAGGCACCAAAAATCGAATAAAGAGTCACCTAGACTCTTCTGTCCGATCCCGCAGCCTGCGACTTGTCTCGAAGATCCTTAAGACATGGCGCATGGAACATCTCGCCAGTAATGACCAGCTTCAGTGTCCTCGTCGCCACAACTATCCACAACAAGACAACCGACAGAGAGACGATCTACCATTCGGTTAGTATCAACTTCCACTATGAGTGTCTAATGTTCATACCATTGTGGAAACCTTGAAAAAGTCGCTGTCGAGGTTCTGTGCAAGCGCACTCGTGCAAGTCGCCAGCACGCCCAGCGGGAATGTAAATCCCCACCAGCCCATGTTGAAGGGGAAGTTTTGCATTGTGATGATGCTGATGAGTGCGAAAGACAACCAGACGAGAGCAAATCCCCACATCATAATGGCCAGAAATACACCCAAGACATAGAGCATCTCACCCGCTCTGGCCGAAATTGTGGTGAATGCAGTGCTTTCTGGGATCAACTGCATGGCCACTTTTCCGAGCTGCTGGATGCCATAGCCTCCCTGACCAAGAGGACCGATGGGAAGGAAGACTGAGACGATGACCTCCTTGGGAGGAATCGAGTGGATGGTGAGTCGGTGGAAGTACAAAGCCAAGACACAGGCTGAGAATGACTCGCCAATTCCCCAAAGAACGTATGAGGTGATGACCGTGGTCAGAGCGTGGTGGCGGTTGGGAAGCACTTCAGCAACAATACCTCCCGTAGCAGCGGCGACGACAGCTGGCACGATGGGGAGCAACAGAGCAGCCGTGATGTTCTGAAGACCGGGTCGATGGCGATGCATCACTATGAAGGGCATGCTGATGCAAGTACCGATGGACAGCCAGACATCAACCCACCAGAAAGCCCAGGCGAGGTAGATGACCCAGTCTCCCCATTCCTTACAGCAGAACACCATCATGTTTATGATGGCTTCTTCAATGTCAGCGTGTTTCTCCGCAATAACAATTAGAGCTGACTCACTTGCAAAGCCCATGGGCATACAGCCCAAGAAGAGAGACTGGGCGGGATGAGACACCATTGCCCCCCAGATCTCAGGATATAGCGTATAACGGGCGACGGAGATGCCCATAAAGACTGTAAAGAGAAAGACATTGAGTCCAAAAAAGACATACGAAATGTACTGCAGCCATATCGCATTGTAAGGAAGATTATGGAGGAGGATAGAGACGATGCCCGTCCCCATGTTGACTGCAAACCATCTTGAATGCCGTTGTTAGAGGCTTACACTGGATCAGATGGTGAAAAACACTTACGATGGAGTAAAGTTTCGTACAACTCTTCGCCAACCAGTATTCTCCTTGCAAGGCAGAGTCGACTCGCATGGTCTCGGGGCAGAACCGTTGCACGCAGCCTGCCCGTTGGAACACTGAGTCGACGAGACGTCAGACATGATGAAGCGTTGCACCGCCTGCTCACTCGCTGGTGAGAATGTGACGTGAGTCGCCGATCGGGGGCGCGAAGCGGAAGCTAAGATTTGAGAGGCGTACAAGGGTCTTTGAGTCGGCGATTGAGCGAGAGACCGGGGTTTGGGTAATGAAAAAGAAAAGTTCTTTCAATGGAGTCTTTTCGGTGTCCTTTTTTCGCGCCCAGCCCGTCGTTTATTGCCAAAGGAAGCAGTTTTTATACAAAGGAAAAACGGAGCAGGCGGCGAAAACAGCTTTTGCCTTTGGAACGCCATGTGGACATGGTTCGCGGGTTTCCATGTGTCAATTTCGGCCCCCGACAACCGGTCTAACCCACTGAATCCCCGGTCCCTCCGACATAGGCGTACGGAGGGCGGATAGCGGGTATTTCGGCATATTCTAGACTTGCAAAGAGTGGGAAAAACTGGCAACTTTTTAAACTGGAAACAACTGCTCGTAGATGGGAACTCTCCGTATGGCCCCAGTTACCATCGTCATCTGTGGCAACTCGTCCTCGCACCCCTGAATCCATCCTGTCCCGTCCGGCAGCAGAGCTCGCTTGCCCGCCCTGTACCAAAAAGGTAGCGCCCACTCAGATACCACGGAATACCAGCAAGATACCACAGCCCTACCTAGCGTCGCCGCGTCCAACCACAATCGCCAGGCGAGCTCACCGGACCAGGTCTGGGTCGCCGATACAGCCCGTGTGGCCTTTGAGCAATCATGTCGGTAACCATCCGCGACCCACTGCCAGACGTCGGTGATACTATCGCCCGGATGCTGAGAGCCGGATCTGACCGATGGGAGCCAAGGAAGGAGAGGCCACACACGTCGTTATCCCCCGCCCCGTGTTCCCAAGAAGCTGTGTTGTCCCTTTCCCTTCAGATACCGCCCTTCAATCCTAGAACGAGATCCGATCCTAGAGCATCATCATCAACCCTCAACAGTATAGCAACCATGGCCATCGGCATCCTTTCAACCTCGAGTGCCCTGAGCACTGGTCCTATCGACGTCCCTAATGTTGGCCCGTTCCAGCAGAACCGTTTCGAGGAACTTGTGCAGCGCCTCAAAGAGGCTCTCGGCCCGTCGTCGGGTCTGACGTCTGATGATGTTGATGTCGACTTCCTGACTCGCCTCATGCAAGACTATGATGGCTCCGACATGGAGTGGTCCCGATATGCTTTTGGCGACCACACTAGGGGTTACACCCGCAACCTTGTCGACGAGGGCAATGGCAAGAGCAACCTGGTGAGTCTTTTTTCGGCCAACTAGACCTAGCCCAGCAGTGACTGATGCCTTGCATAGCTTGTCCTTGTATGGTCTCCTGGAAAGGGGAGCCCTATCCACGACCACGGCAGAGCCCACTGCCTCATGAAGATCCTCAAGGGCAACCTGACCGAGACTCGCTATGCCTTTCCTGACGAGGACGAACAAGAGAAACCGATGGAGGTCATCTCCGAAAAGACATATAAGGAAAACGCCGTCGCCTATATGGCCGACGAGCTAGGACTCCACAGAGTGTCCAATAGGGGCAGCGACTTTGCTGTCTCATTGCACTGTAACTCTCCCCCTCAACCCACGACACTTGTCGCAGTTAGCTGACCTGCAACTCTGCAGTGTACACCCCGCCCAATGTAGCAAAGAAGGGATGCCACATTTTTGACGAGAAGACGGGGCGTAGGAGCCACGTGCCGGGTTGTCACTACTACTCGGCGTACGGGCGACTGCTCAAGGAGTAGTCGACAACAGGCGCGGCTTCAACAACCAAGGCCTTGATGAGAAATGACCCCCGTGTGATTAGCGAAGAAAGCAATGAGTTTGGTTCCTGGTTCCTTTCGTATTTGTTGCCGTTGGTATGGCCAGATTGGTAGATAGAGCAAGCGAGAGGGATGAGTCCGTTTTTGTATGTCGGCAGCACAATATTAGCATATAATGAACCGCTGAGATTCATAAAAAAAGACCCGCAGCTGGTGCAGAGGCGTTGAAGAGGGAGGATGAAGGAGGAAAGCTGGTCGTTTGCTGGTCGTCCTCTTGATCAGGCCCTCATCGCCATCAAGCACGCAATTCGGGCTATGCCCCATTTGGGAATGGGTGCGGGAAGCACTGTGAGGCACTGTGCATGTCGCGATACCGAGCCGTCCCGAGTCCCGTTGATGACGGGGGATAGGAGACTGGAATGAGCGGGAAGAGGGTGTGAGAAGGTCGCTTAAGTCTTGGAAGTGTAAGGGCCTTGTATTATGAGTCTTCTTTACTCTAATATTATGTTGTTGAGGTAGAGAATTGGAGATATGTCTCTCCGAGAGCCGGAGTCCCAGCCGCTGTGATCGCGCAATTCATTGCCCAAGCCCACACGAGTCAAGGGCGCTTGGCCTTGGGTCGGCTTCTGACAGTGCCTCTCGAATATTATCTTTTTGGGAACTGTTCTTCAAGGAAACTGGGGAAGTCATTCGGGTTCCTCACCAAAGTGATCTACAGTGTCCTACGAGAAGCGCCCTTCAGACTGTGCCTTGGCTGTCAGGATTTTGCAACTATGCAGTGACAATCGCTCTGGTCAATGTACTAGGAAGGTCCTGGACTTTCTGAGTGTCTTCTACTGTCTGTAGTTTCTGCTGATTGGCTCGTTGGTTCTGGTCTATGTGTTTCTTGACTTGATGGACACTGTTACTAGTTCACTGCCATTAAGGTGGAAGTAAATAACCCTTCTTTACCCATAATGGCCATTCACCATATCCCATTTACTGCGCTTGTATCTTCAGTCATACGAAGCTATACGAAGACCTTAATAAGAAGAACAGTCTGCCATCAGCCATGCAGGCATCCCCCACCTACACATGGCGAATGCACCCAGAGCACATGGAACATTCGGCCGGGCCAGTACTTGCACCCAGGTGATGCGTTCCAATCACTTGACGTCAGACACTTGGCAAAGAGACAAATCCGCAGTCTCTGAGGTCATTCACAATTGCAGGCCGAATACGTCCGCCGTGGCCTGTTTAACCCCTCATTCAACTTATGCGCCATCCTTTCACTGGAGCGCTTCGGCGGGAGGCATGGGTGCGCGAAGCTAGGTCCTCCTCGGATCGGCGTCCGAAACGTGGAATGCCGATTTCTCATTGAGGGGAAATTGCGGGAGCAGAAACATGGTTTGCATGGAACCCCGGGTTGAACTTGTGGAGAGAGGCCCCGTCCCCGCACTCTCGGGAGATCATTCACATGGAAGACTCGGTGAAGCTTGTTTGATGGCCCTGTTAGATTAGAGGCCATGGTTGGAGGGCAGTGCTCAGGTAAGGTCGGCTGACTCTTAGTCTATATGTGATGTGGTTTAGTATCCCGGGGGCTATTGCACCGAGATCATCCTAATGGGGTAACTCGACCGCTTGTTGTTTAACATACACGATGCAGGAGGGCCGGTTCAACTGGCGTGCTTGGCTCTGGGGGTTACTTATATAGAACCCACTCTCCTCACTGAGGCCAGCCTGCCCATTCCTTTATGTTGATCCTTTCCCTCCTCTAGCTCAGCTTGTAAGCCAAGATACAAAAGATGAGACTTCTATCATTCTTGGCTGCCGCGACCTCTGTTGCTCTCGTCGACGCTCGTGCCGTCAACGACCTAAGTGCTCGCCAGGACTCCAGCTACGTCGGATATCTCATTTCGACTTTCAGTGATCCCACTCCTCAGGTTCAGTGGCATCTTTCCGATGGCGACAGTGCATCGAGCTTCAAGTTCTTGAACGGCGGAAAGCCTGTCTTGACCTCGAATGTGGGCACAAAGGGAGTGAGAGACATTTTTCTCACCACCAACGCTGCTCGGTCCGAGTACTTTATCATCGCAACAGGTGAGGGATGAAGTTCTCTCGACTATCAGAGTACGTGCTGACATCGCGATAGACCTTGATATCAATGCGGAGGGCTTCAACTGGGACTGGGCTACTCGGCACGGTAGCCGCAGTCTGGTCGTGTGGTCTTCGAAGGATTTGGTGAACTGGTCCACGCCTTCACTGAGAATGTAAGCATACAGAATGCCTCATCTCAAGTTCGGTTTAGCTGATACAATTATAGCATCGAGAAGGAGACTGCCGGCATGGCCTGGGCCCCTTCTGCTGTCTGGGATGATGAGAAGAAGCAATACTATGTCTTCTGGGCATCCCGTCACTACAGCACCTCCGACACCGGTCATACCGGCGTCGCCAACCTTGACCGCATCCGCTATGCCACCACCAAGGACTTTGTCAAGTTTAGCGCACCAAAGGACTACCATGCTCTCCCCGACACTCCCCTCATCGACCAAGAGTTCCAATACCTGGGCAAGCCCGGCAACTATGTCCGATTCCTCAAGAACGAGACTGTGAACCAAGTCTACCAGGAGAGAACAGAGAACGGGCTGTTTGGAACCTGGACTCGAATCCCTGGATACGTGCGACCCGAGACGCCGCTCGAGGGCCCGGCGTCGTTTGCTGATCTCCGCACTTCTGGGTTGTATCATCTTCTTCTTGATGATTACACACAATACGTGCCATTCCAAACCTCTAATATTCTCTCGCCCAAGTGGGAAAAGTCTAACCTTCCCAACTTCCCCAAGGGGCTGAAGCACGGCTCTGTTACGCCGCTGACCCGAAAGGAATACGACGCGGTTGCTGCCAAGTTCCGTAATTAAGAGGTGGCACTGGGGGCCTAAATTAAAGCAAAATCAGAGTTGTTGGCCTACCACGTTTTGATAGTATCGATATTGAGCGGTTAGACATGTATACAATATTAAGTATCAAGGTTCAAGACACTGTATAGCCTTCAAGAAGCCATTCGCTACATGTGTTTGAGTGCGTCTAAACAACCCGCTCCCATTCCACCTCAGTTGGCTCCTTCCAATACTTGGACTCCTTCAGCTGAACAAATCCAAGCTTCTCGAGAACTCGGCCGCTCCGAGTGTTGTCACGTTGAGTCTCTGCAATAAACTTGGTGACGCCTCTCTCCGCCGCAGCCCAGTCCATAACCACCTCCGCCGATCTATTTGCAATGCGCTGCCCCCAGTGATTGGGTGATACGCCATAACGGACCTCAACCTTGTCCTTCCATGATGGGATGTGGTCGAGGTTCCGCCCTTGTCGTACGCCTGCGTAGCCAACCCACTCAATCTCCTCGAGCGCCAATGATTCTCTGCCAGCATCCAGTACTCGGATTTGCTCATCCTCAGCAAGCCCAGGCGCTGAAATATTCCTAGTGGCAGCATTGCCCCCCAAGATGCGTTTGTGATCCGCGGGCTCCAACAACCCCACAGCAAAGTCGCCCACGCCTCTGTTTCTCCAATCGTTGTTTACATCCCGAGTCGAGATGATCTCATAAGTCTCCTCATCAGTCCAAGATCTAGCGGGGAAATGCTCTCCAAAGCCCATTTCACAGAAAGAGGTATTGGCGTGCAGAGAGGCGTAAAAAGCGCGCCAAGATGGTGATGAGATGGCAACCGGCGTGGGGACCAAAATCAGATTCGATTTTATCAAGGCCACGGGGCATTCGATGTCGTTTATCGATTCATGTTGAGTTGTAGAGGCCATTTTTGATCAATTGAGGATATCTGTATGTTGGAATAGAGAGTAGATGAGTGTTGGAATTCAAGACAAGATTTGCAGTATCCGCATTCCATATTAAATGGGCTGCTTTGTAGGATTATTCGCTTACCAAGCCCCTAAACTATTCCTGACAAGGACAACTGTTTAACCGAACGTTGCAACTTGCCGAATGACTCAATGCCCCGGAACTTTTGACACCTGCCGCTTTGGTACTGCTGACAACCGTGAACCCCATAAAATATCACATGAACATGCAGACAATATCAAATGGAGAATTACTACATGTCTGCCTAGTATTTCTGTATGCATGAACGCGGCAAGTCTATAACTAAAATTCACTTTTATATGGCCTGTTTCTGTTCCATAATCCAATGCTCGAACGATGGCAATAGTAATAGCACTTCGTCTATCAAGCACTGCAACCTTCAAGCTTCTTCCTCTCACGTCGAGCCTGAAACCAAGCAGAAGTGTCGCCCATGGGGACATTGAAGGGGAGCACTTCCTGGCAGAGGTAGTACAGGACACAGTAGAATCCTAGCAATCCCGCGATGAAACCGAAAACACCAGCAGCCTTCATGAGAGCAGTGCTGGTAGCGGCATTGCCGTCAGCGAGAGAAAAGTAGGAGGAGGCATCAAAGATTAAGCATAGCTCGATGCTCATAAAGATGCAAATATATACAAGATTACTTTTGATGTCAGCAAAAGCCAATGAAGACTGGGTAGCATGTCGATCACTTACAGCTGAATTGAAGCAATGAGGAAAAAGAAATTAAAGACGGCCCAGATTAGGACGAAAAACCCGAGTGCATTGTTGTATTCAGGGTTGGATTTGCCCCCATACGCGTCGATAATGCCCCATGAAGGAATAAGAGTCGCTCCGTAACCGCCGTAGAAGAGTCCTGGACAGCAAAGTTAATTGAATGCTTCCACATCGACATGAAACTATCTGCCGATGTGGACCTACCGAAAGCTGTAAGAACCGTGAATGTGAATGTGTCTCCCTTGATCATTGCCCACTGCGCAGCAATAAGCAGTCCGACACAGGCCACAAAGCACAAGTTTCCGACAAAAACCGTCTGAAGAGACACTCCCCGGAAGCCCATCATGGACAGCGAAAGAGTGAGTAGTGTGGTAGCGAAACCGCCCATAGCTAGAGGAGCCTGCAAGGGGCAACCCTATTAGTTGTCTGTAACACCTGCTCCTGGCATGCTCATCCATACCGGGTTTCCGATTCTCTCCCCTAGCGGCCTAGAATGGGCTTCTGCTGTAATCTGGATGCTCTCATTGTTCTTGGTCGAGGATACCGAGTGGGCCATGGTTGCGAAAGGGTCGTCGAGTTGACAGAGAGAAGACAAGAGAAGAGACAGAACGACGAGAAGAACAGAGTAGCTCCTGAGATACTAAAAGTTGCGGAAATAATAGGAGAAGAAGATCTTGGAGGAACGAAATAAATCTTGAGGAACTGGATACCTAGTCAAGGCCGGAGGTGGTTCCCGCCGTCGGCCTGCTCTCGGCCGGCGGCCTACACATGGAGTTACGTAAATGTTGCTTAGTCTCCCGGTTAAGCTTCCCAAAAATGCAACGCTAGCCGAAAGGGTTCGAGTTTATGGAATTCTAGGGAATTAATTGGGTTGTTAGTACACAGGGTGAGATTCAATGAGCCGCACTAGTGGTCTGCCACGGATCTTGGTGATCTTGGGTGAGGATGCCTGCGCAAGTCCGTGTGCTCGTCTTTCTAAATAAGCTTATTAGGGGCTGTCAATCATGATTTACTTCTACATTGCATGATGAATTGGTGTCTGTGACCTGATGCTTGGTCTGAAGCATCCCAACCCATCACCAAGTCAAGACCATAAGCTACATCACTGGCCCAACAATGCGGAGTGAATCGGAAGTGAGGTGCAATTCCCTTTACAGAGCTAGCAAAACAATAACCCGATCTGGATCCCCCGTGCTTCTAGTTCCCGCAAGACAAACACAGGGATCGGGTTGGGTAGCCGAGACCGGCTCTTCGGGAGGCTAGGAGGCTCAGTGATTGGACGGGCCAGATCTCGACGGAGTGGCAATTCACCGCTCTCGATCAAAATTTGTCGATTTCCTCACATGTTCGTGATCTAGACCTCTGTTGGGGTGCAGTTTTGACTGACAAAGAGAAACTTGGGGTCTGTTGCCAACCCCATACCCACTCTGGTCTAGACGCCCCGGCTCCCGTTGCCCTTCCGGGGTATGGGAATGGGGGCGCCCCCTGTGGAGAAACGATGGTACTCATTCTTTTTTCCCTTTTTGGCTTTCGTCGGGTTTTGTTACCGAGACCGGGAGGAACCGGGTACTTGCTGACATTATAAAAAGGCCAGAGTTCTCATCTCTGGCTTGAACTTTGCATCTTGGCTCTTAGAGATTCTCTGGGAGAGGCTTTGTAGTATACTTACATAGCTTCACAACGTCGCCAATCACATTCGGCCGCTGGCTCGTGCAACCCAAGCTGCCAAGCTTTCGAGATCCAGCCCTTGCTGGTTGAGCCGCTTCAAGCCGCCTCCCCCAATTGCGCGAGTGACTAATAGTCATGCAAAGCCAACATCCCGTTGGACCATGAGGCCAAAAGAGACCCAGTTGGGCATCAGAGCAGCCTGACAGAGATAACATGCCTATTATTGAAGGATAACGACGGCTTAAGAGTTGCGAGACTGAACTTGAAGGCCTGGATCTCTAGTAGTTGGTTAGTATTTATACTTGTGTCTTGGGCCTGTTTTTGGGGAGAATCAAGCACAGCTCGCCGAGTACTCAACACCAAGTGTCATCTCCAAGACCGGAGCTAGGACTACCAGAACGACAAGTATGATACGGTGTTGTATTGAGTTGAAATTTCTCTCATACAAACATCGTATCGAGCAACTATTGCTCTTATGACCCGCTTCCTGCCAGAAAACCCACTGGATCACTAAGAACAAGCGTGAGTCCCAAGACCTTGGCGACGATTGCCGAGCTAGGAATATCGACGATCAGCTTGGAACGGAGTTTCAAGTCTGAAATGAAACTTGTTTCAAAGACTAATGAAATGGCTGCCATTATAGATTACCTTGAGCCAGCAATTGGGTACCTCCGACTGCATGGTGTGACCGTTGGTCGAACATGCTGCACATTCTCCAGCTTCATCGCCAGAGAAATACGCGAAATCTGTCACTTGTTGGGTATACTCGTTCATTTGGGCATGTAGTATGTTTTCAATACGAAAAATTATAGATTGCCATTCATTCGTATTGCATTCGTGCCTGGACTGCCAGAGTGCCCCTGATGCAGATTGCCTATTAAGTTCTTCCCCCTTTTATTTTCCATGTGAAAAAGCACCCATATCTTTTCTATCAATACAACTACATTCCTTCTTCAACTCTCGTAGCTTGTTACTGGAATATTGATACATCTATTGCCTCCAGCTCCGTGCCGAGCCGGGGTCTGACCTTTGGGGTTGTCTATCCCCTCCAGAGATCTCAACGTCCACCTGATGATTACGAGGTAGATTCTGTCCCGAGATGCTATCCTGCTCGACCTCTCGGGTAATATGTATCATACGGCGGGTCGACTCGTCGTCATCGTTGCTCTCCTTGTCTTGGAAGTGGTTTTCGTGGTCGTCGTTCCTGCTGGCGGCACCATTCGAAAGTTTCACGTGGGTTCGTCGACCGGATGTACCGCCGATGGTTACTAGGTTGACGTCGCCAGATCGTCCAGGGGTTTTGTCTTTTGAACCGTACGAGGGGGCGAGGTTGCGGATGAGACGACGCAGCATTGGCATCGAGCCGGCGATGATACCGAGGTCGCATTCGAGGACTGTGAGCAGAACGATCTTGCCAATCGTGTCTGAAGTATTGTTAGACTGGTTCTTGGTAAGAAGGTGGTTAAGCTCACAGAATCTATCAGTAGGTGCAGTATATGCCCAAGTGTAAGTGATACGGATGGTGGTGGCCACTGATGCAAAGACACCTAGTGACAAGACGCCCATGGTCATGAGCTTGGTTCGCTTGGGCATCTGAAGGCGACGAAGCAGAAACATGGGCACCAGCGCGGTGCTAATATCGGTAAAGATGTTGGAAGCCGAGACAAAGTAGGACACCCTCAAGATGACTGTCTGTCCAGAGGTACAGTCTCCTGGCTCGCCCCATGCTGCTGCGACGGGCTTGCACTGGAAAATGGCCACAGGCCACGAGATCTGCCAGACGATCCAGCTGAAGCCGAAAAGACCCCATAAGATCTTTGTGTAGATCTTGTTGAGGTCCTTGGCGAGTCGGAGGAGGGTCCAGATGATGCTCGACTTGATGATTGCGCCGTCGAGAACGTAGATGAACTGCCAGATGATGGTCCAAAGTCCTATCTTGTACTGCATGCCGACGGTGATGACGTCGTCGCGGGATCCGATGCCGCTGTATGCGAGAACAATGACCGAGGCATTGTGTGCAATGTTGAGGATCTAGAGAGTCAGTTGTATTCATACCAGAGTTCTTCGAGACTTACCAGGCCAGCAAGCATCAACCAATCTTCGACTGCAAAGGCGTTTAGTGAGATACGGACGTAGAAGCGCAGGCCGGCAATGAGGATTGAGAGAATCGTAAAGATGATGGTCACCACCAACAGAACGAGAGCCAAGCCCTCAGGCTGGATGGGCTCATAGACTGTCGTGGTTAGGTCCTTGGCCATGATTACTCCTTTGATCCACGTCCAAAAGTAAGCACCCAAAAAGAAACCGAAAAAAGCTTCTCAAGGGGAATCGACTCCTTCTCTATCTTCTCGAGCAGTCACCCACAGGGATTCGACCCAATGGCAAAGAGTGTAAATCATTACCTGTTTCTTCTCCCCAACGTTACTTTCCGCTCGGTGGTGGCGGGCGGGACGAACGAGAGTAGTCCTGGACCCAAGATCTTAACGGCCAAGAGTTAAAAACGTGTTTGAGGCTTATTCCCGTCTGGTCTGGCCGGCACCATTTTTCTGAAGAAGGCTTGCATTGGCGGGCCCAAAGGGGATCCCGAAGAGTCCGCCAGAGGACCCTTGTTGCGCCTCTTTGGGTCAGGTGAATACCCTCACTGGAAATCTTTTCCTCATGGGAAAAC
Source organism: Ascodesmis sphaerospora (assembly GCA_027569015.1). NCBI lineage: Eukaryota > Fungi > Ascomycota > Pezizomycetes > Pezizales > Ascodesmidaceae > Ascodesmis > Ascodesmis sphaerospora. Next base: position 1,575,841 of record JAPPUR010000003.1, read on the forward strand.
CTTGTTACTGGGGGGGCTGCAGAGCCTTTCAACCGAGGTATCACGGTCGTTTCGGCGATTCACCGTGAGCCCCCAAGGATATGGTATCCCACTTCTTTCCCAAGGCATTGTCCTTGTCTGTCTCGCAGTGACCACCAAACGGGTCGGGTACGACACCCACTCGAAATCGTCTAGATCCCTGCATGACCTCGGAGAAAACTCTTCATCGCGTTGGTCATACGACTTAGGGCTGGGAACGGGCCGGGCGAGCCGGTCCGTAGGGGGTGATCAATGGGACTCTTGGTATTCCCTCATAACTACCGGACGGACTGCCAAGAGTTTCAGGCCAATGGAAAGACAACAAGAAACGCCATGATATGCTGCTGTTCATTGCGGCTGTTGGCCAAACATGTTTTCCCACACCCGACAATGTGGTCAGCTCATGGCTTGGGAACAGCCGCATGAACGACACACCTAGGCGAGAATAGGCGAATGCAGACAACGCGAGATTGGGATTTGCCCCTGTGGGAAGAGTAGTCGGTGGGCGATGAAACTACCGAATGCTACCTGCGAGCCCCTTGAGTGGTGGTCTGACAAGTCGTAGGAACCCTTGCTATGCGGACCACAGCTTTGGTAACTAGGGTCCAGGTTGCATTGAAACCACATACCCTGGGCACTAGGATCGATTCTCATTGGGAGAGCAACACTGTGGTCTTGTGCCTGCATTTACCACGCAATGGTTTGACAGCTAACCCAGCAGGCGAGCCCGCCTAGGATCCCACCTAGATATCCACACGTTCGTCTTACGCATGGTGGAGGCTACATGGGTCGAGTCATGTTAGAAAGTCGTCACAGTGTGCGAGATTCCCAACCCCCCTTTTGCCGGTGGAGTTTTGGCTGGTTGCATCAAACTACGACGCATTGTTTCGTGGTCAGCATGGCGGCCTCGAGTTTTATTATCTGTCTCCTAGCTCCAAACCGGGATACAAGCTGATCATGCCCCAAGCGAGATACGTGTTTAAATAGACAAGAATTTGGTTTGGAAGCTGCTCGCTAATTCTTGGTCACTGTCACCTTCATCATCCCATCCATCAACGAAACAATACCAGAAGAAAACACGCACAGTATGTCTACTACAGAGAATGAGCAGCTCCCCGCCCTTCCTTCGGACCTCACGGCCGAATGGTTCGGAGCCAAGCTCGGCCACCAGGTCAAATCTGTGGAGAACGCGCGCAACATCTGGGGCACGGCATCCAAGCTGTTCTACACCATCACGTACGAGCATGAGAGCAGCGAGGAGAGGCCGACACATGTCTGCGTCAAGGGCGTCTTCGATCCCAAGATGATTGAGGCTCAGCCCTGGACCGTTAGTCTGGCCCAGCGCGAGGCGGACTTCTTCACAAAGGTTGCGCCATCGGTCCACCATATGCTGTTCCCCAAGGGGTGGTGGAGCGGCACGAGTGAGAAGCAGGGAATCGCCATCATGAATGACCTGACGAGTGAGGGCTGCACATTTCCCCCAGAGGTCGCGGCGTACTCGGTCGAGCAGGTCAAGAATGGTGTTGAGCAGCTGGCTGGTCTTCACGCGCAGTACTGGGGTCAGAGCCAGGACGATCACCCCTGTAAGAAGCTACCTTTTTTGTCCTGATTAGATGTCTAACGTGGAGATAGGGATCTGGAACAACTATGACCCAGCCATGAAGTTCATGTGTGTGCCCTGGGATGAGGTCGTCCGCAGACCTGGTCGACCTCAGCTGCCCGAGTACCTCATGGACGGAACGCGGTGTAACGAGGCTCTTGACCGGTACTACGCTGAGCGTAACCCCCGGTTCAGGACCCTTCTCCACGGAGACACCCACATTGGAAACATCTACTTCACGGCTGATGGTAAAATCGGCTTCCTGGATTGGTCTGCCTTCCACTTTGGCTCCTGCTTCCACGACGTCGTCTACCACATGACGGCTGTGCTGAGCGTCGAGGACAGACGAGCTCACGAGATGGAGATTCTTGATCACTATCTTGAGACACTGCACCGTCTTGGTGGACCCAAGTTTGACCGCCACAACGACCCTGAGGTCATGATCGAGTACAGACGCTCCTTTATGACAAACGTCATCTGGCTCATCTGTCCGGATGGTCTGCAGAGCAAGGAGCGGATTGAAACTCTTTGTGAGAGGACTGTTGCCACTTATAATGACCACAAGGTTATTGATGTTATTCTTAACCAGCCCAAGCCGGAGCCTAAGCCGGAGCCTTGAGCGAGGGAAAGGATGCTTTGTGGAGTTCTATAATGTATGAGAACGAAGAATGTAAATAGCATTCGTATCAAGCATGCCTATTCATTTATGATTTCACTCCAATTGTCTTGATGAAACTATTTGTGATTCACGGTCAAGTATTGATAGTGAGGGTCTTCAACCTGGGTTGTATTCAATGAGACAGGCCTAATTCAGTCGGGAAACTATTGTCGCCCCCTTCTACTAGGAGTTTCACATTCTGCAAAGGGTAAGTAGTGCCACATGGGCACATACATAGACGGGCCGACATGGTGCTGACGTTGCGCTGAGTATCCTGGCTGACAAGGATCTGGACATGGGTGAAGACCACGTACGAAAGACTATTCAGTACCTGTACTAGTATACTTACAAGGAATAATTCCTTCTATGGAACCCTTTTATCTTGTATACGAAGTGTGAACGATATGTCTGACTCGCTGTATGGTTAGACACTGGAATTGTTTCAAGAGCCGGTTCGTCTGAAATTCACGCTAATACCCCTAGACATTGTGATAATCAGGGCATTAGATCAATGCCGGTGTATGATGAGGATACTCTCACAATGATTCGGGATTCCTCTCGTTATGTACATGTTACTGCTCCATGCTTGACCATTGACTATCAAGCCCCAGTCTCATGTTACTAATCATCTCGACTCTCACTAGAAACCTGCTTCACTTTCATTCGACGTGCAGCTTCATATATCTGCTGCATCTTCTGAACATACTTGGCGACTTCTTCTTCGTCGTCACCTGGGATCCTCAGTATGGTGCCTGTAGCAGAAAGTGACATGTTAACTCACCACCGTATTCGCTGATCAAATAGACAAATTCACTCGTCTTCAACGCCGAGACATCCACCACGGAAGTGCAAACGAGATCTGGAAGAGTTAACTATTTAGTTGAATATGCGTAATGGAAACTCACAGCCCAGGGCGCTTTCGTATTTATCGCTGAAGCCCTTGCCGGCAAAGTTCCAGCGCCATAGCTAACTTTTATAAGTACTCGTCCTCGCGTGTTGCGGAAAAAATATGGCGTACCATGACATCGAGGCGTATAACCGCGTTGTGCATCACGTAGATGAAATACTTCTCCTCTTTGTGCTGGCCGACGTCGGTCCTTTCCATAAAAGGCCCTAGAGCAGAGGTGACAACTTTCTGCCAAGCTAGTGAGTAATTTGTGCGTACGTCCAAGGGACATGAAGATGAACGAACCTTGAAGCCCTCCATGACAGCGCCTTCAGTGTTGGAAATCCCACTCCCGATTTTGAAGAAGTCATCGACGGCATCGCTGATACTCTTGCTAGGCTTGTCCTTACATTAGAATTCTGCTGAAAAGAACGCCAGGTCGATCACATACCTCATTCTCGACTATCAAGTTGTGGTACCTCGTCTTTCGAAGGGCTCGGATGCCAGGAACATCCAGTTTTTGACTTGAATTCGGATTTGCAAACTTGCTATGTGGGCTGAGCGACTTGCTGTCGTTTCTTTGGGGAGGATCTCAGTACATACGTATCAAGTTTTGCTTCAAATTCGTTCAGACTCGAACTGCACAACTGATTGAGCACGTCGAGGTCTTGCTCCGCCTTTGCCGTTGCCTCTTCGTCAGCATGCCTGATGGAAGAGCGAACTGTTGTAATTGCTTGGCTCATATCGCCGGTTTGGTGATTCCAGTAGTTCAGACTGGACGAGGATGACACAGAAAGTTAATATTTGATTTGGGTGAGCGTGTGGAAGACGCGGGAACTTGCTTCTTGCTGCAAAAGCGTGACCTCTCGTTCTTAACTCTAGACGGTGGCAACTCCCACAGTTCATGCAGGAAAATCTAGCCTATCATTTCTAGATAGTCTCCAGCATCGAGCAGTCATATGGTGGAGGAGAAGCGGCACTATTGCGGACTATCTGTCTTCAGCTGACCATCACACACGACTTGATCTACGAGAATTGTAGTCTAGAAGCCTATCTATTGAAGACGTGTAGATTGATGACTTACCTCATGTAGAAGATCGCCGCGTGGCGAACTCGAGGTGGCTTAGCGCGACTGGACTATCGATCTGGGGCTGAGTTCGGTTCGCATTCACGAACACGTTAGCTTACCCTTCTCTAGGCTGCTCCAGTGAGTATATGCAATTGGCTACAAGCACCTGAATTAAGATGCCACAAAGGTGTCTTCTTTAATCTTGTGTCCGACTATGTTATTGATTAAAGTAGATGAAGGTGTCACGAGTGGCGTTATGTCTAGAACGGACCTCACAATGTTGATTCTGTGAGCCAAAACTGGCTAACTTGGTAGTCTGGATCATATACTTTTGTTTCGTGAGCAATCACCGAGTATTGAACCCATTTGGAAACTCTCAAACTTGCCACATTTGAAAAGCTTCAAACGTTGAACAATCATTATTTAGATATGGCCAAGTCCTAGGAGAATTTTCAACTCATCAATGGCCAGGACTGATTAAGATTGGCATAAAATAACTTAAAAAACCTCGATTGCCTCATCGCTACTACTAGGTTCTTGTAGGGCGCAACACTGAAGCGCTGGCCGCAATTTGCAATTTCTACTCATCTACTCTCACAAATACCCCGCAAAGCCGAAAATGCCCTTTGCTTCAATCTCGTTTCTAATTTTAGAGTGACGCCCTGTTTGCCCGAGGTAAAAGGTTCCGAGTGCAGAATACTACGGTCGCAAGGGTAAGTAGGGGCCACATCCACACCAGCTTGGAGTTCACTTTTATGTCACCACCCAGTCAAGACTGTGCGAGGCTGCAGGCTATCGGTGATATTAGAGTCGTCTTATGCGCCTGCCTTCTTAAGGAAGGGTTGTGTTTACAGGCTTCCATTGGGCCACGATATGTAGCTTTATGTATACCGTCTGCAAAGTTTGATTTATAATCAGATGACAACGCCAGCCTGCTTGAGGGAGTGTGGTAACTCTGTATTCACTGGCTTCCATTGGGCTATGACATGTAGCTTTATGCATACCTTCTGTAATGCCCGGTTTAAAATCAGTTGATTGTGCCAGCCTGCTTGAGGAAATATGATGACTCTGTATTTACTGGCTTTCATTGGGCTACGATATGTAGCTTTATGCATGCCTTCTATAATGCCCGGTTCATAATCAGATGACGGTGCCACACTGGCGAGCCATTCGTGGAAATGCTTTGTGTATCCGGAAAGGTGTGTGCCAACCAGTGCTGTAACCATGCAGTAGGCCAGGATAGAACAACTCTCAGATCTCGTCTATATCAGTAATTACTCCCCTATTGCTTTTTGAACCACAAAGTCTAATCAGGCACTTCTCTTGACCTGGATTTTTGCTCTTGCCTTGCATTTTACACCCTTTATATCTCCTAAGAAAGCGCACTATGTCAGATCAACATCCGCCTCAGAAGCGGACCCAACCAAAAAACAACAAGGCATCTACGCGCCGGTATAAATCAGTCGACAATCGCACCCCCGGGAATGCAGATCCACGAACCGACAAAGACGAGAAGGACTACGACAAGGACTACGACAAGGTAAAGGTCCTAGTCCTTACCTTCGGCTATAGCGATATCAACCTGAAGAATGAAACCAAGAAAATCGTAAAATTGTTCGAAGGGCTCAAATACGAGGTCGACAAGTTTACTATCCCCATGGGTAAGTCCTTGGAGAAGCTCCGAGGCGAACTCGAAAACTTCCTAGCCCCTACGGAGGCCAATACCCTTCTCATTATCTACTATCATGGGCATGGGGGCATCGAAGCCGACCGCACGCTTTTCTTGGCCAGGTAAGTATCGCTTCCCAAGCCACGTCAGTCCCAAGCTGGTTCCATTTCGACAAGTCTGACATCTCCAATTCATTCAGCCACAATGTTCCCGATAACGTGAATGAGTTGTGGCGGACAATTCTTCACCTATGGGGTGAAGGAGTCAATCTCCCGAAAGCGGGCAAACACCTCAGAAAGGCCGAGTATGTTCCATCAACAAATTCCCCGCGGGCACTCTCCTTGCTCAAAATCGCAAGGCGTCTTGGCTAATAAGCTCAATAGCGATGATCGGATCAAAAGGTTCCGGCCGGTTGCCGAGATACGCTGGACGGACATCAGCAGCCAGATCATGCAGGCGGAATTCGACACGCTAATGATACTTGACTGTTGCAACGCTGGACTTGCTGCAGCAAGTAGTCAAGAAGAAGAAGCGCTGAATGATCCTGGGCAGCCAACAGAGACGGTAACGAGATACCGGAAGGAACTTATTGGTGCGAGCAGCTGGGGTACTGACACAGATGACCGAATGTCTCCTGCCCTGTTGAAGAGCTTGGATGACGCTAGGAGAGAAGGTTTCTCATCGATTTCCACGCCTTCGCTTGTTCGGCGGATGAACAACTGCCTAGTAAGAGAAATAGGTGGCACGGACAGTCCTGCACAGGCTGTCCACTACATCCTGCAGAGGAACAACGCAGATAAGATGATTCTCGATCTTCCTCCAGCGCAGGAAGAGGATACTACTACAGAGGAGGAGGATGCTACTACAGAGGAAGAGGATACTACTACAGAGGAGGAAGACTAGGTGTGTTAAGTGGCCTGGGTTGCTTATGGTTATCGTGAATGCTGGTTTGGGGACAGATTGACACACTTGGATATTTACTCTTTCTTTTCCTTTGAACCCCTGATTTCTTTTACAACAGCACTTAAGCTGCTATTCGTTTTCTCATTGCACATTCAGCTAAGTCAGATAATCCAAACTAGTTGGTGGGGTTGATCTACACCTTTTCATTTTGCCTAAAAGGCCGTTTTCTAATTGGGTGAAGCTTCTGTCTGGACCTTTACAGGTCCCTTTTACGCCGGTGTTGGGGTGCGCTGTTTGAACAAACATCCCCTACGACTTCCACTCCGTCAACTTACTATCCAATCTCGGCTGAAGGGGCTATTCTAGGCATTCGTGGTATCGATTGCGGTACAGTGGCTGAGATAATGCGACTGAACTAGAAGGGCAAGCACATGACAACCATCGCGAGATTCAAGTCCCGCCTTCTGGTCTCAATCAGGACTTCATGATGCCAACAGCTTCGAAACTCTCTCTCGAGCCGTGGCTGATATCGTGCCCGGGCTCTAGATGCCTACCACCGAAGCTGAACTGGGGAATTGGAAGACGAAACTTGCGAAACGCTCAGACCTATGACCGGATGAGCATTTCCAGGGCCTCACCTTCTCAACCAACACGGGATTTACCGGTCTGTTTCCTCTTGAATCTTAAGTTGGAGGCAAGCTTGTTCTTCTCTTTGGGATGCCAACGCCTTTCTTGGCGCGAGCAGACGAGTCAGATGGCAAGCATGTGCTTATTGGGCCAGTCCGGACTACAGAAACAGGCATTGCAATAATTGAGTGGAAGGCTAAGCAAAAATTAAAGCAGGTGGGGATTTTAGATTTCAAGTAAGCAGGAGGGAAAAGAGATCTGTTTCAATGGCTTGGCTCATTTGTCAGTTTGATGGCTACATCGGATAGTTTAGATTGGATAGTAATTTTGCAGAGGATAATGGAAATACTTGAAAACTGGTGTCCATTGCCCGGTTGAAGAAAGGATGGTTCTCAGCACCACGCCAACATAAAATCCAATGCCGCGCAACATGACCATCATCAATCAACCCAAATTCAGTCGTTCAAGGGATTTATTCAAATCCCCGCCCGGATTCCGATAGAAATGTTCAGAGCCCCATGCATACTCGTCATCGCTCTCTTCACTATAAGGACAGGCCAGGAATAGGGATCTAGCATCGTTATCCATGAGACTGTGTAGCATCTCAGCTCTTGATGGAGTGAAATGATAGACCGGGCGGCCGTTAGGTTCGGATGTCCGAGGAGTATAGTTGGTGCAATAATAGTTGCTTGGGTCTTCGACCTGTGGTTCCAGTCGATCTTCCAGACGGTAAAACTCCCGCCACTGAGGTTGGTTTACCGAACTCATGAGACTTTCCCGGCCTGAAAGGCTATAGTAATCAAATTGTTAGAGTTTTGTGATGATGGAGTGAATGGGCGGGTCGCCATACCGATGAACTGTCCTTTCGTTTGCATTACGCCTCACGTCAAAGTCGAACAGCTCCCTGTAGTTGTAGCTCCACACCTCGGCCTCAACGAGCCAGTCTCCCGTGAGCCGTATTACACGGCTGTGTTCCGTGTACTCTGAGAATATAAAAGTGCGAGCCCAGCCGCCATTAAGGGACTTGATCTTCGGGCCCTCGAGGTCTGGAACAATGCAGGAAGACCACTCCTTGATACCGCCACTGGCCCTGAGCTGCCGCTCGATATCAACAAGCATGAACCGAAGTTCCATTCGCCAGTATCCGAAATCATATACGTTGCCACAGTATTCTGTTAGCATGTGTTCCGACTCAATCTCCCAATTGAAGGTGCGCTCGCTGCCATTGTATGCCAGTGGCTCGCGAGGAATCCGGACTGGCGCATAGTCACCTGAAGCCATGCTGCAGGGTTTCTCAAGATTGTTAACAGAAGGAATAAAGGGGGGGAAGTGGTGGCAGAATGCCTGAGCGGTCGTAAGTGATTGAGTTGGACAGCTATCTGTTGTGAATAGGGGGGATTGAGTGACATTTTAATCTTTTAGACTGGTCATCTTGTTGAGAGGCGCCAAGGTTGAAAGAGGTGCTAGCTGCGCTGTGGCTGCGGTGATGGCATGCTTTTGCTTTCAGACATGTCATGCGAGCTGGCGACGCCTCCATGTCATACTTCATGATTTACACTCGCTTGTTTAACTGAGCAGAGAGGGAATCTGGGGTTTAATCGACACTTGCTGTACCGTAGATGGTCAGAGCCATGTCAACTCTCCCATGGACTGGAACTTCTCGTGTTGGTAGATGACCCGAGGAAGAAGTAAGGCTGCGGAGAAATATAACAAAAGTGCGCATATGACATCAGTCCGGAAGACATCTATTTATCCAGAGAATGATGCTTAGAGTCTGCGGGTTGAAAGGCAAATGCAGCCGTGTGGTGGCCCTCAGAATGGCACGCCCATTCCCATCCCGATGGACAAATCAACAGAGCAATCTCGATCCAATGTTAATCCCGTGCTACCGCGGATTTCCGCTGTCCGTCTCCGCATTCCGAATATGCCGAACCTGTGTCGTGACGAGTTGAGGCTGACACTGCGGAATTCCGCAAGGACGCCAAACCAACATGGGAATATACACGGCAGACCGTGTGATTGATGTTGCCACTGGAGAAAATTGTAATCAATTCTTTAGTGGAAGAGTTCAGCTATAAAAGGTCCTACTTCTGGCGTTGAGGGTGAGTCCTGGTTCCAAACCACTTTCACAGCATCTACACATTACTTGATCTCCCCTCTATCTTTTCACTCACCCAGCATGTCCGAATATCAGGAGCCCGTCGGCTACCGTGCCTTTGACATCACCAAGACCTCCCACAGGACATCTTACCCTGCCATCTCTCCCTCCAAACCATCCCTGTCCCAGGTCGGCAAGACTGTCCTCATCACCGGCGGTAGCGGCGGCATCGGTTTTGCGATTGCCCGTGCATTCGGCGAAGCTGGCGCAGAAAAGGTCATCATTGTAGGTAGAGACGAGGCCAAGGTTAGCTCGGCAGCGGAGCATCTCAAGGAGCAGAACCAAGGTTCCGCTACCGTCTTTGAGGGTAGGGCTTGCCAGCTCGCCGACTCTGAGAGCATCGATTCGCTCTGGAACAATTTCGAGGTAGAGGGAGTCAGGATCGACGTCATAGTGCTGAATGCTGCAATGACTGGTCAGTTTGGTCCCATTGAGAGCCTCGGTTGGAAGAAAGTCTGGCAGGAATTTGAGGTCAACGTTCGGTCGTACCATCAATTCTGTGAGCGACTGCACCAGAATGCCAAAAGCCAAGGAGGCAAGGTAAGTTACCTGACAACTAGACCCCTTCCCGCAAGTTTATTGTTTCGATTAACGCAAATACATTCAGAGGTACATCGTCAATGTTTCAACCTCGGCCATCCATGACTTTCCGGCGGCGTCATACGCACCAAGCTATTCCCTCACCAAGAATTCGGCTACTCTTCTGCTTCAGCAGATCGCTAGAGAGTGGAAGACGTCGGATGTTCAGATCGTGAGCTTCCACCCTGGCGCGCTCCTGACCCCAGGTGCCATGTCTCTGGGACTCGACGAGACCTCTCTCCCGTGGGATGATAGTAAGTGGATGCCCAGTAAACCGAGAGTCAGCCGAGAGCTAACCTTACTCTTAAAGTCAGCCTTCCTGCGTCTGTTGCTGTGTGGGCCGCTTCCGATGAGGCCGCCTTCTTGCACGCCCGGTTCATCTGGGCCCGCTGGGATGTCGAAGAACTCGCTTCGGGCAAGATTAGAGAACGGCTGGAGAGTGATGAGAAGTTTCTGAGAATTGGGGTCCATGGCCTTGAAGCACCCAAGGAAATTGTGTAAACAGTCGTCTGTAGTGTTGCGCATGATGCATGTGCCGTCTAATAAGCCGGAAGTGATCTGTCCTCCCTCAGCCCCCATCTCTTGAGTGTTGCCTTGTCTCCACCAAACCACTCCTCCAAGGCATCCAAACCACGGTAGGTGGCGCAAATAACTCTACCCAGCTCGTCAAAGTCTTCAGGGTCGGCACCTTGCGTGTCATGACCAAAGGTGGACATGGTGAGCTCAAGCCGTCTAGACGTCTTCCACATCTCCCGCCATTCGGCCGCTGATCTGGCCTCCCAGAGAGCGGCTTGGGCCGTGAAGCCAAGCTGGGATACTCTCCCTTCGCAGTCCCAACCAAGCTTCAAAAAGGTGTATACACCCGAGATTGTTTCGGCAAACACTGCCGTCCGTCTCACGCTTTCCTGCCGTATCCAGTCTGTCCATTCGTTTACTGGTCCAAACGGGCTGATTGTTTGCCTCAACCTGTCCGCCCATGCTGATAGCCGAGCTCCATCACGCTCTGCCTGAGCTTGTTGGGTGATGTCGCTGGTTGAAAAGAGCCGGATGCATTGGTAGATGAGCAGTGCTTGTACAGGAGGGAGTAGATCAAGCTCTATCGGGGGATTGCATGCCAAGGCAGCTTCAACTGCATCCACCAACAATGATGCTCGCCGTGCAATTTCAGTCTTTACGATTGCCACATTGGCCGGGTTACGCATGGCGTGCAAAGCACTCGCTGCGAGAGCATCCTGAAGGACAGTAGAAGCCCCGACTTGAGTGTGGTGAATAAATGCAGTGTGACCAGCCTCTGCTAGTGCGCAGGCTTGTGCAGCGAGACGTCTTCCTGCATACTCGGTACGGGCTTGGAACCTGCTGCCTGTTGTGATGGTTCCTTCGTTGGGGTCATCGATGATTGGCGTTTGCTGTGAAGTGCTGTTTGTTGCAGGCGTGATTCTCAGGTCTAACGGTGACAAAATCCCCCCATGCCCAATGATATCGCTGAGAAGAGACATCATGACAGGTGATAACGGCGGAGGAATAGAAGGGGTGGTGTTAATAGAGAAAGGCATGTAGTTGGTGGCGTCAAGAGTTCCCATCCAAGGCGTCTCTTGGTATGGGAGACCAGTCTCTAAGAAGGCATTATCAACCGGAACCAATGACAGCGAATTATCACCACTCTCATTATTGGATGAACGACTAGGTTCCGGGGCTCCCCAAGGATACACGCAATCAACTCCTCGGGAAATGCATCGTCCACAGCAGGGAAGGCCAAGGTCACACCGTCGCTTCGATGCCACACACGCGTTGCATGATTTCCGCCTCGTTGAAAGCTTAGATCGCATGATGAAGAAAGAGAATGAAGTTGTAAATGGGAGCAAGATTAGCGCACGGAAAGGCACCTGTTACAATGATTACGCGATTGGGCCTGGAGGCACGGAATGGAATAATGCTGCACCGACCCCAGCCATCTCCTTCGAATTGAGATCCAGATCGGGATAACAGACTTTCTTTAAAACCCCAAATAGTCAACTGAGCTCTACCTTCTGTCTGGCTATGGCTTCAACTCGTTGTTCTCGCAGGCATGTGAGGATAATGCCCACCTACTTCGACGCGGGCGGATAGACCTGAAAGTTGAAAGAGACCGACCCAGTCACGACATTCATGCTGTTCCTCCTCTTCAGATAATGGAAAGCATCGAGTTTGCTCCTTTCCTCTGGCGTCCCAATCTTCAGCTGCTCAAGAATTTCGGGCACGACCGCATATAGAATCTCAAGATTGCCATCCTCGATCTTGACGGAAATGCCAACCGGGCCCTTGGCACCGAGACGTCGAGTATCTTCAGACTCACGAATACCCACTCCATAGCACGCATCAGCGCCAACTTTGCCGAACAACTTTCCCTGGTAGCTGCTCATGAGCGCAGTGCAGAATCGTCCAGTTCCTCCAACAAGTTCAGGATGTCGTGTCATGGCATTGAAAATGCGTGCGAGGTTTCGAGTTCTCTGCGTCGTCGGGGAAGCATCTTTCTCAACCTCGTCGGCAGCTTCTGCAAAGAGGGCGTACATGCGTGCCATGTAGAAGAGTGGAAAGGCCGGCGCAGGAAGATTACACCCATCGATACCCCATTCGACATTCTCAGGGTCAAGAGAGAGTTCCTTCACAACTTTCTTGACCTGAAGCTGCATGGGATGATCTGGCAGGTGATAATCCAAGATATCAGCACCGAGACCCTGTGCACCAGCCATCATGGCAACGTGCTTGCCGCTGCAGTTGTTGTAAATACCAGTAGGCTTAAAATCGGCCTTGATCCAGGCCCGATTCAAGTCATCAGGGATTGCAGGATGGCCACCACATCGAAGATACTCCTCTCCAGCCTTGATCTTGAAGAGCATGCCTTTGGCACGGGTGATATGAAATTCCTCGCTGTTGTGGGATGCGCACATAAGAGCGAGGTCAGCATCGTCAAAGCCAGCCTTTTCAAAGCCTCCAGTCTCAATAACGGCCACAGCTTGGGCGGGCTTCGCGGCGGACCGCACATGGGTAATTCGAGAAGGATTGCCGACAGAGAAGAGGATGTTGCCTTCAACATCTGTTACAGCGATGTGAACGCCATGAGTGTTTTCGATGATGCCGCCTCTGTCGGTGACGACGCAATCTCGGTCAATCTGTGTGGTTCGAGTCATGCCAAGGTGTTGAGGTAGCGAGCTTCCGTCAAGAGTAGAAATTTGTGATAGAGTCGTTAGGGATCTCACGGGATAAAGTGAGGAGATGTCCAGCTCAGGCGCAACATGTTGATTGCAAGTAGTGCTGTACTGCTCCTCGGGAATTCTTTTTACACACGACCAAGTCGAATCTTTATCTTATTTTGAATGATGAGCCAACTTGCATAGGTTACATCAACTCTTGCAGAGAAAGGAAGGTAAAAACACACCGCCTCTCAACTACCCCTCTCGGCGAATGACTCCAACTTTGAAGGATCGTTGGACAGCTGGGCGCTGGCAACTCCAGATCAACACTCTGCGGTTGACAACTCCCGCTTACAGTGGGTAAGTTTAACCCAGCACCAATCGCAACCTTTATTCTAGGCGCGAACTTCGCTCGAAATCTCTTTGGTGCGTGTGGGACAGGTAACTCAATTGGCTCAATGCAACAATGGCATCATATCACGAATGTGACTCAGGAGTTTCGATGAGTCAATTGGGTAACGTGACTTGCATATCGATCTCGAAATGTTTCCTAAAATGGTAAATTGAATAATAGATGTAAGTTTTTCTTGCAAGGTAGTTCTATTGGATACTTCTCTTCGGCCACCCGTTTGATCAAGAGGGGAACCATCGTCTCAACTGTGGCATCTTGTTTGAACTCTTGGCTCACTTCACCGCATTTACAATTCCGAGTTGACATCATTCAAAGCCAGCTTTGTAGTTAGCTCGGAAAGAAATGCGGTAGTCCAGGTCGTTTACCACTCTAAAGACATAATTCACAATACTTGGGCCACTGACAGCCGTATCTCATCATCAAACCTGAGCTTAGACACGTTACTGCTCTATCTCACTGTAACTTGTTTATTCACTTCCCCACACTTATTAAGACATCGAATTGACACCGTTTGGCAACGTCAACTTGTCGAACCCCCTTGCGAGAACCTCTTCTCCGCCAGCCAAGAAAAATTCAAACTCGATATCAGGCTGGGCTTCCCTATGCAGTGCATTCTTCTCAGACGCCATCTTGAAGTTGTAGGCCGCCTCTTCGTCCGTAATGACCTTCTTGGGGATGCCGTTCGCCGCTGCAGCTTCAGCTTGGAGTTGAATTTCGCATGACCGCTCCAGCAGCCCAAACATGAACCCTGCCTCATCCACAGTCTCGCCGCATGTGAGCAAGCCATGATTCATTAGAATTGCTGCCTTTTTGTTTGAACCTAAAGCTTCGGCGATGTTGATGCCCTCTTGAGGTCCAAAGACGATCCCGTCGTAGGCATCGTAAACGGCAAGAATTCCATGAAAGTTGCAGACATCCTGCGTCAGCATATCAAGAGGACGGCCAAAGACGGACCAAGCCCTTCCAGATACTCCATGTGCATGGCAAATGGCATGAATATCCGGACGTCGAAGATGGACTGCCGAGTGGATGTAGTATCCGGCCATGTTGACCGTTTTCCCACCGGTTGTCGGATTTGGTGCGCCACCAACGATCTCACCGGACGAAATATCAATGCAAAGCATATCTCCGGCCGCGAGCATGCCAAAATGTCGACTTAGAGGGTTCATCCACATCAAATTTGGAAACTCGGGATCTCTGACTGAGATATGGCCAGATTGACCTTCGACATAGTTCTGACGGGCAAAGTATCGAAAGGTGGCCGCCATATGAGTTAATATGTGCCTGCGATGCTCCTTGAATGTCGGAAAGGTTGGGATGTCTAATGAGCTGATCAGTTCTGGTCAAGCTTTCCAAAGGGGCCAAATATACCCGGCAAGACATCTCCATGGGAGATTGCCTCCAAGGGCGTCTTTTCCTTTGACTTGGTGCTTTGAGACACCTCCAGGGACTCGTTCAGGATTACTACAGAGGGGGTCATTGTGATGTGGCAAGTAAAGAATAAGGGTCGAGAGAGAATCAAGGCTCAAATATTATGAAGATGCCTGGCCCGAAACAAAACTGGGCAGCGCGGGTCTACTTGAGACTTAGACATCTTAAATATCCCATTCAAAGCCCTGCCTTGTAATGGCGCCTTCTAAAAACGAATAATATGCCCCGTATTGAAAGGTGTGCACATAGCCGAAATACTGCCAATCCTCGAGATTAGAGTACTGAGACATTTGACATCAACAAATTATTAGATGGACTAGCGTACAGATACATGTCAAGAAAAGGTGAGCCACTCGCTAGCAGGCCGTGTAGAAGACAGGTCTCTGTCATGAGGTCACCAGAACCCCCTCTAATCACAACGCCTTCTAATAACTGAGGCGCCCTCTCTCTAACCCATTCTTCCATAGCCTGTATACCTCAGAGATCCTTTCCAGATAAGCAAATCAACAAATGAGAGACAAGTGAAATCACACCATGATAATCTTGGATCGCCCGGTCCCGGTCCCGAACAGATCCTGTGAGAGAATGAACCCCTTATCGTCGTCAAAGAGAGTGGCAACGCCCACTCTTCTCCAGACTTCCGGTGAGTTTCCTTTTCTTGCCTTGCCTTCTGGTCCAAGCTCAAGAATGAGACCCGTTAGGCACTTATCAATGCCGATGTGCAGATAGAGCAACCTTGCGTACCCTCTAGGTGTGTCTATATCCAGCCTCCCGTGAGCGAAAACATGCTCCTGTTCTCCGCTGCCGTGGGCTCCAGCTACAAGTTTGAATGAGAAAAACTTTTCGTCATCATTGACACGCGTAGCCTTGATAGGCCACACCCAAGCCTTAACTTCGAGATAACCATGCATGTCGTCAGAAGGAGCATCTTCCCTCGAGGGGTACAAATCGACAACTTCCATCTCTATCTCTTCAAAGATGCGAGCCAGAGGATCTGGTAGACTTCGCTTCGCCGTTGGTGGATTGAACGAGATGTGTCCGTCCAGCGCACTCCACGACCAGCTCGGCGCACGAGAGGCATCAGGCTTCCTGGCTTCTCCAAAAGGAAAGAACCAAAAGAGTTCCTCTCTCACCTTGTGCCTCCACATGCCTGCAAATCTGATGTATTCCCATTTGGTAGTATTCATCAACTCCTCGGCCACGCTCTGAATTGCTATAAGCTTGTCCTTGCCCTTGGTTAGGTTTCGTGGGCAGTACTGCATCAAGCACCACTGCCAATACTCGTAAAGCGTATCCCAAGATGTTGATGGATCTCTGGGCCAGAGTATTCTGCTCATCAAGGCATAGTGGGCAGCTGGTTCGCCCTCTTCAGACTTGATGCAGGAGCGGCATTCAAAGAAGATCTTGTTGCGGCAGAAGTGTATGAGTCTCGTTGAGAGGCTTCTCTCTTGCATTGTCCAAGCCCTGGTGTTCCATTTGGCGTTGTTGATTGCGTATGTTGGAAACGAGTCTTCGTAGTTTTCACGACGGTAGATGACCATGTATCCATCCCGGCCATGCCCAGATGGTAAATCCTTTTGGTCACACTCAAGGGAGTAGTGAAATTTTGCGGCTAGAGTCTTTTCGAAGTCACGATCAAGGAATCCGTCATGCGTTGACGTGGCCGAAGTTGCGACGATTGTTACCACGGCGTGGCGATACACGAGGTGCATCTTGACAGCCTCCCGCTTCCAATCATCGGCCGAGTCTTGGATGATGCAGAGTGAGTCGATCCAAAGATATGGGATCCCGAGCCGAAGGCATACTCGTGCCGCATCAGCAAAGTTTCTGGGGAGGTCGGTGGGCTCTATATTCTGCCGTAGCTGCTCAAGGTTTGACTGGAAGGCCTGCAAAGGAGGTGACGTAGATATATCTCCCCACATATGGCTGAGTGCGGCAAATCGAGATGCTGTTTTGAAAGCAGAACTGGTTGTGTCAACCAGTCGCATCTTGAAGGAGCTGCCATTCGCAGTCACCTCCAACAGCCTGGTTGATACCCATGGCTCCATTGGATTATTGCAGGATGAATGATTGTCAATACAATCATCTATCCAACCTTTCATCATTCTTGTCGTGTCTTGGCAAAGAGTTTCCAAACTAGGAAGCCTCCTCCTAAAACTCTCATCATCTGCCTCGAGATCTTACACCGAATCATTATAAATTATCGCCTCTGAAGGTGCATATGACTCACCGGGAGAATCAAAGACGGACATCTCAAGAACAGACCCAGACCAAAATTCGGCACCCGTTTCGCTCATCAAAGGACGTGCTACTGGTCCATACTTCAGCCACAGCGAGTGTACCATCCCGTTAAACTGCGGAGGTTGGCCCTCGAGGGAGAATCTATCCGAGTCACGGAGGGGTTTGAAAGGCATCAAGTGAAGAGTAGCCGTGATGGCAATTCTTTGATCCCAATTCATCGTCAGAGACAGATCTTGTCCAGTGTCGTGATCCCAGAAGGGATGCGTGTTGTTTCCGTCGTTGCGCCAAGCGGTAAGGGACCCGACTGAGATCAGAGCATGACGGAAGAGATTGCAGAGCTTGCAACCACTAGCAGCCGAGGCTGCAAGGCCAGGATAATCTGGGTACACATCTTCTCGTCGATATGTCGTCTGGATATAGGTACCCTTGTCGGTCTTCTTGCGGTCGGGCACCAGGGATTTACATGTTTCGCAAGGCCAGTCTGACGGTGATCTAAGAACATCTGGAAGCCTTTGAGGGTTCATTGTCGCCAAGGTCTCTGAGAAAGGCTGTTTGTTTCTTCTTCAGTCAAACTTGAGTATGGTGCCTTGTTGAGTGAATTCGTGGCCGTGAGGGGTCACTAACCTCAGGCCAAGTTCAACCAATGGTTGAAAGGTGCATATGCACGAATAATATTGCGGCTGAGATTCTGTTAATCTTGAGGATAAGTTACTAAGCAGTGTTCTTGTGGTCTTATCAATGCATGTCAGCTGAAAAGCCATGATTCTAGATGAGCATTTCTAGTCGCTATCAGCCCGCCACAACATTCGTAACCGTTTCCCTAGTCCTCGCACGGAGCGGGCCGTAGTTTAGCTTCGGGCAGATAGTTGATGTAGACTAAACTCAGCTCGTCTCGGGCAGTGGTATGTGACTGAGAGCTTTAGCTTTATCAAGACCAATAATCACAACGGAGTGAACCAGAGGCTGGCTGAAATACGTGATCAGCATCTCAATGTTTCAGTGCAACTGAGGGGTTCAACTCGCGTGTAGGTCGCCGATTGGATACGACATTTTGTGGCGTGGACAGAAGTTGTTCTTCGCCTGGTCTAGATCGAACTATTGACTCTACCCCGGCTATGCATTCTCACCACAGCCTCCGCAGAGACACCACAATACGAACAAACACAGTGTCAAGAATGAGAAAGTTGAGACATAGTCCCTTATCAGTCTAGAATCGTCCATAACTATAAATAAGTGCTGTGTTCCCAGATTTCTCCAAGTTGAGCATCCACAATCTCAACAGTGTCTACCCTGACCACACATCGTCACTCTCATATCGTCCTCAGCCATGGCACAAGCACAAGACCAGCAGAGCCTGCTCCACCTTGGCATGGAACAAGTCGGCTGGTTCAAGTCCAAGAAGATCCCCGTGCACACTCCCGGAGAGGTCGAGTATGAGAGAGCCGTCGCAAACAGCAACCTCTTGTACCGCTTCGCTAGGCCAGCCTGCGTACTCCAGCCCGAACACAACTCTCACATCCGCATCATCATCGCCCGTGCCAAGGAGAAGAAGCTGCCTGTTTGCATCAAGAATGGTGGCCACTCTTATGCGGGCTTTTCCACCATCAATGATGGTCTCTTGATTGATCTGGTCAACATGAAGAGAGTTGATCTGGATATGGAGAAAAAGATCGTCACGATGCAGGCCGGTGCTCAATGGGGCCATGCATACAAGGAGCTCATCAATGATCATCATGACGGGTGGGTCATCAATGGTGGGCGATGTCCTACTGTCGGAGTGAGCGGCTTCACCCTCGGCGGCGGCCTTGGTCCTTTTACTCGAAGCTTCGGAATGGGTAGCGACACCTTGCTCGAGGCCACCATCATCACGGCTGCTGGTGAGACTGTCACCGTCAAGAACACCGGCAACGCGAAGAAAGAGGAGCAAGATCTGTTCTGGGCACTCTGCGGTGCTGGTGGTGGCAACTTTGGTGTTGTGGTCGAACTCAAGATGAAGCTTCAAGAACTTCATGGGGAGGAAGTTGTTGCCGGGAGGTTTACGTGGTCACCCAAGCACTGCGAAAAAGCCCAAAAGGACTTTATGGACACCATGGTCAAGTTCTACACCACCAACTGGCCCAACGAGATGACCATTGACAGTTCGTGGCTGTGCGATCTCAAAGATGGGAGGGAAGATCCTGCAGTTCGGTTCCTGGTTTACTACAACGGCACCGAAGAGGAGTTTGACAAGCTGATCGATGAGCATCTTGGAGGCGCTAACGAAAATGGGAAAGAGAAGAAACTTCCTAAGCAGCTCAAGAGACGTACACTGCAAGAAAAGTCGACGAGGTTCCTTCATGAGACGCTTGTTTCTCAGTGGTCGGAGGAGACCATTAGGGCGTTCCCCGCGAATCCATCCTACAAGATCTACACATCATTCGTCTTTGGTAACGAGAAGGACGAGATCCAAAAGATCACCGAAATCATCAAGAAAGAGATGGAGGAATTCAGAAAGGAATTCAAGGGCGAGCAGGGTCTACTTCAGGTCACATGGATTCATTGCGGAGGCAAGGCGAGCGAGAAGGACCCCGATGCATCAGCTTATCCCTGGCGTGGAGGCGTCTACCACGCATACATCATGATTGACTGGCAGGAGAAGTTCCTCGAGCTAGACATGAGGGGCTTCTTGGAAAAGATGAATGAGAAGCTGAGGCCCTTCTCCCACTCGCAGCGAGCCGCCTTCATCAACTTTCCCGACCCAGCTCTCAAGAAGGATGCTCACGAGGAGGCATACTACGGACTCAACAAGGAGAAACTGCGCAAGGTCAAGGCCTTTTGGGACAAGGACAATTTCTTTGGTTGGTCTCAGGGCGTCCAACTTCCGGAGAAGGTGGCGCATCGTGAAGGGGATGAGTGTGCTGATGTAGCCGGGCACGAAGAGTTCCTGGAGGCAAAGGAACTGTTGGACGAGATTGCCAAGGGTCAGTGGGAGACCTTTACCGCGCCTCCTATTAATGCGCTCGTTGGGGGTGTTCAGGGCGTTACTGGCTTTGTGTATTGAGTCTGAGACAAGAAAGTCGATCATCCATCTCATTGACGGGGTAACCAATTGCCAGAAACATCAAACAGATGGTACCAATAATAATGCTGGTCAATAGGCAAACTGTCTTGGCGTCAAAAAATGGTACAGTGGCGCATCTGCCACCAACAAACAACAATCTCCCCAACCCCTCACAGATGAGCCGACTCAAGCTTCGTCAATGATTTCATCATCTCTCCATTAACTTGATGCCAGCATGCTGCGCCGTTTCTCGCGCCGTTTGGCTCCCTACTTACGTGCCACTAGCCTGCGAATTCTCTCTGTGTGGCGACTTCTCCTCTTTTCCTTCATCGCCTGGACTCTCTTTGACACTCTACTCATCCATCACCGGCTTGCTGCTGCAACTGCACAAACTTTCTTGAAGCCACAGAGTCCTGTCCGGGTGTACATTGCAAGTCTGCACTGGAACAACGAGCGCATTCTTCGCACATCTTGGAACCAAGGCCTTCTGAATCTTGTATCAGTTCTCGGTCCCAGCAATGTCTTTGTGAGCCTATACGAGAGCGGCAGTCGGGATGGCTCCAAAGACGCCATCGGCGAACTCGACAAGGCGTTAGAGGTAATGGGAGTCCCGCGGAATATTACATTGGACAAGAATACGCACGCCGATGCGATGGCTTCACCACCTCGTGAGCCAGGGAATGGTTGGGTTGAAACGCCTCGTGGAAGAATAGAGCTTCGCAGGATCTCGTACCTTGCCAGACTACGGAACACGTCTCTCCAGCCCTTGAAGGACATGTCACGGAATGGCATTGAATTCGATTACGTTCTTTTCCTCGGCGACGTCGTGTTTACTGTATGTTTCACTCATTCATTACGGGCAGAACTAATAGATACAGGTCCCTGACGTGCTTGCGCTACTCAACACAAACAATCGTGATTATGCAGCGGCATGCTCACTAGACTTCAGCAAACCCCCTCGATTCTACGACACATTTGCGCTGAGGGATTCCGACGGCCATGAGCATGCGACACAGACGTGGCCGTACTTTCGGTCATCCAAATCAAGAGCTGCCATGAAACGAAGCGAACCTGTTCCCGTCAGTAGCTGCTGGAACGGAATGGGTAAGACTGCCATTGTTTCTTAAACTAACTCTTTCAGTAAGAGGCTAATTGACACTCTCTCCAGTCTTTATGCCTGCGGCTTCATTTGTTGGTGATCAGGGACTCACCTTCAGAGCCATCGACGACTCTCTCGCAGCAAAACATCTCGAGGGTTCCGAGTGCTGCCTCATTCATGCTGACAACCCAGAGTCAGAGACGAGAGGTGTTTACCTTAATCCCAATGTCCGCGTCGGATATGACCTTCGTGCTTATGAGCTCGTTCACTCTAGTGGATCCTGGCTCACTTATACTCAGATCTTATCCGGCCTGTGGAAGAACAGGCTGGCAAGGTGGTTCACGACACCGTGGTTCAAAGAGTGGTGGGTTCGGAGGTTAGAGCGTGAGTGGCGGAGGCAGAATTCTGGCCGTAGTGAAAACGGGATGATGTGCGTTATCAACGAGATGCAGGTGTTAGTTCATAACGGCTGGGCCCATGTTTGATGGCGCTTTCAGATAGTTGAAGTGGATCAAATGGTAATTTCAAATTCATTCAATCTTAGAGCTACTTGGTTCATGGTAACCTAGCTTTGGAAAAGAGTGAAAACGCATGAAGTTTGTCCGACGTCATCCGTACTTGGTCGTTCCGGCTGCCAACATGTTTGCCTTTTTGCAATCAGCTCTTCGACAGTTAACTGTCCCATGTTCCCTCAAGAGAGTTGTCTTTGAATGGTCAGGCATGAGCCTCTAGACCCACTGCTCTCAGTTTAGAGCTGTAGAACTAAACCCCCTACGTCTACCACGTAAGGCAACTTTGAAGTCGTCGAGAGACTATTGAAAGAGAGACTATTTGAAAGAGGTTCCCAGATTAACTGCGGATTCTCTTGGTGAGTTTTTACTAGAAAGTGCATCCATATTCAGCAAGCTTACAGCTTGTCAAGTTGTTAGGCAGCGCGAAGCACTGGGAGCTCAGGAGTGATGGCAGATTTTCCACAGTCCCGCGTCAGAAGAATAAGAACAGAATTCATATTTAACGACTCAAAGGGAAAATATGAAACCTAGATTTATGTAGTTCAATAGAGCCAGTACACATGCCGTGATATCGCTTCCGTTATCACAGCTCACACAGTATCCTCTAGTTGGTCCAACCAGAACACCTGGGTACAGCGGATCACCTGCAGCAAACAGAAGCAAACACTCCTTGAACACTTAACCAATCACATAACGGAAGGATTCTTGTCCCTTTGTTGGTTCATCGTCGGCATTTCTTGCAGACAATCTTGGTGGTGTGGGGTTTGAGCCCTGGTTGTGCTCGGGAGGAACACATTGGATCGTTCGATCTGTGCTCCGATTTGTCCAGAGGCAGTCTCAGATAGATCTATTTTGCTTTCTAGGCGCTGATTGGCTTGTTGGGGCTTGAGGCTGTCTGAAACTAGTTGTCAACTAAACAGTTTGTATCAATGGTTCATGAGTTGACGGTGACACAGGGTACTCGGGAAGGATTTAAGGACATTTGAGTCTTGTTTGAGATTTAACTATCATTGCATGTTTTCTTTATGCATATCATCCTTCAGGTGGAATTAGTTGAGTTAACATGTCTTGTTTGAGAAAAATATAGTAAAGACTTGTGATAGTGTCGCGGGAGTAATGGCTTAGGCATTCATTATTGAACATAATACATGTAAACCAGCTCGCGCAAATACGCAGATGACAAAATATTAAAATAAACCATCAAGACTAGACACACTTGAGACAATATGGGTGAGTGTCTTCTAAGTTCCAAACGTTGACACCCTTGTGTGTAGGGTAGAGCCATCATCTTTCACTTCATCAGAGAATGTCACGATGAAAGGCATCCAGTATTGGTCCGGAACTAGGTATACCAGATGAATAGAATCAGAGACTCTCAATTTGAGTACAACCGAATTTCTGTCTTTCTGCCAACTCAAGAGAATGTTCCTTCCGTCAGTTACGGCCAGCACCTTGACATGGACTCAATCCCTTCCACAGCTATTCACACTCAAATCTATCAACAGCCACAGTGGCAGTCAAGGTGTGGTATTGCCCCATAAAACCAGACAGGGGTCATTCTCAAAAAACAAACCAATGCCAGCGAATTGTGGACCCGCGCAAGCCTTCGGGCATATACGAAAAGAAAACAAGCAAGGCACCATCGATCCAAGATCCATCTTGGAAACAAGGCCGCAAATCTCGGTGTACGACTCATGACAATATTCAGCCGCATGCGAAAATAGATTAACTACCTGTCTGTCTCTGATTCGGATGACAATTGCAGAACCGGTCATTTCCGTTGTGTCTTCTACCGGTCTCCACGTGGAGTATGGCTAATGTAGGAACCCGGCGGGAAGCGATTCAATCTCCGGGAGTGTCTATTCTGAGCCTTGACTTTTCAGACACGTCTCTTCCGGCTCCGAAGCGGGCGAGACAAGAGTCAAGGCTGGCCTGATCTCATGGCGGCTCGAGCTGCGAGGTGCGGCTGTGGCTGCGGGCGCAAAAGGATTGCTTTGCACACCTGGCATCTAGTAAACCTCTTTGGTCACGGGAGACGCTTCCTGACTTGTCAATTCGTCAGATAGATTGTGTGGGACCGGAGAGGCTGAACAGAATACATAGCGTCAGGGATCCAGCTTCAACGCACGACGCATGCGGCAATTTACAACGGGCATGACGTCTTGTGAATTCACACAAGAACTCAGATTCCAGGCGGCCGACCGACCGTTTGCTTTTTTGCCGGGGGGGGGGCTGGACGGAACTTGACGGGCTGAAAGATGTCCAATGTCTCAAAGTCAAGGGCCCTTGTCTCTTCATCAGCTATATGTCGCGCATATGAGCGATTCGCCTCGCCCGATCCGACGTAGCTGAACGGAGAAAAAAAAAAAGTTGGCCTGACTGTGGCAAGGGTCTTTACTGTCTTGTGCGACATGCAACCTTGCAGCGCATCATCTAACATTGGCTGATCTCCTAGATCCTAGTCCCTGCCTTACCCCCCACCCAGTCGCCTCGGGAGTTGTTCTGGTGTCTGGGGAAGAAGAAGAGGGCCGGTTGAGCTAGGGTGGGTGTGTGGTGATGTGTTCAGGGGAGGGGATCGTTGACGAGATCTTGCCCCTTGTAGCCCGCTCAATACCCCCTTGTTTACTCACCCATCCTGCCATCTCATCGCACTTCTCTCCTCCCGATCTGCATCCACCATGATCTGAGCCCGGGATGCTCGGCGGACATGGCATGCCGTGAAGGAATAAGCGCCCACTCCATCTCTGTGCGACAGAGGACCTTTGACACCTTTGACACGCTCTGGCATCCATCCAAGCATTCTAGACCCCCAGATCTGAGACAGGTAGGCCTGCCTGCTTCATCATCACCCACTCCAGTCGGCACCTTTCCACTTCCCGGTCCCCATTCGCCCGATCCGCCGAGTACTCTATTCCTCATGGCCCCTTTCAACACGCGTAAACCCAGACACAATTACCCATTGTCGCGTGAGCTCTGTCTTGGCTTGAGACATGTCACCATCAAAGATCGAAAGATGAGTCTCAGAAACTGACTCGATTGCCGGCTTCAGCCTCTCTCATCAGGCTACCCGAATTCCTCGGCCTCGGCAATTGGCAGCGGAACAAGTCGTCCTCCCCCTTCTCATAGCCCATGGTCTGATCCCACCGAAATGTCTTGGGCGTCGTCCTCCGTTGAGACACCTGGATGTTCTTGCACAGCATCAACAGCCCCCGGCCCGCACGCCATCCATGCCATGCCATGCCACTTCGATCCGCGCCGCACGTACCCCGGCTTTTCTGCAGATGGCTTGTAGATACCCGTAGGGTCCTCCTTGTTTCTAGAGGCGGCTGCGGCGGACTCTTTGTTGACCGGATATCCGACCGGATGCAACATGGCACATCATGGACAACTCATGCATTGGCGTCAACGCCATCATCATTGAGCTCAACAGTGTGAATGAGCACGACACGGAGCAAACTGTCCGAGGCTGCCAGATGTAGAGACAAAGAAAAGGTTCAATTTAGTGCTAGATTACAGTACAATTTTGTTGCGCGGGATATAGTAATGTTTTCCGACAGTTCCTTTTTCCATCTTGTTGTCCCCGCCCGTCACCAAAAAACGCCTGATGAGTGAATGACATCCAATCCCAATCTAGTATGCCGCAAATCCTTTGTGATATTCGTGCCGGGCCGACCAGCCCCCTCATGCACCATCCTCCACCGTAGGCTTCTTGTACGATGAGCCCTCGTCCGATCCATTGGACACGCTGCCAGAGTCGTGATTGCCCTTCTCCTTGTTGTCCCACACTGAGCTGGCTGCTGTCACTGAGCCGCTACTGTTGGCGTGCTCCGCCAGCTTCTTGGCAGCCGAGAAGATCGAAAAGTCCTGGGTGATGCTTGTGACGATGCTGTTGCCATCCTGGGTCTCGATCGTCTTCTCCGTCTTGCTGTGTTTAGTGTCGAGGTTGAGACGGCGAAGAGCCTCGCTGATGCGGTCGCGCTTAGCCTGCTCTGACTCAGGCTCGGGAGACTTAGTCTTCTGCTCCGGCTTGAGGACAGGCGAAGGTGGCTCAGCACCGGGGTGACGTCCGGTCTCAAGGAAGCTGGCCTTCTCAGCCTCCTCGCGGGCAGTCTCCTCCTTGTGCTGTTTCATCTTCTCATCGAGAGTCTTGGGTGCGTCAGGATCGGGCACTGGCTTGGGCTCCTTCTTCTCACGACGGGTAAGCTCAACTTCAAGGACACGAGTGCCCATGGGCACCTTGGACTTGAGGCCATCGTCATCGCGGTCATAGTAGAGGGCCCAGATACCGGGGAGCTCTTCAACGGCGCAGAAGCCTTCCCAGCCTTCACATGTCATGCGACGGTCCTGCTTGGTGCAGTCAAAGGGACCAGTGATGTGGCCCTCAGTGTCAGCACGGACGCCGTACTTGACCTGGTAAGTGTTCTTGTCGACATAGATCCAGTTCAGGAAGGGAGGATCATCGCTGATGGTGGTGACAAGGCCTTCGTACTCGGTATCAGGGAAGGGGAGGAAGTATCCTGAGAAGGCGTAGCCTTTGCTGACATTGTTCTTGGGGTCGTGGTTATACAGCGGGTGCTCATTGGCGATGTAAAGCTACAAGACATCATGTCAGTCATGTCATTGTCAAGAGTGTATTGAAGTCAATCTACCTTTGAGTCCTTGAGGACAACCAACTTGTTGTTGATGTCACGACTTCTGATGGAAGGCTTGACACAAGAGACAACCAAGTTGCATCGTCGACCACGATGTTCTTCACGCTTGGACTTTGCTTGACTCTGTCGGATGGCCTCTTGTGTGCCCAGCATGGCCGGGCATATGGTGAGGGCGAGGAGCATGGGGACGGACATGACGACGGCTTGCGGGTCGTCCTTCTGGACTGCTTCCTTGAGCTTGTCGACTTCCTCGAGGAGTTTTTGCTTGCAGAGACCGCCAAAGAGTTGCTGGAGAGTGCTCTGGGTCGAGTTCTCGGGTGCGTTCTGACTCTGGCTTGAGCTGTCTGGCGTGCTCGGTGGTTGGGGAGTGGAGTTGCAAGATGAGGAGGACGAGGGCGATGGAGACGACATTGATGTCGCCCGGGGTCACGTTTGACGTACGTATGTGAGGCGATATTCACGGCGGCAAAAAAAACAAACCGGGAAAAACAAAACAAGGAAGTTGTCTCGAGAGAGTATGCAAGACACGATGCAGGAGGAGAAGAAGGAGGGAAGACTTCTTCCGGGGTAATCTCTGAAAGAGATTATACAAAAGTGGTACCCTATTTATGG
Organism: Ascodesmis sphaerospora; assembly: GCA_027569015.1. NCBI lineage: Eukaryota > Fungi > Ascomycota > Pezizomycetes > Pezizales > Ascodesmidaceae > Ascodesmis > Ascodesmis sphaerospora. The sequence continues at coordinate 1,603,177 of JAPPUR010000003.1, forward strand.
AAGAGAAACAGCCAATGAAGGAGCTGAAGACGCCCCCAGACGCCTGCCTTCCATCGGGAACAAGAGATTTTTGCTATGGAGGCATGTACGTGGACGGGAAGGAGCTGCCCTGGCTGGATCGGATCCATCATTGGGGAGGCAAGAGACGGACATGGTGTCCGGGAGGCGGCCGGTGTTTCCCGATGGAATCATGCCATCCTTAGATCCGAACCGAGCGTATACAATGTACGCAGGCGTCAAGCGTTCCACTGACCGTGCTTTTGGTCGTCGAGAAAAGAAAGTTGATGGAATTTGTGGAAAAAGAGCCTGACACGCCCAACCCCATGTCCCTCCCCCGAGTGGAACCTGCCCGCCTGCCGGCGTGTGGAGGCGGCGTTGATTTCTGGCCAACAATGCGCATGATGCGAAACATCGACGACGGGGATCCCTGCCCTGCCGCAAGCCCATCTCTTGACAACCTTGGCTTCAATCGACGATATCCTTGCTTGGGTCTAGGGAGATCGACCCCTGTCGTCGAGCTAGAGCTCTCCCACCCTTCGAGAAATGCCGTGCAGATTTGTTCAGCCCCCAAGACGTACACCAACATCTCGAGAGGGCTAGACGCGGGACTCAACGGCGGGCAATCGGAAAAGCCGCTCGACTATCGACTGCGGGCCGTCCATGAGCGAGACAATCGGCCGCCACCGGGTTCATCGGAGGTCCGGAGGAGTTGACTATCGGGAGGGGCCGCTTATACCGCTGTAAAAGCCTAGCTAACAAACCGCCTAGGCTCTATCCTTCGGAGTGCCGCGACCTACGTTCCTTGCTAGGCGTCTCAGCCGCCTCGCAATGTAGCTCCCGTGCTGCCCTTGTCGCTCAGTGTCGCCACGGCGTATGCCAACATCGGATGATATCGCGGATACGTGTCACTCGAGTACCTCCCCCTCCCTAGTGTCCCCATAGGCCCATCTGTAACCATCCGTGGTCGTGACCGTGACCCTGCGTCTACGCAAGAGTGAGTCTCTATGATGCTGTGCTTGCTTTGTGTGGTATCTGGTTGCGTGCTTGCTTTGGTCTGCCTGCCACGCCCCCATGCCCTTGCCCATGCCCGCCTCTACAGCCGCCGCCCCTTGCTGCCCTGGATCTTGAGCCTGGAAAGGGCGGCAAAGAGATGTTATCGGCCGAGGCCATGTCGGTTGAGCGCCTCTCCGCGCTCGCAGGGGATCTTGATCGAGGTCAAAGTTGCAATTGAGGCTTCGGCAAGGACCCTCTCTTGTGCGGCTGCGGCTTCGAGATGGAGCTCCCCAGGGGCATGGACGCATGTAGGTCATGGGGGCGGGCTCCAGGGTGTGCAAGGTCCCAAGATGCAACCGAGACCACCGATTGACGAGTGTCGATGCACGCGCGGCATGCCCCAGGAAATTTGACAAGAGCCGCGCAGCTATTCCTAGCGTGCCTCAGTGTGAGACAGCATGGACAACTCATCAAAGTCGTGAGGTTGGTGATGCTGGGTTCTGCTGGTCAAGGTAGCCGCAGCAGCAGCATGGATGTGCCCCCGTCCGGCGGAGCGTCCTTTTCGGCATGTCGTCGAGTTCACCAAGGCGTCCATCGGGATGTTTCGCGGCAATGTGGAACTAGGTGCCCCTTTGACGCAGCCTGGCAGGCATACGGACAGACGAGACATCGCAAAGACGACACGGACAAAGCAAAAGTCACCCTTGAAGGCTGGGCCGAAATGTCTATATAAGACGGCCTTTCCATCGCCCAAGATCCAACTTCTTTCCTCACCACTCACCATCACATCTTCTCAACAATCATCTACTTGAGCCCCAGCTCCAACCACCACCACCACTTTCAACCACTTCGACAACCTTTGTCCAACAACCCCAACCAGCACAATGTCTGCCCCTACTTCGTAAGCAACCCCGAGTTTCCTACAATCTCATTCCTTCTCTCGCAATGGCATGGCTTCTAGCCACCGCTTTGGAGCTGCTTCAGCCTCTACTCTCCAGAGTCTCAACAGCAATGGAGTCTAACACTGATTAGCACTCCCCCTCCTGCCTCTGACTCCCCCATTGCCCAGCCTCCTTCTCCTGCTCCTGCTCCTGCTGCTCCTGCTCCTGCTCCCGCTGCGCCCACGTAAGAATATCATTGACAGCTTGGGCTACCAACTTGAGCACCGCAATGGCTAACCTTGGACATCACAGCCTCGCTAAGCCCGCCTACGCTTCCGACTCTGACTCCGACGGTCAGGCTCGTGGCGGCCGCCGCGGCCAGAAGCAGCAGTTCGTTGTTCCTCTGCCCACCTCCACCGGCCTCTCTCAGCCCGCTGGTAAGTGATTGGCTCTACAAAGTTTCCACTCTCGAACACTTCACTGACGAACTCCTGCAGGCCAGCTCCTCAAGGGTGCTACCGACGATGCCGGTGCCCAGAAGTCCGCTGCCCTCCTCGTCGGCATCAAGCTCGACCTTGAGGCTGAGGTCCACCTGACTGCCCGCGTCAAGGGTGACATCGTCGTCGGCCTCTACTAGACGGCGAACTCGTGCTCGCTTGAGTCCATACCTGGTGGATGGTCGCAAGTCAATCAGCATGGGGACATGTGATGATAACGAGAATGGTGAGCACTCTGGCAACGCCCACCGCTATTGAAGGGCAGGCAATTGGAAACCTCTCGAGGTGGATCAGGGTGTCCAAAAATGGAAAACTTTCCTTTACTTCTGGACCGGCATATATGAAAATTCTTGTAGCTTAGACAATACAACCTCTTTGCTACCACTTCTCTCACTCTGCCATAACTATCTGACTTGACTGACACTGACCTTTCTGGCTTCTGACACAATCTGAATAACCTCAACTAGCAGCTTCAACTCCCTAGTCATCATTAACAAGAACATCAAACAAATTCACCCTCACAATAGACTCAATCCTTCCATCTCCATCATTCGACTCTCGTTGGAGGTAGAATTAAAGCTGACAACCTGACAGGCCCCCATGTCATGCCGAGCCGCTGTCTCACGCTTAGTGGCCCGCGTCCCTGGCCCAACACAACCACACTTATCCAATGCGAGTAAGGCAAGCGACCCGACACGCCATTTTTTCCCGGTAAAGGTTGCAACGGCCCGTCCAATAGTCTCGATTGAAAGCAGAAAAAAAAAAAAGATCCGATTGAGATCCGATTGAGGAGAATCGACGATTCGTAAAATTCCCCGGCAGATTCTCAGCCCCGAAGCGAGGTGATGTGTCAATTCACGAGCGAGCGCTAATTGTTCGAGAAGGTTGCACTGCAGCGACCACGTCTACTGTTACTCTAGCGGACTTTCGGGGAGGATTCATCTTGCGCCCGTCAATGCGCGAACTGCATCGATAATTTCTCGGGGGAAGCGGAAGCGAATGGTAAACATTAAGACATGCAATAACAGCTTCTGCGAACCCGCATCCTGCACGGATACGTGTGTTGTCTCTGCGCTGAGGGGTTTGAGGCTGTCGGTCCGAACGGGAAAGTGTTTCAAGAGCTGAAGATGGCTACCAAGCGATCAGATCATGAACTGCATCGGAAGTGTTTCCGGTAGGTTTGTCATGTAATAATGAGATCTGTTATTGACAAGAGACGCTGAGAAGAAGGGTCCATGTCGCTTCTCATGTGGGATCGCGGCACATTGCGGGGGAATGTCTACCTGGGGACTTACCTGGATACCCGGCTTATATCCAATACCACCCTCCTAACTATCTGGTTCTATAGCAACCTAGTTACTGATAGCCCTGGCTCTTTCAAACTCCCAATCACGGCTTTCGCGTCTAGATAAATAATATCACTTTGCATTATACATTGAGACATCTAGGGAGCTAGATATGGCTCCAGGTACCTATAACGGTTTGCGGGGAGCCCCAGCCACAGGAACCTTTGTATCAATCGTATGGTGAACCGCCGTGCATGTCGCATCGACGTCGCATATCGCAGACACTGATAAGAGTCTGAAGGCATAACATCAATGCTCACTACAAACACCTATCGCTTCATCAAGGAGATATCGTCGACGATGGTGCTGCCGGATCATCTGGTTGATCCGGTCCCGGCTCAAAGAAGCAATTACACCACCGCGTCGACTGTGATGAGGAGTAACAGAGAGGAACGCGCAATTGTCAAGAAGAGATAAAAGAAACAAGAGCTAGAATACGTGTCGCCTTCAACTCCCGCTCCTCACACACTTTTTTTATGGTGCAGCTACAATGCCGAGACCTGTGAAGCGCGTGCACGAGCTCATCGACCTTACGGGCGATGACGATACTGAGACGCGTTCCAAGCGGCCCGCGCGGGCGGCGCCCGGCACTTCCACGCCGGGCTTTTACCCGGGCAGCCAGTCTCAGGGCGGCGTGCATGCCTCTCAGGCTTCATTCGCTGAGCCTGACTATCTTGACCTGACTCAGGAGAGCGAGGGTCCTCCGTTTGAGCTCTATGGAACCTTTGGTGCGTTTGACCCTGTAGATCCGTGCGTGTATGCTCAATCCTAACCGAGTCGCAGTGGGCAAGATTGTTGGTGTGAGGTACTATAATGGCTATGCTTCACCGGGTGGTAAGTCCTGAAGTCTTGGCTCACGGACGAGAGGAGGCTCACATCAGATAGAAACCGTCCTGTGCAGACGAGAACCCGATAATCAGGTTTGTGACCCCGTCTGTACCACCTCAGGTGGTCCCATTTCTCTGTCTCGGCCCCCGCGCCGTGACATGGTATCTCAGCATGGACACCCGTGTGTGTGTCTGTGTATCTCAGGGCAGAACTCTCTGACCTTTTCTGCAGTACGACCGAAACGCCATCCGGGTCAACAACGTCTTTGGTGATCAGATCGGCCATCTCCCGCGCAAGGTTGTCGAGAAAATCACCCCATATGTGGTAAGACGAGCAAAACGCTGTGAAATGCGTCAGTTGGTGTGTGCCCTTGTCTAATGTGCTTCAGGACTCTGGCGACATTATGCTCGAGGCCCAGCTCGCGGGCGAGAAGGGTTTCTATGATTGTCCCATCAAGCTGTTCTTCTATGGTCCCAGTAACCCTGATGAGCGTTCTGTGCTAGAGGAGAAGCTCAAGAATGACAGGCTTATCAAGGTTACGGAGATGAAGAAGACCAAGAAGGAGGCTGAGGCTCGTAGAAGGGCATTGGGCTTGGTGAGCGGGACATCGAGCCATGGACTTGGTTCAGAGCCTGTTATTCCTCAGAAGCCTGAGAAGCCTAAGGAGCCTGGGAAGCCTGAAGTGTCCATGTTCACGCTTCTACAGAATAGTGAGGCAATTGAACTGCGTAAGGATGCAGACGCCATCAAGAAGCTGGCAATTGGCGAGGACCAGCTTGAGAAGCTGCCCAAGGCTGAGCAGCCTGCCCAGTTGAAGTCTCAACTATTGCCGTACCAGCTCCAGGTGCGTCTAGGCATACGCAGTGTGTGATGACCACTGACCAATTTGTAGGGTCTGGCCTGGATGGCCTCCAAGGAGAAGCCCAAGTTCCCAGAGAAGGGTTCAAAGGATGTCGTTCAACTCTGGCGGCGTGACGCTAGAGGCCGCTGCTGGAACATTGCATCCGACTTTGTCACCTCTACACCTCCTCAGCTGCTCTCAGGTGGTATTCTCGCTGATGATATGGGTCTTGGCAAGACCATCCAGATCATCAGTCTCATCCTCACGGGTGGCGGGGGTCCTACTCTTATTGTCGCCCCCGTGAGTGTCATGAGCAACTGGGCCCAGCAGATCAAGCGACACGTCAAGGAGGAGCATCAGCCTCAAGTTCTCGTCTACCACGGCGGCGAAAAGAAGTCGGCGGAGGAGCTAGCCAAGTACGACGTCGTCATCACCAGTTATGGTAGACTTGCTCGAGAACGCGACCAGGGCGTTTACAGAGCTCTCACATCAGATAACTTCAAATGGCGTCGTGTAGTCCTCGACGAGGGCCACACCATTCGCAACGCGAGAACCAAGGTAGCCCAGGCTGCATGCGAGATCGAAGCCGAGTCACGATGGGTTCTAACCGGTACCCCAATGTAAGCTCCCAGACAATCCTCAGACAGCTTTGCTTACACGAGATAGCGTCAACTCGGTCAAGGATCTGCACTCGATCATCAAGTTCCTCCACATCACCGGTGGCATCGAACAATCCGAGATCTTCAACGCCAAGATCACTCGGCAGCTGGGCTCTCTCAGCGGCAAAGGCGAGGCTCTTCTCCAGGCCCTCATACATGACCTTTGTCTCCGCCGTAAGAAGGACATGAAGTTTGTCGACCTCAAGCTGCCTGAGAAGAAGGAGTACATCCACCGGATCGCCTTTCGCAAGGACGAGAAGCGCAAATATGATGCTCTGCTGTGAGTTGGAAGAGCTCCGGTACCTGAATCGGCTGACAGTTTGATAGGGACGAAGCGAGGGGTGTTCTTGAGGCATGGCAAGCTGGATCTTCCTCAGGACAACAGGGCCGCTTTCAAAACGTTCTCGAACGACTCCTCCGCCTCCGCCAGGTGTAAGTCCTCATACCTCACTCCATATGCTCTCCCTCTAATCTCTTCAGCTGTAACCACTGGACCCTCTGCAAAGAACGTGTCGCCGACATCCTCAACCTCCTTGACGAGCACGAAGTCGTCCCCCTCAACGCCAAAAACCGAGGCCTCCTCCAGGACGCTCTCCGTCTATTCATCGAGAGCCAAGAGGACTGCGCCATCTGCTACGACACCCCGACCGACCCCCTCATCACAGCATGCAAACACGTCTTCTGCCGAGCCTGCATCGTCCGCGCCATCCAGCTCCAGCATAAATGCCCCATGTGCCGCAACCAGCTCACCGAAGACTCTCTGCTCGAGCCAGCCCCCGAGGATGCAGGCGACGACGCTAGCAGCTTCGACGCCGAGACGCAGAGCTCCAAGACGGAGGCAATGCTGCAGATTCTCAAGGCCACCATCCGTAAGCCGGGTTCAAAGGTGGTCGTTTTCTCGCAGTGGACCTCGTTCCTCAATATTATTGAGGTGCAGCTCAAGGCTGAGGGAATCGGCTTCACCCGTATTGACGGTAGCATGAAGACAGACAAGCGTGACAGTGCCATCGAGGCCCTTGACAGCGACCCCGATACACGTGTCATGCTCGCCAGTCTTGCAGTGTGCAGTGTTGGACTCAACCTAGTCGCGGCAGACACGGTCATTCTTTCAGACAGCTGTAAGTCTAACCCCCAGTTCCTCATAATTTTAGATGACAGCTCACATGTCAATAGGGTGGGCACCCGCCATCGAAGACCAGGCCATCGACCGTGTCCATCGCCTAGGCCAGACTCGCGAGACGACCGTCTTCCGACTTGTCATGGAGGATTCGATCGAAGAGCGCGTGCTAAATATCCAGAAGGAGAAACGGGAGCTGGTGACAAAGGCCTTCCGCGAGAAAGATGCCCGGGGCAAGAAGGCCAAGGAAACTCGGGTGGCCGACGTAGTTAAGCTTCTGGGATAGAGCAGGTCATTTGGCTGCTGGCGTAAAGGTGTGCTTGGGTTTGGAGGCGTCAACGGTTGTACAGATATCTGGGTTCTGGAGCGGAACATGGTGCTCAGGGTTGGCATTCATGGAGTGAATTCTCGGATCACGGAAGCAAAGTCACAGATTCGAATACGAGAGAGTCACTGTGGTCATGCATTGCGTTCTGCCTGAGTGGCTTGTTTGATATGATAATCCGTTTGCTCTGATGACTTGTTTGCTCTTTCAGTCACCAGCAGTAACCGCCATGTATGTCAGCATGGTTCATTACCTCCAACAACCCAAGACATCAATGGATAGCTATCAAGACACTTATCGATGCTATATTTACTAGTTATACAAGGGTATTCTCGCAACCCAAGATCATCACTTCAGCCATCTGGCATAAGCCCAGCGAATGCGCTCCAAGGCCTTCTCCTGCACCCGAATGTCTTTCTCATTAGAGAGGTAGTCCAGATCCTCGAGAAACTCCTTGCCAACCTCCCGAGGCATAAGCTTGTCAACAAGGTTCCGCAGAACGTGCACTTCGCACAGCAAGAGACCGTGATCCTTGTGCTGGAGACTGTTTCCTGAAGGATGGGCCTGAGAGAGGATGCGATCGATGTTGCGGAGGATGCGGATGGCCTTGCCGGTCTTGCGGGACTGGCGCAGACCAGAGCGACCACCGAAGACACCACGAACGTACTGGAAAAGGCTGTACGAGACGAGAACACCGGGAGTGAGACCAACAAAGCCAAAGACCAATTCCTGGCTCTTGAGGAGAGAGTCGATGCCAGTCATGGCAACTTCAAGATCAACCTTTGTCTTCTGGACTTGGATCAAGAGAGACCGGACAAGATCTCCACGGAGGGTACCCATGAAAGGGCTTTGCAAGTCCTTCTCAAAAGCTCGCAACACGGGGGTAACATCACCCTCGGCAACCTTGCTTCGGATGTCGGCGACTTGTTGATCGGTCAGTGGTGCTCCTGCTTCAGTGGCGAAGTGAGGCTTGTCGAGAGCAAAGTCGACCACCATGCGCTCGAGGCTCTCACGGTCGGCCTTGAGGCTGTCTCTGCTCATGATGGCGATCTCACTCGTCTTGTCATGTCGAATCGTCGATACAATCTTCTCAACCGGCTCAACAACCCAGTTGAACCAAAAATCGCGTACAGTAGCGCCAAAGTCCATAAACCACTCGAGGATGTCCGCCTTTCGGTTCACCAAGATGCGCAAAACCGTAGTAGAGGAAACGAGACCAATGGTTGCAGGAAGCCAGTAGCGCACCAGACGGTTAGGGCGACCGTTGTCTTTGGTGATGGCACGCGTGGCACCGACATACTCCGGAAGAACTTTGTCAATGAGGTGGACCAATTGTCGAGCAACAACGCCTGGTCGATCTGTACTGCTTTCCTTCATGATGGAAGCCGACAGTACGTGGTGGTTTCTAACACCTCCAAAGACTTGCTTTTCAAAGCCCATGACGTCCAGGCGGAGAGAGCCTGCCTCCAACAGGACCATCTCCATGAGGGCGACACTTTGTCCAACAACCTCGGTAACATGTTCCACCTGAATCTCCGTCTTGCCGTCATCGTGGCCGAATTGGAAGCCCGAATTCATCAAAACACCGAGACCGGTCGCCGTGAGCTCTCGCAAACGCTGAAGATTTCTCCGGTTCTGACGGGCCTCTGCGCGGTAGAGGGTCAGAGGTGACAAAACTCTTCCACGAATATTGCTCAGCGATCGATCCTGAATTGTAGCTTGGACGATGCTGAAGAAATTCTTCCATTGGTGAGCGAGACGCGGCGATGTCGCGGCGTAAATCTCCTGTGAATAGGCCCAAAGACGCCAAGGAGAAGTCTGGATGGCGTAGAGGCTGGTGTATGAATGTGAGCCAAGGACATCATCCCAGTACCAAATATCATCACTGAGGGGGATGATCTGGTCCAGCAGGGTGTTGAGGACGATGCCGTAAAGCTGGATAGTAGCTTTACACACCAGGAGCCATTCAATCTCGGGCTCGGCAGCTGCGAGTTGGCGGAGTCCACCCTCCCCTAGCGGAGGGCGCTCATCAAGGACGCCGGATGAAGCAAGAAGGCGTTTGATGCGTTGGGCAGACAGGAGTGGTCGAGAGGAAGAAGTGCCGAGAGCCTGGATGATGCTGGACAAGTCGTCTAGGCGAGCATGGGGGGGAGCATGGGCGAAAGAAACAACCGACTCATCCACCGATGGTTCAATCTCATTCAAGGGAGGGAGACGGTCTAGATAGGCGTCTAGACGCCTAACCCGACTGTGAGCAGTGTCAGTATCAGAGTTAGTTCAGTCAATTGGAACCCAGAAGGTAAACGCACTCCAAGACAAGAGACATGGTTGCGAGAGGAGCCTGCTAGAGATGCCGAGACGGAGCTGGGGCCGGAGCCGCTAGTGGAGAGCACGGCCGATAATGCCGGACGGCAGCGGCAGAAACGGAGACGATCCGGTCACCGAGTCACGAAGTGAAGCTCGGGACAAGAGCGGGAGGCGTAGGGACAGGGTTGTCCGGCCGGGATATTGTGTGTGTGCGGTGTGTGCGAGCGAGATTAAGATGAGCTTGTGCGTGCGATGCGAGGCGAGTTGGACAAACACGAATGCGGCATGTGGAGAAACAAACAGACAAGGAAGTCGCTATTGGGCAATCATTGCAGAATGGAATGGGCAGGTTCGGATCTCTCGAAGCCGGAAGGCGTGATGTGATGGAAATGGGAGAGATGGAAATCCGATTGGACTCGGGAATTGGATCCCCATGGATGTAAACATTCAGATATTTCGCCATGACGAATGACGACAGTAACTGGTGGTTGCCCTGTTTGTTGCAAGCCAGGTCCCTAGCCACGGGTAGTGACGTCTTCTCAGTGTGGCAGGTATGATCCCGTATTCGTATTCTGATCTAGGTCCACTTCTCCCTTGCACGTTATTATCACCCACCGTTTCAGCAACCGTTTCTTCAGAAACCACTTCAAGAGTCTCAATTGGTTGATGATTTCGACATCTCGAACAAAAATCTGACCCAATCTACATCAAGAACTTCGCTTACACCCTGCCGGCTTCAGCGTAACGAGCACAGCCTCAGAACTCTTCACATCCAGCTCTACAACACCGTTCTTGGTCGCATATAGCTCCCAGTGCTTGGAGCCCTTCTCAACCAACCTCCCATCAGTATAATTCCAGCTTTGGCCTGCCCATTGAATACCTTCATCCGCACTTGCACCATTACCAGTCAACCTCTGCACTTCCACCTTGTCAGCCCACAGGGGGACTTCCAGGCTGAATTGCTGAACAGGACGCTCATAGCGTGTGGTGGAGTTCCACTCGTCAAAGTTGATCACCACATACTTGGCCAGGTTACCAGACTCATAGATGCCATATGAAGACACATTCCAAGGTAGCTGGGGAATCGGGTAGACCTGGACCTTGGAGTGGTGACCGAGGACATCAGCAGCAAAGATCTGGCCGTAGAGCGGCGCGCGGACATGAGGCTCACGCCCATCTTGAGGAACAGGAACCCAGCCGCTGTAGCCAAAGGTGGTTCCCTGGATAAGGTTATACCTGGTAATATTCTCCAGCAGGTTAGTCTGGGGTCTTTGTGATCTTGAGAATCACTCACTGTTGCCATGCCCATCAGGAGGTGATCAATCAACCAGAGGGCTGACCCAAACACACCCTCAATCTGAGACATATTGAGGTTGTATGAGTTGCTGTTGGTCTCTCCAAGAACAAACGGTAGCTTTGGTTCATGCTCATGGCAGGTCTCGATAGCATTCTTGTACTGTGTGACGTTGGCGGCATTGGCCGTGTGGTTCATGTATGAGTTTTGCAGCCGAACCCAGGGCTCATTACGAGCGGCATACTGGTGGTAAGAGACCGACTTGAGAAATCCGTTTTGATCCAAACCATCCTGAAGGGCCTCCTCTCTGTTTGGGTCAGAATCAGTTTTGTCTTGAAATCCAACGACAGTGAAAGACTCACATGCTCCATTCCGGTTCCTTTGTCCCAGCAACAAGTAGGCCTTGAAAGAAACGCTTCTTCGCGAGACCATACTCATTGTGCTTGAGAATATGTTTCGAAACCTTTGTGGCATACTGATTCCATTCTTCCACATATTCCTTGAGCGAATAACCTTCGCTCCGGTGCCCAAATCGAACCATGAGATCTGGCTCGTTGCCAATCTCTAAGCTTTCAAGCTTGTCTTTGACATTATCCACGACAATCTTGGCAACCTCGAGAGCATTCTCAAGGCCGCCTTTCTTACCAAACGTGTTGCCCATGTTAAGCCGCCACGACCAACGCGTGCCTGGGAAATTATGGAATCCATCAAAGAATCCGGGGCCGATATAGACCATGTCTGGAATTCCATACTGCGTGGTAAAGGATTCGGTTGTATTCCACCAATTGTACGCGCCAGTTTCTTGACTTGCATTGTACCAGACACGGTCCCTGATAATCATGAGCTAAATTCTTATTTTATGATTATGAAGTCTTACGTAGATGTACCACCTACACGTATAAAGGGGTGAGAACCCGTCTTTGAGTATAGCAAGTCAAAAATGTCGCGAGAAAATAGGTTGGGATGGGTTGAGTTTCCTAGGCGGAGGCGAAACATGTGAGCATTTGAAAGACTCAAGGGAACTTTGAGGTAGTAGCTCACCTGTATAGTCGACAAAAAAGTGAGCTGGAAAGGAGAAGGACGCAAAATCGTGAGGGACAACCCATGAAGCACCAACCGGGAGCTTTTCAGGGGATGTGATCTTGATGGGTTCTGAGAAGGCCTGGGCTGCTGGGGTGCAGCACAGGGCCACAGCAAGGATCGAACCAAGGACTGAAGCCATTCTGAATATTCAGTATTGGATATAGAGTTGATTAGGTTTGTCAATGACTCTTGGATCCTAGCCCTTCTTATACATGCCTAAGATAGCAGAGGTACCGCTGATCCTGGCCGTCTAGTTCACCAACCCGCTACTCTCCCCGGTAACTACTCATTTTGGCTTCCTCTCAATCATACCAAGACCTCTAGAAAGTGCCAGGGCCAGAAAACGCCATTCGGATCCAATATGTCGAAGTTGAGCCGCCGGGGTGAAGGATTTATTACCGCCGGTCTTCGCACCGGAACTCGCACGCTAGCTTCGGCTTTCGGCCCGCGGACTTCGCACGCCATGGTGCAATAACGTGTGGAGAGGTGAGAGGATCGCGGGGAAGAGGCTTGGGCTAGAACTTGACGTTTCAACTTTCCACTCGGTTGGGTCAAGGCTAGGTGGTATGTTTATGGCCTCGTGACTGATTGCTCGGCTATCTTCCTGGTAGACGCTGTCATCTGGTGGCCCTTGTCGACTTGGGAGCGTGAATGCTGTGGTTGTGGGGTCACGCAGCTGAGAAAGGCGGATACTACAGCTAAAGAGATGACGGATGGATAGGAGTAACTGGGAATGGCCAGAGAAATTGATGCAAGAGTCCATTATCCGCCAATCTTGGATCAATGGATCAACCAATGTCGGCCTCGGAACGCAGTGCGTCCACTGACACCCCAGAAAACAGGCCTGGTAAGCCTCAATAAATCGGCTTTACAGGACCTATTGACTAACACGGGAGAAAGTCGCAGGGTGCTTGGTCTGCCGGTCACGAAAGGTTAGTGATGCCGGCGGTTCTCCTCGCCTTCTCACCACGGACAACTGACAAACAACACCAGGTGCGATGCGACAAGTCAGTCCCCAGCTGCCGGAGATGCAACCGATTAGGAGTTGCATGCCCTGGCTATGAGCCAGATCACGGCACCATGTCCAGATCCGAGATGCTCAAGTCGACAGATGACATCTTCAAAGCGGCTGGAGTTGACAAACGTCGAATTGGGTCATGCAATGAGTGTCGGACATCCAAGAGTCGGTGCACCAGAACGAGACCTACTTGTCAACGATGTAGAATGAGAGGTCTCAGCTGTGTCTACCGAGGACTCGGTGCCGACAAAGACTCGAGTGTCAGTCCCTCCGATCTCACCTCTCACAAGGGCCTTGATGAGATGTCAGGGGTAAATGCTGGGTGAGTTTCTCCATCTCGATAATTTGGACAATTAGAATGACCAAGTAGACTGTACTCGGATGTCATCCCGGAAGATCGTACCTTACTCTCCCGCCTCATCAATACGTATTTCGATCGTTTTCACCACCTGAGATGCCTAGCGTTCATTCACAAGCCGTCGTTCATGCACTCAATGGCCCGAGCCAGTGTCATTCAGGACTATAGCGAGTCTCTCCTATATGCCATGTGCGCATTGAGCGCGAGGTATGTTTCGCGTTATCTGGCTCTGGGCATTCCTAATCTTTTCAGATGTATTTTTCTCGACTCTTTACACGCTTCATCAGAACCCAACCATGAAGCTGGGCCTATCCCAGGCGATGTGTGGGCCGAAAAGGCACGCAAGATGGTGTTTGACGAAATTCACCTCCCGACCATTCACCAAGTAATGGTACGTTAAAAGTCAGTAGTCGGTGACAGTCAGCTTACCTGAAAAGACCATGATCCTTCTTTGTGAGTATGGGCTTAGGAATGATCAACATTCACTGGTCTTCATGCTCTGCGGCTGCGTGTTCCGTGCCATGCGTCTACTCGGCCTCGACAGCCCCCCGCAACACCTCCAAGCGACGACTCAACTATCTGGGAATCTTGAACAAGAGATCAACCACAGGGTAGTATGGGCTTGCTACACAATTGATGTTCTTCTGTCATCGGGGGTCGACAAGAACTCTTCTTGGCGGGAAGACATTCCTCAAGTGCCATTACCATGCTCTGACAAGGACTTTTTACTTCAAACACCGTCACACAAGAGGTTTCTATCTGGTATTGAACAGGAAGACATGCCAACATTCGTAAAGGATCTCGACCTCTTACCACTGGTCACAGTGTTGGTTAGATTGCGAGGCAAAGTCCTTCGGTAGCTCATTCTATTCCTCCACAACCTTCTCATGTCACTGACTATTGGCAGAATCATCCGAACCTTGCCGCCCACTGACACAAATATATGGGACTCGTCTTCACCGTTCATGCTTCTCATCCGAGAGCTTGATACCTTCTATGAGAGTCTTCCAGATAGACTCCAGATCACTGAGCTCAACACTTATATACACAAAGACCAGCATACGATTGGAGCTCTCTTCTACCTCCATTTGATGTATAATGCCGCTATATTTGACCTCACGAGGATATCCCTAGCCGGATTCAGCTTCCCTCTAGCTGCGGCATTCCAAAATGCACCACCCGAGTTCCGCTCTCAGTGTCAAGAACGTTGTCGCTTCCATGCTGCTGCCGTCTCCGACATCGTTCGTCAAGGGCTTACACATGGCCGTGTCGCATTTGATGACAACTTTTGCGCAGATGCGGCGCTCGAGTCTAGCAAAGTACAGATCATTCATTCAACGACGGTAGCAAATGACGACCAGTCTACCGAGAAGACGAGGCAAAACTTGAGAACGACACTTCAACTATTTGATCTTGTACACGCGAACCAGGATGGCCAGAGCACATATGTCAGTCTACATTGTCTTTCAAAAAACCCAAATACTCACACCCTTGACAGGTACGGACATTGTTGCCTCTGTGTATTCTCTTTGGCTTCCGTGACATTGCAGAGGAATGGCGAGACTCTCAAACGTATGTGCAATTACACAACGGCCAAACTCTTAGACTAATCGTTCTTTCAGACCACATCGCATGTCACCTGAAGTAACTGGCACCGCAGAGGTTCACCACTTGGTCAGCTTCGCCCCGTTCCGCCGAGCACAGACAGAGATAAAGGCTCGCCAGAGCGCCAGTCCGAGAACGGTTTCTTCGTCTGCAATCTCGGCTTCGCAACCTGCACGACCCGCGAATGAGAGGAGGCCGCCTATCAACTCTGTCGACAATGCCGGCCCCGATCAGCATCTCGTCTCAGCGCCCATTGCTCCTCACAACCAAGCAATGGAGGTCATTGCACAGGGGATGGATACAGGTCAGATGGAGATGACGGATCTACACATGGTACATCCTTCTATGGAGGACTATATCCGGACAGCGGGTGAAATGTCGGATTATCTGACATGGAACATGTCTGAGATGCCTGATCTGTCCATCTGGACTGACTTTGGAGGCCAAGATCCATCTTCTGGCTGACAATCGAAGCACGGCGTTAGCGAGACATCTTTAAATACCACAAGGACTAACAATGGCATATCTATATGTACTAATATCTGTCAAATGCCTATGATACAGAAGGAATCACGCCCTTGAGTCTCTCCGGGGTGATCTCGGGCCTCCCGATATACTTGATCCACGCATAAGGGTCTTCCAGCTCATCCACCAGAGTCGTCTTTGCATCGCCCTGAACACCTGCCTCGTACTCCCCAGCCAACCCCACAACCCCTACGTCCTTCTTATACTCCTCCCACAGCTCGAGCATTTCTTTGAGAAGTTGAGGATGCTTCTCGGAAAGATCGTCCACTTCTCCTGGGTCCTCCCGTATGTTGAAGAGCTCCCATTTCTGTGGACCCTTTGGTGCTGGGACAAATGTGATCTTCCAGTCGCCGCGTCGTAGAGCGCCTGATCCTGCAATCTCGAATCCCATCACGTAGTCTTGGTCGTGCACCTGCGCCTTGGAGCTTCCTTCTGTGTCATGGATGAGTGAGAGGAACTTTGTCCAACTACGCCCGCGAAGAGGTGCAATCTCCCTGCCTTTGTAGTGTGTCCCAGGATGCTGCAGCTTCGCCAGGTCGAGAACAGTTGGTACAATATCCATGACCGTACAGAATGCATCCGTGATGACTCCGTTTCCAGCTGTCGGTGGTATACCCATGCTGACGGGTGGCCTTACCACGAGGGGGACTCGACATCCGCCCTCTGTGGAGTGCATCTTGTAGAGTCGAGAGGGAGCTGTTGCCGCTTGAGCCCAACGACATCCGTACCAGACAAAGCTGTTCCCACGGCCGATGTTCTCCAGGCTATTGTCGTAGTACTTTTCCACATGAGCCATTATGCTGTCTCCAACAATAGGTTGGGCTTCGTAACTCGCCCCTTCGGCGCCATTGTCACTCATAAACAAGACAAATGTGTTATCGTACTCGCCTGTCTTGCGAAGATAGTCGACAACGCGGCCAATGTTCCAGTCCATGCGATCAACCATGCCAGCATAGACCTCCATTGCACGGCTCGAGGCCTTACGGATGTCTTCCGGGAGATCATCCCAGTTTTCGGGCTTTCCGTCTATTATCACCACAGGATGAGGGTTCACGCCTGGGTCAACCATACCAAGTTCCTTGAGCCTCGCCAACCGTTTCTGTCGCAGCGCCTCAGGGCCATCGTCATAGAAGCTGCGGTACTTGTCGCATACCTCCTTGGGTGCTTGAAGAGGCCAATGCGGCGCGCTGAATGGAAGATAAGCAAAGAATGGCTGGTCTTTCTCTTCTGCTGTCCGGTTCTCCAGATATGATATGAGCTTGTCCGCATATGCATCGCTGCTGTAAAAGTCGTCTGGCAGCCGACCGAGGACTCTCTCATCCTCAACGTGGAGAGCACGAGTCGCAGTCTCAAAGAACTTTCCAGGCTCCGTCGCAGGATCTTTGTACTGAGGTTCATAAGCGTAATGGTTAGCGCACCCCGGGAGGAGGGCGAATGATTTCTTGAAGCCGCGCTGTATAGGGTGATGCTCTGGCTTGAGACCGAGATGCCATTTGCCAGACATGCAGGTAAAGTAACCGCCGTCAGATAGAAGCTCTGGAAGTGCCACAACGCGCTGGTTGAGATAGCCTTCATGGCCCGGCTTTCCGTAGTGAGCTGGGGATGCACGAGTGATTTCTTGGAGTTGACCGAGTCCAGCAATGTGATGGTCAGTTCCTGTATCGGTCAGTTTCAGCAGCAAGAGGAATATTTGAGAGATTAATTCTTACCAGTCATCAGCATCGATCGCGTTGGGGAACACGCTGCAGCAACATGATAGTTGGTATATCGAAGAGCGCCGCTCTCAGTCGCCAAGGCGTCAATGTTGGGCGTCTCAATCTCTGAGCCAAAGCAACCGCAGTCGCTAAAGCCCAGATCATCAGCGACGATGATTAGAAAGTTTGGTCGCTTCTCCGCCATTGTCTTCTCTTTCAATTGGCTCGGGATGAAGCTATTCAAGGTTAGAGATGAGGTGCTTGGGCAACCGTCCCATGATATGTCTCAACGTGAGCGGTATCGTGTCAAATGAGCACGCAATAGACCTTGACGAGGATCACCCCTTGTATTCCCATTAGTGTCCAGCAAGGATTTTTCTCGGGGCGTCAATAGACGCTCGATCAATACCCCCGTGATGGCTACCGGAACTCGTAGCGGAACTCGCAGACCCGCCACCGGCTTTCGCGTCATCTCACCACATCCCATCTACGGACTTCGCACTCAACGACCCGCAACCTTACCCCCTACAGCACCGGTTCAAGGTTATTCGGATTGCCCATGGGGTAATTACTACGATGATGTGATCTAAGTTAGCTCTTGTGCCATTTCCGGCCCTAGCTCTGGGGTGCTGGAGCTTGTATATATACCAAGCTCAAACATACGAGACCAGCCCATCCAAGAGCACAGGTCGATCAGGTCTCTTGTGTCTCATATTCACATTGACTCATATATCTCACTTATTGAGGCTCAACAGAGGATTTGAGTGCCGATTCCGTCAACATGGCAGGAAAGGAGTCCGGCAGCCATGTGGCGAACGAAAGTCTGTCGCCGGCTCAGCGACTGAAGCACTTTAACGGGATGCTTGTTTTCATCATGATGTAAGCCAACCTTTCTCAAGACCTGACACAAGACTCTAACTTGAATAGATACCTGGCATTTTGCGCCTTCAACTTTGGCTTCGATGTCGGGACCTTTGGCGGTGTCCAAGCCATGCACAGCTTCACCAGCATGTTTGGCGAGTGCGATGACAAGAACGTTTGTGCTCTTCCTGGATGGCTTTCTTCAGTCATGACAGCTACGCCTTTTCTTGGAAAAGCAGCGGTATGTTTCTCGCTAATTATGTGCTTGCTGCCATGATGCTGACACTCACTCAGGGTTGCATCGCCTGTGGTTGGATTGCTGAGAAATGGGGTCGTCGAGCTGCCATTCTCGGCATCTGCCTCGTCTCTTTTGTGTAAGTCATGCTGAAAAGACTCAGTACTTCAACTGACGCTCATCTCCAGTGGAGTTGCTCTTCAGACGAGCGCCACCACGGCAGCTCAGTTCACCATTGGCCGAATCATCACATTCGGCATGACGGGCATGGCCATCGTCGTGATCCCAATCTACTCGGCAGAAGTCTCCCCCAAGGTTCTTCGCGGAATGTTTGCTTCGACGATTCAGGTTATGATCATCTTTGGTCAGGTCGTATCAACGCTCGTCACCTACGGTACCAAGAGCATGCAGAGCGCCGCGGGGTGGCGTATCCCCATAGGTCTCCAACTTTTGGTGCCCGCCATTATCTTCTGCCTCTTGCCGTTCTTGCCTGAGTCGCCTCGCTGGCTGTTGAGCAGGAACAGGAGAGATTTGGCCGTGGTCAGCATGAAGAAGCTGAGAAAGTCTGCCACTGATGAGGATATCCAAACTGAGATTGAGGCGTTGGCGTATGCGCACGCTCATGAAGAAAAGGGTACCTGGGGAGAGGTATTCGATAAGAACAACCGCGTGAGTACACTTCCCATGTCTAAAACTGTAGGGAATACTGATAATGTCATCAGGTTCGGACTGGCGTTGCCGTCCTGGCCATGTTTGGCCAACAAATCACAGGCCAGGCGTTCCCATCCCAGTACGGCGTCATCTTCTATCAATCTCAAGGTTACGGCGATCGTTCGTTCCTGTTTAACGTCATTTCCAACATCATTGGTATGTTTGGTGTTATCCTCACTTGGTTCTATATCGATACCACTGGGCGTCGCCCGGTCATCATGGTCGGTGGCTTCCTGATGGGAGTGTTCCTGATGATCCTGGGAGGCGTGGGATCCATCGACGCGAAGAGCATCAACCACCACGAAAAGGAACTCATGGTGTCTTCCCTTATGCTCTTTCAGTTCTTTTATAGTTTGTCGTGGGCTCCATGGTAAGTCCATATGAAAATCTCTGTCTGAAAGGGATAAAATATCTAACAGTTCACAGTTCATATGTTGTCCTGTCAGAAACGGCCGCGCTTCGTCTCAAGGAAAAGACGAACCTCTTTGCGAGCGTCATTTCTGTTCTGACAACTTTTGTCACCTCATTCACCATGCCATATCTGATCAACGCCAAATATGCAAACCTCGGTGGGAAAGTTGGTTTCATCTACGGAACGATCAACTTTATCATGGTGGTGGCAACCTTTTTCTTCATCCCCGAGCTCAAGAGTAGGACATTGGAGGAGGTAGATCAGCTCTTTGCCAGCGGAGCGCCTTTGAGAAAGTTTAGTGAGATCAGCACCAAGTCTGCTATGGAGATGTATGAGGAGGAGGTCAAGCAGGGTAGTGCTAAGGTGAATGAGAGGGTTGACAAGGTGGAGGTGGCCTAAGCCTGGACTCTGATTCACAATTGATAGTTTTACTGAGCGCCGTGCTTGTAGTTTTCCTCGCAAAGAAAACGCGCAGTCATTTCTAAGTTTCTATACGTCACCTATTAAAGCGTTTCTTAATGCTGTAGAAGAGATTATTGTTGTGTGAGATTGGGAAAACTGTGGCTCTTTTTCATCACGTCTAACGCCCTATTTTGTTATTTGACGTTTTAGAAAAGAGTATTTGGGATTAATTGAGAAAGTTATTCCAGGCATAGTAATAAAACCTCACTACACTTTATGGCCATACGTGGTTTTGCGACGTCTTTAAACTGAATTACGGAATCGTAAACGTGTGGGCTATCAAAGATCACACCCAACAAATAGCTAAACAAACTAATATTAAACGCACAGAATTTAGCGATCATCTCTGGAACTCAATGACTTACTTCAAGACATGACAAACGGTATATGACGAAATAAAATCATTAATTTAATCGTACCAAGACACTTAACTAGGTACGTTGTCATTCGCAAGATGCTGGATGGCTGCAAGTACTCATCCTGCAGTAGCCACCCTACACTGAGACGGTTGCATCGAGGAGTTGTCAACAAAGCTTAAAGCGCATAGAGTAGAGGACGCGAAATTCAGGGAACCAATAGAAGACACTGCAAAGGCGGTCAATAAACTAATCAAGCTACTCTTGCACTCAAGCGGCGATGGCCTTCACGTTGGCCAAGAGGAAACGGAGAACCCCGGTCCCGCGACCGTTTCGAAAAGGGCAGGCACACAGGGCATCGTATTCGGTCGCGCCTTCCCCCGAGTACGGGAGGCGCACTAGTCCAAGAAAGGAAAGTCAAGATTCGCACCAGGCCGTGGTCATGAACGTCTTCCAGATCATGGGGGATCGAAGCGCCGTCTGCTGGCGCCGACAAAGTTGCAATTGCAAGGAGCTTGATTGGGTGATGGACCTTGCATGTGAATGGGAATTCGCGGGAGTCAAGGATGGGTTAGAAAATCATGCGAGTTGAAGACGAACGTGAGGCTTGGAATGGATGCCGAAAGGCGCCGCGTCTAGAAGAAAAGCCGAAAACGAAAAAGAGGGAGAGGGCGCAAGATTGATGGACGGCCACGCGGAAATGCGCGACGGGTTTAGAACAAGGGGGGAGGGGGCAATTGACCCAGTAGATCGGATTTGATAATCTGATACTTGGAGGCGAGGGTGATCTGCGCAGTAGTCCAGGGGTATTTTTCTAACTCGATCGCTGTCGCCTCCAAGCGCCGGTCAAGGAAAACCACACCACTTTCTCGCCAACTCTCACGTCCGGGAGAGCGTAGTCCCGAATGGAGCCTCTCAATCCAGTCGAGTTACACATCACTTTGCTTAGGATGGCCGGCAGTGCTCTGCGCGGATGAGATCCCAGGGTTCGGGTTGGAGATCCTGGGAAATGTGTTGCCACCGACTCCATCCAGGATACGCTCAAATGTAAGAATCACCTGTTATGATGAAGGCAGAGCACGGTTAGAAACAAGGGCACGTAGGGGTCGAGGCATGAACGGGTTGATGTGCTCTTGAGGTGAGCAGCGAGTTCTGGATCAATTCGCGACGCCTCAAAGAGACGCTGTCGAGAGTTAGGAGTTGGTGATGGCGCACGCTAAATTGACCTTGATTTGGATCTTCACCGCCTTCAATTGCACCTCCAGCTTGTTAAAGAAGCGTCATGTTCCCCCTCATGCTCAACCCCGGCAGAAAAAAAAAGCAGATACCAGGGGCCTCTGAATGGTCCGAGAGCAGCTCAATTCATTCCTCAAAATTGCCGTCCAAGATCCTGGATATACGAAATCTGGAGCGGTGACGAGCCTCCGAAAAACACATCTGAAAATCCCCCCTGGAACGTCACGTTTCGGCCGTTTTGACTGGTGCTCAGCCATGCAGGCTGGGGCCGGAAGCCGGAAGGGCAATTAGATAGTGGCCTCATTCTGGAACCATTTTCGCTGGCTCGCCCATCTGCCATCGAGTTTGCCGTTCCGTCATGCACGGGCCACACGATCCAGGGGTCCTTATGCTTCTGTGGAAGCCTTTGTTTGGGCTGTCAACGGTCCTGTTGGGGGTCAGGAGCACGTGTGAATCTCCCTTCTAGGCATGTGTGTAACCAGACCAAGGGCCCGCCGCCCACCCACCACTGGTACGTACCCCCATTGGATCTGCCCGGGCAATCGAGGAAATGATAAAACCTCCCCAACAGCCGCTCTGTTTTCTTCTCCCATCACCGCCCATCGCGACACTTGTTCTTCGAGCCGCCTTCCTCGACGACTCTTGGCTAAGCTGGTGTTTGCTGGTGACCTTTTCCTAGACCCCCCGGGCCTCTCTCCTTCCTGAATTTGTCTTTGCGCAATCCGGTGCTTCAAGTTTGCCTTTCACCATGGATATGCTGTGAGTCTCCCCCTGATGCTTCTTGGCCACATGCGCCAATGCCTCCCACAAACATTCTCTGACCCTTCGACTCGCAGAAACACGACTATGAAGTCGTTCAACCAGACGAACGACTACTTTGTTGTCCTCGAAGAGGTTTCAAAGTACAATGTCCAGCTTAATTTCCTCGAGAAGCTCTGGGCCGTATGTCGATCCGATTCCCTCGCGCCCATACGAACGAGACTGACAATCTATTCAGGCCTGGTACCTTTGGATGCAGAACGATACCCTCGCGACCGGAATCATGAGCTTCGTCCTCCACGAGGTCGTCTACTTCGGCCGCTGCATTCCCTACATGATCATGGACTTTATCCCCTTCTTCAACCGCTACAAGATCCAGTCTCAGAAGATTCCCACCCTGAAGGAGCAATGGGACTGTGCCGCCATCGTCCTCGTTAGCCACTTTACCGCCGAGCTTCCTCAGATCTGGTTCTTCCACCCTATCGCCACCTACCTCGGCATGGACTACAACGTTCCCTTCCCTCCTGTCTGGAAGATGGCCTACCAGATCGCCATCTGCTTTATCATGGAGGATGCCTGGCACTACTGGTTCCACCGCGGCCTGCACTACGGTCCTCTCTACAAGGCCATCCACAAGATGCACCACACCTACTCCGCTCCCTTCGGTCTCGCCGCTGAGTACGCCTCTCCCATCGAAACCGCCCTCCTCGGTATCGGTGTCGTAGGCTGCCCCATCGTCCTCCTCAAGGTCACTGGCGAGCTCCACCTCTTCACCATGTACGTCTGGATCATCCTGCGACTCTTCCAGGCCATCGACGCCCACAGCGGCTACGATTTCCCCTGGAGCTTGCGCCACTTCCTCCCCTTCTGGGCTGGCGCCGAGCACCACGATCTTCACCACGAGAAGTTCATTGGCAACTACGCCTCCAGCTTCCGCTGGTGGGACTTCTGCCTGGACACCGAGGCCGGTGCCGAGGCCCACAAGCGCCGCCGCGAGAAGAAGCTGGCTGCCATCAAGGCCCAGAAGAAGGCCCAATAAACGGCTAGAGTAAAACCTGGGAGGACGACACACTCTCGATTGCGGTGAATCGAGGCCGGCCGAGCCAGGAGCTTGACGAACTCAAAAGCAAGTGGAGGCTGTTGATCATGATGAAGATGTAGACCGTTTGCCCAGCGGGCATGTATGGTCTGCGATTCGAGCATTCGCATGGCGTTTTGGGGATGTGGACTAAGAACGACTTTTTACGCTTGTATATACAGAAAATCATTATGCCCGGGAGAGGCTCTAGACTTATCTACTTAATAATCGACGTCGTTCGTTGAAATGAGAGGAATTTGCCTTGACTTGATGTCATCATATCTCACATACCCAGGTGTCATGATATCCAATACAGTCTCATGAGAGCTCAGCAAGGCGTTGCAATTCGTCAACGTCATGGACAATCTCCCCATTATTCTGCCTACACTACATGTGCAAACCTCGCCGTTGTTTCATCGTACATACGCCATCCATCATTTACTCTTTGGCGTACAGCAGTCCCCTGCAGCACCAGCAGCCCGGTCAGCTAGCCCTCGGATCGCGCAGCTCTGCCCCTCCGCCTCGACCGCCGCCTCAGGCACTGGCTCCGGGGGCAGCTCGCCTAGCTGTGCGGCGAGAGTGTCACACTGAGCGGCCATGCTGATGTCCTTGTCTGAGAGGCCGGCTGGGTTGTGGGTCGTCCAGCGGACAAAGGTGGTGTTGTAGACCTGGCTGATGATTAGAAAGTAAACGAGATAATGAGATTAAGAGGGACTTGCATTGGACCACTCTGGGTGGTGGTTTTTAATCTTACATTGGAGTGCCACGCCTGTCATGAAGTCCTGACGTCGAGTTAGTCGGTTGTTGATATTTTCACAACCTCAAAACTACTTCTGCAAAACCCATACACAAAACCACTCAACAGTATTAAGAGGTTTACCAACTCACCCACGTCTTTGCAAAAGTCTTAAACTTGAACTGCCTCTCCAGCGCTGCACCATCCTTGGCAAGTGTCCAGCGTCCGCCGTCGGATGTGAGCAGAGCCTTAAGGGCTGGCGTGACGCTCGCGGCGTCGGTGCCGGCAGAGAATCGTGGCTGGGCCATGGTTGAAGCTTGGCGGAGGAGACCGGGGAGACGGGTCGAAGGACGGAGAAGGGGCATCCTGGGGGAGGAGATGTGATGGCAGTGATGTGGAATATCGGGGTAGGCTGAGAAAAGGTTGGGTGAATGAGAGGTGGAAGAGGAGTGAGAGGCGAAGATTGAAAATACATTGTGCACAGGAAATTGTGGGTGGCGGGCTATGTACTGTCTAACATCCATTCATTACTCTTGTATCTTTGGGTCCATGGCTCGACTGTAACTAAAATTTGATAGATATGTTAAGCGGCTTTCAACGAGAACTATGTGGTGTTTTGATCCATATTTTATGCTGTTGAAGCTGTCTCTATGAAGGCATATGTGTTGTGTATTGTAACTTCAGGTATGTGGGGACTGGGTAAGAGATGGTGGTTGATGGCTGTGATTTACCGTACTGACATGCTTCCTGCTGCCTCTCTGCGGTATGGGACTCGACTGTATACATCGTGGAGGATATTTGAAGCCTTGATGGGTTTCACGTCATACGTGAGGGGGAGTACTATCCTCTCATGACCATAATTTCGGTATTGGGTGTGACTTACACAGCTATAACCCGAGGTTGATGAGAGACAAGCTACCAAAGTTTGAGTCTCGGAAATTATCCAAGCTAATTTAGCGTATTCATACCCAATCCCTTTTCAAAGACATTATCATTTATCTCGGACAACAGACCTGAGGCCTGAAGACGGGCGCCGTCCAAGGGTCCGGAAAGCTCGGGAGGAGCTCCGAGATCATTGGCCGAACCAAGCGAGGCGTCGGGCTGGCTGTTCCTAGGCCTCGTGCGGGCTGAGGATGGCTGCAGGAAAGATTCCATGTTGGACATGAAGACGTGCTTGTTTGGTGAAGCTCTGGGCATGGATGTTGTTGACCGAGTTGGTCCGCGCCAAGAAAGAAGGCTGCTCACATGGTCACCGTGGCAGTTTGAACACTAAGCGCCAGAGGAGAATGCAGCAAGCTGAATCATCATGTGTGATCTCTGTCAGAGTTGGAATGAATATGTCTTGGTTGATGTTCGTATGCCTGCAGTACTGAGGAGTCCAAAGCTTGCTTGTTCAGGGCTGGTGGGAGGCTTCACTCACTAGGTTACATTGCTGTAGATGGCGCATCCAGCACTCTGAGAAGATCCCAATTCACAGAATAATGAATTACAACGTCAACAACACTCAAAGTTGCTGCCACGATCAGCCAAGGACTTCCACATCGGGTATTCAGGGTTTCGTCCGCGTGAGTCCGTGGCTCTTCAAGCTTGGGTGTCGGGAAAAGTGGCCCGAGCTCCTTCTTTCCCCCCCACCATCCACTCCTTCTTGGCGCTGGGCACGGCCCATTTAGATGATTTCACCCGCCTTCGCTGCTGACAAACCCTTTTCCCTGCTGCATCTACACCACTCCCCCTCCCCTCCTCATCAGTCAGCTTCCCATTTTGCGATTGCGAGAGCTCGTCTTGCGCGCCTGTTGTTGCGCGCGTCGCCAAAACTTCATCAGCAAAGAAAAGAAAAAAAGTCGGTGCCTGGTAAAAGGCAAGAGGTGTCGGTTTTTGTTGCTCTTCTGGAACTAGCGTGTTGGTCTGCTACAAGTTTTCATTCAGTCTGTCGCTCAATCCAATCAACCAGGCATCAGCGCCTGAAGCAACGCGTCTTTGTCGCTCCCCTCAGGTTGAAGCTTCACTAAAGCTCGCGGCTTCGCCTTGGAGACGAGAAGAAGCTACAATCTTAGTGGCCCCCTGGGATTTTCTCAACAACTCGTCGCCTCGGTCATCATCGCATCACCACTCTGAAGAAAGAGATTGATTCCTGGCAACGGCTCTCAGCTCCGTGTGCGGCAGACGGCACCATCATTCAGCCTGGAGCTACTGTACGTGCAGCCGCAGCTACAAGCGATAACCTCCACCACCTAGGGCGGAGAGAAGCCCCATCCATCATCGACGGAGCCTGTCGACTGTCGCATCCCTCCATCCCCGGCCCAGCCACGCCATTTTCCACCTGGATCACCCTCCTCTACGCATCCAGGTTACATAATCCCTCCTCGAACGTATCACCAGTCGCCGGCCTTCTCCCTCTTCGTCAGCGTCTTGCCCGCCCCTCGTAGTAATAATCATCGCGCCCACGCCGCCGCCCACGCCCACTTCCTGAATGCTGAGTCAGACTCTCTTCCCCCAGAGCTCAAGCATGCAGAACTCCTCAGCCAACGGCGCCAGTACTCAAGGTCAGTCAAGACAACTTCTCTTTCTTTTTTGTCTCTGCCTCTGTCGATTCGCTTGATACTCGGGCGCGTCCTGGTCCCTCGCTGTACACTCCTCCCTTCGTTGCACCCGCCACCCATCGTCATCTGTCCATCGCGACACTCATACAGCACCTTGCATCTTCCACTTTACATCATCCCTGTCGCGCTCTAGCGCATGTCAATAGTAGAACTGGGAGAGCTTCATCCGTCATCTCCTATACAGTCTGCTCCTCATCGCCGGTGCCGGCCTCGCGCTTCCTCCGATTTCCGATCCGCTTGCCCCTGGGCGCATTGGCTAACACGAGCACCCCTCTCCAGAGCAGCATCTGCGCGCACAGCTCGAACTCCTCAAGAATCACGACGCGACGTCACCTTCGGCACCTCCTGGCGCTCGCGACCTCAGGAACCCGCCGCTGCAGCCTGCTCCTGCGCGGCCATCGAATGGATTCGACCACCTGGCCGCTCCCCAAGACGCTGTTCGGGCTATAGCCGCTAAAGGCGAGGCTGAAGCTCACATCCATCCTGAGCTCCGCGCCCGACCCAACCACGTGCCAACCGCAAACATGATGCCCATTGCGCCCCCGTCTGGACATAGTCCAGGCGCTACTGCTGGTCCTTCTGCCGCACCCATTGCTCCCGCGCCGCAGATTCCTGGCCCGATAGACGAGATGCCTGGCGATGGCCGCAAGGCCAAGCGGGAGCTGTCCCAGTCAAAGCGCGCAGCCCAAAACCGAGCCGCTCAAGTAAGTGGAACGAATCGCGAGCTGTAGATTCGGTGTACTAATTGGGTTTCCTCAGAGAGCTTTCCGGCAACGCAAGGAGGGATACATCAAGAAGCTCGAGCAACAAGTACGCGACTACATGGAGATGGAACAGTCCTTCAAGACTATGCAGTCAGAGAATTACGCCCTTCGCGAATATGTCATCCACCTGCAATCACGACTGTTGGATGTTCACGGCGAATTCCCCCCACCTCCACCTAATGTCAACCTTCAACCGGCGCCACCAACTTCGGGACCTGCGCCGAGCGTTCCTGAGCCGGCACCTAGTAATCCTGCCGTGGGAACACCTCTCGAGGCCGTCGCGCAGGCCGTGGCCGGTCTTGCGGCTCAGGAGCAGATGGCTGAGCGGCAGCAGTACACGGGTAATCAATTTAAGCCTGAACCCGCCGCCGAGGACACGCGGACAGCGGAGGAGATCAACAGACAACTACAACAACCCGAGGAGGCTGCACAACAACCCGCGGCTTGACCGCAAATGATATCCACCTGACTGTTGGAAGACGTTATTTTTATCACGGCGTTGAGGATGCGATTGTGGTGACCAATGTTACGTTATATAGGAGAGCGGCGTTTCGGCTCCTTTGATGCTATTACAACCAAGACCCCCATGTACGGAGTTTCCGTACGGAGCCTACAAATCTCGCGGTAATGTTAACCGTGCCGTTTCTACCCTTTACAGGTCTCGGGGAATCTACATGATTCCGAAAGAACCGGGGTGCTCACCGGCTGGGCTGGCCGAGCTGATATTGGAACAAGTGGGAGGTGATTTGCAGAAGGGCGTATTGTGTTTCTGTTTCCAAGAGTTTCAGACAGTGCTTGCAATAAATCACCCAAGTTAGGGTTAAGCTGAGCCAGAGGTTTTTGAAAGACATTCATTTGTTCCATGATTAACGCAACCTGAAGATAATAAGTTGACAACCTGATCTACCGTACATGAACCCACCCGCTTTTGACTCCATGCCCCCATCAACACTACCGAATCTACACGTACGAGTTGCCCATGTCGTGTTCCTAGGAGAGTCAGTGGTGATTCAGGTCGAGCTTGGTTAGTCAGACGTACCTTGATATAATCCGCCCCCTTTTCTTGATACTCCTCCCTCGAGATCTTGGCAGTCTTCCATGCTGAACTTCCCGCCCAGCCAGCAGCGCCCTTCCAGGCATCCAGCAGGGCATCCTCAGCACGGCGCACAGTCAGCGGGGCGTCAGCGGGCAAGAGGGCGCGCAGACCATCGCGCACACGGTCATCAAAGTTGCGGAACAGGGTGTTGCCGCCAGTGAGGAAGACGTCGCGGAGGAAGTCGTCGCGGTTGGGCACGCCGCCTAGACGCTGGTTGAGGATGTCGCCGGCGATCTCGACGATGCCCGACTGGTCGACGCCGGCGATGGAAGGGCGGAAGACCACCTCGGGGACACGGATGCGCTCGACGTTGAGGTGGATCTGGTTGAGCTCGGCCTGGGAGGCAGGGTCGAAGGGGCGGGGACCGCGGGCGAAGGCGTGGAGGAGAGACTTGGACCAGTCGGACTGTGCCTCGTGGGTGTGCTCATAGTCAAAGTCTGGATCGTAGCGGAGGAGGTCCTGCTCGAGGGACTTGAGGGTCGAGTGAAGGTCCTCCTCCTCCTGCTCGTCATCGCTGTTGTCACCCACGGCGATCTGACGGTATACACCCCAATCGTCGTCGTTGGCGCCGAAATTATCGTCGTCACCTCCGCGCCGTCGCTTCTTGGTCGGGTTATCAGAGGCCAGGTTGGCGATACTCTTCATGCGGATCTGTGACGCAAGAGACTTGCGGTTTCCAAGATCCTGCTTGAGGCGCTCCCGTTCCTTCATCTTCTGGAGCGTGTTGGCGCGCCTCTGCCGCTTCTCGTCAAGCCAGCTCTCGAGGTCGTTCTGGCGTCGCTCCTGATCTAGACGCTCCTCCTCAGCGACACGCGCCTTTTCGGCCTCCTTCTCAGCCTTGGCGCGAGCTCGAGCTTCGTGGTTGGACTTTAGCAGACGCTGCTGGCGCTTCTGCTTGATCTGAGCGTCGTCGAGCTGGTCGTCGGGGATGTCGAGGAGATCAAAATTGGGTTGTTCCTGTTCCTCCTCGGGGTCACCACCGACATCCTTGGTCCGGGCCTTCTTGATGGCCTTTTCCAACTCCTTCATGATCTTCTCTAGATGCGCCTCATCCTTGATGTCGTTGCTGTCGAGAAGACGACGGGTCTCCTTCTTGGTCTGGTCCGTGATGCGCCTTTGGAGGTCCTTGTAATACTCCAAATCTTGCTCCTTCTTCATCAGTTTTTCCAGGCGCATCTTGGCAGCTTGCTCTTGGAGTCTCCGTCCACTCTCCTTCTTGCGCTCTGCTATCCGGGCCAGCTCCTCTTCGCTCTTCTGAACAATCACCTCTTCAGTGTAAGGATATTGGATGACAACATCGCGGTCTTCTAGGCCTGTCCAGTCAAGGTACCCATTTAGCTCGTTATCGTAATCCTGGGAGACGTAGCCGTGATCACGAAGCATGTGCTCTGCTTGTGAGACGTTCAGCTTGCCACCAAAGGACGGGTATTTTAGTCGGATGAGTTTGAGAAGATATTCGGCATTGTGATAGCCTCCCCAGTTCAGCCGCGTCGCCTGGCCAAGCAAGGCCTTGGAGTTGTAGACTGGAATTACGTGGGTCGATGTGTATGATGATGAGACCACCAGACCGGTCTTACCCTTGTTGTGTCGATACGAGAAGAGAGAATCGATTCCGTATGCCAGTGAAGGTGCGCCGTAGCACTCGAAGATGATCTCGGTCATGGCTTAAAGACGAGGGGTCAGCATGCGGCGCGCGCGACATGTCATTTAACCTACATTTCCTTGAGTACGGCAAGTTTGCGACAGCCTCTGTCATGACGATGGGAACCTCGATACTGCCGTCCGCCTCGTTCATTCCGAGTTTGAGAAAGATGTAGTCCAGCACATGCTCCATCACGTCCCAGTTGCTGACGATTCCGGTGCCGGCCTCGAAGGCGCCTCGAATGTGTCCTCGCGCGGTCGTGTCGGCGTAGCAGTCGGAGCCAGCAAAGGAAAACGTCTTGCCCAGCTTTCGGTCGCGATACTTGGCCATGATGGGAGGGATGCTGAATCTCGGCTTCGAATCGAAGGACCAGCCGGCGCGCACGGCGGAGGATCCTGAACATCCTGTGTTAGCTCCTGGCTCGTCGCACGCCCTCGCGCAGGAGGCTCACCATTATCGATGACGATGGCCGCGCTGCCGGGATTTTGCAGCGCACGCCTCCGTCCATCGCTCTGAGGCTCGATGTAGTTCTCGAAGCGCGTCTCCTTGACGGGGAAGATCTTGGCGGGAGGATACGTTTTCGGCTCGGGCGCCTTGATGGCAGGTTCGTCGATGGCAGAGGGAGCCATGGTTGTGGAAGTCTATGGCGGATTACAAGAGGGGGTTGGAAATCATGATGGGGAGGAGAAAAGAAATGGGGATATTCGACACGGATTAAATTCGGTGGCCAATTGGTGTAAGCTTGCGAGATGCTGGAGCTTGGAGAGAAGCAAGGTAAGGTAAGGGTGCGAGGCTGCAAGGCTGATGAGGGACGTGACATGCCGCAACTCGGGATCCACTAACTGAACGCGATCAACGCCACGGTTCAGGGCAACCAGCGATATTAACGAGAGTGTTTAAGGCAAGTTTTAAGTAAAAGGATGGTATTTATCCCGTTATTCAAGTTAATCATCAACAACAATAAGATATTTGACAGGGTTCGTATCAAGATCTATCTGCCAGTAGTTGCACCAGTTGATAGGCGCAGCGTCCCGTCTCCAAGTATCACCAGGTTTCAATCGGTAACCTCTGGTATCTCGCCTATCATCGCCAGGGTGGATATGCCCTTTCATGGGCAACAATTACCATCTGGTCGCGCAGGTAGACTCTCAGGTTTATTTCCTCATCATGACTTCGTTCATTCATTTAAAACGGCGTCCGTGGTAAACACCAACCGCCATGTCTAACAACCCTCACTTGAGTCTCAGTTCGGAGGCTTCAAGTTATCCGTAGCTAAGATATGGTGAGAAATCTTCTTTATATAACGAAACACGGATGCTTACCCTCAAGATGAAATAGAACATTAGACTGGTAGTTCTTAAACATTTGAGCTACCAGCTCCACGTTCATGTTTTGGATGTTGATGTCCTATAGGTATTCGTCAGCCGTAACGCTGCGGTTAAAGGTGTTGCCAGTTTTACCTGAAGGCTCTTGTTCATAACAACGACAGCTTCATTGAGCTTCTCCTACAAGCCGTTAGCTCCCTCATATTCTAAGTCTGGATCCGTCACTACCTACCACATTGGTGATGATGCGGGACAAGAGGAGGTTCTGCTGATGCTCATGTGGGCTCTCCTGTAATTACTCGTAAGTCCACAGCCATAATTATATATGCATTTCGAGACCGCTAATGTGAGAACCTTACCATTTTTGCAAATTGTGTAGTCTATAAGCGTTGATGTCTTGACCAAGTGTGATGCCGTGGGGCTCTTGTTTACTTCACCCTCCTTGGACATTCGTTAGCGTAACCTCCCATCAACACCCCGGCCGATTTCAGGAACGCGGTGAAACGCGGCAGAATTTGGAGGTCCGACCAGCTCGTGAGCTATCACGCCTGGCGAAGCTCAACGCCGACGCGCAATATCTTTGCCATTCAATACTCAGCAACATTCCAGCTTTTAATCAAGTTTTATCGCAATCTCATCGAATACAATACATAAGGAATACGCGAAAATGGCCGCCCCTACCGAGGCGCAGATCGCCCATCAGCAGCTCATCGAGAAGCTCGATATCCATTCAATCCACAAGAAGTTTCGCAGCTCAACCTGGAAGCCGAACCAGCGTCGAAACAAGAACCTCAAGGCCATTGTCGGCGACGCCTCGCGACGGGAAGCTTCAGCGATGGGCACGCCCATGGACGTTAGCGGCAACGCGACCCCGGCCGACGATGGCCTCTCGACCAGCGGCACCTCAACACCTGCCACCGAGAGCGGCAAAGAACCCCCGAACCTCGCCCAGGCATCGCGCAGCCTTTCGAAGCTCGTTCTCGAGAAGAGCCTCAAGCCTACAGGTGGCCCTGTCTCGGCTCCCACTGCTACGTACACAAACATCGAGTCAGCGCCATCTCTGGCACACAACAAACACTACTGTGATGTGACGGGATTGCCAGCTCCCTACCTCGATCCCAAGACGCGAATGAGGTATCACAACAAGGAGATCTTTGGTCTCATCAGAACTCTACCTCAGAGTGTTGCGGAACAATACCTCGAGGCCCGTGGTGCTCACACGGTTCTGAAATGAGCGTGGACTCTTGACATTATACACTTAATTAAAGCGATGATTTCTACGTAATCCAAAAGAGGACGGATGGATGGTCGAGCTCTGTAAGGAACTACGAGGCACATAAACACTACGCAAAGGACAGATAGAGACGCATACAAGTGTCGGACCAACAAAGTCAAGCCCCAACTATGCACCCAAGGCCTCTCAGCCAAGGGATGGCAATTGACGCTCCGGCTTAATCGTGATCGCGGTTGCTCTCCGCCTAGGTCGACAGACTACCGAGAACGTATGGGGAAGAGACGTGTCTCAGTTGCCAGGGCGAAGAACGCCGCTGGCCGTCGCGGCAGGTTGTACAGAAAGAAGGGATGCAAGGGCAGCTCCCTCTGTTGCGTTGTTTGATTCCATCCGGGTGAAGTAGTTCAGACATAATAGATGTGTTGAGTCTTGCTTGTAGTCTCCATTCTTGCAATATTCCTTACCGTGGAAAGATCCCTATGCGGACAATCGTATCGGAATCGCCGCGGGATCAAACGAGATGGTCGTGTGAGCCATGATCATTTCGAGAATGTGAGAATGCAAGGTGAAGAAGCAAAGTCTCGTAAAGCTCGCAGCGAAATTTCAACTGAAGCCCGCACCCACCCACCTCGGCCACGGCAGCCAATCGCCACTCTCCCGTTCCAGGGGGCCACATCTCCCCTAGCCCTCTTGGGCAGGGCCCTGTCCATCAGCATTTGAGCCCCAAACGCTCAGAGGACTTTACGCGCCCCTGGGAAGGGAAGGGACCTCTGGTGGGTGGCTGCTGCGTGTCCTTGAGGGCGGCGAGAGCTGATAAAGGCAGGAACCACGTGTAGCAAAAGCGAAACATCGACCTTGGTGTAATCTTGCAACCAGCTTCGCCCTGCAACCAATTCCTCTTCTCTCAACAAGTCCAGTCTCGCGCAGTTATTCCCGATCGTCATTATCCCCCAGTCTTCGCCTCCATCCATATTTTGACCAGCAAAGCTATACCAAACCAAATCGCCCAACATGTCGATGTGGATGTCGGACAGCCAAAGTACGTCTGTGCCTGCCTGTGCCTGCGTGCGCCCTCGCGACCATCTTCCTATTCGGTCCCTGAGTTGCATTGGATCGCCGCGCATGGACAAGCCAAGGAGAACTACTAATGCTAACTGTTGTCAATAGAAATTGGAGTTGTCTTCTGCTCTGGCGGTAGGTACGCGCTCGCGCAGAGCTTCGGCGCATAGCGAGCCATGATGGCTGATGACTTGTGCAGGAGGCTTCTTCCTCATCGGAGGTGTGATGCTATTCTTTGATAGAGCCATGTGAGTCTCGTCCACTCATCCCGGACGCCCGTCGTCCTGTTGCTAACGATGCTGACTGCTTACAGGCTTGCCATGGGAAATGTACGACTCCCTCCCTCTCCCTTTCCTCGAGCCTCACGAACCCACGATCGATGCAAGAACCCGAAGCTAACATGTCCGCACGAATAGATCCTTTTCCTCATCGGCTTGACAATCATCATCGGACCTCAAAAGACACTCCTCTTCTTTGCTCGAAAGCAAAAGGCCAAGGGCACCGCCGCCTTCTTCCTCGGCTTGATCCTCATTCTCATGAAATGGACATTTATCGGTTTCCTGGTCGAGGCGTACGGCATAGTCATCCTGTTTGGAGACTTCCTCGGTACGATTGCTAGCTTCGCACGTGGCCTGCCCGTCGTAGGGCCCTATATCGGAATGCTCGTCGACAGGATTGGTCTTGGTCGACGCAACGCCGAGCTTCCTGTCTAGGTGGTTTAAGTCGGTTCTTCCAGGGAACACAGACTTGTGACGAGACGAGTTCATGTTCACGAGGCTCAGGAGCTAGTGGAGTAGCATTGATTTGGTAGAGTGTCAGAGGCGGAGTTCAGGGAGGAGCATATTGGCTTGGAATCCCGGCATCGGCGTTATGAAAGGAATATGTCACGAGTACATTGGGACGGACAAAAGCACTGTATATTACCTGGTCTGCTTGAACCGGCGCAGCAGTTTGGCGTAACAGCGAATACAGTCAGTTGGACATTTCAGTTCACCATGCTGAACAAGACTTGTATAGGAAGATTTGGAGGGCACTTGGATTGCCTATATGCAGAATCGTTGTAGAAACAAATTCGTTTGGACGATCCCTGGCCAAACAAAGAAAATGTCCTCCTCGCCGGTCGACGCTCGGGCTCACCGCCCAGTGCTTTAAAACAAAAGCCCTCCTCTCAACACCAGCTCGTCACAGCTGCGATGCCTATCCGGGCCGCGGGTAGACAGCGTTCTTGGCGCTCCCTAAGGGGATCCCATCCCGTACTCGCGAATATCTAGTAACCCTGGCCGATGAGGTAATCGGCGAGGGCTTCGACGGTGCTGGTGGCGTTGCCGGCAACCTGGGCCTCGCCGTGGTGGCCGACGACGATGGCCTGAGTGGTCTTGGCAACTGCGACGCCGAGGCGGCCCTGTTGGAGTCAGATGTTAGCATATGCGGTGAGGGATGACTACGGAGAGAGCTCTCGTGGGGCTCGGTATCCATACCTGTCGGGCGTAGAGACTTCGGCCCTCAACTCGGGTCAAGACGTATCGCTCGCCGCCGATGTACAGACCCTCTCCAAAGGCCTTGTCGATGGCGGCCTTGTCTTCGCTGACAATGGAGGAGATGGCCTTCATCTCCTCGGGCTTGAGCTGCAGGTGGGAAGAGTCAGTACGGACTCGGACAAAGAAGCCGTATAGAGGATCAGAGGACCGCCCAGCTGTAGGACGAGGTTCTGTACCTGAAAGTCGGGGGAGTGAGCCCAGGCGCTGTCGCCAGCAACGCTGATGATGGCGCCCTTGTCGATGTGACCGGTGGCGACGAGGCTGTTGTGTTGATAGAGGTCAGCATCGGCTCGGTACTCGGTCGGGATCAAGACGGCTGGAGGCCACGGTCATGACTTGAGGATTAGGTGTAGAATTACCTAGTGTCGACGTATGCTATATCGGCGAGACAGCCATCACATCAGCTTTCCTGAAAACCTCAAAATGTGCAGTTCAAGGTGGGGTTATTCCGAGGCGGTGATGAGGGAACCAGACGATGGAGGGGGAGGGGGGAGGAGGGGGAAAAGGTGGGATGGGGGATGATGACTGACCTTGCCACGACATGATGATGGAAGAGGACTGAAGAGAGCAAAAAAAGAAGAAGAGGCTATAGGCGTGAAGTACAAGGAAGACGACGGGATGCCCAAGATCGGAGGAGGTTCAAGTTGCGGCGCGAGGTTTTGAAGGTTTGGAGGTTTGGCGGGGGAGGTCGAGTTGGGGCCCTTTGGCCGTCCGACGACTGGACTGGATGTTGTGATTCTCTGGAGCTTTCCATTTGCCCCTCCACTCTAGGCTCCGTCCGTCCCCGCCAAAAAATTGTTACTGACTTGAGCTGCTGCTTGCTGCTGCCCAGCGTCCTCTGCAGCGAGGCAAGGTATTTTTGGGCCGTGAGGATGATGACCCCCGCCAATGGGTAGATCTACCAGGAAATGCGGTGTAGGAGCGGTGCCGGTCAATGTACCGTCGACTTGATGCGACTCAACGGTTCCCAGGCCAGCCGGCATGATCAGCGCGCCTTGCTTCATGTCACGCATTTTGCATGTTGCCCATTGTCGAAGCTGGGCTTGTGCTTGTGTGACGTCTGATCCAGGCACGCATTGTTTACTCAGCTTTTTTCCCCTGGATGTTTACATTGGACATCCTTTGCGAGGCTATACGTTGCAGCACACACAAAGTAAGCTTACTCTGAAGCTCGTGATGGACAACAAACAGACAACCTTCATTTCCATCGTCCGACGTCACTGGGAGGGGCTGCAGCTTTGGTGTTGGCGCCAGAGGCACGGGAAGCTCGTACGGGCCGCTGGTACAGACGGAAACATCCGCCAGGAGTTCAAGGCTAGAATTCTAGCATCACCAAGGACTTTATCCTGAGCTTCGAAACTTGAGAGGAATAAGGCCGAATCTGACGAGAACATTACGATGATGTGACACTCTCAAGACCCTCAACATGCGCCTCGGTTTCGTTATTCGGCGAAACAACGATTGTGGCGGCTTGTTTCCAATAATGGTGACCATTCTTGAGAAAAGCAACTTGGAAACAAAAAAAGATGTGAGGATGGTAACCAACTCGTTGCCTGATCCCTAACAAGACTCCATCGTCTGACGTGTCCTGGCCGTTGTTAAAATGAAGAGTCCATTCGGCAATACTACCGAACTTTAATCATAAGGCTCCTCGGGTGCCTGGTGGACGAGCACAGGCTGACCTTTTATTACCGCCTGAGTTTGCCGGTGCTCATTGTCCCTGTGCCATGCGGCAACTATGGTCTCTACAATAATTATCAACAGGCTCGATTCTTTAAATCGAACTGCCGCTTACCTATACAACAAGGATCCTGGCATGTTTCACGTCTTAGGTCGTCTGTTAAGAACAATAGCATTGCCGGTATTGCCCAGGAGCGGGTATTGGCCGGAGTGAAACAGATTGCTGCCCTGGCTTGGGTAGCCTTCGCATCAACGGCGAGCGGTTCCGAGGCCCGACGCCTTGAATGCTACTCTGCTGAAGATCGCTCACGAGCCTCAGGGCTGCTCTCCCCAGGGTTGAACGCCTCTGGCCCGTGTGAGGGAGGCCTTGGAGAAAAAGGATCCCTGGAAATTGGCAATCTGAGACGCGTCACAGATATCCCGGTCGACTTGGTGGTGGGCAACATGAAACAGGGCAGACAGAGCCCCTGAGGTCCTTGGGTTGATGAGGGAGGAGGCGAATGATGAACCTAGCGATCCAATGACGAACGACGGATGCGCTATTATTCCTGAGCTTCCCTTTTAGGGACTCACGAGGGCCTGGTCTGGGGGGGGGATAGCTTCAACTTGACCGTCAGCCCTATTCGAAGCGCTAGCCTGGTGATTGCTCCCCTCCGTGTAAGTGAGATGAAGGACGGGTGCAGCTCTGGGCGACGCCGGCGAGGCCGGTTTCTACGAGCCGCGCGGGAAGCAGCTTGACCATGTGCGCCACCTAAACTTCTAGAAGAACGGGAACCGCTTGTTCTACATAGCGCAGCGTAGCATATTGTTTTGTCCAGCCAAACCGTTGGAAACAACGCGGGTCGCGTGCGGCTGACCGGCAGAAAGAAGAGCAGCAGGTTTTCTGCGGCTGTTTTGGATCGGTGGTTTGCTTTTTACCCTGAGACTAGTTCCTGCTTGTGACGTTGTGACGGGGGTGGGAGAGACATTTTGGCGCGCGTTCCTCTAATTTAAAATCAACCACCCGGCTGTAACAGAAGAGAAGGTATTTTGACTACCGAACATGAGACCCAAGCTTTGCCCAGCGCCGCGTAGTCGCATTGCATTTCATCAACTGCGACGTGTGCGCCCCAGAATGGTTCCAGAACCTTTTGAGTTGTGATTTGATGCCAGGACTTGCCCTGTTGCGGTGTGAGGTCAAGTGCCGCCCAATACAGGGATCCATCGCGACCGAGCCAGCCGCCCACACGCCCAGGCTTTGACAAGTCGCTGCGCTGCAACACCTGAAAGATTGTCGATGCGATTCGGCGTTACATCGAAGGGTCGACATGGGGCCTGGGGGGGCTTGTTCCGGGGGGGCGAACAACGATGTGTCCTTGTTGCTACGTGCTACGCAGGAATAAGGCCATGGTCCATCTCGGGATGGCCGTTTGGCGGTTAGACGCAGCTGATTGATGCATGCGTATATCACGACGGATCATGTAGGCAGTCAGAAGCGCCGCTAAATCATGAAACTCGGAGGCAGGCTCGCAGGCAGGCAATGTGACTGTGTAACGCTGTCTGCTGAAAAACGCACGACTCTTTTTTGTCCATCCCTCCAGATTTCTGACACACGAGACAGACCGTGTCTACCCCCAGGTCCCACCTCGCAACGAGCAGGGCTCCCTCGTCGACATCTTTGGCGCTTGGTTCGGACCACGTATGAACGGCCGACAGCGCAAGTAGCGCCAGTAACCAAAGAGAGTCGTCGTCCTCATGCGGTTAAAGGGCATTTTTTTATCTAAATTCTGAAGAACCGCCTCATCAACCTCAAACGTGCGGGCGAGTTTGCCGTCTGCTGGCCCGTTCACGCACACACACAAGTTCTTGAGTATCAAAACGCGGGCCCCTTGGTCGCATCAGTCTTCCCAAAACAGCACATCATATCTCGTTTGTCGGTTGACGAGCATGATAATAAGCTGACGTTGCGTCCGGTCCATCCCATCTTTTCCATCCAATTCCTTCCCCAAGCAAGCATCTCCCGCATAGGACCTCATTTGCTCTCGGCAGCCAATCCGGGGATGGGCTCTTTCGACAACAAAATTGCTCTCTTGCGCTTATTACAAAACCATCCTTGCTCGCCGTCATCGTCATCCAGGGACCCAGTTCCCTGCTTCTAGCCGGCCGTTTAACCGCATTAGTCCGGATTCAAATCTACGGCTTCATACAATAGGCTCCCGGCAAAGGCGGGGTGGTCCTTGTGAGACGGGGGGGCAACCTAACTAGACGTCTATATCACCGATACTGTCCCTTCTTTGACGAGGATCCCGGGCCCCTGGGAAACTTGGTCTTTTGGTGAACCATCTGCTGTATCAGACCCTGTCGATACAAGGGATTGGCGGTCAAAACAGGAACGGGACTCACACTCTTTCTTTACTCTTACCCCCCCGCTTCCTCTGCCTGCCCAATTTATTCTCGACACTCCGCATCATCATCATCCCTCCCCGCCGCAAGATCGCGAGCGAGTGAGTGAGCGAGCGAAGCGATCTTCAGTCATGCCTACACGATCGAGAGCCGCCACTGTATCTGCTGCAGCCGGTCCCAACCGACGCAGAGGAAGCTTCACGGCTGACCGGACAGAAACCCACAACCTCTTTGACAGGCACGCTCTCGACAAGCGAGTTTCAAGAGACGATCTCTCCCTCGCCCTCAAGAGCTCCCGAAAGGCCAACAACAACGTAACCGCATTCCATGTTCCCATCCATGGCCGGCCACCGTCTCCCGACACCAGCCCCCGGAGCTCATCACTAACACGCATGACTATGGTGCGGACCTCGACGCCGGATTCCATAGGAGACTCTAGCGAAACCGGTGTTATCGCCATCGGCATGGCGATAGGAAGCCCAACACAAGTAGGCGAGTTCACGCCGATCGCGGCGTGGAACCCGCAGAGAACCAACACGGCTGCAGCCGAGATACCAGAGCCCGCGCCTGAACCTGTCGACGACACGCAGCAAAAGACACGGAAATGGGGGATATTTCGTTCAAAGTCGAAGCGGGCTGCCCGCCCGGCACAGCCTCAGCGGTCCATGACGGACACGCCCAACGTATCTACAACGTCACTCGCCTCTGGAGGCGCGGCGCAAGACCAGAGGAAGACACCAAAGCACACCCCCATCGTCATACGGTCTCAGACAGAACCCGTACCGAATGAGCCAGAAGTACCACCGCCGCCACCGATACCAGCGGACTTGAAAACTCCGACGGACCTCAAGCCTTTGTCGCCGGGCAGACTCACAAAAGAAAGGCCAGCAGGCATCGAGAGGAAACCCTCAAAAGAAGTGAAGAAGGAGTCGAGTTCATCAGGGGGTATAGGTCGCAAGATGTCATTGAGAGCCCTACGTGGTGACTCGGCGAGGAGAAGAGCAGAAAAGGCGGCAGCAGCAGCAGCACCTCCTCCTTCACCTCCCCCAGTACCGCCCATGCCACAGCTTACGGCGTCTCTGCTTGATATCGAGATTCCTAGCATAAAGATGGAGCGGTATAGCGTCATGTTTAACGGTGTGCTGCAAACGCAGGCTACGACCTCGTCCGCTTCATCACTTCTTGCTCGGCGACATGCCACACTGGACCGTCTCCAAACGATTGGCGATGGGGTTGCTGAGGGACACGACGATCACTCACGGCAACGAAGAGCAACTTCACCCCAGCCTTCACCGACCATAGTAATAGGCATGGAGACATCGAAGCCGCTGCTTTCACCTCGAAGCCGAGCCCATACATCCCCCGCTCTCATGTCGCCCGTGCAAGCAGCTTTCCAAGATGAGATACAAGAAACTGCACAGGCCCGAATCGTCCAGGTCCCAAAGCCGTCTCAGAACGCACCGAAGCTCGTCTCCAAGTTCAGCGTACGCAGAGCAGGCTCTTCTCCAAACAGGCGAAACCTCACTCCTACCCGGGGACCATCACCTGTGCTCGTCTCACCTACTGCTCGTTCAAAGGCGCCTTCTCCTTTCACACCCGACACCTCTAGCCTTATCCTCGACTCTCCCGCGCATACAGACGATGAGGCTTCAGAAGCCCGTTTTGTACGGGGACATCCTCAATTGTCACCCTCGGAACCTTCATGGCGCATGGTCTCTCCTCCAGCATCCATCACATCATCCAGCCCCGAAACCTCCAAGAAGCTTTCTCCTCCGTCATCCCTAGCATCGCCGGATAAAATCACGGTCGTCAGGCCTCCTTCGGAGAACAACCCCGAGGATGCCCTCCGCAACGCCGTCGAGATCTCCATCGCCCGCCAGATCAGCGTATCGCATCAGCAGCGCAAGATGCTCCATCCCTTGAAGAGCAACCCTAGCGTGAGACGAAGAGGCGATAGTAACCCTATGGCACCAGCCGGGGCCTACATTCCTATCGAGAAGAACGAGCGCCTAGCCGAGACCAAGACAGCAACTCCTGTGCTTGTGCATCCTAGGGGAGAGCTGGCCCACTCGCCTGATACATGGCAGATGCATCGCAAGAGTGAGAGGGTGATTCTTGAGGGACCTTGAGACACTCCATATTTACACACAACGACATCTTTACCTTTTCTTCCCTATGTTGGACATTTTAGACATTCTTATACTTCTTTTCACCCACATGTTTTTTACAAAATACCCCTTTTTTCAAAAGCTCTGGCAGCAAACCAACTCGCAGAGGCCCTCACTGGTATGAGTCGACCTCTTGCATCCACCTCAGGGCAACCATCCCTTCCAAAACAAACGTTTTTCCCTTTGTCTTTATTTAAAGAGCAAGCAAAACAAGCAGCCTTGATGGCCAAAGATTGGGATACCACGAGTTTACGAGTTGCAGCAAGGCGCAGGAGACAGCATCGGATTAGCAGGACAGGGAGAGCGAAAACACTTGAGACCCCTGGAAGCAAGCATCTTGCTGGAGTTTTTGTCACAAAGGGGGGATGGGGTTTTTCTTAAGAACGGATTCTTTTTTCCTCAAGAACGGGTTTTTCTTCTCAAGAACGGATTTTTTTTCACATTTGGTCGACACGTCTTTTTTTTTTTCAACTTCATCTCTGTGTCCGTTTGTTGGGACTATATAAAAGAAACACAAGGCATGATTCTCCCATCATTAGCAACTCTACCCGCCGAGGCTCCCACGCGTAGTTGATGTGAATGTGATGAGATGATTTCCTCCCCTTTGCCCCATATCAAAAAAAGAGTCTAGTTAAACTGCTGTAACGAAACGACATGGCCCCGCGAACGAATGGTGGACGAAAACGATTGGAAAAGTATCTGCGCCGCACGAATAGGTAGGTAGTTTAACCAATCTCAATACCGACATTCCCATGTATGCTGAAAAGAAGCCACGTTCAACGCCGGAAAAACGAAATGATTCATTACATCAGAACACAGCACGAGTTCTGCTTCTTGGCTTGCTCTGTCAGGATGAAACGTTAGTCAGCCAGGTCGCAGGTTTGACACCCGGGGATCATGGACGCCCGAGAGACCGAAAAGGGGGGTAACATACGGTAGAACATCTTGCTCTGAGCGCTCAGTCCGTCACTCTTGGCCACCAGGTCGTCAATCTTCTCGCCGCGCTGTAGCACGCTCTCGATGGTCTTGTGGAGGACAATCTTTGTCTCGTCGAGCTCCTTCTGGATCTTCATGATGCTGTCGGCCTGCTGGGGGTCCTGATACTTTTCGAGGTACTCCTTGAGCTCGGGCATGACGATGGTGGGTGTGCCGCTGGCCCAGCCGGATCGGGGGTTCTTGGAGAGGAACTCGTCGACGACCTTGCTGAGGAGCTGATGCGCCACGAGGGCAGGGTACTGGTGGTCCGAGATGATGATGCCGCAGACGCCCTCGGTGCGGCCGTAGGCGTGGAAGGTGTAGTCTGTAAGATGGCGCGTGAGCGTCTGAATGGTTTATGTAGCAGAAGCTGATGTACCTTGCTCCTCGACATCCTGTCGCTGGCCGGGACGGGTTCGCTCGGCGACGGTCTTTGCGAAAAGAGTCATGAACTCGCCATAGCTGGAGATTGGGTTAGTTGGGCGTTATGCGTCGGGGCCTTCAAACAAGGACCCCGAAATTGGAGACTGACTTGTTGCGCGTGAATCGTGAGTAGCTGCTGAGCTCCTTCTCAGCGACAATCTCGTGAGCTGGCTGGCTCTCGTTTCGGAGGATCTGGTCGCAACAAGCTGTGTTAGCCCAACTCGGTCGGTCGGTGAGGGGCACGGGGGGTGGGTGTCGTAGCGTACGCCGATATAGTGCAACTTCATAGTTACGGAAATTGAGTCAATTATAGACGTGCGATTGGATTTATAGAGGCGAGAGAGTGCGCGGTCAGGAGCGCAAGCGGGCGGCGATAGGAGAAGGCGGGATGGTTATATGTAAAAAGGAAGAATGAGGCCAGCCCGGCTAGATAGATGCGCCCATGCCCGCCCGTCATTCACGGAGGTCGGTAGGACTTTAGGCCAGGCCAGGCCCGTCACATGTTCCCCACGACGGGCTGACGGGGTCCTTGTCTAGGCCGCTGCGATTGCCAAGTTTAGGTAGTTTGAGCCTTCTGTGGCGCCTGTGGCGGGGGCTTGTATAGCGAGGTGGGGGTTATCAGAGCGGTATGACTCTACGAGGGTCACCGCCGTGAACCAATCCACGACAAGCAACCTCAGTCAAGGTCAGCGACATCAAAAAGGCCGCGACTGCTGCTTGCTCAGGCAGCAGGATATTGAATTCTTTCACACATTACGCAGAATACACGTCTTTTTTCGATCACGCGTAGACCTATTTTTGTCATTCACAAACCAAGCCATGGCGTCTTCGGAACTCAGTGCCGCCGAGGCACAGTGGAGGGAACAGTTTGCAGCTATGCAAGAGGCCATCGCCAACCTCAAGATCCCCAAGGAAAACGGCCCCGTTGATGGAGATGTCGACGAAGATGAGTTTGGCGGCTACTCTTCTGGAAACAGTGGTCAGGATGTCTGGGACTTTATCTCAGACGATGACCAGGATGCTTTCAGCAGTGACTTTGCTGATGGAGAGGCCGCCATTGACGGTTCAGCTGTAGCCGATTACAGCGCTGAATGGTTCGCCATCAAGTGTTCCGGTATTGCGGCAAAGAATGGGCTCTCTGCCGATGTGTTTGAGAGTCAGATTATGAGTGTTCTCTCGTCCAGTCGCTCCGACGATGAGCTTCAAATCCAGCTTACCGATTTGGTCGGGTTCGATGATCTCGACTTTATCATCGAGGTTCTAGGTCACAGAGACGAAATCGTTTCTGCTGTCAACAGCCAAAACCAACAATCTTCAACTGGACCCCGACTTTTGAACAGGTCCCAGAGGGAGGACGCTCTCCGTCGTCAAGACCTGGCACACAAGACTGCGACTCTTGCGCCAGCTCATTCCAAAGAGCCTCACTACCCTCATGTCTACAAGTCATACAGCGCTGGAAACACTCTCAGTTATGCAGGAAAGAAGTATGGTCTGCCAGTGGGCAGTGAGCGGAAACAGTTTGACAAGTACGAGGAGTATTCTATCCCAGCTGGTCGAAAGGGTGTCCTTGGCCCAGGTCAGAGACTCATCCCCATCAAGGAGCTCAATGGGTTGTGTCGAAACACTTTCAAGGGTTACAAGACGCTCAACCGCATGCAGAGTCTTGTCTATCCTGTTGCGCACAAGACTAGCGAGAACATGTTGATATGCGCCCCTACCGGTGCTGTAAGTTTTTCGTCCGATGTTGAAAGCTTCAATGCT
This sequence comes from Ascodesmis sphaerospora, assembly GCA_027569015.1. Classification (NCBI taxonomy): domain Eukaryota; kingdom Fungi; phylum Ascomycota; class Pezizomycetes; order Pezizales; family Ascodesmidaceae; genus Ascodesmis; species Ascodesmis sphaerospora. Next base: position 1,648,038 of record JAPPUR010000003.1, read on the forward strand.
AACTTGTTCAGGGTAAAACTGATGCTGCCATGCTCACCATTCTCCAAACGATTGCTCAAAATGTTGAACCCAACCCATTTGAGGATCCAGAAGCCACCGACTTTTTCGTCAATGCCGAAGACTTCAAAATCGTCTACGTTGCTCCAATGAAGGCTCTTGCTGCTGAAGTCACGGAGAAGCTGGGCAAGCGTCTGGCTTGGCTTGGCATCAAGTGTCGGGAGTACACCGGTGATATGCAACTGACAAAGGCTGAGATTATCCAGACTCAGATCATCGTTACGACTCCCGAGAAGTGGGATGTTGTCACACGAAAGGGAACTGGTGATACTGAGCTCGTTCAGAAGGTCCGCCTCCTCATCATTGATGAGGTTCATATGCTCCACGACGAGAGAGGTGCTGTCCTCGAATCGCTCGTGGCCCGAACGGAAAGACAGGTTGAGAGCACTCAATCGCTCATTCGGATTATCGGACTCAGTGCCACACTGCCCAACTATGTCGATGTGGCCGATTTCCTCAAGGTTAACAAGTATGCTGGTCTGTTTTACTTTGATTCGTCTTTCCGACCTGTGCCCCTTGAGCAGCATTTCATTGGTGTCAAGGGCAAAGCCGGTTCCAAGCAATCCAAAGACAACCTTGATCAAGTCGCCTTTGACAAGGTCAAGGAGATGCTTGAACGTGATCATCAAGTCATGGTATTTGTTCACTCACGAAGAGATACCATGCTCACGGCTCGCATGCTGAACCAAAAGGCTATGGAGGCGATGTGTGTCGACCTTTTCGATCCATCTTATCATCCTGGTTACGATCAAGCTGCTCGAGACATCAAGCAGTCCAAGTCTAAGGAGATCCGCGAGTTGTTGTCGATGGGCATTGGTGTTCACCATGCTGGTATGGCAAGATCTGACAGAAACCTGATGGAGAGACTATTCGGAGAGGGTGTCTTGAAGGTTCTCTGCTGTACCGCTACCCTCGCCTGGGGTGTCAACTTGCCCGCTGCCGCAGTTGTCATCAAGGGAACCCAGGTTTATAGTGCCCAAGACGGTAAATTCGTCGACCTCGGCATCCTCGACGTGTTGCAGATCTTTGGTCGTGCTGGTCGTCCTCAGTTCGAAGACACAGGTATCGGCATGATCTGCACCACTCACGATAAGCTCACACACTACTTGACTGCTGTAACTGAGCAGCAGCCTATCGAATCCAAGTTCTCTACCAAGCTGGTGGACAACTTGAACGCCGAGATTGCGCTGGGAACTGTGACCTCCATCCCTGATGCAGTCCAGTGGATTGGATACTCGTATCTGTTTGTTCGCATGCAGAGGAGCCCGATGACCTATGGTATCGAGTGGTCGGAGATTCGAGATGACCCTAACCTGGTCCAGAGACGACGCCAACTTGCAATCCAAGCTGCCAAGACACTGCAACAGTGTCAGATGATCATCTACAACGAGAGAACAGATGAACTGCGCAGTAAGGACATTGGTCGAATTGCAAGCCAGTACTATATCCTTCACACCAGTATTCAGGTGTTCAACGCCATGATGCAGCCCCAAGCTACAGAGGCAGACATTCTGAAGATGATCAGTATGAGTGGAGAGTTTGACAACATCCAGTCGAGAGACAGCGAAGAGAAGGAGCTGACTCACTTGCGACAGGAAATCATCCCTTGCGATGTGGATGGAGGCATCGACACTCCCCAGGCGAAGACTAACATTCTTCTCCAATCTTACATCTCTCGAACTCAGCCCGAGGATTTCGCCCTTTCAAACGACATGAACTATGTTGCTCAGCAATCAGGACGAATCTGTAGAGCATTGTTCATGCTTGCCCTCAACCGTCGATGGGGTCACCAATGCTTGGTGCTGCTCACTCTGGCAAAGTCAATCGAGAAGCGCATCTGGCCATTCCAGCATCCCCTTCATCAATTTGACCTGGCAAAATCTGTTCTTAACCAGCTTGACGCTAAGGAGAGCCTGACGATTGAAGCCATGAAGGATATGGAGCCGGCCGAGATTGGTGGCTTGATTCACAACCAAGGCGCCGGCAAGAACATTGCCAGAATTCTCAACAACTTCCCCACGGTTCACGTCGAGGCTGAGATTGCGCCTCTCAACCGAGACGTCCTGCGCATCAAGCTCTATGTCATCCCTGACTTTAAGTGGCACGATCAGATCCACGGCACCTCCGAGTCCTTCTATGTTTGGGTCGAGAACTCGGAGACGTCAGAGATCTATCATCACGAGTTCTTCATTCTTAACAGGAGAAAGCTCCATGATGACCATCAGCTGAACTTTACAATTCCTCTCTCTGACCCCCTGCCGAAGCAGATCTACGTCCGAGCCGTGTCGGACAGATGGCTTGGTGCGGAAACGGTGACTCCTGTCTCCTTTCAGCATCTCATCCGACCAGACACTGAGAGTGTCTATACGGATCTGTTGAATCTGCAGCCGCTACCAATCTCGGCTCTCAAGAACCCAGCACTGGAGGAAATCTATGCCAAGAGGTTCCAATTCTTCAACCCCATGCAGACTCAGATCTTCCACACGCTTTATCATACTCCGGCCAATGTGCTCCTCGGATCACCAACCGGCAGTGGAAAGACTGTGGCTGCTGAGCTGGCCATGTGGTGGGCGTTCCGGGAGAGGCCTAAGTCCAAGGTTGTCTATATCGCCCCGATGAAGGCACTTGTCCGCGAGCGTGTTAAGGACTGGGGAGCTCGTCTGGCGCGGCCCTTGGGGTTGAAGTTGGTCGAGTTGACTGGTGACAACACACCCGATACTCGAACAATCCAAGACGCCGATGTCATCATCACGACTCCTGAGAAGTGGGACGGTATCTCGCGTTCGTGGCAAACAAGAGGATATGTGCGACAGGTCAGCCTGGTCATCATTGACGAGATCCATCTCTTGGCAGGCGATCGAGGTCCCATTCTTGAGATCATCGTCTCGCGAATGAACTACATCGCTTCCTCAACCAAGAACGCCGTCCGTCTGCTGGGCATGTCGACTGCCTGCGCAAACGCTACGGATCTTGGCAACTGGCTCGGTGTCAAGGAGGGCCTCTTCAACTTTAAGCACTCGGTTCGTCCAGTTCCCCTGGAGCTGTACATCGATGGGTTCCCAGAAGTCAGGGGCTTCTGTCCATTGATGCAGTCTATGAACCGCCCAACCTTCCTAGCTGTCAAGAATCACAGCCCTGACAAGCCTGTTATCGTCTTTGTGCCCTCGCGACGGCAGACTCGTCTTACTGCCAAGGATCTCATCAACTTTTGTGGAATGGAGGATAACCCACGTCGGTTCCTTCACATGGACGAAGACGACCTGCAGCTGAACCTCTCACGAGTCAAGGATGATGCGCTCAAGGAGGCCATTAACTTTGGCATTGGGCTGCATCACGCCGGTCTCGTCGAGTCAGATCGTCAACTGGCTGAGGAACTGTTCCTCAACAACAAGATCCAGATCCTCGTCGCCACCAGCACACTCGCCTGGGGTGTCAACTTGCCCGCCCATCTCGTCGTCGTCAAGGGCACGCAGTTCTTTGACGCCAAGATCGAGGCCTACAAGGACATGGACCTGACGGATGTGCTGCAGATGCTGGGACGAGCTGGTCGTCCTCAGTTTGACAACTCGGGAGTTGCTCGCATTTTTACTCAGGACGCCAAGAAGGACTTTTATAAGCACTTCCTCCACACGGGCTTTCCTGTCGAGTCTTCGCTGCACACCGTCTTGGATAACCATCTTTGCGCCGAGGTGTCGGCCGAAACCATCATCACCAAGCAGGATGCTCTCGATTACCTTACCTGGACGTTCTTCTTCCGGAGACTGCACAAGAACCCATCATACTATGGTCTTGAGATCTCGGCTGAGGAGCACAACAGCATCGCTGCGCAGCAGCTCGCCAACGAGTACATGATCGAGATGGTCAACAAATCACTTAACGAGTTGGCAGACTCCAAGTGTGTCGAGGTGTTCCCCAACGGCGACGTCGATCCCACGCCTCTTGGCAAGATCATGAGTTACTACTATCTCTCCCACAAGACCATCCGCCATCTCGTCCGTCACGCCAAGGCGCAGGCCTCGTTCCTTGACGTACTCTCCTGGATGTCCCGCGCAACCGAGTACGACGAGCTCCCTGTTCGTCACAACGAGGACCTCGTCAACAACACTCTCTCGGACAATCTCCCCTTCCCTGGTCACGCTTTTGGACTCCCCATGTGGGATCCCCATGTGAAGGCCTTCCTACTACTTCAGGCGCACATGTCGCAGATTGAACTGCCCATCACTGATTACGTGGGTGATCAGACCAGTGTCCTCGACCAAGCCATTCGTATTGTTCAGGCCTCGATCGATGTCCTCACCGAGCTCGGGTATCTGTCCAGTTGCCTGCAGATGATGGCTCTTCTTCAGTCTATCAAGTCAGCCCGCTGGCCCACTGATCCCCCTGTTTCGATCCTCCCCTCGGTAGACACTGATGTCAAGAATGATACGCCTCTCTCCAAGATCAGCGCCCTCACCCGTCCGCAGGCGATTCAGCTAGCTAAGAAGCTATCTGTTCCGACCAGCCAACACAACCGCTTCGCACGCGCTGTATCAATCCTCCCTAACGTGTCCGTCTCCATCGACGAGGCCACTGCCCTCTCGGTGACAATCGGTCTGAAGCGACTCAACCCGTTGGTGGAAAGGGAAGCTCGCATCTACGCACCCAAGTTCCCCAAGCCTCAGACGGAGAGCTGGTTTGTCATTGTTGCTGATGTAGCCCGTGACGAGGTCATGGCCGTGAAGCGAGTTGGTTGGACTACGAACCCCAACCGCAAGCTTCAGAGTGGCGGAAAGCCCACAGCCAGAACAAGTATCAGGCTCCCTCCGGCTGAGGCTGGACAGGCTCGCAAGTTGGACGTTCTTGTCGTCAGTGATGCCTACCCAGGCCTCGAGTACCGAGTCGAGGGTATTGATATCCCCGCGCCGCCAACGGTCGACGACGAGGTTCAGTCAAAGAAGGCGGCCGCTTCTGGATCAAAGTGAATTTAGTCTATTTATGTATTGACACAATGGAAGTGGTGTTTCTGGGGGTTAGACCGAGACTCTGGCGGCTACCCATATGCTACATGTAACAAAGACGATGAACCCAAGAGAGAAGAAGATGATGAGAGAGAAATTTGGGTAGAGACCCGAGAGCTAAGAAAAAGAGAAAATAGAAAAAAAGAAACGTCTCGTGAGAGAGAAAAAAGGCCGTGGCCAAGACACACAAAAAACACCCCCCAATGATTCCATCCGCCCCCTATTATATCCCCTGAAGAAATGTCGTGATGCAAGCTTGACCGCGCCCGCCCAGCCTCATGATCGATAATCCTCCAACTCCTAGCGAAGGAAAGTGAAAAAGAAAAAAAAGACAAACAAAAACATGAAACGCCCGATGCGTCATGAGAGCAAAAAAAAAAAAGGAAACAAAGAAGAAGAACAAGCTATATCGTGGGGTAAACAAGGAACCAAGACCAGTAACATGAGAAAAACACCCCAATGCTTTGAACCCGCAAAAACCATTCCCCTCCCAAAAAAGCAGAACCAGAACCGGGTATCACACAGCATGCGCTCGCTTGATCCATCCATCGCTCGTCTCGTAGTTTGGTTGTTTGTTTGTTTTTTGTTCCTTCGTTCGTAGACACGCCATTTCTCGAGAGGGGTTACATCGTTTCACCCTCTAATTCATGTAGTCTCGCACGTTTGACGCAGGGTCCTTTAGCAGCACTTTTTGCGCTCCTTGTGGTTCCAGCCGTCCGGAAGGGTCTGTTCCTGGGTGCCGGCCTGCTCGACGGTGACGGCGGGGGAGAAGCCTGGGGAGAAGAGCCAGCTGCGACGATCACGGCCGACGCGGAAACTGGATCGAGGGTTTGCGCCGTCAAAGTATCCCCCGTCCATACCCGTCTCGTAGCCCGGAGTACCGGGGATAGCGGTGGCAGTTAGGAGGGCTTGCTGCATCTTGCGGTTCTGCTCGACGAGCTTGCGGGTGACGACGCGGAACACCTCCTCGACACCCTCACCCGTCTCAGCGCTGATCTCGTGACAAGCGTCCCAGCCTACTTCTTGCGCCCAGAAGCCCGAACTACGCTTCGAACTAGGACTGCGGGGCTCGATGGTCGGAGGGGACATGGCGTGGAGGCCCGACATGGGCGTAGGGTCGCGGTAGGGGGTCGCGGTCGGAGGCGGAGTGCTGCCCATCCCCGGGGCGAGGTTCTCGGCGACGTAGGCGATGCAGCGCTCGAAGGGGACCTGGCGGGCCGAGGGGTCGCGGGCGACGATGTCGGCCTTTGTACCGACGACGTGGAGGACGACGTCGTTAGGGAGGTTGCGGCGGAGCTCGGTGAGCCAGACACCCATCTCTGCGAACGAGTGGGCGTCGGTGATGCTGTAGCAGAGGATGCAGGCGTTGGCGCCACGATAGTAGAGTCGGGAGATGGATCGGAAACGTTCCTGGCCGGCTATTTCTGTCAGGAACATTCCTCCCATAGAATACCGGAAAACTAACCTGTGTCCCAGATCTGCAGACGCACGACAGTGTCCGAGTCAGAGTCTACGACGCGCTTCGCAAGGAAGCTCGCGCCGACGGTGGAAGTTATCTTTGCCGGGTCAAAAGCGCCCTTGCAGTACCTCATGACGAGGGACGTCTTTCCGACGCCCTGGGCGCCGAGGACGACGATCTTGGCCTCGAGCGACGACATGATGAGGGGGGGGCGCGCCCAGAGGTGAAGGAAGGAGGATGTACCTCCAGGTTTTTATTTGAAAATGAAAAGGAAAATAAAGAAGAAAAACAACAACCTGAGTCACACGAAAAAGAAGAGGGAGGGGAAAGAAGCAAAAAAAAAGGAGGGTGAGATTGAGGGGGGTGTGTGTGTGGGAAAAAAAAGATGATGGACAAAAAGGAAAAAGAGGGCCGTAACAACAACAAATTTCGGTCCTCGTGGTGATGGTGGTGGTGTGTGCCTGTTTGGTTAATAATCCAACGTGCGACAACTTAGCACAAGGCTAATAGACAAGGCTACCAGGTCTTTTCTTCTCTGTACGAGAATGTAGAACGAGAAGAGGGGAAGAAGAGAATCACGACCCCGTCTCATGGTGTTGAAGAAGAAGAGCAAACACAAGTCGGGAAAAAAAGCAAATCCTCACTCGCAACCATCAACAACGGCCACGGCGGCGGCGATACCCGGACAAGCAAAGTCGACAGAATCAGGCATCAAGAAGTTTACTCAGTTGATTAAAACATGTCTCAACAATTGACATTTTCTTTCAACTCAATTACACACACACACCCCTCAAGTCATTTTTACTCCATCGCACACAACAACTCTCATGATATCCTCATGCTGAAGTCCCCCGGGGGGAGGAGAACCACCCCCGCTGACGACATTCGCTAGCGTAGAGTTGAACGGGGGGGAGCTTCACGTGGTGGTTCTGAACTACGTCATCCATCGCCAATCGACTCTCCACCACCTTGAAATGTTTGGGGAGAGAGACATTAGATTGCTCACCAACAATAAAAGTAAAGCAATTGCTAGCTTATTTCCTCACCGCCATCTCCTGCATATTTCAATGACAGGAGACACAACAGCAGTGAAATACCCTATCATGGACAAATCCACCATGTGGGCTCAACCTACAAAGAACCACCAGATCGGCCATGCATGGATGTTTTAATGTACGTGCGCAACACATGCATCCTGCAGTCGGGGCTCATGCTCAATGACATCTTATCCGCCAAGCTTGCTTCAAACATTCAAAAGCCTCAACTCTTTCCTTATCTTGTGTTCCACGACGGAAAACATGCGTCGCACCAAGCACCTGGAAACATTCCTCGGAGCAGCCGCCTTTCCCCCCGCAACTGTGCGCCGCCGCCGCCCCCCCTGGTCTGCCCGCCTAATCTTGGCCCGTGATCCACAGGGGTGAGAAAGAAACGCACGAGAGTTGTTGGAAACTCTTGTCTGAACCAGTCAGTGGGGAATCATGGACGGGCGTGACATGCCCTCAGCCCGTCACGCCCAAGACAGCATGACGCACAGCCAGGGGCTCAGCTGGTCCAAGATCGCGATCTTATTAATAACAGCACCTCTCTCTCTTCCCTCAAGCCCAACACAAGCGAATATGCTCATCACATTGGTTCAAGTCCCGGAGATTAAACATCCATGCGTCGGGCAAAACCGAGAAAGAAAGGGAAGGAGCCAGTCGGTCAACTCCCTTCCTCATACCCAATAAGCTTCAAACGCTCCCCCACATTCTCACGCCTCAGCCCTGTTTACCTAAGGCTCCGAGCTTCCCCAGACTTCCGTATCAACAACACCAACACCACGAACACAGGACATCATGATATGATGCAAAAAATGGCAAAAAGACAACAATTGGAAGGCGATGGGATTGCTCCCGCCAGGGCTTGAACCTGAGACCTTCGCATCACCGATATTACAGTGTAAACTGAAGTATTAGTACGACGCTCTAACCAACTGAGCTACGGAAGCCGACCAATTGTTGGAAACGGACTTCTGTAACACAACCCAAAGAGCTCGCTCAGTAACTCACGCCCCTCAGACTGTCCAGTTGATCCAGGTCGACATAGGCAGATAAACGGCAAAGCTGAATCCCGCTGGCTTTGAATCACTGTCTTTTATGGTCTCTGTAACGTGGACACTGAAAGCATTGATGGAGTTAATTGCGGGCGTTCAACTACCCTGCAGCTCGCTACGCTCCCCACGATTTGGCTCCCATGTCAAACGGGTTGTCAAGAGAATCCCACCAGAGGACATGATCCTTGGTCCCTCCCGTTCTGAATATGTCGGAGGTATTATGTTCTTGGATGTGTGGTAGTGGTATCAATACCACGACAGATAGAAACCTAGCTATCCTTAGTAAATCTCCCCATAACATCTCTTCATAAGTTCATTGCAGAATTATACAATAAATAGAGGAAGATAATCAAAAGTAAAACGGAGCTTATATACAACATCTCAAAGGTCACCGTCTTGCTACCGACCGTGGGCGTGAAGGATCCGGACCCATAAGGTGATAGAACTTCAGGGGAGAAAGTAAACTCGGCACCATCAGAAGACAACTCTTCAACCTGTCCTGAATTCTCCCCTAAGTTGTCATCCAGCCAGTTTTTGTAGTACAGTTAAGCGGATCAAGCGTCTATCTCCAAGCATAAGTATTGGAGGGGAAAACCATGGCTCGGAGCCAAGCGATCTCCCATGGCTTCAGAGATGGGTTAATCTAACCAGTTATCTAATTCACATTCATTGCGTGAATCAATAGGTGAACAGGCACAACACGCACATACGGTGAATTTGAACAATGCGATCCAATGCCTACAAAGGCCAGATACATTAAAAAGATAGTCGTGCAGAAACGCCAACTCCTGGTTGGCCCGTCTATCTGTCGTCCTCGCTAAATATAGTCGTCATGTTCCTGATTCATATACGAACCCTCGGATCCCTCTAAAACCCGATGGCTTCTTGTCCTTTTTTGCAACGCTCTCCTCCCGTCCCTTGTCCTTCGAGTCCTTGCGAAGCCTGTTGTGCGAAGCGCTCGCAAACAGATCTGAATGGCTCCTGGCCATCAGCCGTCCTGACTCGCTACGGCCAAACCGCTGGTCCGGACTCATCGAGAGCGACCCCGAAGCAGATCCGTCCGTCCCTAGCGGCGATCCCGGTCGATGAGCCCAACCACTTGACTTGGGTGACAATGGTGTCCCTGGTTTCTGATCCAGAGGCGGCGTCACGTTGTATGCTGTGCCCTCCGTCATATCCTGGCTCGACAGCACACGCTGTGGTCGTGTCTTCATCATGACCGGACTTGTCGACATGGACAAGCTTTCGGCGTCTCCTTCTGATGCGTTTGACGTCTCAATTCTGAGCTGCCCTGGTGTCGCCCCTGTCTGCATGTCCAACAAAGACGACTGGAGAGCCGTGTACTTGCGCATCAGGAGGTCGTATTGCTTCTGCAGCTCAGCTTGCTTTTCTCGGCTCGCTGCGAGCAGGGCCTCGATGGCTTCTTTCCCAACAGGAGGAGTTCGGCTCCGCCCTTCTTGCGCTTCTGACAGTCTGGCCTGGAGCGTTGCTACCTGAGATTGGAACAACTTCCTACTGCGTTCCACCTCACTGTCACGACTGGCGAGCTGCAGCTTCAATGCCTCGACCTGGCCCTCGGCTTCCACAGCTGTGTTGATAGCCCTCTGTCGTTCGAGTTCCTTGGCTTGGTGATCCCTCTCCACTAATGTCAGTCTCTCCACCTCGCTCTTGAGTCGATCAATCTCAGCACTGTGGATCTCAACAGATTGCATGTTTTGCTTCGAGTTGAGCTCCTTGACTTCGGCCTCGCAGAGCAGGACACGCAACTTGTCACGTTCTGCTTTGGAGCCATCCAACTCCTTTTGAAGTGTTTCAAAGTCCGCCTTGAGCCGCTTCGACTCGTCACGTAGCTTCTTGAGCTTGGTAGAAAGATCAGCTTCCCACTTCTTTGCGAGGGCTCGACTCTTCTCCGAGTCTCTTCGGACCTGCATCTCGGCCTTCTTGGCTTCCTCAAATCGATGCTTCAAGTGGCGGTTCGTGATGAGGAGATTCTGCGTTTCTGCTTCTGTCACTGCCTCTTCCATATGTCGCCTTCGCAAGTCGCCAATGTGAGCCATATGTTGCTGCTTCAAGAACCTTTCAAAGTTGAGATCGTTCTGTAGTAGGAGTATCTGGCGTTGTAGATGGGCAACTTGAGTGCTCGTGTCTGTCAGTGAGAGTGGCGAGCTTATTGTCGGCGGTGCTGCTAGCAACGATGCGCCAGGTCGCTCCGCCACGGACTCTTGGTGACTGAGTGATAGTGATGGTACGCTGTCGTTGGCCAAGGACTGATGGAGACCTGACTTGATAGCCTTGTTGGACTGGATCATGTCCTGTAGTTGCGTATGCGACGACGACTGTGTAAGATGAGGCGGTAGAGTCGGACTATCAGCACTTGGCTCTCTCATCTTGGCATCTATTGAGTCGCGGGTTGATGGGTGGCTTGACTGAGATCCTTGTCGAATCAAAGCCGAAGGCCGACGACTGCTTGCTAGTGACTCCATGCTTGCGGACTGAGGGAGGCGATATCCATCCTGGTTCTCAGTCGTCGCCAAGCTCAGTAGTGCTGAATCCTGGCTATCCTTGGCAGACCCCTCGCTCATCGGTGCAGCTCCAGGCAGAGGAATAGAGGGCAAGCCTTGTCCAAGCACTTGGCTGGACTCAGTGGTGAGGCAGAGACCCATGCACTCAGCAACGACTTCGGGTGCCTCACTCTTAATCCAACGACCAAAGTCTGTCTTCTCTGAATCGATGGTGAGGGTGTAGAAGTTTGGGTGGAGCAGATGACATCTTCGGAATCTCTCAGACTGATCCCTGATTTCCGTAGGTTGCACTTCCATGTCGTTGGCGTTTGCAACGTTCGCATGTCGCAAGTATCTCTGAGGCTTCCGGATGTAGTCCATGAAGTTGATAGGATACAAGCCATAAAGGATGGTATAGTAGTTTTGAAGGTGGTAGACAGGATGGTCATCGATTTCAGCTTGGTAACCATAAACCTCCCAGCTGGCTTGGTCGGCATCCTCAGGCTGTGGCTCGACTATCCCTGCGCGTTCCCGCGACCAGAACAACAATCTTGCGTAGATGTTGAACAAAGTAGGAAGATGTGGGACTAGCGAGCTAGGCATATGTGGTAAGAGCATGATGAGGACGGTCAGAGCAGCCGACACGAGTGTGGTTGAAGTGTCTTGTTGCAGGCATCTGAGGATATCCCCGAACAAGGGCGTCTGGAGAATCTGGTGGATATGGGGAGGCTGACTTTGGAGGTAATCTCCTAGAAATCTCAAAACCGCCTTTCGATACTGTCTTTTGACAAAGTAGCGGTCCAGTGCGGTGAACAAGTCCTTGATCAGATTAGAAGAGTCGGCGCGATAAGGTATCAAAAGACTAACCTTGGGATGTCTCTTCCCGAACTCAACAAGAGCCTCCCGAGTGATCTTTTCATTGTATTCGAGATTCGTGACTGCTTCAGTGGCAGCTGGATAGAGCCTTTCCATCCACCCTGTGAAAAGGCGGTCGATCAGCGGGCTGGAGGCAAGGTCGGCATCGGAAGTCTCATGGTTCTCCTCGGCAATAGACATGATCTCCATGAGGATGGCCAGAGACTCTTCCACAACGCCCTTTTCTGGGTATCCCTTGGCCAGGATCCCTGAGCAGGAATCCCACCATGTAAAGATGCGCTCGGGTGTTCGAAGGACAGACAGCAGCTGCCGGAGGATGCTTAACCAAGGCGCATAGACAACTGGAGTGTCCTTGACGTGCTTGTCAAAGATGGACAAGAGCTCCTCCTGGAGGCGATCGGCCGCGGCTTCATCGTGCTTCTGGTTTCGGCGCAGATAGCCGTCGATGGTTTGGGTCAGTTCGTCGGGTAGTGAGGCGGTTGGCTCGGCGAGGAAGGCGACGATCGCCTTGGACAGATCCTTCAGCGACCTACACAAGTGGAGATGATGGTCAGCGGATGGCGGAGATGTCGCAGGAGTCAAAGGAGGAGATGGAATGGACGATCATGAGGTCGAGCTGCAGGACAAGGCCCGAGACGACGACTTGCGATGGAAGAATTTTAGGGGTCAAGATGACGTACGCCGATGAAGCCATGACTGGCGTGACGGCCTCATCCGGGCTGGCGAGACTCAAGGTGAGCAGACCGAGGCGATGAGGCCCGTACAGAGTGGATCTTTAACTAAGTTACTGAGGCTCCCGGGGGTTTATTCTGGGTGAAGCTATTCGGTCGCGCTCGGCGTCGGACATTGAATGGATGGACAGCTGATTTTGGCGCAGGCCAGGTGGTCCGTTTCTGGCTGAGCCAAGTGGGGGATAAGCCTCGGAGGGCAGCGACGACGACCGAGAATTAGCGGGAGGTGGCCTGGGAGGTCACTGAAAGCAGCCAGCCACAGGGGGTTTCAGTGGCTAGGGGTGCTAAGCGAAAATGGGCTTAAGCCTGAGGCGGCAGATGACCGGTTGGTACCTTCCGCCTTCCGGAAGAGTGGATACCTACCTACCTGCCTCACCTTGAGTACGGCGCGGCGCGGATGGTACCTACAGCAAGGTACCTCGCCGACTTAAGCTGGGATGCCGTGCCGCCGCACTAATAACCCCGCAAACCAGAGTGGGCTAGTACTCTTTAGTGGGCGTATGATCGATGGATGGATGCACGGCAAAGGCCTGCGAGTTTCTCTGGCGCCCGGGCTGCTGGCGTGATGACCCACTCGAAGCCGTACGTCTTGTGGAATCTGTCCCAGAGGTGCCCATCTGACCTGGAATCGAGCCACTCGACTCTGGTCCAGGCTGCGAGGGGAGGCATTGGCTGGTTGCAGTTGCGTTGCAGTTGAGGTGAGGTCCTGAGTCGTCGGAGGTCAATCGATGAAGTGAGGGGAAGAACATCCCTAGGCTCCCTTCCATTACTTAACTCGGCCTCCTCCTCCTCTTGTCCTTCCTCCTCTTCTCTCTCTTTCCCATCATCATCATCCAGATCAGATCAAAAGCCAATTCACCACCACAAACACCTTCTTAGCAGTCAGCATCGCCTTTTGTGCTTGCCTGCTTAATTCACCTACATACGCATACCCGCGACAAGATTCAGTCTCGAACCCTTCCCAAACCACCACTTAAACCGCCAAGATGAGTGCGAACAAGACCTCGGCCGTCTCTGACGAGCCCATTGACGTCCTTTTCGCCGTCCACGAGAAGTTCGATCTTTTGGACTTTGCCGGTGCGCTCGAGGTCTTCAACACTGCCGCCCACGACTTCAATGACCCTGAGAGTATGTGAACCCAATGGCGCCCCCTCTGACTTTTACCCCTCCCGCTGATCACAATCCCCCTCCAGACAACAAGGCCTTCGAGATCACCATCGTTGGCCCTGAGCCCAAGGTCATCTCGGACCAGGGTGTCATCGTCGGCTCCCAGATCTCCTACAAGGAGGCTCATGACCGCCTCGAGGACTTTGATGTCCTCGTCGTCGTCGGCGGCAACTCCAAGGAGGTTGTCGAGAAGGAGCTCGAGCCCCTCAGCCTCATCACCGATTTCTCGGAGCTTCAGAAGCGGGACCCCGCCCGCGAGCGTACCATCCTCTCCGTGTGCACCGGTGCCCTCTTCCTGGGCAAGCAGGGCATCCTCTCTGGCCTGTCTGCCACCACCCACCCCGACTTCTTCACCACCTTTGAGAACATCTGCAGTGATGCAGCCACCCAGAACCTCCAGGAGCGTACCGACGTGATCGAGGACGCCCGCTACGTCGTCAACAACCTGCGATTCGACCTCGGAGACGAGGACGAGAACCCCTACATCCGCCGAAAGTCCGATTCCGGACGCCGCCCTTCCAACGCCCGGTACGTAACAAGTTCCTATGTGCTCGCACCCCCATCCCCGTTTTACCCCGCTTTGTCATGCATTAAGTTTGAGACGGTCAACTGACTTGGGTTGGTGTAACAGAAAGGGAAGCATGTCGTGGAAGGGCTCCAACACGCGCCGCGAGTCAATCACTCGTCGTGCCGCGATGCGGCTTGGTGGCCTCCGTGTGGTGACCTCAGGGGGTGTCAGCTCTGGCATTGATGCAGCTCTGTATCTTGTCAGCGCTCTCGTTGATGATGCTTGTGCGGCGGAGGTGGCCAGGGTCCTTCAGTGGACCTGGAACAAGGGCGTTGTCGTCGATGGTCTCGACGTCTAAGATCCCTGGCATTGAGTGCCGATTTGTATGAGTTAAGAGTTTACGACGGGCTCAGGTATAGCCCTGATTTGAGACCAATGTTTTTTGTAATGTAGTTTCACGGAGACGAGCGGGAGAAACCTAAGAAAATCCCAAAAAGACTAGGAGCTCTCTATTCAATTCAATTTTCTGTTTTGGTCACACTTGGACTCTCGAAACGATCTGCACATGCTGGCGGGGGAAGTGGGAGTGGAATCTTGGTGTCTGAGTAAAAATGTGGAGGTGGAGGCCACAAAAGGCGCCAAAGATGCCACAAAAAGCGGACACCAAGGGCAATGACGTGGTGTAGCTGGCCCCACACAAGCTCGGAGAGCTCCAACCCGGCTGAGCAGATGAGGGCGAGGTCGTGTGATGCCGATGAACCAGGGGGGCCAGGGCAGGGTCAGGGCCAGGGGCAAGGAGCGGGCAGAGGACAAGGGGCACATCAGGCTATCGGCAGACAACGACATACATGTCAGTCCACACTCGCTTCTTGGATACATGAGTCAAAACAAAGGTGTAAGGATCGAGAGCCCGACAATTTCCAGAATGGGCCCAGGTGACGCTGGTGAGCAAGATTCGGTGAAGGGATGCGAGATTTGGCCTCATGGGGTGGATGGAGGGACGATATCGCTAGGTGTCAGCTCTTTGCCATGGATGACAATTGGGTCAGTGCTGCAGGGAGTAAATCATGAGACTGGGTTGCCAATGGCTATTGTCCTCCCTGACAGACTACTTGTCAGATATCCGAGCGTATAACAGCACAGCCATCCATGTTTTCTTTGTTCTTTGCTCGTGCTGACCATGCCCTGCCATGAGCTCACCTTGCTGTGCTCACCGATGACTTGATCAATAACGTGCGACGGGCTCAATTGGCAGCCCAAAGGGTTTCTTTGTTCTCAAGACATGTTCATGATCCGTTGCTCTCGGTGGATACAATCATGGTTGGGCATGTTGTTGGAGATCCACCATCAGCTGCATATCATGAACGAGATATACGAGAATGAATGAGCCAGGAGGGGCTGTGCACTGGGTCCAGTATGGGACAAAGTTTGATATCAAGCTTCACAGAAAAAGTCCGAGCTGGATATACAAACATTCCCTCATGCCTTTGTCATTGTGTTTCATGGCATCTAGAAAGAGAGGTTGATGGCGGCTGACTCCGGCGCGGTGGAGCCCAAGCTGGGTGGTCTAAAGTGGTGGGTCTTATTGCTGACATAACCACATTTCACTTCGGCTTCTTATTGGCCGACGCGACAATGGTGGGCTTGACTATTGCGACGAGGCTGAAAGATGCTGAATACGTTGGAAGCCTTTCGCAGCTCCCTTTGTCTAATTCCATCCTTCCAACGTCGACCGCCGCCCCGAACCGTTGAAACTGCGTCTGTTTTTCATGAGGGAGAGCGTTGGAACCGAGATTCATCAAGAGACAGCCGCCGAGGCTAGCCAATTCCTCAAATCATGACCGACTGGGCCAAGCTCAAGGTCGTCGACCTGAAAGCAGAGCTCAAACGACGCGGCCTCCAGCAGCATGGCCTCAAGACCGAACTTGTCGCGCGACTAGTCGAAGCCGATGAGGAGCAGGCGCGAGGGGAGGAAGCGGGCGAGCCTGAAGGCGCGAACGAAGATGTACCCATGGCTGATGAGCCTGTCGACGATGAATCTCGAACCGAATCTGTTACCCCCGATGTCGAAGTCGAGAAACCTGCGGCCGAAGATGCGGTGGTAGAAGAAAAAACAATCCAAGAAGAAAAGGCGGAAAACGACCAAGTTGATACGACCAAGGCAGATGTGAATGCAGAGGAGACGAGCGAGCCGCAACAACCAGAGACTGTCAAGAACGGGGTGCCAGAGAAAGCTCCTGAAGTTTCCAACCCGACTGCAGACGTGCCGATACCTGGAAAGGAGGCAGGTGCTCAATCCAGAGAACCGACTGTCGAAGGAGCATCAAGAGCTGCAACTACGACCGCGGCCTCTCCTCCCTCTCTCGAAGCCACACCCGCTGCAGAGAGACAGAAGCGCAAACGCCGCTCTCTCACACCGCCACCGACCGAAGAAGCCATCGCGCGCAAACGCGCCCGCGCTGAAGAGGAGACGGCAAACGGAGACTCCTTCCCCGCGCCCGAGGCACAATCACAGCCTCAAACTGAGGAGCAGGTGGAACCTGCGCCTATGAACATCGACAACGAGGAGCCACGGCCAGAAAAGAATCAAGAAACTGCACCTGCGCCCGCGCACGAGCCGGAGCCCGAGTCAAACGCGCCTCGAGAGGAAACACCCGCCGATAAACCGCAGGAAATGGACTACGAGAGAGACGTTGCGCCTTCGGTGCACCCAGCTACTACAGCCCTCTATGTCAAGAACTTGATGCGCCCCCTTCGACCTCAGGACGTCAAGGCGCACCTCGTCGACCTCGCAACACCCCCAAGAGACCCCCTTGACGATAATATCATTGTCGAGTTCTTCCTCGACCAGATCCGCACCCATGCGTTGGTCGTTTTCAGGACCACCGCTGCGGCCGCCCGCGTTCGCAACGCCCTCCACGACATCGTCTGGCCCAATGAGAGCAATCGCAGACCCCTCTGGCTAGACTTTATTCCTCCCGAGAAGGTACGCGACTGGATTGAGACGGAGCATGCCAGCGGTGGTCCGCGTGGACGCTCTAGTGCTAGATGGGAGGTTGTTTATGAGAATGGCCCCGACGGGGTTGTCGAGGCTCATCTTGAAGAAGCCACAACGTCCACCTCTCGCGCAGGCCCTCCGCCGGGTCCACGACAGCCTACGGGCCCCTCCATGGTGGGCGGCGACACTGTTCCCCTCGGCCCCAGAGGCTATCGCGACCCTGCTATTCCAACAGGACCTCGTCCTGTCCGACCTGGCACCGGACCCGGCCCTCGTCCTCCCCCTACCAACCCAGGCGGTGCCTCTAAGCGCACCAACAGCCGACCTGCTATCTACTACCAGCCAGTGGCCGAAGATCTTGCTAGCCGCCGGATCGACAACATGCGCTCCTTCTACTCCACGGACCGCGACCGCGACGTTGGCCGTGACATCAACCGCTACTCCTTTGAGGACGGAGCCTCCTTCGTCGACCGAGGCAAGGAAGTCTTTGAAGGCATCCGACCCCCACACCGCGAGCGTGCCGTTGAGCGTGAGCGTCGTGGAGGACGTCGCCGTGGCGGCAGAGGTGGTGGTCGCCCTCGGAGTGATCGCTACTTACCTCCTCCCCGCGACGACCGACGACCTCGGTTTGGCTCCGAGCCCGAGAACGGCCTTGACCGGATGAGGGACTGATTCTACGGAAGGGGAATTTGGTGCATATGCTTTTTCGTGTATATACATGAGAGATGAAATGGGAGATGATCAATGGCTTGGAGGGCGGCGTCGAGGGGTCTAAAAGGCTGGCACGGAACAAAGGGATGGGAACATGGTTGGGCTTTACGGTATATGGAATTGAAGCTCGATTAATCAATTACCTTATGACTTGCCTGGCTGTGATGTATCTCAATGACTTATCTGCCTGTGATATGATACAAACGGTCATGACTCTGAAAGAAATGGGGAGACCCAGAATGTTGTGAGACCTGCATTTGCAACCCCTCCCAATTGCAGCATCAGGTGGGGATAGTGAAAACATCAACCTCACAGCGAGTCGAACTGGGGAGAGTCAAGGTACAATGTTCCAAGTTTGTTTATTGCTCTACGTATCCACAAGAAAAGTATCAATCTTTATCCCTTCTCCCGCAAAGTGCAAAATCATCAACCGTCCGTTACCCAGCTACCAATCCTTGACGCCAAAAAGATTCTCTACAATGATCCACCTAAGCCGAAGCGGCAAGGGGGGTGGGCTCGACGCCAACACGCTGTCGGCTGAGAATGTCGAGCATCAGGGGGCTGGGTCGGTTGTCCTTGTAGACGGTCTGGTTGCTCTTGGCGAGCTGGACGTTCTGGAGGTACTTGTCGAAGAGGTAGGAGCTGTCCATGGGGCCGCCCTTGGCCTCGGGGTGGAACTGGGTAGAGAAGATGGGGCGGGTCTTGTGCATCATACCCTCGTTGCTACCATCGTTGAGGTTGACAAAGTACTCCTTGAACTCGCTAGGGAGAGTGCTGGCATCAATGGCGTAACCGTGGTTCTGGCTGGTGATGTGGCACTGGCCAGTGGTCAAGTCAAGGGCGGGAATGTTGTGAGCTCGGTTGCCGTACTTGAGCTTGATGGTGCGGGCACCGACGGCGAGGGCCAGAAGCTGGTGGCCCAGGCAAATACCCATGATGGGGATGGACGAGGTCTCCATCAGGCGGGCGAGGTTGTAGACAGTGTCCTGGCAGTGAGTAGGGTCACCGGGACCGTTGGAGATGAAGACACCGTCAAAGTGCTGAGCGACCTTGTGGATGGGGTAGTCGTAGGGGAAGACAGTGACGGAGGCGCCTCGGCTGACCAGGCTGCGGAGAATGTTCTCCTTGACACCGCAGTCGATGAGGGCAACGTGCAGAGAGGCACCGGGAGACTCGACAACGAAGGGAGCCTTGGTGCTGACGCGCTTGACCAGGTTGATCTGGCCAGGGTCGATGAAGCTCTCATCCTCATCAGCATCGTACTCGTCACCAATGGAGATCCTAGCGAGGGAGGAACCCTGCTCTCGGAGGTAGGTGACAATGGCACGGGTATCGACGCCAGAGATGGCGGGAACACCCTCTCGGGCGCACCACTCTCCCAGACTCTCAACGGCGGTCCAGTGGCTGTAGTTGACAGCAACGTCGGAGACGACAACACCGGCGCACTGGACGTGGGGGGACTCGAAGTACTTGAGGAGGTTGTACTGGTCTCGGGCGTTGGAGGGAACACCATAGTTGCCAATGAGGGGCTGGGTGAAGACGAGGATCTGGCCTCGGTAGGAGGGGTCGGTCATGGACTCGGGGTAGCCAACCAGGGAGGTGGTGAAGACAGCCTCGCCAGAGATGTTGGCGTTGGCGCCGAAGGCCTTGCCCTGGAAGACAGGACCATCTCGGATAGTGAGAGTCGCAGGAAGGGAAGCGACAGGAGCAGTGGCTCGGGTAGCAGTGAAGGGCATCTTCCTGCCCTTGCTGCCAGCGACGGCCTGCTCAGACAGGTATCGGACCTGAAGCATAGATCGGCCAGGAGCCGACGCGGACTTGGCCGCGGGTTTGGCAAAGGATGCCAGTCGGGAGAACATTTTGATATCGGTTGAGGGTGGTTGTTGAAGTCAAAGGAAGAGGAGCTGGTTGGTCAATGAAGCCCTTTAGCAAGATTGGGACTTCCAGAGATGGTCTGTAGCGCAAAGTTAGATTAGTTTCAGAAGCCCAACGGATCCAAGATGGGAAAGCTTGGGAAGCGGTGAGTCAGGCCAAGCTAGAGGTGAGACGAACCAGAGAGATAATCCTGTAGCAAACGAGTCAGTAACAAGTCAATTGAAGAGTAGAAGTATTAAAGAGACGATAGGAGAAGCATTGAGTGTTGACCCCGTTTACTTCCCGTCAAGCGGACAAGTTTTCAGCGGGGTCGCGATAGGATGCTCACCGACGAACGGAGCAGCAGCGGCACGCGACAATGACTCGACAAGACATATGGAAAATAGAAACGTACCTGCGAGGTGAAGATCGAAGGGCGTCCGTTCATATGAGCGGATTGTGAGACAAGCTCGGAGGTGGGAGGAGGGGGTGAGAAGCGTTAGACTATGCAGTCAAGGGCGTTTGTATGAGTTGTACGAGAGTTGATATATCGCGAGGATTTCTTTCTGTTGTAGAAGAAAAGAAAGAAAGAAGAGGGAGGGGCCGAAGAAAGGAAGAGAAAAGACGAGAGACGCTCGCGCCTCCTGACAACGCCGTGTTGGTCATTGGCCATGTTGGCTCCTCCCCGCCAAGTTTTTTTTTCTTAGTGGGGTAGCTTAGACTCGATTTTTGGCTCTGGCGGAAGTTCAAAGCCGCCGAGCCGCCTGTGAGATCCTCTGTTTTCACCTCTTTTTGCGTGGGCGGCTTCGGCGCTCCGCCGAGTGACACCGCTACGGAGCCGCTAATGCAGCCCCTGGACCCTGGTGACGATGACCCGTCACTGTGGGAGGGAGTTTGCTCGTGCTCCGATATCGTTTTTATCTAAGCTTGGCGGGTTGAGTCTGAGTCTGTGTGCCTCCGTGCTTGACCAACACCAATTACACGTCACATCCTCTATCGGATCGACACTCTTCCTGTTGAGTCGACGAGACGAGGGCAACGATGGCCTTTTTATCCTCCATGGGCAATGTCGTACCGAGTCAACTCACGCGACGTCAAGCTCTTCATCTCAGCTCAGGAGGCCGGACAGTGGAGAAGACAATAGACAGCTCCCAGGATCCTTGTTGGGACGACGGAAGGCCAAGGGCGCGCCCATTGATTCGCCCGCTTTCGCAGGCGGGCGGTCAAGCTGAGTGAGACCATGGAGCTAGAGTCGTTAAGAGTTTAGATCCATCACGGGTTTTTTCTGTTGATAACGGGCCAACAACCCCAGGAACATGGCATCCGTCATGTCCGAATCCCGGACGGGACGGCGGAATGGGCTTC
The DNA here is from genome assembly GCA_027569015.1 of Ascodesmis sphaerospora. NCBI lineage: Eukaryota > Fungi > Ascomycota > Pezizomycetes > Pezizales > Ascodesmidaceae > Ascodesmis > Ascodesmis sphaerospora. The sequence continues at coordinate 1,669,354 of JAPPUR010000003.1, forward strand.
GATAAGGGTGTTCCTGGATCGGACGCGATGAGTCAAGATGGATAATCAGATCGTAGCAGCCAAGGATCATTATAAGCCGAGACCATAAATGCCGAGATCAAGATGGGCCTGGTTCTATGTAGGGAGATGCATGCGCTATCTCAAGCACAGTCCTCTTCTCTCACGAGACTCTTTTCCACCGTGCATCCACTCATGATACCCACAGGCACCACATTCATAAGTGCAAACTGTCACCCATTTCTTTCATCGCACCCCGGTGGTACCAAGTGGCACGCACTGGGGTAGTGGGCTTTCACTTGATCTCAATTTGAGAGCTGTAAAATCGAAACCTCGCCTGCTCTGGTGAAGTTCTGATTTTTGCATTTTTGGGCAATTTTTTTGCGAAACGAGTCGAACATGGAAAACTCCAATTGTTGCATCAAGGAAGGAATCAGAGGCATTGGACCTGGTAACTCAAATTGGAGTTAGCATGACATCGATTGATCAATTCATGAATCAATCCAGGTCGTTAACCTGGTTGCGAGGCCTCTTCTCACTGACTTGTATACCTGTCGCGGGCTTGGAGTTTCAACTCATCCCCACCAATGGCAGGATAATCACCGTGTCCAAGCATCCAATTCTCAACAGCTTGCTCCGTAGATACTATCGAGACGTATTGCAGTGTCTCATGAGGGGGCATTCGTGGCTTTAGGCTGTAAAGTTGTGTCTAAACATGTCGACTGTACTTCTACACACAGCACTCTCCTCGATTCTCTGAGAGAAGTGGTATTATCAACAATGTACATATTGACATGACGTTTATTTATTCTATTTCTCGTACACTAAATCGAGGTTCTTTTTACAACAAAACTCCTCGACTAGTGCATATTCATCAAGCTGTCCTCTCATTTACAGCGCACCAAGCTCCTTGAGCTTGCTAACCAGCCCGCCAACATCCTCGACCTTGCCACCACCCTGTCGAGTGGGAGGCTCTGTTAATCGTTAGCAATCCATACATTCTTCCCAATGACACAGAAAACTCACCGGCAACCTTGAGCACCTTGAGGCGCTTCTCATTGTCTAGTCCAAAGTCGGATAGCTTGACCTTTTCGAGCTTCTTCTTCTTGGCCTTCATGATGTTGGGCAGGCTGGCGTACCGGGGCTCGTTGAGTCGCAGGTCTGTGGTGATCACCAGGGGCAGCTTGGCCTTGACAGTCTCGACGCCGCCGTCCACCTCCTTGGTCACAATCACTTCGTCGCCGGCGCCGAACTCAACCTTGCTCGCCTGTGTTGCCTGTGGCCAGCCTAGGAGACCTGCCAGCATCTGACCAGTCTGGTTGGCGTCGTCGTCGATGCTCTGCTTGCCCAGCACCACCAGGTTGCTCTTCTGCTGCTCCGCCGCCTGTCGCAGGAGCTTGGCCACCGTCAGGGGCTCCAGTTCCTCGCCGTCCTTGATCTCCACGTGGATACCACGGTCCGCGCCCATCGCCATCGCTGTTCGGAGCACGTCCTGCGCCTTGGGGGGTCCAGCCGAGATGACGCAGATGTCCTCGACACCACCGGGGGCTCGCTTCTTCTCGCGGATGCGCACAGACTCCTCGACCGAGAGCTCGTCAAAGGGGTTCATCGAATGCTTGACTCCGGCCGTCTCGACGCCCGTCTGGGCCTTGTTCACTCGGGGCTTGACCTGCGACGACGCTGTCAGAGCTCAATGGATCTAGTCTCGTTCCAATTCCAGTGTCCCTACCGCATAGTCGATAACCCGCTTCACAGGGACGAGGATCCGTAGTGCCGACATCGTGGTGGTTTGCGCTGTTCAATGCGAGGTTGAATTGAAGTTGTCGAGGGGGACGGCGGCAAGAAGTACAAGACGGCCGAGCCAAAGTCGTCATGGCAAAGCTCGGGCGGGAGCGGTACCGGCTAGGGCCGGCTCCAACCTCGGCCGACTACCCCACGTGACAGCCGTCTTGAGGCCGAGCATCGGATTTGTGCGCCCGGTCACCGGGACCTTGGAATATGAGCTCAAGACTTCGCTTTCTTGATTAGAACTGTCAAAACCGGCGTTTTCAATGCCAAAATTCGTGTCCAAGAGACCGACTCTTGACCGCGAAAGACAGCCTCTACCATAAAACCACCTTGGACTTGCAACATCCCCCGTGGCTAACTCGGCTTATAGCCGACTTCGACCGCCGGCGACTAGAGGTAGAATGCCGAGTCCAGCCATCAATACCCTCTTACATACGTCGGGCATATATCGAACCCCCTTCACACTGACAAGCATTGCTGCCGTCTTACTGCAAAACCCCGGAGATGACCAAATTCTCTTGATCGAGACTCGCTCCATTAACAAGCACGCCTATACTCCAAAGCTCCAACTCCCAACCATCAACAACATGTTTCCTCTCAATCTACCCTCTTACATCTCCCCTGCACTCCACTTCACCAGTCATCCCACTCGTCCGTCTGCTTCTTCGGCGCCGGAGCTGGGTTCTTCTTGCCCATACCCATAGCACTTGTGCCGATGGAGCTGTTGTTGGGCTGCCTCTGGTCTGCCAGGTTGGAGAACTCGTCCCAGAAGTTCTTCTTACTCTCGTCCAATGGGGCATCCCGGCTCTTTTGGTGCTCAGGGCCCTCTACAAAGCGGTTGAAACCCTCTTGTGCGTTCTTGCCAGCTTGCTGAGCTGACTTGGCGAATGAAGCTGCTGTCAATTGCGCCTGCTTGGCAAAGTCACCGTCGGCGATCTGTACCAGACGGTCATGTTAGTCGAGACCATCAAAGATAGAAATCGTGATAATGAGGTCATACCTGCTTGGCCGTGGGCTGAATGTAGCCATCGTTGACTGTTTTGGCAGTCTTGGAGACTGTTGACGTAAACCAGCCGAAACCCTTGGTCAGAGCCGCCATCGTGTCCTTTTGCATGTCGGCAAAGTTGGGCAGGTCATTGTCCGACTGGCTCGGCCCAGGCGTGCTGCCAAATCCAGCATACTTGCCTCCCTGGCTGGGAGGCAGATGATCTGGCCGTGAGGCATTGTCGGCGCCCAGCCTGGCAAAGTACTGGTCGTCCACCCTGACCTTGCCCGGCCCTTGCGCCGGGCTCTGGTTCCGGTTGGCGGTGCCGCCCATGGGAGTCGACGACCGCGAGGCCGGCTTCGCGGCAGCGGGCGCGGGAGCTGGCTTCTTGGCGCCGGGCACGTACTCGCGGCCCTCGACCTTGCAGCTCAGCCTCTCCTTCCACTCCTCGCCGACCTCGCCGCTGTACCGCTCCGCGATGGTCGAGTCCTCCCAGGTGATGCCCATCATCTTTGTCTGCTCATGCGCCTCGAAAAAGTCCCTCCACCCCTCGTTGCCGCCGAGTCGCATCCGCTCGATCTCGCCCGATTTGAAGGCGTCCATCGAGATGCTCCTGACGAAGGAGATGTGCACGCCGAGGCCTCGATGCACGCCGGCGCACGACAGGCAGATAAAGATGCCAAACTTGGGGGATGCCCATTGCGGGGATGGCGCATTGCAGTCGCAGCAGAGGTTGTTCTTGGATTCCTTCTGGAGGGCGGCAAGCTGGGATAGACGTCAGCACGTGTGAGCGCATCGCCGCCAGGAGGTGACGGCAGAGAGGCCACAAGCCTGATAGGGAGGAAAGGGAGAAAGAAGACTTGACTGACCTTGGACCGCGTCTCGGGATCTACCTCCCACATGCCCTTGGACGCCATCGCGACAGACGTAGAGACCACAACCGATCGGGTGCTCTCGAGTTGAAGGTTTGTTTGGGTGACGGATGTTTGGTATGGGTGGTTGATGCCCAGCTGGCGGCTCGAAACCAGTTGCAAAGGGAGACGGATGGATGTCTCAGTGCGCTAGAGGCTACAGTAGGTGACCCCCCTGCCTCTTCTGCTTGGATCCAGTACTCCGTACACCACTCAGCGCTCAGGGCACTGAAGCATGGGTCCTGGTCCCGTCTTGCTGCGTGCGTGCCAGTAGGTTCCGTGTCCAGTTCAAGCATCCATCCAGTGGCAGGGTCCTTAAGGGGTTGGGTCGGCGGGGCAGGCCGCTGCAGTTCATACCTGGGTACCGTCCTTATCCCCCGAAACAGCACATTTCAAGGTTCTAGAACCAACATGTTAAATGCCCACGTGAGCTTCAACACCACACTCCTTGACATGTCGTACCAGGAACCTAGAATAGCATTTGAAAGCATATTTTTGAGCCCACGAACATTCACACGTAGCTACCTATTGGCAGTTCATCCTCTCCAAAGCGAGCTGGAACGCTCTCAGCTCCCCTGGTGAGAACCATGACGCCTCCCAATGATCCCCACAATCCTCTCAAACAACGACGTCAACATCGCCTTCGCCATGCCTATCAAACACTACATCACATCATCGACAAACTCACTCATCACTTTCAGGACACATCACTTCAAACGCATCATCAGGCATTCTAACCCACCAGCATTACAATCATCTTGTTTCATCAAAAACGCCCTGTTTAATAAATGCGCCGAGCTTTTCTCTCCCTCGAGCCGCCTCCGGCGTAAACTAGTGTACATCCCAGCAGAAGAGTGATGGAGAAAAGGGTGATACAAATACATGAATGAGGGCCTGCGAACTTTTGCGTTCCGATTATGGAGATATTAAGTGTTTTGAGAAAAGAGAACAAGGTTGACAAGAAAACACCATCCCGAGATTTCATCAGAGTCCGAATAGCTCTTGGTTACGTCCCAGTCAAGGTGTTGAGTAATCCCCTTTGTTTCTTTTCATCTCTGTAGCGAGAATCTACCGTAAGAGAAATCGTTGAAATCGCGTGCCAAATCGTAAGAGTGATCATCGTGGCATGAACAAATCTTCATACCCGTGAAACTCGCGTCAGGCCCAGACTTAGGCAGTGGTGACGGGAGTGGTGGTAGCGGCCGCAGGGGCAGCAGCAGGAGCAGCGGGAGCCGCGGCGGGGGCAGCAGCCTCAGTCTTCTTCTCAGCAGCAGCCGGGGCGGCAGCAGGAGTAGCAGCAGGGGCAGTGGCGGGAGCCGAGGCACCAGCAGCGGGAGCAGCCTCAGTAGCAGGAGCAGCCTCCTTCTGGCCGTTGACGGCACCCTCGTGGTGGTCATCATCGGTCTTGTCGGGGCTGTCAATAGCAACCTTGACGGCAATCTCACGGCCCTCAATCTCCTTTCCGTTCATCTCAGAAACAGCCTTCTGCTGAAGCTCCTCGGAAGCCAGAGTGACGAAGCCGAAGCCACGGCCCTTGCGAGCCTCACCGCGAGCCTGAAGCTTCTTGATCATGAAACGGGGGATGGGTCGGAGAGCGATCTTGGCAGAAGAGGGCTCGTAAGCCTTGAAGAGCTCAATGAGCTGTTGACAAAGTTAGCAGACACTCATCTCACAGCTCAGGGGGTACTGACCTTCTCCTCGGTCAGGTCATAAGGCAGGTTGGCGACCATGACCTTGGTCTTGGAAGGAATTCCATCAGCGGGAGGGCCACGCTCGCGGCGCTCGCGCTGAGGTCGAGCTTGAGTCTTGGTCTTGGTACTGTCGTCAGTGTTGATCTTGTTTGTGATGTCGGTCAAAGGTTGAACCTCAGTGGTGGTAGGAGCAGCGACTGCGGCGGCAGCATCCTCGGTGGCAGCAACGGCCTCGGTAGCCTCACCCTCCTTCTTCTCGGCGCCCTCCTGCGTATTGGTCAGTAAAAGTTTCAGAGGGGCGACATCTTTCGATTGTGACTCACACGTCCAGCGCGGGCGCCGCGACCACCACGACCACGGCCTCTGCCACGGCCACGTCCCGAAGCACGGCGACGAGATCCCTCAGCGCCGGAACCCTCTCCGTTGGCGCCCTCGGTCTTCTCACCAGCGGGCTCGGGCTTGCGAGCGAGCTGGACGGAAACCTTGCGCTCGAGGATCTCCTTGCCGGAGAGCTCCTCGATGGCACGCTCGGCCTCAGTAGGGGTGGAGAGGTCGACAAAGGCGTAGCCGACAGGGCGGTCGGTGCGAGGGTTCTTTGGGATCGAGACAGACTCACTGGAGAGAAGTCAGTAAATGCTTGGCCTTCGCCATGAGGTGATGGTGCGGTGGCAGTAGATGGACGCCAGGCCCATGCAGCCAACAGGGACAAGCCCAGCTTGCGCGGCGCCTTCCCAGTTGTGAACCGTCCAGATGCGACGCAAAAGTCGAGGCCCTCTGATGTGGTGGTTGTTCTGGGGCGTGCCTGCCGACATTCGTCGTCGTCTGATGTCCAGGGAAGGAGCGCATCGCGATGGCAGAGAGACACGTGTCTCCAGCGGGGTACTCGAATGTCGAGCTCAGAGGGCGGCGAGAAGGGGGACAAAAGGCTCGAGGGATGGGAGGCGAGATCATCAAGAGAAGAGGGAACTCACACAAGATAGCTCTTGAAGAAGTCCTTCAACTCCCCCTCAGTTGTCGCATAGGCCAGGTTGCCGATGTAGAGGCGGCGGCCCTCAGCAGCGCTGGCCGAGGCGGCCTCGTTGGCGGCCGTCTTGTCATCGGCAGGCTTGCTGATAGAGGTATTGCTCAGAGTGTTTGCGACGTCATTAACGGCAGCATCCAGGTTGTTGGTGGTGTTGGCGGTGGTAGTCATGATGGCGGCTGGTGGATGAAGGTTGTGGTTAGGTTGAGTATGACGTTCGGAACTTGGGGGACCTGTGGTGGAGGAAGCGTTCGAGAACGAGGGCTGCAGGTTGGACAGGTTCAACTCTGGTGCAATAAGGAGGAGTTTGATCAGGGTAGCTTGGTGCCCTAGAAACGGGGGGTTGGGGGGATTAGACAGACGACGGTGCGTTGCGCGGAGACACAAGTGAACTGGAGTTGTGATGGGGAAGAAGAGAAAGGGAGGAGAGAGAGCGATAGGAGCCGCGCGAATCTTGAAATATTTTTTCGGCTTTGGGCTTGGGGGAGGGAGGAAGGGGCGTGTTGAGCATGGGGTTGGGTCGGTCAGGTCAGGGGGTGGTGGGAGGGAAGGCGTGAGCGAGCACTCAGCAGGCAAGATGTGGAAAGTGGGAAAGTGGCCAGGGCTGGGGGAGACGGGCAGGTGCGACGAGTGGAGGAGCGCTGCGGGTACACGACACGAGCAAGGTACTCGAGGGGGGATGGTGATTAGGCGGTGTCTGCACGTTGCGGTCAAGGAGCTGAGGTACTGTCCACCACTGAATGGGGTATCAGATACATAGAAGCTCCCAGAGAGCTGTGTGCGTTGTGGATTCCCTCCCGCTTGGTGGTCCCGGCACACCTGAGGCTGCTTCCTGCCGGGGGAGTTCTCGATCAAGTCACGAATGGGCAGGACGTACCTTGGTAGAGAGAGGTCGCTTCGAGGAGGATGTCGATGATTCAGAGACGCAGAGTGTAGCGGAGGGGGGCAGAAGGTGAAGAGAAGACGGGTCTCCTGATTTGTTTTTGGACTTGTTGACGGGCTTTGAATTTGTGCCAGTTCATGTAGGTATTAGGGCCTGGCGTGTGGGTGGTGCGGGCCTGCATGTGCGTCACGACCTTGTGTACTGTACCGGTCAGGTCTGTGGCATGGCATTGTAGATGGACATCTGTCATTCAAAAGTTTAACATGAATAGGGGAGCGTTTGAGTGACTCGTGACTCGGTGTATACATTGTCATCGAGACGAACACCAACACCGCCGGAGGACGGCAAACAAGCCAAGCTGCGCAATGGATACTATTGTAGTTGACCGCTGGTTCAACGTTGTTCTCAGATGGGACACCTGTGGGGGCGTGTTGTTGACAGGCTTGGCACCTCAGCTGTAGTTTCGGCGTGTGTCATCCGTCACCAGCCATCACGACATCAACAGCAAACGGTTGCCGTGCCGTGCTGCGATGCGCTGTGATGCAGGTCTTGCCATCCATCCATCCATCCATGTTTGACTTACACGGGGCTGAAGAACAGTCGTCAACCTCGTTCGCCTGTCCCGCAACTCACATTGATGCGTTTATGCACGACACGGGCAGCTACTCCAATTAGAGCAAGTCTGTTTTCACCTTTATTTGGAAACCTGGCCTCATGGCTGCCTCATTGGGAAACGAGAGAAATGCAAACGCGTTGTATCCCCGTTGGCATGGAGAAAGAAGCCCAGCAAAATGCATGATATCGTTGCAATACTCCTGACTGGGCGCCTGAAGGGCCGAAATTGCTTCTCGTCCTGGATAATTTCACAGCTGATTGAATCTCCCGTATCTCTCGAGGTTGTCTCCCCCCCTGACAAGGCCAGCTCGCCCTCCCCGACCCCGACCCCGATGAATAGGGGGTTTGCTGGGACACTGCCCCAGGCCAGGACCTTAATGGGAGCTCTCCCTCCCACCAATAGCTAAACGAGATGAGTGAGCTGCTATTCTTACACACCCACGCCCATGCCCGACAGCTCGGATGCAACGGGCTAGGATACCGGTAGGTACAGTAGGATGCCAGGTCCCGAGAAAAGAAAAAGCCAAGTCCTCGAGGCCAGTGGAAGCTCCACCGCGACTCGGGGGGACGAGGCTTCTAGAACTCGGCCGCTGTCAGTGCACTTAGCACCCCCTGTGGCTTGCACCTTCAAGGCTCCGGGGCCCTGGTCAAACCGGCATCATGGAACAACCGTCCTTCTGTGGCGCCTCCACCTCGATGGGATTCCGGGGATTAAAGAAGCGGATGAGTGTGTGCGTGCATGAGGCTCTCCATCATGATGGGAAATGGGTTGGATGGGATCAGATGAAATGCGGTCTGCTACACCGCAAACAGAGGCCAGTGATGGACCTGGGGCCCTTGACTGCAATTTCACCAAACGAATGATTCTACTGACCGAGTCTGTACAATCTCCCAGCACAATTGCTTCACAGCCCAACTCTTGAACAATACACTCCTTCCCCCAACATCGTCAATGTGCAACAAATAGTGGCTGATTCATCAAGCTTTGCCGAGCGAGCGGACAGCCCGATTGATAAGATCCGACCCGACGCAGGTCTCTCACACACACGGGCCCCGCCATCGGACATGGAACTAAACGGGCGCTAACCAACAAACCTTCAATCTTCAACTGCGAAAGCGGAACCCCCTGCTTTCCCCATTCCTTCAACTCGAGTCGAGCCGAGTCTCAGCAGAAGCAGCAGAAGCAGTTCGCCATGGCCGTTCAGGACAGGACCGTGCTCATCCTCTACGGGTCAGAGACTGGCAATGCTCAGGACATGGCCGAGGAGCTCGGGCGAGTCTGTCAGAGGCTCCACTTCAAGAACCGAGTTGAGGAGCTGGACGCGATAGATCTGGTAGGTCGCCTCGCAGCCAGCCCAGCATCCTAGTCACTGACGGATACCTCGTTATGTAGAATGCCCTCTTGCAGCATAGGTTTGTGATATTCGTCATATCAACCACCGGCCAGGGTGATATGCCACACAACTCACTCCTCTTCTGGAAGAGACTGCTGCGCAAGAAGCTTCCCCCAGGATGTCTGTCTTCTGTTCAGTACACAACCTTTGGTCTAGGCGATAGCACTTATCTCAAGTTTGTGTCCCCGTGAATACTACTCTGTGACACCGACTTACACCTCTCAGGTTTAACTGGGCAGCCCGCAAACTGAACAGGCGCTTGGAGCAGCTTGGCGCCACTACTTTCATTGAATCCTTTGAGGCCGATGAACAGTTTCCTGATGGGTGAGTTTACATATTGAAACTCGCTTCACACATATCTCACTGATGCTGTTTAGCATTGACGGTAGCTTTGTTCGCTGGTCCGAAACCCTCTCCAAACACCTCCTGGAGCACCACCCTCCACCGTTTGGTCTCAAGCCCATACCCGACAATGTTATCCTCCCTCCCAAGTGGTCTCTTAGCAATGCCTTAGAAAATGGCCAGGTTGCCAACGGTCACTCTTCTCCCCAATTCTCAGAGTTACCTCCCGCCTCACTTCTCCCCATCCCCAACGGCTGGACCGCCACTCTAGCCGACAACGTGAGACTCACACCGGAAACCCACTGGCAGGATGTTAGACTCGTCTCCTTCGACATACCCAGGCGGGAGGGAGTCAAGCTCCAGTGTAATCCAGGGGATTGCCTCACCGTCTACCCCAAGAACTTCCCCCAGGATGCTCAGAAGCTCATCACCCTCATGGGTTGGGATGACCTCGCCGACAAGCCCCTCGACCTATCCCTCTGCGACTCCCTCCCGCAGAACCTCTACATAGACGCCAAGTGCACACTAAGGGAGATTATTCTCAACAGCATCGACTTCACCGCCATCCCTCGGAGGTCCTTCCTAAAGAGCATGTCCTACTTCTCCACCAACCCCGACCACAAGGAGCGTCTCCTCGAGTTCACAATGACCGAGTATCTCGATGAGTATTTTGACTACGCCACGCGGTCCAGGCGGTCGATCCTTGAGGTCCTTGAAGAGTTCACGTCGGTCAAGCTCCCGGCTGAGCGCATCCTCGACATCTTCCCCCTTATCCGTGGCCGGGACTTTAGCATCGCTAATGGCGGTATGAAACTTAACCATCCAACAAATGAGGATGTCACCCGCGTTGAGCTCCTTGTTGCCCTGGTCAAATACCGAACAATCCTTCGCAAACCTCGCCAAGGCCTCTGCTCTCGCTACCTGGAGAACCTCCCTACAGGCTCCTCTCTAACCGTCACCCACAAGCCTGTCCTCTCCCCCATCCACGGCCCGCAAAACGCCCAGCGTCCTCTCGTTGCTATCGCTACCGGCACCGGCCTCGCCCCCATCCGAGCTCTCATCCAAGAGCGCCTGACCCACCCCTCGCGAGCGCCCATGCACCTCTTCTTCGGCAACCGAAACCGCGATGCCGACTACTTCTTCCATGACGAATGGGACGCTGCAGTGCGTGATGGGAACCTCGACGTGTTTCTTGCCTTTTCGCGAGATCAGCGAACCAAGATTTACGTTCAGGATGTGCTACGTGAGGAGGCGAAGCGTCTGGAGGGGCCGATATTGGACAACGGCATCTTCTGCGTCTGTGGCGGCTCAACCAAGATGGCAGATGCAGCAAAGAGAGCCGTCTTTGAGCCCTTCTCTGAAGGTGCTGAGGATGCCGAGGAACGCAAAAAAGTGCTATCTTCGTTGACGTGGTGGCAAGAGATCTGGTAGATGATTATGGATAACGAACAATAGACTATAGATATGACTTTTTTGCATACCGACATAACAGTCTTGAATAGAAAGCTAAAAACTATCACATCATTCTATCTGATATCATATTAAAACATGCGCTCGCTCATACGTATGAACATAGGGAATGATGACGAGTAACCACCAGAGGCACCCGTACCTTTTTTAAATAACAATTCCAGAATGCCCACAGACGCCATAGCTCAAACCCGATTCTATGGCCTTACCCAGTACCACGCAATGCGAAAAACACCAGAAGATAGCTCCAGGCTATATCATAAGACATGTACTCCAAAACATCATCGCTCTTCCTCCCAGCTGTACCGTCTCTCGGCCAATTGCGGGACGTGGACCAGCTCATTGCCTCTGTCGATGCGCTCTTGGCTACGAGGCGTGTCAGGCTCAGCTGTTTGGCTCATGCCTGACAATCGCATAGACTGTGCCTGAGTCGATGGCCCGTTTGTCGTTCGGTTCACCTGCCCGGCCACAGCTCCTTGTCTTCGCTCTTCCTCCTCTTCCACCGTAAAGTTGCTGCCCAAACTATCCACGGTGCCCTCATCGTCCGGTGCGGAGTTGATAACATCGTCAGCCTGGTGGCTTTGATCCAATGTAATTCGAGGCGTATCGTGTCTAGAAAAGCGAACATTTCCGGGCAGCGGTCCTAGGAACACCACCTTGGATGGGTCAATCGGTGTTCTTTGGACCGTTTGAGGTTGCGGCACATTCAATGATGTGTTGGATGCCGAGAATGATTCAACTCCAGAATGAGGCCGCCTCGTTACTGTGGAACCATTGGTCTGGCCGTCTGAAGACGGGGGGAAAGGTGAGGTTGGTGAGGTGCTCCCGTCATGAGTAGGTGAGACGGGATAGGTGGCCGTCATCGGAGAGGCCACAGGGAGGGGACGGCCAGTTGCGTCGAATCCAGGAGTCATAGGAGACGGCAAGGGTATCGAGTTTGGATTTGAGTTGCCTTCTTGACCCGTTCCTGTCGAAGGAGTAGGCGAGCGTTGCAACGCACGAGGTTGGGTGTTTGCTGGGTTTGGTTGGTAGATGGCCTTCTCTGGAGGCAACACTGTTCCATCGGTAGGAGGGGTATACGCTGGGACAGGGCCTTGTAGCTGTCTGTCAAGCTTCCGCCTTGCTACCTCATATGCGGATATGCCTTGCGAGCTGTCCGTGCCCAGTTCCGTATCACCATTCCATGATGTGCCGTCATCTCCGTCAAGTTCCGCCGGTGGTATCGGAGCTGGCATCTCGTATATCTGCGTGTTGGGGGCTTCGGATATCTTGTCGTTCTCCTTCCCGTCCTTGCGAGTCTGATGCTTCGAATTGCCCCGTCGAGTTAGTTTAGAGAGTAGTTGCATGATAGGTGACCTCGGAGATCGAGTCACTGGACTGTCAGTCAAGTTCTTGTCGTCTTCCGAAGAGGTAGCGCTTTCAGCAGAACTCTTTCGTTTGCGACGATAGCACAACCATCCCACCAAGGCTGCCACGCAGGCCACAAACACCCCAGAGCCAGCTCCGATCCCTGCAATCGCACCCTTAGAAAGTCCATTTCGCGAGTTACCTGAGAAAGGTGGTGGGTAAGGACTGTTATCGGGCTGTCCAATAGCGACCAGCTCGGGGTCGGATGATGAGTCCTCGGGGAAGAGGGCCTGGTGTATTGAAAAGATTCCCTCGTCGTATTTGGTCATGAGGTATGACTCCTGCAAGAATGACCGGCCGAGGATATAAGTTGTGCTGTTATGTGCCTTCCGAAGCATGAAATAAGGGACCGCAGGCTCGCCATACTTGATCGTCTCTTCCATAAAAGGGTACTGAAGAAGGCTGACAAGGGCTCTCAATGGCAACGTAATGTTGACAACGCCAGAGACGTCATAAGGATCGCCAAAGTTGTCGTTGTTGTCGAAGCTGGACAGCACAAAGGTGAGAGACAAGGTCTCTGCCTTCGAGTACTGGCGGTATTGCTCGTTGCTAATGAGGTAAAGGTCAAAGGTGCTGTTGTATGTGAGGTTAAGTGCTGCCGCGAACTGATCGCAGACATCATCCGGGAGCCATAGATATGGAGTGCTACTATCAAGAATAGCATCAAACGACGTTTCCCACTCTGAGAGCAGCAGAGATTCTGAGACCCAGCCATCCGAGACAACACTGCCATTGATCTCGATACCACGGACGAGAGTTCGCTCCATGCTATCTGGTTGAGACAAGGTGAAGTCGGAATTGTGCGACTTGAATCTCGATGGCTCATATCCTCCGAGTGTCAGCGAGACGGGAGCGTTTCCTGCCCAGTTAGCCTCTGGAATCAACAGACGAAGGGCATGTGATGCATACTGTAATGTGCACCGGCTGTATAACCGAAGCTGTAACTGGGAATCCAACCATAATCCTTGACTGCCTGGGTGAGTGGTGACTCTGCAACTGTTCCGTTAAAGTTGCCCTGCGTGATTCCCAGGCCAAAGAGTCCGTTGAGATAACTGGTGGTGTTGACGGCAGCCATGAGGACCCCATCCATCGAATATGGCACCGAGCTGGTAGAACTTGGCGTGGTGATTCGGTCGCGACCATACTCGCCGTTCCCCCCATACCCTAGGTAACTGAGTCCCAGCTCCCAGGTTCCCAACGGTCGCCAATCGCTGGACTCCTCGGGTTCATAAATGCCGCCCCGAGCAGCACTACAATGAGGTTCCCCTGTGGAATTATTAGCACGGTAATGTCGCCGAGATTCGGCCAGGTCCTCTTTGTTGTAATCAAAGGAGGAACGTCGAGGTAACCATGGGCTGGGCGGACATACGAGGTAAACATCCTCCTGATCCAACAGCCCAAAATTCTGAAAGAGCCGTGCTCACAAGAACATCGACGGCCTGTGAGTTTGAGCCTAGCGAGAATGAAATAGTTGACCAGTTGCCGTCAATTCCTTTCCTAGTTGAGAAAGTCAGATGTTGATGTCGGGTGAAGCTGGCAGGGGACTTGCCATTGACTGGGAGATAATAGGAGCGGCGCTGGATCTCCAGCTTGGGCTCCAGCCACGAGAAGGAGAGACGATCCAAGGAGAGCTGTCCACATCTTGAGACCAGCTGACACGATGCGAAATTTCCGAAGTCGTTAACCTCAACGACGAGACTTTTCCTCGTCCAGGGCAGGCATTCACTTCAAATGTCTGGGTGGACAGCGGCGATGATGTGACAGCGACCGCAACGCGCTGTCGGGGGGCCCGTTTCACGCCGATTTGGGTCCGCATGCAGGATCAAAGGGTCTAGCCATGGGCTTTTCAAAGGTCCGAAGCCGTTGGATGTACGTTGAAGCAAGAGAGCGGGGATGGGAGGTGATTCAGGCGGCTCTCATGAGATAGGGACACCAGTTTCTCTGCGCGAGAAAGCAAAGTGAGATGACCGAGGGAGCCAAAAAGTTCGACGCGCCACTCCCTGAGGAAAAGCCACAGGGCGCAGAGTTGCTGCACCCATCTTGGCCTGTCCTGGCTTGGCCCTGGCCCGTCTTACAGGGCCTCAAATGTCTTGGGTCTTGTGGCGGGAGGAGCGGAGCCCGGTTCGTCACCCTGACTCGCCGACGCCGAGCTGGGCCTGTCCAAGTTGCAAGGATACCCACCACCGACACATGGTCCTCCGCTTCTAGTGGATTTCCGTTCAAGCTGAGAAGAGGGAATGGCCTTACAAGCATCCGTCGGCCTTCCAGTCAACAGGGAACGGAGCCATAGATCATCAGACTCCCCGGCTTCTTCAGCCTTGGGGCTGAGAAGACGGATGCATGGTGCTTGAAGAAGCATGGGGATGATCTCCGGACCGCATTCTAGATGCTGTATGTCGTGGGGCACAGGAGAGTTGGAGAAGGAAGGTGGTTCGCCTGCGAGAAAAGGGTCCAAGGCGGTAGGCAATCTGCAGGATTGCATCGAACTCCAAAGATGAAGAAAAGTGAATTCCTTGCGGCCAACTTTTCACCTCCAAGTTTCGGAACCTGATCAATAGTCTGAGATGGTCCGACATGAAATGCAACAACTCTAGCACTGTCAGTCGTCCAACCTCGACGGAGCCCACCATGACAGACCGAGACCGTGACCCCGAGTCCTCCTTCGCCACCATTGCAGCTGAAAAGTTCCTTCAGTAGCGCAGATAACGACGATGGTGAATATCCATCCAAGCCCCGGAATGAGATCATTGGAGAAGATTAGTTGGAAGCACCAGTATCCGCAGCCAACAACCGTAATTTTAACCTAGTCCAACCTCAATCACCCCTGAAGATGCTGTGCCTCGAACCTCCCACGTAGGATATCGATCTGTACGATAATAAGACGATAGCCGGGAATCGAGGGCCAGGTCCAGCGGATGCACGTATCCCTGGCATTGGAGTTGCCCCGTGATTCGAGAACTGCTGTCCACGGGATTGAGTCACGGAATCAACCAACAAGACAACTGGTGAAGCCATCATCTCACGACTCCACAACACCTGAGGATCGACAGTAGGCGCTAACAATTCGCTAAGATTCATCTCCCCTTTCTTGCTTGAGGGAGGATTCTGTCGACATTAGCCTCGAGTGCGTGCGCTGCACTTGTCGCGCCTGTTTTCAAGTCCTGATCTGATTCTGATGCTCAGTCAATCAGACAACGGCAGTTCCTTCAGCCCGCATAATCGATGCCCTGATTTCCGAGCTGAGTGTCTCAAACATTGTTCCACGGAATGTCTAGATGTATTGAACTTTTGAGCGACAGCCATGCAGCTCGGTGAACATTAGACAGGCACCGTCGTTAGAGCTTACGTGTACCATCTCCTAGACGGTCCGATGAGGCAGAGCGAATAATATTTCAGAGGTCAGGTCGGTTGAAGAGAATGCTCAAGCCAAGAGATCAAAAGACTGAGTGAGGGAGGTGCTTGCTTGCCAAGAAGGATCACCCTGGTCCAACACTGGGCTGGTCCAACCTTGTGGGTTCATCCCCAGTACAGCGGAGGTTGGAACCAGGAGTTGGGATGTAGAACCGGGAGAGAAGGTTGAACATGGCTTTCGGAGTAATTGAACCATTGAAACACATCTTTCGGGTCTGATGGACATATTGGAGGGCTTCCTCCACGCGGGTTGTGCACTCCCGCAGCGCTCTGCTCTAGACCAGTCCATCATGTCTCTCTGTGGGTGTCCTCCGACCGACCGCAGAGATGCGCCGCTGGTGCTGGTGTCGGTGTGTGGGTGCCACATCCCGAGAGAATGAACACTAGTCCTCCATTGCAGGATGAAACAGTGCAAGGAGGCCCCGGCTCCAGCGACAGGACGGCCCCAGTTCCTTTGCGGTAGTAGCCCCAGTCGCTTGGCCTAGGCGGGAGCGCATTGTCGCCTGTGCCGTGGCCGATAAACCTTGGCCGTTCAATCGGTGGTGGGTTGGGACAGTAGCGTGCCGGCCGGTTCATTAACGTTCAAGCCCTCGCCATCTTGTTCTGGCTCTGGTTCATCTTTCCATGCTCTCTCGACGACGTCAAGGCCAGGCTTGGTCAGACCTCGTTCGGCCTCTACAGATATCAACAAGTTGATGTCGAGACGAATACCTACCTCTTCAGACTTGGCCTCATCACTCGCTTAAGAGGCCTGCCTGTCGTTCGTTCGTTTTCGGTTCGATGGCTCACCGGCGCCTGACGTACTAGGCGAAAAGATCCAGCATGCATTTACAGACGGTCGCGTTGCTCTCGATCGCAGCGCTCGTGCATTCCGTCGATGGGATTGTCGTGCGTCGAGGTGAGTTTTATTAGCTGTGATTGATGATGAGGAGGGTAAATACGAATTCATGCTAAAAATCAACCTCAGACGTCGTGAACCGTGAGGCGGCACCTGCGCGATTCCCCTTAATCAACAGCACCACAGTCGCGACTTCCTCAGGCGGCACCAGCACTCGCTTACTTACACCATCAACCTCGGCACTGGAAACCACCACTTCCAGGCCATCTTCTTTCATCTCCAGCCTCACTACTGAAGCTGCCAAGCCAGTTTCTTTAAAGGATCCTCTTACAGCTGGACAAAAGGACCAGACCAAATCTTCCTCTGGTCCGTCGGCACAGCCTCCCATCGGCACCAAAGTTATTAGTGTGCCCAACGATCACTCGTTTTCTACGCATCATTCGGCTTCATTCACTGCAATTCCGGCCAAAGCTCCTCCTTCAGCGGCCAACCAAGCCCCAGATACAGGGGCATCTCCCGATGATTCCAGGGGTTCGGCGAACAGGGCCAGGCCTCAACAAGCGTCTGACCACTCCCTTCCCACCGCAGCTGTCGAGCCGGGGAACAATGCCAGACCTACGCCTAAAGCAGCCTCGACGGCCTCAGCACCCTCGCCAGGCAGGGTGAGGACTAAACACGCTCCCGATCACTCATTCCCGACTACATCGGCTCTCAACAAGACCAGATCATCAACTTCAAGCAGCAATGGATGGCACGGTACCACCATTACTTTCAAGGGGAACGGCACCTTCACTGCGGTTCCTGCAATCTCTTCAACGCCTTGCACCAGCCTAGGAGCGGATGAGCCCGTCACGGTCTTCTCCATCGTCTATACAGCTACGACAACCTTGTACGGCAACTACAGTGACTACACGGCACCTTATCCCACCATCAACACCCCCAACTACTGTCCCACGAGTTCTGAGGCGCTTGGCGAGGAAGAGCCTACATCTGCCCCCAAGCCTGGACAACCACCACCGCCAGAACTATCAGGAGGATTCGGTGTAACCACCAAGCGACCTGGACAGCCAGTGGAAACCTTTTCATCATCTAGGAAGACTATCACCTTCGTCACCACTGACAAGAATCCTGCCGTCGTTACTACTTCAAAACCACCTCCACGGTTCAACCGACCCACTCAGGGAGTCAATGGGCTCCCGGTAAGTAGGAAACAGATGGCCCGTCCCTCTAATATGCCTGAGGATGGAAATCATGGCCAACCTGAGGGGGATAACCAAGATGCGAGACCCCAGCAACGACCTGAACCACAGCCACAACAACGGCCTGGATCACAGCCGCAACAACGACCCCAATCACAATCTCAACCACAGTCTCAAACACAGCCTCAACCACAGCCTCAACCACAACCACAACCGCAGGTAGGGTCACCGAGAACCTTCAGCGTGACTGCCAGAGGTCCAGAAGTCATTATCAACGACCACACCTTTTCAGATCTCAAGCCAGGCCAAACAACAACGGCGACAGCGGACCATGGAATATTTACTATTTTCCCCTCCCAGGTTGTCGGCGAAGGGGCAACGGTCAAGAAACCACAACCTTTGGGAAGCGTCGTCTCGGCTGCCACTCCTACCATGGCCACAATCGGGGGAGTACCCGTTGTTGTTTCAGGGTCAGAGGCTGTCGTCGGCAGCACGACATTCAAGCTCCCTTTTGTCGGTATGTCGACGAGAATCGAGGTTCCTGTGGCTGGTGCTACTGCAAGAGTCGAAGAACGACCAGTCTCCATCGTGCCGGGTACAGTCGTGGTGGATGACGAGACTCTCACCTACCGCGCAATCGGTGCGCCCCAGACGGATGTCATCATACAGGGAGGCGAAATGGTTACTGCGTCCGGGGTGTCTATCTACGTCTTTCGTTCTACAACCCTCACATACGGACCAGGCATACCAGCGACAACTCAGGTCGTCGACGACGACACCATTACCATTGGGCCTTCCGGCGTTGTTGTTGAAGCAACCACTCTTGGTGGTTCTAGTGCCAAAGCCACTGATACCAAATATCAAATCGTGGGCGGTGCCACCATCACAAAGGTCAGCCCTTCATGGGTAATAATCGATGGGACAACCTTCACAGCTGGGCCGGGCGCCAAGAGTACCACGAAAGTGATTGGCGGCGAGACCGTCACCATCGGTCCTAGCGGCATCGCCATTTCTACTGAACTTACAGTCCGATACCCATTTGGAGCTTCAACTGTGACTACGATCAAGGCCACGGCAACAGGCACAGGAACAGACAGCCTGCCTACCGAGACTGGAAGTACCAACAAGAATGCGAAGAAGAAGGGTAGCAGTGAAGACGAGGAGGACAATGAAGATGATGATGAGGACGAGGATGACCAAGATGAGAAGGACAAGAGTAAGGACAAAGACAAAGGGAAGGGGAAGGATGATGACAGCGGTGCGGCTTCTCAACGGTTTGGTCTCACTGGAGGAATGACTGGGTTCTGCATAGCGATTGGCGTTTGGACTTGGATTTGGATTTGGATTTAATATGGGCCAAATTGGCTTGGATGGGTGGCATCTCGATTGGAAACCCAGGTTAAGGGGCACATGTCAGGGATACTACGGATGGCACGGGAAAGACTGGCTCTGGTTGGGCATGTAGGTTTACGACATGACGAATACCTGGCAACGGGGCTCTCGGAAATACGAGCCATAAGCACAAGGAAACCGCAGGATGCGGGATGTTATTGTATTGTACCATAGTAATGTATTATCTTGAGACTTGTACTGAGATCATATGACCATGGTGTCTCCCGCTTTGCCTTGATTGAGCTGGCATTCCCCCTCCCTATTCATAGCCCAAACACAAACTCTGGATCATCCAACCCGAGCCGTCCCGAGGCATTCTTCATCCTCGAGTGTGCCTGGCAGGAATGATCGACACGAGGATACGAGCGGGGGCGCTCACGGCATGACGACGCGTCACGGCTGGTGATTTGAGACTTGCATTCGTTTGGTGCTGACAGGGGGGAACAAGGTTCAGCTGTCTGCGGCAGTCATGGTGGTTGTTTCGACGTCGGTGGTTGCGGCATGTCGACAGATCACATGTGATTGATGAAATGAGGACAAGAATAAGAGGTTGTTGCAACGGCTCAGGTAAATGTATAACTATGATTCTAAAGGGTGCCATGGAGAGGCCGAGAAGTAAAGTAAGATAATCGAATGCTTGCAAAAAGAGTCCAATATGGGCATCAGACTCATCGGCAGCAAGAAGTAAAAGGTTAGAAACGCAAACGCAAGCACACACAGATCTCTCAGCGAGCATCACCACCTCTGCACCCCTTTTCCCTTCCCAACACCCTCCGTCTCCAGAGGCGGGAACTCCTCAAACTGAACACCGAGACCGACGTCGGATGAAGCATGGCCTGAATCCTCCATACTGAGCTTGAGGGCGAGTTCAAGGTCATAGTCACGCGGCTCAGCGCGGCTGGATGAGCCGCCGGTCTTGGATGCTCCTGGAGAGCTGAGTCCTGAATGTTTGCCCTTCTTGCTGTGTTTAGCCTTGTACGTGAGGGAGAATTCGTAGTCGCCTGAGCTCATTGCCGGTGGTGAGTGGCCATTCTCGTTGACGCCCTCCATGAGCGAGAGACGAATGGCCTGCTGGATCTGCTGCTCATAGTCGTCCTCGTTCTGCATCCTACGAGAATCCTCTCCAGGAGGGGCCGTAGGAGGAGTCATCTCAGTAATGCTCGGCTCAGGGGTGATGGTGTCAACAGTGGTTTCGCTAAAAGTCGATGCAGTGTCAAGGCTAGCATCAGCGGCTGAGTCACTGGTTCGTCGCTGTTCCTCGAGGAATGCCTCTTCAGAGACCATCTGTGCGTACCGCAGAGCCTCTTCCTCTGTCAGGTCGCCAAGGGCACCAACGCCGAAACGATTCTGCAGGCGTGCCCGCTCCTTGGCCTTTTGCTCATTCTCAAGTCGTAGTTCAGCTTCCTCAGCGGCGATGAAGTCGGTAACGACTCCGCCCTGGCGACGGCTAGCCAGACGACCATGAACGTCAGAATGCCTCAGACGGCGCTTGCGTCCCATAGTATGGGCGGCAGAGCTATATGCCCAGTATCTCAAGAAGGCGCCAAAGGAAACGACACCTCGAAGGATTGTTGGATCAGGGTCAAGATAGATGGCGCCGACCGCAGAATAGCTGGACTCGCGAAGAGAGGGATTCATTGTCATCATGTGTCGAGGGACTCGACCATTTGACCTCGCGTTGAGGGTCCGAACAGGCTCGAGGGTAGAAGCCAGGGGATCCCAAGCCTGGACAAGCCCGTCACTTCCGCCGTGGACAACATACAACGCTGTAAGAGCCACGCAGGAGACTTCGGGGGACTCAGTCTGAATCTGACGAACTGGGTCGATGCCTGTACCCTTGGTGTTATCTCTGGCATTCCACACAAGAACAGCACCCGCGTCGGTTCCGATAGCAAACAGTCGAGACCTGCGGCCTGGGATTTCCTCCTCAGCTGCGTAGAGGGGGTCTTCAGCGAGTGTGAGAACCGCAGTATTCGAACGATCCAGGCCAACACTGGTGATTGTAGCATGGAAGTGCCCTTTCAGATTCATCGGACAGCTATCCCACTCATGAAGATGTGATAGTGAGTCTGGCGACGACGCAGAAGCAGGAGAAGCTAGCCCTGGTGATTCTTGCTCAGGGGTCCTGATAGTCTCTCCCGGCGCTGTTCCGAAGAGCGATGATTGAATAGCAGCAGGGGGCGCAGGAGGCGCCGGTGCCAGAATAACGGAGGATGACTGAGCCTCCTGAGAAACTAGAGATCGAGTATAGCGTTGAATGTTTGCGGGACGACCTTCAGCTAGGCCACAGTCGATCACAAAGATGCTCTCGCCTGCACCTTGACCGTCGTCGTTGGCAAAATCAACTTCCAGCTTGCGCTGCATGTCCCATCCCTCACAGACCTTCCTGAAGTGAGCCGGCTTGTGGCGCAGGAACTTCTCAATCTCCCGAGCTTCAGCAGTTAACTGACTCTTGCTCAGGTTCATCGAGTTGGAAGGAGATCTGGGCGAGTATGCTCCTCTGATTGCATTCTTGTCCAGATCATCCGGGCGAGCAACGCGTCGCGTAGAGTCGAGGAGGTGCCAGTATACTGAACGTCCAGCATACCAAGCATTCTTGGTGATGTCCTCACTCTTTGCCTGGTTCTGTGCACTAGGCGTCTCAGTCAGGTAGTACACTTCGCCCAAAGCATTCAGAGCGACTGCAAAGATTCTTCCAGCCGTCTTTCGCTTCTGGCTGTAATTATCATCAACCTTGAGAGAGATGATGGGCACACCAGGGCTAAGAACCCATCGAGCGGTGATTTCTCCAGCCTGATATCGCTGCGGGCCAGAATCACCACCAATAGCGAAGGATGATACGACACCGAGGGTTGAGCCAGTAAGCATCCCGATCATTGAATTGGTGTTTGCAGGCAGAGCCTGTGACTTTGCCAGCCAGACGCTGCAAATAGCCTCAGACATTTCTGGTATTTTGGGGATATCAGGGTAGGTATCCACGACACCAGAATCACCTCCAAGATACCGTCCACGGTTCTCGTTGATGCTGCGGAAGTAGGCACGGCCTCCTGGGAAGCCTTCACCGGCGAGCAGGCCGTAAGGCTGGCTCACATCAAGAACGTTGGGGGTGGCAGCAGGGCCTTCTCCCAGGCCAAATGGCACCAAGTTCGGGACAACCTCATCAAGCTGCATCGAGCTGAAAGGGTCCACGAATCCCCATTTCTCGATTCTTCCGTTGGTGGGATCGCTAATCGATGCGACTCCTAGATCTGCGGCTCCATGGATGGCTCTCGGGGGCTTCTTCCCGTTGGTGAAGACAGCGTGGAGGCTTGACACGAGCCAGGGCAGCTTCGAATTGAAAGTCAAAACTGCGCTGGTTTTCTTTCCAGAGCGGACAGATGCGCCAATGCCACCAGAGGCAGCTGAAGCACCAGGCTTGCCACGCGCAAGACTCCTCATCAAGCGCGTACGGAGCAGGTACTCCTTTCTCCAAGATGCCATGGGCGTGAGACGGGCAAAGTATCGAGACTCGGACTGGATCAAGTCGTGCGAACTATGAGCCCAGATATCCACGTTTGTCTTGACTTCGAGCGCCTCGTGTCCTGGGAAATACCGCAGAAAGGCCATTCTCCAGGCATGTGAGCTGGTGATGAGCGCATAGAAGCGCTTCGATACCAGGGCGATCGCGGCATGGGAATCGGAGTGCAAGTGCGAAAAGATGTGCGTCAAAAGCTCTATTGAAATCCCGAGTTAGACTCTTTACGCTCGATCTTATCAGAGGCATGATAACGCACCATTGGGAAAGTCTGCAAGCTGAACACCATCAGAAGGCGTCTCTGTGCGCTTGGTGACCTTGAAGCCCAGGGCTTTCTTAGGGGTCGGCGGAGTCATTGCACTCTCATACTCTGAGATGCGATGGCCGGGAGCTGCAGGTCGACCGGCCGATCCATGGCTGAGACTCAGTCTGCGTAGCTCTTCATCGAGCAAGTCGGCGTCGACGTCATGGCCGGAGTCCCGGCGGAGGGCCGAGGCAGAGCGCGGCTCAGGACCACTCGAGTCTCGGGAGAGAGCTCGGCGGAGGCCGCGCGGGTCACGGTGAAGGAGGCCATGCTGGGAGGAAGAGGTGTAAAAGGGATTGTCCTGGTGAGTCAGAGGTTCTGGATTCTCGGGAGGCTCTTGTTGCATATAGCTGAAGGCGTGGAACTCGGGGAACAGGGGTGACGACTGTGCAGGGAGTGTTTGCACAGTCTGGGGCGCCGGGGCGATAGAGTTGAAGCGGGTGGAGAGATTGATTGGGCGCTGCAAGAGTGTGTCGCTGCGAGGAGCTTGGAGTTGACGGCGAGGAGGGGAAGTTGGTGGTGATGGTTCCAAGTTGGTCTTTTCTGCCGCGCGACGCCGCGTCGAGCTTCTTTGGCTGGGAAATTGCGTTGCCGATGATGAGCCGGCTAGAGAGTCCGTAGAGGTCGTGAGGAGGGGGAGCCAATAGATGACCACAACAAGACATCGTGTTTCTCTATTTCGAAAAAGCGATCAAGTGACGATTTCTCGCGATCGATGCTATGCTTTGATCTGAGAACGTGCTATTCAAGAGTTCCGGTTCTTATTCTCGTTCTACTGTGGGCATTGTCGACTGGCTTGAGTTCGCCGCGTGAGTCATCTAATGGCTGTTATTGAGCCATTACTCGAGGTTGGATCCATCAACATTGATGCCTAGAGGAAGAAGATAAAGGTCTTTGAACAGGTGTATCTTGAATACCAATTCTTGAATCATTTTTACAAACGTTACTGTCAAGTTTGACTTTCGTTGCCCCAGAGTACATCTGCCTAGGTAGATATCGAGCTGAATGGGACTGAGATCGGATGCAAACATCAACCCTCTATTGTTGTCATCTTTCTATCAGAATGAATTTTACCCCAAAAACTTACATTGTGTGCCTGAACGAAGCTGATGAGTTCTTCTTGAGCCCTGGTTCACTGAATGCACCCTGATCTTCACCCCAGCTGAGAAACCTCAAACACGTTAACCACAACAATCTCAACGCCGTGCCACAGCAACGTCTTCCGAAACTCAGGCTGAGACCAAGATCCCTTTAACCGCCTCACTGCCTTGACTTAATTTGAATGTCTCTGATCATCTGAGACTTTACCAGCCAACATTGTGAGACTCCTGTTGAATGCTTCAGTCTGTGGAACCATGTGCGTGGGCGTCAACATACCCGATACCCAGCCAGGTCTCCCTATCGAAACGCCCCCTCGATCTCAACAACCCGTGGCTTCATTCCCGATCTTGAATTCCTGCCTTGGACATGATTCTTGCCAGAGACATGACTCTCCAAGACCTCCACTGTTGGGCCGCCAACCCTGGACCCAGTCTGGGTGAAACAGACAGCATCACCTTTCGTATCGGCATGTCAATGACATGACAACCCCAACCTGTGAGCAACATACTGCGCAAGAATCTGGAGATTTCCACGTTGTGGGACGATGCTGTGAGAGTCCTGGGCCTTGGTGATGGGTCTTTGTCTTTTCCCACATGGCTAGAACCTGCGGGCAGCCGTCAACTCGCAGGATTCGACAACGTCATGTAGGCTTGAAACGAGTGCATCGTGACCAGTCATCGAGGCATTTATCCGCTCTCTGTGATACAGCTTATTCATGTAATGTGCCAACTGCCGGCAGATGAGCTGAACTGGGACCAAGAATAACGGCGCTCTCTGGTAGGTAGACGACAGTGCCAGCACTTGTGAAATATGGGGAGACTGGGATATTGAAGGTGTTTATTGCGGGGATAGCTACAAGGACAGGTGCTCCGTAATAGATGAGAGTCTCATCCATCGACCCGAAATCACAATTGACTTCTCGTGAGCCTGTCCTAGTTTCTTCTGTCAACGTCAACATTTGGCCGAGTTGCCGTCTCGACATGGATGAACGGGAGCCGAAGTTTCAGTGGCGCCGGCGGATCGGCGGGCCCTCCCGTCCCGCGGCGCCACTCTACGTTATCCGTACAATGAATGGAGAGGAGATCCAACTTTATCAGGAAAGTGTTGTTGGTTGAGCTGAAGTTTCCTTGACGGTCTGCTGCAGGCCGCTTCGCCTCGCTTCGGTCGTCGGAAGGATGCCATCTGCCGAGATTTGTCACCATGACGATGCCGTCCAGGAAAAAAAGGCCTCTCTCTCCTGCAAGTGCCTGGCTCCGGGTCATTGGGTCATCAGCCCATCCAGCACTAGAGGGCCGCGGAAGCAAGGCGTTGCAGGCTGCGTGACAAGTCACGCTGCACCGAGCCCAAGATGGCTTCAACTGACTGCGGCTCCTGCAACCATTCACTCTCGGTTGGAGCGGGAGATGCGTACATAGTGACCAGGCACACTGTACTGTACAGTACCTACAGTACAAACACCTAGCCAGCGCGGCCCAGCACCCTGGCTCGTCGTCCCCACGCGTGAGGGAGTCCAACGAGCGTCCTGCCTTTCCAGGGATCGACCTCCGAGCAGGAGATCTGACACCCCCCCCTCCCCGGATTGCTAAGCGGTTCGCATTTCGACAAAGTTCACAAGGAACCGGTGAGCCAATGTTGTCATGGCCGCTATCAAGGGTCCCGGCCATCAGCCTCTGAAGCCGTCGAACCCGCGTCCTCTGGTTTGTCAATTTTGAAAGTACCTGACAGTTTTGGGCATGATCCCTGGGACCTCTCTGCTCGATAACGGGTGGCCGTGCGTGGAACTATCCATCGGTCCCTGCAAAGCTAGCGTTGATACTTTGGCTGGCGCTGATTGCCTGCCTGCAAGCTTGGAAGCCTCCTTTCCTTTCCTTGCTGCTTATGAGAAAGAAAAAATCTTTTCAAGGGATTGAGTCAGGGGATATCGATTTCCAAGGCGGCGACCCGTCGTGCAGACGGCGCCAAGGCGGAGGGCCCATGTGTGCACCTCCAATTTTGCCTGAGGAGACCGTCTTGAACGCCGTTTGCCAGCCACGACGGGCGGGGACTGAGACTGGTGCTCCGTACTGCAGGCCAGGTCACGGCTTGTGGGCACAAGCCCTGCCTGGTGCTGGATTCTTGCAGTGCGCTGTCGGCGAAGAGGGTTGGCCGAAGGTAAGGCGTCCTCGATCATGATCTGACGGAACCCTGTTGCTTGCGTAGTCCTACGTAACGTTGTCCCTCGGAGGCTTGGCCTCTTTTCTTGACGAGTTCAAGGCCCTGAGTGTCGGGGCGAGAGGAGGTCAAGCCGGACACGACGGAGGTGGAAGCAGTTGTGAAGGGAAGACTTCATCAGTCGAGAATCTTGAGGACTTGTAGGGCCAGGACCAGGCCAAGCAGGGAATACGAGCACCAATCTTGAGCATTCCTCACAAACTGTATTTTCACGTGCAATGTTGTAAAGACTGTAAAATGTCAGTTGTTAAACACGTTGAAAGATTCTACTGCCAACAACCACTGACATTACCTGCCTTAACAAAAAACATGCCGACGAGGCACACTCCACCATTGCCATAAAGAAACTGCTTCAAGCAATGGATTTGGGAGACACAAAGTAGCCTGCTGCTCCAAGGAAGGTTGCAGAGTGTCTTGGTCAAGGGCAAAGAGGTTGGGTGGGATTCCAGATTCCATTGACATCTCCAAGAGTTCCCACAGACTATAACAAAAAACGCATACATATAGCTGGCTGGGAACACGAGACTCAAAGCGTTCAATCATCGCGGAGCATGCAAACGCCACATGGCATTTTAAACAGAGGTCATTCGGCGCATTGAAGATGGCGTCTGAGTTTGCGAGAGTCTTGGCGGGCTTCTAAGAAGGACTGGTCGAAAACGTTCAGGCCAGAGGACACACAAGCCAGTAATTCTGATCCAGGTGTCAACAACTAGAAGCCATGAGTACGTACATGAGCTCTGATCGAGCAAACATTCTGGTGAGCTATGTCCTCCAGAAACCTCTCAATGCATCCGGTGTTGACGAGGCCCTTCACACCCACAGATCCCAAACGATTCAATAACGCAAAAGTGTGTTCTTGAACATCGTATAACCCAAACGCCCTTCCCGTCACTTACACGGATACCGGATCAATTCAATCTCGCTTTGTTAACGAGAGGTCATGGCGGAAACCTGCCTCTTCATTTGGGCACGAGCATCACCGGCTCGCCAGCAAACTTAACTGCTCTCCCGTTCAGCCGATGTTCGTATAACGATGGATTTAATAAGAGCGTCAAAGGCGGCGCCACACGTTTCAACCACAGTTCCTAAGCTAGAAGCACGAGTCTGCTGATGAGGCGTACCCGAAGACAGAGTGTAATAGAGATGGCGTCTGTTAGCATCGCCAGCAAGCTAATTAACCCTCCATCTGATCTTTAGCCTTTCGGAATGAGGCACAACCGCAGTGTAAAAGCATTAAGTCCGAAGGCCCAGCACGCTCTTTATACGAAACACGCTACTCACGCAGTCAAAGACAGTCTTCCAATCATCTACTGCCTCTATACCTGCAAATGGTAATCCGATGTGACTTGGATGCTCCAAGTGGGGCGGAATTGTTTTTCAAGCACAGACGGATGGCAGTAAAACTACAAACAAACAACTACGAATACAAACACTCTTACATGACTTACAACTGCGGCACATATATCATCCTATCCTCTAGATACTCTGTGTAACGTGTGGTCAATTTCATTTCTTAATTAGTACCACACATGCCTTAGTGTTTCTCATTTCGTTCATGGTCTCGGTTCACCTTCAACACTGTCCAGGTGGTGGTCCACACATCAAGGTATGTGCATTCTTCTCCGTCCGTGGCATTTTCGTCTTGCAGGTGGGATCAAGGTGGAGAGACGGGTACTGTTTTAAAATGAGGCTGGCAAAAGGGCCTGGAAAGAAACAAAATGTTTCTCAACTGTTGTAGTGGCAGTGGGCACAGTCAGAATGCATGACATCCATCAAGGGGACATGTGCTGAAAACACTCGGCCCAGCGGCCATGACCACCTATGTTTCACATGGTAACCAAGGATATCAGAAGGAATACACGCCGTACCTTTGGAACTGGAGTATATGCACATATAATTGCCACGGACATCACAGCGCAGGATAGACATTCTCAAACGAGTGGATAGAGGCAATGCAACCGACAACTGCCGAAAACTGATTCCCCACGGCGGCTACTCGGCTTAAAGAGATGATTGTAGGAAGCGGCATTGATATGCGAGAAATCTCTACGGACTTGATGTAGACAGTGTGCCAAGGATGACTGCCCAGTAAACTCGAGGATCTCGGAAGCAAGCAGAGCTAGAAGCAGGAATGTCGCCACAAACAGTGTCCCAAAGGAGGAGGATTGCCCTGCAGCACTTCGATCTGTGTAACCCTCCTTCTTTGGCACAACGACCAGATATTCGTGTACGTTGGAATAATCCCGCCGAGTCCGGAGTCTTAGGAGTTTTATGCGCCCCCCTGCTTGGTGCGATGAAGTATCCAGCTACCACGGAGCTGTAAATCTACACGGATTACTGAGCGAATGGAGCATCTTGCGAGCACTGTATTCGCTGGCTTAGATTTTCTCACCCTCCCTAGTAATAGCAATTCCTCTCCAAGTCATGACTGGATCTTGACGGATATGGCAGCGGGGTCATTCCTACCGGGGTCAAGCATAGGATAACAAAGGGAGAATGTCCTAAGAAAACAAGAGAAATACGACTAAGGCAGTGACATGTGTGACCAAGTCTGGCCCATGCCCAATTCTACCCTGACGATCCAGACTAGCCAAAGAATAGATTGAATTAGGATTATAGACCTCTGACGGTGACTCAAATTCCGGTTTGCTCACGATGCACACGCAGGTGATCTGCTTTAGATAAGATGCACGGAGTACAGACAAGGGCGGTGAAAGCCCAACACCCAATTCCCAGGCCAGGTGTGTGTGTACAGTACAAGCGCCCGGGATCCCGGTGGCAATGGTCCAGAATCAGGCTGTCAGCTTTCTTGTTGGCCATGTCTCAGCTGCTGAAACCGGCCCGCTGGGACTGCTGGGAACCCCAAGACAAGACCTTTTGAAAGAGGGCGACGCACATGAAGCCACCGGCGGCCATCGATGGGCGGATCAACGGCCGCCAGCCTGTCTCTCTCTGTCATCGAGCGTCAGTAGCACAAGGTTCTGTCAGTCGGCGTTAGGTGCCCAAAGTGCGACTACTGTACCAGGATCTAAGATTCCAGCATCACGACCGACTGATGGCTCGATCTCATGAGCAGTAGCAGCAGCAGCCATTGGCAGGCGGGCAAGCTTTGGGCCCGAACTCGCGCCTCCCGCTCCCCCTCTTCTGGACGTCTGCCATTTCTGGCGTCTCTGACGACAAACTTACCGCCGGAGTGGTTCGTGGAGCCTCTCGAATCTTTCCCTCGAGTTAGCCCGAAACCTTCATTTCCAGCCCGGTATTCGCTATTCCTCCACTCCATCTTGATTTCGACCAAGGAGAATGGGGGTGGGCGCTCGGTCTCCCATGGTCGATCCTCCAGAGGCCCAATGCTAATAATATTTTCCCCGTCCAAGCTCCAATGAGAGGAGAGAAAAACAGACGGGCGGGCGGGACGATCCACCAGGTTGGCACAGTCGTTTGGCGGGAGACAGCGGGTATCTGCAGGACGGGCGAGACTTTCATAGAAATCAGCTCATGGCGCTCCGGGCTATGGTGGAGGCACGATGCAAGCAAGTCATGCCATGCAGCAGAGATGGGAAGGGAAGAGAGATGTCAAGGGAGAGAGGCCTTGCTATAGTTGCCGTAGGCAGTCAATAACAAGGCTATTGAATGTGGCAACGATAGAATGACAATCAATCAATCGTCCCTTGGACAGGCAATCAGCGTCATCGGAGCAATCCCCGTGCCAGATTCAATTCCCAACGGGTAACTTGAACCGCATGCCCCCTCAATTGAGGTCGCCTGCCTGCCTGTCTCTGCCTCCAACTCGCTGCTGGGCCACATCTGCAAGCGACTGGAATGTTGCATCGTGCCACGGCGACTGACCATGTGCGAGGAGAGGTGCAGCGCAGTGCAGTGCATTGCGGTGTGCGACGAGAGGAGAGTTGAGGAGATTCCCTATTCGCATCCATACATCGCCGTCTCGCGCTTTTGCAAACTGGGCTTGAACCTCCGTGCCAGAAGCCTCAAGGATTGCACAGTGCCTGCCTGTCATGGATGAGGTGTTTACCGCTTTTGCATCTTTAAGCGGGAAGATCAGACATGGGTGCCAGATTCGTTCGGTTCCTCGGACATTTTCCTCTGCGTATTGTATCGAATCGACGATTTGATGCGTAAATTTGGCTTTATGTCTTTTTGCCATGCGAATGCGATTGATTGTTAATCTCGGCAGCAAGCACAGACAGAGAGTCAGACCCGACAGAACTCGGGCGGTGTTTCGGTCAAACAATGGAAGTCAGCGAACAGACGTAGGCCCAGGCACAGTAGTAGACCAAGCTACTGCGCGCAGTGAGAAGTTAGAACCCTCAGCCGGGATGATTGCGTCGTTGATGTGTGTGCTGTAAGCATGCCTGCCCCTTGCTGCTACTGCTGCTGCGCATGTAGTTGTGGTTGCGGTGCCTCGGCACGCACGCAACCACCAGAAGCAAGGCGACAACCACACTGCCCTGGCGCGTTGCAGGCGGCACTCGGCCCTTATTCGCTAGCGAAGGGTCAGGTCAGCAGCTTGCAAAAGAACCCTTCCATCGCCATGTTTTCCATGATCGAGATGGGCAAGTTGATTTGCCCACCGACAATGAACGGTTCTTCCAGACGTTTAGCGCAAACGTCCATCGCCCTGCAACCCAGTGGCCTGGGTTTAATGAAGATTTCTTCCGTCAGTGCCACTCAGGACACTCCTCGCTGGCCCCACGTGTGATTGGGGGGGGAGCTTGGTTTGTTTGAGGAGTGGAATGGTGGACTGATGGAAAACGGAGTCTCCAATGGATGGATGGATCCAGGGGTGCATCTTGCACTGAGGCAAACGGGAGCGCGGGAAGGGAGGAGGAGGTGGTCCGCCCATGGTAACCCTGGGGTTGCCCATGCTGTCGGGATGCAAACGAGGCGCAGTCAGTCATTGACTTTTTGTCGAAACGCGCGCTGCAGTCGGAGATAGGAGTTGAGGCGGAAGCGACATTGGGTCATACCGACTTTTCAAAGCTGAGGCTTCGGTACCAGAGAGTCGGGCATTTGATTTGATTGTCAACGCCATCACGGGTGGTGCAGCCGAGAGTAGACCAGCCGGAGCAGACCTGGAAAACGTTGCCCGTGAACGATAGCAAAATGCAACGGCAAAAAGAGGAGTCGGAACGGATGGAAGTGATGTCTCATAATGAAAGCCAAGGGTTTGAACTGGCGCCATTGCTACAGCAGTTAGCAGCTCGCGATACCCTTGGCCAAGACAAGACAAGGCCTCTCTCTCGTTTGTCCCCAATCTCGTCTCGGCCGGGAGCTGCCCCCGAAGAAGCTTTGCTCGTGCTCGAACACGCTGGGTGCGAGAGGTTCTGTCCGTGACAGGGGAGGGGATGGACGGGTTCTGGTTGGGATCTTGCTTGGGCGGGGTCCTGGGAAGGGGGTGTGTGCCCGGTCCCATGGGTGGGAGCAATGATGTGACTGACGTTGATGTTGCTGCTTGCTGCTACCTTACCGCTCCAGTTACCAAGGAACGGCGTACTGTGCATTGTGCACTGTAACATAGCCCTGACCCTGACCTCTTCCTCGGGACAACCCCGAAAAAGGGTTCCCAGCTTTGGGTCTAGGTATTACGTGGAGGTGCATGCTGGCGTTTTGCATTTCTCTCTCTCGCGAAATGGATGGATAGGATGCACGGATGGCGACAGGCAAACGGTTTTTTCCTTCTGCGCAAGTCTCGTCCCAACACACTCTCAGATGTTGTGAGACACGGCAGAGACGCCTCCTGAGTCAGAGGGCCCAGATCTTTCCCTTCTCTCGGGTCTGATATTGTCTGCTGCCGCGACCGTGGCTGGCCTTGGCCGGAAGTGCCGTCTTCAACATCTGGACCTTTCCCCGCTAATCCTGACCTTCTGGATCACGCCGCAGCCGCCACCATACTCGAGCTTGATGACGGGAGAGAGAGAACGGCGCGCGGAAACAACAGGAGTAGCATGAGCAGTAGCCAGAGACAGTGCTACGTCGTGGTGCTCCTCGATAGGGACCCCTGGCACGCGGCCACAAAATATTGAGACACGCACATGTTGGCAGGTTTAGGGCTATCGGACTATTCAGTGGAGGAATAAGCAATGAGAATAACTAGTCAAGTTGTTTGATAAAAATATGTTGAGAGAATTCAAGGTTCTTCTTAGCCCAAGGATTCTTACCATAATTTCTTTTGCCGTTTGACAGATTCCCTTATTATTGGGGCAAAAAGTGGTCAAGTTGTGTCCTTTTCTTAGGCCACGAGCTTTTCTAAAGTTGGGCTAATACTAAACCTCAGTGGGCTAGTATCAACCTAGACACTCATGGATCATGCTAATGCTCCTCTCGGCGGGGGGAAAGCATCCGTTAGCCTTGCACAACTCATCAACTTGCAACTCGCAACTCCCGGCGCTCTGGGTCTCCCTTCATCAGACACCCGATGGTTGGTTTGCCCTTCTCCACACTCAACACGGGGCATTCCCCGTTTCCGTGGTCGGCCTTCGGTGTCGACCCGTCCACTCACATACCCTTGTTTTATCGTGTCGTGTCGCCTTGTGCGACCGACGAGACATGAATCGCCAACACGCAAGGCCTCCATGCTGGGGAGGGACAGAAAAAGGTTGAACTGACAGGCCGACTCAGGGCCTCGATGCTGCCACTGACGGCTGGCGGCCGACCGCAAGGATGTGGTCTCGGAGCAATTGCATCCACGTTTGCTGCCATTTGCTACCGACTGCTCGCCACAAGGCCTCTTCCAGGACGACCTGACCCAACTGTGTGTGCACAGGCAGGGCGGCGTTGATCAGTGTACCGCCCGTCTGGAAAGGGAAATACCACGGAGGATAATGCTGTTCCTCAACCCCGTCAGACGGACACTGTGTTGCTAATGGATCCATGGGTCCATGACAGGGGTCG
Organism: Ascodesmis sphaerospora; assembly: GCA_027569015.1. Taxonomy (NCBI): domain Eukaryota; kingdom Fungi; phylum Ascomycota; class Pezizomycetes; order Pezizales; family Ascodesmidaceae; genus Ascodesmis; species Ascodesmis sphaerospora. Next base: position 1,702,737 of record JAPPUR010000003.1, read on the forward strand.
CTCTTCTGGTTAGGTTCCCTGTGAGGAGAGAAACGCCTCTGGCCATGCGCACACCCTCCAGGCCAAAAGAACCAAGCGAGGGACGCATCGCCAGGGCCACCCGAACCACGCGCCAAACCACACCTTTCCCTTCCCGTCCCCAGAGTCCGAGCGACGGCTTCTTGGCGTCGTCCCTCTCCCTGGAAAGGGTCCCGCCGTCGTCCACTACAGTTCCCGGTTCCAGCGTCGACTCTTGCATCTGGTGTTGCTGTTGCTGCTGCTGCCGCCCACTGGACAATCAGGTCTCGGTGCCGGATTGTTTGATTCTCACAGGCCGCCGTCCACGACTCCCACGCCCCTCTCCCCTCTCACCCCCGTCCTCCCCCACAAGCCTTTTCCCGCATGGGGTCATGGATTCCCATGGATCCCTCGCAACAAACTCGTACGGCTTGTCACCAGGCATTGGGTGCTTTGGGCCCTTGCCGCCATGGGCCGCCTGCTATTCGCTGTCCGTCACCTCCGTCTTCTGTAGCGCTCCAGCGCCGGGCCGCCTGTACCCACTGATACCACCACGCCGGCTCGCCTACTACAGCGCCGCCCCAGCTAGCGACAGCCAGAGTAAGTATAGTTCGCCCGCCCTCGCCCATCCTCCCTCTGCGAACCTTCTCTCCCTCTCCTCTTCTCCTCCCCTCAAAACCTCCAACCAACCACTCCATCTTCGCAATTCGTCTGCGTCATGGGAGGTCTATAAACTCTGCCTCAGCCTGTGCCAATCCTCGATACACGATCCCCTTCCGCTTCGACGTTCCTTGATTTGGTCCGTCACCATCGTTCGATAGTCGCCTCTATTGAGCGCCACTCCCCGGTCCGACCGAACATCGTCCACTTCGACCCGTTATTCGGACTACACGAAACATCGCAATCCCGCCCATCCACAATTTTCTTGACATATTTGCCTCCTGCATCCGGACTGTCGTCTCAGCGGGCAATTAAAGCATAACTATTTTCCGGTTTTAGCTCCCGTTTATTCGGCCCTCGTTAAAATCCCATCGATATCACCCATCGATATCAACCATCTATAGTCGACCAGTTACACACAACCAGTCGACATCATGAGCTCTCCTTCGCAGGCCGGGCCCTCGGCGCCCAAGGAGGAGAAGGAGAAGAAGGGTCTCAGCAAGCTTCTCACCAGAACCAAGACCTTCCTCAAGCGGGAGGGTTCTTCCAACAAGCGCTTGTCCACCATGTCCACCAGCAAGCCCGCTCCCGCTGGTCAATCTGAGCCTGTCAAGCCGAGGTACGCCCTTTTCCACCACGAATTGCACGGTTTCCCTGGATCTGTGTGTCCCGAAAATGCTCCTTGGAGTATGCCTGGGCATATGCGACTTAACCAGGACTCCGTCAACCATTCTGCGATATCAATCGATTGCTAACTTTTTGACAGTGAACCTGCCGCCCCTGAGAAGAAGGCTCCCGACGCCAGGGCTCGATACGAAGGCCTCGAGGGCGTCTCCAAGCTGACCAGGAGCCAGCTTATTGAGGAGCGCGCCAAGAAGCTGGGCGAGCGTTATGGACTTGATATCAAGATTTCGGAACTTCAGACTGGATCTCCCGACGACACCGTTCTCCGTATGGATAAGCCCATCCGCATGCGCGTCCGCCGAACCTGCCACAAGTGCAATGCCACCTTCTCCTCAGCCAAGGAGTGCCCCAACTGCCAGCATGCCCGTTGCACCAAGTGTACCCGTTACCCTCCCAAGCGAACCGAAGCCGAGATTATCGCCAGCCGCGAGCGACGTGCCGCCATCATCAAGGCCAACAAGGAGAACGCCCCTATTATTCCCGACTACTCTTACGCCTTTGACGAGAAGAAGATTGTCCTCACCCGACCCAGCAAGACTGGCGGACAGGATCTGGTCCATAAGAAGCCCCGCCAACGGGTGCGCAGAACTTGCCACGAGTGTTCGACGTTGTTTATTTCCGGTAACAAGACTTGCGAGAAGTGCGGCCATGTCCGCTGCACGGACTGCCCTCGAGACCCGTATGTTGAGACCTAGAATCCTTGTCGTGATGTAATTGCTAACAAGTTGTGCAGGCCCAAGAAGGACAAATACCCATATGGTTATCCTGGAGACGAATTTGGTCCTAGTAGCGTACCCCATTACGAGTGCAAGGATTGTAAGACGGTATACCCAACTGGAGCAGAAAACGGAACCAAGTGCAAGAAGTGCGGCTTAGAGAAGACGGACGAATCGCCTCGTGTCCTACCTCGCAAGGTCGAACCTGAACCAGACCCGGAGTTATTGAAGAAGCTACAAGAGAGGCTTGAAAACCTGAAGGTGGCATAACGAGCAGCATGAACCGACCCCCTGGATCAGGGGTCAGGTCAGGGGATGAAGAGAGGAGGTATTTCTTTGGTCTTTCCTACCTACGACGACATTCAACCGGCGAGAGCGAGAAACGATTGCCAGAAGATTTGTCACGCATCCCGATGAGTTGAAAGATTGTCCGCCCTCATCAGCAGTCCTTTCTACTTCTATTCGGCCATACGTTGCACGGTTCATCCACCCCATGTCGCATGCATGCATCCATTGACAGGCCCCGACACGACGGTTTGCATACTACCACGAATGCCTGTTGGTTCCCACGAGATAGAGAAGGCGGAGTTTATTTACCTGACGCGTACGACATCACGATCTGGATCATTCAAGCGCCACCTCCATGATTTTGCATTCACCAGTCATTTACACACGCATTTACGAACAAGAGTTGTTTCTAGGGGAGCGGAGCGAGTTTGGAGAGGACACTGATTTTTTCTGAAAAAGAGGAGTTATGAGAGAAGACAGAGGGGACGGCGTCGGGGAAGAGCCGTCGGTTGAGTTTGTGTCTCGAAAAGCTGCGCATAGAACTTCTGGGGAACTGGGGGGCCTGGCAGGGGAGCGGATGAATACCAAGCAGGTGGGCCATATGGTTAATGTGTTTGGCGACAGCGAGAAAGCGGTGTTTTTCTTGATTCTCTCGTGGTCACAAATTCTTTTGGGGAATGCTTTTCCCTCCTCTCATCAATCAATGAGACAATGTCATTCTTGACGACATGATTATCTGTGAACGGCAGACAAACTGATTATCTTTCGCTTCTGATGCAACAATAACAAGAGCAGCAATAGCAACAATTGCTTATCATACCTCGGCCCTGAAACCCTGGTCCATGACCTCACCCTCGTCTCACAGTTGGCCGCAACACCTCCCCAGGCTCCGTGTAACAGCGATCTCTGCATGCTGCCTCACACCACGCAACACACCATACCCACACCATATTTCCATTTGTTCCCAGGAAGAACCCCGCCCAGGGTATCCTCCCTTTTTACCGGAGCGCCTCAGCTTTTGCCTGCCCCCCAAGGCGGGGGAAAATGTCGTGACCAGACTGGCGGTACCGGGGGTGAACGGTGGCTCGTGTGTGTTTCTCAAGTATCACCGCATGAGTGGATTTCTTGCATTTGGGCCGCAATCAATCTCATCAATAACTATGTGTCGTACTTCGTCCGCATACACGTATTGCTTTTGTGGATGGGTGAGAGGACTCCGGAATGTCAGATTCTCACATGCAACTTTGCTTTTTGAAAGAACCACTGCGCCCCCGAGTTACGTTTTTTGTGAGCTATCTTACTGTCAGAGGTGGGTATTCTCATCCACGTTACGAGGTCGCTTGGGAGGATTCGGAGATTGTGTGTGTGCGTGTGTGTATGATGGTCTCGTGGTTTGGGTTTGTAGCGGTGTGGGTTTTGGGCTGCAGCTGGATGGTGGTATCGTGAGGAGAAAAGCTGGTGGTTTTAGAAACAGGGGGTTTGAAGAGGAGGGAACCAGAGAGGGGGTCACTGGTTAGTAGCAATACCTTTTAGAGGCTATCGAGACACAATTCAGAGTAATACAAATAAACTACACTCTAAAGCCTACACGTAATCCTAGATTTATCATCATAAGCCTTTGCAGAATACTTACGAAGTATGCCATTTTTTTTTTAGACCACTAGGGGGTAAAGACGGGTGTTTGTTGTTGAGAATGGTATGCCAAGATATGCTGTATGCGGGTTCTCTTTACTTGAGTGTCACAGCTGAGAGATATCATACACTCATAGACGGTCACTGGCTGATTCAATAATACCTTGCTACTCTCGCTTGGTGTACTATCTACTGGGTACCAAGATATCAGCTACAATAGAATACATTAATAACATGACTCCTAACCTGCCAACTTCCATGGCTCCCTTGTCACTTCATCTTCCCCCCTGCAAAACGTGACGCTTCTGGAATACAATGCCCAGAGTTCCATGGAACAAATCATTCGATAGCCTTCTCGTTAAGCTCTTCCCTGATAAACGGCTCCATGTTGAGCCTAGCCGTATGTGTCACCGACGCTCCCAGGGTACCGATGCGGTTCACTTTGCGACCGAGATACCTCCCGGCGCCATCCATGCGGTTGTTCAGGTGCGCGTACAGGTCGTCCACCCGCGCCTTGGACACGGCGTCGCGGAACTCGGTCGGGTTGAGGATGGGCATGAGGCGCTGCGTCGGGTAGAAGCGACCCCGGATGGACTGCTCCTTGAACACGACGTTCTCCTTGACGAGCGCGTAGCGCCAGCGCTGCGCTCCCACCGAGTGGCGCCACTGGCTCTCGAGCCGCAGCGCGATGGGGAGGTGCTCGTCGCGCACAATGCTGGGCTTGTCCTCCGACACGAGCTGATAGATGTGCCCGCGGAAGAAGACATTGCCGGGAAAGTCCTTTGTCGTGAAGATGAATCGCAGGCCGAGCACTCCCGTCTCGGCGGGCACGTTAAGCTCCGGGGGGAGTGATCTCAGCCGCATCGCATCACCAATCTCGACTCGTTCTGCTCCAAAGAAGCAGCCGTAGTAGGTCACGGGCTTGCTGTTGGGGTCCTCTGACAGCGGAGACCAGAGGGAGTAGGAGTAGTCGATCTTGACGGCGGCCATCTTGGAGGCATCGAGGGCAATCATCTCTCGTCTGTTGCCATCCGCCGCCCCTTTGAGTAATGGTTCCCATGGAACGCCGTCAAACTCCTTGTCCTTGAGCTCCGGGAGGGTGACTGGCGGGACAGTAAACGCATAGAAAGGCCGCATGTCACCGTCAGTCTTGGACACGTTGTTCTGCTGGACGAGGCCATGTCCGATCGGCATCACCTCGTGGCGTCCGTTCACAGACGCGGCTATAACACCGAGACGCCATGTGTTTCCGTTCTGATACCAGACCAGCTCTCCCGCGCGGAAGAGCACAGCTGACTTGAGAGCCCATTGGATAGGCTGGGGCTGCCCTTGAGGGGAGGCCTGGGCCTGGGCCTGGGCCTGAGGTTGTGGTTGTGGGTGAGGTTGAGGTTGAAGCTGAGGCTGAGGTTGAGGCTGCAGTTGAGGTTGTTGCTGCTGCTGCTGCTGCGGCTGTTGTTGCTGTTGCTGGGGTTGCTGCGGCTGGATCTGGGGTTGAGATTGGATGGGCTGTGGTTGTGGTGGTTGTTGGACCTGTGGTTGGTGTTGAGCCGGCGGCTGATGGGCTGCTGGAGCCGGAGGTGCTGGTGAGTTTTGGGCCGTTGTTGTCGGCGTTGGCTGAACAGATGACTGCCGTGACCCAGCATTGTTTGGCTTTTGGGGAGGTCGTCCAGGCATCGGGGGTAGGGGCACCGGTGTCACCTTAGGTGGTATCTTTTCAACCTTGGGGGGCTCATGAGTGATAATGAGCTCGTCTGCTGCTCCGCCCTTGAGCAAGTTGGATGCGTTGCAGTGTGCGCAGCAGCAGTCTCGGTAGTCCATCGAGGTTGAGAGGAGCCATATCAAGTGGACGGCAAACTCCTGTGGGCTCTTGAATAGCTTCGCCTTGATCGGGTAGCCCGATACCCAAAGATGCTTCGACTTCTCGTATAGCCAATATCCCCGAGGGAAATGCACCAGCCATGGATTTCCTTCTATGGTCGCTGTTAGATATGGTCGATGATGCTCAAGGATGAGGCTCACCATCGGGGTTGGGGCACAGCTCCTGTTTCAGCAGAATGCCCAACTTGACTCTCCACTCGACAAATCTCGGGTCATCCTCCGCCAGCCGAATCATCTGAGGTTTCGTCCTTGGAGTCTTTTCTGTTGCTGTCGCGTCCTTCATCTTCTTGGCGGTGATCGCAGGCTGAGCTGCCACCGGCCAATAGCCAGGGCCAGTATCTGCGCCATCAGTCCTCGCTACCCGGATGACGTCGAACTCCTTCAAGTCTGTCGTGGCCATTTTGGTGTTTTGGTGCTGTCAAGGTTGGATTGGCCGTATGCTGGGCTCGAGCAACTCGGCGCCGAGATGCGCGTGGGACCCAGTTCTCAGGGGTGAGGCCACCTCGATGGTCGTCTGGTTTGCTCGGTGGACGACGCTGGTTGGAAAATGGGCTAAGAATTCCCTCTTTCTTCGAGGACACACAGGTTGTGTTCTTTTCGTCACGTGTTTGGCAGATGTCGCGCCTCTGATCAACATCTATATCACCACGTCTCCGACGCGTGGCTAAGTTGCACAAGACCGCTTGGTCGAACCGGCGCAACGACCCGAGTCACTCAATGCCGCTTATCACCCGATGAGATCTCCTATGCCGGCCAGCCGAATACACTTTGAGGAGCTGTCGCCTATGAAAAAGCTATCCGCATGTGTTGAGTGATGAAAGGGTTCTTGGGTTGAAGCTCAAGCTCTTGGTCGCCAATCATGCTTCAGATGAGTCAGCAGGCAGGCTCTCAGCTACCCTACACGCGGACGTGAATTCCAAGATTTCTTATCCATAACCCTGTTTAATTGTTTTACTTACCCCTTTTTGAATGTGTTCATTCTGAAGTTACCTTCGATGTGTTTTCTGTGGTTTATGCGGCGAGTACATTGGCACGCTTGTAATCGGTGCAGAGAGAAGGTATGGGTTCCTGGTTGCCTGAAAGACCGGCCCATGAAGCATCACCTCACTTACACCGAGTCATAGCAAGTTTTTCAGAACCTATAGAGCATCCACCCAATCAACGAGAGCCGATTTCACTCATTGCACTAGGATAACACATAAGTACACTAAACATTAGTAAGATAAAGGTGTTGTCCCAAGATCAGTTGATAGCCCCAAGGTCACCAGCCTCCACAGCCACACGAGGCGGTGCATGCACCCAATTAACCCTTCGCAGCAACGCGTGAAGCGCGTCTCCCAGCTAAACCAAAGCCTATCGCAACTTCCTTTGTTCTGCGCAATTCTCAACACCCACTCTCAACGCCCAGATACCGCAGCGCACACCGAAAAATAACAGGCGCGGAGAATGAGCGACCACAACTTCAGCGATGGGAACCGGGCATTCCTGCAGGCAATCTTAGCCCGAGGTTCCATCACCTTTGAGGACTCCCGCCCCATCCTTGCTGCGATATTCAACGCCGACCGCGGCGAAGACGAAGGAGATGTCATCCGACCGGGCCAGATCACAGAAGACCATTTCCAAGAGTACATGGACAAGGCAGCTGAAGCGGCATCACTCTTCGACTATGAAATTCGCACCACCATCCACCAGACAACGAAGCGGCGCATTTATGCTCTGGTCAATACCACTTCCGACCCGCCGACCCAGCTCGCCACGACATATAGCCCCGACGAACTCTCATTTATCAAGCGAGTCTTTGATGCCATATTCGACAAGTTCAACACTCCGCGGATGGAAGTGCTCGCCATCACCGAAATGCAGGCGATCAAGTGCGCACGACCGAGGCAACAAGAGGCCGAAGTCGACGTGGATGCGCAAACACAGACATCAGCCGACAGGGGCCTGAAGCACAGCGAAGTTGAGGCTGTACTAGCAAGCCTGGTCGAGGGAGGCTGGTTCGAAAAGAGCGCCGAGGGGTTTTACACCTTCTCACCCCGGGCACTGCTTGAGCTGCGGCCCTGGCTTGTTGAGACCTACAATGATCCAGACCTCGATCCGCGAGAATGGCAGCGGATCAAGTTTTGCGAAGCATGCAAGGACATTGTCACAATCGGCCTAAGATGCACTGAGCTGGAGTGTAATTTCCGGTTACACGACGTCTGTCAAGAAGCATTCTGGCGAACAAGGCGGGAACAAAGATGCCCCAAATGCTCTGGGGAGTGGACAGGTCAAAAGTACACTGGCGAACGAGCCGTAACATCAACCGACGCGTTCGAGAGAGGCCGACGAAGAGGCGGCGGTTGGCGAAGAAGCACACTAGCTGACGATATCATCCGCGAAGAAGGAGGCGTAGCAGACGAAGCCCAGGATGAGGATGAGGAGGAAGAGAATATTTATGACGCGGATTGAGACGGCCGATACACTTTTTCCTTAGCTATTCGAGATACCCAGGGTCAATTGGAATCTGAAATGTTCGGGGGCATGCCTGTACCTGGCCCTCTAGCCGAAGTTGCAATTTGCAAACCTCTCAAGTCCCCACCCACACATGGGATGGGACCTTATGCTTATCCATCCATGGAAGGTCTCCAATTTTGCAAGACTTCCAGAAGGACGTCGGCAGTTGGTTGTCGATCATGAAGCAGCGTTAGTCGCGTGGGGGTTGATGGAGGGGATGGAAGTCAAGGGAGGGGAGCGAGCTCGGCGGCAGCCACGATTGTCATCCATGACATCACATGTGATGTGGCTGTGCAAGCTCTTCAGCTGTCGATTCGTGTACGACGAATGCGAGTGAAACAAAGGCGAATCATCTCAAGCGCGCGCCTACGCGAACATCTTCGCCCCTCAAGAGTGCCTTCTAGTCAAGACTCGGCGGCCTCTTTATCCTCTGTTTGTTAAATAGCATCGAGCATCGTCTGCGACACAAGCACACCTTGGACCTTCCAACTTCTACAACCCCACGAAACGCCAAGACACCACAACCACAATGTTGGAATACTTCTCATACAAGAAGATCAAGAAGCATAGGGCCGAGAAAGCGGCCGCAGAAGAGGCTGCACATGCCACGGAGGCGGGGCCTGCAGCCGACCAAACACCTGCGCAGACCCAAGCGCCTGTGCCCGAGATTAAGACGGAGGCAAACGATGCATCTGCTCAGCGTCAAGAGAGGCACAGCACCGAACACCGTCACAGCTCCGATACCCCTCCTCTAAGCCCGGTTATCGACCAAGATGACGAAGCCTGGCTCCGAAGCATCCTCGAAGATGACAGCCCGCCTCCACCCTTGCCCCCGCGCATCAAGACTCCTCAGATCGATCTGTCGTCAGCCTCTGAGAGCGAGTTAGAGGCGGTTAAAGAACTGGATTCCAAGAGCAAGAAGGAACAGGAGAAAGATAAGAAGAAGCACGAAAAGGAGATGAAGAAGGAAAAGAAAGAGAAGGAGAAGAAGGAAAAAGAGAAGGAAAAGGAAAAAGAAGAAAAGCATCCCAACCGTCTCACAGCTTTATTCACAAGACACAAGAAGCAGGGCGATGAGCTCAAGCCAGAGGATGTTGTTGTTTCTACGCAGGAAGCTGAACAGGAGACAAAGGACCTCGGAAATGTCCTCGACCGTCTGAACCTCCAGGCCAAGAACAACAAGATCGTCTCCCTCTCCAACGAATCATCCGAGCTCCTGTCGCGCTTCACACAGGTCTTCAAGGACCTCGCCAACGGTGTGCCGACGGCATACAACGATCTCGCAAGTCTCATCGAGGACCGCGACGGCGCCATCAACCGAGGCTTCGAGAAGATGCCCTCGTCCCTCCAGAAACTCGTCACTCAGCTACCAGACAAGCTGACGTCGTCTCTGGCACCAGAGATTCTCGCAGCTGCAGCTGAGAGTCAGGGTCTCAAGGCCCAGACAGAAAAGGGCGTCAAGGAGGCTGCCATGGACCTGCTCAAGCCTCAGAACTTGACTGACCTCGTGACGAAGCCTGGTGCTATTGTCAGTATGCTCAAGGCTGTCGTCAATGCCCTCAAGGTACGGTGGCCCGCCTTTATCGGCACAAACGTCATCTGGAGCGTTGCACTATTCTGTAAGTACCCCTGAATCCTCGCATACATCTCAGTCACTAACATTTGTACAGTGCTCATGTTTGTACTCTGGTACTGCCACAAGCGCGGCCGCGAGGTCCGGCTTGAGCGCGAAAAGTCCGAAACCGAGACTCCGATTGATGGAAGTGAGCGTATCGAGGAGCTTCCTGATGACCCTCAGCTTCCTGCACCCGAGACCGCTACCGCAACCTCGAGCACCAACCCAGCGACCACCAGAGAGCCTGTATCGCCATTATCAGAGGCGTCACCAGTTGTTGTTGAACCAGCTGCCCCACGTGATTCGGCTCCTCGTTGATGAATGTTCGAGGCGAGTTCTTATGGGTTTGGAGTGCTTTTGCATGGTAATGAGCAATATCTTACGACACACGTTATGACGACGATCGATGACATGATAAGGCCGATACTGGGCCATGAAGCAGAGGATACCAGGTTTCATTAGTGATGAGTATCTTGATAATTACAAATTTGATTCTGCGTTGCCACAGTGGGTATCTTTACTTAATAGGATGTGAAAGTCGATCATGATGCACCCCGGTATCTCCTTGGGGGCTTCCACGGATAGCAATGTTAATCTGCCGGGCCGTCTCAATCATCCTGGACCAACTCCTTGATCTCTTCCCGTCCTGGCGCCATGGCAACAGCTTCGCTCTTGGCGCTCACGCCTTGGCGATCTGTTGCACCCCCACCATCCTGCATCCAGAAGTCAACCTCGTCGATAATATCATAGACAATATCCTCGGCGATCTGGTCGCGATAACGCTCCGACACGGCGTGGAGCTTGGATAACCTGGCGTTGGAACGTGAGATCATATCCACGTCGCCGTTTGTGGTGTCGTCGGTTGGGGGGTACCAAAAGTCTGGCCCAAAGTTGACCTCGACGGCGCCGCCACGAAAGACGCTCACGGCAGGGTAGTATCCCAGCATACCGTCGTCGAGACCTTCGCGGGCACCCACTTGAGGCATCGGGCGAGACGCAGGAGGGAGGAAGCCGAGGAGGTTCTCGAAGGGGGTGCCCATGAGAACACCGTTCTTGTATACTCGGATACGCGAGTTGGGAAGAGTACGGAGACCTGGAGTCGGATGGGTAGGCCCGGGTGCCTCTGAGGTATTGTTTACACTTGTAGAAGCCGGGTTCATGAGATCCTCCAACTCCTTTGTGGTGTGATACTCGATCTTTTCGAAATAGGTGTGAGCCTTGAAGCGGATGGGTACTCGATCGCGCACGATGTTGTGCGCTTCAGCCGAGGGCGCAGGCTCCTCATCAGCCTGGTCAACTAGCGGGTTATACTGCCCAGTTATGATCTTGCGATGAAGATGTTCTGACGGCAGTTGAATCTCCAGTCCAATGACATCACCTTCTCGGATGCCTTCTCCCTCAGGGAAGAATTCCTTGGGCCGAGACATATGGACCTTTTCTCCCGCGACATCTCGGATTCCATAGCTGTAGGCATCAAATCCCACGGGCGCATCTAGAGATGCCTCCCGTCTTGCCCAGCCCATTCGAACATGTCGTCCGCCATCTGGCTTGGACTCGCCATCCTTGGGCGGTCTTATTCCTTGTGTGATTTTGCACTCCCAGTACCACCGACCCTCTCTTACAGCCACATTCGCCCGTGCCATTCGAAACCCTTTATCAGTTGTGACTTGTCGCGCCGACTTGTCAAAGAAGACGTGCCCCGCAGAGTCTTCGAAGTTCATGCGGGGCCCAAAAGGCTCAGGCTCGGTACCTCGATAGTAGATCATGGATGGGAAGAGGGGGTCGGCGATACAATGCGTGTAGCGGAAGTTCTTCTTGTTGGAAACACTTTTTGTGTCAGCTTGAGACGCATTGAGCCGATCGCGATCTATACTTACTGATCCGATGTCTCAAAGAACTCGACCGCTTCACCGCTGGGAGTTGTGATTTCGTGGTGCGCCGTCAAGACAGGCCCTCGTGGGGGGTCAAAGTCGGACGGCTTGGGAGGCGCAAGCTTGTAGCGTAGCGGACTAGATTCGCTCTGCTTTGGTTCCTTTGCCCTTGGATCCGGGGTCGCGCGGGCACTGTCACCGCCCTTGGCCTCGCGTTTCTTGAGCGTGTCCTTCTTTGTGCGGGCCGACTTGGACCGGGCAGCTTGCGCAGCAGCATCTTCGGGGGCTAGAGACTCGGAGGGCCTGACTTCGGGGTTCAATGGCGAGGGAACGACGGGACTGTGACGACCTTCCTCGAGGGCGCGTTTCTGTGGGATCGAGGATAGGGGAAGGGTTGGAGTAGGCTCCCGGTTGGGGCTGCTGCCGCGCTCGGATGTCATGATGGAGGATCCAAGAGGCTGTCCTCTGCGGCAAAGATATCGATATGATCTCCGAAGACGCCAATCGGGTGTGGGTGACGTTCACGACGAGGTTGACGCTCAAAACGGTGACGATTGCGATTCGCGAAAACTTGCCCACTTTCGGCTGAAGCTTACCGGCAGCCTCGCGCCAGAAGCACCGACCCAACAATTGTTTGGCGTTCGAGAACTGTGGCGCAGACCGAAAGCGAGGTACGAGGTACGTACCTCAGATAAGAAAAAGAGGGCCCGATCTCGGCCTAGCGTCGACTGGATCTTGGTCCATCAGGGCCACCAGGGCGATGATCCCCTGCGCAAAAGCCGGGCAGCGGTGTCAAGTGGCCCTGAGGAATTTCTCCGTACGAGCTGGGCCAATCAGGGAACGGGCAATGTAATCCGAGGCATTTCAGGGGCGACCGAGCCCATTTGACAGAGCCGCGGTGAAGAGGGGGGCCCGCTAACTTTTTGGATCTAAGGGCCTGTGAGGCCCCTGTGACGGCACCTTGCGAAAGGGTCCTCGGCGCGCCGAAAGGCTGCTGCGAGAGCGCCGCGATGCTCCCCCGTGCGGCGGTTGAGTGAAGATCCGGAGGGCTCAAGACGCCCGCTGGACAGGGGACAAGTTGGGGGATGCGTCTGGCGTACGACCAACAAGCAAGCAAGTCACCGCCAAGGGGGGTTTGACAGCTCGTGGGCTCCAGGCTGTCGGAAACGGCATGTCGTCGAAGCTAAGAGGGCACTAGAATATGGTGCTATGAATGGCCATGGATGGCTCCAGAAAGAGGACCGGTCGTTTTAACCCCAACCCACCGACCGAGAAGGCCGTGGCGGTCCTGGTCATCCCACGCTCGAGGGGGCCCGTCTCCGCGTAGTCGCATCATGCTGGGCCTCACCACCAGAAAAGGGTGATACAGAGGATTCTGGCGACGTCTTTTGCACGTCACTCCCTGGCTGCGACTCGTTTTCTCGTCTCTTGACAAGGGCGAGGGAAGAGAGCACAAGGCCCTGCTCCGTGTGCGGACTCCTGGTTCCATTAGGTCATGCACATGCACCTGCCGACGTCCACTCTCATATCCACCATAACTAATCTACCTTGCGCAGTACGGCGCGCCTATTGTCACTGACTGGAGCTAGACAATCCAGCCCCAGCCCCATCCTACCTTGCAATCAATCATCGCCTTATCCTGCTCATCCTCATCCAAACCTGACCTTTCCCTTGCCCTCAACACTTCCAATCCATGCTGCCTGTTGTTTCGGCTGCTTGGTTGCGTGCGTTGCTGCTGGCTTGCGCCTCGTCCACATCCACATCCACCGCTGCGAATTCGAATTCTCTCCTCCTTCACCTCTCCCACCTCGTCGTCCTCTGACCTCACTCCCTCCGGGGGTCCTCCACCGCTGTTCTTTGTCCGCCGCCGCCTGTGTGCGTTGATCGATCTGGGACTACCCCCTGGTCTTCGTCACCGTCCCAGCCTGGTGGTGCTGCGAGCTCATTGACGACGGCCTCCCCTGCTCTTGGCTGCCACTGACCTGCCAAGCACGCCTTCGAACCTCTCGACGTCCTTCGGTTTGCGCCGCCCTGCTGTCTTACCAACTTCTGACTACTCCCAACTGATCCCCGCGCCCGCTTCCTTGGTCGGCGATCCTTCTTTCGCATCGTCTTTGTTTCTTCCCTCCTCTATTCTCCCCCTCCTTCTTCTTCCCTCTCGACATCATCTCCCAGTAGCCCACCCCGGCTTTGGACCCCCGACTGGACTCTCGCCCTGGCCTGACGTCGGCCCCGACCCTCCGGTTGCTGTCGCGTCGCTATCTGGCATCTCTGTCGCCTGACCAATACGTCGGCTCCCGTTCGTTCCAGTCCTGACTGACTGACCGATCCGTCCATTGGGGCTACTGGCTGGGTCATCTGCCTCCGAGTCGACGTACCCCGTACCCTGGCGCCTTTGTCGACTGGTCTGCCCACCGGCGAATTCGCAACCCGGCGATACATATCTTTTGGCCTTGCGCCAGGCCCCTTGCTAGGTACCTGCCTTAACTCCTGGCTTACACCTGGCACCGAGGCTAGGTAGTCATACCTTATTTAGCTCTCTCCTTGCCCAAAGGATCCTGTTCTGTCTGTAGTTGCGGCACCCGGCCCCGGCACCTCTCCGGATTCGCCTCCTTCGTCGGCCGGCTTGCAACCACTTGACAAAGCCGCTGCAGCCGTCCACGACTCGCTCCAAAGAACTTCTCTTTCATCATCAAACCCGCCCTTTCTCCCCCCCCAACCCTGTACAACCATCCATCGTAACCTTTCGCGCCGACTCGATATCGACGCCGATGCATGATACGGTTCTCTTGTATAACTGACCAATCCATCTCTACTCCAACACACCCTTCCATCTGGTACCCCGGTATATCCACTCGTCGTACCCCAGAGGCGCCGTCATCTTGGTCGCTTCGACAACATCGGCTCTACCTACGGGCATGAGCGAAGAGATTCAGCCAGCGGCGCTGTATAGCCATCAGCGCGAGGCGGGCGCGGTGCGAACTGCCTTGCCATCAAGGCCCATGTCCTCAAAACCGAACGAGGGTGTGGCTGCATCATCTCAGGAACGAACACGTCTTCCCACGGGTCAAGAGGAACACGGCCAACGACAAAGGCTGAGCGGAAGTCCACCTGGTTCCAAAGCAAGCGCATCTTCAGGTCCCATGTCCAAGCGAAGTCCTGGTTCGGAGCGTGGCACGAAAGCGAGCCCTCCTCCAGGTGGCAGCCATGGCCAAGTGTGCAGGTGAGTTATTCGAATATCTTGCCGTCTTGTTGATTCTCATCTGGGTTAGCAACTGCGGAACCACTCGAACGCCATTGTGGAGGAGATCCCCTCAGGGCGCCACGATTTGTAATGCCTGTGGACTCTATTTGAAAGCCAGGAATGCTGCTCGTCCGACAAGCCTCAAGAGACCGCCGAATGTCGTCCCCGCGGACCCTCCACGAACCGCTCCACCGAAACCCGCCGCGGCCACGGCATCATCGAAGTCTGCGTCAAATGCGACTTATGTATCTGCCGATCAGACTCCTGGAGGAACTTGCCCTGGCGGTGGCCGTTGTAACGGGACGGGCGGTGCTGAGGGTTGTAATGGTTGTCCGGCTTATAACAACCGAGTCTCCAAGAGTGCCAACCTTGGCGGAGTGCAAAAGCGACAAGGCTGCCAAAGCCGAGGAGAAAGTGCAAAGACGGAGCCCGCTCCTGTGGATGTCAATACTGCCCAGGCCCAGCAGAGTGCCAGCGCTACTGTTGTGATTGCGTGCCAGAACTGTGGCACCACTATCACTCCTCTCTGGAGACGAGATGAGAGCGGCCATACTATCTGTAATGCGTGTGGTAAGTACTCTTGTGGTGAAAATTTTCTGCGTGGTTACTAATGTCCATAGGACTTTACTATAAACTCCATGGAGTTCACCGACCCATGACAATGAAAAAATCAACAATCAAACGACGAAAACGAATTATCCCCGCCTCTCAAGATGAAGAAATGGAAGATGCGATGGAGTCTGTCGAGACACAAAGTCAACACGACTCGGGACCGGAGAGAGGGTCGATGAACGAGGATGGATCCGTCAACCTTGGCCTACGTCGTCGACCAGACCACCCACTCACGATCGAGCCTCAACCAGTTGTGCGACCTACCAGGACAATGTCACCACTTCCGTCGACATCCGATCTCGCTGCGTATCATCAATCGAGCAACCCTCGCAACTTTCCTGGCTCTTTGAACGACGATAATCGATTGGCTCCCATGACATCGATGGGAACGACCACTGAAAGGCAGACATCTCTTTCCCCTGCCTCATTTCTCTCGCCGGCACGAAAACGATCCTTTTCTACGACCGAAAGCGAGGCATTCAACTCGGGGGAAACTCCACAGGAGAGCTCGAAGCGGGTCTCGTCGATTAATATCAAATCGATACTTAACCCTTCGACTTCGGCCGACAGCCCTCCCAATATGGGAGCAGGAAGTGACGACGGAGACTACTCTCTTCCTCCGATACGATCACCCGGAAGCACAATCGCTTCGGCCCCTAGCCCTGGGGCCTTTTCGAACCGCGATCATACCCCGGGTACCCCGTCGATGTCGCGCGATTACAGCATGGATGGTGAGAGGGTCAAGTCGGAGCGTCGAGCGGCGCTACAACGCGAGGCGGATAGAATGCGGGAAATGCTTGCCGCTAAAGAGCGGGAGTTGCAGGAACTCGGACATGATTAATGAATGGGATCCATGACGGAACACAACAATGACTTATGAAGTTCTTCGTGGTCAGTACGGAGTCACTGGAACGCGAGGCTTTCGCGAACGGGGCGGGTTACGGAGCCCAGAGGGTTGGCGCTTTTGGAATTCACTACATGAACAACACATCAGGACGGTTTCCGGCTCAGGACATGCGGCGCATCGTGTTCAAGGAGTCTGATGGTTTACAGACATGGCTGGTCTGCATTTCTTTTTCTCCTTCGGGAGCGGAAAATGGCTACACAAAACTATGGGACGGGACAGCTACACCATTTGATGCTCGAAAACAGCCAGTCCCGACGACTCGGCGAATGCATTTATAGACAGGTCAGGCTGAAGGGATCGCGAGATAGTTTCTAGGAGTCCAAAAGAGAATGCAGTGCCGCATTGAGCGGCTAAGAGTCCAAGACTCGGCAAAGTATTAGCTTTGTATACCATCTTCTCCATTTGATTTATTGATCATGGTGACGACGGGGTTATAATGCCTGGCCTTTGTTATGGGGTCAGTAGGTCCTTGAGGCCAGATTTGTCATCCCAAGATGGTGGAAGAGGTGTTGATATTGCCGTTTATCACATCACATCTTGGACAAGCACACACATACATGGTGACAGTGACGGCCCAATCTGGGAGCGGTAGCCGTCAAACTAACTAACAATAAGAGAGAGATTGCATTAAACATTTATTACTATATAGACAGCCTCCCCAATGCCAAACCCATCACGATCACATCTTGGATTGACGAACACGCGGCTGTCGGTCGGGAGGTAGGGCTGACCCTTGCGGCTGCAACGCTACCACGAGTCGACGAATTTCGAACGCCAAAAGGAGGGGAGTATCACAAATGAACCACTCAAAGATTTAGGATATTATTTCATATTTCTATCTCTTATTTATGTCATAATTAGACTGCAAAGTGAATAGGTACTCTGTATTGGACGGGGCGCAGCCGTTCGGTTTTTTGGCACGACTGCGTGGCAACCTCTTCGTGCCGTACGAACCGAGGCATGTTCCGCCACATTGCAAAAGAGGAAACTACTGGGGATTTTTTAGGCTATTATGGCACGACACGGCAGCGCGAGACCAAGCACGCAACACAATGCTGCCTTGACAAATGTAGGGGTCCTTCGAGATCATGTCATGGCCCGTCGGTTGGCGTGCCCGTTGCACACGCACCACGTGCGAATCTGAGAAATGTTGATCTGGACGGACTGGGCATGTGTTACCTGCTTTTCTTGGGTTCCCATTCCTTCTGCAACATTGTAGGGATATATGGCTGTGAGGGTGGGATATCTCGTTGTAAGGGTGGGATGGTTGGAGGGAATTGGCATTCAAGAAGCTATCACCCGGGAAAGGCTCTGAAGTATTATTACTTTTGTTATGATATGTCTTTGACTATTTCATCACATTTTATGTAAACCTAAGCATCATAATTATGAGGAGTTAGGTAACTCTCTTCATGTTCTGGCGTCTTGTCTGGTTCATTTCTCGACCCCCACGGCCATTAGAGGCATTTCTCGCTTGTGCTACAAGTGAACAACCGTTAGTTATTTGTCATGGATGGTAATCAAATTCCTGGAATGGAAGGTCTATGGAAGCCCAGTCATGGCGTGCCTTCGTTGCCTGCCACTCCCAGTTTGGAGGGGATGGCCTGACATACAATATAGCTGCAACGTCACGTTGGTGATTGGGGATGATGAAGCGTGGCTAACGAAGAGAGAGAAACAGGGTTTCCCCGGATGAAGACGTTTATAACGTTTCTGTGACAAGTTCTGCTTGACTTGTAAACGCCGCGGTGCCTCGATTTGTCAGACGCAGGTCAGGGGTACGGGCTCTTGGATGTTGAATTGACGAACTGGCTCTGGGACGTCTTTAAGGTATATGTGCCTGTTGATAAGAGAATGTTAGTCGTGAGAGTAGCATGGGGGTTAAACAAAAAACCAGACACCAGGGCATATATTAGCTGATCCTTCCCTAAGGGTATCTTCGAAGGTATGATGAGAATAAGACGATGATATGCAAAAAGAATCCATACTTTAGTATACTTTTATGAATATCAAGATCCCCGGACGGGGGACCAAGCGGCTTCCGAGATAATCAATGGCCCAGGACCGCAATCACGGAGCGGGTTTTCTGGAGCGGCGAAGCTGGGCCAAGGTCATAGGAAGGGATTGTTCTTCATTCATGTCCCGTACCAAAAAGAAACTCCCTTCCCATTTGCAATCATCCTTCCCATTTATGATCATGCGTTAGTGTTGACCCTCAATGATAAACTTCATGATCTAGGCCTAGACCAAATCCTTATCCCACGTCCCGATATGATACCGCGCCTTAGATCCCAGAAAGAACAAGGTATCGAGTGAGCGCTATCACCGCCGTCACCCCGAAGCATGTGCCTAGGAAAGTGAGGTTGTGTCTTGTCTCCTTCACCTGCTTGGACAACCTGGTCGAGTTGTCTCTCATACTGCCCCATTAGCTCCTTCATACCAATGATCTGTTGCTGGATGGTGGCAATCTTTTCATCCGCATTGGCATTGGTGTGGCCCGATGCGTCTTGGTTCTGTAGGGGAACGACGTAGGTAATTTTGAACATCTCTCCCTTGAAGAAGGATGCAATCTCCTGACTGACTTTCTCATGATAAGCAGCGTCGACTTGCCCAGTAGCGTCTTGTCGAAGCATGTTGAGAGTTGTCTCCTTCAACTCTTCAATGCTGGGGACTTGGTTTCTCAGGCGAGTCAAGAACATGCGCAGGTCCGGGTTGTCGATGTTCTGGTCGATTCCTGGGCCAACAGCAGGAGCTTTATCTGTTCGAGCTCGCTTACGGTGACGTGTATCACCGCTGGTGCTAGAGACGCTTGTAATCTCACCCTCATCAGGACGGGAGAATTGCAATCATCATCCTCTTCCAGCCTTCTCTTTGTAGACGTAAGCCCATCTCTTGTGTAGGCACGTCATTATATAAGACGGCGGAGGATGGCAGTTGTCGGGTGTCTTCTGAGCGGCACTCTTTTGGCAATACTCTCATTATGATTAAAATTCTAAAATAATTCCTAGAGGATTAGTAGAACATTCGCTAATTCTTTTCTTGTTTTAGGTAGCTTCTCACCTTATAAACTGAGAGTATTCCCTAAGAGTTAGATCAGCGAAGCCCTTTATAGCTGAGTTTTGGCGTGCTGTCCATTCGTGTTAAGCGCCCTCGCCATAGATGATCTGGAGAAGGATGATGGCTGCCCAGGCCAACCTCGCCGCCGTATCCGACCGAGATGATTCTGGGAAGGTGGTGAACCAATGGCACATTGGGGTAAAAGCCTCAGTTGATGTCGACGTATGCCACCCCGACGGAGTAAGGGATTGGCCCACAGATGCGAACGATATGTCTCTTCCTGTTCACAACGCGAATCCTGTGTTTTACCCTCTGTAGAATCACGGCATCTAACTCCTCCTCTTCTAAGTCGTTCAAGTCATCTGCATTAATCTAATCAGCGATCTGGTTATCGGGGATATCAACAGTGACGTCTCGGAGGTGGTCCTCATCCGTGTGGAGCATGGCGAACACTTGGAAGTCGACAAGGCTATCCGCAGCGATGAGATCGAGCAAAAAACAATCGAGATAGTTTCGGCCCTCTTTTAGTACGGGAATCACCGACCTTCGCATTCTTTCCGTCTCGATGGGATCAGTAGTGGTAGGCCCGTCAGGTTTGATGCCCGCCCGGCAGAATCTTTGGGCCAAACCAATCCGATGTCATTGTAGCGAGGGAGACCTTCGAGCCAGCAGTACTTTCAATCGAGGCGTTGTGATCAGGGAAGTTTGGAGTTGAGGTTGGAGTTGGGTTAGGTGATATGAGAGTGAAGTTGGTTTGATGGATGAGATGTAAGGGATAGAAGAGGGTCAAGAGATTTGAAAGTGGCAGAGATTAGTACGAGTTTCTATTAATCCAGCAGAGAGAGCCTTGCCAAAATTCAGTGCTCTATCCATGCTCTAATTTCATCACTGGTCGCCAGCTGTCAATAACTGCCAATAGCTGCCAGGCAGTGATTCAGTATTACCCCCCTTTGTTTATTTATTCTTCGGCTGACTTCCTTCCTCTTCCTCTTCCTTCCTCTTCCTCTTCCTTCCTCTTCCTCCACTATCACAACAACAACATTACCATCGTTGCCAAGATGGCCAACGAAGGCAACGAAGGCAACAACCACGACGAAGGCTTTGGCCTTCCTCCCGCGCCGGACGTCAAGGCTCGTCACTTGAGCTCAGTCCCCTGACCTCGTGCGGTCACATCGCCCCGGAGTTTGCGCATGAGTGGCTTGATGTAGAGCACACAGAGCACCTCTGAGCTATCCACACGGTTATTCTAGCTCGCCAGCATTACATCGCCGCGCAGAACCACCACATGATATTGCAGCTCGAGAACCTACACCTCGCCAATTCTCGGTATGTACCAAGTCTCTCCCCAGCTTGACCCTGATCACCACCTAGTCATATCCCCAGTACTGACACACTGCTAGAATCCAGAGCCGCCGTAGCAGCATGTCATCCGCTGCGGCAAGCACTGAAGGCGGCGACGATGCCAGCATCGCTCCCATCCACGGAGCCCGAGTCCAAGAGGCGTTCGATGAGCTCAGAGCCGGAGAGCTTCAGGGGATTCTCAAGGCCCTCCACGATCCATTTGCGACGGTCAACAGACAAGAAGCTGTATGTGCAGCGAACGATCAACGCCAACACAGACGCTCGCACCTTCGTTATACACATCGCCCAGGTGGTCAAGGAGAAGCAGGCCAACCCTGAGGGCCATCAGGCAGATATCGCTGAGCATCATGAGAAGCTGTTGGGTTATCTGGATAGCCTGAAGCCTGACGCCCGACCTGAAGACAGACCTCTACATTGAGCTCAACAAAGCGAAGAAGAAGCGCGACCCCAAGGGCAAGGGCAACCAACCATGGACGTGGGAATTCAGGGCATTTCAATGCATACCTAAACGAAACACCAGAACGTTGAAGAGGTTTACCTAACTCCTTTCAAGCAAAATAAACAAGGTTACCTAAAATAGTTGGCGATATCCTATCACCAAGGCAATACTTTAGAGCTCCTTTACCTACCTTTAGGCTAAAGGGCTAATAGTACTGACGTTTCGTTTTTTCTGCGACTCGGCAACTCTGAATATTAATGGGCAGTTCAATAGCATATTGTAAATGCATCTTCTGAAGCATAGCTGATGCTTCAATGTTTCTGGCTAGCATATTGTATACAAGATCCACCTGATTGAGAGCGTGGTCGCTGCTGGGACCTTGTTGCGGGCCGAATTCAATAGGATGAGCCTGTAGAGAGTTTGGAGCGATTGCGAAACGGTATTATGTAGACGGGAATAATGAAAAGAACATCCTTGGCCTAAGATCTTACAAACATCCAACGGAATCACCGAATATTGAGCGTTTAAGACACTTTGACTAGATATCTATTGGAAGCGCTAGTAAAGTGAAACATCCTCTCATGGCTCTGGAGAAACGATTTTGACTTAATACCTAGGCAGCATGTGTTGGAAAAATACCTTGGAGCTTTCTATACTCTAAGCGTGGGAGATGCTACCTGCCTTGCTATGTAAGTCTGACCTGTACATGGTTGATTGAAGTTGGCCGTGTTTCTCCTCGGATCTAACCTTGATCTCGCTAACTCGGATCTCGCCGCGTAGTAAGCGGAACAAAGGAATAAGGCTGCGGCGCTTGCGGCACCTGCGGCATGATCCCTTGGCTGTCAGTCCGGACCGGCCATTAACTTGTCGGGAGTGCAGCTGTATACGTGCCGGCCCGACAACGGCGCATCGGCCATCTGCTTGGGCTCTGTACCCCAGAACCTTGGGCGTGGAACGGGGAAAAAAGCGAGAGAGAGCGGTCCAGAGTTCCTCCCGTGCATGCACACCATTTCCATGTCGGTCATCGTCAAATACCCCGGGCTTAATGTCCAAAAGACCGGGTGTCTGCCTGCATCGCGAACTCCGGAGAGGGTGGGGCACGGCCGGGAGGTACGTACCCGTAGGCCGATGCGCCGCAACAGGCTCGCATGACGCCACTCCTTCTTTCCCCAACTGAACTGAACTGACCGACCCCAAGAACACAGCATCGACCACCACCCCGGATTTCAGCTGGACCTCCAATGCATCCATATCAATCGCAACACACAAGACCTGATTACCAATCTGTAAGACGGTCAGATGCGGCGCCGCCTCAGTCAAGAAGGAAGGCCGCTGCTAGAGGGATCAGCGGCCCGGCTAATGCATGCTAGCCAAGGACGCGGGTGTCGGTGGCTGCGTCTAAACTCTGACCGACCGACAGAGGCCTTCTTTTTCTCCGACAGTCGCTCTCTAGAAAGTTCCAGCGCATTCGCAACTTTCGATACGACAGGATGGATCGAATGCGAGGAAACGCGGGACATGGCAGCCAGGATGGCAGGGGAGGGCAGGGGACGCTTCATCCCCATCGGTGGACACGATTGGCTTTATGGGGAACCATGCGGTATTGATTCCGGCTGGTCTCGAATTCGAGACTGTACATCTCCGTCAATCCCCTTCCAAGAGTCACCATTGATGGTGGACCGGTCTCGGGCTTAAGGCTTTGCTGGACTGACTCTTGGACGTGGGCCACGCCTTGCGAACAACGAGAAGCGGAGCCCCGGATGCGCCCCGCCCGGCCTGGCACGGTAGGCAAGACACTGTGAAGTCGAGCCCATGATTGGGCAGTCTGAAGATTCTTCACCGACAGGTCGGTCAACTTGGCGGCCAGCTGAGCGTACGAGTCCGGAAGGCCGAGATGTCACAGTGCCTCCAACACGGTCACTCTGCGGCATGGGTGCGTGGGTCCTTTGTCGAAAAGGATCCCTGTCTGTCAATTGAAGGGCGCACGACTTGACATTCTGGCACGAGACTCCAGCTGGTTGGTGTGGCTGGCCGATAATCTGCGCTGCTGTGGGTGCTTCGCGGCTGACGGTGACTCTATGGTCAACGACGACGTATCGAACAGACCGTTACTTGTGGCTTGTTGGATCCTTCACTTTGAACAAAACTGAGAGTCGATCCTCAATTCTCGGGCTCCATTCTCTCCTCTTTATTCTCGTCCAGACTCATCGACGACTCAAGTCAGAGTGGGACAGGGCCGGCCTATCAATCTGACTTGGCTGACGGTTGTCATCTTCACGCCTTTCACATTACACAACCATCCCATCCATGAGAGACATACGCGCGCCTTTCACTTGACTTCTATCTCTCCACATCGGTCCCTGAACCGTGCCCAGAATGGCTACCATTGACGAGATGGATCAGTTTGTCAACTGGGACAAGGCCGACGATTCTGTTGGCCAGCCCTTCCAGGACGACGCCCTTGCTGGTCTGACAACCGGTCCCGATGGCGACAACATTGATCTCGTCCTGGCCAATGTCAATGAGGATGACTTTAGCTTTTGCGCCCTTCAGCACTTCTCCGACAACAACTTTCCTCTGCCGGATCTCACGACTGAGCAAGTGATGGACTTCACTACCACCGCTGATAACCTCGCCCATCAGTTTCAGTGGATCATGCCCGACTCGCCGTGTGCAAACTGCGCCGTCGGCGGCTTCTCTTGCAAGAAGATCCAAGAGGGTCAGTATAAGGGTTACTGCACGACCTGTGTAGCTCTGAGGGTGGACTGCAGCTTTGGTGTCACGGCTGAGCCTCTGAACCCCGCGACCACGGCCCCCTTTGGCATCAACCCTTGGATGTCATCTGAATCCAACCCGCCCAACACGGTCCTGGAGGATGCTCAAGATGACTCTTGCCAGTCGTCTCGTAATGCCTCAGTCACAGATCTGACCAACTTGACCGATACATTCAACAAAGCGGCGCCTCCTCCCAAAATTGGTGCTCGATTCTCTCGGGAGTCTGTTCGTATTCTTAAGAACTGGCTCTCGACTCACAACCGCCATCCCTATCCCAGTGACGAGGAGAAAGAGATGCTACAGCGCCAGACCGGCTTGAACAAGACACAGATCACTAATTGGCTTGCCAATGCTCGCCGACGTGGCAAAGTCCAGGCCCCTCGCTCAACCTCACCACACTACACCAGCTCCTGGTCAGGCCCCATTGACATTCCTCAACGCCGAGGAACGCCTGCTCTCGAAGCCATGAACCCCCTGCAGCGATGGGAACACTCGCCCCCGGAAAACGAACCTGCGTCCGTCACTGCCATTGCTAGAGCCGTCACTGCATCATCCTCTGGCATGTCATCGGGCCTCAACAGTCCTTTCAGCTTCCACTACACCGACGATGGTTCGAGCAGGTCCCTCTGCAATCAGTCATCTGCCAGCAGTTTGGGAACTTCTCACTCGAGCAATGGATCACTCGGATCGGCCTATTCTCATGGGTCACGCAACTCATGGGGCTCTTTTGGTTCAGCCCCTTTCAACACTCGAGGCCGCCGCCGCCGTCGCAGAAGGACCTCGACAAAGCCGGGCAAAGAGCCGAGCAAGACCAGCTTGTCTGCACCTCTCAAGACCTTCCAGTGTACCTTCTGTACGGAAACATTCAGAACTAAGCACGACTGGCAGCGCCATGAAAAATCGCTGCATCTGTCCCTTGAGCGATGGGTCTGTTCCCCCCATGGGCCCCGGGCTGTCAACCCTGATACCGGTATGCTCTCTTGCGTCTTCTGTGGTGAGGCCAACCCCGACGATGCGCACATCGAAAGCCACAATCACTCAGCTTGCCAAGAGCGTAGCCCAGAAGAGAGGACTTTCTACCGAAAGGATCATCTCAACCAGCACCTGCGTCTGGTTCACAACATCAAGTTTCAGGACTGGTCGATGAAGTCGTGGAAGGTTGCAACGCCTGAAATTCGGTCCCGGTGTGGTTTCTGCGGTATCATTATGGATACTTGGACAATCCGTGTCGATCATCTGGCGGAGCATTTCAAGACTGGTTATTCCATGGCTGACTGGAAGGGTGACTGGGGTTTCGATAACCCTGTACTCGAGATGGTCGAGAACTCTATGCCTCCATGTATGAGACCTCTGCAGTATCCTGTAGACAAGCTGCCAACGTCTAACTTTTGAAATAGATCTGATTCATTATGAACGCACCTCCCCGTTGCCATACGTAGCGAACCAGTCCCCGCCAGAGTCACCTCGAAACGCCTACGAACTGATCAAACTGGAGATGGCCTTCTTCATGCGGAACTATGAGGACCAGCACGGACGAAAACCCAACGACGAGGAGATGATGGTGGAAGGATGTCGTATTATTTTCGCCAGCGAATTGTTGTCTCTCCAAGGTATCGCCACACGCCCTTCCTGGCTTCGTGACCTTATCATGAGCTCCGACTCGCATCAGCAAAAGGCCAGATTCGGTCCTCTGCGAGGAGCGGCTGAAAACAGACTGGCTACGCTGAAAATTAACGGCAAGGACAACTTGTTCGAGGAGTGCCCTATGGAGGTGCAACTTCATGAGTTTGTCAAGACAAAGAGGTTGCTAGGCCTGACCGCTATGGATGATGAGCTCCAGGAGGAGGCTTGTCGCATTGTTGGTCGTGTCGAAGAGGTATCGACCCATCCCTCAGACGCCATCGCCAACTGGCTGCTGCGCCTGGCCGTGTCGTCCACTCACTGGCTCACCTCTTTCCGCCGACGAGCACACTTGCCACGAAGCGAGGATGTCAAGGATCATATTTTCCGATCGACAGATCCCTTGTCTATCGACTCGACCATCCACAGTTATACTCGGCTGGAGCGAGAGCTAGGAGACTATCTGAAGCTGCAGCGATCGATGGGTTCGGAACCCACCGATGATGATCTCCAGCGACAGGCTCGTATTATTATATACGAATTCGACGACGGCTGGAACCAGACGGCTGCTGACAACATGTCATGGCTCGAGAGCTTCAAAGCCCGACACCCTCTGACAACAGAGAGCTCACCGGCTTTCTCACTCCAACCCAGCACCACGTCGACCTTGGGCGGCACCACAGTGACCAACGCCACGACGACATCGCCTGACTGCCCAGTTCTCCAAGGCTGTGATAGCCCCTTTAACGTGTGCAACTTGGGGACTTCCCAGCCTGGACCCTACTTCCTTAATGACGCCAACTGCTACCGACGGTTGGCAAAGGAACTGGGACGATGGGTGGGAGCCACCATGTCATCGAACAACCCCAACCAGCATGTGCCAACCGACGCCGAGCTCCAGCATCAGGCGCGCTGGATTCTATATGATGAGTGAGTTTACCCGAATGAGATTATGAGATGATATCTAACAACACCTCAGCGATGATCCGTGGAACCAGACTGCTGCAGACAACGCCGAATGGCTGCAGAGGTTCAAGCGTGACGTTGGAATCCTCAAGACGGACGGACCTGGTCTCCCTGTGAGCGACGGCTGGGCTCTCGAGCAAGGTGGTTCAGGATTTGCGCCACCATACGCCTGTCCCAAGGCCTCACTCGAGCCGTTCCCGGCCAACGCCCAGGTCCCAATGGGACAGGGTGCCAAGTCACTCCCCGCGGCCGTTGCCAACAGCTATCTCGAGAACCTGACGTCACAGGCGGCGCGTCCGGCTATGGTCTTCTGCTCCCGAGAGCTGGAGCGTGGCCTGGTCGACTACGTGGAGGACCATGTGGCCTGCACGGGACGTATGCCCTCTGATAACATGATCAAGGCGCGAGGCCGACAGATCCTTGGCGCAAACACGACGCCCGCTGAGGACGGAGACCTAATGGAGAAGTTCAAGGCCATGATGGTCAAGAAGGTTCCCCACGCGCTGCCTGCGCAAGAAACTGATGCGACAGCTCCCGAGATGCCCAGCAACATGGGCGTGAACATCTCGGATGCGGACTTGGACAACATTTTGCAAGATATGAACTTTGAGTTTGATCCTCAAGACTTTGAAGGTGTTACGATGGAAGGCCTGCAAGACGCGGGCGGTGTTAGTCTGAACATGACGGGCTTTAACAACTAGGGGCCGTTGTTCACGATTGAGGAGGCGTATTGACGGAGATGAGCATTGGATGAGAGACGAAAAAGCAAGTAGAATTTGCGAGAGTTTTCAACAAGATGCATATGGCATGGCATGCAGTACACGATAATTTTAGAGGTGGATATATCAGGGGACTCAACGGATGGCTTGGTTCATGGGCGGTGCTATTCACCTTTACATGGATGGATGGATTGTATGTATACTCATTTTGGCGGAAAACCCTCCCTCAAGCAAAACAAGATACCAAAACTCGAAAAGTTACCAATAATAGCAACACGTTCATCGGCGATAGGCGAGAGGTTGAATTCAATTGTCTCTGGTCTTGAACAGATGCGTCAATAACTGAGACCTTTGTTCGCATGCGGACGAGACGTGCCTGACACGATGGGGCGCGCCTTCCGAAGACGGGCATTCGCTCGTCAGGCTGTTTGTGGCTTGTTCCCCCCGTTCCGCCGACCTACACATGGCAGGAGCAGCTTATTGGTATTACTCTGGAGGGAAAGAATGCGATGCAACTCAGTCTCTTTTGTCTTATCATCAGCACACGACGCGTCAATTTTTGACTGTCAATGCGGCTGCTCTGGATTCTACAGAGGTTTCTCTGTGAGATTCGATCAGCGTGGTTTTCATTCAGGTGAGACAGGACCTGCGACGAGAAGCTAAGCGAGGCACTTGGTCGTGTCGTGATAGCCTGGGGCTCTCAAAGCGTCGATCCCGGCTTGTATCACAATGCCCACGTATCTATGCCACGGATTTCGATGGCATCGCCGGGCCATCCGCATTTACGTCATCCTCAACGATCTCGAGGATGCCGCCTCAAATTGGATTATTGGACCTGCGACTTCTTCATCCATCGTCGATCAGTTCTATACCTCATACGACTTTCTCCCTGAGGTTGCACCGCCACAGCAGGAGGCCAGCGTCAGCATCGAGGCCAAGAAGGATGATGAACATCTCGACGATGACCTCTCGCTCCCGCCACCACGTGTGCCACCTGAGCATGATGGAGTCCTTATGCACTCATGGTCCGCCGTCAAGTTGCTGGAGGAGTATGATCCCGAGGATACTTTGACTCCGTGCAGGCCATATGCTTACGTTGCGGACTATGTGGTGCGGGTCGACTTGAGCGTCGATGTGGCGGGTGAGATGGCCAAGTACTACGAGAAGATGGCAGGTGAAGATGGGTGGATTGTGAAATTGAGGGATGAGTTGCAGAAGGGTGAGCCGGTGAGATGGTATGTCGTTGTTTGTGGCGATGAGGTCAGGGACTTTCCGGGAGCGAGTGATGATGAGGAGAGTGAAGATTCAACATCTGAGTATGGTGGCGAAGGCGACGATACTCTCACAGTGCTGGATGCTGTCCCAGAGGAACAAGAAGGGCGTTCAACACCGAGACCTCCCGAACAGGAGTGGCCAGACATCCGCCAACCTATTCAACCCAGTGAGCCCCTTCCACAGAGGCTATCAACTTCAACATCATCGTCACAGTGGTCACAAGAAGATGCAGCCGCGCCGCCGAGACTAACGCCAGATCTCGAAATACCACTCCTTCGAACCTTTGATAGTGTCTCGTCACGGTATTCGACATCGACGGCGTCGGGACTCTACCACGATGGAGACCGCTTGCTGCTGGAGCCTGAAGAGTTCGTGATGGCACAGTCACCTGCACGGACTCCTTTGCGGGAGGAGGCACCAGACATTGTTATGCCCATCAGAGCCGAGGAGCTTAACCCATCTCTATCAGCGTGGTCGACTACACCGAGTCCTCAACATACTGAGCTGCCAGGGTCAGGCTCACACCCATACGCAGAGACTATGCCACCCAGGTCACCTTCGCCAATGTCTCCGGCTACTGTGAGACAAGAAAAGCCAGGTCCAGGTCTGGTTCAGGTGCATGAACCTGAGAAAACCCAGCCTCATCAAACGCCATCCCCAATGACACAAAGTTCGCCATGGCAACAGTTGATGGGGTCGAGATTGCAACACTCTGATTATGGTTCATCTTCTGGACAGTCTTCGCCAATCGCTCCGCAGAAAGAGGGGCCAGAATCGTTGCACGATCCCCGGGACTTTCAGTATTCTCAGACACCTTCACCTACATCACCAAACCCTCCACGGCCAGGGGTGGTCAGACCGTTGAATACTGCCCAAGATACTCGGTTGTCTCAAACACCTTCACCAACCTCGAAGAATCCTCCAATGTCAAATGCCACAAAGTCATTGCACGAACCCCAGGAGATCCAATCTTCTATGATACCTGCACCACTTTCACCGAAACCTTTACAGCCAGGGCTGAAAAGCTCATTGATCAACCCCGACCATCTTCAACCATCTCGAACCCCCTCGCCAACTTCACCAACTTCTCTCGACTCGCCGCAGTCAAGTGTGACAAGACCATTAGCCAACCTTCAAGCTCTTCACCCTTCTCAAACCCCATCGCCGACGTCGCCGAATCCGCCAACAAGGTCGTTGATAAATGCTCAAGAAACCCAGCCATCACGGACACCCTCGCTTCCTTCGCCTACTTCACTGGGTCCCTCACAGACGAGGCAATTGATCAACCCCCAACATCTCCGGTCTCAAACGCCCTCACCAACTTCGCCGACATCAGTAGGGGCTTCACAGACAAGGTCTCTTATTAATCCCCAAGACCTTCAGCCATCGCGGACACCCTCGCCTCCTTCACCAACTTCGCTGGGTCCCTCACATACAAGGCCACTGATCAACACTCAACATCTCAGGTCCCAAACACCCTCGCCAACATCATTAGGGGCCTCGCAGACAAGGTCACTGATTAATCCCCAAGACCTTCGGTCATCTGAAACTCCCTCCCCAACTTCCCCTAGCCCTTTAAAGCCAGTAATATCGAGATCACTTATCAACCCCCAAGACCTCCGGTCCTCTCAAACACCCTCACCAACCTCGCCCAGTCCTCTGCCACCGACTATAACAAGATCGTTGGTCAACCCCCAAGAACCTCGGCCATCACGAACACCATCCCCGACATCACGGATTCCCCCAGCAGGATCATTAATAAATTCCCATAACCTTCAACCATCACGAACCCCCTCACCAACTTCACGAGGCCCTACACAGCCAGAAATTACCAGGTCATTGATCAACCCTCAGGATCTTCGGCCCTCTCAGACGCCATCTCCTACTTCACCAAATCCTGTTCAGCCAGTGCCAGTAAGACCACTAGTTAACCGTCAAGATCTACGAGCTTCTCAGACACCCTCCCCGTCTTCACCAGAACCTCTGCAGCCAGTGTCAACAAAGTCACACATTGATCCTCATTATCTTCGAGCTTCTCAAACGCCTTCGCCGACTTCACCTTGCCCTCTTCCGCAAGGGCCAAGGTCACCAGGGAGACCCCAAAACACCAGGTATTCTGAGACGCCCTCGCCAACTTCACCGAACCCCCTACAGCAGGGGGTAGCACGAGGATTAAATCCTGCAGACATTCATCCTTCCCAAACACCTTCGCCAACGTCGCCCTATCCTCCCCAAGCATCGAGACAACCCCTAGATTATTTTCAAAATCAACATTCTCGAACGCCATCCCCGCCATCTCCAAATCTTTCACATGGTCTCCTAGGGTCATCCTTTCACAATGCTCAACCACGAACACCATTATCAACCTCGCCGAATCCAGCTGGGCAGGGGTTGCTAGGCTCAGCATTGCTCAGGCCTGGGGAGGGACTTCCGTCTCGGACCCCATCCCCGATGTCAATGAACC
The DNA here is from genome assembly GCA_027569015.1 of Ascodesmis sphaerospora. Classification (NCBI taxonomy): domain Eukaryota; kingdom Fungi; phylum Ascomycota; class Pezizomycetes; order Pezizales; family Ascodesmidaceae; genus Ascodesmis; species Ascodesmis sphaerospora. Next base: position 1,734,014 of record JAPPUR010000003.1, read on the forward strand.
GCTCAGAACAAGATCTGCCGACTCCTGATATATCACGAATGCCTGGAGCCTTGCCGCTTTCGCCGTCGACACCAATACCAGACCCATTTCAAATGGCCAACGTACACGGGGCGCAGGAAAGAGACGCTGCGTCTGGACCTTCGTCACGCCTCACAACACCAACATTGGTTCAGAAGGAGACACCAGACCCGTACACAGTGGATCATTCTACTGGGCCGTTGCTGAGATCACCATTGCCAGCATCGCCAGTTCGTAGACCACAAGAGACACCCATACCTGATGTGCCGCCACCGCCTGAGCCAGTGGAGGTCATCCGAGTTCCTCCGCCTACGCCACCGAAAGCACGATCTGTTCAGGAGGAGGAGATAGGATCAATGACAAGGTCAGAGCGAGGGGAGTCGTCTGGGGTGGGAGCGACTATCAGAGCGTCGCCGCCAGCACGAATGGCGTTCCGGGGCGAGGCGTCGAGCTTCGTAGACGAGCTAGAGAATGAGGAGACTGTTTGGGAACCTAGACCGTCTCCTGCGTCCAACCATGGCTGGGACAGAGGCCCTCAACGCACGCCACTTGGGAACGGAGAGAGCAGAGCGCCACCAGCGCCACCACCACCAACACAGATTGGGACTCGACAAGTGAGCGTTTCTATACAACATACGGAGGTTCACAAGCCTGAGGGCGAGCAACAGCCTCGTCAGGCGCGCCGAAGACATTCGGTAGCTGATGGACTGAAAAGATTGTTTCGGAAAGGACATAATCAGAATGGAAGTCATTGAGCAAGAAGTGGCAATTGAGGGAAAGTCATCTCATTAATATTCAGTTGTTCTAATATGCGCTGTACCTCAAAAAGCGTGGGTAGCGACTGTGGGAAAGGGGCCAATGTTTGGAAAACAAGCGGATAATTGCAGGTCACATCTTCATTTTAGGAAAACAGTCATGATTTTAAGCAAACTGGCAACATCAATTGACAAAACCACCGGAGGATAATTATCCTGAATAAAGCCTATCTGTTATCTGTCCGTCAATTTTTAATTTAGTAACGGTTCAGTCGTCGATGGACCTCTAATAAGGGGTCCCGCGTCACGTGTAACCAAGACATTGTCGCGACGTTGTTCAAAGAAACAAGCTTCCTCCAACCACAACGCAGCAGATCCCAATCCCCCATTCAAACCCCCCTTCACGCCAGGCGAGGATGCATCCTCCATGAACCGAAACTGGACGGCGCGCACCCTCAGTCCTCGCCTGATCTGATCTTTCGCTGCCTCCTCGAAGTTTCCCATCCTCGGCCGGTCGACGAGCTACATCATCCCCCCTTTAACACACCCCCGAACCTCCGTCCATTTCGACATGACCCACCCCGAACCCGGCCGGGCCACCGAGTCCTTTGCCCAGACGAGCGCCGAGTTCACCCTCGACGATAGCGACGACGAGGATCTCCGGTCTGCCGTTGGTGGGAGCGAGACGTATGAGCTGCGTGAGAGGGACGATAGACGCCGTCTAGGCGGCGGCGCCAGCGCGATATGGGATGCCGACGCCGACGCGGATGCCGATGATCCTCTCGTGGGCGGTAGCCGGCGGGCCTTGAGCCCCGGCTCCGTCGCGAGTTTCCAGCTATACACTCCCGACGAGGATCGCGCGGTGCGACGCAAGTTTGACCGCCGGCTGGTCCTCTTTGTTGCGCTGCTATTTATGCTAAGCTTCCTCGACCGTTCAAGTACGCATCTCTCCCCCTTATGTACGTCATATACTTACAATCGTTGTAGATATCGGCAACGCTCGTATAGCAGGCATGGACGAAGACCTCCAGTCCGACCCCCCGCGCGACGACTGGTACGAGTGGGCGCTGACGGCATTCTACATCTCGTACATTGCGTTCGAGTGGATGTCGCTCCTGTGGAAGCTCATCCCCGCCCACATCTTTGTGTCCATGGTGGTGCTGACCTGGGGCCTCACGGCGTCCCTGCAGGCCGTCGCAACGTCGTACCCGGTGCTCATCGCCATGAGGGTGATGCTGGGCATCGGAGAGGCGGGCTTCACTGGTATTCCTTTCTATCTTAGTTTCTTCTTTAGGCGGGATGAACTGGCTTTCCGGACCGCCATTTTTATATCTGGTATGTCGCACTCAGTGAATAATGGATGAGAGAGACTTACAGGATTTATAGCTGCTCCTCTGGCAACGAGCTTTGCATCAACCCTCGCTTGGGTCATCGTCAAGTTCGCCCAACTTAGCCCCATAGCTCCCTGGCGTCTCCTCTTCATCGTCGAGGGTTTCCCTTCAGTTCTCGCTGCCGTCGCCGCCTGGAACATTATCCCCGACTCTCCTCAAACGGCGCCGTACCTAACCAAGCGAGAGAAGAAGGTTGCCCGTCTCCGTCTCCGCAATGAGAAGCCCGCGACGGCAACAGAAGCAACCTCCAAGCCGTCGTCTGGCCTCCGAGCTCGCGATGTGCTCGCCGTGTTTAGTGACCCGGTCGCCTGGATCACCAGTGCCATGTTCTTCCTCACAAACATGGCCTACTCTTCCCTTCCAGTTTTTCTCCCCAAGATCCTCACAGAGATGGGCCACGATACTCTCACCTCACAGGCTCTCAGCGCGCCCCCTTACCTGGCTGCCTTTGTTATCGTCCTCTTCACCGCGCACATGTCGGACCGCCTACGTGCCCGTACAGTGCCTCTAATCTTCCATGCTCTCGCCTCCGCGAGCGGTTACGCCATCCTCGCGCTGGCCAAGCCTCTAAACCTACCCGCCTTTCTCCGCTACATGGCTGTCTATCCTGCCGCCATTGGCTTCTTCAACGTCGTCACCCTCATCATCGCTTGGAGTATTAACAACCAGTCCAGCGAGAGTCGCCAGGGTGGTGGATTTGCTCTTCTCCAGCTCATCGGCCAGTGTGGTCCCCTCGTGGGCACCCGTCTTTATCCAGATCGGGATGCTCCCTTCTACGCCCCTGGCATGAGCACCTGCGCGGTTGCCATGTTGACAGTAGCCATATTAGCCTTTGTTCTTCGTTTCTACCTAAGATACAAGAACCGGAAGTTCGACAAGGCCGAAGAGGAACGACGGGGCAACGGGGATGAGATCGAGGAAGAAGGCCTGGTTGGCCCTGGACGACGGAAAACAACAGCAGTTGCGTTTAGGTATATGTTGTAAGATGATATTACCAATATCAGGACTTTTACTCTCACATGGCTGAGATGATATATACGAGCCAGCGTTATTTAACCTCACGCTGCAGATAACAACCGTAATGTAATGGTACAGAAACAAAGGACCTATATTAACTAGGCTACGTCGATATGTGTATCTTGTTGATACCTTTAATACTTGGATAATCCACTCTGAAACCTCCTTCATGACATGCCACAAAGGTCATGTTCCCCTTGTTCCTTTAATCATTTCCCAAATCGCATCCACGAAGGAGCTTGATACTTGTTGACACCAACTTTCCACCACTCCTCGTGTCCATGTCGACTTCGCTCCACCGAAAACGAGGCAAACCCCTTTTCGGGCTTGCCCTTAATGGCATCTCCCGGCTTGAGTCTGCGACGCAGCGCCTTCCATGCAGAGTACTGCTTCCTCTGCTTCACGTGTCGGCGCTTGATATTGTTGTAAGTTCGACCGAACTTGCGAGAGCCGCTGCGGTAAGCGCTTGAAGCAAGTTTCTTGACTTGACGACGTGTTCGCTTGACGCTTCTCGTCAGGCTTCGAAGGGAGATCCCGGAAGCACTGCGCTTGATAACTCTGGGCTTTGCCTGAGAAGGTTGCACTGAGGATCTTGGGCTGCCTTGGTAAAGCTTTTCGACAGTGCCGTCAAGTTGAATGTTGGCGGTTACACGTTTGAGCGGATATGTGTCATGAGCGAGGATGGTTTGGTTTGAAGAGTTTTGGCTGTTTTGGCATTCACCGCTATTTCGTTCTGTCGTGTCATCTGGGACCAAGTCTTCTGTGCTCGACATTAACTCGTATTTATGATACGAGGTGACGGGACGGTGCCATTCCAACATAGCTGCAGCAGCGTCTGCAGCAGCTTGATAGGCAGTGGTAGCCGTTGGGCCACCAGAAGAACTGGATGAGCGGAGATTGGAAAGACGATCGTTTGCACGACTGTACTGCGACAGATCTCCTAGGCAGGTCTTGGTGTTTCCGAGATCCGATACTGGCGACTGCATGCGGGAAGGGTTCAGGGGCTGTTCTGTGTATGACGAAGATGTGCTTCGCATATGCTCGGACTTGCGATCAAAAGACGATGAATCGGACCTTGCGAACTTGAGATTGTCGTTTACCAGTCGTAGAAGACTGGCCTGGTCGGCGAGCAACTCTGCTGGTGGCAACACAGGAGGCTTGTCAGCTGGTATCTCTCGGGATTGTATGTCCCCCTGAAGGTGCCCGCGAGGATGCAAAGGCATCATGGCATGACGTTGAAGACAACCGTCTGACTTGACTCTTGTCTTTGAACCGACAGACACTGACGGCGACGAGGGCTTTGGCGTATCATCCTGCTAGGATGCTGTCGGCCTGGTGTTTTCAGAGTTGTCCGGTGGTCTCTGGAAGATGGAGGGTCGCTTCCGTGCCACTCTATGGTTGAGGTTGGCTTTGGAGTAGGTCTGACTGCCACAGGAGTCATTCCTGATCACCGTTTGGTGAGGGCAAGGGTGGGAGCGGATGGGGAGTGTAAAGGTTTGAAACATGGCGAAGTTGATGATGCCGTCTGTGAGAATTCAGTGTGAGAATACTGGCGAGTGTGCTGATAGACGCAGTGTGTAATGAAAAGGCAACTTGCAGAAGAGAAAGAAAAGGAAGAGGTTCAGTACCTAGATGAAGCACAGAAGATAACAAACAAGAGTTGACAGAGGAGGAAGGGGCACCTGCCTTGAACAGGCGGAGTGCAACTGCTTGAGGGCTGGGCGTGGAAGGAGGGGATCCAACTACCAAAAAAAGGAAAGCAGGCCTTGTCCTCTCTTGCCTTGTCGTTCGAAATCGTCATCTCAGCCCTCAACACCAAAAGAATCATCACGACACAACAAACCAACAAACAACCAGCCGTTAAAACCGGCAAAAAGTATGAATTGGAGGGCATTGGGAGTTGCTCCCGCCAGGGCTTGAACCTGAGACCTTCGCATCACCGATATTACAGTGTAAACTGAAGTATTAGTACGACGCTCTAACCAACTGAGCTACGGAAGCCGTCCAATTCGTTGGACACCGAGCCAGCAGTTTGGCGATATACGGAGCATGCGGCATAGTGGGGAATATAGTGGATCATATCCACAACACCAAGCGGGGGATCATGATGAGCTTGGATTAAAACATAATGTATGACGATTAATTACCTATGGATGCATTAAGTAAAAGTGTAGTAGGGTGTATTAGTTCCTCCTGTTGTGTATCCCGTGTCCGGTCATCTCTCATGAATTACCTCCTCTCTTCTCTTTACCAATTCTTGGTCGTCTACTGTGGGTTACGCACACAATTTGTGCACTCGGCGCATGTAAAGTGTGTCGTCTCATAACCAAGCTTGCCTTCGCCATCGGGGCTCTCCCTTTGGAAGAGGTCGGGCCAGCCGTTCTGAGTCTCTGGCCAGGCAAAGAACTCAATCGGGTAACATCGGTCCTGGGCGCTGAGTCTGCAACATGGTTAGCTATCAACAGGGACATACGAATAGAGGAAAACGTACGTTGCCATTCGACAGATGGTACCGGCTTCAACAAAGACGGATCCAACATGTCCTGCGAGCTCTGGTCCCAGCTCGGAGCATGTGTACTCGAGCTCAGGGTAATAGACGAAGCAGGGAGGTCCCCAGTTTTCCTCACGGCAAAAGTAGACCTGAGCCGCCGTTAGCGATGCGAGTCAACACAGTGTTTGTTGGGTGAATCCTACCATTCCAGGGTGCCTGTGCTCTGGATCATTCTCCTCGGGCGTGGTACCCAGTCGAGACTTGATCACCTCAGGGTCAATGGGCTCATATTTGGCTGCGCTCCGGGCGCTGATGGGAGCAGACCACATGTCGACTGAGGCCGCGAGGCATTGCGAGGCAAAGAGCGACAGAGCCGCCAAAGTGAATGTTGATTTCATGATGAAGTTTGTGATGGATGAAGCGAAAGAATACAAACAAGAATAGTTTGTAAAAAGATCAAGTTGTAATCTTGAGATGATTTCTTTCTTGCGAGATTGCCGAGATTCAACGGCAGTCAATACGCCTCGGGTCGAGCCTACTTATACCAGAAGTTTGTTTGTCTTAGCTCTCCCTTCCATGGGGCTTGGAGGAGCAGAAGCACAGGATGACGCGGAAAGCCTCGTGATTGCCCATGGCCTAATGCGATGCTACTGCACCCCGAACCCACTCGCCTCACCTAGTCCAAGGGTCGCGTCAACTCTGACCGACGGGAAGCCGTCATGGTGATGCTGCCAAATCCCGTGTTGGGTGAGAATCACCCGCTCCCCCTCCAGCCAGCCTCGGAACTGCGGTCATCCCGTGATTCGGCTCGTCGGGCGGAGATCCAAGGAATGTCGTCGACTCGCATATGGCTTACATCATTGGTAGGATTGGCTCTCAAAACTGGACCTTGAGAAAGCTCTGGCTGGGGCTGGACTTGTCAGCTCAGTGACCAAGGTTTGACTGGTCGCAAACTGGCTGATCGGCTGTTGACTGATCGGCCGGCCGCAGCGTTGCTAAACTTGGATACACACACAAATCAACAACGGTCTTACCGGCATATCCTGTGCGACTCTCGTGTCTGCTGCTCAACCGCCTGCCTGGGCCAGATTTTGTTGCTCCGGCCACCGGCCTGTTGAGCAGCAGCCTTTGCGTCGGACTCCCACGTCGCGCATTGCATCACGGGATGAGTCTGCCTGCTCGCAAAACATTGTGGTTTGTCAGAATCGAATTTCCCATGAGGGCATATGCAAATGCAGACGCCTTTTGCAACCAACACGGCGTGAGGCCTTGCTGGATCGCCCAACCTCGCATGATTGATCGTCCCAACCTGACGTAGGCATCGGGGCAGCATGACGGTCTTTTGGGTTTTACACGCTGACTTACTTTGACGTCGATTTTCCCCAACCCCCGGGCGCCGATCATGAGTGAGGTGAGCTTCCCTTGAATAATTCTCCGAGCCCCGTGCAGTTGCCGATGGCTGGGCAGAGACACCCGGGGTTGGTACCGGAGCTCGGCGGCGGAGACCCACTGGTGGATTGCCTAAATAGGAAATGCTCTCACAGCCAAGATGGCTCTCCGGCATCCCGTACTCACGGGAGGGACCTCGTGACGGGAAGCATATACGGACAATTTACAGCCTAGATTTGTGTAGGGAATCCCGGTGATACTAGTATAGTGTGTGTTACGCTTAACGCAACTACTAACTGATCTCTGCAACAGTCAAGCAGCCCTGCAACCATGTCTTGGCGTTTTGTAACAAGGAGGACCTGGCCGTCTTTGGACTTTGCTATAGCTGCTGCGATGGATGTTTAGAATCGCTCCTTGAAAGTAGGCTGAAAAAAAGTGAGAACTAGGCTGTCGCTAGGTAATAAATAACCATAATTATCCCGCACGTCCATCATGACTTGGCAAATCAACAACCCGTGTTGGTTGGCTATACTCCATACTGTTGGACGGGTAAACTGTCGATGAAACGTAACTAATCTGCCCCGTATCTCACTTCAACCAAGCATTGCACTCACTTTCAATCCACATGATTTACTAGCGACTCAACCCCAGTAATCAAATACGGCGCAGCAGCAAAAACCCCGGGGTCAAGCACGCGCTCCGAACCACAAAAGGTCGAGACCATCTCTTCGGCTTGTTGATTAAAAGGTCTCCCGTCGGCTGCACAACATGTCTTGATGCAGCTTCCCGCGCATACATAATCCAGCAAGCAAAGAATCCCGATCTGGAAAGATACCGTCGTCATGGCCGCCTTCACATCACTGCCCAGGTCGGAATGGCCTTCCACCTCGCTGCGCGCCATGTTTCTGTACGACACCGACCACCCAGTATCCCTCGAGGCCTCAGTCGTGGCCGCTGATAGGAGCCACTCGACATACATCGTCACCTGCCCGTCGACATGCGAGTCATCCGACTTTCCAGAGCAAACCATCACGCATATCGGGGGATCTTCATGGCTGGGCGAGCGAACTTGGGATGGTACGACGACGCGCTGGGGTTGCAGGCTCGGCAATGGGGGTAGAGACATTCTCACGGATCAGTACGGCTGGTGCAGCGCAGTCACGGCGGCTAAGGGTGAGGCCACCGAGTTCCCAAAGTCGACGGCAGTGAACACGTGCTACGTTTCTATCCGTTCGGTCCCGGCAATCATCACGGCGGGCATGGACAAGATATACAAGGACACCGGGTATTATGGACTAGGGTGGGATGTAGACGATTGGGTCTCGGGGTACCCTTGGGAGCTGTCATCGAAGGGTTGCTTGACAACGGCGACAACGACTACGGAGGGATCAAAGTCGACGGCGGAGGCGTCCAAGGAGAGGGATGAGTCCAAGACGGCTAGCGAGACTGGGTCGGCAGCGGAGGCTACGACGACTGGAGAAGCAGATGCGGATAACACAGCAGCATCAACAACTCCGACAGAGACGGCAAACAAGTCACCAAAGATGTCGGTTAATAAGATCGTCATTGTGGCCTCTTTGTTGCTGGGAGCATGGGTTTGCGCCTAAGCCTCCAACTTCTCCCCCGACCGTTCACATATTTCCGCACCATGCGCTTCCCTTCAGATAATAATTCACTTTGGAGCTCCAGTTTATTGTGTTTGCCAAGACTCATTTCTTTTCCAGTTGCCCTATCGGCTATATACCCCGTTGCTCAGGCATTATGCTTCAGCGTTATGCCGGCGAGAGCTCTGCTTCCAACGACGCATACAAAGAGAGCGGCTCGCCCTTGACAATTTCTACAATACTTAAACTCCTTGAAACTTCTCTGCACCGCAAAATGGACCATTTTGAAGCGTGAGCCAGAAGGTATGTATCTTTTCAACTTCCCTTGGCATGATTGTGCATGTAGATGGAGCTGACAAGATGCTTGACAGAACCGAGAGACGAGTACCTATTGGCTTACTAAAGAATGAATACTCTTCGATACTACCTATACACAATGTATAGTAGAGACCTTCTTGATTATGGAAAGAAGCCACAGCAAGTTGACGCCACGAGCGGCTGACAAGTCTTGGGACGGAGCAACATTGTGGGAGCCTTACACAGTACGACCCGCACAGCCCGCTTGGCGCTCGAGACCATGGATTAGATCGAAAATACCCGGCCGCCACGTCTTACACCTGCTGTTTCTAGGTGTCCACTATCCGTTATGCTGCTACAGTGCGCAGGCTAAACTATTCTTACGCGTTATGCTGGGTGGAGATGGGTCAAAGTCACCCATCATAGTTGAAAAGCGACGACGTTTCTCTACTACAGCACATCGCAAAACGCAGAGCTCGCAATCTTTACTCTTTCACGCTCATAATTCTATTCAAAGGTTTTCGATAACGTCATAGAGATCTTTTGAGTGAAAAGACCCCATAATCATGGAGACAGGCGCTTCTTCAACAAACCGTCCACGAACACGACAAAGGGCGTATAAGAAGCCACCGCCGCTCGAAGTACCTCACATCGACGATGATGCCGCGGAAAGGAAACGCGTGTTGAATGTGCTAGCACAGCGCAGGTACCGTACGTTTTCTGAACACAGTTGAATGGTATTTGTCTGACAAGAGTCATAGGTGAAAGAAAACGCCTGAATCGCCTCAAGGCCAACTCTGCCGAGAATGCAGAGCCGCAGTCACACAACACTCAGGCAACCGAGACCACCACAGATGAGGTTACTGAAATGCCGGCTGTGCCAAGCAGTACACGAGGCACGATCCCGAGTGCCATCATCACAGTCCCGGTCACGGCTCAGGGCTCCGATATCATGGCCGGCCTGGACCTCAGCCTCCCGCCGTGGGATCCCCTTGCCGATGTAACGCTTACATCCGTACTGCCGGACACAGGTGCTCTCCCGGACTTTTTGACGGATGACAACGCTGGCGGTGAGACTGTGACGCAGCCACAGCCGGAACTATCGATGGACTTCACCGGATCCGAGAGTTTCCCGTCTGTCTTTGATACGTCCTCCTCGCTCGGCGCTGCTTCTTCATCCTCTTCTTCGCCAGACTGGAACTTTCCTGACAGTTATCACCTTCCTATCCTCGAGCTCACACTCCTCAAGGCAATAGTCCGTATTGCGGACCGCCTCAACTGCAAGACGGGCCTCTGGAGCCTCGAATGCATCTCTCCCTTCAACATAGGCACCGCAACACCATCAGACCAGCTTCCTGCAACGTGGAGACCGACGCCATCACAGCTCATGATACCTCACCATCCCATGTTTGACCTGCTGCCGTGGCCGGGCGTGCGGGAGCGCGCCATCACCATCCTGTCGCTGCCGGATGACCTGCGACCGCCCAGCGCTCAGGGTCCACTGGCCATGGTGAACTTTGCGTACGACATCGAGGACAGTGCTGAAGGTGTACGTATCTACGGCGAAGACCCGTATGATGCGTCCAACTGGGAGCTAGGGCAGGTGGCCTTTGAGCGCTGGTGGTTCCTCTTTGATAATAACATCATCGAGACGAGTAATCGGTGGCGGAGGCTGAGAGGAGCGCCTCCGTTGTTGATGAAGAGTGCCAGCCCAAGCCCAAGCGCTGAAGCATCGTCGTATACAAGTTGAGTGCTACGGTTGGGAAAAAGTGAGATTGGCGTTTGGGTAATTTGTGCCATCATGGCTGGTGGTATGGCATCCGGGGTTTATGAATGGTGTATACTTATTTGGACATAACTGCTTGAGGCAATGATATATCAAAGACAATTCAACTCTACGACATTAAGATCACCGGCATAATCAAGCTGCGCCTCGGGATCGATAGGTATCCAACCTGTATGGTGGAGCTGAGGTGAGCTCACCGAGTCAAGTCTTGCAGCTCCGGCATCCTTGGAGCAAGGTATCTGCCAATTAGGTGTAACAACAGGGCTGACCACGATACATTCTTCCTCGTGGCCAGAGCTGGCCCTGGATTCAATGCTAGCCGAATTGGACATTGTGAATGGCCAGAAGTCAGCTGTACCTGAGTGGCATCATCGGTGGCACGAGATCATGAGAGCTGAAAGAGACTTTGGCCAGTCTAATAAATCGTGGAACGTTAAGCATCATCACATGAAGATACTCAGATTCATTCCCAACAGACCCTTCAATATTGTTAGAGCGAATTGTCTCAAACCCAGCCGTTAAAACACGTGGGAGGAACTTGGACGGCTCCGGCACGGCGAGTCTAGGGTGAGAAAATAGACGGATACCCGCCGGTCGATCGACCGTAGCTTTAGGTAGCTTTCGGAGCTCGGATTGCGGGACTTTTGGCGGTGAAGAGGACACAGTCAGATTCTGCCAGTAGCAATCATGATGAAGGAGGGGTCAAAAGGGTCCTCGATCGTTGGTTGGCGCAGGGTATGCAGGGGACTTTGGGGGTAACAACCAAGAGAGAGAGAGAGAAGACGAGATCATCGACAGGGCTGGCTATGGTTCAGGTTGCATGGCGGGGTGGGATGTTTTGAACTGCTGGTCCATACAGAGAAGAAGAGGTGGAGAGTTTCTCTGCAGCTTGCTTGCTTGTTTCCTTGATGGCGAGAACATCCTTCAACGGCCGGCGCTAGAAACTTGACCGAACCATCAATGATGGTATGACTCCTTCATCCCCGATGCTCCAAGTGGGAAAAATTTCCTTTTAGTTGGAGTTGGAGAGCTTCCAGGGGAGCTTTAGTGAAGGCCTCGCTGCAGATTAGCTGGTAACCCCCGGCCTTCGGCGCCCGGGAACGGCGCCGGGGCTCTGCAACGTAGGCAGAGGCAAGTCCCCGAGCCAATCAGAGCGCATGCTTTCTGCATCGGAGCCAGAAACGGACCTCCACAGGGCAGTTCCCAAGGAGGGGCAGGTGCGGGCGGCGGGGGAGGGGAGAGAAATTTCTAGGGAAGGTACCTACCATCCCTCCCATCTTTTGGCAGGTCCAGTCCAGTCAGAGCAAGTCACGGACGACGTCGGAAGCTTTTTTCTTCCTTCTTCCCTCCCTTCTTCCCTTTCTCTTACTCTTTTTTTCTTCCTCTACTCGTCATTTGTCCCCTTTGGAACATTTCTCATCTATCCCATACTCTAGAGTAAAGCCTCTCTGGTGTCTCTCGCTCTACGTGCTCCCCTTCTGCTGCTGCTTCTCAATAAACAGATTGAGAGAGGTTGAGGTCGAAGGATCGAATAAAAGATCGTCGTTTCCGCCCCTCGTCTGGAGTTGCAGCGCAAAAACAAAAGACCCAATAGACAGTAATGTCAGTTGCTCCCACCGTGGCCGAGACGGCTGCAAATGCAAATCATTCTCTTGAGCCGTCATGATGGTTTCCAACTCCAATTGTTCCCTTGCTAACTGTTGCCGCGTAGCTATTCTTCCACCTCCCCCGCATCCTCGTATCTTACAGCTTCCTGAAAGCACCAAGCTTCAGCCCGCCGATACTTCTACTGCACCTTCTTCTCCTGGACCAGCTTACTCTGCCGAACCCCAATTGTTGCCTACGACACTTCCCTCTATCTACCAGTCTCTCCGCAAACCGCCTTCACCATGCATATCAAGGAGATGCTCACCGACGCCGAGAGGAGCGGCCAGCCCTCCTTCTCCTTCGAGTACTTCCCCCCCAAGACCGCCCAGGGTGTTCAGAACCTCTACGACCGTATGGATCGCATGTACAACCTCGGCCCCAAGTTCATTGACATCACATGGGGCGCCGGAGGCCGCATCGCCGAGCTGACCTGCGAGATGGTTCTCCAGGCTCAAGCTGTTTACGGCCTCGAGACCTGTATGCACTTGACTTGCACCGACATGGGTGTTGAGAAGGTCAATGATGCCCTGCTCAAGGCTTACAAGGCCGGCTGCACCAACATTCTCGCTCTCCGTGGTGATCCTCCTCGAGACCAGGACAAGTGGACCGCCGCCGACGGTGGTTTCCAGTACGCTCGCGACCTTGTGAAGCACATCCGTAGCACCTACGGCAACCACTTCGACATTGGCGTCGCTGGCTACCCCGAGGGCTGCGACGACAACAAGAATGAGGAAGAGCTCCTTGATCACCTCAAGGAGAAGGTCGACATGGGTGCCACATTCATCGTCACCCAGATGTTCTACGACGCCGACAACTTTCTTCGCTGGGTGAAGAAGGTTCGCGAGCGTGGTGTCAACGTCCCAATTCTCCCCGGTATCATGCCTATTGCTACATACGCTAGCTTTCTCCGAAGAGCCAACCACATGAAGGCCAAGATCCCCCAAGCTTGGCTCGACGCTCTTGAGCCTGTCAAGAACGACGATGTTGCTGTCCGAGACATTGGAAAGAGCCTTGTCGCTGAAATGTGCCGCAAGCTGCTTGCCAATGGCATCCACCATCTTCACTTCTACACCATGAACCTCGCCCAAGCCACACGCATGGTCCTCGAGGAGCTCAACTGGGCTCCCTCGGCTGAGCGTCCCCTCCAGCATGCTCTGCCATGGAAGCAGTCCAAGGGCCTTGGCCGTCGCGAGGAGGATGTGCGACCCATTTTCTGGCGAAACCGCAACAAGTCATATGTCATCCGTACTCAGGATTGGGATGAATTCCCCAACGGTCGATGGGGTGATTCTCGCTCTCCCGCCTTTGGAGAGCTGGACGCCTACGGCATTGGCTTGACGGGCACAAACGAGGCGAACCGCAAGAAGTGGGGTGAGCCCAAGACGGTCCAGGACATTGCTCAACTCTTTGTCCGCTACCTCCGCAATGAGATCGACTCTCTTCCCTGGAGTGAATCGCCCCTCACCAGCGAGGCTGATGAGATTCGAGATGACCTCGTGGAACTCAACAAGCGTGGCCTCCTGACTGTAAACTCGCAGCCTGCTGTCAACGGTGTCAAGTCTTCTCATCCCGTCCACGGTTGGGGTCCCTCCAACGGTTACGTCTACCAAAAGTCGTACCTGGAGTTGCTTGTCCACCCTGATGTCTTCAATGACATGATCGGCCGGATCGAGAACCACCCTGACCTTACCTTCTATGCTGTCACTAAGGATGGTGAACTCCGCTCCAACGCGCCTTCGGACTGCCCCAACGCTGTCACCTGGGGTGTGTTCCCTGGAAAGGAGATTGTGCAGCCGACCATTGTGGAGAGCATCAGTTTCCTCGCCTGGAAGGACGAGGCTTTCCGACTGGGAGTCGACTGGGCTCACTGTTATGATACCAACTCCCCCAGCAGGGCTCTTATCGACGAAGTCATGAATGAGTGGTACCTGGTTAATATCGGTAAGCATTGACATGACGAAGCCGTAATGTTGGATCTGAGACTAATATTTAATAGTGAACAACGACTTCCACCAGAACGGAACCATCTTTGAACTCCTCAAGGGCCTCGAGGTCAAGGACCTGACGACTCCTGCCACTCCCAAGTCTGAGCCTGAAGCCAACGGCGCTGAGCCCGTTGCTAACGGTGCGGCTGCTGCAGCTGCGAACTAGTAGTTCACGGCAGTGAATTCCTTCCCAGAGCGACCACGAGCATGACCGGGCGTTTCTGATCTTTTATTCTTTTCTAACGTTGACATCTTCTCTTCTTTTTTCTCTTTTGGGTTTTGGGTATAATAGCATCACCAAGGTGTCTTTTTCAACAAAAAGTTACCAGGGATACGGGGCAGCATTTTCGAAAAAAGGGGCGCAAGATACGAAAAATCAACACCCGGCGGGGCGCAGACGACTTTATGTTTTGGGGGCTTGCTTTGCTTGTTCTATATCTCAACGATACCCCGCCAGCAAGGCCTATGGATGGATGAATGCATGAAATGATTTGGTGTTTTTTTTTTTTTTTTTGTTTGGTTGGTTTCTGGTTGCAGAATGGAAAGGAGGAGGAACAAGAGACTTGACGAGTTGGCCGTTGCCATACCAGGTCAACCAATGTCCCAAGGACAGCCCGTTTCAGTCGTCAACTTGATCACGACTGGAGGCCAATGACAATTGACTAGGGATCTAGCCCCTTTTTGGTGGCTATGATACTCCAGACTCTGATGTTTCCCATTTGCCTTGTGAATGCAACTGGTCTCTCTGTGACTTTACTCATTTGACCAGACGCCGATCCTTTTGTCATTCATTGAATCCTACCCTTTAACCCTCTTCTAACCAACCTGGAGAAGAATCATACAGATTATCTTTTGAATCAATGGCATACAGCGGCTGCCTCTGGCTCTCACCACCCGTCCTCATCCGCCACCTCGTAGTCCATATTAACCGGTCGATCTTCATCCGGCAGCTCCGCGCTCCTTTCTCTACGGGGATGATCATCAAAGCCAGCCATGGCGTCGTGCTCCTTATCCTCCGTGCTGGTATGAGCACCGCTGGTCTCGCCGTTGCCAGCTGTCTTGGCCGTGTTGACGGGGGGTAGCGGCGTGCTCACCCATGAGAGCTCAAGACGACCATCGATACCGGGGAGTTCCTTGCCTTGGAGGCTGTAGTAGAACCTTTCTGCCGTCTTGCGGTCCTGGAAGGAGACGTGAGTGACGGTAGGGCCTGTATCAACCGACTCGAATTCGCCTAAGTTCTGCCATAAGTGTTAGTGACTTGCTCGATACGTAGTAAACGAATAGCGGAGAGGGGACGTACGATGAGGAAATGGCGCAGCACCTCGTCCTTGTCCGGCGCCGTAAAGTCGACGCCTGAAACGGCGAGCTTCTTGGGCCGGTTGTCGATCGAGTACTGCGCATACGCCGCGTGCATGTTGCCGCTGCCCCCTCGGCCCCTGAAGCTTCCCCTTCCTCTGGGTGCGTAGCCTCCTCTTCCGCGATAACCCCCGCGGCCACGGTACCCACCAGGGGGATGCCATGGTGCACTGGTGACAGAACCTTCGTCCTCCGCGTTGGGGTCGAGGCCGAGCATCTTGGCCTCCTGCTCGAGAACCGCGAGTTGAGCGCGCAGGGCTTGTGCGCCTGATGAAGGCACTTCACCGTCCTCGCCCTTCTGGCCGGCTAGCTTGGCCTGCAGCTTGGCATTCTCCTCGCGGTGCCGAGCAAGGAGGTCTTGCTGCTTTGTCTCGAGCTCTAGACGCTGCTTCTCCAGGTCAGCGCGTTTAGACTCGCGCTCCTGGTGCTGCTTCTGCGCCTCGTCCTGTCTCCGCTGAAACTCCTCCATATCCAACTCAGGCTCAGCCTCCTCATCCTCCCCTGTGGCCTGAGGATCGCCAGACCAGTTACCCGCCTGTAGAGGAACAGTGGGCGGCAGAGCGTCGGCCTTGTCCCTGTACCAAAACACCTTTACGAAACGGTTGTCGAATATCACCTTTGGCGACTGATACGCTGCATTGGCAGCCCCCCACTTGTCATACTTGACAATGGCAAGGCGCTTATACGGCTGCATCGAGACCTCGGTGATGGTGCCGAACTGCGAGAAGAAGCCTCTCACCTGGTCCTCGGTGAAGTTCTCCTCGGGGATGCTCTCGACCACGATGGTGCTCTTGGAACGATCGTGGACTGGCCCGTCGGCCGAGAATGGTGCCCGCGCACCGCCCTTCTTCTGACCTCGATTCCGACGACCTCTGTTGTTACCGCCGCGGCCCGTGTCTGGTGTGAAGTTGAAGGGGTTCATGGGATTCGAGGGGTTCGGCATTACGGAAAAGGGGTATTCGTTGGGATCGCCGCGTTCTACACAGAAACACAATTAGCTCAGTAAACTTAAGAGGTAGCTGGCGCTGCATACCATCACCCATCGGGGGCACGAATATTGACTCGTTGCCATGATCATACGGACATGTGCTCCCACGGGAGCAGAACCCCTTGGTATCAAAATCCCTGCACCGTCCTCTTCGCCGCGGCTGATTCCTACCGCCGCCAAAGCCTTGTGGAGGCATACCTGGCATACCTGGGTAAGGAGGCATGCCCATGGAGCTCATCTGCAGAAAGGCCTCCATAGCCTTGGGATCAAAGGCCATGTCCGGCGGCTGGGGAAGACCGCGCATATGTCGTCCGCCCCTCGCGTCGTCTCGTCTCTCGCGACCGGCTCGACGGGACTGCTTCGCTGCGCGTCCCCCGTGTTGTGGACCATCCTGCCCGTCCGTGTCGTCGCGATCGTGGAAGCCTCTCTTTCTCGAACCGTTGGGCGGTGCGCTCTCGGATGAAGGAGCAGGCTGAGGCTTTGGTTCGGAACCGAGCTTGGGGGCTGGGGGAGCGCCTGGGAGGTATGATTTGTATGTGATGGCTTGGAAGACGTCGTCGAGGAAGGTTTTGGGATCTGTATGCCATGGTTAGCCTCTGCTGCAACAAATTCGCATGCCGTCCTCCTGTGTAGTAGCGGATGATCTGGCAGCACACACCTTCGCTTAGAAAGTCGGGAATCTCCTGTTCGCACAGCTTCCGCACCGCGTCGCGATCGCCATCATGCTTAAGTAGGGCAATGACATAGTCAGCAAGGACATCTGAATCGGCGTCGGATCTGTTCCGTAAATGTTAGCGCATTCATTGAGAGCGACCCAGCCATCGCAGGCGGTAACGAACGTGTTTTCGATGCGCTTGACGATCCACGCCTTCAGCGACGGTCCATCTTCCTCTGGGAACAGCATGGCTCACTCTGGCCTAGAAATGATACAAGAGGCCGTGTCGCATCTGCCGTCGGAGCCAGTAGCTGCGTCTAGTAAATAGCAAGGACCTGGTGGATGGAGCTTGAGGTTGTTGGTGTTGGGGATAAGATTCGAAATATGCAGATCTAATTTTTGGGCCGCTGAGAGGAGTGTCGTCACAGTAAAGTTGCGGTGCCAATTGGCCCAGCCACAGACGCTGAAGCAAATATTGACACGTAAGAAATAAATCCAAAAAAGAGACACGCAAAAGCCGTTGATAGTTCTTCACGTTCTTTATTTAATGACAGCATTCTAAGCAGGTGCGCATTTGTTCAACACAATCAATGGACACTAACATCCCCATACTTGAGAGCTCTCACCCATCACTAGCCCACTAACAAACCCCACCACCAACCAGCATAGTTATCCATTCCCATCAATACATCCATCTACTCGTTCATATACTGGCATTCATGCACACATCACTGACATCTTTGAACTTCAATCTAACGTGTTCAACTCATCAATACGACATAACTGCATAAAAAGCCGAATCGAGCTTCCTCATGGCATTCAGCCTCAACCCGGCCACTCGACTTTTTTCTTTTACTTTGGTATTCGCTCAGCATGCCCCTCCTGAGCTCAACAAGGAGCTCCTCCATGGGCTCGGGCATACATCCCGAATCTTCGTTACCAGCCGGTTGATGTCATGTGCCCATTGCGGCATCCTTCGTCCTTCCATCGGCGTATTAGAAAGCCGCTTACAGCTTGTCGTAGTACTGTCACAACGAGTTAGCAAATCCATCTTCTCATACACCACACATGGGAAACTTACGTTCTCGACACCGGGCACCTCGACCTTGACACCCTTGCGCTTTCGCATGTCGGTGACGATGGCACCGACCTTGGTGCTGCTGTCGAGGGGAGAGCCACCGGGGAGGATCTGCCAGTGGTCGAACACGGACTGGGGGAAGGCCTGTCCGGAGGTGGCCTGTCGGAGGTCGCCGTTGAAGCCGAAAGACTCCAGAATGGGGAGGTAGGCCTTGATGTTGAACAGAGGAGTACCGGGACGCTGCTCCTCGCTGAAGACGTGACCACGTCGTCGGGTAAGGACACCGTACACACCACCCATGGCGTTCTCGGGGACCTGAATCTCAACCAGGTACACGGGCTCGAGGAGGGCGGGCTCGGCGAGCAGGGCAGCGGCGTACAGGACACGGCGGGCAGTGGGGATGATCTGACCACCACCACGGTGGATGGCATCGGCGTGGAGGGTAACATCGAGGATGTTGAAGCGGATGGATCGCATGGGCTCCTCAGCGACGGGACCCTCACGACTGGCCCACTGGAAACCGGAAACAACGGAATCCTTGATTTCGTTGAGGTACTGAACGGCCTTGGTCTGGTCGATCAGCAGGTTGGCACCGGTGCCGTCAGGACCGAAGGTCCAGATCTTTCGGGCATCGGTGACATCCCAACCGAAGTCGTCGGCGAGGACACGGGCACGAGCCTTGAAATCGTCACGGGCGCTGACCTTGCCAGCCTCGATGGCGAGCGAGAGCTCCTCATCGATGGGCTCGGCAACCATGTACAGACGGTTGTGCTTGTTGGGAGACTTGGACAGGGCAGTGATGCTGGACTTGCCAGTGACGGTCTCACGGTACTGGACGACGGGGTCCGAGATGATCAGGGGAACACCAGCGTGGTCCTCCTCGAGATCCTTGAGGCAAATCTCGAGATGCAGCTCACCGGCACCGGCGACGACGTGCTCACCAGACTCGGAGGTCATGGTAAGAACGCAAGGGTCGGACTTGGACAGACGCTTAAGACCCTCAACGAGCTTGGGGAGATCCTGAGCGTTCTTGACCTGGACGGAACGCTGGACGACGGGGGAGACGGAGAACTTCATGACCTTGAGGTTGTGGGCGGTCTCGCTGGTGGTGAGGGTACCAGACTTGAGAAGGAACTGATCGATACCGACCAGACCAACAATGTTACCAGCGGGCATGTCGTCGATGGGCTCGACCTTGCCGCCCATCATGAGGACGGTACGCTGGATAGCCTTGATGAAGAGATCGTCCTTCTTGCCGGGGACGTAGTTGGGGCCCTGGATGCGGACCTTGAGGCCGGATCGGACGGTACCGGAGAAGACACGACCGAAGGCGTAGAATCGACCCTTATCGGAGGTGGGCACCATCTTGGAGACGTAGAGCATGAGAGGACCCTTGGGGTCACAGTCACGGATACCAATGGCAGCCTCGTCATCAGGGGGACCCTCGTACAGAGTCTCGGCACGGTACTTCTGGGCAGTGGCGGGGGAAGGAAGGTGGAGAATCATCATCTCGAGGAGAGAGTCGGCAGCGGGGAGGAAAGTTCGCATGACAGCCTTGAGGAGCTGCTTGCCCTCCTTCTCACGGTCCTCAGTGGGGAGCTTGAGCTGGAGCTTGTCGAGGAGGGTGGCGATCTCGTCCTTCTTGAAGTTCATGACGGCGGAGAAGATCTTGAAGATGGGGTCGAGGATGAACTGGTTGAAGGCACGCTCGAGCTGCTTACCCTCGTAGGTGCCGTTCTTGGTCCACTTCTTGGTCTTGGGGTTGAAGTAGTTGTCGCCCCAGAGACGCTCCATCATCTTGTTCTTGTCAACACCGAACTTCTTGGCGTATCGGACGGCGAACTGGCGGACGGTGAAAGCCCAGCCGTGCAGACCGGAACCGAAAGCGACGGTACCCTTGTCGGGGTAGACCTGGATGTCACCAATGGACTTGTCAAGGTAGGTGGAGATGATGACGTTGACGGACTCGATGGTTCGGGAGAAGGACTGGTACAGATCCTCCTTGGAGACCTGAAGCTCGAGAAGAGCACGGTCGACCTTGTTGATGATGATGACGGGCTTGATGCGCTCACCAAGAGCCTGTCGGAGCACAGTCTCGGTCTGGACACAGACACCCTCGACGGTGTCGACGACGACGAGAGCACCATCAGTGACACGGAGAGCGGCGGTAACCTCGGAGGAGAAATCGACGTGACCGGGGGAGTCAATCAGGTTGATGAGGAAGTCCTTGCCGTCGGTCTTCTGGCCAACAATGTCGGCAACGTCGTCGTCCTCGGAGAGCTGGCCGTACAGGGAGATGGCAGTGGACTTGATGGTGATACCACGCTCCTGCTCGTCGGCACGAGTATCTGTCGCTCGGGCATCACCAGCCTTTGCGGTGGAGATGATACCGGCCTTGGCGAGAAGGGAGTCGGTAAGGGTAGACTTGCCGTGGTCGACGTGGGCAATAACGGACATGTTACGGACATTGGTGGGCTTGTCCATAAGGGCCCGGATCTCGTCGATCGTGAAGCTGTAGAACGGGTGAAGGCATCGCGTCAGCTCATGGACATTGACAGTGGCTTAACTCCGAGCGGGGTATGAGGTTGAGGATGGAGGGGTGACGCGGGCGAGCAGTCGCAAGGACTGAAGCACGTAGAGACGATGATTATGGCAGCCATGGCGCAACGGCCTGGACGATGAGCAGAAGCAACTTACTTGACCATCTTGACGGTATTGACGGGATAACCTGTCTATGTGTTGTGGTGTGAAAAGTCGAAGTTGTTGATGTGGGAACAGAGCGGGGTCGAAGTTTTCACCCCGCGATCTGAGCCTTGAGAAAAAGGGAAGAAGCAAGAAGCGATTGCCTGAGAAAAGGGCAACGGTTCGAGAGCTACTGGGGGAGAAGAGAGACAGCTCTGGGGGGAAACCACTGTCACTCTTTATGCGTCCCTTTTGGAGGAGAAGGTTTGGAGAGGAGGAAAAGAGGAAGAGAAGGAAAAAAAAGCAGAGTGGGTGGAGGGGGGAAGAAAGATTCATTCGGTGGGCGTGCCCTTGCCTGAGGTGCAGCCCACGGGAAGCTGTGACGACCCATTGGAAGGTTGGACCACCCGGCGGGCAGCGGAGCCCCACTCGAGTTCCAGCCCACTCACAGGTTGCTCAGCAGACGCAGACGAGGGAAAAAAAAAATTGGGCAGGTGGGCTGTGGTGGGGTTGCTCTCTGCCCGCAAGAGCACACAGCAACCCGAGGGAACCCCGCCGTGCTCTCGCCGCCGCATTTCACTGAACAGAGACTTGCTCCAGGCCCTGCCGGAAGGGGTTGGGCTCGGCCACGATAGGCCCAGAAACCCGCCAAAAAAAAAATGGTCTGCTTCTTCTGCTTGAGCTTCTCACCTCACCCGGCGGGCTACCGAGCACTATTGCCACAGTAGGTGGTTTTTTGTGCACGTCCAAGGGCACCAACCCTGATTCGTGGGAAACTTTCACAGCCCTGGGAAGCTCTCTTTTCGGTATCATGACTAATCCCCAAACTCTCTTATGCCCCTCCCAATGAAGCTCTACCATTATTAACCATGCCTCATATGATGGCTATGCTCCTCTCGCCGAGAGACTCACCGCGAGTAATAATAATCCAACTCTCTCCGGGTGGAGATGAGCAAAGCAAGTGTGGCATGGGGGACACACATCCATGGCGGCCATGGGATGGGATGGCAATATCAGAACATGGACAAAAAGCACGGCCAGTTTTTTTTCCTTCCATGGGGGATTGGGATTGGCATTGTTCCATGCCCTGCCCGGACAGCTCTGAAACCGAGCATGACGGGCACCCCTCCCTTGCCCCCTCCCCCTCCTCTACTCGGCTCTAAGCCTAGTGATGAGCAACTCTTGATGACGTCCATCAATGTTGAATGCTTCGGTGATGAGCCATTGCCATTGACTCTTCACTTGCTGACTCAACAGCAGATGGTAATTGTCATCTCATCTACCCGGGCTCTCTCCCGGTGTGTGCGTGCGTGTGTGTGTGCCCTTGTGTGGTGGTTTTGGGAAGTGGGCTGGAGCTTGAGCTGGAGCTCCCGCACCACCACTACCCTCCTCCACTCGGACGGATGCCCATCCATTCTCTACACGAACCTGGCCTGGCCTGGCCTCACCTCGAGCCCAACCTTCCATCCGTGGCACAGGCCAAGTCGACTTCGGAATACAATCCACCGCCTTTATCCCCGTGTATTTCTCCGGCCGTATCTGCCCAAGCCGGTACCTAACTCGACCGATCCTCTGCCGTACCGCCGCTCACATCACAGCTCAAAACCTCAGACCACCACGAGAGGCTGGCCTCGCCCAAGCCCCCATTGGAGGACTTGGGAAGCTTTTCCGGCTTCGAGCCCGTCAGATCCGTCGCGGCGGATCCAATGGGATTCCATGGAAATAGGCAAGATCCGATCCGAGAGCTTCCTCATACAGTAAGACTATCCCGGAACCATCCTGGTAACTAGCTCTCTTGAGGCATGTGGCGAGCAAAAATCACCGCACACTTGGGATGGCCGACAGAAACATCAGTACATCTTGAATGTAACACGCCTCATAAAACGTATGTTTTATTTTGAAAGCCGCCTCTTGCTGTCTCATTTTTTTTACACACCGCTCCACTCGGACTGACAGGAGCAGCTTCACTCAGCCTGCCATGGAGCCTCGATATCAACCTCATACCGAGTCCAATTGTAAAATCGTGTATTAGTATTCTTTCCAACAATAATTACCCCTTTTGGATCAAAAACAGAAATTGTTTCAAGTTTCCCAAACGCCTCGCTTGCTCGTCATGCTTACTATTGCCGCCGAGTGACTCACTCGCCGGACAAGTACTGCAACCTCGTCAACCTCCTTCATAACCCATGATTTTCATCCATGACTGATCTCATGATGATCCCAAAATGCGAGCATAAGCATCCTCTACCTCGCCTGCCAACTCCAACAGTGACACAATGACAATCTGATGTGTCAAGTTTGGCAGTCGATCACGGTGCAGACCGATCCATTCGAGTGGCGGCGTCGCCTCGCCCATGTCACGTAGCTGCGGCGTCTCGATAATGGGCGGCTCCAGCGCCACGTAGTCGTACTTGGATACGGGCACGTTGACTTCTGCCGTAATCTTCTGCTGCTCTCCCTCTCCCTCTTCTGCTCCTGGAACTCCCCTGATCTTGACCGCTGTCAGGGGGATTTCCTTACCCCAGATCTGTTCCAGTGCCTTGGAGTGATTTGCAAACATGCCTCGGATGTAGCTGACGCGGGAGAAGTTCCATCCCACTTCCACCTTGCCCTCGAATGCACTCTTGAAAATGTAGCTGATCTCGTTTGCTCGTGGCTTCTGCCATGTCTCCATGACTGCAGAGACCTGGGGGACGTTGAGGATCGTCCCGCCTCGTGATCCTGTTGCTCGTTGAACCACGTCTTCGACAGAAATTTCGCTCAACGTCTTGGGCGCCTCCACGTTGCGAACGCCAGCAAGACCAATGCGAAGCTGACCCAACATCATCCTCAAGATACTGTGAATGCGCCTCTGCTCCATGCTGGCTGCGAACCGAGCATAGGCATTCAACGCCTCCACCTTGAACACTTGATGATCTGAGAATGTGCTGGGGAACACACCTAGGTTGAGTGCCTTGAGTGTTACAACCACATCCGTGTCTAGGGAGATGGGTGATTTGGACAATGTGTCTTCCACCTTCAGCTTCGGCGGTAGCTCGATCTGTGGCAGTGTGTTTCGTGAAGCCGTGGACCTCCGGCTCATGAACTTCTCAATCTCCTTCAGAGAGCTCTCAAAGCTCTCCCTTCTTTCTTGAACAAGCTTCTGGATTGCCTGCCACAAAGCAATGCCCTGAGCCGCCGATGTTGTTGTGCCAAAGATTTGGACTGCTTCGCCATCGAGCATTGCAACCAGTCGATCTCCACTGCCATCGAGGCTTTCACGTACGTTGTACATGAGGAACTCCAAAGAAGTAATGTCAGCAACCAAGAAGGCTTGATAGTCAAACGCAGCCTTGACTCGGAATGCATTGAAGGCGATCGACGCCTGAACCAGGGGTGTCTCATTGAGTGCCTCTTCTCGTTTCGGCCACTGAATCAAACTTCGCAGACGGAAGTCTTGCAAGGCTACGAAGCCACTCAGGCGACCAGTGCAGTCGACACCGATCCTATCGAAGCCGAGGCAGAGGTTCTGTTCCCAATCCGACGTCTTCTTGGATGACACCCAGAACTTCTTGATTGCAAAGGCAGATTTGCCAATGGCTTGTCCAAGGTCGATAGTGACGTCTAGGGCTGCGATGGAAAGAGTCACAGTCCATGGGAACGCAGCTGTTGCCGCCACTTGCTGATATCTCTGTACTAGATGACCGCCCTGAGAAGTCTCAGTTTGCAGCTTCGCGACGGGAGCCGTGGGTGGTGATCGCAACTCGCTGGGATACCAAATCTCACGGAACAACAAAAAGTCTTGTGCCTGCTTGGCGTTGATGGACACCACCATAGGGCTCACGTTGATGATGGCCGAAACTCCGCTGGTTCCGCTAACGTGCTTGCTGTTCATGAACGAAAGAGTGATCGAGTCCAGTTCGAAGCTTGCGGTGGACTCGCGTGAGTACACGTGTTGTACAGACGCTTGCAACTTGGTAAAGTCTCCAGAAATCGCAAAGAAGTTGCCTTGCTCTGACGATCGAACAGTGTTGACAGTGAAGTAGATGTTGTCGAAACACGTCGTGGCGGCAACACGGGCGATTGGCTGACAGCTCAGCGAGAACTCTTGTCTGCAAATGCGCAGGCCCAAGTTGAGCTTGAGACGGCCTAGCACAGCGCTGGGGTCCGCAGTGATGATGTTATCCTCGTCTCCGGACTTGTGAGCCTTCGGCTTGGACGGCTCTGGTTCTTTAGCTGGCGCGGCTTCGTCGTCGTCCTTGACAACTTCCTTCACGCTCGACAGCATGTCCATCACGAGCGGAACAACAGAAGGATAGATGATGTTGCTGGAAGCGTCCACCTTGATCTCTCCATAGAGTGAAGGGTCATCCTGCGCATCATCCCTGTATTCAACTTTCCAGGCCAGTCCAGGACTGCGGAGAGCAGTTCCGCTTCCAGAATCCTCCGTGTTGAACTGACCATACTTGCCAGCCATCGAAGAACGTCCGAACGAGTTTTTGGAACTGTCCATTGCCTTCTTGTTGGCGATGTAGACAACAGCACCGGCAAAGTCTGCATCGATAAGCAGACTTTCCAGCCTTTTGTTGCCAAAGATGCTTCGTTGTTGTCCCGTTTTGGGTGGCTCGTCTGGTTTCTTCTCGGTTGTCACGGCAGTATTCCATTGCGTCGATGCTTGTGCCACATTGTTCATTGAAAGCATGATCGACTCGGCCAAATGTGCAGCTGGCACAATAAAGGCGGACGTCAGCCGCAGATCCAGAGACTCGCCCACAGCCTGGAATGCCATGCGTCGTGCAGAGGCAGTTGACATGTAGGCAATATTGAATGTGACCACGGGAAGCAGCGCCGAGTGAAGTGAGCGGACATTCATATCCTGACCAGGAGGCACCATCTGAAGCTGGAAGTTTTCGATCGACAGTCTAGCAGATCGTCGGGTTCTGGTGCCAAATTCGAACAGTTTGACCGACAAGACAAGATCCTCCTTGGTGCTTGACTCATCAGCATTGCTGTCTGCAACGATCCAGCAGACGCGAATGTTCCGAAGCTCGAACTGATATTGAACTGATGCAAGAACCGAGTCGATGATATCGACTTCTTCTGATAGCTCTTCGTCACCATTGATGGTGATTCTTGGCTTGGACTGTCGCAGCTTTCTCAGGTATTCTAGCTCGCGAGAGGTATCCAGGTCTTTGATCTTCTCGCCCATGTACCCCAGAACATCAACGACAGTCGAGATGGTTTCTGGGGCCAGGTTGCATTCAAAGTCGTCACTGCTGAAGTTGAAGGACCAATCTTCTTTGCCGTCTGAGCCGAGGGTTGAGCTAGCGGACACCGTCACGCCCACACCCAAACTTCCACAAGATCTCATGGACCCCTCTTGGCCTCGTCGAATATCGAGGCCAATGTGACTGAGGTTGACGTGGAGCTCTGGATACTTCAGGATAGGGCCATGTGTCTCGTGTCGGTTAGACGCGTGCAAATGAGCCCTGTCCAGAGAGAAGAGAACTTGAGCCATGGGTTCAACTTCAGACTTGAGGGATGTCTTGGCAAAGACATGGAGGCCAGCCAACGTCAAATGAACATTGTACACGACCTTGACACTTGGATCATCCAACCTAATCGGCTCAATGACAGGCTCCACTATCTCAGGCTCGTCAGAACCAAAGATTTCCGAAACATGCCCCTGAATGATCTTGGTCTGCTCTTGCAGCTCTTGGATGGCACTGGATATCTGGGGCCTGTTGAGCGCAGTGAGAAGGCTGTAGACGGCGGATGCGTCCAGCTGAACGACTTCTAACGATGAGAGAACGTTGATCTGGTGCTCAGTCTGGCTCATATGACTAGTGATGCGGCCGTTGGTTGGAGGGATCTGCAGAAGAGAAATGCTGCGAGGCTCATTTCTGACGTTGATCTGCATCTCGTGATAGTTTTCCTTGATGTCGAAATCAAAGATGACTTCTTTTCCAAAATTGGCTGCTGTTGCCGCTCGCGCCACAGTTCCGGTAATTTTGTACGTCAGAGATTGCAGGAAAGGAATCGAGACACTGTACTCGTCAAGGAACATGGCAAGATTGACCCTCACGCTCGAGAGCCGGTCTGACATCCTCTTCTGTTCTTTCGGCTCCTTGGGCTTTGACAAGCCGGAAAGTTGGCTCTTCAAGCCGTATACTTGATGGATCTCGTCACCAAAGAGACGGTCAAGAACTTCCATCAGTCCAATCGGGTCCTCTTTGACCGCAATGGTCAGGTTTCGACTACTAGCACTGGCCTTGACGGTATGGCTTGACGTGCCGTCAATGTCATGGAGTTCGTGTGACAGGAAAATGCTTGGGTGCTTCAGTTGAGACATTCCCAGAGCATGAGCGTTACTGTGTAGCGAGGAAGTGATGGCGTTGCAGTTCAGCATCAGGCTCAGCGAACTCGAGGTGTCGATTCCAGCCTGGTGAAGAATTGACATCTTCAGCCCATGGCTCAACGTCTTGGCTCTAAGGTTGATGGTTTCCACTTCCACCGCACCTCGACTCACTTCCACAACCACATGGACCGGTGGCCAAGCAGCAGGGTTTGGCTTCGCCGGGCGTTTCGGCTTGGGGATGACGGCCATTGACTGAGTTTGGCCTTGGCTCTTGGAATATAGTTGCAAGACGTCTTCAGCCAGCTCGCAGAGCTCCCAGTTCAGATTGATACCTGCTTCCGCGCAGGATATATTCAACGTCGTCAGGGGAACGCTTGGCTTCACGCTCTCATCTTGATTCTCCACGGCTTCGGGCCTCTGCTGGGCGATTCTAGCGGCCAGATCGATGAAGCCGAGTTTGTTTTGCTTCGGTCCTGGATCAAGAACAAGCTGCAATTCTCCGAGCCTGCAAGCGCCGGAGAGGGGAAGCTGATCATCATGACCTTCGTCCACTTCTTCGATCGGACCAAAGATGTTCACCAAGACGAGCGAATGCGCCAGGTCCTCCAAGTCCCAGCCACGCCACTTTTGAAGCGCTGCTATCGCATACTCTACAGCGTTCGCAGGGACGTCAGGAGAGCCAGTCAAGCATTGATGGACAAGTTGAGCCCTGGTGTGCTCTTCCATGGTCGCCCATATCTGACGAAGTCGCATCGCCAACTTCCAAGAATCAAACGTGCGAAGGTGCTCGTTCGCTGAGCGAAGTACAGCCGAAGGCCGGACCACGAAAGATGGATCATTAGTCGACTGGCCCTCCTCAAGAAGGCAATATGTGAAGTACCTTTGGCGGTTCTGGTGCTTTGTGATGGTCTCAGAAAGTAGATGCCCCAACTCAGTTGCAACAGTGCCAGTTCGATGGATCAACGACGCCAGGTACTCGATCTTGCCTGAAGCAGTGCTTCCAACCACGGAGCCGACCTCGGCTTCGAAGAACCTGATTTCTTTCGCACCAACTGACACAGTGACCTCATCAATCTGTGCCATGACTGCCGGCTGAGGCTCCTGAAGCGACGACTTACGCTCGGATGCCGAAATCTCAGCTGATCCCAGCCGTAGTTGAAGTGAAGTCTTTGAATTGCGCGTTTCCTCCTTGAAAGGATCCTCCCAGTTGGTTGTCGTCCGAGCAACCAATGACACCTTCGAAATGGTGAGGTCATACTGGTCCTGTTCGTCTTCGACATAGTCCGAAGGGTCCTCAGATGTCGGGTTGAGAAGTCGGAAATTGGCATTGGGCACCCGAATCATGAAATCCTTGATCTGGCCGCTGGTTCCCCGTTCTTTCTGTAGGTCGAAGATCTTAGTCATAGCATCAATCTGGAAGGCATCCAACCAATCCTCTGGCTCATTCGGCTGCAGGGCATCCAAGAGAGAGGCGGCGTAGCGTATTGAAGATGGGTTGGCAAATGCTGATATGCCAGAGGGGAACTCAACCAAGGCACTGAAATAGGGGTAATCCTCACTCAGTCCATTTGGATCAATGTCATCCAACCCGATCGACATTGTGTCAAACATGCCATCTTCCTCGCCTTCTTCCATACTCTGAACTGGAACCTCTCGTGTGCTAGGTTGCAGACCCTGTAGCGGGAAGTGCGGCGAGACATATTGGCTGGAGAAAGCCACGGAAGAGTGAGCAAGACCCTCCCTTGTAGCGTAGTCCCCAGTTGAGTAATGTGATACAAACGATCCCTTCTGCCTCAAAGTTGGTCGGCTGTCCAACAAACCAGATCCAGAATCAAGGTAATTGGCCTGGTTTGATCTTGATCGAGCACGGTTTTGACTTGGTGCTAGAATAACACTGCCGTTCTCTGAAGCGGCAAGAGAAAGGAATGAAGATTTGTGGCTCAAGCCTCGGGACCGGCGTGATGCCAATGTCCTGTACGAAACGTCTTCGTCGCCCTCGAGCGAGATGGCTGGGTGAGGCGGAGGAGGCGCACACTGGGCTGGCGGATCAACCACTTCTGGGACAAGGTCATCCAAGTATTCCGGCAGGATGAGGAACTCGGCTCGATGTGTCCGTTGATCTTCCCGCTGCACTAGCTCTTGCTGGATTTTCCTTTCTTCGCTGAAGTTGAACTTGCGTCCGATCACAGCAAGTCGGACAGTGGTTTGCAGGTGGGCTTCCGTTTCCACAGGGTGTTGGTACCTGGACTTCTGCCTTGCTGCTGATTCCGCGTTGACACACGATACTTGGATGTTTGGGACGACAATGTCGGCACGCTTCGAATAGTGTGACCGAGCCCAGTCATTGAAATTCACATCGATGGCGTCGGTTGACACCAGAAACGCTGCTTCATCGACATGTAGCCACACCTGGACAGACTCGACAGCGACTCGCGCAAAGGTGATATCGAAGAACACCAGAGAAGAGTATGGTACCAGGGCGTTCTCGACATCGTCAAAAGAGAAAGCAACCGCCTTGCCGCCTCTTGCTACCGCAACAAGGAATTCGGAAGTGCACTCTCCCGCAATGCTGCCGACATTGACATCCCAGTTGCAGACGTAGGCAGGCTCTGTGGGCGGCAGACCAAATAGTTTATGGCCATACAAGCGTACGCCATCGATAAACAGCTGGGTATTGGACGATGACATGCCAGGAGAATCCAGAGCACCCTCCGAAGTGCCCAATGAGAGGCTCACGGGGCTAACTTCAATCTCGATTTCCATAAAATAATTCGTGAAACGCAGGTCGGCAGCAACACTGGCAAGTTCTCCTTGGACGAAGCGATCAGCTGAGTAGAGATTGGTTGGCAACAGAATCCTGAGATCCTCAACTTTGACACCAAGAATAACGTCCATATCGTTTGACTTTTTAGTGGGTGGCTGATTTGCGGCCTCGGCACCTGGGTTCTTCTCCTTCAACTGGAGTTGATTTTGATACTCATCCAAGGTTTTGAAGTGGACATAATCTCCAAAGTAGTTGTCCTTCAGCAGGATGATATACCGGATAAGGAAGCCGTATAGGTAAACGTAAGGGGACTGGCCACGAACATTGAGGATGAGCGTGTCCGTATTTGCGGTTGATGTTGTCGCATTGTAATTGTAACTGCCGTCCACCACGAGACCTTCGATGTGACCGAATTCTTGTGATGAGAGAAACGCTGCCTGCGTGTTCCACTGGGGAACTCGAAGTGCCAGGTCCAACTGATCAGCGCGAACGTCAAAAGGAATGGCATTCTTGCTAGGTCGGAAGCTGTCGATAGGGATACAGGCCTCAGCCGTCAGGCAAGGGCTGGAGAGAACCAGATAAGTGTTGTCTTCTATCACGGTTGCTTTGTCAATGATGTTGGCTTCGTTGACATTGAGGTAGAGCTGTAACGATTGCAGCTTCAGGTGAACGTGATATTTGAAAGGCACAAACACGAGATAGTCTGCGGGCGGACCAGTTGTCCAGTCATCAACCAGGTCAACAAGAAGGAATATGTGGTCTCTCAAGATGAACAGATCCATCTTGGAGCTGGTAATGCTGAAGTTCCAATTCCTGAGCGAGTTCCAGGAGAGCGGGTTAGAGAGATCACAGGATACCTGCAGAGCATTTGATCGCCAGAGCAGATCGTGGTTGACAGAACTCCAGAGCTCTGAGCTGGGCAGGTCGACGTCGAGTTTTGTTGTGTAACCAGTCGAGCTTGCCATCATATCCATGTTGAACTTGACTGAAGAGTTGGCTGGAAGCTTTACCTCCAACCATCCCGCAGGGCGAAGCTGGGTAGCTTCTCCTTTACTGTTCTTTTTCGCCCTGTTTCTCTGTTTCCGCTTCGTGGGTGCTTTCTGGTGTTTCATCGGCGGTTCCTTGCCTCGCCAACGCCAGTTCTTGGACTCCTCCCTTATAGGAACTCTCAAGGTAACTGTGTCGTCTATTTCAACGAGAAGCGAGAATGTGGTAGCGGCTCTCCAATCCCCTGGCTTCAGCGGTCTCGCAGGGGTTGCATCTTTGCAGAGTGACGGGAAAAAGAATCGCTGCAGATCTGCCCTTTGACGGTCTGCCCATGGACCATAATTCATGGTTCCTCCTTTAACAGAGAAATTGATACCCCAGGCAGGAGGCTCACTCCCGTTGATATTGAGTGGGAACGCCTTGGGATTTCCATGACTTCGATCAGGGACTTTTCCCACAGCGTCCCAGTACACGGTCAATACCGCTTCAGGGCTATCCAAGACTGTAGTCACAGCGGCATACTCAACTGCTCCCCAGCGAGCCCTATCATCCCGGTCGCGGTCATCCAGATAACGTGTCAATCCTTGCCATTGGTTGGCGCCTGGAACTTGCGAAGCTCCAGTGTTCACGGCCCGTGAATCAGTAGAGAATGACTCAACAGAGCGCCGCCAATAGGGCACCAGATTGCGCAGAGAGTTGACAGCTCTTCGCCGATGATGACGGAAGAGTGATCGCTTCGAAACCGCCTCCTGGCTTTGAGTAGTGTCGCGATCCCGGGTGGCCCGGGTGGCTTGGTCCTCCTTGAAGTCCTCATTATCCTTGAACTCGATGACTGGATGTTTGAATTGAACCTTGAAGGTTTGTCTGTAAGGATCGCGCGTGGTAGTTTCTGAAGCGTCAACTTCCACGTCAAGCGAGTCTGCCCTGGCAACGAGGATCGCCTTTGTGTTCTCACTGCCCATGACAGCAGCGGCCTTTTGACAGCGGAGATGTATAGGAAACAGTCGGATCATGAACGGTAGCTCCATTTCACAGCTGTGGGTGTTTTCGTCGTCCTCGCCGCTTCCGAGACCTGTCGTCGTGCGCCGGTACACATACCTCGCCTGAGCGTCCGCATCTTGCTTTTCGTCCAGCCCCTTTTCACCTTCAGCATCCCTCTCCAGCTTAGGGCCCCGAGCTCGCAGTGCAGATTCATCTTTTTCCGACACACCACTCGATCGAGCATCTGGGTCATGGTGCTGGGTAAGACCGGAAAGGACGGTATCGTATGCTGGACTTCGATTGTACACAAACCACTCCAAGCCGATCAGGTCCACTTGTATACGGCAGGGAAGCTCGGAATTTTTTATGTCGCTCGACGGTGTGGCATCGGTGGTCGGCACCTTGGATCGTCGGGAGTCGATGATGTCTGCGTCGCGAACTCGTCGAAGCCAATATCTCCATGTAATGTAACCATGTTGGACCATAAACGTCTCGTTCTCGCCATGATACCGTAAACCCGTAAAGAAGACTCGACCACCTAGAAGAGATATTTGAATGGCCTTGATGTCGATATAGACTCGATACTGGTGCCAGGTGTAGGCTCGTATGAAGTAGGAAACGACCGACGCAAAGACTCGATTGAAGTATAGGAGGAAGAAGATGGCCAGGATACAGCACAGGGCGACAAAGATGAGGAATTCACTACGAGAGGGCTCAAGTCAGTATACGAGAGACAAACAAACAACGTCCAACATACTAATTGAATTTGGGGGTCTTGGTGTCTCTGGCTACAACAATCGCATTGTCGAGGGCGGCCAGGGTGATATTCATGTTTGAAGTAGCTCAACGGAGCTCAGCAAGCTCCATAAAGTAGCAGGGAGGTACGTCGCATCATCTAGAGCACAGCGAAAGCTTGAAAATACTTTAGCGGACAGAAGGTGTTGCGAGGTTCCGCAGGTGAAGCATAGTAGCTGGTTAATGTTATAGTCGGTCAGGAGCTGTCAGGTCATCCAATCCAAGAGAATGTCGCTTCGCGACGCGGTTGTTGAGGTGGTGTATCCGCCCCCTGTCAAATAGCGGACGCAGGGTAGCGGAGCCACTGTGGTTGGTGTGGCTTCAGAGGTCTTAGGCCACGGTCTAGCGCCCCACACGCCTAAATAAGTGGCATCAAAGCTCCTGGACTACCCATGAACTATTATGGCAAGTGCGCCCTAGGTCATTACCATGGGAGGAAAGTGGTTACCTGGACGCATGAAACATAATTCCGTGCCGGCCCTACCAACCATCCATTCCTGCGACAAGGCAACGAGGACATCATCTGGTCGTCTGTCGCCTTTGCTTCGTCTACGACAGTTTGGCTAGCAAGGCGGCAGTCATAATCACGGGGGCTTCCGTCCGAGAGGTGTCGTCATCACCGGTTTGCGCCACCGTCGACACTCGTCCATCCCACTGAGCTTCTCTCATCTCCTCCTTCATCATACACAACCTTGCGCAGACCGTCAGTCATGTGCTAGGACGCGCCAGCCGATTGCCCATATACTAGATCACCTCGACGGGACGGAACAGCTGAATCCACGTCGCCATGGATGACTACGTCGAGGCCATGTCAAATGGCGGCACAGGCCAGAAGCTTACCTATGCCACTACGGTGGTATCTGGCGTCGCGTCCCTAGCAGCGACAATACTGTCCGTCGTGTATGGACCTCCCAAACTCAAACTCTAGCTTGCTGGTGCACATAGCTAACTATAACTACAGCTCGATACTGTTGCAAGCCAAGAACTACCGAAAGCCCCTCCTGCAAAGATATGTCGTTCGAATCCTTCTTATGGTGCCCATATACTCGATCGCATCATGGACCAGCATGATATCCTTGAAAGCTGCCGCTTTCCTTGATCCAATCCGCGATATCTATGAAGCCTTTACGATCTACACGTTCTTCCAACTGCTCATCAACTATCTCGGTGGAGAGCGGTCCCTCATTATCATGACGCATGGCCGAGCTCCTGTTCACCACCTCTGGCCGCTCAACCATGTCCTGCCAAAGGTCGATATCTCAGATCCTTATACCTTCTTGTCAATCAAGCGAGGTATCCTTCAATATGCCTGGCTGAAGCCCATCCTTGCCCTTGCTGCTGTCATCATGAAAGCGACAGGAACATATCAAGAAGGTTATATCGGACTCACCTCTGGCTACCTTTGGAGCGGCATCATTTACAATATTAGTGTCACTGTCAGCTTGTATTCTCTCGGCCTTTTCTGGGTTTGCATGAACCGAGACCTGCAACCTTTCAGACCAGTGCCCAAATTTCTGTGCATCAAGCTCATCATCTTTGCTTCGTACTGGCAAGGATTTTTCCTATCCATCCTGGTTTGGATAGGTGCGATTCCCGACAATGTGCAGGGATACACGCCAGACAACCTCGCGGCTGCGATCCAGGATGCTCTCATCTGTATCGAGATGCCCATCTTCGCCGTGGCACACTGGTATGCCTTCTCATGGCATGATTTTGCCGACAACAGCATCCTGTCCGCGCGGATGCCTCTCAACCATGCCTTCAAAGACGCTTTTGGCGTTCGAGATTTGATCGAGGACTCGAAAATCACATTT
This sequence comes from Ascodesmis sphaerospora, assembly GCA_027569015.1. Classification (NCBI taxonomy): domain Eukaryota; kingdom Fungi; phylum Ascomycota; class Pezizomycetes; order Pezizales; family Ascodesmidaceae; genus Ascodesmis; species Ascodesmis sphaerospora. The sequence continues at coordinate 1,768,831 of JAPPUR010000003.1, forward strand.
CGGGGAGATACCTATGGTTACCGAGTGTTCGATTCTGGCGACAAAGTGATGGCCCACGAAGATTCCAAGTCACGTCTGGCGAGGCTCAAGGAAGGCATGCGATACGAACGTGGTGGAAAAGGAAAGTATTGGATTCCCAAACCTGGCGAGATCAATACGACAACTCCTCTGCTTGGATCAAATGGGGAGGCAAGCCATAATCGCCCGGATCTGATCAACGAAAACACGCATGGCACATTTGAAGAACCCGAGTTGGATGCTGACGAGGATCGCCTGTATGCACAGGCCCGGCAGCTTGAATATGGCGATTGGAACGTAAGTGGAATGGACCCAAATCTTCTGCCTCTTCTAACCACGTTCAGTACCCTGTCATTACAGCCAGCGAACCACTGAGGGACCGGTATCGCTCTCCTGGAAGCTTTGGAACAAGGTCTCCTGCTTATCAAAGCCCATCTGTGAGATCGCCAGCACCGGAGACGGCCTCATCTACCAACAAGGGCAAGCAGAGGAGAAGAGACTCTCCTCCTACACCTCAGCCCGAGCCTGTCCCCGAACCTGTGGTTCCAATCAAGAAGAAGAAGAAGTCCAAGAAGGTCGTCAAGCACGCAGAACCGGACCCAGCCAAGCTTGGCCTGGGCAAGGGTCCTCCGGCACCCGCGGAAGCCAGCAACGCTCGGACGTATGATGGAGGTGGCAGCCCTGTCAACGAAGAATCGACAGAATGGAGTGGAACTCAGAATCAGCTGCAGCCTCACGGCTTCATGTCAAATTATCAATCAAACTATCGGATAGACGACGATGAAGAGTTCCGTAATGTGTGGGGAAGGGATGAGGAATCTAGGTAACATGGCTAGGTATTTTGTTTGAACTAGATACCCTCAAGTCTACTCACGGCGGGTGCAGGCTTGGGAGCATAGCACGGAGTTATGGATGTTTACTATACAGAACACGGATGGCAATAGTTACTTGAAATGCGGTACATTATTCCAAGAATCGTGCGACTGATTACATATAATCCCTCGAGATAGTGCTCTGTCTACAGTTGATCACTTGTTCACGCGAGACCATTAGAGACGGGTGCTCTCGTACACGGGTTAGAACCCCTATTCACAACGCACTTCCTATTTTAGACTCCCCATTCTATGCTCAACACACCCCATACCGCAACTCCGTTTTCCAATCATAGCTCATTTTTCATGACTCAAGCCCACGTCAGGCTGAACACCTCAGCTCCGTGCCTGGAGATGCCAACCTCGTTCTTCCCATCGGCACTTCGGATGCTGGTGGGGATCTTCTCTCCCTTCCTCTCCAGGATGATCTTCTTCTCCGAAACCTCAGGGAGCTTGTAGAAGCGACGGCCATTGCGGCTGAAAAAGTTCTCGAGCTTCTCCTGTGTGACGTCGGCGTCGGTAATGACGCCCCGCTCGATGGCCTCCTCGAGGCCAAGAAGGACGAGCTGCGTCACATATGGCTGGGTGAAGACACCGGCGGGCGCCTTGCCCTGCTCAGCAGAAGTCTTGGACTGGAGGGGGTGAGGGGCACTGTCACTTCCACTAATAGGAGGTGGTTAACATGTGAATTGAGTAGAGGTGGGAAGTAGGCTTACAAGAAGAACTTGTTGTTGCCGCTGACAACGGCCTTGACCAAGGCATCACGGTCGGTGGGCTTCTTAGGAATGGGCTTGCAAAAGGCGAAGGGATCGCAGCAAGCCTCATGGGAGGTGAGGTAGAGATGGTGAGCCGTGATGGTAGCTATCAATGGCGTTAGACGAATGTGATTCTTTGTACGATCTCACAGCTGGGGAGAACATACCACCAACAGTAGGTCCACAGGCCTTGACAGCCTCGACAGCAGCAGCAGTGGTGCAGTGCTCAAGCTTTGGTCTCCATGTTAGTCACCATTTAGTCAAGGGCTGGTTGACTGTCAACATACCACAATGCGCAGGGCGGGGAATCGCTCATGGAGCTGCTTCAGAGTAGGGAGAAAGGCCTCTTCCAGGGTAGTACCAGCTGGCGCAAGAGACTCAAGAACCTCGCCGTGGATGTTCAACACTATGAGCGGGCAGAGATGTTAGCTTTCACTGGGTATCCCCAGCTAAAGGAAGAATGAAATCTCTGAGATGTAATTACTTACCAATTCCGTGCTTCTCCATGGCGGCAAAAGTGTCGTAGAAGGCCGTAATGTCAGAAACACCACTCTCAGAGTTGGTGGTGACACCTGTATGGTGTAAGTGCCATGTCCATCTCGAGAGGAGGGGGGAGCTTGCCCTGGGGATAGAGCTTCACGCCGGTGATACCGGCAGCAGCAGCCTGTTCAATAACCTCTGGGGTAACAGAGGGGTGAAGCTGGCAGAAGTTAGGGTATCATGAATATCATGGGTAGGGGTAGGACTGACGTAGAGCGACATGAGAAAGTTGACATCCTTGGTGATGGCAGTAAGCTTAGACTTGTACTCAAGTACCTACACAATAGTTAGATAGTTAAATTGAGTTGCATGGGTTAATTCATGTCAATGGGGTACGAGTTACATACCTGCTCAACCGATGTGAGAGGAGGTAGCTATAATCAAATATCAGTAACCATTCGAGCATAGATGTCATGATGGAGCCCTCTCCGAAATAAATCACTCAAAAAACGGAATTTACAAAAGCCACATACGAGATTGGGCATTCTATTTTCTTCTATTAGCTTTCTCAACTCTCTCTTCTAGGATACAGAGTCCATACACGAAAGCCGTATCAACTCCACCCTGCCGCACAGTCGGGACTACTAAGTCCATTAGTTCACCCTGGCGCAAGTGAACATGCATGTCAGCCGCGGCCGGCAGCTCAAGTCGCTGAATGTTCTTCATGGTGGAAGATTTTGGACGTGTTTCCGAGTTCAATTGCCAATTATTGAACCTTGTAATTCAAGGACGAGCAAGGATATGATCGAGCAGCGGGGTGTAGCTTTTTTTCGTGGTGTGATGGAAAGGGACCCCGCGATTTGGAGGGTGCACGGGTGATGACTAAGATCGACGTTTGACTTTTCTCTGCATCGGAGACTTTCTACCAATCACAGCGTCCCGACCATGACTCGGATTAACCCCTCGGCCGGCTTTCGACAGGCGGTGTGAGAAATTTGTCGGTCTGAGGAGGCAGAATCTAGCCACGGCGAATCCCCATCACCAATTCCGCCAGCCCTACGGTGCCATTCTGCCTGCTTCTTCTGAACGGAACGGGACTGGACGTCTAGTTCTGGTTCTTTTTTTGGTGGAATAGGCGTTTCTGACGCCTTGACGGATCAGGTTGCGGGCCAGGCGCTTGCAACCACCGCCCTTGAGCGCGCAATCGCCATGGGCCGCAAGCCCAATCCTCTCATCCTCGAGTACTTCGTCCGAGGCCCCAAGCTCAACGACAACAGCAACAGGTATCCGCACACCTGTAAGCAGTGCGGCGAGAATTTTCCCAAGGGCCGCATCGACAGCTTGACCACACACATCACCAAGAAATGCCCCGCCATCTCCGAGTCGGACCGCATGCGAGCCTGCCTCGAGCTCCATGGTATCACCAACGCTCGTGCGGCCCCGGAGCGACCGCCTCCTGATGCGCAGACCAACGGCCAGACTGTCGACGTCCCCAACCTTCCCCAAGGATGGAGTGCTCTTGAGACTCTTGCCGAAGCCTCGCGACAGGTCGATCTTAATGAGAACAACCGTGGCCAGAGCGCTCCAGGTGCCACCGACCCCGCCGACCCCGCCAGTACTCACGTTGTTGAACGTTTCGAACTTCATGAGCAATTCACCCTCGACAACCCTCCCGTGAGCTACGAGAATCGATCACAACAGCAAAATAGAGGTAAGATGCTGCACGGTCCGTTGTGAGAGTTGAACTAACACTCAGTGATAGCCGTAGTCCAACAGCCGCTTCCTGGACCCGAACTATCTCCCGAGGAACGACTTCAGGCATTGCTCCCCAACAGCGTTGCTTCACCAGATGCTTCCAACATATCTGTTGCCGTTGCTGCCACCGCGCGGTTGAACCCGTCGCTTCTCGATCCCCAGCTCGTCAATGAAAATGGTTCATCGACACCGCCTCCGACCGTCGAACTCGCGCCTCCCGTCGAAACCTCCCCAAATGCGGTAACTGCTCCTGATGGGGGCATCTCGCAGCCATGGGGCGAAATGACATATCTGGCTACCGCATCGCCAGTGCCGGTTGTCCCCGATCATCCCCCTGCGCCTATTCAGATGAACCGAGGCGGTGTGCGCATGGATACGGGCGATGGGCAGTTGAACGGGAGGCCCCGGCATTCTCGATCCCGATTCACAGCAGCTCGGCGCAAGGAGGTTCAGGAGGTCCGCAAGATAGGTGCCTGTATCAGATGCAGGATCCTCCGCAAGAACTGTGGCAAAGGAACACCATGTGATACTTGCCGAAAGGTCTTGTCGCCCCGTGTCTGGAGGACCGGCTGCGTTCGGACGAGGCTTCAAGAGCAACTGGACTTGTACTCGGCTGGTGTTCAGGTTGTCTTGTCCCAGAATCGAATCAACCTGCTGAAGAACCAGCTCCAGATGACCCACGACGGCACTGTGATTGAGGTCTCTCACTTCCCTGAAATTGGCAAAGTCATCGTCATGGAAGCCTTTGTCGCATTGCTGGAGCCTAGTGAGACGCTGGCTGCGACACGAGGGAGCAAAGACTCTTTTTGGCAGGTCATCATGATCGATCAGGACAAGGAGGACATCCCAGGCAAAGTGGAGGCTTATATGCGGGACGTCTTTCACCTCTTCATTGAGCGTGAGCCATCGAGGTTTATGCGCGTCACCCTAGAACTCGCCATTCAGCAACTGTCAGAAGGCGAGGATGATCTACTCCGAAAATCCCTTGAACTTTGGGGTTTGGTCGAGAGTATCGACCGTGAGAGACAGTGGAACATTATTGAAAAGCCCGCGAGTGAGGGAGAGGAACCACGACGTATTCAAGAGGCCGAGAGCGAGAACGACGCCGACATCTACACCACCATCTGCATGCAGCTGAACGCAGCAGCCGAAAGAAAGGCCAACAACACTTCCAAGGCGCTGCTGAGCGGCATGCACCGAGTACTCCAGGACAGTAAAGTCAAGGTCAACTTCAAGATGTACCTCACGGCGCTCATCTTCCTCAATTGCCTCGAGAAATCGACCTGGGCCTTCAAGGCTTGGGAGCAGGATCATCTTCGTCCTGGGTGGCCCCTGGAGAGAGATCCCAGCGTGTTTACGCAGCAGGGTGGGAACTTGGCAGGCCTACTCAAGATGCTGTTGGCCATTCGCAAGGCTCTGCCACAGACGCTTCGTAACGCCTCTGGAAAGCTGGCCACTTCGGAGCAAGAACCTATTGTTGCGAGTTACTTCCAGGACCTTGATCTGGATTGTAAGTCTAGTAGCCCCTTTCATCTTACAACAAGAATACTAACCATCTTTCCCAGACGACGCTATCCTGGCCCGACAAGAAGGGTCCCAATTCTCTCCTGCAGACTCTCGATCCCTCGAGATGATGTTCTGCTCTCATCTTCTCATCACCAATACCCCATAGACGACATGAGCCATGTGTTTTTACACACCTATCTCATATTCGCCAAGGGGTCTCAGTGACTGCGAACCCGATTTTTCACCTTTCGACCAACTAATGGCTAATGACTGGACGGAAAACAAAAAAAGCAACGATTCTTTTTTTTTCTCTTTCTTGATACCACACGATGATGCATGTATGACTATAGGCGTTTGAGCCAAACGGGCTACTTAGGAGGGGAGGGCATGAAAAAAAGGAAGAAAAAGAAAAAAACCTAGTATAAAAACGGCCACGACTACTTGGAACTGGCGTTATGGTATAGACAAAGCGAGATACCTCGGGGGTCTTGACGAGATGGAAGATATATAGGTTTTTTTGGGGGGTGGAACTCGGGAAATAAACTGCATTACCGTGTTGCTCATCATTTTTGCATTGCTCGCTACTTGTAAAGAATCTTTTTTCAGACACGGTATATCGTCACTTGCTACTATATCCACACGCTCCCATCATCAACGATACTACTCCTGGGGTCAAAGTTACTACTACAGTTGGATTCAACCTCCTTCTCCTTCTGCTTCCCGCTCTCGATGGTCACCCCGGAAGCTGTTCGAGCACGCATCTCGGAAGCCCCCTAGGTCGACGAGATGCCGCTGTTGTTCCGGCTCGGCCCGTGGCCCGGCCGCTTGGGCTTCCGGAAGCAGGCAAACTCGTTCTTGCTGGCGTCGCGCAGGCGCTTGAGCACGTTGCGCATCTCACCCAGTTCGCCCTGCAGGCGGGCGCGGGCCTCGTTATCGGTACGCGCGTCTAGCTCTTGATAGATCTGGCTCTGCAGTTCTGAGGCGCGCTCTGAAGTGTAGTGGCTGAGGGTCTGGGCCACAAACTCGACGTCGAGCGTCGCCTGCATGAGGGCCTCGAGGGAGTAGCGCGGGCGTCGGCGGAAGGCCTCTAGGAGCTGGACCGAGGTCTGCTCGAGGAGGAAGGACAGCACTTCAAAGGTGAGAGCGGGCGCCGTGGTTGAGACCTGTGAGTGGACAAGGACCAGACTGAGGAGGGCCTCATAGACATATGGCTTGGCCGTTTGAGTGCGTTGCCCATGGCCAGGGGCCCAGTCGGGAGCCGAGACGCCAGACTGGATAATGTCACGAAGCTTTTCGATCGACTGCTTGGTGTAGGATTGGAAGAGTCGCTCGTGGATCTGTCCGAGGACTTCACGGATCTTCTTTGACTCCTCCATCAACTTGACGAAAAAGGCATTTTCAAACTGTAAGTTGAGACTCGGCACGACCTGCGAGCGGAGTGAATTGAGGTTGCTAAGGGTCATGAGCATACGAATGTTCTATGGGTCATGTTAGCAAGACGAAGCCACCAGCAGTGTTGAGATGCCACTCACCCTGTCTCCAGAATTCAACGCCGCCTTGCCCGCCATCGAAGGTATCGCGGCTGAAGCAAGTGATCCCTCGCCATCGATAGACCAGTCGTCTTCAGTCCTCTTCAGGGAGCGCTCGGCGTTCTCAACCATTCCACTCAAGGCCTTGTACAAGGTGGAAACGTATTGACTGCGCACCATCTGAAGCAGCTTCGCCGGAGGCGGCAAGACGATATCTCCCGCTCCTGGCTTGGACATGGCGTCAGAGATATAGAGGATCTTTTGCATTCCCGTGAGCAGAGCTCCTTCAAAGGCAGCAAAACTCGCCGGCATTCTTGTCACGTCACCCAGCTCGGCTGAACGTTCCCAGTCTTCCGCATACTTAATGTTTTCGGCGTCTCGGTTCCAAGCAGCACACAAAGCAGTGACACAGCGCTCTCGTGAGCCTCCGACGAGAGTCTTGAGGCGTTCCAGCACCTGATTGTCCCCTGAGGCAATAGGGTCAATGCTCGCCATATCAGATGCTCCTGAACCAACAAGGGTGAGCATCTTGGACAGGTAGTGAACTCCACTGATGGAGTTTGACCAAGGCGGCCAGAACGCAAGCTTCTCCCATGCCTCACCTCTCTTAGGTGATGGGGGCGGCAGGTTATTCGGGTCAAAGTTGAAGCGAGGGTCTCGCGCCGAAGTCGGTGTCAGGCCACCAGATCTGGGGGTATGTGGTACAGGAGAAGGTGAGTTTGGAGTTGGTGGCAATGGTGAGAATAATAGCGAGACATCTTCAGGTGGCAGATCCACGAAGAAGGCAAAGACGTGCTCACGTAGCATATCCACCAGTTCGACTGCTCCCTTCCGCAGCTCGGCGATGCTCTGCGGCGATAGTTCATGGTGATGTTTGGATTCTCCGAGATATCCCACGGGGAGAGTTGCTTGGGACTTGCCCTCGATGAATCCTGAGACCATCTGCCAGAAATCCACAACTTCAGCGAGAATCCCCTTGGACGACAACAGGCTGCTCAGGAATGAGAGCATCTTCTCCCAAAGTTCAATAACATCGGCAGAGTCAAACGTGAGAGGCTTGCCCTCGATGACCGGCCGGCCAAGAGATCTCAGGTGAGCTGCGATCGCGCTGGGGTTTGGTTTATCGGCGACAGCCAGTCTGCGACGAAGCACCTCGATCTCAACCTTTGAGCGGTCTGCCGTTGACTGGATCTTGCCCTTGAGATAATCATATCGGCTCAGAAGCCAGACCCAGATCGGGTTGTCGTCAGCGCCGAGTTCAAGGAGCAGACTAATGAGCTCCGTGTGCTGATCTGAGGCTCTGCCCGTCATTGTATCCGACTTGGATGCCGTATGAAGGGTCACAAGCCTCTTCCACACATCGCGCTTGAAGCTCCGAATCTGCTGGTCCACGTCATGCCACATCCGCGCCGCCATCAATAGTTGATAAAGTTGCGGCTCAGTGGGAGTGTCCCCTCCTAGTTCATCGGACAATCGCCGCCCTTCATCCGCAATCTTTCTGGCCTTGTTAAACTCCTCGACGAGTGACTCGTAGTCCTTACGCTTGATGCTGTCAGCTACCTGGCTGCTCAGCTCCACGTAGTCCTTAAACCTAGTCATATGGTTCGACACGGTCTTGAGGTTCTCCTCTTTCTCGCGTCCTCCCAGGGCAGGGCCCCAGACGTCCTCGGCCTTGGCCGAAACGTCCAGCAGAGGGGCCTTGATACCCAAAACACCATACTCGCTCTCCTTGGTAAGCGCGTTCTTCTTACGCGTATCAGCAGCCGCAGGCGACCCAAGGGGGTTGCTGAGTCCCAGCCCAGCCCCAACGCCGCTGTTCCGGAAGCTACTGCGACTAGCAGCGCGGGAATGACCACGAGCGCGGGCGGAAGGCGGTTCGACGCCGCGATACTTCATCTCCTTATAGACATTATCTATAGTAGCTTTCGCCTTGACGAACCTCTCAAAGTTTGTCTCAACGAGGACTTTGAGTGAAGCCGACTTCTGATCGATGGATTGTGAGAGAACGTCGAGACCGGTGAGCAAACTTCGGGTGTCGGCAGTCGCATGCATCTGGGAGAGGAAGAGCGCGGGGGAAAATGTCGTCGAGGAGAGGAGAAATCGGTTTCCTGAGTATCATGCCAAGTCAGTCTCCGTCCAACGATAGCAATGGGCGACGCGGTGCCGTACGGAGACGGTGATCATCTTGAAGAGGTAGACCAAGATGCTTCAGCGTTCTAACGACGCTGTCTGTGGTTCCCAGGGGATCTGGCTCATCTTTTTGAACCAGGTTTCCAACACCGCCCTTGCCACCTTCTGAGCCTGGGATCACGCTCTTTCGCGTGCTCACAGCTCTCTCGAGCGCCTGGTATCTGGACTGTCTTCGCTGCAGCTTGACATCCTTCTCGTCGTCGTCCGAGTCAAAGTCCTCCAGATCCTTCTCGGCCGGCCATTCTGAAGGATACAGTGTAGGGATCTGGTAGAAATCGAGAATTGTGCGCTCGGTGTCGGCCATGATGACGATGGAGCTCAAGCTAAAGGTGGGACAGGACAATCAGGGGATGCGGCGCATGCTCGTTTCGGTGGGCGGGTTGGATTGCGCCTGGCAGGCGCTAGCAAAAGCAGCTCCTCTGCTTAATTTAAGATCTGCTCGTGACGATAATTCGTGCCGTGGTGCTTTGTTACAGCGGCCTTCGTGCGAGGCGACGTTGGTTTAAAGACTCGATGCTGTGCTGTGAGCTGTAACTAAGCTGCCGCATGCATGTGGCTGGGTCGCGGTGGTGGTGAAACGCTCCAGCCTCACGTGTGGCTAAAACCTGTGACGTGCATGGCCTAAGCGCGCGGTGTGGCTAGTGAGGGTCCTGCAAGCACCAAGTGAGGCGCGGCTCCCCACCGGCCCCTCGTCGGCTCGGAGAGCCCGTTAGGGTAGCAACAAGAAAAGGTGCTAAGCGGAAGTCCGGCGGCATACGAGGCTTGTAGCCGAAACAAGATCTAGAAAAAACGCGGAAAAGTGGAGGCTGGTGGATCCGTGCGCCACAATTACCACAGTATATCCACAATTGCCCGTGGCTCGCGGTGGCTAGTGGCTCTCTTTGGGCTGTCATTGTGGCTCGTCGGCTCGCAGCATTGGCCCATTCGTTCTTTTCGGCTCACCCATCCATTGCCCTTGGAAACTTCTAACTTTTGGTTCTTTCTCTCAAGAAACCTCTCTTTTTTTCCCTTCCTTCTCCCCTCACGCCTCTCTCCTCCTCCTCCTTGCTTCTCCAGCGGTAGTCACCCCGTCTAATTGCATCGCTCGTCCTCAAAATGCTGGCCATTCGAGCTCTCCAGACCTCTGCCTCGCGGCACGCCGTGCGCGCAGCTCCCCGCGCTGCTGTGTCGTGGGCCGTCTACGTATGAGATCACCACCACCCGCCAACTCTCTCCACGAGTTTTAGCGCAACACCATCAATCCTTTGCTAACTATCTCTACAGAACCGATGCTACTCGACCGCTGGCGAAAAGGTGGCCAAGTATAACGGCACCAAGGATGCCAATGTACGTTTTGCGCTCCCTCATAACACAGCATTTAGATGATCCTAGCGTTCGGCTGGGCCGAGCATGGTGCCGAGATAAAATAGCTCAGTCACAACGCTTGGCTACAGCCTCGCTCACAATTGACAGTCTACTAACATGATGCGCAGGGCAACTTTCTTGTCAGCTTGATCGAGGGTGATGGTATTGGCCCCGAGATCTCCCAGTCCGTCAAGGACATCTTTGCCGCCGCCAAGGTATGTCATGACAACTCCGCCCGTGTAAGACAAAAAGATCCGTGCTAACAACAACCACCTCTAGACCCCCATTGCCTGGGAGGCTGTCGACGTCACCCCCATCATCAAGGACGGCAAGACCGCTATCCCCCAGGACGCCATCGACAACATCGAGAAGAACAAGGTTGCCCTCAAGGGTCCCCTCGCTGTATGTTAACCCGAGCGCAAATCCGTCGCATCCGGCGCACCTCGGACAATGAACAGCAATGTCCTCTAACATGACGCTCCAGACCCCCGTTGGCAAGGGCCATGTCTCCCTCAACCTGACCCTCCGCCGAACCTTCAACCTCTTTGCCAACCTGCGACCCTGCCGCTCCGTCGCCGGCTACGAGACCCCCTACGATAACGTCGACACCGTCCTGATCCGAGAGAACACCGAGGGCGAGTACTCTGGCATTGAGCACGTCGTCGTCGACGGTGTCGTCCAGAGCATCAAGCTCATCACCCGCGAGGCCAGCGAGCGTGTCCTCCGATTCGCCTTCCAGCACGCCGAGTCCATTGGCCGCAAGAAGGTCCGCGTCGTCCACAAGGCCACCATCATGAAGCTCTCGGACGGTCTCTTTCTCAAGGTCGCCCAGGAGGTTGCCAAGGACTTCCCCGGCATCGAGTTCGACGCCGAGCTCCTCGACAACAGCTGCCTCAAGATGGTCACCGACCCCACCCCCTACAACGACAAGGTCCTTGTCATGCCCAACCTGTACGGTGACATTCTCTCCGACATGTGCGCCGGTCTCATCGGTGGTCTGGGCCTCACCCCCTCTGGCAACATCGGTGACGAGTGCTCCATCTTCGAGGCCGTCCACGGTTCCGCCCCCGACATTGCCGGCAAGGGCCTGGCCAACCCCACCGCCCTCCTCCTCAGCTCCATCATGATGCTGCGACACATGGGTCTCACCGAGCACGCCTCCCGCATCGAGACCGCCATCTTTGATACCCTCGCCGAGGGCAAGGCCCTGACCGGCGACCTTGGCGGCAAGGCCAAGACCCACGAGTACGCCCAGGCCATCATCTCGAGGCTGTAAATACCCTCCCCCCACCTACCTAGTTTAGATACCTGCTGCTTGGCCCGGATGTAGGCGCGTTTTCCTTTTGGGGAGTGAATTGATGTAAACTGTACCACACACCTAGATTCAGGCTACGGCGAAATGATTACGGAGTTGTCCTTCACACAGACTCGGATTTCTCATGAGAAACTGGTGACGCCCAGACTACGCACAGATTAGGTTTTGGCTGCTGGTGTCTTGGTATAACGAGATGTAGTTGATGCATGAATATGATTTTCTTTGTTGAAGCAACATATGGTTCATGTGCATTGGTGATTTATTTCCATTTCGTCTGTGCAATAATACACTCACTACAAGTTGTCCTTGAGCTATTGTTGTGGTGTTGAACCGCTTATCTGGCGGGGTTCTTTATCAGATAAGCGGCCGGACTAGATCCAGGGTAGGGGAGGCGGGGATGCTCAACTACTTACATCGAGTTGCGAATACCTTCAACGAATTCATGCAACCGGGCGGATGGTTTAGTGGAATAATACTCCTATTGTTCATTACTATTGGAGTGGTCCAGGGTTCGAGTCCCTGTTCGCCCCAGGCTTCAACGGCGAGATTTAGTGAGAATTCCGGCGTTGTTGCTGACTCTTTTTTGCGGAAACAGGCAGCAGCCGGACCAGCTGCAAGGTAACAATAACTTTAAACCAGGGTTCTCGATTTCCATAGAATTAATAATACCTATCCAATGTTTCAAGAGGGAGATAATTAACTATTGTTATATCCAAAGGAAGCAACCACAAGTTAACGCTCTCATTCAACCCCTTTACACATCTTCAACCCTTACCTACGGACTACTCTTCCACCAGATCACCACTTACAAGCAAGTGGGCTACCGTCAGCAGACGTAATACTAGGCACCAACACAATCTTGTCAATGACCAGTTTCTCCTCCAACACAACTTCACATCGATTCACAATAGGAACAGCATCATACTCGGCTCAGTCGTGACATGGCATGATTTTAGATCACGATATACTTGAGCCTCAACTCCCAATTCGCTTGAAATCCAGCCCCATTAAAAATGCGTCGCTTCGTAACATAGATACGTACAGACCCAAAATCGTGATAACTCGCTATATCCAATTGTCCCATGAATCGCTCCTCCAAGTCCTTTCCAAAACCGATGCCGAGCCAAGGCATCATTTTCCCATCACAAACAACGCATAATTCCAAGTGAGTATTTTCCAACCTCCAACTGACATACGACTTCACAGCCGTCCAGTCCGAATCTCCTTGTCAAAGATCCTGACCCCCCAAACTTCGAAGAACTGCAACACCCCAACTGTCTTGAGCCGAAGTCGCTTTCCACAGTTTGATGCATCGTCGTCATCGTCATCGCTCTCACTGTCGGACGCCCAAGTTGGCAATACAGGGAGACTGCTGTCATTGTGGTGAAGCCCCATAGAGCCCATAGACAGCTTCTCCTTACCCTTGTCTCTCCTCTTGGGCGCCTCTTCAGGAGTGTCTGAAGGCCTGATCACTCGGTCTAGCCTGTCATCTTCCATTGCGATCCACTCCAGCTTCAACTCGGGATGGTGTGAGAGGTTGTCCACGATAAAGTTGAGAATCTCGCGCATGACCCAGATGCAAGTGTCATTGTTCCTGAACCGAAGGATGTTGATGGCACGAAGGTTGACCAACCCAGCAAAGTATTGCATAAAGGCATGCTATCATCCATGTTAGCCGGGCTCGCTCAAGGGCTTTACTAGACTTACCACCGCGTGAATGTTCATACTCAGAGCCAGCTCCTCCAGCTGTGCTCCGCGGTTGCAGATGAGAATCATTGCCTTTTGGTTGGCATCCCAGACAGAACTGTTGGACTCGTCCTTGATCATGAGCCTCTTGAGTGTGGGCATGTGCTTCTTCAGCACCAGTCGGCGAATCTGATCAATCGTTACAGTGGTTCGAGGTGCGAAGCTCTCGGGCTTGAACTTGGGGCTTCGTTCCAGCATGAAGAGATCATGGAGCTCATCCAGCTGAGACATGCAGGTGAGGAATGCTGTCGACACGTTGTCCGTAAACACGCTCCGCAACGCCAGCGGGTGGATCTTGTTCTCCTTGGAAAGCATCGTCCAGATTGGACTCTGGTTTCCCACATTGAGGAGGGTCAAGTTCCTGATGCACCTCAGGTCAATGGCCCTCGACAGGACTGAGGCTTTGACCGGGATGAGGTGAATCCCCAGAGTTTCAAGGGCGATTCCGCGTGTTTGTCGGATATAGTCGTCCATCGACTTTTGCAACTCAGCACTGTTTGCCAGTGGCTTTTCGTTGAGTTCTTTCTGGACTTTATGGACTTCGGCGTCGGTTGCCCTTATCTCGCGCTCAACATCCAAAACGCACTGCTTGAGTCTCTTCATGCGGCCCTCTGCCTCCATGACCTCTTCGATATCCACGCCATTACTGTTAGCCAGCAGTGTAGTGATCCTCTGATTGAGTGAGACAATGTCATTCTGAAGGTGTGACAGATTCGACAGGAACGTCTCATAATCCGATCGCTGATCATCCAGTGCTTCGAACAGTTTCTTGAGGCTGGATTTAGAGATAGGGGGTGGCGTCTTCGATGGTGTCTTTGAGGAAGAAGCCGGCTCTGACGTTTCTTGGGGTTGCGGCTCAGGTTGCTTGTCATCCGAATCCTTGGTTTGCTGTTCATCGGACTCCTCATCCATGTCTTCCACCATATCCAAATGCTCGATTTCGATGTCGTCGGGGGACAAATCGCCGTTAGATGTCTTGTTTTTGGATCGATCAGGCAAGGTTACCGAAGGCTTGGTCTCTGCATCCGAACTGGCATCTTTCTCAGCCGGTTGCGCTTCACCATCTTTGGGCGGCGTTGAGCCGCTATCAGATGGTCCATCGGGCTGTTGAGATGGCTGTTCACAAGACTCTGCGTATTTTCTTGCAGCCTTTTCGATCATATCCAAAATGTCCTGTTGCGCAGAGGTGAAGTCACGAGAACCGTTGACATGCGACATCAACTTTGAAGACACACTCTTGATAGACGATACAAACTCGTCACGAGGGTCGGCCGAGTTGCCATTGTTGTCCGACTCCTGGCCTTCTGGCTGACTGCACGCCACATCCCGGGGGCTGTGATGCAATGCCGGTTTCTTAGTGATGGATGATTCAACATCAAAGATCCTTCCTAGGATAGCTTCTTGAAGCTTGCGTTCCTCTTGAGAACGGAATGTCTTTGCAGGGCCAGTTGCATCGAAATTGGTGCTTTGAGAAGCGGGGACGACCTGGAACTCGTCGTCGACGTCGGAATCATCCGGATCAGAATCGGGCGGCGGCCGCCTCGCCTGCAGCGCCATTGACTCAGAGAGGGACAGGTGCAACTCAGTGAGGGTTGAGGCTGAGTTTCTAACACATGCTTTCAGCTCAATTACCGACTCGAGACTGTCTATGTCAAGGACGGAGAGGCTTTTTAGTCTCTTGAATCCTGAAAGTGTCGGGGGCTCCTGAGCCTCTGACCCACGTTTTCCAATCTTTGACTTGGAAAACTGCTTCGACAGGGGCAGCATGGAAGGGGGCGAAGCGCTCAAAACCGGCCCCGAGTTCACGCCAGCGAGAGGAGCTGAGAAGACCGGTGGGGGCGGAGGCGGAGGGATGTCATAGTAATGAGCAGTCAGTGGTGGAGGCTCATCAATGATCAGTGGAAGAGGGGGCGGCGTCATGTAATAGGTCTCTCCAGCCTGCATGCGAATGTGGAATTTGGTCAATGTCCTGATCTTGTGTAATTCTCGGTAGACGGGTCTACTGAGTTCGACTCGGATGTTCCACCTAAGAGAAGTCAGTCGCTGAGTCGAGAATGGAGCAATGTCTAGGTACATACCTGAAGGTCTCGAGCGACTTGGCCTTCTTCAGGGTCAGGTAGAGAAGAGTGTTCAGAAACTTGCCGCAACTAGCACTGTATAGATACGGTTTATAGGCATGTTCAGCCTTAATGCCAGTGCTAACCGTGTCCATGGACAGTTCCCTGAGATGCTTGGCATAGTTGTACTCGCTCGTGGTGAAGGTGTCAAGGCCACCTGCGAGGCCATCGATGGGTGACTCGAATCTGACATCATCGTCGTCTGGGAAAAGAATGTTGAAGCTGCGGTAGAGCTGAGCAGAGGCGAGGTCGTGGAAGTGCCGGGAGACGAGCGCGCAACATATCAGATCCGACTGAGAGCACTATGAGGGTATTAGTAATGCATCGTGTAGGGTGAATATACATCTATAACTGCGCACATGGGACAAAATCTCCTGTTGAGTCTCAGCCGGGAGATCCAGAAACGTGAGCGCGGTCCTGGGCGGGGTGGCAGCCTCGTCGCCGGCAGCCTCCGCAACCATGATGTATGAGCGGGGGCAGCGTGGCAACTAGGCTGGCTGGACCGACGACAATGGTTGTCGAGAGGAGTTTGTATGCGGAGAAACAATACGTAGGAGGAGGCGCTGGTAAGAGGATGAAGTTGTCGCCTGGAGGCCGGAGCGGATGGTGGATGAAGCGATGGATGGTTCGTCTCGCGATGCGACTTAGGGATGCGATGCGGATGCGCCTGATATTGATGAAGTCGAAAGATGGTCGCCAGTAACGAGAGTCACAATAAGTTATAGGCTAATACCAAAAAGAGGGAGCCGATGTGGCGATTCCAAAAGGTTATATGTAGGTACCGTAGGCGCTGTCGTTGCTGGCTGCGTGTTGAATATGGGACGGGTTGAGGAGGGACATGGGTTGGGGAGAAGCAAGTCGCAAGTCGCTCTGTCGCGGGTCTCAGGTTCCGGGGTCTTTGTTGGTTGGACCTACCGGCGGAGGGCTAACGTTAAGATGTGGGTGCTGGTTGATGTGGATGTGGATGTGGACGCGGACGGACGGTGGGCGGGGCGGATCAACGATTCCCAGTCGGGGTCCAACAGGTCGGGATATGGTGCTACTTTATCACCACGGCGGTTAAAGGAGTCAATAGATTGACAAAGGCTGGCCGGTTTATGGGTCAGAGGGTTTGTAGACTGGCTGCTCAGATACGGAGTATCTATCTCACAGAGTAGGTATCCGGTTTGCCTTTCAACAGGTACGGTACTATGCAACAAACCAGCGGCTTGCTCTCCCGACGGCACGAACCGAAAATAGAGAATATTAAGCGTGTACCCCCAATGGTCTTGGCGTTTCTCGCCCTCCGGCATTGTGCGACAGAGAGAAAACAGAATGACGCTGTTGTAAATGTCCGACATGAAAGTCAACCCGCCTTGCCTACAGGGATCACGGTTGTTTCAAGGTAGAGTGCGTTGACAAGTGTATTTTGGGTCAGTGACTCAGTCATTCACTCATCCGCTACCTAGCCAGGAATCTTTGTTGGCTAGTGGAGATATCCATTGCTGTTCTTGAAATCAGAGTCACGAATACGGTGAAGCCGACAATGAGGCGTCCGGTCTGCCTAACAATCCATATGCCGCTGCTGAATTCTCCCACAGACTCCGGGCGATCTTATCGACACGTGGCCATGCTTGACTTGCAGCCCTGCACTGTCGGGACCCTGGGTAACTGGCAACGAGACATCCATTCCCATCTGATCTGAGGACGGGGTGTTTAAACATTTACAACCACCCGGGCCGCCCGCACTTGTATTTGTGGAGAGGCAACTATTGGCAGCTGGACCAACATGTTGTTGGTGAGCACAAAAGTTTGACAAATTTCTCTGTGCATCAAAGCTCGAATCCATCCATACAAAGTGGTGTGTACTCTGGTTTTTGTGCGAGTGCTTTGGGCATGTTACTCTGCAGCCCGTTTGTTGCTTGGACTCTCCGTGTTGGTCTGGATGAAAGGTATGGAGGTTACCTACCTTAATACTGTAGTCACCCCCGACAATCCGTGCCTTCCAAATCCGTTTTTAGCACAAAGCCTGAGTTGGCGTTGCTTTTACCTGAGCACATGTGAGCTAAGGTGATTAAAGCCTGAGCTGAGTGCTTGGCATTGGATCGTTTCAGGCCCCTGCTTAGGCTAACCGTACTGTGGACAATTGTGGGAATGGGCAGAAGATGCGTCCCGGCGAGAGGCAGCGACATTGGTGCTTACCTAGATTCCCGCCGCCGCAGCTTATTTTCGTGATTTAGCATTTCCAGCACTCTAGTCACGATATTCTGACACGTGCTGTTTCTCTGTCAGCTCTCATGATGAGCGTTAATACATGATGCTAGACAATTCAGAATGTTCTCACTTGCGCGATAAATATTACTTCATTTCGGCCAAGTTGTATCATCCGCCTACAATACATGTATCCAATCTCCTGCCGAGTGCCAGGCCCCCAAACGCCGTAAAGCTGGCAACATAAAAGGCCTGTGCTTGATAAAAGGAAAACTCCCCTACTCCAAAGCGCGAGCGAGCATGTAGCGAGGGCCATGTTGCATCCCTCGATCCTCGTCACGGCTGCTCATGCTTTCTTCGAGCTCTTTCGCAAACTGGTCTATCTATTCTTGACCGACGACTCTGTCCGCTGATTCGGAAATGTTGCCTGGAAAGCCTAAATAGTGCACAATGCCAAGAAGTTGACAGAAGGCAGATCATGCTTCAAGCGAGAAACGAGTCTGGGAATATCGCACTCAGATTTGAGAAGTTCTTGAATCCATACTGTATCAAGGTCTGGGTGCAGATACCCCGACTTCGATACACCCACGTCGTAGCTGTAGGGGGTGTTTTGTCTTTGCCAAAAGTCACTATTGTAGAGCGTCCCTCATGATTTCTTGAGCCTTGGTCGCGTCTTGAGGAAGTGCGCCGGTCCGAAGGTATCCAAGAACCCAGCTAGAACGATAACGCAGAACGTATTGGCTTGCAACCTTCCATTCTGGTGTTAACTCGAAGAACAGCGTCTCCCAGAACTGAGTGTCTTCTGCGTCCTGATCACTGAAAACGACCTGATGCACCCCTCTCATAAGGCTGATGAGGATTCGTAGCGTTGAGGTCTGGTGCTGGGCCCACATTGTTGGCCCATCTCGTGCCAGCACAATTCAAACGCTTCATCGAGAACGTTCCGCAGCATCGAGCAATCGATAGTTTGAGGTGGCAAGGACAGTCTCGGCGGAGCTTTCTTCCTGCTCTTTGCTGAGGATCGCGACTTATCGTTGGTGGCTCTTAGAGCCTTTCCTTCCTTAATATCGTAATCTTAGAGATGTGACCCCCATCGGCGTAGGGGATCCTCGTCGCCCGCTCGCTTCCGTTTGCGAGTCGGCGACATCTCAGCCCATACCTCAATGGATAGAGGTCGTGGGGAGCGGGTCGCAATTGCTCCAGGGGGGATGGACGCTTTCCGTGGCCTGATCTCCCTAGAGAGAGGCTTCAGGGCATAAAATCACGGCTCGCGATAGACAGATGGACTGGAATGAAGATTTGAGAAGTTGAAATGTGTTGGTTCTGCCTCTACGTGTGGGAGACCTGACCCTGCTGGTCTCTGCCTTGAATGCCATCTCTACCTAGGTATAATTCAAGCGGGGGGGGGGGGGGGGGGGGTTCAGAATGGATCACGTGCGCTTGTCACTGACCATTGCATTAAAGATAAGAGATAAGCGGCCAAGATCTGCCCGGCACCGTGTAGTCACGTGTGTCCATACGAGTGACCCACTCGTATGTATACCTCTTTGACTGCGCGAAGGCTCCCACTCGGTACCGGCCTCCACTATTATGCCACTATCTAAGTTGCCCGCTAGCTTGGTGACAGTATGTTATTCCTATATCTCGATTTGGGTGAGGGCAGAGATGTATTCATCGTAATTGGTTAAGATCCCTGTAAGATACCCAATGGGAGCCTTCGCGCAGTCGAAAAGATAGGTACGCCGCCTGCCGGCACAGACAGTAGTTTTTTCCTATCGCGACCAATCACACCCAGCAGATTATTTCCGTTGAGTTACTCAGAGGCGGTGGGGGGAGGGGAAGAGGGCATTGCCCCACCAAACATTGCAGGCTGTGACTCGCTTCGGCCGTCTTCGGAGCTGCGTCCAAAAAACCTTGACAGCTGGACACTCGCGTCGAGATATATCTATCAGTCACTTCCAACATTAACGTCTTGTGTTGTCCACGAAACTTCGAACAACATTCATCATGGCTCCCGAACGTGTTTGCCTGTAAGTCATTTGCCACTCAATTACTTGTTTTGGCTCAAGCAAGCTAACTGACCCTTGTCCAGTGCCTACTCTGGCGGTGAGTTGAGAGCTCCAGAAGCAATGTCGTCAACATCAACATCAGATATTCTGACCAATGGACAGGCCTGGATACTTCCACTATTCTCAAGTACTGCACCCCCATGTCCTGCTTTCTGGCGGATTGCGGCAAGGAGAAGACTTCGACGCTGTCAAGTCTTCGAGCTCGATGTGGAGACGACAATCATCGAAGATGTGGGATTGTTTTACAAGAGCTGACCAATGCCTCTTAGGTGGCTCGTCCTTCAAGGCTATGAGGTCGTGTGTTTCCTCGGCGACTGCGGCCAGGAGGAAGACTTCGATGCCGTCAAGGCCAAGGCGCTGAAGCTCGGCGCTGAGAAGATGGTCATCGAGAACGTCCAGCAGGAGCTGATTGACGACTTGGTGTGGCCCGCCATCCAGTGTAGGTCTTCGCAGGCTGTTTATAGTAATGCAGCGAGTTTACTAATGGAATCCACCAGGCAACGCCATCTATGAAGGACAATGTAAGATGGTTCACCTCGGACGCTCTTCGATGACATCGCTAATGCCCTGAAGACCTTCTCGGTACAAGCCTGGCCCGGCCGGTATTGGCCAGGGCAATGGTGCAAGTTGCGAAGGATAACAACTGCACGATTCTCAGCCATGGATGTAAGTTGTCGTGGTCCAACTGGTCTCATTACTGTTCGATCCAGTCGCTAATACGTAACTCCAACCCTAGGCACCGGTAAGGGCAACGAGTAAGTCCTGATCATGATCCCGATACATATGTTGTCGCCTTCTGTCGCTCTTGCACCGTACTAACTTCCTTCTAGCCAAGTCCGCTTCGAGCTGGCGTGGAAGGCTTGTGACCCCAAGATGAAGGTTCTGGCCCCTTGGCGCATCCCTGCGTTCTTCAACCGATTCCAGTAAGCCGCCTTTTGTGTTCACTGCTGCATATTCAAGCTAATCATTCCGCAGGGGACGTGCCGATCTTCTCAAGTTCGCCGAGGAGCAGAACATCCCCGTCAGCTCCACTCCCAAGGCCCCCTGGTCTATGGACGACAACATCATCGTATGTATGAAAGGTCCCATTGCTTCTTCGTAATACTGACTATCGATCCGACAGCACTGCTCATACGAGGCTGGCGTAAGTCCTTCTACGGGAACACCTCTCTTTGCGCCCTGTTGACCCTGAACTTGCTAGATTCTCGAGCAAACAGACAAGGAGCCCCCGAAGGACATGTGGAAGCGCACAGTTGGTGAGGCGACTCATCCTACACAGTTCTAGATTTTGCGCTAATGCCTCTCCGAAGACCCTCTAGACGCTCCCGATGAGCCCACTCGCTTCACCGTCCACTTTGCTGAGGGTGTTCCCGTTAAGCTTGAAGTTGGGGGCAAGGCCGTTACTGGCTCCTTGGAGATCTTCAAGGAGGCCAACGAGTTGGGCCGTGCCAACGGTAGGACTGCGAACCGAAGGGCTTTCAAGCGAGTACTGACGTAGTCCCAGGTATTGGACGCGAGGATATCGTCGAGTCGAGGTTCATCGGTAAGCCTACTCTCAGGGAACTTTAACATCAGCACGCGATTGCTAATTTTTTTTTATTTCAGGATTGAAATCTCGTGGTTGCTACGGTCAGTCGCGTTTATTTTCTTGCTTTTCTAATAATCTGTTGTTGTTGGAGACGTCTTTGAGGTTGCGGATGCATTGTCGATGTTTTGGTGTGCGCGGCCGGCGACGTAGATCATGGCCCCGTCGCAGGCCACACCTGTTCCACTCTCCCCATGCACTTTGACAGGATGTTCTAACCTTGTATGCAGATACCCCCGGCCTGACCATTCTGCGCAAGCTGCATCAGAACCTGGAGGTAAATTGTCACCTCCTTGAGCATTGGATTGGCTCGTGCTGCGGTGTTTGATATCCCTTGATGCGATTCCAGAGTCGTCTCTTGGGCCGAAATCCTCTTGCCGTTGCCCATTGCAATACAATATCAATCCAGGGAGTCAAGAGTCACCTGAGCATGAGCCAATCCAAACACTCTCTATCTTTAATAAGTATAGGACTCCAGTTAACGATTGCTCAGGGTCTCGTGATGGATAGCAAGGTTCGCATCATTCGCGACCGTCTCTCGGATGACTGGGCGCAATGTATATACAACGCGCGTAACCCCTTCTCTTCAAGCTCTGTCGGATTAGACATTGCTGACATCTTTTCAGGGAATGTACTTTACGCCTGAGCGCGAGTTCGTTCAGCAGGCGATCTCTTTCAGCCAGAAGCAGGTTGATGGCAAGGTCGAGGCTCTGGCTTACAAGGGCAACGTCATCATCGTTGGCCGCTCCAGCGAGACATCCAATCTTTACAGCGAAGAAGAGAGCAGCATGGTAAGTATCTAAAGAGGACCACTTCGGATCAAAACTGACACAAGAAATGCAGGACACTCTTGACATGGATTGGAGTGTCGAAGACACAACTGGGTTCATCAACGTGAATGCCATCCGCATCGCCAAGTATGGCGAGCGCAAGATCAGAGATGGCGAGCCCCTTTCCAAGCGTAAGTAGACAGACTTGGGATGCTAGCCTTCCAGCGCTGTAGAAGCTTTCGGTAGACGGAGGAAGATCGGCGAGAATGGAATGGTTTATGTTGTGCTAGGACATGACGAGTACGAGAAACAATAAAAAAAGGCTATTGTGTAATACCTTGTTCACTGTTACCTACGCAGGTTGTGAGCAAAAGCCCTGCGATAACTCATTGTCTGACGTGTAGATATCACCATGGGACAAACCCGTAGCCCACCTTGAATCACAGGGATAACTACGAGGCTAGAGCCCGTCGGTTCGGCAATGTACATGATGCATTAGTCGTCTAACTAATAAATCCCATTTCCAGCTGCCCCCAAAATCTACGTGTTGTGCTTAATTAGCGTAACTGTCTGGCCCCGCGCCCCGGTGCCCCGTGCGGGTTACGGCACATTGACCCGAATCGATTGTCGATCGAAGGTTCAGAGAGGCTGTTTCCCGTATTTATTGGGGGCTGTGTTTGAGGTCTAGGCATTTTTAGAACCCATAATACCTGCGAGTGATGATAATTTGCTACCCCGTATATGGGTCAAATACGACATTGTGTACCTAAGCGACGTCGAGCTTCTCAGGCTTTCGCCCCTTGCAGAGCCGTCTCCAGGGTACGGGATGCACAGATGCATCGGGAGATGGGACCCTCCACATGCCGTTGGGACGACGAATACAATGTGACTCAACTTTGAAACTGAAATTATCTCTGGATCAAGGACTGCAGTTGAGTTGGCCATTTCTCGCGCGACCAACACTCTCCCCTAACCTGGACAACTCATGGGCTAAAGTAGTTCAGCCTGGGCGCAGATATACAACCTGATGCTGAGTGACAAGTTGCCACGGGCTATGCTGGTGTAACATGGAAGCGTCTTGACGAAATCATCGAACTACCTAAGCTCGACAAACAAGCCAAAGAATAGACAAGAAAGAGAAAACATGCTTGTCATGGTGTGATCATCAGCGTAATTTTAGCAGCCAAGATTGCAAGATCTGTTGGCTCTAGAATAGGATGAAACTCGAGCTGGAAAAGGATCTTCCACTCCCCGCCCTCGAAACTGCGGCTCCAGGTCCCACCTACAGGGCTGTGTCCGACCCCTTCAATCAGCGCTCAAGCATGGACAGGACGGGCTGGCCGCCTGGCGCCTGGGCAGACCCCAAATCCTTCGAGACTTTCCATATCTTCCAATTCATCCCACCATGGAGGCCCTTCTTCCCTGAGTCACCTTCAACATCTCCGTCGCTGTCGTTACCTATCCTCTCGCTAGGCTTCGAGTCATAACCTCGCCTCGTCTTCTTCGCTGGCAACTGACGTGGCCGTCTCGTCTCCAAGCTGTTTCACTGTTGCTTGTCGCCACGCTCCAGCCGCACCTCCACCTCCCGGTTTTCGCAGACCATACGAGGCACCTCTTGAACAAAATCGCACATTTGAGGCCCCTTTTCCTGCCAACATCATGGCCGAGACCGAGGAGCCCCAGTTCAACAGCCTGGCTGAGAGAATTGCTGCTCTCAAGAAGCAACAGAGTTTCACTGGCGCCCCGAGTCCTCGCAAGCGGCCTCCCCCTCCACCCCCTCCCGGCCGTCCTGCGGTTGAGGCCAGGAGCCAGACGGTGCCAGTCATTTCAACAACAGCTGATGCCCCCGTTAAAAGTAACCCGTTGATTCCTCCGAGACCCAAGAGGATCGTTTCGACTCCTGCTGTAGAGCAAACTATAGCAGAATCTCCACATCATGAGGCCCAACATCGTCGTCCTGGGGGCCCACCTCCGCTCCCAAGTCGCACAACGTCGATGCAGCCAGCGCCGACCTTGCCACCGCGGCGCGCATCGACACAACCTCCTGGGTTGATGGTCAGGCGTGGTTCTGGTTCTTCAGAGCTATCTCAGCATTCCACATTGTCCACACTGTCTGCAGGGCGGCCACCTTCGTCAATCACAAGCCAAGGTTCTGAGGGTACGCCTGGGCACAAGCTACCTCCAGCATATGATCCAGCAAGCCTCCCAAAGTTACCGCCAACTCGAAGGGAACGAGAGGAGGCTGCAGCTGCTGCCAAGGCAGTAAAGACCAAGCGGTCAATACCTGCACTTCGGCCTCCCAAGAGTGCCGAGCCTGCACTGCCGCCACGGCCAAGTCTTCCACCAAGACTCCCTTCGCGCCCAGCCAAGCCACAGGCGAGTGCCGTTCCCGAGCCTCAAGAGGCAGCCCAGCCCAAGAAACTGCCCCCTAGGACAACTGCAAACACCAAAACAAACACCAAGACTCCTATTATTATTGGATTCTCGTCCGGACGTAAGCCGCCACATGAAGATGACTCCCAAGAACCCCCGATACCAGCCGTGCGACCTCGTCTACCCAGCCGTCCACGCTCAGAGGATGAGCCTCCGCCAATCCCTACCTCATCGCGCCCCTCGGCGGCCCAGATCGAGGCATTCACGGTCCGAGCTGCTACTCCAGTAGCGCCGGTATACGGTTGCCTCATTTGTCGAGATTGGAGTGGCCCCGATACAGTGGCAGCGCAATATCCTAGGGGTTCGTTGCCAAGAACCGACCCGGCTGGGTATTTGGCAAATATGCTATGTGACCCATTCCCGTCTTATACAGACAAGGCGCGAGCCATATTTACCTGGTGCCATCATAACATTGAATACGACACGGCCGCATTTTTTGGCAATAATGTCAGACACCAGACTGCCGAGGACACTATCTTCACTGGAAAAGCCGTCTGCGCAGGGTACGCAGAGACATACAAGGCAATCGCAAACAGAGCTGGGCTCGAATGCGTCGTTGTTACCGGCCATGGAAAGGGATTCGGATACACACCACTCAAGAGAGGTGAGCGTCCTCCGCCGGCCAAGCCAGACGGGCATGCCTGGAACGCAGTCCGTATCGACGGCGGGGATTGGAAGCTTTTGGACGCTTGCTGGGGTGCCGGTCATGTGTGCGGACAAAACTACACGGCCAAGTTTTCGCCTGTGCAGTTCGTAAGTTCCAACGAGGATTTTGGCAGAAGACATTTCCCAGCCGAGTCACGCTATCAATTCCGCTCCGACGGCCAGGTTGTGGGTTGGGACGCGTACTACACCGGTGGTATCGATGGGGAACCCCATACGATGTGCGGGACAACTGCAGAGGAAGGGATTGCCGAGTATAGCGTGGAGCCGAAACAGCTTCATCTCTCCGTCGACAGCGGCGAGATCGTGCGGTTCCAGTTCTCCAAAGCCTGCGAACACTGGTCATCCAAGATGAACGGCGGCAAGGAACGTCTAGTGATCCTCAGCCTCCCCCGCGGTGAGGGAACCCGCGACGAAATGGTGCCACTGCAGACTGACGGCTATTGGTATTGGATCGATGTCAATGCGAAGGACCTGGGTCCTCGGGGCAAGCCGGTTAGGCTGCTTGTCCTGACAAAATTCGGCGATCATGACCCAAGGGGTGTCACGGGAGACGAGTTCCGTGCCAAGATCGGCAGATACGCAATGCAGTGGGAGTACCTTGTAACCTGGGAATTGGTTTGAGGTCTGGTGGTATATTCAACATGGTTGATGTGGAGTCTTGGGGGTTGGCATAATACTACAAGTTGCAAAGACTCTTACGATATAGACGCCAAGATAGTAGGTCAAACTAGGAATCTTCCGCCCTGCATTGAGATGCGCGAACCAACGATGACCAGTGTTCTGGAACATGGGTGCCATTTATTGGTTGGGGTTTGCTAGGTGCTGTATTCCCAGCATAAAGCCGGAATGGCGCTGGAAGATTATCGCCAAGTGATGCGGCAGCGCGGCTGTTTCTTGGAAATCGGCACCAATACGGCGCAAGTCCAAATAATCGAACGTGAGGCTTATACATGACTTCATCCATGCAGCCTCATTTGTGGGTTGAGAGTCTGGAAACTCTTTCTCAGAATTTGACACCACGCATAAGTGCCCAGCATGATCATGACCAACACCACTATTACAAATGCTTAACTGTAGTGGGGATATACTTTCAAACCTCCACATTAGATCCATGCGAGCAAGCTGCTTGATACCCCGAGATGATTTCTCTTTTCCCCGTCGTCGGCCTTTCTCCTGCTGTGGGTTCTGCAACCGTGAAACCTGAGGGAGGGGGCGTGATGTTATGGATGATGGAGGCATGTGGTCGCAACTTCCTTTCTAATTCTAATGCAGCCGGCCTCGGAAGGAAAGACCACCTCAGACCACCCAAGTTCTTCCAGTTTTTATTACGGAGACCCTGTATCCTCAACAATTTGTGCGCTGACTGCAACATACATCGGATTGCAACATGCTTGGCCCGGCAGAAAGAATCACAATCACACTATCACCGTAAGACTCCAAGACCTCTCAAGCAATCACGTGGGTCTCTGGTGAGACTCGGATGGAGGGCTCGTGGATACAGACTGACAGGATTCTTTGCCCTTTCACCGAAGGTTCCGCCCGCCACAAAAGCCAGAGGCTGGCTCGAACGGTCATGGTCGCATGCGGGAAATCTCGGTAGCCCTCGTGTGTGGTCTCGGACGACCGAAAGGACCCCTACGGCGAGGACAGAGAAGCAGCCAAGAAACGGCCAAGAGACACCAAGAACGAACCAAGCTTTTAGCGGCTCGGCGATTTGTCTGCGGACGTGACCGTCTTGGGTCAAGCCCTTGACTCTTCCACGGGGCAAAATCGACTATCCCCGCACTTCTCGAGGGCTAGATTGGAGGGAGGACTCGAGACCTTGGGGTCTTGAGGCAGGTGATTGGGGCGTCGCGGCGCGCCATTGGACCATGACTTTTGAGGACAAGGAGATGCTTGCCAAGATGGCACCTCTCTCCGACATTCTCGACTAACTGTGGGCAGCTTTCTCGGCCGTATCTTGGCCACAAAGCCGTGCTCCCGATGACGAGAGCGAGGGGGCAATTCGGGCATGCACACGCACACAGCCCCGAGGCCTGCAGACGCCTGCAGCGCAGCTTCTACGCAGGCCATCCATCGACGTCTGTGGGCGTGCTCTACCGGGTGGAGATGTCCGAGAAATTAGGTCTAGGCGAGTACGCGACGGCCTATCAGCACCGCAACAGACGACGCCTGTGACTTCTTGGCGGCCAAGATAGGCGCCGTTTGGTAGACCTGTGGCTGTTGCCAGAGTGGATCGCCCAGAAGCCAAGTTCACCAGCAAGATGGCGTCCGGCCGATGAGCCCGGTCGGCTTAGGCTCGTCATTCTACGCCATCCCAGTCCCAGCATGGCCAGAGTATATAACCCCGGGCCCCGGGTTTTGGCCCCTTGTCCTCTGGATCTCCAGCGTCACCGAGTGACCCATCGCGACCAAAGATCGAAATGATCCCATACAATGCTCGTAACCAGAGGATAGAAGCCTGGGTCAACGCGGCCACCGAAGAGAGCGAAGACGCCGCCCCCACAGACCCCGAAGCCCGCGACCTGCATGACCAGGAGAAAGCCCAGCGAATCGAACATGAGGATCTGTGTCGTGAGAATAAGCAGGTAGGTCCCGCATCGTCGGCCCAACCTTCATGCCGGCAATCAATGGGTTGCTTGCTTGTTGCATCGTCGAGTGCCGTTCTGTTCTGACTTGTGATTGTGTAAAAAGACCTACAAGGGCCGCGTTTTGTTATGGCTCGCCCTCCAGAGTACCGGTGTCGTCTATGGTGACATTGGCACCAGCCCTCTCTACGTCTTCAGCTCGACCTTTACCGAACAACCATCATGGAAAGACCTCGTGGGCGCCCTGTCAATAATCATCTGGTCGCTCACCCTCATCGTGACTGTCAAGTACTGCTTCATTGTGCTGTCAGCCGACGATGACGGCCAGGGAGGCACCTTTGCCGTCTACTCATTGCTCGCCCGCTATGCCAACATTGTCCGAACCGACCCCAGCGGCCCCGAGAGGATTGTGGTGCGCCTGGATCGCGAAACTGGGGCCGAATTGCCGCCAGCCGGGAGGATGGTACGAGACTTTCTCGAAAGGAGTCGAGCCGCAAAGGCGGTCCTGAAAACTGTCGGCATCCTGGGAGTCGCCATGGTCATGGCAGATAGCGTCTTGACACCCGCCCAGTCCGTACTGGGTGCCATCCAGGGCATTCAGGTTGTGAGGCCCGACCTGGGAAGGTCTGCCATCGTGGGAATTAGCTGCGCGATACTCGTATTCCTCTTCCTACTCCAACCACTCGGGACATCCAAGATTGGTACGACCTTTGCGCCAGTGGTCATGGTCTGGCTCTTCTTCAACTTTGCCGTCGGCATTGTCAACCTCGTCCGATACGATCACACCGTGCTCAAGGCCTTTAGCCCTCACTACGCCTTTACATATTTGATCCGAAACGACTCGAACGGCTGGAAGTCACTGGGTGGTTTGCTGTTGGCATTCACAGGAGTTGAATCTCTCTTTGCAGACCTGGGCGCCTTTGGGAAAAAGGCCATTCAGCTCTCCTGGCTGGTCCTGGCCTACCCTTGCCTGCTCATCACATACTGCGGCCAAGCTGCCTTTATTGCCCACGACAAGGATGAGACTGCCTACACGAACCCTTTCTTCCGTACGGTGCCCGAAGGCAGCTTCTATTTCAGCCTGATCATTGCCATTCTTGCAGCCATTGTTGCGAGCCAGGCCTTGATTACCAGTTCATTCCAGCTCATCTCGCAGCTTATGAGGCTGAGCTACTTCCCACACATCAAGACAGTTCACACCAGTCGTCAGTTCCACGACCAGATTTACATGCCCTTTGCGAACTGGCTACTGATGATCGGTACTGTTGTGGTCACGGCTGTCTACAATAACGTAAGTTGGTCCTCACGACTCTCTTTTGACCATTTTCTGACCTTTGGAATAGACAACGAGTCTGGGCCATGCCTACGGTGCCTGCGTCATTCTCGTGACGTTTATCACGACTTGTCTAGTGTCTCTAGTGGCACTCATCGTTTGGCGAGTGCCGACCTTGGTTGTGCTGTTTGGATTCCTAGTCTTCATTCTCCTGGACAGCATCTACCTCAGCGCTGCAATGAACAAGGTACCGGATGGTGGTTGGTTCGCCATCGTGCTATCCTTCATCCTTTCAACCGTCTTCATACTCTGGCGATGGGGTAAGGAGCAACAATGGGAGGCAGAAATCAAGGACTTGGTAGATCCGGCCGACTTTCTGCTTTCGTCCCGCAGCACCTCTCGCAACAACTCGATTGCCAGAGAAGCGGGAGATAGTTCGATCCGTTCGGTCCGTCTTCGACTTGCCCCCGAGTTTGGAGGCGGAAGCATCACGCCGGCCCCAGGTCTCGGCATCTTCTTCGACAAGGTTGGCGGCAGCGGCGATCACATCCCAAAAGTATTTACACAATTCATCCGAAAATTCCAGACTCGGCCGCAGGTTATTGTCTTCTTCCACATGCGGCCCTTGTCTCAACCCACAGTGCCCTACGACCAACGATTCGTCATTTCCCGAGTCACGACCAAGATTCCCTCTTGCTATCAGATTGTGCTGCGACATGGTTACATGGACGACATTCTTACACCAAACCTGGCCCGTATCATCGTGAACGAGCTTATGACGTTCATCACGAGAGGCCCGTTCCCACCAGACGAAAGCGACTTGCCTCCAGATGTACGAGACGAGCTGGATGCCCTTCGGTCCGCGGAAGAGGCCCAAACGGTATATCTCATGGGCAAGCAAACGATGCGAGTGCAGAAACGAGAATCACGAACACTCAAGAACATTTGCCGACGTGTGGCGCTTGAAGCATTCTTGTGGATCAGGGAGAATTCGAGAACCAAGCTGGCCAACCTAGACATTGACCCCGACAGTCTCGTCGAGGTGGGCTTTGTAAAGGAGATATAAGGGAGGGCGATTGTGTTTTTTATGAAGCGATACCCGGCATACACCACGGATAAAGAAGAAGCTGGAGTTTTTGGATTTCGTTTTTCTTTATTTTCATTTTTGATTTCTGGGCAGGACATCTGAGCAACATAAAACACCCAAAAGGCGCTTTGTCGGTTTTATATCTGGGATCCATGGTTGGGAGGCTAAACTGAAGATTTTTATATTGTTCGGGAACTTGGGTAGCGTCGACGATGTTTATGAATCTCTCCACTTCGATCCTGTCGCCGGGGTCGCTTTTGCTTAGATAGTACGGAAAGGGGTTGATATACCCAAAAAGCAATTGCAATTGAAACAATGAATGATGTCAGTCTGTGGTCCTGGGTTTGCTTTGGTGTTGTTGATGTTTCTGGAATGAAGGCTTGAGACTATCTCATAAGCTTATATTGCCATGGCGTTTGGACATTCCAGACATGATGTTGGGGACTCGAGTTCTCAAACATTTATATGCTAGGGGTATTCATGACACTATTTCTCAGTTGGCTGTGTCCCACGGTGAAGAGTCTTTTGTATGAACACGAGTGTTTCGACTTGTACAACTCGAGGCTTTTGTATTAGATTTGCAAAACTTCAATGCTATTCGCCATAGATTTACCCCTGATATCAACTACAGCCGAAACCACCCAATGTCGTTAACCCCTTACCACTCAAAGTTCTCTCTCTTCCGTATCCTGCCTCCATACTTGTACACGATCGTAGGGATAGGGATCAACGCGATGGCGATGAAACCCAACAGCGAGTTCCCCCAGCCAACGCCAAGGGATTCGAACATCTGTGGTCCGGCGAGGGGCAGGAATGCAGCTACGACGCTGCGCATGACGGAAAATGCAGCAAGAGCACTGGCGGCATAATGAGCATAAGCGTCGATCAGGTACGCCTGGATAGGCATCCACGTCCCCACGATGCCAATACCAAATGGCACAAGACCGATTACGGGAACGATCCAGTGAACCGCCTTGTCGGCGGACCAGCCATACCAGAAAAAGGTTATAGGGAAGATGAATGCAAAGTAGATGCAGTCGGGGAGACGCATCTCTGGCTCGTAGACGCCGTTGTTGGCTTTTGTCATGCGAACGACCGTCTTGTCGGACAAGGCGGAGAAGACGGAGAGCCCAACCATGTAGCCGATGAGCAGGGAGAGGTAGATGATGCCTGTTATGCCGATGGACCAGTGGTAGCTGCCCTGGAATACCATGGGGATGGTGTTGAAGAGGAGGTAGAGGCATCCGTACGAGAAGGCGATGTAGAGCGACACGCCAAAAACGATGGGCGAACTAAAGAGTAGACGAAGGGGTCGTGTTAGACCATTGAGGAGGATTCGACGACGAGTTAGGATAGGTGCGGATGGGTCGATGTAACAGCTGCGTAGCTCCGGACGGTTAAGCTCCTTTCGAAGACGGCGCGTCTTTCGACGGATGAGGACTTGGTGGTTCGTCTCACAGCTCAAGATAGCGATGGCGATGACGATAATGGTGGCAGGAATAAAGGTGATCCAATTGACCCAACGCCATCCGATAGTTTCAGCGACGAAGCCACCGATAACTGGCGCGGTGGAGGGACCGATCATGGTTCCAATCATCCAGACGGTCATGGCCTTGCCTCTTTCACTAACAGGAAAGAGGTCGGCGACGATGGCACCTCCAACAGTCTGAGAAGCGGAACCTCCGAGACCACACATGAAGCGGAAGAAGATGAGGGTGTCGAGAGATGGGGCCAGGGCACATCCTATAAGCCACGCGCAGAAGAAGGCATTCGCACCGGTGATGATGATGTGTCGGCCGTAGATCTCGGATAAGGGCGAGAGGAAGAGGGGACCAACAGCATAACCTAACAGGAATATGCTAACAGGCATTGAACTCTTGGTTAGGTCAGTCTCGTGGTATGTGTCTGCAACGTAGGAGATTGTCGGTGCCAAGATGGAAGATGCAAAGGGCGTCATGAAGGTGATGGCGGAGAGGAGACTGGTGATGAACCACTTGCGGGACTGAGAAAAGTTGAGTGGATGTTGAGGATCATGTTGACTTTCCCAGCCGACGATGCCATTGTCTAGGTCCATGACTGGGTGTACAGGCGGTGGTAGTCTCTCTTTCGTCTTACTCTTGGCTAGAGAGAGACGGCTGATGATGCTGCGGTGTGTCTTGCGGCTGGCATTTGTCGCTCGAGTTTCGACCCTTTCAACTTGAATCATGTCCTATAAATATGTCAGTAGAGCTATATGTCTCTATAAGCAGTGATAACTCACGTCTTGGGCCTCAATGTCAAAGTCTTCGGGTGACTCCCGTCCTTGCTTCTCGTTGATTTCATCCTCTTTGTCTGAGATTACCGATGGAGGTGAGAGAGTGGCCTCCTTGTCTTCTACCGTAGCGGTGTCTTTTTCTCGAATAGACCCAGAGGCCTCTCCCTTTTCGCTGCCAGAGCTCATTTTACTGAGAACTTGAACTCAAGAATCTTCCTGACGAGCCCATAAGCCGACTGAAGCCGGACTGAAGTTCAAGTTGTTGTCTTTGGCCGAGGACTACAAGGCAGTTGGTGAGAATACAAACAAGACAGCGCAAAGTGAGGCAGGCAGGTATCAAGACAAAATATTGCATCAAGAGGGCATCCATCCGTATTTCAAATCAAAACAGACAGGGCCACCATCTATCCCCACCCCTATATCCGGGCAGAGTGGAGATGCCACAGCCAAGCCCTCGGGGATCGGAGCCGAGAGGGATGCCGGGCCCCATGGGCATGTCGATGGCAAGGCGCGCATGATGAGCGAGTGAAAAGGGGATCAGATCGACAATAGTTTCTAGTTGCGTCGGTAGAAGAGGAGTTGAGAAAGCCGGGAACTAGACGGATGTACATGGTTGAATGTGGGAACCTTGCTCGGGGAGTGACTCAACGGCAACAAGTTCCACTAAAGTACGCGGAAGCAGCTCATGTACAAGTATCGGAGATGCTGCTTTAGGCGTCGTATCGACTCTCCTCGTTCGTTAGGAAGCTACATATCCTTCTATTGGTTCAAGATGTTAGCTCCCGCCTCTTCAACCAACCAACAAAGCCAGACCAAGCTTTGGGTACATACCCGCAGTTAAGATCCGAGTCGAGTCGGTATTAAACACCATCATGGGTGTTTTCAAACCGGGGTATGAAGTGCTGACGAACATGCTGAGGTTAGGTCCCACAGTGAGAAATCATCAGCATTGAAATTTACAAAATTAGATTGTTTCCTAGAAAAGCGGCAGTTGATGATTTGCTACTGAATCAATGTGGAGTTTTAAATGTCTTCCCCGGCGGCACGTGCTTCCGCGACAAGCCTCCACATCCCGTCCGTCCCCAGGATGTTGGAAGTTCAACGTGTCACCAAAACTTGAAACCTCGTATTCTTGTACTTTCTATCAGCTGCAACAGATCGCAGCATCCATTGTAAACCAACCTATTCATCATCCACGCTCTTTAACACCATCAATCGATTCGTCTCCTTCTCGCGATCAGGATGCGCCCTCACTCGTTCCCCGCGCGCCACTCGAATTAACATACAACTACACCCCCACCATTCCATCATACCTTGAAAGCCGTCCATCATGGCCGCCGCCTCGACGACTTCGCTCTCTCGACCAGAGACCCTTTCCCTCCTCGTCCTCTCCGGCGCATCCCTCGCCGTCCTCGCAAACACATTCCACGGTGATGGCGAACCCCTCATTGCTTCGCTCTCGCTCTCGTTGCTCGCCTTTTCCATCTGCTATGCCATGATACGCTGGTTAGGACCGACCTTTATGCGCGCCGGCTTCCGCGGTCGCGACATGAGCAAGCTGCACCGTCCCGACATTCCAGAATGCATGGGCGCTGTATGCGCTGCTGTCTATCTCATCACTGTCATGGTCTTTATTCCCTTTCCCTTTTACAAGGACATTGTGGCTGCGACGAGTGGTGGTGGAAATCGCGACGTCGTCGTCAAGCTGGAGGAAGTCAACCAGGGGCGCTTCTTGCACCGCTTCCCCCACAACAAGGTAGGTTTCTCATGATGGACATGATACAATGGTCAATGCTGATGACTTCTTCCACAGCTCGCCTCCTACCTGAGCGCCATCATCTCCCTCCAGACCATCGCTCTCCTCGGAGTCGGCGACGACCTATTCGACATTCGATGGCGACACAAGTGGTGGATTCCTGGTCTGGCCTCCATCCCCCTGCTCGTCGTCTACTTTGTCGACTTTGACGTCACCTCGATCGTCATCCCCGTCCAGCTCCAACCCTATCTAGGGGAGCTCTTCGATCTCGGCCCCTTATACTACGTCTACATGGCCTGCGTTGCCATGTTCTGCCCCCAGAGCATCAACATGTTGGCTGGCATCAACGGCATCGAGGTCTCCCAGTGTGTCGTCGTTGCCCTGCTCCTCGTTTTCAACGATTGCCTATACCTCTTCACGCCCTACCCTCACCCTGCCACCGACTCGCATCTCTTCTCGCTCTACTTCCTCCTCCCCTGGATAGGCGTCTCTTGCGCCCTGCTCTGCCACAACTGGTACCCCGCCAAGGTCTTTGTCGGCGATACTTACTGTTACTTCTCGGGCATGGTTTTCGCAGTTGTCGGCATCCTCGGCCACTTTTCAAAAACACTCGGCCTCCTCCTCATCCCGCAGCTGTTCAACTTTCTCTACTCGTGCCCACAAATCTTTGGTCTTATTCCTTGTCCACGCCACCGACTCCCTCGCTTCAATGCACGAACCGGTCTTCTCGAGCCCTCCGTCACCCCATGGTCTCCTGAGCGCCAACCCCACCCCCTCATCGCTCAGGTCCTCCACCTGCTGGCCAAGCTCCGGCTCCTCAAGGTCACGACCGACGACAAGGGCCAGTTTGTCGAGACGAGCAACTTTACCATCCTCAACCTGTGGCTCGTCTGGCGCGGGCCCCTGCGCGAAGATCGCCTCGCCTTTGAGGTGACCATGCTGCAGCTTGTGGTTGGCCTGTTTGGCTTGTTTGTGAGACACCGTCTTGCTCTGTTGGTATTTAAGGAAGACAACTGGGGGACTGTGCACTACTAGGAGACTGCGTCCGGGAATGCCAGTAAAGATCTGGCACGTACCTATACAAGAGTGCTCAAACTTGACAGTTTGAATACCCAAACCAATAATGATACCCTGCCTAAATAGATAGCGTGACGAAATGAATACAACATTGAATATTGCCCATCAAATATAAAGTTGAAAGATTTCGAGGTGGATGCGTACTCATCCACCCCGACTAAGAATTCATTGTTTCCCTCATCGCGAGGCGACTCGACTGACTGACTATACGGATACTACATCGAACTGCATATAGAACATGCAAACCAACCCCGGTCGCGCCTATAAGTACAAGAGAAAATCCCAAAGCGAGACTTGGCATAGGTGTCATCCATTGCCGTCCTTTCCTTTCCTTTCCTTTCGTTCTTACAACACCAACCAACCCATTCGTTCGTTTCCATCCGAGGAACCTATCGTCCATCATCCTCTTCAACATAACTAACTTGGCCATCGCCAACCAAGACACCTGGTTTTCTTGCCAATACATAAACACCCCATAGGGCGCATCGCGTGCCGTCAATACATAGACACCTGGACCCTGCGCCGTGTCGAGACTTGGTGTCAAGTCCTCTGCAGGATCGCCCTGAACCCATCCATTCATTGTCCTGATCCTCTTCAAACGCCAACCATCGGAGGTGCCACCCGACGTACAAGCCAGTGTATAAGAATAGCAGAACTCCGGGCTTTTGAATCCGCCATCCCCAAGAAAAAAAGCAAACAACAAAATTTTGGAAATCGGTAGTTATACTAAGCGTACAACCGCGTCGTCATGTTACAGAGAACCGTTGGTCGCGACAGCTGGTACTGTAGGGGCCAGGCTTTCTGCGGTCTTCTCGGCCGAGGGAGACTCGAGAATGATGTCGACTTTTGTGTCTTCCGGACTCGAGATGGAAGGCTTGTGGAGCGTATTGCCCCCGGCAGTTTTTCCTGCCTTGTTCATTCGGCTCTTCGTGTAGTCGCTCAGACTGAGCTTCTTCTTGATAGGGCTGGGATGAGCTGCAATGCCGTTGACCGCTGGAGGGGCGAACGGACTTGGCAGGGAACCCATAAGAGGAGACTGAACCAATCCAGCTGACTGGGGAGTTGTCGCATGCTGGATCCCAAGACCGGTGCTATCAAAAGCGGGTACTGGAGGAAGCTGGACACGAAGATCGGGGGTCTTTGTCTTTGTTGACGTGTCGCTCGCGGCAGATCCGAGAACAGGCGTCGTGTTTGCTGATGAAGCATCAGGCATGGGCAAGTCTCCAGCCTGTGAGCGGGGTGACGGCAGTTCAGATTCTGATCGCTTAATCACAGGAGTGTGCTCCATTATAGGCGAATCGACTTCCATCACGGTCCCATTCGACGTTTGAGTAGTCAGTGATAATCTGCGGCGCTCTTCTTCATCACTTCGTGCTCTTTGGCGATTGTTCAGCAACCGCTTGGAGAGCGAAATGATGCGCTTCTTTGGCCGGGGAGATCGGTTGGGCTCGCTGTACCACTCGCCCTCGACTGGATCGGTTTGCACAGCAGCATCGCAGTACACCGCTCTTAGCGTGGCAGAAGACTGACGGGAACGGCTGATGGAAGAAGCTTGGGTCGTAACCGAGGCCTTGTGGGTGGTTCGAGGAGAATGAGAACTTGCTGGCGAGCCAGACTTGCTCCTGCATGTCCCAGAATCGACATAGGTTTTGTGTGATGTCGTTGAACCATGGCGTACTTTTGATTTTGACGAGTTCGATGAGGTACCGTCGGAGACGCGCTTCTTCTTCCGTGCTGGTTGTTGCTGTTCCTGTTCCAAACGACGGAATGTGGACTCGACTGCAGCAAGCTTTCGCTTATCCCGGTCCGTCTGCTCGGTTAGGATGTTCGGCTTGTCCAAAGAACCTTGTCGAAGGGGGGTTCGATCGCGGCTTGGAGGCTTGCTACGCAAGGAGCCTGATTGAGAGCTATTATCGTGATCTGCCCCATCGTCAACCTGACCTTCACTCGTGGCCCGGCTGTTGGGAGCCGGTCCTGTGCTGGTTGGTGAGATGGCTTGCGCCTTGGATTTCCGTTGCTTCTTCTTTGCAGGACGCGCTTGGGTTTTTCCAAAGAGGTACTGTCGATGGAACCGTGCGAAGGCACAGTTGTTGTCCAGATCGCAGGCACAGCCACCATACTCGGACAGTATACGGTCGATCCAATTCGATATCGCCATGTACTCGGTTTCGTCCACTGGAGTTTCGCCGTTGCTGGGAGATTCGTCGTCGCTGAGACCAAGAAGATGGCGCCAGCG
This sequence comes from Ascodesmis sphaerospora, assembly GCA_027569015.1. Classification (NCBI taxonomy): domain Eukaryota; kingdom Fungi; phylum Ascomycota; class Pezizomycetes; order Pezizales; family Ascodesmidaceae; genus Ascodesmis; species Ascodesmis sphaerospora. The sequence continues at coordinate 1,806,442 of JAPPUR010000003.1, forward strand.
AGCATCAACACTCTTTTCCAATCGAAAGTCCCAAGGGAGAGTGATCTGCTCGCCAGCCGAAATGTACCTATCACTTACAATCCAGAAATGGTATTCGCTCTCGTCGGAAAGGTAGGTGTCGAGCTGTGAGTTAGGCTTGCAGCTTCGGCGAACATAGCGAGCGAGCGACCCCTCTTGTCTTGTATCGATATATAAAGGGAGAACAGGATGGAAGAAGACAAAGGGAAGAGGAGAGGAGAGGTCGGCCCAGAGATTTGCTGGGTCGGCACAGTAGTCTTTTTGGAAGCCAATCGCGCCATTCAACTCGACGAGGGGTACGTCCTTATCGATGGGTGTAGCAGAGTTGAGAAACCTCCACCGCAGAGATTTGCCATCATCCAGTGTTCGCGTGGCATCCCTGACGTCGAGTTTGGGCTTTTTGGCTTCCAGGCTTTCCGGTGCCTTTTGGAACACCTCGGAATGACGCCTGCCAACCTCATTTCTCATAGTCTCTGGCTCGCGGAGCCAACGGGACAGAGCTGTGGGTATGGCCAGACTGGCAAACGCATTATTGTGGGAGTCTGGGACATCCCTTGCATTGTACAAGTCGTAGAATCCTTGTGAATAGTGGTGGATCTGAAAATCTTCGGGAAGGTCGGGTGGGGTGGTTGCAGGGCTGGGAGGATGAGCAGGATTTGATCGCGCGTTCCCGTATGAGGGGCTTCGTTTAGGAGCCTGGGAGCTGATGGATTGAGAGGATCGATGGGAAGATTTTGCCTTTTTCGGAGGAGGAGGATGGTCTGCGGAATGGCCATGCTTTCCATTTTCTAGTGGTCCAGCATGGCCGTTTATTTGCAAGTCGTTGGGTTTGGCCCGCTTCTTGTGGCCCTTGGAGGGGGGCCGCTTCGTCTTCTTGTCCGCAGGCTGGTCTTCGGGGGCCCCGTTCTTGAGACGGGTTGTGCGCTCAATAGCTTTTTGGCGATCGAGTGGACGGGGTTTGCATTCTGCACACGAGTGGTCAAAGTCCTCACGGATCGCCTCCTCTCTATTGTTAGGGTAGAAGCAGTCGATGTGTTGCCACGTGTCACACGTCTCGCAGTAGATTGTGTTTCCATCATCGTCAGTGAAGTTGCAAATACACTTGATCGTGTATGGCTCTTCCTCCGCCGTCTCGACCTTTCGGGCAACGTCGCTCTTGGGCGTCGCGCCTGGTTGTACAGGAGGCGAAGTCTGACTAGGAGCCGCGGACTGCGTGGACAGCGCCGCCGTCTTGTCGGTCATAATCTGTGGTGAAGCTCACAGGGCAGTGGGCGTCGGGGAGGATTCGTAGGGTGTTTACCGTCGCGGTCTTTGGGGCATGACGACGCCGTTCAGAACGCGCGCCGGGGACACCGCAGGGAAGAGTCGCAAAGAATAGTTGCCGGCAGTCTCATGCGGCAGGAGAAGGATGGCGAGAGATCTCGGGTAAGGTAATCGCAGGCGTCGAAACGTGGACTCGAGAGACTCGTCGAGGCGTCAGCGTAAGGGTGGACGGCGAGCGCCGCGACGACGGGAGAAAGAAAGGCGATAGTCGTGATCAGTCGGGTGCCCAGAGTAGGAATATGGGCGGCAGACACGAGTCGAGGGCGTGTTGGGGACACGATCGGTCGGTTTGTGTTTTCGCAAAACTCGTTGTGATCCGTCAAGGCCGGGTTGAAGGCGAGGAGGGTCGAGGTGTCAAGTGCGAGACGACGTGGATTAGGCTTTCGTTAAGAGAAAAAAAAAGGAGAAAAAGAAGTTGAGACTACTCAAACACAATCCATACACGGGGAGCGCTTGGAGCAGACGAGACAGTAACGAGAGGGAGGATTGAAGATCGTGGACTGCACGAAGAAGGATGGGTGATGGAGGAAGAAGATGGGGAGGAGCGACAAGGCCGGGTGCTTGCTTCAAGACGAGTGCGGTACTGCGGTACCGACCTGGGACCTGCCCGCCTGCTGGGGGTTTCCAGTTGGCTGAGGCAGACGGAGGAGCAAAAAAAGGTACGTACCCATGGAAGGTACCCTCATCAACGGCACCTCACTCGCCCTTCTCGCCCACCGAGGACTCCCACTCACCTTGCGCAGCGCTCAGCTTCAGAGGGTACCAATGGACCACTGGGTCCGTCTCTGGCGTGTTCTGCTGGGCTTCTGCTGGGCTGGGCGGCAGTCAAAAGGCCAAAGGGGAAGGAAGAGGGACGGGGACAGTGGTCCCCCCCCAAGAAGAGACAGGACAGAGAGACATGGAAGAAGAGACGAGACAAGGACAAAAAGAGAAATCTGGCGCTAAACCAAACCTTGACTGGCGGTGGATAGGGAGAAATCTTAGTGCAGCACGCAGGGCGCTTTCTCGGCCTGAGGCACTGATATGGATGACATGAACGCGGCCGCTGCAGCTGAGCACAGGGCTGGGAGGGGGGGAGGGGGAAACTCAAGTGAGGGGAGATCGGGGGGAGGAGACTCTGAAATTGCGGATGGCGAGAGACACGAGCGGGAAACCCTTGGGCTCGCTGGCGTGAGCAAGCCCGCCAGGGGCGCGAGGATGAGAGGTCGTCGAGACTCGAAAGGCAGAAAAGAAAGGAACCAGGGCAGGCGGGTGAGCGATGTCAGGTCCAAACAAAGACACCATGGATGTCTTTCGAGACTTGCGAGTCTTGTTTCTCTGATGGGCGGACACTAGGAGTCGAGCATTTCGGTATGAACGGGAAGCGAAGGAGTCGGGAGGGGGCTTCACCAGATTTTCAAGCAGGCAAAATGACGACGACCACTTTTGCAGGGAATCAGGCACGTAGGGTGAGGACGCCGTCTGCCAGCCAGTGCCAGCCAAAGAGGCGAAGAGCCCAGCCGGCGGCTGAGACTGATTCTGCTGGGTGCTCGTGGCATCTGGTTGGCGGCTGGGCGGTGGAGATGATGAGGTGAGCGGGGGCCACTGGAAATTGGCACCCGCCACAAAAACAAGCCGTGTGTGGTGAAACTGGTGAGCCACTTTAGCCAACGCGAAGCGGCCGAGGCAGCCCGTCTGGAACGAGTCTAGCGTATCAATAGAGGTCCGGTTTGTTTTTCCTTATTGCCTCGAGCCTTCGTACTGTGCGCGCGACCACCGCAGGACGGCACCCGTAACCGGCTCTCATTGGCTTGGCTGGCAGGGAACAAGCTTCGTGTCTCTGGCGCATGGCGAAAGCGTCCAATCAGCTGAGCTTGCGCAAATGGCACCGTGCCTTGGAGCCAGTGAGGAGATTCCATGATGGTTTCAGCAGGGAGGGTGCTGCAAAGCCGTGTCGGGTGTGGTACGTGATGGGGGTCGCGTCATTGCGACGGCAAAGTAAAGGGTAGGTTGCGGGCTGTTGGAGGCTGTCATGGAGGAATTGAAGTTGAAGTTTCCCGACGGAAGGTGGTTTTGGCAAGTCTCCGGTACATTCACAATCACATTCACGGGCATTCACGCTCGGGTGATCATGAGCCGGGGCGCCACGCTGTATTTCTTCCGAATACCAAACGCCATTTTTCACGCATCTCTTTGTTCGTGTTCCATTGTGTTTGCATTGCCATGCTACCACATCCCGTATTCGCACTAACCAAGCTGCTCTCGCCTTGGCAGGGTGTTGCTACACACCACATGTAACTAATCTGCATGCCACGGCACAAAGAGCTCCTCAAGCAATCCATGTCGCAGTCATCTTCCTGCGCTTTGCCGTGCTTGTCCTCCTCAGGCGCCGGGACGTAGCCTTTCTGCTTACCCGTGAAGGATACGCGCAACATGCTTCATCCCCGTGACCATCTTTCTTATGCCTTCCTCATGGAAAGAGACTCGGCAACCCTGGATCTCTGGGCTCGCGAAACCTTAGCTTTACACCACGGACCCTCAGCGTTGGATGGTGGGTGGGCACCGGAAGCGGGGGAGATGCTGGAAGCTCAAAGCCGTGTTATCACGCATTCAACGCGTACAGTGCGACCAACTTGGGCTATTATACAAGCGGGCATTCATTACTCGAGGATCCCTGTTGGCATCGCATTCTAATAGCAAAAGACCAGCATGCGAAATGCATGAAGTGGCTTCTTCGAAACAAATCCCATCACGTCCTGCGCCGCGCCGCCGTGTTGCCCAATCGCACGTCGTCCACAGCCATTCCGGCATGACTCGCTCCCATTCGCGAGATACCTCCCGGAAGCGGACGCGTATGGACTTCATGGGTGGCCTCATTTATCTTTCCAGACGATTGCCTAAAACGACATGGTAGCAATCCTGGCCCAACAGCAGTAATTGCCGAGCGTTTGGCCGTCTCTCAGGGTTCGCTCCGCCGCAGTCATGTGAGCAGGTCCCATCAACGCTACTGAGGTCCTTCTTCATGGCCGCCGCAAGCAGCAGTCCATAATGAAAGATGTGGTAAATCAAAAATTACACCCCCCATGGTCCCGAAGGACAATGGAGCATGGAGCGACTCCGCGCTGTGCAATGCAGGCCCTCCACGCTGATTCCCCCCATTCATGAGCGGGGTTAATCGGAATAAGGTAAGTATGAAGAGGAAAGGAAAACAAGTAAGGGTTGGGAGAAGGCTGCGCTTATATAGCATAGAAATGGCATGGCCCGTGCGCCAAGCGGACCCCATATGCCTGAGGCCCAAAGATTTGACTCAGCGGGTGCCTTAACTTCGGCGTCAATGCTCCGCTCTGGCCTGGGGCTGAGCGAGGATGGAGCAGGTGGTTGGCCTCAGATAATCGATAATCGAGATTGCCCTGGGCGTTAATCAATGAGAAGCGCAAACGGAGAGGCCGCGCCGCATCAAGATGGATTGGATGTCAGCCACTGCAACTGCAACAGCCACATCGCGCCAAGCGCGAGACAACCAAGGCTACACGGCTGAGGTAACAACAGACATGATGGCTCCAGGAGACGGCATTTCTCTGTCGTAACGGACAAACAATTCCAGCGTCATTGCAGGTCACTCTCCCCGGCTCTGTCGTGCAGGTTCTAGACGCTTGCACTCCCACGGCAAGGCACGGAGCCTATTTGGTGCCCTCCGGATACGGCCCGGGGTTTCCTTCTGCATGCTGCAAGGCGGTGAGGCATCAAGAGTTCTTCCCAGCCCCAGCCGCCCTTGGCCAGTGGTTGCCATCAGGGTGGAGCCTCGGTCCCATGACGCATTCAACACCAAGCCACTCGCCATCTTATTCTGCCCTGATAACGACCTCTTCATCATCTGCACTCAACTTTCATCCACGACATCAACCGCTTTACTACCTTTCTCACCACCATCGACCCTCACACTCGAGTTTAAGCACGAGACCCTTGTACCATGAGATTCTCGGCCGTCACCGCGTGTCTGACTGCCTGCTTGGCGCCAGCCGCGGCTCTCAGCGTCCTCAATGGCCGCGCGCCCGACGTCACGATCAACGATGACCTCAAGATTCCTGGCGATTCTCCCCTCGAACTCTGCCCTGGCGACCATGCTGCCGACCTCATCAAGATCGACAGCGTCGATTTGCTGCCCAACCCTCCCCAGGCGTACGGTTACCCCGCTCGACGATAATAGCGCTCGGGATATAGTACTAATGTTTTGATAGTGGCCAGGAGCTGGTGATCAAGGCCAAGGGAACCGTCAAGCAGAAGATTGAGGAGGGCGCCTACGTTCTTCTCACCGTCAAGTACGGCCTCATCCGCCTCATCAGCACCAAGGCCGATCTCTGCGAGCAGATTGGAAACGTCGACCTCAAGTGCCCCGTCGAGGCTGGTGACCTGGAAATCCTCAAGACCGTCGACCTCCCCGCTGAGATTCCTCCTGTACGTTCATATCCGTATTGTTTTTCGTATTGTCATTCTAACATTGTGCAGGGCAAGTACACCGTGCTGGCTGATGTCTTCACCGTCGAGGATGTGCAGATCACCTGCCTGACTGCCACCGTTGAGTTTTCCCGAAGTAGCAAGGGCCTGTTTGGTCTCGACCTGTAATGGTGGATTTTTGGCGTACACAGTAACATGCGTATGGCGCGTTGTCTTCGTATTAAGTATTGGGCACTGGCACGTTGTCATGGGTCTCTGGGTTTGACGTTTGGTTTGGCGAATTTCTTGCTCTCGTTTAGCATCTTTCAGCGGCTTTAGAATCGATTTGGCATACACGAGAATCCGTCCTTTGTATCGTTTCCACGCTCTCGTTGCTAGACATGCGGACGGCCCTGGATGATATGTTGAAAGTAGAATAACAATACCGCCTGCCTAGCCTAGGTTCATGTCTACACTGCGTGTGTCCCGCTTCCCGAATTACGTGCGCCGAGAATACTCTTGCTCCTCTTACTCTCCAAACAGACGTCGAACTCGCCTCAAAACACTGTCCTTCTCGGGGTCATAGGGGTGATCTTTACTAGGGATCTCAAGAACGGTAGGGAACGCCGCAGTGTAGGTGTCGATACGGTGTCGTATTCTATCGGCAATCTGCAAATCTCGTTAGGATCTTGAATCTTGAGTGATATACTGGGCCTCAGACATGTTGGTTGATAAGCACAATGCCAATGTCCTTTCGCTCATCGGTGAATCGATCGAAGGCAGCCTCAATGGCTCCGGTGTCTGTCTTGTTGTCGACAACGAGAAAGTTCTTCTGAGGATCGGCGCCCGTGGTGACATGCTAGTCTCTTGTGTCAGTAAAAAGAAGAAGAGCCAATGCGATGCGAAACTCACACCGATGCCCGCGAGGAGCAGTCCTGTTACGGAATCCTGAATGCGAGCTACGTCAGCGCAACAGCGTCTACCAAGAGCCCGTGATCGTAGCAAGCCCATACCTCATCGCCGATGACGGCAAGAAACTGGCGATCCTTGTAATCCGCCTGAGAAGCCATGGCGAATGTTCTGAGCGAAGGTGAAGTCGTGGGATACTCGTTAGTCGATCCCGTCCTCGAAGATGAAGGCGGGAGGTTCGTGTGTTAGGTAAGGTACACAACAGAAGGCGCCTGAGGCTCCGCCTGATGCCGACTGGTGAATGGACCTGCCTGAAGCTCTGACCACCCCCCGCGCCCCGGCCTAGAGGCGCTGGCCACTAAGATAGAGGTGCTAAGAGGATACCTAACAAAGAAATACTATCGCCCTCAGCAACAGCCAACATCTCATCTCCAAGTAAACAACATCTGGCCTCGCTGCTGTCCCCTTCTCACGCTCCCTCCGCTCGCTGCGGCAACATACGACGGTCCATCCGAATATCGCGGTTACGAAAAACAGCGTTTTTAGGCTATACTTGCGCCTTTTGTCACCATGCCGCGGTTGGTTCGTAGGACGCCGCTCCTTGAGCGCATCAAGTCCATGCTGAACCCCATGGACTTCTTGCTTTGGCTATCTGAGGAGCTTGAGACGAGAGATTGGGACTCGACTACTGCAGGTACTCAACTCGGCTTGGCTATGAACTTTATGTTCCTGGTTGCGCGCGCCAATTCAGCTTCTTCGTCGAGCGACGACGTTTTCAATGATGACGCTGGCACTGGCTGGTTGGCTTTCTTCGTGAGCTACCTCCGCCTCCTTGGTCTTGTTCAAGCTAACCAAACAATATCATAGATTTACCCTTTGGTCTGGATCCTCATCTTTTTCTCGTCCACGAACGCTTTCTACACGATTACACGAACCCGCAAGTACCGACTTTTCCAAGTCGACGTCGAGGAGAAGCTCTCGACACCTTCTGCACGCCGTGTGAAGGTCGACCAGTCCAACTCATCACCAGCAACACCACTGAGATACCTCGCAAGCATCCTCACACCAGAATCCGCCGAGTCGCGAGCTCATCCCGATAAGGGCTCCGATGTCTGGGAGTTGTCGATCTGGGATCCCCTCCCAGTCTCGCTACGGCTCTTCTGCCTCTTTGGCCCCGGCCATGTGCTGGTGTACATGATCTTTCTGCCTCTGGCCCCCTTGGACCCCCGACCGAGCGTGACAGTTTTCAACACTCTCCTTCTACAGGTCATCATCACTGGCCAGCTACTCTTCTTCTGTTCTCGATTCACGCAACAAGCTAAGGACAATGCGATCATCCAGAAGCAGGTGATGAAGGAGTATGACACCAAGTTTGTCCACCCTCGATTGCACCCTGTTGTCCGTGATGTTGGTACGCAGTTCTCCGACGACCAGCCTCAGAAGTACCAAGACTTTGTGCAAACTGGCACTCCGACCACTCAGATCCGGCACTCTTTCCAGACTCACGCCAACCCTTATATCCAATCTGTTGGGACACCCGAAAAAAAGGACATCACCCCTACTCCTAACAACGTCATGAAGCCGCAGATGTTTACACCTCCTACGGCTAGCCGACGCTCAGAGGTCTTCAGACCTAGTGCCAGCCAAAGAGGTTCTGTCCCCCGCCATAGCCTGCCCACTGGATATACCTCAACTGGCACTTCATCAGGAGTTTCAAACATCAACTTTGGCGGCAGCATGGGAATTCACACCCATCACAAGTCTCCTCTAAAGAAAGCCACGAGCTTGAACGAGCTCACCTCGCAGGAGACCGCATCTCCACGAAACTCGCGAGAAATGGCGGCCTATGAGCAGAGGAACTGGGGGCAAGGAACTCCCTCCAAGCACACAGAGAACCGTAGACTGACAGGCTCAAACCTGAGCGGTGCCGGTAACCCCTTTGCGAACCTGGGTAGAAAACAGGCCCCCCAGGAACGCCCTAACCCTCGGTGGTAGACTGGGGTTTTCTTTTCTTGTTTATTTTACGTGCAAGTTGCATTACATAGCGGGCAACCGCAACTTCGGGCGGGCATTCACAGGTCGGCGTTCAGGTTGTGCTTTTTGAGTATGGATCTCAACGCGAAATTGAAGACATGCATTCCCGTTACTGATGAAGGTTATTCTTGTTATGGAGGTTTTGTTTCTGGTTTTCCTTTACGCAAATAGATACCTATCTGCCTACTCGCCCCTTCATAGCCTGGAACGCGTGATGGTGTTGTGGGCGTAGATGCCACCTGCCCTTTGCACTTCTAACATATCTGTACCTGCCTTTTCCGAATAACGTACGAGTTGTCTTGGTAGGTGCCTAGGAAGTGAGAGTAAGAGCATTAGTAACTCCTTCTCCTGGGCCAAGATTGTGCGAACTGTGTTCAACATTATCACATTGATTCATTCTTGTTATGCTCATCCTCGACCCTTCTCGCTCATATTAGCTGACATCTGCGAGGTTCAGCAAATCGTGTCGACTGGCTGTCTTGTCTGCTTCTGTCGAACCCAACTGGAAGCAACACTCTACATGGTACACCGATATACCATCGTCCTCCGGTTGGCAGCTGTTCATCCTCTCGAGCCCATACATGCCTGACCTGCATTGGGCATCCCTCCGACGTAGACCTCCGTCTCTCGAGGATCCTGAAAATATGACAGAGGCCCGCCCGGGGAAAGGGCACAACCGAAGGCTCACACTCGGTGACGTTGGAGGATGGATCAAAATTAGACAAGACCCTGGCCGGAGCACCACCTTGGGAGACGTAGGAGCCTGGTTCAAGAACAAGCTCCCAAGCAACCGCCCAGAACGAGGAGGGACACTGAGAAAGAACAACCTCTCGGAAAATCAGGGGCAGATTGCAGAGGAATCGACGGAAGCACTTGGTGAGGGTAGCCGGGACATTCCCCTGTCAACAGGCCACACTTCACAACATCGACGTCACCTTACTGATAGCCACACTCTGAATCGACGAGGTGGTATGCGCGCTTCGGACCAAATTACGGCTTGGAATACACCACAAAATCTCAGCGAGGCGTTGCCAGACCCCAGTTTCCCGGGAGAGAAGGCTCCTGTCAGTCATGGCATTTCTACAGACAGTCACAAAGAGAGCCGGACTCCTTTGGGTCACATGAGCTCCCTCAGCGTCGGGAAGATGCGTGGCAATATGGCAAGAGATGATATTGGAACGATGGAATCGAAAAAGACACCCGAGTCGGCAGCTATCACGGAGCCACACATCTCTGCTGTATCTGCGAAGAAGCCACCCATACTGTTGTTGGAAGATATGGAGGCCAGGGAAAAGGCTCGCGAACTACGGAGAAGCTTGAAGGAGAGTGGCGATTGGCTCGGTGTCCAGGGTTGTAATCCTCGCACAGGAGTTCCCGATGCCAGTTCCTCAGAGAGCGGCGGAGATACCATGAGAGTGGTGCGCGAGCTCCAGGGACTATCAAAGATGAATTTGTCTGAAGCTACGAGGCAAGAAATCGAAAATCACATCGAACAAATAGCACAGGAGCAACATGACAAACGGAGTCAGAAATTGGCCAAACAACAGCAAGCTGCAGCTTCAGTCACTGGCAGATGGCGACGGAAAACTCATCAGTGGTTATCAGCCCAGGAACCCGTTTTAAGCCCTATTGCCCAATCGCAAAGAAGCGAATCGATCTTTTCAAGTCAGTGCTTTGTTTTCTTTCTCTTCTGCACAACACCTACTGACCTTGAGGTTGATATAGGGAAGCGACAGCCGCATGTCAATGGAGGGATGGCCGAACAACAGGAACTGGTAGATCTAGGCACAGCCGAAGGCCCTTTGCCTTCTAGGCATTACCCAAAGACAAGCGGATCTCCTCAAAGATCCATCTCGGACTCGTCGGACACGGTAGTGCGAACTCCTCAAAAGCAGCGCCTCGGAGACCTGTCACCTACCGCCCTAGAGCTCTTTGAGAACGGGATTATTTTTGATGAACCCTCAGAGCCTGGACCAAATGATGGCTGCCCTCTTCCAGCTAACCGAAGCCGCTCCCAGCATGTCACAGAAAGACGGGGTGGCTTTCCAGAGACAAGGAACCCACGGGGCGACAAAGCGGCGACTATTCCCAATGATGCACAAACAAGCGAACAAGAAAAACAACGTCAAAAGCGAGTTGTCATGCCTTTTTTAGGCAGAGGCCCCCAGGCGGAAGCAGACTCAGGAGGGGTACAGAAGGTCCCCAAAACACGCAGCAGCGCTTCACTTCCCGTTCTCTCGAAGATCATCAACCCGCTGCCACTGAATCACGGCTTCAGCCTGGCCTCGTCAAAGAGCATGCTCGACGAATTCATTCATCGCAGGAACCCTCCTTCCCAAAGCCCCGTGCGCGATTCGACGACAAACCACCACAAGAAATCCGCTATCCTTCAGGCATCCTCAAGCCCGATCGTGCACAATTCACCAGCAGAAAACCAGCTACACCCCAACTTAGGGTCGTTATACCAGAAGGAGAACCTCAAAAGAAGTGTGTAGAGCCCACAACTAGCAGGAGCCCCGGCAGGCGAGTTGCACTGCCAACGGCAGGTGAAGGACAGTTCCTGCCCGTTGCCGACAGTGCAGCGACTGGATTGGATCCCAGAAACAACAGCGAGAAGCGAAACCGGATTCCTGGATTACGACGAGTCGACAAAGACATCGGACCCAGATCTCCTCAGCTATCCCCAGACACCAAAGAGACAAGAGGTGGTCGGTACAGGATTGAGAGACCAGCTCATGACGGTAGAGGAAATAAAGGCCGACGTCAATACCCTTAGGAAGAAGCTCGCCCTGGTAGACCAACCGAGCTTGACGACGCTCAAGAGCAAAGACAGCAACGGTATCAGAACCTGGGCGCAGGACGCAATGCGGGACATTACGAACAAGGGCAACGAGGTGAAACGGACGTGCGCTTCCACACACATCACCACCACTACTGGATACGCCCAGACCATGTCAACATCCCACCCCAAACCAGATTACGACTCACAGACAGGTCTTCAACAGAGGCGCAAAGCGAGCCGCACGATTCAGAAACTTCGAAGCTTGGGAACAACGCCAGGCGCCCTGGAGATTTCTCAGGACAATCGTGGTCGGAGTACTTGGCCGAGATCGGGGTCTGCAACAGAGACTCGAGCAATCGATACTATATCGAGACACCAGGAGGTTACAGAGCGGTACCCAGAACTGCCCCCCGAGACTTGTGTTTCCAACAAAGAGCCAGAACCGACGTCAGAGGTGCCCGCGGCTAGTCTCCAGTGCAGCAATCAGTCCACATCAACTTCTACGATGGAGTTGGGCGACATGGGGAACACGACAGCGGCAGATACCCCCCAGGAGGACAAGACCTGCAAGAACCCGGAATACCTTCTCAGACAGAGGCTGGAACACGGCACAGAAGCCAACAATCAGACAATGGACCTGACAGTGCACGTGCCAGGCAGCTTTCCCACTCGTCTCAACGCCGAAGACGGCATCGCAGATCCTTCCAGTAATGGATATGGTAAAGGCGGCACACGAGGATTATGGGATGCTATTAAGGAAGTCTCGAATGCGGTGAAGGGGTGTTGCCTATGGGTTTTGAAACTGTACTGGCGAACGGTGCAGCCTGTCTTTGATTCAAGATCGGAGTACTGGGTGCGGACTGGCCAGGCTAACAACTGGAGGGACTTGGCAAGATTTGCTCTTGCGTTTCCCTTGATATTCAGCATGGTGGTGCTCATGGTGTGGATTATGGAGTTCACAACTATCATGAAGCGCTGCATGAATGAGTACGAGGACGAGAGAATGGAATGTTTGGTTGTTGGAACGTTGGCCATGTTTCGGCGGAGCCTGACCGGAGTGTAAGGTAACGGCCGGGCGGATACTCGGGAAGCGGCCGGTGCCGGCGAGGAGAGGCGGTGGCGGGGCTTTGGGCCAGACCTTTTGCAGGGGAGAAAAGTGATATGAATGTTGACCCGGGGCAAAGCGTGCGCCGATGGCGGGTCCGGAGGGCTGGGCATCAGGGAAGTTCAGCGACTACGGAAGGGAAAGGGGTGGCATGAGGATGTGTTGTGTAGACATTGATAACACTGGTAGAGACAGAGCACTGGTCAGGATGGCCTCTTAATGACAATGACATTAATTATAGAGATTCAGCAGCGGGAAACCATTGAAGTTTGCTCGAGGTTTAGACGTTAGATACAGGCTGAAAGGTGCAACAGCGATATAGGAGAGTGTGGATAACCGTGGGTTAATGGCTCTCCAAATGTCGGGCAAGGGCGAAGTAACGTAATGTAATGTAATGGCATTAAGGAGAGGAGAGGACAGACGCCCGCTGAGAAGCAAGCTAATGTCGTAATTGATGGAACCCTTGGTGCTGTCTGAGATGGAAGCTCGCATCGGAGGTTGAAGAAGCGGGCATCGGCCGGCAGGATCGGAGCGACGGCCAATGGCGGCACGTCATTTAGCAATCAGGGCAGGTGCGGCGTGTGGGGCTACCCCGCGCTGGCGTCTCTGTCTGCCAGTGTCTGGCCTGTTGGTGACCTCGGAATGCTGACGGGCGCCGCAAACGGACCCCTCCGATCATCGGCGCTCCCAAGAAAATGGCACCCTGTCTGGTTTTTTTATCAAGCTCGACGAGTTGGTCCGTTAGGTAGGGGGAGGGGGGCAGCTCAGCTTGGGAAATTTAATAAAGTCCAAGGGTCGGGGCGTCCTTTTTTCTTGTTCTTTCCCAATTCCAGTTCTGCCTGTTTCTCCCTTGGACGTGTTGTTCCATCATCATAAAATCTTCCCCTCGAGGTGAACAGTCCAGGTTCTCTCTCTTCCCTCTCCATTTCACTCTCTACATCCTCCTCTCACTCTCCTGGGCACGTCATTTTACGCTCCTCTTCCTCCTGTTACTCCTAGATCACATCTTGTGTGCCTGCCAAAGACTCGATCTTGTCTCACGCACAAATCGCCACAATGCCTGCTCCCGTGGGTACCCCCCAGACCCTCTACGACAAGGTGCTGTCGGCGCACATTGTCGACGAGAAGCTGGATGGCACAATTCTTCTGTACATCGGTAAGTTTGAGAGTTTTACTGCTTTCTGCATTGAAAGAACGAGGCCTGACAAAAATCCGATTAGACCGACATCTGGTCCACGAGGTGACATCACCAGTAAGTTTATCTCGACCCTCCTAAAAAGGATCTACATTGGCCCGCCACAGCCGCTGACCAGAATCCCTCACAGCAAGCTTTCGAGGGCCTGAAGAACGCCGGCCGACAAGTCCGAAGACCAGACTGCACTCTGGCCACCACTGACCACGTATGCTTTGCCAATTGCATCTGAACCTGGAATCTTGGCATCGGCTAACATGAGGCGCCACAGAACATCCCCACCACCTCCCGCAAGACCCTCAAGGACATCGCCTCGTTTATCGAGGAGGACGACTCGCGAACCCAGTGTGTCACTCTGGAGGAGAACGTCAAGGACTTTGGCGTCACATACTTTGGCCTGAGCGACAAGCGACAGGGCATTGTCCATGTTATCGGTCCTGAGCAGGGCTTCACCCTCCCCGGCACCACCGTCGTGTGTGGTGACAGCCACACCTCGACCCATGGCGCCTTTGGAGCTCTGGCTTTTGGTATCGGCACCTCCGAGGTCGAGCACGTGCTGGCCACCCAGTGTCTGATCACCAAGCGCAGCAAGAACATGAGGATACAGGTCGATGGTGAGCTGTCCCCCGGTGTCAGCTCCAAGGATGTGGTTCTCCACGCCATTGGCAAGATCGGAACTGCCGGAGGTACCGGTGCCGTTATTGAGTTTTGCGGTTCCGTTATCCGAAGCCTGAGCATGGAGGCTCGCATGTCCATCTGCAACATGTCTATTGAGGGTGGTGCCCGTGCTGGTATGGTTGCCCCTGATGAGATCACCTTCGAGTACCTCAAGGGCCGACCCCTGGCTCCCAAGTATGGCTCCGAGACCTGGAACAAGGCCGTCGCCTACTGGAAGTCTCTGGCATCGGACCCCGACGCCAAGTACGACATTGATGTCTTCATTGACGCCAAGGATATCATCCCTACCCTGACCTGGGGAACCAGCCCTGAGGATGTTGTCCCCATCACCGGCTCCGTTCCGGACCCCGAGACTTTCAGCACCGAGGCTAAGAAGGCTGCTGGTCGCCGCATGCTTGAGTACATGGGCCTCACTGCCGGCACTCCCATGGAGGATATCCCCGTCGACAAGGTATTTATCGGTTCGTGCACCAACTCGCGAATTGAGGATCTGCGCGCCGCCGCCAACGTTGTCAAGGGACGCAAGATTGCCGACAACATCAAGCGCGCCATGGTTGTTCCTGGCTCTGGACTTGTCAAGACTCAGGCCGAGGAGGAGGGTCTCGACCAGATCTTCCTCGATGCCGGTTTCGAGTGGCGTGAGGCTGGATGCAGTATGTGCCTGGGCATGAACCCCGATATCCTGGCCCCCAGGGAGCGATGCGCCAGCACGTCTAACCGAAACTTCGAGGGCCGTCAGGGTGCCCTGAGCCGAACTCACCTCATGTCGCCCGTCATGGCTGCCGCCGCCGCCATTGTGGGCAAGCTGGCTGATGTCCGCAAGCTGTCTCACTACACCCACGACTCTACCTTCAAGGCCCGCGAGCTGCCTGCCGAGGAGCCCCACGTCGATGAGAGGACCAAGGACGATTCGGAGGAGCGGGAGATTATTGGTGACCAGCCCCAGGATACCGAGCCTCACACCAACACCCTGGCTGGAGACAACGACTCGGCCGGTCTGCCCAAGTTCACCATCTGGAAGGGTACCGCCGCTCCCCTGGACCGATCCAACGTCGACACCGACGCCATCATTCCCAAGCAGTTCCTCAAGACCATCAAGCGAACTGGTCTGGGCTCGGCTGCCTTTTACGAGCTGCGATACAACCACGACGGCTCCGAGAACACCGACTTTATCCTGAACCAGGGCAAGTACCGACAGAGCAAGATCCTGGTGGTTACCGGACCCAACTTTGGCTGTGGTAGCTCCCGAGAGCACGCCCCCTGGGCTCTCCTCGACTTTGGCATCAAGTGCATCATCGCCCCCTCGTTTGCCGACATCTTCTTCAACAACACCTTCAAGAACGGCATGCTGCCCATCAGGATCGATGACAAGGCTACCCTTGATGCCATCGCAGCCGAGGCCCGGGCTGGACGCGATATCGAGATCGACCTGCCCAACCAGCTCATCAAGAAGGACTCGGGCGAGACCATCTGCAGCTTCGACGTTGAGGAGTTCCGCAAGCACTGCCTGGTCAACGGCCTCGACGATATCGGCCTCACCATGCAGCAGGAGGACAAGATCGCCGAGTTCGAGCGACGGATGACGGCCAACACCCCCTGGCTCGACGGCACTGGCTACCTGAAGCGCCCTGGACAGGGCGGCAAGCTGGCTGCCAAGGCCGTGCCCATCCCCAAGACAAATCGTGGCGAGGAGAAGAAGGAGCCCCTGGATTGGTAATCGAGATGACCAAGCTGGTTAGCGGGTCAGACGAGGTTTTATATCAAAATGGTTCTTTACGGCGAAGTGGATTGGGCAACTGGCATACTTGCTGCGATTAGCATTTCTTGTTATTTTGGTTTCTGGAACTGGAACGGAACGGAGGTTGGCAATGTCAGCTCCGTGGTTGAATGAATGAATGGATGAAGAAAAATGTCCAAAAGTGGCATCAATATTAGTTATGGGGTGTTTTTTTTCTAGTCGAGATTTATGGATGCTCCAACGCGGGGTTGATCCAAGTCGAATGAATCTGAAAGACGCAATTGCGCGCTAGATCTTGAAATATGATGGTGTCCAAACAGAGTGAAAGACGTAGGCATACATCAAAAGGGTGTTGAGGTTATTCCCTACCTCATCTGGTCTCTCAAGACGCCAATGTGAACCACAAATCCAGCACTGGACCTCAAGTCCTCTGGGAGAGCGTCATCAGGAACTCTCCAGACGCGGAATGATGCGTGAAACGTCTCGAGCCACGACTCAAAGACCTCGTCGTTACGGAGCTGCTGGCCGATGACACAGATGCACGGTCGTGAATCGTCACCCGTGAAGGCATCGTCAGTGGAGCGTAGGCGACACGCATCGACGCAGGTTTGGACAAAGGGCGACACGAGGGCGTAGTTGTAGACGCAGTCACAGGCAACGACGGCGTCAAAACTGTGCACTTCACCGCTCCCTGTCAGGCTCGGTGTTACCTCATCTGTCTCCCAGTCCAGTGTGGTGAAGTTGATCCTGGGCTTGGTCACAGGATGAGCATGACCACCACGCTTCTTCCTAAACCTCCCCGTAGGCGTGGACGTTCCGGAAGAGCCCAGAGCGGACTCGAGGTTCTCGTCAATGTTGCGCTGGAGGAGGCGCTGGACGTAGGACTGGTCTGTCAAGACGTAGCGGGCGACGCGTGGGGCGAGGGCGAGGGCACTCAGGGGAGAGATGCCACAGCCGAGCTCAAGGACCGAGGGCGAGCTCGAGGTAGTGGCCCATACAGGGTTTGAGGGGGATGCGAGCCATGAGGCGAAGCTGGGGGATATCTTCCAGATGACTGCAGTTGAAAGTTCTTAACAACGAGTTGCAATGGGTGAAGGAAAAGTACGAATGCTTGAATAAGATGGTGTGTCCTAACCTGCTCCGGTTGTGCCGCCTGCTCGAGATGATGAGAGGACGGCAGGTGACTGATGAATAGTAAAGTCATGTCCCGCGACAGAGACGTCGACTGATGCAGCGCGAGGATCGATGAAGCCGAGGTCAAGCGAGGGAATAGGTTGAGAGTAGAGGAGAAACGTTTCTATTCATATGTCAGTGACTGAAGCTTTTGGATATACAGCATGTGTCTCACCTTCTTCTGGATCCTCAACCTCGGGCTCCAGCTGGTCTATGAGGGCGGTGAGAGAGCCCATGATGAAAACACGGGCACACTGTGAGGCTCCTATGAGGAGAGGTAGAGTATTGATATCGTTTTGAGGTTGCTGCGTAAGTCATGAGGGATGATGGAGAAACGTCGTTCGATGGGTAAAGGTTGAGGTGAAAGTGACTGAGCTGGTGGTTGCGAGTGGATCCGCTTTTCCATATTGAGCTTCATGATGGACCAGGGCATGAGTTGAGCTATCAACGCTAATAATCGGCAGAAAGAAACGTTTATGTAAGAGAAGACATGATGTAAAAGGAAACGTGATATTCGTAATTAAGCATGTCGACTGTAAACGCCTGGCTAAGCTCCAACTGCTCCCACTCTTTGCTCCATGTTACTCACATCTGCATCTACCCACGCGACCAAGTATTGCCCATCACACCTCATAAACCAAGTCTCCAGAGAGAAACCCATGACTAAACCCAACCAGCATAACCATACCCTTATATCCAAGGATCCCAGCTCTCTGACCAAGCCAAGCATCTGCCAAGTGTCCATGGCTTGGCCCCCGGACAAGTGACAGCGAGCAATTCTCCGATACGTTCACGACTCCTCTCGAATCAACCTTCATTAGACACATGAACGATTTATTCCGTAATCATAGACCCATCTCCAAGACCCTCACTCGCAAAAAAACAAAACAAAAGAGGACGTGCCCTTAGGAGGTTTAAACAAGGAAAGCAAAAAGACACAAAGCTCCTCACACTCCAGGCCAAGTCAAACATGGCGGTTCCCGTCAGTCAGCCCTCCTTTTCATGCTGCATGTTTCCGCTTCCATCTTTCTTTCTACTTTCTGGGGCGAGTGGGTTTTGTCTCTTGTCTTGTCGTTTTCTCCTCTCCCGCCTTCTACACCAGCCCGTCATACAGGGATAGCGCCGAGACAATCGTCTCGTCTCGCTTGCTGCCCTCCTTGAACTCTTCCATATCTAAGCTGCCGTTCTCGTCCTTGTCCATCATGCGGAAGATCTTCTTTACTCGCTTTTCTGGGGTATCTTCGTCTTCGGGGAGTTTAACCATGGACCCAACCTGAGTGACGTTAGCAGCTTGTTATCAAGAATGGACTGTTTTGGATGGCATGGAGACAACTCCAATAGCAGAGCCGGCCCACTCACCATCTTGTAGATGGCCTCGACAATCTTGAGCATCTCATCGTAGCTAATCTTGCCGTCGCCGTCAATGTCGTACAACTGGAAGGCCCAGTCCAGCTTGTCCTCCATCTTGCCTCGGCTAGTAACACTCAACGCGCAGATGAATTCCTTAAAGTCGATGTTGCCCGACTTGTCGCTATCGAACACGTTGAATACATAATCGGCGAATGAGCTCGGATCCCCGAACGGGAAGAATTGTCGGTAGATCTTTTGGAACTCCTCCTTGGTGAGCGTACCCGAGGGGCAGTCCTTGAGGAAACCTAGGATGTCCCATTGTCAGGCAAACCGTCTTATCTCGGAGAAGGGGGTCGACACGGCGAACAAGGGTTGGCAGTGGCGACGGCGGCGGCAGACTCACCCTTGTACCATTGCTGCAGCTCCTTCTTGTCAAAGTGAGTCGACTTTTGGAGCTCGACGAGCTGGTCTTGCGACAGCTTGGACTGCCTGGATGGGGGAAAGGTAGTAGTCAGCATTATAAACCGTCATCGTGGTTAAGCCGATCCAAGTACAATGACGTCGGTCCCTAGCTTCCGCGGGGATCCGAAGTTGACAAATGCGATTGCGCCTGACGAGGCTCTGGCTCAAAGGGCGATGCACGTCACCGGAGTGCGCGGGGGGATGCAACGCCCATGAAGGGAGGACGGCGAAAAAAACATGACAGATGCGGATTAGAAATATGCACTCACGATTTGCCCATGGTGTCTCAGAGTCCGGTTCGTGTATCGGCGGGGCCTGGATAGCGAGCGCGAATTGCGCAACCGTCTATGGGGAAATAGGACGTCCCGGAGCGTCTCGAAGTCAGGAAAACGAGGGAACGCGGAGACAGGTCGCGAAGGCGATGGAGAGGTCTGGTTCGAGAGGCGTCGGGGCAGTCGTCGAGGTTGACGTCTCAAAGATTTGGTGGAAGAGGCGACGTTGGCGGAACCGAGTGGAAACGACGGGACCTTGGTGAGGGGGAAGGCTTTCAGGGTCGTGAGAGGTGGGCGTGTGGTGGGCGTGACAGCAAGACGCAGGCGTTGATCGCGATCATCAAGTTGGTAGATAGGTTATAGATGTCGTTTCAGGTTTCTGGGGGTTCGAGAATATTCAAAGGTGAGAGTGATAGATGCAAGCACTCGAGAGAGCGAAGCAAGCTTGGGGCGGTGGTGGTGGAATACCGGTACGTCGTAAGAGTGGAGGCCGCTAGGTGACAAGAGGGACGGACGACGTTTGGAGGAGGGAGAAGATGTGGATGTGGATGACGGACCGGGCAAAGTTGGAATGGATGCGAGAGAGCGAGCGAGTGTGCGTGTGAGAGTGACGGCCCGAGATCTGGGGGCGTTGAGAGTCCTGGGCTGGGCTGGAGGCGGCTCTTGAAACGTGGGACCTGAAGCAGGGCGAGCTTCAGCGGGCCTTCAGCGCCTTGGTCCAGCAGGTCATAGGGGCCTCGGTGCATCCAGCCCGGTGGCCTCCATCCCTCTTGAGGTGCTTGTCCACTGGGGACACGCCGCTTTAGTGGGGGCGGGGTCAATCAATGGGTGACGGACCTGGACCCCGCAGGAGGTGGTGATGGACGGACAAGGGCACTTCACTCTGCTTTTCCGTCTCCCAAGACCGATGACGAATCCCGACGCGACGACTCGAGACTATTGGTTCTATCGTGAGTCCTTGTACAATTCAAGACGTGACCCGAAATGTCTCACAGTCTTGGCCAAAAGCTTCCATTGCTTATCCTATCCTCGCAAAAAAATTCCACCTCAAACATGGTAGCCGAGCGAGGGCCAATCACTTGCCTCTTTCAACGCCTGCCACCTCTTTACGGCAACCGCTCCGTTGACCATCTGCCCTGTGGCAGACCCAGCCCTGGCCACACACACACACACACCCTGGGGGCGAACGTGAGCTGTGGCGGAGTCTTGCAAAGCACCGAGAAGGACGAACTGGTTCTGAAGAGTCCCAAGTTGGCATTAGTCATCATTACATACTCCACTCGGGTTAGCTGCCAATCTCTACGCTACAGCAACACAAACCCTGGTCTCTAATAAAAGGTACAACCACCATCAACCATGTCATTAACGAAAGAAGAAGTACCTTTTGCTCCCTCCCTGGCAAAAAAAGGTACCAAAGCGTCCGTTGTAATGCCAAGTCGGAAACGCACGACTCTATCGTCAATAAGCTCTGCTGCGCCCGCCTGACTAGACAAAGGCGTCAGCGCCGTTGGGCTGCTTAACCCATCCTGGTAAGCTCCGTTCCAGCCATGACATGGATTCTTTTTTGTTATCTTTGATGGAGAGATGAATGTTTGTCTAAGGTAGAATATGAAATGTATTATTTAAATTATGAAAATGGTCGCTGTTTGCTTGCCATGAAGGCGTTGAAGGGTACGACATCAGTTCCAACCACCATTATCCCGCTAAGTAGCACCTCATGATGCCTCAGATAGCGTCCCTCCGGTCTCGCTGCACAGCCTCAAAACCCACTCGAAACCATGTCACCTTCGAATTCGCCGAGCATTGTCAACAAGGTCCCTCCCTGTCCTCCTCGATCTCGACATTGTCCCATGCCTCATTGGGCCGCCACAAGCCATGCTATCATGACTCCGTTCTTTCCTCGGCAGCAGCTTGAGGCTTCTAGAATCCATGATTCTGCATCAACTCGTTGCTCACCACCAAAAGCAAACTGTTATGTAGCATCTTCCGCTGCTTCATGATGCAAATGGTAACTTCTGGGGCTGCGAGTTGTAGTCGCAAGGGGCAAACCTCCACCAGTCTTTACGCGTAGTCATAAACAGGTACTTCATCACCCACATGACCAACCATGGAACAGGTGGGAAATTGCTCCAGACACCGCCCTCGAAGGTCTTGTCGTGGAGAATCATGCTCAGAGGAAACGTGTTGGTCTATAATTGCAACTGTCAGCTTCTTCGTCCAGCGTCTTGAAATTGGGAACTTACCCGAAACTCAGAGTCCTTCATGTCTTTGCTCACGATGGCGTCGACCGTCTTCTTGAACCAGGCTCCCCAGTCGGTCTTGTCTTCATGATCTGTCAACTTGACAAGCGTTTTGACCTCGTGAACCAGATGCTCTTGCATCACCGGAACAAACGAGTCGATAATGGCCCTCAGCTTCTCCCCGTCATAAGTATCGGAGCCGCTTCGAACTTTGTCGAGATACTCCATGTACTGCGTCAGCCCGTCGTGAAAGGAACGGTGCTCTGCCACGCTGTCTCCCATCAGGCCCGGCACCCCTGTGATCCTTTCAATATCCGGAAACACCATCTTCTCCTCACTGTCGTGGTGCTCCGACAGCATGACCCCCCACTGGTACGAAAAGTTGGCAAAGTCGAGCTTGTCCTTGTCTGTTCCTCTGGCCCCGACGTTGACGGCCTGGTTGTAGATCGCGTTGATGCCTCGAAGGATGAGGTTGTGGACGAGTGTCATTTCGGCCGCGAGTCTCTTTGCTCCCTGGACTGGACTTTTTGCCTTTTGATGAATTAGCAAGAAAGTTGACTGTGTGTGTTGAAGCTGCTCACAGTGTCTCCAGATATTGAGGCGCTGATGAGGGGGAATGGGCCATCAGCCCAAGATTTAGAACTCATGATGATCCCGTTTTAATTATTAAAGTGGACTAAAGTGTCGTTCAAGACATCCACTCATTCTGGGAGCCTTTCAAGCTCTTATTTATACTCCATGTCCTTCCCTCCAAGATGTCAGCCGTCAGCCCTATCATGCCAATGTTACATTGCGTAAACCTGATTAAGCCTTATTAACAAAGGGCCTTGCTCAAAAGGCTGCACAAGGTCAGGGGGCGGGGGCCTCAGAGCAACTATTAACGAAGGGTCATCATCAATACCCGTGCAAGCGGCTCGAAAATAAGCACCGCGCCGGTACTGGCACCAATATTGTATGGGGAGGACGGCAGGCACGGCAAGGTATCCCCTTGTTGCTGACGCTCATGCCTTGACCCATGATGCCGTGGCCCAATCAGCAGTCGCTCATCAAAGCGATGGAAGAGTAATCAGGGAACCGAGGTCGATCGATTGGTGGTTGAATACGGCCAAGTCCTCGGTTCCAACCTCGACCTTCTACTCTGGGGCATGAAAGAATAAGCAAACTGAGAGACTTGACAGGATTCATTTGTTTCAACTTTGATTCAAGGTATCATTAGCCACAGACAGTTCCGCCCATGCGTGCATGCTATGCTCTGCTATGCTGCTTTTTCCCAAGTCATGATATGATGCCTCCCTTGCCTCAGTACTCCTACTCCAGCCATCCCAGCTTCAACAGATTTCAAAAACTAATCATCCCGTCTGCTTACCTGTGCCATGACGAATCACCACCACCATCGACGCCGCAAGTCTCATTCAACCACTGTACACTGTCGCGGCTTTCAACCAACCACCGCCTTCATACTTAGACTCTCAAGGAAACCTCCAAGATCCTCCTTCTTCACCTCCACCACGCAGTGCTCAAAGCTGTCGATGCGCACTCGTGTGTTGGTTTCTGATACAACCTCCTGGAATGCGCTGCCAAACTTGTTCAAGCCGTAGCCCTTCTCATGCTCAACATCCTCGTCTTCTGACTCGTCCGAGTCTGAACTGTCAGATGCTTCTGATTCTGTCTCCAGTTCGTCATCGTCGTCGCCTGCGTCTCGCCGTGCTGCCCGTTTCTCTTCCCGAACCTTCTGTTTAGCAAGTCGCGACTCCTCCTTCTTCTTTAGTTTTTCTTCTCTTTCGGCTTTCCGTTGTTTCGCAGCCTCTCTATCAAGGAACGTCGTGTCTGGGCCACCTCCACCACCCGTTCCCACAACGATGTAAACGCCGCGCTTCTCGTTGAGACTGGCTACAACAAGAGGTGTACCGCGGCCGCCGTGTGATAATTTTCCATGAGCTTCCCTCTCCTGCTCGGCAAGGGCTTCTCCAATCCATAGTGAGAGCTTGGTAAGTGCCGCAGGATGGGTGAAGAGTGACACGTCAGGTCCATCCTTGACAACGCACATGCGGAATGCGCGAAGATGTTTGATCTGTTTCTTGTTGATGAGAGACGTTCCTGTGCGGTAGATTGCGCGGTGAAGAAATTGGGCAGTGGGAAGACCACTCTTCAAGGCATCGATGCTGTCATGACTGTTAGTATGAGTTTGTTGGCTTGAGAATGGTCAACTTACTCCTCAAGGGCATCGTACGCCTCCCAGAATCGCCCGACCCATTCCTCTCCTTGCGCAGCGAATTCGGCTTCCTCTTCGATTTCCTTCCCAACTTGACTTGCTGCTGGCGCATTGTCTACTGTTTGCGCGTGCTTTCCCACTTCAAGGAGTGCACCTATAACGACACCGACATCTTGAGCGCTTAGTGTTGCCCGCCATCCCCAGCTGCGAACAAAGCCCCAACCGTCTTTGGCGCCTGCACGGTCTTTTCCATCAGTGTCAACCGACGGTACCATCTCATCGAGATTATAAAGTGAGCCATATTTCAAGAGCTTGGCCCTGAGCTCTCGCTTGAGCATCATGTCCATGTGCGTATAGCTCTGTTTGCACTGGGCCAGGCTAACTCCCATCTTAGCAAGCAATTTATGGAGACGCTTGATTCCCGTCTCGCTCCATGTCTTGAGGCGAGAAAAGAGGTAAGGGGAGTGTAGCATGCTGTCATAAAGGCTCCAGTGTCGGATGAGCAGGAACCTGGGTTCAGGGGATAGACGAATCCCAGTATCCTCCGGATTTCGCGCTGTGGTAGGGATAACGCCTGTGTTCTCTGCAGCAACACGTCCGTTCGAGATTTCTGGTGGGTTTAGACGTCTTACTTCATCACGAAGAAGCTGTCGTATCCTGGCTCCTCGTACTCCTAGCCAGCCGGTAGGACGGCTCCTGTCGCTCTGTCTGATAGGAGCAGCAATACCTGCAGATGAACGACCGTAGAGCTCCATAGATGTGACACCAACGATTGTAAGCCAGAGCAAATCGTTATCCTCTCTACCAAGTTCAGACGCGAGCGAGTACATCATCGACGACAGTGGCTCCGAGAAAGAGGAGCCAACCTTGTAATAACGGTGAAGAATAGCCTCGTTTTCTTGTCGTATTCGTAGGAGCCGCCTTCGAAGTGTGCGTGCCGACGCAGCTGCTGGTGGTTGCGCTCCTGAAGGAGGCTCAACTGGATCGCTTGACAGACCGACTGTGGGATCTTGTAAGGATATGAGGCCTCGAGGCTGAGGACGTCGCGGTGACTCTGGAATTGGACTTGACTGGGGGTTGTTAGTCATGAATTCGCAGCAATTGGACCTGGGGCACATACTGAATTGCTCCTCCGCCGTTGCCGAGGCCTGTCGTCGTCGCTGAAATCATCATCGGCGTCTGACCAGCTCTTTCGCTTTTGCCCTGCATGAACAGGCGCCAGAAGTTGGGCTTCATGCTCGTCGTCGTCTTCGTCAGAATCTCCCAAGTCCTGGTCGTCCTCGTCAATCTCGGGCATATCCACCAGAGCGAGATAGGCGTTTCGCTCTGTCTCCATGTCCTCCTCGATATCACCGTCGTCAAAAACCACAATTCCACCCTTGCCTGGTCTAAAACCACGGGTGATCTTGCCGCCATCAACTCCCGGGGGGCTTCTGGATTGGTAAGATGATGAGATCTCGGTTGCTGGATCGAGGGGTAGACCGCCAAACACGTTCCCCAGGTTCCATGGCCGGTGGGCATCCATGACCCAGACCTCAACGCCACTGTAGGGAGACTCTTCACCTTCAGGCTCGAGTCCAAGAAGAGGGCCAAGATCAACCATGCCTCCCACGCCCAGGCATACAACCACACCTCCGCTACCGCCCTGGGACTCCATCATGGGCATCACCAGTTCTCGGCCAGCTTTCTCGAGGTCGGTGTACCCGGCCACAGGCTGGATCTTGTGGGGGATGTAGTCATGTTTCAATAGTCTCGTAAGGATCCTGCACGCGCAAAGAGCATCTGGTTCAAGGGCGACCAGGATAAGGACGGGTGGAGAGAGAGGATGTCGAGTTTGTTGGAGGTGGGTGTATAGCTTCGAGATCAATGACCGAGGAAGATACATGGCTGTGAAGTCCTTGGAGCGGTTCGATCGCTATATCCGTATATCGTCGATTTCATGAGGCGCGTGGTCGATTAAGTGACAATAGAAGAAAAGTAGTCAAGGGGTGAGGTGAAGTCGGCGCGTTGGCGTGGTGTCGCGTAAAGTAGGTGGCTCAGGGCTGGAGGGATGGGCAAGAAGGAAAGTCGACAAAAGAGAGAATAATAGAGCTGAGACGATCAACTATCGGCAAAGGAGCCAATGTGATAAGGAAAGTAAACGGTCGAGATGTGCGTATATCTCGAGTCCGGGTTGGTATGGCAGAGGCAATCTAGCGAGTGTCTCGATTGCACATGGGCCACTCCAGCCAAATTGGATGGACGTGTTTTTGGCGACGCGACTTTACACGGTCCGTCAGTGCCATGACGCGCCTTCCCTCGTTGACGAATTAGGCGGCGAGGGCTGCCCCTCCTTCCAAAAAGGGATGCAACGGCGGCCGAAAGCGCTGGAGCAAATAAGCTTTAGGGGATACGCAGTAAGAGCAAGTACCTGAGACTCTTGGGAAATGTTTCTATTTCGTGACGAGATATCTTGCCTAAAATTTAAGAAAATTCGAGAAAAGATTACAATTATAACACTAAATACTCTATCAGTTCTCTAGATTCACTTGAGATTCTTTATGATGAATAGGGCTTGTCTGTGGCAGGCATAAAATGATACTTGTGCTGGTGTCTCTTTTCGTAGACCGTGCGGAAGGCCAGCCACTGAGAGACGGCAAGGGCATGAACTGGAGGTCAAGCACAAGAGTGTACCTTCCAATCGACACCCTCCTTCTTTGAGGCAACTTCTCGAGATTCTTCTTCCCTGACTTTGATTCTACCCCTTCTCAACCTTGCTTGGGCAATTTCACATTCTTCTATGCCTGAAACATTGTCAGCCGCAGCGCAAGCATATTCAAGCACTATTGCGGCACGGCAACGTCAACTTCGGCTCTCCCGAGCTCCCTGTCGCAACAAAGTTCCCAGCATCGGGGCCTGGGTTGGACCCTAGGTTGATAAATTGCAGGCTCTAGGGACGGCACAAGCCCTTGACCTTCTCAGCCAGGTCTAATTCATGGGGTTGCAGCGAGGCTTTGGAAGACAACAACAACCTGGGCGCCTCTTCCCCTCCTTTCACTAACAACACGAGAAACGAGAAACTTCGCTGACCGCTACCAAGCTCATACTGAGGTAGAAACCCTAATCTCCAGGGCCCCCTCGTCCTGCCTGTCGATGGACACTCTGTCAAGGTTCATGAATGATCTGACTGCTGAACTTATGGAGCGAAAGGATCAGAGCAAGCATGTAGCTGGTAATCTGCCAGGCGGATTGACACTAACTAATACCTACCCGCTGGGATCGCCTCGGCTACGAACACCGTTACCGACCAGGTGGTTAAGCAACTTTCCAGAGCTTGAAACTCGCATTGGAATGACATCTCAACCCCTGAGATCTGTCAGAAGATGAAGGACGGACAGGAACCAGGCTAAGCGTTGTGCTGTGCTGTGCTACGACAAGCCAGGCGAAACACGGCAGTTGTGGCATGCCCGGCCCGAACACCCAGGCCTCGCAAGGGTTGCATACGGTTGCAACTGAATGCAGGCTGGGTTGGCTCTGCAGAACCAGCATGGACTGTTAGGCTAATGATTGCAGGAGAAATGCTTCCATAACGCGATGCACCGCAGCGCAACGCAGTGTAGCCATGTCGAGTGTCGTGCAGTCCGAACCGAGAGCGCGCAGATCGGAGCTCATCTGGCGGGGTCCTTTACACTGTGGTCCACACCGGTACCGGGAATGGCACGCCCATGCCATTCTAGTCTATCCCATGCCACCAAGGTCGAGCCGAACTGGTGACAAACACCTCCCAGCCTTCGCTTGGTGTGCATGAGTTAGCGGCTCATGAATGAGGGGTCGATCGAGATAATGGCACGATGACTCTGTATCGTCACGGATCCCTTGGATATTTCAAGTCGAACGTGTGAGCATGGCTCGACGTGCTCGGACAACCTTTTCCTCGTCTGAAGCAGAAACCACCCTTTACCCACTCATACTTGGAGGAGGGCAGCAGCAGCAAGGTCCTTCATCTTGTCGGCGTGTGTCCATCTATCCATTCCGCTGCATTAGCTGAATGGCACCGTCTCAACTTAGGTCGTTTTGGCCTCACCCTTTGGTCCACGTCATAACCAGGTCGCAGCTCGGCCGCTGATCGGTGCACTTTTGTGGTTATCTCACAGGCAGGCTCCTGAAAGGGTTTCGGCTTGACCCGACGGCTCGGGGCCCTGGGCTGGCTGCTGGGGCTGAAGAAAGCATCCCGTCCCGCAACGGCCACCTTGTTTGTTACCAAACCTCTGGGAGGTTTCCTGGGGCATCCTACGCCGGCCACCCTCCATCCCGTGCTTCTGGAAGCGGTCCCCCGAGGCGCCCTCTTCGCATTGGCCAGCACCTCGACACCATTCCCCTCTCCACGGCCCGGTTTGCTGGGTCCTCAAGCGCCCTGTCCTGTGGTGTCGGTCGTGTCCTGCCCTGCCCTGCCCTGCGCAAGTTGAGTTCTCTGTCAGACAACGTCCCGCAGTCCCGCCGTCCTGGGCGCCAGGGCGTGACTTTGGGCTTCATCGGCGTCCCGGCTTCCCAGTTCTCCAGTCCCTGTCACATCCCACCCCTCCAAACTTTACCTCCTGGCCTCTCCTCACCCCCCAGTACCCTTCCCTTGGGATCAGCTCTGTCTGTAGCTGCTATCGGCATATAGTCACGACCCACCGCCCACCCATCTTACACTTAACGTACTTGGTTAACCTGACCAAGTGTCTGGCTCGCCCCATTTGGTTTGACTCTATCTGTCTTGAGCCTAGCTGTGTGCCCATGTATTCCTGTCATCGTCCTTGTCTTTTCTCCGCCACAATTGTCTCTTCTCGAGCACATTCCCTCGTTAGGGACTCGGACTCGGAGCAGACATTCTGCAATCATGGACCGCAACGACCCTGAAGAGGATCCATCATCGGATTATGGAGACTCAATACAAACATCCGAGTTCACATCAGTCAACACACGAGAGCTTTACTCGTACGAGCACGGAAGGTGTGTCATATTTGCCAGGTTACGTTCAATGGCTAGATACTAACCTGTCAGGCGATATCAAGGCTTCCTTCAAGGTCGCTACGGCCTACCTAATGATGATGTCGAGCAGGTTCGCGAGGGCCTGAAGCATAAGCTGTACTTGGACTACCTCATGGATGGCAAGCTATTCTTAGCTCCAATTGGAGACTATCCGCAAAAGATTGTCGACCTTGGGACCGGCGTTGGGTTGTGGGCACAAGATAGTCTGTTCCTCCACACCTCGACGTTACGTTACCGCAGACTGACCATTTTCTATCAGTGGCCGAGAACTTCCCCAGCGCACGCGTCATTGGAACCGACCTATCACCTATTCAACCACACTGGACTCCTCCCAACGTGGAGTTTCGGGTCGAGGATCTTGAAGACGAAAACCGCCCATGGACAAGAATCTATGCCGATGCGGATCTAATTCACGTTAGGGCTCTGCTACAAACCCTACGCAAACCGCGGCAACTCATTCAGAGGTCTTTTGAGTAAGAGCTACAGTTGTGCGTGATGGAAAACAGGTGCTAACAATCTGGATTAGGGAACTGAGGCCCGGAGGCTGGATCGAAATTCACGAGGTCATCTCAAGAGTCTCCTCCGAAGACGGCACGGCCGATGACCATCCCATGAACAGGTTTTACGACCTTGTTGAGGGACACTTTACCGCTATCTACGGATGGAACCTGTCCTTTTCCAACCAAATTGCTGAGACGCTGGAGGAGGTTGGCTTCACCAACATCAACACACGGTGCCAGGCGACCCCCATTGGACGATGGCACAGCGAAGCCAAGATGCGAGAGATTGGCATCTTTACTCAGAATATCACCGAGGATTGGATCTCAGCAATATTGGGTCGACCTGATACCATGGGACTTTCGGAAGAAGAGGCGGACGAGCTCGCGCACAGTGTGTTTGAAGCCTTCAGGAACCCCCGCATTCACGCACAACTCAAATGGGTCGATTTCTGGGCACAGAAGCCTCTGTCCTAGAAGGGCGTCGGCCGGCTGGGCGAACAGCCAGCACAGCTCGGTCATCGGGGCGTCAGCCGTTGCTGTGGACCTTGGACAGAGCCTGATCCAACGAGGTCCAGGTCGCATGCCGCATCTGCATGCTCGCGTCTCCGCTAGAGTTGTGCAACATACCTAGCAGAACGCTGAGCCGTTGGTCTTGGCCACCGGGGCGCCATGGGTGGAGGGTTACTTCGCATGGCGCTCCGACGCAGAAGAAAAGAAAAGCGACATACGGCAAACATTTCGTCCTCACAATGATCTATCACATGGACGGCGAGGATCGGCGCTCTGTGCCTCTTACTATCCAACAGGGGAGGAGCAGCATGAAAGAATGTCTCGCGAACCGGTCGGTCAATGAATGGCTTTGTCAGGCGGTGGAGACTAGGCTGCTGCGAGAGGCAGGGGGCTGGGAACAAGGTATCCGTACCCAGGGATGGAAGGCGAGTCAAGTTAATACAGTGCCAGGTCGGCACTTGTTCAGGCTGCAAGACGATACCCGTACCGTAGCCATCTTTACACATAATGTCTCAAGGAAGAGAGAGGAATGAGCGCATGTTTGCATAGGTGGGATCAAGAAGACTGGTTCTTGATTGGAGGGGAAGCAAATACTATACTATTCGCAATAGACGATTGAGAACATCAGCGGATTGATCTCGTCATGGCTGCATCCATGAGACGTCTGTCTTGTCGCGTCTGCATGTTGGTGCTGACAATTTGGTTTCAGGGTTCTGGCTTCTTAATATGAGTGCCATCTCTCACACATATTTCAAGTCTCTGGCCCTGGAACACGCGAATGCCATCAATAGATGCTGTTCTTGTTCAAGTAACCTAAGTTAGGTTCTATATACCTATCTACAATAGTAGTGAGAGGAGTGCTCTGCTCCAAACCATATGTATGAATGTCCCAAACATCGCAGATGCAGGCGATATGCATGTCCTGTGCGTCCCCATCCCGGGTATCCAAAAAAGAGATAAAAATAAAATATGCACAAGACAAGTCCTCTCGCCTTGTTCTCGTTGCCAAAGGTTCCCTCCTGAGAGAATAGCTTCCCCCGCTTGCCCACCGTCTCGACTCCAAAAAAGCAAATAAGGACGCCGCCACATCAATGCGCAAACAGTTGCCTGTACCATCTAGTTACCGCCAAACATGTTGCCCCCTGGTGGACTTCCCATGCCTCCCATCCCAGGCATACCTCCCATACCAGGGCCTGGCATGCCTCCGCCGAATCCCCCGGTAAAGCTTCCAAAGCCACCCATCGGGGGATAGGTTCCTGCGTCGTTGTAACCAGACATGAGGTACGTCCAGTCCATCTCTCCTGGTTCGTCGCTTGAGGCGACAGATCCTGAGTTGGCTTGCTGACCACCAGCCATGGAGCCAGAGGCGGTCTGGTCGGCGACTAAGGTGAATCCTGCCGAAGACGAAGGCGTCTCAGCTTGGGAGCGCGGGACGCCGATCTGAGGCTGTGAGAGTCCGGGGTCAGGACGGTTCTCGGCCTTGGCACGACGGCGGGCTTCAGCACGCTCTCGCAGAAGCCCGAGGAAGCTGGGTCTCTGGACGGGTTTGCCAGCTGCAATGAGCGCAGCTTCATGTGCGTCCCAGGCTTTGATAAAATGGCCACCGAATGCGATATGCATGGGGCTATGGTAGTTGTTGAGCAAGCCGCGCAGCTGGTGGTTCTTGGAGATGGCGTCCCAGGCACGCTCTACCATGGGGCCGGAGACTCGATGACGCAGCTCCTGCACGAGAAACATGTATGCCGGGAAGGGAAAGTGGTGCATCGAGTACCACTTGAATGGGCGCAGGGACTCAGATGATTGGACCACATTGTCGTACTCGATCATCTGCGTGGCCTGGAGGAAGAGGTTGTCTCGTTCAATCTCCTTAAGCGGTACGTGATCGGCATTGTGCATGCGGACCAGAAAGCTGAGGATGCGCATCTTGCAGAGGGCCTGACGGGTCATGGTGAGAGTGAAGAAGTGCAGGGGAATCTTGGGGTCGCATTGGCTGAGATATGTGCCCTCGATGTGTGCGCAGTAGCCTTCAAGGGAATAGGAGGGTCCGTCCTGGCCAGCGAGACGGATGGTCGCTGTTGATCGAGAGCCAGGCGTAGCTACTGGGCTCTTTTCTGGATTGTTCAACTTGTAGCTGTCACGGTTACTGTCACTCGAGACAGCCATGGCAAGCTCAACACGTGTGAGGGCGAAGAGCATCTCGGTCGGTCCTGTATGTGGTGTAGGCATCTCTTTGCCGTCAACATGTAAGTCTGAATCGTTGACATTCAGGGGCAGTTTGCAGTCACCACCGCTGGAGAGGGCAGTGACGGTAGATCCAGACATTTCTCCCAGTCGACGGTCGTACCCAACAAGGGTCCACCACAGCCGACGACGCTGTTCGACCTCGAATGGGGGGAGACCAAATTGGCCTGGGTCTCGGTGGAGGCCCATCCGCTGAGCTATACGGACAGCAAGTCCAATAAGGCAAAAGACTTGCCGAGGGTCGACGAACCACCGAACAGCGAACTGGAGATTGTTACTACAAAGGCTTTATGACTTGTCCTGAGTATACTCACGAGGTAGAGGATATATGCTTGTAGGAGAATGGGGTCATTGACGCGCATGAAACCAGCTCTGGTGAGAGCTTGTTGTGTGCCAGAATGATATCTCGCCAGAAGCTCCTTCTTGGACTCGTTGAAACGTTTATAAACGTCGGTGTCCTCAAGAGACGTGATGGCCATGAAGTAGATGGAAAACATGAGAGCTTCGATATTACTTGGTACATTTGCAATGTCGGAGCTCGCCTCGATGATCTGCGCCTGCACCGTAGGGATGTGTGTAATCTTGAGTAAAGGGTTAATGTTTTCAATGTAGATCTGCCAGAGCTGAAAGATGTGAATGGTGGAAGGATGAAGTTGGGTTATGGGGCCAAGGGGGCCACCGATGATAAAGGGGAAACCATCGGTTGCAAACATGCGGTCAAAGGCACGGTGAATGGTAGAGCCAACTTCAGGCTCATCTTCTGAAGAGTCTTGAAGCATATGCTCACTTGCTCGGAACTTGAACATGAGTTAATATAGGAGGAGTGAGGGCTGATGTGTCTCAGGGCCGTACCTCTTTATGCAGAGAGAACCATGTTCCACCGCCGGTTCTGTGACAGGGTCAACATAATTGAGAGTAGGCAAGGTGAAGGTGCACTCACTTTTCTACTTGAGAGGTAGCGGGAGAGGAGCTAGCCTCGGGCGACGTCTTGAGGCCTTCGAAATCGTTCTCCAGCTCGTCAACATCATCGCCTGGTGGTCCATCAGGTCTCAGCTCATGGCCGATGGCATCAACCTTGACACCATGCTCAGCCAAAAGACTTTCATACTTCTTGAGTCGATCAATCAAGTCCTTCTCTTGTAGACGCTTCTTCCGGCGTCGGGGAGGTTGAGGAGGAATGACACGACACTCAACCTTTGCCTTGACACAGTTGGCACAGGGCTTGTTCTTGTCGCAGCGAACCTTGCGCTGCTGACAGAGTACACAGCTTGTGCCCCGGGTCAGCTTGACAGCTGCAGGGTCGAGAGGCTGCTGCTGCTGCGGGGCAGAGCCCGGCACACCGGGGATGCCATCGGGGTAGGGCATCTTGAGTGACGGGACGGAGCAGGGCTGAACCGGAGAAGTGGACCAGGGCTACCCGTCCGTGTGTCGGTGGCGCGGGAGGGTCCCCCTTTGGTGGTGGGAGCAGGGAGGATGGGGCCGGCCTGCTTGGATGGGTCCCGACGAGGCGTTTCCCGGGACACGAATGAGGATGAAGGCCTCCTCAGCTGGCCTGCAAGTCAAGTTCTCTGCCCAGCGAGCAGCGGGTAGGGCTGAGATTGACGGGGGGAACCAACGAGTTGCCGCCGGTGACAGGCCCAGAAAGGCGGTGATGGGTTTCCAGGGGGGGTTGTTTCTGATCTCGGGCCCGAGCGAAGGAGTATCTCTTTTGCTTGGCGCCTCTCTCACGATGGACGGATTGCTCGGGGTCTGATTGGGCCCGTCTTCGGTGTTGCGCCCAGCACAGCAGATAGTGCCCTGCAGGAGTCAGTGTGACGGGGTTCAGAGTCTGTTCATGTATGTAACGAGTAATTCCTCGGGTACGAGAGGCTCGCCGAAGCAAGAGGCGACAATGTTAGAGTTGAAGGCGAGTTTATACCCGTCGGTCCCGAGGAGGGGACGAGCTCTTGGCGGTTTCGAGACGTGGGTTTCCCGATTGGGATTAGTTCCCTCTTCCCGGATCCGACCTTGAGGCTCCCTCGCCGTTCGGACAACTTCAAGACGTGCTTTGTTTTTATTAGAGCTTGACGCGTACTATTGCGTACGAATTTCATTAGGCTCGGTTATTAGTTTGGTCCTTTTTCGCATATTTGGGCAAGTCAGCCGGTCATTGACTCTCCCGATGGAAGGATATATATATCTTGGTCTTGGACGCCAAGAGGTTTCAATAAGTCGACACTTGAGTATCTCTTGACAGCCATCTTTCTTTCGAGCAAAAGAGTAATCCCCCGAGATTTTTTCTTAATGAATATTTCTTATTAATACCTTGACATTTAATCACCAAACCTTGCCTGTTAACCGCCATGTCACCTCCTGACACTTCACCCCAACCCGATCGTCAACGAGATCGAAAGTCTACAAATTCACTATCCTCCACCGAAACACACACCATCACCGAAAATACCAACGGACCATCCCCCGAGAAACAAGACGAGTCTGTACAATGTCAAACTCAGCAACAAAACCCCTCAGATGAACCCGAGGTGGAAACACCAAGACCTCAAGGCCCAGCCTTTCAGCAAGAAGCCATGGAAAACTACAAGCCAAAGACGCTCAAGTTCTGGCTCATCATAGCCTCGGTATTTGCAGCTATGTTTCTCGTCGCTCTAGACCGGACCATCATCGCCACGGCAATTCCCATGATCACAAACGAGTTTGACAGTCTGGGCGATATTGGTTGGTACGGCTCGGCGTACATGCTCACCACTGCTGCGTTTCAGCTCATCTTTGGCCGTATCTATCGCTTCTACGATCTACGAATGACCTTTTTGGCATGTATTCTCTTGTTCGAGGTTGGTTCTGCTGTTTGTGGAGCTGCACCTAGTTCTGTGGCATTCATCA
The DNA here is from genome assembly GCA_027569015.1 of Ascodesmis sphaerospora. NCBI lineage: Eukaryota > Fungi > Ascomycota > Pezizomycetes > Pezizales > Ascodesmidaceae > Ascodesmis > Ascodesmis sphaerospora. Next base: position 1,841,487 of record JAPPUR010000003.1, read on the forward strand.
TCGGGAGGGCCATTGCTGGTATTGGCTCTGCGGGTATCATGACAGGTTCGATGATGGCGATTATCCCCATGGTCCCTCTTCATAAGCGGCCAATGTTTCAATGTATGCTCTCTATCCCTTAATCTCCAAGTAAAGCAACTCACTAACTCTGACAGCCATGTTCGGAATGGTATTCGGTATCTCATCCGTCGCTGGCCCCCTTATCGGCGGAGCTTTTGCTGGACGAGCCACTTGGAGATGGTGCTTCTACATGAACCTCCCCATCGGCGCCGTCGCCTCAGTATTCCTCCTCTTCTTCCTCAAGGTCTCGAAGCAAAAGCACGAGTCCGTGCCCATCTCGAAGCACATCACCCGTCTTGACCCACTGGGCACCTTTTTCTTTGTCCCATCCATGATCTGCCTCATCCTGGCGCTTCAGTGGGGTGGCTCGACGTATTCGTGGAGTAACTGGCGGCTGATTCTTCTGTTCGTCCTCTTTGGTCTTACGGCCGTTGCGTTTGCCGTTGTGCAGGTCATGATGCCAGACACGGCAACTATTCCTGTCAAGGTTATCAAGCAGCGAACCATGTTGGCGTGCGCATGGGTCATGTTCTTCATTGGAGGTGCCATGATGCTCGCCGTCTACTACATTCCTCTTTGGTGTATGTACTCCTCACTAAACTCTTACGAGTAGTCACTAACACGACCACAGTCCAAGCAACAAAGGGTGTCGACCCTGTCAAGTCCGGAATCTACACCATCCCACTCGTCCTCAGTCTCGTTGTCGCGAGCATCTTATCCGCCGCCTTTACCCAACGTATCGGATACTACGTGCCTTCCATGATCGTCTGCCCCTGCATCATGGCCGTTGGCGAAGGACTCTTGACCACTCTGAACCCCAGTACCGGCTCCTCACATTGGATTGCCTATCAGTTCCTGGTCGGCTTCGGCGTCGGCCTTGGTATGCAGACGGCCGGCCTCGCCATCCAGGCCACTCTCCCTAAAGAGTACATCCCCACCGGCATTTCCATCACCTTCTTCATGCAACAGCTCGGCGGAGCCATCTTCGTGTCGGTTGGCCAGACGATCCTCAGTGGGCGTCTCGTGGACCGTCTATCCGACATCCCGGGCCTCGACGCAAAGGCCGTAGTCAACACGGGCGCCACGGATCTTCACGACGTTGTGCCGGCCAAGTACATGGGTCAGGTCCTGAGCGCTTACAACTACGCCATCACTAGGATCTTCTTTGCAGCTGTGGCGCCTTCTGTGGTTCAACTGCTCTGCGCACTCTGCGTGGAGTGGAAGAGCATCAAGCAGGGGAAGCAAGACAAGCCTCAGGAGGAGCAGCAAAAGTCGGAGGAGTCATGATGAGCACACAAAGGTGCCATATCTGGAGTTCTGGAGTTTTGTTAACATGATGCCAAGGAAAGATATATCCCCCCTCTACGCCTGTTATGGTTAGACAAGCATGTGGCTTAAAATGTCCTGCCTTGGATTAAATAGACCATTCCCACTCAGACCGCGCCATCATGTCCGTGATTCTCCCCGTCATGACTCGAAATCAAGAGGCATTCCCGTACACCGTCGATTTGCCCACCGCCTCGTCCTTTCCCGCCTCCCCCCCTCAATCTCGTTTGCGCCGTCCAATTTGACTTTGCCGGTTGCAACCGTGAGGCGTAGTATGGCGGTGAGGGTGCTCTGTGCCATGACAATCATGCGACACTCAATCACCGGCTTTTGAGCAGGGGTTCTCCCCGATTGTTTGGGATTTGTTGGGAGGCTTTCTTGGATTCATTGAAATTCAGCCTGTTTCCTGACATCTTGACCTGACTCGTTTTCAAGCTGAGCTCTTCGATGGGTGATACTACATACGGACAAGCCGGCCACGCCCACAACCTCGACCACTACCACCATCCATGATCCATCACTGCCACTATCAATGATTCTATACCTACCTACACATCCACAACCTTAATACCTTCTCGAACACCTGATCCAAGCTTCCGAACGCTTCCAGAATGTGCATGAGCATCAAGACAACCATGGCCTGCGGCCACACCTTTACAAACTACTCCACAACCTGCTGCACCGCGCGGCCTTGCACCCCCGACGTCAAGGTTCAGTACCTCGACGACACGTGCGCGGCATGTGATCCCGAAGCCCGGCGCCGCCGCGTGAGGCTGGACTACGAGTCCCGTCACGCCGAGCTCATGGCGCTCTACATCGCGGCCAAGCGGTCGGGCGACGGGGACGCCATGGCCCGGGTCGAGGAGCTCGTCATGGAGAACGCAAGGACCACCATGGAGCGCAACTTTGAGATTAGTCCCTCGAGGAGGGACGAGAGCGTCATGTGGTGGGAGATGGACAGTGAATGAGCAGATGGAATAACGAATAATGAGATATGAAGAATGCTTTACGAGGAACAGGAGTTTGTTGGTATAGGAAAGGCTTTGCTTGTTTGTAATATTAATTAGGAGAATCTGGTGCGTATGCCGTATCCTACTTGTACATGTACCATTAATACATCGTTACCCAAAAACCTTTATCCTCCATTGGATATCCCCAGTCTAATAAGTGATGCTGCTTCTCCGTGATCCTGATTCCCTCCGCTCTATAAGTTGTTGACCCAACACCAACAAGTAAAACAAGACGCTAGAAAAGTAAAGTCGAGGGCTCGTAACTCAAATCCCTGGTAACCAAAACCCCCCATCAAAACCGGTGTACTTCGTAACTCGCGTGAAGAAATAAACAAATGGGAATCATTCTGAGTCTAGAATGCTGAGAACAAGTCTGCCCCCCTTCGCCGTCGAGGGTGGTGGTATCGGTAGCCAATCTTTTGTATAAAAACAATTCCGTCCCGTGCTGTGCCGTATTGAAAAGTAGAAATCCAGAAAAGGGGGTTTCGTCAATTTGATCTTGGTGAAGGAGGTTGAGGTGATCTTGATCGAACCGTGGGACGATCGTATTGTACACTCTTGAATGCCGGGAGAAGAGTGTCTAGGCGGAGTTGAGGATGTACTGCGGGATAGTCCAACTCGATGGAGCCGGTAGAAGTGGCTGTGGTTGCTGAAGTATCGGAGCCAAACGAGGTTGCTTGCTTGTACTTCTTGCTGGGTACTGGCGATGCACTGTCGATGCTGTCGTCGTGGTGACGCTTGCCGCTATGAGAATCCATGATATGATTTGATTGTGTATGTCCAAGGCGAGGCTGGTGTGACAAGGGGTGGAAGTCGTCGAGGTGGGTAGACAAGGCTGTCCACCTTTAAAAAGGTAACAGGGTCTCGAGGGAACAAGGAGTTCTTGTTAGGCGATCTCGAGATGAGACTCGACTGAGACGAATCTCCCAGCTGGTGCGGTGCCCCTCAGTCTTTGCCAAGTTCTCCAAAAGTCGAGGAAGACGGGAGGTAGATAAGAGAGAGACTATTTGAGATCAGATGAGTTGGAGATTTGCCGAGAGTATCCTGGATTCTCCCAGCCAGTTAGGGTCGTCCAAAGGGGGGCACAGGTAGAAGACGGCCAAGAGCGAAAGGGGATATGGAAGTGAAGAGTAAAAAAAAGATGCGAGCCTCTATGCACAGCAGAGTCTGCAAAAGAAATAAGAAAAGAAGAAAAAAGAGGGCGAGAACGAGGGCAACCAAGCATGGATAAAGAAGGAAAAAGGAAATAAAGAAAAGCTGCTGGGGGACCTACTTTGAGGTGGAGATTCTCAAAGGAGATGCTTGTTGCCAAAGCTTCTTGCAGTAGCCGCTGGACAACAAAAAAAGGTTTCATGTACACAGTTACACAAGAGAATCGGCGAGAGAAGAGCCGTGCCGAGGCCGGTTTGGGCATTGATGGGGTGAAGTCAAAGAAGGAGGCTTCTTTTTGTCGTCGAGTGTCCGAGGGAGACGTGCATCCATGACGAACAAAGCAAATGATGGATTGTCAATGCCTGGCTTGCGCTGCCTGACTCCTGATGGATAAGGATGGATGGATGTCAGTCACTTGAAAGCAGCAGGGGTCATTGTTCCCCTAGGCTTTCGGTCGAATAGGCGACAACGAGTGACGGCAGAGCAGACGCCGACACGGCCCAGGTCGTCTCTGAAAAGAGATAGGGAACCAGCGTCAATTTGATCCCCCTTCTTGATGGTGTAAATTCAGGGTCTCATGCAAGTCGAGCTGGATTGAAATTGAGTCGAAATTGCCATCCATGGGGGAAACGTGAGAGCCCGGCAAGCTTAGTCATGCTCTGCTCCACCTACTGGAATGGAATGGCTCGCGCTGGAGCTGGGCCAACAACGTCAACGCCGGGCAACCCCACATTCTCGCGGAGACACCACCCACGTCCGGAGCCGCACACGGTCAGCGACCAACCAACCAACTTTAGCTGAAGCCGACCAACGCGGGGCAAATCGTTTGTTTCACACGCTGTCTGCCTACAGTTGCAGCTCAACTCCGACTTCACATCTACAGCTCCCTCTTGATCAGCATCATGGCTGCCGCAACGTCGAACCCCCTCCTCTCCAACCAAAAGAGCTCCGAGCTCCAGGCCGTCCTCCATCCTCTCGTTCTCTTGACCATCTCCGACTACATCACACGGCACACTCTTCGACAGCAGCCCGGACCTATCGTTGGAGCTCTACTGGGACAGCAAAATGGCCGTGAGATCACCATCGAGCATGCTTTTGAGGCACACACCATAGAGGCCCCAAACACGCAAGGCGGTTACCTTCTCAACGCCGAAAAGTTCAGCGCACGCCTAGAGCAGAGTCAGCAACTCCTCCAACCAACCGCGGGTTTCATTCTCTAACACCTCTTCAGTGATCACTGTCCACAAGGATAGACAGCTCGATTTTGTCGGCTGGTACACCCTCCTCCCCTCCTCCGGTCCAACTCCGACAATCCTCCCCATCCACAACCAGATCCTCGAGGGCTGGAACGAGTCAGCCGTCCTCCTAGGCTTCCACCCTGAACAAGTTCTCGACCACTCCGTCGGCGGCAGACTCCCCTTGACAATCTACGAGAGCAACTACGAGGTCGACGATCCCCGCGCCGATAACAACGATGGCGAGGACAAGAAGATGGACGACGGTGAGCCCACCCTCAAGCTCAAGTTCCGCGAGCTGCCCTACTCGGTCGAAACCGACGAGACCGAGATGATCAGCATGAACTACGTCGCCGGGTCAAGCGGCAACGCCGCCGCAGCCGCCCCCAAGGAGGAGAAGCCCTCGCTATCGGTCGAGTCCAACGGAAAGGGCAAGCGCCGCCTAGTCGAGAGCCAGGATGAGGAGCGCAAGCCGGAGGATGACGCCGCTGCTCTCACCCCCGAGGAGGACGAGCTGATTGCTGCTCTCACCGCCAAGGCCAACGCCATCAAGATGCTCCAGTCCCGCATCAACCTCCTCACCACCTACCTCGAGCGTCTACCACCCTCATACGTAAACGGTGACGCAGCTGACGCCGCGAGCATGGACGCCGACTACACAACTCCTTCGACTACTGTACTACGCCAGATCCAGGCTCTCGTCAGCCGTCTAGACCTGGTCATCCCCTCGGATGAAGCCTCGTTCGAGCGAGAGATGCTCCACGAGGCCAACGACGTCAACCTAGTCGGTCTCCTCAACGGCATCATGCAAAGCGTCAACCAGGCCCGCGATGTGGGAAAGAAGTTCAACGTGGTCGAGATGTCCAAGGCTACCAGCCGCCGTGGTGGCAACCCAGATTATCCTGTCGACCCAAATACCTTCAACATCAGGGGTGCGGGCGATATCCTCATCTGATAGGGCTGGCCGCCGACGGATTACCAAAGAACTCGAGGGAAATGGCGAATATCAGAGCTCTCTGCCATAGTGAGCTCATCCATAAACATTTCAGCCTGGCGTTAGGTGTTAGGGTAGATGAAGAACAAATGACGGTGCATTATAGAAGACTGTCTTATGAGTATGAACAATATCATATCAGCACATGCCTGCATATTCATTCTCGGAGGTGACTCTACGCTGACTTTATGATTTAAAGCTTGGAGAAATGCATACGATAATATCCTATTCCGTCTATTGCTGATATAAGTTTTTTTAACTTTTTGTTGAAACCAATCCGGAGTAGCAGTCTAAACATTTCCGCCAATAAGCCCAACTTTTTTAACAAAACCAAAATAACAAATCCCAACATCAAAGACAAACAATTCCCCCATATTTTGAAACCCAAATCTCGCCTTCAGAAATTCATAAAAATGATGGCACCAAATATATGACACCTGGATATCTCTGTCTATCAGTCATAACGCATTCAACCAAGTAACTCAAGAGTCTCAGGCCTCAATCACAATCTTCAAGACCAGGTTGCCCTCGTCGTCGGTGGTGCGGGTCGCCAGCTCAAAGGCACCCTGCGCCTTGTCGAGTCCCTTGAAGCGGTGCGTCACCATCTCATCCAGGGATGGTAACCCAAAGCCGGGGCCGCCTCTGGCCTGGGAGCAGAGGAGCCGGATGCCGGTAGGGTAAGTGTTGGAGTAGCGGAAGATGCCCAAGATGTCAATCTCGCGGAGGTGGGCCACAGACAAGGGGAGTGTCTGGATGGGTGTTCCCATGCCCACCATGATAACCTTGCCGCCAGCCTTGGTTGCATACAGGCTGGTATGCATGCAAACTTCCTTTCCAGTGCATTCAAAGGTCACATCCACGCCGTCCTCGTCCTCCTCGAGCACAAAGGCGCCCGCAGGGTTCGAAGAAGCAAGGATATCTTCAGCCAATGACCTGGCTCCATCAAATCGGCTCGCAGCAGAGAAGGTGCTCGCCGGGGTCATGGCACCAGTGTCTGGGGTGGAGACTCCAGAGGAGACGTTGGACGCGTTCAGCCGTGATCGTGGGGTCACATATCCATGGGTCGCAAATCCTCGACTGACAGCATAGTTGACCCGTCCTGCGTCAATGTCGGTAATCGTGACAGAGGTGCAGCCCGATTGGCGGGCCATGGCAGCAGTCAACAGGCCAACGGTGCCAGCTCCAATTACCAGAGCAGTGGAGCCAGGCTCCGGTTTGGCACGGTTGACCGCATGAATAGCAACGGACAAGGGTTCAAGAAGCGCAGCGGCCTCATACGAGACATTGTCGGGAAGCCTGCAGAGTATAGCTGTTAGGGAGGGTCCGGAGAACGTGGGAGCACGACTTACTTGTGGCACCAGACGGCAGGGTGGTTGATCCTCTCTTGAAGAGTACCTTGGTAGTGAGGGTAGCTCTTGGCGCTGCTCCTGAAGCGCATCTTCTTGCAGAGGTTGTATCTGCCCTTCCGGCAGATCCCGCATTGACCGCAGGCAACACCAACCTCGAGAGCAACTCTATCACCCAGCTGGAAGCCAGTCACCTGGGGTCCAATGGCAACAACTTCACCAGACGACTCATGGCCCAGGGAGAGTGGATGGCAGGCGCAGAGATCGCCGTTGGCAAACTTCTTGTAGTATGAAACATCTGATCCACAAATGCCAGTGGCCTTGATGGCAATCTGCAGCTCGCCAACCCCGGGAGCCTCGATCGTCCTCGTTTCCTAGCGTGACATACCAGTTAGCCGGGTGTCGGATAGGGCTGAGACCACGATGCTCGTGTCACCAGGGGAAGCACTTACCAATCGCAGATCCCGGGGACCATGCAAGACAGAGGCACTGATCTTGGATGGCTTCGAGGAACAGACGGGTAGATGCATTGGCGCAATCTCTCCTGTAGCAGCTGGGGCCATGGCTAACGAGAATAATGCTCGAAGCGTGGGATGAGGGTGGGATGTTGGAGAGAATGGAGACTTGAAGTCGGTCGATGGCTTGGCCGGTTGCCTCTTGGGGCAATTACAGTCAACGGGATTGGCTGGTGGAGGGAGCAGAGCGTGGGAGCAGTCCGGCGCGTGGGGGTTGTGGTCCGGGATAGTTCGTGGAGGCGCTTCAAGTGCCAAAAGCAGGTTGGGATTAAAGAAATAAGGTATGAAACGTGGGATATGGGACCAGTTCGACGTGGGATGTTTGAGCTAAGGACAACAGATGAAGAAGACCTGAGGATTTATCTCTCTTCGGGCTGAGGGAGATAGAGGCAAATAAGAAGGGACCCCACCCCTTAAGTAGGTAACAATCCTCGCCAGCATCCTCCGGAGTCCTCGCCCAGAGGAGTCCGATTCGAGGGCAAGAATGAGAGGCAGGGCGTGTGCTCATCAGCAATTACCCAACGCCAAGGTGGCCCGGCGCCTCGAGGCGTTGAGCTGGTTGACGGGACATGACCCAGTCAGGGAACAACGAGCTATCTCCGGGGGACAAGGAGTCTTCCGCTAGACATTGCCATCTCGCCAACTAGCTGCAGGGCCGGACGAGATGGCAATGGCGTGGAGGGGCGGCCCCTGGTGAGCGAGATGGTGCGCCGTGTACCTGGGCCGAGGCCGGACCATGAGGGTAGTCTTGGTGGATGTTGCGAACGGGTTTGTTTCGAGGACGGGCGTCTTGCATGCACAGATGGGGCGTCACTCGAGGCCTAATGCTTGGTCGCGGGGCGCGCTATCAAGGGTCAATTAGCGGCGTCAAGGGTCCTAGCAGATGGAAAACCTGTCGCTGGTCTCCAGCATGGCGTCAATGCTTTGAAGGATACGACCATCGCTTTGCTGGAGGAGGGGTGGTGCCAGGAGCCGCGCGCTGTCCTTTGTTACGACTCCAACATGTTGTTCAACACCTTGACGATGCCAACTACGACTGGTGCCCGCTCCAAGGAGGAAACAAGATCATCAATTGCGACGACAAGCCTACTGCGGTATATGGTGTTGCATCTTTATGTGACGGAGGGCGGCCAGATGGACCGTAACCATGCACAGCTAGACGGAGGGTGTCCCCCCTAATCCACCCGAGATCGCGGTGAGGGCACGATAGGGCGTATGTCGTCGTGCGTAGCACGGGTAGAAGCTCGCCAGCGTCTCTGACAGACCAGGGCCTACTCAACGCCCGGCCTAATGCCCCGGCAGCCCGGAGGGCCGAGGAAAGAATGACGATGTGCCAGTGGAACGACAAGGCCAAGAAGCCAAGGCAAAGAGCGGTCTCGAGGCCGGTAGCTCGAGCATTGAGACAGAGCTCTACCTAGCTTGACGGCAATTGACTCTTGAGAGAGACTCGGGAATCCATCGTCTCCCTCGGACTGGAGCTGATGGGTGTGTAGGCGGAGATCTTGTCTAAACCCATGATTGCAGGGGCCATGATTCTCTCTCGCCAGTCGTCGTCAACTGCCTATCCTTATCCACCAGCTATCGTCAGCCGCAAGCCGTACGCCACAAGCCGCAAGCTGGAGGGGACGAGGAGACCCAGGAGGAGACAGGGAGGACCGAGCCGCATCCGAGTCTCGGTGCTTCCGCCACCCAGGAGTAATTTCGAGAACTGATAATTCCAATTTTCAGGTGCCATGGAAGTGGAGGAAGTGGAGGTGTGCCTGGTTTCGCCATGTTGGTAGGCAAAGACAAGATCCTTGGTTGCAGGCGAAAGGATCATCTCGGCTGCAAGTCTGGCCGTAGAGGTGCTCACTCACACTGAATCACTGCAGAATTGTGGAAGGCGCGTTCCAACGTTGGCGTTGGCGTCCTCGATAGGCGGACTTTTAATTCTGGAAAGGCCGTCTAAGTCGTGCCTTCCACCCGACCCGATAAGCGTGCGGCGTGCTTGCCCTCCTACCCTCCTTCTCCAGGCCGGGCAGCCCATTCCCAATGCATTCCCAGGCCCTTATCGCCAATCGGGGCACATCCATGCCCTCCAACTCCGACCTCTTCCCTCCCTCTCCATCAGATCCATCTTGATCTTGGTGATTCTCCAGAAACTGGGGCAGTCCTTATTATTCATTACCTCACCTCGGTCACCAGCTCCAGTTTTCGCCATTGGAAAAATCAAGATCCTTGCACCGGTGATCACTCGCTGGCGGAGCCTGTGTGATGATCGGTCCTTATCAATCAGAGACTTTCTTGCGCTACCGGTCTATCGCCTCCACCTGTCAAGCGTTGGCTGCAGCTTGTTTCAAGCGACCAGGGACACCACGCGAGAGGATGAGGTCCTTCGATTTGGTCCCAACGCAAACCGCGCCTAATACGGACGACAGGGATTGTAGGGTCAAACCCCAGACCCCAGGACCCCAGGCTCTGGCCAATTCCTCCCCGCCGGATGCTGATGGGGTGTCACTGCATCCGTGGCTTTCACTCTCGGGTCAATATATCGCGATCTGGTGTCCCATGTGGGAGGAGCGCTATCCAACTCGTCAACTTGGGCAATTCTGCCCAGGCCTCTACATCAAGAGACAACAGCCTCATTGGAAGGTTCCGCAGCACATTTGACCGAGTCATCCAGATGTCAACCCTGCAGAAATGACGGTTCGCAAGCCAATGCGCTACAGCTGCACCTCCCTCTCGTTTCGTTCAAGACCGCCGCCTGGGCTTGACCATGGAGACCATGGAGACCCGCCAGGACCAAGCCTGCTGGTGCTCGGAACGGTTTCGCAATCCCGAGCCATTCGGCTGCTGGAAGCGCCTTCTAGAATGCATGTGCACGCCGACTTTAGTGCTCTAGCCCTTGCCTCAAAGTTCAGCTTGACTAAGGCGTTGCAACCCAAGTGCCGGCACTATTTGCTCCTCGACACAATCTAAGAGACCGCTCATTCCGCTGTCTGTTGGAAGGATCCGGTTGACATGGTGCAGTCTATGTCACTCACTGGGCTGCAGCAGGCCTCTCGCTTCCAGCTCAATCTTAAGGGTTGGACACGTTTAGGATGCAAAAATGACGAGATCCATGCGCTCCCGGTTCCACCACTTCATCACCACCCCTGGGATGGTCGACAGCTTCGTCCGACCACCTCGTGGCTACACGCACAAGCTCCCATAGCTGTGTCAGATCATGGTTAAATGTGCTTCCAATCATACCAACCACGGATGTCTCGATTCAGGCTCTATGCGAGGATATCAAAAACTTACTTATCGGTCAAATATGTGCATGACACAGCAATCGTGATAGCCAACTTGATTTGCTGTTCTGAGAGCGCTTCCGTCGCTTCCGCAGCGGACCTTTCTGTCGCCTACACGACAATTTACATAATTACTGCAGTTCCCAGCATGGTGTGCTGGGGAAAGATATCCTGTTCCAGGCCAGAACGACCAGAGATCAGCACTATTTAGCCAACTGCTTGTGAAACACTGATCCAAAGTTATTTGACAAGCACACGGAAGACCCCGGTCCTATCAGACCGCCACTTCGGAGCTTGAGACTCTGACAACCTTTGGTTTCCTTCAGCCACCGAGAACCTCGCGCCCGTTACCAAAGATCGGGGCAGGATAACAGTGAGCGTGGTAGGAGGCCGATCATAGTTCGATTGTCAAATTTCGGAACAAGGTAACAATTCGGCATGCAGTCCTGCGATGCTACCCAGTCGAAACTTGGCGGCCAGTCACCGGAGTCAGTTCCGGAATTGCTGCAAGCTTTTTGGTACGGAACATGCATTCGAAACCCTTACTGGCTATCGACATGGTGGAGCATCGTTCCCTCGATTCAAATATACGCGTCTTCGTCTTACCCCCTTGCAGCTTCAGGCTCGACGGCCACAAATCCGTTCCGCTTTGGGTTGGTAAAGAGACGACAAAGTCACGCAATATAGCCAACCACCTAGGCATGTGGCTTCGAGTGGAATCTCATAGGATGCAAGCGGCCCGTTTCCGGGGTGAATTGTTGTTTGTTCCGGAGCTATTTTGCCTACGGGATGACGAAAGTTGGCCCACGAGTTGGTTCCAATGGCCAAGTAGTCATGCCGAAGGAACCAGGGGTTATTCAATGCTTGCGGGGAATTGCTTCATTCTCTCTTTGTGCCCGCTTCCTCACTGATATCAGAAAAGATCTACCGAATCCCCCAATCGCCATCAAAGTAACACAGCATGTGTGTTGGGATTCCGCCATAGTCACAACATGGGCACAATCTATAACCGCCTACCCTTATGACCCAAACAGCTGGTCTGTGTCGCAGTCACACAGTACAACGTGTTGTGCTGCAACTTGCCACTGGTCACGGTGGAAACAGATGTCCGGTCTTTACACGACTGCACATCCAATGAGTATAGGGCCTCTTATCTGGGTCTATTTTCGAGGCCTCTGAAGCCCAGGACTTAATGCACCAGATGGGTAATGCTGTGCACAGGTCTCCATACGGAATACATCTCGATGTCTGGCCTCAAGATGATGGATCAAGATCAAGGCTCTGACGCAACACCTCATCAGCACCTCGCATCCGGAATCGGGGGCAAACAGCTGGAACAACTGTGACAAAAACCCACATCTACACCGCTTATCACTTTGAGATCGGTATGATGGATGATAAGTGACGAAATAACAGTCAACCGTGGACGCCACCAGGACAAGGGGGCAACAGAGTCGACCGGTAGATGCATGGCCCTCTCGGTTCACACCTCGGCGTTCTGCCCGGCGACGCACTGCGCAAAGGTGAAACCCTTCCCGCACGCATGTGAGATGAGACGACGCAGATGAGGAAACAAAGCATACAATTTTACATATGACATCAGGCTCAGAGCAATGCTATCGCGAGAGGGGGAAACTGATGCAGCCCTGATCCGTCATCCCATCCACATAACTACCCTCCCATCACTCATAGATAACCTAGAAGGTGCTGGCCGCCAGGCGACTCGCAGCATTTCTAGCATCCACACGATCCTCATCGTCCTCCTCATTCACTCCCTTGAGGCCTGTGCGACCACCCGCGGCTCGTCCCTGGGTCGTCTCGGCGGCGTCTTCATTGTCACCCTCCTCAGAGACCTTGCTAATAAGACTGCCCGATACGCTGCGATTCGCTGCATCCGAGCGGCGCGGGACACCACTCCAGGCGTCGCCCTTGGGACCCTGGCTAGCGGCAAGGCTTGAACGGCGCACCGTTGGGTGCGCTTCACGACCGAGACGGCTCAGGCCGCCCGAGGCATCAATTGATCGAATATCTGGCCGGACCGTCTCGAGAAGAGCCAGTGTCCGTCTCTCGGCCTCAATCTCGCGGAGCACATACTCCCTGATGCTCAGGCGCAGGTCAGACGACGTCCTGGAGAACCACTTACGGCGCTCCTGAACAAGGTTCTGGGTGACACGATTCGTCTTGTTGTACAGGTAGGTCTCATGCTGACGGGCATCATCCAAGGCCGTGATGGCCTCATCCACCTTCTCGCGGCGGACACTGGAGCTGGCCTTTAGCCGGTCAGCTGCGTTGAGCTTGCCGCGAGTGGCTTCTTGCGCTTGGAGAAACTCGCGGATCAGAATTTGGCGGTTGGTAAGAGATTCCTTGACAATGAATGCATCCTGGGAATGATATTGGAACGGGTCCCCGATGGTGGTGGCCTCGGCTGTCGCCTGAGCCGCATGGTAGTCACCAACGGTCTGGACCACCTTACCCAGCTTCCGATAGGCATTGGCCAGACCGGGGTGAAGCTCTTGAACGTTCATGCTCGTAAGCTTGGCACCGTAGTCGGCTTCAGAAAGACCAAGCCCTTGAATAGGTTAGCATTATCCACAGAAATCCTGCGAGACACCTACCTCTCCGGGCCTTGACCAGCTTGTCAACCTTGTGGCCAGCGTCCATGCTACCAAGGTAAAACAGCTTGACAGTCGGTCTAGCATCCGCAAGTTCAGGGGTATCATCAGGAGGAGGAGCAAATTGCTTCAAAATCTTTCTGCGGACGCCAGTAGCTGGCTGTTTCCTCTTAACCATGGGGCTGTAGCCAAAATCGCTCTCGACAAAGAGCACCAGTTCGTCGTCCTGCATCAAGACCTCATTACCACAGACGTAGTTTAACCATCGCTGCATCAGGGCCTTGACACGAGACTCATCCTCATCCGTACCTGCGCCGGCCGAGGTCAGAGGCGGGGGAACTGCGGGAACAAGGGCCTCTGGGTTGGCGGATATCAGATGCTCAGCCAGCTTGACAAACTCGGAGTGTAGTCGGCGGACATCGCGGAACTGAGTAGTACGGAAGCGGGGGATGTTTGTCTGGGTTTTGTTAGTCCGCGACCAAGAAAGAGGACAGAGGCCTTCCTACGTGAACGTCGAATCGAAGGATGGGATCCTTCTTGCCCGTTCGCTCGAGTCCTGTGATCTTGGCCTGGAGTCTATACTGAGGCTGGGCGGGCTTCTGCGGCTGTGTCTGCGTCTCCTGGGCCTGCGCAGCACCCTGGCCTTGTTGTTGGCTATGCGCGGGAGCTCCCTCCTCGACCGCTGCGGTTGACTCTGACTCGGAAGGGTTCAGGGTGCCCGACGCCTCGGTGCCATCCTCAGTGCCGGAAGCCGTCGTCGCAGTGCCTGGCCTCTGGAAGCTCTCTCCTTCAGGGTGATCCTGCGCAAGGCCATTCGAAGACTGAGCGCTGTAGCGAAAGGGGGGAGGATCGCCTGAGATGGGGTGGAAGGTGGAGGCGTTTCGCGAAGGCGACGACACTGGCGAGTTGCCCCAGGGAGAGGGGTCTTCAGCGTCGTGGATGGTGGAGCTGTAATCCATCGTGCGGTCGGCGATGTTTTGAAGATGGTTGGTTCGGGGCGATTGTGATGCGAGGAGAAGACGGGGAGGCTGAAGTTTGGAGGAATGACGTTGCGGCGCGGCGGCGGCGGTCGGCAGGGACGGACGGGGGAGACACGACCGACTGACGGGGGTTCGACCTCAAGCTGAGCTTCCCTTCCTGAAGAGAGCAGGGGTGGAGCGGAGCGGACGCTTTGGGCAATGAGAGAATCACACGGCGCACACACGAGGCATTGAGATGCCGTCAACAGAGGGAGGGCGGTTAATTAGAGGGCTCGATTAATGCCTCTATGGAAGCTATCTCTAACTCTACGATACACGCGGCTGGCTGACGGAAGCTGAGGTGGTGGTTCAGGCTGCAGCCGTGTTGGGTCAGGAACCCACCCCGACATTCTTCACTGGGCGCAAGCTTCTACCTCGGACGTCGAGATGTGCGAATAATATTTGGCCATATTTTGCTGCGACATAATAAATAGCGCACCCTACTGCTCAACTTGGGCCATATATGATCAAATTATTATGTCGTATCTAATAGTAAGTGGCTTTTATACTCAGCCACAAGCCCATTGGCTCGCTCTTAATGGGCGGCCTTATCTTATCGGCGCCGCTAGTGAGGGGCTCGCAAAATGTTTTGGGCCTCGTTCACTGGTCATTGAGTTAAAGATTTGCGAGTAAACTTCAATTCAACTTTTCGCAAGACGTCTCAAGTAGCCTCCCCTTGCTACATCACCTCCATTTTCTCCCCGCTAGAACCCTTGACACAGTTCCTACACACTCACAATCACAATGGGAAAGAAGCGAGCGCGCGAAGAAGCCAAGGACGTCCCGCCTGCGGATGTGGACAAGATGGACGAGGATGGCTCCGATGATGAGGTGAGTTGCGACTGCTGGAGAATCGCATGCGCTTCTTTACTAATTAATCCTTGCAGGATTTTGACATGGTCAATGTCGAGTTCGAATGGTTCAACTTTGACCCCGAGGTTGACTTCCACGGCACCAAGACCCTCCTACGACAACTCTTCGATGTTGATGCGAACCTCTTCAACATGTCTGCTCTCTCCGACATCGTCCTCTCTCAGCCCACCATCGGCTCTACAATCAAGGTCGACGGCAAGGCCAACGACGCATACGCTCTGCTTACAGTCCTCAACACTGCCGTTCACCAGAACAAGGAGCCCATGAATGATATTCTCAAGTACCTGGTGAACAAGGCGCAGAGCAACCCATCTCTCGCGCCCGTCGCCAACGTGCTCAACAGCGGAAAGCACGTCGGCCTCATCTTTTCGGAACGACTCATCAACATGCCCTCCGAGCTGGCCCCGCCTCTCTACTCGATGCTCGTCGACGAGGTCGAGGCAGCCGTGGAAGACAAGGAGCCCTACGAGTTCTCGCACTACTTGATCCTGTCCAAGACATACCAGGAGCTCGAGTCGAAGCTGGACCAGGAGAACCAGAAGCGGAAGAAGGCCAAGGAGGAGGCTGGAGTGTACTACTTCCACGTCGAGGACGAGGTGCTGCAGAAGCACGCCGAGGCGTACGGTAACTTCAACTACACAAAGGAGGACGAGTCGGTGGCGGACAGCAAGCGGGCATTCCAAGAGATGGGCGTCAAGGCGCATGGACACATGATCCTCATCGAGGCGAGCAAGTTCCCGGGGGCTGTCAAGGCCGTTAATGAGTATCTGAGTGCTCCGCAATAGACCAACATCAACATCCATCAGGATCAGGCGGCCGGTTCCAGCCTCTGCATCAAGTATTCCACCTCCACCTCCTTTGTCAACGGGATGACAAAGTCCTTGTACATTGACACGACGGCATCGACGTTGATCTTGGCGGCGCCCTCGGTCCCGTCCGGGATGGAGGGGTCCTTGCCGTAGGTCAGGGCCTTGAGGCGGAGCCGCTCGAGCACCTTTCTCTCGACGGCCCTGTTGGTGATGGACTCGGCGATGCCCTCGCGGTCCTCGGCCTTGATGAGGCGTGTGTACTTTTCCTCCTCGGACCGGAACTTGGACTCGGCGACAAACTTGCCAAAGTGGATGCGCCGCGACAGAGCCTGCAGGCAGGCAATATCGCACGTCGCCGTCGAGCCGTAGTTCTCCTGAGACTCACCCCGCTCCTCGCGGCCGAAGTCGGGGCACACGGCGGGGAGGAACTTTTCAATATAGAACTTCTTGATCTTGTCGTTTACGTTGACATCGTTGTCGTGGAGGATCTTGGGGTAGTTGAGGGGGTCGAGGATGGGCTTCTGCAGAGCCTCGGGGTAGAAGGGGTACTCGTCGGGCGACTCGAAGCGGCGGATCAGGGACTGGAGCTTCTCCTGCTCGCTAAAGTACCAGTCAAGGAAGCTATGATGACCCTGGGGTAGCTCGAGGGCGCCAGGGACGTAGATTTTCTAAACATAGAGATGGGTTAATCTTGAATATCATGCACCCCAGGATGAGGGCAGGGGTAAGGGTTCGCATGAGGGGCAACGGTAGGCCACTTACACTGTTCAATGCAAACTGCACCCGCTCAATCAGATGAAAAGTGATTGTGTCCTCAAGACGGCTGCTCGTGTCAGTCCCTGCCGTGACCTTGTCGGATCCGGTGGCGTATCTGGGGGAGGGCGTACATGAGCTGGAACCGGATGCGGGCAAGGTCGAGGGCGTGCTCGGCATCGGCCATGTTGATGACGGTATCCATGTCGGCTTTCGCAACAGCGATTGAGCGGAGCTGGGAACGGGTTATAAAGAGATATCGATTGAGTGGACCTTTATAGGGCCTCGCGATCTGGATAAGGGAGCGGAACGGGGTCCTAGAGGGAGCGGCTAGGAGCGACTTGGGCGGAAATCCGGAATAGCTGACGATGGAACGTTGGTGATGGGCCAGGGCAGAGCGCATTCGGAGACGAGACCAGCAAAATCAATGCGTGTGGGTACGGACTTGTATTTTTTTTCGGTATGGATTTTTATTTTGTTAGTCGAAACGCAGAAAGGTACGTAGAGGGGGTTAACTGGGTCAGCGGACGGCATTTGATCAATTATTGCGCCCGTGCGTGCGAGTATCGGTATCGGAGGGGTAAAGCCGGTAAAAGCCACGGAAGATGGAGCCGCCCCAGAAGCATCTAGGTAGCTTAGGTCTATCTACCCAACCTCGGGGAGAGAGTCCGAGATCAAGGACGTCACCGAACAAGAAAAGAAAAGAAAAAGCCACAGCGGGCATTGGAGGATCCTCCAGGGCATGGACACAAGCTTCTGTGCGCAACTGCCCGATCCATCGCATTCCAGCGATTCCAACTGAGTGGTGGAGGTACCGCAGGAACCAATTACAGGGGGCCTCTGCACCTGTAGCCGGTTACATTAGCGCCTCGGTCCAGAAGCTTTTACTCGGGCCTGGGGCTTTTTGAGAAGGCCCCCCCGAAACTTGGAAGCAGCCAAGGTTATCCCGGCGCGCGTCATGAGAATCTCCTCGCGAACCGCCAAATCTTTTGAATCCTTCTCCTCCGAAGACTCCAGCGCCTTTTCCTCCCCCCTCAACCCACCCGCTCCCTGACCCCTCCGATCCCCTTCAGCTTCTGCAGTTTAGCAGTCGCTAGGCCATGGCAGAACAGGAGAACCACTATGGCTTTGACGAGGGCGGAGACGACGACCAGTCCATTGTGTCGGTATGTGTTGTGTTGATCTTTTTGAGAGCTGGAGCCGCATTCAGCCTCACCACCCCTCGCCCATTGTCCAATCTCGGCCGCATATAGCTGACGGCAATGCTCCCTCGAGTAGACGCGCGGGCTTGAGGCTTTCAGTCGCAAGGTCACAACCACAGCGACGCATCTGATCGGCCCCAATGCCGAAGCTACGGCTCTCCACTATCAAGCCGCAATGGCCGAGGTTCAGAAGCAGATGAAGCGCCCGACGGTCCAGCGAAGCATGTTCGCAATGGCGAGGACGACGCCCACCGACATAATGCGCTCCAGGCTCTCGACCCACGAGATCCAGCACCGCGCCCTCACCTATCTCCCCGACGAGCTTCTTGCCAACATCCCCGACCATGAAAACCCTTACTCGCTGTTCCAGGGCTTCCAGGCTAGCTTCCCCGAGCTGACCGAGGAGGGCAAGAAGTTTCGCCGTCGGGTCTCGCGAGGCCGCAAGATGATTGAGGATTCAGACGGTGTGCCGGGAAGCCCCAAGCGGTTGACCCAGCTGAAAAAGGAGAAGGCCGCCATGATGCACGAGTTTGGTTTACTGGGCACCCGCAAGAGCATGGCGAGCTACGAGATCCGGGAAATCGATAACAAGATCGCCAACCTCCACGGCATGCGCAGAATTATCCTAGAGAGACTGGCTGGGTTGGAGCAAGACGAGGCAATGCTGGAACACGACAGTATGTGCCCTGCTAACCAATGCCCCAGGAGCTCCGTGCTGACTTTACAGTTTCCGAGATGGAGGTGCGGGTAGAAGAGGCTCAGGCTCTGGTTGATGAGGCAGAAGAAATTGCGAGAAACACGCGGACCAAGGATGAGCAGGATCTTGTTGGTGACGCCGATGACCATGACCACGAGTTC
The DNA here is from genome assembly GCA_027569015.1 of Ascodesmis sphaerospora. NCBI lineage: Eukaryota > Fungi > Ascomycota > Pezizomycetes > Pezizales > Ascodesmidaceae > Ascodesmis > Ascodesmis sphaerospora. The sequence continues at coordinate 1,860,523 of JAPPUR010000003.1, forward strand.
ATGTCACAATCCGTCTATGAAAAGATCCCATCTTCAACAGGAAGCACTCCCCGGAAAGCGAAAAAGGTCCTCCGCAAAAAGTCAATGCCGATTCTGCACGAGCACTTTGAGCCTGGAACCAGCATCCGGGAAGTTAGAGCACACAAGGATACTATCACGGCGGTCGATTTCGATGCGCCTTTTGGCACAATGGTGACGGCTGCATTAGACGACACGGTAAGGGTTTGGGATCTCAACGCTGGCCGATGTATGGGTTACTTGGAAGGCCACACAGCATCGGTACGCGCTCTGCAGGTTGAGGATAATATCTTGGCTACGGGATCTATGGACGCAACTATCAGACTATGGGATCTCAGCAAGGCCCACTATGACCCTCATGGAGGACTCGGAAAGGACGACGAGGAGGATGCTATCGCGTTCGGTACGGACAACCACCTGGAGCCTCCGGACGGCAGCATGTCCGACTGTCCACTGTACACGCTAGAGGCTCACGTCGACGAGATTACGGCTCTTCACTTCCGGGGGGACGTCATGGTTTCCGGTTCTGCAGACAAGACAATCCGGCACTGGGACCTTGAAAAGGGTCGATGCGTGCAAACATTGGATGTCATGTGGGCAGCGGCAGCAAGCATGACTTCTACAGACAACACATGGAGGCCTACTGGACGATCTCAGTCAAGTTCCGCCGACTTTGTCGGGGCTCTGCAGGTCTTTGAAACGGCTCTCGCGTGTGGTACCGCCGACGGCATGGTGCGTCTGTGGGATCTCCGAAGTGGACAGGTCCATCGCAGTCTGGTTGGCCACACTGGAGCGGTGACTTGCCTGCAGTTTGACGACGTGCACCTGGTGACGGGAAGCATAGACAGAAGCATCAGAGTAAGTTTACGTCTCCCTTGGACAGAATATCCTCTAACCAAGCTCCAGATCTGGGACCTCCGAACAGGATCTATTTACGACGCATACGCATACGACCACCCCGTGACAAGCATGATGTTTGACACACGGCGCATCGTCAGCGCGGCGTCCGAGGACGTGGTCAAGGTGTACGATAAGGTGGAGGGACGGCAATGGGACTGCGGCGCTGGCGTCACTGCGGCCGAGGACGGCAAGTCTCCAGCCATCGTGGAGCGTGTACGTGTAAGAGATGGGTACCTGGTCGAAGGCCGAAGGGACGGCACTGTCGGTGTATGGACCTGTTGAAGAGATATATACGTGTAACATGTAAAAAAATCCACTAGAAGCGATTGAAAAGAGCCGTCGTGGCTCTCCATGTTGCTTCCTCCTACCTACCATACAGGATGCTCCAGGCCTTGTTGGCGCATGTTGAGCAGCAATTATATAGCAAACATGATGAACGTGGCGTTTCCGGGACAAACTATAGATTCTAGTATATGGAAAATGACGGCCCAGGAGCCCGTTTCGCAGATTCGAGTCATCGTATGTCGTGTGGTCTCATCAACTTCCCAATCGAGCAATTCCAAGTCTCAAATTCTGAACCCTTCATCTTCGCTTGGGGCATTAAGCAATGCAACGGCCCGAAGCCACGTTTCGCACGGGCTTTAATTAATGGACACTTTTTTCTGTCGTTTTCTTATACCCAGGTTCTTGAGACATGGCGTCAGAGGCTCATCGGCAGCTCCTTGCCGCGTACTTGGATGTGGCTTGCGACCTCGCACAGCATGGACTTGAGGAAACGACAAGGAGCACGTCGACACCCCAGGATGGTGATGATGACTCCAAGGACCTCTCAAGTGACAAGGCTAGTCGCATTGAGGATGGTTCAAATACCTCAGATCCAACGGCGGAGGCCATGATGTGGCTTCTCGCGCGACAAGCTCATGTGCTCCTCAAGATTCATAAGAGCTTAACCTCCAACAACGACACCCACGAAGTCGACGAGGACCTACTGCGGAGGAGAATATCAGACCTGGTATCCATCTCATCATCCAAATTCTACGCTTATCGCTTTGATCTATTACTCGCCGTGTGGCGCGAGATCTACACAGACGCCCTCATCCTCGACACATTTCGACTGATACTACGTCCTCTCCTGGCGTCACAATCCGTTCCGGAAGATGTGCTAGACGTCGTCGTCGAGAAACTCGATAGAGCTCTTGTCACGGCAGGAGGTGGGCGACGCAGTCAGTGGCTCGAAAAGACTCTCCAGTTGCTCGAGGAGACTTGGGCAGCGAGCAAGCAGCATGAGCGACCAGCAAAGCGCCAGAGACGAGAGGCCTCGCTACAGCGTAGCTTCTCCAGCGAGGAGCCATATGGAAGGCCAGAACTGTCACCTGAAAAAACGTGTCCTCGCTACTCTGGTTGGTCGATGGAGCAGTTTGAAGACTACATGAACAGCAACGGAGGAGAACCTCGTCCCATCGTCTTTACCGACCTCATCGGGAGCTGGCCCGCCCTTACAGATCGCCCCTGGAAGAGCCCCGAGTATCTCCTATCCAAGACGTTCGGCGGAAGACGCCTCGTGCCGGTTGAAGTCGGGAGGAGTTACGTCGACGAAGGCTGGGGCCAGGAACTCATTCAGTTCCGCGAATTCCTCGCCCGCTACGTCGAGGTAGATTCTACAGCATCTGCAGCGACTGGTTACCTCGCCCAGCATAACCTCTTTCAGCAGATCCCCTCTCTACGAAACGATATCCGTGTGCCTGACTTTTGCTGGGTTGATGTGCCTCTTCACCCCACGACACCGTCCATCGACCAGGCGCCCCTCGACGTTCCTCAGCTCAACGCATGGTTCGGTCCTGCGCGTACTATCACGCCTCTACACACTGATGGGTATCATAACCTGTTATGTCAAGCTGTCGGTACAAAGTACCTACGTCTCTACCCTCCTCGTGCTACACCCATGATGCGGCCCAGGTCACCAGAGCATGGTGTAAACATGAGCAACACAAGTGGCCTAGATGTGGGTGTTCTAGAAGGATGGGATGAAAGACCGGAAGGGGTTAGTGAGGAAGATGTAAGGCGGATGAAAGAGGAGTTGCAGGGCGTAGAGTACTGGGAGTGTGTGCTTGAGCCAGGAGACACATTGGTGATTCCAATAGGATGGTGGCATTATGTGAGGAGTTTGAGTGTGAGCTTCAGTGTGAGCTTCTGGTGGAACTAGGCAGTCATGGGAATAAGTATTAGATAGCCTTCAAATGGCGACATGTTGACCAGACACTGCAAGAGACAAACACATCATGTGAGACGATTCAGTTTGATCCATTCGTGTACCGCAAAAAGAGTGCAGATCAGATTTCTTCATATGCTTGCAGGAATATCAACGAGACCATGTCCCTATCCAGCCGCCGCAGACGCATCCTCCAAGCTATCACCAGCTCCCTGTGCCTCCCTCCTCGCCTTGGCCCCCGCCTTGAGCACCTCCCACTTCTCGCGGTACTTATCCAGCGTCTTTTGCATCTTGCGATTGTCCTTCTCGAGCCGCTCCATCTGCTTCATGGCCGCCGCGAGCTGCTCCTCCATCTCTTGATTCTTGCGCCGCAGGGCTTCGTCGCCCGTCTTGCTGAGGTGCGGCGAGGCGATTGGGGATCCGGGTCGTCTCAAACGATAACTTTCTGCAAGAGCCATTGCAGGAGTCTGGGCGCTGGCTTCAAAGGCGTGGAGGCGCTTGGTGAGTTTGTCGATCATGTCCTTGAGGGAGTTGTTTTCCGTGTACAGTTCTTCGATGATGTTGTTGAGCTCCTTGTCCGTGCGAGCCCGGCCGATGCGGCGCTTAACCCCCGGGGATTGCTGCGGAGCTTCTCGAGCGTCTACAAAGTCATCGTCGTCTTCATCTGGATTATCAACAAGTTCCGAGGCTCCTCGTCTCTTTTCCTTTTCGGCAAAGCTCAAGATATTGGCATATGACATGGTATGGCCGGTTGTCGGCACGACGTAGAAGGAATCGTTGGGGCCATGACCATCTCGCACGAGAGCCTGCATAGTTGCCTTGGAGTAGATCTTGGAGAGGTCAGGCTCCAAAACCTTGGACGGAGAGGCCTTGAGGTGACTGCGCTTTGGGGATGTCTCTGGTGACTCTGGCCTCTCGGAAGTAGTCGACTCTTCCTGGATCAGAGGCAGGCCAGCAAAGGCCAGAGGTGCTGAGATCTTATTGATGAGGCTTCCAAAGGTGCTATAGAAACGGGTGTATCCTCCATCATCACCAGCAGCGAGAGACGGCGCCGTATCAGGTCGTGGAGAAGACGAGCTCTTGCCGTGGCTCTCGGATCGTGTGGGTGGTGGGATAGGCGGGACCCAAGCCGGTTTGCCAGTCTGCTCTATAATATTCTGCATCTTTGCTTTAGGACCCCTCGAGTGAGCATCGACATTGCCAGGAGCTTGGTCGTTAGAGACGCTAGGCGCAAGAGGCTGGCCTCTGTACTTGGATCGAATGCCACGGGCGGTGGCCAAGTTGCTGGCGATGGACGAGGACATTTCGCGATGGGCATATCGTCGCTGCGTGGGGGGACCCGGCTTCTTGGATGCCGCCGACTCCTGTCTATTCTCCTTCTTGGCGTGGGCATCCTGCGCACCGGCGCCGACCTTGTCGGACTGAGCCTTTTCGTCGATGTCGGTGTCGCCGGGCTGGGACGGGGTTTCGGCCGGTCGCTTGAGAATCTCGGCGATCTTGCGGTGGTGCTCTTCGAGTAGCTTCAGGGTTCGGAGGGCCTCGATGCTCGACGTCGACCTGGCGGCGCTGGCAAACTCGCCGGCGGCCTGGGTATGCTCGTTGATGGCGACGATGGTATCGGAGGACTGGTGAGCGACACCGGCGGCGCGCACATGGTCGTGTGCTTTTACAAGCGGCGAGGGTTCCATGGTTCCATGGGTGATGGGAAAGTTACGGAGGAGAGGAAAGGTGTCTCTTCTAGAGAATACGTTTTGCGTTTATCGGCCTCGTAGCACACCGGTCTGATGTCGAAGCGTGACGAGGTCAAGTGTGGAGAGACAGAGACAAGAGGCACAAGACTTAGAGTTCCACACTGGGATGCGGGAGCTGCTAGTGCCGAGACGACCAAGAATAAAATACAGGCAGATAAAAGACAGGAATGTTTGGGATTTTGTGTGCCTGGTGCCTTGATGTTTTTTTTTTTTTTCTTCTCTCTAGGTGAAGAAGACAGTTGCTGATGTTGTTCAACCTTTGACGCAATCATCAGTCATTCGAGAAAGGCCGTTTCAGCCCTCTGCATCCGAAAAAGGACCTGTACAAAAGTGATCATCACCTTAGTTTGGCGGGGTTCCGTCATGGAAGTTTGGGGGCGGGACTTTTTGGTATCTGTGGAGAAGGATGGCAGTTCATTGAGAAGCTTCAAGATGAGAATACAAGTGTGAGTGTTGTTAACTCTGTCTTTCCAAGTTTCTAGAAACAGTAATGCCCGAGAAGGTTTCGAATTCAACCTGTATCCTTGAAATGATCATCAACAGTTGCCCACCCTCTCGTCATTCTTCCATCTGCAAGAATGCACGCGAGATGATGACTGCATCAACTTGGCGGCCAAGAACCACGACGGCACGTCGATCCGGCTCCAACCCTCATGCGGAACTTTGCGACATTATCCGCACATGTAGACACCCTCAGAGGTTTTTATCCCATGAAGCGGAAGCTGTTGGCTTAATACCCCGCCTTCGGGTTAAAAACTATAAGAGATCCGACAAGTTGAGTACGCGGCCTGTCGGTCGCCGTCTAATCTCTCCTTGGCGAGATGTCACTCTTGTACACGGAATTCTCCTTTTGTCTTCAAGGCCGGAGATTTTTCTCATCTCTCTTGGATAACCCCTCGTCTTATTAGCTTGCCCTCACCTCTGGAAATAGCCCGCAATCCTTGTCGCGGCATTCAACAGACCCCTTACAGGCAGGTCAGGACAGGACTGGACTCTATAACTAAACGCGTATTATCTCGCATAAGGCGGACTCACCGCTGCGCCACAACGCCTGCTGTCGGGTTGCCGCTGCTGCCCGCGGCTCCCGTCCTTGTCTGGTGAGAGCTTCAGCGCAGGACCTCGCAAGGGGTTGCGTATGGCTCTCCACTGAGTCTCTCCATTAGCAGCCCCCACCTGGCGGATACATCCAGGGGTATCGCACTCGGGTGGTTACATACGAGTTTACGACCGAAGGGACCGTAAGGACGGCGACGGAGGTTGGGGCTGTTGGTAAACGGCGTTGCGGATTTCGTTTCCTCACCTACGGATTTGCGAGCTGACCGTACCGCCGACTCGCTTCCTCCTGTCTGCCTGGTTGCCTGCATGGACCGAACGAAGCTATCCCCTTTCCATAAGGCCACGATTATTATGCGCTCCAGCTCCTTAGCAACGCTCGTCCCAGCTGTAAGACCAAAGACCACCCCATAAAACCATGTAAAGAGAGGCATACGCTGAACGAGAGCGAGGAATTCAGAGAAACCCGAAAAACGAGCACTTGGCCAATCCTGGTCTGGACTAGCCTAGCCTAGGTCCCCCGTAGCCTGGCCCGTCTCCAGCAACCATCCATCATCGAGCTAAGACCGACCAACGACGTCAAACCTGGGTCGGTCTCGAACAGATCGTCACTCAAACTCCAATCCAACTACAAGACCTCACTTTCCCTCTAGCTGGCCACTGAGCCTCACATTACAGAGGATACTCACATTCTCATTGCCGCCGCCGTACATACGTTCGCAAACCCTACATCGACTACCAGGCATCGGCCCGCTACGCGCGAGAACAACGGCCAGAGCGTCATCGCCGTCACCTGGACGCCGCCACTCGACCACCCCGTCTGTTCCCCTCGAATCCAGATCCTCCTGAGCGCGGCGATCGGCCAGGCCACCATGGCTACAATCGACAACGGCAGCAGCAATGGGCTGAACAAGCTGCTGCCAAAGTCCATTTCCAACAAGCGCCTTCGGAGGAAACAAGAGCGAGACGCGGGAGGGTTGGCATACGATGATGCTGATGTCTTTGGTAAATCCAGTCGCGAGACGCTCGAGAGTGACGGCACGCGCTCTGGTAACCTTGCCGGAGACGAAGACGAAGACACCAGCCATCGCTCATACGAGTCGGACCCGGAATCGTGAGTTTCTTTGCTCTTTTTGTACTTGAATCCCCCATCGACACTTTCCCTTCCTTTCGCTCGTAGCTTGCCTTGTTGCGCGGAAACCCCGACGGGCGGGAACTGCGAGGCTGAATCAACCCCCCCGTTGTGCCACACTGCACTCTGCGACATTCCCAGAAGCCACCAAGAGCGAGACAGACTGGCAGACTGGCAGACGGGCTGTCAGCGCTTTGACCGCCGCGCCAACCTTTCATGTCATGCTTACATCCATCCACACGTGCTGTCTGTCACTGCATCTTTGTCGTTTCTTCTTCGTTTCCGTATAGCTCTCTTATTCTCGTTTTGCCGTCTTATCTCGTTTGTACCTGGCAGGCTTGGCGCTCAGCTCTCCTGGCCCTACGGCACCCTCTCCATCATCTCCACTCACCAGCCTTCTGTCTTACTCGTCTGTGCTCCTCCATCTAACTGAGGCAACTTTGTCGACTCCTAGATCCATCTCTCGACCTGCGCCCTTCTCCTCACATCCTTCCCAAATCGGATACTTGACGACTTCGTCCCCCGTCGTCCAGCTGTCGCATCACCCCGAGTCCCAGTCTCCCACCGATCACGACTCCAACAGCAGTGCGTCCAAGTCTTCCACCTTTCCGGCCAAGCGTTCCGATTCGACCGATTCAAAGGAGTTCCGGATCGGCCGGAGCAAGACGGGCCTGCTTCCTCCCCACAACTCCAACCGCCGTTCAGCCTCGCCCGGCACCAAGTTCAAGGGCATCTTCAAGCCCAGAAAGAGCAGCGGCAGCAACTCGAGCCCTGAACGTCGACCCTCAAGCGAGCCTCGTCCACCGCCAGAAGCGCACAAGGAACAGCCCACCATCACCGTGGACCCTGAGCCTGTGCAGGTCCCGCCTATTATCGAGCCACCAGCTGCAGCCAAAGTTGCGTCCCCCGACAGGCGGTCGCGGGTTCAACCAAAGGTTGACACGAATCTTCCTCCTCGAACCCCTCCGAGTGGTGACAAGCCTGCCCCCGTCATCGTAAACACCCCACCGACGCCTACCGAGCTCGCCAACGCATCCGGCCAGTCATCTCCCGATAGGAGATCCTTCTGGGGTAGTGCGGGCCACGGCGCCGGCACAAATGGCACTTCCTCCTCACGGGCTATGAGCGCGCACCGAAGGAGTCGATCAAGTTCTGTTACTATCGGCCCCAGCAAGCTCTCGAATATCGTCTCAGCACCATTGACACCGACCCTAGAGAGCGGTGAAGCCACCCCGAGCGCGCAACCCGCATCAGGCTTCTTCTCGTCTATGCTATCAGCTGCACAGAACGCTGCCAGTTCTTTCACCATCCAGGGTGCCGGTATTGGTATTGGCGGAAACAAGGCTCGAAACTCGACCGCGAGCACCCAGGAAAACGCAGAGCCCGCAAAGACTGAGAGCGAATCTCAGCCTAACACATCCACCCCGATGCCGGACAACAAGGAGAACAGGAAGTCGGCAGTGTCAACGATTGGGGCAGGCGAGCTCAGTCTCAGCCAGATTCTTGGCGAGCCGGCCAGTTCTGTAGCATCGCCCAGCAACCCCAGGTTCTCCGACATGAACGACACACGCGCGCGGTCCGAGTCGGCCCCGGTTGACTCCCCGGCGAGTCCCGTGGAGTTCATCCCAGATGAGCCGTCGAGTCGCCCTCGCTCGCTCTATGAGACGGCCAGCGGCGAACGTACACCCCCGCCGGCCGAGTTCATGGACAAGAGTAATGGAATGCAGCGGACCTCGAGTCTACGAAGCGCCCTGAAGCAGTCACATAGGAAGCGCGGAAGCTCTGTTACTACTGGAACAACCATAGGCGCTGCGATTGTCGCTGCCAACAGCTCGTTGGCGCATCCAAATCTGAGCGCCCCGAAACTTACTGGGTTTGCTATCGCCAGTAAGAAGAGGAATCGCGACTTTCATGACTTGTTCAAGAGCGTGCCAGATGATGACTACCTCATCGAAGACTACAGCTGTGCCTTGCAGAGAGAGATTCTCGCGCATGGACGACTCTATGTCTCAGAGGGACATCTCTGTTTCAGTAGCAACATCTTTGGATGGACAACCACTCTTGTTATGAGCTTCGACGAGATAGTGTCTGTCGAGAAGCGAAGCACGGCGCTGGTGTTCAAGAACGGTCTCATGATCTCGACATTACATGCAAAGCACGTCTTTGCCAGTTTCACCAGCCGAGATGCGACATATGATCTGATTGTCAACATCTGGAAACTAGGACATCCCACTCTCAAGAGCACCTTGAACGGTGTGCGGTTAGAAGGAACTGGAGGCGACAAGACAGAAAAGATCGACACAGAGCCGCCTGTCGACGAAGACGAAGGTGATGGGGGCTCGGAGACGGACGATGAGAGTGATGATGAGGAAGAGTACTATGACGAGGATGTCCATGAGGAAATGCACAATGCAAGCATGGCCGAGGCCAACGGAACAGACGCCGATGCCGAAAAGGTTACGTCAAGAAAGACGTCAGGGGCTGTACCTGCGAATGGCGCAGCTCCAGAAGAAGCTGCACCTGCATCCGGTGCAGCTGGCGGCTTTCCCGGCCCGGCAACACATGCTCCTACCGACTGCGGTGACTCGGCAACTCATTATGACAGGGTGGTGGGAGACGATGTTATCCCAGCACCTCTAGGCAAGGTGTATGACTACATGTTCGGTCCAGGATCTGTTACCTTCATGACCAATTGGTTGACAGGGGAGCAAAAGTGCACCGAGTGGCAAATGGAGGACAAGAAGGGTCTGAGTCTAGATAACCGGACTCGAACATTCTCCTACATCAAGCCGCTCGGTGGATCGATTGGACCGAAGCAGACCAAGACAATTACCTCCGAGACGCTGGAGAACCTCGACTATGAGAGGGCAATCAACCTCACTTGCTCGACGCAGACTCCTGACGTGCCTAGTGGAAACGTCTTCTGCGTCAAGACCAAGTACTGTCTCTCGTGGGCTGAGAACAATGCCACTCGAGTGCAGATGAACTGTACGATCGAGTGGTCCGGCAAGAGTTGGCTGAAGGGTATGTACAAGATCAAGCATGAGATGTAATATCTGCTAACCTGGCATAGGTCCCATCGAGAAGGGTGCAACTGATGGACAGACACAGTATGCCAAAGACTTATTTGCCGCTATCAAGGCGGCGACTTCAACCAAGCCAGCCGGGACCACTACACCACTCACTCCAGCACTTAAGGGTTCAAGGAAGAAGGGTAGGAAGGCCAAGCTCTCCCAGGCGTCCACAGGCATCGTCGAACCAGGCCACCCGCCGAAGCGGCCGGTCCAGAAGAACTGGGGGCCTTTGGAGCCAGTGCGGGGGATTTTGGAGCCTATTGGGGACATTATCCAGCCTCTTTTGACAGGCAATGTCATGTATGGGCTTTTGGTGGGCTTGCTGGTTGCAACGTGGTTCGGATTTGGATTCACGCCGAGCAGAAGCCCGCCTTCTTATGGTCCTGACATGACGGTGTACCGACCCGAGAGGATCGCAGCATATGAGGAGATGTGGCGGAGAGAGGACAGCGAGCTATGGGAGTGGTTGGAGGAACGAGTCGGTATGGACCGACTACACTCTGATCGACCCATCGTGCCCAAGAGGGCAATGGAGCCGAAGACTGCAGAGGAGAACCTGCGTGCCGCCCGCATGGATGAGCGGGAGGTAGAGGAGGCGATCCGTGTAACTGAAGAGAAGCTACGGGTGCTAAAAGGAGTTATGGAGAAGAAGGGCAAGGCGGGCAAGTCGAGCGGTACGGGAATATCCTCTCGGGGTCTATAGAATATTGTTTTGCATGTTACAGATATAGCATAGCCAGATCGGAGCATCAGCGAGCTCCCACGTTCTTTTGTCGATTAAAAAAAATTGAATCAAGGCAGGACTTGTTTGTCTGTGGCTCGTCTATGAACCGATTTGCTCTGCATATGGTCCCAGGAGGATGGATAGGGATGGATGTTGGTGAGAATTTGGCCAGGGTGCCATGGCAGATAAGGCTCGGAAGATCGGCCGCTGGTCAGCCTTATGGCTTGCATTGGATGGATGGATGGATGGATGGGATGCAAGCAAGTGTCCTGCGCAGTGTGACTGATGTCCTTGACACCTATTGCTCAGAATCAAGGACTTGAGGTGTTCCTGCATGGGTGATGAGTGGACGGTGAGCGAACGTGTATGGTGGTGGCCATGCTCCAACCGCCATTTCCAGCTGGTATGGTTTTTGAGGCCCACGAGGCTAGGCATTACCGAGCAGCAATAAACGGCCAGTGACTCTTGAACTAGATAGTTTATTGACTATGGCTTGAAAACAAGGTCCATGTCAGGTGGGAGCCGTTGTGGTTGAGCGCCCAGTAGGCGGACCATTTGTGTAAGGCGTTTTTTTCCTTTTTCCCACCCTAGAGGCATGGGGAACTCCGGGTGAGATGACGCAAGTATCGGTCGATACATGGTATGTATATATCTAGTCCGAGTGAGAGAGTCATGCCAGCGACAGTGTAGAAGAATCAAATGGGGTATTTATTGCGAGCGATATTATTGAGTATGCGTGGGGAGATTCATCAAATGCCGGTTGGTCCCAAGTGACGAGATAGAGTGGGAGATCTGGGGTGGCCCGTTTTGGCAATTGAGCTGTTGGTGTCAACCAGAATAGAACAAGTGCGAGAGCGAGCATAAGATCAAGTTCGGCATGACGCAACGTCTAGTCCAAAGTCAAAGGAAGGACAAGAGAAAACGGCTCTCCCGTTTTACGCCAAGCGCGGCGTGACCCGATCTTAGTTGAGATGGAGGGAAGCACTGGATACGAAGACTGCTGTCGTCATGGCTAAGTCCACCGTCCGCAACGTTAAGGACGGGATACCCGTCGAATGGATGAGAGAGACTGTCTGTCGAACCGGAGCGGCGCCACACGACGCCCTCCGCATCCCGGACTTGTTTAAACTCCACTGGGTTCTGCGTCAGCGCGGGCAGGGCATTCTTTTGAATCGTCAGTCTGGGGGCCGGAAATGGTGGGCGCAGCAGGTCGCTGTCCGCCTCGTTGCCTAAGCCCCCCCATCCCCGGGCATCCCATCCCCCATTCATGGATGAGCAGGGGCCAGCAATTGGAGGGGAGGGAGGTCATGGATTGGATGGATTGGATGGAGCTTGGACGGTTTGTCAGTGGCAGAGAAAGCTGTGCTGTGCTGTGCAAGAGCCAGGCCAGGCTGACTTGACCTTTCTCCTGCCGCGTCCTCTCCATCCCTCTACCAACTCTCCATCTTCATCTATGCTCTTCGGACAAGACGAGACAAGCGTCTGCACTTGTTGTTGGAAGGCAGAAAAAACAGCCCAAGCGAGACACATACCGTCCCAAGACCAAAGACCTTTGTCCATTTGATCGGAGCTATCGCTGCACCAAAGCTTCTTGAATCGCTCGACCTTTCCGCTGCACGCACTGCAACCAAGCTTCCATCTGAAGCATCCCACCCACACACCCCAGCATATCCTCCCCCCCAGCTGGTCCGCGGGTCCACCACAACAAGCCTCAAGTCCTAGGCCCTTCTCGAGTCCTACACCCTCCTCTCATTCGCCCTAGGACCTCGATCACCAGCTGCCTCCCGGCTTCAGCTTCGACTGCTCCAGGAGAATAAAACAAAAACATCATGACCATGGGTGGCGGATAAGGAAGGCCTCTAGCTTCTCGTTTCCTCGATACCCTCCTTTTTTTTTCTTGGTTGCCCCCTCTCGCTTCAGTCCCTCGTCGCCCCCTGGCTTGTTTGAGTCCCCACGGAGCCATTGTCCTATCCCCATCCACCTCCCATCTAATCCCATACTCTTATAACCAAAGTCCCGGTTACGCTTCTCCATCAATGGAGACCAAGAAGCGTCTGTCCCTGGATGGGATAGGCCCCGGTTCGGGCCCTTCAGCCCTACGCCGACTCACTCGGAGCCCCAGTCACCGTCTAAGTCTTCGACGTTCGAGTACAGAGTCGACTTCGTCGTCCGTCTCCGCCTCGGTTTCGGTAATGTCGGATGACAGTGAAGCATCGTCGACCGCCTGCGTGTAAGAGATGAACATTTCCTCACATCTGCCTCGTCTTTCCTACCTGTCTTGTCTGTTCTCTCATGCTACATGGGATGAGGCTCATTGCCTGCTAGGACCCGTGATACGGCACGCGATGAGTGCGCTCTTCATCGATTCATCGTCTGGACCGCCGTCAAGCGCAATGAATGCGACAAGATGTCTGCCCAGGAGAAGCGGGAGTGTCCAATGCTGCGCTGCCGCAAGCGATTCCCCAACCACGAGTTGATGCTCCAGCATCTATACACCTGCGACTGGCTCGCCGCCGGTGAGTATTGGTGCTATGAGTGCGAGAAGCCCGAGCGCTTCACCGATTCCAAGTGCAAGCGGTGCCTGGGCCACCCGTCGAGGAGGAGAAAGATCATGTCCATGGCCAAGAACTTCTTCAGCTCCCTCGGCCACAAGTCCAAGAACTCGACCCTGGCCGACCTCGACCTGGACCTCGACGATACGGAAGCGCCCCCGAGCTACGACTCAGCTGTGGCCCCGCCAGAGGTTGAACTGTACTCGAACGAGATCCACGAGATCGACTCGTGCGAGATAGCGCTGCCTACTATTGTGGAGGATGAGGGTGAGGCAGACGCCGCTCCCGTTGCGGCCCCCATGCCTACCCCCAGCATCCCGCCGCTGCCTATCCAACCTCTGCCTACTCACCCCGCAGAGCTCGAATCAGGCGCGACTCTATGTGAGCCCCTCCTTGACTGGAGCACTCTCCCAGATACAGTGGCTCCAGTGAACCTCATCGACCCTGGTGCCAATGTAGGACCGGAGCGGCCCGTCCTCCAGCTCCATATCCGTACAACGGACCTGGATGAGTACCGCAGACAACAAAAGACCCGAAGCAAGGGTGCAGTTGCCCCCAGCACCTCGGTCCGCTCGACCGCCAGCACCAACTCGACGGCGAGCACGAACAGCACCTTGAGCACGGCGAGCTACAACATCTCGCCCGTCTCTGCCTGGTCGGGACCTTGGGCGAGGACGACGGGCTTCGAGTCCACTTTGACTTCGCCGGCGGACGACCTAGCAAGCCCAGGAGGCCTCCTCAGGACGAACTCGTTCGCCATATCCCGCAAGGCATCCACGGCCAAGGACTGGGGCACCTACAACAACGAGCCATTAGAGTCCTATGACTCCTACGTCCCGGAGCTCCCCGCAGATATGCCTATGCTTGGTGCCTTGTCCAACGATGACTCTCTTCAACCCCCTCTTGCACTTGACCAACCCATCTTTACCTTGAACGACTCTCCCCTTCCTACCTCAGACTTCTCACTTGGATCCAACCTCGCCCTCACTGACAACAATGCCACAATGCCACCCTCACTACCTCCCGCGCAGGCGGTGCCGACGGTTGGATACTACCACAACCCTCGGTCACTTGTCGGCACGGCGTGGGGTGCTCTTGAGATGCACGTCGCCGAGTCCATGACCAAGCTACAGCAAGTGACCAAGAACCCTCTCGTCAGCCAACTTCGATCCATGTCGGCGCACTCGATAGCCACCAACGGTCTCGAGACTCTCGCCGATATACTCGAAGGCCGTCAGCCAACCACTCCCGTAAAGCTTCTCTGTTTCGTCCACCTGGTCTACTGCTTCTCCCTTGTCGTTCATGAGCAAGATGCTCCCAATCGGTCAACGGATCTCTTTGGTCAAGCAATGTCGTACAGTGCCTGGTTCTCAGATCGTCAAGTTCGCCAACACTACATCCAAATCGTCGATGCTTTGTGGAAGCCCGCCGACATGACTGAAGCGGAAGTTGTTAAGCTGGTAAGGGCCAAGGCCTCTTCTCCTTCTGTGTCACGGTCATCGAGCTTGAAGGGCAAGGAACGTGAATCGGCACCTGTCCCCAACGACTCTCTGGCGTTTGTCTCTCGGTACTTCTTGGATCAGCTGGAATACGCTACTATCCAGGTTATGGATGAGCCTGAGACTCAGGCATCTGAGCTTTACATGCAACACGTTCACGATCCCTCTATGGCCATGCACGTCGGTTCACCATATGCTATTGCTACGAACTTTATGCTCAAGCATAGCTTCCAACCGTACACCGATATCCCTGCCTTTGCTGCCAGTCTGGACAACTTAGTTCAGCGTGTCAACTCAAACTTTGTATCGACGTTGCGGCGCCTGGAACTCGAACTAATGCATGCTGGAAAGGTAAGCTAGTCTCATACCAAGGGGTAAACTTGGTTGCTAACTTGATCATAGATGTGTTTGCCCTCGGATATCTACTTTGATCACTATATCGAACACGTTAGACAACAGATGGACTCGTTGTATCACCAAAACATCCCCCAAACACATACTCGGTCAACCTATTATCGTCACGGCGTCAAGTTTATTGAAACGATTATTAATACACTGGCTCAACCAACTTCGGCCCAACCGGTACCAAACGCAACACCTGCAATTTCGGCACTCAATATCGAGGAATTCTTTGAAGCTATTACCCCAGACCCATTCGACTTTAATCAGAATGGTGCATTTAATCCAGATGCTCCCATTGATTTCCCGGCCATCCCAGACACTATCGACCCTTACACACTGAACCCACAACCACTCCTCACCCCGGCGGATACGACGTCGGTACGTGGACCTTCGACGGCAGCAAACTCACCACCGTCACCGGCGGCGGCGGGATCTTCTTCGACCAAAGTCAAGTCGAACAGCTGCTGTGATATCTGCGGGTACAGGCCAGAGGGTGATCCTCGCTGGTTCAGCGGAAGCATGGCCAAGCACAAGAAGCTGCAGCATGCGACGTCACCTCCAAAGATCTACCGATGCCCATTCCCAGGATGTACCAGTCAGTACAAGAACCGACCAGACAACTTGCGACAGCACCAGATCGAAAAGGGCCATTTCGTTGACGGGCAGGAGGGTGCGCGACGGGCGAAGAAGCGACGCAAGGTGGAATGACATGATGACTTTGACGCACTGAGGTCTACCTCGCTTTCGAGGAGACCATTACTATCCTTCTTCCTCTCCTTATCATACATTATACATATACAGCGGGCACGGCGTTTGGAATTGTCACGGGCGTAGCATAGCCTGTTTTGAAAAGATACCACAATTGGGACAGTGCATGATGAGCTGCACAAGACACGGAAACAGCCCATAGGATAAACTACATCAAGGAACATATAGTTTCAACTATGAGATTTACCAAAGAGGAAATACAGATACCTCGATCAGATGAAAGTTTATATACATGCCACGTGTGAACAATGTGCGGGTTGCATGAGAAAGGGCCTCTGTTACAGCCTCTGATGACAATGGTGGCAGTGGGCTTAACTCAATGTAAGCTCGGATCTACTTTTATCAAGGATGCATGACTGTGCTGCGGGCGACTTGGTGATTATTAACGGTTGACGAGGGAGGAGCATGTTTAAGTCTTTAATTCAAAGAATGCGAAAGGATGACACCCATGAAAAAAATTGTTGAATTAGGGACAATGTGTCAAAAGATGAAATGCTGAACCAGCTTCAACGCATTGTATCAAGGTGTCAATGGGGAAATTGAAACATTCGCCATGCTTCCATCTGACACGAGCCATGCTGCTTTGAAACCGAAATTAGGTTGTCACAAGGCTATTAATATACCCTATATCGACTGTCAAGCGAAATGCCAGATCCAATCGAAGTACAAACCCCTGGCCATGTTCGTATCTCGGAAGCAGCGGTGCCATGAAATGCATCTCGTGCTAAGGCTCTAGGGTGGGCCTTGTGAGCATGACGGATTGCCCGGGGGTGGGCTGTGAGACGAAACACTGTTTTGATGGCCATCGAGTTTGATGTGCCGCTCGGTTTCGGGATATGAGACGATTTTTTCAACATCACGGCATTTACAGTACATTAACATTTCGTTGCATTACAAATCGGGTGAGGCTCTTTTTTCAGATCGGGGCTTGAAATGACGGAGAACAACGCCAATGACGACGCGTCTTGTTACTTGGCAGGGAGTGTGTTTGTGCGTTGCGTTGCGTGTCTCTCGTGTGAGACCTTTTCACTGCCTTCTGCAGCGGAATGCTCGGGAAAGTTTTCCTGGTTAATAATAGATGCTGGTTGGCTGAGTGAGACGGGTTCGGTCACGTAAGGTAAGGCGGGCAGCGCCCAAGGCGGGCAGCAGGCAGGCAGGCAGGCGGGAAAGGGATGGATGGCGGCGTCACGTGTCCCCGTCAAAGGGGAGTACGTGGTGGGAAAAAAAGCCACCTAGGGCGACAACAGGAAGGCAACAAACACGGCAGACGAGAATTTAGGTGTCGCGTTTTTTTGTGTGTGTTTTTACTTTCAGCCAGTCCGGGGTTCCCCTTTGATCGTTGCTTTGCTTGCTTCGGTTGATATTGACGAGCGAAAAAACGAATGATTGCCACTAGCAAATCAATCTCTCTTTCATCCCGCCTTTCTCTCGACTGCCGAAAAGGAACCTGCTAAAAAAAAATAGACACCCCAACCACCAAATCAAACCAACCAACCAGTGGCAGGGGCTCAATTTTTTTCTTCCTCCTCTTGACGTCTCGACCTCACCTCTCTCGCTCGCACTCTCTCAGATCGCCGACGCCTAACGCCACGCCGCCCAGAGAAAATCAAGCAAAAACTCCCTGCCCCCCACAATCAAACATTGACAACGGACACACACCTTGCACCTGCACCCGACACACTTGCCACTCCCTCTGTGTCCTTGCTCTCTCCATCTCCCAAGGCAAAGGCGTGTCTTCTGCGCACCCTTGGCTGGGCTTTTCTTCCCATCCCCTCCCCTCCCCATCTCTCGTACCGGCTTCTTCCCTTCTACCTCACCTCCCCCCTTCCACATTGTCCTCTTGATCTCACGCGCCCCCCCTCTCCTCTCTCACCCTCACTCCAGCTCTATTCCCCTCTGCCCCCCCGGGTTCTCTGTTTCCCCTTCGCCCCTCCCCCCCTGCCAATTTGCTCGCCCACTTCCTTCTCTTTGGTCCCCCCTTCCCGCTTGCCCTACCCCCCCCAGGCGCGTAACCTCGTCACGCCAGGCAGGCAAGGCAGGAGGCACCCACGCAGGCAGGCCAAATTTTTTTTCCGGGCTGCGGGCGGGCTGCTCGTCCCCTCTCCATAATTTTATTCACGCCTCTGCTGAACCACAACTCCACGCCTCCTCCCCCCATCCCAAACCCAGCTTGCTCCATTATCGACACCCCCAAAGATCCTTGGGCCCCCAGGGTTTGCTTGCTTGCTTCCCACGCAAGGCCACACGCTCCGCAATCCGAACTACACTGCACCGCACCGCACCGCACACCACCGCGCTCCGCTCCGTATCGCACCTACGTGCCCGGCCAGATCTAAGGTCAAGGTCACGGTCTCGTCCCTGAGGTTGCTCACCGTCACCGGTCACCGTCTCCGGCTACGCCTGCCGCGTTTCGGCTTCGGCAACGGGCCACGACACCGCCTGGCCTCGACCGACCGACGACCGACCCGACTTCATCATCATCACCGGGGGACGACTCGCGACAGTCACGCAACTCTGAACCCGCTCCCTTCATCGACTCTCTCGGGGTCACGTCACGTCACGTCACTTCTTCTTCACGCACCCTCCTCCTGCTCGCTTCGCCGCGCCCGAACGACGATAGCAACACCTCCGCCGTCCCCTCCCACCTTGCCGACCCCAGATTCTGCTCCCCGCGCGTCCCAATTCTCGCGTTTGTAATCCGGCTCCTCTGCCGGGGCCTGACGAGACGACATGTCGAGTCTGCGTCCGGGATCAAATCCCCATGCTGGCCTAAACTTTCCCCAGGCTGCTGGCATTCGCCGCAATCCATATCCCTCTCCTCATCCGAGCCAGCAGAGTAAGCAATCGCCAGCGCCTCACTCCGCGTCTCCGTACCAGTCTCAGGCATATGCACCTCAGCAGCCGTCTGGCTATCCCCAACATCTCTTCACCAACCCGAATCCTGTGACTGGTAGTCTTCCCAATGGCTCCTCACGTTCCTCCTCGCACATGTCCAATGCTGTGCCGAGTCCACTCGACGTGTCAAACACGCGAACTGTTCCGCCGCCGCGTGGGCAGATGATGTTCCCTACTCTCGGGCAAGTTGTTCCCAACCAGCTTCACCACCATCAACAGCAGCAACAGCAGCTGCACCACCAACATTTGAGTCACCCTTCGCACCCGCTCAACCAGCCTCGGCAAACCCACCACCCACACCATGTCCAGGGCTCTCCACAGCAGCGGCCTCCATCTCAACAGACTCAGCCTACGCCAAAACTCGGGCAGGTTCAGGTTAAGCCCCAAGCTCCTTCACCCCCTCTGCCGCAGCAGTCAAGTCAGCAGCAAGCCCAGACGCAGCAGCATCAACAACTGCAGCATCAGCTTCAGCAGCAGCAACATCAACAGCACCAGCAGTTGCAGCAACAACAGCAACAGCAACAGCATCAGCATCAACAGCAATTGCAACAGCAACAACAATTGCAGCAACAGCAGCAACAACAGCAGCAGCAGCAGCAACAACATCAACAGCAGCAGCAGCAACAGCAACATCTGCAACAGCAGCAGCAACATCAGCAGCTCCAGCAGCAACAGCAGCAGCAACACCAACAGCAGCAGCAGCAACACCATCAGCAGACCCAGCAACATCAGCAACAAGCTCAGCTCCACTCCCAGCAGCAACAAATCCATACTCCTCAGCCTCCGGAGCAACAGCAGCTTCCTCATCAGCAGCAGCAAGAGCCACAACGGACACAATCCCAGCAGACACAACGTCAACCAAAGCCCCAGAAGTCTCAGAGGGATCAGCAGCGGGACCAGCGAGATCAGCAACAGGTTCAGCAACAGCAGGCTCAGCAGCAACAGAAGCAACAGTCGCTTCCTGCAGAGCCAGTTCAGCCTCCTGCACCGGCTGCCGCGCCTCAGACACAGCAACAGCAGGCGCCGCCACAGAAGCAGGAGACTAATGGAGATGAAGCAATGGATATTGATAGTCACAACAATGGCGAAGAGTCCGGAGGCCTGGATATGAAGTTGCTTGCTGACCCCAACTACATCCCCCAACAGCCGCTGGGTGAGATGATGTCGCCTCCACCGGAGGGTGGAAGCTACCCTACCCTTGAAGCTGTGCAGAAAGCCGTGCTTCGGTACTGTACGTCTGTCGGCTATGCTATTGTTATCGGCCGCTCGAAGAAGACCGTACCGGGATTGAAGAAAGTTTTGTTTGTCTGTGATCGCGCAGGCAAGCCGCCGAGCCGTGTTAGTCCCGAGTGCCGAAAGCGCAAAACGTCGTCCCGGAAATGCGATTGCCCCTTTGGGTTCTTTGCCATCGAACAGCGAACTCAGTGGACAATTCGATATCGCCCGGACCCTACCCATCTCTCACACAACCACGGTCCTAGTGAGAGCCCTTCACACCACCCTGCTGCTCGAAAGCTCGACAGCAAGATGGTTGCTGCAGTGAAGGAACTCAAAGAAAACGGTCAGTCTTTTACATATGCACAACTAATTTTATACTAACTGACAAACAGGTGCTGGGGTTTCAGAGACATTGCAGATTCTGCAAACCGCTAACCCTGATTGTCACTTGCTTCCAAGAGACATATATAATGCTCGTGCAGCCATCAACCGCAACCCTCAGAAAGTGGCTACTGGCCTGGCAGAGAACAGACCTGCGATATACAGCAAACCTCATCAATCACCTGAAGACCGCATACGCGCAGACTTGAGACGTGAACTTGCAAAAGCACGAGAAGACATGAAGAAGATGGAGGAGGAAAAGGACAAAGAAATCGGCGAGTTGAAGACCAAACTGGAAGAGCAACAAGTCACGATCGCCAAGTTTGAAGAGTTTATCGACATTTGTAACGAGCGGGTCATGTTTCAACGGCAGAGGCTTGCAGGCGGCAACGGAGGCGGAAACAACCAAGCCTAGGTGGTACCTACCTACCAACCTCAGGTAGTGTGTAGAGTCTCGATCTGGCGCATTGGTCGGTCTAGTGGTCTGCATGGCACGAAGGCGGGTTATGGATGACTGGACAATGGTTTACAAGGGCGTTGGGACTGGTCTTGTTTGTTTGGGACATGCTTTCGCGAACTTGACGGGAGAGACTGGGATTTTGGGGGATTTACGGGTTGAAGCTGGGTTGGGAGGCATTGTCATGTTTTCAGATGGCTTAAGATTATGACGTTTTCTTGTGCTTCTGGTTCTAGGAGGGAAAAGAGTCTTGTCGGTCGGGAATGGTGAGAGGACGACTGTGTACATGAATGGTTTTGTGGTTAGGTACGTTTATTAGAAATGTTAGCATGTAGTTGAGGATTATTCCTCGTTAAATGATTCAAGTTCTATCAAGAGGTAGTTATGGTGTGAACCCATGTGCGGACTGAACCAAGAAGCGTGTATGTAGTAGACGAGCTTGGACGCCACTGGAGCGGGAGGAGACGTTTCGGCTGACGCACCCTTTGTCGTCTGCTGTATTGGATAGAGGTAACCTGGTTCAAGGTTGTGAAGAAGGATAGTGGGGTTTCAATACTGTGAGTTGTGGCTCAACTCAAGGTTTGAGTTAGGGACCAGCCGCAGCCGGTCCATCATGGCTGCGTGTAGATGGAGTCTCGTTAGCGGGTATGTGTATGCACGAGCATGGTCTTGAATTGGTACGTAGAGCATTCCTACAGTGAGTTCTTTGACTGAGCCGGATAGTGACCTTGCAGTGAGTGACTGATTGTCGTTAAAGACAGACGCACATTTAAAAAGAGTAGCATTCAATCAAAACCCTTGCTGGAGTTCTTTCATTTCCTTGGGACGACCAATGCGACCCCTGCGCCAAAACGCCAACCTGGCATGATCCGACCCATCCTGGGGAGCCCCCCCCTTGTCGCGAGATTCGAGGCCAATCAGAGGTCGCGTGTGGCAGCTTGTCGCAGATTTGGCGGATGGGCGCTGTGCTCCACCAGAGGGCGTACCGTACAGTAGTGGGCTTTCAGCGGGCTACAGCGTGTGCTTCAGTGCATGTACCTCCTGTGTTCATTATTGGGCCCGGCGGGCTTCCATTTCGATTTCTGTGTGGGTGCACGCCTCCTGACGACACATGCCGTCCAGTCCAGTCGCGGCAGGGGTTCCCCTGGACCTAGTCGCGTAAATCCGGCAGAGACACAGCAGCCAAACCAGTCCAAAGTCAACAACCGAACCTCCTTTGGTGGACACTGGAACTTCATCTCATCAACCCTTACCTATCGCTGCGTAATACCTCTCTGCGACTTTCCGCCTTTTGCCATCATCGACACCACGCTCCTTTAGCCTCCGAGCTCATCGTACGCCGTCGCTGAGTTTGTTTTCGATAATCTACGCAAGCTTGTCCGCCTTGAGCTCCTCGTCCCTCCATCACCGACTCCCCTCGTTTGCGTCCCTCAACCCTCCGCGAGCCGACCTTTTGGAGATGACTGGGCGCTGCTAAGCCTTCTCCATCTACTCTCTTTCCCATACCGCGTCCTCCTGCCATTATGGAGGTCACTTCGGCTGCTGCGCCGAGCACTGGGAGCTCCGCCAACGGCGTCACAGCTGCCGCGCCGTTCCCGACCATCGAGCCCGAACGCGTGGTTGAGCATCTCGCTGCCGTCTGCGAGATCGCCCTCGGCGCCACCCGCGACGAACTCGAGCAGCTGGGAAGTCTGTTGCACAAGGCCCGCTATGGCGAGACTGTCTCGCGCTGCACGCGGTTTGCCAGCGATAGCCAGAATGTGCTGTACATCCAGAAGGATATCGCAAACCCATCTGCTGTAGAGGCCGGAGCTGACCCTGCTGGTTCGTCTACGTGAAGCTTGCCACGTTGTGTAGTCTTGCTGATGTTTGATAGCGCCGGTTGCCTACAACTACACCCTCTCTACCGAGATCTCTTCGTCCCCGACGACCGTCTCCTCTCTTGTCCTTATCAAATCTCCTCAACCCATAGACCCGACACGACCCCTTACATCTCAAATATTTATTACTAATTTGCCTGGCCCTGCCTCTCTCAACGCCGGAGTTGGAGAACAGGGTACGGCCCTCTCCCCTTGGGAGGTTCTTCATTCTCAGGTCCACCACGCCTTGGTGCCGTACTTTGACGCCAACACCAAGAGCCAGCAGTTGGCCAACGGGTCCAGAGGACGGGCGGATGTTGATGCGAAGACGGGAATTCCGGTCACCAAGAAGCGACTCAACGATCTGGAGCTGAGTCTGCTCCATCTTCAGCAGAATGTCGATATTCCCGAGATCTCACTCACCTTTCACTCCATCGTTCAGAATGTCCTCGACGATGCCGAATCTCGCCATACCCGGCCCTCTCTCGATGCGATTCCCCAGAATCTCCTCCAGGACAGCACGTTCCTCAACCGGCTGCAAGCCAACGTCAACACATGGATCAAGTCCATTCAAGGCATCACCAAGTTGACCAAGGACCCGTCTTCGAATGCGAACCAGGAGTTCAATACTGCGAGTCAGGAGGTCAACTTTTGGCTGTCCATGGAATCGGCTTTGGAGGGTATCGAGGGTCAGCTCAGGAGCGAGGGTGTGCTCCTGACACTCGAGATCCTCAAGCATGCCAAGCGTTTCCAGGCCACCGTCAGTTTCACGGCTGACACTGGCCTCAAGGAAGCTATGGACAAGGTTCAGAAGTACAACCAGCTCATGCGTGATTTCCCTCTCGATGAGCTGCTTTCTGCCACCTCTCTTTCCAAGGCGCAGGAGGCTATCGCGCAGATCTTTGGACATCTGAACAAGAAGCTGAGGATCTGCCCTTATCCGATCCGTAGGGCTCTCCCACTGGTTGAAGCCATCTCGGCCGATCTGGACGAAGTGCTTCACCGACTGCTACCGGGAACTGAGCTGGTCAACCTGGACTACCAGCAGTTCCAGACCATCATGCAGACTTGCGACGACATATTCCGAACCTGGGAAGAGAATGTCAAGGAGTTTACCAATGTGGCCCGTGAAGTGACCCGACGTCGAAACGAGAAATTTATCCCTATCAAGATCAACAAGAAGCACTCTGAGCTTGAGTCGAGGATCAAGTACGTCAGCACTTTCCGTGACAACCACGAGCAGCTCCAGCGGACGATCATCAATGTCCTTGGCCCTCAGGCGACTATCCCCGGCGTCACCGAGACAACGGGCTCAAACGGCATCGTCATGGAGGAGATGGGCGATGTGGATGCCGTTGAGGAAGTCAAACAGGCCTGGGAGGCTCTTCACAATGTCGACCTGCTGGATGTCACCGACCAGGGCAAGGAACGCTGGGTGCGAGCTGAGAATCTTTACAACGAGCGCACGACTCGAGTGGAGAACTCTATCATTGCCAGACTTCGAGATCGACTGGCCACTGCCAAGACTGCCAACGAGATGTTCCGAGTCTTCTCAAAGTTCAATGCCCTCTTTGTGAGGCCTAAGATTCGCGGTGCTATTCAGGAGTACCAGAACCAGCTGATGGACCACGTCAAGCAAGCAATCAATGGACTGCACGAGCGATTCAAGCAGCAGTATGGCCACTCGGAGACTCACGCTATGGCTCAGCTTCGTGATCTCCCTCCTGTCTCAGGTGCTATCATCTGGGCGCGCCAAATCGAGTTCCAACTTGATGGCTACATGCGAAAGGTCGAGGCCGTTCTTGGTCCTGACTGGACTATGCACACCGAAGGTCACAAGCTCCAGGAGGAGAGCGAGCTCTTCAAGCAGAAGCTGGATACTGCTCGAATCTACGAGGCTTGGATCGCCGACGTGGGTAGACGCAAGATCTCTATTTCTGGCCAACTCTTTGAGATTGCTCGTGTCAGATCTGCTGGCGGTATCCTTGAGCTCACTGTCAACTTTGATCCTCAAGTCATTACTCTCTTCAAGGAGACACGCAACCTTACCTGGCAATCGTACTCTGTGCCACACGCTGTTACTACCGTGTCCAAGGATGCCAAGCGAGTGTACCCCTACGCTGTTAGCCTGATGGAGAGCGTGAGAACACTATCCCAGACTCTGCGACAAATCTCAGTCATGGGTGAGGAGTCGGTCCTGCTCTATGGTTACCGAAACGATGTCTACAAATTGATTAGCGAAGGTGTGCCGCTGCGATGGGAGTCGTTCATCAACTCGCATGAGCTGTTCTACTCTGATAATAGACAAACACGACCACTTCTTCCTGGTGGAACCGACTTTGGCCTTGCCAAGAACACGGAGAGCAAGCACGGCATGTTCATTCGCGGTTTTGCAGCTGCTGTGTCCGTTCTCCAACAGAAGGCTGTGTCTCTGAACTTCATTCATGCCACTGTTGAGCAAGCTTTGAAGGAGCTCAACACCTGCCCCTATGAGGAGGCTGCTTTCCACACTCGCTTGGATACGATCCAGGCTGCCGTTGATCAGCTGAACTTGGAGCAATATGTGAACTTGGACTTCTGGGTGCGTGGCCTGAACAGCAAGGTTCAGTCGATTCTCCTCACCCGCCTCCAGAGCGCTGTTCACGCATGGATCGAAGCGTTTGAGGATGACACGCCCGATGATGAAATGCGACGAAAGGTCAACAACAATAATGAAGAGACTAAGCCCGATGGCCCGACCATGAAGCGTCTCGTTCTTGAGCTGGCCATGCGCAACCAAGTCATCTACCTCGATCCTCCCCTGGAGTTTGCTCGTGCCAGTTGGTTCCTCCATCTTCACGAGTGGCTCGGAATTGTCTGCAACCTTCGCAAGATCAAGGCGACTCGATACCAGATGAGCCTGACCACTACCGCCAATGATGAGCCTCGGTTCACTGACCTGCCCTCGGAGTGTGCTGGCCTGCTGCAGCGTGTCTATGTCTCTGTTGAGAAGAAGCTGCACGAGGTCAGTGCCTATGTCGACAAGTGGCTTCAGTTCCAGTCACTCTGGGATCTCCAGTCTGAGCAGGTTTACGACGCTCTTGGCGAGCAGCTCCCTCGATGGTTGCAGCTTCTTCAGGAAATCCGCAAGACGCGGTCTACCTTTGACACTCAAGAAGTCAGCCGTGCGTTTGGCCATCTCACCATTGATTACGACCAGGTCCAGACCAAGGTCAATGCCAAGTATGATCAATGGCAGCATGAGATTCTCATGAAGTTTGCCAGCCGCCTTGGAAACCGTATGCGCGAGATCAATGCAGAGATTGAAAAGGCACGCAAGCACCTCGAGAGCCAGAGCTCAGATGCCTCGTCGACTGCTCAGGCCGTTCAGTTCATCACCGTTGTGCAGAGCTGCAAGCGCAATGTCAAGACGTGGGCGCCAGAGATTGACATGTTCCGCCAAGGACAGTCGACGCTTGTCAGGCAACGATATCAGTTCCCCAATGACTGGCTGCACATTGAGCAGATCGACAGCCAATGGGAGGCGCTGAAGGAGATTCTTGAGAAGAAGTCTAGAATCGTCCAGGATCAGACCGATGCGCTCCAAGCCAAGATCGTCGCCGAGGACAAGTTGATTAACGAACGAATTGCTGAGATCGCCGCCCAGTGGAACGAGGAGAAGCCTGTCTCTGGAACTATTCAGCCTGATGTTGCATCTGCCACTCTGAGCTCCTTTGAGTCTCGTATCTCCAAGCTTCAGGATGACGCTCAGATGGTGGCGAAGGCTAAGGAAGCTTTGGATATTCCTGCCAGCCCCGATACCTCTCTTGAGGCTACTCTTGAGGAAGTCCGCGACTTTCAGTCTGTCTGGTCCAACCTTTCCACCATCTGGGCGAGTCTCAACGAGACACGCGATATTCTCTGGACTGCTGTTCAGCCACGAAAGATTCGATCCAAGGTTGACGACCTCATCAAGAGCACTAAGGAGATGCCCAGTAGAATGCGACAGTATGCTGCTTTCGAACACGTTCAGGGCATTCTTCGCGGCTTCCTCAAGGTCAACTCTATTCTCTCTGACTTGAAGTCTGATGCCATTCGTGAACGTCATTGGCACAAGATCTACAAGCAAATCAAGCCGCAGAAGCGCTTCTCACCCAGCTCGATGACCCTAGGTGATGTTTGGGACCTCAACCTGGTTGCTACCGAAGTCATCGTCAAGGATATCATTGCTCAGGCTCAGGGTGAAATGGCCCTTGAAGAGTTCTTGAAGCAAGTCCGTGAGACATGGCAGAACTATGCCTTGGAGATGGTCAACTACCAGAACAAGATCCGACTCATTCGTGGCTGGGACGATCTCTTTGCCAAGTGCAGTGAAAACTTGAACTCTCTGCAGGCTATGAAACACTCGCCCTATTACAAGGAGTTTGAGGAAGAGGCTGTTGCATGGGAGGACAAGCTCAACCGCGTCCATGTTCTCTTTGACGTGTGGATTGATGTTCAACGCCAATGGGTCTACCTTGAGGGTGTCTTCACTGGCAACGCGGATATCAAGCACCTTCTCCCTATCGAGTCGGGACGTTTCCAGAACATCAACAGCGAATTCTTGGCTGTCATGAAGAAGGCCAACAAGTCGCCGTACGTCCTCGAAGTTCTCAACATCCCCAACGTTCAGAAGTCTCTTGAGCGACTGGCGGAAATGCTCAACAAGATCCAGAAGGCTCTTGGTGAATACCTCGAGAAGGAGCGAGTCTCGTTCCCTAGGTTCTACTTTGTTGGTGACGAGGATCTCCTGGAGATGATTGGTAACAGCAACGACACATTGCGTATTGCCAAGCACTTCAAGAAGATGTTTGCTGGTTTGTCAGGTCTCGTCATGGACGATGAAACTGTCATCTCTGGCTTCACTTCCAAAGAAGGTGAGGTTGTCCGACTCAAGAAGGAAATCTCTTTGGCCAAGACACCGAAGATCAACGATTGGCTGGCCCTCCTCGAGGGTGGCATGAAGTCGACCCTGGCTGAGCTGCTCGCTGAGGCTGTTGACCAATACACGCCCATCTTTGAATCGGAGACGATTGACCGAGAAGCTCTGAACGAGTTTATGGACGCCTATCCCAGCCAGATCGTTGTGCTTGCAACCCAGGTTGCTTGGACCACCGCGGTTGACAAGTCTCTTACCACTGGCGGCGAGACGCTCAAGGCTATCTTCGATCGTGAAGTCGAGGTTCTCCGCGTTCTTGCTGACACCGTTCTCGGAGAGCTTGAGGTCATTCTGAGGAAGAAGTGCGAACAGTTGATTACCGAATGTGTCCACCAGCGTGACACTATCGAGAAGCTCATCAATGCGAAGGCCAGTTCCACAAGCCATTACCTCTGGCAGCTGCAGATGCGTTACGTCTACGAACCCCAGGGCGAATATCTTGACCGCTTGTATATTAAGATGGCCAACGCCAAGCTCAACTATGGCTTCGAATATCTGGGTGTTCCAGAGCGCCTTGTTCGCACGCCTCTTACTGATAGATGTTTCCTTACTCTTACCCAGGCACTGTGTCAACGACTGGGTGGTTCACCTTATGGTCCTGCAGGTACGGGTAAGACTGAATCAGTCAAAGCCCTTGGTGTACAGCTCGGACGATTCACACTTGTCTTCTGCTGTGACGACACTTTCGACTTCCAGGCCATGGGTCGTATCTTCCTTGGTATTTGCCAGGTCGGTGCTTGGGGTTGTTTCGATGAGTTCAACCGTCTCGAGGAGCGTATTTTGTCCGCTGTCTCTCAGCAGATCCAGAACATCCAGTTGGGTCTCAAGCAGGGTGTCGAGGATGACCAGTCTCAGATTGAGTTGGTCGGCCGCCATCTCCACGTCAACGAAAACACTGGTATCTTCATCACCATGAACCCTGGCTATGCTGGTCGTTCCAACCTGCCCGATAACTTGAAGAAGCTCTTCCGAAGTGTTGCCATGTCGAAGCCAGACAAGGAGCTCATTGCCGAGGTCATGCTTTACTCCCAGGGTTTCAATCAGGCCAAGCAACTCTCCAAGCAGACTGTTCCCTTCTTCGATCAGTGCTCTGGCAAGCTGTCTAAACAGGCTCACTACGACTTTGGTCTGCGTGCTTTGAAGAGTGTTTTGGTCAGCTCTGGCGGCCTCAAGCGTGCCCGCTTGGGCGAAGGCAGCCTTGGTGCCGAGGAGGTTGTTGAACCCGAGATTATTGTGCAGAGCATTCGGGAGACTATTGCACCAAAGTTGATCAAGTCTGATGTTGACATCATGGCCACTATTGAAACAACCTGCTTCCCTGGTGTTCAATACGTGCCAGCCAACCTCGAGGCCCTGGAGAACGCTATCCGTGAGCTTGCCGCTGAGCGTCATCTCGTCGTCAATGAGCTTTGGATGACCAAGGTCCTCCAGCTCTACCAGATCCAGAAGATCCACCACGGTGTCATGATGGTCGGTAACTCTGGATCCGGAAAGTCTGCTGCATGGAGGCTTCTGCTCGATGCTCTTCAGAAGGTCGAGGGTGTTGAAGGTGTGTCTCATGTGATCGATTCAAAGGTCATGTCGAAGGAAGCACTGTACGGAAACCTGGACTCGACAACTCGTGAGTGGACCGACGGTCTGTTCACCAGCATTCTCCGCAAGATTGTCGACAACCTGCGTGGTGAAGATTCCAAGAGACATTGGATCGTCTTTGATGGTGATGTAGATCCTGAATGGGTTGAGAACTTGAACAGTGTCCTCGATGACAACAAGTTGCTTACCCTCCCCAACGGTGAACGTCTCAATCTGCCTCCCAATGTCCGAATTATGTTCGAAGTCGAGACACTCAAGTACGCTACTCTTGCCACTGTCAGTCGTTGCGGTATGGTCTGGTTCAGCGAGGACACTGTCTCGCCTATCATGATGGTCCAAAACTATCTCTCGACTCTCCGCAGCGTTCCCTTTGAGGACTTGGATGAGGATAGTGTTGCTACAGGAACTAGCCCTGCCAAGACTCTGGCTGTGCAAAGCGAGTTTGCCAGTCTACTCCAGGTCTACCTGACCGACGAGGACTTTATTCTCCAAGCTCTCCAGCGAGCTGAGGGATACAATCACATTATGGAGTTCACAACCGCTCGTGTGCTCACCACCCTCTTCTCGCTGCTCAACAAGGCCGTCCGAGATGCTATCGAGTACAACGGCCAGCACTCCGACTTTCCCCTCGAGTCTGAACAGATTGAATCGTTCATCTCGAAGAAGCTTCTGTTGGCGCTTGTTTGGGCACTCACCGGCGACTGTCCTCTGGCTGATAGAAAGTCATTTGGTGATGATATCTGTGCCTTGGCCAACTTTGGCTCGCCTCCTCTGGATGGCACCAGCTCTCTTATTGATTTCGATGTCACTCTTCCCAAGTCTGAGTGGGCTCCTTGGCAGAACCAGGTACCATCTGTGGAAGTCAACACTCACTCCATCACTCAGACCGATGTCGTTATTCCCACGCTGGACACTGTCCGTCACGAGGACGTTCTTTACTCGTGGCTCGCTGAGCACAAGCCCCTGCTGCTCTGTGGTCCTCCTGGATCTGGTAAAACAATGACTCTGTTCAGTGCCCTTCGCAAGCTGCCCAACATGGAAGTTGTTGGTCTTAACTTCTCGAGCGCGACAACTCCCGACCTGCTCATCAAGACATTTGAGCAGTACTGCGAGTACAAGAAGACGCTGAACGGTGTTATGCTCTCACCCACTCAGATCGGACGATGGCTTGTCATCTTCTGCGATGAGATTAACTTGCCGGCGCCAGACAAGTATGGAACGCAACGCGCTATTTCGTTCCTTCGCCAGCTTGTTGAGCATAACGGTTTCTGGAGAACTTCCGACAAGTCATGGGTCACTCTGGACCGTATCCAGTTCGTCGGTGCTTGCAACCCTCCTACTGATGCTGGACGTACCCCCATGGGTGCCAGATTCCTTCGACATGCTCCTCTCATCATGGTCGATTATCCTGGTGAGCTGTCTCTGAACCAGATCTATGGCACCTTCAACTCTGCTGTTCTCAAGATTATCCCATCTCTTCGAGGATATGCGGAGCCTCTTACCCACGCCATGGTTCGCTTCTATCTCGAATCCCAGCAAAGATTCACACCAAAGATTCAACCTCACTATGTCTACTCCCCTCGTGAACTCACTCGATGGGTGCGTGGTGTGTATGAGGCTATCCGACCGCTGGAGGCCTTGACAATTGAAGGTCTTATCCGAATCTGGGCTCACGAAGCTCTGCGCCTCTTCCAGGATCGACTGGTGGCTGAAGAGGAACGACAGTGGACTGACGAGAGTGTACGACGCATCGCATTGGAGTTCTTCCCCAACATTGATGAGGAGAAGGCCCTTGGAGGCCCTATTCTGTTCTCCAACTGGCTGTCCAAGAACTATGTCCCGGTTGATCGCGAGCAGCTGAGAGACTTTGTCAGGGCTAGGCTCAAGACCTTCTGCGAGGAAGAGGTTGACGTGCCCCTGATCCTCTTCAACGATGTCTTGGAGCACGTGCTGCGTATCGATCGTGTCTTCCGACAGCCCCAAGGTCATCTCATCTTGATTGGTGTCAGTGGCAGTGGCAAGACTACATTGTCCCGCTTTGTGGCCTGGATGAATGGCCTCAAGGTCTTCCAGATCAAGGTCCACGGAAAGTACTCTGCTGAGGACTTTGATGATGATCTTCGAGATGTCCTTCGACGATGCGGTTGCAAGGGCGAGAAGATTTGCTTCATCATGGACGAGTCGAACGTCTTGGACTCGGGTTTCCTGGAGAGAATGAACACCCTGCTCGCCAACGCCGAAGTCCCCGGCCTGTTTGAGGGAGACGAGTACGCAGCCCTCATGACCGCCTGCAAGGAGGGTGCACAGCGCCAGAACCTGCACCTGGACTCACCAGAGGAACTGTACAAGTGGTTCACACAGCAGATCGTCAAGAACCTACACGTCGTCTTTACCATGAATCCTCCCGAGGATGGCCTCTCCTCAAAGGCTGCGACCAGTCCTGCCTTGTTCAACCGATGCGTCCTCAACTGGTTCGGAGACTGGTCTGATCAGGCTCTCTTCCAAGTCGGTCATGAGCTCACCCAATCTATCGACTTGGACCGAAGCAACTTTGAGTGTCCTGATACCATTCCTGTGGCGTACCGTGGCCTGCAACTACCTCCTTCTCATCGCGAGACAGTTGTCAACTCGATGGTGCACATCCACTACTCCCTGCAACGATACAACGAGAAGCTGCTCAAGCAGCAGGGCAAGGTTACTTTCTTGACACCTCGACACTTCCTTGACTTTGTCACGCAATACATCAAGCTCTACAACGAAAAGCGGGAGGATCTTGAGGAGCAGCAGCGTCACTTGAATGTTGGTCTGGAGAAGCTTAGAGACACGGTGGACAAGGTTCGCGATCTGCGAGTGAGCCTGGCGGAGAAGAAGAAGCAACTGGAGCAGAAGGATGCGGAGGCGAACGAGAAGCTGCAGCGCATGGTTGCTGATCAGCGTGTGGCAGAGCAGAGAAAGAATACTTCACTGGAGATTCAGGCCAATTTGGAGAAGCAAGAGGCCGAGGTTGCCTCGCGGAAGAAGGTTGTGTTGGAGGATCTCGCAAAGGCCGAACCCGCCGTAGAGGAGGCCAAGGCCAGTGTCAGCAACATCAAGCGTCAACATCTGACCGAAGTCAGGTCCATGGGCAACCCACCTCAGGGTGTTCGACTTGCCATGGATGCCGTGTGCACTTTGCTCGGTCACAGAATCAACGACTGGAAGGCGGTGCAAGGAATCGTGCGAAAGGACGACTTCATTGCCAGCATCCTCATGTTTGACAACGCCAAGCAGATGACCAAGGGCCTGAGGAACAAGATGCGCAACGACTTCTTGTCCAACCCCGAATTCACCTTTGAGAAGGTCAACCGCGCTTCCAAGGCTTGCGGTCCTCTCGTGCAGTGGGTTGCTGCCCAGGTCAACTACTTTGACATTCTTGACCGGGTTGGTCCTCTCAAGATCGAGGTCGAGCAGCTCGAGGATCAAGCTCTGGAGACCAAGGCCCAGGCCAAGTCTGTGCAGAACAACATCGCGGAGCTCGAGGCCAGCATCAACACGTACAAGACTGAGTATGCTGCACTCATCAGCGAGACCCAGGCCATCAAGGCCGAGATGTCAAGAGTCCAGTTCAAGGTGGACCGCAGTGTCAGACTTCTCGACAGTCTGTCCTCGGAACGAGTTCGTTGGGAGGCTGGAAGCAAGTCGTTTGAAATCCAAATCAGCACCCTCGTCGGAGATGTCCTCGTGGCTGCGGCCTTCCTGGCGTACAGTGGTCTATACGATCAGACATTCCGAAAGTCAATGATGGACGACTGGTTCCATCAGCTTCACCTGTCTGGTATTCAGTACAAGTCGCCAAACCCTGTTACTGAATACCTGTCTACAGCTGATGAACGCCTGGGCTGGCAGGAGAATGCCCTCCCTGTCGATGATCTTTGCACTGAGAATGCCATTATTCTCAAGCGCTTCAACCGTTATCCCCTCATCATCGACCCTTCGGGACGAGTTACCGAGTTCCTACAGAAGGAATGCAAGGACCGCCGCCTGACTGTGACGAGCTTCTTGGACGATACCTTTACCAAGCAGCTCGAGAGTTCTCTTCGATTCGGAAACCCCATTCTCATCCAGGATGCCGAGCATCTGGATCCTATCCTCAACCACGTCCTCAACAAGGAATGTCAACGAACTGGTGGACGTGTTCTCATCCAGCTCGGCAAGCAGGAGATCGACTTTTCGCCAGCCTTCAAGCTCTACCTTTCCACTCGCGATCCATCGGCCACCTTTGCCCCTGACATCTGCAGTCGGACCACCTTTGTCAACTTTACTGTCACACAGAGCAGTCTGCAGACCCAGTCACTGAACGATGTGCTCAAGTCAGAGCGACCGGATGTTGACGAGCGGCGCTCCAACCTCATCAAGCTTCAAGGGGAGTTCAAGATTCACCTGCGACAGCTGGAGAAGCGACTGCTTCAGGCTCTCAACGAGTCTCGTGGCAACATTCTGGATGATGACAACGTCATCGAGACGCTCGAGACTCTCAAAACCGAGGCTGCAGAGATCTCTGCCAAGATGAGCAACACCGAGGGCGTCATGGCTGAGGTGGAGGAAATCACACAGCAGTACAGCATCATTGCCCGATCTTGCAGTGCTGTCTTTGCTGTTCTGGAGCAACTGCACTACCTCAACCACTTCTACCAGTTCTCACTCCAGTACTTCCTCGACATCTTCCAGTCGGTGCTCCACGGCAACAAGAACCTCGCCAACGTGACGGATCACAATGCCAGACGCGATGTCATTGTCAAGGACCTCTTTGTCAACACATTCAAGCGGACCGCCCTTGGTCTGCTCCAAAAGGACCGCATCACTCTGGGAATGCTTCTCGCCCAGGCCTCTCCTTACAAGATGGACAAGTCTGTCATCGACATGATCCTAGACAACCGTGTTGAGGGCAAGGACCTCTCGTCGCACCCTGACGACAGAGAGAACGCATTCGCGCAGGCCAGGAAGCTCAGTACTATCAAGGACAAGATCGATCCCATCTCAACCGAGGACTGGGACAAATTCTTCACTGAGGAATTGGCCGAGAATGCTGTGCCCCAGATCTGGGATGAGAAGACTGAACCCGTGGATCAAGCCCTTCTGTCTCTCCTGCTCGTCAAGCTTTTCAGGATGGACCGATTTGTTCCCGTCGCCGAACGCTTCGTTGCTCAGGTCTTTGGTTCTGATATCTTTGATATCGTCGAGGACCTGAAGCAGACTGTCACTCAGGTGTCTGCCACACTGCCAATCTCTCTGGTGTCGAGCCCCGGCTTCGACGCTAGTTACAAGGTGGACAACCTGGTTGAGAGGATGCGCGTCAAGTGCACCAACATTGCCATGGGTTCCAACGAAGGTCTCGCCAGCGCCGACAAGGCTATCAGCAACGCCGCCCAGACTGGCTCTTGGGTCTTGGTCAAGAACGTGCACTTGGCTCCTACCTGGCTTCAGAGCTTGGAGAAGCGAATGGAGTCACTCAACCCACACTCGGATTTCCGTCTCTTCCTTTCCATGGAATCGAGCCCCAAGATTCCTGTCAACCTGCTCCGAGCCTCCCGTGTGCTCATGTACGAGCAGCCTGCTGGTGTGAGGGCCAACATGAAGGACTCGATGTCATCTCTGTCCACGCGAGCCACCAAGAGCCCCGTGGAGAGAACACGACTCTACCTGCTTCTGTCCTTCTTGCACGCCGTTGTGCAGGAGAGACTGCGATATGCGCCAAACCTTGGCTGGAAGGGATTCTGGGAGTTTAACGACAGCGATGTAAGTGAAGTCTGGACCTCGCCTCTCTTGAGTTGATAGCTAACATGAACAACAGTATGAATGCTCCGCCTACATTGTCGATACTTGGATCGATGGCGTAGCAGGCAACCGAACCAACCTTGCGCCTCAGAATATCCCATGGGAGATGCTGCGTTACCTTGTGACCGAGACGTATGGTGGCAAGATTGACGATGAAGGAGATTTTAAGCTCCTTTCTCAGCTCGTCACATCGTTCCTCACTCCCGCCGCCTACGAGGTTGACCACAAGCTCGTCGATGGACCAGAGGGTGGTCTCGTTGTGCCATCGGGCACCAGTTTCCAGGACTTCCAGGCTTGGATTCACCGTCTGCCCGAACGCGAGCCTCCTACCTATCTCGGCCTGCCTGCCAACGCCGAGAAGCTACTCCTCGGTGGTCTCGGTCGCAGCCTGATTGGCAACCTGCGCAAGGTTACAGAGCTGCTCGACGAGGGTGAACAGCTGGTGACGGAGGTTTAGGTTATCATGGACTAGGAAAGATTGATTGTACTATGGATGGAATTATGAGGTCGTGTCATTAACTTCACTTCTTGAAAAGGGCTTGGGTCCCTTCCTGTTTTCTTTTTACTTGTGGCATCAAGCGGCGGCGCGTTGCGAGAATGGCGGATACTGTCGAGGACTACACTATACTTGGTGATACCCCCTGCGTCACATAGACTGGTGCTTTGTTTTTCTTGATTTGTTTGAGAGTGTTTTATCTACAATTACAAAAGAATGATTCGCTATGACCTGATCAAACTCTTGCGTGAATTCGTGAAACCTTGAATAATTCACCCCTTGAATCCTTCCAACGCTGCTTGCTGAGACAAATGAGACGAGAGATTTACGAAGTAACGACAGAAACTCGCAAGACCTAAAAGGCGACCCAGAAGATTGAAGAAGCATATAACGAGAGCAAACAAAGATAACGCAAACAAGAAAATCACCTCGCCCCAAACCCATACGTGCTCGGCGACGGCATTGGTGCGGAATAGTCCACGTTGACAAACTCACCACCAAACGCAAACATACCAAAGTCGTCCATATCCGGGGCAGCGCTCTCCTGGCTCTGGCTCTGGTGGCTCTGAGCTGGGTAGGGGAGCTCGATCCTGAGAGTCTCGGATAGGTACTGGCGCAGCTGTGATTGGAGAAAGGGCTCAAACGACTTTTCCTCGTCAACCAGGTCAACGAGCTCGTTCATCCACTCAAACTTGTCAATGAACTCGATCAAGAGCTCACTCTCCTTTAGTTCCAAAAGGCTCTGGGCACGCTCGGCAGCGTTCTTGAGGAGGCTTTCATCAGATATGGGATAATCGCGAGGGGTGGTCTCGGCGCCAATCATCCAGGACACAGTGACAAGGAGCTCAGAGGCAGAGATACCATAGGCAGACTCGCACTGATTATACCAATCGGGTGCGCAACCAGGTCTAACCAGGCCCAGCAGGACGCCCCAGAGAGTGCAAAAGATCCTGGTGTTATCCCACCAGTGACGCATGGCAGGGTTGGGCTGGGCCG
The DNA here is from genome assembly GCA_027569015.1 of Ascodesmis sphaerospora. NCBI lineage: Eukaryota > Fungi > Ascomycota > Pezizomycetes > Pezizales > Ascodesmidaceae > Ascodesmis > Ascodesmis sphaerospora. Next base: position 1,897,271 of record JAPPUR010000003.1, read on the forward strand.
ACGGATTCTGCAGGGGAACTGGGTGGTTGATGAGAAGCTGTTCACTGCACCATGCCATGCAGAGACGCAGGGGTTGTGGGGCGTTTCGTCGAACCATGCCGACAAAGGGCTGTCTCCTGATGAAATCGTTGAGGAGGTGCTCTGCTGAGAAGTTCGGAGTCTCTTCCTCTGACAGAGCGTGCTCATACTGGTCGAGGCCATAGCAAAGGAAGTAGTCGGCCACCAGGTCAATAGAGGTATAGTTGTGAGGAAGATGCCTCAATGATCCATTCTCATCGACAAATTTCTTAATTGTGGCGCAGGTGCGGCGCTTTACTGTCGTATTGTCAACCTGTTGGAGGCGGTCTTCCAAGTATGCTTTGAGCATCGACATGACGAAGTGAGGCTCATCATCGTAGGATTGTTGCTGAGATAAGAGGCCAGAGAGCAGTTCCCATGCTTGGCGAGTATTCTCCGGTTTGTCAGCGACCCGAGCACACGAGATGGCAAGGAACATCTGGGTTGCAGAATGATGCTGATTGGACCTGGATAGGGAGCCGTAGAGGTCTGAATATAGTTGAAAAGCGTTCTCGTCGTCAGACATGGCAGCGCAGAAGTCAGCGGCAAGCTTTTTTGTCGCCTCACCATCCCCAGGCCCCCAAGGGTAACGTATACGATGGCGGGGGTTTGGTTGCATAGGAATGTAGTCATCGTGGTCCGTATCGTCGACGATGGCACTCCCCGAGGCCATGTTACTAGGCAGGTTCAGCCGGGGGCTCGTGTTGAATTGTCGAACATTGTCGAAGTCCATGTGCTCGAGTGCACTCATAGAACTCTTCTTTTCGCCAGAGCCGTTGTACTTCTTGACCCCCCACTTGTCAAGACGATAGCCATACTGGCGCTTGCTGCAGAAAATCAGCCAAAGGTCAAGACGGCTTCAAGTGAACGTACCTCGCATGGAAGTCGAAGCGCCTCCTCATGAACTCCATGACAACGTTGAGAGTGTAGGATTTGTAAAGAGTGCAGAGTATAGGCTTGAACTTTTCCCAACTCTCATCAGTGATACGAATCGAGCGCTTGTGTCTGTCAAGTGCCGGATCGATCCATCTTGAGTTTGAGGGTCCCATGCCTGCCATTGTCTCGGTTCTTCGCTCTCGGGATTGCTTCAAGGAGTTCGGCTTGCAGGATGTAGAGCCTGGGGGGAAATCGAAAAGGACTCAGGCATGTTCAGAGCCTGGTTTTAAAGGGACTGCCATGACCGACTGCGGCTATGCACGCCGGACAACCCTCAACTCCAAATCGCCTAGAGCAGAGCCTCGTCGAGGCAAGCCCCCCTATGCGGTTGCCTTAAAGACAATGACACAAGCCCATTGACGGGCACATTGTGTGTATCAGACCAAGGCAAGAGTCGTTCGCCAGTAGAGCGCCATCGGCAACAAAGGGCCAATTGTAATTCCCAAGCCACCTCACCGCGGTTTGGCATTTGATTGGTAAATAACATCCTTGCTTGCATTTGGGATTTGCAACTCGGCGGAACAGCCCAAAACCAAGCCGCGCATGCCCAAGGCCGTCTGAAAGGCCGTCCAAGCCCAAGACAGGTCGACACAGCCCAGACGAGAGTGGGTTTTTCTCTGTCAAGACATGGAAATTGCAAAACTGCACCATCCATGGGCCTCGTGCATCGGTTGAGTCGTGGCCCAACGGCACCCAACGGGCACCCAATACCCGCCAAATTCAGGTCCCGGCGTGAGCTTCGCTGGCCGCGATTGGCGTGACATAGCATGCAGGTCTGGCCATCAGTCCCATGATGCGCGTGAGCTCTAATGCGTGTGCTTCCGCGCGAACGATCTTATTCAGACCAAGCAGAAAAAACCACATCACCCTGACTCCCCCATGCCATCAACCACAATCATGGGGTTGAATAAAGACTCGCTCAGTCCCACCGGTCCATCCATGGCCGACACCAGTCTCCCTCACCCATCATCATCTCTCACCCTGCGCCTACACCTGCAAACACCATTAGCATCACGTCATCTCAAAACCATGATGAGCGAGGAATACTACAACTCCTGGGAGGAGCCCAGCAAATATCCGCGGATACCCAACGTCTATGAGCCCATCGACAGCGTTCCATCTCGCAACGCTCACGAGACCAACACTCGGCCTCTCAACCGAGACAAGACAAAGGCCATCGCAGTCAAACTGAATATTGATAGCCATCGCCGGTCAACTTCACTGCGACAATCCCCCGACTTTGAAAATTGGCCAGACCACGGGACACTTGAAGACGATCAAGCGAATTGGTCTGTCATAGCACAACTGGGGAGCAGTTATACCTGGAGCGATGATTCCCTCAACTGGCGTCCGAAACCGTCAAACACGTCGCATCCACCGCAGCGTGAAACAGACGAGCAGAGGCGAGCAAAACGGCAGTCAAGTTTCGAGAAGTGGAGGAATGCCGGCGACAAACTCTTCTGTCACTCACAGAAGGCCCGGCCATGATGCTCTCAAAAAGAGCTTGACGACGATGACGAAGACAAAAATGGTGAAGAGCATGAGACATGATTCGGCGTTTTAACTGTGAGCACACATAACAGTTTCGGGAAGGGTATCGAATAATTGCATGATCCTGTCAAGACGGATCCAAGACGCATCGGCAGCTGGCCGTACAAACACTTTGGGTCGATGCAAGAACGGCGCTGGTTTGGCTTTTGACATTTGGTAGAATTGATGATTTTGGCCATGATGCGAGGTTCAGCTTTGTACCATGTCGACTTCAGATGAGATGAGATGAGATCGCATGCCTTGTAGCCTGAAAGACTTGCATCATGTCGAGCCGGGTCTGCCAAGAGCACAGGATATCCCAATCGAGCCTTGCCACTGACCCTCGGCAACCTGGGGTCGCCCGGTAGATGGATGCCTCGAGGTCGTGGTGATGCCTGAGTCCACGAGGCCTCAGGAGAGGACGAGAATGGCCGGGGGACAGAGGGTGCGAGGGCGTCGACTGAATAAGGGACGCACTCTCGGGAAGAATTACACCAAGAGTGCACCAATCTTAATGTCAGCTCATCTTGGTGTGCAGGCTCATGGAGCACAGATGACGAAAGGGTGTTGTCGGAGCAGGTAGTGGTGGTGATGTGAAACACGACTTGTTTTGTGCCGTGAAACCTGCAGGAATGAAGATGGCCGGGGAGAACTCTTGTTAACCAGAAAGATGGAAGAGTGAGTATGAGGAACAATGGTTGCCAATTGCTCGTCGATGAAGGAATTTGACTTTAGGAACGGAACAGGAAAAGAATTGATGCTTGATTTTGGCGAGGGCCAGCTCAAGTCATCGACAATTGTCAACCCGGGATGTACCTGCCAGCTTCAGGATGAGGATGGCTGTGGCGTCGCAACCATGAATCTCGATGGGCAGCCACTACAGAACAAACCGGGCAACACCTGCCCTCCTTCCTCCTGCCGTCCCTCTTGGTGAGGGTCACGCGAACCAGCGACTGCACACCCAAATCCTCGACAAAGTTCTCGTTAGCACAACTGCCGATATTCCCAAAGATGCCTTAACAACGAGCTGGTCTCGCCGTCTGTCAGCCTCTACACGCACGCGCTGCAAGCAGGAGAGAAGCCGTTATGAGCCGATCTCAAGGCAGAGCCCAAGTCGAGGTCGTCATTAGGGGGCTGAGGTCAGCCAATCACGTAGCTGCAGAGACGCCTACTTCCCTCACGACAATCCCAATGCAGGCCTGTGCAGCGCAACGCACCAGGGAGTGACTTGCGCATGCACCACAGGTTCTCTGAGCAGGTGCGACCTTGATGAAACTGTTTTAGCGGTAACTGCCCTCGGATGGAGCTCAGGCCACCAGAAAATACTGTACATGGCATCATTCAATGGATGCCCCTGTAGAAGCCTCTTGGAAGTAGGCCAATCTCGTCCGACGACGCAAAAGGCTACCAGCTAGCGTCGTGTAAGACAAAGCCATCCCATTTCTCTCTCGGCTGATGACTTTTTCTGTACCAATTAATGGACTTGTGATCATGGAAATGGAACCCTTGAATGGGCTGTCGTGGATAATTACGTACCTTGGCCATGTACCTCAGACAGAGCACCACCATCAGCGCTGCCTTGCTCGCACACCAACTCCGGAATCCAGCCTGGCCACCACCTTGATCCCCAAGGTTTACACCAGAAACCAATCAAAGCACGACCTTGTTTTATTTTCCGGTAGTCCTTTCGACTGATCCGGCACCCCGCAAGACAGGCCCGTCCCCTAGCGCCCTCCCGAGCAGGTCATCTGGCCTGGCATGGCATGGCATGGTTGGTGATGCAGGTGTTGCTCTAAGGATGCGCGGTTGGAGATCTGCCGTCGAGAGGCGATGGACGGCGGTCATGCGCTGACCATCCCCAATCCTACGCTTATACCGACTTCGACGTACCTGTCCCTGTCACTGTCCAGCTACGTAGTTGGGTACCTTTGCGAGTGAGCTTCCCGATGGAACCGCCTTCCAAGCTGTTACAGTGCCTTGGTTTATTCGAGGCAAGCCAAGGTACGGTAGAGTAGCTTCCATGGCGCGTGGTGTGACACGAGCATCGTCGATGGTTGCTTGCTCGGCCCTTCCCCTCCATCATCTGGGCTGCTTCCCCGCATAAACTACTCGGCCGTCTGCCTACCTATTCCCAGCTGTTTAAATGCTTTCTTCTCCCTCTGCCGCTCTTGAGAAACCTCTCCCTCTTCCACACGTCACCAGTTCTTCGGCGCACACCCACACTTTGAACTGCGTCCCTAGCCTGCCTTAGCAGCTGTCTTGACTCGAATCGACTTTATTCTCGACTATTCTCGGCGTCTTCCATAGCCAGGGCCAACTCCTCATCCGTCACCATGGCGAACTGGCAACAACGTATGTTCCAAGCAATATGAGGCTCTCCTCAGCTCTCCGGTCCTTAGCTCGGGAGCGACATCGCTGACCATGCCTGCTAGTCAACCCCTTCAGCAAGAGGGAGTCTCACTCAAACGGAGCTATCCTCACGTACAAGATCCTGACTCTCCTCACCTGGATCCTGTCCCTCGTCGTCACCGTTTACTACACCGTCCGCCGTCCCGAAGATGGCCACACAAGGAACAGAACGATCTGGGAGCAGAACCACTTGTACCCCACTGCTTTCAGTCTGAATTCGACCATCACCTCCATCTACTGGTACGCTTCGCCATGGTCTGTTTATTGGAAGCGCTAACCTCTCCAGGATTGTCCTCTTCTTCCTCCAGGCTGGCTACATTGGCCACCTCTTCTCGAGCAACTCGGACATTGTTCATGCTGCCGCCAGTGTTGGAAGCCACTTCATCTTCAACAACCTCTTCCACTTCGCCTTTGTCATGCTCTTTGTCCGATCTCACTTCCACTGGGCCGAAGTCATCTTGATCCTGAACTTCATTAACCTTTCTTCGCTCTATTTCCGCCACAACACCTATCCTCGATTCATCCACACCCCGGTTGCTTCTGGACCTCTGGCCTGGACCTTTGTTGCCATCTACTGGAATGGCGCTCTGATGATTCCTCACCCCCACCATCTGGTGCCCCGCATCTTCGGAAACATCTTCATTTGGGCCATTCTCGCCTATGGACTGTTTTTCATCATCATCTACAATGTTTGTAATGTATCCACATGTTGCCGCAGTAGACTAACCGTACGCAGGATTACACCATGGGCTTCTCGCTCAGTGTTCTATCCGCGGCTATTGGTGTTTCGCAATTCCTTGACAAGGTCATTGCTTTCCAGTGGATTTTTGCTTTCATCATCATGGCTCTTCTCTTCATCGCAACTATCATCGTCGCAGTCCCTGCCTGGACTGGCAGAGAGATCAGCTGGCGATCTGCGCCTGCTGACCAAGAGCGCGCTCCTCTCCTCGCAGAGAACTAAGCGCCCGGTACAATCAAGAGAGCGGTGACTTGTCTCTAGATACCCAGCGGTTATTCTCGGTCAGCACGGTACTATAAGGTTTGATTCGTGGTCATGATTTGTCTTGCGTATCTTGACCTCCCGTCATTCGAATTCGAGCCCATCGGACGTGGAGTTAGGAAGGCATGGCGTTGTATGTTTGCCGAAACGTTGTTCATCATTCGCACGTTCATTGCAGGCACTCGATCACCTCGGTAATTAGCTAGTAATTGAAGGATCCCGACAGACAAACTCAGGCAGTGATACCAAGATTCAGGAACTTTTACTCCGGTGACGATCATGACAAGCTGAGAGTGACGTAACTGTGGGGACGGCGGCGAATCGATAAGTTGCCGTCATAAGCTAGTCCGGGTGCGGTAAAGAAGCTCGGCGGCAGACTGCACGTCAAAGATTCTTGATTGCCTCACCTGATACACCATAACACGACGACGGTCGACGCTCGCAGATGAAGCCCCTAAGGGCATTTCCCTTTCCGTTGAATATTGGGACAGATATTTGCCAAATCTCACGCATCTACCGAATCCTCTCAGGCCCTCGTGCTTCACGCTTCGTCAACAGGATCCTGTCTCCTGAGGAGCTAGCAAAGAAGGATGCTCGCCTCGACATCCTGAAGCGGGTGCCGGTGAGCAATGGTGCGTTGGCAGTAAGTCAGAAGAGTGAAAACAAGGCATTATTCGGGGATGATCAAAGCCATGAGAGTATTGCCGCTAGAGATCCCGAACTATGGAAGTGTGCCGCCTTTGTCGCAGGGAGGTAAATGCTGTCCAACCCTTCCATGATAATGGAGATTTGCAATGCCGCTGACTTGAATATTTCGTCAGGTTCGCGGCAAAGGAGGCCGCCATCAAGGCACATCCATCTCGACGCCTAACGTTTCACGACGTGATGATTGAGAGGCGCCAGGTGGAGGGAGAGAGGTTGGGGAGCGGGCCACCGGTGGCTCGCATACGGAGCGGCGAAGGGCAGACGGAGGATGCAAGTGCTCTGGTGTCAATCAGCCATGATGGAGACTATGCGACGGCTGTGTGTTTGGGGCATGAGCCAAGTAATGGAGATATCAAGGGCTAATGATGGGAGACTGAGTTCGCTGCATATAGACTACTATGTACATGCGTTACTTGAGCAAAAAGAGTGTATACCTACCTAGTCAGAGAAAAGACATCAATCATGTAATGCAAAAGTGAGGACATCAAGAACCTAAAAATGGAAAGCGTTGCATGGCATGAGGAAGGAGCAGGCGGGTACCAGCCTTACAAGGCTGCGGGGCCGGCACCTTCCCGCTCAACGACAACAGAAGGAAGGAGCAAAAACAAAACACCACGCCCAAACATCACCACCTCCAAAAAGACATCCAACCACCAAAAATGAATCACGTCCGGTATACCAGGGACTCGAACCCTGAGCCTTAGTCTTAGGAGGACTACGCGCTACCATTGCGCCAGCACACCGCAGCAGGCCTTGTTGATTGGCTATGTTGGGTGAGGTGTAAGTTGAGTTTATATTGACTGGGTTGGAGGGTGGGATGTTGTTTGGGTGGTTGGAGATTTGGCAGGTGACAGTCGTTGGTTTATGGTATTTTTAGATATGTTAGTTGTTTCGTTTTTGCCATGTTGATTGCTTGAGCGGGTCGTTGTGCTGGGCAGGTGCTTGCCAGTGCCTAGCCGCGTGTTATCGGCAGTTTGCAGGCAGGACCGTGGTCTATCTTACAGCCGAAGACTATGTGTTTGTTCTGCGGTGATTTGACAAAAACGCTACTTTCATGATATGGATTTTGTTCCTGTTTCTTAATTCGACAATGCTAGTGACAACATTATGTAGAGAATTGGCAACATTGTGCTTCCATACCAAACTACACTCATTGTTACCATGCCTTTCTCAACAACCCACACCATGGAAATGAGATACCACACGCCCGGCTACAGTATCCGGATCTTCAACCCACAATGATTCCTCACAAAGAAGTTATTATCCAATCGCATACTCAGGTCAAGCACGCAGACCCAAACCCAGCAAGATCGATAGATGATGCCATATCGAACCAATCTGGCTACCCTGGAGATAAACCGGTCGTTGGAGAGGGTGACCACCACTTTGACACAGCTCCACCCCCACGAAAGAAAGTCTCTCCTCATCGCGGAATTGAGACAACAGAGAAAAGAGACAACTTCCTCACCGTGACGCCTCGGTCTAAGCCATCAAGGCAACGATGAGTCCTCACCGAAACCGGTCAGCAAGCAAGTCGAGGCGGTCAAACAACGAGGCAAACGGCGGGCGGTCGAATCGACGTCTTGACCGTTGTCGTGCCGTGTCCCCCCCCGGTACTCTGGTGGATGCGGGCTGTGTCTTTGGTGGCGGGTCTCTTGCTGCGGTGGATCGGGCCCCAGGGCCACGGTCCACTGGGAGCCCTGGGGAGCCCACCCAAGCTCCAGCGCTAGAGCTGCTGAAGTCCCGATGGTCGGCCTTTGACGGGGCCCCACCAGCTCTTTCCGCCCCTCCCCCCCCAGCCATTGTTCATGAGAACTGGAAGGGGACATGGATTGATAACGTGCTTGCTGTTTTCTTCCCCGGGACTTGATTTCAACTCTTCATTCACAATCTTTTGGTGTGACGGTGGGTTGAGACGGGAGTCAATTGGTGACTCAGCTGCTTCTCAATTGACACTCGTTGCCTCTGCGCTCTCTCCTGCTTCATCTCTCTCGCTCTAGCATCTTCTCAAGCTTCAGCGGGGTTTCTCATGTCTGCGCGGCCATCATGGATATCCTGATCCACCGGTTCGGCGGATTTGAATTCTCTCCCTACCAAGGGAATCAATCATTTCTGCCTCCACAGCCTGCCTACCTGACAAGGTATTTATTTGTGATAGAAACACCCCTGTTGAACAGCCATGCTAAGCCATGTCCAGCGTCTATCAGAGCACACTGTCATTGACTCAAGTACCGTGGATCGCTGATGTCTCGCGGCTTGCCCAATCTGGAGCTCCTCAAGCTGTGTTGCTCTTTATATCTTTGACACGGCTTCTGGTTCGAATTGTTCAAATCCGAAGCAATCCCTCTTCTCAACGGTTGAAAGCCGCCAAGATTCGGTGGCCGTATGAACTTGCATCTCAAGCTGCAAGGCTCGCCGCCACCTCCCTCATTACGGTTGCCTTCATACAAGGTCGGATACACTGGTCGAATATCCTAGTGGTTGCATACGCTTTCATCCTGGGCTTACTGCGCCTTTTCAACCACCTACAATGGCGACACGTGGCTCTGCACCAAGTCAACCTTGTGCTCACGGCCATCCTGTTCATCCTTATCGTCGGTTACACCCTGCCCTGTATCCAGACTGGTACACAATGCCTCCGCGATGCCAGTGTTTCCGGAGCCATCGCGGCACTCACTGTGGCATTTGCCGTAGCTATTACCACACCGCGAGAATGGACGCCTTTGCCGGTTGACCTCAACATCCCCGGCTACAATCAGGATGAGCCTGCCCCTGAAGAGGCCTGCAGTTGGTTCACCTACTACTGTTCCTACGACTGGCTAACACCCGTAATCTGGAAGGGTACCAAGCGCAAACTTGATATGGCTGACATCCCCAAGATTGCTTGGTATGACGAGCCCATGTACCTCCTGCGCCGTGTCCAGGAGGCCAGGGCCATCTCGAAAAAGACATTGCGCACGGTAATCCGCTTCCAGAAGAGCGAGCTGATTCTCATGTCTGCTTGGGTCGGGTCTGCATACACGGTAGAGACTGTGGCCGCCTACGCCATGTTCAAACTCCTCGAGTACCTTGCTAACCCAAACGGTGCCATCTACAAGCCCTGGCTCTGGCTACTTCTCATGTTCCTCGGCCCCCTGGCTCGCTCTGTCTGCTTCCAGCAGTACATCTTCACATCCACCAGACTCGTTGTTCGTATCAAATCTGCCTTTACTCAGGAGCTGTACTACACTGCGCTCGAGTCGATGGAGATGGAGGAAGACCCCTTTGAGTTGCAGTCAGGAGGCGCGAAGCCAGGCCACCACAAGAGCCAGGGCCAGAAGAGCGCCAAGAGCACCTCGGCAGGGCGACTGGCAAACTTGATGGCTTCTGACATCGACGCTATTTACAGGTCACGGGATATCATCCAAGCTACAGTCGGCGTTCCTGCTGGTACAATAATTTCTCTTGTTGGCATGTATCGGATGCTCGGTTGGGCCTCGCTCGTCGGGACCGTCATTCTATTCCTGGCGACCCCCCTATCTGTCTGGCTGGGACGCAAGATGTTCTTCTCGCAACGCCGGGTTAGGAAGGCTCAAGATTCACGCATGTCTCTGGTGACAGAGTATCTTGCTTCTCTCCGTGCCATCAAGTATTTTGCCTGGGAGAATCCCATCACGGACAAGATCATTGAAGCTCGAGCTGCAGAGCAGAAAGAGCTCTGGAGGACTTCTATGCTCCAAGCCTTGCTGAACCAAGTCATGCAGATATTTCCCTACTTGTCGCTGCTCGTCATGTTTGGGCTCCATGTTGGTATCGAGAAGCGTCGTCTCGATGCTGCTACTGCTTTCACAACCATCTTTCTTGTCAAGAATGTTCGCAGGAATATCATGCAGGCTAGTGCCTTTGGCAGAAACTTTGCGAGCGCCCTGGTGTCGGTGAAGCGGCTGGACAAGTACTTTGAGAGCACAGTTCCCATTGTTCATTATCCGGTAGGTCCGCTGCGGATGCAGGGAGCATCGTTCCGAAAGACCAAGAAGGCTACGTTCACTTTGAACGACATCACGCTTGATTTCGCCCAAGGAGGCCTAAACGTTGTTGGCGGTCCAAGTGGAAGCGGAAAGACGACACTCTTGTTGTCTATTCTGGGTGAGACGTATCTCGAGAGCGGCTCCTTGACAAGACCTGAGGACGTCGCCTTTGCATCCCAGTCTGCTTGGCTGCAGAACGATACCATCCAGGCAAACGTCCTCTTTGGCAGTCCCATGGAGGAAGCAAGGTACAAGCGTGTCATTGAAGCATGCTGCCTCTGGGAAGACTTCAAGGAACTGCCCGCCAGGGACACGACGACGGTAGGTGAGAATGGCACTTCTCTCTCAGGAGGTCAGAAGGCTCGAGTTGCCCTCGCGAGAGCACTGTACTCTAAGGCGCCTCTCTTGCTACTCGACGACATCTTTGCCGCCCTGGATGCCAAGACAGCAGCAGGTGTCTGGAAACATTGCTTCTGTAGTGACCTTCTGAGTGGGAGGACAACGGTATTGGTGACTAACCTGCCTTGGATCTCTGAACAAGCCGACTTTTCTGTGTCGATGGAAAAGGGGCAGATCAGCTCGGCCGAATCTCAGATTGGTGTCGTCCGCAAGCCTATCGCCATTGCTCAAGTCTTGGGAGGAGATGCTGAGGATAACGAGGCTCCTGACGAGACCGAACCGGCGATCCAATCTAATGGCGACTCACTGAACGATGCGAACAAGGTCTCGGAGCATAAGACGATGAAGGATATTGTAAGCCAGGAAATGAAGGCATCTGGAAAAGTTGGCCGCATGACTTGTATGCACAGTTCGTTCGTTGCTAGACTATGCTGACTCGGCCACAGTTTTGCAGTACATGAGCTACTTTGGACATCCACTGTTTGTCATTGTGTGTCTTGGTCTTCTCCTGGGTACCAACATCTTTACCTTTGCCAGCACTCTATGGCTTTCCGTCTGGGTTGAGGCATATGACCACCAAGCGCACACTGATATAGCTTACTACATGGGCATTTTTGCTGCCCTCACTTTTCTGGAGATTGGCACCTATTGTCTGGCCATTATTATGTTTGAGTGGGGAGCCTGGCGTGCGGCTAGACGCCTACACAACGACTTCATCCGCGCCATCATGCGAGTCTCTTTGTCGTGGTTCAAGCATATTCCTATCGGGCGTATCACCAATCGCTTCTCAAGCGACATGGCCTCGATCGATGGGACTATCTGCACCATGCTGCGGCTCATGCTTGATACGACCCTTCTGATGCTATTCCGCATCGGTGCTGTGAGCAGCATCATGCCGATCTTTATGGTCCCGGCACTCTTTACTTGCCTGTTTGGTGTTCTCATCGGAGAGATGTACACCCGAACCGCCGTTGTCATCAAGCGTCTTACCTCTTCAGCACAGTCACCAGTGTTTTCACAATTTGCTGATACCCTCGCTGGACTCCCTGTCATCCGTGCTAGGGCGGGCATGTCGTCGACATTCCGAGAGGAGCTGGCTGCAAAGTTACGAGCTTGGTCAGCGTCTTCTGAGGCCAGCTTCAATGCCAACCGTTGGGTTGCCGTGCGTGTGGACTTTGTGACGGCGCTTGTGAGTCTGTCGGCTGGTATCATTGCAGTATCTCAAGCTGGGGTTGTGGCTGCGGGCTTGGTTGGTTTCTCACTCACCAACGCCAACGGACTTAGCCAGACTATCCTGCTTCTGGTCCGGGCCATGAACGATCTCGAGGTCGAGATGCAGAGTGTAAGTATCCTTGAAGTTAGTCAACTTGCGGCTGCTAACCCGAGAACTAGTTCCACCGAGTCAAGGAGTACGTCAAGCTGGAGCCCGAGGAGAAGGAAGACAAGACCTACCCCGATGAGGGCGAGTACACGGATGATCCGACTCATGTGATACCCGAAGACTGGCCTCGATCTGGCGAAATCGAGTTTAGGAACGTGACCATTCGGTACGATCCGAACGGGCCTGATATCCTCACCGACGTCAACCTCAAGTTCAAGGCGGGTGAACGCGTGGCCGTGGTGGGACGAACAGGGTCGGGCAAGAGTACGGTGAGCATCGGGTGTTCCTCTTCAACTTGTTTTCAGTGACACTGACCATGATACTTCCAGCTGGTCCTCTCGCTGCTGCGCTTCACACACGTCGTCTCTGGAGAGATTCTATATGACGGGGTTGATATCACCAAGGTCCCTCGACATCGTCTTCGCGAGAGTCTGACCATCATTCCACAAGAAGCCGTCCTGTTCAACGGCACCGTCGAGTCCAATCTCGACCCCGGTGGTCAAGTTCCCAAGGAGGTGCTAGACAAAGCCCTCGACAACTGCAAGGGAATAGCCTCCTTTTCCCCACATGCCTCAGATGATAGCGACAACGAGGAAAATGCTGCTGATGACGAGGATCATAGTGCTGTGACACTCGGAACCATCGTGGATGCCAAGGGCGAGAATTTCTCGCATGGCCAACGCCAGGTGCTCTCGCTGTGTCGCGCGCTCATTCGTCAAAGCAAGCTGATGTTGCTAGACGAAGCGACAGCCAGTATGGACTACGAGACAGACAGGGGCATCCAGAGCGTCCTGCGAAGGGAACTGGAGGCTGCTGGCGGAGACCGCACGCTGGTGACGATTGCCCATCGCCTGCGTACCATCATTGACTATGATACTGTCGTTGTCATGAGTGCTGGGCGTGTACTTGAGTAAGTTGTTGTTTCACCATTGTATCCATAACCCTCGGATAATGAAGGCATACTAATGAATCTCGTTTAGATACGGTTCTCCCCGAGACCTGTACAATGCTCGAGGTCAGTTTTACGACATGGTATATCACAGTGGCGAGATGGAGGATTTGCGAGTACTCTTAGATGCGTAAATGTTGTTAGGTTACAAAAGTAGACGGCAGAGGTTAGAAGTTGATTAAGACGCCGTTGTTGGATAAAACTGCATGAGAAGCATATAGAACAGCAAAATACGGTTGTTTATGGTAGTCAACTCGCAAGGTAGACATGATGGTTCAAGAATTGATACAGATTCGTCTCGCTCTTTGATATCTCGAACACATACATGCTATATGCATTAGAACCTCATAAAAACCCTTATAAGATATCCATGGCAGTTTAAAGCGTCCATCATGATTCTTACCATTCTATAAACATATCGATTGAGATGCTCTCTTTCGAGTATCAGTTTAAAGCCATTTAGCAATGGATGTCATTCACAAATTCTATAAGCAGGCAAGCAAAGCAAAGTAAACAAAAAATGACCAAAACGACGAAAAAAAAACCCACATGCGTCGTATATTTTCATGTCCCGCCATGTCTCGAGAAAACTTCATATATGTTGCGGAGAAAAAACAGACAAGAAAAACAGGCGAGAAAAAAAAAAACCAGTTGTTATAAAAAAAAAGACCCCCTTTGCCCAAACCTCCCGCCGATTCCCAAAGTCTCCTCAACGCCATACGTGCGTTCGTGTGTTTGTTTGTGTGTCTCTTTGCTCATGCCTTTGCATGTTTTGTTTTCTCAATTAAGTCAGATAAAAAAAGCCCTCCCCACGCGTATGCTTGATTTGCTTGTTTTTTTTTGGTCTGCTCCCTCTTGTTCTTGGTTTTTTTCATGTAGGCACGGGATGCGAGTGTAGATAGGTAGGTAGTAGTGTGGGTTTATGGGCGTCCTTGTTGAATTTCGTGGTATCATCGGCATTGCGACATGGTCCTGCTCCTCCTCCAATGTATCTGCATGCTTGAAATGCACTGCACTGCACTGCACTCGTAGCATCTTCCTCCTTATTAACAATGTCTCGTCTATTGTCCGTTGAACTGCTGCTCCTCCATGTTGGTGACCCCGGCTTCCACGTTATGGTAGTCGAGTATCTCCGAGTACCTGAGCATGTCATATTAGTACTTGGACTACGCGGAAACGCTTTACTCAGACTCACATCATGATCTTCCATGTATCGACAGGCAGGTCAGCATCGTTGAAGCTCCAGTCAAACTTCTCCTCGGCCACAGGCTCATCGGTGGGGTCGTGGTAGGGAGCAAGGTAATCGTGGGCGAGGGCCTCGGTGGCCGTTATCCGCTTCTTAGGATCGAAGACAAGCATGCGCTCAAGGAGATCAATGGCTATTGCATGTCAGTTCTGGTGCACACTGCGCATCTCCAGCTGAGGATGACGTACCTGAGTCGTCGGCATTCTTGAACTTGTTTCGGAGAGGCTGTCGCTCGCGCTTGGGCAGAGACTTGACGAATCGTAGCGTCTAGTCGTCAAAGTTAATTCCACTGTTCCATAGCCGACCTCGGCCCGAGAGAAGGCAGAGACAACTCACGTTCTCGCTAGCAATAGTGTTGATAACATCATCAGGGGGAGTGCCCAGGAGCTCGGTGATGATGGAGAATTGGTTGACGTGATCCTTTCCGGGGAACAGGGGCTTGCCCTCGAGCATCTCAGCAAAGATGCATCCGGCGCTCCAGATATCAACCTCGACGTCGTATTTTTGCCAGGTGAGCATGATCTCGGGGGCTCGGTAGTATCGGGTGGAAACGTAACCCGTCATCTGAGGGTCCTGAATTCGGGCGAGGCCAAAGTCGCAAATCTTCAGATCGCAGTTCTCGTTGACAAGGATGTTGCTGGGCTTGAGATCGCGGTGGACGACGCCGGCCGAATGCACGTACTTGAGGCCTCGCTGTGGGAGAGAGTGGTTAGCGTTTTCTGCGACGGAGTCAATGTCCAGGGAATCTGGTAGACATACCATGATCTGGTAGAGAAAGTACTGGATAAACTGCTTCTCGAGGGGGCGCGAAGTCAATAATCGGTGAAGATCAGTGCCGAGAAGCTCTGTGACGAAATAGCTGCAGCATCGTCAGCTCGGAGTCCCGCGGGGACCAGAGTGGGGGGAGGGGCAGAGCCGGTGACGGTGAGGTCGGGCAGACGTACATGTCCTCGAGAGGGGAAATGAAGATATCGCTGAGTGAGATGACCTGATGAGCGCATCCATATTAGCATGGTGAAGCTGGCAATTGACCCAGCTCGATCATGAGCATGCGAGCAGGGAGGGGCCAGGGAGGGGAGCTCTGGCGGGGCGAGTGGTGGTGGTTGCTCACGTTTTCGTGCTTGAGGTGCTTGAGCAGCTTGAGCTCACGGTATGTGCGCTTGGCGAGCACCGGAGTGCTGAAGGGCTTCATGATCTTCTTGACGGCGACATTTTGGCTGGTAAGCTGATCTCTGGCGGAACTGTCGAGGGCACGTTGAGTCAGTTATTGTCTGTCATTGAAGGCTCGCTCGGGAGCGAGGGCGAGGACGGTCGGAAGAGAAACGCACCAGACGAGGCCAAAAGCTCCCATGCCAACAGGCTGGAGATCCGAGTACCTGCGAATCGGAAAGAGTCAGTAAAAGCGGTCGGTCGCATCGTCCGTGTCCAACCCTTACCTCGAGGTGATCTCGAATGTGGTGCCAAAGATCTGGGCGCGGACGAACTCGGCCATGGTGAAGGTCTGTCCGGAGCGGGGGGAGGGTTTCGGGAGGGAGAGTTGCAAGATGCGAGTTTGTTTTCCTAGCGGGCGAGACAAGGAAAATGCTAAGACGCGAAGGTTTGGAGTATCCGGAGCGGGGATGGCCGAAGCAGGTGGCAGTCGCAGAATGTTGAGCTGAGCTGGGACTGGACTGAACCGGGTACTGTACTCGACTGCGTGCGCTGTAGGGACTGGCGTAAGAAGTTGGGGGAGCAAAGTGGTAATCTAGTTGCTGGATTGGATTGGATGGGCTGGGGATGGGTATGGATGGGATGGGATGGACCGATAATGGGTCAGGTGAATGGGAAATCGACGATCGAGCACAAGGCGATGGGAAGAATGACCGGGGGGTGTTAGGGGAGACAGTGGGAGAAAAAAAAGCGATCCAGGTTTCGATGGTGTCGATGGAGCGAGCGAGTATCGAGCGATGGACGGCCACAAAGACTGCCAGGAAGCGATCGGGGCGGGGACGATGGATTCCCACTGGACGACAGAGACAGAGAGCCAAGCAAGCCTGTCGAGTCTCTTCCCCTTGTTACCGAGCGGGCTTATATCGAGATGGATCGATCGATGTTTTTTGTCCGTGTTTTGATATGTCGTTTCCCGTCTTTTCCCTTGTCTTGTCTTGCCTTTTCAGTTGTTATGTTTTATGTCGTAGGCGGTGCGGTAGGCGGGGTAAGGTATGCGGGCAGCCAGTATCCCCAGGAAATTCAGGCTGTAGGCAGCGAAAAAAACGTCTGTCTGTCAATGGCAAGGAAAAAACCCTCTTGTTAGCCAATACCCATATTAAGAATGTAGCGTCGCCACTCAGAAATTCACGACAGAAAGGGCACTAAAGCAGCAACACTGAATCGGAAGTGCCTCCAAGGTGGTCGGTCTTCTGATGGCTTGTGACTGGTGAGGGGCAACACGTCCGGCTCCAAACAGCCAGGGCATGGCCACTGAACCAGCTGCGCTGCGCTGCGCTTTGCCTCCCGTCTGGTCGAGATCAAGGCCATGGATAACCGCAGAAACTGCAGAGACCCGACTCTCTACTCAGACCTGGACTTCGGCCGACATCGTCTGAGCGATAATGCCAGCAAGCGCCGGCAGTGGGGTCAATTGGCCTGTCCTTTGACGCCATCGTGCCCCCCAATGTTCGCTTTACCGCTGGCTGGCGGCTGGCTGGCTAGACTGGACTGAGCCCTCGCGCGCCCTCTCCCGCAGTGGCGGGAGCAGGACGCATGCAGCGCCGTGCGTGGGGAATATTCTAGACATGATGGACCCGAGAGTGTCTCCGGGGTGCAATGTCTCTGGCAGAGGTGCTGTAGGCTTACCTTGCTATCGGCGCAATAACCCAAAGCAACAGGAAGGGCGGGTATACGATGCGGTGAAGAAGCCCAAGGGAGGAGGGAACGGGCGAAGGGACAAGGATCGAGTCGTGCGTCTTTCGAGTGTCGGCCAAATGTCGATCGCTGGCTATTGCTTGCGCTGTTGAACAAGGTGCCCGTTGGAGGGAGGTTTTAAGTTTGTGTCTAGGTAAGGAATCACGGGACGCCGAGGAGGGAGGGATGGATCCGAGGCACTGTAGGATGAAGTGAGAAGAGGAGGGAGAAAATGGGCAAAGTCAAGAGGAAATCAAGTTTACCATCTGGGAAGGAGGGTATATTAGTAGTGTTCCGTACCAAGCCATGGACGACGTGGATGCGCGCACCGCCGGTTTCTGCACGATGTCTATTCTGTCTTGTCCCGCCAGCCAGCGCCAGCCAAGGTGGGGGAGGAGGAGGGGGGGACAACAGCTCCGGGGAGGGCTTGATTACTTTTTTTTTCTTTTCGAGGGTCCGTTTGATTCTTGGTCTTCCCTTGTCACTGTGGTTTTTTTTTCTTCCGTCTTTTCTGTGGGCAGAATGGTGGAGGGAGGACCCTTGCGCTACGGGGGAGTGAGGGGATCGAGATCTACGTGGAGATGGGAGATTCAAACATGAGAAAGCTGAAAGCTGAGATGATAGAGGGGGATGGCGTCCATCTTTTTTTTCCTTTCGTTGAACTCTGTGACGAAACCAGGGTCCTAGGTACTAAAACCCTTTTATGCAAGTCTCTCTTGGTGATGGGGATGTCTTGGTTGAAATGTCTGATGTCGGTGTTGTTGATAACTGATGAATTTCTATCACAACTGATGAGAGTTGAGTCGGTGAGAGTGAATCTCGGCGACATACATAACGTAGGAGTTTAGATGAGACGAGGCCATCTACCAGTAACGGCTTCCAACTTTTACTGGCTTCTCTCATGTACTGTATCACGTTCCCTCTCTATGGTCGCCATGAATGGCTGCCATGATGGAATCCACACCAACAAGCAGACCGATAACCAAAAGGCATGAATACATCCATGGCATTGATTGCCCTGCCCTGCTCTGCTCCGCATGGACGGGATGTACGCACATGATTCATGCTACCCCTCTCCCGAAACTTATCGCACAATTACAGCTTCAACTCATCATAATCGTTTCTTCTCCGCGTCGCAGAAACCTGCATTCTCTTCGCGCTGCTGCTTCACATGGGCTCCCATGACGTCACCCCGACTTCTACCCCTGTCGCCGGGGTGCTAGCTTGACAGCACACGTCCTGCAGCGACGCTTAGACCCCCCTCCTTTTTCTTTTCTTTTCCAGGATCCATCACCAGAGCCGCTTCTGGACGGTCGCCTTGTACCTCTCCCGCGTAACTCGGCTGTAGAGGTACTTCCATCGTCGATTCACCCTGTCGCAAGACCTCTCCCGCTCATCGTGAAATCAAGGCGCGGATCGAACAGGGCCCGAGAAACTTGCAGTGGCGGGGGTTCAAGTTTAAACCCCCCGCCGTTTAACCCCCCCCCCCCCTCAAGGACCAGGTGAATCGACGTCTTCTCCCTTCTAGCGTCCAAACGTCCCATCCCGCTACCTGGTTACCTGTACTGCGCTGTATCCATTCTGGCTCCTCATCACGCGCTGCGACGCTGCAATTACTTATTCAAGATCCCAGAAAAACTGTCGGCACCGACGTCATATGCATAAGCCACGAATTTTTGCCTTGAAGTCCCCTGTTTGTCTGGGTCCCACAGGATGGACGGTTGGGAATGGATCCATTGCCAACATCAACAACACCTGCCCTGGGCTGCAATGTTTGGCCAAGGTAACCAGATCTCTTGAGTGAGGAATGAAACAGTCAACTCTCTCGATGATTTTGTTTCTGCCGTTGTTTCAGTAGATATAACATAACATAGTCAAAATGTTGATCATCTATGACTTACACGTCTCAACCAAGGAGAAACAGAAACACTCATATACAACTCCCCCGTTGTCTAGACTACATAAACAAATTGCAATACAAGACGCCCGTCTCCAGCCCAGGATCATCGCTGTCCATCCCTAGCTTCCTGAGCTTGCCCTGTCGATCCTCAACCTCGTCCCGTCCATCCACCTCCCATCTCGGGAATCCATCTTCGCCTTTCCCCTAACCCAGCAGAGATGCCCCCTACCCATCACACATCGCGGATCGGCCCAGCCCCTCCGTTCGAGACCATATGATCGACAGTGTGGTGCTTAAAATGCTCGCCATCGGCGCGTCTGATGCCCCATCTTGGGATCCCTCCAGAGCCAACAGGCCGAGGGTGCGGCCTTGCCGAGCGATCCAGCTCGTCGGTACCGAATAACGTCTGATCCACTGCCCACAGTACGTACATGAGACCTTGCGATCGTTCTCGGGGCGTTTCTGGCTCAACGGTGCCTCCCACTGACATCCCCAACTTAGGGCTAGGGGTCTGGCGCTGGCTATGAACAACCCATCTCCCTCTACCAAGACCCCCCAGGTCCGACTAACGTTAGAATACGACCACATATCAACGGTCGTCTTGTTCATCTCCCTTTGAACTTGACCTGCACAAAACAAAAGCTAATTGGTGGGTAATCACCCGAGATGCTAGTGCTCCAGCCTCTCTCGAACACCTCCCTCTTTGACGCGTGACCTCTTAACTCCACAGCGCAATTCTGTAGTTGGATGATCCTTCCCATAAGCTTGCCAATCATCTCTTTCTGAAATGTCTATTCAAGTGGATGTTCGTTGCCACAAGCTATGCCTAGCCACTCCAGTGAATTGCAGTAGTTGTGCTTGGCAGCCAGACTGCACATGCTCACCCAACTCCACCACGAGCATGGGCTGTCTAGCACCCAGACACTTGTTGGTATGATTTACAAATCAAAAATTAAAATCATTGCTACGAAACTGGCACAAATTGTGGGGGCAATAAACGTATTCCGCCAATAGATGTGTATCATGTTCGTTTCATTATCAAAGGGAAAGCCTATCCGCCACGAACAGTTCTCATGACCCAATCACCCTTCATCAATCTGCCTAAATCCCTCTCTTCCAACCTGCCACCTCTAACCTACGCCGGTTGCAAGTTTATCCCTGTCCCTTAATCTACCCCTCTATCATGATCATGATCTAGTCATGGACAACCAAAGGCTCCACATTCCAGATGCCCTCGGCATACTCATCAATGCAGCGGTCGCTGCTGAAGAAGCCCATGCGGGCAACAGAAATGATCGACTTCTTGACCCACTCTTCCTGGTTCTTGTACGCCTCATCAACAAGGTGGTGCGTCTCGTTGTAGCTGTGGAAGTCATCCGACACCAGGTAGTAATCACCATGGTCGCGCACAGCCGCGATCAGAGCACTAAAGTCGTGGACTGAGCCAAAGGTGCCCTTCTGAATCTCGGCGAATACCTTCTCCAGGTCAGGGTCGATGGTGTGTGAGCCATACTGGTGGGCGTGGCGAAGATCCTCGACATCCTCCGCGAGGTTGCCGAACAGGAAGATGTTGTTCTCTCCAATCTCGCGAGTGATTTCGATCTATATCAAAGTTAGCCTACTATATTGAAATGGTCATGTTTACTCACGTTGGCACCGTCGCAGGTACCGATGATAAGACCACCGTTGAGGACAAACTTCATGTTGCTGGTACCCGAAGCCCTAGATGACCTGTTAGCCGACTGTCTCGATGATGTGGAGCGTATGCTCCATGGTAACTTACTCAGTGCCAGCGGTGGAAATGTGCTCGCTCAGATCCGAGGCCGGAGTGATAATCTCAGCCTTGCTCACATTGTAGTCGGGCAGGAAGATGACCTTGAGGAGGTCGCCGATATCACTGTCGTTGTTCACCACGGATCCGACGGCGTTGACCAGATGAATAATCTGCTTCGCCATCCAGTAGCCGGGAGCAGCCTTGCCTCCGAAGATGGAGACACGAGGGACAACCTTCTTTCGCTCCTCAGGAGACAGGGCCTTCAGAGTGAGGTATCGATGAATGACACCAAAGATGTTGAGCTGTTGGCGCTTGTACTCATGGATTCGCTTGACTTGCACGTCGAAAAGCGACGATGGGTTCACAGTAACGCCGGTGGCAGTCTTGATGAGCTTAGCAAGTCGTACCTTGTTGGCGTACTTGATCTCGGACCACTCCTTGCGGAATTCCTTATCCTCAGCATACTTCTCGAGCTGGTTGAGAGTTGTCAGGTCCTTGAGGAAACCATTGCCGCCACACTTGGACGCGATGAGCTCAGAGAGGCGAGGGTTGGCCTGGTGGAGCCAGCGGCGAGGGGTGATACCGTTGGTCACGTTGGTGAACTTGTCAGGGCCATAGATCTCGACAAAGTCCTTGAAGATGGTGGTCTTGATGAGGTCTGAGTGCAGCTCAGCGACACCGTTGACCTTGTGAGATCCGACAATGGCGAGGTACGCCATCCGAACCATCTTAGGCTGTGACTCCTCGATGATGGACACACGGCGAAGGATGTCTCGGTCATTGGGGAAGGCCTTCTCGACCTTCTGAAGGAAGAAGAGGTTGATGTCGTAGATAATCTGCAAGTGCCTTGGCAGAAGGTGCTGGAGTAGACCGACGGGCCACTTCTCGAGAGCTTCCGGCAGAACAGTGTGGTTGGTGTAGCCGAACTAGAGAATTGTTAGACTGTGACAACCTAGCTCATACAACATTAGGACTTACAGTGTTGGTCACAATCTCCCAGGCGAGATCCCACTCGAGGTGCTCGATATCGATGAGGATTCGCTGCAACTCAACAATGGCTAGTGTAGGGTGGGTGTCATTGAGCTGGATGGCCACCTGGTCAGGGAACTCCCTCCAGGGGCGCTTGGCCTTCTTGAAGCGGCGAACAATGTCGTACAGGGAGGCGGCAACCCAGAAGTACTGCTGCTTCAAGCGAAGTTCCTTTCCTCGCTCGAGGTTGTCATTGGGGTACAGAACAGCACTGATAGTCTCAGCTCGCTGCTGGTCCGCGACTGAGCTTTCGTAGTCGCCGTTATTGAACTTTTGGAAGTCAAACTCTCCGCCAGAGGCCTTGCTTGACCAAAGTCTCAGGTTGTTGGTGGTGGGCGTATCATAGCCGGGGATGGGGACATCGTAGGCGACGGCCTGGACAATCTCACCACCCTCCCAGATGGAGAGGGTCTTGCCATCCTCATCGGTAGTCTTTCTGACGTTACCGAAGAATTGGATCTAAGTCTAGGTTAGCATCAGCTACTTCATTTCATCCCATGTACTTACATCGACAGTCACGTCGTGTCGGGGGAACTCCCAGGGGTTAAAGTCGAGCCAGTAGTCAGGCACCTCGACTTGGTATCCGTCGATGATTTCCTGCTTGAAAATTCCATATCGATATCGAAGACCGTAACCCCAGGCGGGGTAGTTGAGAGAGGCCAGACTGTCAAGGAAACAAGCGGCGAGTCGGCCGAGGCCACCGTTACCCAGCGCAGCGTCGTTTTCCTGGCTGATGATGTCCTCAATTCTGAAGCCAAGGTCGGCGAGACCGGCTGCACGTTCGTGTCAGCAGGTAGTTATGAGATTGAAACTATCCCTTCTTACCCTTGGCAGTGTCCTTTTGGCCCACGTTCAGCATGGCGTTGTCCAGGGCGCGGCCCATGAGGAACTCAAGACTGAAGTAGTAGACACGCTTGGAATCGCGGTATGTCTGACGCTGCTGAGTTCTGTTCCAATCAAGAATCAGGCGGTCACGGAAAGCCAGACTGGTGGCAGAGTAGGCAGCATGTTCGTCGCAGTTGAACATGGAACGGGCAAGGGTCGTCTCGACATGGCGGACAACCTCCTTCTCGAAGCCATCTTTGCCAGTGAATCCACTGGACTGGTTGCGCTTCCATGCTTCGCGCTGGGGTTCGGGGATCGAAGCTATTCAGAAAGTGTAAGCGAGAGCCTAGGACCGTACAGGCTGAGGGAACAAAATGCTTGCGACAGAGACCAGCAAGAGCCATTGACACGGCACAGTGGCACCAAATCACCAGAAAAGGCCGAATTAATGAAATAGAGATAAAAACATACCTTCAAAGCTCTTGATCTCTCCAGGGCCAAACCCCGTCGCGGTTCGGGTGTGCTTGGGACGAGAGATGCCTGCGGGGCCAACGGCACCCTGGATGTCGACGATGGGGGCACCCATGGAGGGGCGCCTCTCACGGGTGGGCAATCGCTGCTGTTCAGACGCCATTGCTGCTAACCTCTGCGGATTTCACTCGCTTGTTAGTCAAATGACGCTCAAGTGGTGAAGGAGGAAGGAATTGAGAAGAGAAGAAGAACAAGAGTTGGTGGCCTCGGGGCAAGCCCACGGCTTGAGTTAAGTAATGGCCACTCGCAGGTCCCTTGTCTTTGCGAAAGCGAACATCAGATCAGATCACCTACCTCAAGGTTTACTGATGCCACAGAGCGAGTACGTCAGATAAGGCGACTGGCCAGGCGAGACGAGACGCACCACAGCTTGGGGTGGGGGAGCGGGGTCGGAGGTGCAAGGTAAAGTCGCAGTAGCTCGTTGCGTGCCCTGCTCGTGGTGGAGGGTGAGAATCCAGAGATATATAGGGATTCGGGGAGCAATGAAGGAGGAGTCCGTCCGAATGGGCCGGTAGAGGCAAAGGATGGCACAATTCTCGCGCAAGCCCGCCGAACACAGAAAGCTGAAGCGGATGAAGCCGTCGGAGGAAGCGAGCGGCCGACAGTCTTCTTAGAGCTGGGCGGATCCGATCAAGCTTGGGGAGCAGGGAAGCTCGGTGGAGTCGACAAAAGAGATGGAGCAAAGATGACAAGGGGGGAGCGAGAGAGAATTCAAAAAGAGGTGGCGGATAGGTGGGTTATGTGTCAATGGAAGAAAAAATTGATGCTCAAAGGACAGGACAGGATCAAAGGAAGTCGGAGAGGATGACGACCAGAGTTGAGGAGAGGAAGAACGTGGGAGGAGGGAGGGCTGAAGTAGTAGCTTGAGCAATGGATGTGGGAAGGAGCTTCTCCTCCATCATGACAACCTCCCCTCCATCTCCATACCTACCGGCCTCATCAACAGCTGCTGGTCTAGCTGCCCCTCTTGGCCACCCCTCGGCCTAATGCCAATAGCATCAATTCCTAGCTCTTCCCCGGGTCTCGTCTCGTCTATTTTTGCGTCGGGTTGCCCGCTAATGTCCTGCCGTCCTCTCACCTACCCCGACGACGGCGAGCACATACCTGCGGTGCCTTCAGCAACCGTCCGTGGTGCTCAGCTGGTGAGAGCCATGATACCTCCCCCGCAGCAGCACTCGGTGGCATGACGACATTGTCGAAGCACACACCTTTGGATCCTCCAAAGCAGCCGCCATTATCATAATCACAAGCTTGCGGGTGCAGCACAGCATCACATCGCATCGCATCGCATCCGACACCCTATCCCTACCCTAGTGAACGGGAGATGCTGCAGCATGAAACCTTGGAAGAGGATGCTGTCCCCCGCAGACGCCCACACCCACGCAACGACAAGACTGGAACCTCAGCATTGCCCCTCCAACCCGGTTGACCTTGAGAGAGTATTCGGAGCCTTCGCAATGGACGGTGAGCGCCGCCGCATTCCTTGCAGGTTGACCGTTTCACACCTCTGCTCTCTCTCTCACTCACAGGACGGCGCTCATGGCTGCTCATCTGCCCCTCCTCATGCCAGCCATGGTCGTCCTGGCTGCGAATCCAGACCGTATCTCGGGCCCCATTATCCCAGCCAGCAGCAGCTTGCAGTTGCAGCAGAGCTCCTCCATCCCTCCCAATCGACCCCCTCCAGCAAGCACACGAGGGAAGCTCGCCTTAGCGGCCCCCTCTTACACCACGGACTGCGGGGCCGCGGCGTCCGGAGTCTGCCATCCATGCGACGGACCTTTTCTGGCAAATCGAGCCCAATCCCACCGCTAGACATTGGCGCTATCAGCCTACATGTCGCCTACATACTGTACGTACTGCGTACATGCTGCTGTAGGAGCATGGAGCAACCGTTTTGAAGATTGTGGTACGTACACATGAACGCCTTGTAACAAATCCCAAGATCTAGAATGTCTCTGATGCACCCGTCCCCCGGTGACTATTTGCGTTCCAGCAGAGGTTGCCAGCGGGTAACGCCCGAGACGGTTTACCAACATTGCCGGGCTCGGCCTTTCAACTCCCCAGGCAGATCCAGCCGTTGGGGCAGAGAAGCAAGATATGGATGGCAACGGATACGCAAAACGTTCTGCCCCCTGCTGTCCCGTCTTACATACTCTCCGTACACCTGGGCGTCTTCCAACATGCTGCATGTAGCACCAAGATCGGCACCAAATGGCCGGCGAGTTGCTGTGGCCTGACGCAGCCCCGTTGAGAGCTGCCAAACCAAGCTCCATTGTATTCATGCAAGCTGCCGCGCCTCCCCCATCCCGCTTCTTTATTGTCAACATCTCTTGAAACCACCTTGAGGTGGAGGTTACTCTGTTGCCCAATCCCCGTTGACCAATCCACCTCTGACCTCCAAGCCTCCATCACATGGGCCACAACATCCATCTCTCGCAGCGCCATCTTCCTGCTAACTAATGTCCTACTGACCGACCTGGCTTGCTCCATCGATCGACCCGTTCATATTCAGAGGTCAAAGCTCCCAGCCACTCCCCATCTGCCAAGCCTTCCTCCCCTCTTCCTCCAAGTACAACTTCAAAGGCCTCACTGCTGCTCTGGTTCCTGGCCAAAACCCTATCGCATCTAAACCTTGGGTCGGCCTGGCTTGGCCATCATGAAACTTCTGTCGCTTTGGGAGGGGAGATAGCTCGATACCTACGATGAGGTGATTGGACGTGTTCTGTCCTAATTACCGATTAGATGCTGCTGCTGGGAAAAGAGAAAGGATAAAAGTCCATCTTTGTCCAGTCCATTTCTTCATTCGGCCGATATACCATCATCCATCCATCTCTGGGCAAGCCACCTCCACCCATTTCCAGGTAATCAACCTATTGTCCTGTACTCAATAACCAGCCTCATTGCGTCACCAACAAAGATCCTCTTTCACTTGCCCCTGATTGCATTCTCTCGGACAAACAGTACATGCTTGACCAATGTGGACGGACACACACCCCCAATATCATCAATTCGTCTCGTTTGAACCGAGGGCTATGTACTTTGCGCAAAATTAAGCAATCCATTAGCATGCCAACCTTGACCTGCTTCCCTGCACACGTTCCCATCCAGCTCCGTAAACACCACTCTCCCTGGAAACCATGCGCCTGCTCCATCTCGCTCTGAAAACCCGACAGAAGCCACAGGAATGTGACTAGGGTGATGTCTCCGCTTTGTACCCCCTTCCTGGCCCCAAGACGACGAAACCAGATACCAACCGCCAGCAGCTCCGTGCTGCCATTCAGGCGCTATTCATAACCATCCCTCTCATTTCATACAGAGCTCCATGCCTGGGTGAACAGATCCAGAGCCCAAAATCTTGACTTCTCACAAGGTCTATTGGCCCACAAAACAAGGCAAGAGCAGGGCGAGAAATATAATCCAACAAAGAAATTGTCCTCGTGCTGAGCGCATCTGTGTTCGGGAAGCCTTGGTTGACATCTGCTGTATTGGATTCGCTTGCGTCTCGAGCACTTGCGCCATCGTTGCCGCGCTCTCGGCATTATACAGAAATGAACTCGATCGTGAGTGAGTGATATTGATCAGAAGTGAGCGTCCAAAACGAGGAAACGCTGTGTCGAAACGGAATAAAACAATGATCGTGTAAAGTCGAAGTCGTCCTCCCTCCCATGTCCCCAAACTCCGGTTAATGCTCTCGACGCCAGCCCACAGTTCCGTGTCCTAACATCATGGTCGAAAATCAAAATGCGCAGCGCTTCGCAATCAGAGAATGCCCGAATCCTTAAGTGCGTTATTCAAGATAGTTTCCTTGACTGCTGCAAAGACGAGCCGGATGTTTGACGTATCTGTTGCTTGTGTCAAGCTGATATAGTGTTAGAGCCTCAATCCCCTCTGCTTCATTACGCGAACCACTTACTGAGGATACAGATTTAGATGTGCTCTGTTGACCTGGTTAAAGCGCCAGAGCAAATACTTGGCTGCTTTGTTGACATCATTGCCGCCTGAGTAATCTGGGAAATAGTTTCCCAGGGGAGATCTGCTCAGTTTTTGCTTGAAGATATCCACCTTGTTGAGGAACAGGATGATACTAGTTCGCATAAACCACCGCGAATTGACCACCGAATCGAACAGCAGGAGACTCTCCATCATTCGGTTCTACTCTTGACGTTAGCGCAAATAGCTGGGGATCCAGCCTTGCT
Source organism: Ascodesmis sphaerospora (assembly GCA_027569015.1). Taxonomy (NCBI): domain Eukaryota; kingdom Fungi; phylum Ascomycota; class Pezizomycetes; order Pezizales; family Ascodesmidaceae; genus Ascodesmis; species Ascodesmis sphaerospora. The sequence continues at coordinate 1,925,028 of JAPPUR010000003.1, forward strand.
GTAGCTCACCTGACTGCTTTCCTCGAGCAATACTTGATCATACTCGCTCAATGCCACGCAGAAGATGATTGATGTTACATTCTCAAAGCAATGGATCCATTTCTTCCTCTCGCTGCGTTGACCACCCACGTCAAACATGCTGTATCGGCGTTAATATCCAGACTTGGTGCTCACGCCCAGTACAAAACTCACTGGATGCTCAGCTGGCCCATCTGGAATCTCGTTTCGTAGATACCTGTTGTCTTCGTTCGCGCTCGGAGGACATCCATCTCGTTCGGAAGGTAGTCGGATCCCACTATTCGCATCGCCTCCTGGAAGAAGCTGGAAGGGACAAAATTAGTATCTGGCCGTACAAGGCAAAATGGTCATATCCTACTATTCAGCCGAGTCCATGAGATAGAACTCTGTCTGATGCTCCATGAGAAGATCTTTGGCTGGGTCATTCCATAACGACTGTACTGCAGCGCCGACTTTCGGGTCGATCTGTGCTTGAGGTCCCGATTCGGCTTGATACTCCATCAGAAACTCAGCGTGCGCCTTGTTCTCCTCGTTTTGGGGTTCGATCTCGAATTGTTGCATGGCCATAATAACGGCCTTTGCGCACTCGACGAGGTTTTTGAAGACAGTGGGCCGATAGTTGTACAGCTCATCTTCTGAATAGCCCTTAAGGTGGATGATCTTCATCTGCTTGACGATAGTCGACTTTCCACTTTCACCAGAACCTATGGCTTGATCAATACGATGCATCTTGGAAAGCGCTGCACGAGCTGTCGTGAACGCCCTTACCTAGCAGCAAGATCTTGCATTCCTTCCGTAGTCGCTTAGAATCTTCTTCGAGGATCTTGTCGATGGCCTGACTCTTCTTCTTCTGCTCCGCCTCCTCATTACTCGAGCTCATGCAGGCGCCCATTTTGCCAAATTGCGACGCGAGCGACAGTCGGCTCTCTCACGCGAGGTGGATGGTGGAATCGAGATCGGGTTCAATTCGGGTGCGCGCGACACGACGTTTAGAAGCGCATGACGTTCGCAGGAGTCCGCAGGAAAGCTAACGGCGTCGAGGGATGTGGGTATCCCTGAGAAGCAGGTGGTTGTGGATGGGGTTCTCGGTATCAAGATGTGGTTTCGTGTCGAATTTGTTGGATTCAATGATAATCAACGGCTGAATGCGGCAGAATTACGGCGAGGCAGCTATGTGCAGAGGCAATCGGGAGCGGCAAGGGCGGATGGAAAGATCGGTTGTGGCGGCCGAGGTAGTGCGAGTTTGAGGCTCGAAGCTTTCGGAGGAAGTATTGTCGGGAGGATGGTAGACGAACAACCAGCGATGTCGAAGGAAGTTGACAGTTGCAGGATGAGAAGTGCCGGAGCGACGTCGAGGCTGGAAGGGGAATGTTTGGCGGTGGGCAGGCAAGAAGAAGAGATGGATGGATAGACCTTGTCGCTCCAGATGGACGGCCGTAACCCGCTACGGCACGGTGCTGGGGAGCTCGTGGAGGCAGGGCGAGCGGGCGAAACTAAAAAGGTACAAAGGCACCAGGGCACCTCGACGATGACGAGACACAGTTGGCGGAGCGCCACCAATTGGCGAGGACGAGCTGGCAGTGGAGAATGACTGAGAGCAGGGGTGTGGGCGCGACGAACGAGTGAGAGCGGGTGGATGAGGAGAATTTGAAGGGAGCCTTTTTTTGGGGGAGGCTTGAGGCTTGGGCTTGGGGGGTCGAGCTCGATGGACCTGGCTGTGACCGGGTCCAAGGGGGTCCGCAGAGTCAACTGCTAGTACCAAAACGAGGGGTGCGAATCAAGGAGGCGGTCTTGAAGGATATCGTTGGCTGAAAGGACGACCGTTCGTGGATGTCTCTGCTCTGTCGAGTCTTTCGAGTCAAGATGAATGTGGTCTGGGTCGCGCAAGTGAAAACGGAATCGGAAGCGATGATGAGGAGCAGGATCTCCCTTATCGTCACTGCGCAAAAATGAGGCACCTGGGGAATGGCCAGCGCGTATGGAGATGAGGAGGAGATGACGGCCAACGCTGGGGGACGGCAAAGTCGAGCTTGAAGTGAGATGAGGTGAGGTGGGAAAGTATAAGGTTGGTACCTACCTTACTTTCCCGCAAGTCTGGAGCTCAAGCAGGAGCCCCAGGAGGCTGCGAGGGTACAGGTAGTACCTGCTGTTCTTGGGCACCGGGCTTACAACGCTACAGCAAGAGGGCAGGGATCAACTGGAGGGAGCATGGGGGCGGCCGACCTGCCAGAATTAAATAACACTCATGGCATCCATCATCATTCACGCTCGAGCAATACTGTCTGTACTCTGTACCTTCATATCAAACCCACGGGCAAGAAGCAACTCCGGCGTCTCGGCGGATGGAGACGCAGCGCATACGGACAAGAGCAGCACCGACACCGACTAATGGGTTTAGCCGCCGTCAAGACTCGGCTGCGACGATGGACTCTTCCGGCCCGGTCAGAATATCAGTTGATGGCCAAAGAATCGACGGAATCGTACCGGCTGGCCGGCAGCCTAGGCCCGGCTTGGGCCTTTGTACCTTGGGCGTTGAAGACGTGTCGGTCGTGGTTGGGCTTTCCAATCCATCATCCATGCTTGATGAAGCCACGACGTCTTGATCCGTCCCGTTGGTAATGTTTATGATGGGAATTCCAAAGCACCCTTCCTCAAACGATTGTTCCATCTGCAGGGTCCCCATCTGAAGGTATCTGTATTTCACACAGACATTGGATGCTAATCGAGCCGGTTGGAGGATGGGATCTCATCAAACTGCAAGCCTATCAGCCTGGTACGACTCTATCAGTCCTAATGAGGAAACGAGACCAGGTCAGACCATGTTGCGCTTTGCACCCGGCGATGGCTAACAGCTGGTGGTGCCAGCTTTGGCCTCTCGAATTTCTCTTGTGGTGGTCAAAGGTGCTGATCCTTCACAAGTGAGTCTGGACCCTTGCCCTTGAACCTCTGGGCCTTTGCTCACCCGGTACGAACCTCCATACATGGCAGGCCCAAGACTGTTCCTGATGGGCGCCATCTGTCCTGGAGGCTGCGCCTGGTACCGGCCTTCTTTTCGGTTTCTCACCGGCCGATTTCCTAAACCGGGACAGTCCCCTGCTGTTCTCTGCTAGAGCGCCTTGTAGCCTCACGCGCATTGATCGACCCCTTCAAAAACACATCTCCTGTCGACCGATGTCTCAACTCACCACGCGCTTGCCAAGGGGCTGCCGGGCTCTGCTGCAGACTTGCTGCGTGGGAAACAGCCCTGTCCAGCATATTGCCGCGAAGAAGCGGGCGAAGAAAACAGCACGGCAATGGTGGGCTATGTTTGATGGAGGCGAGACGAGACGTGGGGGAGTGAATATCTCGGCGGGCGTGACCAAACAAACGCCCGACAGGCAGTTGACCTGCACGCGGACAGACCCACGATGAATCTGGAGCGCGTACTGCTCGAGGTCAAGATGGAATGACGGGTCCGGTGGAGAGAGAGTGCGCCGCCCGCACATGGCAGCCCTCTCAGCCCCTCAAGCCCCCTCAAGCCCCCTCAGTTTTCGTTCAACCGACGCCCCCTGGTAGGTCCCATTCCCCGTACTCCTGCTTTAACCACTGCCCAAGGGCTCCTCGCTGAGGGCGCTGCCCGTAGCGAAAAGACTCGATTAGGCCACCTAAGGTTGGGGCGATTTATCCGCATTCCATTCGAAGCCGACAGCAATCGGCCAGCAACCATGTCTGTATCGAAAGGGATCTGCCAGTCTTTTGGAAATAGAAGGCAGACGGGCCGAGTTGGGACTAATTCCTGCTCACGTTTGCGAACGGACGAGAGCCTCTGTTAACCCCAAGCTCAAGAGCTTACGCTGCTGGCCCAGTGGTACCGTCTCTTGCCAGGGGCTGGGGATCCTAGAGTTTTGGAGTGGGGTGTTCGGATGGGAATTCCTCGCTGCCCGCCCTCCTGGCATCCCCTGTCCTTCTTCGATTTACCTTCTGCTTCTCATGCTATGCTGCATTTGATTCTGCCTGCAGAAACGCCCGGCCAGTTCCCAAACCCTTACCATCTCCTTCACCGATCAACCAGGCTTCCACCTCCCAGGCATGGCAAGGCTCGACATGCACGGCGCACCGTTGTACAATGGCTTGGCAAAGCGGATAAGGTGCCGTCTTTGATTGGACGAAACAGCCTTCAAACCTGTGTCAACATGCGCATCGAGAGCCGAAGCTCGGTGAATATACAGGTGAGGCAGCTTCCTGTTGTTGTCATTCACTCGCACAAGGTGGCGATGATCAAGTTATTCTTGGACTTGTACCAACACCGAGGGTTGACAAATAGCTGCCCCTGTTATTGACTATCCCCTGAACTCCTCCAGAAAGATCGTCAAAGGGCAGCTTGTCCTTCCGCATACGTACTCGTTTCTGCCCCTGGCTTGCCCAGCAGGGGCTGATGACAAGGTTGTCATCGTCACCGAGTTTCCAGCTGGCTTCCATTCAAATGCGTATGCCACAGCCCGGGGCGTGAGCACGGGTTATCCATGGGCAGATGTTGCAAGATGGGATCGTTCTCTTGTTTACGTGCAATTCAAGCGTCCGCAAATCAGCAACCCCTATCTTTACCCCGTTCTTGAAGACCTTACTAGTGATTGGATCGACTTGCTAGTGCGAGATTACTTTCAACCAGGATGGCAAGGAGCGCCGCACCAGTTCTGTGACCGCAAAAGCAAATTGAGCCACACAGCTGTGCACAATTCGATGTTTCGAGCGCGGTAACGAAAGTGTTACTGCCGGACCCATGGTGCCGCCATGGCTGCGTCTGTCGGCGGTTGTTTCCAGGATGTGGAGTGGCGCGCAAGCTCAAGGTTGCTGGCAGGTACTGTATTTTCCCCTTAATCTTTTCTTTTTACAGGCTGTCTTGGTGTTGTTGGGATGATACATTGACGGGCCGAGGAGGAAATGAAGTACTTCGGGATCAATCGAGTGCGCTTGGTGGCATAGGCAAGCTGAGGTGTGGCCTTGGACTGACGACTAATTAATCTTTAGCCTTCAGCAGGACGTTCACATCTAAGACTGTCGCTTGTCAATGGATATTTCTTATTAAGCTCTTGAGGGGGAAGCCTCCCCTTGGTTCGAAATAGACTGGTAAGTCTCGGGCCTTTATCTCCCTTTTGTCCCTCCATAACATCTTGTAGACCTGGACCCCGGACTGATGTCCTGTCAACAGGCAATCTGGTAGAGAATGGCATTTCATTAACTGCCTTATTAAATATAGAATTGTTTCCGAATGGCGCCGACGATTGGGTGATGCTGTTCCTGGCGACCTCGCTCTGCATCGAAACTATGCCCAAAGCGCAGCAATGACCGACATGTCAACCCCACAGCTGCAGCCACACGCTTCTTGCTCGGTTCTCGTTTGCATCTCAGAAAGAGACAGCTCAGTTTCGTTTGTTGGTAAAGTTGCTTCTTTGATCTCGATTCAGGGACTCAAGCTGTTGTTGCTTCTTTCTCCTGTCAGCTCAGCGTCTGTTTTGACACAAATACTAGCCGAGTTCAATCTCCCTGGGCTCAATTTAGCGTCCATCATTCATTACTTTGTATGTCCGGATACTGGGTACTCTACAGAAACAGGTTGATGGACCAGGCACGGATGACAAGCCGCATCCGGTCTGTCGATCAAGGGCACTCAGGCCCTCAGTCTTTGAGAAAATGCGACCGGAAGCTAACTCTATGCAGCTGTGAAGTCTTTGGAAGAGACATGGCTCTTTCGATTCTTGGTGTCTTGGGTGATGCTTGTCTCAGCCACGCCACAATCCTCAGTTTGGCCTTGCTTTTGAGCTTGCTTCCAGACTTTAACGACGACTCATTCAGGTGGGAGTTTGGAAGGCCAATCACGGATAGTTTACCAGCTTGGCTGTGCTGCTCACACGACCTCAACGACCAGGCATATGTCCGGCGTAACGATCTGTGCTAATGTCGTTCTTGAGGACCATGGTAACCCGACAGCACACGAGTGAAGGATAGCCATCTGCCCGAAGAATGGCGTTCGGCTAGCCTCGCGGGATCTTGGCGTTCTGATTCAGGAGAGGGCTCACTTCCAGGCACATGTCTCACAGAGATGTGCTGAACCTGTTCGTTCGGCTTGGCGAGTTTACCCGAGATTCTGGTCTATCGCGGGATGCATTCCTCATCTCTGGACCGCATCCCAGATGGCGTTGGTCGCCCTAAGAGGCCATTTCCCGTCGTGCCTGTCTCAGGAGAACCGTTTTGCATTTACCAGCACGGGGCGTCAACGACATGCCTGAGTTACACGAACGATGTGTTCTAGACGACCCTGTTTCAGTTTACATGGCGGGATGGAAACAGTGTTACCATGGCGTGCCTTGTCAAAGATGAGGCTGCTCTGGTCCTGAGTCAATCGAGATGTGGTGTCTAAACTGGAAGGATCTACGCCTCAGGCTGTTACACTGAGCGCGAGGCTGGTTTTGGACATGGTCTCTATCAATCTCTCGTCAGCCTTGGCCATAGTCTGGCCACTGCTTTTAAGGTTGGTTCTGGATGTACCGCTTGATATGGGATGAGTGAGTGACGGGAGAGGGCGGGCCGAGACCACGAGGCAACGACATGACGCCAAACCTATTGCGACTGTTGGCATGTGCTGCTTATCCGTTGACAGAAGAGCCTCATTGTCATTGTGCCTGGAGCTGGTCCGCCAGTGGCGATGACTCTCATGATTGAGATCCAAGCAAAGTTGCTAGACCAGATTATGACAAGAAGTGGTGCTGGCCACGAGCCTCGGTTAGTTAGTTTGGAGCCAGAGTTTGGGTGATCTGGACCAGTTTCCTTCTAATCCGGATCAGCTTGACATTGGAGGATCGGCAGCTTTCAAGATAAACTTTAGGCGGTTGAAAGATGGCTTTGCCTTGTCGTGGTCGTCGTCCGAAGTTGGATGTTTGGCCGAAGCACGGCCAATCGAGTCGCTGGCTCATGCACAGAGGGTTTGGGGCTGGATGATTGGTCAAGATAGAAATGACCAAGTTTCTACTCTACGGATACTGGGCTGCCCTTGATCTAGGGCGAGCAGGCCAACTGCTTCCGCTGAAGGGCTGTTCGATGCAGTATATCAGCAATTGAAGGAATCATGACGTGGTGCTAGCTTGTGAGCACTAATGAGATCCCTTGGATCGAGGCAGGTTATTACTGATGACTTGCTCGCATGGATGGATACATAACTAGACGCCATCTCGCGAACTATGAGCGGTATTGCATACACTAATGTTTGAAGGCTCGTTGACTTGCACTTGGGGCCTCAAGTTATAGCCCGTCGGGTTGGATTTCACGTTGTATGGCATTGAGATATGCACTCGGCGTGGGAGCAAGCAATCAATCAATCAGCCACTCCTGAACTGGTTACGTGATGGTGACGCCTCTCTTTGCTGTCTCTGCTTCTGTTCACGACCACGACGACAAAAGGCGTCGCGCTGCGTTGCGTTGCGTTGCATCTTTGGCGCGTGACCATGGATGCGGTAAGTTCTTGGGAACAAGTCTGAGGCTACCCAAGGTAGGCGATGCAATGCAAGACACGTCGGCTTACATGCGATGCGATGCAACCACGGCGAGTCGAGCAACAATGGAGCAGTCTAGGCTAGCACAGCGCAGCAGAGCAGGGCGCAAGTGTCGAATACCTGCTTGCTTGTTTGTTTATTCTGCATGTGAGAAGCAAGGCGGGATGGGGCATGTGTACAATTTGGTGTCGGGGAGACGGCGATTGATATCGGCATGGATGAAATGCTGCTGGGGATCCATCAGACAATTGCCCAAAGAGTCTACAGTGGAGGCCAAGGTCAGGATCTGATTTGTTGCTCAACTCCAATGGATGGAAGCTGATCCGCCTCGGATTTTGTTGCCAGGGATGAAATGAATTGTCAATGTATGCAATTTCTGGTGGGCAATTTCCAGTGGAGGCCACATCAGAAGCTACGTTATCAAGACCATCCCACCAAAGCCACACCCGACTAGGCACAGGTACAGACAGGGGCCCCTCCTCTCTCCCGTCCCATCTCCCCTCGAAGAAAGACGTCAATGATGCAAACTTTTTGACTTGTCTCGGCCTTGACCTTTTCATCCTTTGTCTCTTTAACCTTTTTCATCCTGTCTTCAGATGAACCCCCGCCCATCGACCGCTCAAAATAAACAACATTGACACCTGTACGACTTGATTCTGTCGCGCGACTCGCCCGCTGGACTTGCTCCATCTTCGATTGTTCCAAGGGAGACACTGACCGCCTCATCGAGCGCATCGACAGCTTCAACATCGCATCGACGACACGGAGCCCAGATTGAAACGCCGATATCGAAATTATATCACGAGCTGTTGATGATTCGGGCGTCTTGACGTCCAATCCAGCTCCCTCGCTCCCCTGTCATCTCCAGTACATCCATCATCCGCGCAAACCACCCCTTTATCACGCCAACCAACAACTCCACCGTCGTCGACCGCACCCCCGTCTTCGCCCAGCACGGCGGCACGTCTGCTAGGCGCATATAGATAGATACATGGACGACCTGTAGCGCCGCCCAAGGCCAGAACCAAAACCAAGCTACCATGAGCTCCGACGAGTCCCAGCCCCAGTCCCCGTCCCCTGCCAGCGGCCTCGGGGCCCCCGATTCCAATGACGACCTCAAGCCCGTCCTGTCGCCCATCATCCCCTCGTCGCCCGCATCGCCTGCAAAGTCCGACTTTGTCCCGCTCGTCACCGTTGTAGGATTCCACCATGCCAGGGGCCCCGAGGTGGAGGCATGGTTCGGCGCCGATGAGGGGAGTGATCCAGCCGTCGACTATAACTGGACGCTGCTGCCGTTCATGGCCCTGAGCGATGGCGCGCACGCGTGAGTCGCTATTGTCTTGTTGGGGAGGAGATGAGGGTTGCTGAGACGTCACAGATCCGAGGAGGACTTTTCATACTTTACGCTGCTTCGCCCAGAGACGGACGAGAAGCCCGCCACGTCACTATTCGGCATCTCGTGCACCCGCCAGCTCGACTCGTCCCAGCTCATCAACCGTCCCGCCGACGTGACCCGGTCCACGGTGCAAAAGGCCGTCGTGGTCATCGCCGACAGCCCCCAGTTCTTTGGCATGCTCCGCGAGCGCCTGAGCGTCGTCACCCAGGCCTGGTTCGCTCAGCGCGAGTTCACCGACGTCGAGATCCTCCGCCGCTTCCAGGAGAGCCTGGCCGACGAGAAGGCGAGGGGCCTGCTGAACGACCACGTCGACCGGGACCAGTACCTGGGCATGAGTCTCCGGGAGCTGATCCACGAGTTCAAGTGGCAAACACTAGTTCTGCTCAAGTGCTGTCTCCTCCAGCCCAAGGTGCGACTGCCCCCCTATTCGGGTAGATACATGCAAAAACTGACGATGGTCTAGATGCTCTTCTTTGGCTCGAAGTGTGATCGGTTGTGCATGATGCAATTTTCTCTTTTGTCCTTGATACCCGGCCTCATCCGCAACCTCCAGGACAGCGCAGACCCAGAACTAAACAGTTACGAGAAGAGCCTCACCAAGCCCACCAGCTTGCGTACTAGTGATCGCAACTCTCTCCTGTGCTACATGGGTCTCCCCCTACAAATCTTTGGCAAGGTCCGCACTTGGAAAACCAGCTTGATTCGTGAGAAAGACTGTCTAACATTCGTGACTAGGGGAGCTTATTCGGCCCTTATACGCCTCTGCAACAACTCGATATCCTTGCAGACTTTGGCACCAAGTCCTATATCGTTGGGAGCACCAACTCACTCCTCCTTCAGCAAAAGGATCGCTACAGCGACATTCTCATCAATCTAGATGAGGATTCAGTCACTATCAACTCACAATCTCTCAGGAGCGCCCTGACCCTCACAGCCGCTGACAGGAGGTGGATAGACTATCTGACTCACGAGATTAATGAGACGTGGGACGAGGCCAACCCCAGCAGGCCCAAGACTATGAAGTACGTGGGCAGTGAGGAGTTTATCAGACTTCAGTTTGAAGAGTACATCCTCGCTCTCATCTCATCGGTCAAGTACCACAACTACCTCGCCGCCAACCCCAACAACCCACGAGCCATTCTCCCAGAGGTCGAGGGAGATCCCATCTTGGACTTTGGCCATGACTGGGTAGAGGCCTGGAAGCGCACTGAGAACTACCGCATGTGGAACGCAAACACCGATTCTCACCTCTTTGATATTGTCGACCCCCGTCATCCTTGCGCTGGAGGGCTTAACATTGAGGACGTTCAGCGCCGCATCGCAGAGCAGGTCAAGGAGTTGCACCTCGATGAGCGCTTTGCTCAGGGCCGTGAGGTCCTTGGCCGCAACTTTGCCGCCGGTCGTGAAAAGGCTTCGTTCGTCCTCAACAAGCTGTACTCGGACATGGAGGCCCTCCGTGAGGCCCAGCGTCGTCGCGCAGAAGAGGCTCGCACAGCATCACCCCCGGCGGATAGCACACCCTCTGCACCACCTGCTGGATACGACGGGTCAAAAGCTCAACAGTCGGTTCAGTCGGCTGGTGCTAGGGCAGGCGCCTACATCGGTAGCTGGGCAGCCTGGGCTGGTGAGAAGCGCCGGACCAGCGGCTGGGGCGCTGGCTGGGGACGCAAGACGAACCCCAAGCCCACCGACTCGTCGAGGTCAGGCAGCCCCATCGAGAAGGACTATCAGATGATAAGCGCCCCCGTTTCCCGAGGGGGTAGCTCGGATGACGCTACGGGGCGACCGGGTACAGGTGCGAGCTTTAGTGAGAGCATCCTCTCCGGCGTGAGCGACTCGCCCGGCCCGCCAGGCACAGCAGCAGTGTCCAAGCCTCTACCGGGTCCTCCAGTGCCAGACAAGGACGAGGACGGCTTCCAGACCGAGGGTGTCAGGGGTTCGAGGGACAAGACGTCCGAAGTGAAGCCCCTCCCAGGGGAGAATGGGATTACGACCAAGGATTGACCGCAACATGTTTGAACAAAGATGAAGAAAAAGGATGATGAGCCAATTGTAAAAGGGCCAAATGTCATGATATAGCTAGATAGGATAAGGTCAGCCGTGTTAGTTAGCGCACTATATATTGGAGGGCGTAATTCGTCCAAGTTAATTCACACACACACAACATCAATCTCACGAGACAACGCCTCGAGAACCATCTTTGGAAAAGGAGTCTACTCTTGAAACATGACCTGTTCTTTTTCCTGCCTGTATCATTTGGCCAGTCATCCATCCATCCATCCGTCCTTTTTGTTTTACTTGCAACATGCCCAAAAACCAACCCCCTTTCCCTTCCAACCGAGTTTAACCTCCCCAATAGTCATCATGAAAAACTCAAAACGATAAAGAACAAAAGTGCTGCAGAGCAAACATCCATATAGATGGACAAGTCAAAGGGAAAAAAGGCTGTATCCCATTTGTTTGTTTGCGCGTGCATATCTCATGCCGACTATCTAGTTTGTTTAACCCGTCCTCATCACCGCTGCCCCATCATGACCTATTGCCAGCCGCTCAAGGAAACAAGAAGAAAAAAAGAGATAAAAATGACAAGTAAAGCAGTCCTTCATGACCACCGATATACCCGGGCACTCTTATGCCTTCAGGGAGTAATACTAAGATGAGCGTGAAAAAGGGACGTGATATGGGCGAGTCGAGTGGGTCTAATGCCTTGGCCACTTGTTCGTCGACGAGACGAGACCTTAAGCAAGGTATCCAAGCTCGTCGTCGTCCAGGCGCTCCAGATACTCCTTGTCCAGGAGAATCTCGATGCACTTTTTGATGTCGCTGACCTTGGGCACGAAGCGAGATCGGATCTGGTTGATGGTCTCGCTGACAAGTTGAGTGTGCTTCATCTTCTTTCGTGCCTTCATGATTCGAACAATGGCCGACTGTGAATACGTTAGCACAAGCCTGTTGTAAGGGAAAGAAAAGATACATACCTGGAGAACAAGCTTTCGGTCTTCCTCAATCGTCTTGTTGGTCTCGGCTTCTTCCTGCTTAGCCTCCTTGATTCCACCCAAGTTGAGGTTTACTCGGATCTTCTTGCTCTTGAAGTCATAGTTAAGGCGGAACGTCTTGCCTGGCTTCGGCTTCTCGCCAGTCGGGCCAGACATGATGAGCACCTTGGCCTTGAGGATAACAGCAAGTGCCTGGTCCAGCACCTCGCTGCTGAGTTGAGTTGCGCTGAGCATGTCCTCATAGCTGTAGTTATCCTTCTCATTGAAGAGAAGGAGAATGGCCATCTGGTAAATCGACACCTGGAACGTGTAAGGGGTCTTACTGGCCTTGCAGTAGCCAGCCTTAATCTCGCCCTTGCAGAGGTGCCACAACCACGTGAGCTTACGACCATCATGCTTGTGCTTGTAGAAGCGAATGAATCGCTCAATCTCAGCTGCAATCTCGGGAGGTGGTGTAAAGTCCGTGCTTGGGGCAGTCAAAGGCCAGAAACCCGTTCCTAGGATGGAGAAGGCCGAATCAACCGACTTGGTGTACTCAACCCCCTCGAGATGATCTCTAAACTCCTTGTTCAAGTCCTTGGAAATCTGCATGTCTTGGAACATGCGCTGGAGCTTGTTGGTGTACTCGAAACCACAGGCCTCCTTGAGCTTGCTGATCATGCTTGTCTCAGCGTCGTCCGAAGACGAGTTGCTGTGCACGAGACGACGCGCAAGCATTCGGGAGTAGAACTTTTGGAAGACATCCTTGTCCTCAATGTACTTGAACACGGTCATGATCTGACCCAAGGTACGCTCCAACTCAGCCTCCTCAATGCTAGTGCTGCTCTTTCGAAGTAGCACATCCGTGTACTTGGCGAGCAGTTCAGGTGACTTGTTGGAGCCGGCCTTGCAAACTTCGTTTCTGTTCACAAACTCCCTGCAGGCATTGTCAAGGGAGCGTGTAAACTCTGGCTCATCGGTGAAAGCCCTCTTGACCAACCCTTGGTACTGTGTGTGGATCTCCAGCAGAGCATCGACGTAGACCTTGGGTTCCAGCTTGTCACCCTCCGAGGACTGAATCTTTTGCACAGCCGCCAGGCCAGCTTTCCTCACATGCGTCTCGAACTTAGAGCGCAGTGGGTCCAGGCCGTCGGGGATTCGGGAGAGTAGTCCATACATTCTCGCCATATCCTCCTCCCGGTCGTTATCCAGGAGGACTTGGAATTCGTCGCGGAGCAGGGTCGAGTGATCGGCAATCAGAGCTTGGTTGCAAGTCTTCTTCAGAGGAATTGCTATGTCCTGATGCAGGTACATACGCACACGCTCCTCTTCCTCGTCCAGGCGAGTCTCTGCCTTCTTCATGTACTCCACAATGCTGTTTTCCGCCACAAACTGCTTCGACTCGGCCAGGTAGAATTCCTTGGTTGCGTTGAGGAAGGGCCGCTCGAAGTGGAAGCGGTAGACATCGAGTGTCGACTTGGAGGGGTCGGCCTCGTCGAGTCCCAGAGACACAAAGGAATCCACAACCTGCTTGATCTGGCCGTGTTCAATGGTCTCGCCGTTTCGTTGCTTCTCAACGAGCTTCAGGACTGCATCCATAACCTTGGAGCTGACTTGTTCAAACAGAACCCTTCTCCATTGTACCAAGTGTAGTGTGTAGACATCGTAGATGTTCTTCTTGCCCTCATCGATCTCTCTCTTGACCCAGTGGCGGTTCAGATAGCGGAAAAGATGATGGATATACTTGGCGGCAACAGTGTAGCGACCCCATTCTTTGATATAGAATGTGAGCAGTGCCTCGTCGGTGTGCGCTTTGCTCTGGTTCACGAGACCCTCGAGGTGCTGTTTCAGATAATCGATCAGTTTGTTATACAATTCCTCACCAAGCAGATGAGCTAGCGAACTGTCAGCATTTCAGTCTTAGTGAGGGTATGCTCGTAGGCTTATCACCTCCTCGGTGGTTAGATTGCATGGCGGGACCATTCATACCAACCGCCTTTTGTGATGTGCAGAAATTGTGGACGGCACTGCGTAGCGTTAGCATGGTCCTCGTGGAAGCTATCGCGGAGCGTGACGCACGTGTAGACACCCATATACATTTGCATATCGATACCTTGCTCGAGATCGTTCATGACGCGAGAAATGCCTGCCTGGAGGTAGGTCCATCTATCAAGGTCAGCTTCCAGACTCTCGGTGCGCACGATCGGGCAACTCACGTCGCCCCAATGTCCTCCCTATTGGGTATGGGGGGCATCTGGGTCGGGGCAGCCATCTTTGCAGCCATCATGCGCTGACGGGCAGATGGGGATGGCGGCTTAACGGAGGTGTTGTCGGAGGCGGGGTCAGAATCGAGGGGTCCGACGCGATGTCGTCAGAGTCGCGCTGGGGTCGAGATGCTTCACGGAGCAAGAGTCTCGAAGCTGTGCACGAGGCGCAAAGACCCAGGGTGGGCGGTGCAGACGCTCGTGGGCTTGTCGACCAGTTCGTCGAGGCTGGGTCGAGCTACTCGGACGACACTAAGAGTGAGGTCGAGAACGGGCGCCTTGGGATGAATGGAGAGAGGGAGGGCTTTGTTCGGGGGGATTTGGTCGACAACAGAACTAGAAATAGGCGGACGACTGAGACCTCAGACCGGTTGAGTCATAAAAGAAAAGAAAAAAGGTCAGAATGATGCCGAAAGTTAGTGTCGAGAAATGGAGGTAAAGTAGCCAAGGCAGGTAATAGACGAGACGGTGGAAGAGGATCAGGCAGTCAGACCGCAGCTGGTGCTGGTCTCATCCATGTGTTGGCTGAGGCAAGGCCAACAGGCAGGCAGAGCGGGACCAGGGAGGCTGAAAATGGACTAGCTGCGGGTTCTGCCGTGACTTACCGCCCTAGGCTGAGGCTGGGGCCCGCGGCTCCGATCCATGACAGGGTCCCCTGGAGCTGGCGCTGGCGCCTGGGGGCGGTTGCCTTCAGGACATGAATCTTAGCCGCCTGCGCCACAGGAGCTCATTGTCTCCATCTATTCTGGAACCATTCATGCCATTCATATCAATCAACAACAAAGGCGCTTTAATTCCCAGTCTAGTAACAAAGGGCAATCTTGCAGACGAGTCCAAGCTTGCACCCTCAAAAAGGAGTTCCTTCTCAAGGGCAAACAGGTGTGTTACTTTTCAAGACAATGATCCTGAAAGCTTCACTAGGCAGCCAAACTGCAACACAGTAAGCAATAGCTCATAGGACTACAGGTAGATCACACACCATCACAGCATCTCTGCTTCAACCAGCCATCTTATTATGAATAATATTTACAGCTTTTATTCTGTGACGCTAAGAGATATAGTGTAGTATGTAAGATAGTACAATGAACGCTTCGCGCGCCTTTATACGTGCGATAACAGATTCCCAGGAGCCGACACAAAAAACATTCCCTGCAGAAGGGGGTATTCCAAAAACAAAGAGTCACTCCCAAGCCTTTCCTAACCATGTGCGCCGTCGTCTTCTCCTCCGCCGAGACGCTCAACCGTCCGAAATATGTTTACTGCAAAGTTCATGGTCCAGGCCATCAACCCTATCAGCATGAATGCTGCCAGAGCCTTGGACAGGTTCCGCACCGCGGTGTCTGTCAAGTTGTGGTAGACGAGGCTCTCGAATGCGAGCGCCGTGCTCGCCGACTTGAAGATGATGAAAAAGAGGTCTAGCAAGATCAACGAGATCTTGGAAACAACAGACCGCAGACCCAAGGGCTTTCCCGTGTACTCGTCCCAGATCATGTAGCCAATGTAGGGGATAGCCACACAGTCCACGGCAACAGCGACAACAGATTGCGTCTCCTCGGCGGTGCCTGAACTATCGACATCTTCAAGTTTGTAAATCCGTGCCGCTATCGCAAGGGCAATAATAGAGGTGACCATGACGGTCAGTCGAAACATTAGTGGAGCAAGAGAATGCCGTGTAGCCAAATACCATAACCGTTTATATGGACCCAATGTCCTCCTCTTCCGCGATATTCGAGCTTCCAGGGCGTTATAAGGCTGCCGTGCCGGGTCGTTAAAGCTCGGTTGAAGATCCCTGAAAGCCTCCTCGTCGACGACCTTGGACTCCTCGTTGGGCATGCGGCCCCACGCCGACGAGTGCACAAAGTCCGTCCATGCTATGCTCGGCGACTGCGCCGTCATGGCGGGTTTGTAGCCCGCGACAATGACGGGCTCTGCCGACCTGAGGTGGTCCCATTTCCTTCCGCGCATCGACGCGCGCCCATAACGCAGTATGTGAGGAATTTTCCCCCTCGTTCCCTGGCCTTGGCCCACGAGGGGGTCATCCGGATCTATGAAGCCATCCTTCGAAACTCGACGTTGTGGGTCACTGGGAGATGAGTTGTGTTGAGGTTGAACGGCGCGCAGAGGAGGATGAAGAAGTCGTAGCTGGTCGTCGCTCACGGAACCGTGTTTCTCTTCGTACGAATCGATCCAGGCTATTGTCAAGTTCAGCTCGGGCTCAAAAGTCACGCGGGACGACACGGGTTGGGTTGGTCGTGTGCGCGCGAAAGGGGCGCTTACGTGGAAGGGAGCGGGGAGGACGCAGACGAGGAGTTCGACTGTCGAGAGAGCTGCTCAGAGTGCGGCCAGAATCATGGGTACGAGGCGAGTCGTAGAGTGTGCCAGTTCGCGGGGGAGAGGGGGACGTCATGGCCTTGGGAGGGCTTCGTCTGTTGGGCACGATCGAGAAGTAGTTCAGCCGGATATTGGAGCCGGCGAGGGCGATCGCAGGACGCACTCAGGCCAAAGGGGCATGGCAATCGACTGCTTGGAGCGCGGCAAAGCCGGCGAACGCGACGGGGGGATTGTAGAAGCGATCGAGAGCACCGAGCCTGAGCCTCTGTAGCACGGGGGGAGGGGAGGAAGGGCTTTTTTTGAGTTGCGGAGAAGTCGACGGGACCGTCAACGGTTTGAGCTCAACGATGAGACGGGAGATTCAGCTCCAATAAACCTGCCTGCCTGTGGTCCGCGGATACCGTTTCTGTGGTGGCGCTTCGATGGGCCCGGGCCCCTAGGACACGCGGGTGGGCGGGCTTCTGTAGTTGGTCTGTGCGGGCCGTCACCCACTGGCGTTCAGCGGGTGAGAAGGCCACAGGCCATTGGGTCAGGGGGCATCTTGGACCTCACGGGGCCTCCACTGCCTAAGCTTAAAGCGCTAAAGCCCATCGTCATCGCCAAGGTCAAGGTAGATGCCGCATCCGTGAAGAGTGCCTCGGCCGGTTTCTATCAGGCGGAATGAGATCATCGATCATATCGACTCAACATTTTTTCAAGAATCCATTGTTTGTGCTACGTACCGCGGGGAAGAGTCTTCCTGCCATCCATGCTACACCGCATCGCAGAATGCATTTCCAAAAAAGTCATTTCTTGATGCGGTCGGTCAGCCTGTCGCCCTGCCTACAAACGGATGGATGCCCAGGCACAGAGGCATGTGGGCTGCCTCCCTGCTGCGGCTGTAACAGCGTCTGACACGACGAACACGGCTTCTAATTATACCGGCACGTACGGAGGAGCGTCTAACGACATCACGCGACTGGTGGTCCTATGTCTCCACCACATCTGCAATGGTCTTTATCTGTCTCAGCATCCATATCCCTTTATCTGATGCTCGCAGCCACACTGCAGTATGTTACACGGTTTCAAGTACGAGCATTTCTTTTCCTTTGAGATTGCAGTCCCTTCATGCTGCATCCATCTGGGCTCCACCATTTGATTTGCCCGTATTGGAAAACTGGCCAGTTCAGGTATAAAGAATGAAAGATGGGGTTAATGCACGGGGCATACTATACACATTGCTTAATCGACAGGATAGTATCACAAATACCATCAATATGGCATGGATATTGATAAGAATTCGCTCTCTGTTGGCAAAGTTCATCTGGCTACCTATGCGTGTCATGTCCTTCGTAATAGAAAGGCAGCAATCAACAAGTAGCAACTCGTACAAGTCCCAGTCCAAGTTTAAAAGACAGTATACTAATGTGCAATAACTCGGCCTGCATTCGTATTCATTCGGATTCTGTTTTAATTATCTCGCAGGAACTCGACTTACGCGTATTGAAAGTCAACGCGGACGAGAAACCGTCCAATAAAAGCTTGGTTAAAATGACCCCATCGAAACATTTCCTCTTGGCACAAACCTGGTTGCACGACTCCACCGTTCCGTGTCTCCGGATTGACAAAGTGACTCAGTCTCGGTGCCATTGTGACACGAATTGCGGACAATTCTAATCAGAATGTACATTATTCTTTCTTTGTTATATTTCTTTTTTTCAGCTCATAGACACAGCTAACTATACATTCGGCATGTGATTTACAGCAACGTTGGCCTCTAGGGCCTGAAGAATTGGCCGTATGAGGCCATAAGGGAATCTCCCGCACGATCATTGTGAACCACTGCTATTCAGAAACTTGCACTCCTCTTTCAAAAATGCATCGGTGACCCCTCCAGAGTCTTCTGCAACGTGGCACCCAGCATGGGGTAGTCGAGTTCTCCTCCGAGTGTCGAGAGAATATGGTACGATCGAGCAACGCCGGTCTGAACGATGAATTGCGGCTTTTCGGGGGTATAGATTGCAATATCCAACGGTCATAGAAGACCTCGATCGTATTCTCGGTCGATATCGTTCGGGTCGGGTCGATAATATGGTCCATCACCGGCCAGCCCTCGTCTCGATCTCGCCCTCGCTCTTGTGGAAACCCAACCACTCGCCAAGCATGCCTCCTGGCTTCGGTACAGGACACTCCCTCCGCACTCGGTCCTTTCCTTGCTGGACGTCCTCGGCCGACATGTCGTTGAACTGCACAATGCCGTCCTCCACCTTGGGGGTGCTGTCCTTCTTCTTCCATCGCATCCGCCGGCCGTTCTCGTCAACCATGATTTCTCCGTCGGCGAATCGGGCCCGTGGTACTGGGCAGGGGAGTAGATGCGGCATCGTGACGACGAGAAAGCATGCGGCGACGGTCGTTGCGAAGAGCGACGACGTCATCCGCGATTTGGGGTGAAGAACGGGTGGCATGATTCCCTGATCCAAAGAGTGAGGTTCGGGTGAGGGGACTCTAGTGGTCTCAATTGACCGTCAGCGTGGGTTTTTGCGAGCTCCGGATGCCATTGGACTCACAAGGCGACGGTAGCATCGTCCTCCCGACGCGTAGTGACCGGGTCGGCGAGTCGGCGGAGTCGAGGGATTATGTGGTGGTGTCGAGAAATAGCGAAGCTGCTCACCCAAGCCTGAGATATCGTGGGGCTCCCATTGGCTACCGGCTCTGAGGGTTCCTGTCGGGCGCGGCGCCACGTAAATCCGATTTCCTCGACTTTTGCGCCCCGTGTGGCGGGGCACAGGATTGAAGATCCAACCTATTTCGGCTCCACCCTCCCATTCACGGCATCACCCGCCAGCGCGAATCAATCGCGAAGTCCGACCAGGCCAGGGCCATTTCTCCAATTTCCATCTCCAACACACGCGACCGGCTTTTTCTTGCTCCCCCGCGCCGTTATTTCGTTATCTTGCGCGAGATCGCCCAACGTTGCTTCTCTCTCCCACGACATGTTATGAGCATACGTACCGACACGATCCAGCATCTCCCACCGGCGCGCAAATCGCACGCCCACCCACCCTTGCAATCATGAGCGACCTCGACAAGTGAGGCTCACCAAGGCCGCCGCCGCCGATCATGCTTTGGATCCGCCAGCTAACGCCAACCTCAGGGCGATCGCGCAGTTGCGCTCATGCCGACCGATCCCAGAAGCCCAGGTCCGCGAGATCTGCCACAAGGCGCGGGAGCTTCTCATCGAGGAAGGAAACGTCACCACCGTGATGGCGCCGGTAACGGTATGCGCCACCTCCGCCCGAGGCTTGTGATGCTCGGAACCATGGCTGATGCCCAGATCCAGATATGCGGTGATATTCATGGCCAATTCCACGACCTGATGGAGCTGTTTAGAGTGGGAGGCGACGTCCCAGACACAAACTACCTCTTCATGGGTAGGCCGAGCACCTCCCTCCGTTCTCGCTCCGAGCCGCATCTCTGACCATGTTTTCTTCTTTGCGCAGGCGACTTTGTCGACCGTGGTTTCTACTCACTAGAGTCGTTTCTCCTTCTACTATGCCTCAAGGTCCGATATCCTGACAGAATGACGCTCATCCGCGGCAATCACGAGTCCCGACAGATCACCACCGTGTACGGTTTTTACGACGAATGCATAAGAAAGTATGGCAGCGCAAATGTTTGGCGATATTGTTGTGATGTATTCGACTACCTTGCTCTTGGCGCGCTGGTGCTAGGCGCGTCAAACACCCTGTCGCCTGACGAGCCTGTCGACGACGAAACCGAAATCGAAGTCTGCGACCAGAATGGCTCTGTCATGAGCAGGTTCCCCAGGCGCAAGCCTGGAGAGAGCTCACAGGAGCAAGCGCAAAGTCCAGGGGGCACGACGATGGACAAGACGGGTCCTCCGGGCTCAGGCGCCTCGGGCTCCAGCGGCGGCTCTTCTGGAAACTTGGCTGGCGCCGTTCTTTGTGTTCACGGCGGCTTGAGTCCCTTGGTGGACACTGTCGACAAGATTCGCCTAATAGACCGGAAGCAGGAGGTCCCTCACGAGGGTGCCATGTGCGATATCCTTTGGTCAGATCCTGATGAGATCGATGGCTGGGGTCTCTCCCCGCGAGGCGCAGGCTTCCTATTCGGCGCCGACATCGTCAAAGTCTTCAACCACCGCAACGATCTCAGTCTCATCGCCCGCGCCCATCAACTTGTCATGGAAGGTTTCAAGGAGATGTTTGACGCAAGTATCGTCACCGTCTGGTCGGCCCCAAATTACTGCTACCGGTGCGGCAACGTCGCTGCCGTTCTGGAGCTGACCGAGGACAATTCTGGCATGGGACTATTTGCCCGCAGCAACGGCGATGTCGGCCGCAGCGATGGCGGTGTCATGGTCGAGGGGAGCTTACCGCCCAGGGAAGGCCCTGCAAGGCGCTACCGTGTCTTTCAGGCCGCGCCGCAGGATTCTAGGGGCATGCCGGCCAAGAAGCCAGTGGCGGACTACTTCCTTTGATTCCATCCAATGTCAGATATCCCAATCTCTTCTTTGTTACAACCTTTCGATGGATCATGTCCTTGTTCTACGTACTTTTCTTCTTTCAGACGCATGGCGGGCTTTGTATCACGGATTACCACGTTAGTTACCAGGTCTTGGGTCACGGATGGGAACGGAGTTTCGTGAAATGCAAGATTTTGTTATCTTTTTACTACCTGAGTAAAATGGGGGGTATCGTTGTACGCCATCCAAATGCTCATCAATGCGATCCATCCATGCAGTCTCTCCTCTCTCCCTCTCTCTGCCTAACCA
Organism: Ascodesmis sphaerospora; assembly: GCA_027569015.1. NCBI lineage: Eukaryota > Fungi > Ascomycota > Pezizomycetes > Pezizales > Ascodesmidaceae > Ascodesmis > Ascodesmis sphaerospora. The sequence continues at coordinate 1,946,312 of JAPPUR010000003.1, forward strand.
GGTGTGCCCAACTCACACCGAGTTGTCTCATACTTCATATACGCCAGGGTGTCTCTGCTTCGGTGAGGCCCTAGATCGCGCCCGAAACAGCGTCAATCCCATGATATCATCGCCCAACTTATCAAAGCTCTCAATCGGCCCCCACCTCCCAGAATCAGGGTGACGGTATACAAACTCCCGGAAACGCGCTGCCATCTTAGGCTGCTTGTCCCGGCCCTGACGGGTCAAGAGGTTGGGCAGTTGGGCAAGTTGGTCATACAACTTGGCTCGCGTCTCCCGCCTGGGTTGTCCGGATATGGCGTCGCAAAGGTTAGATATGGTAGTGAGGACGTCAACTGCCTTCTCGACGTCGGCAATGCTAAACTCAGCGTCGGCAGGTAGCATCATAGATGAAGATGTGAAGGGGGCCATCCTTGAGGACTTGCAGGCAAGCAAGTCTTCTGCGTCATCCTCGACCGTGCTAGAGGTTCCCGTGCTTGTATTCCGCACCGAATCAGAGGCAGCCTGGGAGTGCATCTGACTGTTGTGACCAGCCCAGTCTTTCGCGCCCTGGTTGAGTTCCAACATGCTGTCTTCCCTCCTGGTTGCGGTAGAGTGTTCTCCGGCATCTTGTATGGGCTGCAGCTTTCCACAACTGTCAGTCTTGTGCCCCCTAGTTACCAGCGAAAGCGCCTCACCTCCCACCTTAAATATCTGCCTCCGTACGCGTCGAAGAGACGGTCTGGGGTTTAGCAATTTGCTGAATCCAGTTGGTCCCAGCTGCGCCCGCTCCATCTCTCTTCCATCCACTTCGTGCGATGTGAGACTGCTCACACTGACTTCTCTCTTCGAACCCTTGCCTTTGCCTCCAGAGAAGCGCCAAACAGGCCAACCAAGGGCTCGCTTCTTCTTCTCCTGTGGCGCCACTTCGGGTGCAGTCGAGATCGATCCTGTCTGGGCGGAGTCTTTGGTCTTGGGGACGCTGGTGTCGATGGCGGAGTGGCAAGCAAGAGCTTGACCTGCGGAAGACCACTGGCTAGCGCAGTCAAAGGTATGCTGCGTCTGCGCTTGGTTATGCCTCTCTCGTCTAGGTTTTTTTCTTTCGCCGTGGGAGGAAGATTCGAGGTTTCTGGAGGAGATTTGCGCTTCTTAGGGTTGTGGGCGTTATATGCTCGTGGTGTCATGTTCCGGGGCTGCTGGATGCTGTTCGGTGTACTTTCACTGAGAAGTATGGGTGCTTGTTCATGCCTCCACTCAGGGGCAGGTGAATTCGATGTGACCTTTCGAAGGTTTCCAATCCTCGTTGATCCCTTTCGCCCGTTGCTAAATCGAGGCATATTTCTAGCTGTTGTTGTAGATTGCGATAAGCGATAGTTGAAGTAGCAAACACTTGAAGTTTGCATTTCTCATATCCATCTCGCAAATCTCTTGAACAAATACTCAGTAAAGGCAAACCAGAACTGACATCCCTTTGTTATCTTGCGTCGTCAAAGTCCGGTCCTGAACAACACACAAGTGGCCTGGTGCAAGTTCTTTGAGCTGTGTATGCACCGGAACAAGGGATTCGATCCCTTTCATCTCTGATCTTGTCGTTTTGCTCTCCAGGACATTGCGCAACAAAGTATTTGTACTTTGTCCTCCATGTGAGCGAATGAAACATGGCCAGGTCAGTCAGTTACGCTTGAAGACTCTCCCTAGGCCAAGTTGTTCGTCGCTCCTATGGAGTATTGTCGTCGGAATTCGGGGATCCTGGATGCCAATAAAGCTGGTTTTAGGTCGAGGGTGAATCAGCCAAAACCTCCTCTGTCTCGTAGTTCGTCCGTGGTGCCTTTCTCCCAGAACCGTCGATACCAGCCGGAGTTGTCATCGAGATGAGGTCCCGCATCGATCGAGCTGTTCTACAGAGATTAGCATAACTCCCCTCCCACCTCGAGCAGGCTACCCGAGGTGGGAGGAGTTGCTGGCCACCCTTGATATGGACCTCAAGCAAGTTTCGAGCCTTAGATTTCTAGGCCAGACTCAAGCTCTTTGAAGGCCCCTAGTTCAGTCAACACGGTCCTGAAGGCCCAGGGTCTGGTCCAACGGGGCTGTGAAATGGGTTCATGGGGATGCTGTAGCCCAAGGTTGACGAGGCATCCCCAGGCATAGGGGCCACAGAATAACTGTGCCGCCTCGGATCCTCTAACAAGGAACCAGGTGCAGCCACCGGGTGGTAGGTTTCAGTGCGTGGTACTTGAGTGCCAGGAAACACCTGCGCGGCGTATTGCTGTGGGTGCATCTGGGACGATATTGATTGCCGTCCTATTGGGGTGGGAACGTTGGAAGGGAGAGGCCGGCCGTATGCTGGGCCGGGTTGGATACCTTGCCCTGGCTCCCACAGGGAGGAGCTGCTCGTCGAGACGCTAGCAATGGAGGTTTCGCGACTCTCTTGCGGCGGCACAACATAGGAGACACCGGGATCGAGAGGAGCTGGTCTCCTGGGCGCTATAACGTGCTGGAGAGACTGAACAGCGTCGCTAGGGTTGCTCGAGGGGAAGTGGGGGATTGGCGTCGGTTCGGTCTGGGCTGCCGCGCCGCCGGTGTGCAAGTAACTAGATATGTAATCATCGGTGATGCCGTGCCGGTTGAGGAGACCACGAAGCTGACGGTTCTCCTCAGCCACCCTCCTGGCGGCCTGCTGGACTTCAGAGGACGCCTCGACGCCCTGGAGCTCGTAGACTCGAAGTCGTTGCTCGAGCTCCTGGAGATACTCTCTTCTGCGAGCCCGCGACCTCCTTTGGTTGTCTCTTATCCGGGCAAGATTGGCCTTTTGCTATGGAGAGGAAAATGCTAAGATTAGGAACAAGGGTCGAGGGGAAAGGTTGAGGTTTGGGTTAGGGCGGGTCACATACTGCCGGCGTTGACATTTAGCCGTCTTGTGACTTGATAGAACAAGTAATAGAAGTTTCGCGACGAATGGAGGGCATCTAGGTCAGGTTGCGATTCTCGGAGCAATGGCTTGGGGAGCGCAAAGGTGGTGGTGGCCGGCCAACCCTGAGCAGGGTCGATGAAGCTGGAGCTGAGCTGGAGCTGGAGCTGGATGATGAAGCTGGAGCGAGTTCAGACGAAAAGCAGACAGGCCCGGCAGATGACGCCTTTCCTTTTATCGAAAGGGGGAATGGGGCGCGAGGAGTGACATATAAGTTTGCCGGGATTTTTACAATGAGCCAAAACGATAAGCTCACGAAGCTGGGAGGGAGGAGGGCCGCCACAACAATCGAAGGCAGCCACAGCGAGCGACAACCACTTTCAAGATGGCAAAGGAGCCGCCGGGGTCTATAAGTATCGAATACTTCTGCAGGAATCCAGGGCCGTCCTAGCCCGGAGAACCCCATCGAACGGACGGGGCAGCCCTATTGGGACCACCACGACCGAGTCGGCGGGGATGCGAGACCATCGGTGCAAGTGGCAGCAGCCCGTTGCGTCCAAAGGCCTGCAGGGCTACACTAAGAGCAGATTCGCGGGCTAGACAGCATACGGCACCGTACGGTAGAACCCTGGTGCATCCTGCAAAGAAAACGGCGTAGCTAGCTGTTGAAGCAGCGCAGCAACGCTGCCCAGGTCTAGAGGCCGAGGGCCCAGCACGACGGCCACCCAGCGCCACCAACTCATGGCGCCCGTCATGGACGAAATCGAGGCAAGCCACTCTCGGCACGAGTGCCGCAACTGTTGCCAGCTTAGCTTGTCCAATATCTCCTTGCCTTTGAAGGAGGCGAACGAAGTTGCGTTGCGATTGCGTGGTAAGGGGCGTGGGCGAAAGCCAGGGGGGGTGGCAGAGGTGTCTAGATAGAGACTGGATGGAGGTCAGGGTTTGGTACTGTACAGCAAGGCTGATGGTTGGATTAGTAGATGTGTGTGTGCGAGTGTATGGAAAGCTATGAAACCACGTTTTTTTCGAGACCCGGAGCAGCTGTGCCCAGCCAAGCTGTATGTATGTACTGTAACCGACAACTCGAGCTGGAAGGCTGCTTCGTGTTGCCAGTCAGCGAGAAGGCCTGGCATAATTGGGCACAACGTGGCTGGGTAGTTTTTTGAGTTTACGCGAAGCGGAGTGAGAGCTGAAATGACGGAGGCCCGGTGCCAGGGAGCGACGAGGCCCGGTGCAGGTCCTGCGCTGCAAGCCGGCGGTGCTAATAATGATTCAACGGGCCTCGGCGTGTGGTCGGACAGAGTCCACCAGCGGCGACGACATTATTCGCTTCCTCCCAGTCGGCACCCTCTGGCGGGGATATGCACCGCACAGAGGGTTTCGCACCTCACACCCTCTCTCTTGGACCTCGCTGCAGAACCAGACGGGCTGGCGTGAGCCGTTTCGCCCCTTGTGGCGGTAGAGGTGGTGGTGTAAGTCAGGCAGGGTGTGCTATGGCGAAGATCATAGCTGAGCCACGCTCTCATAACCGCGAATCCTTGAGGTTGGGTCATTGGGAGACTTCAAGGTTTGAAAGTCTGAAGCCCTCCCAAACACACCAAGCTGCAAGACTCTTGTCGCCGCTCCTTGAATCGCGCGGCGGGCGCAACGCAACAGTGGGCAGGGCCAGAGGTAGCAACTTGGACGAGTTGAGTGGACTGCCGCAGCAGCGTCTTCCCTGGCTCGACGGTAAACGCCTCTCGTCATTCGGCCATAGCGGCCGGCATCTTGGAGAGAGATTTGGTCTCAAGACAGGCATCCCTTTGGCTGCGAGCTAGGACCCTGGTGACACCATTCCCCACGCTACCGGACAAAGGCTAAGCTTTGCTAGGGTGCCTTGCCGGACGCCGTCTGTTTGTTTTGGGGAATATGTCGATGGACTTTTTTGAGGGAAATCAAGACCACAGGCCGGTGATGCCGCTAACGAATGCACGGCCGCCCGCAGCCAGGGGAACGAATATGAAATCCGACGACAAGAGCTCTGGCGCCCGGTAATTCGGTTTGGTGATGGCCCAAGACCACAGCCCGACGCTGCGTTATGCAGAGCTGGATCTGATTGATCAACTCGTTCGACGACGCCTGAGCGGGAATGTCCAGGACTGGGCTCGGGTGATTGTTGAGGAGGTAACCCATGACCATGATCCATACGGAGAGAGCGAGTGCTTAGCATCCAACGATTCAGTGCAGAATCGAGAACGCCGGGATCAGCAAAACAAAAGGAACAGAGCAAGGCGAGACAGGCCCGAGCCTGGACCAACCGAACAGTCAATGTTGCAGAGGCCGTCGAGGCGGACAAGGACGCAATGTAACGCACGTGGAGTTGTACCCATGATTCAGAGAAGAAAGCAGCGCAGCGCAGTTGAGCAGTCACTAGTAGGGGCGCAAGGTGTAGGTAGCGAGAGGAATGCAGCGAGCTCAAGATGAAGGCGAGTTTTTTGTTTTGTTGAAATGTGAAAAGTGACCTGTTGACGCCCCTGTTTCTGCAGGTTCCAGGTTGTGTTTTACAGCTGCCGTAGCAAGGCACCGATCGAGGAGTTGGGCAGACGCCGAGACGATCATGGCAGACGCGCCTGCCTCGCTTGGGGCTGCTGCGTGCCTGCAGTTTTTGTCGACCGACGTCCAGGCTGGACCTGAAATCTCGATCTTGGCGGAAGGTGTCCTGGAACGCACCTTCCCAAGGGTTTGGGACACCAGGTCTGGGGGGGCTTTTTTTGGGGCTGAATCCAGACAATTCGATGGGCGGCCCCCACACGGTATTTGCCGACCGTTGGGGGTGGGAGCCTTTCCGACACGACGGGAGTCTTACTCTCAGTCGACCTTATTAGGGGGCCAGCAGCCACAGCCACAGCCTACCATTGGATTGGGTACCGGGCCCCTCTGAGGTTGTAAGCCCAGTTGTCGCAATAACCACCAGGGGGGGAAACTAACTAATGAATTGTTGGATCTCCTGCTACAGTACTATTGCAAAGAGGCTACGAGCTACTGAAACGCCTTCGGTCAAGAGAGGCTACTGTAATTAGCTAAACCGCCGGCACGGGCTGCGGGCGGCAATCAGTGTCACGAGCTGCCCAACTCGTCCCGCTAGCTGAGCGGCAATCGACAAGATGGGATATCATGGAGGAGGGGCCACGAGCTCAGGGTCTCGTCGAGGCTTGTCCTAGGGCGAAAAGAGGTGAGACTGGTGAGTAGCTCGTTCTGTCCTATCGACGTCTTCACTACGTAAGACAGGGAATGGTGTGGTCGGACGATTTTCCTCAAGTCCCGGCGGTGGATTAAGGCGCCGGCATTTGATCCGGGATTTTCCACTCTTTTTTTCATCTCTTCTCATCATCAAACTCCATATCAAAGCAGGCTACGGGCGGCGACGTCAGATTATTCAGGTGGTCGTGCTCTGCACATCCCAGCCAATTGCTCCACAGAGAATAAACTACACGTTAGGACTGGCTCCCGGGACCATGGTGATGGGAGCCGGGGCGTCGGGCTTGTCGACCGCCTCCAAAGTGTTGGTGTTGGTGATGCTGTTTGGACGGCGTCAGAAATCACACCCACCAAACGAAATAAGGAGCATCATACAAGGGCTGCCCGAGATCTCTCGCCATCATCACATCCCCCCCCCTGATCCCGAGGATCTGGGAGCATGTAACGTCTTGGCAGTAATCACCCCGGGAGCCAGTCGGCGACGCCCATTCACCAAAACAACCTGGGAGGCAGAAAAAAAAATACGTCGGTCATCATGATAAAGCAGACCTGGTGGATTTACATGACCCGCTATTGCCCGCTCCTGCCCGGGCTTTCCCCGGCCGCGGAGCTGCCGTTAAAGGTGGGTCACTGCGCCTCTTTCCCCCGGCATCCACTATCGGCCATCCCTCTCCTCTCCTCTCCTGTCTCCTCCTTTCTTTCACTTACAGCCCGTACAAACCATCCCCTCCCTTGCCTGCAGGTCCGTTTACTTCCACATTCCGACAAACATCCGTTTTTCGCCCCCTCAAGTCAGAGGGCCCAGCACTGCGGCGTCGAGACGCCGAGGCGCCGCGTCCAATCAGATCTCATACGTCCAGGTCATCAACACTCCGAGGGTCTGGGTGTGGCGCCGGACGACTCAGGCTCATGCGCCGCAGATCGCCCACCAGAACCCGAACGAGCTGAACTGTCGGGCCGTCAACCACAGGTGAGCATGGTTTGTCGGAGGTTTTTCAAGACCAATACGCACCCAGGACGCAGCCTACACGTCAGTTGCACGACTCAGGATGACGATGAAAAACGTGGTTTTGCGGGTCGATAGGCGTAGCCGATGGGAATCGGAAAAAAGCATGTGGCAGCTGTGTAACGTCGTGTCCCGCCTCGCTCAGGCCTCTTTGACCTTTTGCTTACCTGAGGCTTCCTTGACTCGAGCGGATTGACAGGTTGACAGCCATCTTTGCAGAGGCAAGTATCAGATACTTTGACTGATATTGGGTATGATATTCATGGCAACTCAGCAGAGGCCATCGCGATGCCACCCTCCTTGAGAGTCGGTCTGCAGTTAGTAAACCTTACCAGCTTGTCAACCACGTGCTCAACTGCCTTTGGTAAACTTCGTCCCGCAGCACCGTCTCGAACTCTTCCCGCTTCACTAGCAGCACATCCAGATCGGCCGCCGCCCCAGTCTCGTGGAAGTGTCGTCTTGCCTCTCGAAACTCTTGCGTGGCCTGCCGGAACCTCACCTCCGCCTGACTCAATAAGCTTTCGCGGAGGCACTTCGCGCAGAGATGCGGGATCCAGCCCCGGTCCGGGAGTGTTCGTGGCAAGAGATGCAAACCCTCCTTTGTCAATAGTCTCGCCGGAACGCTGTGCCCGCAGCCCGGATATTTTAAGCAACTCCGGCAAAAGGGACAACTCTCGTGTCTACGTAACCACTTGTCGAGACACCGTGAGCATGCTGCGTGCCCGCACGGCATCATGCTAAAGGTTGTCTCGTCAACTAGTTCTGTATCTGACTTGATCTTGCAGTAAGCCTGACGGCATATCTGGCACTCCAACTTTGGAGGCCTATCGATAAGAAACGTGATCTTGGGGAACGGGAAGAACGATTCCTGTGGATTATAGAGCCGGTGGGGTTGAAACCATGATGAGAAGACCGGTAAAACTTTGGATCTGAGCCATGAGCCAGAACCTATTGTTTGATGTGGTTGCGTCGATGGGGGAGCCGAATTCTTATCCGATGATCGAGTCCGTAGATACTTTTTACGGGTCCGTCGGGTGCATTCTTCCGCCATTTTTATAAGCTTTACTTGTGTTTTGTTTATCTGTTTAATTTGGTAGATTGGTTTCTAACGTCGTTTAGTTGTGTTGGTTTCAGGGCTCTTGCAACTGGGTTATTGCTCCATGATATGTTGTGATTATTGACTGATGCATTGTGCCAGTTCTAGCAAGGGAGGTCTCTGAACAGACCAATATCATTTACATGAGAAGCCACAGAGAGCATGTTCATCTCTGTTCGGCCATTCCTTACGTTGAGTCAAGGGGTGTCCTCTTTGTTCGATTCATTGTGGTTGTAAGTCATCGCCCCGCAATGGGGATGTTCTCTTATCCACCAACGTGTTGTTCTCCCTTCACTGCGGGACTTTCAAAGCCAAGATGACTTTGAAATTCCAACCAACAGACAATCTGCAAGTGTGGATGCAACGGTAGACAGCCAAGCACCGCCTCAAACATTGTCCCTGAAGTCCAAAGTGCTCGCGTTTCAGAAAGACACTACTGGGGAAATTGCTCTAGGTAAGACATTGATAGCGAGGCGAGCCCAGTCACAAACAGATCGTCAAGTGTTTCCCGCACGCCATAGATGATGTGCATACCAGCTCGCCTCACCTTTTTTCCCCTCTTGGCGTCTAGATTTCCCTATTCCGTCGACCGGATCTGCGCATCGCAATATTCGCTGCTGGTGTTGTCCGCGGAGAGGACCGGAGTTGGACCGAGGCGCTACGGAACATTGCGACTTCACTCTTGGCCTCTTTGATTTGCCAAAACGTACCTGGTTGAAGCCGCGCCGGTCCTAGTTCGCCGTAGCCCGTGGAGACACTTGAGATTAACGGCGACCAAAAAAAGTGACCTGTTATATCTAGATGTGTCCTCTCATCAAGGCCCTTCATGATCCCCCCTCATCTTGGGATCTTTTGAAACTCCCAGCAGCAAACTCAGTCCTGAGCTCGGCTGCAACTCCTCAATTCCCGGTGATGGAATGTTTACGTCAGGGCTACGTCGAATCGCCCATTTTTAAAGTGCGGCTCAAAAAGGAACCCGCGTCTGATTTACGGGCCTTGGCAATGGACGGCGCCGTCGTCTCCCTAGTGGCCTCAAGTTCCAAATCCCCGCTTCCAAAACGTAGTCTGGCGACTCGGCCGAGGGATCCGCTTGCGAACGGGCCTTTTGCTGGCTTTCATGTGTTTTTCCTCTTTTCGGGTTGTGGTAGCGCACCGGGGAAATCAAGGACCCCGAGTTATTGTCGGCCCGGGAGGAGGACGGAGTGCCGGTGCCCATCTGCCGGAAAAGTGGATCCGGCCGGAGTCCGGCTTTGGATACGAACACCGGCTCTTAGATCGGGAAGTGGGAGCTACGATTCGGCGAACAAAAAGGACATGGGTCAAGTCATGATATTCCCACCGCTGCTTCAAAAAGGATAGTGTTTATTCCATTGCGGGAATAGTGGTGGGACTCGCGACTCATCTTGATGACAGCCCTTCGGGCCGGCTCGAGCGTACGCCTCGGCGTGCTTGGAAGTTGGCTCTGTAACGTCGCAAGACAGCAACGAGTTGTTCGGGCTGTGCAGCATGCACTACTATGCTATGTATGTACTATGTACAATGAACAATCCAGTCGGTCGCATGAACTAATGTTAGCCGTTGGATCAGCGACAGGGTTGGGCGCCCCGGCCCCTTTGTCTCCATCAGCTCATCTCGCCTGGTCTCAGCCGCTCCCCACAATGTTAGATGCTGATTCTCGGTCAAAAAAAAATCCCGAGACAGAAGTTTTTGCTTTCTTCTTCCGGGGATTCAAAGCTATTGCTTTGCCGAGACTTAGCTCTGGTAGCAAGTAACGACGCCAGTATGTGAGTTGCTGATAGATGGACATTCTCTGTCCATTTGGGCGGCGTTCAAACTTGGACTTGTGGATCCATCCTTGGTTGCCCCGGTTCCCGTTGCTGGGGACTAACTAAACAAAACTTGGACCAGGATCTTTTACCAAGTGAAATAACCGAGCGAATCCTCCTTTCCAACGTCTGTCAGCCTCGAGCATCCTCCTATGAAAATTCCCCGTATCATGCTGTAGCGGAGTGCCCTTGGCACCTACGTTGGGCACTGCATCGCTGTCCATGCATCTCGGCTCGTGTTTCACTGCGTCATTGTATGCGGTTCAGATCAGCCCACGGCATCACTGCCAGCCAACCCATGCACGAAGAAGAAAAAAAACAGCCTTATTAGGGGGCTGCCGAGCAACTGTGACTATCACTTGACCAATGCACTTTCTTGTATTTGACCTCGTAGCTTCCCGTCATCCGCTGCCATCTGCCTGACATCTAATAAACTTCCCGTCTCTGCGTGCCTGGTGTCAACTCCTCCCGAAGCCTCATCCATATTCGCATCGCTTTGACATATTCTAGCAAGGCTACGCTTCCCTAACTATCATTATGCCCTCTTTCAAGGCTGTCTTCGCTTCGGCTGCTCTGGCCTGCCTCGCCAGCGCCGAGACCATCAAGGTCACCGCCTCCAGCGACAACAAGTTCGAGCCCGATGAGATCAAGGCTGAGAAGGGTGATGTTATCGAATTTCACTTCGAGCCCAAGAACCACAGTGTCGTTGCTGGCGACTACCGCTACCCTTGCTCTCCTCTCGATATCGGCACTGGTTTCTTCTCTGGTTTCGTTCCCACCGATGATGGCACTGCTGTATGTCAATCGCAATTCTCTTATCCAGGTGCAGCTCAGCTAACTCCCTCTAGGACAAGGTGTTCCGGGTCACTGTCAACGACACTGAGCCCCTACCCTTCTACTCTTCTCAGGGTAAGGAGTGTCCTAATGGCATGGTCGGCATCATCAACCCCAGCGAGAACAAGACTCTGGACGACTACAAGAAGGAGGCCGCTAAGCTCAGCTCGGGCGTGAGCCCTGGCAGGGCCGTCTTTGGCGGCAGGCTGGTCGATGAGGATGATGCGGACTCCGATGACAGCGACAGCGACGACAAGGACTCCTCAGAGAGCAAGGACGGTGATAAGGACAACGCCGCTGGTGCCCTCGGCGCTCCTCTGGCGGGTATCTTGGCTGTCGGCCTTGCCCTCATCATGGCTTAAGTGGTGGATTTAAAAGGTTCAAGAATGCGACATGAAATTAATGATATGCCTACGAGGCTGGATAGGGCGCAGTGGGAATTAATTTGGCTGGGCGTCTAATCGAACTGCCCACGATCCTGTTGATAATACACTGACAACCGGGCTATTTGCCTTTGTACTTGAATGGCGCATGATCATCGTGAAATATGTATAGGTATGGCATTGGGATAATTGAGCTTAGACTTTGTTCAGACTCACATTGTCTATATGCCATATAGGACTAGTTCTACCGTGGATAGATGTGGTTGTGAATGCATGCAAAGAGCTTCATGCTGAGTCGTGAGATACAACTTAGATAGTGTAGACGCTGGATATACGTGAATCAACTTATCGGTAGTGATTTACAATCTCAGAGGCTGGTCTGGGCCTGTGATTAGGGGTCTCATACTGGCGTTATCCTCCTTTACTTGCGTTGACAAGCTTGTCATATGATGCCACCGGGGAACATGCCGGTCAGACGCATTTACCCTGCAGAAGCCTCTAGCACTACATCATCCCTAAATCACTCGGAAATCAAAGTCCCAGGTAGCAGTGACACGGGTCGCGGACATGGAACATTTATCATGTGAAAGTGAGGACACATGACCATTGCTTATGGGCGATCAGGAGCTCGTGATCATCTCGAATCTTCCTCTAGGGTAGGTCGAGCTGATTATCCCCAGATTGATAAGCGACAACGCCCGTTAGTGGACCTCGGCACAATAGACTGGGGCGCTTAAACTGCGGGCGGGACTATTCGGATCTAGGAACTCCATTGCCGGGAATCACTTCTAAACCCGGCCCACATCGTCATCGCCTCAACACCGAATTCGCGGGCTTTCTCCATGGCTTGCATCCTTCATATCCCGACCCCTCCTCCGTAATGCGCGCGAGCGACCGGCTACCAGCGACTCCAATCCCACTCAACTGACACGAAATCGAACATCATGCGCGGTGGTGCGAGGTGTAGTGCCTCTCTCCGCCAACTACGGCTTTCCCGGCCGTTGGCGGATGGCGGCCGGTATGCGAGGGCCCTTCGGACGAGCGCGGCGCCACATGCGTTGAGGTCACTGCCATATTGCCGCACGCAACGGCCGGAACTTGCGATCCAGGGAGCCAGCTTGTCGACGTCGTGTCCCAATCGATCTCGGTCAATGGCTACAGTTGTCGACGCGGATCCCATTGTCCACGACGGAGGTCCAATTCCAGAGTACGATCGGCGGGTGGAAGTGGGCAAGTTGCGAAACGACGAGCATCAAAGAGGTGAGGACTTTGACGGGACAACTGTGAGGCATTGGCTGACCGAAGAAAAGGCATTATTCAGAATCTTCAGAATCTCCACGGGGAACTGCGCCATTATAACGCTCCGCCCGTCAAGCACCCGAGCATCGAATCTCTCAAGCCTACACCCAAGAAGTCTGTATTCTCGTCGCTCTTTAGCAAGGGTCCAAGCAAGCCCGCCATTGGAGATATCCCCAACAACCTTCCTCGAGGCTTGTATCTGTACGGCGATGTCGGATGCGGCAAGACCATGTTGATGGACCTGTTTTATGAGACTCTGCCCGCATCTGTGAAATCGAAAACCCGCATCCATTTCAACAACTTCATGCAAGATGTGCACAAGAGGTTGCACCGCATCAAGATGGAGCATGGAAACGACATTGATGCTGTGCCATATATCACGGCTGAGATTGCTCAGCAGGGCAACGTGCTCTGTTTTGACGAGTTTCAGTGCACAGATGTGGCGGATGCCATGATTCTGCGAAGGCAAGCATCTTGATTCATGTCTATATTGGTGTATACTAACATCTGATAGACTACTGGAATCCCTCATGTCTCACGGCGTAGTGTTGATTACAACGTCCAACCGACACCCCGACGAGCTGTACAAGAACGGTGTCCAGCGAGAGTCCTTCATCCCCGCCATTGATCTCCTCAAGAACCGCCTACATGTCATCAACCTTGATTCACCAACCGATTACCGTAAAATCCCCCGACCGCCTTCCGATGTGTATCATACGTCTCTCGACAGCCACGCCCATGCTCACGCAGAGAAGTGGTTCCGATTCCTCGGTGATCCTGAGCAGCCTGAGCCTCGACCAGAAATCCAGAAGGTCTGGGGCCGAGAGATCTATGTCCCCCGAGTCAGTGGGCGAGCTGCCTGGTTCACCTTTGACGAGCTCATCCGACAACCAAAGTCAGCAGCCGACTACCTCGAATTGGTCCGCTCCTACGAGGCTTTCATTGTCACTGACATTCCCGGAATGAATCATCAGCAACGCGATCTTGCCCGTCGATTCATCACCTTTATCGATGTCGTATACGAGGGTAACGCTAAGCTGGTCTTGACTACTGAGAAGCCCCTCACCGAGCTCTTTGTTTCCCGGGACGAAATCGCCGAAAGCCTTATGAAGCAGGGCTTGAAACACGACCAGGCTGCAGAGGCCGCCAAGAACGACCTGGAACACAACGTGGACAACCTCAAAGACTCGAATCTCTTTGCTGGATCAGAAGAAGCCTTTGCCTTTGCCAGAGCGTTGAGTAGACTGCGGCACATGGAGAGCAAAGAGTGGGTGGAAAGGGGAATGGGCCTCGAGAGTCAGGGCGGCAAACAGGAGCAGGACAACTGGAACAAGACGAGGAGTCGACAGATGGAGGATTCGATGTAAAAGGAGGATTTGGTTTGTGACATATGCATTATACCCGGAGCGCTGACTCGGCATAGCGAGCGTCTGCCTGGTTTGTATGAATTACCTATGAGTTGATGCTTGTTGGATACAAGGTGTATGAAATAGAGACTACAAGTTGGGTTGAGTACATAAGCCATATGAATACCTTTTTGTTACATGTTTCGGATGAATCTTGTTTCCATTCTTCCCCATCACTTCCGGTGAACAGTTCAGTAGATCCCTGGAAGGACAGTCCACTTCACATCTCTCTTGAAACTCTCCCACTGCTCACCATACCTTTCACTGCAGTACCTGTTCAAGGATGGCACAGCTCTGGTGACAAAGTCCCATGCCTGTCCGCCGCCCATGACAAGCCCAGCAACCAGTCCACTCGACGCCAAACTGTAAGCGCCGCGCCAGAGGGCGTATCCGCCATAGTTGATGTGTCGCGCCCAGTTCCACAGCCCCGATCGCATCACCTTGCCCTTGTTGGCCGGGTTGTCCTTGAACACCTTGCGCTGATACTCGGACACAACCTCGAGGGCAATACCAACGGTGTAGAGGGCAGGCCCAACCACGAGCGGGTACGGAATGCTGGTCCCCGGGAAGGCAGGTGCCTTGGTAGAGCTGGTAGCGGCGGCGACGAATAGCAGCGTGTTGACCGAGTTGACAAGGCTGTTGTACACACTGACAGTTATGGCCGCCGTGGGAGGGAAGTATATCTCAGATAACTTGACGAGCCAGTAACCCTGCTTAGCAGCAGAGCCAACTGCCATGGCGAGGATGATGAGATGTGAAAGCGGAAGGCCGAGGACGTCTATGGCCTGGATACCAGTGTGAATGACGGCATCAGGAGAGATGGATGAGATCCCGAAGTTTCCAAGGAGAGCGGCGCCACCGCCGGTGAGGAGGCTGTACTGGAGGACCGGATCAAGACCTCGAAGGCCAAGAAAGGCGATTGTGCCAGCCGGGCTGGACTTTTTCACATCGCGCTGGATGAATTCCTTGGATCCGCCCTTGTTAGATTCCGCCATGGTTGAGATCTGTTTCTTGCAACGATGATGCAAAATGAGATGCTACGAGGTCAACGTCATGGACGTTGGAGCTTGACATATACTCTTGCGCTACTGTGCGTCGGCGACTTTTAGAGACGTTGCGCCTGAAAGAGCCAATCGCCGTCGAGGTCGGAACAGCCACGGCTCCGAAGACCGACATCTTTGGAGAGACCGGCGCCGTGTGGGGGGGGGACCGGATACGGACCTTTCTTAGAAATCAATCGGCCTTAGTCCGTACGGAGTAGGCATTTCTCATGCTTAAGCGCCATTAAGCGACTCGTAACTAGACGCTTTCGATACAATACGCTGTAGATAGGCGCTTGATTATCAAGCAACTCTGCTGGATGAAGTGGTTTGTGACAAGAACTAGTGATACCAAGCCCATCTTACAGACGGAGCTGTGCGACGGGTATAGCGCGGTCTTTGCCAATGTCTGTGCCATATGGAGGACAACTTTTAGAGACAAGCGTTTACACATTCGAATTCTTGTGATGTCATGGACGGCGTTTGCATCCAAGACCGGAATCCTGGGTGTGGCATTGAGACAGTTCGGAGGTCTCGGTGAAAGGAATTCAATGTCTCATGGCCGTGTCTTGGCCTCATTGTTCAGGTCCCTGATCCGTCTTTGTGACGTTTTCACTCAGAGTTGATTGAAAAAAAAAAGGGTCAAGGCTATGTCTGGCATGAGACAAGCAAAGTGCCTCTGATCCGATGTCTCTGAGGCAGCCGGAAACGTGACGAGGGGAGCAAGGCAAGTCATTAGAATCAGAAACAGATCCGAGATGAGGCTTTGGGATCCAGACTGAGGCCTCGTGTGAAATTTCGTGATGCAATGGCCCGTGACACAACGGCAGAAGCATGATCCTTGTGCAGTGTAGGCTCTCTGAGAGTGCCTCGCCCAGCCGAGGCCGAAACACCGGCGTTTGAGCTGAGGCTGGGGAAGGAAGCTCGAGTGAAGAACAGGCCATGACCATGACCGTGATCTCTGGTAGGATTGACGTTGTTTACCAGAAACCAACACGACCAAGGTTCAGTATGAAACAACAACGTTGACCCAACAGACCCTAGGTGTAACTCAAGATCGAGGTTGAGAAAGAGTCACACTGTGAGCAATGCCCGGCTGGTAAATTGCCTCTGCTAGTCGTACATACGAGCAGCCCGTAATTTGTTGGTGTTGAGCTAAAATTGGTACCACACCTCTGCTTCTGCCTTTGCTTTTGCCGTTGCCTTGCGCCAGAGTTATGCAGAACTTGGCGTTCGCAGAACACGTGAATAAAGGCAGCACAACTGTCTACCAGGCCTCGCATTGCAGGCACGAATAGCTCATCTCGGACATGGGCAAACCGGGTGGATGACGCTACTTGGAGGGGAGGATCGGCAGATGCACTGACTGGGATGCTTGTTTCAAACTTGGAGAGGATCCTAGCTAGCGGGAGAAGGGTGGCGCAAGGAAAAGAAGCGGTTTGCGTCTTCCAGGCAAAGGCCGAACGCTTGAGGGCAGACAAAAGAGATGACGGTGTTGGGGTTCTAGAGTGCGGCTGAATGGAGAATGAGGCCATTTCTGCCGGGCTTATTAACAGGATCTGTTCTCGCGAGTCAAAAGGATTGCGAGATGAGGGCTCTCAGCAGCGGGCGGAGCGGGACCTGTCAAGATGATGATGATGACGGGAGATGCGAGACTGGGATGGGTAGTATGGAACCAACAAGTTTAACGAGGCTGAGTTTGAGGTAGACAGAGTTTTGTTTGTTGAGAGTGTTGTTGTTGGTGTTTGTTTGCATCATGTAGGGGAGAATAGATTCCATCACTCTGCATCAGATGGAAATTCGTCCCGTCGGCTCAAAGATGGATCCGTGCATTCTCATGGTGATCCTTGGAAAGTGACAGGAGATGAAAGGCACCAGTCAAAGCAGAAGCTGCTGAAAGAGGTAAGCTCGAGGTCGATCATGGATGCGAATATTTTTCTCAGCGCCGACACGATGGGAGAGAGGGAGGCTGGAAAAGGGGACATAGCCCAAGTGCAGCATATGGGATAATTTAATGAAGAGACCAAAGACAACAGGGGTCAGGCCCAGCTTGACCAGGTGATGAGACCCTCGCGCCACGCTTCAGAGCCCGTTGGACCATTTGAAGCCACCGACAGCCACTGATTTTACCAAGCTCAAGTTGCAAAGGCCCGGCGCCCCGACATTCCCTGGATTGGCCGGCGCCGCCAACGGTTCCTGGCTAGCAAGATGCAGTGGGGTGACCACGACCAATAGCGGCGCCTTGGTCCCTGGCGGCTGGCGTCAGTGGGGATGGCATCCAAGCCACCCCTGACTTGCAACCCCAGTCCGACTGGACCTCATCATCCATCACAACCTTGCCGCTCGCGGGGCCCTGGCACATTGGAGGAGGGTCGAGAGGACTCTCCAATCGCTCGATTCTTTGTCGGCGAAAAGACTCTGCTGATCATCATCTGCAGCGTCCGATGGATGCGGCAGGAGGGGGCCCTTGGCTCATTTCTCGCCCGAGCTGTCATGGACAGTCTTGTACGAGGACACGGTAAACGTCCGTCACACATACACACACACACATGCGTGATGGTGTGCAGTACTAGTAAAATTAGAACATTCTTCTTCGTGTCTCTAATGCACCTGATCTCTGCTGTGCACTTTTATGCACGCCAGCAGCATCTTGCAGCTCCCCCTAGGTTGAGTCATCCTTTGGACGTAGCACCTCTTTCAAGCGCTGGTAGGTAGGTAGACAGCAGCGTCGCATCACAGACAGAGACGGTACCGCCAGGTACTCACCAGCTGGTCGCGGATGAAACATTCACCAAGAAACCCTGCTGCCCTGTCCAACGGCGCGAAGCGAGTACCTTGCTGGTACAGACAGCGCTGGCACTGCCCTGCAGCTGGGTCTGCTAAACTTGCACGTTAGCCCTTTCTGGGCTCGTTTCGCCCTATCAAAGAGAAGTGATCGATCCAATTTATGGTCCGGGGGTCGCTTCACTGCTGGTAATCGATCCAGCGACTGAACCGACTGTTGGGTGCCCTCGGCAAGGCCGCACCGTTGGCTCCTCCCCCACTCCCACTTCCACTCATTCCCTTTCTTTCGTCTCCTCCCTCCCTCTCACCACCACCCTCACTTTCTCCCTTCTACCCTTTTTCACTCCCTCAAAAATCCACATTCTAGAACTTGTTGCTGTTCACGGTCGCTTCGCATTCTTTTGTCGTTGCTCCGTGTCTAGTTCAGTTCGTCCATTCGTTTCCCCTGCCTGGCGCGTTTTTTGCAAAGAACGACTGCTGCCGTGTGTGCTCTTTGTCACCAACCAGTCCGACCCGGCCGAGCCAAACCTCATTCACAAACCGACCGGATCAACCTCTTTTTTAAAACTACAACACTCTCTCGTTTGGCATCTGGTCCAACAACACACTTGCGCTCCGTTGCACCTGAAACTTGCGTACCCCATTACCTTCCTTTACGACATCCTCTGTTCGCATCTGAGACATCGCCGCCGCTTCCCGAACAATCCGACTCCGGCTCCGATAGTCCCTGCGAATTCATTCTTTGTTCCCGCCCTCGATTGTATCGCCTTCCATTCCAGTCGTCTGAGCAACCAGCCCCGCGATTTGGTCACCACCCAGGACGATATATCGTACCGTCGCAGCGAACACCGCGTTAATTGATCACCAACGAATTTCATCCTTCAAACTTGTTTCAACCTTTAGCAACTACTCGATACTTTTGTCAACATGCATGCCCGGCACGCGCGCGTGCATCGCAGGGCCGACGGCCTGTTCGGTTTCGGTAACATCGCTCATGAGATTCAAGGATCCGCCGATGAGAAGCGCCATGTAGAGAAGAGGGAACCACGTGAGTCTCGACTCTGTTTATCACGTCGATGCAATGGATCTTGGGAATGAATATCCATCTTGCGGAGCGACTCGATATTTGTCCCATGTAGATTTACTAATATTCGACAGAGGTCATCAGGACGGTCTTTAAGACCCTGGAACCCACTTTTGAAGGCGAGGTTGGCGGCTACAAGACGGTCGGTGATGAACCTGAGCCAACCAAGGCCCAAAACAGGGCACCTGTGATTACCCACAACGCCCAAAAGGAGGCCGATAGGGACGAAGACGAGGACGACGATGATCTGACCGAGAAGCAAAAGGAAGCAGCTGAAAAGAAGAAGGAGCAGGAAGAAGCCAAGGAAAAGGCTGCGGAAGAGGCTGCAGAGAAGAAGAAGGCTCAAGAAGAGGCCAAGGAAAAGGCGGCCGAAGAAGCCGCCGAGAAGAAGAAGGCACAGGAGGAAGCCAAGGAGAAGGCAGAGGAATCAGCAAAGGAAAAGGCGGCTGAAGCGGCAAAGACCCGCAACAAGACCACGGATAAGGACGACGAGGACGAGACCGCGACGGAGAAGGCCACATCGATCAAGCCCACAAGGACTCGAGTCCTCACCACCACCGAGGACCACTCATCCGTTCCCACCGTTATTAGTGAGCCTACGGAAAGCTCGATTGAATCTGTCCTTGCCAAGGCTACTGGCGATGTTTCCGGTACGGCCGCCGTTGGTGCTGCCGAAGATATCAGCGGATCCTCGACTATTTCCACTTCCAGCGCCACGGCTGAAGCCTCCACATCCAGCGGCACCAGTGCCGGAGCCAAGGCTGGCATTGCGTTTGGTGTTTTGGGTGGACTTCTTGCAGTTGCCTTGCTCGTCTTCTTCATCTTCAACAGGCGCCGCAAGCAGGCTGAGATGCAGCGACTGGAAAATGACGACGAGAAGCTGAACGGCCCAATTGGAGGTGGAATGGGCGGAATGGGCGGAATGGGCGGAATGACTGGCCCTATGCGTTCCATCACCCCTGAGGCCCCTGATGTTGTCGAGACGGCTTCTATTCGCACTGACGCAAAGGCTCCTCGCGTGAGCCTCCGACCTGTTACCCAGTTCCTCCCCAACTGGAACGGTCTCGATGGTCAGAAGCGTACAAGCAAGGGCGCTGCCATGGCCCTTGCTGTCCCTGCGTCTACTTCCGCCGCCGCCGCCGCCGGACCTCTGTCTCCACGAACTCCTGGAGGCAGTGCCTGGGAGCGTCCTTCAACTGCTCAGAGCACCGATCCCTCCAACCCATTCGGTCACCAAGCTGAGCGTGTTCCTTCTCCTGTCCAGGAGGAGAGCATCCAGTCCCGTGGTGCTCCTAGCCCGATTCCTGAGCACTCTGCTTCTGTTGCCGCTGCTGCTGTCCCTGTCGCTGCTGCCTCAGCTCGATCTGTCTCTCCCCAATCCCCTTCATCGCCCGTCAACGATCCTCTCACTGCCAATGGACCTGCTATTGCTGCTGGCGCCGCTGCTGGAGCTGCTGCTTCTGGAGCCGCTGCTGGCGTACTTGCCCGTAAGACGTCGATGCGCAACAACGGCCCCCCGAAGCTTGATCTCACTATCCCTCCCGGTCCTAACGCTCTAGCCGCAATTCCTGCTAGCCCTGCTGGCACCGAGTTCAGCACTGCCTCTGCGACCCCTGGTACTCCCGATGGCTCAAGCGGTGCCGCTGCTATTGCGGCTGCTGGAGGTCCTGCTAACTCGGCTGTTCACCGTGTTCAACTTGACTTCAAGCCCACTCTTGATGATGAGCTGGAACTGAAGGCTGGTGACCTTGTGCGACTCCTGCACGAGTATGATGATGGCTGGGTGAGTATTGTCAATGACTGTTTTTCCCATCATGCACTAACAAAGTTTCTAGGCTCTCTGCATCCGACTTGACCGCTCTCGCCAGGGTGTCGTCCCACGCACCTGTCTGTCTACTCGCCCTGTGAAGCCTCGTCCCGCCCAAGCTGGTCCTCGCCCCGGACCTCCCGTCAAGCCCGCTGGTGCTCCCCGAGGACCTGGACCTAATCATCCCCAGGGACAGCGTCCCATGACTCCCCAGGGCAACTTTGGCCCAGGTCGCCCTGCCTCGCCCGCTGGTCGTCCCATGACACCCAACGGCACCCGTCCTCAATCCCCTATGGGACCTCCCATGGGACGTCCTGCTGGCCCGATGAGCCCTGGTCCTCGTACTCAGTCGCCGGGACCTTTCCAAGGATCTCCTGGACCCCGATCTCAGTCCCCAGGCCCTCGCCAGGGACCTCCTAACCGAGCCATGAGCCCTGGCCCTCGCTCGCAGTCGCCAGGTCCTGCCGGTGGTCGTTCCCAAAGTCCTAATGGAATGAACCGACGAAACAGCCCCCCAGGACCCAGCCCCATGAACCCTTCGCAAGCACCTCGCCCAGGTCCTTCCACCGGCTCTGTTAACAGGAAGCCCGTGCCCGGCCAGGCATACTGAGCATTTGGACAATTCAAATCTGGCTGAGGAGCTTATCACTTTGGACGGCTCTGGACGAAAACAGGAATAAAAGGACCGGCGTTTTGCGATACCAAGGAGAGGACAGGGCATTACGGTCTGCCCACGATCCTGCATGACTTGGGGGATGATTTCGACACAACTCTTATTTTGAAACTTCTTGTCACTCACTCTACTTCTTTTTTCCTTATGTGGCCACTCTTGAGCCCTTTTTTCTGTTTCATGTTCATATACACTTCACATATCTCAGGCCGTCGTATCCCGCTGCTGCATCGTGGCACGTTATCTATCGCCTTTGTCGGGGCAACCTGATGAGAGTTGGAATCCCTCGGTTGAATGGTCAGCCTTGAGGGAACGCGCATACAGGGTTACGACTTTCCGCCTTGAGACAATGTCCTCTCTCGCAGGGCTTTGCGCTAGTCGCTAATGTCTATCTATGTTTGCGCCTTTTTTGTATTTCATATTTTCGTTTCTTCATCCTGCGACTGGTTCCAGGTCGTTGGATGGAGGTTGGGAGGAGGAGAGCTTGCCGAGCGAGGAATGTGTGCTGTGCTGAATGAAGCTCGGCAGCTAGGATGTTAAGACTTGAGATGAAAGGATAGGAAATGAAGAGATTTCTCAATGACCAATACTTGTCACCGTCCCTTGTATGATGAAACTAGCTGTGATTATCTATATCAGCCAAGAAAAGTGGTGATGAAAGCAAACGAATAGGAGATGTAGGTAGGGGTATGTGACATTCGTTTTTATGGTATTATATCCTAACAGGTCTCTTTTAATCATGAGATGTAATAATCTCAAAGGCAATCAGTTGAAAATTCCCAACTTGCCAATACCTGGCAACTTGCCGTAACCTCAACGCCTCGCTTCCAGCTCCATTCCCTCATCCCCCCCCGTAGTGTACTGTTGTATCTAAAGTCATGGCGTTCTGTTAACCGCCGTCCTTGAATCATATGCGATGCGTTGCCATCGTGCTAATCAAAATCGCAGGGAAATCGCCTCCTCGACGCAGGGCATCTTCTAGCTCTGGGCTATTTTGGATATCCTCGATGAAGCAGACAAAGTAGTTGACAATGAGACTACGTGCTTCGTCAGTTTCCATGGTATTGTCAAATATCTCCTGCGCCAGGGCAACTAGGTCTGAGACTCTGTCCCTGTGGACGACGTAGTGAGTAAGGGTCCGGTGAAGACGGGCCAGGGCTAGTCGGCGGAGGCGGTTTACACCGTACTTGTCGGCCAAGATGTATAGACGCGCGTGACTTAGAAAGACGGGCCGGTATGACTCGTGGGGGTTCACGTTGGCGCCGGTGCGCAAGGCCGCGCGAGGAGTTGGGTGGTACATTGGTTGGATAAAGATGCACATGGCCTCGTACTTTTTGTTGATGGGTCTAGGCGGGACCCGGGTGACGACGTCGGTATCGAAACGTCGACGCTTGTGGGGGTGAATGTCGTGGCTGTTGGTGTACCTGTAGTGTAGGCACTTTTCCCATTCGACCATGTAGTTTTCGAGAGAATAAGGTAGAGTCGTGTAGGAATGCATGAGGCCGTACTCGTCAATCGACACATCAATAGGGCGTCGACTTAAGTGTCCGTCTCCGCCGTTGTCCAGCGTAGATGAAGCCTCGGAGGAAGAAGAGTATTCCGACGTCTCTTGATCGTCAGACGAGACTTCGATAGGTTCATCTGGGTCGCTGCCTTCGCTAGAAGCTGAAGAGTCATCATCCTGGTCCGATGAATCCTCCTCCTCCTCCTCCTCAACGTTCCCACCATTCAAGGCCTTGCCAACTTGCTCGTCCAGTGCTGACACGATAGCGACACCATCTTCCGGGACGGCGGGGACGATGAGCTCGGGCTTCGCCGGGGTGTAGTTGTTCGAGTAGGCGAACCTGGCGAAGCGAACAAAAGTGTCGACGTCTAGGTCAAACCATTCGACGCGGCCCTCACGGGCTTCCTTCATGTTTCCATTAACCAGGGCATTGAGGACAGGCGAAAGCTGGCCGATGAGTTCCTTGTGGATGTGAAACTCTTTGCGCTCTTCGCCAACGACGAAGATGAAGGGTTTAGAAGAGATGGATCTAAGATAGGCATGTCAACGGATGAAATGGGGATGGAAATCACTATGCGCAATGATTCATGTCAACGATCTCAAGGTGGCGTCGACTCACTTCTCAAACTTGTCCTTGTTGGGCACCTGGGCCGCCTCAGCGCGTGTAGTAGGCATGTTGTGTATATATGTCAAAGCTAGGGCTGCCGACCACTCGCTAAAAAAAAGAATCACCAGCGGCGGCACCACCTGGAAAAGTGCAGCAGGTATCGCTAATATTCTAGAAAACTGATGTGCTTTGAAAATGCAAGGGCAGGAAGATGAGGCTGATGGGGAGAAAGAAGGGAAAGTTGGGAGGGACATTTGCATTGACTGGTAGACGCCGTGGCGCCTGGGGAAGCGCAACCTAATCCTCTTCACTGGGGCGTTAGTGGGTCAGATGGCTTTTGATTGGTTGCGTTGCCGCGCATGTCTCACATCTTCCTCTATTTTAAGGGAGGAGTGGGCCAATTAGAGAGGGTGGGGCTTTGTTCCCACGAACCAACACGTAGTACCTCTGGGGAAGTAAAGTCGATTATCGAGATATCTCAGCATT
This sequence comes from Ascodesmis sphaerospora, assembly GCA_027569015.1. Lineage (NCBI taxonomy): Eukaryota > Fungi > Ascomycota > Pezizomycetes > Pezizales > Ascodesmidaceae > Ascodesmis > Ascodesmis sphaerospora. Next base: position 1,970,268 of record JAPPUR010000003.1, read on the forward strand.
GGATAAAAAGACTTATTCGTTTGTATTCATACATGGATTTCTGAACCATAGTATATCTAATCAGGCAACAAACTTTCCTCCACATCCACCACAAACCTCGCCTGATGATTCAACCACCGTTCCAGTCCCAAGATGCTCCTCTGCTATCCGCGTCAGCTCCGTCACCTTCAGACATCGCAATTCGCACACGGCGCAGATACGCGAGATATCTGGAGCCATGATAGCTAGTCCAGTAGAGGCACATCGTGCTACTCAAGTATTAGCCAGTAACCATTAAACGACATGGGAAGTGACATACCAAACATGTGCCCGTTCTCGCACTTTGCTTCATCTCCCCCCATCTGCAGACCTGCGTCACAAAAGACACAGTGCTGAATTGATACGACACTCCTGAACTGCTCCCTAAGCGGCGAGTTGTGCAGCTCCTGTGATATCTTGCTCTCCGCTGTGGTTCCAAACACCTCTTGTCTGTTACCGTACATCCACTCCCAGACTTGTCCCTCGGTCGTGAGCGGTCTCACGGATGGTATGATTCCATTCTGTTGAACCTGTTCGTCCCTTGAAAACATGACCTTGCAGAGGGCTCGGCGTTCTGGATGTTGGGTGCTGTACCGTGACACAAGTACTGCTGTCACGCTGCCCCCAGGTGAGGATGCCATGCCCCAAATACGATATCGTGACTCGTGGACTTGTAGCTGCGAGCTGTCTTCCTCCATCATGTCGTATTCAGAGTCGTCTGAATCTGATTCCAAGCCTTCAAGCGCCATGGCCCTGGGGATGAGTCTTGTCGTGTGTTTCCTAATCTTGGCAGCCCAGTGCGGGAGCGAGGCTTCTGCGTCAGGGAGGTTGGTCTGAAACCAATCTTGGTTCTTTCCAGTGGCTGATAACCTGACTATTGAGTAATAGGGTACAGAGCCCACGTTTGAAGCATCTCGGTCGTGAATCATGAGTCCTAGACGCATCGTTAGCCGCTTCCTCAGTCAACCAACTCCAAAGAGTATTCACCAGAAATAGGATTTAGTGAAGTCTGTTCATCCTCCTTAGAATATGTCGTTGCACACTCCCAGGTGTAGTGCGGCTCGGTGGCTTCCTTTGCGGTCTCATCAACAGCAACCTGGAACGGCTTCACATCAAAGGGTGTAGCGATGACGCCTCTGGCCATTGTGGTTGCGATCTCGCATTCGTTAGTGAAGAAGACGTAACTTGATGAAGATATCCTTACCTGATCTTCCCACCTGATGTAGGCGTCTGTTGAGAGGAACATGCAGATGGACGTCATATCCGTCTGCTCAACATCAACATGTGGCGTCTGACCCCTTTCCCAGTCGCCGACAATCGTGATTCTTCGAAACCCGACATAGTTCTTTGAAAGATACGCCAAGATTGCTACCCTTTTGCCGTCGACGAGGAACCAAGGGCTCCAGTCCAGTGAAAAGGTGCTTCCATGAGGGACATAGTCTGGGTCCGTAATATCCATAGCCTTTTCATGTTAGACCATCCCCAAGGGCACGCTCAGAGCAACTCACATCTTCCTTGGTATGTTTCCCTCTTCCATCGAACCGTCCAACTTCACGGATGTCCCATATCGTCTCATCAATTGACGGCTCTCCCTCCCTTGGTCGTGGAAACAACTGAATGCTCATGATAGCCACCTCTTCCGCATCGTTGCAATATGCCATAAGAGCCCTTCCCGGAGCAAGTTCCTTCGCCCAGGAGAACGACTGGATCCGCTCATTCATGTTCCGAAACCCATCCTCCACGCTCGCATCTGGCAGCGGTAGCTGAGCCCCCAGTCCCCAAAGCGTCTTCCACGCCTTGAAGCTCCTGGTTCTCATCCCAGCAACCATGGTGGACTGCATATCGATGTGCTCCCCCAGCGCATACACACCCCCGTTGGTAGACAAGGCCGTCAGGATCGGCCGTAGATTGCACCCTAGCCCGTTCGGCGACCACTCCAACCTCACAATCTGGCAAATAGAAGCCCCCGAGCCCGTCACCAGACCATTTCCCACACCAGGGAACCAATTCTCGTCATTTGCGGGCGGTCCTGCAACCCTGATGCCAGAGAAGGAGCATAGCTGCGCGTTGATGGTCGGGTCTGGGCGGATCAAGCCTGAGGCGCGGTAGGACAGTGAAAACTGGCTCTGGAGCTCCTCATCCTCGCCTGCGTCGTCGGGGCCGCCGCCTCTTGGGTACTCGGGGATGAAGATGTAGATGGTGTCATCTGTTGCGACTGCTAATTCGCCGTCGCATGACCATGAGAGGGCGTGTGATGTAAGCGGACGTGATTTCAGATGGATGGTCCTGAGGGGGCGTGTCTGCAGGGTTCGTTAACAAGCGATTCCTTTCTAAAGAGAAGTTTCTGAAGTAAGAATAAGGCGCGGCTCATCCAATTGCGCCCTGTTCATGTATTTGACAGTTGGAAAGCAAAATGCCATTACATGAGATTTCGAGTGTTGTTGTTTTTCTCACCTTGGATTTATCCATGTTGAACAGAGTTCACCCGCGTCGAGTGATGGCTGGCTACCGACAAAAGTATTCAAACATGTCTCATGTTGGAATTGCCGACAAGTAATATGAAGAGTGCAGATTACAAGATAAGGCGCAAAAGTTGAGACCTCAGCCTGGAAGAAGCTTGAGCTGGAGATGGATGAAATGTTCAACACCAAAAAGTGGATGACTAAGGCATCGAACCGCCTTCACGACAACCGCTGAGAGAGAGAGTGGCACGGTCAACCAAATGTCGTTCTAACATTAATTATTTTATTCATCAGCCTTATTTCAATCATACATGAAACAGTGCGTAGTATATGTCATAAAACGGACAATTGCAAGCCTCAAAAGCGCACATCTAGGTTCTGTGCTCAAGTCGTCTCAGATTCGACTCAAGCGATGGGGTATCCAATAGTTTCGCCATAGTCTCTTGGCTCACGATCGAGATACATGTACCCCCAAGAGCAAGAATCTCGCCGTAAGCGCAATTCTTTCGTCTCCTTCCGGCCGCTGTTCTCGACATGTCTCACTGAGCCACGTCCAGAGCGTGTCGGGAATCCACCCATTGCACCAACCTTTTCAAGCCTTGTTGCCAGAATGCCTGTTATCTTAAATGCCATGGTCTCGCAAGTGAAAATCGCCAAGAAGTTCCAGCACTCAACCCTCAAGGAAAGACCCTAGGCCCCAGAGGAGAGCGCAGCCAGCAAGAGCTGTTGCGCCAACCACCTTCTTTGTCCACCAGTTATCATCGGTCAAGGCCTTGGCCTTTTGGACCCTCTTTGCAGCCTCCGTCGGGGCGCTAGCGGCCGCACTGGCAGACCCTTCTTGAGAAGCTCCCTTGGCTTGCTCTGCCTCCTTTTGTCGCAACTGGGCAATCTTCTTGCTGAGGGCCAGCAAGTCCTCCTCAAGGGTCAGGTTGCCAGCACGGTCGACTTCGACGTTTTGAATGTTGCCGAAGAAGTCGGTGATCAAACGGCTGCGAGCGTTCTCGGCGCCACCGGGGAAGAGATCGTAGCGCATACCAGCGTGCGAGTGGATCTTGTCATAGTCGTAACTGTCAAACAATTCGCCAACAGTCTTTTGGCTGTTCAAGTCCTTGACGTTGTTCTCAAGGAATTCTAGGTTGTAGTAGGTATATCTATCGATAACGGCCACGCCAACATCGTTGTCGGCGTGATGCGAGTATGAGGATTGGTCGAGCTCGGATGAGCCGGTAGCAATGATGTTGGGAGAGTAAAACCTGCTGTACATGGTGTTGGCCTGGCAGGTGTCGATCATGAAGAGAATTTCATGGTATCTGGAAAGCATTAGCATTGAAAGAGGGGTGGTCGACTACGACTAACCTCTTCTTCTCCCACATCTGCTCAAAGGCGTCGGCAAGATCGAATGCGCCAATCTCCTCGGCATCCTGGAACTTGAGGAACTCGTTTCCGCCGTGACCAGTCATGTACACCAGAATATTGCTCCGGTCGTCGGTAAGAAGACGCTTGCTTCGTGGCATCTCGGCGCCAACGCGATCGGTCAACAGACGGATAAAGTTCTCGACCGTAACCTCGTAGCCACGATAGTCGACCTCAATGTTGTCGCCATAGAGATCGACAGCGCGATCAGAGTTGCTGTAGACGGTTCCGGGGAAGGCGTTGCGGGGGTTGCAAGCCATGTCGTCGGGGAGCATCAGGATGATCTGGGAGTCGGGGATGCCGAGGCGCTTTACGGTTCGGTACATGGAGAGGACATTGGCAAGGTGGCGATAGTTGAACCAGAATCGTGATGTGCAGACGAGAACGGCCCAGTTGCTGGTATGCTCGGCGAGAATGGTGGTTGCGAACAATGTCGCCGCCACGAGGGCGTGGAATCGAAGGAAGGACAGGTTCATGATGGAGGCGACGCGACGAGCTGTGATGATGCGAAGAGAAGAGAAAGCAAGCAAGCAGATAAGGAGCGAATATCACAGCCCAGATGCGACCAACAGCATATCCGCTACGGTATTGACTGCTGGAATGAAGTCGCTGAGAGATGCTCTCTCAGGCTTACAAATCTGGGCAGCGACAATGATTGAGCATGGGATGGGATTCGTTCGTTAATCCCCTTTTGGATGGACGTCACCGAATCGATCGAAGGGAACACCTGTTGGAGTTGCATCCGTGAGCTAAGCTGGGCCCGGAGTTTCGGAGTCAAGGTTCCGACGATGGAAGCCCCTGGCGCTGGCGCGGGACGGATTAAACTCCAGCACTAACAATTTCCCGATTGGGATGTTTCCCTCGAGTGAGCTGATGGCTGGTAACCTGCGTCCCAGCATCTCACTCACCCCAAGATTTCTGTCTTGCGGCAGTGCTGGGCAGCCAAGGGGTAGATGTTGACGAGATCTCCCCTGTTTTTAGAACTGGGGGTGTAGCCAGTAGTTGGGGATTGAATTTGTTGGCGTGGTAGATGTCTGGCGAGGACATCTGGAATCGTTCGACTCCTGGCCGGGATGGATGGCGATGTTGGGGCAGCCAGGTCGCTCACTGATGACAGATGCTCTGATTTTCTGACATGGCTCATGGACCTCCCTGGTGCAGAGGAGGCCCAAATGGTATCAGGCACACGTGGCCCGATGCCGTTCTGAAGTTCTGGTGTCACTGCAAGGTAGAGCAAGATACGAAAATAAAACGCCGTTGCAAAATGGACCGATGCAGGCTGGTGCTGCGCTGACGGACAGGAGACGAGCCGATTTCGGTCTGTTCTTTTCTGAGCTTGTGACAGAGGCAGTATGGGATTAATAATTGCCAAGGGAAAACAATGCAGCGCAAAAAGGCAAGATTATCCCTAGTCAGTCATGGCCGTGAAGTGAGTGGCACGGATATGCCGGCCGTGGGCCACAGTTCCCCCTCGTCATGGGAATCATGCCTCATGAGGACAAGAAAAGAAAAAAATGCAGCACGATCATCTGGGATCGGTGTCTGCAGGGAAGAGGGAATTAAAAAAAGAGGACCCTGTAACTGACTCCACCATGACGATGGTACTTCGACCTCGAGTTCGTGTCGACTGCATCAGCCAAGCAGAATCCGGCACTATGGAAGGGGTCTTTCTGTAGCCACGATGCTAAAGGATAGCGCCGCCCTCTGTGAGAAAGCCCGCTGCATGTGCAAGACAACAGGCCCCGGGCATCAGCAGCATGAGATGTGCCTCGAGGGGGGCTTATTAGCGTTGCGCATTTGGAAACGCTCTCAGCCATTCTCCGACGGGAGACGTCAGGTGGGCGAAAGAGCTGGGCATTCGAAAGTGGCCGCGGCGAATGAGATGCCGCAAACGAGGCGGAAAAGGGCACAATCACATGAATGAAATCCCAATTCCTCGACTCAGGCGTTTGGATGGATGGCGTCGCTAGGCGCTGGTCCACCCAAGGACCCATGGAAACCGACAAACTCCACCGCTGTGTCGCATTGCAGCCGCTAGGCCAAGACCCATCGGATTGGATCTTGTCTCTGCTGGATGCCGCGGCGTTTGGAGCAATGGCATCCTGCACAGGGCCACGAGGGCACACTCGCTGGCTGAAGAGAAGCTGAGGTGAGGGAGGTTGGTTACGAGGTGCTACGTGGGAGAGTGTCAGGCTACTGCAACGGTGCATCGAGGCTTGCGCACGCAGTGAGCATCATCGGCGTTGGATGGATGAATGCATCATGAAGTCTGGAGGAATACTCGAGAAGGGGACTGAAACCCGGGGCTAATTGACCATGTTATGGATCACGACCCCCAAGATCTCGGACAGTAGTACTGGATGTACTAGTTAGACCCCCAAAGGTATCGTCTCCATCGCTTCGCTTCGCCTTACCATACACGTCTGACTTGCCTTGGTTTCCTCGGTCTCGGTTCCATCTTACTCGGCCAAAGATGGTCCACAGGAAACGGTTTCTCGCGCATGCTATTCATGAAGGACAGCATTGTTTTGTAGACGGCATGACTCTTAATCAGGGTTCTCGGGCCTATTTTGTATAATTTTTTCCAACCGTTCAGGATGTAAAACGGCCGGGTAGTTAACTGACTTGACTCTGGACTCGGCTTCACGTTTGTCATCTCTGTACATGGATATCAACCTGACCTCGTTGATCAATACCTTGTCCGACTCGCACCCTGCCCTGCCTGCGAGTTCCGATCCTGGTCCTTGAACCTTCTGCCGTCCTCGGTTGTTTATTTTCCTGTTTTCCCTGAGGCTTACTAGCAGGAGAGCGTTCGTCAACGACTGAGGGTTAACTCCTTTATACTCCGGGCCAACTACCCCGCTGGAATACGCAGTACACAACCTTACCTCTACTGTACTTACCTTACCCCCCTCCCACAGCCGCAGCCTGGAGCGTAAACAGGACGCGAGCTTGACATCTTTCATCATCGTCGCCTGTTTCTCTCCTCCTTCTCCTCATCTTCTTCTCTCCCCCTCCTTTCGGCCTTGATCGATTCTTCTTTCCACCAAAGAGACCAAAGCCTCGATCCGACCTCGACTCCTTTTCCCATCAAATCTCGCCCGGGGTGCCACGGCGTGCGCCCGCCCCCCCAAGACCAGACTGGACCCTGTCTCTGCCTGCGACTCGCCAGAGTGGTTCTAGGGACCTCCCTGGCCACCAGCTGCACCGCGCTCGCCGCCTGGAAGCCTTCTGGACGACTACAGTCACTCACCCCGTGAGGCGTGAGGCCTGGCTGTGCTAGGCGCCAAACCGTCCCAAGCCGCCAGTGGAAACCTTCCAAGTTTACCTGCTTCGACCGACTTTCCCTGCCTGGCCTGGTCTGGTCCAACTGTGGGCGTCCTCCACTCTCCTCCACCTTGCCCTGCGCACTCCCACTCCCTCCCTCCACCGGGCGCTCCAAGCTCGAGGTACAAGCCTCTGTGCTACGTACCTTCTTTGGGATATTTGACTGATCGTCCCCCCTGGCCTCCCATATTCTGTCCAACCTTTGCTCCTCCAAGAAGCGTCTTCTTGCTGCTGACACCTTTTGCTTCATTTACCCTCTTGAGGCCTCTACGCGCTTGCCGCTGTTGTCGCCTACATCATGGGCCGCACGCCGGCCTATATCTTTGTCGTCAGGTATGTTCAATCACTTAGTATCCCTGTCGTCATGATGCATCGTCGCAATCGCGTCGCATAGCATAGCACACATCGCAGTATGGCTAGTCTAACATCAACTTTAGGCACGGCAACCGACTCGACGCTGCCGACAAAAAATGGCACCTCTCTTCTCCCACTCCTTACGATCCTCCTCTTACATACGGTGGCTGGCTCCAGTCAAGACAGGTCGGCAACCAGATTTCAAGCATTCTTGAACAGGCCAAGATCGAACATGAAGCATGTGGCAGCGGCTCTACAAAGAAGCGACGACGATTCAAGGTGGTAATCCACAGCTCGCCCTTCTTGCGATGCGTCCAAACCTCCATCGGAATTAGCTCTGGTCTCGCCCAGACTCCCCCAGACTCGCCTCATCGCCCTTCCGACATATTTGTTTCAGCAACCGGCCCCCAAAAGCACTTTCGATCGACCATCTTGCGCCTTGACTCCTTTCTCGGAGAATGGCTTTCTCCCGAATACTTTGAAATGATTACTCCGCCGCCTGGCGCGGCGCTCATGATGGGTAGCGCAAAGGCCGAACTGCTGAGGCGCGAAGACTATAGCACACTGGTTTCTCCTCCTACGATTTCCCATACAATTTCTCACAAGAGCTCAACGGCCTCTCTATGGAGCGGCTCACCCAGCGCAAGCCCTTCGATTCGTCCAATGCAGCCAACATCATCTTCTGCACCCGAGATGGGTTCCACAGGTTCAGCCATGGCATCCGCGCTGTCTGGGCAGCTCGCCAATCAGCTAGAAAAGAAGGGCTATACTGTTCCTAAACCCAACTATGCCATCTCGAGTTCTGGCAGAATCCCCGATGGTTTTGTCGCACATGCCCGAGATGAATGTGTGGTGGTCGATTATCAATGGGACTCGATGAGACCCAACTTGAATTTTGGTGATGGTGGTCAGTTTGGAGAAGAGTGGACAGCCATGCACAAGAGATTCCGACAAGGCCTCAAGAAACTGGTGGACTGGTATTCTACGACTGAGACGCCCGATGAGATGGTGACACGGTCTCCTGGCGGAATGCAGAACGGTGTCGACGGCGACGCAGCTGCCGAAGAGGACGAAGAGGTGGAGACGGTTGTCATCCTCGTGTCGCACGGCGCCGGCTGCAATGCCCTGATCGGCGCCGTCACTCACCAACCTGTCCTGATGGACGTTGGAATCGCCTCCATCACTATGGCGACGCGGAAACAAGACGCAGACTACACTGCTCTACTGGCCAGGTCCCAGCTCGAAAACCCCGACGGAGAGCCACACGTCTCACCTCATCAAGTATACGATATTCGCCTGTCTGCAAGCACTGAACACTTGCGATCGACCACATCAACTCCGATCTCTTCTCGATCGACCTCGGCCGAAGGGTTTCCCATCTCTGCGAGCAACCGTGGGCGTGCCCCGAGCATCAGTAGCACCGATGGACCAGGACCACTCATTGGCTCCTTTGTCTACTCAGACCCCATCATTCCAAACGGGAGTCGCAGCACCTCAGCCAGCGCAGCTCTGGGATCGTCGATACGCCGAAGTTCGGGTTCCCAGCGACCCTCGACGCGGACCCCGGCTCTAGCAGCGGGCGGGGCCGGGCCGAGGAGCAACTCGCCGGGCATGGGCCCCTCGTTTGGCCTGTGGTCACCAGGACCGTCTTCACTCAGGCTAATGGACGATGGCGGGGACGATGAGTCCGAGAAGGAGGACTTTGACACGGTGTTGCCCAACTTTGGTCGCTTCAAGGATGCAACCCACGAGAACAAGCAGGATATTGCACAGCCTTCGAACTTGGAATCGGCCGTGGAAGAGTCCAGCCCACCGCCGACTCTAAACTTTGAGTTGACACCCACACTCTCCTTCTCTTCACCTCTTCCACCACCAGCGTTCCCTGCTCTGGGTTCCTTTTCATTTCCTTCCAGCGGGGACTCCACCCCCAAGAGCAAGCCTCGAGGGCCTATATTGTCGGCCCCAATTCGAATCAAGACGGATGTTATCCACGACTTTGACAAGCCTGCCGAGGAGCTGACTATTGGTCAGCTCGGCGACGGACTCGGTGGACTATGGGGTCTTCCCCGGCCTCCTGGTGAGGCTGAACGATTCCGTGATATGAGCCTTTCGAAACGACGCTGGACGACTACGGAGCGTGCTTGAATATGCGCTACAAACTCTCATGATACCCCACTCCCTATCTATGCTCATATAGGATGATCCAGACGTCCTCCCCTTGGGGGAATAGAGCAGATATACTTTCATCTCCTCTCGCCTTGTGATATTTTTAGCGCGCGTTGCTTCCTGTTGGTCGTTATATTTATAATACTGGACGGCAGACAGGTCTGTATATCATGATATTCATTGCATCGGCGAAACGGCAGGGATTTCCACTCAAGAAGAGGGACAGCAATGCCGGAACATGGCAGTGGGATTGATACCTAGGGACTGGCGGCGGCTTAGTACTAGTACGGATGCGACTTGTTGTTTCTTTGCGTCTTGGGCTTTTGGTTGGTTTCTGTATTTGTTTTGTACTAGGGAGTCGGTTTTTTGGCGAAACATGACACGATTTGCTTCACTCATGGACCTGGATGAATACCTAGGTAGGCAAGGACGGCAGCGAGGAAACAGGTTTACGAGGGAAATGGTGAACAAACAAAAAAGACTGCCCAAATATATTTGATTTGAGATATTGTTGTCTGTCTATGGTGTTTGACTTTTGCTTCTCCCAACGACATCTATGGGGATGGATATACATGAACGCAGAAGAAGAAAAGGGTATGCTATGTGTTTGAGACGTTTCAAGTAGAAATTGCTCCCTCGCAGTCAAAATCATATACATGCTAACCCCAGCAAGGAACGCCATCCATCCATCGTTAAACTCTTATCCACCGACCAACCCAGTCATGTATGATGTATCCGTAGTGATAAACCCAGCAACCCTGAGAACTTTTTAAACATTCCATTCCCGCTATGCTCCCACTCTAAACACCATCTAGTTGAAGAACTTGTTCATGGCCTGGTGAGCCAGCTCAACACCAAGGAAGGTGGCGGCGTTGGCGGGCACGGCACGGGTCAGGGCGGGACCGAAGCCGGGGAAGAATGCCTTGTAACCTCCCTTGCCGTACAGCTCCCGGATGACACCGCCGAGGGTGACGTTGCCCTCGGCCGTCTGCAGGCGGGACTTGACTGTGTCGACGGGGAAGACGGGGATCCACATGGCAACACCAGCAGCCGCACCAGCGCATGTGATGGCCGTGAGACTCAGCTGGCCGCTGGGCTTTCCGGTGTCAGGGTCGACGGGAGTGAGCTTGCGCTTGATATACTCGTACGCGGCAAAGTAGGCGGCAGAACCAGGACCGTCACGGGCGAGGGTGGCGGCGCTGCCGCGGAAGACGCTGCGCACGCCTCCCTCGCGGTACAGCTGCTTGACGACGTCGAGGCCGCCGCTGTACTTTGGTTTCTCGCCGGGTGCGAGCTGCTTCTGGCCCTGGACCTGGAGGATGACCTTGACGCGCTCAAAGGGCGCCGTGATGGCCGTCATGGGGATGGCCGAGAGGAAGCCGGCGGCCGAGGTCTGCGCGATGGTGAGCCCCTCGGCGGGGACCTCGCTGACGCCTCGGACGATCTGCTTGCCGAGGTCGTAACCCCAGAAGGAAACGGCGACTGCGGGGAGAGTAAAAGTCAGCTAACTGAGCACGAGCAATAGCACCAGATTGCGGAGAAATCGTCTATCTGATCTGGGCTTTGAGAGATTAAGGAGGACATACACATGGGTGTGACGCCAACGAGCGGGGCGCTCACGCCGGCGTAGAGACCTCTCCGGAGTCCATCGCGGGCGATACTCTTGCGAACGACGTCGACAGCCGAAGAGTAGACGCCTCGCTCGGCAGTCTGGAGACGGACCTTGACGAGGTCAAAGGGGTGACCGACGACGACGGCGCAGATGCCACCAAAGCCGCCGGCCGCGAGGGCGCGGAGCTGCTGGGAGAGGGCAGAGGGTGCTGCGCTAGTGGGCTGTTCCTCCTTTGGCGACGGGGCGACGTTCTTGAGCTGCTCGGCAACGCGGGCCTCGAGGGCTGAGTCGGAGGTGTCGGCGGAGGACATGACTTGTGGAGGAGTAAGGAGATGAAGGTGAGGAGGAGGAGGATGAGTCGTGGAGAAGAGAGAATAGCTTCGGCTGAGTGGGAGGTAGATATATAAATCTATTCAATGACGCCCGTTCTCCAGTTTCCCAGCCGTTAAAGAAAGAAAAGCAAGAATATGGGAAACGTTAGAAGGGGAAGGGGGAATGATTCTTTTTCTTGGGGGTTGCTTGATATAAAGAGACACGGCTATGCAAGCCAAAGGCAGTGTGGTGGCCCCCCCAGCCTCAGGTACGTCACCGGGAAAGGAGATTGGGTTTCGTCCAGTCAAAGGGCGTACCTTCCTTGCGCCCGGGTCCGTGCATTTGGGTTCAATTCAAACTGGGCTGAAGTTGTTGTTTTTATTGTCTTGAGATCTGCGTTGGAGGCTGTTGGAGGAAGTAGTTGGATGTAAATTATATCGATCCAAACTCGTAGAATTAGAATCTATTTTGTGTGAATTTTTACTGTCAAAAACATGCTCAGCTCTTCAATCCCTACTACCTATGTGCCCTCCTCCCTACTTGGGAAAAATGTCCTCGGTGTCCCGGGGCAAATGATATCGAAAGGTACGTACCTCCGTCCCCGGCCCGCCATAGGTACCTGCTCCATCCCCATTTGCCTCGGCTTCGGCTCGCGGGGTGAATCCCCCATGTCTCCTCGGTCGTCTTTTTCATCATCCCCCACATTCAAACTTCTCCAGCAAAAAAAGGGTCCCCCCTCTCTTCAGACACCGAGAACGCTCCGATGAACGGGGCAGACAGACAAAGCCCCAGTAAGCGCCAAATGCCGACGCCCTGTGTGGCTGCTCGTTCCCCCTTCTGCAGACTGCCTATTTGCGGCTTGGCCTGTTACCTATCCCACAGAACTTCTGGAGAACGGCTGCGGCGGCCGGGCAGACGGAATTGGTCTCTTGTGGATGCCGGAGCTGGGGAATTCATCATGTCCGATAGAAGTGAGGCTATTGTGAAGAGTTACACACAAAGAGTAACTCCGTAGAACTCCAGTCACACGCATCTTCCTGCTGTGTTCCTTCACATGCAAGTACATGGCCTCATGCTTCATGGAAGAGCCCGTCAACCAGCCAAGGTACCTGCATGCGCACCACCAGATCCAAGCCCAGATCCTGCTGGTCATGATCCAACGCTTGCCGTCATGGATGACTTTTGCGGCTCTCGTCTCCGAAACTTTCAGATGACTAGCATCCATGTCTCTGACCACATGTTGGAGATTCTCTTGGAGAAATGCCCCACACGATGCCCTCTCACCTCATCATCACATGCAAAACCATCACGACTCGTTCACACTTTAACGTTAACATGACCCCCAACTCAAGACGAGGACAAAGTAATCACTCAAGAACCTTGTCATCCTCTCTATTTCTACCGTAGACATCCACTATCCTCCCAATCTACCTCCAACGCGTCTGAGTAATACAAAACCAGGGTAATCATGTACATGTGATCCTCCATGCATCCATCCCATGACCTTGTTGGCCAAATATGCCCAAGATATACCAGCTACACCTCGTAGCCCCCTGACACTCAATCCAAATCTGACATCCACTTCCCTAAATCGTCTTCTACCGTGTATCCCAATAACGGCCATCCCCTCGTTCGACTAGTTATACACCCCTTGGAATCATGCCTCTCCTCTTCTGCGCCGTGACCCCGTCTCTATCGTCTCCTCTATAATCGCTGTTCAACTCCTCTCATCAAATCTGACCAACAACTCCAACTTTCAAAGCCCTTTTGTTGCTGTCAAGGCCGTGGGTGTCGCTACCGGCGCGGCCACTCCTCGCCTGCTGCACCAGCAAGAGTTGTCTCCCTCTCGCTCAACCTGTACAACTACATCGATTCCCTCCTTCAACAGATACTCGCGTACACGGTCTCGGACATCTTCCATAGGTGCTCCTCGAGCTGCCACCACGTGAACGATTCCGAGTAGCTTTCCTCCTGACGCACTAGCACTGTGGTCGTCTCGCCAAAACTTGGGTGAAGAGTAGCCCACCACACCTCGCTGCTGGAGAATACCGCCCAAGCTGTTCCGCAGATTATATTCTGTGTCCTCCGAGATGCTGAGCAGTAGTCGCTTTGCTGACGAGTAGACCAGAGGCTTTGACGAGAGGAAGATGAGCACAGCGATCAGGCACGACGCCAGCGGATCCCATCCAGCCCAACCCCAGAAGCTCGTCAACACCGTCGATACAATGACCGAAACACTGCCCAAGGTATCGGCAAGAATATGCAAGTAAATACCATGCATGTTCTCATTGTCATGCCCATGGCTATGGCCGTGGCAGTCGTGTCCACCATGAGAATGGCCATGATCATGATCGTGCGAATGTCCGTGGTCGTGTCCATGATCATGTCCTCCATGGTGATGATGGCCGAATGCCATCATTCCCACCAGATTCACTACGAGTCCGAGTGTGCTGACAACAAACAGCTCGCCCAGTCGCTTCGTCTGAGTTCCCTCCAGCAGTCGTTCAAACGCCTCAAAGGCAATCTCCAAACTAAGCAACCTGAATCTCGAGTTAGCACTGTACCTGCATTCAAGCTGTCGAAAGTTTCCTACATCAGAAGAATGCCGTTGGCAAACCCACTCAAAGTCTCGATCTTGCCGAATCCGTACGGGAATCGCTGGCTTCGAGGCCATTTGCTGAGCACGGCAGCCAACAATCCCACCAGCAGCGCCACGCAGTCGAAGAACATGTGGATGCTGTCGCTGAGAAGGCCCAGAGAGTCGGTGACGTATCCGTAAAACGCCTGAACAGCCATGAAGGAAAAGTTGAGCCTGATTCGGTATTAGCGGGCATTCCGACATGGGGAAATGGGAAAGGCGTACGCCATAAAATAAAAGATACGCCTTGAATCCTTCTCAATTAGGATTGCGTTGAGAATGGGAAATCGTGCCGTATATGGAAGTATCATCCTGGTGAACAATGATCTCTTGGCAGCTTTTTCAGGGTCGTGAGAGTGAGCGTGGTCATGATCGTGTCCATGATGGTGGTCGTGCGAATGGGTGTGGTCGTGTGAATGGGAATGGTCGTGAGAATGAGTATGATCGTGGTCGTGGTCGTGATGGTCGTGAGGATAGTCCGGGGGGCTGTAGGGTGTGTTGGCTGTCTCAGGACCTGGGGTTATGACACTCTTTCCTCCTGGTGTCCTCTCTTGTGTCCAACCCTCCATTGTGTTTAGTGCTGGCGGAGGGAGCTTCTCCCGGGAGAGCATGGCGCTCGTGTTGGACATGCGCGAGCGGCTGTGTCCATGTCTGTGGCCACCATGACTGTGGGAGTGACCATTGAAGTTTCCACCACCATTATCAAAGCTTTGTTCGTGGTTATGAGCATATGCCTCGTCGTCGGGGACCGATGGGAGACTGCCGTTGGAAATAGTTGTCCTGAGCGCGTTGAGCGACGACTGGGAGTGGGATCGCGCGTGCATGTGGCCCTGGTGCGCGTGTGGTAGGGAAGAGGTCGGCAGAGCGTAGGAAGACGCCATCTTGACAGCAGCAACGAGAGGGATGCAAAAGTCAAGTCTAGGCTTCGAGTCGAGGCCTCGAGATCAAAGTGTCGGTCGGATTATCGGCGCAGGGATCGCGAAGACAGAAGGAGTGTTGGAACCTCCCCGAGAGCCAATCGCAACGTCATCAGCCGGAATGAGTCGCCAGAGGAACCCGCAAGAAGGCGATCTGCTATGCCGTATGCGTTGGTGAAGAAGAGAGGATGCTGTGGGACGTCACCTTTCCTACGAAGGCGGGCGCGGGAGGCGTGAAAGAGCCGTGGTTGTGGCGGGCTACAGATAGGAGATGATGGGCGACAGAGCGCAGCACGTGGAGCTGCGAGGGCCAACCCGAACGAGAAACGATCGACGAGGATGGATGGCACAGAAGTTTAACCAGGGCCAAGAGGAGCCTTTAAAATTGCTCAGATCGGATGTTGAGAGGCCTAAATCATTAATGTGGGAGGGTTGAGACATGGACAACCCAGAGACCGGTCTTGATCTGGCTTCTTGCCATCAAGAATCAGTCATATGGATGGCTGGCTGGTTCGTTCGTACCTGCCGTGCTCGGATCCCTCCTCATCGAGCAGCTTGCTCCTTCCTGTTTCTTTGATAACGGACGGCCATGGCGGCCAGGGTTCGCTGCCGAACGCTGGCCGGTTACTGGCTGCAGCGCTGCAAATGGAGGTCTGCCCCCTGCATGCGGCCCTGAGGTCCGCTAAACGTTAGTGCCCTTGATGCTTTAGCGCGGTTTGAGGGTTGTCCAGGTGCAGTTTGGCCCGCCGTCACACCCCGCAGCAGCGTTGCACTTGCGCCTCAGACTCCCCGTGCATCCCGTTCTCGACCCCTGAGCTGCGCGCTGCGGTTCGGGCAGGCTGCGATAATCTCTCTGCTTCGTATGACGACGTAATCCATGACGTTCCTGGTATAAAAGGCTTGGCGGGTTTCTGTAGCGAAATTCTATTCGGTTTTCGACTGTTGATAGGATGGCGTGCTGAAGTCGGTCAAAGGCAATTCTCGACTTGGGTTCTGGAGTGGAATGGGCAAGAAAGGCTACCAACCAACAGCCTAGCATCTCCTACACCTCGAGAACAAGACCGGTTCAGGTACGCTCTATGCCTGCCCAGGCTCGAATCTCAATCTAATTCAACTCGCGTATACCTTATCTTGTGTTGCGTTTGATCATCTTCCGGGGTTCACTCCTCTGAGATCGAGATTGTTTCGTTTCCTCCGAGTGTCACTGGCGGTCCAAGTGCGCGGCCACGGCGCGTGTGGAACCCCCGCTGCAGGGGACACATTGCCTTGACCACCAACACCAACATCCCGTCCCGTCATCTTTCACGCATTCGATAGCCTCGGCGCCATGCCCTGATTGACAGCTTCTTCTCCGCAACATGTCAGCCGCTTTCGTTGTTTCCGTCATCGCTGGCAGCCTCAGCTGTATCCTCCTAGTATGGCTTTTGAGGGGGCTCGCTAATCTCATCCCAACTCGTTATCGTCCAGCTGAGAATCCTGAAGATGAGCATATCCAGATCCTCGTCGTCGGCGACGTTGGTCGTAGTCCTCGCATGCAGTATCACGCATTGAGTGTTGCTAAACATGGACGAAATGTCGATATTGTCGGCTACAAAGGTCATACCTATCAATATGTGGTTGTGTTCAAGGCTAATATTTAACAGAGACGGCGAGACACCCTGATCTCATTGGTAACCCTCGAGTCACCATGTATCCCCTTCCGCCGCAGCCCGAGGTGCTTCGATGGGGAACTCTGCCATTCTTTCTTAACCTTCCTATGAAGGTTCTATGGCAGTTCTGGGGCATGTTCTATACTCTCATGTATGATGCGCCCCCAGCCAAATGGATCATCATCCAGGTGAGTTGACAACCATTACACATCGTGAGCTCTATTAACATGGATAGAACCCTCCATCTATTCCTACCTTTCATGTGGCACTCATAGTCTCTCTCATCCGAGGTAGCAAGCTTGTCGTGGACTGGCACAATTATGGATACACCATTCTTGCCCAGAACCGTTGGTATAAGCCCCTTGTGCCCCTATATCGATGGTATGAGACCGGCTTTGGACGCTATCTCGGTGATGCCAATCTTGCCGTCACTGATGCCATGGCTCGTCAACTCAAGGTGAAGCCATTCAATGTGAAGCATCCCGTCTACACTCTGCATGACCGACCCGCCCAGGTGTTCCAGCCTATCTTGTCAACAACAGAGCGACAGGCGTTTCTCTCTAGGCTTGCAGAGACCAAGGCCTTGGCCAAGGATATCATGGCCGGTGCGGTTCGTCTCATTGTTAGCAGCACCTCGTGGACACCAGACGAAGATTTTGGCCTACTTCTCGATGCTCTCGTGTCCTACGCCAATGACTTTTCCGAGTCTTCTCCTATACTAGCCATCATTACCGGAAAGGGTCCGCAAAAGGAACACTACCTCGAGCGGATCAAGACACTCCAGGAGGAGGGCAAGTTGCCTGGCATCCGAGTTGTTACCGCCTGGCTGTCTACTCGGGATTACGCCTCGTTACTAGCCTGTGCCGATCTCGGCATCTCACTGCACAAGTCTAGCTCTGGCGTAGATCTCCCCATGAAGGTTGTCGACATGTTTGGTGCTGGTCTCCCTGTTGCGGCATACTCTGCCTTTGAGAGTTTCAGTGAGCTCGTCAAGGAGGGACAGAATGGTTGCGGCTTTGAGACCTCGTCTGAGTTGGCAGAAATCCTCCGAAGGCTACTTGGGTTCTCTGGACAAGAAGAGTTGGCTCGATTAAAGCAGGGTGCAGTCAGTGAGGGAAAACTACGATGGGACGAGGAGTGGGATCGAGTGGTTGGAAAAGTCATTGGGCTGGTGGACGAGAAGAGCACATAGTCGCCTTGACTACCTGGGCCTCCCTGTCCATGATACACTCCCAACAAATGCAAATGAACGATGTCGCTTCATGGTCATGCTAGAGCTAATCACCAAGAAAAAATCCCATGACGCCAAGCGAATGCTCATAACTCGTCGGCGCCAACCTCACATCCCTCCATTTCCAACAACCAAACGCCAATCCAGAAATCGACCGCCTTATTCCCGACATTTTTTTGGTCACCAGCTAGTCTTCTCCCAGACTCTCCCGCACACATCTTCTGCATCGTTTCCGAAAGTCCTTGTGCTTGCCCTCCCGCTCCTCGCGGAGCATCCGAGCGGCCTCGACGTTGGCTGGGCTCTCGTCGTTGGGGCTGTGGAACAGGCTGATGGTGCTGAGTAGGATGGTCTCGGGGGTCTGGACAGGGGTCCAGCGTTCTGAGGCATCCTCGTAGCCGTACTCGTCCTCCTCGGGTGGATGCAGGATAGAGATGCAGAGCTTGCCGTTGTCGTAGATGTTGGGGTGGAAGGGGATCGGGTCTTGGAAGGTGAGCGACGGTGGCATGTGCGGGTAGTTTTCAGGGAACACGAGACGGGCACGAAAGTTGCCTCCTGGTAGTCAAGATCAGCATCATTTTTGGATCACAGCAGGTGGAGAAGGGATCCGTACCGCCATAGTATTTGCAATCATCGTTGATCATGAGCATGACTTCCCACTCAAAGATGTTGCTGTCGTTGACAAGGCCGCACGAGATGCCAGGGATGTCCTTGCCGGTCTGCATTTCCTTGAGCTGACGCTTCAAGAGGGCGGCGGCGGGGGCAGAGCTCGCCATGGTGATGGAATCGCGTGGTGGTTAGTAGACGGTAAAGGAATAATGCCGCCAAACTTGACTCTGCGCGTGAGATGTGACAGAGAAAAAGAAGATGTAAAAGGGAAAGGCTCACTGGGTGCCTGCAGTCAGATATTATATGCAAGGTCCACACGGAAACCGCAGCGGTGGGAATGGGATGCTGGGATCTTCTGATGGTGGCAGCTCGAGGTGTCCCGGGTGGTGGGGGACGGGACGCCTCGTCGTGCATCAAGGCGGGGGGCTCGCCCTCGTGGACCGCCCCGCTATGGAGGTAAACGTGCCATTGAGGGTGGAAGAGTTATTGTTTGTTCTGGAACTTGTAGAAGCAATTCACGAGACGGTTTGTGATATATGCATTGCTAGTATAGGCAAACGATCGTAGTTGTGATGATGCAATGGAATTCAATCAGCTCATCCAACAGAGCTGACCTCAGGCTGTCTCAGGGATAGTGTTTCCAACATGAATGCCGAGCTTGCCAGGTACAAGACATGCAGAGTATCAATCTGACATGTTGTTATGACTTCTCCAGCCAACATCATTGGGCCACAGCGTTATCCAGAAACCGTTCATCTTCTGTGCGTGCAAAGGGGGTGGCACACTGCATCCCCCTGCATCGTCAATATCGACCCGTCAGCCCTCACCGACCTTTGCGGCAATCAGCCATCATGCCAATCCAATGCTTCTTGTATGGTACAAAAATTCAATATACAGAGCCATGTAGAACACGGGGTATCATCATGTTATCCAAAAATCCATCACTTCTTTGACGTTCCAAACCCGGTAAATCCCATCTGTGCCATCATGTCGTCCTCATCATGCTCGCCCTCGATTCGAATGTCGTCTCCATATTCCATCTTGACCTTGGACTCCTCTTCCCGTTTTGCCTTTTTTCTCTCATTCTCTTCCTTTCTCTTCTTGCGTCGCTCCTCGGCCTCCTTTTCAGCCTCCTCTTCCCGTAGCTGTAGTCGCTCATGTAGACTCGTCTGCTTCTCCTTTTCCAGCTCTTCTCGTCTTCGGATAAAGTATTCGATGCGCTGGTGTACCTCCTCAGCCGTTGCGCGCTTCACCTCTGTCGTCTGGCCTGTGTTGAGCAAATGTTGCGGTGTATTGAGATGCTCCACGAATTGTTTGTTGTCCTTGAACGTGAGGTCGCAAGCCTCACAGTAGAAACCAGCTCCACGACCGCGCTTCCCGACGCCTGCTCCCGCTGGCACGAGCTGTGTCTTTCCAACTTGTTGAGTGAGGTCGATAACATTTCTTCTCGCCGACGTGTATGTTTCGTCGCCCGTCAAGGGTTTGTAGTATTTCTTGCCCGCGAGCTTGGCTTCGTAACGGGCCTTGCCCTCCTCCTTCTCCTTGGCCTCGCGTTCTTTGGCTTTCGCGGCGTATTCGTCAAGATCCCAAGTCTTTCGAAAGTCGGTGTCGCCCGATGGCGCGCCGCCGTATGCGCCTCCCTTCTTGGAGTCGGACATTGTGGGCGATGCTGTTGAAGATGCGCGGTTGAGAATTGGCGAGACGCGAAAAAGTTCAGATTAGAATCATGGATGCGATAAGTTGAGCCGTGGCAGGGGTAGGTACTTGTCATGGCGTCACAGGCGCGAGGCGCTAAAAGTACCCCGCCGCGGGGCATCTTTCAACTGGAGACGGCCGGATAATTTTTCATTTTTTGACCTGACGACGATACGTGAAAAGAATCATCATGTTGTACCTCGTGGGCCTTGGTCTCTCTGACGAGACAGATATTACTGTCAAGGGTCTTGAGGTTGTCAAGAAGGCTTCAAGAGTCTACCTAGAGGCATACACCAGTATCCTACTTGTGGACCAGTCGGTCTTGGTACGATCAACTGTTGGCCTTTACATGAGTAGCTAACACTGACTTTAGTAGGAATCCTACTATGGACGATCGATTACAGTTGCCGACCGTGAGATGGTCGAGTCTAACAGCGATGAAATTCTACGAAATGCGCAGAACGAGGACGTAGCGTTCCTTGTTGTGGGAGATCCTTTTGGGTATGCTAAAGAAGCCTGACCCAATAGCTAGCTGACATTCCCAGCGCGACAACACATACCGACCTCGTCTTGCGTGCCCGAGAACTCGAGATCCCCGTCCGAACCGTCCCTAATGCCTCCATCATGTCCGGTATCGGCGCCTGCGGCCTCCAGCTCTACAACTTTGGCCAGACCGTCTCCATGGTGTTCTTTACAGACACATGGAAGCCCGCGTCATTCTACGATCGGATAAAGGAAAACCGAGAGATTGGTCTCCACACTTTGGTCTTGGTGGACATCAAGGTCAAGGAGCAGAGCCTCGAGAACATGGCTCGAGGCCGTCTGATCTACGAGCCCCCACGATACATGACTGTAGGCCAGTGCGCCCAGCAGATGCTGGAGATTGAGGATGAGCGCAAGGAGGGCGTCTACACCAAAGACAGCTTGGCTATCGGTGCCGCTCGCGTGGGAGGCGTAACAGAGAAGTTTGTTGCTGGAACGCTGGAGGAGCTTTGCTCTGCTGATGAAGAGCTTGGCCCCCCTCTTCACAGTCTCGTGCTCCTCGGCCGAAGGACCCACGAGCTCGAGCACGACTATGTTCGACAGTTTGCTGTTGACAAGGAGAAGTGGAGCAGTCTATGGAAGGCAGAGTATGGCAAGCAGTAGGATTAAACGGGTGCTAACTGTCATGAATTCGTGCCGCCGTTGATAAAAAGTCATATCGTACAAGCGAGATTTGCATTCCAACTTATTACTCTCGCGAAGCGCGCCACGATCGCACATCTCCCTCCGTGATCTCCCTCAGGCTGTTGGGCGAGGCAGGCTTGCCAGTGACGGCGCTCGTGGCGACGTCGGCAACGCGGCTGAGGATGTTCTTGGCCACCAGCGAGTATG
This sequence comes from Ascodesmis sphaerospora, assembly GCA_027569015.1. NCBI lineage: Eukaryota > Fungi > Ascomycota > Pezizomycetes > Pezizales > Ascodesmidaceae > Ascodesmis > Ascodesmis sphaerospora. Next base: position 1,992,042 of record JAPPUR010000003.1, read on the forward strand.
TCGACGAAACGGTCTTGACACGAATGACACCAATGCGAGGGTCGTTCTCGGAGCCATCGTGCACGCCATCGCCGAGATCACCGAGCCAGGCCTTCAAGGTGGGAGTATAGTGCTTAGACACCAAGCTGCGGTCGGTATCAACTGTGGCAGTTCCAGCGATGGAAGCCCACTCTCCAGAGGGGTTGACAAAGGAGACGTTGACGTGAGGGTCGGCGGCGAGGTCGTCAGTCTTGCCAGACTCGGTGTTGGTGTGGAAGAGTAGGTCAATGCCTCCGGTCTCCTAGAAAGAGGTCAGTGTGGACATGGGTAGGTATAGAGGATTGACGAACGGTGGCGGCCAGCGCCATGCATCGAGAGACGAGGTTGCCCGAGGCAGAGCCACGGGTGGTCATCATGCCAAACTTGCACTTGTTGATGAAGTCGGCCAGGTCCTCAATCTTGGTCTGGAGAGGAAGATCCTCGAGGTTGGCCTTCTTGTAGGGGTCGGCGGGAGCATCGCCTGTGGAAGTGTTGGAGAAAGACATGTTGATTATTGGTAATGTGCTGGAGTGAAGTAGTTGTTTGGAGATGAGATCAGAGCTTGGATGTAGAGTTCAAGGCACATATAAAACACTTTATACTCCAGCCTGAGCTGCCCGATTACGTATCGAGCAAGCCATCGAGACACAATCGTCGGTATTTCATCATCGATGTTCAGTTGCAGTGGGGGGTTGAGGTCGTGAACGGAGGCTGGTTGAGTGGTGACGTCACGGACGAATAATTGGTTTCCCAGGGCGCGTTGATGTTTTGGCGATGCCGGGTAGGAGTGTAGGGTACTCCGAGGCCTTGCGGTTTGCGCAGAGCATTGATTTCATAAAACAGCAGCATAAGCCGAAGTTAATCATGTTGGCTGTCCCAAACAAGGTTGCATATTTTTGTGACATGACAAAATGGACTCGAGCAATACAGTTTGCCGAGATAGTTGCTCAAGACAGTACCTAGCCGTGTGATGCCAGCTTGGAGACAAGCTCATTGTTGACGACACGGGAAGCCATGTAAGTGGCCGCAAGCTCAAGACATCCTGACGACTCAACCACCCTAGATGATGATATCGGGAATAGCGGGGACCCGCTAGAACGGGGTAGAGTGCAGCATGTCTCTTTAAATAAACGAGTGGTCATGTAGTGTCACTCCAAGAGCTGATTAACCCTGTCAAAGGGATCGTGCTGTTGCAGATTGATCGGCGTTGTCTAGAAGTCATCGTGGTTTAGACAACTCGGGCGGTTTCCTGATGAGTCACATGACCGCACGTTGCAACTCCACGAAGCGATAGGGAGTTTCACTTCCGGGTGATTTTGCAAGGATGTTGGCTCGTCCTGAAAATAGACTATCCCTTTGTAGTAGTGACATTTGTAGGCTTGGCAAGTAGACGGTTGACTAGTGTAAGACAAGGGAGCGATTATACAGATGATTTCCCTTTGTCGTGGTTCAAACGGCTTTCAGCAAAGTATCGTTCTAGTGAACAAGCTGCCCAGTGAAATAGCACCCGTCAACGTGACGATGAAGATCGCTCCAGCTTGTCAATACAGTATCCAAACAAACGTAGACAAAGACAGCCAAAAGCTTTCTCCCCTAGTGCTTTGCTACATTTTTATTCCTGTCAACAAGCTGATTTCATAGGTGGGCAATCTCGATCGGATATGCCTCGCCCTGACGACACGACATGAAGAGTTGCAGAGGCAGAGGCAGAGGCAGGTGCAAAGGATAACCGTCGCTTCCCGCACGCACACTCCGCCCTGCCCTTTCCCTCTTTTTTCCTTTTTGTCTCCCACGGTCTCCCCTTCCTTCCAGTTCCGCTGAGCTCATCACGTCACACGAGAATAACGAGAGGGCAGCAGACTTTTGGCAAGCTCCACAGTGAGCAGCACTTCAGGACCAAGTTTCCCCTTCCATACAAACCTGAACCCGTGCGACGTCCATCCATCATTCATCTTCCCCTGGCCCTGTCCTCCACTTTCACCCTCACCTCGTGGAGTCTTTTGCCAATTGTCGATTGCCAGCAACCTATTGCGACCCCCCAGTCGCATCCGCAGGCGTCTCCCATCAATTTGTGGCATTTGCGGTTGCTGCTGCTGCTGCCGTCGCTGCCCGTCGCCTACACTCGCCAAATCGGGGTTTGTAACTCACGGCAATCCCGGCTTGTCATCGTGCCTTCCTTCTTTTCTGCGTTCGCACTGTCACTGTCACTCACTGCCTGCCACTGCCGCCGCCCCAAGACAATCTGAGCACTTTATACCACATCACAGTACCCACGAGACGACAAACTTCGATTCACTGTCGGCGCAACAGGAGCGCGGCCTATTTGTACTCTCTGCGCGCCTCATCCGATGTGAATCCTTGCTCCTTTCATTTACCTCTTCTCTTCATAATCTCGAGGCCGCTGCATCGCCAACCTCACCACCTCTTATCATCACCCCTCTTGTGCCTCTGTGGTCCCGATTTCCCGATCAAAGTGACGCATCGCACCTTTTTTCTTTATTCTGAGCTCGCGGGTATCGTGACCTGTTCTTTCCCTCATCTGCTGTTGAGCTTTGTCCAAAGCCGATCTCCAGGCATCATCTGCGAGACTCTACCTTGATCGCCTGTTTCAGTTCGAGCACAAACATGTCGGGCGCTTCACCGGTGAGTAACCTTTCTCCGTCGCATCTCAGCGACTGACATTTCCAGACTGTCTTTCCCTGGGAGTGCAGGGACCGGGAGGACCAGGCCAAGGCGGCCTTTCAGCATCCTCTTCGACGTGCCAATCAGTCTCTTGCCGAGGAGAACATGCGACTCAAGCGCATCCTCCGAGAGAATGGCATTTCCTGGTCTCCCATCGCCTTGAGCCACATGCAGCAGCTCAACCCGCTGAAGCGCAAGACTCGATCCTCCATGACCGCTCAAGAGCTCGGTCGTCCTTATCTGCCCATGGAAGTCCTTCTGCGCATCCTCAAGTTCGCTATGCAGTCACCTCACCCTATCATTGACCCACTCTCCCCTCTCACACTCGAGAATCTGTCCGACAAGGAGAAGGCCCATGGCAACCATATCGCTATTCACTTCCTCGCTACCTGCAAGGCCCTTCACGTTGAGGGCACTCGTTATCTCTGGGAGTCGAACCAGTTCACGTTTACCACCCCTCAGGCCGTCCGCGCTTTTGCCGATCTGCCCTCCAAGTTCCGTCAAGGCATCACTCATGTCAACTTTCGCATCATTGCCAAGTACTACGATGATCAGCGTGGTCGCCGTCACAAGCTCGACCGTTGCTATCACTCGGATCTGAGAAAGGACCAGCTTTTGAAGGTTCAGCTGCGTCCCACTGAGTCTCCTCTCATCCGCGGTGGGTTCCGGTGCTACACCTGGAACCAGATTGTCGACTTTCTCGAGGGGCTTCGTGCTCCCTTCGATCCGAGTTACCGGAACAAGAAGCACCCGCGACCTAGACTGCTGCCATCTCTCACCTCTCTGCGGGTCGACCTGGTCAACTTTTCCGACACCCTTCTCCCATTCTCCGGATCGGAGCTGCACGACATTTGCTCTCATGAGCTCGGCTGCACTCTGAATGAGCTCCAGCTCACAGGAATGCCTTTTGATGATGCCGGGATGAAGGCTTCAGCTGAGATGAGTGGTATGCTCAAGGATGAAGGCCTCTATCTCGATGGACCAGCGGCATACATTGCCCATTCTCGCTACCTGCAGCCTCTTTCGGGAAAGAGATGGTGCGCCAGGGTCATCCGCGCTTGGAAGGCCAAGGATAACACCGATGACGATAGCGACGACGACTCCGACACTATCCATGGCCACTCTCACAGCCACGCAAGACTCGGAGCCCTTCCGCCCGCCCCCACGGAAGAGGGACACCCATCTTCCAACCGCGACGCGGAGAGCGTCATCTGGAAGCGAGTTCCCACCTCCCGCGATGTCGAGAGTCGAGAGTGGATTCAGTTTTCTCGATTTAGCGGATACGAGATCAGTGATCTCGAATGGGACAGTGATGAAGAAGGCATCTGCCCCTGCTGTGGAGAATCTCACCCAGGCTCGTCCTTCCTGGACTTTCTACTCGATGAAGACAATGCTGACTGAGAATCAGCCTGATGATTTCACCCGACACTTGGCGTTGAGAGATGAGATGATGGAATGTGTTGATGATTCATGTATTTTTTCGTCAATATGCCTAGATACCCCTGCTAGCTATGAGATTGCTTCTGATTGATTTGAGGACACGGAACAAGGAGTCAGGCAACGGAACGGAAAATGGACTGGTGAAGGGACTAGGCAAGATATTTTAGACAGGCCGGCGAGCCACGACTAGCGCTATTGAAATCAAATGCTGCGATGTATGCCATTTGGTGGCTTTTAACGCCGTTGAGTGATTATGTCTATGTACGTCTATGAGAAGCAGTGTGGGTAATGCAGGTGAATAGTGGTATCAAATTCCAGAATCATCTTGCTCCATCTCAGAATTATGAGTAAACTCCTTCCATGCTTTACAGCCCTGGTTAATATCCTTGGCTTGTTGCTCCGATATGAGGGCTGGGATCTCATCCTCGCGTACTACAAACTGTAACGAGAAGCCTTCCGCAGCGTGCCATCCAATATGACAATGCATCAACCAGACACCAGGGTTATCAGTCAGGAAGGCAAGCACGAGATGTCCTGACGCAGGGAGAAGTGCGGTATCGCGACGTGGAGGATTTTTGGTGTTGAGAGTGACATTGGGGCCGTAGGGTCCAGGGCCTTGGGCGAGAATCTGAAAGTCGTAGCCGTGAAGATGGATAGGGTGGGAGATGTCGAGGTTGGTCTCGATAGCGAGGTATACCCAGGCGTTGGGTTTGGGGATGCGGATGACGGCGTTGGAGGGGGCAAAGGAAGTATTTGTGCGGAGCTTGAGGAGGGATGGGTTATCCCATTCAGCGACCATGGTGGTGCTGTTGAGGGTCCATTTGATGATGCCGTCTTCGTTCCATGTGCGGTTGGCATTTTGCTCGAATTGATGATCGGGAGGGCCGACGTTTCGTGGGACAACAGGGACGAGGCTCTCATAGGGCTCGTCTATGCACTTGTCCTCGAACTTGGGGCCCTTGGTAGTGGGTGTAGAGTTGCTTGAACCATAGTAGACAATACCCAGGACGTTGTCTGGGTCGGCGATTTTGCTGCAGTCTTGCTGAGGGGTGGCGCGGAGCCAGAAGGAGGAGGCTTTTGAGGCTTGGTCGGCAGTGACGAGGACATCCATACGTTCACCGATAGCTAAGCTAACGTGATCTGTTTCATATGGTTTGATGGAGACAAAATCGACCGCAATAACTTTGAGAGTGTGGTGGTCTATGGAGAACTTGTACAGGGTGTCGATGCCGACGTTGATGAGACGAAGGCGATATGTCTTGCCCTTTTCAAAGTTCATGGAGAACCGTTGCCCAGTCTGGTTCTTTTGACCATCTCTTCCGTGGACGTTGGTACCATTGATCAGGACATTGTCCATCAAGGCTGGGCCTTTATGTGCAACTTCGGGGAGTAATTGGTGGACGGTCTGATGAGACCAGTCGCTGATCATGATGGTCCCTATGTCCTCATCATAATTTGCACTGGCCGGGCCGCGGATGATCAAGCCGCCAAAGACGCCATCGTACGTTTGAAGGCCAAAGTGCGAGTGATACCATGATGTGCCGTACTGGGTGGCGCGCCACTTGTATGTGATGGATGAGCCAGGGGCAACAGGGCACTGGGTGATGGCCACGACTCCATCTTGGGGGTTGGTGTAGTTTTGGTGAGTACCGTGGAAGTGAAAGGACGAGCCGTTGGTTGAGTCTTTGAGGTTGCTCTTTAAGTGAACGATCACTTCATCCCCCCAGTCGGCGAATAGTGTCGGTCCTGGTATGGTCCCATTGATAGCTTGGGCTGGCCTCTCTACTCCATCAAGAGCGACGACAACTTCGCTGATCTCGAGCCAGTACTCTCTCGTTACGCCAGTTTCCGGTGTGACTGTGTAGTAGTCGCTATGGATATCAAAGTCGCACCACTGATCTCGAGTAGAGGGGGTGTTGCCGGAACAGGGTTCCCTTTGCTGGATCTGAGTGTGATGTGTTTCTGGCAAGGCGCTGATAGAGGTAGCAAGGGCGAGAGAAAAGAATGAATATAGAGTCTTGTGCATAATGAAGTATGTGTTGTGATGTTGAATGACCAACTTGCAGAAACTTGTCTGGCAGCAGATTTCTCCTTTTAAACCATCCTTGATAGCGGAACGTCCGCTCAACAGAAGGTGGTCGTTTGACAATCATACGTGATGCCGGTCTCCGCGAGATGTTGAAAGCCACATTAAAGAATTGATCTAGAATTATTCTGGAAGCCGCGGGAGAAGTTCTGTTGGGACGCCATGGCAACTTGCGACGGTTCCTCGGACGGGCCGATATGGGTCAACGATGACGCAGATGGTGGAAGTTGGGAAGGTATTGCAAGTTGGGTTCGGAAATCCCATACTCATGAGTAAGAATGAAATTGACTGGCTATCACTTGGAATACGCAGGAACCGAAGTGGTGGGATTCAGGCGTCAACGGAGCGAGTTCTCCAACGGATGAAGCCATCTTGGCGTCGATGGATCGGCCGGACCGTCCGAACGGGAACTCAACCCTTGGGTGTCAATGCACTGTGTTGACCTCGCTTGAGATGCCACGAAGATAAATACTCAGTACTTGCCCTCTTCTAGTTCCGAAATCGCCTTGATTTGAAGTTTGTGTTGTCAAGAAGCCTTGGTTGACGCTTGGCAGCTCTCAGTCACCAGGAGGTTGAAGATGCATCAACAGCGACATCAGCGATGGAAAAGTGGGCAGCATTGCTAGTTTATTGAAAATAAATGTCCACAAGGGTATTCTCAAGGTTGACGAGCAAAAGAAGTGTTGGGGTTGTGTGACAGTGTAAGTGAAGCTGGGTTCATGGATGGAGTAGCATCTCCCCGCCAACGTCACCTGACGTCGCGACTTGGGCGCATTGCTCCTTGCCGCCGCGCGCTCCTGTCGAGTCGTGCCTCTGCACCAGCTGCAGCCATCAACGAAAGGAAATCACTCCTTCAACCTCTGCCTCGAGTCTTTTCGACCTTTGCCTCGACTAGGCCTTTATTTTATGGTCTTTCGCTCTTTTCGTCTATATCGTCGAGTGCACGCCCATCTTTTTCGCGTCAACTTTCAGGAGTTGCTCTTCATGTCCCGCCAACACTAGCTTTGTGTGTAACCATCCACGCGAACGAATTTCTCCTTCGCATCAAGGCCTCAGGGCCACAAGGCAACAGGAAGCGCGCCGCCATCCCTTCAACCCTTGCCGAATACTTCTACTACGATACCCACACGCACGATGGCACCGAGTCTCAAAGATAAAGGCGGCCGGCTCCTAGCCTTTGCCAACGCCGGCCCAAAACCTATCCGATCTCAATCTCAGCCAGAAAACGCGCCCCAAAATATCGAGCAACCGCAGAGTATTGCTCCGGTTCCGGTACGACGGGCCTTGGGCGATCCTCGAGAAGTGCCTGGACTCGCCGGAAGGCATACTGCGCCTCCACGCGAAAACCATCCTCTCAGCATACCACCGCCCCGTTCACCTCCGCTCTCAGTAGCTTCTTCCAATGGACGAATGCGAGGAAGTTGGAGCGATCGCCGCCCAGATCTCTTTTCTGGGTCTCAGCTTGGAGACAACTTTATGGAGTCGGGCATCACAACACCACAGAATGAGCCAGCCGAACCTGTTAAGCTTGGGCCAGAGTTGACTCGGGATCTTAAGAAGATCAACCCGCCACGTCCACTTCCTGACAATCGACTTGAACGGCTGGCGCAGCTTACCGGGGGGTTCAGTTTCGGGGGCGGCAATGTGGAGATGAAACTCCCACAGCGACATACTATGAACCCCATCGGTGATGGTTTCCAGGATACGGCCATTGCGGCTCGTGGGAAACCAAACGGTCGTCAAGAAGAGAGAGTTCGTCCAGAGTCTCCTGCCAGACCTGATGCTAGGCTGCCCATGCGTGAAATAAGGATTCGAAAGTCTCATACAGGCAGATCAGAGGCATACGATATTGGTGACCGTGTGAGAAGCCCATCACCAACGGTTCGTGGAGTACAGTGGCCAACACATCAAGAGGATCCACGCCGAGCTGTCGACAATGATGTCGAGTATCTTTCTCAGGATGAACACGCGACGCCCAGGCCTAAGAAGCCTAAGCCGGCCCCAAGAGTTCTTTTAGAGAGTTCAATGCCAGCAGTTGCTACTTCTACGATTAGGGACAAGAAGCGGCAACGACCAAGTCCTGAGTATGACGATGTAGCTCTCAGATCCATGTCGTTCGCCGCCCTACAGCAGCAGCCCTTTGATTTCGATCCCTCCAAGGAGGAACAGAAGGGCATCAGTGTCAATGCCGACAACCTAGCAGCCAAGCTGGACCAATTCCGTCATCTCGGCGATAGGGAGCAGCGCGACCTGTTTTCCAACATGTCCATCGAAGATTGGGAATCGTCGGGAGATTGGTTCGTCAGCGAGTTTACCGGCTTCATGCAGCGTTTGACAGAGGCGAGAAGACACAAACGCAGAATCATTCGCGAATTTGAAAAGGAAGCCGCCGATCGAGAGGAAGCTGTACGTCTGAGAACGGAAGCCATTGACCGAAAGCTGTGTAAGATGAAGCAGGATGGTCAGCGAGTGGTGGAGGATAGGGCGTAGGCTGTGTTCAGGATGGTGTTCAAAGTTGATGGATGAGTTTTACGACTGACATGACTGCATGCTGGGAGTTGTGGTTGATTTGGCATCGAGCGTGGGATTTCAGCGGCGTTAAGGACACCTAGAGCGGATGAGCTCACTTACAGATACGATCTGTTCAGCTACGACGGTCACATGTTGCTGCGGATTGTTGCTGGAAAAGTTCAGTGCCATGGATGGATGGGTTAATTAGTGTCTGGTCGGTTGGCATCAATTAGCCCCTTAGATTCGGCGAACATGTTTTACTTTTCTGTCGCGGCCCACCACCATTCTCAACTGACGGCCTGGTCGATTGGGAAAGACTCCTTTTCTCATGCTATCAGTGTAGAGCTCGTAGGCAGGGTAGTAGCCGTCGACAAACTTGACAACCTCTTGCGAGGTCATGCCCGCTTCGGGGTCGTCTCGTTCCTCTCGGAGGTGATCCTCCTGCTCAAGCCGCCAACCGTAGACGTAGCCTAGGTCCTCTGCGTCGATCTGGATGAAGGCGTCGAATAGATCCGTGAGGCTGTTGTACTCGGCCAACTTTTCGTTGACAAAGAGTAGGTCCTCGAGTTTGTGCTGCTTGAGAGTCCGGTTGGTGGTGTTTAATCTTGCCTCGACGCCCTCACGAGTGAGAGGGCGGAAGCCAACACACCAGCCTTCAAGGATGATTGCCTGGACCTTGGGTTGACCTGGTTGATTGACGGGGGTCCATTCTGACTCTGGAAGGCGGTCACCTTTGCCACCAGAGATGGCCTTGTCGTACTTGGGTAGTTTGGCAGGTTCTCCCTTGAGGAGGGCATCAAAGAAGGCTTTTGCAAGAGGCAAGTCATGAGTTCCTAGGATTGTCAGTGCTGCCCATAGAACTGTGGAAGGGGTGTAAGGGACATACCGGGTTCCCCCCGATGTTGCACGAGAGCATTGTCCGGGTGAGACTCGGCTAGGGCAACCTGGTCTGCGCGGGTGAGGTAAAACTCGTCTATGCTACAAACAAGAGTCGGGACATTTTCCTCCTCGAGGGCCAGACACAGAGCCTTGACGAGGGTCGACTTGCCAGCGCCCTGGATGCCATTGAGGCCTATGACGAAGGGACGGTCAGGCGCCTCTTCCCGGTGCAGCTTGAGCTGGGAGAGGATGAAGGGGAGGCAGATGGGAGTCTTGTCGTCGACAAAGTGGGGAGGCATGGTGGGCGAGGCTGAAGGAAACGATAACCGCGGGATGGGATAAGGAGGCTTGACCAGAGGCTTTCTTTCGGGCGTTTCAGCCGAAGCTCGAGGCGATGCCGGGCGGCGCATTCAGGCTGTGGCCCGATGTGATTTTGCGGGGGGTTAAATTGTGGGGTACGTCCGTAGCCGGCCGGGAAGAGAATCGGCAGAGATGGACGCGCTGTGTTTATGCATTGACATTCTGGATAGAATTATGGATATAGAATTAGTATTAGTCGAGTACATTCATACATACATACAGTAGAGTCCGGCAGTTGGTATGAACGTATTGATTCATCATTTCACATTGACGAGCAAAGGTTGCATTGCAGCAGCCTCTTCCATCACCGTGTACATTCCTAGAATGACTCGTGATCTACCCTAAACGTACAACAAATCTGAAATCTACAGTATTCAACTCTCTGCATGTGACGTGAGATTTGCACATGACCTCATCTCATCAACTTTTGACTCCTGTTGCATGTGAAGCTCCCCCGAGTCCAAACGCGGCCTAGCGCATCCCCGCAAGTGACCCCCTCGGTACCCCATAGAAGCCGAGGCTTCCCCTTCACGAGCACCCCAGCTGGTCCGCTTGGAGAGTTGCCGGGCTCAGCTTGTTAAGTTAAGAGCTGCGCGCCCCGACCTTTTGAGATTCTGTTTTTTTGTCTTTTAACCATCCCTACCTTGTCCTTGAGCGTGTCATTTCTCCTCTATACCCCCCCAAACACACACATCACATCATGGCGGATCAACTGAGATACGACGGCCAGGTTGTCGTCGTTACAGGCGCTGGCGGTGGTCTTGGTAAGGCCTATGCCACCTTTTTCGGATCCCGCGGTGCCAGCGTCGTCGTCAACGACCTTGGCGTCTCGTCCAAGGGCGAGGGAACCTCTTCAAAGGTGAGATGAGTTTTGACTCGGGGCGCATTGCCATTGCTAACGATGGATAGGCTGCCGACGTCGTCGTCAACGAGATCAAGGCCGCGGGCGGAAAGGCCGTCGCCAACTACGACTCGGTCGAGAACGGCGAGCGCATCATCGAGACTGCCATCAGTGCTTTCGGCCGAATCGATATCCTCATCAACAATGCCGGTATCCTGCGAGATATCAGCTTCAAGAACATCAAGGATGAGGACTGGGACCTGATCATGAAGGTCCACGTCAAGGGTTCCTACAAGTGCGCCCGCGCCGCCTGGCCTCATTTCCGCAAGCAAAAGTACGGCCGTGTCATCAACACTGCCTCTGCTGCTGGTCTGTTTGGCAACTTTGGCCAGACAAACTACTCTGCTGCCAAGCTTGCCATGGTCGGCTTCACCGAGACTTTGGCCAAGGAGGGTGCCAAGTATAATATTCTATGCAACGTCATTGCGCCCGTTGGTAAGTAGATCGCGTCGCATTCAAGATATGCGCTGACCCGAGTAGCTGCCAGCCGAATGACCGAGACCATCATGCCTCCTGATGTCCTCGCCAGCCTGAAGCCCGAGTGGGTGGTGCCTCTGGTTGCCGTCCTGGTTCACAAGAACAACACCCAGGAGACTGGTGGTATCTTTGAGATTGGTGGTGGACACGCTGCCAAGCTCCGATGGGAGCGATCCAGCGGACTTCTCCTCAAGGCTGATGATTCTTATACACCTGGAGCCATCATCAAGAACTGGAACAAGGTTGTTGATTTCTCCAACCCCCAGTATCCTACCGGCCCCAACGATTTCCTCACACTGCTTGAGGATTCCATGAAGATGGGTCCTACTGAGCAGGGTGAGACCCTCGACTTTACCGGCCGAGTTGCTCTCGTGACTGGTGGCGGTGCTGGTATCGGACGAGCTTATGCTCTAGCTTTTGCCAAGTATGGTGCCTCTGTCGTGGTCAACGATCTCGTCAACCCTGACACTGTGGTTGAGGAGATTAAGAAGCTCGGCGGTAAGGCTGTCGGTGTCAAGGCTTCGGCTGAGGATGGTGAGGCTGTCGTCAAGGGTGCCATTGATGCCTTTGGCCGTGTTGATATTGTTGTCAACAACGCTGGTATCCTCCGAGACAAGGCCTTTTCCAACATGAACGACGATCTCTGGGATCCTGTGTTGAACGTTCACCTTCGTGGTACCTACAAGGTCACCAAGGCTGCTTGGCCTTATTTCCTTAAGCAGAAGTATGGTCGCGTGCTGAACACTACTTCGACCAGTGGTATCTATGGCAACTTTGGTCAAGCCAACTATGCTGCGGCGGTAAGTTTTGCTTGGCCCAACTCGTCTGACTTTTCTAATGACATAGAAATGCGGTATTCTCGGCTTCTCCCGAGCCCTCGCTCTTGAGGGTTTCAAGTATGGCATCTATGTCAACACTATCGCCCCCAACGCCGGTACCGCCATGACTGCTACCATTATGCCTGAGGAGATGGTTCAGGCCTTTAAGCCTGACTACATTGCTCCTCTTGTTCTTGCCCTGTGCAGCGACAAGTGCCCCGATCCTACTGGTGGTCTCTACGAGGTTGGCAGCGGTTGGTGCGGTCAGACTCGATGGCAGCGAACTGGTGGCTACGGCTTCCCAGTTGACGTCCCCCTTGTTCCTGAGGAGGTTGCCAAGCACTGGAAGGAGATTGTCACCTTTGACGGCCGAGCAGACCACCCCTCCAAGAGCTCAGACTCGATTGGCAAGATCATGGCCAACCTTGAGAACCGAAGCAAGGGCAAGGAGGAGAGCGAGCACCTCAAGATTATCAACGAGACCCTCAAGAAGGAGGGTAACCCTACCGAGTACAAGTATGAGGAGCGAGATGTCATTCTCTACAACCTCGGTGTTGGTGCTAAGCGCACTGACTTGAAATATGTCTTGTAAGTTTTCATTCGGGGTTTGAGAATTATGCTGACAATGAACAGTGAGGGCGATGAGAACTTCCAAGTCATTCCCACCTTTGGTGTCATTCCTCCCTTCAACGCCGAGATGCCTTTTGACTTTGACACCATTGTTCCCAACTTTTCCCCCATGATGCTTCTCCACGGTGAGCAGTATCTCGAGGTTCGCAAGTACCCTATTCCCACAAACGCCCGTCTTCTCAGCCGAGGTCGTCTCCTCGAGGTTATCGACAAGGGCAGTGCCGCCATTGCCAGGACTTCAACTACTACTGTTGATGCTGCTACCGGCGAGGAGATCTTTTACAACGAGAGCAACATTTTCCTCCGGGGCTGCGGTGGCTTTGGCGGTCCCAAGCGTGGCAAGGATCGTGGTGCTTCTACTGCTGCCAACAAGCCTCCTGCTCGGGCACCTGATGTTGTTGTCGAGGAGGCTACCAGCGATGACCAAGCCGCCATTTACCGTCTTAGCGGCGACTACAAGTGAGTTTATCCTTCTGCTATCATGACCATGACTAACCAACTTAGCCCTCTTCACATCGACCCTGCCTTTGCCAAGGTTGGTGGTTTCAAGGCTCCAATCCTCCACGGCCTTTGCTTCTTTGGCATTGCCGGAAAGGCCGTCTATGAGCGCTTCGGTGAATTCAAGAACATCAAGGTCCGATTCGCCGGCAGTGTCATTCCCGGCCAGACTCTGGTGACTGAGATGTGGCGCGATGGCAACAAGATTACCTTCCAGACCAAGGTCAAGGAGACGGGTAAGCTCGCCATCGCAGGTGCCGCGGCAGAGCTGGTGGAGGGACCAAAGAGCAAGATCTAATGGAGGAGAGCTGTACTATAACGTCTGTATTGTAGTTCATTTATGATGTCCTGTTTCCCAATCCGTTCCAAAGTACAAAACGCCTGCCATTCTTCCCATATATGTATGCAAATTCCCTAAACCGTTCACCGCGAGGCTCCTTCTTTTACGCCGTAATAACTACCTACCTAGACAAAGATTGTTTCCACAATGAGATCGAATACTTCTGGGAGAGTTGGGATTCTTCCGCTGAATAAAACACGCTCGACGCTGCCGTCTGATTTTTGCGCGACGCCTGTTTCGAGGAATGCACGCTCTGTTCCTGACAGATCACGATTTTCCATGTCCTTCCACTTTCGCTCTGCTTCTTCGCGGGCGGCTTGTAGGACCTGTTCTGTGTCTTCTGACTCCCATAGGTTGCAGCGGTCGCATTCCCTGCATGGTGTTGGATCACCGTCTGGTCGGAAATGGTCACAAAAGTGACGATATCCTTCTTCGCTGAGGTCAGCGCGACACACGTAGCACATTTTGTAGCCACAAGGACAAGTAAGCTTGTTGCAGCCTGCATTCTTTACGAACGACGTGTTGCAACGAGGACAGACTCGCTTGATGGCCATGCTCATTGCTTGCTCGACCTGCGTGCGAAGAGCTACCAGTGATGATTCGTTGCACACGTGGATATCACGCCATGCTTTTTGACATGAAAGGCATGAGGTGCGTCCGCAGTCGGGGCTCTGACAGGTGAATTTGAGGCCTCGACGACGACGGCGGTGACGGTTGACCGACTTTGTCCATTCGACTGAGACGTAGTCACCGAAGGACTGTGTGCTGAGGACGAGGCAGATGATGGATGAAAGGACCACGACGGGGAAGAGAAACGGTATGGTGCCGATGCAAAGAGCGAGGAAGAAGAGATTGTAGATGCTGCCTGATTTTATGCGAAGGGCGGAATCGGCGGCTGGAGTGTAGATGTCGTCTATCTCGGCGTAGTCGCAGAAAGGACAACGAACAAGAGGAAGGTTTGAAGCTAAGAGACTGTGTTCTGCAAGTCGACGATCAAGTCTATGCAGAATATCGGCACCCATCTTTTCCTCTTCCATGGCTCGGCGGATATGATCCGGTGGGATGTGTCCTGGGCATCCGTCGCCATCAGATGATAGACACTTGAGAGTTCCGGTTTCTGGGTTGATACTGCTGTTCCAGCCTTGGCCGAATACTGCCTCTTTGATGGAGTGCTGCACGCATCGGAAACACACCATGTGGCCCTCCCGGTTGCAATGCGTAAACTCTTCAAACGCAGCCGAGATGTAGCAGCACACACACTCGTGTGTCGCCTCCGCTTCTTCGGCCTCTTCATTGTTGAGTATCATGGCCAGCCCTCTGTCTCTGCCCTCTCTGTCCCTCTTGTCCTTTTCCTTGAGCGGCGCAACCAACGTGTCGTATAACTCTCGGTCCAGCTCGGCGCTGCCCGTCGCTCGAATCGTGGGGATTATAGAACCTTGACCGGTCGACCGCCATGATACCAACGGGTGGTTCTCGGACTCGCCCGTCGCGATGGGCTTTCGTCGGAAAAAGAGGGACGATATCGTGAACCGCCATGACTTGGACGACAGAGTAACAAGAGTCTGCCGAGCCTCGAGGTACGAATAGTTGGACTCTGCGAGAACAGCGTTTATCGTCGACCGCGACAAACCTTTGAACTCGTGCCATGCCAGCTTCTGCACCGCCTTCTTGTACTCCTTGCTCTTGAACACCTCTGCCTTGGGCACCTGCCCCAGCCGAGGCTCATCGGCAACCCTCCACCGCCCCTTGACCCAAGCGACCCTATTCTTGAGCAGCGCGTCTGCCACGAGCGCGAGCCGCGACTCGCCGTCGAAATTCCGCAGCAGCTCCCGAAACACCTCGACCTGCACGTCGGGAAACGCCGCGGCCAGCGCCTCGAGGCTGGCGTTGAGCTCGCGGAGGTCGGGCCGCTCGGGCGGGGCGGTGGCCAGCTGGGCCTCGTCGTAGATGTACTCGGGGTCCGGCTCGCCCGCCCGGGACGAACGCGTCGAGGGCGTCCTATCGCTGGAGGAGAGTAGCCCGGGGAAGACCATCGTGGATGCTCATACTGCACTCAGGTGCGGTGAGTGAGAATGTTTTCTGGGGGAGGATTAGGTAAGGGTGAGGCGTCTGCCTTGAGCCTCGCAGGGCTGAGGCGCAGGTGACTCTGGAGTGGAAGGTGCGAATTTCCTAATCGGGATGTCGGAGCAATATCACCATTCTTGTAAGTCGAACTCTGCTTGAATATCAATTTTAATTTATATTGAACTATTTAATGCATGTGGCTTGCCGAGTGATATCACCATAGTTGGAAACACGTGGTGTGAGGTCGGGGAGCGATCACGATGGGTGGCGAGCGGGCAAATGGAAAAAACGCCGACATCCAGCCAGGACGTCCACGCATTGAGCAATGGGATTTTGGAAGTGAGATTTGAAGAATCTATGCTCTGAAACTGGCTGAATCACAGAGAATTAAAAATAGGGCGCGGAGAGGGGCGGGCAACGTGGAGTGGCGGGTTGAAGCCCAAACTTCCTCAATACTATAAAATCATCACCACGCATAACCACAGCTTCAAGAACAGGACCTATTTAATGCATGCGGCTTGCCGAGTGATATCACTGTAGTTGAAACCACGCGTTGTGAGGCTGGGGAGGAGTCTGGCTGATAGCGGTGGGTGGTGGTAGGAGGACAGATAGTAAAAACGCCGGCATCCAACCGTGACGCTCATACTTCACCGAGAGGACTGGGAGGAAGCATTTCACACTGGACTGATGCCTAGAATCCACAGAGACAAAAAGAATTGCGTTGGGACGGGTGGACAACGTGGGGTGTCCTGTCCAAGCTTCAACACCAAGACAACATCACGGCCACCACAACACCACGAACAACAACAAAAAGTCAAGGGCCTGACCGGGGTTTGAACCCGGGGCCTCGCACACCTTCTCTTAGAGAATTGGGTAATTACCCGAAGCACGAATCATACCACTAGACCATCAGGCCGCTCCTTGTTGAACTGATTCGTGAATGTTGTGTTCATATGGGGTCGTGATACCAACTTGGTTAAGATCGGCAGAGTTTGCGACTAGGCCCCACCCGTATCCTTGATGACCCACATGTCACACGTGGCTCCACTTTGTCATTGAATCAAAATATGTCCCCAATCGGCTGCGTTCCAGTTGTCATAGTGTGTGTGTGTGTTGATGGGAACTTGACTTTGGACAAGCAACCTCACATGACCCATGGCATCCCCAATCTCGCAGCACTGGACCACTATGCGTTTCTTACTATTTAGATCTATTTTGATATGTCTGAAGCTAAAAGCAATAGCAAACAGGACGTGGGCTGGAAAATGTGTGCTGATGAGAAGACCCACGACTGTGAAGATAACACAGACACACAAGCGCTCAGTCACCCTTAAGCAAACTACAGATTCCAAGTACACACAAATTCTATCTACCAATGATTTCAAAGTGTCACATGCAAATGGTCTTGACTTTCATATTCATACCTTGACTTCTTGACTAAAAAGGGCCTGACCCGAAGCCCTTCAGGTGGGTCAGTCAGACTTGACCTTTGACAGACAATGTTGCGCAATGGGATATTCACTCGCGTTCCCTTGAGTCTGTCTGTATCCATTTTGCCAAACAGATCGTACCGATGAAGTTGAATTAAGCTCCATGGTTGCTAGTCATCTCCACGCCCAGCCGCAGATCATTGGCCATCCCACTCTCGATCTGATGGCCCGCCTTTTCAACAGCACCGCATGCGAAACTACGAGTATGTTGCCGTTACTGTTCATACAGAGTGCCCATTTGGAAAAGAATCACCAGAACACAGTTCCAGTCGCAAGGTAGGTTGGTGACAATACATCTGGGGTATTAGTGCGTGAGAGAACTGAGAGGAAAGCATAGGTGTAATGCTCAAGGGAAATGCAAATACTATCCTTGATGAAAGGTAAAAAAGGAAAAAAGAATTGGCGATGCCTGGATTCGAACCAGGGACCTCTCCCCGTAGCAACGTCTTTTAAGACGGTAATCTGCGTATTGTTGGCAGGCGGCCGACAATACCGGCGGGAAGTGTAGAGTCGTGGTCTTTCAACTGTCGGTTTGATACCGAGTTTTTAAAGATCAGTTGCCGGGGAGCGCTCTAACCACTGAGCTACATCGCCTGTTTTGTTGAAAATGGAATCGTTTTCATAATATATAAGGAGATGTGGTAGCCAATAGTGGGAGGATTTGGGGAGTCAGCCCCAGTGGTATCCTAAGTCTTAGGATGAGGTGCAGGAACATCCCCGTGCGGACGGGTTTCGTCACAGACTGCCCACACTGTGGCAGAAAGTGAGATCATGAAAAGTTACAATCTGGATCAGTTTCTACTTAGATAGGTAATGAGAGCCAGAAAGTGAGCCCATGGGCTGGTTGGCGATGAGTGCCCTCGAGGGAGCCTCGACGATCTAGGCGCCCTGACCAGACTTTGGGAAGGAGCAGGCCACGCCTTCCCAACCGCGTCACCCCCTCGCGTGCCTTCCATCCCAAGCGGGAACCACAAAGTGATGAGCATTCCCCCTCTTACCAGAATTCCCAACCCTTTCTCTTCTCACCAAAGATCTCGTTTGACCGAAAACCGTCCCTTGATGCTGTCCTCGATTTCGTTCTGTCACGAGATCCCTAAACCAATATCAACGGCTTAGGTACAATGGAGCGCTACTTCCCCAAGATTCACAAGCGCTACCCCGAAGGCAAGGCAGGAAGCATATCGGCAGCGTTTGTCTCGATATGGAGGATGACTCCAAGTCTCGCCCAGGCAGATATGACGATGATGTAAGAGACATCATCTGCTATGCTTACCTGGAGAAGCAGGAAGGAAGCATTCCACCCATCGGTCCTGTCCCCCAATCTCCCAGCATCTGATAAGACGGCGCAGACGATCGTTCGAAAGCCAGTCAGCCACGACTCGGTCCAACAGCGAAATTACCCCAACATCATCTCCTCGGTTCGGCAGTGTGCAGGCAGTGGCCATGGAGCTGTGAGAAGGCTCCAGGAGTTCACACCCGATTCAAAGAACTTCCACTATCACAATCACTTGGTCGCATCCTCCTCGATTCATCTCCAGGTCATCAACGACGGGCATCAAAATCTCCCAACCTCCAACACAAGCATGTTCAACACCCCACCAGTGCCAGCTCCCATCGAAGGATGATCATGGTAGACAGATTGGAGCTTATACTAAAGCATTAGCCGCTGGCGGGCACCTAGGTACACACGACGGCCTATCTATGGTGCCTCGCCGGCGGCCGACTTCATATTCGGGATCATATCTCTCGGTGCGTGCTACTCCCTTCCCTCGACCACCACTGTCCCAGTCACCGTTCGCCTCATTTGCTCTACATCAAGATGCGCGTCACTTCATAGAGTTCGTGCGTTTGGATGAACTGAACGTGATCCGATCCGCCACCGCACTACCACCACCCTGCGCAGCTCCTTCAAAGTATTATGATGAAGTCTAACAAATTCTTAGCCCAGAGCTTTACTCACATGGTCATGGCCGGCGTCCAGAAGAAGAAGAAGAAGAAGAAGAAGAAGAAGAAGAAGAAGAAGAAGAAGAAGAAGAAGAAGAAGAAGAAGAAGGAGGAGGAGGAGGAGGAGGAGGAGGAGGAGGAGGAAGAGGCCAAACTCGTGAGTACTTTCTATCTAGGTATTCATTCTCTTTGGTCTTGACTCAGTTAAATAGGGTCAGGGCGAGCCGAAGTTTGCGCAAGCCCGGCGCAGGAAGAAGGCCGCCAAGGCTGAGGCGGCCTCTTCCTCCTCCTCCTCCACCACCGCCACCACACCCGCCGCGCCGACTTCATCGGTGATTATCCCGCTCTTTGAGAAGACTGCTGCTGCTCCTGCCACCTCCGCCGCCGCCGCTACCTCCACCTCCACCTCCCCGACCACCGTACTAGTGATTATCCCAGTCTTCACGAAACCCGCCTCAGGTTCTCCAAAGAAGCCGTGATCTTTGGGGTGGGCGTCGAGAAGGCTGGGCGTCAACTTCTCGACGTTCACCCCAGCCCAGATGCACGCGCTGGGCGCTGGGCTCTGGGCTGGCCGGTCGGTCCACTGGGCCGACCGCCGGGGTCACCAAGACCCGAACGGACGCTGCGCCTGTAAGTATAATTGTTTTTTGTTTTCATTCTTCAGCAGTGACTCACTGTCAAATAGGGCCAAGGCACCTCGAAATTCGCCCGGGCCCGCCGGGAGAAGGCGGTCGCCAAAGCCAAGGCCAAGGCTGAGGCCGAGGCCAAAGCCACCACACAATGAGCAAGCTCTCCTCCCTTGAAGGTATTATGATCACATCTAACAAAAGCTTAGACTACCAGATGACCAGCCCCCTCGTCCTCGGGGCAGGCTTGGACCTGTCCAAGATGACCCCTACCCAGCTGCGCAACATGACAGCTGGGCTGGTAGCTGGGGGTAGTGGCCCAGCTACCAAGGTCAAGAAGGGCAAGAAGGATACCAAGCCCGTAAGTATACTGATTCTTTCCCTATCTTTTCTTATCCTGCGACTCACTGTCAAACAGGGCCAGGGCAAATCCAAGTTCGACGAGGCCCGGCGCGAGAACAAGGCGACCAAGGAGGCTGCCAAGTCCGCCCCCTTCGTCATGGCTGATACTCCTTTCCTGGTTCCTGTCCCAGCTGTCACATCAGTTGTACATGCTAGCTTCAAATCAGAATTGAAGAAGGAAAGCCAAGTATAGATTCGACTTGTTGGTAATAAGCAAGACGAGTGGTATACCCGGTCTGTGTTTTCTTTTTCTCTCTTGGCTCAAGCTCGCCGTGATATTCTCCTTCGTTCTTGTAATTCGCACCCTAATCTGTCCATACTCTGACTTGTCTTGTCTCTCCCACTTTCTGCTACCTTATAAGTATCGGCAATGCATGAGAAGCATGATCTTTGGTCGGATTGTAGCTTCGGATGTGACTAATGCTTTTATATTGCGCAAGCAATGACATCGCCCAGAAGATTTTCTTGGGCTAGTCTAATAGGACGACACGAGGATGCGTATGAAAGTGGCATAGCGTTCACCGCACCGTTTCTATATGCTGTTTCGTTGAGGTTTGCGTACTGCTTCTGTCGAACTGCAGAGACACCGTATGCGAGTTCTGTCGAGTAGGGTGCTATTTTCCAGATGCGTAACCTTCGCCCTCCGACTCAACTTCATATTTACCTCCGCCTTCATTACCTGGCATGAAAGGAGATGAGTTGTTGGGATTTTGATGGCGGAGCCTACACTCAATGAGACGGCCAATTACACAGCCTGGAAGGATTATGGGGACGTATACAATGGATCACTATGGCAAAGTCACTGGGTCAAGGTCTCAGAGCACACAAACACCCGGCTTCTATTAGATGTGAACAAGAAAAAAAAGAAGAAGAAAAAACGACAACAGCGACCACTCCGGAAAAAAACACGTGATCGATCAGTTCCTATGAATGTTAGTATAGAGCTTGAAGCGGACATAACAAAAGCTTACCCTCCTCGTCCTGAATCTTGGACTTGACGAAGATTTGCATGCCACCACGAAGACGGAGGATCAGGTGCATGGTGGACTCTTTCTGGATGTTGTAGTCGGAGAGGGTTCGGTCATCCTCAAGCTGCTTGCCAGCAACGTTATCTCCTCGAGGCTGCAGTCGACTTTGACTGCAGCCTCGGCCTCCTCGGCAGCAGCATCAGGCTCGGGCTCGGGCTCGGCGGGGGCGGGGGCGGGGGCAGGGGCGGACTCGGCGGCGGGAGCGGGAGCGGGGATGGGCTCGGCGGCATCCTTCTTGGCGGCGGCGGCGGTGGAGGAGGAGGAGGAGGAGGAGGGGGAGGAGGCGGTGGTGGTGGAGGAAGGGGCAGCCTCAGCCTCGGCCTTGGCCTTGGCCTCGGCTTTGGCTGCCGCCTTCTCCCTGCGCGCTTGCGCAAACTTGGACGTCCCCTGGCCCTGTTTGATAGGTAGTGAGTCACTGTCGGGCTAGGTAGAAGAACGATGCAGCTTTGTCATGGTATACTTACGGGAGGCTTGGGCTTGGGCTTGGGCTTGGGCTTGGGCTTCTTGCCCCCCTTGACCTGCTTCATCCCGGCAGCTGGGGCATCGGCCCCAGCTGCCAACTCAGCTGTCAAGGCGAACAGCTGGGCCGGGGTGAGCGTGGACAAGTCCACGCCCCCCCCGAGGACGAGGACATTGTTCATGGAATAAGCTAAGCCTTTGTTAGATGTGATCATAACGCCTTGAAAGGAGAGGGCTTGCCCATTGTTGCTAGATCATAGTCAGCTTGTATCCCGCCACCCTAAGGACCCTAAGGATGTGCGCGCAACCCCAAGCCCTGACAGACTGAGCCCTGACAGATCGGATGAACTGCTCGAGGACCAATTGCTCCGGGTCGCCAGCTTCAACAGCTGACGGCCCTGCGGCTGGCCTTCATGTGCCTGAGAGCTCTCGAGACCACACGAAGCCGCAAGCCCACCTTGAAGTTCCCTTGGATGTTTGCCCGCGTCTTTACATCAGCCCAACCTCATGCACTTGTGTTTTCTAGATACATGAATATGAGCACCCTTTGGTTCAGATGAACCGCTTAAATCAAAGTCATTCCTATCAAGTTTCCATTTCCTACGATCTATCAATGATAGAATCCGTCATGTACCCATATCTCCAACGTGTTCGCCCATGTGATGACAAGGAAATCAACTTGACGAAACAAGCACTGGCACACAACACGCATACTGAATCATGTACATAATCTAAGGATATCAGCATTCTAATTTCAAGCATGACTGCATAGCCTGACACTGCTATATGCCGTTGGAAGGCATGCGTGCTGTGATATGATATTGAATCTTGTTCCACAATGTGGGGGATGTTCCCTTAACGTTGATGTCGTTGAAACGGCGCGGGCCGGGTCCCACTGAACCCGTGGGTTCCCCAACCGCGAGGTACCTTCCCAAGGGACCATGTACCCTCGGCCCCAATTTTTCTCCCTTCGCAAGTACACCGAGAAATCTGACTTGTTTTGCGATAGCATAATCAACCAAGAATATGCTTAAACAATGAGAGAAGGGTGAAGTGAGCTGTAAATGAGGCAAGCCACTTTCTACGAGTTTTTTCTCGTGACTGAATCCCAACGGCGGCATGATTTAGTCGCAGTGACCTCGATGGTTCTCTCGCACATCACGCTAGGGCGGCGTACAGTACATGGGTGTATGGACCCATCCGGAGCCGCACAGGCATCGCCGACCACACTCACTACAAGTGACGAGACCGAGAGACGACAGGATGAGGATATGAGCACTTTCTCCTCTAAAGATAACCATAAAGCTATAGTAAAATTATGTCATAATTTATTGAAAAATCTCAAAATATAGGCTCTTATTATGATGGTTTCTTGACTAATCTTTCAGTTGTCTTGCCTAAAAAATTACGTTACTCGGCTGACGGACGAGGGAACCCTGCCGTGAGTGTGGCTGCTGTCCGCGGCTGTGATGGAGCAGGATCAACAGTCGCAAGGGTTCTCGAATCTCCACATGGATGGCAGGCGAGTTCCACCTTTCACTAACAAGAGGGCGCTGGAGACATGTCTGTGATTCCAAACGACTCCATGCAAGCGACTTTGATTCTCATATTTACGACTCAACCCTCCCAAAATATGACGACACCAACCCCACTCGAACCACCCTCAATCTCCACTTGCATAATTACCAGCAAGGCGGGTTGCTACCGGAGCTTAGACCGTAGTCATCTCCTCGTCAGCTAGGATATTGTTAGATATGCTATCCATCGATTATAGCAAATCGTCAGTTCTTACCTTTTCCGCCGAGGCCGCAGTCGACAAAGTCAACTGCAGCCTCAAGCTCAGGGGCCTTGGCGGCGGCGGACGCGAAGCGGCAGTCTTCTCGAAGACCGGGACAATGACCGACGAGGTCGTCGTCGGCGGGGGAGGCGGAGACAGAGGTGGCGGCAGCGGCAACGGTCTTGTCGAAGACCGGAACTATCACCGACCAGGTCGTCAGCGCGGCGGGGGTGGTGGAGGAGGGGATGCCTTGCCCTGATCTTTGACCTCCCGTTGTCGGCGGTGTCGCTGGATTCCATCTCATTCTCTCCCAAATCGTTTGAACTTCCCCTCTACCAAGGAGGAGTGGCAGGCGCAACGCCGCCACGTCGGTTCGGGCCCTATTTTGCCATGAATCACTGTCGAGAACAAGGAGTCAGAATCACTTACATGTCGGACCCGGGCCCGGCGGCCCTGCCTGGCCCTTCTGGGCCGAACAACAGGGTTGGCAGCTGGGCCCCCGCCCCCAGCTGCCAACCCACCAAAGATTGCCTGAAGCTGGGCGGGGGAGAGCGCCGCGAGGTCAACGCCGCCGGCAAACACAACCGAACCGTTGATGATGATGATGGTGGTGGTGGCTAAGGATTCATGTCTGACCCGGGCCCGGCCCTGGCCCTTCTGGGCCGAACGACAGGGTTGGCAGCTGGGGGCGGGGGCCCAGCTGCCAACCCACCAAAGATTGCCCGAAGCTGGGCGGGGGAGAGCGCGGCGAGGTCAACGCCGCTGGCAAACATGACGGGCCCGTTGATGATTATCGTGGTCGCTAAGAGTTTGTCAATAATGGTCATAAGGGTTAGAGGAGGCTGATATTTACTCATGGTAGAGATTGGTGATTGTTGTTTCTGAATCACTGTTAGTTACCTAAACCTCATAGCTCAAAAAAATGGTGTTTACTCACGGAGATAAGATTTTCTTTTTAAAAACCTACAAGCATATGTCAGCGTCATTCCAGTTATCGACAAGGAGGAATCGGGAGGCAATAGGGAAGCAAGATGGGTATGGGATGGATATGGGAGAGATGTGGTAGAGAGTGGGTAACTCTGGATCGGCCTCGCCTCGATCTTCGCGCGTGCTTCTGCTCTATTGGACAAGATCTTGAAAAGAGAGAATCTTGACGGAGAGCGATACAAGCAAATGAATGCAGATCATGCCGAAGAAGCCAGAGGCGCACAATGCGGATCGATGAAGGGTTCCATGGGCTTGGGGGTAGACCCGCAGTCACGTTCTGTGTTCCGCGTACCGGCGAGAGGTTCTGGGGTTCGCATACTCGATTCCAGCGGTAGGACATAGGTTCTGCGTATCGATGGGAGGAGTGGTAGTTTGCTGACCACCTCCTTCGGCGGTCTGCCGAAGGAGGTGGGCGGCACGACGACGCAGCCGCTTCCTCTGTCTATTTCCCTCAGTTAGCCACATATTGGACGGTCATGTCAGAAGAGAACCTACCATGGGGTCTCCGTGCCCCGGCGTTCGTGCTCCGAGAGGTGTTCTGATGACTTGACGGTTGGATGATCAGAGGAAGAGAAATGAATCCAGGGAAGAATTTGTTGGGTTGCCTGGAAATCTGTGTGCGGTAGGGTAGGGCAGGCACTGTAGGAGAGGGAGTAGGGCGTGGGAAGAGTCACCTCTTAGGGTCCCTTAGGGTCAGGTGATGCTCCTACGTTTCGAGCCTCGCAGGCATGGATAAGATAGGCCGCCTCCACTCAGAAGGTTAGAGAGTTATCCGGCGACAAGATCGAGATTCCGACCCTCGTGAAGCCATCTGAGCCTCTGAACACCTTGGCACATCCCAATAGGTGTCGCTGAGAATTTACTCTATGGCTCGACCATGGATCATATCAACCACTCTCTGTGTACTCAGTCCGCCAACTCCATTGCCCGCTTCTAGGCGGTTGATTGAGGTAAAAGATACTGGTAAGATTTCACTTATGACAGCGATCACCACTCATCCTCATCTACGGTCGACGTTACAACGCCTGATATGGACTGAGCTTCTGGGAAAAGGCACGCCAATCCACATCGTACCTACGTCAAGTTCAACGCCCATGGATGCAGGAGTGACATGAAATGGATATTGGCTGCGAGCAAAGTATCTTGTTCTTCATCTGGGTCCCACGAGTCGGATCACTTCCAGGTTGGAACGACAGAAGTATGACTCTTAGGATAAAGATTATCTAAAATGCGAATAAATTTCTTCTAATTATGAGTGATAATTAGGGCAAACTTTTATAAATTCAAGAGATAATCAGCTATCTTTATCCTAAGTTTAGGCTTGAGACGCGTCACTATCATAAGTCACAAAGGGAACCGCAATCAATCATTATGGGGTTATGAAACTGAATTACGATAGCAGGTTCGGCTTCCGGTTGAGATTCGACAATACCCTAAGCTACCTAAGCAACTGCACCGTCTCTGCATCAGAGCTCCTTGTGTTGCTGGCTATGGAGGGGTTGCGTTTTGCATATTGCCAGTGGGAGGATCTGGGTTCTCCTTATTGGCGGGAGGGAGCTGGTTCTGCGTGTTTCCGGCAGGGGAATCTGGGTTCTGTGGGAGACTCTGAGTTCCGCGTACTGCCAGTGGTAGTGACTGGGTTCTGCGTATTCCTGTGGGAGAGTCTGGGTTCTGTCGCTAGCGGGAGAATCCGAGTCCTGCGCATTCCGGCGGAAGTGACTGGGTTCTGCGTGCCGGTTGTAGTGACTAGGTTCGTGTTGCCATCTGGAGGGACTGCGTTCCGTTGCCAGTGGGAGGATCTGGGTTCTCCGTATTGGCGGGAGGGAGCGGGTTCTGCGTGTTTCCAGCGGGAAGGGCTGTGTTCTGGCCACCTCCTCCGGCGGCGACCTGCCGGAGAAGGTGGGCCGCACGACGCCGCATCCGCTGTCACTGCCGCTTGCTCTACATACGCAGTTAGCCATCATACCCAGTAGACATGCATGTCAGGGAGAGCTCACCAGGCGGCCGCCATTGCCGCCGCAGCCACCACCAAGGCCCTTCTTGCCTCTGTTTGGGGGACGGCGGCCGCCCCCACCGCAGTTGAAGTTGGCGACGGTACCGCCGTTGATCGTGATATTTGCCATAGTCTAGGTAATAATGAGTTAGCAGTGATTCAGTGTCTTGATGATCATTAGGTAGGAATGAGGAGTATGTGCTGATCTCTGCGAGAAGAGCAAAGTAGGGCCAAAGCAGCGCAAGACATGGGGGTATCTGGTAAAAGAACAGGAAATAATGAAAGCAAATAGAAATGTCTCCCAGAATGAACGAGGCTCATACTGGTAGTGATCATCGAGGCGAAGGGGGCATTGCTTACCAGCGGTGTTGTTGATGATCCCGAATCTGAAGTTGGCCGCCAGCGAGGCACCGTAGATAGGCCGTCGTGTGTATTCAGGTGCCCCCCAGCGGCTGATGCTTTGGTAAGGTATCTGGCTTGTCGGCCACGGCTGGCCATAGTACTGGAGCTGATGGTGAAGTGTTGAACATGTCTGTGTCGATAGTTGTGATGATTTTGACGCTGATGGAGACGGGAAGAATGGGACCAAGTGATTGTGACAATGTAAGTTCTTTGAGTCAGGCGCGGACCCTGGGCTCCTTCCCAGAGAATTTGATCCAAGCAGGCATTGCTCCGGCCTCGGCGAGGCGGGTACCCATCAAGGAGGCAACAATGGATCTGTTCCATAGCCACAACTCCTAGCCACTGTTCGAGCACTGCCAAACAGAGGAGGTGAGGTCAGGGCCATTTCACTTTTGGGGAATAGACAAGTGCTTTCGTCTTTCATCCATCTCAACATGTTCTATGAACCTTGAGGGACTCTTTCCTCGCCCAGTTCATTGCGTGGCTATCGAGTCAAGGAGAGACGGAACCCACCATGTGCTTCAAAATTGGCCTCTCAATTCCTCACGTCTCCAATTCATCACTAGTATCTAACCATCTCCACAACTGCTCATCATAGACATCTCCAACGCCTCACGGGCACCAGACCCTCTTGGAGAGAATGACTCCGGCCCGTGGGTATGTAACCTTTCTTCCCTTTTAAATACATGATTGGACTTGGACGGATGGATCTTTTGCAAGCCAAGGAGCATGAGTTTTGCAGGAATAACTACCTACCCATTACTGAGACTTGATTTTTGTATCAGCAGGGTGTAGTGGCGCCCAAGTCGGCATCCATCTATCGCGGTATTCTGAAGCCAAACAGCCCACCTAGGGAGGCCCACCCAGGGAGGCCCACCACCATACAGCCGCTGTGGTCTCTGCCACCATAGAAACGTTGAACTCGCTTGCAAAGGTCCAACCTAATACACGAGCAACTTACATTGAATATTTCATATATGGTCATGATTTGATTGAAGTCATGGTTTGTCAGGCGGATGACCTGGAGAGTAACAACACAGTGTGAATATGCCTACCTAGAACAATTCGCACTATATGATAGAGCAAGTAAGTCAAACAAAATATAATATTAAGGAAGGACATCTATTGATTATACAAGTTTATTGCAATATTGATATAACTCTGCTATATAGTTATTATTAAATTATAGTTATATTTTAATTAATAGTCATTATAAGAAGATATTCTTATATCAATTTCTTATCTCAAAGCCAGCAAGTTACCCCAGCAGCGTGATTCAAGGCATATATAACACTGTGCGGCCCCACCCTTCACCCGGGTAGGTATGCAGACGTAGATGATCGTACCTATGTCCAGTCATCTACGATTTGTACATGCGTCCTTTGTTTCATGCTCCTGAAGAGAAATTGAGCTAATATAGCATCTCGATCTGTTCGGGCTGCAGCCTGAGTAGATGGCACCAATCGGGCTCCTGTTGCTCGAAGTTCGATAGGATGGTTGGCTTACCCATGACATTGGTGGTGAAAGCAACGATTTCTGAAGTTGCAATCAGTTAACTTGCAAGATTATATTTTACCCATGACATCTAGATTTATAGTTTCACTTTCCGTTGAAAAGACCAACCTTGTTGACAAGATGATCTGTCATTTTCAACCCCCCTCGGACGGGCTCCCAATGACAGCCACTACCAGCAAGACCAGAAACAGTGTGTCACTTGAACTCAACTGCCCTGAGCTCAGCACCAGGTGCACAATTCTACTGGTCTTTGTATGAACAAGGCCAGTAGCTGAGAGGACAATAGGCCACCTTGCTCCCCCCGGCAGGAAGTCCCAGGAAAATCCACCCATCTCCCTTTGGTAGATCCTAAAGCCTACCAGAGATGAGAGCAGCCTCTGAACTTCTTCAAGACTTTCAAGAAGTTTCAAAGGCTGTGTCGTCTTAGTTCAAGACTGAGCACTGAGATGACCCCAGCCCGAGCCAAGGCTGCACCATCATAGATAACACTCCCGACAAAAGTATAGAGAGCATGGCAGTATATTAAGGAAGTATATTATGTTAATCGCTGATATTAAAAACAAAATTCAACTCTTAGACTTGTTAATTTTGCCCTCATAGACGCTGGCCAGTGGCCCCTTGGATAGGTTTCTAATTGTTTCAGGCTACAGCCTGGGCAGAAAATTTTCAACAGGCTCTGGTAGATAAAGGCTGTATAAGATACTACCATTTCGGTCTTCTATGTCCATTCCTTTCCTGGAAGATATACTAGTGGAATGCTTGTCCAATGGTATGGGTTGTTCCCTGGTGGCCATCAATCTGCCTAGCCAGCCCACATGAAACACCTGGGATTGACAGCCTTGTTGACTCCACGGCGTAGGCTAAATTTCTATTAGTTTTTACAATCACTGCCCTAGCTCTCTTTGATTCTCCTTCCGTGTTGCTTCTCTCGGCTGCTCCCCTGGAGTGGGAAATCCGGACCTTCTATCCGAGGAACACACCACAGACAATTTTTCCAGTTTCAAATGGACGGGAGGCCTCTCACAGCTGGATATATAACTTCCTTTTATCAAACGGGCCAACGGGCCGCAGGTGACCCTCCCATCCGGATGTTACAACGCTGCGCCTCAGACGCCCGGATCACAAGCCGACACTCTCCGGAGTCCCTTGATTGAGTCTCAAAAAACGTCATCTGCCTGGCACTACGGTGATATATATAACCCATGCTGCTGCCTGCTATAGGTACCTTGAAAATGGTGATACTGAAAGGCAGAAAGGCAACCGCCTCTCCGGAAATGACAGCCAGGCCTGCAGGATGAGTGCCTCCCTCATGCACCAGATGAAACGTTCTCGGTGTGATCTGCTTATGATCACTAGGACAGGATCTAACGGTTTCAATGACATGGTTGCTGAAAATGGGTCTTCGTATGGCGCAGCCTCGTGGCTGGTCGCATCGCCTTGACAGCTAGGGGTTACTTCGCGTCATCACCCGCCAGCGATTCTAACAAATAGCCGCAAGTCATGCTACAAGCATCGAGAAGGCAGAAAGAAAGGAATTAAACCTTGTTGCCAACGCCCGTTCATCCTTACCGTCTCCTCTCACGGCCACAAGTTCCCCTTTCCAGATGACTCCAGCGATCTGAGTCACAAGGGGTCTGGGTTTGAGAGGCGCAGTTCAGCTTCCTGGGCCTTGTACTTAGAGTAACCCTAAGCCAAGTTCAATTGGAAGCTTTAATTCGTTCGCTTGGGTGGCGTGTGTTGGTTCAATAGACCCTGTGATCTGGGTTGGAGCCTAGTTGTACGCCCGAGCCAGGGGAAAGTATGAAGAGCATCATGGCACATATGCCATATATTTTTGGATATCATAAGCCCTAATACAAGTGAATTACTGTGCTACTATGCATCGGTGCCGCGGAATTCAGGGTCCTTTTGTCAGAGTCATCTGTGTTGTGCGTTGGGGGTAGAGGTAGCAGATCAACAGCCAAAGACGCAATTCGATACGCTTGCATCGTCGACATCAATAAATCCGAGCCAGTAGGCCGAACCACTGTGACTGTTATCCGTATACAATTACTTCTAGCTTTTTCCTTTAGTCGAGGATACAATTCTAGTTCCTCGTCCGTGAGCCCTGTGAGGGCAACTTAACAATAGCTCCCATCCTAGCAATTTTATGAGAGAAACCACTGACACATTGGCCTTATCTGAAACAA
The DNA here is from genome assembly GCA_027569015.1 of Ascodesmis sphaerospora. NCBI lineage: Eukaryota > Fungi > Ascomycota > Pezizomycetes > Pezizales > Ascodesmidaceae > Ascodesmis > Ascodesmis sphaerospora. Next base: position 2,022,558 of record JAPPUR010000003.1, read on the forward strand.
TCTAGTAGTCTACACGCTGCATCAATAGTTTGCATGCTTGTCCTTATCCAAACTGGATCCAGTTGGTGTGCACCTTGTCGAGGGGAACTAGTGCGAACTTGAAGCTCCCAGATTGCAATGCTGTCATTGGCTGTAAGGCATGAAGATGGTTTACACCAGATGCGTTTCGGAGTTAATGTAAAGACCTATCCTTCAACAGGAGCATCCCGTGGCACGCGAGTTTAATCCACCCTAGACAGTGAGGCAATGAATCCGCACGTGGAATACAGATATCCCACCCACCACATAGGTCAGCTCATTAGTTAATTAATGTCCAATAAAAGCACTTCAGATGGTTAAGAGGATTAAGTGTATAGTCTTCTAGATCCATAGTGGTTGGCTAGGTTCCCGTCAGGGATAGACTGGAGCGACTGTCAACTCGTGTCGTCAACAACAGTCACCCAATCACAACATCGCAGAATGACTGACAGAGAACCCATCTCTCTACGACTTGAAATAAAGTTATGGGTAAAAAGGACTATGTGACTCCTGAAACCCCCATTGGGCTTCAATAGCAAGACTACAGCCGACTATCCTGTCTCTTCAATGCTGTGCTATAGACTGGGCTCACTCATGACAACTGCGCCTGTGATTGACTGAATTATCGGCATACCTTATCAGGATATTACAGTAGAAAGCCTCATTAATCGCAGTGCAAGCATCTAGCCCAAAGGACTCTCTGTGGTGTTTACACCAACTCGATCATGTCTCGGTCGACAGCGGCTTATGGACCTGATGGTTGCCCTTGGGTCGCAGTAAGGCAGTCCCCGCATAACACATGTTCCTCGGTGAGCGCCCGTGAGGCCCTCCCGTGTGTTGTCACGCGGCGCGATACTCTGTTGCTTCCCCTCACCAACCTCCACTATTGTCTGCCGGTAGATATGGTTGCATGTGCAAAAATGGATTTATACGGTAGCACAATGTTCTCAGGTAGATTTGCAGCTGAAATTAATAAGGCATTACAAAATCCTGCGTTGCATTGCACTGCACACTTAGTGACTATCGACCGTTGTATCTACCCGCCTTGGCCTGCGACCTACCTCAACTGCATTGTGACAAGCACATTTCATGCCAATGAGCGGAAAGTGACAGCATTTGTCTTGGATTAAATCATGCTCCGAAACACGGAGCCAATCTCTGCCCTGAAGTCAACCCTACTGTTCATTATTGAAGCCCCAGTGGCTACAGACTCCTCGCATGGATGGCATCCAGTTGGCATCGATTGCACCCGCTACCCTACACCAGACGCTTCAAATTCTGGGAAAACAGATGATCTCATGAGCAACGCTGATGCCTTATCCAAAATGCAGTTTGTCTCTGAATCACGTCATTGGAAACTGCGATGAGAAGCAACGCATTGGCGATGAGACGATCAAACGGACCACCATGATTTCAGCTTTGACATCATCACATGGTTCCCAGCTTGTTTTGCTGTCCGGATCACCTACCAACTTGCAGTCACATCGCCCTGCCAAAGACTTGGCTATCACAGCAGAAACCTGCTGGCCAACAACTCTGACCTCGCAGGCATAGAAGTCATGCAATCAAGATCAGGCTCTGAGCGCCCGGGGAAACGGGAAGCTACCGGGGCCAGCCAACCGGGCGGGAGGATCTGGCTTGCAATTGGATGGCCCAGGTAGGTTTTCGGTTGGCATTGAGCAAACAACAGCAGCAACTGGAAAAAGCGCAACTAACACCAACGAGCACGATTGCCTTTTCTTGAGCCCACTGTTGGTTGTTTGTCGGTCTGCGTATGGCTCCAGGCCTCCATCCGTGGGGGAATAAACGGGCGCGTACGGCCCCGTAGGGCTGGGGCATGTATGCTCCGCCAATACTCAGACATCCATTTCAGACCGCCATTTTACTACAACCATAGCCCGTTGACAACTCATCAGACCTACAGGAGCTGAGGAGCTTGTCTATGCAATCCGCAATGCAAGAGTGCAGTAGCGCAGGGAAACGGGCAAAGGCGGCAAACAGATACACTTACCGCCAACGATGATCAGGGAGAATGACTTAGGTGCAGATCGGAGATGCTGTTGAGGCTCAACAATGGTCTGGCCTGGCTTGAACCTTGATGCCGCTTGCCGAAAGGTATCGGAACCCTACTTGTAGTTTCGGTTGCCTTGCGAGTTGTGTCTGTGTTAGTGGTTGGATCCTTTGTCTTTCAGCAAACTCAATTGGAAACGGTAGTTCAGCCTCATGAGGGGTGCCGAACTGTGTGTGGCTTGTTGGCTTGTTTGCCTCGGGTAGTGGCCTGCCAGAAGACTCTTTGTGAGACACGTATTTGGATAGAGAAGCCAGAGCCTGATGATAATCAGGCAGAAAAGGCTCTCTGCGGCCGTCCCAGCGGGCAACGGCGTCAGTGGGCGCAAGCTTCACGTCTCATGACGACGGCTCGTGAGAAATGGTTGGCACACAAACTCGGTGAGACGAAGTTACGGAACACAAGTCGGCAGCCGAGAAGCAGGCAAGCAAGACTTCGTATAAAGTGCATAGGATGGAGGACAAAAGACAATTTCGCGGGGGATGTGCCTTTTTAACATACGCACTGGGCGGACACGCGTGGGAGTAAAACCGTCAACTAATACATCTTACGTGCACGATAAAAAAAGATATGCGCGGTGCTCTCTTACGTGTAACTCTTAGGTGCTACAGATAGAGGCTGAGCTGGTGCACCTGTGATACGATGCTGTGCAACTTGTCGGGCACAGGAGAAGACATGCATCAGAGCCTCCATCCCACTCGAAGCTGCAGATCTAGTCTGGATACAGCGATGGTGTATCACGGGAGGACAGCAGCTTTTACACAAAAGTGTGTTTCACGCTTGGATTGAACAAAATTTTCAGAGTATCGGTAAGAGCTGAGACAAGGCAAACGTTTGGGCTGATGAGATAATGTCCTCACATTGACAAATTGAAGTTGAAAGTCAAGGGGTCATGAACAAATCGCAAGTAGCTGCCTCTTTGGGCTGGGGGGGGCGCTTAGGATCGTCTCAGCTATTGGAATCCCTGATCCCAGCTGATTGACCACATGGGACTAGGCATGCTGCTCTGGGGTAAGAAATGGAGGCTGTCAGCACCAATGTAGTGGCTTCAAGAGAGCTGAAAATACACGAGGGCTTAGCTGATCCGGTCATTTGGGTCGCTCAGGGGACAGGTTGCATCGGTTGCTAGGACAGCTTATTGGTAAGAAGGGACTTTGGATTGTGCCGCTGACTACATCCTACCGAATACAGTTACTATTTTCGACCATGATGTATCGTATTTGGGCGTGTTGGAATTGCGGCTCTGCACAGTGATTAAACGCTACTAGCCGCTCGTGCTGACCACAAGGCGTCCAAAGGCAACCAACAAACCACGGGGTTTGGTTGAAGGGGGAAGCACAATGAAACGAGGCTGATCGGCTATCCCTTCGGTAAATGGAAGCTGCTTCAGGAGCGAGGCAACCAAGCCATGGCCTTGCTAAGGGCAATCAAGGGGTCTTATGTTGGTAGAGATTGCTTGACCCGGGGAGGTTGGACGAATTCCGGACGCGATGAGCTGGGTCGCAACAACTGGCCCCCTTAAACAGCGCGCTGCAATGCAAGTCATTCAGCCACCACCTGCAGCCAAGGCAAGGCTGTGCATATTGCCATGCTCATTGGTTCCGTCTGTCAGTGAGCTCTTAAACGACACCGTTCTGGGGCAATGGTGGCTTCAGCTGAGGCACATTCGCAACAACACAGGACTAGCCGATCCTTCTTACCGAGATACTCTGTCGTAGTGTCCCGTACGTCCTTGTATTATCACATCATTAGTTTCTTTTTCTTGTTGATCCCGCGTCAGTTCCAAGTTCCTCCTGATGCAGGTACTGCGGCGATCCCGTCAAGTGAGGCGCGGCCCCACTTATGAGCGGCCGGTTCGAACACGGCACACCCCGGTTCATCCGGCCGGAAAGATCGGGGCGTCGGATCGGAGGCGAAGACTTTTTGGATTTGGAACGACTCATGCCCAATCGACGCCCCTCTAATTCTTTCATGATGGCGCAAATCGACGTGGCAATTTCGACGACGTGTTTAATGCATATTGAGGCCAGCGCAATAGACATTTTTCGTTGGAGGTCAAGTCCCTTGTATCTGGCCTCACTTAGGTGATAGGCACGCAAGTATATTAATATCATGCCCCCCTCTGTTTTCTCGACAAGTATTGGATTTTCAACGCTCTGTTTCGGCCGCTTCGACGCCTTGCTTTCACCTACCGTACGCCCTCTTTCGTGGTTTCGAAGATCATGCCTGATTCAGCAACCATGTCGATTGCCACTCAAGGCAAATATGACTGACTCAGCAGCCTGAGAAAAGCCCCATGGGCCACGCATACCCGCCACACATAGCTTCGCCATACGTGGACCCGGAGCCTGGAGTTCACGGTGGCCGTTAACCAGTGCTGACGGAAGCCTTGCTCATGGACCAAGCAAGTCAGATATCTCGGCTTCACCTTCCTCGTGGTCGGGCGGAGGTTCATTCCCGTTTCGTCGCCTGGTCTGGACGCGGCGTCGTGGGGCACGAGGGCGCAAATGAGTTCAGTGCCACCAACCGAATGGAATCGTCTTGTCGCAATTGGGGTGAAAAACGGCTCGGCGAGGCGAATGATTCACCGAAATCATAAACACCGATATCCAATCTCGTTCAGTGGACCGACGTGGTACGGATTGCCTCGAAGACCATGCCCAGCTGAACAAGTCCAACAAGAGCTCTCATCCACTGACAGTATCTTTTCGGCTCGATTCCAAGACGCGGGCTTGCTCTCACGATTGACGAACAAACCAAATACCTATACAATGTCATTCAGGGCATCCACGAAATGAGGAGTGTCACATTTGAGCGAAATGACTGGTTCTTGGTGTTTTGTGGATGCTGTCGGCTCTGACTGTTTGTGCGGATACTGGCTCTGAAAAAGGGGCTGGAGCCTAGCAGGCGTTGTTTGGATCCCGAGCAGACAAGTTTCCCCGAGGTTGAGGTTGAGGTTGAAAGAGGATTTACTGGAGAATTCATGAAGACAGTGAACTTGGAAGGAAGAGGAAGAGGAATGATGGAAGAAACGAGGGGGGGCTTGGAAGACCCTGAGAATCTTTTGGGCCGCGAACCACGGTCTTTAAGTCACTGTTGATGGAGGGCATAGCTGGGCGCAGAGGAGCCTCAAAGGCCTCCTCCACTACGGGTATGTGCAATTCTGGGGGGTTGAAACCCGACCCTGAACGTGCACCATACAAATGCAAGCGGCTGACTGTGGAGGGATACGGGCGATAAATAGCAGGGCAGGGCTTCAGTTGCCTTGGCGCCCCAACGTAGTTCTTTTGCCGTACTTAAGAAAAGAAGCGGCTTGCTGTAATGGAAGTGATGAGTTTAGACACACTTGCTCCCAGAGTTTTTCACCTTTCTTCACCCCCCTCAAGTTTCGTAACTGTCGAGCGGAGGGTATGGAGGGGCACTGGACTCTATCCAAGAGTCGTACATACAACACCCTTCGCAGTGACTCCAGCGTCCGCTGGGGGCCGTGAGTCTTTTTTACCTCTACCGTTACGACCTACTCTTGGTCACCAATCCGATACGTACATGTTCTCCCAACGACGAGGGTGAGTCTCAGCCCCTCCTGGTTGTGGGCTAGGCGCTGACTAGGAACTCTTGCGTCGCAGAGCCTCATCAATCAGACAAGGCAGCTGGCGAACTGCAGGTACTTAGTTCGCACCGCCCACCCTCCTTCTCGCCCCACCACAAAATTCGCATCATACTCATATAGGTACGTACCCACAAACAGGGAGGGGGTTGGTCCGGGAGAGAGACTGCACGCCCTCGGAACCAGACTCCAATGTAAAGATGGACGACTTTCGCTTCTCGCGACGCGGAAGCGTTCTATCAATACCTTGATATAAAGGCCACGGCCTTTCTATTCTGGATGCGTTGCCTTTCGGCCCCCCTCTCGCAATCGTTTTGTCGCCCTACTGATGTGCTGTTCAGCTTCACAGCGCCCTTTTCCACGACGACGCCTTCGACGTTTCTTCCCAACCCACCCTTGAACAGCCTCGGCTCAACGGAGCACCCGCGACACTGCCAGAGCTCGATGATTAATGATTTCCCCATATGAAAAATGGCCAACATCACAGACAAATGGGTTGGATACCTCCGTAACCGCGATCGCCAGGGCAAGGAGGGGGAATCGACCAACTTGACGGCATGTCCTGAGTGCAACGTCGAGATTGGGAGCATCGAGTCCTGGCGAGAGCACGTGGAATCAAACCCCCAGCATCAGCAGAGATGGCCTACCGAGAAGGAGGTAGATTCTGCATATAACAACCCATACGTTCAGACGCATGTTCCCCTTTCTCTCCCCCTCTTGCCGCTGTGGCGTCTGGCTGACACTTCCTGCAGATCGGCCAAGCTCGACACCTCGAGGAATAACCGCAAGCGACAGGCCGGAGAGACCCCCGCGTCCAACAATGTTGCAGAGCCTGATGGTGACACGCGCGAGACTAAGCGCCGGTCTCCACCACCAACCAACCCTCCGACACCATCAAGTCCCCCAAACAATAGGAGCAGAGCGCGCAACGACGTTCGCAACGACCAGGCAAGACCTCACAAGAACACATCTGGGCGGCAATTATGGACGGAGGGGGATGTCATACCCAAGGCTCCTCCGCATCAGACTCGAGCTGTGCCCGTCCCCTCACAGCAGAGACCAACACCTTCGAACCAAAACAGCAACAACAATCCCATTACAGCACCACACAGTTCACCTCAGCCTGTGACAGAGGATGACAATACATCAGTCATGATCGCTCAACCAGAGACAAGGCCCATTTCGCAAGATCAGCTGGTTGCGGAAGTTAAGGGTATATACGCGGGCCTGGTAATGGTTGAAACGAAATGCATAGAGGTCGATAACGCACAATCCTCTAATGCCGAATCCAACCCCAAGCTTAACAACGACCAGTGGCAAGCCTTGATCGCTCTACACAGAACGCTATTACACGAGCATCATGACTTCTTCCTCGCCAGTCAACATCCATCCGCCAGCCCTGCTCTTCGACGGCTAGCATCCAAATATGCCATGCCTGCTCGCATGTGGCGACACGGCATCCATTCGTTTCTTGAACTTCTAAGACACAGACTTCCTGCGTCTTTAGAACACATGCTTACGTTTTTGTATCTGGCATATAGCATCGTCGCTCTCCTATACGAGACTGTCCCTGCCTTTGAGGATACATGGATTGAATGCTTGGGAGATTTGGGTCGATATAGAATGGCCATCGAAGACGACTGCATCCGGGACCGCGAGACTTGGACTGGCGTGAGTCGTCATTGGTACAGCAAGGCTTCTGACAAATCCCCTACAACCGGTCGATTGTACCATCATCTTGCTATTCTGGCAAGGCCCAATGCCCTTCAACAGCTCTCGTACTACACAAAGTCACTCTGTGTTTTGATCCCCTTCCCCAGCGCCCGGGAGAGCATCATGACACTGTTTGACCCAGTATTGAGCAAGAGCCCCAACCGCCTGGCGCCAATCGATGCAGCTTTTGTGAGGGCCCATGGTATTCTCTTTTCCGGAAAGTCCAAAGACAGGCTTGAAGAGTCAATGGACGAATTCATTGGCCAGCTCGACAGCTATATCGGACGCGTCACAAAGAGGTGGCTGGACGCAGGGTGAGCATCTTGAGACCGTGTTGCAGGACCTTTACTAAGTGAACCAGATATTATATTGGTATTTCCACTGGCTGCTCTCTTCTGGGCTATGGCGCCGAATCCAATTTGCTTATGCGGGCCATGTCACAGAAGCCTGAAGAGACAGACGTTGCCATGGATGGAAGTTCAATCGTAGAAGCCAACCCAGATGAGAACTTCAAGCAGGCTCTGGACTTTGCGGTACGCATCACCGAGACGGTAATGCGGCGATGGGGAGACACCAACACGCTACCCTTCATTCACACTATGCTGGTATTCATGCACTACATAACGCGATTTCCAGGGGCCATTTCCCACCTTGAAGCGGCGTTTCCATGGAAGCTGACTGCCCTGATGCTTAATTCTCAACTGGTATCATTAGAGGCCAACTATGAAGTGCACTCTGATTTCCGCCTGCCAGAGAAGGGCCAGCTTCCCCGCCCTCTGCCCGAAGATTTTGCCATGCGCGGGCTCATCTACTCAGAAGACTACTTCCCTCATGAATGGTTCAAGAACGACAAAATCGATGAGGATGAGAAGTATTTTGAGCTGGGGTCGATGGTGGAAGAGCGAAAGGATCGCATCCTGACTCTGGGGTGCAAGATTGCGACTTCAGGATCCTGGCTCATCTGGAACCCAGACACCCGTCAATTTTCAGTGCCGGCCAAGTATGATGTGGAGCTGGAGGATGTCCCCGTCTGAATTCTCACCCCCAGCCTGGCAGAAAGATAGATCAGCGAACGGTTCTCGCAGAGTCTAAAAAGAGCGGTTCTCCGCGCTTAATGCCAGGCTGGATGGAAAGGGAAGGCATACTGGGGCATCGAGCGGGAAATCCATCACGACAAGAACAAGTGGGTTTCCTTGGCAGCTGGGTCCAGAGTTACGATCGTGACAACTCTAGAGCCGCCACGGCTATACCTGGTCGGCGACTGGCAGCTGAACCCGTGTCCCTGGTCACCTTTTCTTCCATGCCCGGCAGGAGATACGCTCTTTGTGGCGAAGCGAGAGTGCCGAAAGCGCTCTTGGCGAAGCTTTCTTGCCGTCAGGCTGGGAATTCAGACCACCAAACACACTTCGCAGACGACAAAACATCCTTTTTCTTCGCGTCCGCATGATTCAGCACACCCATTTACTAAACGGTTCTACGGATGTGGGCTTGGATGCAGTGGACTCGATGGAGAGCGATGCTTGCCTCTGACCAATATCTCCTTTGTATCTTGCTCTGTCATTTTGGATCGTGCTATTAGGCGAACGTGGCGATCATTATCCTGTACATACTGCGTAGTATAGTTCAATATTTGAAAAGAAACACAAGCCCGACCCCTATTCGAATCCGTGTGTAGGCTCCGGATCTGCTTCTGATCGCCAATGCACTCCGGAGCATCTGACGTAGGCGTGTTGACTTTGGGCTACGGAACCGCTCCGTGCTTGGTAGCACGGGGTGACTGAATGTGGCGCCACGAACCGGTTCGTCAACGATGACGTACCCCTGTCGGAAGGGAAACAATAATTTTCGTACCGTGAATGTTACGCTCAGCTCTGAGTACCTGGGAGTGTTTTCTCAGTGAGTGAACTGGGTGGTAGTGACACTTGGGGATGAAGTGACCCCTGTTCGTCCCCCTGATGTGATGTGACGGGGTGTACTTTTAAAATGGTCATGGAATGCACAATTATGCCAGCCATTCAACTCTCACTGATTCATGAATATCTACGAATCGCATGTTAAGAAGCAACCCAATAACATGACATTCCACTCCTTCATCAACCACGTTTCTCCAGCTGTCAAAAAGCACGACGGAGCGGGCCGACCGGGGAAGTGGATCCAATGCTCCAGGGGCACTCGAGGACCCTGCATGACGTCCCGGTCACTCGGGACCAACTGAGCAAATTGGGGGCCGAGAAAGCAGAATCAGGCTGCGGGCGACAGTTGTAACCGCCCGCACCCCAGGAATGTGATCCATAATCCCTATTTAGGAAGTCAATTGTCTCTCTGATGGTACGCGTTTGTTTGATTTTCTTTTGGTCACGAATGGTGTCGCTGACGTAGTTCTTGATGTCGTGGATTGGGCTTGGGTCGGTGAAGCTGAGGAATCAGAATTTGCATGGGTGTTTAACTACGCGTCACGGCGTGTTGTGGCTTGGTGAAACGCGGGGAAAACGAGTTGCGCGTTCATTCGCCGTCTTGGATGCCGACTCGGAGGCCTGCCTGGCGGATGCACAACTTCGGGTTCCGATAGGTAGTTCAGCTTATACATGGCCAGCACATGTTTTATTGCTGATGAGATACTTCGGGCATCACTGACCCGAAGCTGAGGTCAGTGAGGCCCGCGGTTGCTGGCCTCATCACACACACGTGTAATTACACTGACGGTCTGATTGAGATTGCAAATATCAGAGGATGCCCCCTTTAATGTGCTTTGGCGCTTTGATACGAACCAAAGTGCAGGGCCACAACTGAAGCTGAACATGGCCACAACCAAAACTCACGATGGCCTCACCGTGAATGAAACCCATCGCTTGTTCGTGATGGTGCACTTCTTTACTGTCACACATCTTGTGTTTCTTAATTACAGGTATTCTTCATGCCAACGCCCGCCTTCAATGCAAGGCGCCTGCACATGTCTAATATTTGGGATGGCCTCGCCTGGTGTTACTCATGGCTTGCTTGTGATAGTCAAAGTCCTCGAAGCCACGCATCTCGTGGTTCTCAATCACGGGCGTACTTGACGCCAGTGCCTGTCTCTCAATGCAAGACAATTGCACATGCCGGTAATATTTCTGGCCTCGCAGCGGTGTTACTCATGGCTTGCTTGTGATGCTCGAGTCTTCACAGCCGTGCATCTTGTGATTCTCAGTGACGGGCGTACCTCACGCCAGAGTCTATACTGAGATATCACGCAATTGCACATGTTGATACCGGGATGGCCTCAGTGATGTGATGTTACCCATACTCCGTATGTGATGGTGCAGCCCCGTTCACTGTCACGCGCCTTGCTGATTCTCACCGACGGGCGTACATCGTGCCAGCGCCTATCCCTCGAGGCAAGGCAATTGTGTACATTGGATTTAGGAGTATTGAGGATTACCTCGCGGCGGTGCTACCCATGGCTTGAGGTGTTGGTCTTCCGAACACTCAGCCACGCAGCTTACGATACCCCAGCAAACTTCACGTCAGCGCCTAAATCTGAGTTCAAGGCAACGTGAATATTGACTTTGAAGATAGTAGGGATGGCCTCGTAACGGCCGAAGTTGTTGGCCATGTCGCAGTTGAGCTAAGCCACACAGATTGCGATACTCACCGGCAAGCCTCATGAAACCTATGTTTAGACAAGGCAACCCGCTCCTTGTTCCTGAAGGATCTGACCGCTGTGATAGGATCGCGGCTATACATGGAGACCGGTGTGATTGGCGTACATCCTCGAAACCGAGGTTTGATGATCGGCATCCGCATTGTATCACAACTTGATGCGGCAGTTGTCTCGGGTAGAGTGTGTGATGAAGATCTGAAGGTCTGGGCCATGTTCTACAACCCCTTAAGGTTTACACAACAGGGCGCGGTGGACGCCTTTTTGTCAAGGCTTGACTTGGAGACTCGAGGGCGCATCATGGCTGTCAACCCAACCAGCAATTGGATCAACCAGCCACCACATCAAACAGTTGCGCCTTGAAGGCCTCAGTCCTCACTGGGCAGCAGCCAAGCCCTGGAAATTCCACAACCAAAGTCCTTGATACATTATTCATCAGCCAAAGCTTCTAGAAGGTTTCCGTTGCATTGCATCGAAGTAATCTCGGAAGCCGCGGGACCATGCAAGGCAGCTACATACCCATACGCCCGTGAGACATCCCGAAGCTTCCATGATTACCCATATGATGCCCGAGAGTTCCCTCGGTAGTTCCCATCTTGAAACTCGGAACTGAGTTCTCAGTCCCGTGAGGCTCGGAAGAAGGAATGATCCCCAAGTCCGTTGTCGTCGTCGTCCTTGCAAGGCGTCCGTCCTGCCTAGCTCGGGACTCTGACATAAGAGGAAGTAAAGCAGCAAGGCAACCAGACCAAGCAGGGGACACCCACTTCGGGGCGCAGCCTCGCTGGAGCATGTGACTAAGATTCTTTAGACGAGGCTGTCAAGATTCTCCCCCTCGGCGCAAATGCGTTCGGCCCAGTCCATCTTATCGCGGGGGGTGCGAGGCAGCAGCATAATGGAGAAATACGTGTACAAAGTCGGCTGGAGCTGCTATCTACGATTAGCATGATATTCTTTGGAATCACGTTGATCGAGTGTCTCTCGGTGGATAGAGGAAGCCGCGTGAAGACGCGCGTGGGTGGTAGTTGTGCACCAAGTAGGGAGGTTGGGGGGTCAGACCCCCGTTCTTAGCCGTGGGGTCAGCCTGCGTGGGCACTTGGTAGGCTCTCGGCTCATCAATGTGTGAGGTTAAAGATCCGTATCAGGCATACTACTTCTTGAGGCCTACCCAGAGTACGCATGACACGTGACAACCGCATGTGCTGCAACGCAGTTATTCTCAATCTTGGAATTCGCAAATGCGATGTCGGCTTCTTATCAATCAGGTTCTCACCGAGGTGGTTGACACCCTCTGAGTTTTGGGGTGAAGCACATGATGTCACGGTTAAATCGTGTGTTGATCTGCCCACTGCCATGAAACATCGGGCAACAGACTGATCGCCTTGCAGCTGTTCGCAATCAGCCATGAGGCTCTGCTCTGACGAGTCTTGCCCCGCGCAGATGACTGTACACAGCAGACACGAGCGGTTCATGCGCGATCCCGTTCCCGCTCTGAGACTATCGTCATAGAAGCGAGGAGCTTTGACTTGTACAACTCGGATGACTCTGTCCGACATGCCGAGGGCAGCTACTAAAGACTGGAATGTGACCTTGGCACGTGTGCACAATGAACCATCGAGCGGGATACCATTTCTGCTGTGCTGCGTTTTGCTGCATTTGTTGAAGGAACCCAGCCATCCTTTGTACTCCACGCTTTAGGGAGAGAAGAGGAAACGATGCGGTGTTGCAATCTGAGTGATTTTTGCCTGCCCATGATACGTTGAAAACATGTTCCATCATGTCCCAATTTCAGCCGCACGCGCCTAACGCCGCAAGGCAACCAGTTGCCTCAAAACCAGCCATTCATATCTAATAACGCGATGGAGATGGATGCCAGTTTTCTCTTCGCTTGACAAACATCCCTTACACCAAAAAGTATTTTTTTTTCTTTCGGGCCAGCCTGCCTCAATATGCGCTTTTAGTCACCTCCCCAGCGAGAAACCTTTTTCTTTCACCCTATTAGCCGACTCGGCTGTCCCTTTCAAGCAGGTTGTTGGAGATGCAGGCTTGGAAACCAGGCTCGGAGGTTCCAGAGACGGAAAACTCTGCATCAAGGAGCATTCCGGATGCATTGTCATTGTAATTTCGGTCATGAGGATGCATCAACCGGCGGAGAGGAAGACGCCACCGTTGAGTCCTCTTGAGTTGTTGAGGTCGTAGCCGCGATAGGCCAAGTTGCGGTGTCAATGAGGGTTGAGTCCATTGGCGCGGAGCATCAAGTAACCACGAACTGTAGCATCAAGACACTCATCAATCATTGTCTCGTAAAACAAACATCAAATCCAATTTATCGTTGCAGTTGTTAGCTTTGTAGTAGAGATGCTTGCTCTGGGCAGAACTGCTGTTATGGCCCGGTTCCATGATGTGACCTATCGCTAATGCTGCGCCGTCAACGTTGCAGTCTCGGAAGTACGAAGAATTAACTGTAGAAATCATCCGTAGTCTCGCCATTGATACGGAATCTTGTTTCCGAGAAGAGATTTCACTGCAATTGAGTTCGGCCGAGAAATGGCCTGCTCACGGACACGGTTGCCCGAGCTTGACTGAGACAACTCCAGGAGCAGTGCAGCCTGATCTGATAATAAACCAATCATAAATCAAAGAATCAAACCTCCAGACTGTCTCTGACTGTTTCTTAGATATATCTACCACTTCAAGGGCCTTTTCTCTCCTAAAATTCGTGTTCCATTGGCTATTTCATGCGAGTCTGTTCTGGCACCGGTGCGGTCACTGGCAAATTGCAGTTCAGAGCGCACGCAGCCTGATCGGGTTGTTCAAGTAAATAGTTCTCTTGCTCTGCCACTGACGTCTTATAGTAACGCAAGTTAGCTTTTACCCAAGGGGTGTTGGTTTTTGATGAGGGTGGCTGATTAGGGAAGGAAAAACGAAGCATGGGAAATGACATCGCCAGTATCTAGTCAACATCGACAGCAACGATGCAAATTTCTTTGGTATCTCTAGAGAGAAGGCAAGACCCCACGCTGCTGTATTCGCAGGCATAGCCTTTAATACCGGACACGCTGTGATATATGGTGGTGAAAAGGGGTTTGTCAAAGGGTGCTTGGCTGAAGCCCAGGAACAGTATGTTTCTGACGTCAGCAATGTTCCAAAGTATTCTGCAGGCGTCTTGTCTTTGTACATGCATGGTAACGTTGCCAGGGGACCAAAGGAGACACTGTGGTGAATATATAGCTTTGTGACTTGTTGGGTTCCTACTGTATTGCCTCGGCAGATCCAGCAGGAATCATTAGTTCTAGAAGAACGCAGCTAGACGGACATCAAAAGACTCTGTAGAGACTTTGGGCGCTGGAAGAGGGCAGGGATTTATGAATCAGCAGTCACTTTCAGCCCGATCTGCCGAGTCGATGTGATGCTAGTAAACACTTGCCCTCCATCGTACTACCATGTAGCAGCCCCTTGTCCCGAACTATTTGATCTGCTCTCATCTCCAGAACTATTTCATCCTTTGGACCTTCCGTGTTGGGACGTGCGAGTCTCTCTGGGTGATAGGCAATCAATGGCAAGAAAATGTATATCAGATGGCAGGTTTCATGTCATGGGTTAGGTAAGTAGATATTGGATCCAAACACCCTCAAACCCCGTATTTGGTCAATTCACTCAGCTAGCTACACACAGAGATGGGAACTAGAAGCACTAGAAGGCGGCAAAGGGTGACATGTACTGTAGATCCCGAATGCTTCTTACGCCACTCGACTCGATGCAGCTGAGATTGGCCGGACCCCTCCTCCCACATGGTTCGATCATCCTAATATGGCAGCACCCATAAATCCTCGTGTCAGTCAACGTTCGGCCGCCTCCGTTACGAGACGGAGAAGGAATGTCTCCAGCCAATTACAACCCCGAATAGGCACAAGAAAGCAGAGAAAGCATGCTGGAACGCCCCTGTTGAGTCATCGAGTATGTATCTGCACGGATTAGGCAATTAGATGCATTTCAGACTTTCTGTCATGTTGGTCTATTGCATGAAACGATGTTCAGGGTGGTATTGGTCCGTCTCACCGACACACCTGTGACGCTGTACAGACCGCTTGAAAGACTGCAAGTCGACAGATTGAGTAGTGACCGGGGGCTTCTAAGCCCTTAAATAGCTTAGATTTCTCTCTCACTCTCTCTGCTTGTTACAATCGTTATTCAACGGCATCTCAACTCGATCTGACCTCCCCCGTAATGGCTCGTCTCTACACCCGCCTCATCGTGAATGCCATGCCCCAGAATGATGGCACTTGCTTCTAATACCTATTGAATCTTTCTTTCATGACCGCTGGTCTAACTGCGCCGCTTCGCAGGTTATGGGGGTAGGTATCGAGTTGCAGCCCGTGTCCGGCTCCTCACCCAATCGAAAAGATTTGATAGGAAAGACGAGACGGCCAGGACAGCGGACGCCAGAGATTCAAAACATGGGCCAACATGGATGACAAAGCAACTGTCAAGTGCCTGGCTTCCTGTTGAGCTGAGATTTCTGTCAGGACTCCCTCATCAAAAGATCTCCAGCGAGTGGAAGCCCCGGGACTCAGGTACGGGAGGCAAAACAGTAACTCGATTCTGGACTCTAATCAGGCGAATTCAATTAGAAGACTAACAGTATTCCCGTATAACGGTCACTTGAGGGTCGGCACCTTTGTTTCTGTCTAGATATCGAATACTGCCTACCAACATCCGGTCATCTGCTCTTTGTTCAGCAACAAGGCGAGTATAAGGTCACTCTCTCGCCAACTTGTCCTTCAAACCTCTTTCCCATTATCCAAATTCTTCAAGTCTTTCCCTCTCTGTCCTTTCAATTCGCTTGGAGGTTTCACGCCCATGGTTGGGTCACCCGCCACTTATTCCTCTCCTCCCACCACCATTCAACTACAAACATCCCATAATTGCTCACCCTCAAGATCCTATTTCTCTTCCGGGCCTCAATTTTATTCAGTTGCGCGTTCTAGTTATTTTGAAGAGTGTCATACTATATTCCTGGACCACCATTTCTCAGGTCACTCCACTGAGCAGCAGTTTGCCGGTTTGTACACTCAGCTCGATGACATTGACGGAAGTCGATCAGTGACAACTCACGAACTAATTTCCAAATGCCTTTCTAGCTTATTATATAGCCATCGTCTATCTGGTTCTGCCCTCACTGGATTAGGTTGCCTTCGCATCGCTGAAAGGGGGATGCCAATGAGGATTGCCTTTCCATCACGACCGAGGACGCCCCGGTATATTATCACCTGCTCGAGCGTTTTGCCGGCGAAGAAAAACATCAAACAATGAGTCATTCGTTAGTTCAGCTCTTTCCATTCAGCCTGCACGCTTGACCTTTACAGCAGAGTCCAGCGGTTAGTGGTAGGGATAGACACACTGGGCACTTCCTCAATAGTAACACGTCGGTGCTGGTTCTGCTATCCGGCGTTCTCCTCGCCTGAAAGCCTCCTTTTCGCAATTACAATGGCTAACTCAATTTCACTCAAGGAGCTGGAACCAGGTTTACCGGGCGACACAAGTGGCTCTGTTAGGCAACTCACTTTTGATATTAGCTACTCCAAGCGGACGACGCAATCGGCAAGTGGACGCCTTCAGGAACAACAGTCAAGATAGCTTAAACCCTCTTTTTAATGCCATGTATATCATTAAAGGTCTCTATGAGTACAACAAACTCGAGTACCAGCTACACGTCCCCCAGATTGATGTTGGCCCGTAGCATTGCAGTGTGTCGTGAAGATATCGCCAATCCAGGCACATGCATCACAAAAGGAGATTGAAGCCCCGATTTTGCTCGATACGGATCTCCAGCGTCAGCTTCAGCTTGCCCGCAGGGCCATGGAGCACTTGTGGCACGGCAGTTCTGGAGGCAGTGGTTTCGCCCTCGGAGGCCCCAGAGGGGCCGCAAGATCGCTGCCCTTGATCTAGAGGCGCCGCAACTTCATCGCATCGAGAAGCTTCAACTATGAGATCCACGGGATGCATTGCATTGGTTGCTCATCTCAATCATACGCCCCTTTCTCGACATGAACCTCACCTCCAGGGCAATCCGCCTCAGTCCAGTAGGGTACCGCGACTCCAACTCGCGCGACGTGGGACAGCCATCCTGCCTGCTCTCGCGAGCCTCAGGGGCGATGCTAGCGTGGATGGTGTTATAGCTTGGCCATACACGCACACGGTTAAGGAGAGATTCAAAGCGTATGTCAATTGGGGCTGGGCGCATCAACAAGCCGTTGGGCTTCAACCCAGAGAGACTACGGCACCGTACACCCGGCCATAGGAGATAAGCCGTCTGGTCTACGCGAACTCTATTGTTTCTCTATAGTTTGATCACCAACCGTGCGCAAACATGGCAGTCATCCCCTGAATATCCCGCAAGTGTTAAGAACGGCATCATCTCAAGACCTCAAGCACCATGTCACCCGCCCCTTGCCAGAACATTAAGGAAACATCTTGAGTAATTACCCAACTTCGGCTTCCCCATGCCGCATGTCATGGGCCTAGGCCGAACCCAGCCGTTTCTTGTTATCTTGCCGACAGGCCTCCTCATTGAGATCGACGAACCGTCCCGCCAGTTCCAAAATGCGCCTCCCCCCTAGAAACCCCCATGAACCTCCCCAGTCGACTGCGCTCCCGAAAGGAAGGCGCGGAGCGCCGGCAGAGAACTCAATTGGCTTCGGCCTGCTCTCTCAGTAGATCTGCGGGTTCCGCGGCCAGCCTGTGGAGAATGACCGGGTATGGGATCCCACAATCCTACAGCAGGGAGACGGGGAGCTATCACTTTTTGGAAAGGACTTGTCTAGTGTCAGGAGAGGCGGTTGAGGGAAGAGTATGCGGGTAGGGACAACGGCAATAGATACGCGGAAGGGATCCAAAGGTAGAGGCGTTGTTGGGTACTTTGTGGCAACAGGGTTGGTCATCTGTAGACAATGCCATTGGTGTTACACCGCGCATCGGCATCCATTACTTGCTTGTGCATTGGGTTACTCCAGAGATAGACTTGGCGGATACGATAGACCCGCTCGACTGGATACTGTAGTTGATAGTCAAGACTTGGTAGGGAGATTCATCTGTCTCTCAATATTGTCTCTCAACCCTTGCTTGCCACGAGCCTGAGTCCACGTGAAACTGGGGAGGAACGTGGATTGCTTACCATGTGGCTCTCGACCATGAACCGGTGATTCAGAGTGAGTTGGGTCTTGGGTCCCGAGTCCTGACCGGGTCTTTGACTTATTGCAATTGCTTCAAGACTCCGTTTCTTCCTTGCTTGTATGTAACCTCGTGCGGTTGCAAGCAAGTGACTCGAAGAACAGACTCAAAAGCTATACATCACTTTGATCTACACAATAGTCCCGAGTAAAGCAGCCACAGAGGCTTACTTATCACAAGCCGCCACCGCAGAAGCCTCTCCCTCGGATCGTGGCCAACCAGCCTCTTCTCTCGCCCATGTGATATCCGAGACCTGCAGTGAACAGACCCGGGGGAGGAGCCGTTGGCCGCCCAAGATGCGACCTCCCGAGCGCGGTAAAAAGCAATGTTTGTGAGCGAGTGCGGGGTGGCGTCAACGACCGCAGGGCGTTCTCTCGTCTCGTCTCTCCTCACTCGTCATGTTTCTTGTATCCGCCCTTGAATAGAGGGAGAGCACATGGCGGGGAGATGAGAAAAAAGCAAAGTGAGACACGCTCATACGATGGCGATATATGACAGGGAGAGACATTCCAGCATGGCGAAGCAAGCCCAACCGTCGCCTTGACTGAACCTTTTGCCATTCTAGCAAACACGGGATTGAATTGAGGCGAGACCTGTGGCTTCTTTTCTCGTTGCCCACATGTCTGAGGTGACCATGGCGACGATGCAGAGATCGACAGCTATGAATAGCTGTTGGCGCTAAGCACATGTCAAAAGCAATACCTCACCACTCGCGGCTGGGCTAAGCATGCAGTCTCGTTACACCATGACAGCCACATTCCTCTCGGGACTCATATTGTTCTTGTTGACGCACGCCCTGCCATGAGGTGGCTGGCGTAGCACGCGCAGGTCCAACGAACCGACTTGTCTCACGGCCATGCGTTTTGGCCTCACCTTGCCTTGGTGTCTCCCAGTGATGCTCGCCCGAGGCAACGTCGCAAGGCCACATGGGCTTTGCCTTGGCAGGCAATCAACAAATGCAAGGGAGCCAAGTTCAAACGGTTCCCGGAGGAGTCCCGTTGACGGACCGTGGTAATCATCACAAGCCAATAACTTGCCGCACCGCTCCCCCTTGCCGTGTCGGCGCACTAGGCTGTTGAGGTGACGAGGCTGTCGCAACTGTCACAGTCCAGACCGAGGTCCCTCAACTGTTTGGTAGTATTCCGCACCCGGACATTTGATCAAGTTGCCGCTGCAACCAACCACCAGATATTGGCATCTCTTCATTAGCAGTCGGTGTTGGGTGAACGTAGTCGATAGTTGGTGCTGTGAAACAACAGTGCCACATGCCGTTGGTGGATTTAACCGTATGTATCATGCAGGGTTGCGGTGCGGTTACATCGGAGATCCCTAGCGACGGGTAGCCATTGCTGGGAAGCCGCCTATGAATCTGGGGGTATCTCTGAGAGCTTCATTAAGCGCTTTGGAGCAACAGAAGTTGAGAAGCTGGTCATCTGGCAACAGTGACTGACCATCATGCATCGAGCTGTGTCTGAATGTGGCATTGAATCGCCGCATCAACTCATACCTCTTGATGCCCGTAAGCATGGGCTCCCACTTCTGAACCCCTCAGAAGGTTTAGTGACAGCAAGGAGGTATCTGAAATGTGACAGCGTCAGTTCCAGGTAGCTCCCAAATCTCGATGCGCCCCTTGCCTCCCTCCAGGCTGCCCTGGCAAGGTCAGCATGTCACTCCGCCACCATGGCGCATCCAGAGATCACATCGAGCCTCAAACAAGAACGTGAAGCCCTTACACCCGGTGATCACGTCTGCATCTTTGCGGGGGACAGTTCCGAAACCAGGCATCCCCAATTTGATCTTCGCCTCCTTGGAGGGCCCGGGCCGCGTGCCTGTTTAGCCGTCAAGGCTCAAGTCGATCAAAACTGACACATGACTTGTTTCCCAACCCTCATCAGCATCATCGAGGGGACCTCTTGTCCTGCCAGAGACCATCTGCTCGGCGATCCGCTTAGGATATCCGTAGATCTTCCATCCTTCTTCACCCGCAAGGGTTCTTCTGGACCTTTTGTGATGCCGCCGCACACCCGACGCAACAGATCAGTTGTGGTGGCCACATAGAAGGGTATGTAGGGGTCATGAGCGGCCACCGTAAACTCGACAACATTGGCGTCCTTACCGCATCAAACCTGGTTTTCAACCAACGGGTTGGTTGTAAAGCTCACAGTGAGAAAGATGACGTGGAACACGGATGGCTTTCCATATCCGTCCTGATGGCGCACACCCCCTGATACTCGTGTTGCTGCAAAGGGGATCGCATCAGGTTGCACACCCGCTGTAAGGTCAACGGCCCGAGTTTGGGGCAAGCGAGAAGGATAACGGCCAGGGTCGACTGGAGGCAGCTATTCTCAAAGAGGGAGCTGAGAAGAGCCTAATGCAGTGTCCCCCATCAAGATGCCATGGAGTTGACAGCATGCCTGTGAAGCCAAAGTCAATCGTCGACTTGCCCTCAGCAGGACTTGCCGCGGCACCATCCATGTGTTCCCAGGACAAGGGGCTCTGCCTTGTCGGAACCGGAGTCGGGAAAGCTGGGTTAAGGGTCTGACGTGCCGACGATCTCTCAGGCGATGGACTGATTTGAAAAAGGAACAAGTGAACAAGAGGCCATGACGGAAAGTTCCGGCCATGGAGGCCCTGGAAGAACTCTTATGTTGCCCTGTAGTATAACATGGGATGAAGTCGATCAAGTTCCCCGACACGGACCAGAGTTGCCAAAACGGGCAATCTCGTCGTGGCAGTGGAGTCGTCGACAACGGTCTGTGGGTTGGGGGCGCCTGGCTCTCGGGGAGGGGAGCAAAAGCCGGTTAATAGCAGGAAATAGAACAAGAGTACGAGGCGGAATATGCCGTGGGAGATGAATCCATCCTGAAACCGGCACACTTGCTATAGAGCTTGTTATTGTCGAGTCGGGATGACGGGCAAGTCGAGTAATGAAGCCGAACACGATGGTGTTGTTGGTGATTGTGCGGCACCGGAGACGGCGGAGAGACTCGATGCGTCCGGCACAACGACAGGTCAGAAAGGGTCTCGCATTGTCGGTCCGTCATCGAGTCTAGTGCAGCCCAACCGAAGCCTCAAAGCTCCAAACCCTCAAACCCCTAACCCCATGGTTGTGCGAGCGCACGCATCGGGGCAAGCTAAGGGCGGCCCAGTCCAGCACCAAAGGCGGAAGTGTCACACTCGACGAGTTTAGCAACGACGCAAGAGATTAAAATCAGGCCATCATGACGAGTGGGGAGGTAGGGCGAAGGGGGTGTGTGGCTCCCGAATCGAGTCTAATCCACATCTCGCGTGGCCGACACCTTGGTCCGTCAAGGGTGGCCCCTGCTGATCGCCGCCGTCTTTGAAGATCACAGCAAATCCTCGTGGCCCGTTGGTCTCTTGGGACCCCCAAGGCCCCCAAACCGGGCGCCTTGGCTTTTCGGATCCATCGTGGGCTTTGCTGATCTTCTGGGGCGCGGGTGCTGACCAATAGCTCGGACTTTCCCGTCGATGCGGTTGATGCAGAGCCATGGTTCACCCCAGTCGCACGTCCTTGCACATTTCGGTCGTGTTTTGGGCGTGCCAATCTATCAACACCTATCAACCGCCGACGGTCGCAGTTCACGATGCCGTGGCCAGTGTTGAATTAATGATATATCGCCGTGGATGGTGGCAGTGGTCGGATGATGTCTCGGGTGCTAAATCTGGCGAGGCTCGCGCTGGCCTCGTTGGTAAGCAAATGCTAAGCAGTCATCTATAAGTGGCTTGGATATGAATGAACGGACCCAGAGTCGAGAGCCAAGCAAGTGGTGAAGCTATTCAAGCAGCATCAGCCTCCGTTCCGCGAGGCTGTCTCCAGGTCCGTGTCGCCACGTCGTGTCCTGTGCTCTCTTCGACGCGAGGTCCTATCTTCCCTCGGAGACGCTTCGCTTCATCTCGTCCCGTATCGCCCGAAGGATTGTCCAGAAAATGACTTGTGGTGAACGAATCCACACCGATCACAAAGTGGCATGACAAGGCCTGCAGAATCAAGAGCCTTGGCGAAGGAAGGATTCACTTGACAATTTTGTGCTGAGCTGATTGTTTGGTTCTCCAGGCATTCATGTCTGCTATTAGCTGGATTGCCGTGAGCTTCATCAAACTGTCTGACTAATCGGCCAACGCCTTCCACTCTCGTACAGGATACGCAACCGAAGGAAGGTTCGTTGGCCTGTCTCGACAGGTGCCTCCCGTCAACGCGCGCTAAGTCTCAGGGGCCCTACAGGGGATCAACTCGCTTAACGTTCGGGACAGTCAGATCCTTAGGGGCTCCCTAACGCCAGCAGTGTTCTCCCGAAGGGGTAGGTCAGACGTGTGAAGGCCGCTGACTTTGTTTTCACGCAGGGGGTCAGAACTTGTTGTTGCATGGTCCACTGTGGAGGTTTCTATGCACGCATCCCTTTTTGGTGGCTTTGATGATGGGAAACAGCAAGTCTCATGCATTCCCATGATTCAACCGCTGCCAGTTTGCACCTGCCTCAGAACGCAATCACTGCCCCCTGGGAAGAGCCAACAACCAACACTTGTTTCTTGGCAACATCCATATTTTTTGTCCTTTCAAGACAGCTTCATGCTTTCCGCGTCATTCCAGTCAGCCACGATTTCATCAATAAGCCACAATTCTCGGATTCGCTATCGGATTCGCTGGCCATCCTCGTTCCGCTGAGCTGGGCATTCGCCGAACCGTGCAGGAGGCTGTAGAGATCGACAGATTTTCTTCAAGCCTCAACCTTGTTCTCCCACCGACCAGTTCTGGAAGCAACCCCGGCAGCTGCTAGCTCCTCCTCCCCCACCAATAGAAGCGCTGGATTCTGTCCCATCTTTCCAGCCATCATCATCCCGCTTGGCTTGCCGGTCAGTTGGGACAACCTGAGGCTTGTCTGGTTCGGTAGTATGGACGTGGAGTAACGAACGAATCTGCCCAAACTGCCGTCTGTTTTGCGACTATGACGCTCACTCCCAAAAGAAACAACGCTGACAGCCCTCGAAAACTCCTAGCCCAGATGATCTGCAATGTCTAGCATTGGTCATGCCGACAATGCGGGAGAGCCTCACTTCCACCCGTGCCGTCCTTCGATCCAAGACAGGGCTGCCAACATACGCAGCTCCATATCCGACACTCAGAGCACCCAAGTTGATGCTGCTCGTGTCTTTGCGCAGATGTTGCGACCGTCGTGCGCCATGCAAGCCTCATGCCCGCCGACAGACTTGTCTCACCACCTCTCATAGTTCGGCACCTACTGGATAATTATTATCCGGCCCAGTTGACCTTGGCTCCACCAAAACAACAAGAACAGCGCGAGTTGCGTTGCATCACGGAGCCCCGAGCATCTTTTTCCCGTCGAAACATCCCACCTCACCTCCCTTTTCGCCCCAGTCAATACTTCGATCCAACTTATGGGGGACGCCTGAAACAACACCAGTTTGCAATCTCTCTTGACATCAAGCTTCGCGCGATTCATCCACTCAAGTGATCCACAACTCACTGCCGGTATACGAGTGGTACCCCGCCGATCAGCGCTCATCCCACACCAGACACCGACGGCGTGGCCGGCTGTGCCTCAGGACTAACGTCAAGGTGCCAAAGCATGTCGCTGCTAGATCCGGGTCCTGAGAAAGGTCCGACACTACGGAGGCTCGGCAGTGACGTGAGTTCTACGGCAGGCAATCGGGGGATGGTCCGAAGTATGACCGTTTCATCAGCCTGGCATCTTGTGACGGGAACGTCGAGGGCGCATCCCGAAAGGGTAGAGTTGCCCAGGATGCTTGGATGCTAGGTAGGGCTGGGTTGCAATCGTGGGATCCTGGGGGTCGAGAACGACTACTCCAGGTTGAATGCTGCGGTTGACTTGAGACTTAACGGAATAGGGAATGGAGATCATATCGAGCGGAATGACAGCTTGCAGCAACAGCATGCACAGCAACCTTGTCGTGCATAATGCGCACATCACTCGAGCGCGTGCTGCAGCACACTCGTCGGCCAGATCAAGTGACAGGTGAGGGAGGACTTGGGCAACACGATCTTCGTCTGAAATGACATGGAAAGGGACCCAAAACCGACGTCGTCTCCGAGTCTACAGCAACGCAACGTGGTTCTGGTTAGTCCAGCGCTTCCAGCTACTACGACCAAAGACGCCAGTCGAAAACAAGTGTGAGCGGAATAGGTTCAATTCCGCGCACACGAATAGGCGCTTGATTCTTCTTGGCGCTGACTTGTCCTGCCGGGCGTGGCTGACGACGGCGCGGCCACGACAAAATAGCAAAAGCAAAGTAAGGGACTTCGCACGTGTTGTCGCTTAAAGTTTGACACGCGCGGTCTGAAGACGGCTCGTCTGGCTTTGTCTCAACAGCACCTTGCCAAGGTCTGGATGCTCATCCTTGGACGGATCGTTCATCCGCTATTCACCCGTTCTCGGACCGGCAACGAGCCAACCGCAGTACAGCTTGGTCAAGGGCTTGGTCGAAACAGACTCGTGGTTCTGTCCCAAGAGGCACAGGGCCCTGCTGCATCTGTCTGCCTTCACACGCACCAACCAGAGTAGCCACAACTGTCAGAGTGAGGGATCTTGATTGTTGCCTTGGACCACCAACTTGGGGAGAAGCAAGGTGCTGGGCGGGTTGGCTTCATTCCCTTGTACCCTCCCTCATGAAAAAGCTCGGTCGATCACTGCACGCCCGCCTCCTTGGCCCGCGCCAAGAAATCCCGCCAGTGTAAGCGAGGAAGGGGAGCGCCCGCTAAAACGACGATCGTCCAAATTAGCCTGCCTACCCAGTGACGACAGAGGGAAAGGCGTTGTCGAAAACGACCAAAATGTCAGTTGCAGCATGGGGCCCTTGCCGCTGCCCAAACACAGCCAGTACGGCGGCATTACGCAGTGCCGGAACGCCGTCGTTGCGCCGGCCCAGCTCGCTTACAGAATCACAACTCTACGCCACGAGACCAGTGCAAGAGAATCTGCAGCGGGTAGGCACCACGGCAGCCGTCATGCCGTCGATGGGTTCAGATGTGTGAAGGCCTGGCAGAGTACATCAATATGTCCTGCTGCGCTGCCAGGGCAGAAGACCAATACCAGCACAATTAATGTCCGGCAGAGAGGAGCTGCCCAGCCAACTCGTCGAGTTTCAACCTTGAGGGCATCAAGGGGTTGAGCAGAATGAATGTGAAGCGCTCACCAGAGTTGCAGGTCAGAACATGGCGAAATTATCGCGTGCCGGACAAGAAACAAGGTCACGGTCTGAATCTCAGACACAAGCTGTTAGATGGCGGTCGGCATGAAGAATGCTTGCTCTCCCGGGCATCAAAGAGACACGCAACAATGTGGGAGGTTTCGTGCCAAACAGTGGTTTCGAGTCAATCAACGTCTCAAGGTGCTCCCTGGCGACTCGAGAGAGGACGCGCCAGTCCAGCTCTGGGGTAGTAGAAGCATATTGGGACTTCTACGCGCAAGCCACAGCACCAAACCGGGGTGGAGGGAGAGCCTGGGGGGTTCAGCATTCGGGGCGGCACTGACACCCAAAAGGGGAAATAGTGGCCCGGGAGTCGATGCAGCGCGGCGGCCGGGATGGCACGCTTGGCCGAAAGTTAGATGGACACCTCGACCTGTGCCTTGGTTATCTCGGCCGGGCGAGTGCGTCACAGGCGCCGGCGCCGAGGTGTAGTTTACTGGGCCAGAGGTCACTGCGCAAAAACCCTAATGTTACGGTGGACTTTGGCGAAGTGAGGTATGCTCAAGAGACGGCCGATTTACAGGAAACAAGAGACGGGCAATGTAGTAAGTGGGCTGGAGCAAGATGACTGTGGTTAATGCCATCGACACCCCGAGAGAGCCACAGCCAGGGAACAGGGATGAGGGCGATTTTCCTGTGCATCAACCAGCCTATCGACCGTTTGACCACGGGGCGATCCATGAACATCCTGGCGCATGGCAAAGAGTTTTGGCACACACTCCCGGATCTCACCCACACCCACCCTTTCCACTCACCTCGGCATCCCACACACCCTCTGGGCCTTGGGACCCTCCCCCTGCTCAGGATCACCACGAGAGTCATCACAACATTTCCTCTCAAGGTGGGGACGTCACTGCCGGGACAGATGTTCGACAATGACCCTGGAGGCTAGGCCCATCGAGCGGCACCAGGGAACCTCCCGTCAGCGTCACCGGCCCCTTCCCTTGCCTATCGTCTGCTCTCAAACCCTGCCGCCAACGATGCCCTTCAGTCCCAGGCCCTGATGCACCGGTAGGGCCCACTCCCAATTTTGTGACAGCTGCGCTTGGAAGAAGGGCCTTTTGGAGGGGGCGTACGCGGGTGTAGGCCCAGCAAAGGCGTCGACGGCTTTCAGATCTGATAGACGGGTCCCCTCCACTTTGACAGGTTCCTTTTCCCAGACCAGAGAGTTACTTAAGTTCCCAAGCCCCCGACAACTCGGCTGCGAACACCAGCTTTTGGCGAACCCTTCACATCGAACTCGAACTTTGGCAACTCTATAGGCTCTTTAATCTCGGCCAGAGCCATTCCTTCTTCCTTAATACAAGCAGCCCTCCCTACTTGGCGCTGCTCTTTCTTGCCTTAATACACTGAACGGCACTGACCGACACTGACGAACCAACACCTTTGGTCCGACGCTTGGAAACGCCGTGATTAATCCTACAAATGCATACATCAACTTCTATGTTTATGTCTGGTCAATACACTCAACCCGAAACTCACTACACTCCTCGACACAAGCCGAATCCTCCTCCGTCGCCCCCAATGGAAGACTACAAGTGCTCTCTGCCTTCCATCTCAAACCTTCTGGGTCTGGCTGATGCTGGCTCCCCCACGAGCGAAGCCTCCCCCGCCTCACGGCAGCATTCTCCTCGATTCGAAGGTGAGTGGCTTTCCTGGAGAACAAGGTAAAAGGAATGGTGACTCACATTCCTACAGCTACTCCTGCTCCGTCTCATACCCGGTCTGGATCAGAATGGGCAAAGTCATCACACCGCGGACTGCCCCCAACACCCCCCATGGGAACAGATGCTTCATTCGAACCAGCCAACTCTCCTGCAAGAAAGCCCTCGAGTCAAGCGTATCCTGGGTCGGTTTCTAGAGCTTACTATTACGAGACGACACCGCCGCTGGAGCCTGATGTTCAGCGCCAGCCAACTGCCGCGGCCATCCCTCGAGCGACACCTCCTGCTCCGGTCTACCCTCAGCAGCCCTACTCCACCACCTACGTCAACCAGCCTCCGATGGGTACATACTACCCTCCGGCACAGCACCCTGGTGCTACCCCTGCTCCAGAAATGAACCCCTACTATCAACGTCCTCTCCCCCAAGCGTATCCCCCTCCAGTAGGCATGCCGGCACCTGCTCCATCAGGGGCAAACCCATGGCAGCATCACCACTACCTCAACCCAACCGGCGCAGCAGCTTTCCCGCAGAGCCAGGACCGATACATCTGCCCGACATGCAACAAGGCATTCAGTCGACCAAGCAGCCTAAGGATCCACAGCCACTCGCACACTGGGGAGAAGCCTTTCAAGTGCCCACATGCCGGGTGTGGCAAGGCATTCAGCGTACGCAGCAACATGAAGCGTCACGAGAGGGGCTGCCATAGCTTCGAGTTCAACGGCTCCGTCATGCGAGGCTAAATGGTCAAGGAAGATGATGACTACAATGGTGGATGAGCGATGCCTCATGGAACGATAATTCGGTGATACGATTTCGATATTTTCTCCAACATGTCACAGGAGGGCGGTCTCGTTGAGTCCTCGGTTTGGGAGGCTCAACTGGCACGGCGTTGAGGACAGGGTGGGAAGGGAAGGGGAATAGGATGGGGAGGGAAGGAAAAGCTACATTCGCTTCACGACCTGGATCTGTATTACTGGACACTTTGTTTTGTGGTGGTTTACTTTATTGTTTTTGTTTGTTTATTTGTCGGGGCCCGTTGAAGCTCCTGGGAGCGGGCGAGGTGACTTAGACGGCGTACAGTTGGAACCTGGGTTGGTGGCCTAGCGAAGCATCATGCATGGCGTTTTTTTTTTTTTTGGACGAGGGCATCGACTGATAGGAGTCGAGCGACAGAGCAAAGGAGCAGAAGGCCGAGGCTATTTCAGCCGTGGGTCTAAACAATACCAAGACATTTTGAGATTCATGCGCTTGATATGTTGAGCAGTCCGTGCGGTATAGCTACGTGTAAAGCGAGTATAGCGGTCATTTCCGAGATTTTGTGTGTCCTGCGTATGTGCGGCAGTTCGTAAGTGGACCAATTAAGGGAGATTATGGAAGCTCTAGAATCGGTCGAGAGAGGGGAAAAGAGAGAGCGGATAAATGACGTCTAGATTTCCTAGTGTCTGTTCGTACGAGATGGCGGTTGAGCCGGTGGCAGGAGGTGCATATTGTGTGGGTTTTGCGGTTGGTGGTGGAAGAGTCGTGCGTGAGAATGTCGCTGTTGGTTTGCCGGAAAGGAGTGAGACATCAGGCACGAAGAACGAGATGAGCGGGGCCTGATTGGCTGTTGGGCGCTAGACATTTCAAGACTTCCTTGTTGTAATTGAATAATTTCTATTTTATTTCTTATGCCGATTGCTACTGTAAACAAGAAATAGCATGAATACCACCCAACAACAACTCTGAGTTTGATAGGACCCTTGCTCTGGAGATCCATCGCCAGTGTCACTTGCGCCTCCAAGAGTGTGACGTCGTCGTCGACTACACTGCCTCGAGGCGGAGAAATACAGGGGCCCAAGAAACGACCAGCAACAACTTCCTTGGAAGACTCGCTTGGGTACGAAGATGACATTGGGGCGACGACCACAGTCCCCAACTGCAGTCCGTGACTGCTGAGCCGAGTTCCCGAGGGTTTTCTCGCAACATGATCCATCCATACCAACGGGCTTATATCGCCTTACATGTGCGACGACGAACAGACGCGCCGTCAACCCAGAAAGGGCTGTTGCATGCGCGCCAAAAGGGAACCCAGCCCAGGGCGGGTAGGGGTAAACCTGGGGATTTCTGGTCAGGGCTGGACGGACCGGTTCGGGATGCTGCTCCGCCCGCCTCGTGTCTTTTCTGGAGTCTTGTCCTGTGCTCTTCGTGCTGGGACAGGGACGTCAGAGAGTTGAACGGGCTGGGGGGGGCTAGGTCAGTCAGGGACATGGATGTTGCTTGGAATGATCGGCTGGATCATGGGCGTGTAAAGGTTTAGCGAGGGTGGAAGAATGGCAGTAAAAGCACCGGCCGAGTGGGATAGGGTATTATCGTCGACTTCTCCGTGCCGGAATAGCTTGATATTCCCCCATTGCACGACTCATTTAACGGGCACGGCAATGGATGGAAGGCTTCGAGGCCGATCACTTGGTGCTCGTGCTTCAGCCTAGTACCTGACACTGACACGCGCGAACAATTAAGGTCGGCGAAGAGGATTCCCGACAGAGATTGGCGTTGCCCGTGTTGGCGGTGTGAACGGGGGGCATGACATGATGATGGTCTTGGCCGATGGCTGACGATGGCCTCGTCTTTGCTCGATGGATGATGCTCGCTGAGAATCGGGGCTCTCATCAGCGCCCTTTCTTGTATGCAAATGTCACGTCAAAAAGACGGGAAGACGGCGCGGCAAGGCAAGGCGGGAGACGTCATCCGCGGGCGCAGACAGAGATGGTTAATTTCAACATGCAAAGGATTCCATTTTCATTCATCTTCTTTTGTGCTCTGACGTTGTTTGACTTCTTTTTTTGTTTGTCCTGATGTCTTGTACATCAAAGTGTTGAAGGGGGATCCCATCAAGGCCACGTTTTCTGGGACCTAGGTACCTCCCAACAACGGTGGTCGGTGGGGAAAAAAATACCTGGAACCGAAAGAATTGCTGTAGAAGAAAGAGGAATAAGACGACGTCAATTGGAAAAGGATCGCAGGGCGCTATCGTGTCCCAGGGTGATGCTGGTCGAGGACCAAAACAGTGGATGAGATGGATATGGGTGGGAGGTTGAGGGGAGATCCATGGGTTGTACAAGACACAGAACAACGTACATGAGCAGCAGCAGCAGCAGCTACGGGATGTGGATGTGCAGGATCCGCGGGTTGGGGGTGTGAAAGTGTGTGTGTGTGGCAGGGCGTATCGCCTTGTGCTACAGCGAGATGCTGCCCTGCCCTACCCTGTCTGTGTTCCCGAACAAAAAGAGAAGAGCTTCGAGATGCACTTCCAAAAAAGGATCCACATCTTGCCGGGGCTCCGATTCGATTCTTCTTCTGCACACCCTCCCCCCTTCTCGACGCCCCCCAGACAGATCCGTCGGGTCCCAGGGGTTATTTTCCTCTTTGCTTGGCGTCCTGCCACGCTAAACCCCAGCAGGCCAGAAGGGCCAAACGCCCGTGGCCGGGGGTCTGGTTCCAGTGGATAGGTTGCGGCTACTGGCTTGCCAATTGGGGGACCCTCCTACCACCCCTGAAACCCCACCCAACCCTCTTTCTTCACTGCCGGAGTCAGGATTTCCCGTCCACGACAGCACCACTGCGTACGCCATCGGGTCTCCATTTACAGGATGAGGCCTGTTTGTTTGGATGTTTTTTTGCGGGAAATATTTCTGGGTAGAACCATTCCCATGGTCTTTGCATGTTTCTCTCTTTGCTCTTTCATTAAAGATTGAATCCTTCGATCGTGAAAATTTGCTTCTTCTTTTTTTGCGGTGAATCTGGCGTGACAATTACACCCTCGCTCCATCAGAGTCCGAGCATCAGCAGCACACTCTCCTGCATCAAGGTTTCGCCTCTCCCTATAGTTGGGATGAATTATAGAAGGGAATCCTTACCTATCGGGGACTTTTTGCGTCCCGCCGGGGCAAACTTAGATATTGTCACATACGAGGGCTTCATCTTGTTTGAGTTGCCTCCTTCCCTGCTTGTGCCAACCTATTGTCCTTGAGCTAATCCTATTTTCGGCCTCTCCCACTTTGACACTTCCAACCTCCTCCAACACCATCACAATCATCGTCACCCCCTTACGCCCGCAGCGCATGGGCCCTCAATTTCTGGCCGGTTTTCAATTGCCGGGGACTCCCAAGCCTGCTTCCCCCCCTGAGATCTTGTTGTTGATGATGATGATGTTACTTTTCGACTCTCCTCTTGGCAGTCCCGACGGCGGCAATGGAAACACTCAAACACTGGGGAAAGGCATCACCCCATGTTCCACTCGTAATGCCACCGCGACGGCCGGTGCAGCAAGGGACTTCCCAGATTCTACTTTGACAGGTGCGCGTCGATGCTGACCGTCTTTGCTCTCTCCATCTTTAGCTGCACTTATCTGACTACGGACCAACATGACAGTCTGTCGTCCAACTATCACGACGCCGTCTCTGGCTCGTCCTCTGTTCTAAGCTGGGGGTCGTGGACTTGCAGCTCTTGCATGTAAAGTCCTAGTGCTTCTGCTTCTGCTCCTGCATATATGCCTTTAGATGGATACTCGCTTACGAGTCTCCTGGATACCAACTGAAGCATGCCCACGCTTGGATCGCTGCAAGGCTGCCTGTCCTGATGCCGACCTGATGGAGGATGCGACACAAGGTCTTCGTTCCCTGCAGCACATGGCGGTTCCATCCTCGCGGGATAGATGGCATGGTATGGGATCGCTGGATACCCTTCTTGACCGGTCAGCAGGGAAGCATCGGATCCCGAATGGTCACCGTCGACGACACCCACCAAAACCTCCGCTTCTCTCATTATCCTCGATCCCTCCCGTCGCTCAAGCCTCCCAAGATCATGACCTTGGCCCGCGGACTGCGCATGCACCTTCCTGCTTGTGCCCCTCGGGTGACATGTCGTCAGGGTTCAACGGTCCCCGGCTATTAACCGTCAACGGAAAACTCCGCCACCATTCCTCTCGAGGGTTTGCCGACGGCGGAGTGAGCGTCGATATCCACTTGCACTTCCCACTCGTACGGCACCATGAATTCATCCGGCCCTGCCTTGCCCGTCTGTCTGTCTGCCGTGTCTATTGATCGACGAAGACCCTCTTCCACGAGGCTTCTTGGATCCTTCAGGTAAGGCCTAGCCTGGCAGCCTGGCCGTGCGGCCCACGCTGCCCTGCCTAGCTCGGCCAACCCACACTATCCGTGCTCCTGTCAACCGGACTTTACTTGAATCAACTCATTCTCCGTCTCCTTCTGCCGCTCGGCCACCGTCCAGCCGGGTCTCATCCATCGTAACCTACCTAACCCGGCTTCAAGATGACCAGGTATGTAAACTCTACGCCCCTTGGTCTGCACTTGCACCTGCACACACTGACTCAGGACCATACACGGAGAATTCCATATCCCACGGCACCTTCATCCATCCGCCAGGGTTCTTGAGCCGCCAAGCTCCAGCCAAAAGATCGGTCAGTCTCAGTCTCAAACGATATCACCTTGCTTGCCAGCCGAGACTGGTACGACGGCGGGCTTGAGGCACGGCAAACCTTGATTCCTTCCTCTATTACGTGCCGGAAACCGATCCTGTTCCAGCTACGCCCCGTCATCCACTCTAACGGAACGGAGTTGCTCCCTTCGGCCACCGAGATGATTTTCCTCCTCCCTCGGTTCCAGTACCATGTTTAGCCCTGGTAGATACGGGATCGACTTCGGGAATCGAATCAGGACAGGTAAGGTCAGGCAGAGAGTCTGCGAAAACTGGGCAGCTGCAGCGGCAGCTTCAACTTTGGGAATGGGTGTTGTCCAGCTGCCATCCATTCATTGCCAATTGTGGCCTAACCCAGCGGCTGACCCCATTGGCCTATTGACTGACCACCACTACTACTGTCCTGCCTTGCATGCAAGTGCCGTGATTTAGTCGAACCCTCTTTTGACAGATCTTCATTTCCTCCCTACTTACGTCACTCCACATGGCATGGCCATATTCCTTGGCCTTGGATGCCACCTCCTGTGTTCCCTTTCCTCTTGGATAGTCCTCCCTTCTCCTATGGCGTTCTTTATCATCTTCACATAAGCAGGTTTCACAGGCGGAAAAAAAGAAAGCAAAAGGGAAACACTAAGCCCTGGCTCAAAGTCCCACGCCGAGGCGTTTCAGGTCTCGGGAGCAGGGGCCACTCCCTGCCAACCGCTCTCCGTCTCCGAAAGAAGAAAAACCTGGGCGAAGAAGAAAAAACACACGATGTCACGCTGCACCGGAACCTGACAGAAGGTGAACCCCGATAAACGCTTGCGCGCCCTAAGCGGTGATCGTCGTCCAGGACCCCCCGTTTCTCCGTCCCGAGCAGCATCTTAAGGGTTCTGCTGCTGCCCCGGATAGGATCCTATGCAAGCGCGTTTTGTCCGCGGCACGAGCGCGAAGCACGGACGACGCTCGTGGCCTTGTGGTTTTTTGCTTTTTGCTTGTTGGTGATGAAGTCTCTGGAGGGGACGTTTGTTTCATCATGGGGGAGACATGATGATGACGGTGGAGAATGGTTGTTTGCTTATCTCACTCCTTTTCAGTTGTTGTCTCTCTCGCTTGCGTGTTTGTCGACTCTAAGCGAGACGCGGCTCCACGATCTCGATGAGCAACGGGTTGAAACCTGTTTCACTTTCTGGTGCATCAGCTTCTTCACAGCACCAAGACTCTCTCGACAAACTTTCTCGAGACTGTCGCAGCCGACTGCACCGGAAACCCAGAGGTCAAGTGTTGGTTGCCAGCTTCTTTGCATAGTTGGTGGAGTCGATATTTTACTACCCTGGCGGCGCGATTGGCTCCTCAGACGTGCACTGTCGCGGGTGCGTCAGAGTCTATAAGCTAGGAACCTTTTTGGGTCGGTGTGCGTTGGATCTGCCTGTTGGATGTGAATATCTACGCAGTTGCGGTGAGAGGGTGTAGTCACGCTGCATCTTGAGGGGGCTTTCTCTTTCTTTGAGACGAGTTGTGGAAACAAGACGCTTGGCTCAAAGGTGTGGTGATAGAGGAGATCATCTGCCGAGAGGTGAAGGTGAGGTTAACCGAGGTCTCGGTTTGAATGTAAAGAGTAGCTGCAGATGGCTGGAGTAGTATGTTGATGAGCTGTCTGGGCTTCATTGTTGTGCGACAGAGTAAGAGACCTGAGAA
The DNA here is from genome assembly GCA_027569015.1 of Ascodesmis sphaerospora. Taxonomy (NCBI): domain Eukaryota; kingdom Fungi; phylum Ascomycota; class Pezizomycetes; order Pezizales; family Ascodesmidaceae; genus Ascodesmis; species Ascodesmis sphaerospora. The sequence continues at coordinate 2,056,890 of JAPPUR010000003.1, forward strand.
TGGGCTTCAATGCTCTGGTAGAAGCAATGCCACGTTACGAGTGGGTGCCTGGAGTCAGTTGCCAACTCAGCTTCTTCATAGCATCCAGTAACTCTACGTCTTGTTCCGGAATATCGGTGAGTAGTTCGCTCGGCGGTGAGGAAGTTTCACCTTTTGATTCTAGCTCTTGACCTGGTAGGGCTGCAGGTTGCAGTAGAGATGTCAAGGGCAGATTAGCGCGCTCATACTGAATGTCTGGCTGCTGGTCAGCTGTTGTCGACATGGTTGAGGCTCTGTGAACTCACGATGTAGAGCGGCCTGTGAGTCACGATGTACAAAGGCGTTATACTAGAACCTTTAGTGCGTCTTAATAATATGAAATTATTCGTTGAAAGTGAAATGATTGGGCTTTAGATGAGTTTTCTTATATTCGCTGTTATTTAATGGAGTTGTGGTGAGTATCAGACCAACTGCCAACCATGGTGTTGCAACTCGCTCGCCATATGTCCACACTTTACCTAGCATAACCATAGAACACGTAGATAACTACTAAATAACTCAATAAACCTATTCATATCATATTTAATCAGTCATTTTACACAATCGCCACTCAACACGCAGTTCCAAGGTCAGCCTCTGATGGACCAAGCTACCCTAGAGTGAGCGCTCAGCTGGGAGCCAAGTGGAGGGACAACATATGCATACTCGCAGCTATAGACGAAGTATTCTATTGAATCGGTTCACTTTGAGGAAGTCATACGAGATGTCAGTGGATGGTTAGGAGGTAAGGGGGTTGCGCTTGTTTGTGGTGGTTTATGACCTTTGATAACAACCAACAACCTCCTCGACTGGCTTCATGAAGGGTTAAGTTGAGGATAGATACTGGGTAAATGTCCAACTCGGTCAAAAGCCAGAAATAAATGATGAGAGACCGTCGGAAATAACCAACTTGCAAATTACTCCCCCGAAACTTTACCTTGGGCACTGTTCATCCACAGAGTGGACTTTGAACACTCGGCCCTCGTGTTCTTAGGAGGCAAGCCTGGGATTAGAGACTGGAAATGCATAAAAGATTTTAATTGATGTATTTGAGCCTTTAAAAGAGAGATACTAGGGATAAGGATTGCGTGTGCAGGAGTTGCTCATGACTTGGATCTATATCTGCGACTGTATATTACTTGCGATGCAAGACATGAGCCGAAGAAAGGAATCGTGTCCACGTCCCATCGAGATACAACGGAGAGAATGCAGAAGTGTGATGGATATATGAGCGTTGAGTTCAAGGTGGCGGTCGGAACTGTAGTGATGGAGGATCTAGCTGTGCAAAAGGGGTAGACATCAGAACGAGGCGACGAGTTGGAGAGAGCGGATGACTGCCCGAGTAGGGAAGAAGAACATAACTGAGAGGCAAATAATTCACATAAGATTTAACATCTATCACTTTCATGACTTTGTTTATCTGTTTGCCTGCCAAGTTACCTCCAATCAGCCAACTCTGACCTCCCTTGCCACAACGCCGATTGATGAATAGCAAGAGGATGAAAAAACCTCATGTGAAACACTCACATTCCCCGAAGACGAGACTCTCCAAAGGAAGTGCAGTGGTTAGATTGCTGAACCGTAACCCTTCGCCAAGAGTGCAAGACAGGCCCCTGAGATGTCTCCTGAGGTCGGGTATATGTCAACGAACGAAACCCAAGACAGCCGCGTAAATGTAGTATAGAACAAAGAGCTAAACTTGACAGAGTGGTTTTAATCGCAAGGGTTCCGGAAATAGTGGCTTGGGTTAACATGAACGGTGTGCGTACCCCAGTGACTCCCCAAGGCCTCGGAACCGCCCTGGGTTGGCATGCATGATGTTTAAAGAGACCCCCAACGAGCGGTTCCGAAACGACCTCGGTCTACAAACTTGGGTGTTCTAGTGATTTTCTGTACGCTACGGGTGTGTCCTCTGCTTGGTAGAATAATCGGCATCATTGACTTCAGAGCTTCATGGGTGCTAGCTGGGGTTCGTGACGGCCAATGCTGTTGCTATGAACAGATCAGGAGAGCGGGACGTAACTCGGTATGTCTCCTACCCAACCTTTTGGTTTACCTCGGTATTGACGGAGAGTGCGGAAGTAGTCTGGCTTGCTTAAAGTTTGACGTACCCCAGGATCATGGCTGAAGATATCACGAGATATCTTCGGGAATACCAAGTCAAGATCTATATCCCCGTCAACCCCTTTCCCCAGGTACTTAACTCTGGACCAGTCAGAGAATTGCACATTTCAGCAGAATCATTTTGCTAGTGACTTGGCATGCTACGAGTCTAAAAAGCGTGAGTGATTGTCCGGCAACCGTGAGCTGAGTGCTGGTCACACAATCCAAGGACCTTGGCTCTGTGTTGCCCTTGCTCCCAATCTGCAAGCGGCCCAAAAAGTTGGTGTCATGGCGTGGAAAGTCATGAGCATACTTCTAGCGACACATATCTTCAAGGACTAGCCACCCAGAATGAGAGTCTGGGGCAGTCGATTGCTACGAGGGGCTACGCGCAACGTCTTAAACTGGGCAGACTCCGAGAATCCGGGGTCTAGCTCAGCCACGGCTGAAGGGAGAAGAATGCAAGGAACATGCGGGTAAAGATCATGATCCCGTGCGACACCCCTCCCCGGCTGCGGTTAAAGGTAGAACCGTGGAATGGCGAGGGCATCACCACCAGAGGGTGTCAGCGCTAGGTCAACGGACAAGGGCGCAAAGAGCACGCCATCCTGACGTATTACTCTGGCGTCAAATCGTCTTCAAAAAGACGGCCGTAGCACGACAGCCCAGAGCCTACCCCTAGGAAGACAATGGCTGATTGCCAGGTACCGGTTTGGAGGGTGAAAACACCGCATCCCAGGGCAGCACGCAGGGACAGATACGGCGGGACAGGGGTGGTATTACTTGCAGCGGCAGCAACCACTTGACAGACATGTCCTCGTGCAGGTCACTCGCAATGCGACATGGGGATGAGAACAGGCAGAGTGATCGGATGGAGGGCACCAACACCGGCGACTGTAATCCGCACTTCGAGAGCGGTTTGCGAGGGTGAGGGCGGGGGAGGCGCAGAGTCGCGGCGGGGTTCCGGGGTTGGACAGGCTCTTAATCCGGGGTTTGAAGAGCATCATTGTGCGCAGGTCTTGTGCCTCTAGGACGTCATGTTGAGGCTGAACGGGGGGATGGGATCCTGCACGTCGGCGGCGAGATGCATGATGCAGATGCAGTGGAAATCGACATGAACGCCTTGAGCGACGTGACGAACGCGCGAGGTCGAATGAACGGCGGTTGTTTGTCTGGCAGGTAAGAGTCGCTCTCTGGTGTGGCTGGCCCTGAAGGGGTTTTGGCGAGTGATTCCTTGCTCGTCGTGTGTGCCCCCTGCCAGGATGTGTTTCGTCTGGCGCGCGCCACAGCCAAGGGCCCAATCGCCAGCTCTAGAACTACTGGAGGGGGCTTGATTTCGGGGAGCTGGAGGCCGATTCCCGGATCGACGGAGAGGCTAGGTAGATGGGTGAGTGATGGCGACGGCGACGGCGACAGTCATGGTGATGATGGGTGACGAGTGTGATTTGAGACAGGGCGCCTGGACATGTCTTGGAAGAGGTTTCATCCAAATGTGGGCCGGTAGATGCCGGCGCTTGTACTTGTAATTGCGGATAGGATGAAATGAAAGGATGCAGCTCTTTGGTGGAAATGACAGATGAAGATTTGGTGATTTCAATGGGAGCCTCTGGTCATGGAGGATATGAAATGGATGTTTGATGATGGATGTTTGAGAGAGAAATGGATGAGTGGAGCTCATGCATTGAGAGACACGTGCGCATTACATTAGCACCTACCGAGTTTGGCAATCACTACGTATGTACTGGACCTTCCTTTGTAGATGTAGGGCTGGTGGTGTGGTCGATTGAATTGATGACTGGCAGATGCTTGTATGAGGAGAAGCCTTGTTGGATACAATCTCCGTTGCTGGACCATACTACGCAATATTCATACACATTGGATGTTGCTCCCGTCACCGCCCGGACTGGCGTGACATATTAACGGACAGACAGACAGACAGACGGTACCTACCGTCGCATCTCGTCTCGGGGCTCCTCAGGCGGTTCCCCGCGGGTGGCTCCCCTTGCCATGGATGCAAGCGTGGCTCTGCTCCCATGCAAGCGTGGCTCTCATCCCAAGGCGCGTGGGTAGGTGAAAGACACCAGAGAAAGCCCAGGGATCCATGGACTTCTCTTCAAATGTCCCGAGGTGGCACGGTTCCGTCATGATCAGCCGAGGGGACAAGACAGGATAGCATGGGAATCTGTCAGAGGCTGAGAGCAGCGGTCAGAGGAAGAATATTGGATGTACATGGATCCGCGTCTCCATTTTCACCTCTCCAGTACGTGACTACTCTGTTCCTAGCATCGAGATGGAAGTTGAACCGAAGACGAGACAAGATATAATAGTCCCACCCACAAGATCAAGTAAAGACGAGAAATGAAAGGCAGAGCGGCGGCCCATGATCCGGGATTCCGTCCGTCGGGTTCGGTCAGTCATGGGAAGAGAAGCAAGCTCCTTGTCGTATGTTGCCAGCAATCTGCGGCTCCCCGTTCGTGCTGGACTCGGCATCGGTTGACGGGGAGAAGCTGTAGGTATGTAAGTAATAGAGGTCGGTGTGTTTGATCATGTATCCATCCATCCATCCCGGGTCATGACGGTTGAGGTGTATCATGATCCATCTCCTGACTTTGCCAGTCTCGGTCATTATGTTTTCGCATCATCGACTATTACATCGTTCCATTCTCTTGCACCACCTCCTTTCTTTTTTCTTTTTTTTCTTGATCGACTACTTTTCTCTTCTTCTTTCTTTTTTTCCCACTCTCTGATCCTATTTCCTCTTCTCTTTTCTCCCTTGGCGACTAGACCTATTTCCTCTCACCACGGTCTGGGCGCCTACTCTCACACAAGCTCTCACCGACCTTGTCTAGCACCACCACCACCACCATCAGAAGCCAGCTACTGTGGTTCATCAAACAGCCCTGCTAGGCTCTTGCGCCAAACCAAACCTAGTCGGCCCCAACAGTTCCCTTGCCGACCGTCGTTGCTTTTTTTCTTCTTCTCATCTGCCGTGAAAAGCAAGGAAAGAAAAAAAAAAAATCGGTCTCGAGATCGGCCTTGGAGAGCTCAGCTAGCGCGCGCTACTGAGATTTGGTGCTGCTGCGCCGGTTTCCGCTCTGTCGGTACCTGGCCCCCAGGTCTTGCAAGGTCTTTAGGCGGTGATCCGTCCATTGATTGTCACTGTTTTGTTATTAGACGCCGCCTCTTCCATCTCCACGATACAAAGCGATTCGAGACAAATCACATCAAGACGAGACAAGACAAGATCGAGTCACACGCCCGTGCCTTGTCTTGACTCTACCTAAATCTGTCCCGCGGCTCAAGAACCTTTTCTTCAATTGAAACAAGACAGGCAGTTCGAGTTGCACGTGCAAGCATCACAAGCAACTCGTGCAACCTCGTCTCCTCCTCCTTCCTCTTCTCCTCCCTCCGCAACCCATCCATCCATCCATCCATCCATCTCGTCTTTGTCTGGTCTAGTCCGTCTTTTCCATCCAAAACACCACCAACCAACATCGACGGATTTCAGCCCCAGAGAAACTAACAGCCGGGGGTTTTATCAATCAAAAGAAACGATACCCCTGCTGGTCGCTGCACCTCCCACGCGCCGTCTCTTCTCTCTCTGCACTTGTCTGCTTGTGCTTTGCTGCCCACAAAGTCGATTTGACTCGAATCTCCTGTCCTCTCGGCTCTCCATCAGCAAATCAATCGAATCGTCGTCACCACTCGGTCAACTCATCCTCAGCGCAGCGCACCCCGGTCGACGTCAGGCTTGACCCCGGTACCAACTGACCTGGGTCTACCTTACCCCCATCAAATCATCCCTGCCTCTCTCACCGAAACCCACGCCGCCCACTCTCCGCCGCCTTTCGGTCGGTATACCGGCCCTTTTCTACTGCGTCCTCCCCCCCCCTCCCCTCCGTCTTGTTGCTCCTCCCATTCTCCAATCACGGCTCTCCCGTCCTTTCCCCAAAAAGAGAAGCCGGCTCACACCTCTTCTCCTCGACTCCTCTTTCTTCTTCCTCGTCCGGGTGCCGCGAGGTCTGGGAGCCTCCAGACAAGATAACCTACCGACCCGACATCGACCCAACGACACCACACTGACACCATTCCAAACAAAGTCAAGAGACGCTACGCTACACTACCTGCGCATACGCTCACCCACTCCCCGCCGATGATGCTCATGATTGTCTCGGTCGCGATATCATGATGCTCTGCGCAGCACAGCACACGCCGATTCTAGCGCCATCGCAGCTGCTGTTGTCCCCGTTGTCGTCCCGGTCGTCTCCATCACCGTCGCTTCTGTGCGCGCTCTTGTCGCAACCATTGACATCACCTTCTTCCGCGCCTCTACCTATACCACAACATCGCCGAGTCCCGACTCCCCTCTCGGCCTCTTGGCCGCTTCCGAACCGCTCCAGTCCATGTCCCGAGTCGCTGCAGCCGTCCTATACACACACAGAATCTCTCCTCGCCCACCAGCTCGGCACATATCCAACCGCCATCCGGCGACAATCCATTGCACCTGAACCTTCCTGTGACCCCCCCGACCTCAATCGCATCCGTCGCCTCTACGATCCCCTCGGCCCCGCCGCGCCGTAGCTAGCAGCCCCTCCAGCGGCTGCCCGCCATGTCGGCACAGGCCGTCCCGGACACCCAGTTAGGCCTCGATGCCGAGGAAATCCAACTGCTACGCCAGGGCCAAGCGGCGCTGGGAGGGGGATCCAGCAGCTCGCGCGCCGCCAGCCGCGCCAGCAGCCAGGGCCTCTTGATGCTAGATAGCTCATCGCTATCAGCTCTGGGTCGCTACTTTGACCATCTCATGGCCAGCATCGAGCAGCGGATACAGCATCTAAGCTACGAAGCACAGCGCTTTACGCAGCTGCAGTACGACGAAGCCGATGGTATCATTGGGGGAGCCGACGCTGAGATCGCTCGCTACACCGAGATCCTCCAGCAACTGGATGAGCTCGAGGTGGACTTTGACCGCATCGCCCATATCAAGGAGATTGTCAAGGGTTACAGGTCCAGGGTTGAAAGCTTGGAGCGTGATCTCGACAGCAGCAGTACCTCGAGCCGGCATCATCACCACAGACACTCATCGTCGCACCATTCGTCCCATCGCAGCCACGGCCACAGCTCCTCCCATCGTCACAGCACCTCCCACCGTTCACGCCATTAATCAGGCTAATGACCCTCCCTAATCGCCCTGGTGGTTCCCAGGAGCCTCATGGTCAGAGACCATTGACTAACGAAACAAAAAGAAAAAGAAAAGGAGAAAAAAAGAGATGAAAATAAGACAAAATGAGATGGAGAAAGACAAGGTCCTGCGCGGGTTACACAGGACCGCCATTCTCACAAACAACAACTCAACTACAACAACCACGGCGAGATGGACAGGCTCTTAGGCCAGACCACGAGCCTCTAACGACACGACACTTTATCAGGGAGGGCGCCCGGAACGTGGGAATATCGGAAGATTGATGGGCCTCACGGCTACAACACGCTACGCAACGCAAGATGGAACTGGCCTCGCGGCCGCCTTTTAATGCTGTTTTTATAGTTGCTCTGCTTTGTTTCTTGGACACTTACGGCTGACACGGTGCTACTTGGCGTTGAAACGATGCTCTGTTGGTGGATAGGATGTGTTTATTATTTTTTGCTCTATTTTTTAATTGTTTTTGTCAAATGTGTGTGGTGTTTTAGCTTGCGGATGGAGAGAAAAAATACCCCCTTGGTTTCCTCGTTTGAGCATTGCAAATACTCCAATTCAAGTTTGTCGACTTGTATAGAACCGCTGCTGTGATGTGATGTGATGTTGAACAACATGGATGCCCTTGCTATGTAGTTGATGCCCTTGTTCAAAGGTAGTTGTTCCGTTTGGTGAACTTGTAGACAACTCATCATGTCGTCTCTGCAAGTCGTCACGCCTCCAACTGTCGCCTCGCCCGGACGACTGGTTCTGGGGTGCAGATGAGGAGGGGGGGAATGGATGCATATGCATGGCGTTGCAAGGGAGAGATATTGGTGTGTTGCTGCCGCTGCAAGCTAACTCGGACGCAGTGATGCCCAACTGAAGGGGCACTAGCTGACGTGGTTTAATGGAAATAAGGCTGGCTGATTGAATATTGGATGGGAATTGCTGTGGTTCGTTGGGGAGTTGAATGATATGATGATGCAGTAGCTAAAGCAAGTGAGATGCGGCGGGTTGTGCTTCCGCGCGTCAAGGGTATATACATGCCCAATTCCACCCATCGTGGGCCAATTGGTGGATGAGTTTTGAAGAAGATGCCCATGACCTTGAAGTTGAACTAGACAAGGGTTTGTTGTTTGTGGATGCTTCTTATTGGAGACTCACCGAGGACTTGCAATTATTGGTTCGGAGGATATTCGAGCAGTTATTGGTTCAGGGAGGATAAACTCCATAGATAACTTGAAGAGCTGTAACTTGAACTCGTAGCATACCCAAGGGCAGGTCAAGGTGCAAGTTATTGTAAGTGAATACAACTCAATGGCTGTATCTGTAAGTGAGACATATACAAGTTGATATAGTCAACTCAATTCACCATGAATAGATAATACCACGTTATCAAGAGATACAAGTTAAATAATCATGGTCTTTTTATCAACGTCTAAAACACAACAAGGGAAGCCAATATCCATCAATCAATCAATCCCATCCATCCATTCATCCATTGAATACCACAATTCAAATCCCCCTCCCTCCCTTTCCCACGCCTCATCATGGACCAGACCAAATAAATGATCGACCGTCATCAAGTTATGCCAACCGACCAATAATCCAGACAAAAAAAAAAGCCAACAAAGAAAAAAAAAACACCCAACAAACAAACAAACCAACATAAAAAGATGTTGGTTTCACGCTGCTGTGTTGCCCCCCTTTCCTTGTTACGCCATAAAACGCCGCTTGCCATGGTTTCGTTTCCAACAACTCGCTCTCTCTCATCTCCTTCAATACTTCCTCCTCTGTTCTCTTTCTCATGATGCTTGCTTGCTTCTTTCAATGTAAGGGGGAATAGAATAGACAAAGGAAAGTGGAAAAAGAATAAGAACAAAACGAGGGTCGAGGGCGTCAACTACCCTTGGCTTGATTACTCTGCTCTTGCGTCGCAAGCGTCGAGGAGGCCTATACCCGGGCGATGCGTCGAGCTCGGACGAGGAATGGACTGGGCATTTCGTCACGCTCTGGATCCCATACAGCCACGGGCTCGTCACCGCTCGACTTCCGCTCGAGGCCGATGCGGTCTCTGAATGCCCTCTTGGGGCTCACGTTCTCACCAGTGGTGGGGAGAACAACAGCACTCATGGGACGTCCGCCAGCACGAGCCTGTTGCAGCTCGACGAGGGTTCGGCCCTTGATGTTGGCCATGTTGTTCTTGGCAACCATCCTGCTCATCGCCTCGTCCGCGTTCTTCCTGTTGCTGTTGAGCGACAGGGTGCGAGTCAGACCCTGAGCAGTGCTGGCCTCAGGCTGAAGCGACGCCGCAGATGGTATCTTGCTGAGTCGCCGGTTGGGAGATCTAGGACCAGACTCGGCTTGGGGCATGATCTGCTTCGACACAAAGCCAGGGTTCGAGGCCGCAGGCTTGAGTCGGTTGATGGGGCACGACTTCTGCGACGTCAAGACAGGGCGAGTCTTTGATGTAAAGGGGTTCTTGGACGACTTGATGTTGCGAGTCGGCGAGGGCATGATGTCGTCATCCTCAGAATCAGACAAGGACGGCTCGCCACGAGGGTTATCCCACCGGCTCTCGCCCGAGCTTCGGTTGGCGTTGTTGGCAAAGATGTTGGCCGTGAAGATGTTGCCCGCGTTGTAAGTCGGGGCCTTGGTACCTCCATTGCGACGGGGTGATAGGGACAGCGACTCAATGGCGGCGATGGGGCTGGGTGAGCCCATCTCAATGTCCATGGGCGTATTAGCAGCGTTGCCCACAAACATGGTCTGCGCACGGGCAAAGGGTGTGCGCGTCGTCTTCTTCGTCTCCCGGAAGCTCTCGGGGCTATCGATGGAGTACTCGGTGAGGTCCGTCGTTGAGGGGAACTCATCTCCGCTGGTGTTGACCGACGAGTGAGGGTAATCCGGCTTGAAATCGGACTTGGCTGGTGATGTCGGGTATTCGTCCTCGCGACTCTGGGGTCTTGAGCCGACAAATGCGACTGTCTTCTTCTGCAGCTCGGCCTCGACACGGGCTTGGACTTCTTCCTCCACCCGAGCCTGCACCTCTTCCTCAAAGCGGACATGTAGTTGCTCAATCTCGGCGTTGACCAGGTGATCAATCTTGAGGCGGGCCTTGACCTCCCACTCTCTCCGCAGCGACGAGTCCAGCTCTTCTCGGATGAGCTCCTTCTCCATCTCAAGGCTGGTGAGCCTCTCCATCACCTCCCTCTCCTTCTTACGGAGAGCGTCTTCCCTCAGCTTGAGTGACTTGTTGAGGTCGACAACCTCCTTCTCCTTGCGCATGAGCCTGACCACAGGCAGGTTAAGCAGCGACGCCGTGTCGGGTCTTCGGTCAGGGTTGACCCTGAGGCAGTCCTTGATGACCTGGCCAAGTTCGGGAGAGTAGACATCAGGCAGGGCGGGGAACTTGCCCTCCTTGATCTTTTGCACAAGCTGGAAATGTGTCTTGGCGTTGAATGGAGGCTCTCGTGCGCAGAGCTCGTAGATGATGCAGCCCAGGGACCAAATGTCCGATTTGAGTGTGTACTTTTCGGCGGCACAGATCTCGGGCGACATGTAGAATGGTGTACCGACGTAGGTAGAAGCAAAGTCGTGGGACTTGATCATCTTGGAGAGACCAAAGTCTCCAAGCTTGACCGAGTTGTCCTCGCCGAGGAAGACTGAAGGTTGTTAGTTCACACCACAAGTAAACAAAGTACCAGAAAGTCTCACCATTCTCGGGCTTCAAGTCACGATGTAGAATAGTCATAGTTCCAGCGGGAACCTTGGGACCTGCCGCAGTCCCCTGTGTCAAACCCAAAACATTGGCGCCAACCTCGGGCGGGTCGATGCCGTAGTGACACCGATACAAGGCCATGACCAGCTGGCTGAAGATGCTCCAGACAAAGCTCTCTTGGGCCCGTTGGCCCTTCATTGTGAGGTCCTTGATCACCCGACCGAGGTCGCCGTTGCCGCAATACTCCATGTACAGGTGCAGGTCTTGGCTGACCTTGAGGTGTTCACGGTTGTAGTAGGCGACGATGTTGGGATGGCGGAGGGTCGACAGAATCTGGAACTCGGCGTGGAGCTGCTCGCGCTCCTTTTGCGACATTCGGAGGTAAGAGATTTCCTTTCGGCACATGATGAAGCCATCGGCCTTCCGCCGAACCTTGCGGATGACACCGAAGGATCCATGGCCTGGGTGGGTTGTGTCAGTCGGTGAGTCGACCGTGAATAGGCGGTGCGTGAGAGCTAGAGTTTGAGCGTGACTTACCAATCTTCTCCAACGTCTCGTACTTGTCCTCGGAAGACATGATCAAAGTCAATTCACGATAAATAACCGGTCCAACCCATGCAGTCCTGCTTCGACGGTAGCTTTCACGCTGTTGAACCAGTAACTTGGTGATCGAGCCGGCAGGTGGTGGGGGACGAGGTGCGCAAGCGAAGAAGACTGAAAGTAAAGTAAAAAACAAAAACTCCCTGCTGTCGGTTAGTAGAGGTTATTCGCGATGTGAGAGAAGGTTTGTTTGAAAAAGGATGAGGAGGAGAAGAGTTGGGAAAGCAAAGACCCGAGCTTAAACAAAGAGAGCGTGGTCGTGAAAATGGGCCTGGACTAACTTGAACTTCCCACTCACTCACCCCGGTCCGTCCCACAGAGTAAACACCTGCCGCCGTTGTTATGGCAACAGAGGCCCACCCGGGGTTGACCCGGAAAGAGCTTCCTTATCGATAAGGGAGCCGTGGCGGTGACGTCGAGGAACCGGTCGACGCTGATTGGCCGAGGGGAATTTGGTGGCCGTTTATGGTGATGGCGACTTTTTGGAGGGGTCCATGGTTTGATTTGCTAATCAAGGCCTACGGTCTTCGGAGATAAGAATTGACTTCATTCATAGATTTTGTATTACTTTCTATCAACCGTTTCTTCACGGTTTATATACGTTATTGCTTCTTCACCATGGTCCTCCGCAAACATGAGCTCGAAGGCAAACTCGGCGAGGAAGCACTCCTCATCAAGAGCGGCGTCCTTCGCGACGAGAACCCCCTCGACGACAGCCCCGAGTTTCACGAGTTCCTCATGGCCTGCCGACATGGCGATCTGAAGACCTGTCAGGAGCTCATCAGCCGCGGCGTCAACATCAATGGCAAGGACAAGTTTGACTATACGCCCCTCATCATCGTGGGTTGTTTGTCATGCAGTTTGAGTTCTGAGCTGAGGGGCTGACGGTGATAGGCGAGTTTGTGTGGACATTATGAACTTGTTCAACTACTATTAGAGTCTGGTAAGTTTAATTCATCTTTTCATGTTCAATTGAGTTCTTTCGTGTTGTAGTCTCTAGCTGTCTCTCATCATGAAACTCACATAACAACCACAAGGCGCACTGGCCGAGCGCAATACCTTCCAGGGCGAGCGATGCATCTACAACGCCCTGAACGACAGGATTCGCAACCTCCTTTTGCAGTACGACTTTTCAAAGTCCTCGGACCCCTACGTCTACTGGTCTTCCCACATATCGACTCTCTTGGGCCGTCCATCACCCAGCACCGCAGATATTACTCTCGTCGCCGGCTCACGCTCATTTGAGCTGCACAAGTTCCTCCTTGCTTCAAGGTCGCCTTACTTCAAGGCCAAGTTAGCCGCAGCTCCCAACACCACTACGTGGAATCTTGCCAACGCCGTCCCCGTTGAGGCTTTTCAGATCGTCCTGAGATATCTGTACCTAGGCGAGGTACCGCGAGATCTTGCACCTGCGGGAACCGATGCATCTGAAGAGGACATACTCAACGGACTGTCCAAAATTAGCAAGCAGCTCGAGGTTGAATCACTATGGGAGGCCATCCTTGCCGGAGCCGACAGGAGACTTGCTCGTCAGCGGTATCAAGACGAGGTGGAACGAGCAAGGGGACAACTGGAGGAATTCTTCCAGCAGAATGTCGTGGGACACAAGATGGTGGTAGACTCAGATCGAGTCAAGGATGTCAAGTGGAAACACGATAACGCCATGTTCGCAGACGTTCTCCTCCGCGCAGACGAGCCAATCGACACTGAAGAGGAAAAGCCCGAGCAAACTCAGGACAAACCAACTATACCCATCGGTCCAGCCGGCAACAATAACGACTCTACCAAATCCCCCAAGTCGGTCCTTTATCCCGCTCACAAGGCCATGCTCATCCGAAGCGAGTACTTTGAAAAGATGTTCTCGGGCGACTTTGTCGAGTCTCACCGCGCTGACCATCTCCGTGTCGTTACTGTCGACTGCTCACCGGCTGTTCTTGAGATTATCCTCACTTTCCTTTACACAGAAACTGTTGTCTGTCCGCTCGAACATGCTCTCGATCTTCTGTACGCAGCTGATATGTTGTTCCTCGACAACCTCAAGAGCAAGGCTGCTGTCGCCATCAGCACACTAGGTAGCGGCAGCTCCAACGTCCTGGTCGACCGCACTCACGGCCAAGCTCATGAGGACGGCGAAGGCGAAGCAGACGTCCAAGAGACCGTTGAAATGGAGCCTATTAATATCTACGACGTCATCCACGCTGCTTGGGACCTCCGCGTGCAACGCCTCGAAGAATTCGCGGCCCGTTATCTCGCCTACCGCCTAGAGGACTATATCGACGAGGAGGACTTCCAAGCCCTGATCGCAGAATCTGCTCAGCGTTTGACGGCACGTGAAGAGACTGACACAATCGAGTTGCTCGACGATATTCGATATTACCTGTCAGATCGATTCAGACTTCGCTTCGAGGATGCTGGTCTTGATGAAATGATGGACGAGACGGGTGAGCTCGATGCTGAGTTGGCAGCTGCCATGGCAGATCAGGCCGCCATTTCGACAGGAGAGACGAATGGTACAGCTAGGCAAAATGGAGAGACAAATGGAGAGGCAAAGGAGGCAAATGGCAAGGCGGAGAAGGAGGGAGCTGTGCGGACACTCGATGGTGAGGTTGCAGAGGATGAGTTTGCCTCGGACGCCATCAACTATCAGATCCTGCTGGGCAAGATTGATGCCATGCTGGATCGTCTGAAGCTCGATGCTTAAGTCAATCATCATGTATATCAAGATTTATGACATGTTCAACTGGAGGGGCATAAGCATCTAGACACATATAACCATGAAAAACACACGAATTACGACATCACGCCTTCTCACGAGTCCGATTTGATTTTCAACGTATATTTATTTTGTGTTTTGAGTATCTACAAGATACCTTTTATGACATTGTTGAAAAGACAAAAGCTTGCTTGTGCATCTCTTCAACTGAAGATTCTATGCCGTCGCTGATACTAAGAAAGTGTTGAAAGGAAACATCCAAAAGTTGTTCAATCTCTAGGATGCAAGGCGATGGATGGCCCGCCGTGTCATTGCACTCGTCATTAAGATCAAAGCCAACTCACCTCGGCTGTCCGCTCTGGTTCCTCCGATCCAAACCTCCTCGCCGCTCACTCACAGAAGCCAGCTCTCAGTACTCAACAATCTTCAGCCTCTTCTGCAGAAGCTCTGGCAGTTCTTCCTTCTTGACGAGACCCATCTGCACGCAGTCTCCCCAGAAGAACATGACACGGTCCTGGGCGTAGCTGAGGTAGTCAAACTCGTCAGGTCCGAGGTCCTCCTCCTTCACAGCGTCGTCAAGGACTGGGACCTTGGCTTGGACGATACCCCACGCGATCCAGTGTGCATGATTGGCCGGGCGCCACCACTGCGTCTCCTCCAACAGAGCTCGCACGCGCTGGTCTCGCTCCTCCTCGTTGGCTCGCTCTGCAGCGCTCCATCCACCAGGAGGCACTCGTGCATCAAGCATGAATTCCACGATAGAGCTGGAGCTGCTGGCAGGAGGGTTGCTGGGGGTTGACAGGGGCGTCGCAATGGGCGTGGAAGTGCCACTAGACAAGTTCCCGTCCGAAGGAGCCAGCCTTGGAGTGGACCCGTTTCCTTGGAATCGGGGGCGATGATCGACGTAAGCCCTGACGAAACGACGCTGCTCGTCGGGGGTGGGATACCGCTTCTCGTTGCACGCCCATGGCACTGCGGCGTCATGGTAATTGTACGTCCATTCGTTGAAGTGGTTGGCGAATTCGAGGCCACGCGTGTTCGGGCCTGCATACTCGAAGTCGATGACGATGAGCTGCTTGTGCTGGTTGGCAGGCTGAAGAAGCGGTGACTTTTCATCATCGGGGCGAATTCGAAGAATGTTGCCATATTGCGTCTGTACAAGGGATTAGCCAAATTTCTCATCGGGGGATATCAGTGCATGTACTCACGTCACTGTGGGCAAAGACAATCTTATCCTTCACTTCCCGTTGACCGCCCTTGTAGTGGTTGTAGAGATGGGCACGGTACTTGGCAATCATGTCCTTGAACTGAGGCCAGGGAGTGCCGCAGACGTAGCCTCTGCTCTTCCAGGCATGGACAATGGGGTTGCGTGGCTCCGTCGGCAGCTTGGCCTCTTTCTCGAGCTCCTTGTCTAGGAAGGTGGCGATCCGCTCGACATTATCGAGCCACTGATCCCAACTCCTCCATGTTGCGGGCCCGTTCTCTCTCTCATGAGGCAGCAGCTCAATGCCCTCGTGAAGCTCCCTCATTCGCTTGGCAATCTGCTTGGACATTTCGGGGTCGCGAAGGTCCGACGGAGTCAGGGTGATGGAATCGAAGAACTGCTCAAACCGACCATTCTGGAATGTACCAAGCAGTCGTGGTCCGATCCTCTTGCGTGCCAACCTCTGCAACACCTGGAGTTCGTTGTCTCGGTCGATGAGGTGCTCAACCTGTGGACCATAGATACGAAGCAGAAGCTTGGAAGGCATACGCTTGTTCTCGACTTCCTCGATGTTACGAGGAGGGTGGACAACGTAGACGGCGTTGGTGAGAGCACCGCTGAGACGCTCCACGGAGATCTTATCTCCGCCTCCAAGAGGGATGCGTCTCCAACCCTTGAGTCTGAGTGTGTGTGCGATACGAATGATTTCGTTCTTGAAGTTGAGCCAGTTCTCACGCTCCTTGTCGACCTTATCGTCGGAGCCGTTGGTGGCCTCCAAGTCCTCAGTGCTGCCACCGCCTGCGTAGCTCATGGTCTTGGAGTTGTCCAGCCAAGCATCGCAGCTGGGAACGATGGCGTCTCCATCGACATAGTCAGTGTCGGAGGAGGCACCACGCAGCGAGGCCCGAGAGGGAACTTTTCGGTTCTTTGGACGTGTCAACTTGGGAGGGAAGTGAGGAACCGCCGTGAAGCCCAAATGAGCCATCGAGTCCTCCAGAATGCGCTGAAGCCTATCGAAGGACACATCGCTCGAGTCAGAGTCAATAGAATCGGAGCGCGAGCGGCCGCTCTGCTCCTGATCAGACCCTTGAGAGCGTTCAGCCTCCTTGCCCGAAGATGAGGCCACTTCGGAGCCCTTTGCCTTGGGCGGCGACTTGGACTTGCGTCGACGGGTGGTCTTCTTGGACTTTCTCCCGGCTGCTTTGGTCCGCTCATGCTCCAGCCAATCTCCAACCTGGGCCAGAAGCTTCTCACTGTAGTACTGGCGGCGGTGACTGTGAGGGTGCGAAGTGGGATGGGATGTTGGTCCCGAGTCCTCAGCGTGGTGAGCCGGGGAAGGGCTTTCGCTGTAGGACGACCTGGAAGAACCGTTGGGGAGTTGAGATGGCACGAGCTTACCGCTCAGGCGTCGTCTGAAGCCAGCAGAGAACTGCTTCATGGGCTGGGACTCATCCTCCAGCGTCTGGATTTCGGACTCGGGTTCCGCAATCTGTACAGCTGTGGTGTGTGAGCTCTGGATCTCATTTACATCGATGGTGCAGGAATGTCATGTGTGGTGTTCAAGCAAACTCCAAATACAAGATGAGAGCACGCGCAAGCCGCATAGCAAACGGGTCAGAGGACAATCACTCGAACGCATGAGCAAGGCACAGAGCCAACTTACCGAGTCGTCAGTCCGTCTTGCTCATGGCCTTGCTCGGCAATCATAGACATGATATGCCAAGCAGACCCGAAAATGCCATCGCATACCCGCGCGCGTCACATCCTGGATCCGTTCGCGGATCAAGCTCCATCACATGCTCAGGGGGGAATTGAGTTGCGCCAGCCCCAGTATAGGAAACCACCTTGAACGTGATTCGAGACGATGACTATCTACAGAATCTTTCTTCAACGTACCTTTAAGAGAGCCACTAGACTGGTAGGGGCGTTCGTCGTCTTCGCTCTTGAGTGCCGAGCGCAAGGGCGCAGAGAGGCCATTGATCGTGGGGCTCGGTGCCGCAGACATGGCGGGGGAAGAGGGGTTCTATCGGTTTTCAGCTGTTGGGTCCAATTGACTGTCGTCTGGAGAAGAAGGATTTGCGAAGTTGATCGGAAAATATCCAAGGAGAGGGGAATGGAGTCGCGGTGAGGAAGAAATTGGCAAATAATTGAGGCGTATGTAGGCTGCAGGACGCAATATGCGAGAGATGTGTCGGTTGTGTCCCCTCTCGCTCCCAAAAGAAGAAAAGCGGTCCAAGGGTCAATCAGCAGCTCGCGTGTGTGTGGGCTGGGCTGGACTGCTAGATCAGGGAGGTGGAGGAGTGCGCTTATCAGCGAGTCAGGGGTCTGGGTAGGGTCGAAAAGGCTTGTTCGTTTTATGCCGTCTGTGATTCGCTTCGTTTAATAGACGTCTTTCGATAGAAGGACAAGGGCATTGATAGGGCGAATCGTATCAAGGAGGCGAATCTGGAGGTGAAAGAAGAGAGGAAGTTCGAATTGAAGTGGGAGATAAGAGAGTAGAAGTAATGGTGAGCAAGGCAGGGAGGAGAAAAAAAAAAACTACGCCAATGTCACAAGGGAAGGAGGCCACATGATCTCTCCCGCTCCAGAGCCACTGAGAACCAGAGCCAGAAGGCAGGTACGACAAAGTCCCGGTTTCCCATTCGGTGCCCATCCGTCTCGTCTCGAATTGGACTAACAAACGTCACCGTAGACCCTGGACCGGAAGCAGCATCCGCGGCGCCCAGAAGCTCAAGGGTTCGCGGTTCACGGCCTGGGATTGTCTGGCGAGAGGCGATACCACGTCACACAAAAGAGGCAAAATGGCAATACGTCCCGTCACTCATTGGCTGCGTCTTTTACCCAATCCCTTGGAATCTCTTCCCCAAAATCGTCACCGAAAGGAGGGGGAAGCAAGACCAGTTCTCCGCCGAACAAGGGGGGCACGGGGGAAGGAGGGGAATGCGGCTGTCGGGAGGCGTCGAAGCGTCCAGACCCCCGTTTTGCCGGGTGACGTAATTTCCGGTGGCTAGTGACGCTATCCCCCTCTGGGCCATCCTCGGTGGCAGTTTTTGGCAGTCTCTCACATGCTCTCGGTGGGGTCTTTCGTGGAGAAACTCTTCACCGCCGACCACCACCACCATTCAGACAAGGATTCTCCCCATAAGTTGGTGATAATGTCAAGTCGCATTCACTACTGAAACTATTTGACCCTCTCGTTCTCGGTCCGTGCCGGAGGGTGGCCTGCCCATCCGGAATCCTGCCTACCGGGTCCCGGCACAAACGACCCACTCGGGCACCGAAGCCGTGGGGGCTACTCTCGGCATAAAATGAAGCGACCAGATAGATGATATGGGCTCGGTCACGGCGACGGCGACAGTTCACCACAGTTAACCCACTCGGCCGTGTCATGATACTCCTTCAAGAGCCTGCAGGCTGACTCTCGCCATGCTCCCCCACGCTCCAGAACACGCTCCATCCCAGCCTCGGTGGACCTTGATAGCCTCACTCGGGGCTGGCTTCATGGCCGACGTTGAACCTCATCCTTCGGTTTGACGTGTATCGTCATGTCATCCCTGACACGGCATCAGGTTGATACAATGTATGTAACCTCGGGGATGTGTTACTAACCCAGCACAAAAGCAAGTAGTGCCGGTGATGGCCGAGCTACATCTCAGCAACTCGTTGGTCTTGTCAATGCTCGACTGATCCTCGTACACTGAAGCCGTGATGGTAGATGTTCCATGTAAAACATGTGGTCATTGCGCCCGCAAGGAGAAATCTCTGCAAGATACTACTACATTCTCTGATTTGCTTGAAACCAGCCTTTGACACGCCACCAGCCCGTCCTCTCAGCGCTGGCTTTGCAACTCAGCCAACTCCTGTTGAATCTTGTTTTCCTCTCCTTTAAGTCTCTGGATTTCATTTTCAAGCTCCTTCTTTCTCTCCTGTGCTTCCCTCCGTTCCTCTGCAAGTTGAGTCCCCTTCTCTTGCAGCTTGATGCACCTAAGTGCAGCTGGGGCTATCACCTTGGTCCATCGCTCATCCAGCCACTTCTCGATCGATGAGCCCCTATGGGTTTCAGAGTCATCGTATGTTTGGTTGAACCAGAAATCTCCCAGTCGCCCATTACCACCATATGGCTTGAGGTTGCTGAATTGCTGCCACATCTCCACGGCCCTGCGGGCCTCGATCTCCGAAATCTCGAACCACTCCATGTGTCCCTTCTTCGCCTTGCAGTCTGGATTGGGGCAAAGGGCCCTTCTTTTGCTCTTGTGCAACGTCAGGTGGACTAACCTCTCCATAGTGTGTGCCGCGCACGGCATATAGTAGATGAACTTGTAGTCTATGTTGTGCTTGCAATCTCGCTCCCACTCCCGAAGTCTTTTCATGACCTGGTTCTTGTTATTTTGCTCCTCCAACGATAGCACGGTGTTTCCATCATCGTCCTTGTATTGTTTGTATCCGATCTTGAGATACCCAGGAACTGTCTTTTCAGCAAAGCAGTATACCCAGCCGGCCGAGAGACTCGATTTTGCAGGGACCATATGCAAACAATGCAGAAGTTCTTTCACCGGATTTTTGGACTGGCGTGCCTCCTCAAATTCCATCTCCCTAAGTCCCGGGGAAAGCAATGCCTTTACCCCCTTGCCTGTCAGTCGCTCCTCACGCTCCTCGCCGTCCTCCGTCTGCCGTTGGCTAACAGAGTCTTGGTCGTCCAATTGGGAACTCTGATCGAGTTGCTTGTTTCCCTTTCGAGGAAGCTGATCCCTCGGGGTAGCAAGTTTATTGCAGTATTCGGAGGTCCGTGGCTGGCCAGAGGCAGTGTCTTTGTTGGCTGCTCTTTTGCTCGCCCAAGTAACATCGAGGAGGTCGTTGCCCTTTGCAGATCGCCGCCCTCGTGTTGGACTCTCGTCCTCGCCTCTTGAGTAACGAGAGCGGTGCGGACGAATCTCCGAGTCAGGAATGGACATTGGCGTCGAGGCAGTCGAGATAGGGCTGAAGATTTCGCTAGGACCTGGCGAGGTGACTGACTCAGGAGATGAGGGCAAGGCATCGTCGAGGACCGACAAAGAGTCAAAGACGTCGACTTCCTGTCCCATTCTCGGTGTGCTCGGCCGGGAGTTGCGACTTGGTCTGCCGCGCTCTTTGATTGGTGTGACACATGCCATCTTGTCTATCATAACCGTCTCTCTGTGGAGTTCTGGTCTTTGGAGGCTAGACTGGGTCGATTCTTCGGCAGACACCCTAGTCACACTCTCGTCGTCTTCCTCGCTGTCCTTTCCGCTGAGCTTCTTGTAATCATCCTCAACCTCGTACTCATCTTCGCGATGATCGTCGTCATAGTCTTCATCGCCGTCACCCACGTGCTCGTCTTCGTCGTTGCTCGAGGTAGCCTGCTTGCGACGTTGAGGCACGGTTGGCGTGTTACTCCTTACACTCCCTGGTGTTTCGCGATTCGAATCTATATCCCATTTCTTCAATCTCTTGCCAAGTACAAAAGCAACGTAGTTGTGCTTGCCGTAGTCACTGCGTCCGCAAGGAACTAAATGATCGTGATCCATTTCCTCACATGTAAGCCATTCGGCTAGATCCACAAGCAGCTCTTTAACCTCGCTCGAACCGATTGTGTATCCATCCTCGATGGTGTCGATTATGTTGTGTAGAATCAATTCAATCTTGTCTTTTCGTTGTTTTGGTATAGTCGCACATGGGATGCCGGAGAACGTGTGCCCAAAACATGGGACCTTGCCCTTCTGCGGGATTTCGAGCTTATCGTAAAGCGAGTCGAGTTTCGTGATTGAACTCTTATTTTTCCCCATTTTGAATATGTACACGATACTCCAAGGATAATTAGAGGTATCGAGTTATGGAGGGTGTAGAAACGGCTTCGAGTTGAATGAAAGACAAGTCCAAATCGAGGGGAACAAGGAGGAACGAGGAAAAGGAGGGTGCAGCTGGGAACACTCCAATTCTGAGGCTGGTTTTAGGCTGCGCTCGCATCAGAGCTGAAAGGACAGGAACTCGATTACCTGCATCTAATCTCATGCAGCTGCAGGCCAAGAAACCTGAGACATGGTCATCTGGCCTCGAGTTGCTCGAGCCCCAGACCCAACGGATAGTCCTTTCGTGATCTGATCCTGCAATTGCCAACCGGAACCAAACAGAGGCCTTAGAGTTCAGGATCTCCTACATCTCTTTCCTGTTCTGACAACACCTTCTCTTAGCAGGTGGTCTCGTGTGCGAAGCTAACGTTGCAATGGTGTTGTTGTTGGTCCGCGACATGCGTCAAGACGGCATCCCCGACACGTTAGCGCCAACAGCATCTTCAACGTTTTGGGGGCTGCGGACCGTACCGTTAATTCCGAAACATGCAGACCCCTCGGCAACTCCTTCAGTGGGTTTTGACCATGTCCTTCGACTCCTCGCCTCGATTGAGCTTGTCTTTAGCCTAGGGTTATGGGTGGTAAAGTAGGATTAACAGAATAACTGCTGGACAACTCCGGTCTGACCGGGCAATTCTCTATGTGAATACTCAGCTGTGATTATGATCCATGCTCAGGAAGTCCTAAAGCTTCGCCTCGCTGGCTTCCTCTTCACTAGGATACTTGACTCCTGTCTCCTTCACGCTGCCCTCCTGCTCCAGCTCCGGCACCTTGACATAACCCTTGGTATGCGAGATCGCCGATAGGAGCCACTCCCTTGTCGCCTTCATACCCTCGTTGTTAAGCGCCCAGACAACAGCATCCACCACGTCGTCGACAATGACCGCCGGCTTGTAGCGAGGCTCCTTCTCCGTCAAGGTCTGCCGCCAGACGCCAGTTCGGACCAGAATAGGCACCCACTCGGTCCCGTCCTCAGCGCTGAAGTCGTTGGCGCCTCGGATGTCGCTTTCGGGGTTATCGCCGATCATGTAAACGCGCCGTAGAGGGTGACACTTTGTAATGTCGTGCGAGGGACTCTTGCCCCTGTTGCAGGCCATGTCATGGTAGTACTGTAATAGCCTGTCGTGGGCGTACTTGTATGTATAGTTGGACGGCTTTCCCAAGGCGTTGTACTCTAGTTCCTTTCCGTCTGTCGTCGTCGACCAAACTCCCTTGAGAGCCTCCATAAACGCGCCAGTGCCGAACCGGTTAACGGGATAATTCGTCTTCCATAGAAGATCCATATTGGAGATCCAGAGTCCGGGTTGGTTGTCCTGCTGCCAGCCATTGTTCGGCAATGATTTATCACCGTTCCTATGCGAGATGGTGCCGAGATAACCCTCATGTGAGATCAAGAGATCATGGATGATCTGAATATCGACGGACCAATCCCTTGGGTCGTTCCAGACGAAAATCTGATCAATCTTGAGAGCATTGTGTGGGACATTTGTTGTGTAAGGATCCTTGAGGAGTGGAATTCGCTTTCCATCGGGCAAGGGCACAGGTCTTCCGTTAATGTCGCCTTCTAGGTGATCGAACGGGAATACATCCTTACACTCGGCGAGGATATCCGCAGGAGTGACGACTCGTTTAAAGCCATAACTAAAACAGTTAGTCACACAAAGACGTCATTAAATTGAGGGACAGCTACTTACTCGAGAGCGATCTGGCGGGCCTGCTCGGGATGAGAGCCAGTGATCAGGATGGTGCCGTGATTCTTGAGCTCGTCACTCCAGGCGCTCATGGGCGTGTGTGACAGGATCATCCGCCCACGTATCACGTCGTCGTGCTTGGGAATCTGCAGACGGTCTTGCAGAGTACCGGCCTTTTTGACCTCAGGTACGCCGCCTCCATTTGTTAAGAAGACATATCGGATGCCGTTGCTGCGGATCATCTTGATCACTTTCTCAGCTCCCTCCACCCTATTTCGGCCCTGGTACAGGACGCCATCGATACTGGTCAAGAGTTAGTAGTCTGTAGTTCAACATAGATGGTACGCACGTCTCAAGTTCCAGGTTGAGGAAGCAGTGTAATGGTGCAATCTGGTACTTACTCGAAAGCAAAGGCAATCTCAGAGAACAGCTTTCGTGACGCCTCGCTAGGTTCCTGAAAGTCATTCGGGTTCACTAATGACCCATCTGGCTTTGAAAAGAAGAGGGGAGATGTACGGAACGCCCGTGAGCCTCCCTGGATACCGCGAGGGAACCTAGAGACAGCGGCCGTCATCGGCGCGGCACACCGACGCGCAGCCAATCGGCACTGGCCGATCGCGCCGAAACGTTGCATAGTTGCTGGCTACACAGTTGAAGAAGGGGCCAATTCCGGTTGAAGAATCGAGTGAGTGATCTATTTCTGAGTGAAATATTCGGAGGTGGTGGAAAAGAAGAGTTGTCACTCAAATGTTTCGGTTGGCATGGAGCTTGCTCACGTATTTGTTAGAGTCATAAGCGATAACAGCAATCGTCGGAAAACCCCGCCAATATCCGATACGCGTTGATGAACGTGCTGATCAGATGGACCCAACAACTCACAAACATCAATTCCAAGACGATTGATATGAGGAAACTCTCAAGATTGTTCCGCTGTTAGATGATAGATGTACAAGTATACAATTGATTGAGTGGTTTTACCGTCGTGGCATCCTTCTATCATCGTTCTGGTGGTACAGTACTTTTACAGAACCCATCATCTCTCATGCCCAAGATTCCTGCACCGCTTTTTTTCTTTTACATGAACAGATTAATCCGTACGTTTTAAGGCTTCCAGTCCTTCATGTGATCCAAAATGACAGCAGCAGCCTGCTGAGGCGAGTGCTGTCGGCCCAGTGCCTCGACAAAGTCGCCCTCCGGGTCCATGAGGTAAAAGTAGATGCTGTGATCAACCAGGTAGTCCTGTCCTGGCTTGACATTTTGTGGCGTGCTGAAGTAGACACGGTACTTCTTGCAGAGAGCCTTGATCTGATCGTATGTGCCCGTAAGACCGATGAACTTCTCGTGGAACTCGCTGAGGTACTCCTTGAGCGCGGGAGGGTCGTCACGGGCGGGGTCGCAGGTAATGAAAATGGGGAGAAGAGCATCGGGGGCCTTCTCTTGAACGATATCGAACATGGTAGCCATCTTGTCGAGCTCTTCGGGGCAGATATCGGGGCATCGAGTGAAGCCAAAGTAGACCTGCACAAGTTAGCAATGATTCCAAAAGTCGAATTGACCTAGAGCCATCTTCTCAAATAGCTTGAAACGCACCAGAGAGTATTTGCCCTTCATCATCTCGCTCGTAAAGGGCTTCCCGTTCTGGTCCACCAGCTCAAACGTTCCTCCAACCTTGGGCCGACCCACGCCTTTAGCAGCCTCTGCTATTCTCTTGCGCTGCATGCGCTCCTTTTCGTATTCGAAATACCACACCAACAAGCCGCAGGTGCCGACGAACAGGATACCGGCCTTCCATGAGAAGGGCTATTGCGCATTTGTCAGCCACTCTTCCTTCTTTGCTTGTCGCATTCTCGCCAATCCTGCCAGTTCATACCCCATTGCTATATCGGCTCTTGGCCTGCTCGATCGTCTTGTACTTGGTCCGGCGCTGGGTAATCGGCTGTCTCGACGGGACGGGTGCTCGGAGGGTCGGCCGGAGCTGTTTCGGCTGGAGGGCGCTGCTGGCGAAGCACCGCTGGCACTGCCGTGTTGAGACGGTAGAGAAGACGCCCCTAAGGGCTCTGGAAGCCGCGACCGGGTTGGACATGACGAATTGTCTCTATGGAGAGATTTCGGTGAAGCTCATGCAAAAGCTGTGTCTCTGCTAACTTACATCTTCCGATTATCACAAGCTCTCCAAAATTACGAGGCCCGGGCTTTTGCCGGCACGCTACCAAGGTGGGGTGCAGGTGGATTCGATGCATGAGATGCTTAGTCATTCAATTTCCTCGAGTGTTCGTTCAATGAATGGTTTCCTCATTGAGCCATCATTTACACCGATTCATCATTTTTCGCGAATATCCAACGGATCGGGCTTTTTTTTATTGGGAAAACTTATTGTCGGCGTGTTTCTTATGGGTATAATCTAAAAACGGCGTTTGTGTCAAGTGACCGGGATATTTTAAGGGGCAAAAACGCGATTGCAGAATTCACCTACACCAACAAGTCAGCAATGGAACAAACAGCATTCACAATGGGAGGGGCAGACCAGGCCCGGTTTGAGCATGCTGATGATGATGCCAGAAGCGATACTGTGGCCGATTCTACTCCTCATCCTCCCTCAGATGCCCATCTTTCTTCCTCCAAGTCTCCCTCTCATCCTCCATCTACAACCACAGAACCATCCAGCATGCCTTCCCATACAGCAGCAAAGAAGAAGGGCACCGCATCTGCGGTAAAGAAGAATACCAAGCGAACAAAAAACAGTGGTGGCCCAAGAGCTGCCAAAAAGTCCAAGTCCACGCCTTCATCAGGCTCTGGCCAGGCCCCTTCCGAAGCGGCATCCGAGGAGTCAGACAATGGTCCATACTGTCTCTGCCGCGGCCCGGATGACCACCGTTGGATGATTTTCTGCGAACACTGCGAGGATTGGTTTCACGGAGAATGTATCAACATGAGTAAGGACATTGGCGAGTCTTTGATCGAGAAGTTTATCTGCCCAAATTGCACCACCGACGATCTCATGACATTATACAAAAAGACTTGCGCCCTGAGTGGCTGCCGGCGAGCAGCTCGTGTAGCACAGGAGGAGCAGAGCGTCTTTTGTTCGAATGAGCATGCACAGACCTGGTGGGAGCGGATGGTGGCCAAGTTGCCCAAGACAAAAGGCAAAGGGGGCATCAATGATCAGCTTGTCCAGGAGGAGTTCATGGCGTTGCTGAGCAGTGGTCTTTCCGGCGTGGATGAGGAAGGACTCTGGCGGTTGATCAAGACACCGTTCTCAGATGAAAAGCCAAAAGAAGAAGATAAGAAGGAGCAAGGTCAGTTATCTTGTTACTTGCTATTGATGGCACAGCACATTAACCATCTCTCAGATAACGAAGAAGATGCATCGAAGCATTTGTCCGAAGAAGAGAAGGAGTTTCTGGAAAACGCTGCCGCAGCGCGGTTTCACCTTGCCGAAGAGACACTCCTCTGCCATAAGATGCTCACACTCCTTGATCTTGCGCACAGTCGACGCCAGGCAGCAATCAGTGCAGGTCACTTCAAGGAAGACATCTGCGGCTACGACCAGCGTCTCGACACCATCAGCGCCCGGGACGCCTTTGCAGCCTTTGCCAAGTCACCCGAAGGCGAGGCCATCTTTAAGGCATCCAAGCTGGGCGATCCCCTGGGCGAGGACAACGATGTGAGGGGCATGTGCGAGAGGAAACGATGCAAGATTCACAGCGGGTGGTATAAGATGCTGTCTTTGGGGATCAAGTACCAGATTCGCGAGATGGCAAGCCAGGCCGGTGAGGTTGGAGAGGAGGAGAAGGTTGTTCGTCAGGCTGCAAGGGAGCGATGGAGGAGGAAGCGCTCCGAGAAGAACTGGGTCCAGGTGCTAGACGGATAGGCCGAGACGAAGAATCAGGGGACTTGGGCGTTGACGGTTCACATGCAAGATACCATTCAGGAGGTTGTTGTTTGGGCCATGCTTCACCAAGCTGGAAGGGCCAGGTGCTTCGTAGGTGGCTATCAATATCTTATATCTTAGGCAGATCGGCGAACTTATAGGTGTTATCGAGCAATGCTAGTATAGTGCTTTCGAGGTTTCTGGTATCACATGCCCATGTTGACTCCATTGTGAACAACGCAACTTACACTACAGTGGAATAAAGCCAGGTTATATATTCAGCCTGAGTGATCTACACAACGGCCAGTCTCTACCAATTGACCATTGTAAGCTGCCAATTCAGCTCGTCTGTCAATGACAAGCCGACAGCTCGCACTCTACGCACGTACGATATCCGAGTTAATGGGTGGAGGTCCAAAACTGATCCTTGCGCACCTCGCACTTCTGACGAGTCCGAGCAAAGCCTAGGGTTACATGCAAGGATCCAAGCCTGCTCTCAGAGTCGTCCAATCTCCAACATCAAGGATAGCCCCTTGTTCGATACCCGTGTGGCCGTGCTGCCCTGTAAGCCCAATGGATCTGCTCTGGCGGTTGTCTTTACGCGGCACCGCGAATCAGCGGCCTCGATAATCGCCAGACTGCCTGCCTCGTCAAGATTTCTTATGGGCTTGTGCAGGGAGCGGGTGTAAGCGCTACTGAGAAGCGAGAGTCTATTCTTGTTAGTGAGTTGGGGTCCGGCGTTTTCTGGGAATGCAGATGCAAGTGGTTGAGGATATCGCGTGTTGATATGCCTTGGCTGGGGCAACGGTCAATAATGCTACCAGTACACTGTGGAGATGGAATTGAAGTTATCGTCGAATAGGATATCACGGCGTCTGGGGCGCTGCTCGGGAGGCGTTGCAGCCGCTGCGGCCGTTGCAAGCGTCTCCCCTTAGGCCCGGCGCATGTGGCGGTTTCACATGGGTTCGATTCTTGGCTCGAAGCCAAGCTTTTGAAACTCTTGAGTTGGGGATGGTGGCTTTCTCGGGAGACTCGAGTCTGCAACAATAGCCGCCGCAGTTCTCTTTGCAGCTAGATTGTCTGAGCTGCTATTTATGATCCAGCAAATGAAGCCCTGAGCTAATGAAGCCAAGTTCCAAAGAGGACTATCGACCGAATCATGGTCCATTCAAGAGAGGCGAAGCTAGACGATCCTTCTCCGTGTCCAACGGACTGCGGCTCGAGTCTAGGCCTCTTGAGGCAACGATGATCCATCTCCCAGGGCTGAGCAGGGAAGACGATCCCACAACTGGCCCAGACGCTCCGACACGATGTGGATGGAGAAATTGGAGCTAGGCCCTGCTGGAACACTAAGGGCATATTACCATTGAAGGACCCCTGCGTGAGAGATGAAGGTGCTGTTGCTGGTGGCAGGTTGCTTTGTCATTCTGCTTTTCTTTAAGCGCCGAGGGTTTCCTTGCAGCGTACGACACGATATCCAACCATTGTTCCTTTGGTGTTGATCGCCATCACGGCAGGACGTTGAGAAGGCGACCTCTTCGACACTCCAACACAATGACATCCACATCTATATCCATTGTGGGACCTCTTCCCACCGACTATTCACCTGGAACCACCTGCAATGCCATCTCGAGCCGGACAGTCGTGGGCATCGACTTTGCAACATCATGTCTCCCCGACGACTTCGACCCAGCCCCAACAGCCTACTACTCTCCCGGGACGGCGTGTCCCTCGGGGTACACGGCGCAAAGGAGCTGTACGCGATCCAACAGCGGCGATGATAGAACCACCGTGACGTGTTGCCCAGAGCGCAACGGCATCAAGATGTGGTGCGTTTCAGACCCGCAATCTCTCGAGGGACCTTGGGAGAGTCTGTACTGCACGTGGAGCGCGGGCGACTCGAGGACTGTGTTGCTCGTTACGACTCTTGTCAGCGGAACTGAGTCCACTTCGGCCGTGACGATGAGCGGCGGCGATGGAATCAATGCGTACGGACTGAAGATGGTCTATGAGGCCAGCGATATCGCCTCAACATCTGCGACGACAACCTCGGATGCTACGACGGCTGCAGAAACGAGCGGAACGAGCAGCACAACTGAACTACCAGCCGAGACATCATCGTCTGGCGGCGGAAACGACGGTGGGATTGGTACAGGTGGTATCGTCGCCATCGCCGTTGTAATTCCCATCGTTGTCATCGGCGCACTCATCGGCGGCTTCTTCTGGTGGCGTCGTCGCAAGAACCGCACAACCCCCATCCCAACCGACGATCCCGACGCGACCAAGGAACTACCACCCAGCCACGGCGTGAGCGAGCTATACGGAGCCCAGAGCATACCACAGGAGCTGCCCACAGGTTCTTCATACGTGTCGGAACTGCCCGGTGATGGTCCCATGCATACGGGCTGGAACAATGACGGTAGCTCTCCCGCGCTGAGCCATGTCAACAGAGCTGATGGAACGTCGCCTCGATCATGACCAAGGTGATGTGGAGGGAGAGTTGATAGTGGGGGGAGATATGGGGTGGAGGTCTTTCACTATTGAGCGATGATACCAGCAACATAACCTTCGCTTCATTCTATTTAACTGTTTTATGTATATACTATTACGATTCACAATGCGAGGCGTTTGAGAAGGAGAACTACTAGATCCTTCAGGTATTTGGCATTTGGGATCTTGAATGCCGATTCAAAATAGCGTCCTTGGGGCTTCTTTCAGTTGAGCAATTTCAATTTTTAATGATTTCCAACAATTTCACTTTCGTCCCAGTCAACATGAGCAGCAGGTACATATCCTTCTTAAGGAAAAATCATTCTAAAAGATGAATCTCGAAATTGGTTCTGTTCAATTAAAGATCTCCGCAATTCTCTTGGCGCTTCTTAGAAGCTCCCATGACCGCCACCACCCCGCAGTCGAGAAAAAAAATCCTTGCCCCGTCAACCACGACGCAGCAAAAAAACATTTCGCCTGCTTATCAAGCAAGCTTCGACTGACAAACCCTTCTAGAGCGCGCTCGTATCTAGCGTGACTCTATATCTTTTCTATCGATCTATTAAAGATCACTTCTCCCTCAGAGGGTTACGACCGCTGCAACAAATCCCAATCCTTCAACTACCCCGCCATCATGTCGTCCTCCAACCCCCGCGATCCCCGCGATCAGAACGAGCCCGTCAACGACTTGGAGATGCTCGCCGCTGACGACGCCGCCGAGGAGATCCCCGAAGACGATGACCTCGCCATGGACTCGGACAACGAGGAGCTTCTCCTGCAGAACGACTCCATCGGTTACTTCGACCTCCCCCAAGACTCCCTCTTCGCCATCGCCCAGCACCCCGTCTACCCTTCCATCATTGCCGTCGGCGGTTCGGCTGGCCAAGAAGACGACGCCCCTGGTGCCGGTTGGGTCTTTGATAACTCTGCTGCTCAGGCGCGACCTCCTCTGCCCGCCAGCTACTCCAGCGACCCCAGCGCTGCTGCCAGCAAGACTACCCAGCTCGACTCCCTATTCAGCATCGATGGTCACACCGATTCAGTGAATGCGCTCACCTGGACGCTTCCCAAGGGTGATGTTCTCGTTAGTGGTGGTCTCGATGGCAGGATACGCGCATGGAAGGCGACTGTTGGAGCCGACGCCTCTCTCAAGATGGACTTTCTGGGTGAAGCACAAGAGGTGCCCGAGGTGAACTGGCTTGTGCCGTGCCCCTCGTCTACAAACCCCAACACCATTGCCCTCGGCGCTTCAGATGGCTCCGTTTGGGTCTACACAGTCGACGCATCCGACAAGGCGAACCCACTCCAGATCGTTCAATCCTACTTCCTTCACACTGGCTCTTGCACAGCCGGCGCATGGACCCCTGATGGTCAACTGTTGGCCACCATCTCCGAAGATGGTAGCTTCTACGTCTGGGATGTCTGGGGCGAGGCTGCGGCCAAGAACCTTGTTGGCGACAATGGCATGACTGCCGTGTCTCTGACTGCTGAAGATCAGCGTTTTGAGGTTGAGGGTGGTCTCTACTCCCTGGCCATTGACCCCAAGGGCACATTCGCCGCTGTTGGTGGTGCTACTGGTGCTATCAAGATCGTTTCTCTTCCTCGACTTGCTCCTGCTGGTGCGAAGCCTCAGGCCAAGGGCAAAGGAGGAAAGGCGGCCGGCGCATCGTCATCTACCGCCGGTGGACAGATCCTCGCTGCTCTCCACACTCAGTCTGAGAGCATCGAGTCTCTCGCTGTCGTCACCACTCCCAATACTCCTCCTAGCACACTCCTCGCTGCCGGCTCAGTCGACGGCTCCATCGTTGTGTACGACGCAACCCGCCGTTTCGCCGTCCGTCGCCACATTGCCGGTGCCCACGAGGAGCACTCAGTCGTCAAGCTCGAGTTCATCCCCAACTCATGGCAGCTCACCAGCTGCGGTATGGATGGCGTGGTGCGCCGGTGGGATCTCCGTGGCGCTGGCGCGACGAACCCCAACGCTGCTGCCACCGCTGCAGAGGCTGGTCTCCAGAAGGAATGGAAGGGTCATCGAGGTGATGGCGAGGGCGGTGGTGTCCTTGGTTTCGTTCAGGGTGAGACCGGTGCCAGGATCGTAACAGCTGGTGATGACGGCGTGTCCTTGGTTTTCGAAGCATAATGGGTTGGCAAATGGTAAAAGCAAGTAAAAGGTATATAGAGGGAGAAAATAAGCAGATAAGGAGTCTTGGATCTGCGACTTTATGATCACGAATGAATAGATTCAAGGGGATGATACCCTGGATATGAACCACCAACTTGACTATGTGCTGTGTCTTCCCTTCGAACGGAGTACTCCATCCTTTGATGGCTTTTGGACAGATGAATACATACTCGACTTACGGGTGCCGCGAATAGCAGATACATGTTAAATCAATCACCCATATCAACATAAATACCTAGATCAGTGACAGGACTACTTAAACTTGAAAGTTTCAGGTTGACAATAACAATCTGCCACCTTCTATATTCGTAACCATATACTACGATTATACCTTTCTTTTTCGTTTGTCAAACTAAACTACTACTAATAATTCAGAGGCACCCTGAGCTCCGTCGTATTCGTTGTCCAGTTCCTCTTGCCTCGGCGTAGGTTAAAACTGCAGTGAAGCTAGGTATCCTGGAGCTGTATGCATGTCTGACTATATGCCACCCTCGCACAGATAGACCAATAAGTTTCGTCCTGCGTATGCCCCCCTTGCAAGGCACTCTGCCGTCTTCCTCGTTCTCCTCTTCGATTCGACGCCCAACTTCAAGTTCTCTGGCCTCGGGGTGGGTTAAAATCGCAGTGAAAAGACTAGCTCGGAGGTACTGGGGCTGGGTACTAGTTATCCTTGCACGGGTTGGCCAACAAGTTGTGCTTGACACATTCCCCCTTGCAACGTGCTTCGCCCTCTTCTTTGGTTCTTGTCTTGTATTTTCTCTGGCCTCGGCGTAGGTTAAAATTGCAGTGAAAAAAAGGCGCAGCTTGGCTGCGTCTGGGTATGCTTCGCCCTCTTCTTTCGTTTTCGTTTTGTATCTTCTCTGACCTCAGTGCGTGTTAAAATTGCAGTGAAGGGACTCCAGTGACTCGTCCACCACGATCACCGGGGCCAAGACATACTGCCCGCTCAGGATAGCTGCCATGTCAAAACAAGAGGCCTGATCATGAACCGCCAAGGGACCAGGTGCTCCTCTTGCAACATCTCTTCCTCCGACCTTGTATTATCATATAGTTGAAAAAATAGCTATATGCTGAAATACCACCTAGAGTCGCCAAGACGGTGTATGCCAATGTTTCTGTTGCCCGAATATTAAGGCTACAGCTTTACTTGAAAAGGCAATCAAATGATGAGCCATGAATACGGAGTCTTTGAAAGAGGTTCATGTTTCTAAAAGGAAACACCGAGCGTTGTGCTGGATCCCGTCCTAAACTCCTCCGTGATCTGGACACGGCGAGTGTCCAAGTTGTAGTGAAATGGCTGAGCCAGCCGCAACGCCAGTGTGCTGCTGTGAACCTGCCCATAACGGAGAAGATGCTTCACCCTCGAATTTCGTTCTCATCTTAGATTTTCTCTGGCTTTAGAGCGGGTTAAAATTGCAGTGAAGTGTTACCAATCCTCTCACTTCACACACACCCACCCACACACACATAGTTACCCCTGCTTATATATAGATCCATAGAGATCAAGGCAAGAAGCCGGGGTCCTGAACCACCAGAAGACCAAATATCCACTCCATATTCTTTTATTCTATCCTTTTTTCCTCTCTTTTTTTATAATGGAGGTTTAAATGCTAGGCTATGTAGATAACTCGTCCGGTAGTTGAGGGAAATTAATAAAGACGAGGTCTGGGAATGTCTTTGCTTCAAGACAGTACCTATAGATATTACGACTCTCCTTAAAGACCATGGATACAAAGCCTCTAAAAGAAGGTTCATTTCTGAAAAGAAGCACGGAGCAATGTATTGAATCCCGTCCCGTCTTCCGTGACCCGGACTCGGCGATAGCCTTATCGATAAGAACCCCGACCCGGCCGAGATCGCAAGCTCTGATTGGCCCGCGCGGCTCGGCCGCCCAAGGCGCTTGTCAAATTTCTTTGGCACTTGGAGATAGCATCATAGCTCCAACAACCCGCACTGCCCAACGCCGAATTCCCTCACGCCCTTATATACACAGTCAACATGTTCGGAGGATGTATGAAACCCGCGCCATCTACGAATTGAGAAGCTCAAACTGACCCCTCGCAGTCGCCCCCCCTCAGCAGTCCCAGGAGGAGATTCGCGCCCTCGAGGCCGAGGCTACCTTTACTATCCAGCAGGCCGTCGCCACCGCTGTCCTCCTGTACCTCTGTACGAATTCTTTCGCTCTTCAGATTTCCCACAGCAAATCGCTAATCGTATCTCAGCCCCCTTCGCCATTGACCTCTGCGGCAAGATCTTTTAAACCCCGCCCCTCACCAAGAACGAACCGAACAAAAGACATGACCCAAGGATGCTGCATTGATAGAGTCTCGGGCTTGCAGGCTCTGCGGATAATGGCGCTCCGTGTACGATAGAGACGGACCGGATAGACGGAAAGGCTCACGATTAATCTGTATCATACCTGGAAGACGTGCATTGAGGCACGCAACGATATTTCTCCCATGAATACACACACATGCACCAGTGGTGCTTATAAATATTCAAGACGAGACTCAAAGCTTTGTCTTTTGCTCAAGTCTTTGCTTTTGAAATATTCCTATCCCGTGTGACGCCTATGATGACCATATCCTCAAAGTCCCGACTCCCACACAATGCCACAAAAGTACATATTATATCAAAGACAAGTAATTGCTCTACCTTCATGCCCAACAGCCTGACGTCTATTTCGAGTGGGGGTTTCGTGTCTTCTCCCATTCTGTGTAGTCAATCGAAAGAGACTCAAGCTCCTTCTTGATATGCTGAATCTGCTTCTCATAGTCCTCGAGCACCTAGCGCAAGTTAGCCAAGCCGATCCTCAAATGCGACAACATATAAACTTACCTTCTTTGCCTTGGCCTCGTGCTCTGGGTCGAGCATGGCTCCTTCTGTGCCGGCGGGCGTGTCCATCTCCTTGCTGAGCTGATCGGCATACCCTCTTAGCACGATAAGCCTGCTCCAGAGCTCCTCTTCCCTCGCTCCCACCGCGGGATCCTGCACTTCTCTCTCCAGCGACTGGAGTCGGCTGCTGAGGTCGTCCTCATCACCACTAAGCGCGTAGCCGCGGTTGCGCAAAACCTGTACTCGGGCGGCAAGCGCCAGACATCGCTCGCTGATGGTCGTCTGTCGTCGGTGAGCGGCGACGGCTCGCACCTCGGTCTCGAGTTCGTGCCGTTGGAGGATGGCATCTAGACTACCGTTGATCTGGTGCAGGCGGATGTTAAGTTCGGAAAGGGCGCGCTTCTCGACCAACAGACGGTCGGCAAGGGCAGCATAGCCCCGGCAAAGGGCGGGCATGAAGCCTGGAGCAGGCTTGTTTTGCAGGGCTTCCTCCCATTCGCGAGGGTCTTCGTAGTCTTGAGGCTTGAAGTAGGGGACGATGCTCTCGTCGACCTTATTGTAGAAGTAGTGCTTGAAAACGCAGTTGGGATTCGAGGCATCCCACTTTTCCGTTACGAGCTTCATCTGCTCAAGGATGGGCTTCTGGTCTAGTTCATGGTCAGTCTTGCGTCGCGCTCCAGCAACAGTAGTTGAACGACATACGGGGGGTTTCTTTTCCTGGCTGCCATAGCGAGTTTGCCAGCTGCGCTTGGGACTGAGATAGAGTGGGCATCTGCTGAGCCTGTTGTTGCTGCTGGATCGACGCGGCGAGAGAGTTGATTTTGACCGGTTGGGGTCCCATCTGAGACTGACCGAAGCCGAAGCCCTGCGTCTGGGCTGGCTGCGCAGTCTGCGCAGGTTGCGACTGCCCGAACAAGGAGGTCGTAGGCTTGGCTTGACCGAAGAGCGACATGATGAAGGTTTGCGAATAGGTTTGCGAATAGGAGCTTGGTGTCGCGGCGAGCTGAGCTTGAGCTTCAGCTGGAGTCGCTCTTATGGGAGATAAACCGAGACGATGCTGCGACAAAGGAGACCGAACAGTGACAAAGCCGATATGTTGCCGTCGTGCAGAGCCTTTGTGATGTTGCGAGGCTGCAGAGTCAAGTCGTCGATGGTTGCCTTTGTTTTGGGCTACCTCGAAATTATTGGAGCTGGAGCCACCAAAACAAAGCTACCTTCACTACGCCCCATCTCAGCCTCGTGCACCAGCCTCGCCCCACACTCCAACCAATCACAGCGAACCAATTCCGTCCTTACGCTCTCAAATCCTAGCCGAACGACCTCACATTCCCACTCCCGTCTCTGGAATCACCGCAACGTTCGAAGACCGGAAGCGCAGAACATCGGCACCATGTCTACCCGCAGGCCCCAGTACGTCCATCCGCGATGCATCACCCTTCGATAGAGGCCCCGGAGCTCCGAGCGGGTGCAATTGGCTCCCGGGACACCTGGAAAATGGCTAACCGATCGATCCACTAGATTCAACCAGCAGGTGCTCATTGACACCACCCCATTGCCCGATGATATCCCCGCCGTGAAGGAGGTCGGTGCCAGCTCTGCGCCTCTTCTTTCTGCCTCCTTCTTCATCGGTGCCCGGTGCCGCGACTACAACGATGACTACATGCAATGCAAGAACGAGAACCCCGGCCGAGGAGAGTTTGAGTGCTTGAAGGAGGGCCGACGGGTCACTCGATGCGCCTCCAGCGTGTACGTTGCCTTTATTTCTCTGGATATGGACCGGACTGGAGGAAGCTATAATCTGTGGGCTGGACATGGCCGCTGACCGGATCAACAGCATTCAGGACATCAACACCCACTGCCTCGCCGAGTTCCGCAAACACTGGGAGTGCCTGGACGACCGGAATCATCAGCTGTGGCAGTGCCGCCCTGCTGAGTGGAAGCTCAACAAGTGTGTCTTTGACAACCTGGTATGCCACCTCGGACACCCGGCACACGACTACCCGGATATGTATATACTGACAGCAGCCAGAAACTCGAGAAGAAGGTTCCCAACCAGCCCACCAACGTCACCCCCGTTCACCTTCGACCAAAGCAGATCTTTGCCGACGTGCGCATCGGCCCTGGCGACGGCAAGCCCTTTGTCCCAGGGCAGGAGGAGGCGAAGCAATAAGGAGCTGGAAGCATTGAAAGATCGAGACTCGATCATGTACATTTGCCGAATGAATCACAGAGTGGATAACCAATTGTTGAATCTGATCACAATGGCTTGTCAGCCAAGTACTTGGTGCTTTCTCAATGAACAGCTGCTAGGATGTTGCGCCGAGAGGAGCCGTCAGGTGCTCAGAAGCAGACTCACACAACGAACAGAGCCGCAGATCAGTTATACAACATCAAGCGAAGACGAGCATGATTCGGACTGCTCACGGCTCAACACGTTCCCCGCGACGCACGCTGTGGGTGTCCGATTCTGCAGAATGTCATGACCCGTCTAACCAGCACGGCATCATCAGTCGCCTCGCAACTCAACCTGTCATTTTCAAACTACAGTTACAGAGTTGAGTTGTCAGCACATTACTACCTGGCACAAAGCGAGAACCCCGCGTGCAGCATGATGTAGAAAGCCTTGAACGCCCGATACACGGCCTTCCGAGACATGCCTGGGGAGGCTTCCCATGAATATCGCGCATCTCGGGTAAGCTGTGAAGCCTGCGTCGGCAAGAGATCCCTCCTTGCTTGGTGTCGTGGAAACCAACTGACATGCTTGCGAAACCAGAGAAATGCGAACTAGCAAGAATACCCAGCGAGCTTATCAGCGGTGTCCAAACCCCGTGCTTGCTGGTGGGTTTGGGGTATATTGACATCCTGGACTGTAGTAACCTGATACGCAGGTGGGAGGCAACGTTGCCGGTGGTAGGACGAGGGTTAGAAGCCCAGCACTATGGCTTGAACCGCGGAGAGGACATGGATTATGCCAAGTTCACGTCGAGTTTCGGAGAGGCTTCGTCAGCCATCGGGTCGTGATGGTTACGAATTGGGCCATCTTCAGCTATGCCACCTGTTTGAGGATTCGTCACATCATGCTACCCCAAAGAAGCTTCTCTCGGCGATGACTGGATCTTTTCCCGGGTGGCACAAAAGCCCTCTCCACAAACAATCCAGCCGCATGACCACCACGCCTCAGCTTCATCCCAAGTCTGGTGGCCGGGCCATCTGTTTCGGCCTCGCTGAGAACTGCTGGGGCCGGGGGGGCAGCAACTCGTCGGTATGCGCCCACCCGTTTCGTTTCAACGTGCACGTCATCGATAGGGTGATAATGGTTGGGCTCGTCTATCTCGGCTGCATTGTTGGTGGTGAAGCGGCTTTGTTCATGCGCTAGGCTCCGAGACGGCGAGTGCTTCTTCGGGTGGGCTGACCCGGTTCGGTGTTGGTGTTGCAACTGAGTTTCTCTCGAGGCTGAAATGAAATCGGGTAGGAAAGATTGAATGGAGGGGCCACAGTTATAGTTATATTGTGTATGTATTGACAGCTGTTCCTTTTAGCAAAGCTTCACTATCTGCCTCTCATTTCCTGAAATCGCCTCAAATGATGCCACTACTGGTAAGTCAGAGTCGTATCCTCACCATCCCTTGATCATCCCATCCTCTTCTTCGCAACGAACCTACGCTTGACAGGCAATCGGGCGCTTCTGCGCTTGGTGAAACGACAAACTGGCCGCTTGGAAGCGCCGTGTTTTAAGTCCAGGTTGGCCCGCACCATTGGTTGGCCCAGGTCATGTACCCCCCCTCCTTTTTTCAGCTCTTCTAAGAATAAAGAAAGAAAGAAAACATCACGAGAACTGGACCTCTTTGAAACAGATCGGGTTGTTTCGAGGGGGCGCACGACATGTCAGGAGATGCTGTTTCCCATGAGGAAAACAATGCGACGCTCGCGATCTGGCAAACACGGCAGAAGTGTGGCACGCATCTTGGGCTTGGCGGTGATACGAGATGCAGGGAGAAGGGGCCGAGAAGGCTGCGAGAACTACTACTGAATAGACGAACAGGCTTGGTCGGCGTGATGGACGGGAGTTCTCCCCTTTTTGGTGATTGATGGTTGGACCACTATTGGTATAGGGTCAGCGATGGTAGATGTGAGAGTGCCTTCGATCGCAACAACAACTGCCAACTTTGACAGTTATTGATTGAACACCATTACAATAAATTCATGTGACTCAGAGTAATAGCCGAGATGTCATGCGTGGCCGCGCCGCTTGATCAACTTCAGGCTCTTTCATCATCGCCGCAACTATTTTTTCATGGTTTGCAACATCTTCGGCCTATTGCCCTACAACCTATGGAATCTATCAAAGAATCACTATGAGGAAGAAAGGTGTCGTGACACGGACAGCAGTGGACAAGGGGGCTTTAAATAATCAGAAATGGTATGACTGTTCTTTGATAGCCTTTCATCTTTGACTCATGAAAGGAGTCATCCGTGGTTGAATGCACCGAAACTTGAAGCTTAATTGCGTGAGAAGATACAAATGTGAAAGGTTGTGCGTCATCAAGCAGCACTGTACTCAACAAAGATGCACCTTGGCCTCAATGAATCACTTACTCTGAAGTACACCCGAACATTTCTCGGTGAGTTGGTCTCGTGATACTAGCATCGGCGTGTTTCGTCCTTAGAGAACGATGTTGAATACGACATCCAACCTGACGATGCCTACCCTTGACTACCACCAACTCATGCCTCAGGTATGAACATCTGTTAAACCAACAGGCTGGAAAGAACGGTCAAGAAACAGGACTTCATCTTTCAACAAGATGAACTAGTTTCATTTTCATGATCCAACCAGTTCAGACGAAAATCCCACCGACGTTTCATGGCGGAGTGCACACGTTGCCAACACCAACACTCCGCTTGGCACCTCAAACCGCCAATCTGCACCTCCACGTTGATCAACCAACCAACTAACTGATCGACATATCACATCGCACATAATGCACAGACAACAAGCCTCTGCGTTGTTCCGACGACAGCGACGTCCGGAAATGTCCTCCCCCGACGTGTGTAATCATGTTGTGAGCGGCCCAACATCCCCGGCATAGAAAGAGCCCGTGCGGGGAGGATTCTCGTGCTTCTGGATGCGTGCCGGAGAGCCGCGGACTGGCGAAATTTCCCTCTTTTTTCCCTTATTGCTTTTCGAGTCGGTGATTAAATGGTAAGATGTCACGCACGTTGTGGGATGAGGGAGAGAGTGAAAGGGGCTTGTGGGGAGCAGGGGAACCATGTGCTGGGATATGGCCGGGATGCTGGGATGTTGGCGATGGGGACAACAATCAATCAAAGTTTAAAGGATGATGAAGGATTGAGATGGATCAACTAACTTGACATGAATACGACGTCTCAATGAGCTATACGAATGGGAATGAAATAGACGTCGAGCCGGATATTGCGTCTGGGTTCAGCCATGACTTACACTGGCGCCTAGGCACGAGGCCCAACTAGACGGAGCCGAAGTAGAGGTTCGGACGGGGACATACTACGTTCTCTGCCGGTCTTGAAACCCGATAGACGAGGATATCCGAGTCTTTGGTGTGGTCGGCATCGAAATGAGACTCGGCTACTGATCGATAAACTCTACTAGGCCACGAAGCACCGGGATCTGGACCACCTCATATCCCGGAGACTAAGTTAGAGACTGGTTCGGGATTGCTGGAATTCTGTTAAAAAGTTACGATCGTGTTGTTGAAAGGAATGAGGCTGGACGCCACGAGGCGGAGGCATTGCTTCAGAAACTCAATGTCAATTAGCCTGTGGTCGGGTTGTGGGAGAGAACGGGACTAGAGGATTTCCGTGTCATGTCGACCGTGTTCGGGGATCGGGGTTGAATCGCCGTCTCGTCAGCTTGGTAGTCTCAAGACAATGAGTGTGATGGCTTCCTTGGCTTTGAGGGAGGCAAAAAGGGAGGGGGTGTGTGAGGCGAGAGCAAACCAAGGCACAGCTGAGAAAGGGTTGCACGTCCAAC
This sequence comes from Ascodesmis sphaerospora, assembly GCA_027569015.1. Taxonomy (NCBI): domain Eukaryota; kingdom Fungi; phylum Ascomycota; class Pezizomycetes; order Pezizales; family Ascodesmidaceae; genus Ascodesmis; species Ascodesmis sphaerospora. Next base: position 2,097,365 of record JAPPUR010000003.1, read on the forward strand.
GAAGCAATGCACCCACTGAAGCCAACGCAGTCACACATTGAAAGAATCTGCCATGGTCAGTTCATGGCTGGCCTGCAGGAGATTCAACCAGTCGAGGAGGTGAAGGAAATGTCGGGGACTGGACCCAGGCTCCTGGGTTGGGTTCACCAGTGCTGGCAGCCTGCAGCAAAGGAGAGAACTGCCAATGTTACTCTGCGACGTGCCAATGCCCGAATGTGGAACTGTACGGGCTGGAGCAAGGAAAAGGCGGCCGAGTTTGAGGCCATTTGCGAAGCATTCCCGGGGCCTTGGACATGACCGATGACATCCAGGATGGGGTCTTTGATGGCGGTCATGAGATGAGCAATTCTGATTGACCAGGCCTAGATCAGGCGGTGACAAGTCATGACAGACCGCCAAAGACCGCAGCTGCTGCCGTCGTTGCTGGCAATGCAGCGTAGATGCCATGCCCTCCCTGGTCGGGAGATGACGAACGGAGCAACCAAATTAGTCCCGTTTCAGAGAGAGTGCCGGAGCACGGCCTTAGCGGGTTTCCAAGGCTTGCAGGCCCCGCCTCGACCCGCCGTGAAGAGGTGGTTTGAGGCTCTCCACTCCCGGGGAGCTTGTTTGGTGGGGAAAGGGCGGCCGACCGGGACTTCATTGGTTAAAGCCGACCAACAGCATTCGCCACAGCACGCGCCACATCTACAAACTGCAAGGGACGGGAAAGGGGAGAAAAGGTACGTACCCTCCAGCTCCCGTTGGTCAACACAGGTGAGGTCAATGCATGGCAGATCACGACCTGAAGGAATGCGTTTCGTGTTTGTTGATGCTCGACCTCTTGCAGCAGAATGCATCGGATGCCCGTGTTTCTCAAGGGGATACGAGGCATAATCTTAACCTGAAGCTCTCTCTCTGCGATTGTGGCATTCTGGCTCAGACGCTAGTCCGTGTAACCCGCAAACGGAAACCAGCTCTTTGGATTTTTTACTACCGAGGGCGAGGCTTTTCGGCTCCTCGGGGCCAGTACGCCTCCGGCAATTGAAGCTCAGGCTAGTCGAGATGGCGAATGTGGAATACGTACGCATTGGATATCAGAGGCTTGCATGTTCCCTAGGGCTGGCGGACTTGGCTTTTGGCTTCCTGGGGGAACACGCAAGCAACTCTCCACCAAGCCCAGCATGATCAGCTGTGGACCGCTCCTGGGGGGTGCCCGGTTGGAGATCATTCGAGGAGGAAAGGATGGGCGAGTCAGAGGGCTAGATCACTCTCCCTCAACGTTATGGGAGCTGATCAGCAGCGGAGAAGGGCCTCGATTCGATTTGGATGCCGATTCGGAGGGCCCGGTACCGATCGGGGGTAAGCTCGTTGGCCAGAGAGATGACAAGGTATGATGTTAGAAGTAGAGTGAGCGTCTCTCGTTTAGGTACCATGATGGGGGGATGATGAGTCCAGGGGAGAGGATAGGACGGCATCTAGGAAGCACCAACAATAAGCAACCACCAATAGCTTGCATCAGCAACTCCAAATTCAACATCAAACAACAGGTCAGATGAGAGATTAGATCAATTACATGGGAGGGAGCTAAGAGCATGCGCGGCTGATTGCTCTCATCCCGCTTCTGTTTGAGCCTGGCCGGGGCCTCTGGTCGCGTGTTTGATTGCCTCGCTGATGCTCGGGCCTGTCTCGACCGCCACCATCTGCCGCCTAAGCGATGGCTTCACCAAGTCGAAGAAAGAAGTCAAGATGCAAGCCTCGTCGTAGATCTCTTTCCTGACGTGTTTCGGCGTATTCCTTGAAACCTGCCCAGACCCGGGGATGCGCAAATGCAGAGCGCAGAATGCAGAGTTGGTGATGGATGATGTGTCAGCGCCCGCTAATGCGGCACCAGTTGGGCTTGACCTGGGCGATGCAAGAGCGCGGGCAACAGCGCTTCTTGCGGTCTCTCCATTTCATCAGTGGCGTCAAAAAGGCGCGGGAAAAGGGGAGCAGAAAAGCAGGGGTTGTTCGAGGTTGAGGATTGGTCCGTGCGTTTGCCGACGACCGAGGAAGGCCATCGCCGTGGAGATGTGTAGCCATTGCTAGCTTGTTCGATGGAGAATGGAGTCAGGTTTGACGCTAGAGATATTGTAAGGAGGATCTATTGAATGTCAATTTGTCTGTATTGAACTGCAGTGAATGCCTGTTGAGCTGTTGACATATTCAATCTGCTCTGCCAAGTTCCCAAGCTTCCATGCCACCCGACACCCTAGACATTCATTCGTCATGCCTGGTCTCCAAGGCACTCGCGCATTGCCTTGTGCCTGGTGCCTTGCAGCACGATCTTTCTAGCGCCCAACAGGGAAGCATGCCCCTGGCGCACGCGACCCCACTATGGAAGCGCTCAGCGCCAGGGGTCATTCTAGCAGCAGTGCATTGGAACCTCACAGCCAGTGCTGGCCAGCTGCCATGCCCTTGGCGAGGCGCCCCAAACAAGCCTCATCTCCTCCTCGCTGGGGTCCTTCCTTCCCGTTTCTGGGGCGTCGCCCTTCACTTTCCCTTCGAAACGCCTCCACCTCTGTCCGCCTCCCCTCCACTCTCACGCTTCCAAGAGACGCCACCGACAAGCTTCAGACCTCGCCCAGGCGCTCTCACTAACAAACCTTCCACTCATTTTCTCATTGTACGTGCTGCCATGCTACCCCTGCCGTGCTAGCGCACCCCTCGCGGACACCCCCGGCTCACCTCCTCCAGGCACTCGCTCGACTCCTCTGCAGCGCCCCCCAGCGAGATCCTTGGATCCCCTGCGAAGCATCCAATCCATACCGCGCAGCCAATCATCCCTGGTCTCCCAGCGGCTGGCCGTCTGCGACCCGCCGTGCAGTTCCTTTTTAACGTCCTCGTCCGCCCGAAGCCATCTCGACCTTTTCCCTCTCCCTCTTCACCCCCCTCCAAGTTCAAGAGTCTCGTCGACCGCTAGCAGGCCCCGACCTTCTTTTCTCCTCCACCTTCGGCTGTCCACTCCTTTGTTTGCGTGTCTACGACATTGCAGTCCACTCCTTTACCCAAAACTCAAAGCCAAGCCCCTCCGGTTGAACCGTTGAAATAGCCCTCGACTTCCTCCCCGATTTCCCCTTCGGCATCGCAAAGCAGACCAAGTCGTCGCTCCTTCGGCTCTCCCTTCTCTGTCATTCCTTTATCGTTGGACCTCACCTTTGTTGTTGTCCAACCACACCAACTCTTGATCCTCCGAGGCTCCTAGACGGAATCCTCAGCTTCAGCAGCGCTGTCGACCGCTCCCAGACTGGTTCTGAATCACCACCGATAGTCCGACTATCCCAACGCGACACTCCAACCACTACCACCAACCTCAAAGCATCCCACAAAGGTAAGCCTGAATCACTTTGTCTGAGCCTCACACCCGTGTTCCTGCATCCGCCCCATGTCTTCATTGTCTCGCCTTCTCCACCGTCTCAGCCTTTGATGGAGCAACTATCGATTTCCCTCCCTTGTGTGAACACCAGCTGGTGTTGCCCTCGACAAAGCACTCCGATAAAGAACGCGCTCGCCTTGGCTGTTGGAAGCGATATCGACGACAAAGCCTCTCCCTTTGGGGGGAGGGGCTGCATCTGCAACACCAAAATGCGGATATCATGTCGCTCATGGGTTCCCTTCCCCGAATTTTCACTATCAACAAATGTCTTACACGTTCTCGTCCACGCTCCTTTACACATTCCCCGCAAGAAACACATTCCACTCCCTTGTCCAGCCAGCCTCATCGCTTTCGTCCAACGGCCTCGGAAACAGCTCTTGTCAAGCGACAGATCCCTTGTCGACTCAACCGAATTCAGCCACACCTAATTCCCTGCGAGCTTATTTAACTGACTCGATTCCAGTTCACCTCATTTTCGTCTCGTGCTTCTGTACCGATCACCATGAAGGCGTCTATGTTCCTTGTCGGCGCTAGCGCCATCCTGGCCTCGGCCAGCCCCATCCGCGCTCCTCTCGAGAAGCGTCTCGTGAAGCGTGCCCTCACCACCGAGTGGGTCTATGAGTATGTCACCGTCACTGTCACCGAGGGCGATGCCCCCGCGACCGAGAAGCCTGCTCCCACGGCCGTTGTCTTCCTTGAGGAGCCCTCGCAGCCTGCTCCTAAGCCCACCACTCAGGTCAAGAAGCCCGTGAGCGTCCGACCCAAGCCTCAGTCTACTACCAAGGAGGCTCCCGCCCCCAAGCCTACCTATGTCGAGCCTGAGCCTAAGCCTGAGCCTGAGCCCACCACCAAGGAGGAGCCTTCGGTCGTCGTTGTCACCACCCAGCAGGAGCCCACCACCAAGGAGGAGGCTAAGCCCGTCGCCACTGAGGAGTCTGGCAGCTCCAGCGGCTCCTACGACCTGTCCCTTGAGGGCGACTACACGTCTATCATGCTCAACTACCACAACATCCACCGTGCCAACCACTCTGCCCCCGATCTGATTTGGGACGACACCCTTGCCGGCTACGCTGAGAACACCGCCAACGGTTGCGTTTTCGAGCACGACATGTAAGTATAAGTCTGATGTGTTGTTGAACTGTACACTGACCCCTACATAGGAAGCAGGGCAACGGTGGCTACGGCCAGAACCTCGCCTCTTGGGGTGCTACTGGTGACATCGATGACATGCAGAAGAAGTCCGCCGCCGGTGGTATCACCAACCAGTGGTACAACAGTGAGATGGGCAACTGGGCCTTCTACGGCCAGGAGAACCCCCCTGATGGCATGGACATCCAGCTCTACGGCCACTTCACCCAGGTTGTCTGGAAGGACTCCACCAAGGTCGGCTGCGCCACTGTCAAGTGCCCTGCTGGCTCCGTCCTCCAGTACCCCTCTTGGTACACCGTCTGCAACTACAACCCTCAGGGTAAGTCCTACACTCCTTCTACCTCAAGTCAAGATACTAATGTGGCATTAAAGGTAACTTTGGCGGCCGCTACGGCGACAACGTCCTCCAGCCCAAGGGTGAGAAGCGCGTCACCGTCTAAGAAGGCACGAATGGCCCCTCTCGTCATGAGCAGTAAAGGCTGTCTACACCTCCGGATTTGATAAGCCAGGTATTTCTTGGTTGGGCACGTCACTTGCATACTGCGAGTGTATAAAACGTGACCGGTAGTCCGCGTCCAAGGCACTATTTTCATTTTTCTCATCTTCGATTCTCAAATGTACGTTACGCAACATCGTACTTTTACGATCTTCTTTGCTCAAACATGGCCACTTGGCCGACTTTTCTTCTCATGTTCTTGTCTCTACATGCCTGGCGTCTTTGATGAAAATCGCATCGGATGGAAACGGCGCGCGAGGGATGGAGGGGATAAGGAAGAATGGCTGTGTTGGTCTTTTCTCACGAATGAACCGCACGCAGATTCTATTCATTGCCTGGCTCACAGAAGGACTTGTTCTGGCTGCGGATGATAGCCAACGATGAGATCCGAGTCAGGCCCGTTGGGGTTTACCAAAAGGGTGTTTTGTTTTGCATGCCTCTGATAAAGAGAAGCTTGTCGATAGACATGAATGGCACAGTGATTACGCCAAAGACAGTCCCCTTTTGATGTGACGCGTGACATTGTGTAGAACGAGTTTCATATTGATGGTGTTGAGCCGTGGTCTTGGACTGAGGCCGAGACTGGCCGAGACGCTGACGTTCTGGAATGTCTTGTCAGACATGGCTACTTATCTTGAAGTGATGACCTGACCAAGAATTGTGATTGGGTAAATCTCTGTTGATCTTTATTCAGAGGGCAGTTTCATGGTGGTTAAGGATGAAGAGATTTTCAGAACTGTCCTCACATGCTTATGGAGAGGAATCTTGGTCACTTGAACTACCTCTGTGTGCATAGGTAATGACTCCGTCTCATCATCTTGAAGGTGATGCAACTAAGTATCCCCAGATGAACCCGGAAGGGCCAGGCGGCCCCACGGAATCAGACACATCCGTGATATCGTTGCCGCTGTCGAGACTAGCTCAGCCGTTGGTGTCATGACCATCCGAAGCCGCCGTGAGACTGTCTTGCTGGTCCCGGATCCTCTCGGCGAGTTTTTCTTTTTGGATGAAGGGTCTGTTTAATCTGGACTCTTTAACGATGCCGTGTCTGAGTTTACGTTGCTGGAACGTCCCACCGGTTTTCTAGATTCATAGTGGTATGACTGGGCATCAAATTTGTGCCTATCCATGGACCGCTGTATTGCGACGCCGAAGAAGTGACCTTCAAAAGGGCTTCCTAGTTGGCTGTATTTGTGCATATCCTCCAACCTGAATATGAATGAATGGAGAGGATTCACAACATCCTCGTTTACCTCACTGCCAGATCTAGATGTCGGGGATGATGGTGTCGATGCTTGAGTGCTGGGCATGACGACCTCGTTAGTTGCAGCATGACTTAAGCAACGAGTTGTGTGCGAATTAACATAATGTTATCATGGATAATAGACATGAGCGTGAGAATTATCACAATGGGGATGATGGTGGATATCTTGTATTTTGACTTAGTGCTCGATCTTTAGTGAGAAATCGATATGCGGTACACCCTGATGGATGGAACTTGTCGACAGGATGTCCACATCTACCTCTATTAGCGAAGAATTTTGACATAAGACAATATAACTTACCATTGCACAAGTAGGCCTCAAAGTTGTCCTCTTGCAAGCCTCCTGACACTTCGAGCAAGAAGTGCCTCTTCCCTTGCCAACGCTGCTTCAGACTCTGCGCAGCAACCTTGACGCCATCGCCGGTAAAGTTGTCAAGCATAACGACGTCGGCGCCTGCCTCAATAGCCTCGTCGGCCTCGGCCTCGCTCTGCACCTCAACCTCGACCTTCATGCTGAAACCTGCGACAGACTTGGCAGCCTTGACGGCATCGGTGATGCTGCCCCGGCTCCAGACGTGGTTGTCCTTGAGCATTACCATGGCGCTGAGGTCCATGCGATGCGCATCAGCACCTCCAACCAGCATGCCGTATTTCTCAACGAGACGGAACCCGGGGGTTGTCTTTCTCGTGCCTGCGATAACACCCTTGTATCCGGCCTTGCGGGCGATCGTCACCAGCCTCTGACTCTTCGTAGCGATACCGGAGCATCTCGCAAGTGTGTTCAGAGCAACGCGCTCGCCGAGGAGGATACCGCGGACGGGTCCCTTTACAGTGGCGACACGATGCTTGCCGTTGCTCAGGTCGACGGCCGTGGCCTCGTCGGCATGCCACTCGACGGTGCAGCCGCACTGAGTAAAGACCTCGTCGAAGAAGGGTCGGCCGGCAATGACACCAGCCGATTTACCCCAGAGGGTCGCGACGCGGGGCTCGTCTCCGACAACGAAGCCGGCATAGTCGAACGAGGGGGTATCCTCGGCGAGCCAGGCAGTGACGGAAGTCTTCCACGAGGGAGGGAGGAGATTTGCGAGGTTTCCTTGAGGTTGGGCCATTTTCGAGGAGGCAATTGGGGCGATGGGAGAAAGATGGAGGAGGAAGAAAGATTGGCGATGGGCGGTTGATCCGTAGAGCCGGGTTGTCGCGGAACGGGACTTTGGGGTTTTGCGGATGGCGGAACGGATCTGGGAGCGAATGGATGCGGGGGGGAGCCGAAGGAAGCGAACGGGAGCAGGTGGAGGTGGGGGACTTTGGAGGGGCAGATTTAGGTGGGGGGAAACGTTCCGGTGCTTGTGATTGTCGTTTTTACAAGGATAACGGCTCTCAACCTTGGTCGATTTCTTGACCTTTCTATAGTTTAGTTTGTCTCTATAATTCTGTATGTTGAAAGAAGGTCCATTACTATGAGTCTGTGTATCCAAGAGCTGCATTGACTGTGTCTATCGTGAGATTCTCTGCTTGTCTAAACTAGGATATTGGCGCAACTCGCAAACCATAGAGGATTGACTAATTGTGATGCCTTTCAGATCGATTCAATGGTATTTTAATGAGGTTCTCTGTTTGTTCGAATTGTTTAGGAGATAATTTACATAGAGGCGTTATGCTTGTCGGTCTAGGTACCTTGTGTCAGGGTCTCACTGTACCCACTATCTCATTTACAGAGTCAATGACGTCCTCGGTTTTGATCAAACACTATATTCTAAGATCAGTAAATAAACAAAGATCCCAAGCATCGAGAGAAGCAAACAGTTTGTTCCACTTCTCTAGGAATTCCCCATTGCGCATCTTTTTGTTGTTGAGTTCACCGTTCTCGCACCAGTCACTTCTATACCCATATACCCATATACCCAGCAAACTCACAAGCCAACCTCAAATGACCCAGCTACGAGTTCTCATATCGGGCGGTGGAATTGCCGGTCCTGCTGCTGCTTTCTGGCTGTCACGGCTCGGTCACTCATGTACCGTTCTCGAACGATTCCCTTCGCTGCGGACAGGTGGCCAGCAGATCGACATCCGCGGGCAGGGTATCGAAGCCGCAAAGCGCATGGGGATACTTGACCAAATCCGAAAACATGCCGTCGACGAAGGAGGATTACAGTATGTGGACATGCATGGGAACCAGAAAGCCCTGCTGGAGCGAAACGACTCTGGTAAAGGCAGACAGTCCTTCACGAGCGAATATGAGATTATGAGAGGCGACCTGTGCAAGATCATATACGACGCGGCAGAGGGAAGAACACAATACCGGTTTGGAACATCAGTCGAGAGTTTTGAGAATGTCGACGACAAGGTCAATGTGAAGCTCACTGGAGGAACCACCGAGACCTACGACTTGCTCATCGCAGCCGACGGCCAAGGATCAAGGTTACGGCGGAAGATGTTCCAAGACGAGCCCGAGTCAACATATACACGCTATCTCGGTTTGAATGGATGCTTCTACGGTCTCCCACGGAAGCCAGGCGATCCTAACCTGGCGACAGTGTATAGCGCACCAGGTCGAAGAGTCATGTCGACACGCTGGCATAGCAAAGACAGAGGGCAGGCGTATCTTTTGACCATGTCCCACGACAAGGAGTTTGAAGAGGTCATGAAGAAAGATATTGCCTCTCAGAAGAAGCTCTTCAGCGAGATATTTCAGGACGCAGGATGGCAGGCTCCCCGGCTCATCGAAGCCATGAACGAAGCCGACGACTTCTACGCCCAGCCTGCCGTACAAATCAAGACAAAGACGTGGTCCAATGATCGAGTTGTTCTGCTTGGAGATGCAGGATACGCACCGTCGCCATTGACGGGTGTGGGTACGACACTCGCCTTGATAGGGGCCTGTGTTCTCAGCGGGGAGATTGCAAGGAACAGCAGCAATATACCCAAGGCGCTGGAGGCATACGAGACTACTTTACGACCATATGTCGAGCAGTCTCAGAAGCTGCCACCTTTTGTGCCGGGGATAGCGTATCCCAACTCTGCTCTTGGCATCAAGCTTTCATACTCGTTGCTGGCTTTGGTGACGAAACTCAAGATTGACAAGGCGATTCTCTCAATCCTGCCAGAGAACAGGGGGTCTTGGAGGATTCCGGAGTATCGAGAACTCGAGGGCTGAGGCACGGGAGTCGTAATCGCCGCGGCTATAGAAGCAAGTTCTTAGGGTGTAGCCATTGAAGCAGTATTCTCATGAATGTGATACCAAATAGCTATCTCGACTGAACATAACTCAGTCTTGAGTTGCAACAGTTTATGTGATCGTTATCCCGAGGGGTAACCAGGTCGACCCCCTCACACCATGAGATAACTATGACAATACGTCAAACAACCAACATGATGTGTCAAGCTACTACTCGCATATAAGGCATCATTTGGACAAGGAAGCCCATGAATACATCGGTTATCCCGGGTTCGAAATTCTGCTGCCTGCGATTGTGGAGAGAGAGTTGACAAAGACGCAACACTTCTGATCGACAAATGTCGCCCTCCCTCAGCTGCAATCCTACCCCGACAGCTCCAACTCACAATTGGTCCATCAGAGCGATCAACTCCCAACGGCACTTACCCACCAATGAGGATTGATCGGGGACTTACGAAAATCTGGGGAACAGTAGCAAATGACAGAATAGGAATGCTGTGCTTGGCATTAGCGCTGATACACCTGGCCGAGTTATCCGTCCTCAACACCATCGAACGCTATCTTGTTTGAGCGCCATGCCATCATCCCGCCCGGTAAGCATCAGATTTGGCGAGTAAGCTTGTTCTGACAGTGGTTTCGATGACCTCATTCATTGGATCTTCTGTTCGGAAACACCGCGGGTATGAAGTCATATCTGGGACGCGACTCATCAACTACTCAGAACGACTTGATGAATGACGGGTTTTTAAAAGTTGAGGTCGATAGACAGTATCGGAGACGTCGATCCCTGTGGGGAGGATGGAGAACTTGGGCTCTGGAGTCTGGGGTTAGTGCACAATGCCCGCTTATATCTAGACTGAGTCCCTTCTTCACTTGGGACTCAATGGATGATGATCAGATCTTCAGAATCTTTAGTAATAGATTAAAGCACAATGGAGAAAGACACCAAAGAAACCACCCCAGGCCCTGAACTGGGCAGCACCGAAAGGGTTGAGAATGCCCCTCGTCGTCGTTCCTCCGCCGTCGACCCCGACCACCTCGCCAAGGCATTCGAGAACCCTCTCTCCATCAGAACCAAGGAGGAGCTGATGGTAGACGTGGAGGAGTTTTGCCGCAAGTTTGACCTCATGGATTTTCACGAAGACTTTCGCAAGGGAGCACTCGTCGCACAGTCCCCTCGACAGGCGCAGCACATACCCGAACTATCTGCCGAAGATAAGAAGATCCTCGAGCGAGAGCATACACATAGATGGTCACAACCTTTTGCTCTATACTGGCTCTGTGTCATGTGTTCTCTGGCTGCTGCGGTCCAGGGGATGGACGAGACTGTCAATAATGGTGCTCAGGCACTATACTTGTCAGATCTCAATGTAGCAGGGCCGAACGTGACACGATTCTCAGCTAGCATGCAGGATAACCTCACTGGACTCATAGTCGGTGCCCCCTATCTCTGCTGTGCCATCATTGGATGCTGGTTGACCGAGCCTCTCAACCGCTACCTTGGCCGTCGAGGTACCATCTTCATCTCATGTCTCATTGCGGCCATTGCTTCAGTCTGGGAGGGAGTCGCAAACTCTTGGGTGAACCTCTTTATCGCGAGATTTGTTCTCGGCTTTGGTATTGGTCCCAAGTCTTCGACTGTCCCCGTCTATGCTGCCGAGTGTGCGCCCGCCCCTATCCGAGGAGCCTTGGTGATGCGTAAGTCGATACGAATTTCTCATCGTGTAGATTCTAGCTAACACTTGGCCAGAATGGCAAATGTGGACTGCTTTTGGTATTATGCTGGGTAATATCATGGGAGTGTATGTCTGCTCTTTGAACGCTGCATAGGAGCCATGCTAATGACGACAGCGCCTTTGGACCTTCAACCGGCATTGACCCCAACCTGGGCTGGCGCCTTATGCTTGGGAGTACAGTTGTTCTCCCCTTGATAGTCTGCGCCCAGGTTTACTATTGTCCTGAATCGCCCAGGTGAGTTTGCTCCTTGCACCCCTGAATGTCTCCCCTATTGACCAGACCAGATGGTACATCCAGCACAACAAAATCTCCAAGGCTTTTCGGTCGTTTCAGCGCCTCAGATACACCAACGTCCAGGCTGCGCGTGACACCTACTATACATATGTCGGTGTAGAACTTGAACGTGAGGCGAACAAGGGCAAGAACCTATTTACTCAGTTTATCGAACTTTTTACTGTGCCGCGGAACAGACGCGCAACCTTGGCCACTTGGATTGTCATGTTTGGTCAACAGGTTTGTTCCCTATCGACCCATTGTTTTTTAACACGAACTAACGTCATGTAGTTCTGCGGAGTGAACATCATTGCATACTATTCCACCACCATCTTCATCGAGTCGGGCTACTCGACCAACTCGGCTCTGTTGGCCTCAATGGGAACGGGCATCCTCAACTGGGTCTTCGCTCTTCCCGCTCTATTTACGATCGACAAATGGGGTCGCAGGAACTTGCTGCTCTTCACATTCCCTTGGCTCTCTGTGTTCCTCCTCTGGACCGGGCTGGCCTTTTATGCCAACAGCAACAAAGCCAAGGTCGGGCTAGTGACAACGGGAATGTACCTCTTCGAAGTATTCTACTCCCCTGGTGAAGGCCCCGTGCCCTTTACCTACTCAGCAGAGGCATTTCCCGTTCATGTACGAGATGTGGGCATGTCGTGGGCAACGGCGACAACCTGGTGCTTCAACTTTGTCATCTCCATGACATGGCCACGTCTGCGCTCCACCTTCACGCCCACTGGTGCCTTTGGCTGGTACGCTGCATGGTGTGCTGTTCTATGGTTTCTGATCCTGCTATTCGTGCCTGAGACCAAGGCCCTGACGCTGGAGGAGCTCGACCAGGTGTTTGGCGTGAGTACCAGGAAGCATGCCAGCTATCAGATCAAGAATGCAGTGTGGCATTTCAAGAAGTGGGTTCTGCGAAAGGATCTTGAGCCTCTGCCGTCGTTTTACACCGAGTCTGAGAAGTTGACTGAGGCTTAATTGGTAGAAGAAGGGTTCAGGGGTTAGTTACATAGTCTGGTTAAGCTATTCGCCTTGCATCGAATCAGTCTCCAAACAAGACTATCGCTCATTAGGCAGCTTAATATCGATTTACAATCCAATTCACAATCAAAACACAATCCAAACCATGTCGGAAGAACCAGAAATGAGTTCGTACCAGTTCAACATCGTAGTCACAAATGGCAGGTTCAAAATAGGGGGCAAGTCACATATTGGAAAGTCAAGTCGCAAGAATAATTTATACATTTAAGACATGTCCCTGCAAACGCGAGAGCAAAATCTATATACACAAATAGAAAACCATCTAGACAGATGCAGTCTCGTCGCCCTCCACTAGGGAGAAGCGAGTTCGGCCACAACCATCGCAAGAAGAGCCACACGTCTCAGACGTGTGGGATTGCAGGTCGCTGTAAAAAGCTTACAGGACGTTACGCTTGGCCTTGCGGGCAGAGCGGCGGCGGCGGCGGGAACCGCAGCCAGTCTTGGGACCGCTGGTGCTGACGGGAGCGGGCTCGGCCTGGGTGGCAGAGGGAGCCTCAGGGCGGACAACGGTGGAGAAGGTAGGGACGGGAGCGGGAGCCTGGGTAGCAGGGCTGTCATCACCACCAGCGGCGGGCTGGGTAGCGGTGGCAGCGGGAGCAGAGGCAACAGGGGCGGCGGAAGTAGCAGCAGGGGCAGAGGCAGCAGGGGCAGAGGGGGAAGAGCCGCTGTCGGAGCCAGAGCCGGAGCTGGTGCCGGACCAGACAGCAGGTCCGGGGATCTCGTAGGTGGAAGAGCCACCATAGAGGTTGAAGTGGATACCAGCGTCGGTGTACTTGTAGCCGGTGTTGAAGTCGAAGTTCTCATCGGGGACGGCGCTGCCAGAGCCGGTAACCTCGACCTGGACGCAAGAGGGGTAGAACTGAGCACCACGAGCAGGGTTCTGGTCGTAGGTGGCATCAGACTCGTGGTGGGCAATGATCTCCTGGCGGATCAGGTACTTGCCAGCCTTGAGGCCGGAGGGAAGGTCGAAGTCGATCTTGCCCTTGTTGGCGATGAGCTTGTCAACAGCCCACTTGCCGCCGGAGAGGCCATCCTCCTGGATCTTGGTCCAGATCTTACCGACACCGTTGGTCTCGGTGTAGGGGGCAATGTAGGTGATGATGGGACCCTTGTGGGAGCCGTCGATGATGTCGTCGCTGCGGGTGTTGTGGTACCACTCGAAGGTGAGGGTGTCACCAGCGGCGGCAGAGACGAACTTGGGGGCAGCCTTGCCACCGTTGACGTTGCAGACAATGTCGGGGCTGGACAGGTCCTTGACGGGGCTGTTGTTGGCGGGAGATCGGATGTAGACGTTCTGACCATCACCCTGATCCTCGCCGTTGACCCAGACGCCGTACATGAGGGCGTGGCCGGAGACGGTGCTGGCCATGGCCAGAGCGGAAGCAACGGAGAAACGCATCTTGATGGTTTGTTGTTTTGCTTTTGATGTTGAGTTGGATAAAGGATTGGATGAAGCGTGGAATTCGCTGGGAAAGATTCGACTTCAAGGTAGTTCAAAGAATGAATGTTTGGCACAGCCAATAGAAAGAAAGTGAAACAAGAGAATGAAGGACAACAACAAAGATTGTGTTTGCAAGGACGAGTGTGAGGAGGAAAGAAAAGCTGTGAGAGGAGGGAGGCTCAGGTCGACTTATATATCGAGAGATGGGCTTCCATGGAAGCCTCGGTGATGGACAAGTCCCCACACATCCTTGCTCTCAACTAGACGAAAACGAGAAAGAGAGAGCCCAGGCGTTCCGCAGATTCTGCAAACGCCAGGATCTTCTCTCATCTCGTCAACACACCGTTGACATGGTGTGCCAGGTGAGTGCCCGGTGCCACAGTTGAGCGCTCCTCTAAGCGAAGGGGGAACTCGGAACGGCAGTTTTCACGCAATCTAGATCGAATTGGGACGAGCTCTACGCCTATCTCCCGCCCAGAGCTGGCAGACGGGATCCATCTCCGGTGCTGTCTCTACCCCTTGCAACGCCTCAACTCGAGATGCCCTCAGGGGTGTGGCCGTGCAGGTCTGTTTTTCCCCATACTAAGATGAACATTGATAGACGGAAAAATGTCACGGGCGGAAATTGAAACCTGGGTCGCCTATTGGGGCCCGCCGCCTCCTCTACCCGAAAGAGTGCCTCTTCCCCGGCGCCTCGGTTTGAGCCTCACGGCGAGCGGATCCATTATTGGACAATTGAGACGGTGAAACTCGCGAGGCCCCTGATCTTGATGAGATCCCTCCAATGACGAAGAATCACCTGTCGAAATCTCTAGCGCCCAGCCCCTACAGAGATCCCTGTAATCAATCCCCCATGGAAGAGGACCCGAACCCATGTCAGCACTCTATCCTTGACCTCCTGTCGGGTTCTCTCCTCTGTTCAAGCAGTTGGCGCCGTTGAGGAGCTGCGCTGCGCTCTTGTTGCCCCTGATGATCATCGCCACCAAACCCTCCAATAACCGTATTTGCTTGTCTCTTTTTCCTTGGCGGTTCTACGCACCGCTCTTCCACCTGAAACGACGTCACAAAAGAAAAAATCATCTGATCCGAGTGGACGGGAATTCTCTGGACAAGCTGCGGCCTCAAGAGGAGCCCAGCGGTGAGGTCTTGAAACAATGTCTCCTTACATACGCCGCTGAGCATTGATCAATGTCGCAAACGAGGAAAAAAAGACGCAAAACGGTGTTTCGAAGGGGTTTTCTTCTGTTTCTTATGCTGTGAATCTCACACCACTTTCGGTGTTTTCATTGCGACCGTGAAACTCCTCCGTTATGATGTTTACCAGATCGTGACGCTCAAATGAAGAGCAATACTCTACGCCAGCCAATGCGGTTTCAGGTGTAGAAATGTCCCTACCAAAAGTCAAAGCAAGCATAATTTTAGAGAGATGCAAGATTCCCCAAGGGTGATTAAGCATGAACCAAACCCTTAAAGGTAATGGACTATGCCTGTTAAGCTTATCCGCCAGACTCAAGTTTATATGAAACGGGGCTTCGTCTGTAACAGATGGTGTTTGAGGTTGCCTACCCTAGGACGAGTGTTTTTTTCCAAAAACCAAACAGTGTTTGCTGCCACGTTTTGGAGACGGGCGGGATGCTACGTAGGTATTATGGAATACTTACCTATATTTCCAATGCGTAAACGAATTGGTTTTATGGTGTTTCAATTTCTAGAAGATGCGCTCATGAATCAGCTTAGGTGGTTCGTCGGAGTTGGGCGACGGGAATACGGGACGTAGGAACGGTAAGTAGTGTCAAACAATGGTTACCTTGTGCCCTCTACAAGCAACATAAAAATAACTACAAGCAAATATAGTATCAAACCACGTTGACTTACCCTGAGACTCGCTTGGCGGTAGTTTTTAGAGGTATCTAGGTTTCAGTGAGATCCTCCTTTAGCTCTCTAATCAACTGACCCGAAGCACATTTTTACCACCACTAAGCTCAATGGTAGCTCCATTACTCTTAAGTTAATACCTGACTTGGAAAAATGATTAGAGATTAGGATTTCGACCGAAACATGGCCAGCAATAAAAACATCTTGGCACATGTGAGCAATATCCATTGATGAGACCGATTGATCGGGAAGTATCAAGACACCGTCCCGGATAGCTGGCCCACTCTTCCCAGAGTCCGGACCCGATCTTGCACCGGGCATACAGTAGAAGAATGAGATAAAATTGTCCTCAGTGTTGTAACGCACCTATCTATGAATGGATAAATGATCATAAAATTATATGAAGATTTTGATTGAACACCCAAATGTTTGGGTAAATATTATACATCCAGGTCGATATTTTCCAACGCTGTTGAAAGCCTCTCGCATATCCTCGCCCTCTTCATCGCCCTCCCTTCACCCTCATCCAAATGCTGCAAGAGTCTTCCTGGTACCACACAGTTATACTTATAGTCCTCGGCCCCCTTCGCCATGTGACTGAATACCGCCGAGATGCCCTCTACACTCGCCAAGTTCCCCACACACCGTATTCGTTGTCGACAGTCTTTCTGCCGTGAAAAATCGAGCAATCGTCCGGCAAGGCCAGCCGCGATGCTTGTTGCCACTGACGTGCCTGTGACCTGCTGTTTTATCGACGGTGGCACTGAGACCCCTTCGCCGAGAATGGCAAAGTTCTTGGACTTGGTGGTTTGGGCAGCTGGGTTGATTGACTGAGAGACCTTGGCTCGACCGTCTGTGCAATAGACGCATATCACGTCCTGCATGCGTGCGGGAAAGGTAACTTGTCTGATATTTCCGTAGTTTGATGCCGCGGCGAACACCAGAGTCCCATCACTTGCGGCTCTCTTAATCGCTCTTCTCATCAGGGCATGATCTCGCTCGAAGCCGGACGCAATGCTGATGATGTCCACATTCCAGACATTCTTTGCATGTTCAATTGCCTGGCCACCTGTTATCAGCGTCTCTCACATGTTTTCGTGGCCTCTGTTACTCACCTTCAACATCAGGTCCTGCGTATCATCGTCCGCCTCATCGTACTCAAATACTCGGGCGACATACACTTCAGCATCAGCGCAGACTTTGTACACCAGCTTAACTGAGTTAGTCCCATGCCCCGTATTGTCTTGCTTTATGTCATCTTTGTTTGTCACGAAATCTCGGTAACCTCGTATATGCTTAGCATAAACATCGCTCCCATTGATGCCAGTATCAATGACCGCAACACGAACTCGTTCATATGTTTGGTCAATCTCGTTTGGCAGTGAAGAGAGAACCTCGTTGAGCTGGTCCAATTCATCGAACCAAGCCTCGGATGAGGCCTGACTGATACTGATTTCGGTCAGTCTGGACAGCTCAAGTTCGCATCAATATGTCTTACCTGCTTGCCACAGCTCCATTGAAGGCGACGGATTTCGCGTTCACGGCTTGTTGTTCTTG
Organism: Ascodesmis sphaerospora; assembly: GCA_027569015.1. Lineage (NCBI taxonomy): Eukaryota > Fungi > Ascomycota > Pezizomycetes > Pezizales > Ascodesmidaceae > Ascodesmis > Ascodesmis sphaerospora. Next base: position 2,114,770 of record JAPPUR010000003.1, read on the forward strand.
ACTGGGGACGTTTCTTTGACGGGTCAACAGTTGAAGCAAGAACACTTGATGAATGGAGCTTACCTCGGTACTTGGGGTTGTTGCAGAAGAGGCGTCTTGCGGGGTGGTTGTGTTATTTGTCGTATCTGCGAAGTTTGCATTTGTACGGTCGGCTTGAGGTCAATCTTCTCTGGCTGGCCGTAGAGCTTTATTAGGGTATGGAGATGGTCTACCACATCCTCTTGGAGGACCTTGCGAAGTTCCTCAACACTTTGACGGTGTTGCATGAACTTGGTAGGTCGCAAGCAGTCCCCAATAACAGTCTTTAGCAGCGGGAAGGTGTCTTCCAACCTGTCAGGGTCATCAAAAAGCTTGAGCGCGGCATATAGGTCCGCATCCGTATTGAGCTCTCCGTCAGCAGCATAGCACTCCTCGTCGTAGTGATCTTCGATAACTGTTCCCAACTCAATCTCCAGCAAGACTATCCCAAGGGCCTTTATCTTGGGAAACTTGTGAGGTCGGAACTCGGCGTCGTTACTGCTGTCTGGGTCGAAGCGAGCAGAGATGAAGGGTTCATTCAGGTAGATGCCGGCGTTATTGGCTCCCTGGCGACGCTCAAACATGAAGTGTATGCTCTCGTTTGTCCACTCCTTACCCATCCAATCAGTGGAGTAGAACTGCCACACTGACTTGGCCAGAAGGTAAGAGAGGAGGTACTTCATCTTTTGAGACAGCTTGTGGTTCCTCAGTATGGTGGACAGGGACACGGAGGGTGTGTTGGGCACCCATGACCTTGCCCCTTCGCACCATTCAACAAAGTGAAGCTGCTTGCCTGATACTTTGAGGGACAATTGGTATTGCTCTCTTGTGCTGATTCTCTCACAAAAGTCGGCAATGTGCGTTGGGCCGTCGATATGGAGTTTCACGTCCTCGTCACCTGCGACAGCAAATTTGGCCTTCCTAAGTCTTGGTTAACCTCAGTCGTAAACGTGAGCTGTTCCCATACCTGCGATCCACGGCGATACGGGTTTCGCGCCACCGGAAGGCTTCCGCCTGTAGCTCGTGGTGCGGATGTGCAAGGAACATCAAGTCAAACGCAGGCGAGTCACCCTCTGATCCGCTCTCGAGGGCTAGCCGAAGCCTTCCTGCGATCTGGGTCTGCTGACTCCCAGCATTGCAGAAGATGTACGATGACAGAACCTTGTATAGGGTTCGCATTGAGCCAGTGAAGTCATCTCCTACCCAAACCTCGGCCTTTGTCTTGGGGTTTGGCGTTTCATCTGCAACAGCGAGGGGTTTGATGAAGGCCTCAAGGATTCGCAGTAGGTCTTGCTGCTTCTTTCTCCCCTCAGGGCTCCGTCGTGAGGCCAGCTTGCGTATTCCATCAACAGCATTCTTGCGGTTGTTTTGGCGAAGTAGATTCAGCCCAGGATACCGATTGGCAAGGTCGTGACCACTCTTTGCCCTGGACGCGTTCGGGCCAGTTGGCGGCTAGGGGAAAGATTAGGCATAGATCGTGCTAATCGGCGCTGTCTCATACCTTGCATATCCTCTCAAGATTACTTAACAACTTCAATAGACGTGCCCCGAGCGCTGAGTCGGATTGTTTCTGGTCCTTCGCCTTTAGGTGCTGGTTGACCAGCCAAAGTGCGGCGGCTAACGCTGGACAGAAGAGTTTGTCCTCGCTTACGCCAACGCCCCGCGCTATGGTGGCCAGGCGCTCAGTGACATCTACCGCGAAGTTGACGACCAGAGTGTCCCGGTCGGAAGAGGTCATGTTTGCGTGCCATGGGGTGGTTGTTGTAATGTGAGAGTCAAATCAGGCTGAGGCTGAGGCTGAGGCTGCGGCCTATTGAGGGAAATGAGGGGTCACAGGGCTGATTACATGGATACTCCTTATGTTGTGAAGGATTGGCCTACCATGCGGAAAATAGAGCCTCCCGTCACGGTCGGCGACACGGTCAAATGAAGTTCTATCAAGTCGTTTCTACCAAGCAAGGAGATGGATTTTTACTTTCGGTTAAGGAATGGAAGTGGCTTTTGGCGGGCCGGGCCGTTCCATTAGATGAACCTAACCTAATAATGAGTAAAACCATGGGATTAAATTGAGAAATAATAGTAGCCTTCTATCATAATCTTATCATATTGTCTTAATAATTATTATATATTGTTAGGTAGAATCCTGATTTTCTGTCGTTCCCAACTGCGTTGGAATCACAATGTGTCCTAGGTCGGGTTCACCATCTATCATGAAAACCTCACTATCTTCCAAACCCTCATCCAAGAGGATGCTCTCAATGCTTCGACCGCGTTCCTGCATATCGAACGTCGCGCCTTCCGAAAACGTCTTCTTCGACCACTTTTTGTCAAAGAGACCCTTAGTGATCTTCGAAAGCCTCACTGCCCAGATGAAATCGTGGGTGTTCTTTGCAGAGGTTGAAGTGGAAGTCGCTGAAGAGAAACCGCCTTGAACTGAGGCTTCAGCGATACCAGCGACCCCACTAACGCCAGTCAGTCGGACGAAGCAGCGAGGCGAGGGTCCGGATATCTTACACTCCTGGGCCTCCATTGATAGCCCTTTCTTTTCCGTGAGAGATCTTCTGGGTAGAGTTGCCACGAACGATCTTGAGTCCTGTGACAATGAATATTGACCATCTAAACTTGCTGTCCTCCAAGAACTCGGCGATCTCCTCGCCCGCTAGGCATTGATTGATATATGACCTTGAGGGATTAACAGTAACAGTCTCGAGCTGGTCAATCTGCCAAGAGGTGCCGAGTGACTTCTTGAGGGCGAGGCCAAGGGACGCCTTGGCGTTGAGGCCCGGTGCTGCAGCGACCGGGACTTCAGCTCCCACAGAAACGTCAAAACCGCGTTCCGTAGTCGAATCCCATTCGAACTCGATCGGACCCGTGCGACAGATAGGCGTACTGAGCGGGAATGGCTCCGGGCCGCTTGTGTTGATCACATGATCGAGATGTTTGAGGTCCTTGACGAAATGACCTAGGCAGAGGGGCCCTGTCTGTTTGAACGCGCCATCTTCATCTCGAGGAGGGGGCAAATGTGTTTGCGAAAGAACGAACCAACACTTATCCATAGCAATAGGTATGTATTCCCCAACGTCAAAAGTCACGCCGCATTCGTTCAGGATCAGAGATGAAAGAGAACTTGTTTTCATCAGGCAGCCGCGCTTTGCGGGGCTAGTCCTTAACTACATATCCATTCAATCAATCATGTCCTACGTACGACCCCTCATTTCGTTGACAACTCTCAGCCTTAGGCTGATGTGAGATCCTTGCGCAGAGACCAAGAAACACACACCGGACGCCAGAACGGAGCCAATTCCTCCTCAAAATTATAAGTAAAATTATATAAAAATCATCAAATAATATCCTAAATAGACCAAGACATTGTACCTGTTTTATGCATCATTTTATTTTTCTTATTTTACTCTTATAGCTCGGTGCCCTTAGGGAAGGATGAGCTAATATCTCTGTCCTGTTCTGGTTTTTTCCTTGACCTCCATCGCAGCCTCGCCCTCAAAACCTGCCAACTCATTTCGGCGCTGACCTCGAGAGGCTCGATGGCCCTCCGGCGCGCGCACGAGCATGGAACCCACGACTGAGCTCTGCCGACGAACCGAAGAATGCCTCTCCCTTTTCGAGGATGCATCAAGGCATCAAGCACTTGTCGACGATGACTGGTTCGAAGATCGGGCTGCCGACTTTGTGTGGTGGTCGCACGGCTTGAAAGCCCAAAAAACTGGTCGGAGTTCTCTCGATTATCGACTGAGAGATCGACCAGACATCCAAAAAGTCATCGCAGGTCTTCTCGATAGTTTGGCACAGGCGCTGAAGGATTCCCTACAACCCGGTACGTATTGATTGATCCCCGAGGCGTATCCAAAACGCAGGAGCTCAGTCCTGCTAGAAACAGATGAGGGCCAAGGTTCGATCCACGGTGACCATGAGGACGAGGCTTCTGAGTCTGAAACCAGCTCGAGTGGCTCGTCCTGGTCTGAATTCTCAGACGAAGCCAGTCAGTCAAAGGGCAAGGACGAAGCAGACACCCCAGTTACCGAGGACTCGGACCCTAGGTTCTACATTGAAACCAATTTGAAGCTACTGGCAAAGATATCTATCGCCATTAGAAGATCGGGCGCAAAGCTGCGCTACTTGAAAGCTGATGCCTACCTGAAAGCTCACTCAGATGATGATGAGTACATGCAGCTGAGGAGCCATCTCTTCTTCCTGATTCTAGTCGGACCCTACGAGCAAAAGCTTTTCGGCGAGCTTAGACGTCTAACCACCAAGGAACAACTACCGAAGGCTGTCGAAATCGTGATCCGTTCATGGATCGTTGATCCCTCTCGGGCAACATCGAACCAGCAACAGCTTGTCGAGACCAACATCACAAGAAGGAATAGGATTGCATACGCGAGACGCTTCATCAGCAAGGGTGCTGCCCCGACCAAGAGCAAAGAAGCAGCGGCTCCGACGATCGTCCCTCCACTCCCAGATGCTGTGCTTCGGCCGGCCAAAGAGCCAAGCACTTTCGGCTCCGATGCACAAGAGCCATTCCCAATCACGGACCCCATCCAAGCGTTGCCCGTATCCCCAGAACCTGCGAAGTCTCTGACCGCAAAGACTTTGACAGCGACAGAGTTGGGTTCGCAGTTCGTCCTACCTGTCATCGTACCATTCGAGCCCAAGAAGGGGGCAATGTCGGTTGCTACAAAAATGACGCAAACTGGCATTAAACAAGACTATCCAGTATGTCCCGGCAAGAAGGGCAGCTTCCAGTGCCCGTACTGTGTTCAAGTTCTGTCTGAGGACTACACAGCAAAGTCCAGATGGCGGTATGTCTTGTGGCTGCTACATGTTGTCTGATGAGGAATCTAACCCTCTATCTAGGGGCCATGTTGCGCAAGACTTGAATCCGTATTCATGCATCTATCGAGACTGTCCAGATTCCCATGACCTGTATGCAACAAGGGAGGAATGGGTCAAGCACATAAGGAGCAAGCACAACGAGGAGCGCTGGGTTTGTGACGATTGCATTTTTGAGAGCGACCAGGATGATGAATTCATCTTCGACAGTCAGGAGCTATGGGAGAGCCACATGAGATCCCGTCACAGCTGCCCGGATGATCGCCTGACCCTCCTCTGCAGCATGAGCAAGAGAAAGCTCGTCGAATTGGCCGAGTGTCCTCTTTGCAAACGGCCCTGTGGACACTCGAGGCCGGATGAAGATGACCACATTGCAGAGCATCTTCATTCCTGGGCATTGAGGGCCCTTCCTTGGGATTTGAACCCGGATGATGAAGCCTCCTCTGATTCACCCGAGATGGGATCTGAGAACGACTTGGCAAGAATGTCAGAGATGAGCGAACTCCCCGAAGACGAAGCCGACAGCATCACAGCAACAACCTCAGACGCAATCGAGCGTGAGGTGACTCGCTGGAGGACTGACTGGAAATACGAAGATAATGACCTCTCGGATCGGTTCTACGTTTTGGCCAAGGCATTTGGAGAGATCATTGAGAAATGGGCAGCTCATGGCCGACTTGACACGCAAAATGAGACTGCGCTGCAACATCTCATGAGCATCAACCAAGCCAGGGGTCAGCTGTATCATGCCTCGGAATTGACTGCTCAACAACGGCTAGACATGGAGGATAACTTGTGCATCAGCATCGAGCTTGGTGTAGAATACATGACCGGGGTATTAGGTACAGAAGAGGAGGAGCCATCTCGGGAGCCATCCCGGGAGCCTTCCATTGACGGAGATGAACCCGAAAGACCCAAGGAACCGCCACCTCCTCCAGTGGTCGGAATACCCAAGGTTACAGGCGAGAACATACCTCCATCGGATGATGAACGGGAGGATGTACTGAACAACGCTCGAGAATATGTTCTCCACTCTAAAGATCCGGAAATGCAGTTAGCCTGGGCTCGTGACGTTTTGGCATGGGCCATGACTGCTGAAAAGGTCAGGAGGAGGGAGCTAGATACCCAGGAAGTCCCAGACACGGAACAACAACTCAGGGCTGACGCTTTGAATATCTTCGAGTTCTTGGCCCAACAAGGCCACCCAGAAGCACTCTATTATGAAGGTAAATGGCTTGAGTTGGGACAATTTGGTCGCACAGTGGATATCGAGCAGGCCCTCGATAAATACCGTCAAGCGGTGGACGTTGGCTCCACGCGCTCTCATTATCGCTTGGGCAAGCTGCATCAACGAGAGTCGGATGGCTGGAGCACTGCTCTCAAGCACTACGAGAAAGGAGAAGGACTGGGAGATGCTGCGGCAAGCCTCCACCTGGCCTTGATATATCTGCACGGGAGCCATCTCGAGGAACCAGATATAGAAAAGGGGGTGGCCCTGTTGAAGCAATCAGCGGATAATGCCGACGAGGATGCTCCCCAAGGCGCCTACGTTTACGGATTGGCCCTATTGGGAGAGCTGAAGGATGCATCCAAGTCTTTGTTACCCAAAGACACGGGCATGGCTTTCACATACATCGAAAAGAGCGCGTTTTTAGGGTACTCCAAGGCGCAGTGGCGCGTGGGAGCGGCGTACGAGACCGGGGACTTGGGCTGTCCCGTGGATGCAGCTAAATCCATACACTACCTTCATCTCGCAGCAAGGCAGGGCTGGGGAATGGCAGCCTACGATCTGAGCCGCTGGTTCCTACCTGGCACAGGCAGAGAGGCTCTGGTTGTGGCAGACCCGGCACTGTCGTTCAAGTACGCTCAATGGGGAGCATTTGAGGGCTCCGGTGAATCGGAATACATGATGGGATACCTTTACGAGACTGGCACGCACGTACTAAAGGACACTGACGAGGCGAGGAAGTGGTACAAGCGCGGCTCGTGCCGTACTTGGAGTGACACAGCACAGTGGTCAGATGAGCGACTCTCAGTCTTGAAGGAGCGAGATGAAATCTTCTTCGGGATGGCTCTCGATGGGCGGTCCCGTCTGGAACCTTCTGCAGAGCCAAGGACACTCGTCATCGCCATGGACGTGGGTGAGATGTAAGTGCCCTTGAGACAACTTGACTGGCGCAATCGTACTGATTTGGTGTTCTAGGTTCTCGTCTTTTTCCTGGGCGGATCCGTCACAGCCCTTCGATGTTGTGCATTTCGAGACCTCTGGTACCAGGTTCTCAGCACTTCAATCACGCTCTCAAATTCCCACGCAATATAGCACGGAAGGGTGGGGGGACCCATTCTCACAAGCCGCTCAACTGCGCAATTTCACAAACACTCACCGACAGAGCTGTTTCTCCCTCTGGAAGGACTTGTCCAGCAGCATTAACCAAGTTCGGTACCGGGCTCTCGGACTTCTGAAGGGTCATCTAGGACTCCTGTGGGATGCTTTTTACCGCAGACTTTTGGGCGAGATAGTTGGATATTCTAATATCGTAGTTTCTCTTTCAGTGCCTCTTGGATTCCCTTGGGACTCACACGGCCGGATCAGAGATGTGGTACGGGATGTAGTGGACGGGTGGGGGGGCATCCGACTGATCGGAATCGATCTCATGGAACCGATGGACGCAGCCATCTTGAATGCACTTAGGGCGCAACATGGGAGGGTACAGCCACCAGGAGGCCCCATAGGAATGATTGAGGTGTCATCCCTTGCATTTGAGAACCTTGGACTTGCTACTGATCAATTCTAGGCAGGAGATGTCGTTATTGTGTGTGATTGTGGCGGCACTGGTGCGGTACGTCCTACTCCTTGGGACACCACTCTTTGGTATCACGACAACGGGCTAACCTTGTGCACTATTTAGCGTGCTGTCAGCTACAATATCGTCCATGGGGCCCCTCCTCTAGTCGATCAACTCACAAGTTGGGATAGTAAGTATTCCCACAAGCTGGAGACCCCTGTGAAGTAGCCCGATAAGACTAACGAATTGGCAATTTAGGTGAAGAGTTTGGAGCACAATCGGTCGATATCGAATTCATTGACTATCTGCTCAAACGTTCAGGTGTGAGTTGGAGGACATCATCCAAATCCGCGCAAGATGAGCTGGACCGGCTTATTGCTGAAGAGTGGGAGTATGGCATAAAGAGGACATTCAGGGGCGATGAGAGAGATGACATTAACCTACAAGTGCCAAGAAGGGCTACTTCCGTCATCGGACGACTTCGACGCACGCCGAGCACGCTGTCGATCAAACCGTTCGTTTTCATCCTCCCTGACTTGGACTAGGACCTGAGAGCTAATTCCCGTGATAGGGAAACGATTCTTAAATTCTTCGACAAGACTTTGGAGACTATTGAACAAGTCATTAACGCACAGTTCGCAGCCCTAGAGGCCATAGGGAGAAGGCCAAATGTTTGTGACGAGAACGATATATCCGTTTAGGTATCCATGCTAACTAGTCAGTCCGTCGTGCTGGCCGGAGGAATGGCCCTATCGCCCTGTGTTTTTCGACATGTTTGCCAAACGTTTGACATTCCGTTTTATCGGCCTGATATGGACGGGTGAGTGATACGCTAAAGATGTAAGGATGATTGTTAACTCGCAGCAGCCGTCGTTCCTTTTCCCAAGGAGTCGTGGAGCTTGAACATCAAAACATGGTGGCAAACCGGTCACCATTCCTGGTTGAAGTAGAATAGCTAGGAGTCCTCAGCGACTATTTAATGCAATGAAAGCAAGAATGTATTACTTCTGGGCTGCTAATGGTGAAGTACGTCTTGTGAAAGTCATGTATTGGTAAACAGGTTGGGTATGATCTGTCATTATTCCTATCACCAACTTCGACTTAGTCTTGATCGTATTGACGAACAGTCCCCTCTCGTGAATACAATCAATGCGTAGCACCACTCTCCGGCATGATCTCCTTCACATTCGAGATTCAGTCTATATACAACGTCTTGTGCGTCTCTATGCTGGCACCTGTAACAGGAGTTTCCAGGTAACACCACGGGGAGGTATAGAGTCCGGCTTCGTTACCCATAAGAATACTGGAGAAAACATGAACAAAAAACAAAACAAAACAAAATAAAACAAAATAAACAAAACAAAATAAAACAAAACAAAACAAAATAAAACAAGACAAAAAAACAAGAAATACAACGCTGGGAGGAAAAAACGCTGGGGGGGGGGAACAAACAAAAAAAAAAGACAGAAAGCAAAACGAAACACAAAACACAAAACAAAAAAAAGACACGCTGTACCAAAACAGGGGGGGCCTACCTGGACTTACCTGGGGAGTTAGTCCTCCTCCTCCTCGAAGGCGCTCCCCAAACAAACCTCATCATCCTCGCCACCAAGATCCCATATACAGCCCCCAGTCCCACGACCCCTACGCTTCAAGGACTCATACTCAGCCTCCTTGATGCGGCGGTTGACTTCCGACAAAATCTCGGTGAGGAGCGTCTTCGCTTCATCCGAACGGAGACCGGACGACCGGAAGAGCGTCTTATTGAATAGGTTGAAAAGCACCTTCTACAGTGTCCAGTCAACTTTTTCGATAGTACGCCTCTCGCTCTTGATCTTGGCGTCATCGTTGGCCTTCTGTCCTGGCGGTAACTCAATCGCTTGTCGCTTGGCAAACGGCGGATACAAAAGGTCATCGGCATCGGCAGGCCTCTTGCGTTTCCGTGTTGCCAAGGGGGGTGCGGACCGGCCGCGTCTTGACCTAGCGACTGGGGATACCGAGGCCACAGGCGAGGCACCGAAAACGCCAAAATCGAGGAGGAAAGGTGTCGTCGATCTAGGAAGGATGCCACCCGCTGCAAGGTTGACAAGTACTTGAGACTGAATTGACGTGAGCCCGGACCGGCGAGAATCACTGACCTGATCCGAACTAGTAGCCTCTTCGTTCTTGTCTCCCTGAGGACCCCGACTGAACTTCACGTAATTGATGATATCTTGCCAGTTCCCACGGTCGACCAACCAGCTGCGAGGAAGGTAAGTGGACAACGCCTCCAAGTCGGCATCAGCCCGAGGACCGATGGTCGCCTTGTTGATCTTGTACACCTCCATCGAATGAAAAAGCTCACAGCGGCGAGAGTAGGCATCGAGAGCACACCGAACAGCCTGATATGACAGGGGTGGCCTTAAGCTTTCAGCACAAGACTGTAAAGCTTCCACCTCGCCTGACAGATCCTTGGCGACGGCGGCGGATGCCTCAGTGGCCAACTTGGGTAACCTTGCATCATTTAGCGAAGTAATGTCGTTCCAAACCTTACCAGAGTAATCTCCGTACTTCGAAAAGAACAGAGATACTCCAGCTCCCTGCTTCGCCTCAGCAAGCTCCTGCTCAACCACTGGAAGACGATCGTTGGCATCCTTCGAGAACCGCAGAGCGCGGACCAGCTCTTGCGCGTCGTTCACCGAAAGGGAAATGTCGGCATCGCTGCCTTGGGCTAACTTGTCTTCGAGCAGTCGGATGAGTTGACCAAACTCAGGAGCTGCGGCGGTCTGGGAAGGCACTGAACTGGAAAGTTGGAGGCCCTCTCTCAGAGACTGAGTGAACCTACTCAAAGCATCAGTAGCATGAGACATCGTGTTGACTTACGAGCAATAGCAAGTAAACTCGACACGGGGGATGGGATGAAGAAAGAAGAAAAGAAAGAGACATAACGCGACGCGCAGAGGAGTATAAGTAGACATAGGTACGTACCCGCATAACGACTGATTAATTGGTTAGGTACAACCTATACACTTGACGCCTCCTGCCAAAACCTCATGAAGATTGAGAGCCAATAGATAACACACGTGGCATGGATAGCGTCATCGAAGGGTCTCTGTTTTGTTTACACCGTGCTTGTTGACACAGAAACCACATGAGCATGAGGAAGCCTCCTTCTATTACATTTGCACCTGTCTACTACCTGGATAAGAAGGTCCAATGATTGATCGCACTCAAGCACTTGAGCAAGAGCTTCTTGCGGTAAAGTAAGAGCTTACTGGGCCGAAGCAGAGATACTGGGCCGAACGTGATCGAGGTACTGGCCTCCTCAGAAAGAGATGAACTTTACCTAAAGATTATATAATTATATATAAAGATAATATAATAGAATTATAGAAATTATATTATTCAAGCAGTCTTAAACGTATTGGTAAACATGTCTCTTTCGCAAAATGGAGTCAAAGCATAGTACCTCTCTTTAAGTATGACCTCTGATCCTTTTTTTATATTTAAGACCTACCTAGTAGTATCTTAACCTAATACTAATCAAACTAAGATATTAAGTTATAGACTAATGGAGGATGGTTGGCATAGAAAAGAACTAACAGAATATGGACCGTTACCCAATATACCGAGTACTTGGCTCTGCCATCTCCTTATATCACCAGTGCTTGTGAAGTACAACTGACTTTCATTTGTTATCTAGATATCTAAATTTATGACAGCGAAGCCCTGGGACCGGTATAGAGTCACGCGCCAACTCGAGAATGAGTCGAGAGGTATTGAAGAAGGGAGACAAATACAACGTTGAAACTTACATGGAAATACAGTTTGGGTTAACTACCATGGCGCCGAGGCGCAGATGTTGGGAAAGTATCCTGGCCCGGATGAGTCAAGCTCTGAGTTTTCACGGTATTTATAAAGTGACTGCTCTCTGCTTGTTATTTACTTATCAACTTATTGTTTACATCAACATTCCTGGAAACTGCCTCTCTAACAACTTCGAAACATCTTCTCCCTCAATCACGATGGAGCACCAGGGATATCTCCTTCATCTCCCATTTGAGCTGAGGGACATGATTTGGGCATCTTCAGCTACTACTGGAGATGCCAATGGACTCATGCGATGCTGTCGCCAGACACGAGACGAGTTCTCCCGCCACTGCAACCTACCTAACGACATCACCAAACTCGCCAAGCTCAGAATATGGGTAGACTCTACTTATATCCATGGGTCCTGGCTCAAATTTGAGTACTCATGGGAAGTAAAGGGTCATATATATCGCGCTATTGAAACAGTCCGTGACCTGGACGACCCAATTGCTCAGAGGCTGCTTGAGATGACACACGCCGAGGAAATCGTGGTACACTTTCAGGCCCCTAGACGAGGCCACTTTGTTGGCGCACTCCTCATGATGCTTGCAAAGGCAGATGATGTCTACCATCTCATCAGCAACAAGTCCAAGGACACTACTACCACAGACCCGAGCAACATCACCATCCGTTTCTCGACCGAACCAGTACAGCCAGGCCAGTCGGAGACGAAGGCCAAGAACTTCTGGGAGTGCCGCGCACCAAAGGTTCTACAGGAAAGCGTCAGGAGACGCTTCTTTGTCTCTGACTACTTGATGCCATGCTTTTATGAGTATTTCCTGATCAACCACCCGGTCGAATTCGCCCATCCGCCAAAGATCGAGTTTTTCACTTGGCCGCGCCCTCACGTCTGCATAGACTTGGCAAAGCGGTTCCTCAAAGGCGATAAAGTTATGGCCCAGGCACTACGACGCAATGGTTGTTCGAAACATTTGGACAAGTTTCGTATTCTCCGTGACCAGTATGCCACGTACTCGGCCAAGATGATGACTGACATGCGGCACCGACGAGAATACGACCCTAGCCGTAACGGTTGGGAGGCAAACGACTACGGCGCAGCGAACCTAAAGTACCGGTTTCATTTCTTGCTCGATAACATAGCAGGGCCTGTTGGCGGCTGCTTGGATATGCTACGCTTACATCGGTTCAAGACCATGGGCGCATCCGAGGCTAACTTCTTTGCCCGACACGAACAGATGGCAGTGAAGAAATTCGCAACCCTTTCTGGAGCAGCATCAGAGATCACGAATCGCCTCAAGATACTGTTTAACCCATTTGCCTTTGAGCACGTCCGAAAGCTCCGGACGAGCTGCTCTCACCTGTCGGCCGTGTCATGGGCCACCGACCCTTCAGCTGAAACATCTCCCCGAGAATACTGCACCCGCTCGGCATGGCTGGAGCATTATCCTAACGGGATTCGATATAGTTGGAAAGGAAGGAACCTGGCTGAATGGCGATTTCAGTGGGAATCTGTACCACGCGATGATCCGTGGGGGCCAATCGGCTGGCTGTACAGATGGTGGGACTGTTTGGCATGCTGCGATGACTCGGGAACGGCCATGAATGAAGAACTCTCCATCGCATTCGAAAGGAAAGTCTTGTACAACTGGGACGAGTTCTTCGAAGACTCTCGCCATAACGGGGTGCCATGGAGCTGCGGGTGCCATCGGCAGTGCCAGTGGCGCGACAGACCAGTCATGGTGAGACGCCAGTGTACTCGACTAGTCAAGAAGACAAGTAGAATGGGTAGGTTTCAGGATTCGCCCACCTCCTGCTTGGCCGAGGAATGTCGAGAATGGAGCAGGATGGCAGCTCAGAATGCCACTTTTAAGCGGGTTTGTCCCAAAACGCGGTGTTGCGATCCTAGGCCCGCCAGTCCTTGTCCCTCTTTCTAACAAGTATTCCCCGTTTGCAAGTTTTGAGGGGAAATTTTGCGTTTTTCTTCCTATTATTGAGAACCCAGACTGAGGTGTTGGCCGGTATGGTAGTTTATGATGCTAGCGACCTAGAACAGATACCTAATAAGACACGATGCATTTACCTATCTATGGCTTTATCAAACCGAACATTGAAGCCTATAAGAGCAAGGCAGTACTGAGATTTTATTTCTCAAGCACCTACATCCATGATGCGAAGGGAGTGACAAAGACAGGTACTCCTCGAAGTAACGCTACGAGCACCTGCTGATATGTGACCACTCGGAAATGATACACTTCATCATGATCCATGTGCATTGAGTAGGTACCTAGAGCTGCCTTGTATCGTAACCACCATGATTCAATCACAGTACACACAAAATGCTTGTCTTGATACCATCCCCGTCCCTCCACGGCCGGAAAAGTGGGTCAACCCGGAGGTCACGGAGCCATGTCGTCCATCCTCCACGGACCGCTCCCCGGAATCAAACGCTGATCCCATCCCATCAAGATCTCTGACCTAAAATCCTTCCGGGGCTCGTCTAATAAGCACGGCCTATTCCCCAACCGAGGTCATCATCACGTGGTGATTGGTGGACAGTGCTTCAATCAATGACAACAGATGAGCTGATTCTGAGCCAATAGCTTCACTGGACCTGGATAATCACTTTTTATTAGAGTTTAGAGACTTTGATTTGACAGGACGGGGGGCCATGTCAGCTGCAGTATCACCCCGTAGTCGCAAGCGTCTTCTCCTCCCCCCGGTCAGGCACCTATCCCATGACTCGGCGACTTGTCAGGAATTATCGTCAGGCACCAAGAAAAAAACAAGGACACGAATCCTCACAAAGTCGCGTGTAAGTGGTTCAAAAACCACGGGTCACATTTGATGGACCACCATTATCGATCAGACCTGGTCCCTGACGAGTCCACACCCACCACCCGTCTGGATGAAACACGTCGAGACCTGCACGCCCACCGACATAATCCCCGGGACATGTGAGTCTCTGAGGATGCAGAAGCTCTCACCTCGCCTTGATTGGTTCTCTGACTGCATGTTGCTTTTTGATGTAACAGGGCATTGGATGGAAAAAAGTGAGGCGGACGGCCTCAAGCTAAGGGACAAGCCCACCCCCGGGGCGTCCTGGGGATGTCGTCGAATCACCACTCCCAATGCCTCATCTCTTCATCTCTGCCTCGGTCCTTCTCCGTGGCACTGCAAATCAAAAGACTCCGATGGAGTGGTTCGGTATCATCCGTGATGTGCAACTAGGGTGTGCCGTTACACACCATGGTAGGTATCTCTACGAGTTGCAGATGTCATCTCTGCCCAATTTATTGGGCTCACAAGACTCGACAAAGCAATGCTGAAAGCCTTGATTTCTGATGTCCATGCGCAGGGGCTCAGTTGATCAACCTGACAGCAGTTTAGTTACACTGCCTCCCGAGGTGGTTCATCTCGAGTGACCCGTTGCACATCGCGCCCAGGCCAGCTGTTGTCCCTCCCCCAGACCATCGACGGGGGTTAGGGTTAGCCGGTCAGACGGTTCCTTTCCCACGTGTCGCTGCGGCCGTTACCCCAGCTTGTGGGTGGTCGATCTGCGGAGCCTCAGTAGGGTGCGCATGAGGCAACCAATGACGCGACCTGTCATGTACATGTTTGACGTCACGCCCGTTGAAGACGGAAATATTCGTTTGATTTTCAACCGTCCAGGTGCTGTCTGATTCATTTCTCAACATATGAATCCGTTGAGCAGGCAGCTCAAGGTGAGGTTGGCAAGTGTGAGCCTCATCCCCGACCGCCCTGGTGTTGCTGACGGGGCTGGAAACATGCTGCTTAGTAAATAGCAGTTGATAACCAGATGGACGTGCAATTCTCCATTATCCACGAAATACTTGATCTAAAGTATTCTTGTGAATGTCGCGTTAGGGCTGACAGCCACTTGCACTGGGCGGTGGGTTAGTACAGCTCCATATATGCACACAGGCGGAAAACCACATGGAGGCGCACTCCCCAGTACAACCGTGCATGCTGTTGATTCGCAGCCTTGCATTGTACATATCCTCCGGTTCCTGTTTGTACCCTTGGACTCCCGACGTTCCGTTCTGTGCAACAGGGATGGCTACGTCAGGCAAGTTTCTCCCTGGAGTTTGGTGAAATGCTCTTGTACAAGGGGGTGGCCGAGGATTGAGTCCCACAGGTCTAGCGCCGACGCCTTGTCAGCATGTTATTCTCCGAACTTGGGGCCCAGCGGCTTCTAGCGCAAGGGAGTCTCGGCCTTATCGACAAGAAGGGGAAACCTGGTCGGACGTCTGACTGCCACTGGTTTCCCCCTTCGCCTTGTTCTCGAAAAGTTAATTCTCCATGTGACAGGGGAAAACCACTACTGTTGGCCGCCATGCGCGGTGCCCCCATGTCTCGGGATGCGCCATGCTTTGTGAGTCTGTGACACCAAGTAGGTGCCTTTCGGAGGAACGGAATCAACTCAAGCGCTGGGTGACAAGAGGCCACGTCAAGATGTGGACCAAACTGTATAAACGTCGATATCCAGTCGTTGTAATGAAGCGGCTAATGGAAGGCGGACGATGCATGGGGCAAGGTGCAAGGGATGTACCGCACCTTGGGTGAAATGTGCAGTGCAGTGCAGCCCAGGTTTCCGCGGCAATACTGCGCCCCCATCGAGACTGCATAGAAGCATCTCAATCATGGAACAGCAAACTCGAGCGCCATGGGGCTGGCGATGGTGACAAGAGGAGACAACTCATGCTCGTATCTAGAGGCACTTGTGGAGGCGCTAACCCACGTCTCCCCTGGCTTGTCCAGCCTTCGCCGCGGCTGTGATGTGAGCTTGAAGGTTGTACCAATTGGAGCTTCTGCCAACCAACCATTCCACCCAAGCCTCCCCAAGGCTAAGCATGTGTCGTGGCTTCTGGCGTGTGGAGAGTGACATGCTGTCTGGCTTCAAGCAAGTACCGATCCCTCTGCCGTGTACCTCGTTCAAACAAACGTCGGCATAGCCTCTCTTTTCGACAGCCTCTCGTGGCTGTGAAAATTCTCTGCCGTGCTGCTGTGTGTGCTCCTTGAGCAGCCATATACACTGCAAAAACTAAGCCACTCCAGCCTAACCCGATCTGAGACCGGATATTGCTGTGAAGCAGCGGTATCCTGGGATCTGTTGCGAATGTGTTCACAGCGGATGCGTGAGATGTGTGTACTCTTGGGCAGGATGATGGAGGCCCGACTCCATGAGCTAGCGCAACACGGCCTCAGGCCTCCGTTCAGTTGAGCCGCATTCCCCATATGGGTATTAGAATGATCGGCCGGAGCTGCTTGGGAAGGGGATGGCAGATCCTGGGATCAAGACCACTTCTTTCGATGTTCAGTGCACGACCCACCGCAGAAGCATTATGACATCCTCAAGTTCTTCCTCCTGGTGCCATGTCTCGACGGCCTCGGAACAAGAAGGCCTCGATACTTGCTCTCTCATGAGTCACGAAAGCCCTGCTCAGGATATCTCATCGGCAGGCGGCCACGATATTGACTCGAACCCTGACTCTGAAGGCAGCGGCGGCAGCAGCATGTCATGGATTCCAGGCAGCGATGACAACAACCCTGACCCATTACCTCGAACACTCCAATGGCTCTGTGACGCCGATCGTCCCTGGGAAGGACTCAACGTCTGCGTCGACCGGAACCTCTCTTTCTTTGTGGATGCAGCAAGAGGCGAGGGAAACGGCGCAGCCATCGGGATGGGGGGACCTCGGGACTCCCCTGGCCAGGACAAAGGAGCTTCCATTTCCGAGACAGGGCTCTCACTCTCAGCTTCCAGCAGTGTGTAACGGCCCGCTCGAAGAAGGGTGGGGTAAAAGCTTTCCGCCCAATAACAGGAAGTGTGAGTGTCTTGACCTGAGACTTTCCCGCTGCTGACAAGCATGAAGAAGCATCAAGGCATCTCGTGTGATGCAGCCTTTGTCGAGAGATCCTTCCACAAGGCCTTTCTGCGGGAGCCGACACAAAGAGCCGAGTCGATTCTGGCAGAGATTCGATTCGACTGCGCCGACGGCAGCTTTGCAAGGGATTAGCCACGGCGCATAATATCACGCCATTCGATGTGCTTCAAATGCACATCAAGCGCGCTATTAAAAGAGCTGCCCATCCGTTTTGAAGTGTGATGGGGGAGATTGGCCTGAGGTACGGCTAGCGTGTGATGAGGCTTGCAGGTTGGGGAAGCAAACAAAACCTCAAGGCCAGGAGTGTCGAATGAACCAACACCAGAGGTCTCAGATCAAGAGACTCAAGACATGGGCATGGATGGGGAAAGCCAAGTCGGATAACGCGGCCGTTGAAGGAAATCGACAAGTAGCGTCGGTAGCAATCAAGCCCAAAATTCTCTATGAATTGATTGCCACTCTTCCACCTCAGCCGCACCTGAAGGAATGTTAGGTAGCATCGGTTTTCAGCTGTCATGGACATCGATGCGACGTGTGAGGTTGCATGAGCCCTCCATTGAGAGCACGCTCAATCTACCCGCGCTATGCCAGCTGCCGCTGTCGTCTTTTGGTGTAACTCTGTCTTGTTGCGCGAAATACACTGACAGGGGTGTTTGGTGATAAATTTCTGTGCGCGTATGTGATTCAGTTTTGTGGTGGGTTAGGATTAAATCCTTGCACCAACACATGCAGCCACTGGACGCTATGTCTTGGTCTGCAGAAAGAGATTGGGCTTGATGAACCGTCGTTGCCCCTTCTTGAATCGAGTCGTTTGTTTGTCCAAGTGCAATCCATCTTCTCGTCTTTCAACCCCTCGAGTACCGAATCCAACAATTGATCCTTGGAAACAACAAAGATCGACCAAAAAGATCCCATGACGCCTGCCATCAACCCGTCATCAACCATGATGGCCCCTCGAAAATACGTCAGTCGACATGACTGAAAGTGCATCCCAACAAATTCCCGGTCATGTGTCCTCGTTGTCATCGTCGTTGTCGCCGCCCTTGTGGTATCCCCCGAAACGCAACTCTCTCAAGCCTCATGTCGAATCTTCCATGTCTAATCCGCGATCCTCGGTGAATAGAACTTTCTATTCCCACTGGAATATATGCCGTGCTTCTCCGCCCCACCAGTCTCGAGATGCTGATGTAGCTTGCCTCGGCGACCCACGTCCCATGGGCGAACTGGATGCCTTCTTTTTCCCACTAGAGAAAGGGGTATCTCGTCGATTCGAAGACAAGCGGCCACGCAACACCGCCCCCGTGACCTGAGCAGGGCACCGCAGGAAAAAAGCAGGGCAATACAGGTAGCTCCTGTGTCGACCAAGTTCCCCCTGACGCATGCCGAACGACTAGCCACAGTTGAAGCGACGACGACTACCTTTCAAGCCCCTGGAAAGGGCAGTACATCTCAACAGGGCCAGCACCGTCTAGGCTTGGTTGGCTCTGGATGCTCAGGCAGCATCTTGTTGGGGCGTGAGTTGTTCTTCCGTCATACTCCCGGAGCAAGCTAACCCCAAGCTTCAGCGGGCACTGCCCCTGTGATATCGAAATGCGCTTCAACCACGAAATCTGCCATGGTTCAACCTTGGGCTGTGTTGCTGGCCTGCGATGTTTCGAAAGTCGTGATAAATTGGCCCGTCTGCCGCTCGCCGAGGACCCCGAGTCCCTTCTCTCCAAGACTTTCCTGTCATCGACCGTATCTTCCTTGCTTCATTCCCGCCGAATTCAGCTCCTTGTCCCATCATGACCCATCAACCAAATACCCAACGTGGCACTTCCGGTCGAGAACACCGCAGTCGGCGCAGGGAGCAGACGCACCAGCACCGTCGAGGACAACGCCAGTCATCCGAGTCTCAAGTGCAGCAGCAGCAACTGCCACAGCAGCAATACCCACCCAGCTATCCGTCGAGCTCTGGGTACCCAGCTACTGGCGGCTATGCCGGTTATGCCGCTCCCCAAGGGGGGCAATATGGGACGACAGACTATGACGCTCAAAGCCAACCCCAAGCTCCATCCACACCTCGAGCCCACCAGGGAAGGTATGTTGTTGTGTATTCGTGACATGATCGGCGTTTGTTGACCAACTTCATAGTACTCAAGACAGCCGGTACTCCCCGGATCCTGACAACACCCGCGTGGGATTCCATGGTTACCGGTACGACCCCGAGGATCCCACCCTCCGGACCGAGTCGTTTGTCCAAGAAGGTCGCAGACATCGAGTGGCATCGTCCAGATCTTCGCAGTCCGGTCGGGACTTCCAGAGGGAGAGGGAGGATAGTGTTAGGGACGCGATTGTCGGCTTCGACGTCAGATACGGCGACGCAAATATCCAGTCCAGCCATGGGCCCGTCCAGTACTATCCGGATCCAGACTATCCCGACTGTGGCGATGGTCCCAACCATGGTGGTAGCTCGTATGGAGGCCACTAGACCGAAGGCTAGTGTGGTTGGTGACTGTGTCGTTTGCGATGATTGGTGTTCGAAGCTGTACAATAAGGTTAGAAAGGTTTCGGTGTCTTGGCTGTTTCGCGGTTGGATGGATTGTTTTCGAGTTTGTACTATAGTCCTTCTTGGTATTTCCTTCGTCTCCTTTGAGTTAGTTTGTCATGGACACCACTCGCTAGGTTCAGGCACAACTGCCACTTGACAGATTGTATTATTAGAATGGATTCTAATTTGTTTGTCGGGATTGGTAAAGGACAGTTTTCATAGACTGAATAGACGAGCTGAACGAGCTGAACGAGCCTGCCGAACTCTGGCTTGGTGATGGTGTGGAGTTATCATCTCGAACTAACCATAAACTCCAAGTGTCTGTTTGTTGGCTGCAGACGCAACGCAAGATTGCGGCACCAGCAAGCCATGGATAGATGCGGAATTGGCAACGACATGCGGCCGCGTTCTGCAGCTGAGACCTGTCCAGTTGCCATAAAGTGACGGTGCCATCGAATATCCACGCTGCTGCAACCCTCCCAGCCATCTATTGCCGATTGGGGGCAAGACATCACTGTCGGCTGAGTCTCAAATACCAATCGGGACAAAGGGTGGATAGCTGCATCTGCATCATGTCTTGCGAGATTGATTGCAGGCGGCCGCCATATCGTTCCCTGTCTAGATCGTCCCGTGTAGCGGACTCCCACAGATACAGTATTGATCGATGCACGAGAGAGTTAGGATGCGGGGGTAGCCAAGACTTGCTACCATCACGGTGGACAAGGCCACCGCCAAAGCACTGCTCTCACAGCCCTCTCCAGGACATTTCTAGGGAAGAAACTGCCACTATTATCACTGATAGCTAGTGGCTTTCAGCTGTAACCCACAGCGCCCTGATCTGCTGCCAACCGGCCTGTTTAGGGGGGGTCGGCGCCACCAGGACGGGACAGACGCCAACAACCAGGGTCGTGTCCAAATAGATGAGCCAGTCCTGCTGCTGTGGGTGCCCTCCAGTCCACGCGCATGTCGCACCGCTTTCGGGCGGGTATGTAGCCTATTTCTTTGTGGATGGGCGGATGGCTGGGGTAGTGTTGAACACAGGGAGAAAAGGAGGAGGGTTAAAAGTGGCCGCGCTTCCACTCGAGTTGGTCTGATTTTGCTCTTTTGCCCCCTTTTTGTTCTTTCTGCGCATTCTAGTCGTCTTCGCTGCGTTGTCTGCCACTAGCACTTTGGCATGCTGTCGTGGAGTGGCTTTCTGGCAACACTTTGGTCCTCTCAGCCCCGAACACAGAAATCTTCTTCCCTCTCCTTCGTTCCGTTTCGTTTTCGACCGAGCTACACCATGACTTGCAGCAAGGCGTTTCATAAGGGACCAATGTTGTGTGTCGGTGAGGGATGGACAGCAAATTATAAGCCCGTCGTGACGTCCCGGTACTTCACCTTGCGCCCCCGTCGTGGTCGCCTTGCTCGGCACTCCCTGTTCCCTGCCTGTTCCTGATCGCGATTGGCCGTGCCGGCGGATGCATATGGGCGGACTCGAGACCTGCACCCTCGACGATGATTGTCGTTCATTCAGGGCGGACGAAGGTTCTTGTCCTTCTTTTCGTTATAATCACCCGTCGTCCTCGATCCTCCATCAGGTAACCAAAGTTGACTCTGAAGTTGCCGACAACCCAAAATATTCCCCAGCCCGTCATAGTGCTGTTCCGCCTCACTATTACCCCTGTTCAACCAGGTCTTCTCTTTAGGCAGTCACGCACCTTGCCCATCGTTAACCCCTTGGACTCTCGTCGTCAGGAACATCGCAGCGACCAAATCCATCAGACCCGAGCCCGAGCCGATACTCTTCATCGTTGAACGCAAACGTCGCCCTCGATCCGACCCAGGAATCGCACACTCCCCAGAAGGCAACTGGTGTTCGTCGTGCTCGAGCAGCGTGAAGGCTTCCCTGGGACTAGCGACCCCGCGTCCTACTCTTGACCAGCTTCTCTTGACCAAGGCGAGATAGTCTGCGGTAGCAAGATCATCTCCGAGATCCGAAAGAGAGTCTTGTCCAGCCATACATATCCCTTCATCGCTGTCAAGTTGTTGACGCTGTCCCCAAGATCCGCCAGGCAGTGTGGTGTGCCGTCCGTTTCCGCCTACCCTCTCCTCTTCATCAACAGGGACTTTCCAGTAGCTCCAAGCGACAGTAGAATCAAGGGAGGCACCAGTAAGCCCCGGTCCCGAGCGTTGTTACCGAGCCGTGTGTCATCATGAGCGACGAGCCTGCCTACCCCATGCGGGGGTATTGTTCCCATGCCGGTTACTGGGTTCGAGAGAACTGGTATTGTCAAGAGGAAGGATGTCGATATTTCGATGCCCTTCAAGCCGACGATGCCGCGGGATACAACGGAGATTATCCGAATGCCGGGTCCGTTGCTGGAGAGAACGACTGGGTAGGTTGCCGACTCTGTTACTGATAGCCCGGGTCTGGATAGAGATATGCTAACAGACTGTTCTCAGAACAACGCAACAGCCGGATACGGAGGATGGCATGGCAACTACCAGCCTGGCAACCAGGAGGATCAAGACTACTGGTACCAAGATGGTGTCCAGCCGTCCGAAACCAACTGGCACCATGTCAACGATCAGCACAATGATCGAGAACATGGAGGCCAGTATGACGACGACCAGTACGACGAGGATCAGCAGAACGACACCAACCAGCATGATGCCGACCAGTCCGGCAACGATCATCAGCCGCCAAACCCTCCGTCTGATGCTTGGGCTACCATGGGTAGTCGGTCGAGGTAAGAATGATCCCACTCTTGAAGTTCAAGTTACTGACATTGGCCCAGCGCCGGTCAGACAAACTCGCCCCCCTTAACTGCAACCGTCGACATCGATGCCATCAGCACGGCAGGAAACGCCGACAGAGACAGGGGCAGGTGGGATCCTGTAGAGCAAATCGACGTCCGTATGAACACCTGGGGCGATCAAGGCATGTACAATCAGGCCGGGGGCCAGTTCGTGGACCCCCATGGGTATCACCATGGTGACACTCTCTACCCGCACGAGTTGACCTTGTCAGAGGGGTCGGAGTCCAGTGTTGGCCAGCCCGGTGTTGGTCAGCCCGGTGTTGGTCAGTCCAGTGTCGAGAGGCCCGTCCCAGAACGTCGATAAATGAATAGTAAGATCGGATGCATGAAGAGTGTATGGGCTCTCTCACTTGAGATGCCCATCGGTGTTGTCCAAGGCGTTCGAAAAAGGAAAAGGGGCTTGGATTGTGAAAGGAGTCGAGTGAAGGGCAGGTCCTTTTCGCTGTCGGTGATCATCGTGATAGAAAGGACTCATCTTGCATAGATGGCTGCATGGGATGGACATAGGATAGAGGGAGAGGAGGGAAAGGGTGGATGGAGTATGTGTTCTTCCGGAAAGACTTTCAAGGGGAAGGTGCATTGGACCGTTAAAAGGAGGGCTTTCGAAAGGAAGGTGCATTCATTAGGAGTATGCGTTCTGGGAAGAGTTTCGAGAAGAGTTTCGGGAGGAAGGTGCTGTCTGTCTTCCCAGGAAGAGGATTTGTTTCCTTGGGAGGAACAAGGACTTGATGTCGGATCAAGGTTGGCATTTGATCAAGGTTCTGTTTGCGTCTGCTTGCCACATGCACAGCCTTGATCTTTCATGCCGAGAGTGGACATCCATGTAGGTAGTCAGGGGGTAGTTCGTTTGTTTTTGCTTTGCACATGTCGTTTGGTTGATATTCGTTTCGGTTATTTCGCCTAGTTTGAACTCGATATAACCCGTGTCAATAATTCCAAGCCTTCAGGTCCATCCCGCGACGCCACAGTGAAGCGAGCGTGTAGGCAAACCCTTACGGTGGCTTCTGGCCTCCGTTCGCCTCAAGTGGTGGCTCATAGCGATGATCATGACTCGGTTGGTGTCTTGAGGCCCCAATTGGGACTGTGATAGGCTGGGATGGTGCTTTGCAGGTCGCCACGGACCTCGGCTTCCCCTCCAAGAACAGCAGTCTTCTCCATGATAAAATGTCATTACGAGGGTCATAACCACCCATCATGACTGCACTGCCATTTTTATGCGACTTGGCTCCGGGTTGTGGGCGGGTTCCGGAAGGCGATTCGTGTAAGTCGCGTCTGGATTCAGCTGCCATATCCAGCGGCCGAGTGCCAGCCACCGAGTACAGAAGAAGAAGGAGGAGAACGAGGCAAAAAATGGCTTTCAACTCGGTCGCCGAGACCAGGAGAATAAATCATTCGAAAAAGAAATGAGGCCTCGCCTTAGGTTCCTTTAGGCCAGACTGGACGCAAATTGCAGGCCGCCGGGGTGTGATAGCCCCCAGACAGACCAGGATCGTGGCGTCGAGAGTGTCTGAGGTCGGTGATTGACAATGTGCATGAGCATGAGGCTTGCCGTCTCATATATTGAGGCCTCATGCCTCATCTTCGTATTCATAACTCGACCGAGCTGCCCCGAAGCGCGAGACCATGACTGCCGGACACGCCGGCTTATTATCGATGGCTGAGCAATGCACGAGATCAGTCATTACGAATCCACAGTTCCGAGGCATCCAGCTGTCGCAAAACTAGCTCAATTAATGCTTCAACTGGACTCGAATCTCTGGTTCATATCCTCCGTGATGAAGTTCACGACCATGACCATCCATGGTCAATATTGGGGCTGTCGCGTGAATGGATGACCCAGGTTCTTGGGTAGGCTGCCAGGCTGCCTTGCCGTTCTGTTCCTGCGTGTAAGTGACAGGCGGGACTGCAGCCACTAGCACAGTCACAGCGACCCCGGCCAGTGACTCAAACAAGGCGACCACCACAAACGCTTTCTCCAGAAATGATCGTCCGCAATGGATCCCTTGGACATTATATATCGTAGGTAGGTATTTGGTGCAAACGAGAACCTCAGAGTTTTTTTTCGCCTTGTGCAACGTGAGTGCTTTGTAATAGTTGAGCCTGGCCCAACGAAACTTCTAGGCACCCGACAAAACCTGCAGGACAAAGACCCCATCCCCTCAAACCGCCACATCCCCTCAAAATGAAGCCCCTCGAAATCTCTGGAACGACAGGAGAGGGTGGCGGGCAATTAGTGAGGACAGCTATCGCTCTTTCAGCTCTCACCGGCCAGGCAGTGACCATTTCCGACATCAGGGGTGGACGTGAGCGCGGAGGTAAGTGTTGCGCCGACCGACGCGTCTGGGATGCTTTGCTTACGATTCGCAGGACTCAAAAGCCAGCACGCCACGGCCATTCAGTTTCTGGCAGAGGCAACAGACGCAGACGTCGAGGGCTTGACTGTTGGATCGAGAACAGTCACTTTTTGCCCCCGTCGTGGTCCAGCTGATCTCCTTCGGCGAAACATCAGCATCTCGGCCGAGTCTGGCTCAGCCAGTACTCTGCTCATCCTGCAAGCGATTCTGCCATTTCTGGTGTTCGCAGGCAACGAGTCTGACGAACCAGTGGAGCTCGAGATATCAGGGGGCACAAATGTGTCATTTTCCCTCAGCTTCGAGTATCTGGATCAAGTGCTTCTGCCTACTCTAGAGGATCGCTTCTCCATCCGCGTCGAGAGGAAGTTGATCAGACGCGGTTGGAGCCTTGGTCCCCAGTCAAGAGGCAAGATATGGATCAAGCTCTTCCCTTTAAAGGTAGGACAGAGTCTGCAGTTCAAAGCCCCTGAGCGCCCACAGTCCTATCAAGTCAAGTCTGTCGACGTCAGCATGGTTGTGCCTATCAGCGTGCAGGAGAAGCTCCAGGCATCACTCACAAAGGACTTGGCAGACTTATATCCTGGGTCAGATGTCCATTTTAAGCTGGTTGAGGACTCGAGTCTCGATTCACGGTGGTACATCCTCCTGGTGGCTCACTCAGGGTCGGGGATCCGATGGGGACATGATTTCCTAGGATCCATGCCCAAGAAGACCAAGAACAGGGACAACTTTGCGGCGCAGATCTCTAGCAAGGTATGCCGTGGTCTATATGAGGAGACATCTGCGGGAGGCCAGGCAGATATCCATCTTCAGGACCAAGTTGTTGTTTTCCAAGCACTCTGCGACGGCTACTCTTCCCTTCCTCGCAACGACGAATCTTCGCCCGACACTCTCATCGACGCAATGGGCAACCTAGACATCGGCAACGGACGAATGAGGAAGGAAAAGACGCATGAACCCTTCGGACATGGCTCACTGCACGCGCAGACAGCGAGATGGCTGGTCAGCGAACTGCTCCCGAGTGTCGAGTTTTACAACAAAGGCGATTTGGTGAAGGGCGCCGGCACCAAAGTTTAACTAGCCAAGCCCTGATCAGGGTTACTACTTAAGCAATTGGGACCATGTGGGCGCAGAAATCCTTTCCACTCGGCCATCCAATGACGCTATCTGGCTGTGCGTCGTGGAGTGACCAGTGACGTGTTCGCGGGGTGGGACTATTGTCGTCGAGCCCAAGAGGGGCCTCATATTGACGATGGCTGACTTTTATTGCCTTTGTGTTACCATCTTGGAACACTGGGTATATAAAATGGCCTTGTCCCTGCTGTCCGAAGGTTCAGCTTGGGTCGAAATAGAAACAAAACTCCCAAATTGATTGCTGCCTCACCCCCCATCCTACTTATCGTTCTCGTTCTGACTGCTGCACTTTCGGCGATGCCCAAACCTACGATGATGACGAAGGCACCTCTCCGAACCGATACTGTGCCCAACCGAAACTTCCTTCATGCAATGTCCACGTCCTCTTACCCCAGTCCTCACCAGCAGCACCAGCGGCGATATATACAGGCATGAGGTGGTCGGCAAAGGGATGTGCCTGCTTGGCGTCGCCTCGCTTACACACGGCAGCCATCTTGTCCTCTCTCACGGCAGGGTCTGACTCTACCGCGTCTCTAAGGGCGTTGTCGAAGCTCACGACGTATGGAAGAGGTTCCGTCTTGCCCTCGAACATGAAGTGCATGTCGCGGAGGTTGTGCACCGACATGCCAGCACCGATAATGACAATGCCTTGGTCTCTAAGCGACGCGACAGCACGGCCAAGGGCATAGTGAGCGTGGGGGTCTTCGTTCTTGAAGAGTGAAACTTGGACCAGAGGAACGTTCAAGGGGTTTGTCTCTGGGTTGAAGGCTATCATGATGTGAGTATATGTTATGCATTGGATGCTTTATACACGTACCGACGTGGAATCCGGACCAGACACCGTGGTCAAGACCGCGCTTCACTCCATAAGACTGAATACCAGCTTCCGAAAGCATGACCATGATCTTGCTAGCGAGCTCAGGGTCACCCTTGCTAGGGTACTCAGCCTTGTAAAAGTGGTCAGGGAACCCATAGAAGCTATCGACGTGTCAGCAGGGGCTCGAGCAGTCAGCAGACAACGCACTCGTAAATCAGGTCAGTGTCAACAACGTTGTTGACGTGGATAGTATCCTCTTTACCCATCCAGTGAGCCGAAAAGACAACAACAGCCTTTGGCTTGACCTGCTGTGTAATCTCCTTTCCGATCTTCTGGAGGACTGGGTACACGGGGTGCTCCGTGTTGTACTGGACATCGGGCTGAGGGCCATCAGAAACGTGCTCTGTATATAGGTGAAAAGATAACTTACACCACCATGGCTGAAAAAGTAAACTGGTGTCTTTGTTGTTGATCGCGTCGCCAACGAAGCGCTAGCATTCTTCTGCTGCCCATACCAATCCAGACCAACCCTCTGCAACGTCGATGAGAAAGCCTTGAGGGGCGCCGCGCCAAAGAGGGCAAGCATAGCGACAGCAATCGAGACGATGCCAATCAGGGCTCTAAATTGAGTCATGTTGATTCACAATGGCTTTTCGCCTTTGTACTTGATATTGAACCCTTTAAAAGGAGAACGAGGCTCCCGGGGATTGGTATTTATAATGTCTATATCCGTATTTCCTGATGGCGGCGCCGGGAGATTCCTCGAATGTGGATCTGCCGCGCGCTTAAAACTGGGGAACCAGCGTTGGGTTTGTAAGAAAACTATTAAAACGACCTTGTTCGGTATGTTGTCCTTTTTAATAGTTCATTTAAGCTTTTGTGCCTGTATCAAGTTGGCCTGGCCTAAGTCCAATCGGATTCTCCCGCGAGGATGAACCACTAGCAACGTGTTGGGCATTGCTGGTTCGTGTACTCCAGTCATTGGGTTTCACAGGTTTATCGGTTAATGGCTGGAAGAAGTCAAGACTTCGAAACTCAAGATGGGACAATACTCCAAGCACAAGTAAAAGCGCTGATATCGTCCTGAAGCTACACCATAATCTCAGGCTGCCAACTCGTTTCTGAAAGCATCCTGGCTGTACTATTCTTGGACATTGTGAATACAATATATTATTATATAACTCTCTTCACCACAAACTACAACAACACAGCAACACCTCCAACAACGACTGCAACGCCGGCAAACACGGCATTCTGCGTCATCATGGGCGCCGCATTACCCGAACTTGTAGCTTCGGCTTCAGTGGCTTTGGGTTTTGATGCGGCCGTGGCAGAGGCCTCGTCAGCAGCAGAAGACTTTTCGGTTGCTGTCGTGTTCTCTTCGTCACCCAGTTTGTCAACGCCAGCGGTGACGATGATGGGTGCCATTGTCTCCTGGTAACCTTCGACAGTAATGTCAGAGATCTCCTGAATGATGTCCTCGTTGCGCGACATGGAAATCTGGTGGGTGCAGCTGGCTTGGTTCTTGTCTGGGTCGAGCTCACAATGGTACTCCTGATAGCTGGCGTATTGTCAGATATATTCATTCTTCAGAGACGAAGAACTCACTTAATAGCGTCATCAGTCTGGACGGTGATGGCCGCGGTAAGAGTGGACGGGCCGCTGGCGATAGTACCAGTGGTAGAGTCCTTGTTCACGGCCAAGGTAGTGTCCTTGCCGTCGATAGAGAGGACAGAGGCCTTGTAGCTCTTGGTCTCAATACCCTCAGGAATCCACCACTTGATCGTTCTGGTGTTAGAGGCCGCGGCGACGGCGAAGGCACCGGCAAGGAGGGCGATGGAGCGAACCATTTTCGTATGAGGATGGATGAGAAGTTGAATATCCAAAGTGAGCTCCCTCAATGGGCACCCTGCTAGTTAAATATCTACTCGAGGAGCGTCTACTTACTAGTACATGACACCCAGAATAATGAAATCCGACGTAAAGGGTTGACATGCTCGCCCTATTGCTGGTTTTGAGAGGTTGAATTGGACTTCAGTGTCTCATTTGGTGAGGCAGTGAGCGTCAGAGTGACCGAACGGCCAATTTGGGCCGCTACATAAACAATAATAGCACCCAAGAGGAAACCAATTTAGCCTTCATGGGGAAAGCATGAACAAGAGCGGAAAATCAAGTCTTCTGGAAGCCAACTCATAGTGGGTCGTGATGATCCTTGGTTTGATCCATGGGGTTGATACCCACCAAAGAGAGGCTCTGCATTGGGGAATTGATTGCAGTAGCTTCAAGTAGACGTCAAGGTATTTGACTGGCTGTTTCTCATGTTTATAATATCACCAGTTTATTCGTATAGGCATTCATCTCATTGATGAATGTTGGCGCAGACCAAAAAATATCGCAAACTGGCGCCATTCTTGGCACCCTCCAAGTCTTGGCATCGCGCCTTGGACGGGAGACTGTTGGTCTTGGCAACTCACCACAATCGCCTCGCCCAGAGTCGCAGTCGCCATCGCTTCTCTTTTCCTTTTTCCCTCTGCTACACTCTCGGCCGTCGACTCGCCTCTGACCCCGTCCGCCCAGCCCTTGGCGCTTCACTCGGCGGCCCTTTTGGCTTGGCTCTTTCTCTTTGCGACCCTTTAAACTCGGCCATGATCCTGTTTCCTCGTCGTAGCCGCTGTTCTCTTGTGCCGTAGCCCTTTCGCTCTTGGGCCTACTTGCGCTGCAGACCCTGCCATCTATCCGCTCACATCCCTGCAAGAGTTTGCGCCCACGTCTCCTCGATGATCTTGACCCTCTCATGGACGCTGCTGGCGCTGCTAGCCCTCTGCACAGCCGCGCCCGCCAACCAGGAGGCCCCCACCGTCACGACTGCACCTATCTATCTCCCCTATTACAACAAGGAGTCGTGGTCCGTCGTGCGCGGGAGCATCATCTCAAGTGTGAGTGCTTCAATCCAATCGCATGATGTTCACTAACCCCTCAAGAATCCCGAAGCGCAGGAGACAACCTACACAATCTTTTGCCCCGATGCGACCGACTCGAACCCACCGGCCTGCGATCTTTCGCTCGAGTTTCCTTTTGTGCTAATAGAAGGACCCGACACGATCCAGTTTCATGGCACTCACACATCGACACTGTAGGTCGCGACATGACAACGGGTAGGATCATGAGCACTGACATTGCAAAGCACCGCCAATCTAGAGTGCACACTCCACGGCAGGACGAGGGCGACATGTTCCGGATACTCCAGCTTCGCGGACGGTTACGATAACGGTGTTAATGAGGGACCAACCGAGGTGACCTGGACATCGACATTCTCAGGCAGCCAGATGGAATGGGGCGTCTTGACCATGGCCGAATTACCTCACGACCCCGACTCTTTCACCGCGATATGGGCGACACCGACGGGAGGAAGCGAGTTTGTGTCTGTACCAATGGCAACCGAGAGCGACAGTGACAGTGCCGGCACAAGCAGACGCATCGACGTGTGTAGAGCTTTGTTTGCGGTTGTGTGTGTCGCTGGATGGCTATGGTAGCGCAAGGTGACGAGCACCACGAGAAGGATTTATTCCAGAAGGGCAGCAAATACCGAGGGTGGCACGAAGCGTGATCTTTTGGGACGATTATACCCGGTTGTTTGAGGCGTGTTATTGGGTTGGCTGTTTTGTTTCGGCGTTTTGCATAGCGATTGCGTGGCATTGGGAATGGAGGCAAAGAGCGGGAAATGCGTTGAGAGAAGGGGAACATGAGTAAAGACAGATGCTACAGAGCCGCATTTCATGACCCCTTGATTGTTTCATGAGTTTGGCATTTGGTCCACTGCATGAGGTGAGGTCTTGAGTCAATTACGGCAGTTGAGTGAGTTGTGAGGTGCCATGTCTTTGTTTGAATGGCAGTTCAGCCAGCCTCTGCTTAGCCAAGATGGATCATGCATGATACCACAGAGAAACTTGATTGAAGTTGTTTGTTGGCTGGACCAAAGGCCTTGTGGTGTTGGACGAGGGAGGTTGTGGAGGACAACCTACATGAGAACGATAGCAACAATCACAAAAGAGATGCAATAGCACAGGCTTGCTCGCACACACGCAGACATCGACAATCAGAAATTCCAGACAAAAAGAAAAAAAAAAGAGCAAAAAAGAATTGCCAGGATTGGGATTCGAACCCAAGCATCTCTCGATACTGTGGAACTCCCTTGTTTAGAGGGAAGAAGCTCAACTTTCTTGAACACAGCGCCTTAGACCACTCGGCCATCCTGGCTTATTTGTTGAAAGCAGCGACTCGTATCTGCCACTATGGACTCGCCATTGTCCCGAAACCACAAAGAATTGTCAAAAGAAGCAAAAAAGCACATCTCACGATGAGTCTCAATGTCAAGATTGGGATTCGAACCCAAGAATCTTTCGATACTGTGGAAACACCCTTGTTTAGAGGGCAAGATAAAACTCAAGTGGGTCTTGAACACAGCGCCTTCGACCGCTCGGCCATCTTGACGATTTGATGGTGAACGGCGATTCTGTCAGGGCTCATACGTAGAGGGCTGGATGGGGAGTTTGGGTGGTGACACTCATGAGATTTTGTGAGGCTCTCTGGACCTTATGCATGGTCATGTTTATTTACAAGTCGCCATGATTATGATTGCTCTTTGTCAGACGCCGAGGCTCTGGTTCAAACGGCAAAGCTTGGTTGATTCGTGAAACCACCATCCCACATGCAGGTACCCTCTGCCATCCATCCGTTTGTGCGACTCAGATCACTCACTAGTGCCGACAACCAGCCAGCATATCAAAACGCTAGAGGAAATGAGGCCAAGTCTATGACGAAAAATAGGCAGATCTATCACAGTGACAGCAAGTCAGCCCTGTCTCTCTCTGCTGACGGGCTTGCCGCGAGGCTTCAGGGTCGCAAGATTACCTCGGATCATGCATCAGAAGAATGATTTACGCATACGAGAGGTGCGTCTCGGCTCCAAGAGGAAATCTTGGCTCCCGAGGGAATGTTGGTGTAGAAGCCAAGACCAACGTCTGTCACTGTCTTTTTTCTTGGTCTGCAGGCCAAGGTCTTGGCTGTGAGCTCCCTTCCCCTTCCAGTCCGCTCGTCTCTTTTCGTCCCATGTTTTATCCTCCATGTCACCTTGAGGGGCTGACAGCTAGCACAGACGGTCGGATAAGCACCGCGAACCGAAACTATTCTAGCCATTGATGTCACTGCAAAGGGACAGGGTCTAGAACCGAAGGTTTTCTTGTTCCTGGCCTGCTTGCTTTTTACGTGTCTGACTCAGCAGCCGTCTGCAAGGTACCGATCATGATGGTTGACGCGGCAGAAAGCGTTGAACGGTTCATGTTGTTGTTGTTGTTGTTTCTGATTGAACATGTTTCACGTTTCAAGCCGGCCCCCTTTTTTTTTCACGTTTGCTTGCGTGTGCGTGTGTCTTGGTCTGGGATGCAATGCGATGCGATGAATGGATGGAAAGGTGAAGCAAGGGAAGAATGCGTGTGGGTAACGTTTATGCAGAGCTGACGGGTGGGTTACAGGGATGATTCTGTGCTACGTTGTACTCTGGACGGTCAAGGATTGATCAGAGATATCTATGAAGTACAGTATCTATGTAGGACGGACACGATCAGAGGCGAAGGAATAATCTACTTGAATTCTCCGTAGACGCGCCATCATCATGGTCCTATCAGGGGTCTTGATGACGTTCACATGGCGCCAAACTCACAATCTCAGCGTCTCTCAGCCTGTACCGTCCCAGCTGCCACCCAAGCCAAGACACATCCAGTGGGTCTTACCCCTGGCGCTTTTTCCAACTCTGTTTCGAAGGCGTTTTTCTCTCTGCTGGCCGATCACCGCCATGTTTAGTGTCAAGCGGTAACAGACAAACAGGAGATACTGGGTTGTAGAGTGTTTGTTACCCGCGCGGCCAGACGAAACAATGGCCATTTTTTCTGTAACACGGATTTTCTCAATGCGAGGCATGTCACTGGTCAGTTGTGACGGTTGATCGACCGAGCATCGTGGGTCAGAATCCCATCCCATGGGGAAGCCGAGTTTCAGGGGTTATAATCCTTGGCTGGAGAGGCTGAGCCAGCCCAACTGCGGAGGAGGAAGAAAAAGGCGTGGATTTTCTCTCTCAGCTCCTCTTGATCTAGACTTTGCTTTTGGTCTAGCTGACCCTGCCTACTGCAAGACAATACAAGACAAGACAGGCCTGAAAGCAGCAGTCAGTTGGGGGCGATATTAATAGCCTGGAGCCCTCTCCCGTCTTCCCAAGCTCCATCATCCATGCCCTGGTCGATCTAGCCCGGTCCAGCCTTGGAATCTCTTGTCGAGCCTCAGCTTATTTCTCGTCCTCGTATTCCCATTCTGTTATCGTATCTTTGTCGAATCGCTTCGCTCCTGGCCCCTCTGACTTTTTTTTTTTCTTCTTTTTTCTTACTTCTTCCCACTTCATTCTCTCCTTCCATCCGTTGTCGGGCCATTCTCTCCCTCAATTCTCAGCTTCGACGCAACTTCTCGGCTTGAATCGTACATAGATTTCTCTCGCTTTACTCGACTCATTCATCGGCTGCCTCTTGACATTCATTATCTGCGAGGGTTCAATATTCATTCGCCCGCAAAACAAGACGTTACCCACTTGACCCATCGCTCACTTACACCCACATCAACACAATCATCGCTGAGCGACACCAATTTTTTACCACCACTATGAAGCTCTGGGCCTTGGCCGGTTTGGCCTCGCTCGCCGCGGCTGCTAACAAGACGGCTCCCAATTCCTTGGACGTCAATGACCCTGGTATGTCGCGTCTGTCTGTTTGTCGCACACCAACTAACAAACCCAGACTCCATCAAGGATGTGGCAGCAAGTATCGCCTACGACGCCATGACATACTACAGCGGCAACACATCCACCGTTCCCAAGGATCTCGGCGACCTCCAGGATCCTTACTACTGGTGGGTTGCCGGCGCCCTCTGGGGCGTCATGCTGGACTACTACCACTTCACCGGAGACCCCAGCTACAACGACGTAATCATCCAGGCCCTGCTGGCTCCCACAAACCTCGGCCCCGATCACGACTACATGCCCCCGGAGCACGCCGACGAGGAGGGCAACGATGACCTCTTCTTCTGGGGCTCAGCCGTTCTCTCTGCCGCCGAGCGCAACTTTCCTCAGCCAAATACAACGCTCCCCTCGTGGCTCGACATTAGCGCCAACGTATTCAACGAGCTAGTCGGCCGCTGGAACATGTCGGCTTGCAACGGTGGCCTCCTTTGGCAGATCTTCCCCGAGAACCCGAACGGTCTTACTTACAAGAACTCGGTCAGCAACGGCGGCTTCTTCCAGCTTGCGGCTCGTCTCGCCCGAGCCACCGGCAACAGCACGTATCTCGACTGGGCGAACAAGGTCTGGGACTGGTCCTGGGAGGTTGGTTTCATCGATAAGCGGAACTACCACGTCTACGATGGCGCCAGCGTGCTCGACAACTGCGAAAAGACCACCTACCACTCCTTCACCTACACCAGCGGCATCTACCTCTACGGCGCCGCCGTCCTCGCAAACTACACTGGCAAGCCCGAGTGGGAGGAGCGTTCCAAGCGGCTCCTTGACGGTACCGATTGGTTCTTCTCCCCCTTTGATAACACCACGGACATCATGTACGAGGCGGCTTGCGAGACGGTCAACACTTGCAACTGGGACATGTCCACCTTCAAGGGTTATCTATCTCGCTTCATGTACCAGAGCATCCAGATGCAGCCTTCACTGAAGGACCACGTTGAGCGCTTCCTCGTGCCTTCAGCTCAAGCCGCTGCCAAGACTTGCACTGGTGGCAAGTCAGGTCGTGAGTGCGGTATGCGATGGTGGGTAGGAGGCTTTGACGGAAACCCGGGTCTAGGTCAGCAGATGTGCGCCCTCGAGATTGTTCAGGGTCTTTTGCTAGATGATCTCCCCGTGCCTCTTCAGGGAGATCAGATCAAGGTGGTCCGCAGCACCGACTGGAACAAGGAGTCCAAGGTCAAGGCCACACCTACACCGTCGCCGACCAATACGGAGAAGCCCAAGCCAACAGAGAGTGACGACGCTGCCAGTCTCGCCCGAGCGGATCTTGTTCTTGCGTCGTTCAGCATTGGTACAGTTCTCCTGCTGTTGGGACTGGCATAAACACACATGTACATATACGATAGACTTTATACCAGGATTAGACCACAGGCGTTATTAGGATATGATAGAATGGGCGTCTGGATTCTTTCTTGTAAAAAGGCCCAAATCATGAGCGTTGCTTCTATAATTTCACGAGATTACGTCTAGACAACCTAGATCCAACCAGAACGCCGTCTGTTTATCGCCTTTTTCCCCTTTCTTTTTTCGTCTATTGTCCTCTGACCTCGGCCAGCGTCACCCGCAGCGACTCGAGGAATCTTGTCACTTCAGCCTCGGTTCCGAGAGTGATACGAAGGCATCCTAGGCAACCGTGCTCCTTACCCCTGAATCGCACCACGACGCCCTTGGACTCGGCAAGCTTCTCGTATACTGCCAGTGCAGTCTCGTTGTCAGGGTTTCCTGCCGCGTCGAGCATCTCGTAGAGCAGAAAGTTGCTCTCGGTGCCGCCACGGAGACGACCCACGCCAGGAATCTTGGGAAGCTCCTCGATGAGACGGTCACGCTGTTCGAGGAGACGAGCGCGGTTGGCACGCATCACTGCGAGGCCACGCTCCGAGACAGCATAAGATGCGAGAGAGCTCGTAGGGCTAGAGATGTTGTAAGGAGCCTTGAGGCTGTTCAGAAGCCTGGCAATTGGGGGTGAAGTGAAGGCAGCGCCGAGACGAATACCGGCCATGCCAAATGCCTTGGACAGGGTCTGCATGACGACGAGGTTGGGGAACTCGGTGACCCATTCAGCGAGAGAGGCGTCCTCAGGGGCAAAGTCGATATAAGCTTCATCCAGCACCACGACGCCATTCCAGGTGGGGTGGTTGAGGATCTGCTGAACGTCGGCCTTTGCGAGGAGCGAGCCTGTAGGGTTTCCGGGAGAGCACAGGTAGACGAGCTTGATGTTTGGCTCATTGGACAAGGCGTCGAGCACAGCGGGGACGTCAATGGCAAAGGAAGGGGCCGAGAGGAGAGGGACCTTGACGATGGCGACGTCGTTGACCTGGGCGGACACGGCATACATGCCGTATGTAGGTGGGCATGTAAGAATGCGATCGCGACCAGGAACGCAGAAGCATCGCAGCAGAGCGTCAATAGCCTCGTCACTTCCAACGCCGACAAACAGGTTCTCAGGCTTGAGCGTCTTGGGAGTATGAGCGTGGGTATTACGAAGCTGGCAAAGCTGCTGCTTCAACGGCTCCTGGTGAGGATCAGGATATCGGTGAAGGCCGAGAAAGTCAACGTCGGATCCTCCATCCTTGGCGATATCATCTCCGAGCGAAGGACCGTATGCGTTCTCGTTGGCGTCGAGGAGAATGTTTGTACCGTCGTCCTTGTAATCGCTGCAGGACGGTTGGTCAGTTTTGAGTCCAAAGCGGGGGAGGGGTAGCAAACTTGCTCTCTTGCGCAGCGATAGGGCTGAAGTGCGAGGATGTTTGGCCTTGCGCAGGCCTCGAGGTTGAAGGGGGACATCTTGACTAGAGTCCTCTGAGCTGTGATGGGTTGTCGGGTGTGAGTAGACGAGGAGGGAGCTTCCCTCGTGGCTCTTTAACTTGTCCAAAGTCAATTCCGACGCCGGAGGGTCGAGTCACTGGTGCTTTTTTGTGGGGCCGTGCTCCTTGGCTGGGGACACGGCAGATAGAGGGACACGGAATATCTGTGGTGTTTGCGACCTTGATGGATGATTTGATATGAGAAATGGATTTATTGGAGTTGGAAGGGTTCACATGTGAAGCATTGGGAGTCAATTACTTATGTTGACGATGCACGGGTTGAGGTTGAGGTCACTGTAGATACCCTACACCAAGCACTGAAAGACTCTCTTACCATCCTTATCTCATACTATATATCCATTCTATAGTACATGGGTGTAAGTGATACTCCTGCAATCACTTAGTGACTCAGGTTCCTTGGCTCGGGAGCAGGGTAGTCACTTTCTCCGAGATATGTGGCGGTCAGTCATCCATGTTAGTGTAATCTCCAAGTCAAAGACAACTGTCATCAGTCATCTGTCAACCATCAACGAAATCACCACCCACACATTTACCAGACCACGAAAGAAGTGAACTAGGAAAAGAGAATAGCTAATATTCATAGATATCATTTCATATAAAGTCATTCCATGGACTTGATTCACGCAAGGTCTCGACAACTCTCACAAGACCCCGCTCATGTGATAAGGGGCTTGGAACATGAGGAAGCAAGAGCAATGTGTACGGCTCTAGACCTGCAAACATATTGCAATATGTAAGTCAATGCTAACATGGACCTGTCAGAGTCTCATTTGGATATCTTATACAGTCTGTCATGACGCCTAGATGCAGCCACAGAACGATAACAACCTCACGCCAACAGCATGGACCGCAATAACTGGCCAACAGTCACAACAGAAGACAAGATGGTCGTGTGGCCCAATGGCAAGGCGTCTGACTACGAATCAGAAGATTGTGGGTTCGATCCCCATCATGATCAACGTTTCTTTTTGCCTTGGTGTTGTGTGGTGCTAGATGCAGATGGTGAGAGTTTCGTTGGTGTTGAGGGGTTCCAAGGTTTGGACAACTCTTCACATCTTACCCAACTGACTCTACTTCTTTTTTGCTCTCAATCATAACCAACAAGAACGATATACATCATTGCCACTATTGTCCGGCTCTCACCCGGCCTCGAAGAAAACTTTTCTCATCATGCCTCTTCAAGTGGGTTTGCGTTGATTTTAGTCCGCCCCCGAGACCCGCTTTTCCCTCAAATCCTTCGTTCGGCCCGGAGTCTTGAGCTGCAACAGACGGCAGGAACATCAACCAATCAAGAGGTCGTGTGGCCCAATGGCAAGGCGTCTGACTACGAATCAGAAGATTGTGGGTTCGATCCCCATCATGATCACTTTCTTTTTGCGCGTTTCGACGTTGTTTCGATGTTGTTTTGTGCTTTCTTTCTAAATGTGGTATGCCGGAGACTTCGGGGCCGGAGGACGCCGGGATCCACTCCGGACCCACATCTCTTTTTGAATCTCCGTGCCTCAATCCGATGCTCGATGTGAATCAAGACATTCTATTTCGCAGTCGCGTCATATATGGCCGGAATATGGGAGACCAGAACATAAATATTCATCCCTATATGTGAACTGCCAGTAATCCCCCTAGGATATTAGCAATGGGTGCGAATACTCAGCATCTACAACGGGAATGTTGATGGCTTCACCCAACTTGCCAGAACGTAACTGTCAATCAATTGACACAACATGCTTTCATTCAGCTCGCTTTTCCCTTCTAGTCTAATAACCATGTAAATGTCAATGGCTGCACCGGGCTTAAAAATGCAAGACAATGTCCTCGCAAGTCTAACAAAGATCGAGTGGAGATGATCGAAACCAAACACTTAAGGACTCAACCTCTTCAGCGTCCACTCCTCGGCGTCTCCCTCACGCTCATACACGAACCGGTCGTGCAGGCGGCTCTCCCTGCCCTGCCAGAACTCCATCCTGTCGGGAATAATTCTCACGCCACCCCAAAACTCCGGCACAGGAATCTTCTCCTGTCCTTCAAATCGCTCCTCGACCTCTTTGTACCACTCCTGTAGCTGCTCTCGTCCATCATCACCCTCACCTTTAGGCTCTAGCACCTGACTCTGTCGACTAGCCCATGCGCCAATACGACTCCCCCGTGCTCTCGTATCGTAGTACGTCTGGCTCTCCTCACGGGTGATGCGCTCCACCTTTCCTTCGACATGAACCTGCTGCTGCAGCGCTTCCCAGAAGAATAGCAACGCAGCCCGTGGGTTGCTCTCCATGTCTGCCGACTTGCGTGACGTGCCGAGGTTTGTGTAAATGACGAATCCACGGGGATCCAGCTCCTTGAGGTACACTGTGCGCGAGGACACGCGGCCCGACGGGAGAGAGGCGGTCGAGAGGGTGCACGACTCTGGGTGTGCGACGCCAGAGTCTGGTTTCTGCGCGCGCGAGAACCACTCGTGGAACTGAGGAATCGGCGAAGTCGAGTTTAGCTGCGAGCGGACGAGGGTACCCTTTGTGAACTGCTCAGCCTGACCAGTGGGCTTGGAGCCCGCGGGGGCGACTGGATGTCTACTGTCAGCGAGGAGTCATGAGGCGATTCCCATCGCGAGTGCGGGGGAGGGGCAGTCAAAACATACAGATCAGCTTGGACGTCTCTGGCGGCGGATGAAGAGCCATTCTCGCGATTGACAGAAGAGAAGCAGTAGGAGTAATTCGCATTGACTGACTGCAATGTCTGGCGGTGAAGGATAAGGGTTGAATATCATGCAACGTCGAAAGTGTGACTTTGGACGCGCATACGATAATTTATGACAGCCGGAACCCGGTGACTACAAGGTACGTACTCTCCCGGTGGGGTGATGACATCGTCGAGGGGCACTCTCGAATCGGGAGATTTCGACGTCTCTCCACGATGAGGCTAGACCCTGGAAAGGGTGTGAACTCTATGTCGGAACATGAATATCTAAGCCTTGGAACATTCAAGAAGACTTGCAAGGGCCTTGAGCATGATAATCTGTAAACACCCCCACATCTCAATCGGCTTCACAACCTGACATTCACGCCACAACACGAGACAAACATACACAACACATACACACACAAAACGAACGCACGGATAAATTAAATAAACGTATACAACACGTATACGACATATATATATACATAATACATATACATACAGTACATAACTCATTACACACGACGCGAGTCGTAATTACACATCTAAGACATCTCAGGTCGTCACGGGCATAATCCTGGAATGCTTGCTAACGCACGCCAATTTCTATCCGGCTCTCAAATACAATCTTTGGAACAAATCATGAAACTTTTTATATCCCTCCCTCTACTCAGCCATAACCAGAGCCAACAGAGCCATGCGGCAGTAGAGGCCATAGCGCATCTGCGGAAAGTCAGTAATCTTGTTTTGGGTAGACTCAAAGGGGTTCTCACCTGTCGGAAGTATGCAGCCCGCTGGTCAAAGTCGACCTCCTCGGCAACCTCTTCGTTGCGAGGTAGGGGGTGCATCACAATCATGGAGCTCTTGGCATGCTTGAGAGAAGCGTTGTCCACTCGGTAAGAGTTCTTGACACGCTGGTACTCCTCCTCGCTGGGGAAGCGCTCACGCTGCACGCGGGTGCAGTAAAGAACATCGCTGCGAGCCATGATCTCAGGGGTAAGAGTCTCGGACTCGCACAGGAGCTGTCCGGAAGCCATCAGCTGCTCTCGGACCTTGGCCGGTAGGGCCAGAGCCTTGGGGGCAACCAGCTGAACCTGCACGTGGTAGTGTCGGAGCAGGTACACAAGAGAGTGCACAGGTCGGCCGTAGAGAAGATCACCCAGGAAGGTGATGGTCAAGCCCTGGACAGTTCCAAGTTCTTCACGGATGGTGAAGAGATCCAGGAAGGCTTGGGTAGGGTGCTCCTTGCTGCCGTTGCCACCGTTGATGACGGGGACAGGGCTGTACTTCTGGGCAGCATGCACACTGCTCTCCTCAGGGTGACGGAGGACAACGGCGTCACCGTAGCAAGCCAGAGTTCGGAGGGTGTCCTGAAGAGTCTCACCCTTCTGGACCGAAGAGTGAGAGGTGGAGATGGCGATGGTGCGGCCACCAAGACGCTGCATGGCAGCATCGAAAGAAGCCGAGGTGCGGGTGGAAGGCTCGTAGAAGAGCGTTGTCAGGACACGACCTCGGAGGATGTTGAGAACACCCTCACGCTGCACACCAAGACGCATCTCCTGGGCTACAGTGAAGAGCAGGTGGAGATCAGCTCGGCTGTAAGACTTGACCGACAGAACGTGTGTGTTCTTGAAGGAAGAAGGCTGCGACAAAAGCTGCTGGAGCGAAGAGCTGACCAGAGGCTGCAGGTGCAGAGCAGGAGCGAGCTCGTCAACAGGAGCAGCACCGCGAGCAGGTGAGGGCAGGGTAGCACCAATACCAGCGTCAACTCCACGGAGGCGGTTCAGGGGCTTGACACCACCAAGCATGGACAGGCGGCGAGCCTGAGGCGACTCGGTCGTCTGGGAGATGGAAAGGGTGGGCTTGACGGGAGGAGACATGGGGGGAGCAATGTGCGCCGACATGTCCTTGCCCTGAGGAGAGACCTGCAGAACCTCACCATCCAGGCAGACAGTGGTGTCCTGGAAGGTGACTCGCTGAACCGAAGCGCGCATGCGACGGCCCTCGAAAGGAGACCAGAACTCGCCGGCAGCCACGGTGTAGGGACGGTCAATCTCAGCCTCAATGGTGGTGCCAACCTGCTCGTGGAGCTCAAAGATCTCCATGGGGTTGGTGTAGAGGCGAGCCTTGATATCATCGACAGTCAGGCGACCCTCAGCGACCGAGGTCAGCAGCAGGGGCAGAGCATCAGCGATGCCCATCGAGGGGTCAGCCTTGTGGCCGAGGGAGGTGGCCAGACGGTAGGGCAGACTGCCGATGGAGAAGACATCAATAGTCGACATGTGCTCCCAGAGGGCGGCCTGGTCAGCAGATGTAGGGAGACGCTCGCACTCGGGGTAGTCATCCCGAGAGAGGTAGAGCGAGTAGATGGACACATCGCAGGTAACCTGGAGACCCTTCTCCTTGCTGAGAGCGATGAGCTTGATGTCATCGCGGTTGGTAACCGAGGTGACGTGGATGCGTCGGTTGTGCAGGCTGGCCAGGAGGAGGATAGAAGCCAGATCGGTCAGCTTGGCATCAGTGACAATAGGTTTGTGAGTAGGCCAGGCGTCAAAGTGAGCGGTGACAGCAGCAACCTTGCTGATGTTGCCAGAGAGGTGGT
This sequence comes from Ascodesmis sphaerospora, assembly GCA_027569015.1. Lineage (NCBI taxonomy): Eukaryota > Fungi > Ascomycota > Pezizomycetes > Pezizales > Ascodesmidaceae > Ascodesmis > Ascodesmis sphaerospora. Next base: position 2,156,709 of record JAPPUR010000003.1, read on the forward strand.
TAAAGGGGATGAAGAGAGATCCCACCTCACCAGTGACATGGCTGATCTGGTCGGCATTGTCGGAAGTAGCGGCCACAGAGAAGTTGTAGTCGCAGTAACCACCACGTCGGCTGTTCTGCTGAGCGGCGCTCAGGGTAAGGGCATCAGTAATAGCGCCGTCCACACCCAGAGGCATAACTCGGATCATGCTGAAACCGGCCGAGATAGAAGCCTTGGTAACAGTCTGGAGATCCTGGCTGTCAGGAGAAACAATGCCAGGGACAAAGGCGGCAATGTTGATAAGCCCAGGCAGAACGACGGTGCGGTGGCTGGTCTGGTAGTCGCGCTTGGACACCTCGAGCTCAAAGTGGCGAGCAATGGCCTCGATAAGGATCTTGGCGTTCTTGACGTTGGTCACCAGGGGAATCTGGTAGTCGACAGCCATACGTCGGGTCTGGTAACCCTTGCTCATGTAGTTGGCAGGGCGGCGGTACTTGTTGTTGGAAGGAAGGTTGATGTACAGGTCAATGGTGTTCTTGGCCAGATGCTGAGTGAGCGAGAACTCAGAGCTGGTATCCTCCTCCTTACCGAGGACCTCGAGGTACTGAACCTGGACGCCGTGCTCCTGGAGGAAATCGGCAGTACCAGAAGTGGCAAACAGCTTGTAGCCAATCTTCTCGAGCTTCTGGATCGAAGGAAGCATCTCTCGCTTGTCCTTGTAGGAACCGATGGACAGGAGGACGTTCTTCTTGGGAATCTTGAAGCCAGTCGACATGAGAGCCTTGAGGTAGGCCTCGGCCTTGTCAACACCGAAGCAGGCAACCTCACCAGTGGAAGCCATCTCAACACCCAGAACAGGATCAGCACCAGAGAGACGGGAGAAACTGAACTGGGGCACCTTGACACCGACGCAGTCAGGGGCAAGGTCAGTAGGAGGGTACTCCTGGAAGGGCTGGCCCATGATAGCCTTGGTGGCCATCTCAATCAGGTCAACACCCATGACCTTGGACACAAAGGGGAACGAACGCGAGGCGCGGACGTTGCACTCAATAACCTTGATATCGTTGTCCTTGGCAATGAACTGGATGTTGAAAGGACCAGTGACGTTGAGAGCGGCACCAATCTTGCGGGTGGCCTCGACGATACGGTCGGTGGTGGTCTGCTCAAGATCCTGAGGAGGGAGAATCAGAGTGGCATCACCAGAGTGAACACCAGCGTTCTCGACGTGCTCCGAGATGAAGTGGCCAATAACGTTACCATCCTTGGCGACAGCGTCCATCTCAATCTCCTTGGCGTTCTCAATGTACTTGGTGATAACCACGGGGTGCTCGCGAGAGACCTCGGCGGCCTGAGCTAGGTAGTTCTCGAGATCCTTCTCGGAGTAGACAGTGTTCATGGCAGCACCAGAGAGAACGTACGAAGGTCGCACGAGCACAGGGTATGAGACCTTGTCGCAGAAAGCTTTGGCCTCCTCGAAGCTAGTAAGCTCCTTCCAGGTAGGCTGATCAACCTCGATGCGGTCAAGCATACGAGAGAACTTGTATCGGTTCTCGGCATTGTCAATCATCTCAGGGGAAGTACCCAGGACCTTGACACCGGCACGGTGCAGGGGCAGGGCGATGTTGTTGGGAGTCTGACCACCCATAGCACCCAAAACACCGCTCGAGTTCTCCAGCTGGTAGATATCGAGAACAGTCTCGAGGTTGATGTTCTCAAAGTACAGCTTGTCGGCCTCATCATAATCGGTACTCACGGTCTCAGGGTTGTAGTTGACCATGATGGTCTTGAAGCCGGTAGCACGCAGAGTACGGATGGCGCGGACTGAGCACCAATCGAACTCGACTGAGGAACCGATACGGTACACACCAGAACCCAGGACCATGACACCGTGATCCTCAAAGTTGACATCGTGCTCTGAGGCGTTGTATGTCATGTACAGGTAGTTTGTAAAGGCAGGGAACTCGGCCGCAACGGTATCAATCTGCTTGACGAAGGGCTGGATGCCAGCCTCGAGTCGCAGACGGCGGACAGCAATCTCGTTGGAGCTCCAGAACTTGGCGAGCTGTCGGTCACAGAAACCGAGGCGCTTGGCCTGAAGCAGAATCGACGGGCTGGTAGCAATGTCGGTGGTGCTGTAGCTGGTCATCTTCTTGGCAAAGTCGCTCAGGCCCTTGAGCTTGCGGAGGAACCACTTGTCGATCTTGGTCAATTCCCAGATCTTGTCGACAGTGTAGCCCTCGTGCATAGCGTTGGCGATAGCAAACAGACGCTGATCAGAGGGAGTCTGGAGCTCATCGTCAATGCTCATCAGGGCCTTGGTCTCGCCGAAGCCGAGGTTGTGGAAGTCAATGGCTCGGATAGCTTTCTGGATGGCTTCCTCGAACGATCGACCGATGCTCATGACCTCACCCACACTCTTCATGGAGGAACCAAGCTGAGTGGACACACGGGTGAACTTCTTGAGATCCCATCGAGGCATCTTGACCACGACGTAATCGAGAGAAGGCTCGAAGCAGGCGCAAGTGACCTTGGTGACCGAGTTCGAAATCTCCTTGAGAGGAATGCCGAGACCGAGCTTGGCAGCGATAAAGGCCAGAGGATAACCAGTGGCCTTGGAGGCGAGAGCCGATGATCGAGACAGACGAGCGTTGACCTCGATAATGCAGTACTCGCGGGAGAAGGGGTTCAGAGCATACTGAATGTTGCACTCTCCCACGACACCGAGATGCCGAATGACGTTGACAGCTGTTGTTCGCAGCATGTTGTAGTCCTCATCGGACAGAGTCTGTGAAGGCGCGACGACGATGGAGTCGCCAGTGTGAATACCGAGAGGATCAAAGTTCTCCATGTTACAGACGGTAATACAGTTGTCCTGAGCATCACGGACAACCTCATACTCAATCTCCTTCCAGCCCTTCATACTGCGCTCAATGAGAACCTGAGGACTGGCGGCGAAAGCCTTGTTGCAGAGATCGAGCAGCTCATCCTCGTTGTTGGCAAAGCCACTGCCAAGACCACCAAGGGCATAGGCAGCACGAACAATGACAGGGAAGCCAATGTCCTTGACGACGTGCATGGCCTCGTCGATGTTGCTGGCGGAAGCCGACTTGGCGCACTTCTCGCCGATAGAGTCCATGCTTCGGGCAAACAGCTCACGATCCTCAGTCGTGATGATGGTATCAATGGGAGTACCCAGAACCTTGACACCGAGACCCTCAAACTCGTCCTTGAGCTGGATACCGACCTGGAGAGCGGTCTGACCACCAAAGGTGACGTAGATGGCATCGGGTCGCTCATACTGGATGACCTTGCGGACAAAGTCGGCGTTGACGGGAAGGAAGTAAACCTTGTCCGCCAGACCCTTGGAGGTCTGAATGGTGGCAATGTTGGGGTTGATCAGGACAGTGTAGATGCCCTCCTCCTTCAGAGCCTTGATGGCCTGAGAACCAGAGTAGTCAAACTCACCAGCCTGACCAATGCTGAGACCACCACTGCCCAGGACAAGAACCTTGCGGACAGAGACGCGGGGGTGAAGACGCTCGTTCTCCTCGATGGTGCCACCAGGGAAGCTGACAGGAGCCTGGAGAAGAGCAGGGTTCTCGGCGCAGTTGGCAATGGTGTCAATAAAGACATCGAAGAGGAACTCGGTATCGCGAGGACCGGGGGTGCTCTCAGGGTGGAACTGAACACTGAAGTAGGGCTTCTCGGCGTGCATGATACCCTCGTTGCTGCCATCGTTGGCGTTGACAAAGAGCTCCTTCCAGCCATTGGTCAAGCTGGCGGCATCGACAGCGAAACCGTGGTTCTGGGAGGTGATGTGACACTTTCCGGTCACCATGCTGGTGCAGGGGATGTTGTGGCCGCGGTTACCAAACTTCATCTTGGTGGTCCTGGCACCAGAGGCGCGGGCCAGAAGCTGGTGTCCCAGGCAGATACCAAAGACAGGAATCTTGTTGTTCTCAAGCACGGTAGCAATGTTCTTGACAGTGTTCTCGAGCACGGCGGGGTCACCAGGACCGTTGGAGAGGAAAAGACCGTCGTACTCGTCAATGGCGCTGGCAATGTCGTAGTCCCAAGGGCAGACGAGGACCTCGACACCACGCTTGAGGAAGCACCTCAGCTGGTTGTACTTCATACCGACATCGAGACACAGGACACGGATAGTACGCCCTGACGGGTGCTTACGGGCGACCGAAGGAGGAGGCTTATACAGCTTGGGAGCCTTGATGGAAACTACACGACGATGAGCATGCGCCTTCTACAAGAGTTGGAAGACTCACCCTCTGCCACCAAGTTCTTGGTATTAGGATTGACCCAATCGATCTGCTCAAAGTGCTCGAGAGGGGTAGCGGCCAGGGGAGCATCGACCTGGCCGTTGAGGGCGCCGTTGGCAAGGCCAGGAGCCTCGAGGCGCATCTTGCCCAGCATGCTACCCTTTTCACGGATCTTCTTGGTAAGGGCGCGAGTGTCGACGCCGTACATGGCGGGGACGCCCTGCTCCTTGAGCCAAGTGCCAAGGGAAGACTCGGCGAGGAAGTGAGAAAAGTCCTCGCCGCAGTATGAAGCTGTCACCAGACCAGCAATGTGGATCTGGGACGACTCGAAGTGAGCTGGCAGGTCGCCGAGGAGCTCATCCACGGTCTCCCGAGAGGGAACACCATAGTTTCCGACCAGAGGAAAGGTGATGACGAGGATCTGTCCTCTGTACGAGGGGTCTGTGACGGACTCGGGGTACCCCACCATGCCAGTCTGGAAGACCAGCTCACCAGCGATGCTCTTCTTGGCACCAAAGCTGTAACCCTGGAAGGATGACCCGTCCTCGAGCTCGAGGCAGACGAGGCCATCATCCTCAGAGCCGACCTGGCGAGCCGAAGCCGGAGGTAGAGAAGCGATAGACATGATGTTGTTGTGTTGGAAAAAAAAAAAAAGAGAAGCTTCCTCAAAGAGCGCCCGAGAGCGCGGGGCAGAAAGAGGGGTGTCGGTCGTGGGACAGCGAGATTGCGAGCAACGGCCGTCAAGAAAACTCGTTTTCAGAGCTCCCCTGGTCAGGTCAGAAGCTATTCCGCAATCATCAGCCTCGACAACAGCTTGCGGAGGAAGAAGGTGAGGAGAAGAGGAGCGGAGGGTTTGGAGGAGAAGAGATGGAAGAGAGAGTTGATGAATGCGGCGGCACTCGAACTTTTTTTTTTTTTTTATCGGCCGGCCTGTTGCTTAGCAGAACAGCAGGGCCCTGCTCCCCGCCGCCGCTAGCGCAGGTAATGTGAGTCTCTAATTGGCCAATTGGAGGTCGACTCCTCAACAGCGTCCAATCTCTGCATTCCTGACGATGCTGCAGGGACACTAAAGCGCCCCGCCGTGCCTTGGCCGAACCTCTCAAGCCTTTAACATGGAACCTTTCATCATGGGCGATCGACCAGCTTGAGTCGGGTGGTTGGACTCGGCGAGTGGGTTACGATCAGCGGTCAGGGTTTTATGGGACGCCATCTTGCCGTATAGAGGTTCGGTAGGACTACGTAGTACGTCGTCGGTCGTGTACCTACCGGGCTCTGTCTGTCTGGTGGCTGGCTGGTTGTCATGGCATCAACTGCAACAAAGACAAAGCAATCACCTGTGTTGCTGTGTGGATCACCTCGGACTCTGATGCCATTCCAGAAACCACACATGTAAGCCGTAAGCGGAGGTCTTGAAAAGCTGTCAGCGAGGCATATTGACTGTCACAAAGCAAGGCTGTCTTAGCTGACGTCCACTCGGCATTGACCACTTTCAGTACGGCACTCCTACACCCGGGCCGCCATCTACGTCTACGTAGCTAAACCCACTTCCTCATCATCCACCTCCACAGACCGAAAAAATCTTTTTTTCTCTCACGCTTCTCCTCCGAGGACCAATCATGACACGCCTAGTTACATACTCTAGCATGGTCCGTCGAAATCCGTCATGCAGGTGCATCTTTTCCGCAGTGACTCCAGAGTATGTTATGTGGCTCATGTCACGCGAGCGAGATCTTTTGCATCTGCTCCGGATCATAGATCTGGTTGTAACCTTGTAGATACTGACATGTGAATTGATATTGAATTTGAATTTTGTCATGAATCCTCCCGGGTAATTCCCCAACGCCTCGAGCCAGGCCAACTGCCAACTAACCTCGTCCGGCTTCAAACTGCCTCTAACTATACAGTCCCCACGAGGCTAAACTTGTAAAAGATCCTTCGACAGCCTGACTAACCAACTACCAAAACTGTGTAAATGCCGTACACAAGGAATAATCCATCCAAACTCCCGTGCGATGTCTATAAGTTTCATCGTATGTACATTCCCGATTGGTTAGGGCATGCTGCCTTGAGGCATCGGAGGTGCTGGCATGTTGGTCATTTGAGGTGTCTTTTGAGCCGTTGGACTAGCTTGGTTTGCAGCATTGCCTGGCTTCTGGCCTTGCGTGTTCATGCGATAAACCGGTTCCTTCTTTGGATCAATCGTAGGGAACGCAGCTTGTAGCCGTGAGTAGAGTTCTTTGATGCTCTTGTCTCGCTCTTCACGGTCTGCCACTGGATCGATTTTGTTCTCTGCACCATCAGGTCCCAAAGCCGGTGCTTTGAGCTTGAGGGTCAGATTCAAAGGGGGAGCACTGAGATATGCCGGGCATGGTGGCACTTTGACTTCAGGCTTCCTGTCTGCAAGAGCTGCCATATATGACAGATTTGCCTGCAATCGCCTCATGCATCTATAGTTGTTAGCTGGGTCACAGTATCAAGGTCACAGACGCTTACTGAAGGTAGTCTTGTTGGAGATGTGTTTCTTCTTCTGTTGGCTTCTTGTCACCAGTGTTTCCATCTCCTGCGTGCTCCTTTTTGAGTTCTTGTTGCGTCATTTGAAGCTGTATCGACTCGTAGAGAAGCTCATGGTTGATATCCAGTAGTAGAGAAAAGCGCTCCTTTTCTCGAGACTCTGTTCCTGGACTCAAAGGTGTTGCTACGGCCGAACCTCCATTGACTACCGGGTTTTGATTCGAAGAAAAGGTTGGTGTCTGAGGTGTTGAAGCTGTTGCAGGTGTCTGCTGAGACTGCTGTGCCTGTGACTGCTGAGGTTGAGGCGGCTGCTGTGGTTGTTGCTGGTTTGTCGGTGTTTGGCTTTGTGATGGAGGCTGAGGAGTTGGGAACTGCTGAGAAGGCAAGGCGTTGGTTGGTGTACCTTGAGCAGCACTCGGGGGTCTCTGAGGAGTCGACACTTGACCCATAGCCGCAGGGTTCGGTTGTTGCTGTTGCGGTGGCTGTTGCTGTTGCTGTTGCTGCATCCTTTGCATCATCTGCTGCTGAGGCATCCCAGCCTGGTTCATCTGAAAACCCTGCATGCCACCCGCCATCATATAGTTCGGAGCAAAGCTCTGAGGACCGACCGACGAGGGAACGACTTGGCCATAGGGGGCGCCTTGGAATTGCTGCTGGTATCCTGCCACTGCTCAAGAATTAGCCATGATGACTCAAGACACAAATGACACCTGACGGCGCAAAGCGATTTGCGACGCGCTCCTACGGTCGCGCGTCGATTCAACCCAGATATCATCTTGATACCTCGGCAGTCGTCAACACGAACAGCAGCAACCACCCGAGCGCGTCGCGAACGGCTCGGCAACTGACATGGCGCATAGGACACTCACTCTGACCATTGGCAGCCATATGCGGCATGCCGGCGTTTGGCATCATCCCAGGACCGCCGGGCATCATTTGAGGGTTCGCGCCGGGGGCAAAGGCTCCCTGGGGAGTCATGCCGGCGAACTGCTGCTGCTGCTGCTGCTGGTTATACATGATCTGCTGGCCGGCTGGCTGGGCTCCGGGCTGCTGTGGGGCAGGGTTGTTGAAGGAGGGAGCAGCATTGTTGGCAAAGCCGTAGCCGGCGGAGTACATGGCGTCGGGGCGTCAGGCGGCGTCAGGGAGGGAGGCGCTTGGAGCGGCAGCGGAAGCGCGTAGCGGCAGCGACCAGGGCGTGGGAGGAGGACAGACAGAGGCGAGCGACGCGCAGACGGACAGGTCTTGCTGGACTGGACTGGACGGACGGCGTGGAGGCTGGACACGGGTCCGGGATTGGAAACCTGGGCTGGGCTTGGGGAGTAGACGGTTGGACGTGGTTGCAGTGGGGCTGACACGGCCGTCGACCACTTCCGTCACGGCTATTCGACGCCGACCGCGCCGAAGGTGTGCAGCCAGGTGTTGCCCTGCATAAACGTGTCAGGTAGAAGGCCTTGTCAGACGGCAGTTGTTGCTGTCTGGACGATAGCGAGACCCCTTTGAACTGGGTGTTTCCCGATGAGAAGAGATGGATGATGGATGTGACGAGCTATAGGCCAGGATGGCGCCAGGGAAGCGCGCCCAGGGTAAGACAAGCGCAGGACCAGGCTGTGATTAGAGCGGATGGCTTTGCGCCAGTGTGATGATCGGTCAAAGCACTGGACTGGGAGTTTGGTGTTATGGTATTACAGAGCAGAGTAAGAGTTGTTGGATGGTGGAAGCGGGAAATTCTTTCAGGCCGCGCTAACTTGAGCCGCACAAGGTTGCCAATAGAAGCGAGTGTCCGTCAGCGTGAGGATGCTATGTAAGTACAAGGTTCATCATCAACTCGTCGAGTCCTATAAACGAGCTTGCTCTGTCAATAGTTGTCATGGGTTACAAATTGCGGTTACTTACATGCGAACCCGTTTGTCTCTCCTATAGAGTATCTCTATTACCGATATTCCGTGTTTGCCACGTGCTCGTCTTCCACCACGTTTCTTTGTACCAATTGCGTCAACGAAACCAACAAACTCAACGGCGTGTCTTGGAGCAAAAAAGAATGCTCAAACGGCAAAAGATCATGATCATGATGGGGATCGAACCCACAATCTTCTGATTCGTAGTCAGACGCCTTGCCATTGGGCCACACGACCTGATTGGTTGAGAGGCGACGATATTCTCTTGGTGAAGCTCTCGCAGTGGCCGTTCGCGATGGCTTCACCACGATCTATTCCTTTTAGAGTTGTTTCCCCATGAGATATCACGTTGGAGCGGTTGTTAGTGTTGTTTCCTAGTCATGCATGAGCGACCGGCTTAGTGTTGTTGTTGCGTTGTTCCCCGGAATAGGGTTGGCGTGGACAAGCTTGATCCCGTTTGTTTGTCTTGATGCGGACATGTCGAATGGGGAGATCTGGTGAAGGACCTATATGGGATGAGTTATAACACGAGTTCGATGTCTGTGAGTTCCTCTGTGACTCCAGTTTCCTTGGATGCTGGCGAACCGACAATCATGCACTGGCAAACCTGGTACATGTTGTAGGTGATCTCGAGATGAATACAAGGAAGCAATGCTTGTGTTCAGCAACACATATTCCACCCTATCTGCAAGCGCACAATCGGCCAAGACAGACGAACTGTCTCACCGTTAATCTACCGCCATTCTACCCCCATATCGCCAGGGATATGGCCATGCCTAGACCCCGAGAGCCCGACGGTTCATGAACCCCGTACTCCCCTGTTGTCATCCCGCAATCCTCAAGGGCACCATGTTCATCCCGTGTGACCGCCATTACCATCACTTATCAGTCGGTATCAAGAGACTATTCACCGCTACATACCAGTCACTTTTATCGTTGAAGCTATCTAGGCGACCAAGACATGGGAGCATGTCACCAAGACATTCCTATCTGTCACCCTTGATTTTGCATCAACACATTGTTCCAGAAGCGGCTTTATGTACTGCTTCCGTATGCAGGTCAATTGATGAACCTGACCATTGAATTCTAAATCACGCGTTGGTTCCGATAATTGCCCTACAATCCAAGCTCGTATCGTGGTACGTAATACGTGATCTCCTCCACATTGCTCACTTATCACACCGGCCCGGGTTAAAAAAGGTCAGCAGAATTAAGGGGTCCATTCCATGTCAGTTGACGATACATCGGGATCCTCCGCATCTTCAAGTTTCAGAGTGATCACCATGTTGAACTACAAGACAAGTCGCATCGGGTGGAGCCACGAAAGAAATGGAGGAAGCATCACGCGATGGAAATGCACGCCAAGGACCGGTTTGTACGGGAACCATTAATAGAACATTATTGACCAGAATATACGGTAAGGGGTATGTGTAATCCTGGCCTAGATGCCGAAAAACGTGCCCGACCCATGAACCCAAAGTTGATGCCATACCTGAGCCAAATAGATGCTCATAAATCCCAGGTCCAGTCCGGTCCAGTCCAGCCCAATGCCCATATTACAAACGCTAATTCTGTCCCAAGCCACTCGAGGCAAGGCTGAGATACATGAAAGTTAAATCAAAGCGACGCATGCAGGATGCTGTGATGCCGGATCGAGTCGCCAAATCGCTATACGTGGTGGTATCCAAGGAAACGCCTCGTCGATGCCGTAAACCAAAACGCCAATTCCCATTTTTATATCATCTCATGCCTGGAAGTGCTTGAAATAGTCGTCGGATAGTCTCGACTGTCGAGTGCCGGTCGTCTGGGTAACCTCCACGGTGGGGGTATCGACTGGTGTGAGGGAGAGGCCTAGACCCAGTGTCGCCTTGCCTGAACTGAGCGTCTTGGACCGAGTGTGGGTGGGGATGTAGTTATTCTCTTCGCTATCGTCGTCGCTCGAGGCGCTGTCGGGGTGGTTGTAGGCGTGCATTTCCCAGTCGGGTGCCTGCGCAGCCAGCTGCATATCCACCATGGCATCCGTCAGGCAATCATCCTCACATAGAGGCATGATGCGGTAGTTGAGGTTCTCCATGATGCACCGCTCAGTAACATTGAGCTGCTGGTTAGACCACATGCCATGTCCCCAAGCCTTGCAGTAGTAATGTGAAGCTTCCTGAGGGTCCTCAGTAAACTTGACAGCAATGACAAGCGCCGCGAGGATAATGAGCTCGGGGTTGACCGAATCGATATGCAGCTGTTGTCGCTGAGGAACAATAGGAGCCGCAGGGAGAGTGTGTCGCTTAGATGCGGAGGAAAAGTAGTCGGAGAGGAGAGGGCACGAGAGACGCCATCGACGGGCGAAACGAGAGTCGAGGCTGTCGAGAATGCACACCGCAAGAGCGACCGTCTCGATAGGCAAGTTTGCGCGGCTGAGGATGGCCTGTACCAGAGGTACCGAAGCGGTGGCCAGGGAGGCCGACGAGGGGATGAGGTTGACAAGGTGGATGGCGGGGCCTGCGAGTAACCGAGTTAGTTGACGTCCCTGCGTTTACGGATAACGAATCCATGAGAAACAACGTGACGTTGGTCCCTACTCACCTCTGAACCGGGCCATCAATGGCTCCCCATCATCAAGAGTCGTCCTTGGAGACTGGGCAGCCGACGAGTTACGAGAGCTCGGGGGCGGTGTGGGAAGGTTGGAGAGAGGTCGGTAGGTAAAGTAGCCTTCGTAGCGGCAGTTCTTGTCGTCGTTATCCATAATGTCTTGATCTTGTGCCATCTTCATATTCATGTTTGCTTGTTGGTGGTGACGCTTCCAATCCTCGATCCTATGCAGCCCAGAGAGCCGGTTCTCATATTCGGCGTGTACGTGTGTGTGCAAAGAACAAACTCGTCTACGAGGGAATGCTTGAAGGGCGGAATCACGCGAGCACACACACGACAGCAGCCACGCAAAACTATACTCTGGAAAAGAAGGGGGGAGGGTAGGTTATATAGACCGAGCCGCGTGTGTATATATAGACCGAGGGGAGTGCAACACGAGCGAGCGGGTGGAGAGCTGACCAAGGGGGATTCACCAAGAGTAAGGCTGAGCCTCTGCTAGACACTGCTAGACAAGGATTCCGCCTAGGCGGTATTAACCCCAAGCTGGGCTTGCTGGGCTCTGGCGGTGGAGGCGGCTGGTTAGGTGTGGTGGACGCCCAGCGCCGGGACAGGGGACCCAGGCGACCAAACCAGGCTACGGCTTTGTCGCCAGCAAACGCACGCCGGCGGGCCCTGTCTCTTTTGAGCGAGAAAGGGGATCAACCGGTTGTCAATATCCCGGCTTGCATCAGTCTTTGGACAATGAGACAGTGCCTGAATGGCGGCAATACGGGTTTGTGGCGCCCGTGAGGTGACTTGGAGTGATGGGAGAGGCCGTAAGAGATGGACCTTTTTTGATTGACGTTCAATGTTTTGACTGGCTGCTTCAGCTTCGGGGCCGGCCGCAAGGTCTGCACAAGTTTGTTAGAGAAAAGACTCCAGGGGTGTCATCAAGTGGAGTTAGTGGCGACGAGAAGTCTGCTCTTTGACTTTGGACTGTATATTCTGTGAATGTCTTCTGGTGACTGTCTTGCTGTAATCGCTTTGTCTGGGTCGCAAATGACACCGCTTATCAAGTGATGGATCATCATCCTTCAGCTGATGACGGGTCGGCTATTGGTGTTACTGTGGCTTTGCTGACTTGCTCTTTGATGCTGATGACGCCCAACGGTCTCCTCTGCCCTGTCGCGTGGCTGACAACCAAATCAGGGAATATGCCTCTTCACACGTAGCACGGGCGATTGTCTAGAGCCAGAAGGTGGTCCTTGACAAGACGTAGCATGTACGCAACGATGCGCGGGCTTCTGTTCCTGACTAGTCGAGAAACACGGTTCATACGTCAACGGCGCGTGCTCTGGGTCATAGTTCCGCTGGCATAAGATGAATGACGAAAGCAAAGCAAAGAAGCGCTGCCAAGGGTTTCAACGGACATCAAGGCCGTCAACAAAGATACTGAGATCAGCACACCCTCCGTCAACTTCTTGCCTCGGGTTCCAGGTCTCATGAGCATCTCGAGATGCACATGCAAGCGCCCACCTGCGAGGTACGGCGAGAGCGACTGTGGCGGTGAAACCGTCCCGTCTTTGATTCATTCCTCCATCATGCCGCCATCAGCGATGATCCCCTCTTGGTTTGGATCTTTGGTAAACCTAACCCAGTCTGCCGGGCTGTAAGAGATGAGAAAAAACTCCTTCAGGCCTTGGCCGTAAGCAAGCGTTGGGCTGGGGCACTGCCCCGTGGGCCAGATCGAGTGCCAGATGTGCTCCTTTCAGTGTCGCTCCGCTGACCTCATTCGCCCAAGACAGACGCCACGAGCGAGCGTTTTCTTTTCCTGGGTCAGTCGATGGCTTGCCCGCCATGTAACCCATGCACGGCATATCACGGTTATGCTGCACAAGTCCGAGGCCATCACATCATGGAGTTTCTTGTCCACATCTGGACAATATGCACAACTGCCGCTGCACAAAGTCGCGTGCTCTCCCACGTAACCTCTGTGGAGCTGCATGACTGGTCCTGGCTTGCGCCGAGCTCACGGCCGAGGACCCCTTTTCATCCCTCACCTCGCTTGCTGGCAGTCAGCTAACGATTCCAAGAGAAGATTGGCCTCATGGTGGTCGCCGAGCCCATGGCGGGAGCAAACAAGCTCGCACGCGATTTCAGCATCCGTTTCTGCACGGAAAATGGCCTGGCGCCGCTGAGGCTGACTTGATTCGGGGTCCTCAAAGATGCCCCAGAGGCTTGCCTAGCGTCTTTCTTGCATCTCTTGAGAAGAAGCTACGCGTATCCGCCTGCATTGCCCGCGTTCGCATGGGGCGGCTGGCATAGGATCTGACAAAGATCTGTCTGGTCTGTGAGCTCGGAACCAGGTTGTTTTCGTCTTGAACCTCCAACATGTCATCATCAAACTTCCATGGGTCAGCCATCAGTAGCATCGCCTCGGAGCTGAATGATCGAGGCATAATCCAGCCTCAGCCCTTCACCGCAATCGAGGGAATTCCATCTTGTTCGCTAGCATTTCCCTTTCCGTCCTCGAGCGCTTCTCGAGCGTCATGGTTCTTAAGCCGCGGGACGACTTAATTAGCCGCCAGGTAAGGTCTGAGACCCTGGCGGCACGCTAGCTGACGATGCCGTCAACCTCATCTCACCGCTCAAACAACCTCGGATGGAACAGGCTGTGAATGGCCTCCTGTTCCCGTCCCGTCGCCCCGTGTCTGCATCGCGTACCTTGTATGGCGGCGCGGCCCTGCAGGTCGGAGAGATGCCCGACATTGCGCAAATGAGCTGTGCTTCCGACTCAGCCTTGTGTCGCAAAGTGCGTGCTTCTGGCATCTTGGAGTCGTCCGTCAACCGCCCACGTTTTCATGTTAGTGGCAGCAAGGTGCTTCCGGCTGCGCGGTGCATTTCCCTCTTGAGCTGACTGCCTGGCACGGGTCCACTGGAGGTTTGTTGTCGCATACACACGTATATCTGCCTGAGTGTAGTAAGACGGTAGCGAGATTACCAGGCAGGCATCGGCTTCATCGAAGAATCGCAGTTGCGTAGGACTCTTTGGTCACCTGCAACCATCTCTCGTTATCGATTCACTGATCAAACAACCGTCAATCGATTGGCATTGCGGGGTTGTCGATCTGGCGGATGATCTTCTCCATCACATGCTTCCGAGCGTGGGGTGCATCGGCGTAAGTTGGAGGGTGCATCGCGGGCCTCTTGTTCGTTAGTCAACGAGAGCTTGTTGTTTCCTGTTTTATCTTATCCTACCAGCATGAACCCGAATGAGCTGATATACTTTCACGAGCCGGTCCGGTTGCCATCCGCAGCCATCCCTGGAAGAAGCTGTCAACATGCGATGATGGATCGGAAAGCCACCCGTTCGGTCCTTGTACCAGTGCCGGGTAGGTCCAGCACCCTTGGCATTTGAGGGTGTATCTTGTCGGCCTCCGAGAGGATGCGTCTATTCGACAAGTGGCATTGACTGGAGAGAATTGAGACGATTTTGTGACAGAAAACAGAGTTGAGTTTATCGGAAACTTGATTGATGATGTGAAGTTGGCTGGCCCTGTGGTTGAGCAAGCGCCAAGCCCCACTCACCCTCCGTGGCACTACCCGGTGCGACTCCGATGAAATGCTTTCAACATCACCTCAAGTCTTGCAAGTTGGCTGAATTTATTATTTCCACTATTGAAAACAGGCTTTGTCTATTATCTCTTAAGCTGGCAAGGACCTCCAGTCCGTTCTTCGCCCCAGTGTTATTGAGATAACTAAGTCATGCGGTAAGGATGACCTCACCTGTTAGGGACCTATGGCAGAGATACTTAGTTGTCAGGTAACACTCAGTGATAGTCGAAGTATTATACAAATAGATCTGATTGACTTAATATCCCTGCTGTGATCTGGTTGGAGGTCCTTGTCAGCAAGCAATTTGGTGTTGCATGGCTCCGTCCAATTGATATCACACACTTCATCGCGGTTGTTGTGTCGAGATGTGCGAGGTTCCGTCAAACCACAAAGGGTTCTCTTGGCTCTTGTTTCTCCAGCAAAGATCCCATAACAAACACGATACCCATATAACAAGCATGTAAATACTCGCTAGCATCTGTATCAACTCAAATCTCTTTGTTTGTTCGGTCTGTGATGTCGTTCCGGCACCCGACTGGAACTCCGCCCCAGTGGTAGAAACCACCACAGCCAGCAAAACATCATGGCTTGGGCAGCTCCAAGATCTTTGGCTTAACAGCAAGGCCATCAACAGTATTTAAAGACCTTTCTGTGGTTTTTTATGAATTGTTGGGTAACCTGGCGTGACCCCCTCCAGCTTCGTCACTCTCCTCACTTCTTTCTTGCCCATCATCAAGTTATCAGAACACCTCGTGAGAAACAACCCGCACTTCTAGAGGAAGTCCTCTGAGGAGTCGACATACTCCCACATTAGCAGTCCTACACAGGGTATCAACAGAACTTCATATCACGAACTGACGTTTGTATACAAGACACCGAGGTAGGCGAGAACTTCTCGTGAGTGGGAAAGGAGGTGTCGTGGCCGGATTCGTCAGGGGGAATGCTCTTCTCATCGTTCTCGTTGTCCCTCGTCGCCTTCTATCTCTTGGCTCTCCACTCTTAGGGTATGCTTTCTTAACCGAGTTCGACGGGTTTTCTATTTTCTCGATGTTGGTCATATAGACTGACTGGCTCACGGAAGTCGACATGATCGCTCCTTGGATGCTTCGGGTACCAAGGTCTAGAACCCGCCGAGCATAGAGATAATAATATAAGGCGAAATAAAACATATACTAATTATTTGTCGAGTTTTATGTGAATACTTGCTTAGGTTTAAGTATTATTTATGATGAGAGGCAACAACAAAGCTGTGTCAAATACCTCCTCCATGTCAAAACAAACGCGATAGATATATCTCGGCGCATACACAGTTAGTGCTCAATTTATATTAACAAAAAAACCACCACAACCGCAACCGCAACCGCTGGCCCGAAAAAGAGACCCATCGGCAGCTGTGAAACGTTAGTATAGGACTCGAAGAACATAACGAAGAACTTATACTCGAGTTGCTTTCCACAAAGATGAGTTGTTGTTGGTCGGGAGGAGGGGAGGAAGTGGTAGCCTTGGCCTCGGTCATCTCCTCGTCCGCTATGACATTGTTCTCCTCCTCCTCCTCCTCCTCTTCTTCTTCTTCTTCTGAACGCCGGCCCTACCTAACCAACCAGCCAGTATGCTCGTTAGCTCTAGAGTAAGCCTAGGAAGGTCTGATGCCGAGCTAACTATGGCAAAGTTGGTCATATCTCGAGCTAAGTATCGTGGTGCCATGGTAGATCTAGATCACGATTAGTTTATCTAAACGCATTGACTTAATGAAGTGATTGGTATCTTGATGTGGACGGAGTGATACGCACCGAGAGATGCGGTGATTCAGGTTTGGAAAGGTGACCGGTCTGCCGGCTATGTTCTCCTATGTCTTAGCCATGGATTCTAAAATACATTTGGAAACACTGTATTTGCAGCCTCGCCACTGCCAGCCAGCACCTTGACCCAGGAATCAATTCAAGGCTAATGGAACAATATTATAATGTTGACGACTTGTCGGCCTCCTAGGCATAGGCAAAGTTCGCCTTATTTCCTCGTCGTCTCATTTGAAGTCGTCTTGAGTTCAAGAAGAAGATGGTTGAAGACGATGACGTTTGAAGAAGAGGCTCAAAGAAGTCGGTCATGTTCCTGAAGACGCCGGTAACCGTCTTGCAGAAGTCCGTCGTTGGTGATCGTCTCGAAGAAGAAGAGCAGAAAAGGTTGGCTATTGGTGATCGTCTTTAAGAAGAAAAGTAAAAAAAAACGTTGGCCGTTGTTTATCGTCTCCAAAAAGTTGGCCATCTTTTTGGAGAACTTGGTGACTTCTTGAAGGAGTTGTCTTCCTCGAACTCTTCTTCTTGCAATCTTCTTCCCCCTGATCTCTTTTCTTCCTGGACCTCTTTTCTTAAATTCTTCTTCCTCCTTGGCCTCTTGCCCTTCTAGGACTATTGACTGCAGGTAACCTGCAGCCTACAGGGCAAATGCTCCAATTTGGTGTGTTCGGGCTGTGAGCGGTGCCCTCACCCATTTGGTCAATGGCCAAAGATAATTTATCTATGCCCTGACTTTAAAGATACAAAGCTGGGAGCTGCGCCCAAACACTTTGTGTTGTCATCACCTTCTGGATGTGATGTTGCTTAAAACATTGCTTTATATGATGGTCCAAATCTAGTTTGTCATCTCTATCCTATCCTTGATCGACACGCCCCTGGCGCTTCATCGAAAGGCTTCATATTTCTCAGCCTCCTTCCTCCTCTCCTCGACCCTCGCAATCGTCGCCGCGTCGTACACCTCCTCTAGAGGCTTCCCCGACTTGAACACCTTCTTCTCGTGCCGTATGGCCTCCTCCTTAGTCATGCAGACAAGATCACTCAGCTGGACAGTGGAGCACTTCTGCATGTCCTTGCCCTTGCCCAGCGTCGTCATGCTACTACCAGAGGGCTTCCTCCACCTGATGAGCACCAGCTTGGTGGGGATCCCGCTGATGGCGCTTCTCCCGCGGTATATCTCCTCCGAGAGGAACGCCACATCGCCGACTGTGATGGGCACCTTGAGACCTACTGTGTCGCCGTTGTAGGTAATGCGCGCCAGCTTGTCCTCGTAGCCCTGGAGTGATGCCAGGATACCCTCGTACATGCGATCGCGGCCCTTGGAGGGAACGTAGTCGAGAGGATAGCCTGTGACGCTCAGGATAACGTGGTTCGCAACGGTAAGACCGAAAATGGCGGGCATGGTGCCGAGGACAGGAAGAATGCGAACGCGGAAGTTGGGCATGGCTGCTAGGTCGCCCACGGAACCCTTCTGGAACTCCTCCTCTGGCAGGGGTAGCAGCTCTGCCTTTCCAGCCCCTGATGTCTCTGTCGAGTAAACCACCGGGATACCACTCGTGATTCCTTTCAGCTTGAGTCTCCGCCGTGTCGCCCTCGATAGACCATCGTCCTTGCTGCTTCCGATATCTCCCACGATAATCCTCGTTGGATCACTCTTGCAACCAGCCCCCATGGCGCTGATGACGGGGATCTTGTTGTTATAGCAGTACTCGAGGAGAGAAACCTTTGTCTCAATGTTGTCGATGGCATCGATCACATAATCGGGTGCTCGTCCATCCCAAGGCTGAAGCATGCGCTCTGCCACTCCCTCGTTGAACTGCTCCTGTATCAAGTCGAACTTGACCCATGGTGCAATAGCAATCAGTCGTCTCTGAAGACACTGAACCTTGGGAATGCCGACATCCGCCAGGGTAGCCACGGCATGACGGTTCAGTGAGCTCAGCGTTACTTGATCAAAGTCGATGAGTCGAATCTTGGAAACTCCTGAGCGAGCCAGGGATGCCGTGCAGTGAGAACCGACACCGCCACAGCCCACCACAATGACAAACGAGTTGCGCAACTTATCAAGACCTTCATCCGTCAAGAAGACCCTGTTACGCGCCAATTGCTCAAGAATGAGTTCCTCATCAAAGTCTCCCGCCTGAGCCCGGCGTGCTAGCGCCTGATTCCTGGCATCCTCCTTGTCGACAGGCGGTGCTGATGAGCCGCCATAATTGTTCAACTAAGCACTAGTCAGAATCTACAACTACAAACGCCGGGGAGAGAGGAAAGAATACTGGCTGAAGGTTTGGGTCATCGTTGGGTATGGAGCTCTTGAGCTCATAGATCCGCTCCTTTCGCTCAAGGGCCTGATAACCGAGCAGCAGAGACGCGGCCGTGGCTCCGGACAGGACGGCAGTCGCCAAGAGCTGGAACCTGGGGTTTGAGAGGTTCTCTGACAAGAAGGACGACATTTTTTTTTCTTAAACCCTTCTCGGAAAGGAATACCCCCTGTTAGCATTCGAGACGGTGTGGTATGCATCTACGAGGTTTTTTGTGGGAAAAGGCGTTTTCTTAGTCAGCGACTTCCTATTGGTTGAGGATTTCCCATCGTCACCATGAGCTGAGAGAGATGATGGTTCGACTTGAGCCTCAACCCCACGATCAGATCTAATATTCGAAAAAAAAAACCAATTGAATCGCCGGCGCCATGCGTCCCCGGCTCGTCGGCCGTGTCCGGCTCATCCAGCCCAGCATACGAACGCGATCACCGTGTCTGCAAACATTCACCTACCACACACAGCTCACCACAAAGTCGAGGCCGAACCTACCTTTTCTCACCATCCCCGTCACCAACCGCGCCGCAGTGCGCTACTTCACCACCGAGCGGAGGCAATGGCTCAAGCACGAGGCGAAGCTCGCCGTCCGGTACACCGCGTCCTTTTGGGGTCTGCTCGCCTGCTGCGGCATCATCCTATGGTTCGTCAACGAGGAGAGGCTCGAGAGGGAGTTCCCCACGCCGCACGAGTGGGGGTGGATGACGAGGAAATACCTGCGCGACGCCAACCTCAACAGGGATCCGGCCAATGGACAGGTCAGTTGGCCGTGGGCGTTTGAGCTCTCTCGAGCTACGGTGCTCAGGTTGGAGGACGCCAAGGTCGACGGCCAGGACGTGACCAAGCTCTCGGACAGGGTCGACCCAGAGGCCGAGATCCCCGGGGAGTTTAACCCCTGCGACATCTCGGGCAAGAGCGAGGAGTGGAGGAGGGGTTACTTTGAAGCTATCATGACGGCAGCCAAGGCAGCCGAGCACGTTGATGGTTGGGTTCGCGATCTTGCCCGCAACATAATCTCGCCTCCCGAGTTCGTCATCGGACCTTCTAACCCCAGACCCACGCCGATTCCCCCAGGTCAACCCCATGCGCCCCGCGAAGAGGATTGCGAGGTGGCATACCCCGGTGCTGACAACTTTTACATGAAGATCCTGGCCACCAAGGGCTTCACCTCTCGACAGAAGCTTGAGGCGGCTCTGGAATATGCCAGTTTCATGGAGTTCAAGCAACGGCCAGAGGGTGCCGAGGCTTTGTATAACCTCGCGCTCGCTGAGGCCACTCAGGGGCTTGACATGTCGAACCCGCCATACAACCCCAAGACCTTTATCCTTAATGAAAAGGCCGGCCCTCCCTCGCAAAACATCCTCGACGCCATCACCGCCATCGCCACCCACAAGGCCCGCAATGGAAACGTCAACGCCGCCCTCCCCATCTACCTCTCCCTACTCAAGGCCCGCCGCTACCTCTCTAACAAGCCCCCTCCTTCCGTTGTCCCCAAGCGCAAGCCTACCTCGGGCTGGGGCCAGTTTCTCGAGATCGTCTCTCAACCCGACTATCCCCCTCCTCCCCCAGATGGCACTCAACCTCCCTGGCGAAGCCCCGAGGAGCGCTGTCAGGAAGCTTCTCTGAGCCTGTGGATTGGTGAGATTCTATTCGCCTCATCATCCAAAGACGATGGCCTTTCTTGGACGCGTGATAGTGTCGATGCTGCAGAGGAACAGCTCCGCAATATGGACCCCCTGAACGAGGACAAAACTGCCAAGAAGACATGTCGAGAGTGTCTGAGCTCTGGCCTCGACAACTGGGGCAGGATGGTTGTCAAATTAGCCAAGGAGGAAGAGCAGCGCCGCGAAAAGGCCTCCTCGCAGTCTGGCGTCTTTTCCTTCTGGAGCGGTTCCTTGACTACTACACCCAGTACCGAAAACCGATGGACGGCCGAGGACGCCGTTGTCAAGGAGCGCGTGCGGAGGACGAGAGAGCTCATCGAGGAGATAACACCAGGCGGTCCCACCCTGGCTTCGCTGTTCAAGGCATAAGAAATGTGTAAAAATATCAAACTTGGGTTTCATGATGGGAGTATGATAGTTTTTGGGCGCTACCAAGAGATTGTGCCGTGTATCTTGTATGGTCTTGGCGTATGACATGAAATTGACCCTAGTCTATTTCTAATGAACGAAATATCCCCAAATATCGTTCTGCAAGCCAAGATTGACCGCTTACCATGCTTCGCCCTCACGCCAGTTTTCTTTACCTGAGCCCTGTGGGAGTTCCTCTTCCTCGTCGTCATCGGAGTCCCAGTCAGGAGCTTGACCAGTCTCTTCAAACTTCTTCCAGCGTCTCAGCTCCTTGATCCGTTTCTTCATCTCGTCCTGATCCAGGGTGACAACGCCGGGCTTGTTCTCTTCAGGCAGCTTGCTCCAGTCCTCGTCGGTAAAGTCGGTGGGAGGTCTCTCGGCCACGGCCATTTCGGGGTTGACAAAGCCCTTGGTGAGGGCAATCTCCTGGAGGTAGGCGAGAGCAGGCTCGAGAGCTTTGATGGCAATGAGTTCGACGTAGTGTGGCTCTCCGGAGGAGAGACTGGGGCAACCCAGGGGCTCGATCGAGAGCGATGGGTTGCCTCGAGCTGTAGCCAGGGGAGTGTCGAGAGGCTCAGGGGAGACAAGGTAGGCACGAGTGCGCTAGAGAGGTCAGTGATGAGCGAACGAGGCTATGGTATTGTTGGACTTGCCTCGGCGAGGAATTTCTTGAAACCGTCATTGGTGAGCTTCTCAGTGTTGTAGACGGTGCCAAACATGAGCATGCCGCCCATGCGATCCCCCCATTTCTCCCAATTCTCCTTGTCCTCAAAGAACTTCAGCGCAACTTCGCAGCTCTCTCCAATAGCAATGACATCGATTTTGGCAATGTCGTTCCACTTGGCAATGTTCTTGAAGACAGTCGCCATGTGTGCGTCGGCAGTCTCGCTCCCGGGGATCTCGTTGAGCTCCTTGATGTACTTGCGCCCAGTGTGCACCAGACTCGGCAGGGGAATATCAGTACTGTCTGCCACCGTGATGGAGCGCTTTCCCTCGGGCCACCAGTGTCGCTCCCCCATGTTTGCGAGCACAACGGATGGAGGACATGGCAATGTTGGGGTGCCCTTTTGCTTGGCGATGGCCCGGATGACGGAGATGATGCTGCCCTTTGTGATGCCCCCAGGACCGCTGGCGACGCGACCGGCGAGCATGCCGACATTTTGTACAGGTTCACCCAAGATGACGATGATGCGCGCTGCGACGGCGGTTTTGGGCGTGATGAAGATGGGACAGTGCTTCTCGTCTGTGCCGAGTGAGATTCTCAAGAGACCCTTTTTCATCAAGCGGGCGTGAATGATGTCCTGCATCGCACCTACAAGAAACTTATTAGCCTCGTCCAAGTTTGGGAGCAGCACAGGAGGTCACCATTAAAGTGGAAGCGCTGGCGTTCGTTGACACGCATGTTCTTGCTGATAAAGAACTTGTAGTAGCAGTCGGGGTTCTCGATAGAACGAATCTCATCCTCATCGTTGACAAAGTACCTGATGAATCTTAGCAAGATCCTGCATACAGAGTGGACATCACAAACCCTAGGCCTTCGAGGTCGGATGCGAAAGAGGCATCCTTGGGGAGGCCAGACCAACGTCGACGAAACATGGTGTGTGAAACGTTGATGATGTGGAAGTAAGAAGAACCTCGGGTTGAAGAGAGGAGAGATTTGAAGAGGTGGTGATGGAGGTGGAAGATATTGAGGTAAGTGTTGTGATGCACTGATGGTTAGGAGATGAGCAGGTGCAGGCCAACAGCAGCGGTGCAAACAAAAGATGCAAACAACAAGCGGCAGCCGAAATCTCAGAGTTCAGTTTGACGGCACGGAGCATGCATGCCCTCTTTACCTCAATAAGCACCTACACAGTTTCTCAGTCTGGATACCTACGTGATGCTCAGCACAGGTGCCACAGGAGTTATCAACAACTCAATTTAGGTAGTCTACCCATCATCGTATTAAATCAACACCAAGAAACCCCCGATTTCAAGTGAGTCTAGACAAAGGAACAAATTACCTAGTCAGCTGCGCAAGGCTCTTCATGATCGACTGCTCGTCAAGTATCCTTCAACATTCATTCATAGCACAAAAGAGTTGGGATATCCGCCAGCCAGATCCTACACAAACAAACCCTCCCTAGAAAAAAAAACGCCATCCTGGATGCATTCCGTAGTATCCCAAACACCATGCCAAACGATTAGTATCAAGCAAACAAATGCCCCGCCCCTCACTGGTTGGAACTGGGGGTGTATCGGCTGCGGAAAGCCTGGCTAATACTGAAGCGGCTTCCCGCGCCCCGATTCATGTGGCTAGCCAATGCCTCCTCCAAGGCAGACTGCGTTACTGAGGCATCTAGAAATGTGGTTAGCAGGCAACCCAAGCACATGCCAGGCAATTAGACAATACCATCAAGATCACTAAAGCTGCTACCCATGCTGGGCGTTCCGTCGCTGCCTTCACGAGAGTATCCCTTGCTGCCTGGACTGCGGCCAGCCAGCTCCGCTGCTCGACGTGGTGAAAGGGGTCCGGGTGTCCGCTGCTCACGCGACTTGCCTGGCCGATGGACCATTGCAGCAGAGCTAGCCGAAGAGTCAGATGTTTGAGACTGGTGGATGGCCTCCTTTCCATGTTTCTTATGGAACCGTTTGCCTGAGCCCCGCCCGTCTTCCCGCAGTGTTGAACCAAGGTCCTGGGCAGAGGTCTGATTTGACGGGGCTGTGTAGGGTTGAAAAGCGGGCTCTGACTCGTCGTCGTCATCATCTTCATAGGCTCCTCCATCGTTCTGTTGGAATCGAGGAGGCCGACGAATAATTCGAGACTGTGCAGGGCTGGATTCATCCTCAGATGACATGGTCGAGCTATCATCTGCTGGCCCGGGCGACGCGCTTTGTTCGTCTGGCGATGGGTCCTGCGCCACTCTCTCCGGCGACTTAGGTACGTTTGAGATGGG
The DNA here is from genome assembly GCA_027569015.1 of Ascodesmis sphaerospora. Taxonomy (NCBI): domain Eukaryota; kingdom Fungi; phylum Ascomycota; class Pezizomycetes; order Pezizales; family Ascodesmidaceae; genus Ascodesmis; species Ascodesmis sphaerospora. The sequence continues at coordinate 2,180,661 of JAPPUR010000003.1, forward strand.
CAGTGATGTCAGACGTCGTCGTTGTTCGCCGGCCCGTGTTGATGCTATGCCCATTCCCGGTCGGGGAGACGCCGAACCTCCCGTCATGTCCCGCAGGACTGTGGTATTCGTTGAAGGATTCCGTGAGATGACTGGTCGTATCGATGCATTCAGCGGGGTCCCGGTGCCGCTTCCCACCTCGTTGCGCGGCATGGGCGAATCTCGTCGGATCGATAGAGAGGACGGTGCTCGTTGATGACCAGGTCCTGCGGAGTCTGGTACTGGTGAAGGGGCGGCCGAGCCACGGACGGCGGCAGTGGCCTTTCGGACCTGGGCGCGGACTTGTGAGGCATGTCGTTCGGTAAGATATGCGACCTGCTGTAGAAGGAAGTCGACGGGAACATCGAAGCGATCGGCACTGGAATCGGATGAGCATCAGCCGCACGGCAGTTGACAAACCAGATGACCTACACTTCACTCCCTGTATCGAGTTAGTTACAGAGCCATGGGAAATCAGTATTCATCATCTTACAGTCAATCTCCGTTTTCGCAGCTCCAGATAGGATCTTCCACAGAGCCTCGTCCTTGTTGGAGTCCCAGTTCACCTGTAATGCTTCCAGTTAGCCTCCCATGACTGTTGGCGGCGTGAGGCGCATGATGCGGCGGCGGAAAGAAGCGGCGCAAGGGGCCTTACTGGGGGAGGATCGACAAAGTCGCCTCGGGGCATGGGCACCCGGACGAATACGGTGTATGTCGGCTCAGCCATGGTCCGCGGATGGCGAGTCGGTGGGATGAGGAGATGGAGGAGGATGAAGGAAGAAGCAGTCGGACCTGGTAGAAGCCGACCTCGAAGAGCTACCTACCTAGGACCTACAAGGTGCAGGGTTCCGGGATCGGCTTATCGATAAGCTAGCTGCCGCTCTAGCGTCTCCGGACCCAGACGTGAGACAGGCCCACTTTGGGATCGACGTAACCGGGCACCTTCCAGGCTGTGGAGGGAGGTGAGCTTTCACAGAACATCACAAGAAATCATCACAGCTTCCATGATAAGGCTCCTTTTGTGCGCCGTCCAGGTCAAAGTTTTCACGTTTGTTTGAGTTTTATTGGGAATTCTCAAGCTGTCCACGTACCGAAACGCTCGGCGTGATCCACCAATTTGGAGTTTACACCTGCAGCAACAAAGCTCACATGAGGCGTCCATGCAGCTCTGTTTCCTCACGCTTCCCCATCTCCCTTTGATTTTGATCCCTCATTCCCCATCAGCAACCTGCCTATTCTAATAGCAATGTTGCATCATGTCAGACAAGTCACCCTGTCTGTCGGTCAGTCTCCCGTCTGCCCCTCAAGCGATTGGGCCAGCTTCGCTATGAAGGTTACAAGTTGACATTGCTTCATCAACACCCTTTCCAATCTCTAATTTCTTTGGCCTTCTAACGGGTACCTGCGTCCGGGGTATGACAATAAGCTCAAAGTCAAGCGGCCTACCCCAACCTTTCACTCTCAGACTGCCACACCCTCCGTTCTGCAAAACTTCATTCCTCTCCGATGATGGCCTCGCAGTCGCTTGACAAGTCATCATCTCCGCTGGACTTGACAGAATTCTCTCGCTCCATGGCCTTCTTCCATAGTCCCTCCAGCTCATAGCACTTGATCGTGACCCGCTTCTCCTCCTCGAACCGTTCCAGAGCCGCCTTATAACCCTTGTCTCCATGCCGCAGTCGGCACGCCTCCACCTCATGCTCCTTCTCCCGGTTCCAGAGTCGAAGTCTGTCAATTCGGTCCTGCGTACGCAGACGCTTGGCCTGGTAGTGGAACTGGGTGTCACGGGCCCTAAGATAGTCCATGCTGATGTTGACCTTCTTGTCGAGTCTCGTGACATCACTGATCACCAGTTCGCGTGAGGTTTTAAGAGCATCCAGGTTGCCGGAAGGTGGGATTCGAACTTCCCGGACCATCTTGAGGATGATGCCAAGTTCGTGGAGAGCCATACCATACGCCAGACTGACTTCTACCTCTGTCTCTTCCATTGACATTTGGCCGTCACCGGCTTTGGGGACAGACGGATCGAATTGGGCAGACATGGCGATGAGGTATCGATGATCTCGAGTTCGTGTCGGTTTCCAAAATCGGTTATGGGTTGCAAAAGGGTTGCTCGGTTTCACAGAGTTGCACGCGTTTTCTTCCATTCCTGGTCAGCTAGATGAGTAGAGCTCATCTTATATCACTATTCTGGGGACATGAAATTATGAATCAGCGATTCAGTTCTCTCGCGGTGTGTGTTACTCACCCGTGTTCCCATTACCAGGATTCATATTTACTGCTATTACAAGCACTCCTGGTACCCATTCGCATACCAATCCCACAAAATCGAATGTGATTTGAAGACTCTAAATCGCATATTCGATGTATGTCAGTTAAGAACGACCTTTCCATGTAGGTCGGGGATTGGCTTTGGCTCTGGCAACCGTTCCAATCACCAAGGTAGTCATTCACACAGGAGCTTTGTTGGTTGGCAATCAGGCACAGAAAACCTAGTCCAAGATTAATCATACAAGTGAAAGTTAGCACACGCCCGAGTATTAAATTCTACATTGGAGCCTGAGTTTCACCAGAGCTGCGGGACCAAAGTTATCGGGTCAACAGACTCAACACACAACCATGATTTCCAGTTTAGGGTAGGCTGCTTCGGCCATGGACAAGGTTGCCATCTCTAGACATTAAGCCGCAGTACAACAGCAGTCAGGTCCCGGGTCCAAAAGAGGTCTGGTGGCAAGTCTGTCGTGCATGCGTGGAGGCGTATAATGAGGCTGTTAATGCTTGATATTGAAAACCGCCGTGGATCATTGGCTTGGCGATAGCAATGATTTCCATTTTGGCGGACGCTTAACCCACCCACCGCCACACACACACAAGACAGTTGCACACATGGTCCCTGTGGCACTTGACGCACTCTAGCATCCTGAAGCTAAAATCGTGATGGTTCCCCTGCCGTTATCGGTCACCGAAAATACGCGATTCATGAACCATGATATCTACTTGACTCATGTCGAATCCGCAGAGTGTCCGATATGGAAGGCCATGGCCAAAGGCGGAAGCCGCGCTAAAGACGTTGGATGCCCCTCCACGACCATGACGACCCCGCTATCTTCGCCTCACCTCTCTCTTCCGTGCCGTCTCTCCCCCTCCGCCTCGTCTCGCTTGGGCTCTAAAAGAATCCATGGGAAGCTCAGATTCGCCCGTTTAATTAATCGCTAGTGGACAATCACGTTGTCTCCGCTTAGCGACTCGCAGGCTCAGCTCCTGCCTCTTCCCTCTTTCCGCTACTTGTCCTCGCATCAGCTGCGACTCCATCCTCCAGAGTGAGACGTCACATTTCCTGGCTATAGCTGAGCTGCAGAAGCCAGCTTCCAACTTTTTGCCTGATTCCCCGCCGTATTCTTGGGTAGCTGGCCTTTAACCAGCTTGGCGAAAACGAACGACTACAAACCTGGGCCATATACAGCTCGACTGCGCATCTTCGAACCACATCACCAGATACCATCATGGTCGCTTCACAGCTCACTGCGTCGGCCAAGGCCATGCGCACCACCCCCGTGGCTGGCGCAGCGGCCGGCCCATCCGAACCGCTCCCAGCTCTCCAAAACCGTGCTGCTTCTAGTCGGAGCCCGTACATCAAAGATCAGGCCAGCAGCTTAGTTGCGTGGCAGCTGCTTGACGACGAGACCGTGGAGCGCGCGAGGAAGGAGAATAAGCTGATTTTTCTGCACATTGGCTACAAGGCGTGTCACTGTAAGTCGGGTTCTAGCCCTTGAGATATTAGGTCGCTGATAGCAACAGTCTGCCGCCTCATGCTGTTAGAGTCCTTCTCTAATCCTGATTGCGCCTCCGTCCTGAACGAGTCCTTCGTCCCCGTCATCGTCGACCGAGAAGAGCGCCCCGACCTCGATACCATCTATATGAACTATGTTCAGGCCGTGAGCAACGCTGGTGGCTGGCCCTTGAACTTGTTCCTCACGCCAAACCTGGAGCCTGTGTTTGGTGGTACTTACTGGCCTGGCCCAGCAGGGAGACGGCATACTACTGATGACAGTGCCGACGAAGTTCTCGATTTCCTCACCATCGTGAAAAAGGTCCGCGATATCTGGAGCGATCAAGAATCACGTTGCCGAAAGGAGGCGACCGAGGTTCTCGGACAGCTTCGGGAATTCGCAGCTGAGGGTACCCTGGGCACCAGAAACATCTCGGCAGCCTCAGCTCTCGCGCCCTCAGGCTGGGGCGCACCAGCTCCCAGTCATACGAGTGCCCCCAAGGACAAGGATACTTCAGTGTCGGAGGAGTTGGACTTGGACCAGCTGGAGGAGGCTTATACCCACATTGCTGGGACTTTTGACCCTGTTTACGGAGGCTTCGGTCTTGCGCCCAAGTTCCTGACGCCCCCAAAGCTGGCTTTCCTGCTCGGACTTCTCAACTTCCCGCGAGAGGTGCAAGATGTTGTTGGCGAGGCAGAGTGCAAACATGCCACAGAGATGGCTCTCGATACGCTGCGCCACATCCGTGACGGTGCGCTGCATGATCATGTTGGAGGCACTGGATTTTCGCGTTGTTCCGTGACTCCAGACTGGAGTATTCCTAACTTTGAGAAGCTGGTGGTGGACAATGCGCAGCTCCTTTCACTGTATCTTGACGCATGGAAATCGACTGGAGGGGATAAACCAACAGAGTTTTTCGACATCGTCATCGAACTCGCCGAGTATCTTTCGTCAGCTCCGATTGCGCTCCCCGAGGGAGGCTTTGCGTCTAGCGAAGCAGCTGATTCCCATTACAGACGAGGCGATAGGGAGATGCGAGAGGGCGCTTACTATGTGTGGACGAGACGAGAGTTTGATTCGGTGCTTGACGAGGTCAACAAGCACATGAGCCCCGTCCTAGCCGCTCATTGGGCTGTCAACGAGGATGGAAACGTGGACGAGCATCACGATCCCAACGACGATTTCATCAACCAGAACATCCTCAGGATTGACCGAAGCGTCCAACAACTTAGCATACAGTTCAGCATTCCTGAGGACAAGGTCCGGCAATATGTCCAAGAAGGAAAAGTGGTCCTCAACAAAAGAAGGGACAAGGAGCGCGTGCGACCAGACTTGGACGACAAGGTTGTTGCAGGATGGAACGGCCTCGTGATATCCGCGCTGGCCAAGACAGCCTTGGCACTAAAGGGTCTCAGACCGGAACAGAGCGCCAAGTACCTGGCTGTGGCAGAGAAGGCGGCCAAGTTTATCCAGGAGAAGCTCTGGGATGGCGATCGCAAGGTTCTGTACAGGATATGGTCGGGCGAGAGGGAGACGCAGGCCTTTGCAGATGACTACGCCTACTTGACACAAGGCCTCTTGGACCTCTTTGATGCGACAGGGAATGAGGCGTACTTGGTGTTTGCTGATATTCTACAGCGTGAGTTAATATCTTACTCGAACTTACTATGCGTTAAGCTGACCCTCTTGCAGAAACACAACTGTCGTTGTTCTACGACCCCGAGGGAGCCTTCTTCTCGACACAGGCATCCAGCCCACACACTATTCTCCGCCTCAAGGACGGCATGGACACATCCGTCCCGTCGACCAACGCCATCAGTGTGTCCAACCTCTTCCGCATCGCAGATCTGCTGTCAGACGATAAGCTCGCCGTCAACGCACGACAGACCATCAATGCCTTTGAGGCCGAGATGCTACAGCATCCCTGGCTCTTCCCGGGTCTGCTCGCGGGCGTCGTGACGGCGAGGTTGGGGAGCCAGCGAAGGAACGTGAACGTCAACTATAAGCCCGAGAGACTTTCAGCATGATGGGGGTATTGCCGTGGTGCTTTGGAGTCGGTGTTGACGGCTGAGGGGCGTTAAAGGAGCGAGGTGGTGCTCCATTGGACACTATCTGATTTGATGTTGCTATATTCGAGATGTGTACTGCCATTTATGTGGTGACCAGAACTTCTTGGCCAACTGACCGAGTATTCGAGTCTTTGTTAAAAGTGCTTGAATAAAAAAAGACTGGGCCTCTTGAGCCTCACCATCAATCAAAACATTGTGTGATCAAATCTTGTCATTCAGGGGTATCTAGTCTACAGCGGCCACCGGCCCCTCACCCTCAAAACTCCACAACGATCGCCCTCCCTTTTCGATTTTACCAGCTAGGGACTCACAGGTGAGCGGGGTGACGTACATCCCACGGCTCATAGAGGACAGGTCTCAGTCCGTCCCAGTGCCCTTTCGGTTCATCAAACCCGTAAAGAAACTCTGAAGCTGCTCGTTATCGAAGTCCTTGGCCATGTTGTTGGCGGGTGCGTCTGCCTCTTCTGTTCCAGCTTCAGACGTAGACGAGTACGCATTGCGGTCCTTGACAAAGGGTCAGTTTATCATCGTAAGCCAAGTTATGAGTGAAACTCACCTTGAGACGTTGCAACATATCGTCGGCGTCGACCTGGATACCGCCCATGTTGAACTGCACGGGGCCGATGTGCTCGCTGACCGTCTTTTCCTCGCTGAAATCGAGGTGCCGGGTGGCGCGGGCGATCGGGTTGTCGTTCCTCTCAGGGGCCTTTGCCTTGAAGGCCTCGAGGATTTTGAGCTGGCGCTCGAGAAACTCCTGCGTGTCGTCGCTCTCGACCGTGATCCACTTCTCGCCGTGCATGGCGTTCTCGACGACCGCAAGGCCGCCGCTGTTGGGGTCCCGGCACCATGCCTCATACTGCCTGATTGCACTGTTCTTTCGCAGCTGGTTCTGATACTCGTCCTCTTCCTCATCGTCCTCGAAGTCTCCCTGATCTGAAGGGTCATGTGTAGGGTCCAGCGAGGAGCTGATATCCTCGGCCCACGAGTTAGAGATTTGCTCAGCATCGAAAGAACCGCCTAGGACGCGGATCTTGCCCCAAGAGTCCCAGTTGGGGGGAACAGTGATCTTATCACGGTCGATGACGTTATGCTTGAGTGGGTGGCGCTTGAGAAGGGAGGTGATTCCAAGGGTCGAGTGAACAAGTGAGGGTAGTTGAGAGGGTGTATTTTGTGAGGTGTAGATGAGAGAAGCGCCGTCTGAGAGGTGTTAGTAGGCGATAACAAACAATGACACATCGACATACGTCTAAGTAATACTGTTCGCAAATATTGCAATACCGTGTCGAAATCAGGTTCTTTCCAACCCTGACTCTTTTCCAGAAACTCCATCTTTTGGGACTGCTCAATGTTAGTCACCTGGCTGAGGCATGATCAATGGGCTCTCACATTTTGGCACACCACGCAGAGTGGTAGACCCAAAGGTTCCTCCCATTCACCAGGGCCCAACGGTAGAGAACTGTCTCCGTCACCGCTGGTCGCTGTCGCTGAAGGAGTTCCGTCCAGATTCGTCGCTCCTCCTCCTCGACCTCTCTCTTTCCAGGCAGTCATGACATCCTCCATCAAGGCGTGCTGCTCCGAATCAACCTTCTTAAGCACCTCTTGTATAACTTGAACCCAGGTCCATATTTGTCGAAGCCACAGGTGCGGCTGTGACCAGTCGAGGAGGATGATTAAGGCGGTATTGGGGATCGTCTCAGGGGTAAGGAGGGGAGCGACGAGGGAGGCGAATTCGGCGGAGGGTTGAGAGAGGAGGTAGAGCGAGACACGTGCCAACGTATCTGAAGCTGTTAGTCTAACGCTACAAGGTGCGTGCAGAACCACAAACCGTCTTGGTCGGCGTCAAGCACGTCGTAGTATGTGTAGCCCAGGGCAAAGTTGTTGGCGATAGGCGGCGTCTTTTGCCGGTCAAAATTGCGCCTCGACTCGGAGCTGGACAGGGACTCTAGAAAGTCTCTCTGATATTCGGGAGTGCCGCCTGCGGGCATGATCAGCTAAATCGAGCTCTGCTGCGGGCTTGTCTTTCTCCCCGTACCTAGGACGATGAGGTTCTTCTCCGGTAGCCGCTTGCCGCTCGCGACGGACTCGAGCATAGACGTCCAGAGATCCTTCTTCTGCTCGCCATTGCGACCTTCGCCTTCCCCCGAGCCCGTTGTGTAGACTGACGCTCTGTTGTTGCTGGTCGTCATGGCGGCGGATGTCCACCTCAGCTAGCTCGCTGCTGGCACCGATAAATGACGGTCAAATCGCGGGACGGGATCAACGTAGATTGGGTCATAGACGGTATCCTGGGTCAGCTAGGAGATGTCGGGGGCGACCGCAGCGGAATAGCTACGCGTCTTGTATCGTGTATGGACAAAGGAGGTAAACGCTTAAGGATGTCGTAGGGGCATCTTTGCTCGGCGTACAACGACGGGTAGAGGCGTGCAGTAGGTGGTCGTTTGTCTGGATCCCTAGAAGAAGCGTCTCGGGTAGGTAAACGACGAGTATCTCGTCTTCCAAGGTCACAAATTCGATGGTCGTTTCTGATGGTCTCGTCGACCGCCGTCTTGATCGAAAAGCCCAGGAACGTGGCCAGGGTTGCCAGGTCCCCCCATTCAACGACGGGATAACCTACGGGGGGGACCGTTTTAGCGTCGGTCCGGAAATTGTCCCGCAAAAAGGAACGGCACTGCGCGGTCGGGGCGCGGCGGCGGTCTGTAGGTACAGGTTAGCGCACGGACGCTTGAAGCTTCAGTGCCTTGCAGCGCATTCTGCTTCTGACGTTGTTGCATCTCAGCCTCGTGACTCTGCATCAACACTTTTTATGCCTTGACGACTTGAGCTGTATAGAGGACAGCTTGGTTCAAGATGAATCAGATTCGCGCGATCCAGGCGCTTAACAAGAAGGAAATCGAAAACGGAATGTGAGTCCTCCAAGCTGCCTTGAAGAAGCTATAGAGTACTGACGACGACGCGCTCAGCACTCCAGAAGGTTCCTGGCATACCGACTACCGCGATACTGCCTACATCTACTTTGGCGGCCTACCCTACGAACTATCCGAAGGCGATGTCGTAACAATTTTCTCCCAGTTTGGGGAGCCTGTCTTTCTCAAACTCGTTCGCGACAAAGAGACGGGCAAGTCGAAGGGCTTTGGATGGCTCAAATATGAGGATCAACGGAGCACCGATCTGGCAGTCGACAACCTTGGCGGAGCAGAGATTGGTGGTCGCCTCGTTCGTGTGGACCACGCGCGGTACAAGGCTCGAGACGATGAAGACCCAGAAGAGTTCAAAGTCGGCTGGGAGGATATGATGAAGCGAGAGGGACAAGCTTTGTCGGAAGATGAGAGTAGCGAGGAAGAGCAAAGACGGCCTATGCTGCCCGAGGAGAGAGAACTGGCGTTACTCATGCAGGAACATGACGATGACGATCCTATGAAGGGATTCCTGATCGAAGAGAAGAAGAAGGAGGTTGAAGAGGCTCGGCGCAAGGCTGATAAGAAGGACCGGAAACACAAGCACAGACACCATCGATCGCACCGATCAAGGAGGGACGATAGCAAGGAAGACAAGCATCGCAGATCGCGCCGGGATGAGACTCCTGTAGAAGGAGACGAACGACGCTACGAGAAAGAGTCGCGAAAACACAGAGATCGAGACGACGATCGTGAACGCCGACGGGATAGAGACAGGAGAAGGGACAGAGACGACGAAGACGGCGAACGGGATCGGGATCGTAGGAGGGACAGAGACCGAGATCGAGACCGCGAGCACAGAAGACGTGACCGAGACGAGCATGACGAGTCACGGCATAGGCGGTATAGGGACGACGATGACAAAGACAGGAAATCGAGAAGACGCAGTAGAAGTCGGTCGCCACGACGGCGCGATGATTAGCGCAAGTGTTGGAAGCGCACTCATAATCTAAATCGAAATACACACCCTGAATCAAAAAGAACCGTGCCTATTCTGAACCCCAAAGAACGCCCATCCAGATTCGCCCAACAATATCATTCGTGCCCTCATCCCCATTAACCTGATCATGGCCTCAGCTTTGCTCAACTGTTGCCCAGATATCGTTTCCAGCCTTCCCTCACGCAGTGCCGCTTGCCGTCTTCGCCATTTACAATGACAAACTTCTCCCATCGTGCGTCGTGACCTGCTCCGATCACCACCAAGCTATCCTCGCCGATCCAGCCAATCACGCCCTTTGGTGGTTGTGATGTACCAAGTACAAGGCCCTCCGAGAAGGGGATACCACCTATCATGGTCTCGTCGCCGGCCTCGAAAGGTGCTGATGTGAAGGAGTAGACATCTGAAAAGACTCGAGGCATCAGAGGGATCTTGCTGAGAATTCCCCACTTGCCCGTGCCGTCTCCAGGATCCGACCCGGAACCGCCGAGCTGCTGGCTCCTGTTCATGGCTGGCCGTCGTGGGTGGGCAACGTCAAAGATGTGAAGTGTAGACTTGTCTGAGGTGCAGGCAAGCATGGTGTTGCAGGGTGAGAAGGCTAGGGAGAAGATGGTGGCTGGGTCAATGCCACGACGTAGCTCGGCGAGCCTGGCACAGTTGCTTGTCGAGTAGACGCGGATAAGAGTGCCCATCTCACTGGCGCTGGCAAGAAGCTCACCATCTGGGCTCAAAGCAATGGCCTTGAGAGCTGAAGAATGCGCGGGGATGATACTGACGTTGCCAGTCGCCAGCTCAATGAGCATGATCTGGCCGGGTGTTCGACCAGGGAAGGCGAGCTTCTTTTCAGAGAGACAGCAGAGTCCGAGGAGGTTATCGGCAGTTTCATAGACATGGAGGAGATCTGGAGGCTTGGCGAAGGAGTAGACGCGGACGCTGTTCTGGAGGACGACAGCGATGCGCTCTCGACCGAGTTGGACGCCTCGGACAGATGTCAAGGCTGTGATCTCCAGGGCCACCTTTCCCTTCATATCATCCCATATTATAGCCTAAAACGAGTCAGTAAAGGATCTCAGCATCTCAGAGGCAACCCACCTTGTTCATGGCGAACTTGGGATTCCTGCCTCCGCCGACGAGGGCGAGATAGTTGGTCATGCCCATCATCTGGACGAGACCAATACCGGCGTTGAAATCTGTACGACGATGAGCCCCTGCGGTGGTGAGACGCGATCCTAGACAGACGTACCTCTTGAGGCCTTGAGGAGACATGACTTTGTGTGAAAGACTAGGAAATGCCTGTTAGTGAGACCCTCCCCATCTTGTCTGCAGCTGGGTGGCTTACTGCAGATGCCCGAGTCAAGACCGGCAGCGAAGCAGCTCGCGTCGTTGTTAAACGAGACCGAGAGGACGGCCTCTGGGGTTGAGACCTCTATCGGCGGCCGTACATTCATCTTGTCTTATATGACGTTGACTCTGGTGGTGTGCTCGTGGGTATATCCGATGAACCGTGAGAGCCTGAGAGGGGTAAGAGGCGGAGGGAGACGATGCGTGGTTTGATGCCCACGACGGGTTATGTTGGAGTTTAGGAATAAAGGAAGGAGAGCTAGGTGATGATTTTAAGTATCACGAGTGCGACAACATCTCGAAGTTTGTCTGGCAACGGAGATATAAGGCGTTATGACACCTGGGGGCTCCTGTTCGGCGTAGGTTGCGTTGCAGATCCACCTGTTTGGTACCTGCACGGTGGAGGTTTGTATGAATTAGAGTGTGGGCGACGGCGGCGCTCAAACAAAGTCAGATAAAAGAGATACAAGGCGCCGTCTCTCTATGCAAGAAAGCTTCCAGTCTAAGCAAGGCAGGCTGTGGGTGTCTGTCTGTCTCTGTTGTAAGAGAGGCTTTGTTTGGACGGGACTGTTTCATCCATCCACTGGACAACTCACATTCGCGGGCGGCGTACGGTGTGAAACGTGGTGCCGTAATGGAGCTGGGGGGACACCCGCCTATTTAGGTGCACAGCCACAATTGTCAAGCCACATAACGTTGTTGTAAGCCATTGTATCAAGCCACACTTGAACCACCGTGCTTATGGCTGAGCGTTGTCAACTCGATCTACATCGTACAGGCGGAATATCTCCACTTCATCAAGATCAACATATAAGCCAGCGCTTCCAACTTGGTCAAAAGGCTGCACAAGGCCAGGGGGCGGGGGCCTCAGAGCAACTTAATATTAATCATATAGCCATAACACAACTAAGACTCATACCCAAGCCTCAATAATACAATCACAAGTCAATAAGGCTTACAACCATAATAAATAACACCGTAATAGCCCCAACGAAGCTTCTTCTAAGATAGATAAAGGGCACCATCCTAACCCTTATGCAAATACCAAGCACAATCAATAGCCAAGATAAATCAAATCCATCTCCAGCGGGCAAAGAAATACAACAAAGATACCACAACTCAGTACCACACCTTATTCTTCGACAATAATATCAACAACGCCAAGGATCACCACGAGAAGCTTAGAAAAGAGCTCAAGAAGAACAACCTTCTCAACGCGCCCAGATTTCCCAGAGATCACGAAATGCTCAGCAGTGAGGTCGAGGACTTGGCGGGTGGCTGTCGGGGTGGAGATGGAAGAGGCCTCATTGGATCAACATGACGCCATAAATAACGGTTGCAATAACACAGCATAATAATACAACAAGGGTTATAACACAGCGAGAGGGGCCGTAAGCTTGAGCTGCTGCCAAGCCTGGGGCCTTGAGGATGGACGGCTTCTGCCCAATCCATGTCTTTGCTTATGGCTTCTGCACCTCGACAATGGCTGAAATCCTCCCGAGCCTGGTTTTCATACTCCTTTTTGCCTCTCTTTTTACTGCCCGAGTAGCCCGGCCCCTGATGATTCATTCTTTTCTCTACTTTGTTCACTTTCGTTTCACGAAATCGATTATACCTTTGTCCGGTAACAGCCAAGGAACCGCCGCATCCTTCCTCTGTGAGGATGACCTCCAACGTTACGAATGAACATTCTAGGATAATCAACCACTTCGGGTTTTCCTGTCCTAAAGGTGGCCGTTTCTACATCTGCGAGAATGGAGAGGAAGAGTTCATGGGCTGTTGTGCCAGTGACCCTTGCGCCAAGGGGAAAGGTGTGTGTCCCAACAAAGACCTTTACGTAGCGACATTCAGCCGTGACACCTACGCGGAGCTGCCCATGCAAGATTGCCGCATTGCAGGAGGCAGCAAGTCTTTCTATGCCTGCGCGTTCATAGATCCACCATTCATAGGATGTTGTGATCAGAATGCCTGTGCATCAGGATGCCCGCGAGCGAGTCTAGTCCCGATGGTCTTGAGCGAGGACTCCGTAAACCGCTATTCTCTGATATATCCTGGATCGCTGGGTGAGGGACTCAACGCCACGACCGTTTCGATCCCGAGGCCATCTTTGACATCTGCGCTGGAGTCCTCAAAGGACCAGGGCAGCGACCAGAACCAGGCCAAGCACTCAATGGGGGCTGGGGCAGTAGCTGGCATTTGTCTTGCCGCTGTTGTTGCTGTTCTACTCCTCCTCGGCGCCTTTTGGAGATACTGGTAGCACTTGATTCTTTCTCTATGACAGCACCCCGACGCTGACACCAGACAGGCACGCAAAGAGGCGTAGACGGTCTGTCTCTGGCTCACGGCAGTCATCTCAACCGACCTACGCGCCGGTTCTTGACGACTCGCCTGCCCAAGATACTGAGGAGAGACCCAAGCATGCAGCGGAAGTCAATTCCATCGCCGAAGCACATACCGAGCGACGCCTGCTCCCTGGAAAGCTGCATCCTCTCGACGTTACTTGGCTTCTAGGCTGGGCCTGGGACATCGTTCTGACCTTTGTTCCTACCTGCTTCATAGGTCAGTTACCACTTCCCAGTTCTCAAACGGCATGCCAAACTAACCTGGTGTTTAGCTCTCGCTCTCGTTTCCGTCCATTTAGACGAACAGCCACTATCCGACTTTGGGGAGAGGGTCGTCGAATTGACTCGCCTGAGCCCTACAATATACCCAATACTATTCGCTGCTGTTTCCAGCCGTTTCTACAAGGCCTTTGCCCGGTGGTGCCTGGAGAGGCCGAATGGTATTGGGCTGGCAACGCTGGAGCAGATCTTTGGGAGCCAGAGCTTCGCTGCGGCCGTGGAGAGAGTCTTTTTCGTCCGGACCCAGGTTGTCATTGGCTCAGGGATCTTATTGACCTGGGCAATGTCTCCTCTCGGAGGACAAAGCGCTTCCAGACTACTCGCTCCTGGGAATAGCACAACCACAACAACCATGGTTGTCTATTTCTCCGACCCCAGCTCCCAATTCTTTTCGTTTCCCCATTTGGGCTCGTTCAGGGACAAAAAGCGTAGCATCACAGCATTGTACTCGTCAACCTTGATGTCCTCTGAACAGCAGAAGGGGTCAACAAGAGATCTCTGGGAGCTGCCAAAGATCCCCCAGTGGTCTCCTGAGAGGAAGATTGATGAGTGGTATGATGTGGAAGATGATGCCTTTGCTCGTGGCGATAGCCATTATGCGTCCCTATTGGGGATCAAGATTCAAGGCCTTGACTCCTCCAGCGCCGATCAGCAATACGATTTCGCCGTTAAGTCGTCCTACATGGACTTCAAATGCGTCTACGACGGTAGGCGAGATGTTGATCACTCTACTAGAGACAATGTTGAATCACCCTTCGCGATCGAAATGAAGACACCCTGGGGGGATAGACTCGCCCCAGAGGCATGGGTGAGATGGAAGAGCCGTGATGATCTTCCGCCCGTCCATCTAACTTATATTGGGTGCGGTATGCAACCTGACGAGGCCGTTTGCACGTTTTCCCCCATGGTCAATTGCACTATGCAGACCATCACTGTTGAAACGGGCATACGTTGCGGTCCACGACCGTTGACAACAAGCTGCTTCGCAAGGCGTCAACGTCGCGTAAAGGGTGACCATGACCCGAATCGGCCCCCAGGACCCATCCTGAGCAACGCTGTACTTCTAAAAGGGGTCATGGACTTCTGGCCCCAGGCGTCCGGGTGGGATGACGAAACGGACAGGAGTTTAGCATCGCCCACGGAGAATTATATCATGGGGGATTCACATCCATTCGCGGATCAGCCATATCGAGAGTGGACGCCAGAAGATCTCTCTGTCTTTCCTGACGTATTCTCTCGGCGCTTCACGACAGCCTTCAACACATATTGGGATGCCGCTTTGAACCCCTCTAGTCACACCAACGTCACGTTCACATCGACCCCGGCTTTTAATATTTTTAGTAGCGGAAACAACGACCAACCTTTCATGAATTCCACCAGCGGCACGAGGACTGCGGTTCATCGTGTCTACAAGGCAAACCGGCTCTGGGTTGCCATCTTGCTTGCCACAACGACGATCCTGCAACTCTTGGCCTTTCTGGGACTTATCTTGCAGTTCTTCATCCATGCGCCAGATGTGCTAGGATTTGCAAGCTCTTTCACACGAGATAACCCATACGTGCCTCTGGCTTCTGGTGGGTCAAGTCTTGATGGCCCAGACAGAGCGAGGAAGCTGAGAGATTTGCGGCTCCAAATCGCGGATGTGCGGCCTGAGAGCGAGACGGGGTATATCGCGGTTCGAGCGGTGCCATCAGCTCAGGATGAGAATGAGCAAAAATCCAAGATGGAGTGGAGGCCACTTGACCGGAAGAAGGTGTATGCTTGAGTGGTATGAATTAGTAGAGAAGGATTGGTGTATATGGCCATTTCGGGTTGTTCACCGTGCTTGTGAAATGCCTACGAAAAGAGCATAAAAACACATCCATCACTTGTTTTATGTCAGGACCCGGTAGTTGTCATATTGATGAAACCTTGCAATGCTGTCAAGTGCCAGTAAACATCACGTGATGAAACAGAGCAGCCAAGCGCCACACGACTTTGCTCATGTGGGTCCCGCTAAAGTGGTCCCTTGAGTTGGCGGGAAGGCGGTCTGGCTTGATTGACAGGGCGTCGAGACGTGTTGTGGAGGGTGCTCCTTCCCTGTGGACGCCGTAGTACTGGCACTTCCCCTGAATCCCAGCCCAAGCCAGGGCAGGAGCGATTGGCCAGGTGCGAAATTGCCCATGCCCCTTGAGCGACCAAGTCTCAACCCGACCCGTATCCTCCTCTCCTTGCTCCTAGCCTCCTTTAACATTTTCCCCTTGGTTTCCCCAAGTTTCCACTTCAAACAACCACCCAAAACGCCCGTCTTCCCTCTCGACAAGAGCCCGTTGCTCGACGTTTGGTGCCTCCGACCCGTTCCTGCCGTTACCGTTCAGCTTCATCGTCTCCGAAAACCGTCGCCGAGATGTCGTCCATGGGCGTACGTGCAATCCCAATCCCCCCCCCTTCGGCCCCGTTTGCTCCATGGGCCGGCCGATAGAGCTTCCGTCACCGCATCATACCTGCAACGGACACCTCAACGCGCGCGTCGCCACTTGCTGCTTGCATATAGCTGACTCTTGCTCCCCCATAGAAGATGATTCGCCGAAAGAAGAATGTCAAGAAGGGTATTCAGTTTTGTCTGATGGTCTGCGGTGCTTCAGGCACTGGTACGTGGCCCCTGGCGAGACACGCTGCGACAGCAGCTCCCGCGGTGTTGTCGCGACCCAAACCGTTCACCAAGCTCACCGTATGCAGGCCGCACCACCTTTGTCAACACCCTCTGTGGAAAGAGCGTGTTGGACCATAAGGAGTCCGACGACGCTGGCAGCGCGCACGTTGAGGATGGCGTCAAGATCAAGCCCATCACTGTCGGTACGTGAAATGCCCCTATACAGCTTGCGCACACATTACTGACATCGCTCCAGAGCTCGAGCTTGACGAGGAGGGCACCCGTATCTCTCTGACCATTGTTGATACCCCCGGCTTCGGCGACCAGATCGACAACGAGGCCAGGTGAGCTCACCTAGCAACCGACCCCTATACTCCCCGCTAACCCATCCTAGCTTCTCAGAGATCGTCGGCTACCTCGAGAGGCAATACGACGACATTCTCGCCGAGGAGTCCCGTATCAAGCGTAACCCTCGCTTCAGGGACAACCGAGTCCATGCTATGCTCTACTTCATCACCCCCACTGGCCATGGGTATGTGCCTACATGTCCCAGGCTCAATGATTCTTGCTAATGTCTATAGTCTCCGAGAACTCGACATCGAGCTCATGAAGCGCCTCGCCCCCCGTGTCAACGTCATCCCTGTCATTGGTCGCGCCGATTCGCTCACTCCCGCTGAGCTCGCTGAGTCCAAGAAGCTGGTCATGGAGGATATTGAGCACTACCGCATCCCTGTCTACAACTTCCCCTACGATATCGAGGAGGATGACGAGGACACCGTCGAGGAGAACGCTGAGCTTCGTGGACTCATGCCTTTCGCCATTGTTGGTTCCGAGGAGGTTGTTGAGATTGGTGGCCGCAAGGTTCGCGCCCGCCACTACCCCTGGGGTGTTGTCGAGGTCGACAACCCTCGTCACTCCGACTTCCTGGCCATTCGATCTGCGCTTCTCCACAGCCACCTGGCTGATCTCAAGGAAATCACCCACGACTTCCTGTACGAGAACTACCGTACCGAGAAGCTGTCTAAGAGCGTCGAGGGCGCTGCCGGAAAGTGAGTATTAACTTGATCCTGCTCAACATGTGCACCGCTAACTGCTTGCAGCGCTGACAGCTCAATGAACCCCGAGGACCTTGCCTCGCAGTCCGTCCGCCTCAAGGAGGAGCAGCTCCGACGAGAGGAGGAGAAGCTGCGCGAGATCGAGCTCAAGGTGCAGCGCGAGATCAACGAGAAGCGACAGGAGCTGCTGGCCCGCGAGTCCCAGCTCCGCGAGATCGAGGCCCGCATGCAACGAGAGGCAGCTGCTCAGGCCTCCGGCACGCCCGAGCCCAACGGCGAGGAGCCTACCAACTAGACCATGTCACCTCACATACTGGGTCTTTTCGCGGTGCTTCAAAAATGCGACGTTGGACTATTGTCGATTGCTGGCGTTGGTTTTCCTCTCCCACGACTAAAGAGAAAGATGAGAATATTCCCCCTGCTGCTGCTGCTGCAAAACTGAGTTGTCGTTTTGTTTTTCTTTTTCATCACCGCCCTGCTGCACCGGAGAGCTAGCTACGATTCTCGAGGCGACGGTAGAGATACCACATAACCTGAGGGGGCGTTTCCGTGGAAGCCAGACGGCGGGCGGGCGGCCGCTTGCGTGTAGAGGCATTCTTTGAGGGAGGGCCATTCATTCGTGGCTGTTGTGGGATGCAGCTGGGCGAGGAGCGTGTGTGGTGTGTCTTGAGGGATGAAGAGGCCAAGCATGACAATGCAGTTGACTGGCGAGAAGGGCGTATCGTCTTGCGACGATGCCTGCCCTCTGGCCATTTGTGGTCATGTTAGACTTGTATTGGACGTGTATTGGTATCCATTCGGACGATACATCCTTGATTGTTTCCTTTTTCTAGTGGCCTTCTAATGCTGATATCAAATACATTCAATATTTCTTGTACTGCTGAAACTGGACCGCCGGTAGTTATTCCAAAAGTGTCATGTCAACTATCGATTGACTATTGTCTACGCTAGTTGTAAAGGGATTAACCAACCAGCGGTTGATACGTAGAAACAAGGAAACCAATTAACTTATCCTCCAATAAACGCCAATGCCCAAGGTCTTGTCTTGACAACTTCCTATGCACAAACAACGAGAGACATTTTGATGAGACACGAGTCGAAACACAATCACTACAGAGTAAGGAAAAGAACAGGAATCAATGATCCCATCGCTGATTGAGTCTCATTACTGAGACTCCATGTTTACACCTTCCATGCAAATTCTGTCGGGTCAACCAGATTTAGTTGTTAGACTGACTGTTGAGAATGCGCAGAATGGCGAGGAAGAGGTTGATGATGTCCAGGTACAGGCTGATGGCTGCGGCAATCTCCTCCTCAACATGGTGATGACGGAGAACGAGCTGGGTGTCAACGAGGATGTAGCCGCTAAAGATGAGAGCCGCAAGGCCACCGTATATGAGCTCACCGGTGGAGCTGTAGGGGAAAAACATGGCCATGAAGCCAAAGATGACAAGACCCCAGAGAGCGCCGAAGAGGTAGGGCATCCATGAGGTAAAGTCGTACTTTGTCTGGCAGGCGAAGAGAGTGAGGAAGACAAAGATTCCCGCGGTGAGGACAACGGCGTTGAGAACGATGGACGTCTTGTAAAAGGAGACGATGACGGAGATGGTGTAGGCCTCGGCGAGAGTGAACAGAGAGAGGAAGAGGAGGTTGGTCGGGTAAGACTTGCGCTTCCAGTAGGTCAAGCCCATGAAGATCATGGCACCGAAGAGCTGTGACTGTGTTAGTAATTCAATTTGTTATTCTCGGAGGGTGACGTACCGAAGCCCAGACGACGCCAGGGTGGCCCTGAATCCATTCCTTATAACCAGCGCTGAAGAAGGTGAGGGAGCTCACTCCGGCGGTGGCGAGGAGCTGGACGGTGAGGATGGTGTAGACCTTGCGGACGAACTGGTTGCGGATGTCGACGGTAGCCTCGGCCACGGAGCCGCCAAACTGTCATGATGTTAGCCTCGTCACTCTCAACTATGGAGCTTAGCGCGGAGATGTATCCTACCTTGAAGTCATCGGGAAGGTTGTCCTCGCTGTTGCGGGGCGCACCAAAGAGACCCTGCGTCTCATCGCGAGAGGACGAACCCTCGGCGTAGGCGGGGGGAGCGTGGGTGTAGTCGTCGGGGTCGCTCTGAGGCGCGGGCTGGTACTTTGTCGAGGAGGCCATCTTGAAGACGATGACGCGCTTGACGATTGTCGCGAGGTAACGTAGAGGTCTCGGGAGGAGTTCGTGCAGTACGGATAAGGCTGCGAGGGAGGTTTCGATGAGAGGGTGACGACGGTTTGTCGATGATGCGAGGCCGAGGGAGGACGTCGGGGAGGTCATGTGGGGAAACTGTCCGACGAGTGTGGCGTTAGGCAACGTGATTGTGTGATTGGCTAGGGGGCGCAGGTGTGGCGTCAGCTTGGCATGGATGGTGGGTGCCTTGCCAAATCCGTCATCAGCTTTTTATATGAGCTCAAGAGTAGAGTAAGGGGGAGGCACTCGCTATAAAAGCCATTGCTCTTGGAGGATGATGGTCTTTGACGTTTATTCAATGGACATTATCACACTCCTTGGTCTGCGATGTTGGTTTGCTTCACCCAATATTGATATCAGGTACACTCAAGTCAGTAGATACGGAATCTGTCCAGCCAAACATGAGCGTCTGGGCTTTGACAAGGCAGATTTCTGGCCAATAACGCGATGGCCCTTATATGTGGCTAAGTCTCTCAGCTTCTAGTCTTGATATGTTGGCTCGCATGGCCATAGTTTGGTGGTTTGTTCAACCAGTTCAATAAGCTGTTGGTAGCTCAAGGGAAATCCGAGACAATGTTATTGTCCAGTTCAACATGAACACAGCTTACAAAGATGTTGTTCCATTGAGACTGAGCTTCACTATTTCATCCTGACTTGCAAAACCCCATTATGGATCCATCTTCTGGTTAAGTGCTTCTCGGAGGTGTAATCTAGTACCGAGAAGCAGCCTTTCGTGATTGGAGCTCGATAGGAGATCTCACATCCACCGGCATTCAAACCTCAAGCATAAGGTGAGAAATAACAAGACAAAAGATAATTATGGCATCTACTCCACAGAATGCAAAGCTATTGGGACTATCAAGCGCCTTGGCGACGTAGAGATTATCCAAGATTGCGGGGCCGGAGGAGCAAGACGGCGGGCTGTTTTCGTATGGCGGCTCCTGAGAAGCATGTCACAGCTAAGCTAACCCGAGTGGAGAAGCACTCCGCTGAAGTGCAGGTGATGTGCGCAAGCCAGAGCCAAGCTCGAGTGTTTATTTTTCGAGATTGGGTATCAGAGGCAAGATGGGATTGGCAGGGGGTGCAGAGACGAATAAGAGAGGTCGGCAGTAAATGCGAATAAGAGAAGAGCCGCCCGGAGCACAGACACGGACAACCGAGATCAAAGGCGGCGGGGAGGACGGAGGTGATCCATGGCGGCGCGCGGGGTTTCCAGTTTCAAGCATGAATTGCGCGAGCTGGGGGTAAGGAAGAGAACGGAGACGAGGAGGGGGCTAGACAGGGAATGCTCAAAGCGCTTCCTTCTCCTTTGCTGTTGCTTTTAGACGGACGACTAACATGGCGTACAGTATGCGAGGCAGCGGCGCGTGGGATGCAGGCAACGATAACCGGAGATGCTGGGACTTTGGTCGGCAGACATCAGGTTGCGGAGCTGGCCGTCTCGAATTGAAAAGACGGTGGAGGAGTTTCGATGGTGGATCTGCGTTGTTTGAGGCTCGGGGTTGCGGATAGACTACCTACCTGACACCTACATCTAATACAATATTTACAAGGGCCGTGATAAATCGAGTCAAGCTTGGAACGTGGTCATCTTGGATGGTTGTACTCTGCAGTATCACGAGCGCAAACAGACAAGGCAAGGTCCAAAATCACCTCGTCACATTTGTTGTGTGTGTACCGAGGTTGCAGACAAGTCCATCACGTCGAATTGACCAATGAAACAGCCGGAGATGATCATCCCGACGCTGGCTCACCAGCTACAGGCTGATAAAGTGGCCATCTCTCTTACGGCCAGGATATCAAACTCTGGGCCCTGCTCATTTTTTTTTTCTGTTGACCTTGATCCTTGTTCACCCGGAGGCCGGCATTTCGCTTCCTAGGAACAAGGTGTGCACAGGATCAAATCTAGGCTTATTTGCCAGAATCAGACGAGAATGACATCTTTATCCCCGGCATTGATGAGTAAAAAAAAATATGCAAGAAAAAAACAACTCGATTTTTTTTTTACTTTCTTCTTGCCATTTTGTGTAAGCAAGCATTGGGGTGATCAAGGTTTCGGGAGCAAGCCGCCACCAAGGCACATCAGATCAATTGACACTTTTAGAAAAAAGGGGGTGAGCAAAAAGATCTACAGTGATATTGAATAGTGTAGGGGAATTGGGATTGGGTGTTAATAAGCTAAGCTTAAGAGGAACCAGAGGGTGAATGAGTGAGGGGCAAGGAGAGAGAAAAGGGGACCAAGCTTCTTTCTCTCTCTCTTTTTTCTTGCTTCTTTTCTTGAGATGATCTGCTCCTCAACGGAATGGAAGCTTTGGGCAACCGGTGGCTGGACGGGATGGGCCCTAAAACGCCCCCTTCCCCTCCCCTGGAGCTAGAGAGTCTGGGACCAGGACTTGAGGAACATCTAGAATCTCAAAAGGCTTCGTGTCTTTTTTTACTCTGAGAGTCAATGCGTGCAGTTGTGCATGTATCTGTCGATGAGGATATCTCTGATGGAGGGGTGCTGTCTCCATCACCCCCGCAGGCGGCTTTATTGACTTGTCCATCCCATCATGATGCATCTGCCGCGAGAACAGCCATCCATTCCCGTCAGCTGGGGATGACACGGCCAGGCCCACAAGATATGGCCGTTATTCATAGTAAATGGGTACCCAGTAACCAATTGGGTCCTCTGCAGTCTTCCTTTGGGTGTCTGGGGCAATGAAAAGAGGCCACACATTCATATCATGATGGTCGTCGAGCACATCAGAGCTGCACTGCTGCACCTGTCGCTCACCGCCTTGGATGGGGGAAATGCCCGTTGTGGGGCTCCCTCTCTCCCTCAACAGTGCCCACCAACCCTTACCCCCCAGTGGATGCCCCCCCGCTAGCTGGGCCCCCCTACGCGGCTTGGCGCTGGGTTGGATCTCTGTTTAGAGCCAAGGAAGCCAATTCATCTCCATCCATCCAAGTGGAGAGGTGCCAGTTCAAAATTGATCGGGTTCCCGTTCTTCTGCCTTGCCTTTGTTCGAGTCCCGTCCCTCTTCTCCCCTCCTTCTACCTGTCCTGTATCGGTTGACGACTTGTTACTCCGTCGTCTTCTTTCGCTGCACCTCCTCCCAAGTCTTTGCTTGTTTGGTAAAGCGTTGGGCTGTTATAGAGACGCCGTAGCCGATCTGGTCTTTTCTTGCGGGAGCGACACCTCGCTGTATCTTTCGCCGGACGCCAAAAGATACGATACGCAGACACACAGTAGTCATCTCTCTGTCCTCTATCATCCTGCATCTTGTGGCCTCTACTTTTTTCCCCAACTCGTGGATCCAGGACACCTCCCTCGCTGGCTCTCCTTCCACCCGCCCGCCTATCAGCCACAGCGCCTCCCCCCCTTCTCTCGCAGGCCAAGACAAGACACCGCACACTCAGACGAAGGACGATAAGCACGACGACATCAACGGAAACACCATAAACAGAAATCACAAGCTCAACCATGAGCGACACAAGCTATCCTGCGCCGTCGCAGGTCGACGACAAGACCACCTTCGCCGCCCCTCCTCCCCCACCCCAACCTTTTACCAGCGAAAGCTCAATTGCAGATGCAACGGTGTCTTTGCAAGATTCGCCAGCTCCGACAGCTCAGCAGCAGCAGCCCGTCCCCGAGACTCTCGAATCGCAATCGGCGACGAATCCCAAGACGACCAATGGCTTCGCCAAAGCATCATCCTCATCTGCCCCCGCGCGGACACGGCTCAAGAGGGACAACAGCACCCCCAACATGAACGGGCCCCTCT
Organism: Ascodesmis sphaerospora; assembly: GCA_027569015.1. Taxonomy (NCBI): domain Eukaryota; kingdom Fungi; phylum Ascomycota; class Pezizomycetes; order Pezizales; family Ascodesmidaceae; genus Ascodesmis; species Ascodesmis sphaerospora. Next base: position 2,204,055 of record JAPPUR010000003.1, read on the forward strand.
ACATGCAGACCTCGGGCAACAAGACGGTGCTCGTCCGTCGACTCAAGCGCAAGGAGGAGAGCACCTGGAAGCACCTTGCCCGCTGGTTTGTCGAGAACCAGATTGGTATGTCCTCGCCTCTGATTGAACCAGCCTCCCCTTTTTCCCATCCCGATGAAAATCTCATCCATCTATGTCGGAGGAACCTGGTCCATCTTGTGGGGTGGATGGACAGATCCCGGTCAATTGGATTGGCCTGGCCTTGAATTGAATTGCATGTCGCACTTGGAGAGCACCCCGCGTGGCACGGCATCCCTACCATTTCCGCTCCAGCCTCAAGGGTCCAGCCGCCGCTCGTTGGGTGACAGGCCCCCTAGCTTGGAGCGGGCGTCGGTGTTGGTGCCTCTGCGTGTGCGTCCGTGTGTCGTTCGGTTCGGCAGACATGGATGGATTTGCCTGATTGTGCATATCGAGCTCAAGCTGACTGTTTTCGTCAATAGGCCTTTCGTTCAATCTCCTCGCCCTCATTTTCCTCGCCCAGACCTTTATCCCCAAGGCAAGGGAACACACGTACAAGTTCTTCAACCTCAGCTACTACAACCCCAAATCAGGCCAGTACCGCATCGGATTCGATGATGCCTACTTCATCGCCTTTTGCATCATCCTCTTTACCGGCCTCCGCGCCGGCATCATGGAGCACGTCCTGGCCCCTATTGGCAGACTCCAGGGAATCACCAGCCGCAAGTCCTTGACTCGCTTCAGCGAGCAGGCTTGGCTTATGGTGTACTACACTGTCTTTTGGCCCTGGGGAGTGGTGAGTTTGACCCGGTCACATTTACTAGAGCCATCTTCTGACTTGCTCAGTACATCTATTGCACTTCGCCTCACTACATGAGCATGAAGAACCTCTGGACCGACTGGCCCAACCGCGAGCTCGATGGCCTCATGAAGGGTTACCTCCTGTGCCAGTGGGCTTTCTGGCTGCAGCAGATGATTGTCATTAACATTGAGGAGCGTCGCAAGGATCACTGGCAGATGTTTACCCACCACATTGTCACGACTGCGCTCATCTACTCGTGCTACGCCTACCACCACACCCGCGTCGGCAACTTTATCCTCGTCATTATGGATGTTGTTGACCTGTTTCTGCCTGTGAGTATCCCTGCCAGGTGACTGTTTGGTTTCATACTGACACACTCTAGCTTGCCAAGTGCCTCAAGTACAGTGGATTCACCAAGCTCTGCGATGTCATGTTTGGACTGTTTGTGGTTTCGTGGTTCATTGCCCGCCACGTCCTCTACATCATGGTCTGCTGGTCCATCTACAGCGATGTTCCCCAAATCATGCCTGTTGGCTGCTTCAAGGGCACCAACGACAACCTGATTGGCCCCATCGATCCTCCGGCCGGCTATTCATACCTTCTCGACCCCTTCCTCAAGCCTGACGGCCTTGTCTGCTACAACGAGACCATTCAGTGGGCTTTCCTCGCTCCCCTCCTCTTCCTCCAGGTCATCACCATTGGATGGTTCACCATGATCGTCCGTGTCATCATCAAGGTCCTCAAGGGAGGTGATGCCGAGGATGTGCGAAGCGACGACGAGGGTGGTGATGAGGAAGAGGAGGAGGATGAGTTTGTGTACGAGGAGGCTCAGCCCCTCGAGGAGGAAGTTGGCGTCGAGGAGCTCGACCTCAGGAACTGGGAGCGCCGATCTGGCGTTAGGAAGCAAGCTAGCAGCTCCGGAGTCAGCCTACCCGGCCACAGCGATCGCAAGGAGTTGCTGGGACGTATCGGTTGCGAGAAGCAAGTCGACTAGACAACGAACGAACGAACGAAAGAATTCGGGATGGGAGTTTAACGAGTCCACGTCACGTTTCCTCACTGCACACACATTGGGGCGATGCTTCGCCATCTTTGGTCTATTCAGGCCTATATTCTGGTCTTCCTTTTTTTCTCCTCCTTGATCATGACGAACAAACGGATTTGCTTGAGCTAGACAAGAGCGAGGGAGAAACAGTTGGGGTCAGGAACCTCGCTACCTGGGAACTCTACCCAGAGAGAAGATTTTGTGAAGAGAGAGTAAGCAGAGAAAGAAGAAGAGACGGCCGCCATAGATGATGATGATTGCTGCTTTACTAGCAAAAGGCAAAGGCAAAAGAGAAAAGTTTGCTTGCTTGCTTGACATTTTTCTTTTTGAGGGAATAGATGGAGATTTAAACGTCTCTATACAATTGCTTGGGCTCAACAGACAAGACATGAAACTTGGATGGAGTGGTTTTTTTTTATACATGTCGTCTTCTTTTTTTTTTGACAAACTCAGGGATGAAATGACTTGAAACTGGAAATGATACCTTTGACAACAACGCTACTCGTTGAATTTTCGTTATGCAATGATTGATTATTGAAGCAATGACTCGTCTCTAGGACACGTGATGTTTCTGATGTTTCCTCCTCGACTGGTTCAGGGGGTTTGGCAGAATCCCCTTTACTCTGCCTTCTTCTCTTCTTCATCACCTAGCAACTCCCTCGCATACTCCCTCAGCTTAAACTTCTGCACCTTTCCACTAGCCGTCTTGGGATACTCGTCGATCCAAAATACATACTTTGGCGCGAGGTGCTTGGATAGCTTCGTCGAGACCCATGCTCTGAGACCGTCTCTGGTCAAGATACCCTCTTCGACGGGGGCACCAGCTTCTGCGTGGTCGGCTGGCGTCCATCCTGTAGCTGGTATGACAAAGGCTGCGACGGCTTCACCGTATCGATCGTCGGGGACGCCTACTACGCTGGCTTCGCGGACACCTTTGTGAGAGAGGAGGCAGTCTTCCACCTCGAGGGGGTGAATGTTTTCTCCTCCGCGGATGATGAGGTCCTTGATACGACCCGTGATGCGCACATATCCATCCGCATCCATCTCAGCCTCATCTCCAGAATACATCCAAATCTTGCCATCGCCCGGATCTGGCTTGCGTACCTCGGCCGTCCGCTCCTCGTCGCCGTAGTACCCCTTCATGACGAGGTACCCAGCTGCCGCAAGCTCTCCTCGTGAACCTATGGGTACGATCTGGCTGTGGTCGTGAGGATCGACAATCTTGAGACCAGTGTGTGGCATGACGCGGCCGACGGACGATGTGCGCTTCTCGAAGGGGTCGGATGGGGTAGTCATGCAGCTCACGGGTGCTGTCTCTGTCATGCCGTAGCAGATGACGAGGTCTTCAAGACCGAGGGTGTTGTACAGGGTTCTCATGAGGGATTCGGGAACACTGCTTCCCGCAACGATGCCCTTGCGAAGACTCTTGGGAGCATGGGGGACAACGTCGCCGCGGTGGAGAGACTCGAGAACGGCGACAAGCATCGTGCTGACGCCGTAGAGACCTGTAGCATCGTGGTCGACACACATGCGTAGTGTTGCGTCTGGATCGAAAGCAGGACTGGGGAAGAGGATAGCTGCGCCTGTTGTTGCTGTCGCCATGTAACCCAGCACGCAACCGAAGCAATGAAATAGAGGAGGAGGCACGACAATTAGGTCCCCGGGGACGAGACCCATGCGGTCGGCGATAAAGGCGCCGTTGTTGAGAATAGCGCGGTGAGAGAGCATGGCCGCTTTGGGAAGCGAGGTCGTGCCGGATGTAAACTGGATGTTGATAGTATCGTTTGGATCCAGGGGCGAGCTCGGAGTAACTGGCTTCACCGAGCCATCGAGGAGAGATGAGTAAGGGATGAGAGCTCTGCTCGCCTTGAGGTCAAACTTGACGCTCGGATGGCTCTTGAGATTATCAACGACTACCACCTTTCGCAGGGAGGGCACAGCCTCGCTCTGGATAGTAGAAGACTGAAGATCGCCCACGACGCTCTGCAGAAGATGCTCATTGCAACGACCCTTGCCAGGTTTATACGCAAGATCCGTAACAGCACCCATGACGAGCGTCTCAACAGCAAGATGCTTCAGCGCGGCAACAACCTGACGCTCATTAAAGCCTGGGTTCAACGGCACAAGAATAGCACCAAGCTTGAAACATGCGTAAGTGAGAGCAGCGAATTCGGGTCCGTTGCCGAGAGAGATGGCGACTCGATCGCCCTTTTTCACGCCGAGCGAGGCCAGAGAGTGAGCCAAGCCATTAGAGAGCGAGTCCAGGGCGTAATAAGTGAGGGTCGACTCAATAGCCGCTGGAGATGGCGATCGAGCGATGACAGCTTCACGGTCGCCGTGAGCAGAGACGACTGAAGCAAAGTGCTCGGGAATGGTGCCATTGTAGAGTACAGGCTGCAACTGTTAGCATTCGTGTAAAACCTCATGAGTAAACGTCATCTCACCTCTTCAGATCCCCATCGAATACTCAACCCAGACGTAGCAAGTGTCCTCTTCTGGCACAAGCTCGTGGCCAACCTCCTAGGCATGGGCGACCTCCCCAGACACCGCCGTATCAAGCTCTGCATCATCATGGCGACAGCTGCATCCAACCGAGACAGTTGTGTTATGCTTTGTCGAGTATAGTGATGTGAAGCGATCTCTCAATGACGAACGCGTGTGTGGCATACAGCTTGTCCTACTCGAATTTGATCCAAGATGAACAAAGCATGATAACCCATCCGGTGATCGCCTCGGCTATCCTCGCTCAAGCTTGCTTCTCCTCCTGCTCCTCTCTCCTCTCCTCCCTCTCCACAGCGGCAAGACGAGCCGGGAACAACCATGGAACCCCTCAGCGGCACAAGTTAGAGCGAGATGTAACCAATGAAGGGCCGTTGAAGCCCGTTGAATCCGCTAAGAAACCTGGGGAAATGCGGGGTTTGGCCCGTCAGCTCCATCCAAAGGTCCAGCTCGAGGAATGCTTACTCCGTCTTTGGATGCTGATATGACGGAGGCGTCTTGCGCTAGCAACGCCAAGTTGCGTATCGTAGCCAGACAAAGAACTTGATTGTCTTGTTGGCAATCTCGAGAGATCCTCGTGAGATCACTCCAATCAGCTTACTTGTTGTTGAGCCCCCACAATATCAAGCAACCCAATCTCCCTAACCCATGCCCATCCAACACCACCAAATTGGAACCGTTCATTGCTTGTAGCCGTCTTATTGATGAGGTATCTCTTGGACACTATCGTCGTCAAAGTCGTCTCGAGAATGCCGTCCGCTCTGACCTCTATAGCCAGCAAACAGAGTCCATCCTCGGCGTGACGAGTCCTATCCCATTTCACTGCCCTTGTCTCCCAGCTCTGACTCCGAGCAACTCCTTCTCCTTCACGCCATAGGGCATCATAGTACTCTTGATACAGACAGTCCAATCAGCAAGAAAAAAAGATATCAAAAACCAGAATCTATCCCAAAGCAAAAGCCACTCTCCCCTTGCAAGTCTAATACCATTCCCCAGATTTTTTTAACGTCTCCTTCGCCATGCAACAGCCAAGGTCTATTCTATCAGTCCTTGACTAAAAAGCACACATGATGCGGAAACCAGCCCCAAGATGGACACCAACCGGTGTCATTAGAAAAGAGTAGCAGCGGAAATATAGGTTCGAGAAGCTTATCTTGAAAGTCGTTTCGAAACATTAGGTTATCGTTGGTTATGGTTCATCGTCCGGAGTATACTGTTATTGCGCAGGTGCCTGTTGCTGCTGTTGTTGCTGCGGCTGCTGCTCTCCGTCCTCCTTCTGCTCGCCCATGTGTCGCTCGCTCTCGGGTTTCCAGGTTCCTGTCAAACAGTCAGTATCGATCGATCCCTCATCTTCATATCAACTTACCCTCAAAATCGTGCTTGACAAAAGCCATGGGGTCATCAGGCTCCTTTGCCCCCATCTGTCCCACTCCTGGCGAGAAGCTTGTGATGGGCAACACAACCACATCTCCCACGCGCTTGCTCGTCTCCATACCGGTAAAGTTCTTGTAGTCAATTACTCCCTTGCTTCGCGATAGGTCAAAGAATCGCTCGTCGTTGAAGTACTCCATGATGGCATCTGTCCACACAGCTGGTCCCGTGAATTCGACAACGTCGTGATCGACCAGCCTGTCCAACTTGCCCTGGCGCTTCATGCTGAGTGCCTGCTTGGTGATCCGTGTAATGATGTCGCGAAGTACGGGGTGTCCAGGTTTGCTCTGGATCGTCCACTGGCAGAACTGAATGCGACGACTGTACCACTGAGCCCAATCAGGGCGATCAGGGTCAGCTTCAATACCAATGACCAGGCCAATTGTTTCGCGTGGGATTTTCTCAGGTAGCCATCTGACAGAGCTCTGGATGGCATACGTGTCGATATCCGTGTAGATACCACCGCGGGCGTAGAGAATCAGGTAACGGAAGAAGTCGGCCCTGAGAACAGGCAAGGGAAGGGATCGATAGGCGTCGATGACTTCGGGGACAGTGGCGTAGAGTAGCCGGATCAGGTTGACGGCCACATCGTCGGTGATGACCTCGTGAACAAAACCAGGATGCTCGACAGTCCAAGAAGCATGTTGGTCCTTGAACTGGAAGTCGGCCTGGTCAGGGCTCTGCTTCCACGTCTGCCAGATGTAGGCCGGAAACTTGGTCTCGACGTCGTAGGGGTATGCGTAGGCGAGCTTTTCGTATGTCGACATGCCAGACATGTCAATGCGAGGACGCGTGCGACGCTCCTTCACCTCCATCTCTTTGGGCTTCTCGGGGGGTGGTGACACGGGGTCAGGGTTCGAGGCAGGAGGAGCCTTGGTGCCGGTATCAGCAGCGGCAGCGGCAGCATCTTTGACGGCTGGGACACTGGGTGTCGACTGATGCGATCGCGACAGTAGGAAGAAGACTGTGAGGATAAAGACCGCAGCCACGATGGCGCGGCGAGAGTTGATCATGGCGGCGAGTTTATCGTTTCGTGAATGTGCAAGATCGTTTTCGCTCGAGGATTTGCTGGTAAGGAGCGAAAGTGCCCAGGCAAGGGGGCAGGGGTGCGCAGAGAAAAGCTCAAGAAACGAGGGACTGGGCTATACCGGCATGGAGAAAGCGAGCGTATCCAGGCGAAAGCTGGTGGTGACAACAGACGCAATGGCAAAAGCAGAAAATGCAGCACAACGAGGAGACGTGTCGCTCGTCCCAAGAATTTGATCGCGTCGGTCAGGGCTCCCGTCAGGTCGAGCGAGCGAGGGATGAATTGCAGGCCAGGGGATCCGCAATTGGAGACGAGTGGACCTCGAACCGCTGTAGAGAAGCTGTTCCTACTGCAGACCCTGGGCTAAAAAAGAACAGCGACTGGTCCTCGCAGGTGGCGTCCTCGCAAGGCGGAGCTGCCGAGACGTTGGAAGGTCGCCGGAGCCAATCAGCGGGAGCTAAGCGACAGATGCAGTGAGAGATGCGATTGTGCGCCTGTCGTTATCTGGCCATTGATTCGTATAGATTCGTATAGGCTGAGCGGAGGAGGATAGGATAGGTAGTAGGTCGATGTTGATGAAACTGGGAGGATTGAAGTTGGAGGAAGAGGGAAGGAATTTTTTTTGAAAGAGACAGACCCAAGCCTCAAGACAATACGTGGAACGCCGACAGATCCTGACTCGATACGGAGGAAGGAACGGAGGACGGAGTACGCGGCCTCTCATAAAGCTCCAGCTCCAGTGTCAGGGAAGTCACGGCGCGGAGGCAAAGGAGAAGGGCCCGGGGATGGGATGGGACGGCACGGGAAAGTTGCGATTGATGGAAGGGACAACGATGGCCCGCTTACGCGCACTTTGACAGCAGGTACCCATGAAAGGGAGATACCCCTGAGAAAGGACCCAAGACGGGGGACCTGAATTTCAGGGAGTGCTAGGGCAGTTCCAGCTCCAGCAGGCTGTAAGGAGAGCTGCCTCACGTCAGAAAAGAGGCGCTCTCTGGCGGCAGCAGCGACAAATTTAGCGGTAGGGCGCTGTAGCACATGCAGCCACAGGGGGCGCGGGCATCACTTCATGGGAAACACGGCAACGACGCCTCTTCTTGTGACTGACAAGATGCAGGATATCAGGTAAAAAATGTCCCGGCGCCAAGCAAAAAAGGGAGATTAGTCGCAAGAGGTGAAGAGACATTGTGTGAATCGTCTCCCCGGGGAGAAAAGCCACATCTCTGTTAATTCCAGCCCGGATATCTCTCAATCTCACAATCTCCCTCAACTGAAGGTGACACTGGCCGCGACAATGGTGCAATGGAGTTGAGGTGTAGATCTTGCGCTAGACTCGAGACTTTTCTACCCTCACCGAACCCCTTGAACTGGCAATAACAAGGCAAATTACAGTAAATTTTGCATCCTGGGCTGTGCACCCGAGAGCGAGTGTTGGTCCAGAGACAACAGGGCAGCTCGTATTTCGGGGTTTCCTGATACGAATATTCGTCTCGGTTACGAAGCATTGGATAAGAAGCCGTAACCGGATATTCGACGTCCGTTTTCGAACTCGATTGACAAAAAAGCAAGCAATAAACTGGATAAGTATTTCTTAGATGTTACGTTGGAAGAGTCAGTTTGATGGACATGGGAGGGAGACCCTTGCTCGATTCCGTGGCAGAGCATTTTTGTTTCAGCGTCGACAGATGCCGCGTCTCAAGACGTGATTTTGTTGCAACAGACTCCGGTTGATGGTTACCAGATTACGTGTCGGCATCTTTGATCGATATCATTAAAGAGACTGATGAGAGCGGATCTACTCGTGGGGATGTCAGAGAAAAAAGGGGTCCGTGATGCCCCTGAATTCTGGTTGACGAATAGCAAGCCCCTTTAGACATGCTCGCCTTTTGGACTCTCTCATCCATCACTTTGAGAAACTGTTACCGATCTGGTGTCGCCGCAACGGCTTGCGATGCAGTTTGCGTTTCGCAAATGTTTACACACGACATATCTCCCCGTCCCGCCAAGTCTCAAGTGCCGAGTTTTGTCGAGTACCGGGCTTTCCCTTCTCATTCCCTTGACCCATGTCTCACCAGTGAAACCCATGAGGCTCTCTATCAGAGACAGCTTCGTTGACTGGAATTCTTCCAAGAAACGACTCCCTTCAGTCTGGTGCCGACGGGCCGTTTGCCAAGTCTGTCGAGGTTGAACTCTGGGGTATGATGCGTTGTCGATGGACGAGTTGTCCGGATATCAGATTCCTGCTTTTTCTTGGCGGCTTGATTGCCCTGATTAGGAATCCAGCTGAGGTCTGACACACAAGAGTCTCGTGCCTAGGTGTCTCCGCTGCCATACGCACTCCCTCTGGCCACCTCGGACTCGAACCCGTTCGCACTTACATAGTCATTCATGATTAGATTATACAAAACTTACAAGTTTAAAGTATCGATGACAAAGATCAGGTTGACGAAACTCCGCGCGGATGCTTGCTCAGCAAGCCTAAGTTCAAGTCTCTTGAACGCTTTGGCCATGGCCCCTGTCACTCCCATCCACTTCCCACTTCCACTAGCCTCGGCTGACCTCCATCTGGCGCCCTTCAAGTCGTGGTCCAAGACGTCAAATCGACAAGGAGATCACTGCAGGGCGGAATAAAAGTTGCCATCGAGTTGCCGGAATCGGTGCCATTCTGGGACATGCCGCACCCTTGCCCAGGCGTATGTACATACAGCGCGCTGTGACGCCCTTTTTAGTCACCCGGTTGTCAAAAGTGTGTCCCGTGGCGATTGGACTGCTTCGTAAAGGAAGCCCTATCGTTCGTTCGCTTGACCGAGGTCGTTTGTAGAATACACCCAGAGCTTTTGCGTTTCATCGGAACCGAGGTGTTTTTGATTCCGGATGTACAACAACGCCCTGCGATAACAAGAAACGTGGGGATGGCGCCCTATTTCGAGAATCTAACTACGCCGTCCTTGCTGGTGATCATGGTCCAAAAAAGGAGGGAAAGGTCTTGTGGAGGGTGGAAAAGTCTTGGCAAGAGGGTAATCATGATGGGCTGCTGGATCTTCCAATGTGCCCCCCCGCGTCACCATGTGATGCTGTGCAATCATGCCGACTTGATTGCCTGCAGGATCGCAAAAGGGGTGAGGAAGAGGATGGAGGGTGAGAGCTACGCTGATGCGTGCTACAGCACCTCGTGTACAAGAAAACAAGCAACAAGCCACAGATCCCCTCGGGAAGCGAGAGTCTCCCCGGAAAAAGTATGGACAGCTTCAGTGATGACGGGTGCCAACGAGTGCCCCTAACGTTAGCAGCTGCATCCATCTCCAGTTGGAGTGTCATGTTAAAACCCCCAATTTGTCAGCCCCGGAAGCTTTCCACGGATATTTTCGTGGCGCGCGCGGGTGCGCCTTACACAGAGCAAGGCAAGACTCCGTCAGCGCGGACATTGCTCTTTTGCCGCCTATGGAGACGGTGAGACCTAGGGATTCGGGGCTCGGTGAGTTTACTCAAATATTTCTGTAGGTAATACAAACATACCTAATCTTGGCAAAAGAAAGCGAGAGCGAAATACAATCTTGATAATAACTTGCCACACACACACACACACGCACACGGGCTCGGCGGCTCTTGATTGTCCGAGGATGCCGAAAGGTGAGGGAGGAGCCCCGCTTCATCAGCGGACTTAAGCCCTGTAAACTCCCAAGAGTTGCAGTAGGAGCTGCAATTACACTACAGCTACAGCGCACTAAGCATTGACTTTTTGTGTGTGCAGGGTCAGGTTTAAACTGAAGAGGGGATAGGGATTTCGGAAATAGTTGTATGTTCTCCAGATTCATCTGTAAGCTGCGATGGATCTGGAATGGAATTACAAACACACACACACAGAACCCCCTCCCCCGGCGTCCGCATCCTCGGGTCCCTTACGGGCCCCGCCCCGATCGGCGATTAACTAGGTAACCCACTGTTTCGTCCGGGGCTCGTCCTCTAAAACCCGCGCGGATATGGACTCGAACAGGAGCAGTGAGCGCCGCCGGAAAGGCGCTGCCCTTTACTGCTTAGTAGAGCCTGGGCGTCTTGCGCTGTAAATCCGTAGGGTTCATGATGGAGCCGTCCATGTCATAGGCAGGTAAACGCGCAGGGTGGTTCCCCTGCTTGTCCGTTCGCTTCGGAGATTTGCAAGCATGACAAAATTTTGGTCTCAACAGTCCAATCCAAGGAGCTGGAGACGAGAGGCCTGGACCCGAAGAGCGAGACCAGCTCAGTCCAAGCCAGCGGCGCCCACACCCACGCCCTTGTGTAGCCGTAGCGTGGGCTTCGCTCTCAGTGTTTTGTATTATGTGATGCGCCGCTGTCCACACCCGACCCGAACCCCGGCCTGGACGGGATGGATCCCATGAATGGATGGTGGATGGGATGGGATGGATGCTCTTATCCGCGAGCCTTGCTTTTGGTTTAAATACCTTGCTTGGCCTTGTTTCCATCTTGCGTGCTCTACCCTTCCCTATCCTAGTCGCACAGTCGCACAACATTTCCCACCAAAAAATTCATCAAGACTTGTCATTGCTTGGGCGTGTCCTCGACAACTCTAAAAAATCTAAAATCATCCATCGGAGGTTCGGGGATTGCGACAGTACCTCCACCGGCGGCCCGCCGCTTACACAACGTCTCGATTCTTATAAAGCCCGCGTTCCGAACTTGGGGACGGGAGACGCCATCAGAACCCGATTGATATAAGGAAGCGACATTTCGGCAGATCAATCAGATTCAACTTATACTTTGTCCGACGATAACTACTCGATGATATCCTGAACCCGCGAATACCCGACCACTGAAGGACATTACAAGACAGCCGAGAGCGTCTACAGCTTCAGGTCTCTTAGACGAATTTCAACATCAACAGCATCAAATCATGGCTACCGAAACCGATACACTGTCCTTCTCATTACCCACGAGCACCGCGCCCACCGACGTCTCCGAGTCGACATGCATGCCCAACTCGGCCCCGTTCCTCCCACCCTCGCCCTGTCACCCTCAGGGCGCGCCCGCCCACGCCAGCGCCGAGTGGGATACCACGATACACCCACTCTCGAGCACGCAGAAGGTTTGCGCCGCGCCAACCAGCCCGTCGCCCGCCTTCAACTGCGGCCCAGGAACCAGCGTCGGGACATCTAGCAGCGGGAGCGGATGTTTCAATGATGGGGGTTTGCTGTATAGAGTCCAGGCCGAGAGGGAGTGCCGAGAGGGACCCGGCAAGTAAGTCAACCATGCCGATATATGAGACCATCATCAATAACCCTTTTTTACTGACTCTGCTCTGGTTTGTTTTAGAACTGTTGAAGAGGCCTGTCAACGATCCCTCAACCATTTTCCATGCCCTGGTCTCGCCTTTCCCATGCCGGCACTCGACTTTGACTTTCGCATCGCCGTCCGTCTAAACCAGGAACCCGTCCACGTCGACTCTGGCAACACCAAGGAGATCACGACGGTCGCCGCCGGAGTTTGGTCCGGCTCATTTGGTCACGGCCGCGTCATTGTGAGTTTGTCCATTTTTTATTTACTCTCACGATTTGATTCTGCACGCTTCTGTCCCAATTCATGGCTGACTGGTGAGGATTCTCTGTGTGGGTCGTATAGGCAGGCGGTTATGATCTTGGCCAGGCACGCGGCTTTCGCCCCATGAGGCTTGTAGAGGGTGCTTTTGTCATTCAGACGAGTGATGAGCAACCTGCTGTGTAAGTGCATTGTATCCATCTCACCGAGTTTCTATGCTGACAGAAACAAGCCTTGAAATGCGCACCCGTGGTTCCCTCTCTGGTCCCTCAGATATCCTCGACACCTTGCTGAGCCCTCGTGCCCCCAAGGACATTGACCCACGCCGCTACGGATTCCGCATGTTTGCGACATTCAAGACCTCGGACAAGAGATATGCCGAGATTGTCAACTGCGGCCTGTGGGTAGCCAGTGGTGCCTGGCGTGGCGAGCACCTTGTTATTGAGTAAGTGACTCCCAAAGCCACGATGACTCGTATGCTAATGACGCCTCGCAGTGCGTACCGCGTGACATGAACGATTTAAGCGAGCCTTTTTTACAAAAACACTTGTGTCGATTAGCATTGCATAGGATCCTGGGTCTGGCTGGATCCTGGAGCCTGGAGTTGTTGGTGTTGACAAAAAACCCGCGTCAGCTTTGACCGGCCGGCAAATGGACAGGACAAAGGAAATGAAATGGACGGTGCATTAAGCGGCGCAGAGCGGTCAAGGGAACTTTTTTGGGTGATAATCTTTTTTTTTTTCTATTTAATGTTTGGGTTACGATGGAACGATTGCTCTGGTCAATATTACACTCAGCGAGAAGCTGGATTGCAACTCCATCATGGTCCACATTATGCCGCTGGCTTTCGACCGTGGACGGACGAAACTCCGAGGATGCTGGTACCGAACTGCCTAGCAAGGAAGGAGGTCTGGTCGACTCAGGCAGACAATGGTCTTCACTCGTCGTCGCTCCCAATGACCACCATGAACCAACCGGTGTTAAGGGCCGCCCCCATGATCTAGCAGACCCATACCGAAGTCCCCAGATCGAAGTTTCCATGACATATCCATACACCGAACACCGTCGGACGTCGATTATTCATACCAGCACCTTGACTCGGATCTTCCGGACAACCGGCGGTCCGTCCTATCCACGGAAACGTCCTTGATGCTGACTGAGGCCATAACAATGTCGATACCGTCAGCGCGATATTCTGGTGGGCCAAGTTACATATCCGCGCATTCCGACTCGGCTTCCTTTGATAGCGCCTAAAGAAATGAGCAAAGTCAGGTAAAGGGGGGATGTGCACTCACTGCTACGTCGGCACGCGACACACCTCATATCTGTAACCTTCCAAATATATCCACGGAAACTCACTTGAGTTTAATCAAGACCTCGAGATAGCTTAGCTTCCTCAAGCGGCTCTCGTCCTCCTCATCACCCTCCACCACCACATCGTCCACGGTTCCAACCGTCCCAGTCCTGATCTCAACCTCACAGTCGCCCTCCTGTTCGAACCAGCTGGCGACGGCGAGGGTCTTTTCAACCGCTCGTCCCGTGCCCATGACTTTTACTTCGGCACTGTCGGCATCAGACCCGCCGGCGCGCTTAAGAGCCTCAATACGGGAGTGTACCGACGCGTGCTTGGGGGCTGCGTTGGCAGTCCGTTGGGAGGCGTCGAGTTGCTTGCGGGCACGCTTGACGACGGACATGAATGGTGTCTTTGAAGACACGTAGATGATTCGGGACTTGGATGATGCTGGTGGTTGACGCCTGGTAAGGGGGCGTTTCTCAACACGGGCACCTGAGCAAGTTAGTCATAGGTTTGTAGGATACGATAGTAATTCATACCGGCTGTGAAAGAAGGTAGCTTTTCCAAAGTCCCGTAAGTCTTCTTTGAAGCCTTGCTAGTCTCTTTTGAGGCCATGATGTCGATTTTGCCTTCGGCGTGTGCTGCCTAGGACCGTAGGCAGACGAGATTTTGGAGATAGTTCAGCGGATCGGCATTCAGAGACTTGAGGGAATCTCAATGATTGACTCCTCGCGTCTGACTGTATGATTCGCCTGTTGCCTAAGGGGGACTATTGATGTGCGCCTTGGAAGTGTTTTTGAGTGAGAGAAGATGAGTTGAGGGTTGTCATGGCTTGGAGGTTGAAAGTTTGCTCCACCCCACTCTCAAATACTGGCTGTACAACCGTCATGAGTGAGTAAATCTACCATGTTGAATCTACAAAGAAAATAGACAAATGCCAATAATAATAACTTGATCTCCTTAAACTTTAGGTACCTTTCATATCTCTCTCGTGTCCCAATTCCAGCTACAGCTCTCAATTTTTGTTCGCGCGCCACAACTGCTGTGGCGCAGCTGCCTTGATGCCCCTGCGCTACTGCAACAACGGCCCGCTACCAAACGTCACTCCATGAATTTGGAGCTCCATCCAAGCTCAGTCCATTTCGGGACATTCCTCCATCTCCAACTCGCTCACCATCAAGCAATCACTCCACCGAAAACCTCGTCCCAAACGACCGCCGCTTATCCCTCCCCCCCGATCTCATGGCTGCCTACTCAGGCACTTGTTCATACTAGGTGCCGTCCATCATGTCGATTGCAATCTGGCCTCCCGTCTCCCCCGACCAGCTCAGGCTTAAAGCCGCCGAGACCCAGGTACGATGACGAGGAAATACGAAGCGCAAGAGAGGAATATCACGAGGCGCAGGACAGGAAAGCACACATCATGCTGATCTATCTTGAAAAGGCGCGCGAGCTGGACTGGATCGTCGAGGAGACTCTGCAGATCTGTCGCGATCTCAAGCATGGCCTCGAGGACTGCTATGCGCTCCTCGCACCCATCGACCCGGGGAGCACCCTCGTCATGAGCACGCATCGCAACGAAAAAGTAAAGGGCACGCTCACCCGCGTCGGCACTCGCATCGTCAAAGGGGTAAGAAGAGCCTATTTGTTCCCCCACACAGTTTCTCAGCCTCGTTTTCCTGCAAGCTGACGTTTTGAACCCCCCAGCATCTCCATCTCCAGCTTCGAACGATACCCGCCCAGACGCTGTCACTCTCCCAGTCAGACGTCATTCACATCCAGGCCCTCGATTCGCTACATGCGTACCTAAACCAATCCATCGATCTCCTCTCCATCACCCTGTCCAAGCCGCAGGACGCCCGCTCTCTCTCCTCCACACTCGCCATCCTAGCAGACTCCCTCTCCGACTCGGCGGCACTCCTCAAGGGTCCCCCTCTGACAGATGCCGACCCTGCTTGGCAGACATGCTCATGTCCGCCGTACCACTTTGAGCCTTCCCCGGGGCCCAACCTCAGTTTTTATCTCGGCCTGCAGGAGAGCTGCATAGTGCTCTGGCTGCGCGCTCTAGAACCCGCGGATGCACCCGTCCATTTTGGAACTAAGCTCGGCCTTGCCATCGGCACCTTCCGTCGTCTGGAACACGACGAGATGGACACCGTTTTCCGGTACAATACCATGGGGAGCGGTGCCGGGGGCTCCAAGTGGGGCAGTGCGCGCCATACCCCAGAGCCTAGATCGTCGGCAGCCGACGCGGAGAGCAAGGATGTGCAGGAAGTCTATGTCCGGGAAAAGGTGCGCGTCGAAAGTGCAGATCCGAGCCTCATCTCCCTGCACTCCAAGCTCGGCTTCCTGAGTCACATGCTCGGCCAGGCGCGGAGGAACCTGTCAGAGGTGCTCAGCGTCGACTCGTAGCGATACTGAGGGGGAGGCCATGTGAGCAGGCTTGCATGTAAATTGATTGGATACCCTGGCGTTGTGGTGAAAGTGGCTACTTGACCCCTGCAGTTCACTGTTGAGCTTCCTTGATGGGCTTTGGAATCGGCACCAATTTATTCGTTGGGCATGATTGTCTGGATTTCAAGTTCCATTTGATTTGATCTGATCTGACTGAATCTGTAGAACTGTAGATGACACCTGTACATGGATGCAATTGCCCGGTTCCGTCGCTCCTCCGCTAAGTCCGTAGAAACACACATTAATGACACAATACAAAGGAATTATGCATAGAACATGAACAATATGACCTCTAATCTCGTGCAAGAAGACATTGTCGAGTCGCCCGGGTCCGATTCGACATGACCAAGCTCCATTGGCTGAGACACTCCATCAAGAGCGTGTCAGCAGCCGCAATCAGGGCGTCTAGGCCACGGGAGACCAAGGCATGGGAATGAGGACCCGCGACTTCATGCTCTGGATCAGAGGAACCGTCTTGTGGACAGTGTCGCTCCAGCCCTCGACCTGCCAGCTCTGCTCGCGGCGGGCACGGCGCTCCTCGAGGTTGGCAAACTGCCACAGGTGATGCACAGTATTGAGGTCGCCAACCTGGACGAACCAAGCGCCCACGCCCTCCATAACCTCGCGGCGGGCCTTGAGGCCTCGTCGCCAGTGCGTCTCCCACTCGAGCAGGTTGCCGGGGTGCAGTGTGTAAGACCGCAGCTCAAAGACGCCACCGAGCTGTCGTGGAGGGGTGGTCGGCCAGAAGGAAAACTCCTGCATCAGCGAGATGTTCTTGGAGTTGATCATGCCTTTGAGCTTGCGATCGAACTCGGCGAATTCGGGGTGGTGTGTGATGGAGTGTCGGGACTGGTGGTAGCCCTCGTACTTTTGATATTCCCAGATGTGAACTGTTACCCCGCGCATTCAGTCAGCACCTCGGCTCTTGATGAAGGAATTGGGAGATGCATACCAAACGTGTCGCAGTCGCCGACTTCTGTCCTCCAGCTTCCGACGAGATGCACCTTGTTCTCGGGGGCGTTGGCCATCTTGGGATACCAGTGTCCCACTAGGTCGACATACTCGTCCACCTTTTCAGGCTTGACCTCGTGAAAGACGATCGAGTGGACATACTTGCCACGGGCCAGAACTTGACTGAAGCTCGCCTCGAGCTGGGCGTCAAGCTCACGACCCTCCTTTGTGCCGTAGATGAGGTTTGTCAGAGGGCCCGCCTTGCGAGAGGGCTCTGGCTCCTTGACCTCTGCGGTTCGTCCTGCGTCGTCCTTCTGTAAGCCCTCGTCCGACTTGGCGAACGGAACGTTAGCAGACTGCTGGTGGGCAGAAAACTCACTGGCTTCTCGCTCCTTCTGTGCCTCGACCAGGTGCTCGCGGAATGCCTTCTGCTTCTGGTTGAACGTGTCGACGGCGGCGCGCGAGGGGTTGACGTCTCCCATGGAAGGCGTGTGGGCATCCAGGCGAGCGGCAGTTGAGCTGAGAGCTCGCAGGCCAGCACGCGGGGTGACGACGGCGGCGGCGCGTGCGAATTGGCGACTCAGCATCTTGGGATGTTGGAGAGTTTGGAATGTACGGGTAAAGTATGAAGAGCGGAGGCGCAACGCGTGTCTGGCAAAGATGACACGGGCGCAGTTGGAGGAAGAAGAATGACGATCTTTCAGAAGGTGTAAACGTCAAAAAGGCCGACGTTGGTTTTGGAAAGATCTTAAAAATCGAACGAGAAGACGGGGGAAGATGCTCAAAGGAGGAAAATGGACCGAAGATGGAGTTTCAAGATGGCGGGAGGCAGAAGCAGAAGCAGAAGACAAGGTAGCGGTAGCAGCTGGTTTGTTTGGCGTCAGGGTAACAATCGGTGGCAACCCAAGAGTTTTTCTGGAGGGCACAGCAGGAGCGGGAAGGCACAGTAATTTTTCGAGCTTGCCCTTGCAAAAAAAGGGTTTTTTTCAACAGAAAGCCGGGGGACGGATTGGATGGATGGTTAGAGAGTTGGAGGGACGGAACGGCCTCGGGTTACCGTGCCAGGAATGTGTACAGTATAATCACCCCGCACTTTTCGGCGTCTTTGTTTGTTTGAGGTGATGACGAGTGGTTGAGTGTCGCACAGACGAAAAGACAAGGGGAGAGAGAGAGGATAATAGGCTGATTTGAATGAGACAAGAAGACTGGGCGAGAAGGTTTGAGTTGAGTACGTATCCTCCCCTTCTTAAAGCTTGGGAGAGCTTGATGGAGCTGGAGCTCTATTCCCGATGATGTCACCTGCAAGGTTGCCATCACGTGTGAATGCTTAGCGTGCCTTGGAAACGCGGGGTTCGGTGCATTGGTTTCTGCGGTTGCCGGGGTGGGGAAAGCTGCTCGCATGGCCCCGCAGAGGTACGTACCTTCAGCTCCCCTGGTTTTAACACCTTAGATCTTAGGCGCATAACCAGGCACCCAGAAAACGTTCCGGGCTCGGCTTCGGCAGAACCCGCTCGGAGCTTGTTGGGTCGGAAAAAGGCTCGTTCTCAATACCCTCTCAATCAATCTCAAAGCAGCACCTTGCCGAAACTCCCCATCAACCCGAACCTTTCAACCTCCCCCACGATACCCACGAATTCGTCATCATGTCTTGGCTCGGTGTTCAGCCCCTCAAGAAGTTCAACGCTCCCTTCTGTACGTCCAATTGCGACTCGTTCGTGCGATTCCGCTGACCCCCCGAATAGTGAAGCCTTACTGGCCCTTCTTCGCTGCCGGTACGTGAATTTGCGCAGCTCGCCCGACGAAACCGTTCCCTCGACGAGTCTTACCTCACGCGCCCGACTCCGATTGATCCTTCGATGTGTTTGGAACAGCAATTGATTCAGGATACAGGTGTTGTCATTGCCTACGGTGTCAACTCTGCCCAGAACGCCATGATGAACTGTACGGCCCCCCCAATAGAATAGAATCCCCCTCAGAATGCGACGACTGACCAGAAAATTAGCCGCCGAGTTCAAGAACGACCCCCGCAACCCCAACGCCAAGACTGGTGGTCACTAAAGGTCCGAACGGATTTGAAGGAGATGGGATTTCGTCAAAGCACTGCATGAACGATCCGCTCGAGAGCGAGGCCAGGGTCCATGAGATGAGATGGGATTGTATCATAGAGTCGCAAAAGGGGCTTAATTGACCTATCGAACGATATACACGGGTGCTGGATGTGATGGGTGCAATTGGGATCGTGAACGCGTTGCTCCGGAGGTCCGAACTTGCCAGATGATTGAATCTTGGTTATCACAAGGGGTTCAATACCTCAATTGGCCATGCTTTCTAACTATACAGCTTTGTTTACATGCAAATTGGTGACGTATTTCCGCATGGCGTCTGGTAGTGGAGGAGTCATGTATCAGTTATCTGACCCCAAGATGTCTATTTCCTCTCACACAATACTCAAGCATGCATATCCTAAAAGCAGACAAACTAGTATGTACTCAAAATAGTCATTGAGCCGCAATGTAGTCAAAAACTATATCCGAAAGACCCTTAACCACGGTTCACTTTTGGTGGGGATCAAACGTGATCCGAGTCGTGTAGCGGCCCGAGATAGGAACTATGAAAAGACTGGATAAATCTCATCCTGACAAATCATCGCTATCGCTCACCGTCGACTCACACGGCGAAGCCCCCTTGCAACGGCTTGTCAAACTTAAACATATAACACATATAGATGCGTCTGCTTTTTGGAGTCTTCTCCATCACTAGACCTATTGCGACTAGACGTCTTTCAGCTTTTCCTGTACGAGTTTGCTTATCGACAATGACGGCCACGTCGGGACCCAATGGGGCGAAACAACAAAAGCCCAACGGCAAGGGGGCTAAGAAGGAGGTCAAGATTCTGATGCTTCATGGTGAGTATCCCTAGACTTACATAGAACCTCCCTGGTCGTTTAGCTCGTCTTTGACGGCACACTACCCTGGACACCCACCCTCGCTTTCTTTGACCATGTGCTCACAATCTCAGGCTTCACACAATCTGGTCCTCTCTTTCGCGCCAAGACTCGCGCCCTTGAGAAGCTCCTCGTTAAGCTTCTCAACCCCGTCTCTCTCCTCCCGGTTCTCATCTATGCCACCGCTCCCAACCGTCTGAGTCCGGAGGACATCCCCGGCTACCAACCACCAGAGGAGCCCCCTGCCGAGGACTACCAGCCCGATACCTGGGCTTGGTGGCGCAAGGACGAGGCTACAGGCAACTATCGTCTTCTGGATGAGGGCATGGCGACTGTTGCTGAGGCGATCCGTGAAGCGGGTGGTATTGACGCTATAGGTGGCTTCAGTCAGGGTGGTGCTATGGCTGCTCTTGTTGCTGCAGCACTAGAGCCGGAGCGGTCACTACCTGAGGGCAAGGAGGGAGACTGGGCAAGAGGACTGAGAGAGGCCAACGATGGCAAGCCTGTCAAGTTTGGTGTCTTTTACTCTGGCTTCTGGGCAACACCCGACTCCCTCCAGTTCTGCTTCGAGCCCAAGATCAAGACCCCTACCTTGCACTACCTTGGTAGCCTCGACACAGTTGTGGATGAGAGCCGCAGCCAGGCTCTCGTGGATCGTTGCGAGGAGCCTCTTGTCATGGTTCATCCTGGAGGTCACCATGTACCTGTCAACAAGGAATGGGGTATGCCCCTGGCTGGCTTCATCAAGCAACATGCTGAAGAAAAAGAGCTTAAGGCGGACCTGTAGACATCATGATAAACTTACACCAGACCATAGACTGCAATAGACAAACGGATAGACTCATGCATCAAGTGCCATGTTACATATCCTCATCCCGAGGCCTATCTAACCTGTATAATTACAGACCACCCAAACCGTCATGAATTGTAAACCGCTCTATCCTGACTCCGAGTTCTTATTTGGCCGGCTGGATCCGTGCCATCATCTCCTCTTTGGTGATGAGATGATCGATTCTCTCCAAGAGTCCCAGCAAGCTCTTCATGTTGTGACTCCACTCGTTCAGAATGTCATCAGCATCCCGAGGCTTCGCGAAGCTGACGATTCGTGCAGGCCGGTCAATCTTGGCATACACGGTCTTGGAGGTGACCAGCTCGCTGATGTACTTTTCCGTCTCATCCTCAGCCAAATCGAGCAATTGCGTGAGGCGTCCCATCTGGATGCGAGTGTAGTACTTGGCAATGACGCGGACATTGTGCTCAATGACTCGCTTTCGGAGATCTTGCCATCGCTGGTGCGCCTTCTCGTCTTTGGACTGCCCGGGCTGCACATCAAAGACATCCGTACTGCACAGGTGGGGGCCGAATCTCTTAGCAATCTCTGGCCATCGCATCAACTCGTGCACAGTAAAGAGTCGGAGAAGCTCAGCCTCAGGAGGAACTTCTGTGTTGCGGGTGTCCTTGTGAATTCGGTGGAGGAGGTCGTGTTGCTCGTTGTCGTAAGGGGCGAGGATGACAAAGTAGATGATGCGCTGGAGGACCTGCAAGAGGTTAGAGAACGAATCCATACATGGGATCAAGAACTTACAGGGCGAAGCTTGGCCGAATCCTCCTCGACTGCCTCTGTATCCAAAACCTGTCGGTAGTGCTTGCAAACATCAAGGTACTTGTCCTCATGCTTGGCAAGGATGATCTGTTGCTCGTAGTATCGCAACTTCAGGTCGGTTGTGTCATCTGGCTTCTCCTCGGGCACCTCCTCGCCGCGGGCCTTCTTCTTCTCACGTTCCTTCTCCTCCTTCTCGAGTTGCTCGGCCGTCTTCTTAGGCTTTCGGGCGAGGTATCGTGTGCTGATCTTGCGGCCCAGGATGCCAGCCTGAGTCCAATCTTCGCTCTCAATGCAGAGAGCTACCTGAGCGAGGATGAACTCGGTCTTTTCCCGTCTGTCCATAGACCCGAAGGTCTCAACCTGAAGCTCGCAGAGGATCTCGGTGGCGGCCTTGAGATCGCCCTGCTCCTTCTTGATGTCGGAAAGTATCTTGGTGACACGGGCACGCTCGACTTCGACAAAGATCTTGCCCTCTGTCACTGTTCGCAGTGTCTCGATAACGGAAAGCTTGGTCTTGAGGTCGGGGGTGTCGTCGAGGAAGCCCATGACGGTCTGGACCATCTTGGTGATGGCCTGCTTGAGCTGGCTGTGCTTCTTGGACAGGACCAGGGTCTGGTCGTTCATCAAACTCCAGTCGCCGGCATTTTTGCATAGTGTGACGATTGCGATCAATACTCGTGATGTCGACGCAAGATCGGAGGCCTGGCGTTTGGGTTAGCGGGGATGGTGATCAAGGGCGCAAGACATACTTGTCGGGTCTGCTTTTCAAGCGCAGCGAGCTTCTCAATGGCCCCCTGGAGGTTGTCGGACTATACTCGGAGTCAGTGGAAGCTTCGGCTGACGATGCAGAGCTGGGACACCAACCGCAGCCAGCTTCTCAGCTTCTGGGAGCTGCTGGTCGACCTCCTTGGAGAAGTCCTTCTCGGGCTTCAGAGCTCCTTCAGACATGATGACGGGGAGCGCGCAGTATTATCCACAGAAGAGGTATTCGGTATAGAAAGCTAGTGGTGAGACGTCGAGATCTGGGATTCGTGGATGGAGTTGATGTGATTGATCGTAGGTCGTGGGGCCTTGTTTGGTCGAAGGAAGCTGGTCACTTTAGTGACGAGGCTCACGCAAGAGGCTCCTGCCTGTCGCGCGTCTCCACCCACCACCAAGGCTGGGGCTGGAATTAGGTGGGACCGGTTCCGGACCTTCGTCATCCAGCTGGGAGTGCACGTGACTTGACTTACAACCTCAATCGGCCTTCACGGCTCGACACTTTGACATTCTTGATATTGATCGTGGCGATTGGTACTGTTAATGTCGTATAGAAATGGAGACTTAGCATTGAATGGCCACCGTTGGTAAGTTCAGTGATAAAACATTATCGGGACGTAAAGGCGTGAATAAAGAACTGCTGCTGAATGTGCCTGTTTGATTTTGCGGCCGCGTCCTAGGCAGCATTTCGATGCGCCAAACACAGTATCAAAGAAAAGTTGCTTCGTTCTTCATAGAAGTACCTGGATAAAGCGCATAATTGTCCAAATGCGCGTGGAAACAGCGGATGCCGGGGGATGTTGGAAAACGGGATTCTATATTGCTCTCGAGGATCACAGCTTCGTTTGCTGGGCCATCTGTGATCAGCAACTACTGCATCAAAAATCACTGTCAAAAAAATTTGATTGTTTTCTGAAATATGTTGTTACGTGCAAGGTACCTAGTGAGGCTCTGGTCACCTCCATGCTGCCAGCATCCAACACACGCCTCACAATGAGGAATTTCGAATATTTGAAAAATCTAAAGCATATAGATAACTCGATATTGTGTACATCTACATGCGCACCAAAGAGCGTGCGGACTCTCAGGTGGCTGGCATGACAGATCGTCAGTGCCAGAAAATAGTTGACCAAGTGGTTGATATGCCACTGTCCCTGATTCATAGCAGTCTGGTTCACTGATGGAGGCGCTAGAAACCTGGTATCAGTCTGTAAGCTCACTGCTTCTTATCTGGGCTCGCTTGGTCCCGCCGGAATTTCTCAGTGTTTTCTTTTCGGTTCTGCCACTTCACCACTGACCCCTCCTAATCCCCTCCCCCGATCACACTACGTTTCTCTCCAGAAGTCTCTCCTTAAATCACTTTCCATCGAACGCTCCAGCTCATAGAAGCGATAGCTTCATAGGGCTGGCTGGAAGCGTTCTATTATATCCTCTTCCGACGTCACCAGATCGTTATCTTTCCAACCAACCTATCCCCTCCCGAAGCAACCTGTGTTCAGCTCGATCCAAACCAAACCGTCCTTCGCATTTCTCGCTACTATTGGCCTTTCAATACCTTTGCTGCTCGTCTTGGGACTCTGCTCTCATGGAAAACCCCGAAAATGAAGGCGATGGGGCGCCTCAGGTCTCTGGTAAATCAAAGCAAAAGCTCATCTACTCTCCTCGTTAAATCAAATTCTGACAGTCCCCAAGCCAGTTTCCCGCGGGTGACCAAGTCGCTGCTCATATCCTGCCCCAACGAGATCCTGGTACACTTGGCTGCCTATCTCCCCACCAAAGACCTCCTGGCGATAGGATCTGCCTGTCATTTCTTGCACAGAATCTTCAAAGACTTCATGATTGGAAAAGACATAGCCTCAGAGACAGGCGACGCACTCTACTGGGCTTGTGACAACGACCATGTGGACCTTGTCAAGTACATTCTCGAAAAGGGGGCCAGTCCACACACCTTCTTCTGCACCTGCGGAAAACCTGGCTCACGAGAGACCTCCAAGGCAAGGGAACGTCATGCTGCCAGGACTGGGCGGCCCTATTTCGAGCCTCCCTGCGAACACGACAGTAGCCGACGTCACGTCATGTATCCAAAGAATGGGCACAAGTCTGAGGAAGTCTCGGCACTCGTCCTCGCAACAAGATCGAACAGTGTTGCAGTCATTCAAATCCTGCTCGATCATGGCGCCCATGTGGTTGAGAAGAAGGGGGTCGTCATTCCTGGAACTATCATGCCCTGGGATAGCCGACTCTTCAAACATCGATCAGCTCTAAGCCACGCACGATCCGTCGAGGCTGCCAAGTTGCTGGTGAAGGCAGACCCTGATGCCATCAACGATCCCGCCAACACCCGATATCCACCTCTCGAGGTAATCCTCGCACAGCACCTGGCCTATGATCCTTCGGGCGAACAAGAACTCTCCAGCCTTGTCGAATTTCTGGTCAGCAAAGGGGCACGGCCTCGACGACTGCACAACCGAAGGGCTCTCTTGGACCCTACTTTTACAGGTGGCCCTTTGCAGCTGGCCTTGGCAATCGACAGCGAGGAAATCGTCAAGCTGCTGGTTGAGAGTGACCAAGTCGGCATCAAGGACCAGAGCGGCGAATCGACCGAGGCCTTCATACGACTCCTAGGTCCAAGCGCTGCCAACCAATGGTTCAGAGTGACAGCAGGAAATCAGATCAATTTCATGACCAAATATGATCATCTCGAAACATTTGTCAAGGCTGGGTTCCCCCTGAACGAGCCTCTTATGGGCAAAGCATATCCCCTAACCATCGCCATACGTGACGGGACCCCAAAGACCGTCGAGGATCTGATCCGCCTCGGAGCAGATGTGAATTTCACAGACGACACCAACATGCACCCTCTCGCCCTCAGCGTCTGCAAAACCAGAAGTCTCTGGGTCCGGGACGCGAATGAGATGGGGTTCGACAAGCAACAGATCAACCCACACTTACTCGAGGCGTGCAACATCAACGGACGCTCCTTTCATGAAGATGGTCTTACACCTTTAATGTTTGCTACCAGCGACATGATCATGCCAGAACGCTTCAAGACTCTCATCGAAAACGGCGCAGACGTCAGTCTAACCGGCCGACTCCTCCCGTCATCTCCAAAGATCAACCTTCTCCAGTGCATCTTGCAGGGCTTCCCAAAAGTCCATGAACAGCACGAGGAATCATACGCATCGCTTGACCTCGTTCTACTCAGACCTAGCCGGATTGCGCTGGGATTTGCCGCCTTCCGTCACTACTTTGTAACGATTTCCTGGGAACGTCGCAACAACAAGCTCGAGGAACTCTTCCGTCACATGAAATACCCTGACTATCTTTACACTCCCGAGGGCGAGAGCGTTTTGAAATGGGCTATCGACACCCTCTGCTCCCATGACATGAAAGTGGTTGTGGAGATGGCCCCCCCTATTTGTAAGCTGATGAGAGACAACGACAAAGCATCATGTCTCAACGCACTTTTCAGTCCTTCTCGATGCAACTACCTCGAGTTTGGAACCTTGGACCTCACGCGCCACATGGTTGAAATCCTCACAGCCCAAGGTTTGCCAGCAGTCGATCCCATCAAAGGAAATACGCTCCTGCACCGCGTATGCTCCCTCACGCCTGACCTAGCAGACGAAAGCCGTTAGCAACGGCTAGCTCCTAGATACGGCGGAGAGTTTGAGTACTCGGACGTGCTACTGATGGTCATCCAATACGATGTATTTGCCAACCGACCTCACAGAGTGGTGCCCTCGGAGGTCACATACCAACACCTAGGAGGGCGCTTGTGCGTGGTCTATATCAGGGCTAGGATCAACAACATCGTCAAAATGGTGACGACGCTTCTTGAACACGGTGCCGATAGCAATGCCAAGAACGCAGTTGGCGAGACTCCGTTCAGTCTCCTCAAGGCCAACGGACTGCTCCGGTACTTCCCAGATCTGAGGGATGTGGAGGATGAATGAAGGGAGACAGAAGGCGAGGACGCGGTCCCGCCTGAGGAGTAGGGGATTGGACTTTGAAAAGAATTTTGAGATAATGAGAAGAGGGCAACCTAAGGTTATGAAGAGTCTCTCCTTTTTTTGATCCTGTGTCTAACTATGTCGTTGAAAAAAATTGAAGTGTCTCCTTATTTTTTTTTTATGGTGATTGAATTTGAATATGAGTCGTCGGAAGCATGATATCCAAAGAGTAGGTATCTGCCCTCAGTGACCTGCTGAAGAGCCATGTGAGTTCCCACCTCCATAAATACCGTCTTTGAAGGATAAAGGCCAACCTAAAACATGTTAAGGTGGTCACCAGTTTCACAATAATCAAAGAACACTAGGATAAGTACCAACAAGTGTTGAGCTTGTGGCTCTATCGGGTAGATATGTCATCGAACGAAGTACAACATAATTTCAAGCTGCGTCAGAAAGTGGCGATCAAGTACAGCTATCTCGAAGTCCATGAACACGCCACAGGGCCTGTGAAATCAAGAATTTCCAGATTAGTTGATAGATGTGAAGCTCGTTAGTCTAAAGCGTGTCGTATTGTGGTCTTCAGGAGTTACACCAATGCTTCGACCGGCAATCACAACGCCTTTGTGGCTGGTCACATATGAAAATCTGGGAGCATACCAATCAAGGTATTGATTGACATAACACCAAATCAGCATACAATCATCATGCAGTTTGCCTTCCCCATGGCATATGGAAGAGACATGAGCAATATTAGCCCAGAATCGGAAGAGATTATTAAATGATTGTCGAAAGAGACAGAAACAAAGCCAAAGAAAGGTTCAAGTTCATGGAAGTTGGAATAAAGAGCCAGACCCACTTGGCATTCGACCCCTGGCAGATGGCCCGTGCACCGACATCATCACGCCCGTCGACAAACAAGTTGAATCAAAACAATCACCAATTCCACCTCGATACTCCCCAGCGCAACCTTGAATCGCTCTCTTGTCGCTGGAAGACTCGAAGCACGCAAACAATATACCGGCACATCAATCAACTCACCTGGATCGTCTCGCGCCTTCGACAAACCTTGTGAATCCCACCGACTCTACCCCGCGACAACCCCACGATGGCTGCGGCCAACCTCGCGACGTACTCAGACTGCGTGTCGTCCCTCCGCACATCCCTCAAGTTTCTCGAATCCTCAGTCGAAACCCTTGACAATGGAGTCTCCGACTTTCCCCGTCTCGTCAACGTCCTGAAGACAGTTCGCGTGAGTACCACCTCACCCAAATTTCCGCCCAAGCAATGCTAACACCGCTCCAGCACTACGAACTCATCCCCCAACCAACCCTCGCCGCCGCAGAAGCGTCCCTCCGCGATGACATAGGTCCATATATCGCCCTGCTTCTCGCCCGCGCCGACTCACAGATCGAGCGTCAAGAGCGCCGCATCGAGACTCTCAAGGCCCGCGCCGAGCTGCAGCAAGGCCGCCTCGCCCGGCCCGACGACGACTTTGACGCAAAGCCCAAGAGAGGGGCCAGCTCCGGTAGCCGCAAGCTCACCGCCGAAGAGAGGCTCCGCGCCCGGGCCGTTCGGCAAAGGAAGGAGGCCTTGAGGTACGGCGTTGAGAGGCTCGAGCTCGAGGTGCTACAGAAGGAGAGGGAGCTGAGGAAACGGCTTGAGGGGTGATGATCGGGCCGAGGGAGGATGCTCAGAGTACTAGAAGTTTTTACCCAGCTGGTAGGGGGATCTACGAGGCCAGGATGAGCGAGATCTGGTGATGGAGACCGCTCACGTCCAAAAGACGCGTGGATCGACACGCAAGCGAGATCGGCGCCGGGCATACAGCGGGCCACGTCAAGATGCTAGAGAACGCCGATCCGGCCAGCGACGAGGTTGATCCGAAACTCACTGGCCAGAGTCTCGCGGACGGATGCCATCCTGGCGCTAGAGATGCCCAAGATCCAAACCCGCTATCCCCCAGTCGGGACATGAATTTGATACCCATTTCTTGCCGCGCGTAAACCTTACGATCCATAGGCCCGCCGGATAAACCCTATTCACACATGGCTCTGCAGTGCTTTCATTCCAATAGTCGTCGTATTCACCAAAGGCGAAAGGATACCATGATCCCTCCTCATTCTAGCTACAGCTCGTCTCGGTACTGCCCCCATATCTGCACCTGGCATTTCCAGATTCCATTGACAAATACAGCCCAGTCGACTCGCGGGCAATGACCCCGAGTTTTCCTCATCAAGTTCGGATCCCCCAGTCGCATTTGGCTTTTTCTCATACAGCACCACCAGCGGCCACAGCCGTTGTTTTCGCCTGCAAAGTCGGCAAAGTCGATCGAGTCAAAATCCTTATGGACTCACAAAAGGGGGTAATAAATGAAGTGAAGACAAGCAAGAGATGAGGACAATAAAAAGGAGACATTCGAAGATAAAATAAGGGAATGAAGCCAACTGCCAAGCGCCGTGGGCCGTTTTGTCAAAAAAGGGGGTTTCGTCCCAAATATACTCCATCCAACATATTTCCCATCCCAGTATTGAACCAAATCGCGGAGTCGTGACTCTAAAACGTTATAAAACAAAACAATGAACGAACAGCCCGTGAGTGGGTCTGACGGTGCTCGACGGCCCTGATGTCGGTCGTCGAACGGGTATCCCAGTGAATCCTTGCGTGGATCGTTGCTCATAACAGGATGAGGTAGTTGCTGGGTGCAATACCCGTCTCGCCATTCTCCTTGCGTGCTTGCCACCACCGTCCACTGACGTCTGAGACTTCGAGGATTTCGTGCTTGGAGAAGGAGATCTCGTTGGCATCGTCGGGGTTGGCCTCGTAGCTGTAGATGGCCTTTGCCCGGTAGGGGTACTCGGTGGGTGGTACAACCTCGGCGTCGGCGCCGGGTGAGTTTGTCGCCTTGGGTTGCATGACCGAGTTGGTGAAGCTTTGGGGGACTGCGGAACCGCGACCTCCAACTTGAGAGACGCCGCCGACGGGGGAGGGGTTCTCGAAGCCGTTGAGCTGAGCAGAGGTGTACATCTGGGGAGGCTGGACAGAGTTGGATGTCTCAGGGCGGCCGCCACCACCGTAGCCGTTCATCGTGGATCGGTGAATTGTGGTCGACTCCTTGGCAAGGGCGAACGAGTCGAGGAAGGCTCGGGGGGTTGATGAAGGGTTGGATCCGAAGTAAAAGGTCCAGATAACCTGTGGAGTTAATTAGCCGCGCACTCAATTGAATGAGACGCTACTTACGATAACCATAGCCAGCAGGATGAAGCCGGCCGAGGCAGCCTCGCGCGCACCGCTATCCGAGTACAGGAGCAGATTCACGCCCGAAGAGACCAGGACAATTCCCGCAGCGAGATAACCGGTGACGGCGACATGATAGGTATGGACAGAGTCGCTTCCAATAACGACAAATACTCCGACGATCAGACACAGACTGTAGATACATCCCCACCAGGCGAATGTCGGGAAAGGCGAGTCGTTAGTTTGTTGTATCCGCCCGATAATGCAGGCAACAAAGGTGATGCACCAGGCAAGCTGGACACGTTAGCGATGCGCTCGTATTGAGCTGACGGCAGAAAGACACACCATGGCAATGGACAACGTGGCCAGGGCGAAGGGGTCGCCGAGGATGTTGCTCATCTGGATGCCCTTGCGTCCGCCGTACATTCTCGAGTGGTCCATTTTCTGAAGCGACGGCGAGGTGACCGAGTACGATGGCATAAGGAAAGGAGGAGGTAATCAAGTTGGCGGAGGCCGTTCGGTGGTTGGGAGTCAAGAGGCGCTTTCTTGGGTTGGAGATTGGCTGACGAGCTGGGCGTAGGTAGGGCTCGATTGCTACCGGAGCATTCGGCCAAGGAAAAGCGACGAGAATGGCTGGAAGAGGCTGTGCTCGAGCGCGCTGCAAGTGGCCAGGCGAAGCTGTCGGCTGTCGATCGAAGGAGCCTCGCGGGCGTTTTTAATAACGGCTGACGGTCGGGGGGAGATTTGGCTTTCGAGGGGAGTGATAGATAAAGAGGCACAAGGAGAAGTAGAAGTAGTAAGCAGTAAAGAAGAAAGGAGCGACTAAAGTTGGGGGATCAAAGCCCACGGGGATAAAGTTGGATGGGTTTTTAGCGGGAGAAGAAGAGTAAGATGGATGAAAAGGATTGAATTGGATGGACGGACGGTCTGGAATGGGAAGAGGAGGATGCGCCGCCGTGCGTGTAGTGGGTGAGCGACCAGTGGGTGAGAAGGGGGGGGAAGAGAAACGCGGAGACAAGGGGCAACCCAGGCGCAGCGCAGCGCAGGCTAACCTTACAGTGCTGAGCTGTAGGTACCGCAGTAGCCACGCAGTAGGACGCTCGATTGTGGAGAGAGAGTTGGCCTAGGACTGCGGCGTGATTCGATAAAGAGTCCCGTCTTTTTTTGCGCGCGGCGCGATCGAAACAACAAAAACAGTGGCTGTCGAGTCCCTAAGCAGAGACAACAACAGGCCCGTAGCGGTAGGAGCGGCAGAGGAGACGTGACGCGGTCACGGTCAGATCAGGCGCTGGGGTGAAAGGTAAGGCAAGGCCAAGCAAGGTAGGACAAAGGTCAAGTCAGGTCAGGTCTGCTGACGGGCGAGAAAATAAGTCAGGGGCAATAAGAGCTTTTTTTTTCTTCCCTTACTCCCAAGAGGACAGCGGGCCTGGTCCAGCAAGGGCAGCCTCGTATTTTTTTTTTAAGAAGGGAGTATTGGTCAAAGAGAGCGGCCGGCTAGACAGTGAAATTATGTCCAGCAATGCGGGAGAATGGAAAACAATAAGCGAGGTGAATCAGAAAGGGAAGAAGCTTTGAAAGAGAAATGCCACAGAACAGAACGGAGCTGAGCTGAGAAGAAGGTGTGTGGAAATGGCGAGATCTCGGGAGGGAACCAGAGCCAACCGACCCGGCCTGGAATCCAATAGTGCTGTACAAGCCCGTACAGCGAAGCCTCTGTAGTGCGAGTTGTGCAGCAATCCAGCAGAGGCCTCTGAGGTCCCCGTCGTGAGGGAGGCCCCGAAATGAAGGGTGTCCCTGCTTGACCCTAGCCCCCAGCAAATGGGCATGCGTCCTCCAGACAAGCCCGCCCGGCCCTTGCTTGTGGCGGCCCCAGTGCGTGCGTCCGTGACGGGGTGGGTGTGATTTGACGGCCTCGATGGATTATGGATTGGAGATTTGATCCAACAAGGCCAGCCGGAGACCTGCAAGAAACCGAGTCCGTGATTGGATCAGGAGTGGTGGAGATGAAAAAATCTTGAGAGAGAGAAAAAAGCGTTTCGTTTCAACGTTTGTTTGGGTTGGGGGACAATGAATGGTGCAGAGTAAGTGAATCTGAAAAGGTTCAAGTCGAGCAGACGGCCAGAGTCAAAACTCGTGGGTTGACCCCCAACTTATCTCACTCGTCGTCACAGCATCCAGACGTCTGCAGGAATGGATCACACACATCTTGGTGGTTGCTTGCTGAAGAGGGTGTTGTCCAAGCTACCAGACCAGACCAGTTCAAGCTCGAATCCAGCCTTGCAATGGAAGCCAAGGGCAGGAATCCGACGCCTCTCGAGTCGATGACCCAGACTCTCTTCTTCGCCCGCTAACCACATTTTACCCCGTCGTCGTTTGAGATTCAACCGGGGTGGAGAGGGCCGGTCGTGATGGGCTGCACCAAAGCTTGGATGCAGGGGTCGTCGAGGGTTTCATGGTTGCCGCTCGAGCGTATCCGTAGGGTCATGGCCGGCCCTCGAGACTTTGGGATCGCGACATTCAGGCGGTTTACGGCAAGATCGGGACGAACAATAGGCCCTCCCCCTCCCTTGCCTCTTGCTCGCGTGCGTGTATGTGCGTGTGCATCCCGTCTCCCTCGACCGGGTCTCGGAATGCAAGACATCTGCTCTGTCCAGTGGCTGGTGCTTTCAACCTCCAAACCTTGGATCGTGACGACAAATGCATGACCAAGCTGGCAGGCATCGCAGCAACCGACCAGCCTCTGCAACACAGGCCGCCATAAAGCCCCAAGCCTCCACGTCCAGTGCCTTCTTGTGTCTCTTTGAAGGCCGCTCACCTTGGCGCCGTCTACTTGCCATGTCGTGCCGCCGTTTGTCCCCGCCTTTGACGAGTTGCAACGGACTTGACGGATCCATTGCTTGCATCGGATCCCAGCGGTTGCGGATCACTCCAAAACGGTCGGATCGGCATTGAGCTTATCACGACCAGCGGCATCCGTCCGTGCCTCCGGGGACTCTCCTGCGCTGCGGCTTTGTGCTGCAGGGCGGCGTAGCACGACTCTCAGATACTCTGGAGTCTTGTGCCGCTGTCTCACAAGGTTGAGTGTGCCCTGGTGGCTCTGTGATTTATCACCAACTATTGTCTTGGCGGACAGTTGAGGTCATTGCCGCGGACTCGGGGCTGTCTATCTGTCTCTCACATCGTGACACTTGACGTTACAATCACCAACACCATCACCATCAGCTGCTCTTTATCACTCTCCATGTCCCAGACTCAGCTAAAACTGTGACCGGCTGCCTCTCCATCCGTCGACGACGGCCCCGATTCATCCGATGTTGCACCACGATGTGCCTTGTACCTCTGCCGTGCCAAAAGGCCCTTGAAAACTTTCCGACGGACTTGCTTTTGCTTGCCCCTGCCGCTAAGTTAACAACAACAGCGGGTCTTGCATCCATCAAGCCCTCTGGCGCTGTTTTACCCCTGGCACCAGCGAAACTCAATCCCGCACCGCCACGTCTTGAACCGAGATCCATTGCCTGTGGCTGGGACCCGACTTTCCATTATCCCTCGAGAACGCGTGGCATCTGACGAGAGCCCTTGCAAGCCCTATCGTTAATTTACCTCTGTTCGGCAGTTGTGAGCAGCCCTCTCGAAACTTGACAGGGCAGCATCCGAGGTGGAGCGAACCCCAGTCCTCGAGAGGCCTTGCTCCCAACGGTCAATGGTGTGTCGACGATCGTCTGGCATTCCCGTTCTTAGCGCCCACGGATGCCGGGACGCAGAGCCTGCACTGATCACGATCGGCATGGACGTCTCCCGCGCGTATCTGTGACGCTTTTCGCCTGAGGCTGGTTACAAGGCGCTTCGTGTCTAGGTTAACAGGGAGAGCGTTGCGAGCTTGAGTGCAGGGTTCGGTGGTTCGCGGTTAAAGAGGGGAGTTTAGTAGGACTATGTAGTCATCTGATCCGATATCCACGACCCAGAACAAGAGTGGCCGGCGAGTTTCAGACTTGACCCATGAGTCAATAATCGTAGCTTGAAAGACCAGTCAAGATCCACTGTGTCTAAGAATTCTCGAGGTGGTCGGTCAACGTGGACTTGGGAGGATGTGGGACTGTGTACCCTACACCGAGGGCATGGACGCTGTCTGAAAGAACCCCTCGCATCAACGGAGTTCCCATTGTCACAGTGAAACTATGGATGCAAGGGCAAAGCCTGATAATTGGGGAAGCGTATTCATTGGTGTCGGTTCCTAGCTAAAACAACTGACTGAACAAACAGCCCTGAGAGGCTGCTTTGCAGATGAGAAGTAACCAACCACAATTACCGTTATGAAAAATCGATCGTATCCCATTCAATCGGGACATGCATCGACTGTAGTTAGACCTGCACAATGCTTTAGCTGCAGAAGTTTAAACTCCTGTCAACTGGCGAAACAAACCGTCACGTCTAGCCTCTCGCCCAAGGGCCAGTCAACGATTCATTCGAGGATACGGCGAGATTAGTCAAGTTGTTTTCTCGGGCAATGCCAAAGCTACACGTAGCTCTTTAGTCTGCCCGTGGAGTTACTGGGAGATGCTATATCCCCACGACTCGCTAGTGTCAGGTACATGAGGGCTACTCCCTTCTATGCCTTGACTCGACATCGTGAGCGAAAGTTAGAGCACTGTGTGTTTCCCACCTTCTCAGTCCCATAAGGATACTCCGCTGGAAGCTCGGCGAAAGTGAAGGGAATGGACCAGACCCGAGGGATTTTCAACCAGCACGGAGCATTCGTGGAAACAACAAAACGGTTGCTGACTGGGGGGCCGCATCAACACACTGCATCTTGAACTACCATGGAGGCATTTGTATGAAATCAGTGATTGATTCAGTTTCTGCTAAACAAAAGTTTAGTGTCTATGAGCGTGAGTCGGCCTCGTCTTTGGTTTCTCCCCATTTCGAGCAAGGCAAATCAATTTCTCTTGAGGTGACTCTCAGGATACAAGTCTCGCAGACTCGCCACATGATATAACCTCAGCACTGGACACACGCGCTTCATGGAGCCAATTCTGAGCGTAAGTTATCATCAATAAATATTCTCAACATCGCAGTTGTCGACAAAAATGTAGTGGAAGCAAAAGTAACGATAGCTTCATCAGCTGCTCAAGCAAAAGTAAAGTCTCGTCTCCCCACCCAGAATCGAACTAGGGACCTTTCGGTGGCAATTTTCCAGTTACAGCCGAACGTGATAAACCAACTACACCATGCGGAGAAGATATTTGATGGAAGCGGTGAAAGGCTATGTCGTTTATGTGGACATCGTGAGATACTCCACCACGTTGGATTAGGGTTGGGTTGAGAGTGGGGTCTCGGAGTTGTCGTTCCTGACTAACAGTTCTACCGTTGAGTAATGACCTTGTAAGGAGAGATAGCTGTTTGGGAATGGTGAAAGTGGTGCTTGATCATGTTGAGCTCTATAGATGCTGCAAGTTTCTCATGCAGTTGTGCTCTATGTAGTCCAGCTTTGGTGTATCCACTCACTCTATCATAGGACATGCCTCTTCTCCCTTGCGGACTGGCATGTCGTCTTGATCATGACCGAAACATGTTGAAGGTCTGCCATGAGACATCGGCCCGAAGCTAAATATGCTGCTGCTGGGCATCAAACTCAAATTGCCCCTCATGCCTGGCCGTCGCACTCGAACATGTCTTCAATTCCAATGGGTATATCGTATGCATCGCTCATAACTCGTCCTCGGCCTCTAGTTCTCGCTCTGCCCTCCTCACTTGTCGTTCAACAATCGCTACCCGCGACTCCAAGTCGGCCATGGTTCTCGAGTTGTCGATAACGCCTGTCTCGTACCATGATCGAATAACCGTCTCGCTCCGTTTCCGAAGGTCGGCGATTTCAGCGGCTTGGGCAATTTGAGTCGTCTCGATAGCCTTCATCCTATCCTGCAATCCAACGAGGTTTGCGCTCTCTGATGGATCGGGTATCGGGCTGTCCTTGATCGCGGTCAGGGACGAAAGAGTCGCGGGAAACGCAGAGGCCGAGGCGAGGACGATGGATTGGATGGCATCGCTGGATAGCTGCGACGGGGGATCGGAGGGAGCGGCCGCATGAAAAAAGTCCGGATGTGCTTTGTCTAGGCGAGATGAGCAGGATTTCTAGCAGTATGTCCGTTGCGACGTACAAATCTTGATCAGTTCGGCATAGACGCGGAACTTGTCCAGGAGATGCGAGAAGCGCCGTTCGAGCTGGCCAATCTTCTCAACCGCCGACCGGTCTTGGGCCAGCGCTGGCGATACCGTCTGGCCATAGAGTAGATGCTCGATACGGAGGAGCCGCGACTCGAGCAGGTCGAGAGTCGAGAGGGTCGTGTCGTCCATGGTGGTGGCCATCGTGACAAGTCGCTGGCGCGGGACGTTTGATGCACGTCCGCGGAATGACGGTGTGGATGCGGTCAAGGGCGGAAGTGGGGGGTCAGGAGGATGTCATGAACTTGTGAGTGAGTGAGACCTGCTGAACCATGGCCCTTTGATGTCGCAGACAAGGAGGCGCATCTGGCCCAGGTGTTTGGATGGACGGCATCCAAGATGGGAGAGACAAGAAGTGAGGTCACCTGGTGGTCTTCTACCAGCATCATACAGTACCGATGTGCCGTAATTACAGTGCTGAGCCTCCAGTTACACCGCCCGGGAGGCATCCATGATCTCACAAAGCCCCTGGAAAGCCCTGGATGGTCCCTCAACTTATTCCCCGGATTGGGACCCAAGGTTGACTGACCCGGGATCTGATTGGCTGATCAACGATCGAAGCGCGTGCTCATTGGCCGCTTTGGCTCGGCACAAGGCTCCAGCGATAGGTCCCCCCGTTAGGTTTCTTTGTTCCCAGGATCGTGGCAGAAAACAAGCGCCGTCAGGAATTCCCAGGTCCGTCGTCATCTCCTGACCGGCGCCTCTGTTGGTGTCTTCTCCCTCCTGCATCTCCTCCAACCACATCGGCCTCGTTGGCACTTCTCTCGTGACTCTCCGTCTGGGTGTGTCGCGACCGGAGCGTTCAACCAGTCTTGGGGGCCTCTGTGCCGCAGGACGGTACTTACCGTGCAGTTCAGTGCAGCACAGCACGCAACAGCGAGCAGCCAAGTAGCGTTCCCATTGACGCAATCTGGCCTAGGGCTGCGCTGCCACTCGTGGCTCCGGTCGGTCTCGCCTCGCCTCTTCGTTGCGAGTCAGCAATCGGATTGGAAAGCCGAGGAACGCAGAGATAGACACATACCTACCTACACTCGTGCACACTTTCTACATCGCAACATCTGAACGCCCCCCCATCGTCGCAATACGTGCCCTTCCACGACCGCGCCGATTCAACCTATCGTTACGAGCCTCTTCGTCGTAAATGACAAACTACTCGACTATATCTGATGGAAACGCTTCAACAACCAGAAGTGCCGACGATATGTCTCGGTGAGACTCGCCCCCTTCCCCGCCGACACCGGCCACGGTCAAACAACCTGATCTCGCTGACCATCTGCTCTCCAGACCACGACGTCGCGGCCACAAGGATGGCGGCCATGGAGGCCAAGCCACCACGATCAGCAGTGTCGTGAACCTGCTGAATACCAGTGCGTCCCTCGATCGAGTCCTTGCGACGCGGTGCTGATAACGTCACAGTTGTCGGAGCTGGCACCCTTGCCATGCCCTCTGTCATGTCCCACATGGGCATCATGCTCGGCGTCTTTCTCATTATCTGGTCCGGCATAACAGCCGCGTTCGGTCTCTACCTCCAGTCACGATGCGCCCGATATCTCGAGCGGGGAACCGCGTCCTTCTTTGCGTTGTCGCAAATCACCTACCCCAACGCCGCCGTCATATTCGATGCCGCGATCGCGGTCAAGTGCTTTGGAGTTGGCGTGTCGTACATGATCATCATTGGAGATCTGATGCCTGGCGTGGTGCTGGGCTTCCTTAGCAATGCCAACAGCGCTCCTTATCTGGTTGATCGAAACTTTTGGATCACCGCCTTTATGCTCATTATCATCCCGCTTAGTTTCCTGCGGCGGTTGGACTCTTTAAAGTACACCAGCATTATTGCGCTGGTCTCTATCGGGTATCTCATCATCCTGGTGATTTACCACTTTGCGGTCGATAAGCATGCCGACCCTGGGAGCATCCGCGTGATTCAATGGGGCGGAGCCATCGAGACGCTGAGCACTCTCCCCGTTGTTGTCTTTGCGTATACTTGCCACCAAAATGTAGGCCTATCTCATCCCAATTGCTGAATAAGTACTAACTGGTTAGATGTTCTCTATTCTGAACGAGCTCAAGGACAACTCCCCCTCCAGCGTTATTGGAGTCGTTGGCACGAGCATTGGCTCTGCCGCCTCCATCTATATTGTTGTGGCTATTACTGGTTACATCACCTTCGGCAACGCCGTGGTTGGCAACATTGTTTCTATGTGTAAGTATGAGTCAGTCTGTGGGATATTGGTCAAGTTGCTAACAAATAACAGATCCTACCGGAGCTGCTTCGACGATCGGAAAGGCGGCTATTGTCGTTCTCGTCACCTTCTCGGTCCCGTTGCAAGTCCATCCTTGCCGAGCTTCACTCGATGCCGTCTTGAAGTGGCGACCTAACCGTCACTCTTCGGGCAACAGACGGACCTCAACCCCTCTGCTCCCTACAGCTCCTGCGAATGATCATGGAGCTGGCTCCACCATGTCCGACCTTCGTTTTGCGGTTATTACAACATTTCTTCTAACGTTTGCATACATGACTGCTCTATCAGTCACCAGCTTAGACCGTGTGCTCGCCTTTGTTGGCAGCACTGGATCGACATCGATTAGTTTCATTCTTCCTGGTCTTTTCTACTATAAAATCAGCGACCCTGACAGTACATATCACCAGCGTTTGGTTAAGGAGGACGACGACATGGGAGAAGACTCCAGTACATCAGACGTGGAAGACTCTGCCGCCCTGGCTCAGAGCACGACCAGCGTCCGCAGCGGTGTTAGCATGGCGAGCAACGTCAGCACCCGCAGCAACCGAAACTCGTGGCGATGGCGCAGAAAGTGGCGATGGGATCTCGAACACATCGAGCACCACCACCTCCGCAGGCTTTCGCTCGCCCTCGCCATCTACGGAGCGGTCGTCATGGCCGTATGCTTGGGCATCAACATCTTCTCTGTAGCCACAGCTAACTAGACTGTATTTTTCTTGTACGGCCTCATTGGGGATGACGAATGTTGGGTATCAAGACGTGTGATAAGACGGCATATAGGCGTTTTGATAGCGAGTGAGCTTTGAAGACGGCTCAGGCGTTGTTTTAGATATGGTTTTTGGTGGCGCTTCAATACAATTCTTAATAGCGACAAATGGCGTGTCTCTGGTGACCTCAAACCCTCACCAAATATCGTACAGTCCTCCCAATTGCATTTCTCCCGGGTGCATGGTGACCTTTGGTGACCTGGTTGATATCGTCGTTTCTTCCCATCCAATCGTTCTCTGGAATTGCTCTCTCCATTCAAATCGGAATACACCTGACCCAAGCCAACGCCTCGAAATGCCTTTCATACATATCATACAGCCATTTTAGGCCTCCCTCAGCGAACCTTGACTTCCTCCGTCTTGACGGTGCCCTTCTGCTGATCTTGCTTGGGCCCGAACTGCTTCTTCGGTAGGATGCCAACCATTGAGAGTAACCGCCATGCCGTGTCGGTGGGCTGTGCACCAACACCAATCCAGTACCTCGCACGCTGTGTGTCGAGCTTGATATCCTTGTGAAGCTTCCCGGAGTTGTCATACGGATCGGGCTTGGGGATCGGGTCGTACGTGCCGATAACCTCGAGCGGGCGGGAGTTGCGCGCTGTCCTGCAGTCTCGTTAGTTGGGACGAATTGGTGAGGGCGGATTGAGGGCGGTGTACCGGGCGTGGGCGATGACGATGTTGTAGAATGGCTGGTTTCGGCGCCCGAAGCGGGCGAGGCGGATCTTGACAACCATGGCGGCAATGGGCGAGGGGAATTGACGACCACGACCGAGATAGAACGGCTGAAGCTGGTATCGTGATGGTGAACAATTTCGAACCCCCCGGAGTCCCGGAGCTTGGTTTTGCCGCTCCAGCCAATCAGAGGCGGAGCGGAGTCCGGGGTGTTCGGTGTTCTTGCCCGACAGGCTCGTCGCTGAAAGCGCTGCGCTGATGTGATGTCAGTCCCCTGAACTTTCCGACCTTCCGCAATTGACGACATTCCAAGTCACCTTACTTTTGCATCATCTGAACGATTGGAGTTTTTTTCTGCTCTTGAAGCTATCGCGAAATATTGTAGTTTATTACAAGAGCTGATAGATTCAAAGACATTATGGCGATCAAGGTAGGCTACGGGACATCGTTCTTGGAGCTTGTGTACTGACTTGCTTAGACCCTCGGAGCCAAGGCTGCTGCTGCTCTCGACCAGGAGCTCATGAGCACCGGCGCATTTTCGATCGATCAGCTGATGGAGCTGGCTGGTCTGGCCGTCTCACAGGCTGGTGGGTGACTGGCCTCAAGCATCAGGCTCTGAGTGCAAGAGCTCAAAGTCAACAAGTTCCAGGCACTAATTCTACTAGTTTACCGTCTTCAACCTCTGGAAAGTGGTCGTAGGATCCTTGTTGCATGTGGCCCCGGAAACAACGGTGTGTTCTGGTACTGGTCTTTTAAGATGACTTACTGACAACTTCAAGGCGGTGATGGACTGGTAGCTGCCCGCCATCTCCGCCATTATGGTTACAATCCGACCGTCTTCTACCCCAAACGGAGCAAGAATGATCTTTACCAGGTGAGTGATTCTCTCCCATTTACACCTTGATTCACCACGCGCCGGTTGTACGGTATTGTTGCAATCCCGGGTTGGCTTGGCTTCCGGATGGTCCAGTGGATGTATTGTTTCTAGGGATCTCTTATGGTGTGCATCCTGTCAGTCCTGCAAGGATCCATGGGTGGAAGCAATTGTCGTCTCAGATCTTCCGAGAGTTGCAGTCCTGTCCCTCACACATAGCCAACTCAAAACCCACATCCACCACGCATAATGGCCGCTTATCGTTTGCGTAGCGGCTTGCAAAACAGCTCGAAGACCTCGACGTCCCCTTCGTGGATGATTTTTCGTCAGCCGTAAACTCGACGGATCACATTGTCGACGCCATCTTCGGTTCGTGCTCGCACTCGTCCTCCAACAGCGATTGCTTTTAACCGTTCACTCAGGCTTTAGCTTTTCGGGCGAAGTTCGAGAACCATTCCCCGCGGTAATCCAGGCTCTTCAGGAAACCAAGTTGCCGGTCACGTCGGTTGATGCTCCCTCGTCATGGGATATCGAGAACGGCCCTCCCAAGTCTGGGCTCGGCAGCTCCTTTATGCCTACGGCACTTGTTAGTCTGACAGCGCCGAAGCCACTAGTGAAGCACTTCAGGGGACGGCACTTCATTGGCGGACGGTACGTACCCGTGCAATAGCGTTGTCAGGTGGCGATTAACTCTCGGTCCAGATTCGTGACTCCTGCCATTGCAAGCAAGTATGGCTTTGAGGTTCCCGAGTACAAGGGCATCGATCAAGTTGTCGAGGTTGAGACGACTGGGCAGAAACTCTAAAGAGGATGTCGGATCGCCGGCGAGTCGAGGTTTGGGGGTCGGCCGGCAACTCCCTCCTGTCCTTCTCCCGAGGCAATATCATATTACATGACCCGACAGCCTCCTCTCAGACTGTTCGGACAGACTGGGCTTGGACACTGCCCGTCACGCATGTCATTTCCCAGGAGCAGCAGACCTAGCGGGCAGACCAACATGGGTGGATGAAATGCGTGACAGAACTCAACATAGACGAGATACTCTTTCCCGCAGACTTGGCATGCAGCCGAATGCTGCGTGCACATTTATCGTGAGCTCGAGCTTGGCTGTTCAGATTCTGATACTGGATAGGCGATGATAGGAGTCGACAGATGCGAGAATGGGGGGGACCTGCACCAACGACATGGACAATGACGCAGAAAAGGGGCGTCGCAGAGAGAAAAGAGACAAGGAGACGAGTTGACAATAAGCAACAAAGACGAAAAGAAGCTTGACAATGATATCGTTGATCAGAGGCCGTGGCCTATTGGGCTGGGGCGAGACGACTGTGCCTCGAGGACGACCGGATAGGGCTGATATAAAGGGTGTGGCGTCGGATGGGCCTCTGGAGTCTGTATGGCGCAGAGGGGACAGAAGGTTGCCACCGCGGCCCAGCGTGTCCAGGGGTGGCTCCAGGGGCCACAGCACAGGGTCCCAACCGGAGCTTAAAGGTGAGGAAGCGAGTCTCCGTCTCAACCACAGGCGACGTTACCTGGCGGGCTCGTGGCGAAAGACGGACATGGTGACGAGCGGATCAGATGGCGCCGCACTGACGGAGACGGAGCAGGAACAGGCAGAAACAAGAGCATGCGACGACGAGCCATTTTGAGAGAAGCGATATTAAAATCGTGTGCGTCCACCGAGGAGCGTCTGCTGGGTGAAAACACACACTTGTCTGATCCAATTCGGGGCAGGGAGTCCAGGAGCCGGAGCATTTGCTCCTTGACCCGCCTGATAGGCGGGGGCGGCAATGCGGCGCTTACAAAAGAAAGCGAGCGCAAACGGGGTCCGCTTTTCCCTTCTCCAAGCTCCCCGTGGACTGAGGCTTCGCTATCGACCGTGTCAATTGTTTCAACGGCCTCTCTGGAGACGGTGACTTATCTGCCGGCCGATCGGCGCCGCTGCTGGAGCCAGCTGGAATCGCCCTGCCCTGTCCTGGCCCTGGAGAGGTCGTCTGCCCGTTAGCCTTGACCCCCCGCGGCGCACGACACCCAGGGAGGGGCGTCTTGTCTCCGCCACGCTTGCGCCATCGATTCGCTAGT
Source organism: Ascodesmis sphaerospora (assembly GCA_027569015.1). Taxonomy (NCBI): domain Eukaryota; kingdom Fungi; phylum Ascomycota; class Pezizomycetes; order Pezizales; family Ascodesmidaceae; genus Ascodesmis; species Ascodesmis sphaerospora. Next base: position 2,246,435 of record JAPPUR010000003.1, read on the forward strand.
GGTTTGGGCGAGGTTCCAGAGGTTCCAGAGGGCCAAGAAACAGACAAAGAGGTGCATGCAGGCCCTCCGTATTGGCATCCATCCGCGGGTTGGTTGATCCTCGCTGTCGGTACGGGAGCCTCGGACGGCGCCGTTAACTAGCGCCGTGTGCACAACGTACGTCGGTTGCACGCCCGCCGCAGCCCACCAGGGCCCAACTCAGCTCAGCTGTTCACCTTATATCACGGGCCGTTGCGATAACATTCCCGCTGAACGAGGTCAATGCCAAGCATCTCGGGCGCTACCACGGTCAGGGTTCTGATGGTGGTCCGGGATCCCGGGATCCACGATCGCGGATGGACAATGCAATGCCTGTGCCTGCTGCCTCCCAACCGCAGACACCACGACCGGGGCGACGGGCTCTCGTCTAGGGATTTAGACGCGCCATAACCAACAGGCACAGTAGATTGCGGATCAGGGCGCCACAGGCCCAGTCGGGTGTACGCATCGCGGTACCCCCGGCAGTCAAGCCTTTAAAACTCCGGCTGCCTCTGATTGAATCATGGTTCGAAGCATGAGCGCGGATTCCCAGGCGGTCCCTAACCACTGACAGGCTGTCGCGCGAAGCACCCCGGAACATGGTTCAACGATGCATGCGGAGCCTCGGCTGGGGAGGCTACGCAGAACGGTCCAGACCGTTGACCTCGCAGCTTATTCCTCGATCACCACTCTCACCGGGCTGTGAAGAAATGCTCTGAAGATCGGGAGAAATACAAAGCATCGAGACGACTGTCCACGTAACTGGGACCCGTATTTGATACAATCTTTCTCGGTGACACCGGAAGTGGCACGGTTCTTTGCTGGCGGTGCACCAAATTGGTTGGTGAGTTGAGAGACGAGAGTGGTTGATGGCTGGTGGGCCAAGTGTGGCGTTGACCTCTGGAGAAACGAACCAGGACCCTAGGGGACCAGTGGCCGTGCAGTCTGAGAAAAATGACTTGGTCAAAACTGAAGATCTTGCTCTTTTTGGTGTTTCAACAGAGAGCATCGCCCTTTTCAACACCCCACTATCAGCTCTCTTCTCCAGCAGTCGACGAACGATCCACCACCCTCCGCCACCAGTTGTAACGCGGATATGGGTTCCTATTAGTGGACTTGGCGGTTTCTCGGCTTGATGCTCGGAATTTGATGCATCACATGGCAGGCAGAAGTGCCATACCACGGCGGCCTTATTGCGCGGTATCAGTGTCTGGGCCACTGACCCCTGCTGTCAGAAATGATTGGGCTGCCAGCTGACAACCGTTGACAGCATTTTTTGCCCTGACCCTGGGTTGGATTGGATTGATTGTCGACGCCAGACGCGCCCAACTGGGAAAGCCCAACTTGAGTTCTCTCTGCATGAAGTCGACATGCACTCGGTGCAGAAAGACGTGCAAAGGTGGATCACGATTCAGGGAGGATCGGTGGAGATGAGAGACAACACCAATAACAAAGAGATTCTGATTAAGGTCGACAGTAGCGCACTCAGACACGCGCAAGTGCAAGTGCAAGCGGTGTGCGTGTGCGTTGCTTGCTTGTGCCGGACGAGATGTCCGCAGTTTCTAACTGGCCCAGCCTGCATGCTAGTCTCAACAGACACCTCGACAGGCACCACGAGCATAATTAACGCGCGAGGCTTTAACGGGGGAGTTGGGGGAACACCAAGGAGGCTAGGGCAGCCATGGCGCCCAGGGCGGAGAGCCTCGTCCGGGGTGGATCAGAAGTGCACATGAAATCTCAGCTTTGGGGGTTATATTGGCCATGACCGTCGAGATGCTAAAATCACAATCCCACTCAAAACTCAGGGTCTCTTTCCCCTCCCCCTGGTGGCGGAGGATTTCCTCCTTCCGCCCACACCAGCCCGGACGTCAGGAACTGGCTCGAGTCAAGCACACTCAGTTTCGTCAACGTTCAAGGACCCGGGAACCCGGTCCCGCACTCAGGGCCGTGTGGGGCAAGCCACGATCAACAGCCAACGTCGAGATGCTTCATTGACGTCATTATTTCGTTTTCGACTGACCTCGTCCACCATTCCGCTGTTGACGAGAATCTTCCACGACTTTCGACGTCGTATGAGCCAGGAAAGTAGAAGAGGGTCTTGCATCTCTCTCGGCTCGTCTGGATGCTCGGAGTGGCTACAAGAGGGACCCGGAGCTTTTGGTTTCAACTGGGATGGTTTCGGGCTGACCGCAAGATTGGCAACCAACAGCTGGCAGCTAACTAGTATGAAAACGGAGGACGTTCCGCGGTTCTATCATGGCAAATGTCAGGCATATCCTTCCCCCTGAGCGGTTATACCGTGTCACCACTTCTACCTGAGTCGTTAGGCTCTGATACGACATTGCGATGATACCGTCAGAGATGGACCCTGTTGGTTCTCGCTTCGCACCACTCTCGGACTCGCTGTCGCCATCTTGAAATCTTTATCTTTCTTGAATGGGTCTCGCCGGAGCTGTCGTTCCTCCAACACATCCATCGACGCCAGTTCTTCCTTCGCCTCCAGCAGTGGGGGCAACCATCCGAGGACACGAAGTCGACAACGTGTTCAACTCTACCGCAGACCTGGTTCGCGAGGCGGACCCGGCGGCAAAGGGTCTTGTGGTATGCCAGGGTCTGTTCACAGGCGTCGCACTTTGCAGAGTTGAGCTGGCACATGGTGAGAAGTTTTGATTTTGATGTGGATCTTGATACGGGGTTGCCGGTAAAAGTCTCTCACATCATGGATGTGTATCCTGGCATCCCTGGATTTGTAATGAATTTTGCATACGTGTGCTGGGCTTAGGGACAGTGAGTCACTTGCAATGGGGCAAGGCATGACCCTCAAGACCCTCTAGGTGAAGGCATCACGAGGTCTGCAGAGAGGACACGCGTAATCTTGCAAATTTTGATCCTACAATGAGTCAATCTTGAAGCTGTCAATCCTACGATAGCCTGTGGCGAAAGAAACAGTCACAAGGTTGGCATGTTGCGTGGTTTGAGGCGTTGCCCCTATTCACAACCCAGCAGGCAGATATCCTGGCTATCCCCATTACTACGTGATACGATTTTCAAGACTCATTGCAGGAACCTGCCGTGACTCAGAATGGCCTCAAGTTTGCGTACACTATTACGTATGTTGCACATGCTTGATCTCAAACTTCATTCACAGTGAAGCGTATCGCCACCCAAATGCTGGTCCGAAGAGGCCCAGTTCTTGACAATTCTTTAGATCTGTTTAGATGATAATTTAGGCTTGCCTTTATGATTTCTGAGACATGCTTTGATGAATGCCTGTACTTGTTTAATGGTTTTTTAGACTTGCCTCTGTGGTTACTTAGACGAGACGGGTATAAGTCGAGGGTTTTTCATGATAAAGACTAACATAAATTTATGGACTACGAACGAGTTCTCTGCATACGTACCTAATCTGCCCGGTCTTAGCTTCACCAAGAGCCTCGAGGCCCTCAGGTACTGACCCAGAACACCACGTTCTGTCGCCTTCACAAAGACCTAGGGGACCTTTGCATCATCAGCAAAATGTGAATGGCATAAGCCACCACAGAAAATGAACTATTCAAAGAGTGATTATGAGTATGCAAACTGCAAACAGGACGCAAATCAGAACGTACCAAACAAACTGAGCAGGATGCCGTTGGGTTCCAGAATAGGAGGACGTATGTCATAAGCAAAAGCATGCTGCTTGCTCCTCCTTGTACCCTTGTTTCCCCATCAACGATCAGTCCTCCTCACAAGCCAATATCCCAAAATAAGGAATGATGCGTCTGTCTTCTTCAGGGTTGGAACTTCGTCCTCTGACGAGGACACGGGCAACCTCTTGGAGGTCCCTGACAAACATGTTGCTGCACATCTCGTCCTCGGCGACTTCGTACTCTTGTTGCCACATGGAATCCTGACGGTGAAATTTCACATCGGTGAACCGGCGGCCTTGATGGTAAAATATCTGTCCTGCCCCCTTTTCGGTTTGCTCCTTGGTGGGAACGTGGTGTCGTCGCTTGATACGGTAGTCGATAAGGAAGAGTTTGCGAACACCCGGCCTCCCGATCACTTCAGCGAGTATGTTTGAGAGATGCTCCAGAATCATACCCCACTCGTTATAGCCTGGGTGGTTCACTTCAATACCCCATGTCGAATCGTACTCGATAGCCATGTTTCGTACACCGCCGAAGGTATTGAGTAGGAATGGGATCCCACCAGGGATGCGTTCTCGGTCCAGGGTTCCCCAGTCGTAAGCCTGGAAGCAAAATAGATCGTGCCCAGGGAACACCGTGATGAAGCGATCCTTGGCGTCGTCTGGCATGTCGGCCTCGTTTTGATAGGCCAGGGGCATGCGTCTGAACCTGTTGCTCCGGGTCCCATCTTGCTGCGGTCGATGGAAGACCTGGTCGATGGCATACCTTGACTCCTTGCATGCCATCCAGAGGCCGCTGTTGACGAGGTAGGTCGAGGGATTGTTGTCGATCCACGAGGCAGGCTCTGGCTTGTCGATGAATTCACGTTCGGCAGACATCCACTCCCACAGTGGTCCAACCAGACAAATCTTACGGTCGAATGTACTGTCTCTCAGTACCAAGGCATGACTCGCCAGTTCGGCCGTTCCGACCTCTCGGGGACTGACTACGCCGAAGAAGTGTGCTCCTGAGCGGGCCAAGCCATCGAAGCAAACGGCAAATCTCCAGATCTCCTTTCTCAGCTCACCGGGGAGATTGGGGAAGCGATGGAAGGTTTCCAGAGACATCTTGGGAGTGTGGCTTGTAGGCGAATGATGCGAGAGGTAGGTGTACTTGTTGTGTGGTCGAGGCTGAGATGTTGCTTGGTAGGTTGTGCAGTGGCAGGTTGGAGTTTACGGTGCCGGGGATTTTGATAAATCGGCTGTGACTCAGCGTGAATCGTGATGATGAATCTTGATTTGTTTGGAACTGTGACCGAGATTCGTTTGCTTTCGTCTAGGTTCTCGAAAAGAGCAAGTGACGTTGGCACTGCTGGGCACTGTTCGCGTCATGGACTGCAAAGCCAAGTTAATATTTGACCAGTGCATGATGGCTATAACTTACAGTCTAATGAGCCCAAGACCCTTGGAAAGGCTCTTTATGGCATTATTTGTGCAAGTCTGGCGATAAAACTGTCATCCAGGTGCTGTACGGTGCCAAGCTAGAGAGTCATCTGCAATGATTCACTGTCAAAGTGACTGGGTTTGATAAGGGACTTGATGTTTGACTCTCAGGATTTCACAAAGTACGAGCGTGGATCGGGTACACAAGAGGTAACAGAACATACGAGATCAATTTCTGGCTAAGTAGTAAGAAAAGCTTACAATCTAATGGTAGCTATGATACAGGCTAAAAAGACATGCTAGAAAGACATAGGAAATTCCCTAGGCGAAGGAAGCGCCTTAGGTGACAATAGACTCGCTGTCGATACATCTGGCTCCGTCGTTCCAGCTTGACACGGGTCCCGCGGCGAGGAACTTGGGGTTTCCGATGGTCGGGGCGATGGGGAACTTGTAGATGTTGCCGCTGGTGTTTTCGGATCCGTACAAGTTTCCGTCGGCCGCCGCGTACAAGGCACCCCAGACGTTGTTGCCTGTGATGTTGCCGAAGGCCTTGAGGGTCTGCCAGGTGTAGCTCGTGCGGCTGAACCGAGTCAAGGTGGACGATGTCTGCGTGTACTGGATGGCATACATGTAGTCACCGCCTCCAGGGACGAATGCCCAATCGGCCATACCATCATCGTGAGTTGCTGTTCCGCTCAGGATGATCTTGCCATAGGTGGAAGAGCCGGGGTAGAGATCGATGGCCCACCAAGGTCGTCCAGCATCAGAGAACCAGTAGCGACCTTGGTTGTCGATATCACCCATGATGACGTTGCGGTTGGAGACACGGGCAGGGAGTAGGGTCCAGCCACCATCTGCGCCGATTCGGATAAGCTGAGAACCCGTGTCATCCATGACCATGCCATAGATGTAGTCGTCGAAGCGGTTGTAACCGATACCGTTGATCCAGCCACCGGGGCCGATGCCTGACTTGATGAGGGTAGTCTTTCCAGTCGTAATCTCAACGCGGTACAGAGAGGTCTTCTGGAAGAGATAACCGTAGACATCGCAGGCGAACGCGACGGTGGCCGCTGCAGCACTGCTGGTAGTCGTGGTAGTAGTTGTAGTAGACCTCGAGGTTGTGGTCGAGGTGGTAGAACGAGAGGAGGTTGAAGAAGAGGATGATGATGAACTAGTAGAGGTTGACGTTGAATGAGATGTTGTGGTTGATGAGCTCGTGGTTGATGAGCTCGTGGTTGGTGCACGAGATGTGGTAGACGTAGTAGAAGATGTAGTTGTGGAGCTCGTGGTCGGCGCACGAGATGTGGTACTAGGAGACAAAGAAGATGATGTAGACGCCGCATCATGGTGCGACGTTGTGCTCGTGGACGTAGTCGTGACAGCCACCCTGGCTCTTGGAGTCTCGATGAGAATGGTACCGGGATCATCTTCAGATCCGGGTGGTATGTAGGTAGTGAATGGACCGGTGAGCGTTTCGTCACCTTCGGTAGTGATCGTGATGTTGTGGTGGGGTGGTGTCTCGACGATGATTGTGCCGGGGTCTCCAGCGCGTCCAGGAGGCGAGTAGGTAGTGTAGCGGCCTGTGAGGGTGCTAGGTCCAGCAACGGTAGTGGTCACGTTGCGCTCAGGAGGCATCTCCACGATAATTGTACCGGGATCTCCTCTGTTCGCAGGCGGCGAATAGGTAGTATAAGGTTCCGTAATCGTCTCAACCTCAGTTGTGATGGTGACGTTATGGTCAGGGGGCAATTCGACGATGACGGTTCCGGGGTCTCCTTGGTTGCCAGGAGGCGAATAAGTTGTATAAGGTGCGGTTATGGTATCAACAACCGTCGTGATAGTGACGTTGCGGTCCGGCGGCATCTCCACGACAATCGTACCCGGGTCGCCTCTATTGGCTGGAGGGTAGTAAGTGGTATAAGGTGCCGTAATCGTATCGACTTCGGTTGTCCTCGTGACATTGGAGTCTGGCGGCAATTCGACGATGATGGTACCTGGGTCACCTCTGTTGGCTGGCGGCGAGTAGGTTGTATACGGCGCCGTGATTGTGTCGACCTGGGTGGTGATGGTCACGTTGGAGTCCGGCGGAAGCTCGACAACGATGGTTCCAGGGTCGCCTCGGTTGGCTGGGGGGTAGTAAGTCGTATATGGCGCTGTAATCGTGTCGATCTGGGTGGTGATCGTGACATTAGAGTCTGGCGGCAACTCAACAATGACAGTTCCAGGGTCACCTCGGTTGGCTGGAGGCGAGTAGGTGGTATAGGGCGCTGTAATCGTGTCGACCTGAGTTGTGATCGTAATATTGTGATCCGGCGGTAGCTCCACAATCACAGTTCCGGGATCGCCACGGTTAGCAGGCGATGCGTATGTTGTGTAGGCCTGTGTGATTGTCTCGATGACAGTTGTGACGGTCACGTTGCGGTCAGGGGGGAGCTCAACAATGACGGTTCCGGGATCACCACGGTTCGCGGGAGGTGAATACGTGGTGTAAGGCTCCGTGATAGTTTCGACCTCTGTCGTGATGGTCACATTGTGATCAGGAGGAAGCTCAACAATGACGGTTCCAGGATCGCCGCGGTTGGCGGGCGATGCGTATGTCGTGTATGCCTGAGTGATTGTTTCGATGACAGTCGTGACGGTCACATTGCGATCCGGTGGTAGCTCAACAATGATAGTGCCTGGATCGCCTCGGTTGGCAGGTGGTGAATACGTGGTGTAAGGCTCAGTGATAGTTTCGACCTCCGTCGTGATGGTAACATTGTGATCAGGGGGGAGTTCAACGATAACGGTGCCTGGGTCGCCAGCGGCTCCAGGGGGAGAATAGGTTGTGTAAGGAGCCGTGATCGTGCTGACTACCTCGGTGATAGTAACGTTACTATCAGGAGGAAGCTCGATGATGATCGTGCCTGGGTCACCAGGAGAAGCAGGAGGCGAATAGGTTGTCTGAGCCCTCGTGATGGTGCTCACATACTCGGTTGTGGTCACGTTCCTGTCAGGTGGCAGCTCGATAATGATAGTGCCAGGATCGCCAGCAGCACCTGGGGGCGAATATGTTGTGTAGGGAGCAGTGATAGTGCTCACGTACTCAGTTGTCGTGACGTTCCTATCAGGAGGCAATTCGATGATAATGGTACCAGGGTCGCCGGCAGCGCCAGGAGGAGAATAGGTCGTGTAAGGAGCGGTAATGGTGCTCACATACTCGGTTGTTGTGACGTTCCTCTCGGGGGGTAGCTCGATGATAACGGTACCAGGATCTCCCGCGGCACCTGGAGGTGAATAAGTCGTGAAGGGGGCAGTGATAGTGCTGACGTATTCGGTTGTGGTTACGTTGCGCTCAGGAGGAAGCTCGATAATCACCGTGTTGGGATCACCTTGAACCGCGGCACGAGAATAGGTAGTGTAAGGAGCGGTTCTCGAGCTGACGTACTCGGTGACGGTGACGTTGTGGTCCGGCGGAAGTTCGATGATAACGGTACCAGGATCACCTCTAGCACCAGCTGGCGAGTAGGTGGTGTAAGGTCTGGTAATGGTGCTGACCACCTCAGTGATGGTGACGTTACTGGCGCTTGGCTCTTCCAAGGTAGTGGTCTCTTCAGTAGTTGTGGTCTCGTCAACAGTGGTTGGGTTGTTTCCAGCAACTCTGACAAGAGGTGTCTCAATGATGATAGTACCAGGATCACCTCGTGTGGCAGGAGGCTCGTAAGTTGTGAACATGTCGGTAGCCGTGCTGGGACGAGCACGAGTGATGGTGACATTGCGGGACTCCTCGGCAGTGGTGGGCTCATCAGATGTGGTGGGATCGGCCACTCTGTCCTCGGGAACATCAATGAAGATGGTTCCTGGATCATCTGCAGAAGCCGGTGGTGAATAAGTTGTCCACGAGGTAGGTCCAGATCGTGTAACCGTCACGTTGTAGTCAGGAGTCTCAATGATGATAGTGCCGGGATCACCTGCAGAGCCTGGCGGCGAGTAGGTGGTGAACCGTGTGGTAACTGATGAAGGGCCAGCCCGAGTGACAGTGACATTGTAGTCGGGGGTCTCGACAATGACGGTTCCGGGGTCGCCAGGAGTTCCGGGAGGCGAGTAAGTTGTAAACGGAGTCGTGACTGAAGGAGGAGCAGCCCTGGTAATCGTGACATTGTAGTCGGGAGTCTCGACGATAACCGTGCCGGGATCGCCTGGGGTACCCGGAGGCGAATAGGTTGTGAACGGAGTAGTGATAGAGGCAGGGGCAGCTCTGGTGATGGTGACATTGTAATCGCCGTTGGGAGTCTCGACGACGACTGTACCAGGATCGCCAGGCGTGCCAGGGGGGTTGTAAGTAGTAAAGGGAGTAGTGATAGAAGCAGGAGCTTCTCTAGTGATAGTGACGTTATAGTCAGGCGTCTCAACAATGATAGTGCCTGGGTCACCCTTGGATGCGGGTGGTGAGTAGGTAGTGAAGATAGTAGTGATTGACTGAGGACCAGCCCTTGTGATGGTAACGTTATAGTCGCCGTTGGGGGTCTCGACAATAACAGTACCGGGATCACCGGGTGTTCCAGGTGGGTTGTAGGTAGTAAAGGGAGTAGTGATGGAGGCGGGTGCCTCCCGAGTGATAGTGACGTTGTAATCAGGGGTTTCAACGATAACCGTGCCTGGGTCACCGGGGTTGGCCGGTGGTGAGTAGGTAGTGAATGTGGTTGTGATTGACTCAGGAGCGGCTCTAGTGATGGTAACATTGTAATCTGGCGTCTCAATGATGATGGTGCCAGGGTCGGTTTCTTGAGCCGGTGGCTCGTATGTGGTGAAAGGAGTGGTGACGCCGGGAGGTCCAGCCCGGGTGATGGTGACGTTGCCGTGTTGAGCCAATGTCTGATCCAGATAGACACTGGTGTGAACGAGGACAGTTCCAGGCTCGGTGCCAGATGGAGGAATGATGATGGTGTTGGTCTCCACGCCGGTAGTCTCGGGGTCGCCGGAAGCAGTATCGTTCTTTGTGAGTGTAGAAGGATCACCGGGAATAGTGATAGTCTCGAATCTCGTGACATAGCTTGAGGTAGACTCGGATGTAGACTCAGCAGTGTCTGTAACTGGCGTGTAGATGACATGAGTTCCGGGTTGACCATCAGTGGGAGGGATAATGTGAGTGATGTTGTCGGTAACACCAGGATACTCAGTGTTGGGCTCAACCACAGTGATATGGTCGTGCTTATCATCAGGAGTGATTGTGAGGGCATCGGGGTTGCTGCTGGTACCATCATCAGTCGAGGCTGGCTCCGTGATGGGCTGAGTGGTAGAAGCTGTTGGGGCCGTTGGTGTGTTGATGGTCGCAGCCTCAGTGGAAGTGGTTTCGGGCTCGGGTGTGGTTGTGGTTGGCCGGACCGCAAGGCGTGCTCGAGGAGTGTCGATGATAATAGTTCCGGGGTCACCAGCCTGCCGAGGAGGCGAGTAGGTAGTGTGAGGCTCGGTAAGCTCCTCAGGACCTTCTTCAATGACAGTGACGTTGCGCTCAGCAGGAGTCTCAATGATGAAAGTTCCGGGATCACCAGAAGCACCTGGAGGCGAGTAGGTGGTGAAGAAGGCAGGGCCTTCTCTGGTGATGGTGACGTTGCCTGGGCCTGGAGTCTCAACAATAACTGTACCAGGATCGCCCGTGCTGCCAGGTGGCGAGTATGTTGTGAAGGGAGCCGTGAGAGACTCGGGGCCGGGCCGAGTGATGGTGACATTGCGAGGTCCTGGTGTCTCGATGATAACAGTACCGGGATCCCCTGGAGAGCCTGGAGGCGAGTAGGTAGTGAAGGGCGCAGTGAGAGACTCGGGTCCCTCTGTGATGATAGTCACATTACGCTCCTCGGCAGTCTGAGGGACAGGCGTCTCAATGATAACAGTACCAGGGTCGCCAGGGGTCGCAGGCGGCACGTAGGTAGTGTAAGGCTCAGTGAGAGTTGAAGGACCAGCCGTGTAGATGGTGACGTTACGCTCCTCAGCTGTGGTTGGGACAGGTGTCTCGATGATCACAGTACCAGGCTCACCAGCAGCCGTGGCAGGCTGGAATCTGGTCAAGGGAGCCGTCAGGTAAGGAGGACCAGGAGTGTAGACAGTCACATTGCGACTATCATCGGTTGTCTGAGGAACAGGAGTCTCAATAATGACTGTGCCTGGGTCACCAGGTGAGCCAGGAGGAGAGTATGTGGTGTAAGGCTCAGTGAGAGTGCTGGGACCAGCCGTGTAGACAGTCACATTGCGACCAGGGTCTTCGCTCGTGGTAGCCGGAGCAGGAGCCGGAGTCTCAATGATAACGGTACCAGGCTCCCCAGGACCGCTTGGGGGCTCATAAGAAGTGATAGGCGAGTCGATTGTGCCAGGGCCAGGGTACTGTCGGATGACGGTAACATTGCGGCTGTTATCAGAAGGAGGAATCGTGATCGCAGGAGCCTCAGTTGTGGTCTCGGGAGACTCAGTTCGAGGTGCCAAGGTCTCGATGATGACAGTGCCCGGCTCGCCGTTGGTGGGAGCAATCGTTGTGACGGTGATGGGCTCAGAGTAGGAAGTTGTTCCAGTGTATGGCCGGTAGACAGTGACATAGGAATCGCTTTGAGTCTGGGGCACCTGAGTCTCGATGATAACGGTACCAGGCTCGCCGTTGGTGGGAGCGATTGTGGTGACAGTGACCGGAGCGGTGATGGTGTCAGAACCGGTGTAAGGTCTGTAGATGGTCACGTAGGTAGGCTCGGGAGCGGCTGTGGTCGGAGCAGCCTCGGTGGTGGCATCCGGAGTCTCGATGATGACTGTACCAGGTTGGCCATTTGCAGGAGCAATAGTCGTAACGGTGACGGGCGCGGTGATGCGATCAGGGCCAGTGTGAGCACGGAAGACGGTCACATAAGAATCATCTCCAGCAGGGACAGTCACGGGGGCGTTCACAGTGGGAGTCTCCGTGCTGGGTGTCTCAATGATGACTGTGCCTGGGTCGGTGCCAGTTGGGGGAATAGTAGTGACGGTGATCGGAGCCGTGATGGGTTCAGCGCCTGTATAAGGCCGAGTGATTGTGATGTACGAAGGCTCGGGATCAGATGTAGTGATCGGTGGTGCTTGACCCGGGGTTTCAATGATAACGGTTCCAGGATCGGTTCCTTGAGGAGGAATGGTTGTAACCGTGGTCGGGGCGGTGATGATTTCGACGCCACTGTAAGGCCTGTAGATGGTGATGTATGAAGGCTCAAACTGCGAAGTCGTCTGGGCCTCTGGGGTTTCAATAATAACGGTGCCAGGGTCAGTACCAGTGGGAGGGATAGTCGTAACCGTGATGGGGCCAGTGATAGGATCAACGCCACGGTAGGCTCGAGTGATAGTGATGTACGAAGGATCAAACTCAGTCGTGGACTGAGCCTCTGGTGTCTCAATGATAACAGTACCGGGATCAGTACCTGTCGGTGGAATCGTTGTGACCGTGATAGGACGAGTAATTGGATCAACGCCACGGTAGGCTCGAGTAATCGTAATGTACGAAGGATCGAACTCAGTCGTGGTCTGGGCTTCTGGGGTCTCGATAATAACGGTACCAGGATCAGTGCCAGTTGGGGGGATAGTTGTAACCGTGATAGGCCCAGTGATGGGATCAATGCCACGGTACGGTCGAGTGATTGTGATGTACGATGGGTCAAATTCCGAAGTTGTCTGAGCCACGGGTGTCTCGATAATGACTGTGCCGGGATCGGTACCAGTGGGAGGGATAGTCGTGACGGTAATGGGACCCGTGATAGGATCGATACCACTGTAGGGCCTGGTGATTGTGATATATGAAGGCTCTGCGGTGGTGATTGGAGGAGCTTGCCCGGGGGTTTCGATAATAACCGTTCCAGGTTCGGTTCCTTGGGGCTCGATAGTCGTAACCGTGACCGGTGTAGTAATCTGACCTGGACCCGGATAAGGTCTGTAGACCGTGACGTAAGAGGGTTCAGGTGCGGGCTCCGAAGTCGTGATAGGTGGTGCTTCACCTGGAGTCTCAATGATGACTGTGCCAGGCTCGGTTCCTTGAGGTTCGATCGTCGTAACAGTGATCGGAGCAGTGATCTGGCCGGGACCTGGATAAGGTGTGTAGACCGTAATGTACGTAGGCTGGGCTTCCGAAGTGGTAATCGGAGGAGCTTGGCCCGGGGTCTCGATGATAACTGTGCCGGGCTCCGTTCCTGAGGGCTCGATAGTTGTAACCGTAACTGGCGCCGTAATCTCGCCGGGACCAGGATAAGGACGATAGACCGTAATGTATGAGGGCTCGGGGGCAGGCTCTGAAGTCGTGATCGGGGGAGCCTGGCCAGGAGTCTCAATGATAACGGTGCCAGGTTGATCTCCTTGTGGCTCGATGGTTGTAACCGTAACTGGCGCTGTGATTTCTCCGGGTCCAGGATACGGCCTGTATACAGTCACGTACGAGGGCTCTGGAGCAGGCTCTGAGGTGGTGATGGGAGGAGCCTGACCCGGCGTTTCGATGATAACCGTACCAGGATCGGTGCCAGAAGGCTCAATGGTGGTGACTGTGACCGGCGCCGTGATCTGTCCGGGTCCTGGATAAGGCCTGTACACTGTGATGTATGAAGGCTCAGGAGCAGGATCGGAGGTTGTGATAGGCGGAGCTTGGCCGGGGGTCTCGATGATAACGGTACCAGGCTGATCGCCTTGGGGCTCGATAGTCGTGACAGTGACTGGAGCAGTGATTTGGCCCGGTCCCGGATAAGGTCGATAGACCGTAATGTACGAGGGCTCGACAGAAGTGGTTGGCTGAGGAACAGGGGTCTCAATGATGACTGTTCCTGGCTGGTCTCCCTGAGGCGGGATCGTCGTAACCGTGATCGAGTTTGTGATGGGGTCAACACCAGTGTAGGCCCTCCAGATGGTGATGTAAGAAGGCTCTGCTGTTGTGACTGGCGGTGCCTGACCAGGAGTCTCAATGATAACCGTGCCGGGTTGGTCGCCTTGAGGTTCAATGGTCGTAACAGTGACTGGCGCAGTGATCACGTCAGGACCAGAATGAGGCCTATAGACAGTGATGTACGAGGGCGCAGCGGAAGTCGTCGGCTCTGGACCGGGAGTCTCGATGACAACTGTTCCGGGCTCGTCACCTTGAGGGGGAATGGTGGTCACTGTGATAGGTCCAGTGATGGGCTCAGCTCCAGTGTAGAGTGTGTAGACTGTCACATAAGATGCGGGAGCTGCTGTGACAGGAGCAGCCTGGCCGGGCGTCTCAATGATGACGGTGCCAGGTTGATCTCCTTGGGGTTCAATCGTAGTGACCGTGACAGGAGCAGTGATTTCGCCAGGGCCGGGATAAGGCCTGAAGACCGTGATGTAAGAAGGCTCGGGCGTGGCAGTAACAGGTGGTGCCTCGCCGGGCGTCTCGATGATCACAGTACCTGGTTGGTCACCCTGAGGTTCAATGGTTGTAACCGTGAAAGGAGCAGTAATGATACCGGGGCCAGGATAGGGTCGGAACACTGTGATGTAGGTTGGCGGAGGAGTGGTCGTTGGCGCCTCAGTGGTCTCTGCTGCAGGAGCTGCCGTAACTGGGGGCGCTTGACCGGGTGTCTCGATAATCACGGTGCCGGGTTCGTCTCCCTGAGGTTCAATAGTTGTGACCGTGACCGGAGCAGTGATCTCTCCAGGACCTGGGTAAGGCCTATACACGGTGACATATGAAGGCTCGGGTGTAGCCGTGATCGGGGGCGCCTGGCCAGGTGTCTCAATGATGACGGTACCAGGTTGGTCGCCTTGGGGCTCAATCGTCGTGACCGTGACGGGGCTGGTGATCATCGGGGTTCCAGTATACGGTCTGAAGACTGTGATGTACGATGGAGCAGCAGAAGTGGTGACCGGGACCGGAGTCTCAATAACCACAGTTCCGGGTTGATCGCCATCGGGAGGAATCGTCGTGACGGTGACAGGACCAGTGATGGGATCAATTCCAGTGTAAGCCCTGTAAACGGTAACATACGAAGGCTCGGGGCTGGCGGTAACAGGAGGAGCTTGGCCAGGGGTCTCAACAATGACCGTACCAGGCTGATCACCTTGAGGATCGATGGTCGTGACTGTGGTAGGCTCAGTAATAGGAGGAGTTCCTGTGTATGGCCTGTAGATCGTGATCCAAGAAGGCTCAGGGGTGGCTGTGATTGGCGATGCCTGTCCGGGAGTTTCAATGATAACTGTTCCAGGTTGGTCACCCTGAGGGTCGATGGTAGTGACGGTTGTGGGCTCAGAGATCATGGGAGTTCCAGTGTAAGGTCTGAAGATCGTGATCCAAGATGGTGCAGGGCTGCTTGTAACTGGAACTGGGGTCTCAATGATGACCGTACCGGGTTCGTCACCCTGAGGATCAATCGTTGTAACCGTAGTCGACTCAGTGATCATGGGGGTTCCGGTGTAGGCCCTGAAGATGGTAATCCAGGAGGGCTCGGGGGTAGTAGTCACAGGAGGTGCCTGGCCAGGGGTCTCGATGATAACGGTGCCAGGTTCAGTACCTGTTGGCTCAATCGTCGTTACGGTCACTGGCTCAGTAATCTGGCCAGGGCCGGGATAAGGCCGATATACTGTGACATAGGTCGGCTCGACAGATGTGATGGGTCCTTGCGTTTCAATGATAACCGTGCCAGGATCAGTGCCTGAAGGCTCGATTGTTGTCACAGTAATCGGTGCAGTGATTTGGCCTGGGCCAGGGTACTGGCGGTAAACCGTAATGTACGAGGGCTCCGCGGTTGTAATAGGAGGAGCTTGTCCGGGCGTTTCGATGATGACGGTTCCTGGTTCGGTTCCTGTTGGCTCGATCGTCGTGACAGTCACAGGCTCGGTAATCTGGCCAGGGCCGGGATAAGGCCGATATACTGTGATGTACGAAGGCTCAGGGGAAGATGTGACAGGTCCCGGGGTCTCAATGATGACTGTTCCCGGCTCGGTTCCCGAGGGCTCGATAGTTGTCACAGTGACTGGAGCAGTGATCTCGCCAGGACCTGGGTACGGGCGATAGACCGTGACATAAGACGGTTCAGGCTCAGGGCTGGAAGTAACTGGAGGAGCCTGGCCTGGGGTCTCAATGATAACCGTACCGGGCTCGGTGCCAGAGGGTTCGATGGTGGTGACAGTGACCGGAGCGGTAATCTCTCCAGGGCCGGGGTATGGGCGATACACTGTCACATAAGTCTGCTCTGGCTGAGGACTGCTAGTGACAGGCGGGGCTTGGCCGGGAGTCTCGATGATGACCGTTCCTGGCTCTGTTCCTGAAGGCTCGATAGTCGTGACAGTAACAGGCGCAGTGATTTCGCCAGGGCCAGGGTAAGGGCGATAGACAGTAACATAAGACGGTTCGGGCTCAGAGCTGCTTGTGACCGGGGCAGGGGTCTCAATAATGACTGTGCCAGGATCGGTTCCAGAAGGAGGAATCGTCGTGACAGTGACGGGACCAGTAATCTGACCAGGGCCGGGATACGGGCGATAAACCGTAACGTAGGATGGCTCAGGCTCGGGGCTAGCCGTGACGGGAGGGGCTTGACCGGGAGTCTCAACAATGACGGTTCCAGGCTGGTCGCCTTGGGGTTCGATCGTCGTGACAGTTGTAGGTTCGGTGATGAAGCCGGTTCCGGTATATGGTCGGAATACCGTCACATATGAAGGTTCCGGAGTGGCTGTCACAGGAGGAGCTTGCCCTGGGGTCTCGATAATGACAGTGCCTGGTTGATCTCCCTGGGGAGCGATGGTAGTCACCGTGATAGGCGCATCAATCTGGCCTGGACCAGGATAAGGTCGGAAAACGGTAACATAGAAAGGCTCGTAGGTTGAGGTGGTTGCGGCAACTCGCTCAACAGGAGTCTCAATGATGATGGTGCCGGGCTGGTCGCCGTCTGGCTGGATAGTTGAAACGGTGATGGGAGCCGTGATAATGTCCACACCAGAGTAAGGTCGATACACGGTGATCCATGAAGGAGCAGGGCCAGAAGTGGTGGTGGCAGGTGCTTGACCAGGGGTCTCGATGATGACTGTGCCAGGCTGGTCTCCCTCGGGGGCAATCGTGGTAACGGTAACAGGACCAGTGATGACATCGGTTCCGCTGTACGGTCGATAGATCGTGATGTACGAAGGAGCAGGACCGGCAGTTGTCACTGGAGGAGCCTGTGGACCTGGGGTCTCGATAATGACCGTACCAGGCTGGTCCCCTGTAGGAGCAATAGTCGTGACCGTGACTGGCTCCGTGATAACGTCAGGGCCCGTATGTGGTCGATACACTGTGACGTAGGACGGAGCAGGACCAGCAGAAGTGACTGGCGCAGCCTGTTCCGTTGGCGTCTCGATGATCACGGTACCAGGCTCGTCGCCCTGAGGGGGAATCGTAGTGACGGTGATTGGTGCCGTGATAACATCTTGGCCAGTGTAGGGGCGAGTGATGGTGATGTACGAAGGAGCAGGACCAGAAGTGGTCACTGGAGGTGCCTGGGGACCCGGGGTCTCGATGATCACAGTGCCGGGCTGTCCATCCGATGGTGCAATGGTGGTGATAGTCACTGGCTCTGTGATAACATCTGGACCCGCATGAGGTCGGTAAACTGTAACATAGTAGTCAGCTTGAGAGGAGGTTGTTGGCACAGCCACCCTCTGAATCGGAGTCTCGATAATAATCGTGCCGGGTCCGTCATCTGTAGGGTCAATAGTAGTAATCGTAACATCACCCGTGATCTCATCTGCTCCGGTGTGAGGGCGGTAGACAGTGAGATAAGAAGCGCCGGGGCGAGAGGTGGTCAAAGGTGGGGCCGGAGCCGGAGCCGGAGTGGGCTCGGGATCGGTGGGAGTCTCGATGATGACTGTACCGGGCTGATCTCCGGAAGGAGGAATCGTAGTAACTGTGACCGGAGCGGTAATGACGTCGGGTCCAGTGTGCGGCCTATAGACAGTTATGTAAGTAGCACCAGGCGAAGATACCGTACTAGGCTCATCAGCCGAAGTTGAGGGCTCGACCGGTGCGGGAGTCTCGATGATCACAGTACCAGGCTGATCCCCAGATGGCGGGATAGTGGTAACAGTGACAGGTGCGGTAATCACGTTAGGCCCAGTATGGGGTCGATAGACAGTGATGTAAGAAGCACCAGGCGAGGAAACCGTCGAGGGAGCCTCTTGGGTAGTGGTTGGCTGGGCCTCGACGGGAGTCTCGATGATAACTGTTCCCGGCTGATCGCCAAAAGGCGGGATTGTGGTGACAGTGACGGGTGCAGTGATCACATCAACACCAGTATGAGGGCGATAGACAGTGATGTACGAGGCACCGGGCGAGGAAACGGTTGTAGGCTCCGCCTCTGGTGTGCTGGTGGTAGGGTCCGGCTGGACTGGGGTCTCAATGATCACAGTACCGGGCTGACCGCCAGATGGAGCGATAGTCGTGATGGTGATGGGTGCAGTAATCACATCGGCTCCAGTGTGAGGTCGGAACACAGTCACATAAGACTCCTCCGGACCAGGAGGAATCGTCACTGTGGGGTTCGACTCAGGAGATTGAGGCTCAGGGGTCTCAATGATAACAGTGCCTGGCTGACCATTCGTGGGAGCGATGGTCGTGACAGTGACGGGAGCAGTAATAACATCAGCTCCAGTGTGAGGTCTGTAAACCGTGACGTAGGTCTCCTGAGGGCCTGGAGAAAGCGTGACTGGAGGAATGTTCACCTTGTTGCCAGTCTGCAGGCCAGGGGTCTCGATGATGATGGTTCCAGGTTGGCCGTTGGTGGGCTCGATGGTGGTGACGGTGACAGGCGCAGTAATCTGATCGGGACCCTCGTGAGGCCTGTAGACCGTGACATACGAGTTCTCGGGGCCAGGAGGGATAGTGACAGGAGGGTCAGCAGTCGGCGTTGGTGTCGAGGGGACGGGAGTCTGAATGATGATAGTCCCGGGTTGTCCACCCGAGGGCTCGATCGTAGTGACCGTGACAGGAGCTGTGATGACTCCAGGGCCAGGATATGGCTGGTAAACCGTCACATACGAGTTATCAGGTCCAGGAGGAATCGTTACTGGGGGGTTTCCAGAAGACTGAGTCTCAGTAGGAGTCTGAGGCACCAAGGTCTCGATGATAACCGTTCCTGGCTGTCCGCCAGAGGGAGGAATGGTAGTAACCGTGACCGGGGCCGTGATAGCACTAGCTCCAGCGTATGGCCTGTAGATGGTGATGTAACCATTCTGATCGGAAACAGTGAGAGTCGCCGACTCAGTAGGTGCAGGCGTCTGCGGCACTGGGGTCTCGATGATAACAGTACCTGGCTGTCCGCCAGAGGGGGCAATGGTTGTGACCGTAAGAGGCGCTGTGATAACGCCAGGTCCGGGATAAGGACGATAGACCGTGACATAACCATCGTCGCCCTGAGGAACAGTGACAGGTGGAGACTGAGTCTCAGTAGGGGTCTGAGGAACTGGCGTCTCAATGATGACAGTACCGGGTTGACCACCTGAAGGAGCGATAGTCCCAACAGTGAGAGGAGCCGTGATAGAGCCAGGGCCTGGATAAGGCCTGTAGATGGTAACATAGCCACCCTGATCAGCAGGAATAGTAACTGGCGGAGGAGCAGTCGTAGTCTCAGGCTGAGTGGGATCCACGGGGGCTGGGGTCTCAATGATCACAGTACCAGGTTGACCTCCCGAGGGAAGAATGGTAGTAACAGTAATCGGCGCCGTAATGGGAGAACCAGTGTGCGGTCGATAAACAGTCACATACCCATCCTGACCCTGAGGAATAGTAACAGCCGCATCGCTAGTGGTCTGGGCCTCAGTCGACTCAACAGCAGCCGGAGTCTCGATAATCACTGTGCCGGGCTGCCCGCCTGAGGGGGCGATCGTGGTGACCGTAATTGGCACAGTGATAGGAGCTCCGGTGTGGGGTCGGTAGATGGTGATGTAGTTATCATCACCAGTTGAGGTCGTGACTGGAAGCTGGCTCGTAGGCCCGAACTTGGTAAAGACAACCGGAGTCGGGGTCTCGATAATGATTGTTCCAGGCTGACCGTTCGCGGGAGGTTGCGTCATGGTGATAGGATGGTCAATATTACCAGGACCTGGGTAAGGTCGGTAGATGGTGACATATGGCCGGTCCGAAGCAGTCGGGACAGTGAGAGTTCCACCAGGGGTCTCGGTCGTCGAAGGAGCCGCCGACACGGGAGTCTCAATGATGACGGTACCAGGCTGTCCACCAGAAGGCTGCTGGGTGTATGTGATGGGCGCAGTAATGGTTCCAGGACCTGGGTAAGGTCTATAGATGGTCACGTAGGAGCCAGTAGGACCAGGAGGGATAGTGATAGGCCCAGCCGACGTCTGTGGCACAGTCGGGGTCGGAGTCTGCGTAGGAGGAGCAGGAGTCTCGATAAAGATAGTGCCAGGCTGACCATTGGCAGGAGGCTGGGTCAGAGTGATAGGCGTAGTGATAGTTCCCGGGCCTGGATAAGGTCGGTAGACAGTCACGTAGAAGTCCGAAGGGCTTGAACTCTGAGGAACTGGCGTCTCAATGAGGATAGTACCAGGCTGTCCATTCGCGGGAGGCTGAGTAATAGTGATGGGCTGTGAAATCGTACCGGGGCCAGGGAAAGGCGTGTAGATGGTAACCCATCGCTCAGGATCGGTAACAGTAGCCGGACCACTCTGCTGAGGCTGAGTCGGATCAGGAACTGGGGTCTCAATGAGAACAGTTCCGGGCTGTCCACCCTGAGGAGGAGTGATGATGGTGATAGGCGACGAGATCTTGCCAGGTCCTGGGTAAGGAGTGTAGATCGTCACATAACCATCCGAGCCAGACACAGTGGTCGCGGGCTCTGGGGTCTCGACCGGGCCCTGAGTAGGGGTTTGCGGCACGGGCGTCTCAATCAGAACCGTTCCGGGTTGACCATCCCGAGGGGGAGTGACAATGGTAATAGGAGTATCAATGGTTCCAGGGCCGGGATACGGGGTGTAGATGGTGATGTAGCCATCCGAACCAGAGACGGTGGTCGGCCCCTGAGTTGAGCTCTGAGTCTGAGCCCACTTGACCGGCGGGGGAGTCTCGATGTAGACGGTGCTGCCATCCGTGATGGTGATGGGAGCCGTGATAGGATCACCGGTATGCGGACGGAAGACAGTGGTCAGACCGCCCGCAGAGGTGGGAGCCACGGTGACCTCGGGCGCCGGTGTCTCAATGATAATAGTTCCGGGCTGCCCATTGGTCGGGGTCTGGGTGATGGTGATCGGCTCAGTAATCGGCGATCCCTCGTGAGGTCGGTAGATTGTCACGTAGGGTCTATCAGAAGCAGTCGGGATAGTGATGGGCTCAGTGCCGGCCGGTGTGTTGAACCTGGTCGCTGGAGTCTCAATGATGATGGTACCCGGCTGTCCATTCGCAGGAGTCTGAGTAATTGTAATAGGCGCAGTGATGGGATCACCAGTGTGAGGTCGGTAGATGGTGATGTAAGGGTTATCACGACTAGGAGGGATCGTGATCTCGCTATTACCAGAATCACCAGGCTGAGACGTCTGAACAGATCCATCAGGTCCAGTCTGAGCTCCAGGTGAAGTTTGAGCGCCAGAGGGAGTCTGAGCAGTTGGAGTCTGCTGGAACTTGGTAACGGGAGTCTCAATGATGATAGTACCGGGTTGCCCATTGGCCGGGGTCTGGGTTATGGTGATAGCAGACGCGATCGGATCACCGGGATGAGGCCGAACAATGGTCGCCCATGGGTTATCACCACCAGCAGGAATGGTGATGGTCTCCTGACCAGGTTGGGGAGTAGACGGAGCAGGAGTCTCGATAACGACTGTACCAGGCTGGCCGTTCGAAGGCGCAATAGTGAGCGTGATGGGCTCAGTTATGGGATCACCAACGTGAGGCCGGAAGATGGTCGTGGGAGAGTCAGGGCCGCTCGGGATGGTGATGGGATCATCAGGAGATCGAACTCCAGTCTGAGGGCTGTTCCCGCTCGGGGTCTCGATGATGATCGTGCCGGGCTGGCCAGGTGCTCCAGTGATTGTGATGGTAGTAGGGACCGTGATGGGATCACCGGTGTGCTCCCTCACAATCGTGGTAGTGGAGCCGCCAGGGCCAGGGGCGATCGTAATCGGCGAACCTTGAGTCGGAGCCGGCGCGTTGGGAGTTTCAATAATGATAGTTCCCTTCTCGCCTCCACTAGGCTGAATCGTGATAGTGGTAGGCACCGTAATCGTGTCAGTTCCATCATGTCCCTGAACAATCGTGACGAACGGGCTGTTGGGGTCCGATGGAAGAGTGATGACGACGTTCTGATTACCAGGCTGAGCAACCTTGTTTCCAGGATCAATGATTCCAGTATCACCACTATCAGGAGTCGGAGTCTCAATCACGATAGTTCCGCCATCTCCACCTGCGGTCGGAGGAATGAGGATGGTAACTGCGGTAGAGATGGGAGTAGGTCCGGTGTGAGGACGGAGGATGGTGGTGAAAGGGCTGTCGGCGCTAGGAGGAATCGTGACCGTTTCGCCAGCACCCTGAGTTCCAGGAGGAACTTGGATGACGACAGTACCCTGACCGCCACCAGGTGCCGTGATGGTGGTGAGAACGGGTCGGGTGATGGAGACGGTACCAGTGTAAGTCTGGATGATGACGACGTTGGAAGTGTCAGCAGATCCTGGCGATCCAGGAGACCCTGCGCCAGGAGCATCTGCTCCAGGAGAACCGGAGCCTGGAGAGCCAGAGTCAGGCGAACCAGAGTCGGGAGAACCAGCACCAGGAGCTCCTGAATCCGGAGATCCAGAGCCAGGTGAGCCAGCATCAGGAGAGCCAGCATCGGTTGCACCAGGAGATCCAGGTGCAGCCGTGTTTGGTGTCTCAGGCCAAGGAGTCTGAATAATGACAGTTCCAGGGTTCGTTCCTGAAGCAGAAATAGTAATCGTTCTGGGTGGCAGAGTCGTAGGTCCAGGGAATGCCTGGATGACAGTGAACATGGGATCCTCCAACGACGGAGGGATCGTCAGAGCGCCAGACTGTCCAGGTGTGAAAGCCGAGTAGAGTGTGCTAGCAATCTCGACAATGACTGTACCGGCTCGCGTTCCGTCTGGCTCGGCAATCGTAGTGACAACATTGATGATGGTTCGCGTCCCTGTGTACGCCTTGATAATTCTCTCGTAAGGATAGTCGGTGGAAGGAGGGATCGTAATGGTGGGAGGCTGCTGGGCCACGGGTGTGTTGGGAGAAGCTCCGCCAGGGGCGGACTGATCATGAGGGACAGCAGTAGCAGGAAAGGCGTCATCGTTGTCGTCGAGGGTGCCATGACCTCCGTGAAGGGTTGTCTCGGCATGGGGAATTAGAGATACAGCAAAGATAGAACCTCGGATCTGTGTTGCGAGGTCTGGGATGTCAAGTGAAGGAATGTCGTTGTTGTTGTTGTTGTCTTGTGCCTTGATGGCGGTAAGGAGTGTAGAGGCTAGAAGCCCCCGTGACAACCACATCTTGCCAACAAAGACAAGAGTCTAGAGGTTACACGAAGCTTCAAGGTCAATACTGTGCAAAGTATGAAGAACTTGGACTTCTCAACGTTCCCTCGGCGGCTTATAAACACCAGGCACAGGAACACAACCATCCCCAGAGCTCCCATCTTGTGGCTTCATCGGGGCATCCGTCCCGTCTGCTTTCGTCGCGTTTAGAGTTCTCAATAGTCTGCGGAGAGCTCATCGCCCAAGAGAGTCCTGTTCTCGCCCATCGTCCGCATTCCCTGCCCTGGGGCTCCCACGAGGTTCTCGACGAACTTGGAATGTCGTCATTGAGCTAGGGGCTTTGACTTGGCCGGGAAGGCGATCGTGCCTTGCCTCCTCTCAGGGCGACATTCTTCGGCCCTGGTTGGGACCTGCATGACGTGAGCCGTGATTGGGTCGTGTCGAGGACGCTTATGTCTAAACAGCAACTCACCAGGGACTGGAACGCGCCGAGCCGATCGACCAAGGGATCGTCCTAGCGGGCTGGACTATGGCTTTGTTTAGACACTCTTTTTGCGTTTGTCTCAATCGAAAGCGTGTCAAGCCACATCAGCCACCCATTGTCCACGGCCATGGCCCCATAGAGAAGGACGGATATGACTCAAGCTCGCCAGGGACCATCCGCAATCTGGACTGTCTTGCACCTTGACCCAGATCGACGTTTAAAGTTGTCTCTGCTTAAAGTTCTAATCTGGTCCTGAATGCCAAGCTCGAGAGGACTAGCCATTTGCGTCTTACCCGGTCCTCCCGATGGGATCCGAATGCCCTCATTCGCTGCGCAGAGCAGGCGTGATGTAAGTTGGCGTGAGCGAGTGGCCAAGATTCAAGGCCAGGTACAGGTCTGTAAACTATATCTGCATGATCGCTTCAACGAGGCTGATTGATAGATTCCTCGGTTATTGTTGACATCAGACTACCAACCGGATTGTCGGTTTGCCTGCTGGGGGTACCTGATCACGGGATTATCTGCAGCGGAGCTATCCATCTCATGACGCTGAGAATCGTTGATCTCACGGTTTTTGGAAAAGAAAGTTGACACAGGAACGCGATCATCGTCTTACCGGCTTTGCTGGGTTGCCCAACGACGCTTCCGTTTGTTCCACTGGTCTTGAAGCCGTCATTGGGTCGAATAAGAAGTGTCTCAGTCCACGATCTCGACTCGATCGAGTGTCTCATCCAGCAGAATCGTCTTCCAAGGTCGTTAATACGATCGATCAGGTCGACCCACGTTGATTATCTCGTTTGCCATGTGGCTATTGACTCGTGACAAATCGACTACATGCCTTCACTTGACTTGATGTTACCATATCCGAAGATATCTCTCAAGAAGATCAGTAATAACACTCACCTGGGTGATTTCCATCCCTCCGAGCCGTGAGCCAGGTTCGCGGGGTGTCACGAGTCTCGAGCATTTGTTATGATCGCAGTGTAGCCCTCGATATGAAGGCCCAGACCACCCCAAGGTAGACGCTACTATTCGGGAAAGGCGGTCGGTTGGCAGGATTTTGACGCCTTCAGGCACCATCTGCCGCCTTGATCGATAGTGTAACTCTGTCGGGCACCTTGGCCGACAAGAATCGGACCACTGATTGCGGAGGCAGTGATTTGAGATTTTGAGGGAGGCATAGGGTAATCGCGTGTAAGTGGGAGAAGTGACTGTGAGAACATGATGAAGACAGGCAGAAAAAGTATTGCAATCATGAGTGATATTCATGAATCTGATTGCTATATTTAATTATTGGCAAATGATACAATTCCTGTTGAGAACAAAGCCGAACAATATTGAAGGTGTTCGGGTTTAATGATGTGATGGCGTCGAGACAAACCCGCGACTCTGGATATCTAGGCACCAACCAGTCAAGTCCAAGACTAGCAAACCATCGACGTAGAATCATACAAGCCTCCGAGGGAAGTAGTGTAAGTTTGTCAAGGCTTTAGCAAGGAACAATGAACTTACACATGTTTAATCGGCGAGAGCACCATGAGCAAGCCTCTTCAATAGTCATAGAAGCCATCTAGCTAAGCAAGACAAGAGAAACACGTGGTGGCGATAGTGACACAAGTTTTTCGGGCGAAGGGCTTGAACAAAAATGCAGAGAAACTAACAAAAAGGTCATCTATATATAGTTGCTATTATGGTGAGCGAAATGATCAAAAAGATCTTGAAGCAAAACCAAGCCGTAAAAAAAGACAAAATTGCAAAAAACAAACCGACGTGGGCCTGATTCGAACAGACGCCTCCGAAGAGAATAGATTTCTAGTCTATCGCATTAGACCACTCTGCCACCACGCCTCTTGGTTGGAAAGGAGCTGTCTAGTCTCAGCTCATAAGCAGCCGTTTCTCTCACAGGACAGCCGGATATGGGGTTGTCAATCAAGGTTGTTCCCCACATTCATGGCGTTCATCACGAATTTAATGTCGCGAAATGCTCAAGGGACATCCGGTAGTGACTCCGCTGGCCGATTCTTCTCGGCACCCTGGACTAACGGACCCTGCCTCTGACATGAACTAAAAAATAAGAAAAAAAAAAAGACATAAACTCGAAACAGAGAGATTCGCTTTCCTCCATAGGTACTCAAGGGTAGATGCATCTCGACACCATCAGACATAGAGATTTAGACACCTGTTGCTGTGGTGACTCCGGGCTTCCTGACACGGCCCAGTCAATGCAGGTCGACAGAAGTATTCTGCTGCCTGGTTGTCATGGGGGCCCTCTTAACTCTTGATGTTGGACGTTTGGAGAGCAAACAGTTGCAGCGAGCAAGCTTAATACCTATGCCACGCTAAAGGATTAAGAAGGTTACCTAACTCCTTATAAGTAATATATTAATTTATAAAGAATATATTATAAAATAGTATAAAATCTAGAAGATTCTTAAATATTTAAAGGTAGCCACCTGGCCGAAGGGTGTACAGAGGTACGGATATGATTGTAGCAAGTTGCGCGGCGTTGAGCCTGAAATCTGCGAACGCCGGTTTGGCCCTGATTGCAGCCTCTAGCTTGATGGCGAAATCACGTCGAATTTCGGCCTCATTGGCGGGCAACATAGTAGCGGGCTCTTGGAACGGCAGGTCTGCTTCCAGCGACTTCTTAAGCATCTGAAGGTGCATTTCGTGCCTTGGTTGTCTCGCATAAAGTTGGAAGATGAGGCGCTGAAAAATCGAAAAGAGGGGGAGAGAGGAGAAATCTCATATGCACTGCACGGGCTGCATACGTGAACTTGTCGGAAAGTAACCACTGCACCAAAAAACAGGTGCCGCACCTATAGTTAGGTACAGCGGCCCTTTCAGGCCTTATAGCTCTTATTCAACACGCCCCTTCAGCGTGGCTGCCCTAGGAGGCACGCTGGCAGCTCAGCGCGGGTATTTTACTCCTTATTTTCCGGGGCAGCCGCCCCTTCTTCGGGGATCGAACGCTCGGTCTTTAAGGCTGGCGTGCTAGCTGTTTTTGGCAATTACAGGCGTCGCTTTGCGATAACGCCTCTGAGACTCTTAATTGTTAGAAAGTCCAGTCAGGCCGAAAATCATATTCTGTATTCCCCCTTCTTTCCCCTCACGCTTCTCTAACTCTTCATCTATATTAGGCTTAGCCTAGCCGAGGCTTCGCCGTTATACAGCCGGCCTTTGGCCGCCCTGTACACAGGGTGCTATTCAACAACACCCACCAGCACACTTTCGGGGCCAAGAGTGGATTCAAGGGTCTCGCGAGCGCCGACCTGGTGGCCAAAGCTTGAGACTCAAGGCTTGGAGGCTGGCTGCGAAGAAGAAAATATGAGGCAGCCGACGCTGCGACGGTCAAGTGGCCAATGACGCAGAAAGTATCGTGAAGCAGCGGGTTCGCATCGCTCGGTAGACAGGTAGAGAAGAGGTCAAGTCAGGCTCAGCCGGGAACTTGAGCTGTCATACACGGCCCGAAGAGATGGTCGCGCCGATCGAGAGCTAGCGAGGAAAGCGTGGGGGCATCATCCAAGACAATGGGGTCCCGCTTGGAGGTATTGCTCGAGGTTGTGGGGTTAGTTCACGCTTATTCCTAGCTAATGACACTGGGTGATGATCAACTACGAAGTATCTCAGAGTGCTCTATTAGGTAGTCTACATGAGTTGGCCGGTCTTAGCTTCACCAGAAGCACCAAGGCTCCTGGTTACTGACCCAGAACACCGCGTGAAGGTGCCGACCATCGTCCTGGTGCCTCCGCAATGGTCAAAGACCACCGCATCATCGGCGAGGGGAGAAAGATTAATTCGACCCAGTCCGGTCCAGCCCAGTGACTCCGCATTGTCAGGGATCAATGCATCACTGTCACAGGCTGGACCTTGCGTTTCCGCAATGTCCCTGTTCATTGCATCCTCAACACGTAGGGAAAGGGTGCCGTTAGGCATGGATCTGGGAGAGAGCTAAGGGTGCCGTTAGGCGCGAAGCTGGTAAGAGAGCTGGGGGGGCCGTTAGGCCAAGAGATGGGAGCCGTTAGGCTGAAGGTAAGGGTGCCGTTAGGTCGAGTGCCGTGAGGCAGAGGTCGAGGAAGGGAGCCGTTAGGCAGAGGCCGAGGGTTGAAGCCGTTGTTGAGGGTGCTGTCAAGCAGAGGTGGTGGAAGGGAGCCGTTAGGCTGTGGTGGTGCAAGCTGCAAGTGTTGTGGAGGAGAAGAGAAGTGAAGCATTGGCTCGGAGAAAAAAACAAAGACGTGGCATCAGGACTTGGACTGTTAATGGTACTTCACAACTTTCTAGCTGCCGATGCGATCGTGAGGAATTTGAAGTCGTGAAATGACCGAGAGGTATCTAGTAGTAGCTTCACTGCATAAGTATTCCTGGCTCTCTGGACTAATGCTCTGTCCCTGACACGACAGTTCATGCTCATAAAAAAAGAAAACATTTACAGTGGTGTAAGGCAGAGCGGAACAATCAACCAAGGTCATCAGACCCTAGAGGAAATCACCAAAAGAAGAAAATTTTAATGATTAGATATGAATGTGACGAGAGTGCGTAGGTATTTAAACAAAGTCCCCAGACCGTTTCAGGAGCCTGTGTGTTTAAATAGTCAGACTCAAGTCATGAACCAGTATCACAACTCAGACAATAGATTCTATTGTAGGTAGGTAACAGACATCAAAATAAGCTAAGAAAGGTATTCCTACTTTAATTCATAAAATAAATAGAACTAAACAAGCTTGAAAGGTCAAGATATTCTGCATTCATTGAGGAGTTACCAGTATCGAGTGCCAGCTGCTAGCGGTGCCCGACAGTGCCAACACAAATTGTGGAAAATCGCCCAAAACAAACGCAGTAGAATCTTTCCCACTTCTATCTGCTTCTAAGAAACTCTAGAGAAGACAGTGTGCCCCGCTTCCGAAACAAGTTCAACAAAATCATCACGTTCGCACAACACCACACCACAACACACCAATTGCAGCTACCACAGCAAGCAGTAAGACGCTTCATATAATCCCAGTATATTCTTCATTCATTCATACTAACAGAACCTAGAAATGTCTCGTCGCCGGAACCACCAAGCCTCCGATCTTCCTCGGACCGGCAACGTAAGTGCCCGCTCCTGACCCAAGGATAACCTCAAGCCTAACACTCCCAAAGCTTTCCCCCCAGGAGTCTCGGCCTGGATTCCCGAGCACTCACCCCCGTCACCATCCCCAGAACCCTTTCCCGCCCGGCCCCCATCGCCGGACCCCTCTCCCCCCGGGTCACCATCCACGGAACCCTCTTCCTCCGGCCTATGCTCTCCCCATCCGTGCCGCCGTCCCTCCCGTTGTTCCCCGTGAGGCTCCCACTGCACAGCCCCGCCCCGGGGATGCCGCTCCCAGAGAGCGTCATGCGGCGGCCATCAGAAATGCTCAAGAGGCCGAGCAAGCCGCCCTTCAAGAGCTCGAGCGCGAAGACGAAGAGCTTCGGGCTCGTGGGATACAGGGTTGGTCGCAGACCAAGAGGGGCCCCAAGGGCGAGCTGCTTGTCCGTTCCCAGCAGCATTTTGGCCTCGAGAATGGCTCCGAGAGCCCCAGCAAAATCAGAATCTGCATCACCCGCATGAAGAACGGGAAGCGGGAGTCCAAGACCATCGCCCTGAACGACCTACCCGAGTATGAAGCCGACGACTAGGAGGAATGGCATCACGGGCGTAGGCCAACGCAACCCCCCAGCGACAGGGACACCCGCAGCGTTGAGATGCTGAGCGACGTCTTCACTGCCTCTGCTCCGCATACGGATACGATCAGAATCTTTCGCAACGCCATGGGGATGTGGTGTCGCGGAGAGAACAAGCAGTGGATCCCGGAGCAGATCTTCCCCGAGAAGAAGGAGAAGAGAGACGAGGTCATTGCTCCCATGTCCGTATCTGAGGAATTCCTGGTTCCTGGCGAGCAGACCGATATGCGATCCTTGACGTCAAATGGCCACTTCATCCACCATCATCCACCCCCCGGAATCGGCCTCGGCTGGGGTGACTGGGATCTCTACACCGAGTGGCAGGCGCATGGACGGTCTGTGGACAAGACTTGGGTCCCAAGGGGAGACTGGAAGCCCAGGGTCGAGGGAGAGTTTGCCTTTGTCGCTGACAGCGACGATGAGGTCATTGTAGACAGGGTGACTGTGCGGGCAGGCAACCGGAATGCACAGCGAAACATCGAGGGCGCAGGGGGCCATCAGAGAGCCTCAAGCTGGGATGGCGCGCCCGAGACGCTGTACCAAAAGTTCAACCCCGGTTCCAGGCCCGACAGCCAGCGAGGGGGAGCCCAGGGATGGGCTCGAGGAGGTCAGGCAGCCCGAGGAAGTCGTGGAGGGCAAAGAGGTCGAGGAGGTCGAGGCCAAGGAGGTTTGGGTCGAGGTAATCCAGGCCAGGTCAATCGAGATCGGGGCCAAGGAAGAGGAGATCAAGGTCGAGGTGATCGAGGAAGAGGAGGTCGAGGTCGAGGACGAGGAAACCTCCAGCAATTTACCCCATGGTAGATGCACCACCACCACGACACACCCCGCCGCCTACGTCTTTGCTCGGACACACTGGAAACTGCCTAGCGGCATGCTTCTTCGAACAACGCCAACATCGATACAACACACAGCACTTGGAAGTTCAGTTGCTGGACAAACGACAATGCTTCTCTACTTGTATGCCTAGCGGCATCCTTGTCGATAAGCTCCATCATCAACTTCAACAATGTCGGTACCGTTATGGCGAGCAGAACTTGGTTGTCTCTGATATCTGCCTAATGGCATCCTTGTTAACCAACTTTACTCTCACAACGCGAAGAGGTTTCTTGTCTTTCTTCCCTGCTTAGCGGCACTTTTCTTTTCTTTTCACAACTTTGTTCAGTACCTTTCTGCCTCAGACTCTGCAGTATGACTTGTTGCATCCTGCTAGTATGGTCAGAATTGGTATGAGCTTTTTTGTTATGAGCCGGTTAGGTCTTAGTTAGGGGTTTCGTATCCAGTCTTCCTTTCGGAACCAGGAGTTGCACCCTTTCTAATCAAGACAGATGACCGCAGTTTATGTGTATGAATAGTCTCCCATTTACTGTGCTTGTCGTAGGCTTTAGTTGAGTGCTCAACCGTCCCCATTTAGCTATTAGTTCTTGCCTAAACGCCTCTGCCCTGTCCCGCTTGCACAACTGAACCCCCTGACTACGTGATGCACTTTAGAATGCGAGCCCCAGAGTCAAATTTGGTTCTGGTTATCTTGACAAAGAGGATGTGTGATGCCCCCCCTTAACGAGAGGAATGACCATGTTGAAAAAAATCGTCGGTAACTCCAGGCACTGCCGGCCAGCTGGCAGCCAGCTCTTCACCGGATAGCTTTCCCTTGGGGCAGAGATCAAGCAACGCACATGGCTTCAGCTTAGTTGTCATCACGTGAGTTCCGATCAATCGTTTGTTTTCATTTTATGCGCTCAAAATTTCTCATTAAGGCAAAATCGCAGCATCACCAAGACCATCACGCAACAATAACCACCACTACGATCACAATATTTCTTTCTGCTCTCCCACTATCTCAGTCACCACAGTCCATAACCATGGAATCCATGCTGTGGGGTCTAACGACGGCCGAGCAGGCCATGGCACTCGAAGACGGTGCCAAAAACCCCTTTCTGCCCGGCAGCCTGCACTCTGCCGACTACTTCGCGGACCTCAAGCGGCGCCGCGAGCAATACCCAATGTGCAGCCCCGAGAAGCGCCAAGAGTTTCTCGAGAGGTTTCACTCGGGAGAGAAAGTAAGTGTATACCTCTTGTCTGTGGGCTTTCCGTGCTGATATTTCGAACCTAGGTCACCATCGTTGTCGGGGACGCGGGCTGTGGCAAGACCACACAGCTCGTGCAGTTCATCCTCTTCGATGAGTGGATGCACGATGAAAAGATCGTTGGGTGTACACAGCCTCGCGGCTCTGCTGCATCCAGCGCGGCAACCCAAGTTGCCCGTGAGATGGAGCTTCCCCTCGGCGGCATTGTTGGATGCCAGTCCCATAGTGGCGATTGCGACCGCAGCGGCGGTGACACCCGTCTGAAGTTCTTGGCAGACAGCGTCTTGCTTCAGGAGTTTGTATCTCGCCGCGGCTTCCATGACTATGTAGGTTATGCCTCGTTCCGTTTGCAGTTGTATCTGACAACAGTAGGGATGCATTGTCGTTGACCAGGCACATGAGCGAACCCTGGCGACCGATATGTTGATGGCTTTGCTCAAGAATGCCACGAGGGCCCGTGATGACTTGAAGGTTGTCATCGTCTTAGACGTCGACACCAACCTCGACAAGTTTACCAAGTTCTTCGGGACCCGCAACGTCTTCCATGCTGGTGATCGGGCTAGCGCCATCCAAATCCGATACCTTGAGGAGGAAACCCCCGACGCCTTGGCCACCGCCTGCAGCCTCATCCAGATGATCGTTAGGTCCAAGCCCAGAGGGAACATCCTCTTGTTCCTGACCTCAGATCGGGAGGTCTGGGGAGCCTGTGAGAGGCTCAGCCGGGATGTACACGCCCTCCAGGTCATCCCCTTGGGTCAAGCACCCTCATCGCTCGAAGCACTACAGGATCCCGGGCGCCAGAAGTGCTTCATCGCTACCAGCTCGGCTGAGGTCAGCGTGGAGATCCCTGAGATCACCTATGTGATCGGTAAGTGATGATCACCGCAGCCTCCTTTTCCTGCTTCTTGATAGACTAACTGGGGATCCAAGACAAGGGCAGGTGCAGGCAAGCCAGGTATAACCCGCGTGTAGGGATGTATATCCTGATGACGGTTCCGATCCCGAAGCCAGCAGCACAGCTGCGAGCCGCCCAAGTCACTCGGAAGCAGCAGGGTGGCATCTGCTACCGCCTTTATACCAAGCACACCTTCAACTGGATCTGCCCTCCCAACAACCATCTCGCGATCCATGCAAGCGAGATGTCAAGGGAGATCTTGATGCTGAAATGCTGTGGGTATCAAGAGATCTCGAAGTTCAACTTTGTCGATCGCCCTCATGCAGAGACGATTCTGCGAGCTTTGGCTGAACTCCGCGCTTTGTAAGTACTAACTAGACTGAGGTATTCCTATATGGAATAATGTACTAACATGGAGAAAATAGGGGCTACATTGATGGCAATACCAACATCACGCGAAAGGGCCAAAGAGCTGTGTCCTTGCCTACCCCTATCAACCCTGCCTGGTACAACGCGTTCCTTGAGGCGGAGGAGCTTGGGTGTCTGGGCGAGATTGTCACCATCGCCTGCCTACTTAGTGGTCATGGAGATCTCTTCGTGAGGCCTTATGAGCAGCGATACAATGTCGATGTCAACCGACGGTGCTTCGGTCACATTGATTCCGACCACCTGGCTCGACTCAACGCCTTCCTTGCCTACCTCCGCCGCCGAGACATCTGTTCCGACGAAGCAGAGTTGGCCAACTGGTGTCAAAGCCGGGGAATCAACTTGGAGGTTGCTGAGGAGGCCAGACTCATGCGAGATGGACTGATGCAAGGGATTTCGCATGGCATGCTCCAAGGGGGCCCAGTGCCGACCCTAGATCCCCGCGACCCGGAATTCAGCGCAAAGGTTCGCCAAAGCTTGGCAATTGGCTTCTGCCACAAGACTGCAATTCTGAGCAGCAAGGGCGATGGCATCTACAAGACAGTTCACGAGAACTACCCAGTCGCGCTTGAACCAGACAGCTGCCTCATCGACATGGGATGGGAGTGGGTGATCTACCATCGCATCCGCTACGCCGGGATTCAGTATATGCACTGCATCACAGCCATTGAGCCCGAATGGATCATGGTACGTTTATGGTCTCTCGATTTTGATATGACACTTGGCTAACAAGGATTAGAACCTTGAACACTTCCGGGACCACAACCTGGCGCGCAAATACGATCAAGTCACGCTGAGGAACCCCGACGTCAAGGCCTCCCTCGACCGGGCCAGAGCCAATGCTGACTCGGAGTCTGCCTAGCGGCATGCACTTCCTCGTTGGAGCAAGATGAGCCTAACGGCACCCATCTTCTGAAGAACAATGGGTTTACGGTACCTCTTACTCTGAAGAACGATGGGCTTTACGGCATCAAGATTTTTACCACCAATATGCTCAGCGGCACTGCTTTTTTGAACAGCGATGGTCTTGCGGTATCCCCACACTTTGAAAAACGGCGGGCTTAACGGCACCCCCTTTTCGAAGTACTACCGGCTTGACGACATCCCCATCGCGATAAGGCATCGAAGCAACGACTGCCTATCCAACCAAGATAGTTACGCCTCGCGGCGATTTCTTTCTTTTTTTGACCGATCTGATCTTTCTCTTCCCTCGTAAGACTTTATGGCTCGCGCCATCCAGCCTTGAACGGAACATGGAGAGTTTTTCGGTTGTCTGAGTCCTTGTTGCTGTTTTCATTTCGCCGATGATGCAAATGTTTCCTCTAGGACCTTTGCGGAGGCACCAGAGCGATGGCCGGCACCTTCACGCGGTGTTCTGGGTCAGTAACCAGGAGTGTTTGGCTCCTGGTGAAGCTAAGACCGGCCAACTTATGTAGCTAGTTAGAGGGCTCCGAATGCTCTACAGAGAGTCTTTCTCGATGAGCATCTAAAAGTAATAAAGATACTTTCCAACTGTGTGTCAGCCTAACAATCTCTCCTGCCGTGACTCGTTACCGTCCCTCCGCTGTTGTCTGGTCCCGGCAGAGGCGGAGTTTCCTTAGACCTTCAAGACAGTGAAGGGTAATGCTAAGCATCGCTCAAGGCCACATGCTATAACCTTGACGACAAAACAATTATGAGCTACCTTCTGAACCAGAGGTAGGCTGTGGGAACAAATCATAATGGCCCCAGCGTCCTTAAAAGTAAACATGGAGTCAATGTTGAGCATGAGGTTTCTAAGTCGATAACGTGATACATCTAGACAAAGGACTACCACAAGTTCAGAATAAATGCATTGCTAGCACTGTGCCGTGACCATGTTTTGGTGCTTGGGTCAACGCCGTATTAGCCAGCAGGACCAGGCTTCCTGTGTTAAGGACGAGTATCAAATCAACAAATTTTCTAGTCATACAGGTTTCTACATCATCTAGCCGGTCTCAGCTTCGACCGGAGTCATAGGCTCCCAGTTACTGACCCAGGACACCACGTGAAGGCGTTGGCCATTGCTATGGTGCCTCCGCGATAGTCAGGGACCAATGCATCATCGACAGGTTGTAATGGCGCCAGCCACCACAGAAAAACAAACTGCTCAAGGAATGATTGTGAGTACCTATGAGAGGTGAATCAGAACGTACCAAACAAAAACTGATCAGGGTGTGCCAATCGTGCAGCATTGGGCATGGGACTCTCGTATCTGTGGATGCAGATGTCGTTGAACCCAACGGTACAGGACCTTGAGGGGGGTGAGAGAATAGAAGGGTATGTCGAAGAAGCAGCGTGCCGTCAAGGGACAGAACAGGAGGGCCATAAGGCGGAAAACCAGGAGTGCTGCGACGATACTCTTTGCACCCTTGTAGTTACCGTCCCAGCTTCCGATTCTGTCAACGTTCAGTAGTCTTCGCAGGCCAGGACCCCTAAAAACGGAGCAGTGTCCTCGCAGTAACCAAAATTCTCTTCTCCATGATCAATCTGGTCTTGACACGCTTGTCGAAGAGCCAGGACAAACGTTTTACAGTAGGTCCACTTTCCCTCGGTGACCTCGTAAGATTGTTCCCAAGGGGAATCCTCGCATTCGATATCTACCTCGACAAACCGACGCCCTTGCTGGTAAAAGACTTTGCCCAACGGCGCCTCAGACTGCTCCTTGGTGGGCACGTGATGCCGCCGCTTGATTCGATAGTCGATGAACCAGACTGATCCAAGACGTGACTCCGTGGACGAGTCAATGGCGAGGTAGAAAAAAGTATCGAATATCTGGACTTCGCCGTGATATCCCCCTGCCTCTTCCAACTCAATGCCCCACTGGGGATTGTATTCAATAGCTGTGTTTTCCAGGAAGCGGTCGAAGGTAACGGCGAGGAAACTGTCGAAACCATGATCCAAGGACCAGGTGTACCAGTCATATGGCTGAAAGCAAAACAGATCTTCCTGTCGATGGAAAACGATGAAGCGGTCTGGCAGAGCATCGTTCTGGGGGGGCATTGGGACCTTGCATCTGTAGGAGCTGAAGATCCCGTCAGTAGAGGTCGCTAAACGTCCAATATTGTACCCACTACTGAACGGCATGTTTTATAAAATGCCAGGACTCCCGACAGGCCAGCCAAAGACCGGAGTCGGCCATATAGGTCGAGGGGTTATTGTTGGTCCACGAGGCAGGTTCCTTCTTGATGCCGACGAAGCGATCCTCGGTAGACGTCGTCTTCCAGCGTGGCCCAATCAGGCCATAGCTGGGGCTGTATTCTCTACTTTTTGACCGCAAACTCTGGCCTACCAAAGAGTCGGCGTCTTTGTCCTGGTTGGTGATGAGAATTCCGAAGAAGTGCGCCCCTGGGAGGGAGCCATCATTGCGAACGGCGAGCTTCCAAATGGCCAGTCGCAGCTCAGGCGGGAGACGTGGAAAAGGGTGGAACGTTTCGTACATCGTGAGAATGTCGTTTGCGGGTGAAGGATGTGAGACGAAGGGGATGTTTTCGTGTGTTGTTGGTCGGGATCAGGGTGTGGTGCAGTGGGAAGGTTGAGTGTGCGCTGCTGAGGATTTTGATCACTCGGCTATGACTCAGTTTGAACTGCAAGGATTGATCTCAGTTTGTTTGGAAGCGTGACAGAGGTTCGTTTGTTTCCGTTCGAGTTCTGGGGAACAGGTGTTGTCGGCTGGCGTGCACTGCCAGCAGCTAGCACTTACTTGTCAGTGAGGGGAGAGGCAGATCACGGCTCAGTCAAGGCAGAAAATCTTGACTTACCAATGTTTTTACTTTGGCTCGGTCTATTTAATACCTCTGGGCATTCTCAACTAATTTCAGTCTTGACTACCTGCTCTGGCATCTGCTGTACTAGGGAGTGATGTGAATGTGGGTTGACTTCGGCCACTGGAGCACATGTGTTCTTGGAATGTTCGTTCTTAAAACCCTAGATGCTTAGAAGACCTTGTTCAAAACATTTGATTCTCTTCATATGCCCGTTATCTAACTATCATACCCCTCTTTGATGATTTTCTACTATGTTCTGTAGTTGCGGTTAGTCGTCCCCACCCTAGGTTCATCGCGAGTTTGTAACAAACCCGCCTTTGTTCCATATCTATGAATAAGAATGGCAAATGTGTGAGCATTGTCAGGACTGCTTAGCTACGCAGTCTATTGACCAATTCTGCAAGCACTAATCTGTTTGTCGACAACGTCATGGTAATCGGCGCCCTGCTCCTTCCAAACGGCGAAGAAAGCAATCACCCAGGTTTGTTCAACCAACATCACGTGGCGAGCAGGTTTGATTTCGATGAGGATATAAAACCCTGCCCTGAGGAAGATCAATCTTCCTTCCATCATCTACTCACCCACCTATATACGGATCATTATCTTCGCCACCACTGCCACTCAACGGAGCACCCAGCGGAGGGAGGTGCGACAATAAAACACCATTGTTAGGCTCTACACATCGATGTACGCACACGTACATACGGCCAGCACAATAAAAAATAACACCACGACCATGGAGCCCATTAAAGCTCAACAGCAGCGTCAGCCTGTCCCTGCTGACAGTCTCAAGCGCAACAAGACCACTGCGCGGGAGGCCATGCGCCTCGAAGACGGAGACCTGAGCCCGTTCGCAGTCAGCAAGCCGCACTGCCAGGCCTACTTTGAGGACCTTTCCCAGTGCCGTGACCGGCTCCCAGTCTGCCAAGAGGAGGCTCGTCAAGAATTCCTTGACACATACCACGCCGGACAAGTAAGTGTTTGCTTCTTCGTACTCATCTAGGCGGCTAGACTAACTGTCTCAGATCACCATCGTTGTCGGCGAGACTGGCTGCGGAAAGACCACCCAGGTCTCCCAGTTCATCCTGTTCGACGAATGGGAGAGCGGCTTGCTTATCGTCTGTACTCAACCCAGGGTGGTTGCGGCAACCAGTGTGGCCCGGCGCGTGGCATAGGAGCTTGGTGAGCCTGGGTGGCGAGGTCGGTTACGCCGTTCGTTTCGACAACACCAGCAACTATCGGACAAGACTCAAGTTCCTAAAGGACAGCCTTTTGCTACAAGAGCTTCGCTCTGACAGAGAACTCAGCAGATACGTAAGTTGGAATCGTGTCATAGAGGAACAACTGCTGACGATTACAGGCTTGCGTCATGGTGGACGAAGCCCATGAGAGGACTAAGAACACCGATCTTCTCCTGGCGCTCCTTAAGCAGGCTATGGGAATGAGGCCAGACCTCAAGGTCGTGGTCATGTCGGCAACAATTGACTTGACCACCTTCACCAGATACTTTCCTGGGTCCAACGTCTCCCACGCGCATGGACACGCCTACCCCATCCAGATTCAGTACCTACGGGAGGCGACGCATGACTACCGGAAGGCGGTGCTGGAGACTGTAGCCCACATCGCGCAGACCAAGCCTGAGGAAAGCATCTTGGTCTTCATGACCTCTGTCCAGGAGATTGAGGAGACTTGCGGTTTGATCAGGAAGAAGGTGCCTGGTCTCCAGGTCTTGCCTCTCTACTCTTCGCTCTCAAGAGCCCGAATAGAGGGTGTCATGGACACCAACATTGGTCGAAAGTGCATTGTGGCGACAAATGTCATCGAGGCCGGCTCGACCATTGATGGTATCGCCATCGCGATCGGTATGCCATGCCAAGATATGGCCCCCAACATTGGCTGACCTCAACTACCTACAGAAAGGGATCGACAGATTGCAGACCATTAGATGCATCCTCATAAATCCTCATCAAGATCTCTTCAAATGGATTATATTATAACAATCTTAGATTAGGAGTAGATGATCTAAAATAAGGTAAAGTTCATAAACCCCCTTCTAACTGTTTACATATCTTTATGCTGAAACTAATCAAAGGCCCTTCTAAGAGTCTTCCGTTGTTTCTATATACCGGACGCCAGAAGCCGTATGATTGCGTCCCTCAGGCCGGAATGAAAACGCTCCTAACGGCTCCCATCTCCAAGGCATCGGCTAGACAACGAGCTGGTCATGCTGGTCGCATCTAGGGCGGTATTTGCTACCGTCTTTATACCAAGGACTTTTTCGACAAGTCCCTCCTGGCAAACACACCTCCTGGAATGCTAACATGCGAGGTCATGGATGAAGTCCTGGTACTCAATTCTTGCAGCTTTCACAAACTCTCGGCTTTCAACTTTATCGACGGCCCTCACATGGAGACAGTGCGTCTTGGGTGTGGTCGCCTCTTTCACCTTTTATACTGACATATAAACTAGGGAATATATTGACGCTGATGCCAAGCTCACGACCAACGGCTCGACGGCAGTGGGTATGCCTGTGAACCGCCTGGTACAATGCGTTCCTGAAGGCTAAGGAGCTCGGCTGCCTTGCTGAGATTGTCACCATCACCTGCTTGCTCAGCACGCAGGACGACATTATCATGAGACCCAATGCGACGCGGTACGCTGCCGACGTTATGAAGCAGCAATACTATGACGACAAGTCCGACCACTTGGCAAGGCTCAACGCTCTGCACATATACATTCATCGCCGTATCAAATCTGCCGGTGATGAAGACAAGCTCGCTAGATGGTGTCGAATGTCGTTCATCAACCCAAAAGTTGCAGAGCAGGTCGTCAAGATGCGCAACAGCCTAATGACAAGCGTGTCCAAGCGCATGCTCGATAGTGGGCCCGTGCCGGCATTGGAGCCTTCCGACCCAGACTTTGGCTTGAAGATTCGTCGGAGCTTGGCGGCCGGCTTTTATCACAAAGCCGCCTATCTGGATAGAAGGGGCACCTACAAGACTGTCCACGACAACCAACCGGTCCTGCTCGATCCAGACAGCTGCCTGGTCGGTGAGAAATATGGGTGGGCCATATGCGATCACATTTCATTCACCGGAGTCCAGTACATGAAATATGTAACAGCTATCGACCCAGTCTGGATTGTGGTAAGTTGTGGATTTGTTCTTTCGGGTAGGTCGCTAATTTGTTGCAGGACCTCGAGCATTTCCAGGACAAATATCTGGCGGACAAGTTCGATGGGAGAACCCTCAAGAACCCACATGTCAAGGCCTCCCTCGATCGGGCCCGAGCCACAAGGGCATCACGTTCTTCGTAGCCGGTATCTACGTTCCGAGAGACGATGCCTGCCCCAAAGAACAGGGTACGCCTCCCGACACCGACTCTTGCAGTTATTGCCTTGCGGCATGCTCAGCATAAGTAGACGACACCGATTCTTGCAGTTCTTGCCTCCTGGAGTCCGTTTTCGACATAGGAACTATTGTTGTTTCCTAGCCAAGCTTCATGGCCAGCGTCATCGCTGTGGTGTGTCAACCCTTTCTCCTAGTGTACGAGAAATGATTTGACGGCGGAACCCAATCCGATCGAAAATCCGTCTTGACGGACTAGGCCACTGACGCGGTACTGGCCTTGCTCAAATACGCCATGGAACACCGCGATGACTTAAGGTTGTAGTAATGTCGGCCACTATCAACCTTGAGAAGTTCACCCGATACTTCAACACACAGAACGTTTTTCACGCCCCAGGGCAGGCTTGCACCGTGCAAATTCAGTGCCTCAAGGAAGCGACGCCAAACTACTTGACCTGCGCCTACCGAGTGGTGGAAATTATTGCCAAGAACAAGCCCAAGGGAGATATTCTCTTGGTCTTGACCGCGACTCGGGAGATCTAGGAAGCGTGTACGATGATCCGCCACAGGGTGCCAAGTCTCCGGGTCTCACACCTCTACTCTGCTCTCCCATCCGAGGCCCAGCGTCTTGCAATGAGCAAGTCAGACACCCAGCAATGCATTGTCTCGACCAACGTTGCGGAGGCCAGTGTGACGATCCCAGGGGTTGTCTATGTCATCGGCACGATTCACTAATCTATTAGGAATCCCAGGCGTGAGGAAAGAGAAGAAGGTTTGGCACGATCACGTGTGGGAATGGCCACCTTGCTCACGGCTTCCATCTCCAAGGCCTCAGCCCGACAACGAGCTAATCGTGCTGGCCGGACTGGATCAGGTATTTACTACCGCCCCTACGCAATGGCAGCTTGCAGAAAATCCCTCCGGGCACCCACAGTGACAAAGTGGCCGACCAGATTCTTCAGTTGAAGGATCTGGGCGTCGACGAAGTAGTGAGCTTCGGTTTCATCGACCCGCCAATGCCAGAGGCTTACTTCCGTGGACTCAATGAGCTGAGAGTAGCAACAGCCATCATCATCAAGTCCGCTGACATCACTATCGAGGAGAAGGGTACAGTCATGGACCTTCTCTAGGTGTGGGTTGGCTCCTTCGGAGGCGGTATCCAACCCTCCCCCACCCTGACTATATAAATATACCAGGGCTTCTAGCAGGCAGTTTTTCAAGGATATGATTCTTCAAAATTTGTCAGGGTCCCGAGAAAGCCTCGCGACACGACCCTTGAGGACTCGAACCCCCACCCGGCCGCACCGGCCCCGTATACGCCCACCCCCTTGACCCAAGCGTACATCAATCATGATTCCGACACCACCGGGGATCAAACCCCTCGATCCATCATCGCCAGGCCCTCGAACCTCGGTACCGATGAGAAGGCAACAGCCATGGACCTTCTCCGGGCGTGGGGTCGCTCCTTCGGAGGCGACCTGCGACCCCCTCTGACCCCGACGGTACGAACGTACCAGCTTCTGGCAGGCAGTCTTTCAAGGATAGGATTCTTCGAAGTATGTCAGGGTCCCCAGCAAGCCTCGTGACACGACCCTTGAGGACTCGGCGATTCCGGTTGGCGTGGTCAGCGTTCACGCTTTCAACCGTCGCAGAATCGAACGCGGACAGCCCGAAACGATCCTGCCCGCCCAACCCTACGACGGTCAAACGGCCCATCTTGGCCTCCACCTCAACCTCGACAATGAGATCTCCTGGTACACCAAGAGGGACGGCGGAAAATGGGTCAGCCCCACCATGGTCTAGTACACCTCTTGAGGCCAGGACGAGCGCTTTGCTTACTTGTGTGAACTACGTTAGCAGTCATCGAAGAGCCGATAGTACCGTAGAACCTCTTGGAGACCACCTTCGACCAACGGGAAAGCATCAAGGGGGGGGGGGGGGGGGCTAACAATCCTCGAAGGCCCAGCTTGGAGACGGAAGGAGGGGAAGGGGCTTGTGATTGGGAAGTGGACAGAGAACCTCATCCCGGACAAGAAGCGAAAGAGAGACGAAACACCAAAGGACCCCGGTGACAGCCGCAAACGAAATGCAGACGCATGGCTGACGATATCCCTCAACAACTCCGAGATGTATACGATTAAGACATGCGACAAGTCCAATAGGAATGCTGGCACCACCGACAAGGTCAGCTGGAACCCGGGCATGACATTCGCAAAGGCTATGGCTCGATGTATATCCACCTACGATATGGCCGAAAGAGACCGTATCAACGACTTCGACGAACGCCTGCTCCTTGGCCTAGCCCGTCGTCGTATCACCAAGTTTGTCGGATCTGACTGCGCTGGCCAGGCTGGAATTGACCTCTGAATCACCATGGATCATACCGCCAACGGCCGCTTTAAGATATTAAGACTATCTTGCTGCCATGGCTGTGGCTTTCAGCCAATCACCATCATCGTGCGAATGTACAAAGCATTCTGAGACAGCGTATTTCGAGGATAGGATACATCGAAATACGACCAAGAAATTACCACACTCACACGATCTCATACCACATCCAGGTCGGCACCATCTCCACTAGCACCTTCAATGAGCGCAGAAGCCAACCCGGCGAAAGCACCGACCGGGAGACTCACGTCATCG
Source organism: Ascodesmis sphaerospora (assembly GCA_027569015.1). Lineage (NCBI taxonomy): Eukaryota > Fungi > Ascomycota > Pezizomycetes > Pezizales > Ascodesmidaceae > Ascodesmis > Ascodesmis sphaerospora. The sequence goes on from JAPPUR010000003.1 coordinate 2,289,302, forward strand.
AGGGTCAGCCCGTCCGGCTCGGCCTGGCCCTCGAAAACGAGGAGCGCACGATCAGTTGGGCGTGCAGAACCACACGGAACAAGTACATCACCCCCAACTACTTTGACTGCAGTCTCTTTGGCGGAGATCGGGTCAAAGCTCACGATGCTTGCATCCGCAGCTACAATAGTCACCAGATTGCCCGTTACGACGCCTACAGCCGGGAGTATCTTGTAACACTGGCACGGCGCCGAGGCCTCCGCTTCTCTGAGACCAAGACTCGACTCAATCCCGTCATCTGCAGTGAGGGCCGGCCCACCAAGATGAAGACTGTTCTTCTCGCCGGCACATACCTTACCGGGGGTGTTGCAAGACATGGCACCAGGGCTGGGAAAGATATAGCATACTGGACGTAGGCCGTGCGGACTTAATCGGGCCAAAGAGACACAGTTTAGAGCAGACTAAGGAGATGAAAATATAAAATAAATAAATTATACTAAAGCCTTCGCATATGCCTAGTCTTATAATCATAAGCATTTTCCGACATAGATTCCACTTAGCTTTTAGCACGCAACCCGCCCTGATGACAGAGTTCGTCGTTCCCAAACGGGGCCCAAGAACTATGGTTCATCTCTGGGACCGGTCACTGGTGGATATTCCATTCCCAGTTCCATGGGAAACAAGCTGGCCACACAAGAAGTGACGTTGAAAGCCAATCTCTCTTGATTTGACATTCTACATCTCTCGGCCGCGGTAGAAATACCCCCGTTTCGACGCTGCTCTCTCGTAATGGCAGAAATGCACTCTTCATTGCAACACCCCTCTCATCGAACGCAGGAACGCCCACAGTTTAACAATGTTGGGGCTTGGGATTAATTTCGGGATTTGGAGGGGGTACAATGGATGTGTGTGCTGTTGCGATGCTGATCGATTGCAATACAGAATACACCATTCTAATTTCCCGTGTGTCTTCTGTGACTTGGTTCTTGTAGGTCTGCGGTCATCGCACAGCCCTGCCGTCGATGGCCAAGAAAATATGTCATAACAAACAGTGCCGCAAAGACCAGGGTGAGAAGCCTAATACCTTCAGACGGGTGCCGTTAGTCCCAAGGGCGAGAAATCGAATGTCGTACCAGACGGGCGCCGTTCGGCTCGATGATAAGAGAAGGAAGTTATCCTCGGACGTGGCGGGAGATTGGTTCCGTTCGGACCAGGTTGTCGAGGGTTCCATGATGCTTGTCTAGAAGCTTGAGCAGCTCGCGCGCGGTCGAAAGATTCCTTGACCTTGGGTTGCGGTAATCTCTGTGCCAGTTCCGAGAGATGTTTTCGTCACAGAAGAACTCGCGATCCTGCAGAATGAGCATTAGCACAGAACGTGGGTAAAGTGGACAGCAGAGCAAGATATACCATGAGCCATTCTGGGTCGACTGCAGTTACCATGCGTAGGTACTGGACACCAGAAGAGCTGAAGGTCAGACAGATGCCCCCCACGCCATGCCAACCAGGCAGCTGTCAGGGCTAACGCCGGCAGTGTGATGGCCGTGGTACGTCTTGTGGATGTCTTGATCTACAATGAGTGCCGTTTCATGTACCTCCTTCTGCCACCACTCGGAACAGAAATCTGCCAATGACCAATGTCGTCCCTGAACAGGGAGACCAAACACGGGAGAGGTGTTGGAAATTCCGCCTGAGTCTAGACCTGCCTGCGCAAATATGGTTGGATTGCAGCAGATACTGCTGGCTTTTTGACTGCCCTTACCAGAAACAACGGATTTCCTGGGTGTAGAAACGAGAATTGTGTGCCATCACGGAATTGAGATGGGAGAAGGAGAGCTCTTCAAGGTCTCTTGGGGTCGAAAGTGGGGTCCAGGGGTGTCCCGCTGTCTTCAGGGACCCTGGGCGAGCAGGTACCTACCTACCAGTACAAAATGCATTGAACCCATCATCCTCTAAAGATAGCAATGAAATTAGAGTAGATTAATACTGTAATGTGTGAAATACCTCCTTAGCCTGCTCTAAAATTTGCACAGTTCTATTCCCATTATTAAATAATTATACCACAGCTTAAAGAGAAATTCAAGCTGGTATGGTACTTTCTTTATTCCCTGCCTTGCGTGCGGGCACTAACGCAGGTACCCGGCTGGCCACCCCACCTCAGAACATGAGCTTGTTTTCTTTTTCACCACCTGCTCTCTGCTTCTTTCACAAACATCCTCGCATCCACCGCCCGTCATATCGTCCACTGCGAAAAACGCATGAAATCTTACACGGTACTTATCCCCTTCTCGTCTTATTATATTCGTCTAACAGAGTAAAGATGTCTTCTCCTCAGAGTCCCCGACCCCGCGATGCGCCAAGCACCACCCCCGTAAGTGACGAAACCAAGTTCTTTACTGCAGGTATCTAACCCCGCTGAAGCCAGTCGATCTACCTCCTGCGCAGCAAGCGCCTCCCCCTCCTCCGGCTCGCGCCATGCTACCTCCCCCAGCCCCAGCCCCCCACCCCGAGAGCGAGTACCCAAGCGAGTGGTACTTTGATATCGACAAGAACCCTGTGCACGAGGTCCAACGCGCCGCCGCCGCTCATCTCAAGGCTTATGCTGAGGAGCTGGAGAGGGATGGTGCACTTTTCCCCCCTCGCATCGTCGAGGATGAGTCAGGAGCGCTCCGGGTGCGGCCCCAGCAAATCCCCCGCCCCGACTATCCCGGAGTCGAGCTTCTCAAAAGCGGGGTCCACATCAAGCGGGTGGGAAGCGAGCCACCCGAGTCCAAGTACATCGACCTGGACGACCTCGCCGAGTACGAAGCCAACGGCTAGAAGGAGTGGCTTCCATCGGCAAGGCCTACTGTTCCCCCGTCCGACAAGGACAGCAGGGAGATTGAGGAGCTGAACGACCGCTTCGATGCCTCTCTGTCTTTCGAGGAGCAGATGGCGCAGTTCTACCCAAAGGGCATGGAGGATTTGTGCAAGGCTGAGGGGCTCACATGGCAACCTGACCACCAATTTGATCACCTCCCTCGCACGTCGGCCCCAGAGCATGCCGGCCTGGGCTGGGGAGGCTACGACCAATTTCGCCAGTGGGAGTTGGAGGGTCGCACAATCGATCCGGAGTGCGTGGAGGAGGGAGACTGGAAGAAGTGGGATGGGGCCGAGTTTGGTTTCGAGTACTGTGATCCAACAACTGGTGAGCTCCGTGACGGCGATGTCGTCAGGGCCGACCCAGACAGCCCGGATGCTCAGCCTCCAGCTCCCGAGGACATGCCCATGACCCTCTACGAGAAGCTTCACCAAGGGCATGCTCATTCTAAGTAGACGACCCCGACTCTTGCAGTTTTTGCCTTGCGGCATGCTCAGTATGAGTAGACGACACCGACTCTTGCACTTTTCTGCCTTGCGGCATGCGTCTCACACGTTGGGACTCTTGTTGATCCTTACGTACCTAGTTGACCTTCATGGCTAGCGCCATTCAACTTTGACGGCATGCAGAGATCTTTTGAGTGGTGAGGGAGTTTGGGGAATCTTGTATGAGTCTTCTTGTCATCAATACGCCGATGATGCGGTGGTCTTTGACCATCGCGGAGCCACCAGAACGATGGTCGGCACCTTCACGCGGTGTTCTGGGTCAGTACCCAAGAGCCTAAGGTTCTTTGTGAAGCTAAGACCGGCCAGATTATATAGATTAGGTACAATAATCACACTTCATGGTATCAGGCAGAGTGTCAAGTTGCCTCTGGTGAGACATGAGCTCGTGTCAAATTTGATCAATTGGCATTCATCCTCTATATAAATCCTGTTCCCATTCCCAGCTCTTCATTGAGATTTTCTTTTATTCATGCAAATACGACATTACCTTGAACCGAAAACACCTACAAGATATCAATTTTCTAACCAACCCACTTACGCGCGTTCAGGAACAGCTGGAACCAGGGACCAAACTGTCCCCATTCCTCCAGCTGGTAGTCTGGCTTCCAAGAGCCCACATCCGCCATGATGGTACGCTCGGGGTGAGGCATCATGGCAACCACACGGCCGTCCCTGCTCTTCACACCGGCGATACCCTGGGGGCTGCCGTTGGGGTTGAAGGGATACCTCTCCGTGACGGAACCGTAGTTGTCGACGTAGCGAAGAGGGATGAGGCCGTGGTCGTTGATGGATCCAATGTCGTTGGCCGACGAGAACTGGGCTCGGCCTTCGCCGTGGGAGACGACGATAGGGAATGACGAGCCGTTCATACCGTTGAAGAAGACAGAGTTCTCCGACTTGTCGTTGATGGTGACCATGGAGAAACGGCCTTCGAATTGAGAGCTGGCGTTCTCAACGAAAGTAGGCCAGTGCTCAGCTCCGGGGATCAACTCCTTGACTACATAGTATTAGCATGATTCGGAATAGGGGTGGCATACGTACGTCGAGTCAGCATCTGGCAACCGTTGCAGACACCGAAGGAGAAGGTGTCAGGTCGCTTGAAGAAGGCCTCAAAGGTCTTACGGGCACCGTCGTGCATGAGGATGGACTGGGCCCATCCGTTACCGGCGCCAAGAACGTCACTGTCCAGATTAGCACTTCACACTCAAGAGAAAGGCTGGCCATAGCCCTTGAGTCCCAGATAACTTACCCGTATGAGAAACCACCGCAAGCAGCAAGACCTCGGAATCCATCCAGGGAGAAGCCATCGAGAATATCCGACATGTGAACATCAACAGCATCGAAGCCAGCAGCACGGAAGGCAAAAGCCATCTCGGCGTGACCGTTGACACCCTGCTCTCGAAGGATGGCGACTCTAGGCTTGAAGACCAAGCTCTTAAGGTTGGTGAAAGTAGGGAGGCTGACATCGGCGGGGTCAAACTTGAGCTTGTAGTGCAGACCAGGGTCCCTGGAGTCCTGGATAGCATCAAACTCGGACTGAGCGCAGTCAGGGTTGTCACGCAGCTTCTGCATCTCGTACGAGGTGCTGGTCCACCACTGCTGGATCTTGGCGCGCTCGAGGTCGACAATGGTCTTGGACCTGTACTTGACAAGAAGAGACTGCTTGGAAGTAGGTCGGACGTAACCAATGGTCTTGATCAAACCGTGAGGGGGACCACAGGTGGCAAAACACCTCTTGAACTTGGTCTCGTCACCACGGCGGATCTGGAAGACGGCACCCAGCTCCTCGTTGAATAGAGTGTCGAGAACCTTGTCCTCAGACTCAGCAAGGTCATCGAGAGAGATGTCAGCACCGCATCGACCGGCAAACATCATTTCGGCGACAGTGGTGAGCAGACCACCATCGGATCGGTCGTGATAGGCGAGAACAATATCCTCCTGCACAAAGTTAGTAGCTGACGGACGGCAGCACCGATTGCGACTTACTTGATGGAGCTGCCACAAGGCGTCAAAGAAGTCACGGATGATCTGGACATCACGGACATCGGGAGCCTCGTTACCGATCTGGCCAAGGGTCTGGGCGAGAGCAGAGCCACCCATAGCACGGAAGCCCTGAGCAAGGTCCACAAACACAAGGACGGACTCGCCAACCTCCTCAACGCGACGAAGCTGAGGAGTCCACGTGCTGCGGACATCCTCAACCAGACTGAAGGCGGAGATAACCAGAGACACTGGAGCAGTAACAGTCTTGGACTCAGAAGTCTCCTTGTCCTTCCAGGAAGCCTTCATGGACAGAGAGTCCTTACCAACAGGAATAGAGACGCCAAGCTCGGGGCAGAGCTCCATACCGATGGCCTGGACGGCTTCGTAGAGGGCGGCACCCTCACCAGGGTGACCAACAGCGGCCATCCAGTTGGCAGAAAGCTTGACGCGCTTGAGGTCACCGTTGACAGGGCCAGGCTTAATGTCGGCGGCACCCAGGTTCATCAAACTCTCAACAACAGCCATGCGAGCCGAGGCAGCGGCCGAGATGAGAGCGAGAGTAGGCTTCTCGCCCATTGCCATAGCCTCTCCACGTCGCTTCTTGTCATCGATGCTGAAGCTGGTAAGAGTCACAGCGACATCGGCCACGGGAGTTTGCCAGGGGCCAACAAGCTGGTCGCGGACGGATAGGCCACCAACGGTTCGGTCGCCGATAGTGATGAGGAAGCTCTTCGAGCCAACGGAGGGAAGGTTGAAGACCAGCTCAGTAGCCTTGGTGACCATCTCAGTCAGGTCAGAGCTGCCACACTGCTCAGTGAGGCTCTTGACAGCATCGAACGGACGGAGGTTCTTCTGGACTCGCTGAACATCCTTGGAGATTCTTCGTCCAGGAGGGAACAGAACGTCCATAGGAAGGTTGATAGGATCGATGGGAGGGTTGACCGTAGGCTCACGGTCGGTCAGGATAAGCTTGGTCACACCGTTCTCATCCTTGGTAACGGCTGATCCGACGACGGAGAAGCCACAGCGCTCTCGTCGGCAGATGCTCGTGAAGCGGTTGAGGCCTTCTCGGTTAACAAGAAGAACGTATCGCTCCTGAGACTCGTTGCACCAGATCTGGAGAGGGGACATGGAATTGTCGGCACTCTCGACTTGTCGAAGCTCGAACTTGCCTCCGAAACCGGCATCCTTGACGAGCTCAGGGAGAGCATTGGAGAGACCACCAGCACCAACGTCATGGATGAAAGCGATGGGGCTCTCTGGGCCAAGGGCAACACAGGTGTTGATGACCATCTGGGCGCGTCGCTCCATCTCGGGGTTTCCACGTTGCACACTGTCAAAGTCAAGGTCGGCGGTAGCCTCAGAGCCGGTGTTGGAGGAGGCAGCACCACCTCCCAGGCCGATCAACATGGCAGGGCCACCAAGAACGATAACGTGCGCACCCTCTTCGACATGGGCCTCCTCTTTGAGAGCGTGCTGGGGTCGGACACTGCCGATACCACCAGCAATCATGATGGGCTTGTGGTAGCCCCTGTACTCAGGGGCCTCAGACTCGGCCTCGTTGGTGAGCAGAGTCCTGAAGGTTCCGGTCAGGGCAGGACGTCCGAATTCGTTGTTGAACCGAGCGGAGCCAATAGGGGCTTCCAGCATAATGTCGAGACTGGAGGCGTAGTGGGAAGGCCGTCCAATATCAACCTCCCAAGGCTTCTTGCTACCAGGAATCAAGAGGTCAGACACCCAGAAACCGCAGAGACCAGCCTTTGGAGAAGAACCCCGTCCGACAGCACCCTCGTCACGAATCTCACCACCACTACCAGTTGCGGCACCGGGAAAGGGAGAGATGGCAGTGGGGTGGTTATGAGTTTCAACCTTGATCAGAGGTTGAACAACCTCACGGGTGAGCTTCCAGCTTCCAGTCGAGTAGTCAGGAGCCCAGTAGTTGCCCTCGTCACCAGACAAGCTGGACAGAGTTAGCAATATGTAAATCAGCCATGTCACTGAGAAGCTGTGACTTTCAGACGGGACTTACACAGCGGCGTTGTCGGAATAAGCGCTGATGACATATTCGGGGTTCGACTTGTGCGTGTTCTTGATCATGCCAAACAAGCTGTTCTCCTGGCTGATACCATCAATGGTCCACGAAGCATTGAAAACGTGGTGTCTGCAGTGCTCAGAGTTGACTTGGGCAAACATGAAGAGCTCAACATCGTTCTACTAAAATCAGTACTGATTTTCAAATCCGGGCTTTGAGTCATACGGGAGAGCGGCCGAGAGCAGTATACTGCTTGACCAAGTACTCCATGTTGGGTTCGTCAAGTCCAAGTCCAGCCTTCTTGTTGTGCTCCTGGAGAGCAGCCAATGGGCCTCGCTCATCGGAAAAGATGTCAACCACCTCAAGGGGATGTCGGATGCCGTGGGCGAACATGGTGTCAAGGACCGGGGGCGAAAGACTGAAGAACTCAGTCATACGGTCGTGGACAACATCTCGGAACACCAAGTCCTGCTCTCCATTGTATGTGTCCTCGAATTCGATGTGAATAACGCGGCCTCGCTCGATACGGTTGACAGTCTTAAGGTCGCAGACGAGAGCGATGCTGGTGGCCTTGGAGCTCCATGGCGAAACGTTTCGGGGAGTAACGTAGATCTCGACGGACTTGCCATTGTTCTCGGTTGCGGGAGCGTCGGCGGGCTGCTCAATGGCTTCGAGGATCTTCTTGATGCTGGCGAGGACGCCGGCATCCTCGGTCTCGAGGTCGACGTAGTACTGCCACGAGCCCGTGAGCTTGGCGACCTTGACGGGGCTCTGATCGTTGATGCGCTGCACGAGCTTCTGAACCTCAGAAGCCGTGTAGCACGACTCGCCGACCAGCACGTGGTACATGGTGAATGATGTCTGTTTGCAAAGCAGGATGCGCTTTGACGATGAACGCCGACGACCTGTAGCGGGGAGAAAAAAAATGCGGCGGGGCAGAGATCAAGAGAAGGCGGGAGGTGCGGATCCGGGAAAAAGTTGCTCCGCGCCACGAAATGCGGCTTTGAGCCTGAGCAGCCGTAATTTCCCGTCAATCTGCATCTCACGATATCTCCCCATTTAATTGAAGATTGTTATTCCTTTGAGGCATGAGAATCTTTGTTGACTTATGATGTGATGTTTAGCACTCTATTATCTTATCTAAGATCACGCACGTGCCATGGCGGGGCATAGCGGGGTTCGGTAGTTAACTCAGATGTTAGCCTGACAGGGCACGGAGGCTTGGACAGCATCCATCCTAAGAGGCACATACAATGGATGGGATCTTATAAAACTGACAGTCGACGATAGACTTCCTAAAAAGCTCACATGCGTTTGATAGAGTCTAGAGTAGTTTACCCAGCTCGTCAATTGACAGTTCTTCCACTGAGTGCATCCCTACCTGTTTACAGCCTCAGACTGGCGCTCACCAACCCCTGCGCGGATCTCAAAAACTTCCGACCACGATGGTTGGATATACAGACCTTGAATGTCTAGTCGCATGGTGGGCTCTATTGATTCCTTGATTTAATTTGGAACCTCTCATTTCGCCATTGAAAGTGCTTTGTTCAGCATGCGTGTTGGCATGTCGGCAGCCTGTAGCTACCCTAGATACAATCTAGTCAGCTTTAGCAATCGCGGTGCCAGGTAGCTATCGTCTGTAGTCTGGATTAAGTGGGAAAAGCTCGTAGATTTAATCCTGGTGGTTTTCTTTTTTGGGTCGTTCTGAGGGATATGGATATTGGTGAGTTCTTTTTCTCTCACGAATGCTCTCATGTCTGTCGTCCCCTCCGCAATACCATTCATCATGGACGCCATCCGTTGGGACCCAAAGATACTACTTGGAATAAAGACGAAGCCTGATGGCCAGCGACTTCACATTTACGGTGTCGGCAGCCCCACAGGTCACCTCAGCCAGCGATGTGCCCATGTCATTCCAGAGTGGCAATCCACAAAAGCGGTACAGTTGGTTGACAGACAGTCGGAGAAGCGACGAGAAGACATCAATCCAGGTCACCTAAACTTGGTTGTCTTCCAATGCCTTTGCCTCACTTGTCAACCACACCAGCATGAACAGGTTCCGTATGCCTGGGCCACGGCCATCGAAGCATCCGCGAGACGTCGACAATATGTGGTAGCAGCTTTTGAAAGCATTCACAGAGCTACATGTTCTAGTCTCATGACACAGTTGGAGACAGAAAGCGAGCTGGTTGGGAAATTCAAAGAGTAACAATTTGCCGACCATGAAACTTTCGCTCTACGCCAAGATGGTGTTGAAATCTGCAAGAAAGAAGCAACGAGACAGAGGAAAGGATTCCATTTCTTGAATCAGAGAAATCTTCTGTGAATGAAAGGATAGAAGAGGGGCTGGAGGAGTTGGCTGCTCCATATGAAGACAGCTTCGTTAACAGATCACTTGAGGGCAGGGTCAAGGCCGTCGATCACCTCCACCTGCTCGCGTAGGCAGAATTCAACGAGCTGCACAAGACGAACGCTTTTCTACTTAAAACATAGAGTGACTCTTGCAGAAAATGATGCCCTGAAGAAAGATCTCGAAACGGCACGCTGAAAAACGCAAGTACCAAAGAGAATGCAGAAAAGAAAGGACTGGGAATTCAGCACTTGTTAATCGGGTGAAGGCTTTGGAGGATCTTAAGGCCGAGATGAAGGAAGAGATGGAGGCTGATTGATTGTACTGGATCTGGAGGGGGGTTAAAGACCCTAAGTCTTTGTTCAGACGTAGCGGTTGAGCCTGGGAGAGAAGCATTGACAACTGACGATGGTTGGCTAGAATACTGCGCGGAATTTTGGGCCGGAGGTTAGCTTGATATTGGTACGTAAAGCTGATGACACACTAAAGTCTGGAAGCACGATGGACTTGGCGTAATTCATTGGCTGTTGAGTTGCCCTGGTCGAGACCTGTACCATGCCAGGAAAAAACAAGACACCAGAACGAAGATCCATATTAGCTCACACTTCCCTAAAGGTAGCTATGAAAGATAAACAAAAAGATCTAATATCTTGATTAGATTACGCTATTATTTCAATATACTTATATCACTTCGCTCATAAGCTTTAAGAAGAGTTGGACTTTCCTTGCCACTCTGGTGTTCTTGACCTACGTGCCAGGTGATGGATCGAGACTGGGTTTTGGCGTTAGGGGCAAGGCTTGGAGATTCCTGGAAGACGCTAGTATTATGCTCCGCTGAGAGTGATCTTGGGCTGAAGATGCCTGTGTGAAATACGAGCCAGGCCTCACATTTTAGATTTCTAAGCACTGAAGACATGAATCTCCATACGCCTAATCACCGCATATACATGGCGGCCACCAAGTGTCCCGAAGAGTGTAAAGAATAATGTATGTCATGCTTACTGCCAGTCAAACCTGGGTGAAGATCAGAATTGTAGCACAAGGGGATGTGATGCCGGAACAGTCCCGAGTCCCCGTGGACTAAGGTGAAGCTGTAACCCGTGTAAGCACCAGAGACAATGATTCAGTGCATTGACCACTCGGTATTCAGGAACAGAAGCTAGACTGCGAAATTTGCGTCGACGTGATGGTTGCAGGGGATGTTGACATCGCGGCATCTCAGGGGGAGTTGCTTGAAGCCGCTGTTAACCGATGGTGTGGTAGCGGGAGTGGCTTAGACGGCGCGAATCTAGGTTAAAGCGACGTCCTCAGCACTTGCAAATTCTTTTCGTATTAGGACCGCATGATGTTGGAACTTCTGCGTTGAAAATCATCAAGTTGGTTGGGTGAGCTGAACAAAAGCCATGTCGCTTAAGACAAAACAACATTGAAGAAACCTCGTTGTCGTGGCCAAATATGTGCTCAAGACAAAGATTGGTCCGTGAGCCTGGCCACTTTGGGACATGGTCAAGGTTGATAATATGAATCTGGTCTACCACGAGGTTCTTTTGAGATTATTCCGGTGACAGGGGCTAAGCAAGGACCTCGGGGTGACCATGTTCTGGCCTTGGGACGAGCAACTGAGTTGAGTACTGATCATGCAAGATGCTGAGACCAAGACGTCCAAATTGTAGGAAAAACAGGAGGGAGGAAAGGGACACTAACAGGTCATACCTAGTTCTCCATGGATGCCAACCGTGGCGACTGAGTCCCGGATGCCGCGGTCATGGTTATCATGTGCTGCCAAGAACACCTTGTGAGCCTGACGTGTATTAACCTGACCAGCTGAGCCACATTAAAGCCCGTGCATAGTAAGTGGGCAGATGCCTGGTCAGTAAGGGAAGCAAAAGCACGTGGACATGGTCGCGGCCAAGCTCCGATTGTCCTGGGGAAAGGCTAGGCACTCTGGAGCTTCAAAAGAGGCCAGGTTCAGGCTTTCAACACACGACGTCGGATCAAGGGAAGGCTATTCAGCGGAGCGGATGGATTCATGTTAGGTAACAGATTCATTCCCCAGATAGGGAGCGAGATCAAGCAACGTGATCCCCAGAGTCGTAATACGGGTCCTGATGGGGCGGTGGGTAGGTTATGAGGCCACTTGTGTTATCTGAGATCCACGGGCGGAGTTTGGACCGTGAACATGTTGTATTTGAGCTTGTTAAAGTGAACGTCGAAAACGGTAAAGATATGAGAATGAAAAGGACGCAAATGCGGTTGGTTATCTTAGTCGCTGATCATCGGCATCGTCTGAGATGCCGCGCCCTGGCGCTGCTCGGCAAATCCGCCGGTGCCGTCTTAGCATGCAAGTGTCCTGATAGCCAAGAAAAAGCTTGCATGAACCTTCCAAGACGGGCAAAAGAAGCAACTGAGAGCTGTCTGTGCAAACCACGTCTAGCTAGGGCGCGCAGCACCACGCAGGGCGCAAACAACAAGCCGTAGTCGGCAGGGCGCGCGTCGAAGAGACCGAGCAATTTGCGCTGGCAGAGCTGAGGAATCACGACTTGAACAACCACGGGCGTTTTTAGGAATAATCTATTGTTATTGGCTCCAGCATGCAAGGTTCTCGGACCAACCTTTCAGCACCTGAATCAATCACCGTCTTGGCATCATCGGTCACAACGGAGGCAAAAGGCCGTTGGTATGGTGAGCTAATGCAAGACTTGCTGGAACCTTGCTGAGCCGAGAGAATTAGCGCGCCTCGTAGAAAGATGGAAGCAAGAATGGAAACGGCTGAAGGAAAACAAGAGATGAGGCTCAATGCCTCGGCGTGAATGCCGGCCCCTGTCGGCGGCCCGGCAGTAAGCGGCCGTGGCTTATCACAGATTTTTCTTGGTGATGGTGGCGGCTGCTTGTGACGTTTGCTTACCAACGTCAAACGCTTCCACATGGACCGAGCGGTGAGATTTACAAACTGTCAATCTTGATGGATCCAAGATTTCACATGGTCCAGACCTTTGAGTTATGGAGACTGACCGTGCTTGCTCGGGGCCCCAGCTGGAGGCCTGACAGCGGTGACAGATTGGATTCTGTCATGGCATTCACAACCAGCAAACTACCGTAGTTATTGAAGCCCGCGATCCACCTCTGTTACGTACGAGAACAGTGCTTGTGTGTGCGGTTTGCCATGTGGTTGGTCGGGGGGAATTTACAGTAACAGGGGGATCTCCAAGTGTCCCGTCAATAATTCCCTGTCAAAGCTAAACGGGGTAATGGCGTGAGTTTGTCTCTAATGGCTTGTCTGCAAAGGGCGCAGACGACGAGGCATCTCCAACACAAGGTGGCACTGCGTAATTTGAAACGCTTCCCGACATGCATCTCGACTTGTTACCTGAAGGAGTAAATGAGTGACAAAGGACATGATTGAGTTTTGACCTTCCTAATCTTTAACTTGAAGAAAACTTACTACGTCGTACGGATGCGGCTCCTCTGGAAACCCGTCATCAATCTCTTCATCAATCCCTTCTCGAACTCTGCCCCTTGCGGACTAGTCCTCACCACCCATCTCGGCGTTCCCTGCACACACTTTACTCAATCAAGCTAGGCATCGCTTGCACCACAGGTTCCCTTTCTCCACCGCGCTATGTACGAGGTGCCCCCCCATCCGCTGTAAGCCGTGCCATCGCGGCGCTTTTGCCCTGTCGGACCGCGTTGGAGTCGTGCTTGAACTGGCCCGAGACTCCCTCGTCGACCGGCTTTTGTCGGCCTTTCTGAGTGTGACCCCTGGCCCTGGAACGTGGGTTATAACGCTACTCCAAGAAACTCCAACGTTTTAGCGGCTTTCCCGATTGATAGCACGGCTAGCTGAGATTGGAGAATGAACTTCAAACGTTGGGACTTGGGCCACTGACTACACAGCTGACCACCATAGCTTTTTGGCCACCACGGGCGTCGGACGGTCCGGTCAGGTTACGATTCGCATGTTCCAAATCTTGGCAATTAAAACTTCGTCACAGGTTGACGCCTTCGTATTGTGGAGAGTGTCATTGATGCCCAGGTCCCCGTCTCAGTCCCCGCACTCCGGGTCATCCCCGAACAGACTCGCCTCGGGCAAACCACATGGATGGATTGTTGCCCACCGTTATCAGCGACGCTAGTCCTTGCCCAATCCTGGTGTGACTACACGTCCCATGTCATATCTTGTATCTTGATATGGAGGAACGTACTGGTGGTACCTGTCCCTCCTATCTGTAGCACTGAAGCTCCAGTAGGTCTCTTCATAGGGATCTCTATCGATAAGAAGAGCAGAGTGTGAATAGTATAAACATTCCCCTCACAGAGCCTCATTCACCTCTCCAACTCCTCCTCACTCACCTCCCTTGTTCATACCTGTGTGATCCAACCATCTCGTAGAGTCGAGACCCAGGCCTGCCCCAGGTTGCCAATACCTTCCCCCGCCTTTACCCCAAATCCCCAAGAAAGAAGGCTTGTGGGGCCCTCCATCGGCGACTCCACCTGCTGTGTAGAGTTGACACCCTCCCACACGCGGACAGACCCCGAACCTGAATCCGGGGGATAAATATCACCCTCCCTCCCCCTCTTGGGAGCATTGCTCAGACACCATCAACCTCTTCTTTACTAGTTACTCCTTAAAACTTCACCAAATATGGCTGAGAAGGAGCAAATCGACGCCGGCAATGGCTTCGACCTTAACCAAGAGGCGAGCCACCAAGGCGAGAATGAGAACATCGAGTACAATCTCGCCAACTCTCACGATCAGCTTGAGCGAGGTCTCAAGAGTCGACACATTCAGTTCTTGGCCCTTGGTAAGTTATTGTAATTCCCATATCCCTAAGTCGCTAACATTCCTAGGTGGTGCTATTGGAACTGGTCTCTTCATCGGTTCGGGTAGCATCCTTACCCGCACTGGACCCGCCCCCCTCTTCATGGGTTACCTTTCCATGATGGCTCTTGTCTGGATCATCATGAACGTCCTTGCTGAGATGGTGGTGTACCTTCCCATGCGCGGTATCACTGTTCCATACTTCGTCGGCCGCTTTGTCGACCCCAGTCTCGCCTTCGCCGCCGGGTGGAACTACTGGTACGCCTATGCTATGCTCATCGGAGCCGAAGCTGTCGCTGCTGGTATCATTATCGAATACTGGGAGCCTCCGGTGTCTATCGCTCTCTGGATCGCCATCGTCCTCGTCGTCATGCTCCTCCTCAACATCATCGCCGTCAGCTTCTTCGGTGAGGCAGAGTTCTGGTTCGCCAGTATCAAGCTCATCACAATCTGCGGTCTCATTATTCTTGGTATTGTCATCTTCTTTGGAGGTGGTCCAAACCAGGATAGCGTCCGTGGTTTCTCATACTGGAAGAACCCAGGAGCGTTTAAAGAGTTTGGTGCCAAGGGTTCGACCGGCCACTTCCTCGCCTACTGGAGCGCCTTTATCAGCGCCGGATTTGCTTTCATCACCTCTCCCGAGCTGATTGCTATCGCTGCTGGCGAGACTGTCGCTCCCAGGCGTAACATCCCCAAGGCTGCTCGTCGTTTCATCTGGCGTCTGGCTATCTTTTACGGTGTCTCATCCCTCCTCATCGGCGTTCTCGTCCCTTACAATGACCCTAAGCTTCTTGGCGCCACTTCTTCCAACGCCAGTGCTTCTCCTTTCGTCATTGGTATCCAGAATGTCGGAATTCCCGTCCTTAACCACATCATCAACGCCGCTGTTCTGACCTCTGCTTGGTCTGCTGGTAACTCGTTCCTCTACTCCGGTAGCCGTGTCCTCTACTCCATGGCCCTGAACAACCAGGCCCCCAAGTGGTTCCGCATCACCAACAAGCACGGCGTCCCGTGGGTTGCTGTCCTCTTCACCTGGTCGTTCGGTCTCTTGGCCTTCCTCAATGTCTCCAACTCTGGCGCGACCGTCTTCAACTGGTTCGTCAACATCTCGACCATCTCTGGTTTCATCGCCTGGATTGTTGTCATGATTACATACATCCGCTTCCGCAAGGCTCTCATCTTCAACAACCTGCTCGATGCCCTTCCCTACAGGACTCCCCTCCAGCCATACGCCACGTGGTTCGTCCTGCTCGTCATCTCCCTCCTCACCCTCACCAATGGCTTCGCCATCTTCCTCAAGGGCAACTGGGATGTCTCGAGCTTCATCGCCGCCTACATTACCATTCCCCTCTTCCTCATCCTCTACCTCGGCCATAAGATCTGGTTCCGCACTCCCATTTGCATCCGCCTCCAGAACATCGATGTCATTACTGGAAAGAGGGAGATGGATGAGCTCGCTGCGCAGGATGTGCCCCCTGTTCCCAAGAACGCGTTGGAGAAGTTCTGGTTCTGGCTTGCTTAAGCGTGTGTTGAATGTTAGATATAAAGAGTTTTGACGGTGTAGAGCGCCGATTTGATACCCTCAGATGTACATAATGAGATGAAGAATTGCCCGACGGTGTCTACCTGTCCGTTGTCTTGCCCGTGATGATTTTAGGGAGCGTAATATGAACAGTGAGAAGAGAGTTAGCTAAATCTTCATAGTTGTCGGGGCCACAGCTGCTTGAGCAGACACGAAAGCAACTCCGATTGCTCCGTGGCTATTACGGTGACAACTATATGGATCTGCTCTAACGAGCCCCATTCTTTCTGGCGCTTCACTCCAACACGGGTCAAGTTCCCAGTTCGACATGGCGCTCTGCTTCTTCACTTTCGGCTCAGCTTTCCCTCCTTCTTTTCGCTTGGCCGTCTTAGCTCATCACGACATGATTGAGGATATCTAAATTCCCAATCTCAATATTGCTCTTTCCTTTCTTTATCACTGGGATATAGAGTGCTTCCGATTTCATCCGTTTTTCTCGCCCTATGGTTGAGGTATTCTAACGATTCCCAATCACCCGATGGCACTTTTCTTCCTCAGACACATGGGTTCATAGAGCGCGGTCTGACGTTCTCAAGTTTTGGCGGCTTTATCGTCAAAGATTTCTCAATTTATCCTCTAATAATCATCAATACACATCATAAAATGGTCTAAGGAAGAATAAAAATATTACAATTATCATATGGTGTGAAGAGACATTTGCCCAACTGGTGGTCGGCGGCGATCAAAGGAGAGGGCGAATCCTCTAGGCCACTCCCGTTCTTTGCGAAAGCCACAATCCGGCTGCGAGCCAGACTGATGAGCAGTCTTTTGTTGAAGTCTTCAGCTCGGGCTGCCTCGGCCTGGTCGAAAACCCGCATGGACTGGACCTGGGCGCTCTCGTAGGCCGTGTATGGGTGATAGCTGACCTTGACCTTTGTCTGGGACACCATTTGCTGATTATCGTCGCGGAACTCGAACTTGACAACCTCTGGGTGTTCGGTCGACACTGCTAACCAGGCGGTGGCACCGAGTTTGCGAGCCTTGGCCTCCTTCATCTTTGACTCGTCGAAGCCCTCTTGCTTTCGCTTTCTCCCTTTGGCAACCGACTCGGGGGCGTCGTTTGCCCACTTTCCGATCTGGACAGACATTTGACGCTTATCCCTCTTTTTCGGGCCGTCTGGGATCATTGGTGCGCCGTGTGTGGTATCCCACCGCTTGAAAACGGCCTTGAGAAAGTTCTCAAGTATCTCAGTGGTTAGAGTATCTTGCTTGGCGTTGCCCTCGATCCTTTCCCATGGTATGGCAAGCTTATGGAACACGTATATCTCAATCCCGGTAAGGTCGTACGCCTTGGCGACGGCTTTGTTGGGGGCTCGAGACGGCGCTGCTACAAGGTCTAGCTGTTCGAGGATGTGCTTATGCCTAGCTGTGGCTGTTGTCGAGCTGTCTTGGGATTCTTTGGACTCCATTTTGTCTGTTATGATCTGGATATGCATGTTAGGCTGAGACCTATTGGTAGTGGATGAATTGAGCATACCTTGAGGAGAGGAGGGGCCGGGAACGGCGCTGAAGAGGTGAGCTTCCTGATAGCAGCTTTCGCCCTTGAAGGGGTAAAGGCTTGAAGCGGAGAGAAGGTGGCCCTTCTGAAAGAAAGTGAACTTAAGAGCCCCAACCTGTTGTTCCTTGCTAAAGGACGTGGTGAGTAAGATGGGCACTTTTTCTAAGTTGGTCGGTCTTCGCTTCGCCAAGAGCCTGGAGGCTCCTGGTTACTGACCCAGAACACCGCGTGAAGGTGCCGACCATGGTTCTGGTACCTCCACAAAGGTTCAAGGAACCTTTGCATCATCGGCATTGGGGTGAAACAAGACTCAGACACGATTCCACCTGCCACTGGACACTCAAATCTCTCTAGTCCGTCAAAGATGGATGGCGTTAGCCATGAAGTCAGCCACGAAAGCTAGCCCAGGAACAAAAAGTCCCTCTATCTAAGACGGATGCCGTAAGGCAGACTTGGAGAGGGAAAGGTAGTCTCTGGCAAGAAGGGGAGCCGTTAAGCGTACCCTGGGTGGGAATCTGCAAAAAATAAAGTGGGTGTGAATACGGCGTGCTGTCGGGTTTTGAGACCCCTGACCGTAAAGTTGAATGTCGTTCTCAAAATAAAAGGATAAAAATAATAGCCATTAGGCCCAAGGTCAGGGATGTTGGAATGTCGTGGAAGGAAGGATGCCGTTAGGCCTGGTTGATGATCTGATTTGCAAGGTCAATTAATGTTCCTGAGATTGACATGGCTCATGACTTACGTGGTGCGGTGATGGTGGACTTCTAGCCTCCGTGAGCGACCAAACGTCAAGCTACCTCGTATATCCTTCCGGTGCCACTCTTGACCAACTAAGAGCTTCCATGGCCGGGCTTGCCGCGGAGCCTGGCGATCAGGTCCCAATGTTCATCGAAGGCATCACACGCCAGCCTCAAGACCACAAAGAGCTTCTCGATAGACTCCTCGGGAGGGATTTCTGGATGACCCTCGTCATCACCCTGGTTGCCAGATTGGGCGAATCCGGTGATGCGCCTGCGACTCATGGCGAGTATTAGCCGCTTGTTGAAGTCATTCACCCGATTCTCCTCAGCCCGGTCGTAGATAGGGATACATCTTTGCATGGCCTTGAAATGTGACATGCCAGGGTTGTATACAACGACTTTGTTGTGCGGAGCCTGTCGGAAGTACGCATCACGGAACGTATACTTGAAGCCGCCGTCTTTGGGAAGGCTTAGCGTTAGCCATGCATCAGCACCTTGCTTTCGAGCAGAAGGCCTCTTCTTCGTCGGCGTCTCTGCATCATCGGTCTGCTTCCTCTTGGCGCCAGCAGTCTCGGCAAGTGAGGGTTGAAGATCATCTTCCCAGGTTCCGATCTTGACTCCTGTGTCTTCCTTTTTCCGACCTGGCTCTGTCGGGACTTCTGGTGCGCCCTCTGAGCTGTCCCACCCATCGAAGACGGCATCCAGCAAGGCTGGTACGCACTCAGCCATCAATGGGTGCTGGGGCGAGGGCTGGGTCTTGCCGATTCTTGCCCAGTATCTAGCAAGGTCGACGAGCGATATGGCCTCACCCTTAGTCAGGCCCTCAGCGTCTAGGATAGGAGTTTCGGGAGCTCGAGACTCCGAAAACTTCAAACCCAGAGTCTGGCTCTGGCTCTGGGAGCCGGAGGGCTGGGGGTTATCCGTCGAGTCATCCATGGCTGAAGATTCTGAAGGGCTGGAGTTAGGTTGAATGGCTCAAGATGACTAAAATGGCTTGGATACTTACGACGTGGGAGGGAGCAGGCAGTTCTATGAAGAAGAGCAGGGTGTAAGGGGCTTTGCAGGAGAAGGCAAAGCTTGGTGGTGATGGTGGTGATGGTGAAGAGCAGAAAAGCAGGATCAATCCGCGAGTTGTTTTCTTTTTGATCGTGGTGAAAACAAAAGCGAAAGCGTTGCCCATAAAATTCTGTTGTTATGATTCCTCGCTCCATCCTCATCAGTGCTCAGCAGTGCCAGGCACTGACGACACTACCGGTCTAGACCTCGCTACGGGCAAAGCCCTGCGAGCTGCATTGTGACTTGAAAGCCTCCCAAAATGGATATTTTTCGTTTCATGAATCTTTCTCTGAAGGCGAGGGTCAGTCGGCCAGGTATACTGCCCGAAATTGAAGCAGACTTTAGTAGAGCAAGCTACATGTGGTGCTTGGAGGAGGCCTTAGACCCCACTCCCCCCAGGAGTCTTATCTGTCGCCCTTGATGCTCGAGAATATTGCCTTATAGAACCTCTACGAGAAGGAAGAGGAAGAGGATGCTGCGGCCAGTCAGCCAGCCCAGCCCAAGAAAAGAGCCAGGCTCGAGGATGATGAGACCGACGAAACCGCAGAGGAAGAAGCCGCATATCACGACACTCACTATCCTATCGCCGCCGATGACCCTGACCGTCTGCGTTTCCAGGGATGCATAAGATCCCTGATTGACACCTCCGAAGAAGATATGCCGACAGCCCGATGGAAGAAGCTCCCGTGATCCCCAAAAAAGCCATGACTCGGGGATTTCGCAATATGCTCATAGACAGTGATGTCGAAGAATTGAATAGCGCCATTCTACTGAGTATCCCCCAACAGTCAGAGCAGATACTCGGCCGCCAGAACCTCAAGCCTATTGACCTCTTGGATCTGCCAATGGTCTCCAAGAACTTCCCCCACCGTCTAACCTCTTTGGATATTGCTGTCGACGTCGGTCTTCCAAAGATATGCATAATGCGGACCATATTACATCCCACGACTGCAGTGAACGTTCTCGAGCCCGGCATCTAGATACAGCCCTCTATGGAGGCCAAAGTTTACGTTAGCTCGAGTTTGGCCAGCAAAGGCGGATATATCCGCCTCCAACTTCACGAGACGGAGTCAAACCGTGGTAATCCCTGAACGGGCGATCTTCACTATGGCTACGCTCGTCAAGCCGGGGTCCTTCCAAACTACCGAGTGGTCGGGGCTTGGAGGGAACGAGACACCGAGGCATCATTAGATTGCACTGTCCTAAGAATATCATAAATTCTTCATTGATTAAGATAAGCTATTAGTAATCTTAGGAGAAAGTTAGGGTCTGGAACGCGTCGACACCGAGCGTCGAGTGCCGAGAACCCAGTGTCGCACCAAAAGACGCAGGGATAATGAAATGGCATAAGGGGCCTCCAGAGCAATTCTTCGTGGTTGTCATTGTTGTTGTTAGAGACGCCGAAAAAGGGGGAGAAAGAAGCCCACGGGATGAAGTCTCCGTTGTTGATGATGAGGCTTAACATTCGAAAAAATGAAGCAGCTCTCTAGAGCAATTCTTCGTGGTTGTTGCTGATCGCTGTATCAAGAGGATGAGGGGCTTGTGTTGGGCAACTCTTTGGAGCCATCCTTGAAGACCCTGGCAAAGAGCTTCTCTCTCCAGTTATCCCCGAAGATTCTGGGATAGAGAATCTCCTCCAATTTGTCCCCGTAGACACCGGTGAAGCGCTTAAGATCCTCCACCGTGTTATCGATCAGACGCTGCTTCACGTATTTTCGCTTGGCGAGGCGGTTGTGAATGAGGTGATCTGGGTTCACCACGGGGACGGGCATGTCCTCGGAATTCCCATTCGCTGAAAACTCCTTGATGCGCATGCGAGCTAAAGTGGTGAGAAGGCGCTTGTTGTACGTATCGATCCGCTCGATCTCAGCCTGGTCGTAGAGCTTGATACATTCAACCTCGGCCTTCTGCTGTGTCGTGCCCGGGAGGTATTTGATCTCCGTGCCCGCGGCCATTTGGGACTTGCTGTCGAGGATGCTGAACTTGAGCCGATCCGAGTCTGTGATGGAAAGAGCAACCTAAGCTTCTTCCCCGGTCCTGCGGTACTTTGAGGGTGTCACCTCCGACTCGTCCTTGCCCTCTTTCTTGCGCTTCAGCTTGGCGGCACGCGACTCTTCAAGGTCTTTTGACCACTCTCCGACGACGATGCCCTTGTCGTCTTTTTCGACCTTGGGCTTGTCCCTCTTGAGAGAAGAAGGTGGCCATCACCTCCGTTGTCAGCGGCACCTCCTTTCCAGTGCCTTCCTCGATCTTTGCCCACTCTCGGGTAAGGTCGCTGAAGAGGAAAATCTCGTAGCCCGTAAGGTAGTGGGCCTTAGTGATGATGGTTTTGGGAGCGCGAGACTCCGCAGGTTGAAAGTCCAACTTCTCCAAGTAGCGCGCCAGCGTAGACCTTTCGCCAGTTGGTGGCAGAGAACCGTCTTTAGCCTTCGTGCTGGCTTCCATCTTGGCTTCTCTAAGACGGGGATGTTTGTTAAGCTGGGAACTCCATGCGACGACTGCAGTGGGCATACCTAGAGGGGAACGGAGCCGGCACGGCGTTGGAGGAAGGCGATTCTTTCTCTCCTTCACCCACTAAGCTGGCTGAGGCTTAGGAGTGTAACAGGCGAAGGTAGCGGGAAGTGGTAGAAGGACCGTAGTCCTTGAAGGTGAGAGACGCCTGAGGGGGCGGAGTTGTGTAGGCTGGTGGTTAGGCTGGAGTGGGGGAAAAGAAGAAGGGTGAGAACGGCGGGGAAATTGTGACCTCCATCTTGTTGGCGACGAGCGGAGTGTTTTTCTTGGCGAGAGGGGTTTTGCGAGAGGTTTGGAAGACTGCACCGAAGAATCTGGCAGCGCTTTGGTGGAGATATTACCCCCTTGTCGCATTTCTGAGGCAGGCACGAGGGCCGTCGCTGGCTTCCCCAACACAAACACCACAAGCAACAATGCAAACAAAAAACGATACCTCATGCACCCACAACCACGCCGAACAGACTCAAACTTCTGACCACAGAACTGAGGTCTCAATCAGCAGGTACTGTCCACCCAGAGGCCCGCGTTTGATCCTCTTCGATGAATGGGAGCGCGGCGAATTGGCTGCTTGCACGGAGCCACACCAAACTGCAGCTATTGAGGTGCCGACAGGGTTGCGCAAGAGTTGGAGGCGCCCCTTGCCAGCATCGTTGGATACTATGGTGGATTCAAGTCTTTTCACTAGGACAGAAGCTTTCCCTCACCACAAGAGTTTGGCACGGTAGCTGCGCTATCTGCCGCGTCCGCGGCCCCAATCCTGTCCGGAGACCTGGTCCACGTCAAGTTGTTGAGCTCTGAAATCCATCTCTTCGAGGCCATGATTAGATTCCAGTGGGCTATGATTGTTGTGGCTGCCTTCAGGGGTGCCGCTGGGGAGCCAGAGCTCCCGCCGGGCGACGACGATCCCGACAAGCCTGACTTGAGAACCATGACTTGGGTTGAAGATCAGCGATCTCAGCAAGCAACACTTCGAGAGATCCAGATTTCAGAAACCACACCCTCTCTCCCCCTGGAGGCATATCGGCAACATCCTCTTCGGCCTTTGGTTCCCCAGCCTGTCTCTGACCAGCTGCCTTCAGGAGAACCAGTTCCTAGTGCAGCTCAAGCCAAATTGAGTCTTAGAACTCAACAAACTCAACCTGGCACACTTCCCAAGGTTAGCCAGAGCACCGAACAGCATGAAACCTCAGAACAGGGATCGAACCAACACCGTGCCGAGAACATCCCTCCTAGCTATTCTCGAAAAGAATGAGGTGAGGGGCACGAGTTGCAGGCTGGGTCAAGACAGGACGAACAAGCCAGCTCGGAAAGGCAAGGGACTGCTTTGCTAGTGGCTCAAGATATATGTTTCGATTTGTTACGACAACGCGATCATGACTGACACCACCCATCCTCTTGGGCCTTTGGTGCCCCAGCCCATCTCTGCCCAGCTGCCTTCGAGGAACCGGTCCCCGATGCATCCCAAGCCAAATTGAGCCTGAGAACTCGACAGGCCCAACCCGATACACTTCTCAAAGTTGGCCAGAGTACTGAAGAGTCCGCAACTTCAACGTAAGCACCGGAACTTTGCCGCGGTTGTTCGACTTGCGCCTCTTTATCAAACCTTTGTCGATTCCTGCGAGCACGCGGCCGGATTTCGCCAATTTAGACGATAATTTGATGAGTTTTACTCAAGGTAGTAAGATTTTAAAGAAATTTCTTCCCAATACTAATATAATAATAGTCCTACTGTCTTCTCATTGTCATCTAAATTGTCGTTTTGATGGATGATCCACAGCCTCAATTTAGGTTTCACGCCCGTTTTCACAAGCATCTCAAAACCTTCTGCAAGAAGAAAACAAAAAAACAAACGAAGGAGATTCCGGGTTTATTAATGGATCTCTCCCTTCCTTCATCACCCACATTCCTTCCTTCCTTCCTTCATCATTCACTTTCGTGTTCCTCCGGACCGTATACCGCTCTTAATTCTATCACCCCAATATCAACATGGCAGACCCCGCGTATCAGGAGCCCGGCGACTTCGTCCCGCTAAATGAAGTCACAATCAGAACCGAGAACGCGTTGAAGACCCAGAAGAGGATCCAGCGGCTTATACCAAGGGCCAAGGATTTCCGCCTCAACAATGTTCATCTGGCCTGCATTCTTTGCAGCGCGCCTCTATCGGCCTTTGAGGGTGGTGACATACTCTCAGATAGGCTCCCAGTTACGGTCATGCACGAATACCTCGAGGCCCTACCCTCGCTGATAAAGCACTGTGAGGATCTATACCCTTTCACCCACCAATACTCTGAGAAAAGAAACTAACGTATGCGCTTATAGTCCTGGCGAGATGGTCCGATAAAGCTTATGACAAATATCTAAAATCGCATGCCAGCAAGCACGACGTGCAACGAACCACACTCAAAGCGATCCGCGAGCAGTTCCAGCAGCTGGGGCTTGAAGAGCCCGAAGAAAATGAGATCGAGGACGAGAAAGAGGATACCGACAACATGACATTTGTCCTCAACGAAGAAAAAAGGAGGAATAGCTCTGCCATATCGGGCTGCAAAAGTCGCGATGGGAACAAATGCGTCCTAACAGGCGCCAGCGACCCCGAAGTCTGTCACATAGTTCCATTCTCGTGGAACTCAACCCAAACCAACATCAAAAAGACATGGTATGTCTACCAAGCCGCCGCCTTGTTAATGGGGATAGAGTGGACGGACGAGAAATCTCTACTCCTCACAAACCCCTACGCACCAGGCGGTTCAGACCACGTCTGGAATACCATCTGCATGAGCCCGCTTCTCCACAAGTGGTGGTCGCAAGCATTTTTCGGTCTCAAATGCCTAGGCATTTTGCCTACGGATGAGGGTACATCTATCGTCGAAGTTCAGTTCCAATGGATGCCTCGCAGCAAAAGGAACCCTATGGCCTCATGCAGTTTGACAGAGGAGAACGACATGAAGATGATAGACGAGGTCAAAGCCTTCACTGACGGTGGGAGCCTTCCGGTCATCCCAGAGCACTCTCGACTTGACCTGAACTGTCCACTGTTATCGGGACACACCTTTCACGTCGAAATGCCACCCGAGGATGCCGAGCGATTCAAAGATATGCTGGATCTTCAGTGGGTGTGTATTGTCATCGCAGCTCTCTCTGGTGCCGCAGGACGTCCGCATCTCCTTCCCGATCACCCGAGATGGGGGGATCCAGGCATGCGTACTCTGGCATGGGTTGAGCAACAGATGCTTGACGAGTCGGTGCAAACTGTTACGGCACCGGACGAGTTAAGTGAGGAGTTTTTGCTAAAGGTAATAAGATTCAAATAAATTTCATTCCTAATTTTATCTAATAATTGTATAAGACTGGTCCTAATTCCTTCTCATTGTCATCTAAACTGTCGTTTTGGCAATCTTCTCTGACCCCGACAATGAGCCACACTTGGGCAGTCGGCCTGGCTACCCAGCAGCTGTTACAGAGACTCATTCATTTTAGCCACATCTTTCCCTCCCACCAGACGCATTGCCAACAAGGAAACCATGCATATAGCCCCTGTTGGGCGGCTCTAGGATGAATCGACAAAAGAAGGGTCGGTTTACCGCTTGTTCACGAGGCTCTAGTCCTGCGTCAGATAGTCCTCCTCTAAAGATAACGAGCACATTACTATAAGTATTCTAGAGAAACTGCGCAAAGTACTCTAAGATATTTAATATTTTAGGATAGCTCTTTGATGATTTAGGGTGGTCCTGAAGACTGTCATCACCTCTCCATCCGTCTCTCAAATTCTCCCACCTTCTTCCTCCTCACACCTCCCCCAAAATTCTCCAATCACCCCTCCTTGAAGGATTCTTTAACGCGGACGAATCACCCACTGCGACTCCAGTCCCCGACACAAACCAGAGACGACCCCCAACGCTCTCGTCGCGGAGCCGTCGGACCTAGCTACAAACGAGAAGGCGACGATTCTTGACCTTCTCAATACGCTGTGCCAATCCCGTGCGCAGTCGGAGGATTCACTCGTCGTCACGTCGGAGATGTACCACGCGGCTTGGAGGGCGGTCTTTTCGGGCTAGGATTCCTCCGAGACTGTCAACCTCAACCCCAGCATCCGGGGCAAGAAGGCTACCGAGACGACAGTTGAAATCGGCAAAATCGACGGCGAGCTCGACAAGCTCCACAAGAAGCAGCGCACAAGCTTGAGCGGAACGGTCAAGAGTCGCGACGGCTAACCCGCCTTTTTGTCGCTTTCGCTCAACTCTGAGCGATTCTCGATCACATGGTATTGGAAGGACAACAAGAACAACTGGGTTAACCCAGTCGCCATCCGCCTCACCAAGTACGACACCATGACGAAGGCGTACTACGATTGCATCCGCAATTATGACAACAAGGAGATCGATCGTATCCAGTCACACGACCAAAATCTCATTTTGGCGGCTGCTCGACGCCGGGTCGTCAGGTTCGCGCAGCTCGGCACGACAGGTGCACCTGTTGTCAACGCTGAAGACCGGGTCGACCACGTTGAGCCCCTTGTTCTTGCGAGTGACCTCGTGCCAGCCATGATGGATACCTGCACGGAACTCAACAGTCGCAACCGATCTCGCAAGGTCCATTTGTTCTGCTAAGCAACAAGTAAGTCATGGCGCGTATATACCCAAAGCGACAACTAATCAGGCAAACAGACTGGCTTAGGCCTTTCCCTATTTCGCAGTTCGTGTCGCCCGAGATGCGGCTTGCCGAATGAGAAGACACTATTTTCCGTGCTTCTTTTAAACACCAAGGAGGTCATGCCGTGTATAGGCCTGAGTCGATAATTAACCGGGAGAACGGGTGAACAGCATTTACATTGACGATCAAGGCGATGACCTTAATCCCCCCGTCCTGGCCAACGACTTCTAGCGTGGCTTGCTCTCTAGAGACCTATTGTGTAATTAGGAACCTGGCCTGATTCATAGATAACATGCGGATTGAAAGAACGTGGGTATGACTTTACTCCTTCAATCTTCTTCGAACGGTCACTGTGTTTAAGATGCTTGCGCCGACCAGCCTGTAGTTTGACTGCGGACAATGGAAGCTTGTGAATATGCCCCTTTATCCCGAAAACATCACCACCAACAATACCTAGCGCTTTCTTACCTGTGATTATCACCCTGGTCACTGCAGTTCTTTCATAATGTCTCTTACCCCCCATCAGTTCCAACAAAGACCACTAACACGGCTGCGTAGGCAGCTGTAGCAGTTAGGATATCCTTAGGTGCAGCATCCTTCATAAACCATGCCAGAGCAACAGCAACCCCAACTACAAAAAGCGACGTCGTCAGAAGGCCGGTGAGCTTAGAAGGACGGAGAGACATGATAAGCATGGGCACGACGAGTGCTGCGCCTCCGAATATTGCCATTGCCAACCGGCCTAGGAAACTCAGTCTGGCCTTTGACTTCTCCTCGGTACGCACACCAGCGGGGCTGAACCTGGCTCCGCTGACGAGAGCATGGGCAATCTGGGCTTCGAACGCGGAGATTTCTGCTTCAGAGGTCTTCACATGTACCGCTTCACCACCTGCTGTCTTGGAATTAGACTCTTGGGCTGCTTTGAGCCGATACTTCTTGTTGTCAAGCTCGGTAAGCATCCCGGCAAGGGTCATTATGTGGTCGTCGCTACCAATCTCTCCAGGCTCCTTGCGAAAGCTTCTGTATGCCTCCATAGCACTCGCTGTCGTGACGTGTCAGCCAACATGAAATGCCATAATAAAAACTTCAGAAATACTCACAGTAGCCCCCTAGTGCCTGCCTAAGATCGTCCATCCTTCGGAAGCTTGTGCTCTCGGAGGTGGGTTTCGTCCCGTTCTTGGACGTGGGATCATAAACCACGGGGCGGAGCTCGAGGAACAGCTGATACAGTCTGGCCCGCGAAAAAAGAAGATTGTGTCTGAACAAAGCATCGATTATTGTTATCGGCTTGTGGCTGCTGAGAGTTTGGAGGTGGTTTTCCACTTTGACGATGGGGACTGGGATCTTCGACGATGGAGAGTGGGATCTTAGATGATCCCATTGGGTCTGTAGTCACAAAACCCCCGCGCCGTGTCTGAAAGTTCTCTACCATGCCCGAAAATTCCTCTTGCCACGCAACGGGTTGGTCAAAGGTTGCTCTAGAGGTTACTTCGGTGATCAGATCATGGATCTGCTGGATTCTCCCTGAGGGCCTATCGGTGTCGGGAGAGACGTGATGTTCTCTAGTAGTGTCTGTTGCCAAGCGGTCAACCTTCGTGGAGGCCATCTCGAGGTCGATATCTAGCTGATCGGCTGGTAGGCCCATCGCTGAGACCGAGATTTGGGCATGCGTCTTGTTTTCTTGTTCCCCATCATCTGGTCTCAGTTGTGGAGATAGGTTTGAGGCTGAACTCATAGGATCGGGAGCCGAAGACATGGCCGGACGGGTATAGAGCATCAATACGACACGACATCAAGAGCAATTTTCAGGCAGTAAGTAATTACTGATGTGTCAGCGCTGGGATGAAATACAACTCGTTAGGTCTGTTGCCGCCTCTAATTCAAGGCAGAGCGCCTCGATCCCGTTTCAGGCTCGCAGATTGGTGCACATTGTTCAGCTCTGAACGCCAAGATATCTGGACTGACTAGTCATGGCGTAAAAACAAGGAGGAGGAGCGGTCAAGCGATTTTCCTTCATCTGCTACTGGTTCAAGCATAGTCTTACTAATTCTTCAAGAAGTAATAACATAGAAAGCTAAATCTAAAGGACAACTATTAGTGCATAAGATATAAGAACAACAAACAACAACAATCAAGACTTTAATCCAATGCCTGGGCCTCGCACATCTTGCGATAAAGGCCACCGGCTGCAATCAGCTCCTCATGCGTTCCCATCTCCTCAATCTTGCCCTTATGGAACACACAGATCGCATCCGCGTCTTTGACGGTGCTAAGACGATGCGCAACAGCAATGGTAATTCTATCGCCGTCCTTGGCAGCTTCAGCCAGCGCAGCCTGTACAACCTTTTCACTCTTCGTGTCAAGAGCACTCGTCGCTTCGTCAAGGAGCAAGATTTTTGGGTCGCGAATCAACGCTCTTGCAATAGCGATACGCTGTCGCTGACCTCCAGACAGCTGTGTGCCTCCAGAACCAGCAGACGTGGAAAGACCCTCAGGAAGGGAACAGACGAAATCCCACGCATTGGAGGCGCGGAGAGCGGACTCGATCCTCTTGTCAGAGACGTGAGATGCTGCAGTTGAGGACGAAGTGCCGACTTCGGGATCATCAATGCCGAGGGCAATATTCTCGCGGATCGATCCTTGAAAGAGGACTGGCTCTTGTTGCACGAGACCGACCAACTGTCGATAAAGCCGTGGGTTAAGAGACACGAGGGGTGACTTGTCGATGTTGATGGAGCCAGTTGAAGGATCGTAGAAGCGTTCGAGGAGGGCAATCATGGTGGACTTTCCGCAGCCGGACGCACCAACAAACGCCACGAACTGGCCTTTCTTGATCTAGACAATTCACTGTCAGTATGAACGACCGTCACGGAGAGAAAACCACTTACCGAGAGATTGATGCCCCTGAGAACTGGGATGCTGGGCCGCAGAGGGTAAGAAAACCGGACCTCGTCAAGATCAACCGATGTACCTCCAGAGCTTGGGCCGTTGTTTAGATTCTCATCAGTCTCTTGGATCGTTGGCTGCAATCCCTTGAGCCAAAAGACATAGTTTGCAGCATTGATGCCTTTGGTGATGCTTGTTGAGTATTGGAAAAGCTGAGCCGCCGATTGTCCAGCGAAGAAGACGCCGAGAAAGGCAACGAAAAACTCATAGATGGTGATCTTGTCGAAGGACAACAAGCGACAGCCATACCAGAAGCCCAAAGCCATGAACCAATATTCGATGGCTTGCGTAAAGGCAAAGCACACCATCATGGTGAAGAGTGGGCGTCTGCAATCAGCCACGGCATGATCCAATTCAGCACTATACCTTTTGAGCACCACCTCCTCAATGGCAAGAGATGACACGGTTCGGATGGCTGCGATAGCTTCCGAGGCGATAGAGGCGCTAGTCCCGTCACGTTCAGATATATCGCGGCTGATCTTGGCATCCCATCGAATCTTCAGGTAGCCGGCACCAACCAGAGGAGGAAGACCAGCGCAAACGACGACCAACCCGAGGTTCCAGCTATGAACAATAGCGAGGATGCTGCAGGCAGTTACGTTCAGGGCACACACGAGGATCAAGCTGACGTTGTAGCCCATGAGCTCAAGGATTGACTGCGGGTTGGAATCAACGCGGCTGACGAGCGCTCCCGTGGTGTTCTCGTCTCGATCGAAGAACTGGAGGTCTTGCCGGAGCATGTCATCGAGACTCTGCTTGCGCAGCTTGTGACTTAGCTGATGGGCGATCATGTTGGTTGCGTAGCCGATGGCAAAGTAGGCGAAGAGACAGCCACCGCCGAGAACGATGAACATCTTGGCGTAAAAGTTGCCTTGTTGTTCCATCTCGGAGCCTGTGAGGGTAAAGATGTCAATGACATTGGCCAGAAGAATGGCTTGTCCTGGGAACATTGCGCCTAGACGGGTTAGCAGCGGCATCAAACACGTGGACATGTAAACTTACCGCCCAGGAGACATCCAGCCAGCGTGAAAAAGTACGGCCAAATGAGTTCCGGAGTATCTCGGACAAGGCGTGCCAGAACATATAGGACACCCCGTTGCTTATGAAGAGCATAGTTGTCCCGATCCTGGTTGGCGTTCGTACCCAAAGCCTCATGGTTCGTCAGGGTCTTCGAGATTTCGATAGTCTCTTCTCTGGTATGGCCGGCAACGTTGGTCTCATCTGTTGAAGACACCGATTCATCATCATCGACTGATAGGTCCTGGATCTTGACAAGCCGCGAGTAAACGCCGTCAGCCTGGATCAGAGACTCGTGAGTGCCTTGCTCCACGATGCTTCCATCTGTCATGACAACAATGTTATCAGCCTTCTGGATAGTAGCAAGTTTATGCGCAACAACGATCGTGGTGCGACCCTTGGATGCCTTGTCAAGAGCCTGTTGAACGATGCTTTCGGCGTATGGATCAAGCGCACTAGTCGCTTCATCCAAAAGCAAGATCTTCGGCTGGGAGATGACGCTACGAGCGATAGCAATGCGTTGTTTTTGGCCACCAGAGAGAAGCCCACCGCGCTGCCCAATCTGGGTATCGTAGCCATTGGGAAGATCAGAGATAAATTCATGAGCAAAAGCCATCTTGGCAGCTTCATGAATGAGGTTCTCTTGTTCTTGCCTGGGTATGTCCTCCCACTGGGTGCCGATGAGACCCTGTTGGATGTTCTCAAAGATGGTGCCGTGGAATAAGACGGGTTCTTGCTGGACCAGGCGGACGTGCTTTCGAAGCCAGTGGAGGTTCAGGTCATCGATGGGTCGGCCGTCAATTTTGATGTTGCCGGAGTGAGGATTATACCATCGTTCGAGAAGGCCAATGATGGTACTCTTGCCAGAGCCCGACGGTCCCTAAGTAGAGGTCAGTATGGTCGAGTGCAACTTTATGCAGCTGCAGCCGCTTTGTCAACTTACCACAAGGGCTGTAACCTTTCCAGCCGGAATCTTGAGGGAGAAGTCATCCAGAACAGTGACACCCGGACGCGTAGGGTAAGAGAAGGTGATGTTGTTCAGTTCGACTTCTCCAATGATGCTTTCAGAGGGTTGCTCTCCAGTGCTCGCCAAAGGGTCAATGCGAGAGTTTCGATCGATCAAGACAAATAGCTTGGCAGCGGCGGTGGCGGCTCGAGTAAAGTCGATCGAGTACGGGGCGAGCATCGTCAAGTTAGTTGCGGCAATGATGACGGACAAGAGAACCCTGAGATTCTCTGGTTAGCAAAGCCTTTGCCATGAATGTGGGAGTTGTTACTCACGTAAAGATCTCTCCTGGTTCATCAATCTCTCCCCTTGAAAGCATCCTAACGCCTTGCCAGAAAGCTAGTCCATAACCCAGATAGATGATGCAGTACTCGGTTGAAAGTAGAAGGCCGAAAAGGGGCGAGATCTTCTTACCAACGGCATGAGCGTCGGCAAGGTATTGGTCAAACTTGGAGACAAGAGGACCCCGCATCCCAAAAGCGTGGATCGTTCGGACGCTGGATAGAATGCCCTCGGCAAAAGCATTGGCTTGAGCATGAATGGTGAGGATCTCGGTCTCATAACCAGCCATTATCCCTGCTGCTGCTCCATTAACAAGAAGAGTAGCCGGGGCAATGCAGAGACAGATGAGTGTAAGTTTCCATTGAACAACAAAGGCGATGATAAAGGCTGTAACAAAGGCAGAGAGTCCTTGGAAAGTCAACCCTAACTTTTCGCTGATGCCGCCGTGTATGAGACGACCGTTGGAGGTAGCTTGAGTTGCAACGGAACCACCAGTACCAAGATCAAAGAATGCAACCTCCTGCCTCAACGCCGCTGCAAGGTACTCGCGGCGGATATTTCGAGTAATGCAGTGTGCCGCATATGTCAAGAGCGAATTGTAAATGTACGACAAGAAGAACCTGCCAACGCCGAGATAGACAAAGTAGAGAGCCAACCGAGCGGCATCGTCGCGGAACTCGGCAGGGGACAGGCGATCGGTTGTAAACTTTGTGACGGTGGTGATGAAGTCGCCAAATATGAGGTTTTGGAAGGCGATGCCAGCTCCAGAAGCGACAGCGGCGAAGATGGCGATGAGTTGCAGCGAGTATTCCGAGAAGTTGGCATATCGGAAGATGCGTGCGTAGGCTGCCCCGGCGGAAAGCTCTTCAGGATCAGAGCTCTCGATGCGCTCGGTGCTTTGGGTCGCGCTCTCTGTCGTCTTCTCCGGCCCCATTTCCTTGAAAGGGCTTTGGCCCCTGGATTCCAACACTGCGGGAGATTGAAGCGTCTTGTCGAAGCAGGAAATCAGGAGTAGACAGATTGTTTAAAAGATGCTAAGGGGTAAAGAATGCGGATCAAAGATGTACTCGATCAGCAAGGAGTGACAGAAATGAATGGATTTGTGGGAATAGAGATGTTATTGGAGGAAGGCCACACGAGTAGTTATATGTCAAGGGACCTTAGTAACCACCCTTGTATCCAAACAACGGACAGTGAGTGACTCACCGGGGGGAGAAATCTCTGCCGAGATGTCATTCCTCGGCGTACCCGTATGGGAAGGCAAATAATTGTCACAGATGCCGCGATCTTGCGGGTCTGCGTCCGGCGTTGAGCCCATTCCCCTGGGACATGCCGGCCGTGTAAGTCGGGCCAGCGCCCCCCACTGACCAATCAGATTGCTCGAGTCATGACCTCGCGAGCCGGAACCTGCGGCCGCCGAATGTTACTCATCTCCCGGTGGCCGACTTCATGCACCTCCGAAAGCCCCACATCGCCGACTCTCTCACTTCTCGGGGGCCGACTTCACCTTTCCCGAGGTCGCGGCGTCCTACTTCCTGCGGCCGTCCTCCCCCGAAGCATCATCGCCGTCGCCGAAGCCCACTCCTAATGTCTTGCAAAATCCAGCGACTTTAGGACGTCAGAGCCTCGCCGTTTGTCTTATTTCTGGAAACAAGTGGAGTTTAGGTGCCTGAGGCTGTTGTTCCGGGCCGGCCATATCCTTGCCTGCCGCACAGCATGGCGGAGGGTTATACTGTCATACAACGAAGACCGGGGAGCTCCTGTTAAATCCTTCTAAGATCTGCTAGATAAAAAACTTGCGTCTTACGAATAAGCAATGCAGGATACAAAGATAGGGATCAAGATGCTAATCAAGCTTCGGACAACCTCGTCACTACCGTGTCGAACCAGCGGTGCATCGCCACATTAAGTGGCCAGCACTACGGAACCATCATACCAGAAATCATGGCAATGTCCCAAATCTGCCAGTGAAGACGGATCCAATCGACGCCAACCTTCTTCTGGAGCATCGCCGGGCCAGTTCAGCCCAACCGTTTGCGTAAAGTATCACGCATCCTCTCCCTTACTCCGGCCTCTCCTCAAAGAAACCGAGCTTCTCACCCTACAGCGATTCTCCAAAGATGCCAAGTCGCCATTCGA
This sequence comes from Ascodesmis sphaerospora, assembly GCA_027569015.1. Lineage (NCBI taxonomy): Eukaryota > Fungi > Ascomycota > Pezizomycetes > Pezizales > Ascodesmidaceae > Ascodesmis > Ascodesmis sphaerospora. Next base: position 2,323,255 of record JAPPUR010000003.1, read on the forward strand.
GACCGCACCGAAGAAATAATACGGCAATGTAATCTTATGGAAGACGAGTCCAATGTCGATTTCTTTGCGCACCAAGTTCCCGGACAACTCAACACCGCCATACCACTAGCAAGCCAGAGATTACGGCTCAGGCCTTCATATGCATAAGCCGTCAAAGAAAAACAGCTTGCCCAAGAGAAAGCTGAAAAGCTAACTTTTTTTTAATCAGGGTGACCACGTTCTTGGTAATATCCTCGCAGCGTCCGGCTTCAGGCGCAAAAAACTGGACAACCATCACATCGATTAAGCGTTGACCAGATTCCCGGCTTTCCGACAGGGGATTAAAGCTCTGCTAGAGGGGCATGCTTACTGTACGACTTGCTGGAGCGCAAAACAGACGGAGTACCAACTGACCTAGCCCTACAAGGCGAACAACCTTTTGGGGCACATTAACACAAAGATAGGAAGTCATTAGAGAAGCTTTTGCCTATCTTCTACTATAATTTAATACCACTCTGTTATAATTTTAGCAAAGCTTATAGAGAATTTATGAGGAAGTCTACCAAGACCAGCGTCATTTGTGTGCTTGATGGCGGGATGGATGCTCCAAAGACAAAGCCTCCAAGCGGAAGGTCATTCCATCCTGCATAAGTGATATAAAGTCCACACGATGGGCAGCTAGTCCTGTTATTCCGATGATACGAATCTGGGCCAGAAATAGCTGCGGTATCTTCTGGGGGGTTTCTTCTGGAGGCCGTTAGGCATTTGTCGATTGAACACAGAGATGCTCCAGTCGCAGATCACGCATCTTTAAATGTCGCGAATGATATCCTTAACGTATATAGCCATGCTTTAGGTTCGACGGAGGGTGAAACAACACCCTAAGTCGGTGATATCCATCGCATTGATGTGGCGCGCTTAGATCCTCCGGCGTAGACGTAGCATCCGTGGCATAGCGTTTTTGACATGAGACCCTTCAGGGTGTAAGATCTGGGAGCAACCTCAACAAAAACTGCCCCGTCAAACTGATTCATAGAGTGTCGTGACGACTGTAGGCACTCTGGGTTGCCGCAATCAAGTGCGAAGATCATACTGCCGATGACGCCTTGCTTTAATGGTCACGCCTGGTTCAATGAATCGTTATGCAGGTCAGGGAGGTCCAAAATGGCCCCCAACAGATCAATAGATAGTAAGAAGGGCCACAGAACATCAAAGGCCATGTACTCGTCTCCGGCTTGAGGCTCCAACGGTATGTGCCAAGATATACCATTAATAAATTGTTAATGAACCTAGGCTGCCACCTTGTTGGTCCTGGCTGCCAGTTTGCCGTTCCATCATATGGTGATTTGACCAAACTCCAACAGGGCGGAAGTTCAGCAGTACGTCGGGTTATCTAGTATAGGCATTATAAATTCCGGTGACTGTTGAAGGGTTTCCCTTGTCGATATTGTACTAATGTTCCCCGTGTCGGTTCAAACTCGATCCAGCGTATAGCTTCATCTCCATTGAGTCTTAGTAATTGAAACCAGGCTTAGTGATCTCATTTAAGAGGTCAGGAGGGAAGAAAACTGTCCACCATCTAAATATTGGAACCACCCACACGGACAGGAACGTTAATATATCAGTGGGTATAGGAACTCCCTTAAAACTCGAGAAAAGCTCAAACGATAAGAATGACTTGACATTCTTCTACCTCGGAATAAACTTTACCCTATTGGGTTTATAGTTAAATGCCCAAAAAGAAAAGTTATTGGTAGGGACTTCTTACCCGTCAGGGCAGAGTTCTCTGAGCTGTTCTGACTCTTCTTTTTAAGTCTTACCTAGCAAATACTATATTCCCTAACTAAAAAAGAGGGATCTTCTCGACACCCTTAAATTATTTATTATCCTTGTGTATCTATTTCGAGATCTCATATAGTTACTAAAGCGATCCGTTATCTCAACTGCGGCAATGGGGGAATAAGTAGCTCGACACCATCACATGGGATTATTCTATAGGGATAAAAATACAAACTGCCTCCATTGAAATAATATTCTTATACCTTAAGGTCGAAATGGGATTGTTTCTCGGTTGCTGAATCGAAGCATATAGTCTCTTTGGCCCACCCTAATTTACCTACGAGGTAGGGAAAGCCAGGCAGTCCTAGGGAAGGTACGTAGTCACATACATGACGGCATCCCACTCTTCTAATAGAATAGGAGTAATAGGCATAAACTCATAGATACTCAGAGCGGTATACAAAAGTCCATATATCAAGGAATCCAAAAAGAGATAGAAACAACTATAAGCAACCAGGAATGTTCATCCGATACTTAGAGTGGACTGCTCCTTTTCGACTGTATCTTGTCGCAAGTTTATCTATGGCGTTTGGCTCCATTAAATTCAGAGTTCTCCCGCCCCTTTCTCAATTCTCAAGCCTCAACATGGTATACAATACCGGACCCTTCACACTTCTCAAAAATTCTTCAATACTTAATTACATTTCAAACAATTATCTTCATCGTATAAATAGTTCAGGATGCCAGTTTTAACTTCGAGGCATAAAGTCTCAAGGTTAAGTCTGAATAGGGGTTACCTACCCCCTGGATATTCACGTTTCTATAACGAATAAAGGATTAGATTTTTGACTTTGAATTTATATATAGTAAGAAGGTTTATTGCTCGCTAGTCGAATCCCAGTGTTCTTATGGTCTTGTTTCCAGTGTGGATGCGAAAAATGCGATGAAGAGACAGTTCAAACCTGGTGCGTAGGAACACTAGAACGCATCACCTGGGCTGCCGTAGCCTGCATAATCTCCCTCTCCTCCTGCCCGCTGTTGTCTCCGAAAACCTCGTCCATCTGCTCAAGTGTTTTGCCCTTTGTTTCAGGCACAAGGAAGAACGCCCACACGGCAGCTAATCCGCACCAGCAGGCAAAGAATACATACGTTCCAAAGCCGATATTCTCAATCATAGGCGGTGTAATAAGGCCAATAATGAAATTGCAGAGCCATACAGTCGCAGTGGATAAAGCGACGCCCTTTGATCGAGTTGCGGTGGGAAAGACTTCGGAGGGGAGAGCCCAACCGAGAGGCGAGTAAGAGACTCCATAAGTCAGGATAAACATAAAAGCCATTGCAACAGCTCCCCAGCCTGCAGCAGAATGGGCTTTCCAGTTATCAGAGAAAAGACCGACAAGAATAGCCATGATTCCCCAGGAAACGAGACCGCCGAGGCCGCCGAAGATAGCGAGGGGGCGTCGACCCACCCGGTCGATTATAAAGAAGCAGACACAGACGGCAACAAACTGAAGGATGTTAAAAACACCGGACATATCGAGAGCCATCTGTTCGCTTTGTCCAAGGGACTGGAAGAGCGTTGGAGCGTAGTAAATGAAAGCATTAATTCCAGAAAATTGTTGGAAAAAAGCCACTCCGCAACCAACAACAGTTCGTCTCCAGGTATTAGGACTAAATAGGTCCAACCAGGTGAGGATTTCGAGTCTGATACCGCGCTTGCCGGGGTGGCGGCGCTCGAGGACGGTCTTCTGGAACTGGGCCTCGGCAATGATTCCCTTGTATTCAGTCTGAACCCGCTCATCATCTGCAGGAAGACGGCGCATTCGGGATAGGTTGGCGAGAGCATCTTCGTTGCGTCCAACAAGGGCGAGCCAACGTGGCGAGTATGGGAAGAAGAAGATGCCGAAACCGACGATAGTGGCGGAGACCATTTGGAGGCCGAGAGGGAGGCGGAAGGCAATCTCTCCTTCCATGTGACGAGTTCCGTATGTGATGTAAAACGAGACGACGACGCCGAGACAGATCGAAATCGACTCAAGGACGAGCAGGGTACCGCGCAGGTTAGGAGGTGAGATTTCAGAGATATAAAGTGGAGCACCCTAAAGCATTAGGTTAGACTTGATTTCTCTTGCAGACTTGTAAAGAATAAAGTCGCTAAAAAAGACTTACCATTGCCAAAGTGCCAACTCCAATACCACCGATAGTACGACCAAGAACAAGCATCTCATAGTTGACAGCAGCAGTCTGAAGGATAGCGCCCACATTAAAAAATATCGTGACCACAAAAATGGCCTTCTTTCGTGAGATCTTGTCCGCAAGCCAAGGCATAAAGAAGCAGCCAATGAAGGCCCCGAACTCCAACATTGCGGTCATGAATCCCTTGCCAAAGCCGCCAGTTGCGTATGGGAAGACTTCGTGGAACTGGTCCATGACATTGATAATGGAAATCACACCTTGGTCGTATCCAAAGGAGAAACCACCCATAGAGGCAATAAGGGCAGCAGCAAACACGAAGGGGGACTGGATGACACCAGCAATGCCACTTGGGCCGTAGGCCACATCTTCTCCGAGGTGGGCAGGGAGGTTAGAGGGGACGATGTCGACATCTTCAATAGTACCGTCCCCTTCGTCGTGAAAGACCTTCTCGTCCTTGAGGCTGGACATGGTGGAAGGCTTGACTGATGTAGATGGAAAAGGTGAAGAGGTTGTGGAGATGAAGCCACTATGGGTCCAAGTGAAGAAGAAACCACTTGAAATCAAGTGAGGAAGAGATCAAAGGAAGCCGATGAGGCTGGATTGCGATGGAGAGTAGTGGTCAACCTGAGTCTGGGGAGGACTCGAGCAGCTTATATAGTAAAAGAAAAAAGGACCCCAGTCTCTCCAATTCCCCTCAACTACTACCAGACACGGCGTTGAACCGTCTTCCTTGGCTCCAAACTTTAGGGTGCCAGGTCTTTGACAAAGTCAACGACCGGGGGGGGTGTCTGCGTCCCCTCCTCCCCTGCCCCAGAGGAATGACGATTGGCCTCCCGCATGGCGCCACTAGGATAACACCGGTCAACCAAGAAAGTCTGTCGCAGCCAGTTAGAGGGCACCAATTTGCCGCGGCCAAACTGACTTGGGCTGGACTACGAGTGGGCCTGTTTGCAAGGGCCAAGCCGAACAGGGGGGTAACAAGCGGCAATGAGTTTGTCAGTGAATGCCACGGAGAGTGATGGTTGAGCAGCATGATAAAAGATTATCCTATTGCCATAAACTACAGTACGTCGGTCATCAGTCTTGCCAGTCTCATCAACCCCTTTGCTCCTGAGTGCGTTGCTCATCCATTCTCAACAATTACGATTAAAGCATGTGGGGAATCTCGGCGGTTCCAAAGTCTGGAGAGAAAATAAGAAAGCTGGAGAAATGGCGCGGGGGAAAACACTCAATACCAGGGGGAGAGTGTGGAGCTTGGGCGATGATGACGGGTGATACCTGGGGCATGATGCGGGGATTTTGCGGGATGGACGAGTCGGGTAAGGGCCAGCGACCCCCTGTACGTAATCACTGAACGCCGATTGGGGCTCCCCCGTGGAAACGTCTGTCGTCGCCTGAAAATTGAGGTGCCATGGCTCATGGATCAGGCCTCATGACGGCCTGGGGTCTGGGGTCCGGGGTCCGGGGATGTCCTTCATGTCCATCGAGATTGGCCTGTAACCTCAGGAATCATGATGCTTCTCCAGGGACCTTCCATCTCCAAGCTTGACACAAGTGGAAATTCTCCCCTCGGGATTGCTGTACGTAGCTTTTGGGGTATCCCTCCGGCTCTTGGCCTCCATGTGTTTGTGTGCATGAGCTATCCACCATGTTAGTTCACGCATTCATGGACACGGTCATTGTAGTGTTCAACATCTCGGTTCTGCTCTCTCATCTTCGCTTGACTCAGTTCCCACGTCCACCCCAGTTCCATCCAAGTCGGTTCCGAAGTATTATTCACTCGCGTCGGGTGACTTTTTGCGACAACCCAACCGCGGGAATCAACCGGAGGTATCGCAAGGGCGTCCAGATCTAGACGCTCGCTTCACCACGCCAAATGCAACGCCGCGTCTCACCCACACCCATCCGCTGGCGATTGCCTGTCGCGGGCATGGCCCAAGCACACCTCGTGTCTGTAGCGTTTGTCCCCCCAAACGCCAAGTTAAGACTTACCCCAAGTACCTCCGGCGGCGCTAACCCTTCAGCGCACGGCGATCGACGTCGAGGATCCAAGATGGGTCTTTGCCAGACGAGTCGAAGGACTACCTACCTCTTCAGAGAGCAGCTGGATAGCACGACGGTTCAGTATCTCGAGCTTCATGGCATTTCTTGAGATTCGAAAAACTCGAGTCTGAAGAGCATCATCCAGGAGCAGAACTTCCGATACTTACTCCAACTGCACCAACTTCTCCAAAATTCATGTTGATCCCATCCAAACAACGTTCTTCCTAGTAGCCGCCACCTCGCAAGTGCCGCGGCCACTCCGTCGCGTGGCATCCATCTTGGCGCGATCGAAGCATGGCAGTGTTCTAGAAGGTTATTGGTTGAGTAAGGATCGACATGCCTCCATCTCGGAGGTTTCAACTCCAGTCCGAATGTTGCGCTCGTCCACAGGTGTCAAGAGCTTCGACAGCAGGTCAAGCCACCAGATAAGTGACTGGTGTATTGAGTGATGCTGAAGAAGCATTCTCGTTTTGGTCATTGTGAGCGTTTCCAGTGTGGTATAATGCTCCTCTCATGAAATTCAAACTTGCAACCGGGCACTGGCAGGCTCCGCGGCATGTCTGCTGCCAGAAGGACCTCTTGATATCACACTTGCTAGGTCAAAAATGACCATCAAGGGCTGTCAAATCTCCACATTGTAGTGCGTAACAAGGCCACTAGGCCTGTCTAAGCATTTGATATTCAGGTCCCCGTTAAAGAGTAGCTAAACGGCGGATTCAGGAAAACACCCCGATGTCCTGCCTGCCGCTAGCCTCCCCCACGGCAGCTGACCCATTAACGTGTATAGACTCTTTCAGGCCATGCTTCGTATGGCAGGATTTATTCAGCCGTCGTCTGATAGGTATGTAACTGGAAACACCTGGAGCCATGAGCAGACGTCAGAGCGAATGATGCAAGATCCACCCGCGACATCCCCGGATTCCCCGGGCTTCCGGGCATAAAACAACCCCAGATGACGTGAGTCTTTTCTTGGGGAAGCAAGGGCGTCTAGTTCAGACTCGATAAAGCTGCAAAAGGAATGGGGGTGGACCATGTCGACATGGGTCTCTAGGATCGCAAACCTGTGAAGCACATCGATAACATAAGGTTTCTAGGATCAACGGCAACCGGCCGGCCGGATGGTGGCACGCGGTAAGCAATGTGAGCATGTTTGAGTCTCTACGCATGAGCGTGTGGAGACGGTAAAGCTTTTGAGAGGATCAGGCATCGCCCTCTGTGAAGCCCAATTATCACATTATGCTCAACTCGATTGGCCATTCCATGCAAGCATGGAGCTGAAGAAGGATGTCCAAGCCTCCGAGGGTGGGACTCGGCGAGCTGTGCGATCAGAGGTCGGGAGTCTCTCCGGCCTTCTACAAGGGGCATCTTGGAATATCACATCAAGGTGATCAAGGCAGGGATTAGGGAACATCACAGACATTCTCCTGCTCCATGATGATCTTTCGAGGCTGAATGATGGTTGGCGTTTGGCATGAACAAGTGGGCAAGGGTAACACCGAAGCGTGAGTGGGGCCCGTCTCCATCCCCCGCACACGCTAAAATTCTTGGTTGGGGTAGCCTCTTTTGAATTGGCAACAGCGGGAGTCAGCTGATTCGGCTTGAGGCGGTGCTTCGGGACTTGCTTGGTGCTGCGGGCGTAGGGGAAGCTTGATTGTACTGTAGGGGAGCGGTGAGTATTGAAACTGGCTATACGTACCGCGTAGGAATTATCCTCTTCGGGATTCACGAATGGAGGGCAAACATCCTATAACAATGGAATTGAGGTTATGGTACGTACGGACTTCAAAGCACGTGAGCAACGGTCAACCGCCTTCAAACTTGCGACTTCCCGCCTCAACTTCCCGTCCGCCTGCCTCAAACTAAACACGCAACCCACGAGCCACGAATCGCAAACCATCAACGAAACAACAACAACACGGCACCGAAAGTCTAGACGGTTCGACGATCATGACATTCTTCCACGGCCAAGAAGGGCAATGTCGCCCTCTCCGCAGCCCCACTAGCCCGTGAACCCCGGTCCGCCGCAACTTGCCAAATTGAGCTGACACTCGTCAACGCCGCCCCTTGTCTGACGAAAAACGTGCAACATCGGTGATTTGCTGGGCGCCCGCATCTCGAAAACGAAAGTCGCGCCGCCTATTTCCCTTTATGGACGACATCCTTCGACGCTATCAGGGAGGGGAACGGACCGCCTCTTGGCCTTCGCCCACCTCTGCTTTGATGAAGGGGCAAAGGCCATCGCCCTGGATGCGAAGCCGAATGCTCGACGGCTCGTGATCTTGTCTGGAGCCTCGCGGCCCGGTTTTGGCTCGCCTCAAATCGTTCAGCATCATCTCATGACATCATTGCAACTAGAATGACCGTCAGACACAACTTGGGCGGGAAACAAGACCAGACGACCCATCGCGACTCGCCCGGCTTCTCCTCATGCGGAGTAACCTGGCGAGAGCTTCGTCTGCCCACATTTGCCTGAGGAGAAGCTGGTTGCGGCAGGAAGCATGACCATGTCTTTTACACACCAGGGATTCTCGTACATGTCCCTTGCGTCGGCATTGTGGAACTACCACGATCGCAATCTGTTGACAATCTTGATGCGGTTCTGTTGATCGGCTCGGGAGCGAGAACAGCCGCAACCAGCACCGCCAAAAGACAACAAGCCGTTGCTCTGTCTCGTCGAAACCTGGCGCACCGTAGCGTAACATAACGTTCATCTTAGGGCGAACAAACGCAGCAGCTGTCGAGTTTTGCCCGAGTCATGGCCGTCATCCTCGGGTGTATCCCGGTGCCTTTGGTCGGGCGTGGGGACCCACGGAAATCCCACTCCGTACCCTTGTCTGTTCATGTCCAAATGTCGCAATTCTCCCCGAGCCGGCCCAAGACGACGGGCTTGGTGTAGATGGGTCCAAGAATCGCATCACACGCCCTCTCACCACTCTTTCACAATGCCATGCCCTTGCGGCGGTGCATGCGGCATTTTGATCGTTGCCAAGAAGTCGAGCGGTTCCGTTGTTTTCGAGGCTCGCTTTTGGAGATGGTCCGTTGGCACTGCCACGGTTGTTGGAGAACCGGTTTGATCGATTCGACTCGTCTATTGCCTCGGTGAAAGTACTGGGAGCCGATACGACGCCATGTTCAGCCTGGAACTTCTCTTAGATTGAACCCTGAGATATCAACATGTTTCAACATGCTATAGAGCCCGCGTAGCAGTCAACGCCATCAGACAGTCTCATTCCGGTAACCTTGGCTTCAAGGATGGGACATGGTTGTGATATGAGTTATGAGTTGTACTCACCTCAAACACCCTCGACCCAACCATGGCGGCACAGTCGGGAGGTTTTGAGTAATTTGGAGGCGGCACTTGTGAATGCTCTGGAAAAGCCATGCAAGGCATTTTCTAGACTCAGCGGTTCTGCGACCGGTTGTGAACAGTTCTAGCCAACAAGAGTTTGCTGTTATATCTACTTTGTCGTTGCTTTCCACCACTTCCATTCATATAGTACAAAAGACTGGTCATTTCGGATCCCAAGTCCCAGTTCCATCTACGGAAATATCTTCCGGGCCTCACGATGGCACAATTCTCGGGCAATTTTTTCCGACCTGGGCCAGAGTCACGATGCAGCGTCTGGCGACCGGCAGTCTCCGCCGCCAAACACGCTATTCTTGCCGTGTCAGCTGAGAAAAGTCGTTGACAAAAAGAGCAGACTTCGCAACTGAATTCCGATGCCTCTTTTCCTCCTCTCGGATGTTCCGTTGGGACATTACATGGGCTGGGATAATATCAAGGTCGACCTGCGAACGCAACCCGGGACTTGGCCCGGACCACACGACGTTTCGATGACTCTCGGTGCCCGGCCGAACGATTCCGTAACGACTGGAAGAACGATGCCTTGTTTATCAAGGATTTAAACTCCAAATTCATGGTTGGAGGGTAATCTGTCAGGATCACCACATCCACGTCGACACTCCCGGTCAAAGCTTGGACACTTCTTATCCTGTCGAGAAAGGAAATGCTCGCCGCGGATTCCATGGCCAGATCTCGCACGGCATCTCGGGCGCTCCCGAGCCCCCAACCGAAGAAAACGACATCGCCTAATATCGAGTTCCTCGGCCGTTTACTCACTTGGCATCAGGAGATGGATACGATGTTGATGAGCCCCGAGCTGGTGCAACCACAGCCCAACTTCGAATAATTAGGCATCCAACAGAAACCCATCCATCGGCCCTGGTAGACCACAACACGCACGATGGATTCCTAATCCACGACCCCTTTTGTAATCTGAAAACGATCTCGGCGACGAACCTCATAGACGCCAAAGAATACCGAACGTCGAGAATCATCCTCCTCCTCGCGTATCCCGAACGAGATTCCTCCGTCGATAAGATTCAAATTCGGAGATTCGAGCGATGAAGCTGCCGAGGGCCAGAACGGCTGGATACAAGCCCCAGTACAGTGTTCACGAGCACGATCAGGCATGTTGGAAACTCTAGTCGGGTTTCCTCTGGCTTCTTTTGGCCTCGGAGAGATGTTCTTGTCCCTCTTGCCCTGACGTGAATTGACGTGAAGCGATGCAAACCGACGTAAATCGGCACGAATTGGTGTGGACTTGGCCGACTTGTTTCCACTAAAGTGGACGGACTCTTGTTGGATATACCAAGGCCAATGTCCATGCGAGACCACCGCTACCGACTCATTGCGCTCTAGGTACGAACCGCTAAATGCAGTGTAGAAGGTTAGGAGTTGAATCTGACTTGGACTGTCAGCAAACGAGGGCCTGAACCTCAGATGCGATGATCTTCTGAGGTTCTCGATGATGATCTTCTAGATCAGTTAACCCATCACGGGCCGGGCTTCAAATATAATAAAGAACACATTGTCAACACATCATAGCATCGTGGCCCGATGCTGATGCGGTGCTAAGGTTCTCTTTTTGGCTACAGACAGACTTGAACTCTGGTGAAAAGGAGTCCAGTGTATGAACAATACCCAAGATGTCTGTGCCTTGAGAAACAAATTCTTTGCCATCGCTAGATAGCCAGTGTTTGTCACATTTGCAACTAGAGCCGCATCCTTAATTGCTGGGTCTCATACCGTTCGGCACGATTGAGATTCAGGACAAGCAAACGTGTTGATTGCAGACCTCATGAACGATTTAACTTACCCTATACTTGTAGGAGGCGAAACGTGGAACGAACAACTCCGGCGTCATAGTCAGGGTTACCTTGCATATCTCTGGCTAATAAAAGCAAAGTTTATCGAAATGATTACCTGCATACCCGACAGAGAGATGAGATCCTAGACTGCTCGGCAAATAAACGGTCTGGGGAACCCCATTTTCACGATCTTCCCCGCGGAGAAGAGCTAGCATCGTCCCGAGAGACTACCAAGCGAAGTGGGGATGAACAGGCCTTGTCACGTTTGACTTCCAGTCTTGTTCAACGCTGACTTCTTGCCCTACTCGCCTCATTTTCGAGATGAGGCTCAACAGAAGCTGCAGCCATGTTGATTGAGGCTCTGCCCAAGCCCCGCAAGTCTCCGATGCCGGATGTTCGCGGAACGAGGGGATCCCTGATGACATAAGCTCTCGCGACCAGTCGGCGATTGCCAAAACGGGCTTCACTTCCAATGAGGCGAACCTACGATTAATCCTCGCAACTTCTGAAACTCAACCCTCCAACATCCAAACTCGCTCCATCGTGACCCGAATTGAGGCTCAACACTCGCCTCAAAATCCGAATTGCACCGCAGAAATGCACTTACGCCCGATATGGACCCTCCACAAGTGTGTACACACACGGTATCAGGGGGGTTGAAAAGCAGGGGTTGAAAAAACGCCTACAACGACAATTATAACCAATCATGATGGCAGAACCCGGAGCCTGGTTGTACAAGCACATCCAAACCTCTGCGATGCCCATTCATGTGTGTATCAGGAGCATTCCACACAATCTGCGCCTCGCTTCCCTTTTCCAAATCCTCTTCTTCATCCTTTATCCTTGGGTCCCATCACCAGCCATCCTCATTTGCTCCAAGTTTGTTTTACAACCACCGCCATCCTCGCCTGTGCCTGGTACCGGGTAACTCGAAAGGTCAAGCAGGCTGCAACGTCATCGGAGAGACCTCGGAGCCTACCCTGCGCTGCCCCGACCGGTAGAAACGATGGACCAGGAACCAACCAAAAACGCCAACATTGGCATCACCACCCAGAGCGTCGACAGCATCGAGCTCGACCCCCAATATGACCTTCCGCCTCCAACTGAATGGAGCATAGAGGAGCTACAGCGAGAATTTGAGAGACAGTCAAGCGCCAGAGCCTCACAATGGGTCAACAGACAAGACAGCTTCCGGCCAGCTTCTGGTGCCATCATCAACTCTCTCCCTCTTGATGAGCGTATGCGCCAAAACGACCAGATCGTAGGCCTAGTCGACAATATCCTGCACCAAAACTCCCACTCCGACACTAGCAAACCCAAGCCTTTGTCCATCCAGACCACTCCTGCCTTTGCCATTGCAGCCCACCGCAATCACGACAAAGATACCATCCAACATTCCTTGCTGGGCTCCAATGCTGCATTTCAAGCTCCCGAGCCTACGCCGTCTTTCTCCGACCGCAACTCGAAATATCATGATACAGGGCATCATGACGAGGGCAGGCCGCCAGACACATTTGGCAGTGTTGGATGGCACCCAAGCTTGTCCCCTCAGACAACCCCTCCAACACGCGGGGTTAAGGAGGAACATTCCCCCCGCCCTGGACTACATGAGGTCCAGTGGGCTTCGACCAACCCATCGGAGACGGATACTTGTTCTGTTACAAGGAAGCAGCCAAAGCGCCAAAACAGCCGCTTAACGGATGATGAACGGAGCACCAGGCGACGGCAAAAGCGACCTAAAACAGTGCGTCGCTTGCCGAGAAACTCGCCAGCAGTTCCGGGCCCATCCCAGCAAGCAGCAAATCGCATTCCACACACGGATCATGGGAGATCTCGACAACACACACAGAGGGAACCCCAGTCCTATCCTGACCCCGGCCCCTCCTCATCAAATTTCCAGAACGACCGAGTTGAGTGCCGCTCAGGCTGTCAATTTTCGGAAAAGAACTTTATCGGCCGTGAGGAAACCTGCTTCTTTTGGTTGAGCAACAATGCAAAATACTCGACTCCCGGCAGGGTTGCTTGTCAAGGACGAAAGATTGAGATTTCCCACATTGTCACACACGCCGTCGATCACCATGGGCTCATCCGGGGTAGAGACCCGAGACATAGCAATCGCGGGTATCTGATGAGCTGCCGGAAGCACGACCCGGAGACCAAAGCAACAGGAACCTGTGGCAAGTGCAAGGCACTCCATGAGTGGAGGGACGCAGACTTTGATGACCCAGGACACCATGGCACAACGCTGTGTTTGCGCTGCTGGCGCGAGTTTACCAAGAGCGACTTGAAGGAACACCTCGCTGGACCTTTGTGCACGTACATGGCAGAGCAGCCAAAGTCGACCAAGGTGTATATTCTTTACACTACCTTTTGCTCCAAGGATGATCCTCCAAGCGCGCCTCCCAATTTCGAGACACCGAGCCACGGCCGAAAACCAACAAAGGGTCGAAACAAATCGGTCGCGAGAGAGCCGCAGCCGAAACAACAAGGGCGAAATCAACGGACTAGTCAACAGACTCCGCAAGAATCGTCCAACGGGAACCAATTCCGCTCCCTACAACCGACGGGCAAGTCAGACAAGCCACCCCGACGGCCAGGAGCATCACACCTAGAGGTACCTGCGCAGAATCCTCCACGACCCTCGAAACCAGCCCAAAGGCCCCCTTCACAGCCTTCACTCTCCCTCAACCCTTCATGGAGGCAGACAGCCACCCGGGGTTTCCAGTCCCAATCCCCTCTTTCTCCTGAGATCTATCGCCAGGTGAGACAAGGAATGTCTCCAGAGGATAACAGCCTCGCGCTCTCCTCACTGCCCATGAGACAGTCAAATTCTCATGGCCAATCCTTTCAGTCTGCGAATATGCAACGATCCTTAAGCGATATGCATAATCCTTTACGCCAGCCTGCACAATCAGCGCATCAATCGCCGATACACGAAGTCTCTCCGCAGTTCGACAATGAAGCACTTCAGCAACTCATGCAATACATCGAAGAAGCTCTCCCTAATCAACGAGGACAAAGCTCATTGTCACAGCTGGGCTATCAAGACCCGAACAACCAGCAACTGTATGACACTTTTATTTCCACTGGCAACTTTCACGAATCTGGTGTGCCTCAGATCCATACAACTCCAATTGACGATTTCAATATGGCGCTACAGCTCGAAACATCATTCTTTCAACCCACTCCATCACAAGCCACTGCCTCGCAGGTTGCGTCTACTATGGGAGAACCTCAACCCATGCCTTCACCTGATATGAACGAGCCCAAGTACTTGTTGCCTGATCCAGACGACGAGGACGACCCCTTCAAGCAGATGGGGGCCCAACATGCGCTTCAGGAGTCTGGTAGCCGACAAAATGTTCCCACTCGTCAGCAGACTCTACGTCCTCAGAACTCGCCGCTTACTGGCTTCAAGATTGAGCGAGACTCAGCGTACGAGTCAATGGGACAAACGAATACGGAGCCGGATGACAGTTTCAACGCAATGTATCAAACTGAGCCGGACCATATGGAAATTGAGGAGGGTTTTGGTCAAGATGTCACAGACTTGTTTGACTTTGAGGGTGCCTGTGAATCACCTAGAGCATCCCAGGGGACACCGTTTACCAGTCAAATCTTTTTTTGAGCGTTCACGGCGTTGGATGAGGGGCGGATTGATGAGATAAAAGACTTGGCTCTGTTTATTTCTTTTGTCATTTATATTTGGATGATGGGCGTATATCTCTTTGCGTATATTGTCTTGTTATCATGCTCACGCACGAGATTCTTACGAATGAATGACTTTTGGGACACATGATAGCCCCTTTGTTTGGCGTTAAAACATGTTCATTCTTGGGTTTAGCAGGCGCTATGGTGTCAAAATCAATTCCCTTTCAATCAAGCAAGTTCATAACCAAGTACTTCGGTAATCACGGCCGTGTGTTTGATCCATCCGTTGTCCCTGAACTCCTGTAATACTCTTCCTCAACGATATTAATCCCGTGTGTCAATTTCCAGGTCGAGCTGCACACCGTTCGAAATGCCGTAATCTCCAAGTGTAATGTGGTCCTTGAAGGGTCTCTCGCTCTGTCGCTTGAGAATGATCTGGCCCGGGTCTCGACCGATTCGCGCCGCCACCATCATCTTGAGCTGCCCGACCGTGTCGGATTCTAGGCAGGGCACCGCTGCCTTTGTGCCGAGTCGGTCGTTGACGTTGACGATGATCATCTCTTCGCCTGCCTGGGCTACAGGCGCCTTGGGCTTTTCTTTCTTCTCCTTTGGCTGGTCCCTATCGCGGTCGCGATCTCTTCGGTCGCCACGCTCGCGTTCTCGGTCCCGGTCCCGGTTGTCTCTGCGATAACCGCGGTCTCGATCTTGGTCTCTACCATATCCTCGGTCGCGGCCTCGGTCTTTGCCATAGCCCCGGTCACGATCGCGATCACCCCCCCGATCTCCTTGTCTATGCGGCGACCGTCGGCGAAAGTCCCGCCTGTCGTTGTCCCTCCGATCACCCTTCCATCTGAAGCCGCCCGAGCCTCTGGGCCTGCGCGCGGGCGATCGCGATCGGTCCCTGGGCCTTCGGGGAGGCAAGTCGCTGTTATCGCGGGATTTCTCTTCGCGCGGGGCAGGGGATTTCGAGCGAGCGCGAGGCTGCGGTGGTGGTGAGTCAGTCATGGCTTGCGATGTTTGACTTGATGGATGATGGGCTGTGAGAGTTTGAAGCTTTGGAGTTGAGGTATGATGATGACTAAGGCAGAGAGACCCACAAAACCTTGTTTGGGCGTTGGCAACGGATCAACGGTTGGCTTCACGTGTTTCTGGTTGGGATCGCGACAGCTCTAGGAGGAAGACTTTCTCGCGTTTGCGATCTTTTCTTTTATCTCTGTTTCACAAGCTGGTGGCCTCTGACATGCTCAAGCTGTACCCGTGACTTCTCTTCCCGCCACAAGAGGCTGCTCAACGCCACGGCGCCTGAGCTACTCGATGGCACAGCCTGCATCACATGCGCTCCCTCAGCTTGTTCTTGAAGAAGGCAGCCAGGCAGCGAGGTAGCTCATCGGAAACAGGTAAAGTGGACTCTTCCTGTAATAACAAACAAATGCAATGGAAGACCGGTATTGCATCCATTATTGCGACAACTACTACGTCACATCCCAAAGCGCGACCTGCTTAACCGACGGCAGAGTCCCGCATTCTTGCACATCGCGCCCGGCAACGAGCACACATGTCTTGGTGAGATTTGTTGACAACTCTCAGAAAAGGCGGAAGGTATTGATCTGCGCGATGCATGAGCTGGCATCTCGGATGAGTTTCCGCTAAGCAAACTTTCGGGTCGCAATACCCTCTGCCGCAAAGCGAGAGCGCAAGGTTGAATTTGACCGTTGGTTCTGCCGGTTGCTACGGTGCAAAGGACTTGACGTCAACCTCTGTTGTCACAGATTGTCGAACTGCATGTGTCCCCGCTGGAGCAGGGCTGAGCAGAGACAGACAGGTCAAGGATCAGGAACCTGGCAATTGGACCACGGAAAGCTGCCGCGGTTCCCCATTCTTTTCAAGCGCGTCTCACCAATGGAGAAGCGAGCAGCTATAACAAGGTGGGAGGAAAACGAGAGAGAGAGGCCCGCTGGTCTCATGCGCTGGCTTCACACAGCATGGCCACGTCAAGACCTTTCTTTTCCCACTGGAGTGATTGGACCGTCATGATCAAGAGAAACGGGCGGTGTGTGAGAGATTAAAAGAGCTCATCACAAATCAAGTTGCACAGCATGACTCAACACGAGGTGATGCACCGTAGAGTGCGTACAGTACTAGCACGCGGGCACGAGTCAACCCGACGCGTAGCAAATCCGGGGCGGGTAGGTAGCCGATCATGGCCCTCCGATCAGTGCTTACTCTTCTTCCCCCTCTCTCCAAGGTTGTCAGAATTCCTCCGTGTTCCATCAGTTCGTTCCTTGACCGGCATGGCACGGGTCAACAAAGACCGTTGAGTTTTCCCACAAACCTGACCAGGATCGTGCTCTGGCAGAGTTTCAGCTCGACGGAGTGAGAAAAACTGGCTTTGAGCCTTGTGGCAAAGCAATAAGCCCTAAAAATACCACAAGGCAGTTTCAAAAGTGCAAAAAGCTTGACCCTCTGCCATTGTTTGCGTCTTTGTTCCGCAGTCAGCATGTCGCCATCACGCATTGCAAAGAGCAAAGCAAGTCAAAGAGGGTCGCAATCACAAACGAGATGATGTCCTCATCAAACTTTTCATATTACAGTAGCGCACATGTCCGGAGCGAATGACCTCTTTTGCAGTGACGATCGACGGTTCTCTTCCCTTGGCGCTCAACTCAACCAGAGAGAGTCAAGCAAAAGCTGAGCTCCAGCGGAATAACAGCGTCGCACCGGCCACGAGTGCCTGAATGAGGCAAAGCGCCAGGCACAATTTCCAGAGGCCGACGCAGGAACCGGGGCGGGTGTGCCTGGTTCCTGGCCAATCCCGAGGGGGGAGGGAGATTGTGCAAATTTTAACTCGACGGGCTCTTGTGCCTTTTTTGTGAACAAGAGGGAAGAGGGTCATTACCAACATCAGATTGGACAGGGCAGAACTCGAGAAAGGTCATTTAGCGGCCAAGACCAGAAAGTGGCTCAACGTCCTGGGGCCGCCGACGTTGGGCACACTCTGACTCTGATGAGAGAGCCTCGCCGTCAGGTAATTCCCTCATCTAGCAGCCTGCGTTCATCGCCACTCGGCAAGACTTGTCGGTTCTGTTCTGTTGGAAAGTGCAGAGTTTTCTCCATGGTTACAACGCCATCCCAACAGTCCGTCACCAAAGACCAGGATGGCCACTGCCGGTGAAACCTTGCCTGCTCCAAGACATCTCAAGTTCGTCTCACAAAGACAAGAGAAGAGACAAAGGCCGGACAGTCAAAGGCCACGGGCTGGCGCATACAATGACGCCAAAAGAAACGACATGGGGTCTACGACAGGGCCACGTCCCAGGGCCTGGTCGCCCGGCTCGCGTGCCTGAAGCTGTCGACATGCGCTGTAATTAATTTCCCTCGAGGGGGAGGCCCAGGCCAAGTAGCCCCGTTGACTAGGTCAATGGTACCTGAGACACGGCCCAACGAGGGCTTAATTCCGTGTCACCTATACCCAGTTTAATGGGCTCCGGCCTAGTCCGCCCCTCCCATCCCACCATCATGGTCAACATCTGGCCTGGCGGCACTTTGCTGCACTTGAGCCATACCCTGGTCAGGCCTCTGTCTAATGGAGGGTCTCGCCTGTAAGGTCCCGCGGCGCCATTGTTTGCTGTTCGTCGCATAGACAGTGCCCCGGAGTACTTCATGGATCCCTCCCCCCCGACACATCCTGGACTCTCTCTTCTAGGATCCTTCTAGCCTCCAAACCTTTCGAAACATCTCTTCCCCACAGACTTCGTTGGCAGAGTCTATCGCTTCCTTTATAAACTTGCTCACATAGCCTGGCTTTGGATTACAGAGTATTCCACTCGCTCACTTACACGACCGCTTCTACCTTCACAACTTTTGCGCGCGATACACCGCTGCCTACACGCTTTGAAAGCACTCACTTACACGGTCCATCAACTCAACAACAAAATGCATTTCTCTAAGCTTGTCCTGGCTGTCCTGCCGGCCTTCGCCCTCGCTCAGGATACCACCACCCAGACTTCCACTGCGGTCCTCACCAAGACCTACTTCCTCTCGCAGGTTCACACCGTCACCGCGACTGGCTTCAGCACTGAGGCTCAACCCGAGACCACCCAGGCTGAGACCACTTCCGAGGTTGAGACTGTCGCCGAGACCACCTCTACTCCTGTTATCGAGAGCACCAGCTTTTTCTCTGTTGTCAACACCACCTCCCACGAGGCTACCCCCAAGAGCACCATCGCCAGCGCCTCTTCTGGAACCACTGGTGGTTCTGGCCAGGCCACTCAGGTCCCCGAGAACGCTGCTTCCGTTGCCCAAGTCGGCAAGATGGCCCTGGCTGGTGTCGCTGGTATGGTTGCCGTCGCCCTCCTATAGTCGCGTCCTAGTACGCAACCAGGGGTGACCCTGATGACAGTGGATTTCCACTGTCGACTTCCGAACTCTTCGATGCGATCATCACATCACTCAGTCTTTGAGACTCTTTTTGCTTTTTACCCTTGGCCATTAGCGCGGCCTATTTCTTTACGATGAAACGACGTTAACAGCGCCACGCACGATATCGACTGCAGAACGACACTCGCCGTCTGGCAAACACACTCTGCTTCACCTTGATGAGTCTTGAGACTCTGCCACTTCTTCATGGATAGCCCGACTTGCTTCCATGCGCTTCATCGAGCACACCCGCTCCTTGGACATACCTCGCGGGTTTTCAACACTTAATGTTTCATTCATCCCCAGCGGCACGCACTTGCGCGCGTTGACTGCGCCATACGCAGCTTCAGCCTGTGTCTTGTGCAATGTTCATGAGCTGCTGCCCACGTGTAAGGGTAACCGTTGACCTCGACCAAGCCTGTTTTATCTTCTTCACCCCCTTTTCCCATCTCTTCTAGACTCCTCAAGGATGTCTCTTCCAGGCTTGGTCAACACTTGACGGTTTTGAGATCAATCCCCTTCTCACATGGATAGCGGCCGGTGCGTGTTGCTGGCTGGAGATCCCTTTGAATTGTTATTCGGTCAACATCTCCTCCCGACTCTGCTGCCACAAAGGGAGACGGGACCAAGGAGACGGGGACGACGTCGGCGACGCGGGAAACAATCATATTCTCTTCAAAACCTCTGATTCTTGGATGAACTGGTTTTTTCTATACTTCTCTTTGGCGATACCCCCTTTAGGATGGTTGGTGATCCGGGCAGGAGCCTTCACACTTGTGACGATGCTTCATGACCCTTGGATGAAGGATTGACGTTTGGAGTATGGTTTTTGTTTGATTCGGAGGGGTGGAAAATGATTTATATGAAAAGGAGGATTGGTGATTAGGTTCTGGACAGGAACCGATGAAGGCCATTTGGTTCTTCCCAGTAGATAGGAGCAATAGACCTTGTCAGCTCAACGTCTTTGTCAATATCTGTGAATGTTTGGCTGTCGGACCGTTCGGCGACTGTTGGCCGATACATCATCTGCTTGTCGGCGTATCGACTGTTCGCCTTCTATCGGCGACTTGATCCTCGGCTACCATGGAACTCATGGTCCGATGACTAATTTGCCCGTTGTCAAAAGGCGCAAATCAACCCTTGCAAAGGCGTTTTGGTGTTGCGATGGATCGACTGTCAGCCACGAGGGAGCTGATTAAGGATATTGCGCACATTTCTGATTGGCCAGTCTCTCGGATGCCACCCGGGCTCGGGCGGGTCGCATCGGCCTTTTCCCCCGAATTTCTGCATGGGCTTCTGCAGCCACTGAACCAGCTTTTGCTCAACATCCCCACGAACGCCTCAACGGTCTTTCTTATTCCTCCCCTTCCTTCTATAGACAAGAGGTCGGTTGCCTTGTCTCGATATCATGGCGTCGATAGCTCCATCCCTCAAGCGGGCGCACGCCCCTCTCCGGAAGGCCCTCACCGCGTCTTCCACCATTCGAGCTTTCGCCACTGTACCTCCGACATCGAGCGAGACCGCCAAGCCCAAGCGAAAGAGCTACTTCAAGGATACCACGGTTGCCGAATTCTCAGACTTCTTGGCCACCTCGTCGCCTGCGCAGCCGCTGTCGCCCGCAGAGGCATTTACTCTTCGAACCGCCGAAGTCGGCCCCGAGGGCAAGAAACGGACGATTACGAGATTGCCAGAGTGGCTCAAGACGCCCATTCCTGCTGGAAACGACAACTTCAAGAGCATTAAGAAGGATTTGCGAGGATTGGGACTGCATACCGTCTGTGAGGAAGCTCGATGTCCCAACATTTCCGAGTGCTGGGGTGGTTCCGATAAGAATGCCGCCACTGCGACCATCATGCTCATGGGTGACACGTGCACCAGAGGATGTCGCTTCTGCAGTGTCAAGACGAATCGAAAGCCCGCCGCATTGGATCCTCACGAACCCGAGAACACCGCGGAGGCTCTGGCTAGGTGGGGTCTTGGATACGTTGTCTTGACCAGTGTGGACCGAGATGATCTGGCAGACGGCGGAGCACACCACTTCGCCGAGACTATTCGGAGGATCAAGCAGAAGAAGCCGTCTCTGCTTGTTGAGGCTCTGACTGGTGATTTCCGTGGTGATCTGGATATGGTAAAGGTTGTGGCCGAGAGTGGACTCGATGTCTACGCCCACAACGTTGAGACCGTCGAGGACCTCACCCCATACGTGCGAGATCGCAGGGCCACTTTCCGACAGAGCTTGAGCGTGCTAAAGCATGTCAAGGAAGTCAAGGGCAAGGAGGGCATCATCACCAAGACCAGTCTGATGCTCGGTCTCGGAGAGCAAGAGCATGAGGTTATGGCTGCACTTGAGGGTAAGAAGCTAGTCCCTTTGGAATGAACTCCACTAACAGTCGCAGAACTTCGCAAGGCCGATGTCGATGTCGTCACCTTTGGCCAGTACATGCGACCAACCAAGCGTCACCTCAAGGTTGAGAAGTACGTCACCCCTGACGAGTTTGAGATGTGGAACAAGAGGGCGCTGGATATGGGCTTCCTGTACTGCGCCAGCGGACCTCTGGTGCGCTCCTCATACAAGGCCGGAGAGGCTTTTATCGAGAACGTCCTCCGCAAGCGCTCGGGCGAGAAGGCCATGGCCAGGGGAACCCTCGCCAAGGCTGTTGCACTGGACTCGGAGACTCGATCGTCCATCTAGGGCTGCTTTCATTACAAAATTACACTACATAATCACGGGTTATGACTACGCGGTGGCCGCATCGGATGGCGTTCATTGGATAAGGGGGGGTGTCGTCTTCAACTAGAAAAGCACGGCCTTCAACAAGGCTGGGTGTCACATACTCAACACAATCACTTGCCCAGAATGGGTTCATCAACATCATCTCGATTTCTTCATTCTCAGTGAGAGTCTGCAGAATACGCGTCATCATTGTGCAAAAGTTACCCATGCTACACTTACACTGTTCCTGAGGGGCTCGCAGATCGACGGTGATCTGGTGGAGGTGCACAAAACCGTTGCTCGAATAGGTTGAGAAACAGTACCACTGCATGTGACTCTTTCATCTGACAGTAAGAAAATACAAGATGGATAGAGAGAAAAGTCCCATGGTACCGTGATTGGGGGGGTTTCCAGGCTGTTCCAATGCTGGTGCCCGAGGAAGGTGCAGGTCGCTCCCACGACTACATTCTAGGAAGGAGCGTCAACCCGCGCTTGCCTCGAGCATCAACTCAACTCGAAAGCACCTGGCATCTGCACATTCTCTATAATATTTTCCAATCTCACTCTCCAAGCTGACTTTTCCTCCTTTCGACCTACCCCTCTTTCTATACTCCCATCTTCGTCCTTCGTTATGAAGCTCAAGGGGGCTCTGGCCCTTGCTCTTGCGGGCGCGGCACACGCAAGATACTGGCTCGAAGATATCCCACACCTGGGAACCGCTCCATACTACCCGGACAAGTTATACCAAGTCTTTCGCAACGTGAAGGACTATGGCGCTGTTGGTGATGGAGGTATGTGTGCCCAATGCTGCTGAGTTCCTGGCTTACAACGTATCTAGTTGCTGACGACACGGCGGCGATAAATGCTGCCATCAGCGCAGGCGTTCGATGTATGCCCGGGGTTTGCAAGGGGAGCACGATCTCGCCCGCGCTCGTCTACATCCCTTCAGGGTAAGTTGCTCGGGGAAGCATTCTTGCATGTCGCTGACTTGAATAGAACCTACCTGATCAGCAACTCCATCATCGATCTATACTATACCCAGATTGTCGGTGACCCCAACGACCGTCCGATCATCAAGGCGTCTCCTGCCTTCTCCAAGGAAAGCTTTGGCCTGATTGATGCGAACCCATATCTGTGGAACGGCGCTCTATCCTGGAACTCTACAAATGTCTTCTTTCGACAGATCCGCAACTTGATCTTGGACACCACTGCTCTCCCTCCTGAGTTTCCAGCTGTGGGCATCCACTGGCCCTCTTCTCAGGCAACATCCATCAGCAGCTGCGTGTTCAGGCTATCGGCTGCTCCGGGCAACGCTCACACTGGCCTGTTCATTGAGGAGGGATCTGGTGGCTTGTTGAACGATCTATACTTCTACGGCGGCGGCAATGCGACTGTTCTGGGCAACCAGCAGTTCACGGCACGCAATCTTTGGTTCTCCAATGCCGACGTTGCCATTTGGATGACCTGGAACTGGGGATGGACCTTCAAGAGCGCCGTATTTCAGAACTGTCGTGTCGGTATCAAGATGGACGATGTATCGAATGGGGTTGGCTCCATCACTCTCCTTGATAGTTGGTTCGAGAACGTCGAAACTGCTATCTCGACGACGCGCACCGACCCAGGCGCCGCAGGGAGCGCTGGATCTCTGGCGATGGAGAATATCAACTTTAAAAACGTCAACAATATCCTTGTTGGCCCTGACGGCATCGATCTTATGGATTCCAGGATGAGGCCAGCAGGTGAATCTGTTTTTGTGATGGTAAGTACTGTCGAAGGAAGAACCTGGAGTAATCTGACAGTGTCAGGGACACTATGCCGACTCTCAGGGCATGTTTGATGCAGCAGGCTACTACGCTCTGCCATCCCCTCGAACTGTGAGCCTTCTCGACCGCGGTATCTATCTCGAGAGATCAAAGGTGGGTTGGTTCTTTGTTTCAAGGCGCTGCTGACAGGGATAGCCCCAATATGAGCAGGTTCCAAGTATTTTCTTCGTTTCAGCCAAAGCCAACGGAGCTTACGGAGATGCCTCTCACGATGATACCCAAGTCCTCAACGCGTTATTCAATTACACAGCAGCCAGCGGACTCATTGCTTACCTCGATGCGGGATACTACATGGTCACCGATACCATCTATATACCTCCGAATGCCAAAATAGTGGGAGAGGCCCTTGCGTCGATCATCATGGGTACTGGACCAAACTTTCAAGACGTGGAAAACCCTCGACCAGTTGTCCAAGTTGGTCGTCCAGGGGACGTTGGTCAAATCGAATGGTCCGACACCATTGTCTCGACCCGCGGCGCAACAGCAGGCGCCATTCTCATTGAGTATAATCTTTACAGTCCCGGTTTGACATCCGGCATGTGGGATGTACACACTCGTATTGGAGGCTTTGCGGGAACATACCTCCAGGTCTCTGAATGCCCTGCGCTCAAAGCTACAGACACGGTTCAGCCAAAGTGTGTGGCTGCTTATATGAGTCTACACATCACAGCGTATGCTGGAGGCTTGTTCACGGAAAACTGCTGGTACTGGGTTGCTGATCATGACCTCGAAGACCAAAAGTACCAACGAGTCACCATCTACGCAGGACGGGGTGTACTCGTCGAAGCCCGGAGAGGTCGCATCTGGCTCAGCGCAACTGGATCCGAGCATCACGTTTTATACCAGTATCAACTCGTCAACACAAGGGATGTGTACATGGGCCATGTACAGACAGAGGAGGCATATTTCCAGCCTCGCCCCGCGGCTCAATACCCCTTCCCGCTTGTGCCCATCCTCAGCGATCCTGACTTTGGGGCAGACTGTCAGAATGACCCGTTTCCTGCGGGATGCAATATGGGATGGGGCATGAGAGTCATGAATTCCAGCAATGTCGTTATATATGGAGCGGGGCTCTACTCGTTCTTCAACAACTACAACGATTCGTGTGCGAGCAACAAGTCTCCGGAATTTTGCCAGGAGAGGATCCTGAGTTTCGCAGGTTATAATGAGGGATCGAGAGTTCTCGGACTGAGCACGGTGGGTACCAGGATCATGGTGGAGCGCGATGGTGTAGATTGGGTTCAAGCGATACAGAACAACAGCACATTTGCCGACACATTGGCTCTGTATCAGTCATGAGTATTTAACTATAATGTCCCCCGGCCAGGTAGGAAGCGCACACATAAGGTGTACATAGGGTATCAAGTGCTATACCAGTCATTTAACTAGAATCCCAAATTCCCCGCAAAGCAGTCAATGCAATGAAAACAGCCTCATCTGTTCTGATAGTTCTGCTGCCCTGGTTGGGCAAAACGTTGATCCAGTGATCAAACAGCTCCTTTGTCTTGGAGCCTTGAATATCCATGCTGCTCAACTCCTCATCGTTCATAGATGCAAACTCGAGACCACGCGGGCCACCGAATACAATGAGCAGGTGGTTGAAGTTGACCCGTTTTCCATGGGGGAACGCCCTGGAGGCTGGGACTCCACGTTCCGAAGTGCCAATGCTGATGTCATAGCCATTCTCATACGGGCACTCTGTGAAGACGCCGGACAGAGAGTTGGCTTTTCGAACAGTATAACCCCAGTAATAGCCACCCTCGGTCCTTGGAGCGGCGGGATGAACTGGCTCGGGGTATTGGGTCTCGTCGTCGGGGAACTTGAGTGTTATCCTGGTCTTTGGGGGGATCTCTTCCTGAATCTCAACTGGCTGTTCCAACCCCACTTCAACAAGAGTTCCAGAACCCGTGCTTGTCTGACCAGCAATCGTGACACCCTCGCGGTAGGAAATCCACTCCTTAGGATGGGGATGATGCGGCATGTCGAGACTGGGCAGCAGCGCGGTGAGACGCAGGTTGGGATGAAGAGGGAAGAGAGTCTTTCGCATAAAGGGCGGCGCCTCTAGGAAAGACAGGATATGGGTGAGAAAGTGACATGGGTCAGTATCTCCAGTGTAACCGTTCGGGTCCGTGTGACGAGGTCGGGCAGAGAGGGGAGAATCGTCAAAGACGACGACTTCATCGACGGAGAAGACGGCGAGGGCACGAGCAATTCGACCTGGCTGGGTCATTCGCTGGTCGGCAGTAGCGAGACTGGATTGTCAGCAAAGAAAACTGATAAAAGAATTGAGATCATACTTTGTAAGGACGCTACTAGGAATTGCGACGGATACTGTCCATGGTCGGCCGCCATCCGTTGGGTTGAAGGTTGCGGAAGGCTTGAAGGATGTTGTGTCCTGGCCATTGTGGCCGGTTTTCCGCTTCTAGTCAATGTTAGATATACAACGACACCGGTTTCTTTGATAATTGACTCACCTTGGACTTGCGCTCGTGAAAAGACATTTTGATGATGGTATCTAATCTATGGAGCTTTGTCCATGTTCAGTGAAGCTCAAAAAGTTATTGCATGGATCCGGCAGAATTTGTCTGGGGTTGTCCACCGCCTGCCCGATCCGGTCTCAGAGCACATGCCTGCCTGCGCTTGGTCAGCATCACGACCAACGGAGCGACACGGATGATCTGGCCTTCATCTTGAAACTCATTCAGCAACAACCATCGCAACCATGAGCGGCCCTATTAGAATCGGTTCTGAATCGGAGTGGAGCAGCCTCCTCTCCGGCACAAATGTTGTCATCGCAGACTGTACGTCAACCCCCTCCGATGTTGTGCATCGTCACTAACACGCGCAAGTCTACGCCGACTGGTGTGGTCCCTGCAAGATGATCGCGCCGACCTTTGACAGCCTCGCCAAGGAACACTCGTCCCCTCGAAAGGTGGCCTTCGCCAAGGTCAACGTCGACAGCCAGGCGGGCATCGCACGAGCCCAAGGCGTCTCAGCCATGCCCACCTTCAAGATCTTCCACAACGGCACCTGCATCGAGACCATCCGAGGTGCCAACCCCCCGGCGCTGACGGCGGCCATCAACAACGCTGTCAAGCTCGGCGGTGCGACCAAGCCTGGCGATGCATTCAAGACACCTGGCCGGACGCTGGGCGGAGATACAAAGTCGGCCTCACTGGCCAGGCAGTGGAGCCTGAAGGCTCTTTTGGATATGTTTGTTACATTCTTCGGGCTGTACTTTGTGTCCCTGTTCTCGGTATGTTGCTTGAAGGAGTTGTAGGACGAGGGTGAGTTGCTAATAAGCTTCTAGTTCGATTCATACAAGGCGGCCGAGAAGAGCGTGTTCAACATTTACCGTCAGCCCACAGTCCAGACTTCGAGTGGAGGGACAGCGGGTGGAGCAGCAAGGCCTGGCCCTCCAAGGTCTACATTCAAGACTTTGGCAGATATTGGTAGTGATTAAGCGATGAGCATGGCGTTGGCAAAGGTTTCTTTCATGGGCGTAATAATTATATCGATAGTCAAAGGCATTAGATCAACACTGATTCATAAACTGGCATTCCGAAGCTTCCATATCCTTGTCCTGGCTTCCTCTGTGAGAGACCGCTCATGAGTGCGGCCATCATGATTACCACTTACATCACGTGACTACGCGTAGCGGCGAAAAAGTTCCAGACGAGCTTCCAACCTCAACCATCAACCCCAAAACTTGTACAATACGGAAAATGTTGTCAGCAAGGGGCATCCGGAATGCCTGTCCGAGGTGTAATGTTTCTTCTTCATTAGCTTTGGCTCGTTTTTACACCCATTCCGCTCCTTCCTTACGATTACGACGAATTTCTCCCCTTCAAGCATCCCAGTCCAATAAGAGCACAGCAATTACACAGGCTTTTTCGACTTCGAGATGTTTGCGACAAGAAGCGGTGGCCCCGCGCGCATCGCCGGAAGAGATTGAGCAGGTTGTCCGAGATGCCAAGCAGCGGTTCAGAGATACCTTGCCAAAGGGATATCTCAATGACGAAGAATACGCCCTCTACGAACGATTGTACGGTGAACCGTTGCGAGAGACTAGGCCCGAAGATGTCGGTATCCCAGAGCACGCTGACATGGGGCCCGAGCCCCCACGACCGGATAATGAGGGTACTATACTACGGGAGGTTGAGGGAGGCGAATTCGAGGAGATCGTCTACCAGATTCCCCGTGAGGAGGCAGCGGAAGATGAGATAGTAGAAGAGTCTGACGAGGTGCTGCCGGACGGCGAGCTGGCAGACTTAGCCATGGAGGAGTCACTGCATCAACCTCCGGGATATGTCGAACTAGTGGCAAGGAATCAACGAGAGTACGATGCGATGCAAAAATTGGCCAAGGATTTTGAGGAGACCCGGAAACAGCAGCAAGAGGCAGAGGATCGAGTGGCCGCAGAGGAGGAGGAGCTCGCAGAGCGTCTAGCGGAGGCCGAGGAGACGCCTCAGTGGCCAGAGGAACAATGGAGGGAGAGAGTGTCTGGCGAGACCCTGCGATTCCACCCTCTATCCATCAAGGGCCGATTCCATGGAAGTCCCGTTGAGATTTCCCTGCCGCGGGACGAGCTGATCATGCCAATCCGAGACCTTTTGCAGCGAACACACATTGACCATGTCAAGAGTGCAGCTGAAGATGCATTTGGTGGCGCTGGCCTTCCTTTGTCTCCTGCGACGCCCGAAGGCAAGAGGAATGGCGGGCAGAGAGCTGCTGGCATTCACGCAGATTCCCGACACATGACCGAGATCGAGGCGGATGCTTTCATTGCAGGTTTCGTACCACCTGCTTATGCCTCTGTTATGGCTACACTACGAGAGGTCCGGAAGCGAGTTGGAAGTGAGTGGCTGCAGTCCAAGCTCAAGGATGGCACTGGCCTTAGTGTTCTCGACGCGGGATCCGGTGGTGCTGGCTTGATCGCTTGGGATGAGATTGTACGAGCAGAGTGGGATCTTCTGAAGGAGAATGGCCAAGTCAAGGGACTTGACCCTCCTGGAAAGCGAACAGTCGTGGTTGGATCAGATCGTCTACGACATCGCGCCAAGACCTTCCTCCACAACACTACATTTCTTCCTCGGCTGCCTGATTATGAACATTCAGGAGAGATGCGTGGCCAGCATCTGGATGCAGGAGACAAGCCTCAGGCTCGAAAGAGCTACGATGTCATCATTGCCTCTCACCTCTTCCTCAAGGAGCAGCAAGATCACTACCGACAAGCCATCCTCAACAACCTCTGGAGTTTGCTGAAGAAGGACGGGGGTGTCCTTATTGTCCTGGAAAAGGCTCATCCTCGCGGTTTCGAGGCCGTGGCTCATGTTCGCGACACAGTCCTGAAGCAGTTCCTTCTCCCTCAGTCGGGACAGTCTGAGGTTACCCCTGAGGACTTCAACCCGGCATATCAACGCGAGAAGGAACCTGGACATGTCATTGCCCCTTGCACCAACCAAGGAGTGTGTCCCATGTACCAGGCCACTGGCAAGAGTACTGGGCGAAAGGATTTCTGCCACTTTAACCAGCGATTCGTGCGCCCTACATTTTATACTCGCATGCTTGGAAACAGCCAGGACAATCAGGGCGAGGTCGAGTTCAGCTATGTGGCTCTCAGACGTGGTGTACCTAAGGAGACCTCCTGGACTGGCAAGCAGGCGACGGAGGAGGCTTTCAAGGGATACGAACACTCAGAGACAAAGCCCGATATGCAGACGCTACCTCGAACGATCCTACCTCCCCTGAAGCGTAAGGGTCACGTCACTCTGGATTTGTGTACCCCTGAAGGCAAGCTTGAGAGATGGACAGTGCCCAAGAGCTTCGGCAAGGTGGCATACCACGATGCTCGCAAGGCACGGTGGGGAGATCTCTGGGCGCTCGGAGCCAAAACGCGAGTTCT
This sequence comes from Ascodesmis sphaerospora, assembly GCA_027569015.1. Taxonomy (NCBI): domain Eukaryota; kingdom Fungi; phylum Ascomycota; class Pezizomycetes; order Pezizales; family Ascodesmidaceae; genus Ascodesmis; species Ascodesmis sphaerospora. The sequence goes on from JAPPUR010000003.1 coordinate 2,352,911, forward strand.
CCGACAGGTCCGGGCGGGCAAGGGACACGACGATGGCGGCAAGCGAGCAGGAGAGGGCAAGAAGCCGAGAAGGGTCGAGATCGTCATGGGACCGGGAGGCATCAGCGCAAGTGAGAAGAATGCACCCCGGGAGAGACGCGGCAAGAACAAGCAGGATAAGAAGAGTCGACTCATCAAGGAGATCCTGGAGGCGGAGGAGGAAGAAGAGAAGATGATTGCCAAGCAGATGGATGAGGAGGTGGAGGCTGAGCTGGAGGAGGACAGCAGAAAGGGGCGTTGAGAAATTGTATCACCAATGTAAAAGTATAATGTACAAAACAAAAATGAGGCATCAGGTCGGGGTATGACATGAGGCGTTGGATATCATGATAGATCTCAACACAAGCACAACACAACGTTACGACATATTTGGACCTTGTTTTCATCCCGTCTCAAGTATTCTCGAGTCCACATGCCGGTGCCGTTGTGGATACCATCCCGCACTATCAAAATTTTTCCTCCGGGTCCGGGATGCGATCTTGAGCGGGTTGTCCATCCTCCTCCCACCACATTCGAGCCACGCCCGGTTAGCTCAATCGGTAGAGCGTGAGACTCTTAGAAAATGCCATCTGATGGTATCGAGTACGCGATCTCAAGGTTGCGGGTTCGACCCCCGCATCGGGCTGTTCCTATAATTCGATTGCGAGCAAATTGCGAGGCTTTCTCTTTTTGCTGCGAGGTTGTGTGGTGTCAAGGTACTCACGTGATGTGAGACTGTTTCATCACGTGATCCATTCTCTTTTTGTCCCCTGTCATTCCATCATTCTGTATCCCCCTGTAACCGACAGCTCGTCACCCCTCCAAGGTCAATCGTGATTTTGACATCTCCTATCTTCAGCCGCTATCATGGTTCATGCATCTCCGATTGCGGGCCGCGGAAGTCGGCGATTGCGCCTTTTGCGGCAGAAATTCTTTGCGGCCGCCCGACAGGCCGATAACGCCACGAGGGACGACGCCCCGCGGAGACTGAATGGCGTCAGTTTGTGCCAATCAGAAGAGGCTGATTTGGGTTGGAGGTGACCGTCTTGGAGGGGTAGAGGGGCACTTTCAATGGGCAAGGGTCTCTGGTGCTTTTTTTTTTTTCATTGCGGTTGGTTGTCGTGGGGTGTGTACATGGGGAGCTTGTTTATAAGCCGGACAAGTCTCGCAATTACGGCGTTGGATGGTTTTTGGAGAGAGCTCTCTTTTGACTCTTTGACTCTTGTCTTTGACTGATTCATTCCAGCTGGTTTGATTCAATATTTCCCAATCTGGGATCCCCGTCATCAAAATGGCGACAGCTTCACCCACTTCGCTCCTAGCCGCTCTCAACTGCAGAGACAACATCCACCTCGTGATCGGAACAAACCCTCTCGCAGCCACTCGATGCGGACAGTCACTCAATGCTGGAGCGCGGCCTATCTTGATTGCTCCTGAGGGTGCAGAGCTTCACTATGCTCTGCAAAAGAGGATAGACGAGGGTCTTGTTCAGTGGCACAAGAAGACCTTTGAGGATGCAGACTTGCTGCGACTTGGTCGCGAGGAGGTTGACGGTGTTGTCGATGCCGTCTTTGTTACTTCGGGGCCTCGAGATCCCTCCAGTGAGTCCTTTGTCTCGAGCAAACACCAATTGAAGCTAACAGTCCAGGTCTTCACATCGCCGCCCTCTGCAAGCGAAATCGAATCCCCGTAAACGTCGTCGACGCTCCACAACTGTGCACATTCTCCCTTCTCTCAACACACTCGGACGGTCCCCTTCAGATCGGCGTCACAACAAATGGTCGCGGCTGTAAGCTAGCCTCGCGCATCCGTCGTGACATTGCTGCTTCTCTTCCCGCCGACCTCGGCGCAGCTTGCTCACGTCTGGGCGATGTGCGCCGGCGCATTCATCAAGAGGATTCGCTCGGTGCTCAAGATGATCCTGCCTCCCTGGACGACTCTTTCGATCAGACGGCTCAGTTCAACAAGCTCGTTACAGATGAAGATGCCAAGAATAGAAGAGTGCGATGGTTGAGCCAGGTCTGCGAATACTGGCCTCTTAAGCGATTGGCCGCCATCACAGACGACGATGTCGAGACTATCCTCAAGTCATACCCTGGAAACGGCCCCGATATCAAGCGGGACCCCGGTACTCCAGAGAAGCGCATCGGTACCATCATCCTAGCCGGCAGCGGACCCGGCCACCCAGACCTCCTCACCCAGGCCACCCACAAGGCCATCAAGTCTGCCGACCTCATCCTCGCCGACAAGCTCGTACCTTCTGGCGTTCTCGACCTTATCCCCCGTCGTACCCCCGTTCAGATTGCTCGCAAGTTCCCCGGCAACGCCGACCGCGCCCAGGAGGAGTTGCTCGAGATGGCCCTCGCCGGCGTGCGCGAGGGCAAGACTGTCCTCCGCCTCAAGCAGGGCGACCCTTACGTCTACGGTCGTGGTGGTGAAGAAGTGGCCTACTTCCGCCAACATGGTCTTGGTGATCGCGTCTCTGTCCTCCCTGGTGTCACTAGTGCTCTGAGTGCACCGCTCTTTGCTGCTATCCCTCCTACGCAGCGCGATGTCGCCGATCAGGTTCTCATCTGCACTGGTACTGGCAAGAAGGGCAAGCCCCCTGCGCCACCAGAGTATGTGGCCAGCCGCACCGTAGTCTTCCTCATGGCTCTCCACCGCATCAACGGCCTCATCCGTGAGCTCACCACTCACATCGAGCTTGAGCCTCTTGCCCCCGCCAATGAAGAAGCCGTCTCAGCCCAGCCTCCTCCTCCCCCAGAGCCATCCCAAGTATCCCCAGTGACGGGCGAGAGCAAGCGTACTCTCTGGCCGCGCAACACGCCTTGTGCTGTCATTGAGCGAGCCAGCTGTCCAGACCAGCGAGTCATCCGAACAACTCTCCAGCACGTCGCCGAAGCTATCGAGACCGAGGGAAGTCGACCACCGGGTCTGCTGGTAGTCGGAAGAGCCTGTGAGGCCCTTTTCACACCGGAAAAGGGCCGGGCTTGGGCTGTTGAGGAGGGATTCAGGGGTATGGAGCTGGAGGATTTCACGGTTGGTCTTGAAGCATTGCAGGCATGAAACTGTTGTTTATGGGATTTATAAAAATGAGGAGTTTGGGCATAGCGTACGGTAGCATTGCTGGAGTTTGATAGAATTGAAGCCCTGTTTTTGGTACTTTGGGACCGTCAAGATACCCGAACACGATTGGTGTCCGCACGTCGTTGTATGACCATTGCCGTTCAATCCATTGTCACCCAACCCTTTGTTGTCCAGTTCGTCGTCGTTCGGGTCTTTATCGTGTGGTCCATTATTGTCAGGCTCGTCGTCGAAAATGTGATCGTCTGACGCCGCATATTTGTTCATCCGCTCATCATGACATGAGACGTTGGGTATGCCCTCATTCTCAAGGTAGGTGTGCTATTCTCCGAATCAAATCCAACACCAACTCAGCCAAGGGATATGATACAAGACAAACGCACCCTTATCAGCACAATCTCCTATTCGAAGCCCAATAGCATCCACCTCACATTACTCGACGTCGTTGAGGCTCCGGCTGGACCCAGGTAGATGGAGCCCGTCTCCTAGCCCCTGCCACATCCACCGACGCTGCGCATTGGACGTAACCCTCCAGGAGTATCAACTCGCGGTACTTTTCATCACCCAGACACTCCCGCATGGCCTCGTTCCGGAACGGCGCCACGAGACTGCTGAGCTGCTGATACGCGTCTTGCCACTTTTTTACCTTGAGCTGATGCTCCCCTCCTGTCTTGGTCACCACCAAAGTGTAAGGCGACCTGCTTTGGGTTGTCTCAAGCCTGAAGGAATAGGTGTCGCCCGATAGCATCTCCTCAATGTGCTTTCGACGCTTCTGGGGGGCGGGAAACTCCCAGGTCTGCATGACAGGGGACGCGAGAAACGTCCTGAGCCCCCAGCAGTCAGAGCACGAACAGCCACGCGCATCATAAGTCCAGCCGTTTGGCTCAGCGGGGGGCAGAGGCATGGTGGTGCCGATGAAATCCCGTATCAGGAGCTCAACAAGTTCTCCAAACTCTGGCACCGGCACAGCCTCTCCTCTCTCAAACAACCCAGCGAGATGTTTGACGAGACCTTCCATGATGGCGCGTGACCGGCCGATGTTGCGAGGCCATGAGTGCCGCGACTTGGCCAGACCCGCAGAGGTCGCTGCGAGCAATCCCGAAGCCTCCTGGGATAATCCGCCAATGTGGCAGTCTTGGATGCACCTCACAAAGGGGATGAGGACGGGTTCAGGGGTTCCCCCATTGTAGCCAAAGTCCTTGATTCGGATTGTGAGCTTGTCAAAACCGTGCTGGATGATGCTTCTGCACATGGCGGGTGCGTTGAGAAACCCGGGATCACTGCTATGTAGCCATAAAGAATGTAGAAGATTAAACAGGAACGGTCTACCAGCATGTGCGGCGATATTGGGAAGAAAACTATCCAAGGTAAGTCAAACTCTGATCTGAACACACTCGAGATTCCAACTGACCTGTTCAAAATCCAATCCGGCTTCTCGGATCGTTCCTTGATCCAGTCGAGGGCCAGGCTACAATCGAAAGAGTCCCATTTCTGTTCCGTCTCCATCTTCAAGTCTGACACGCCCAACACCCATACATCAAGGGACTGGGCTAGAGCCACATTCTCAATACTAAACCTGAGATTGGCACAGCTCTGTCGGAAATCTTGGAAGCTCCGCTCTGTCAGGGGGCCGAGCCTGGCAATGATCGGTCAGCTGAATAGCCATATGGTGGTCAGCACATAGATACACCTACCAGTCGTTCCAGTTGACAGAATCTTCCTTGCCAAGATACTTAGCCAGATGCTTTTCAAGCAGCTTGGCCACGTCCATTGAATCAGAGTTTGTTGCGAATGATGCGACAGCAAGGGTCTTGTTATACAGAGCCGTATCACCAGACTCCAAACTCAATTCGAGGATTCTTTCCAGGGCCATGGCTCTTAGCATTTCACCAGCTCCAGAAAGCCTAGTTATCGTGTCCAACAGGGCCTGTCTGGGTCCTGGATCATCTGGAAACCTCTCCATATCCGCGGTGAGTATATTGAGGACGTTTTCAACAGCGTCCTGGCAGAACATCGTTTGGCCATAGTAGCCGACACGTTTTCTAAAGTCGATCAAGTTGACGATATTCTCCCTGGGGACAATAAGAGCAGCCGTGTCGTTAATCCGGCGAGAGTATTCCCCTTCCTCACAGGCCCACTCAGGGTGCTCCTCCAGATCATCGCTATCAGCCTCGCGAAGCTCCAGATTATACTGAGAGAAGCCCAGAATCTCCTTCTTGGCGCTGAAGCTGCCGGATATGGGCAAGTCGTCGCCATCTGGTGTACAGACCGCGTCAATGGTATGAGTCACGGCTGACACTTCACCGCAGTCCTCTGTTATCTCGTGGGTGACTTGTGCGAAGAAAAAGTAACAACCCACTTCCGGACAAACGTCACTAAGAAACTGACAGATGGTTTTATCGTGGCCTTTTGTTCCCTCGAGCGATGCGGGATGATCTCTGGCGATGTCGGCCAATGGAAAAAACAACTTGTCAATTCCAGAAAAGTTTGATGTCCACGCTCCCAAGATCTCTCGGACATGTTTCATTGAAGATTGTATTACCTGGCCGGCATGGGGTCCCGGACGTGTTGAGCTTGCCCTCCATAAGTCATACGTGATGGCCAGACGATATCCCGAAGTCAAGTCGTCGACTTCGCATTTGACATCTTGGAGCCAGGAGATGGCAGAAACATCGAGTGCAGATGACGACGCCGGCGAGAAGCAAAATGACATAGTCTCAATGGATAAGTTGACGTTTGCACCCTGATGTTCCGATGGGAGAAAGATGACGAGCGTGCCAATGATACCCGTCGTATCCTCTCTAGGAGAGTCTTGTCTCGGGGTTGGCCCTGGTCCATACAGCATCAGATGTCTAGGCACAGACGAGACACCTCCAATGTCGAGAGTCTTTGCGACATCGCCTGCAACTATCTGCAGGAACCCAGGCCATGCCGGGTTGGTCAACTGGAACTGTGTAGGCTCCAACTCCCACGCATTGCCAGTCGGTGCTCGACGGCAGTGGCTCTTGATATCTTGAGCCGCTTGCTCATTGAGAGGCAACGGAACAATGGGATTCCCTTCAATTTTCAGACCTGGATTGATGAAGGATGGGTACCGTTTGAAGGTGGCGATACCGCCTATCAGTTGGATGTTGCTCAACGATTCAAAAAGCCTTCTTTTCCAATCACCCACGGACACTCGAGGGGCCTCGGAGTCGCTATCATCGGGGATTTCGATGATAGTAGGTGGACCTGGCATGATGGTTTCGATGAAGGAAGCGCGTCATGAATGATGTCAAGTCGTGGTGGTCTCGACGCGACGCGTCGCAATTATAGCGAGGTAGCTAATTGGTGGCGGCTCAATTCAGCCAGCATCATCTCGAAAAAGCAAATAATCGAGATTCACTCCAGGGATCATGATGATGAGGATGATGGAGAATATGCATATTTAACACATCTTTATGCACCCGAACCTGTAACGAGATAACAAAACGACGCCAGCCTGTGGTTTGCATGCACTTATCGTCTTGATAGTGAAGCTCAAATACGGAGGAGATATAGATGCGTAGTATTCTACCCACCTCCCCTCTCTTTCAATTCATTAAAAGAGAAGCAAGTCCGTAAGGAACCAGTCCATGTCTTCTTATTAATCATTTCTTTTTCCCAAGTATAGAGTCCATCAGGGTGCTTTTGCGTCATAGCGCGTCTACACACTGAACACCATCACTCACTCTACTAAACCACCACACCTCAAGCCACGATACTCTTTTACACAATCACCATTGCGTGAATCACGGTCTTATAACGACATTCGTCGACATTGAGACATTCCATAGCACAGCTACACAAGCACGGCTCCAACCAGCTGACTCATCAGCCCCATCCTGCAGGCGGTCTCCGTTTTCGCAGTAAATCTCGGTGAGGCATCATGTTGATACACCTCCACTTTACCGATGAAATGGCCGATCCTCTATCACGGCGAGCGACCGAGGCGGTGGGCGGGCTGGATCTGCCGTGGAGGTTTGCGCCGAGGGGAGATTACCACCCAGATCACAACCCAAAGGGTTTGATATCCTTTGCTACAGCTGAGAATGTATGGGATCCTCTCCTTGGTAACAAACATGCAACACTAACACCTTTCAGGCTCTGGTAACACAAGAGTTGAAGCAATTCGTCGATGAAAATGTACGAGAAGCCCCATACAAAACCTCCCGCCCCAATGACCCCTCCACACCCCGAAACCTGACTTACAACCCAGGTCACCTTCTCTCTCGATGACTTTCTCTACCGCGGCAGCCATGCAGGAGGTCCACGTTTCCCCAAAGCCCTGGCCGTCCACCTCAACGAATATCTTCAGCCACACGACCCCATCACGCCAGACATGATCCAGGTCGTTGGGGCCGCTACTGCAATGCACGATATCCTCGCGTGGGGAGTTGCGAATCCCCATGATGGTGTCTTGACTAGCAGACCCGTCTACGGCCGCTTCGAGCTTGATTTCGGGAACAAGTCTCAGGTGAGGGTCGTATACGCCTCCACGGAAGCCGAGAACTCTTTCCAGGATGATGTGGTGGAAAAGTTTGAGGAGGCCTTGATCCGGTCCAGAAAGGCTGGCATCAACGTGAAAATGCTGTTGATTGTTAACCCACACAACCCGCTGGGTAAGTAAGCCGCTCCCTTTTAGTGCAGACTAACACGTTTCAGGGAGATGCTACCCTCGCTCTACCCTCGTCAAGATCATGCAGTTTTGCCAGAAACATCGACTGCACCTCCTGAGCGACGAAATCTACGCCTGTTCCGTCTTCGACTCAGGGGAGGCTGCTGTCCCTTTCACCTCAATCTTGTCTATAGACTCATCGGGGCTTATCGACCCAGACCTTCTCCATGTTACCTATGGCCTTAGCAAAGACTTTGGAGCAGCTGGTCTGCGTGTCGGAGCAATCATCACTCGAAGCAAGCCTGTCCTCCGAGCTATCGAGGCTGCCATGCGTTTTCATAACCCCTCTGGCGCAAGTCTTGCTATTGGGAGTGCCATGCTCGAGAACAGGGAGTGGTGCCGTGCCTTTGTCGAAGGTTCAAGGGCCAAGCTTGCTCAGGCGTACAAGCACGTCACGAAGGGGCTTACAGACATTGGCATACGATATCTGCCTGGCAGCAATGCAGGATTCTTTGTCTGGATCGATTTGTCCCCGTATCTTCCGTCCGAGCTAGGCGGGGAAAGGACTCGCGAGTTTGCTTTGGCTAAGAAGCTAAAAGAGGAGAGTGTGTTCCTGCACCCCTGCGAAGAACATTCGGTCCATCCTGGATGGTTTCGGGTGGTATATTCGCAAGATGCGAGAATAGTAACGGAAGGACTCGAGAGGTGCGTTTTCTCTGAAATATGTCGACGTAACTAATGTTTTGTAGGATCAAGAGAGCAATCTCTTAGCTGGTATCGATGGGTGGCGGTTGGGTAGAGAGAATCAACTTCGTCAGCGGCGGAACCATCCCAGGGCCGGAAATTTCAAAGAGTCAGTCCAAAGCATTAGATCTTTGTGTAACCCTGGATATAAGGAATCAGCTTTCACAATACGAGGTGCATGTGCCAAGGAGTCGATGCCAAGACTGAAATCAAACTTATTTCAAGCATATTTTAACGACTTTTGATGCAAACTCGACGGCCACCCACAAACAATCACTGGCTAACGGCGTCCTCAAACTTCTTGCCCGTCAACATGAGGAATGCCTCCCGGTATCGGTCTGAGGTGGCCTGGACAATCTCCTCGGGCAGCGACACGCCATCCTTGCCCTTCAGCCCCTCCTTGATCAGCCAGTTGCGGATAAACTGCTTATCGAAGCTGTCCTGGTCACGGCCAGGCATGTAGCCCGCGGCGGGCCAGAATCGGGATGAATCAGGGGTCAAAACCTCGTCGACGAGGTAGATGTTTCCCTCGGCGTCCTTGGCAAATTCAAACTTGGTGTCGGCGAGAATGATGCCATGTTCCTCGGCGTACTTGGATGCCTCTTCGTAAATCTTGAGTGACAGCTCCTTGACGCGGTCAGCAGTCTCACGGTCGCCGACCTCCTTCCAGGCATCGTCGGGGTGGATGTTCTCGTCATGCTCTCCGGCATCGGCCTTGGTGCTAGGCGTCCAGAGAGGTTGCTTGAACTTTTGGGCCTCCTCCATGCCTGGCTCGACAGAGATGCCATGCACAGTTCCGCTCTTCTTGTACTCCTTAAAGGCAGATCCTGTAAGGTAGCCTCGCCTGTAATTGTCAGCCCCTGTAACGGGGGTAAGAAAGAGAAGCGGGCAAGGTGAATTGCTCGCTGTTACACCACCAGTAACACAATGCTCCATGGGCCTCATCAAACAAGCAAATAGAAACCTACACAATGCTCTCCAGCTTCACGACCTGCAGACGGCGCACCTGCATGGAGCGGTCCTTGATGGCCTTGGCCTCTTCGGGGGTAACGCCGGCGGGAACATCGAGGGTGATGAAGTGAGTGCGCAAGTCGGGGATTCGTTCCGTCAAGACCTTGAACCAATGTGCCGAGATGAGGTTCAGGATCTTTCCCTTGTCAGGGATGCCATTCTTCATGACGACGTCAAAGGCTGAGACTCGGTCACTGGCGACGAAGAGGAGGGTATCGGCATCGGGGAGCTTGAACAGATCGCGCACCTTTCCGGAGGCGATCTTCTCGAGGGAGGACACGGGGATCTGAGTCTGAGCCATTGTGACGAATTGCTGTATTGATGCGACGTGATGTGACACTTCAAAGAGGTGACAGTGATGAAATCGTGAGGAGAAAAATTTAGCCGGCCAGTTGGAAGCAGCAGAGATAAAAAGCTTCTCCACTGAGTCATAACCGTTTCCCTCTCCATTTTATCCAACTCTTTTCTTCCCCCGGCGGAGAAATGATGCCTCCATCTTGAAATGCCTGACGGATTTTTGAAATGGTTTGGCTTGACTCGGGGGAACACACACAGGTTCAAATTGACAGGGTAAGGATGTTGTACAGTGCGATACAGTGTTTTGGTTACTCTTGGCACGGTAGATCGAGCGCACACCAAGACGCCCGCGCTCAGCTGAGACGGCAGAAAGGGTTAACGTTACAGTCTAATAATAATTAAAATAGGGGATAAACATGAGCATAATCACTTTCTGGTGCCATTAAATTACTTAGAATTCTTCGGCCTTAGATCTGGTCTTTTCACCCTGAGTGCTGGAGAGGTTCAAGGACAGTACCATCCATACCAAGACGATACCCGGCGCCATATAAAGCGATTTCCCTGTTTGATGATTCTTGCTGGATAGCCTTGAGTCCAGCATAGCGCATATTGATTGTATCCTTTGACCACCCAGCGCAAGAGTCGGACAGGCGAAGGTACTTGAAGTGAGGGTCAAGAATGGCATCCTGAAACTCCTTAGAAAGGCCATATGTGTTCATGCAGTTGACCCATTCAGCATCATCTTCCGAGTCCGTGTCGAGAGAGGAGGAGATCTGAACACAGATATAGTCCAGAAATGTGACTTGAACCCCGCTATCCTCAGGGTCGGTTTCGCGTCGTGGCCTAGTCGAAGGCCAGTTGTTCCAGGAGTTCCAGATCTCAGTAGCCTTTGTCTTTGAGAAACCAACATATTCAAGCGTGGCCTGGGATATGAGCTGATCGGGTATAGAGGCAAACATGTCGCTGGCTGCCTGAGATATGGTGACATCAAGGGGGAGATGGACATACTCCTGCTCACTGAACCGGGTAAGGCGGCGTTTATGAATCTTCCTCATGCCGTCCGAATCGACAGGCCCGACGAGCCCCTGGCTCATCAGATGGGCGGCATCAAGAGGCGCAAGTATGCTGGTTGTGGATATAGGTTCCGACATGGTGAAGTGGTGAAGACTGGGTATTGGATGGCGGTGATTTGGGAGAAGAAGGAAAGATAGAGAGCAGCTTCAAGAGAAAAGACTGGCTATTAAAGACCTGAGAAACTTTTATTTTATCGCTGAGCTCAAAACTGACATGTGTGAATCACCGCCGAGTGCTGGGCCATGCACAACCAAAGTTTGTCTCTGAATATGGCACGATGAGCCAGCTTCTATCCTGTTTGACCGGGCATCTAGATACGTATTCTTAGTAAATCCTCTTGAGTATTTCTTAAAATCTTTGTACGATAGTATTCCTAGAAGAAGGGTAGATTATTTAAAGCACGATAGATTTTCTCCTTATCCTTATAGAAAGCAAGTCGGTGGCCAGAGGTGGTGAGAGGACCGTTTCCAAATCCTGGTTCAGAAATGCCAAGTTCTGTTTGATCCAAGTGAATCTTTCGGAGAAAGAACACGTCGCGGCGTTTCTTTTTGGGCCAGACAGGACTTCACCACTTTGGGGCGCCTGGACAGAGCACAAGTTGGTGCGCATAGGAGGCCTACAGGCTCTACATGATTTAGCAACGCAAAAGATACTCTTTCTTTACAACTAAATGTGAAAACTCTGTAGTGTTTGTTGGAACAGAATACCGCTTGTTGGGAAGAGAGAGTTGGGCAAGTCAAGGGCTGGAACAGTTAGATCACCAGACAATGCAATTGCACACCATGTTCATCTTGAGGTCACTCGATGAGCAAACGCCATGCACACCCGGGCTATGATCAACCTATCAGTGCAAGCCCATTTCCAAATTCCAGGTCAGAACCAGAAGAATCAAGACTCTTGTCGGACCGGGATAGCGATACCCACAACAAAGGGTACAAAAAACAGGGCGAGAACCTGGGTACGGGGAATGTCCCTCGACTTGGCATCAAGGGAAGCATGTCACCCCTTTCTCCCAAGTCTCTCTGCTAACCTGATTCTGGCATCGCACCAGCCTCGGCAGAAATGAATAGACAGATCCTCCGGAAGTAAAGCCGGATCGTGTCTCAGATATCCGCGCTTTCTCAGTCTAGTTCAACGGGTCCTAATAGCTCCCTCTGAGCTCAAATGCCGGGCTCAGTGGAGACAAGTCCCGGCGTTGGTATGACTGCACAGCATGATTGCCGCCGTCGAGTTGATAGCTTCAATTTGATGCCACCCTTTGGTATGACTGCAGGGAGTGAGCTGCATCTCTAGACAGAAGACACTAGCCTCAGTTGAAAATGCTCTACGAGATTCATTCCCTTGACCGTGGTCATGCTCTCCTACAGTGCCTCTTGAATGTGGATAGCATCCACCTTCTAGCGTTTTTCTTGCTGTAGCTCCTGAACGGCGTTTCAGTCCTCCTCGTCCCTTATCGGACCTCAGTATTCCAACATTCCCTCCATCCCTTTACCCTTGCTGTTGAACGTGTATCATAACCATTCTATAGCTCTTGGCATCTGTGAACGATCAATTCGACAGTCCGGCATTCGAGATTGCTGACATCGGCCCCGGCCCCGATACCGGCACGGAGCGGAGTCGCCAATTAAAACCCACGGAAGCCTCCGGGCTTTTCAACGACCCTACGCCGTACCTGTGCATAACACGGAGTGCCGGGGCTTCACTGACCAAGGCCTCGGCCGTTACTCGCCAGATTTGCTGCTTGATCCAAGACATTTGCTGTGCCGTTCAATCAAATACCCCGGCTAGCTCCGGCGCTATGCCGCTCATGTGGACCTTTAACGGCCAGCCTGACCTTCACGCTCTGCCGCTTTGAAACTGGGGAAACGGTCATTAATTCCCATGTTGATCCACGGCCGAGTCCCTCTGCGGTCCACGGGCCTCATTCGAATCCATGCCCCGGGAGCTCTCGTGTCATGGCGGAGCCTCAAGCCACAGGGTCTGCGGGAGCATTAATGGGCAATCTGAGCTTTGATTTACATGGGTGAGAAAAGGGAAAGTGTTTCGTAGAGGATGCCATGCCATAAAAGGGCAAGCTAAAGCTTAACTCAATGGCAATTTCAGTGACAACCCTGCTCATGCAGATGCATATTCAGCTCCAGCTCTGTGGGTAACGGAACCCACCCTCGGCACAACAGGAAACAGACAGAAGCTGTCAACGCCATTGGAGTCGATATCACGAATGGCCTGAATACGGTGGTCCATGTAGGCTGACATCACCCAGATGTATGCAGCTGCGATGCTCAATGCAGGACCGAGCCGACATGCAATCCAATGTCCTTATCTTCTCCAGTGACAACACTCTCCGAGGCTGCCGGAGCTCGTGTAAACAAATCACCGCAGCCTAGACAACGAACGGCAAACGCCGTTTTCACATGCTGGTCTCATTAGTCTCGGTGAGTGGATGAGGGATGTCGACGATCAAGATAGCGCTGTTGCTGGGTTTCTAGAGCGGGCGCATCATCAATGGCAATAGACCGGTGACGAGCAAAGTGGGACTGAACGCAACGCCAACAAGATAGAGCACGCCGGCATCGTGACGGGAACGAGTGAGCTATGGCATGAATGCCGGCACGAACTCGCGATCCATGCCAGATGTTCAACACTAGGGTTAAACTGGACGCGTCTCAACCTCCGTCATAGCTTGGTTAGATCACGAGATTCGCCCTTAGACCACTTACCAAGACGCGGTCATGTCGATCTGTCACCACTCCCTGAATGACGGATCGCTCGCTCTTCGACCATCTTTAGTTTAGGTCCCATATGCCAAGAGGTCAAGGTAGAGGTACTAGCCAAGGGTCTCTCCGGATGAACGTTTTCCAATAACTCCTTTCTCTCAAATGCTGGATGGATGCAAACGCCAATGTTCACTGTTCGATCTGAGGCATAACCACCTGCCCGTGAGTTCTAGATCAACGGAAAGCGGCGGCATCACCATGATTGGCGGGGTCGGAACAAACTCGCAGGGAACGGATGCGTCATGGCAGGCCTCAAGAGCGGACAAGAACCACCGTCGTCAACGTGGGAAGCTGGATGGCGATTATATCACCAACTTCTGTGAGACAGTGTGCCTTGATGTTGAACGGGGCTTCATTTCGTATCAGCTGTAGGTCGACGACTTGGTGAGCTTGTAATCTCTATATTCCCAGCTATTGCGGGCATGTCAGCAAGGTATCTCAGGAGTATTGCTACCAAGACCTTGAAATGAAGAGAACCAATGTAGAAGATAGGAGATCTGCTATTCCTGGACCCCCATCAATGGACATCTAGGTATTAGGTGTAAGAGTGTTGCCAGGGCTGCTCAAGGTGGAAGATATACACGATATAGGATGTAGTTAACCGTGACATAGATCGAGAATATTGTCAAGCCAACCACCTATGACGATCTTGTCGAACGACAAGGAAAGAAGATCCTGGCCGCCTGCAGCGCAATGATGCGTTGTCGATTGGATCTCGGAACAATTCTCTCCCAGGGACTGGGGGCCACGTTGGCCCCAGCTTGTCTCGCATCTCATCTGGGTTGACACGAGTGGATCAGCGGCGATACCTTTCCAATCAGGCAATTCGAAGGGCCAATGGTGGATATGTCGTCGGAGAATACGAGTCGGATTATCGGGACTTGTTGAGCCGTGACCGTGGGCCGTGAGCGGCGCGATGCGATGCTATGGGCAGGGTCCTACGTAGTAGGGCAGGGAGGAATGTGAAGCTTGGGGGCCGAGATGAGCACCACCAAGTCTTGGCAGAACAGAAATGAGGTTGGGAATGATGCCCTTTGCATGGAGCATAGCGTACAATGCAAGTAATGGATGGCGTGGGGGAGGAGAAGAAAGCGATCCATCATATTACGGATCATGGAGGAGGGGGAAATGGTGCCTCAGCCAACCGGACCTCAGACGATTCAGAGTGGAGGAAGGCAAAGGTCGCGGTCCTGCTGTATTTCAAAAGAAAGGTGATGATGATGATGTACGGGGGCTCGTGTTATCACCAGAAAGGGGCAATATCACATGAGAAAAAAGCAAAATGAGGTAAATAATAGTCAAAGATCAAGCTGCCCAACAATATCATTCTTCTCATCCATCCATCACACAACACCCATCACAGTCAGCCAGCCCATGGCCGTGATAATTTCCAGGTTGTGAGCTCCGTGAAAACGCCTGGTGCCCCGTCGTTGGCCCCTCCCAGCATCCCTGCCCCTTGCATCCTGTAACCACTAGAGTCTAGCGGCCGTCCCCGCGGCCAATTACATGCAGTCTATTCGCCTTGTAACTGCCCTGGCCGCACTCTTTGCAGGGACGGAGCAGGTTCGCGCTTGTCCAACCTGCCTTCCATCTCAGTGAGTGTACCCTCCGGTCCCTCTGTCTGGTCCCTCTGGTCCCTCTCGTGCTTTCCACTTCTACTGGTAGTCCTCACCCATCCGTCAGTCGTCACTGCACCTTCCAAGTTTTCTGTGTTTTGCCTTGCGAGTTGATCTGATCTGATCTGGTCGTCTGCAGAGGAAGGCGCTGCTCCCGACACACTTCCCTCACCTACTGGACACACGTGTCGTCCTGTCATCCTGTCTTCTTCCCTCTTGTCTCCTCATCCTCTTGTGCTGTGCTGGCTTTCAACCCTCCATGTCTCGCCGTCCAAGGCCCGCATAGCCTGTACCCATACATACGCACGCACTGCAGCCCCCAGCCAGCCAGCCAGCCAGCCATCCGTCCATCCATCCATTCAGCTATTACTGTCCACCAACTGCAAGGCAAGACCAACATCTGTCCCGCTCAACGCCATCAATATCGCGGTGATGCCCGCCCGCCGCGGTCGCCCCAGGCCTCCCTCCCCCTCGCCCTTCCTCTCCCTGGTCTCCTGGCCTGACTTGGCCTAGGGCAGCGGTTTTCAGGCGCGCCTGCGCCCAATACCGTACACGGACCCGCGTGCGCGTGACTGACCAAAGGAACCTTGGAAAGGGAACTGGAACGCTATCAGAGTCAAAGGCAAAAGTGAGGGTCAGGAAGCAAGCTATATCTGCATTCGTAGCTGGGGAAGCTGCGCGCGATCGTCCTGATTAGCTGCCCGTTTCCCCCCCTCGCCTCGTCTCGCGGCAGGCAATCGCCTGACCTCGGTCGCTCGCCAGCCTCTGACGGCGGTAGGCGGCAGATCTCCTTTCCCCTTCTCTCCCAGTCCCAGACCCAGACGCAGCCCTGGGAGACCTGATCTGTTCAGAGGCACAAGAGCCTCCCTAGTCCTGACCCGCTGCCGGCCGGAGTGTGCGTGCGTTCGCTTGCCCGCCTCCCGCTCCCGCTTCCGCTTCCGCTGCCGGCAAAAGCCACCCGTCAACACAACTCGAGACTAAGTCGAGCCTAGTTTTCGCGGCACCGGGGTCCAGTTCCACTAGGATCCAAGCACACAAGTACCAGAGGTCCTTCACTCACCGACACTTGCAATACGGAGTTCGCTCGTCATTCGGCCATCATGGACGGCCATGCCGTCGCAGAGTCCGTGGCCGGCGCCCCGATTTCCGCTGATCACGGCGCGTACGGGATTGCCGGCGACGCCTCGGCCGCCGACCCCTCCGGATCCGTCATCAAGAGGAGAGCCCCGATTGCCTGTCGCCGGTAGGATCACTGATGTCACCGATGCAATTGATGCCATGTTGCTGACCACCATTAGATGTCGTCGCATGAGAAGCAAGTGTGTCCATGACCGCGCCCAGCCACCTTGCAAGGCCTGTCTTGAAGCCGGACTCGGCGCCGAAGATTGGTGAGTTGCCTGAATGTTGAAAGATAATCCCGCTGACTCGCGTTGACAGCATCTTTCCCGTTCGAGGTCAGCCGGATCACGATCGCGAGTTCCGGCATCCCCGCGTAAGAGCCGAGAAGACGGCCCGGCGGGACCCCGCCAAGGTGCGACGCGAGATCCTTGATGCTCCTGTACGACCTCTAGGAAAGCCCAGCGATGAGTGGGAGCGATTACCTCCGTTGCCAGACATTATCGATGGTGTCAATCGCTTCACTCAGCACTACTTTCAGCTCGGCTTCATCCCCAAGCAGCAGTTTCCTGATCGTCTGCTCAAGGACTATCGCTCAGTGAGCGTCTTTCTCGTCGTCAGCATCCTCAGCATCTCAGCTCGCCTGAGTCCTTCCCTCGCCACCCGTTATGGCTCGGGTATGAAGGCGGCAGAGTTCTTCATGGAGCGTGCCGCCAGCCTTGCCTATGGTGAGCTCTACCAAGAGCCCACGTTAGAGAGATGCCAGGCGTTTTACTTGCTAAGCATTGCGCAACAGGGGAGTGGCCTAAGAAATAAGAGTTATGTGAGTGGTGTGAAAACTTCGTCAGTGTTCACTACTAATGTCACAGATTAATATGGGTGTTTCTATGCGGATGGCATCTTTGATGCGACTGCATCGAGAGGAGACATACCGGGTTCAAAACCCCACTCCAGAGGTCATCATCAGGTCCGAGTCAGCGCGAAGAACTCTGGTATGTTAACCCGAGCGGAAGCAAGCGTCAAGCATCTTACTGAACATAGGTAGTGGATGCTACATAGCCAGGATCAGTTACACTCAGGCCCATACTCACCAGTATCCCTTGCTGCCTCGGACATCACAGCCCTTCTGCCATGCGACGAACACGACTTTGCTATTGGGAGAGAGCCCCCTTCACGGGCCGCTGTTGAGGGAACACCTCCTGCAATCGAGAACCCAGCTCTCATTTTTGACCCTAACCGCTCTCTATTCGCTTCACTGATTCAAGCTCACCACTTCTGGGGGATCGTCAGCCGTCGAGCCGTCAAATTTGCTCGAAGTTCTCGTCCTTGGGAGGCAAATAGCGAGTTTGCCTGTGTTGTGAAGAAGCTGCATGAGTGGGAGAATGCGCTGCCTCAGGACCATCTCTGGAGCACTCATACGTTAAAGAAGTACAAGGCCAACGGCCAGGATCTGGTAAGACTTTTTTGCCCAGTTTGAAGTCAACCACTGACTTGGCAGGCATACCTAGGGGTGACAATGGTGCCTCGTCTGTGCAATATCGTCCTTCGTCGACCATATCTGATGGAGTAAGTTTCTGCGTGCACTTGCGAACTCAGTACTAACCTTGGTAGCATGTTAACCGTCACTTCCAAGGACGAACAGCGACATAATTTCTTTGCCAATATTGCATATGAACTCTTTCTCAACGTTCGTCGCCTCTTTGAGCAGATTGATGCTCAGTTCACCGGCCGCTCGCCAGACGAGAGTGTAGGGGCGCAAATGGCTGCATTTTGCGTGTACAGCTGTGGTCTATTCTCAACATACCTCTGCCGATACCCTCATAGTGAGACTCCCACCTTGAATTATCCCTGATGGATTCTAACCGTTCAGTCTGCCCGGATCTCAACATCAGCCGTGAGGGTCCCATGATGCTTCAACGTACCCTCTCGATCCTGATGGAGTGTAAGGAGGTCTGGCCTCTTGCATCTCGCTGGGTCGAGGCTCTCGAGCGGTTTGCCCGAGATCCCACTGGTTCCCTCACAACAGAGAATGGGATGGCAGATGGAAAGGATTCTATTCCTAACCCTGTCGCCATTCCTATCGCTGTTCCTTCCTCGGCCAACTCAGTCTCGTCTAGTACTTCACCTGCATCTTCCATGTATGCTCGACCAAGTGCCCCTCTCGACACAACATCTCTCCGATCTCCATCCTCAAATGAAATATTAACGCCCTTACCCACGCCAACCACACATATTATACCCTCCCACTTTCCTCCACATTCTCAACAGCAACCTCAACCGCGCCAGCACCAGCATCAACAGCACCAACAGCGGCACCAACAACAGCATCAACAGCAGCACCACCATCAACAACAGGCATCTCCAATAGCCGACCCTCAATCTTTCACACCACAACAGATTCCCTCTCATATATATATGCACACAGACAACTCGACAGGCCTCGGCATGCTCATGGAACCGTTTGACTCTCAAGGCGCTCTCCAAGGATACACAATGGCCCCAAACGGCAACCCTGCCCAAGCAGCTGCCATCGCCGCAGCTGTAACACCAGCGCCATTCTACCCTTCAGCAGACGGTTACGAAGGAGAGCTGCAATTCTATATAAACGGACCCCAGGATTGGATGCCGACAGATGGTGTGTTTGATGGGTATGGCTAACCGGTCACATGTCTACTTCGATTTGTCCGATATTCTTGTTTATTCCCTTGCAATCTTGAGCGGCGCATATACGACTAATGGTCCTGACTCTGACCATGGGGAGGTGTTCTGATTTAGCACGGCGACTCAAAAAGGTGTTTGATGGGCGTCAAAGCCCGAATTACCGAAGTGCTTTTTTACATATTGCTCTTTTACACAAGTAGATACGATAGAGCCACGACTGTCAGAGACAGTGACACGTTTCACAATGTCATCACTTTCTGGGAACTGAACTGCATGGCGTGCGTCAACGCTTTGCTGACTATCGACGGCTACATATGAGATCACTTGATACTCTGTGTCCGACAAGGTTTGGTTTCAACATCTCTTTTCGCTCAACTCTAAATGGTCCCCTACACGCTCCGGATTCTCATTCGCATTCGTTCGCTCCTCGAAAATCCCACCGAGCTCCTCACACGTGGGTATCCGAGTACGCCGTCTCCCTCTTCCCAATCACTTGAAAGGGAGCAAGACCGACTCCATGGGGCCAAAAAAGCCAAAACAAAAGACAAAAAGAACCGACCGCCTTGACTCCCCTATCCTCTACATGAATTTTGGGTCGCCACCGCTTTTCATCCGCGCAGGGCATACATGACTTCTCTATTCCTTCGTTGCATCTGATAAAAAATGGAATTGTGATGTGTAATGTGTAGTGTAGTGGGGGTTGGGCAAGGGAAATACATCGGGTAACGATGATATGTCAGGTGAAGCGTCATGATGGGGTATTTGGATTATTGTAGTGTCATATGGGGTCTATATACATGCAAGGGTCGTGGGGATCGTGTTATGAGGGGGGAAGGGAAGGGGATATCTTATTTTGGGCCGGCCAGGGCTTGTCGGCGTCGCCGTCATCGTGTTTGAATCAGTTCTGGGCCATAACGGTCTGTGAACCGCCCAGCTGACGCTTAACCTGCTCGCGAGCCCAGCGCGCGGTCTCAATAGTCCGAGGCTGGAACTCTCGGTTGGTCTTGGTCTCCTTGATCATAGCTGAGATCCAGTCCTGTCGGAAAGCCTCAACCAGTTCACCGTTAGGGTAGGCATCGGCAAGGTCACTGTTCATGTTAGCTGGGTCCAATCGAACAAGTCCGAGATACTTACCCAATGACACCCATAGCAGCCCGCATGAGCGACTCGCTACGGTTCATATCGTTGGCAATAAGGCTCAGAAGCTGGAAGATGGCAGGGACATGTTGCTGCAGAGCTTGGGCTAGGGAGGGGTTAGCAATGGCTTCAGACTGGAAGTGGAGTGAACATACTCTTCTGGCTGACCTTCATGGCACCAATAATGCCACCCCAGGCATCCATAATACCCTCACGGAGAGAGATAACGTAGTCGAACATCTCGTAAGGGCCCTCAGGCGAAGCAGTCACAGTGGAAGCCTGCTCCAGAACCTGGGCAACCACGGACAGGTAGGTCTCGAAGTGGCCAGTAATGGCACCAGCAATGTCACCAAAGCACTGCAAGATAGCAGGCTTGAACTGGTTGGCAAGAGTGGTGCTCTACAATTTGTTAGCAAAGAAAACGGATCATACTTGAGCGGACGAAACTTACCCTGAGGTTGTTGAGGAGATAGTTCATAAAGTTATCGCAGTAAGGCTGGCTGCGCTCGCCCAGGGAACGGGTAATATCGCTGACCAGACCGATAGCCATAGAGCAGAGACTGGGCTCGTCCTGGTTACCGAGGGCGTTGTACAGGAAGGGCGCAAAGGCATCCATGTACTTGATGAAGTCCTCCTCCATAGAGGTGGAGAGGGCACTGATGGTGGCAAAGACGGCGTCAGGGACGCTCGACTTGCCGCCAACGCTGTTGAGGATCTGCAGAAGAATCTGCATGATGCGGTCGCCCTGAGGAATGATCTCCTTATCAAGGCGGGAGATGATGGCCTGGAGAACGGTGCACAGACTGTTCTGCATCTCCTCGAGGGTGATCTTGTCCTCAACGCTGACGACCTGGTTCTGCAGGGGCACAGTCTCCTCGAGTCGCTTGATGATGACGTCCGAGAGCGAGGCAATAGGCTGCAGGCTTTCGGAAGCAGCGTTCTGCACAAAGACGTTGAGAACCTCGTAAGCAGCAGTCCGAACCGAGGTGTCAGCATCCGTGCGGGCAGTCACGTCGAGCAGGGAGCTGACAGCCTGGTTGAAGTGAGGAGTAATGGGGTTGGCAGCAGCGCCGAGATCGCCGGCAAAGCGCTCAGCCAGGTTCATCAGGGCCCAGCAGCAAGAAGGTGCCATCTTGGCATTGCTGAGAAGACCCTTGAACAGAGACTCAATCAGGGTAGGAAGCTGAGTCTGGGGGTCAATAGCCTCAGAACAGGCCTCGGTGATTCGGCCGAGGGCGTAAGCAGTCGAGTCCTTCACATGCAGGGACTGATCCTCCATCATGCTGATAAGGATGGGGAGAGCCTGCTTGACGATGGGGTCCAGAGTCTTCTCATCGGGACCCTCCATGATGGCACCAAAGGCCGACACAGCGGCGTCTCGGTTGTGCCAGTCCTCATGGCGGAGGTTGCTCTCGACAAACTGCAGCACAGGGGCGATGATGGTAGCACCAACGGCCTGGGCGTACAGCTGCAAGCACTGATAGGCTGCGCGCGACAGGTTGTACTCGTCGTCGGTGGCGTCCTCATCCTGCTTCGTAAGGAGGGTGAGGAGAACTGGCACCACCTCGTTGGCAGCAACACGGGCAAAGTTGTAAAAGGGGCGCATCTGATCAGAGCTCTCGACCTGGGCGTTGTCGTCCTCGATGGAGATCTCTTCCTCGCAGACGGTGCTCCAGAACTCGACAGCCAGCTTGGCAACATCCTCATCCTCAGACTTCATACCGAGGATGGTGAGACCGAACAGAGCCTTCTCCATGTAGAAGCGCATGTTCTCGTAGTAAAGAGCCATGATTCGGTTGAGGCAGCCAAAGGCACCCTGCTGTATCCGCGAATCCTCGGCCTGGGTGGCCTCGCAGACGACCTGCATAATGTAGTTTCGTTCGCCCTCATGCTTGAAGTTGTTGCCGACAAACTCGAGCGAGTCACCAAGGGCGGTGATGGCGGCAAGACGAACCTCGCCGTTTGCTTCCTCCTTTCGGGCACCCTGAACAACAGCGGTCAAGATAGCGTTCGAGTGCGACACTAGGGCTATGCGGAGCTCCGAGTCTTGGCTTTCGCAGATGTAACCGATGGTGGTGAGAGAAGCCTGCTTCTGGTGGTCGACACCCTCGCTGACGTTCTTGACCAGGAAGGGCAAAAGGTCGCTCCACTGGCCACGGGGCAGCTCGATGGCGGCGATGGATGAGATGACCTGGGCGGCAGCAGTACCAGCCTGTGTGTTTGAGGAGCTCAGGGTCTGGAGGGTCAGCTCCTTGACCCGGTTCTTGGTATCGTCATCAGTCTGCTGCAGCCATTTTGCTTGCAGTTCTTGATGCCGATTGAAATCTCGGGTTGTGAAGGCGTTCTTCAGAGCAATACCGGCGGCAGCTCGGATGGAGCCATCGGCAGACTCGTTGGCAAGTTCTTGGACGAGGGTTGCGAGGTATAGGGGCTAGCAGAGGGTTAGCCAGGTTCAGATCAATCAAGAGTCAGGGGCGCCGTACAAAGTTGCTCTCGGCAGCCTGGGTGAGTTGCTGCTCAGCAGCATTTCGGAGGTTCGCGTCTGCAAAAGGTCAGTACACATTTCATGGCCGTCGTCCGATAATCCGCCGCTGGAGGCGGTGCGGTGCGTCAATCGGCGGGGAAGGGAGCGGGAAGGAAAACTGACCAGGCGACAGCGAATTCGCGAGCACCTGGTTTATCTCTGAGCTCGACATTTTGGGCTGTCTAGAAACGTCTCGTCATGCGGTTTCAACAGGCGTCGAGGGCGAGCGAGGCGCAGAGGGTGGTAGAGGCTGGAGAGGAGGAAGAAGAGAGCCTTTGGTTTGGCGCACGTGTCGACAAGTTTGACGGATGGAAGAGAACTGGATGAGGCGGAGAGGCGGGGGTTTTTCCCACGACGGGGGGCTCAGGCCAGGAGAGGAAAAGAACGGGTATGAGGGTCCCCCAAGGGTCGGCGAAAAATGATTAAGGGTCAAACGAATCTCGCAGCCAAAAATTATCGTTGTGATTGTCCGTCTCTGGCGGGTGAGGACGAGATGGATGATGCTGAATGGCAAAAAGGCAGGGTGCCGAGAGGGAGGGACAAAGAAGTTGAGAGTTGCAGAAGGTGAAGAAAATTGTTGTTGTGGTAGAGGCCTTCAGAGAAGTTGATGGATGGATGGCAACTGCAACTGCAACTGCAGCGACCACAGCGGCCCGCACCTGGGTACCTACCTTGGCCCGCTACCGCCACTTGGTCTGGCACTGTGACGCACTGTGCACCGTGCTGCGGTGAAATAGCGGCCTGGGCAGCCTGGAAGCTTTTTGGTGTCAAGCAGGCAGAGAGACAAAGAGCGGTAGACTCGACACACAATCAGCAGCCGAGAAGCTAATTCCAGCAGAATCATCCCATTCACACTGGCCTCTCTGAATCACCCACTGACGATTTACTGCGTCACAGAAGCCTGTTCTTCACTGTGCTTCCACGCACGCAGAGCCTCCACACCGACGGCCATCCCCAGGCTGCGGACCCGTCATTTCCTCGGCGAATCAGCAGCTCCTGCTTACTGGCAGAACTTCGCTTAAGTGCTCCTGCCTGGCGCAGACCGACATCACCGCACTGTACGGTCACTGTGCCCCGCGGTGAACAAGATTCGCACCCACCCGGGAAGCACAGTGTCAGCACCGGCACCCAGTCTGGCAAGTACCTCCCCCTCCTCCCATGAGCAGGTACCGTACGGACAGAGTTCACATGGAAAGAGCCAAATCTTGCCGTGCGTGCGTCTCAGAAACGGCAGGGTCTAACAGCACCATGTCCATGCCTATCTAGTCTTTAAACAACTCCGACAACTTTGTTCAACTCATCTCTCGACAACTTGAACAACTCGCATCGAATCATGTCGAGTCCTTTGACTCATCTCGACCCTCCCCCTCTCCTTCTAACCCATTCCCGTTGTTTGTATTGACCCTCTGCAAAAAAGTAAATACAAATCTCCTGGGCAATCGTCCACGACCCACTCTTCCACGGCAACCACCGCTGCGCGCCGCCATGATGGGTCAACTCATTAAAGAAGCCCACGATGGGCACCTTCGGGCCGCACGCCAGTTTGAAGCTGACTTGTCAACTCGGGGGTCCCTGCTCCCTCCAACACGAGTTTCAATTTGCCTTCCAGGGGTCCAGTCTGGGGAAGTCGTTGACTCGTGCCCAACTACCACAGTCCATCGCCAGCCAAGTCCATCGGATTCCAAGCCATACCCCTTGCAATGAACCTCATGGCTGGAGTGATTTGCCATGATATTCTAGCTTGCCCTCGGCTGCTCCCTTGCCCAACGTCATTTGACTCGCCCTTGACTCGTACGCATTTCCCGCGTGCCCCTTCAGGATCCTCATGAGTTTCCCATGCCGTCATTCATGCCATCGACCCTCGCACCTAGATCCAGTGCCTCAACAGCATCGTGATACTGGTCTAGTAACAAACGGACTGCTGGGTCTCATTATCGTAAGGACAGTCCTTGGAAACACAATGGAACAAATATAGCCAACGTACATTGTCAACGGCGCTCAGCGTGGCAATCAGTGCTTTGTACAACCTCCTTAGCGTCGACACACCCAACACTCTGCTTTGACTCGTTGGTGGTCCCTTGATGAATGTGGCGGCTTGACGTGGCGGCCTCTTTGATAATGTGCTCCTTATAGCCTCGCACATCCAAGTTACACCAACGTTGCGCAAAGCGTTGGTCAGGCTAGGGATGAGGCTGTTGCTGCGACCTCTCACCTAGACACCACGCTCTCGATGTTGTGTCACGTTCCTAGTATCTGGATCTGCGCAGAGGCGGAAGGTGAGGCGAGTGTTAGACTTATATATGAGCCCATGACATAGAAGTTCTTAACTTACCTAGTTTATGATTGATGTTTGAGAAAGTCATGTAGCACTTATGGAAGACTCAAGTCATCCTTGAACAGCTTTTGGTATAACTAGCCAACAAGACACACCACCAGAGAGCCTGGTGTTCTTGGAAGGAGGATAAATCCCGTACCAAACACCGTTAGCGACTGCGCCAGGGGTCCCTTTTAGCCGAGTTCGATCGACATATCAAAGTGCCGGTGCTTCACGATACCATTTTGCGTCTGCTAAACTACTGGTCTTCTTCACTGACTCAGGGGCATATCATGAAATGAATGAGACTCCAATTGTCATGGAGATCAGTCGACGATCATCTTAGGGTCTCCGGGCGAATGGGTTGCCATTTCAGACGGCGAGATGTTTGAGCCTCTGGAATCAATAGACCAGCCAGAAAATATCAAGAACAGTACTCAAATCTCCAGTTTGACATGGAGGGCAAGCTATTTGAACAAGAGCAACTCCGCACTAACGCTACGATGTGAACTCGAAATAAAGCACATCTAGAGATATTAAATGAGAAAGAGCACCCAGATAAAAGTATCAAAAGCCTCCCGCTCGCTTTATTCTTTAAATTGTTCGCCTGGCCTGACCTGAGTTCATGCCAGAGGCTTCAGCCAGTGGGGCACCGTTCGTCCATCATCACCGCCTCAAGTCGCCAGGCACCTAGGCAAGGCAGCGGCTCTACCCCTCCTCCCCCCCCATGTCCGCTTACTACGGACGGTACGTACTCTCAGGGCGAGTTCGGCGGATTGGCGGGGTACCTGCCTGGAAAGGCGGCGCCTTCAATAAGAACCGGATTTAATCGAACGGCACGTACCTCGAGCTATGAGGTCACCTCTCGGCACCCCCGCTTCCACACTCACGAGCTTCTCATCACCATGCGTCCATGTCACCAAGGTAATCGCAGTTTGTAGGTAATTAGAATGATTTCTGGTCATAACTCATAACATACGTACGTAACCAAGCATCTACATACATCCACCCGCTATATGTGATTTCATAAGTTCGTACAACCAAACCCAACATGCGAAAACTTGAAACCCCGTCACTCCCAAACTGTCGTGACATTGCCCCGTAGCCCATCATCTTTCAAAAGGAGAAAAAAAAATCCTGTAGTTTCATAGGTATCCGTAATCCAAATAGGCTTTCTGTCCTTCTAAACGGGAAACGTCGTGACCTTCCATGCCTGACAACGCCGACGCATCAAGCAAACTTATCGCAGGTAGCCTCGGGGAGGGCGGCTGTCGTAGACCATCTCGCGCTCCGTGATCTCGTCCCATCGAGGGCCGTGGTGACGGTGACGAGTGCGCTCCCAGTCTTCTTCATATTCTCTCTCCCACTCGAGTTCTCGTGCGCGCTGCTTCCGGGCTCGTCGAATCTCATCAGAAATGTCTACCAAGTGAAGAACATCATCCTGCGACAGTTAGTCTGAGTCCAGTATGTTGCGTTGATCAGAGTGACTTACATATTTAAGATAGTCCATGATGTAGAAGAACTCCTTGGTCTCTTCATACTCGTATCCAACCTCATCGATGGCTTCGCGCACAACCAGGTCCTTGGTGATCTCAGTCCACATGTCCTTGGGAGGTGGAGGCTGGGGAGCAGGAGGACGAGATCGCTCCCGGGTCCTCTCGATCTCAATCTCGCGCTCACGGTCGTAGACAGACACGCTGAGACGATCACGGGTTGGAGGAGGAGTAGGCTCCCTGGGAGGAGGCAGAGCGGGAGCGGGAGCAGGGGCTGGAGCTGGCGCACCCTCTCTCTCGGGGATGAACTTGCTCCTTCGGACGCCGCTGTACCTTGTCCAGTGAGTGTCCATGCTACCGCCGCCGATGCCGTCCATGCGGATGCGCTCAGTACCAGGAGGGACATCTACAATAGTCCAATCCTTGGTGGCACCACCCCAGGCCTCGCCCATCTTGCCACGGGAATCAATCTTGCTGGTGAGATAGTCTCCCTCCTCATCAACAGCGCTGGGTGTGGGCAGCGGGGCAGCCGATTGAGCTCGGCGTCGAGGCGCCTCTGGCTCCTTTCGAAGCACGATCTCATCATCATGGAAGTGAGATCGGCGCTCACGACTCTGAGATCGGGTTCGAGTTGTTCGGGAAATGTCCACCTCGGTCTTGTTTTTGGACAGGGAAATATCAATATCAGTCTCCCGTTCTCGCACCCGAGAGGGAGCACGGGGCTTGGGCGGCGGAGGGGGAGGGGTAGGGGGCTTGGCCTTGATCATGCCTAGAAGAGTCAGCTTGTGATTAGAATAATAGGCATAATGCGAGTGACTTACCATGGTCGATATCTCGGTAGTGAGTGATGACCTCACGCTCAATCGTTGGTCCGCGGATAGTCTGTGGCGGAGCAGGAGGAGGAGAGGGCTTAGGGGCAGGAGGAGGGGATGGGGCCTTTTCGCGCTCGACAATGCGAGTGCGGATTCGCTCACGCTCTTCAACAGCGGGAGGAGGGGGAGGAGAAGGCGACTTCTTGGGTCGCTCGACATATCTCACAACGCGCGCGGGCGAAGGAGCTCTCTTTGGTGGCTGAGAAGGCTCCCTAACACGCTCACGCTCAATGACTCTGGTGCGGGAACGCTCATGCTCATGTTCGTGAGAGCTAGGAGGGGAGACGCTGCGAGGTCTCCGGATGATCCGCTCCTCTCTGACACGGGCAACTGGGCTGGGGCTTCTAGGTCGATGTCGATCAATGGTCTCAACCTGACGCTGGCGGAGAACCATGGGACCAGCCTCGGTTCGGCGGGCATCCTCCCTCAGAAAGGCGGGTGTGCGAGACTCCTCCCGAGCGGGCGGGCTGATGGTGACTGTGCGACGGCGATAGTCGACTTCATCGAGGCCCTCCGGGGCAGAGCGGCGAGGAGCTGGGTAGTAGTCCCGCTCCTCAAAGTCGGTGGTCCTGACGCGGGACATTTTGGAAAAGGATATGTGGTATGATGCTGATTCTTTGTTGATGCAAAATTTGCAAGACCGAGTCAATCAGTCAGTCAGGCAGGCTGCCGCGTCGTATTATACGAGCGATGAGATGGATGGCTGTTGTTGTAACACAAGGTGGGGTCTGTGTAATAGGTGTGAGCCTCAAGCTCGGGGAGGCGTTGTCAAGTTCCCAGAAACAGGCCGCAAATCCAAACCGAGAAAGAAAATGCGATGTTTGTTGAAGAAGGAAAAGAAGTGAAGAAGCAGAGCAGCCAAGAAGAAAAAGAAGAGAACCCGCGAGCGTCAGGTGGGTTTAATGGCGCGCACGCCGCAAGACGCCGCAAGAAATCAGGGTGAGCAAGGAGCAAGCAACGTCGTCATCCGACAGCAATGATGAAAGGGACCCCCGGCCAACGATAGGGTGTCAGCCGCGACCTTAGTGGAGGGGCTGGGTACTGGGCTTGGGCTTGCTGCTCTCCTGCTGGGCAAAAGCGGGGATCTTGTTTGTCCTTGCTTGTTGTTTTTCAAGATGGTGGCAGCGGACCGGGACGGGAAGGGAAGGGAAGCCTAAGAAGGATGATCTCTGTCTTGGTTGTCGAATAGATGTCGAGTGGTGTTGAGATTCAAGAGGCCAGATGAGATCGAGTCAGACTTGAACGAGGAGGTCGAGAGGGTTTTGTTGGCGCCAAAAGCGACAAAGACTCGATGCCATCCATCTTCTTTCTACACGCAGCCCTGGGTGAAACTTGCAAGACACACCAGACCAAGCCAAGCCAGGTTGCCTACTCTGCGACCCCAAAATGCCCTATTTGCGACCCATCACCAACGAGGATGCCATGGCGGCCCAATGAGCCGGCACCTTTGCCCACGCGAACCGTCGTGATGGAGGGTCAGACCGTCGTCAGTTGCGCAGCCGGGAAGGACATGAGACCTGCCAGCCTGACGACTTTGACTCTGCCTCAACCTTTTTTTTCCCTCTCGTGTCTGCCCAAAGGGCGTTGCCGAGAGCCCTGGCGTGTGTTGCTCTCCCGATGCCTTCCCTGTCTGTCCGTGTGTCTGTCTGAACTGGACTGGGAATTCCCTTTCTCGAACCAGATTCTGATCCCAGCTGCCAAAAACCAAATCCCCACGAAACCTCGTTTCTTACAACAAGGTCAAGACCCGGCTGTGGAGTGGAGTTGTAGTGACGCAATGGTGCAGGAGCTCACACAGCCTCCCCGGCTTTTGGCCCTTGGTCCTGCTTGGTCTTGGTCCTTGGCCCTTTGGTGCTGGATGGAATCCGGGAGCAGGGCTCAGAAACACCCCCTGCCGGGCGCCACATCGCCCAGTGCCAGCGAATCACCCTTCAAGTCGAGGCGCGACTTCGGTGAACTCGAGAGAAAAGGTCCGGATGATAACTGAGCTGACAGACAGACACAGAGAAACAAATGCGAGTGCTCACAGAAGCCGTTGCATGCAAATCATTGCCGGTCGGGATCGGCGATGGAGTACGACCTGTCGGTGTCGGGCATTGACACTGAATCTCCAAACAGGGATCGTCGTCATCGACCGGGAAGAGCTGGACTCGCTGAAAGAAGCTCTGATCCGCTTGCTTGTTGGGTATCCGTATCGTCTAGAGCCCACAAGATGGAGGCTGACGGGGATGTCGCTGCCATCAAAGAAGCCTGACCGCCGCCTTGGTAGCCACTCTAGAGCCCGATGAGGCTTTTGCGTCTGTCTGCTCATTCGTAAGCCTTGTTAGCTGTCAATGCCTTGTCAAATCCTGCTGGTGCCTTTTTTTGGTCTGCCATGGTTCCATCGTCATCCATCACATGCTGCGGCTTGGCCGCCCGCACAGGCTTCGGTACTTGACAGGCGTGAAATCAAGGGCAACAGGGCACAATTGATCTAGATTCTTCTCCCGCTTCGCCGCACACATGCTTCCGAAAGATGAATGTCAAGTGGAATTGGAAGAAACAAGGATACAATGAATTTACAAGGAAGTTTCGTTTCAGTCAAGCTTCATGCCAAGGATCTTGGGGAAGGATCTGTGCCGCCGTGTTCCTGCCTGTTCCTCAGCTTCTACCCTACACGTGAACGTGGAGATAGCCATAGACGACCCTTGGGCTTGAGCCTGGGCTTGGGATCTACTCTGATCTGCGCTGAGGTTCGGTTCTAACCTGTGAACCATGTGGATGCTTATTTCGTCCGTCTCCAGCAGTTGCACGGGGTCCCATGCAGGTACCCTATATGAGTGGTTGACAGAATGAGGCTTCTAGAATATCAATATTGAGGCGGCCCAAGGGCTGGGGGCCATTGGGCCTAGTATCATGTTGCCATGCACTTTGCCCGGTAGACAACCCCATGGGCGTGTACGTTTTGAGATCTAAGGGTCCTTCCAGACTCTGACAACAAGCTCGAACGGTATGACTGCAGCATTGTGCAAAGCCATGGTAGAATGTGCCATCGAGGCCCCCCTCGTAAACGAGAACCGCTGGCTATCGATCAAGTTCGCTTTCACTTCTGCATATGCGGTAAAGGTTAAGCTGGAGTGACGTGTCCGGAGGTGGACCCAAGGACATACGACGAGGCTGTCTGCAGATATGAAGCATCGCAGGCCTGCAGGTTAGGGTTTTCACGGTGCCAACAGCAAAAGTGGCTGCCGTAGCAACACAAATATGGCCAATTTGGTGAGCTTTGCATAGGACATGCGCCCGGAATGTTTGCTTCTATCTGTCCCCTGCTTCAGTGCAAGGCTTCGAGTGGTGTTGACACTGCCGCCCGCCGTCTGAGTATTCAGGCTGCGGCCCTGGAACTAACCGGCTGATCATACGAGCAGTGAGCCGTGGCAATATTGGTTCAGCGATGCCTGATCCATAGCTTCCGGTCGCTTGCCCGCAATCCGCTACCTTATTGTGATGCCGAAAGCACTATCGTGACCCCAGTTTGGGCATCACGCACTTGGCGATCTCACTACCCAACACCACGACCAGCACTGGCCATTGCCATGGTCTGCCCATGTAGCAAGCTAAGAGAGTTAGGTTAAAAGCTAAGAAATAGAGCGGTTCCGACGTTCCTTCATTTCATAAATGTCTCATGCCTCGAGACTTGGAGCTGTAGTTGTACTGCTGAGGGTATCTCCGTTCCTCTGACCTCGGCTGAGTCCTCTGAGTGACTGGCTTATGACAACGGCACTGACAACGCTTTGCGATTTCCCACTCGCCCATAATAGTATCACTGGAGTGCTATTACTCACTAGGAGAAACAAGACTACCTATCCTGAATCCGTCTGACGCGACTGACGACGAAGCAGACGCCCAAAGCGAATGACGCAGTTGAGGGAACTATAATACACCAAGTTCAATACCCTTGACCAAAAGACTCCAAAAAAAACTAAACGATTCACTACTGTGCTAGCATTAAACATGTAGGAGCGACAATGTGAGGCCATAAAGGCCAACTAAGCAATACTATCACAACGCCCGGCCAGTATCACAGCCTTACAGGCCACGCTTCGTGTCCTTGGCGATCAGCCCTGTCAGGCTCTTCTCCGGGCGCGGGTAGTCGGGTCGGCCCGCCAACATGTTGACCACCTCAGATAGTCCTATCCAGTGGGCGACCTTGGGTCTTCGGTTCGGCCAGTCGGTGCCATTCTCCTCCAGCTCCTTCATCTCCGTAAACACAACCTCCGACCCTTGGATGCCGATGACAGCCGCGCTCCGAGGATCCTTCTTAACGTGGTTGTGAGCGTTGCGGCCAAAGCCCTCGAGGTGTTGGATGCACTTGATGGCCAGACGGACGGCTCGGCAGCGGTCCATGGGCGAGGGAACACCGCCTTGCTGGACGTGACCAGGGATGCTCTCTCGGCTCTCGAATCGGTCATGAGCCTCCTCGCGGATAATGTCCGCGATGAGCTTGGCGTTGTAGACCTTGCTAGCCTTCTCGTTAACCAGGATCAGACGGCCAGCGCGGGACTGGCCCTTGTCCTTCTTGAACACTTCCTTGAGGTGGTTGACATCCGAGTTGAGCATCTCGAGACTAACACCCTCCTCGGGGATGTAAACAGCGGAAGCACCAACATCCAGGCCGCTCAGGGTAGCAATGTAACCAGAGCGACCTCCCTGGGTCTCGATGACAAACACACGGCGACGAGTGGCAGAAGCTGACTGCTTGATCTTGTCGCAGTAGTTGACGAGCTCGTTGAGGCAAGTGTCAGAGCCAAGCGAGTACTCGGTTCCAGGAACGTTGTTGGAGATAGTGGCGGGAAGCAGACACATGGGGATGCAGAGCGAGGGGTACGTGTCTCTGGCCTTGCGCATCTGAGAGATGGAATGGAAGGCCTCGAAACCGCCGACGATGAACAGGGCATCGAAGTGGTAGTCCTCGATCAGGTTGGCAATCCGCTCCATGCCAGACTCATTGGGAAGCTCTCGGTTCGTGCCAATCTCGGAACCACCCTTGCTGGCCCAGCCATCAACCTCGAGCCAGTCAAAGGGACGGACGGATCCAAAGGGCTTGTCGCCGTGATGCCTAGAAAAGCCGGCGAAACCGTTGTGAATGGCCATGGGCTCATGGCCTCGGGAGATACAGTAGGCGACAGCGGCTCGCACGGCAGCATTCATGCCACCAGCAGGGGCACCGACGTTGATGAAGCCAATTCTCATGCGCTATTCGGTCAGCATAAATTTCACAGAGGATTAATTAAACTTACGTCCTTCTCAGGCAGCTTCTGGTCGTCCACCATGACATTGGTGGTCAACATGTACGAGTTCCACTGATCGTAGAATTCAGCATCTCGAAGTGACATGGCCTTCTCAAAGTCCTTGGCGTCGACAGCCTTGGCAAGCTCCTTGGTCTCAGAAACAGCCTTCATCAGAGGCTTGCGGACAATCTTGTTTTCGTTGATAGCGATGAAGGGCGTCTCCGTCTCGGGGGTCGCATCGAGAACCGCCTTGACGGCCTCGACACCCTGTAGGGTAGCCAGCATTCGATCATAGGCGACAGCCGTTCCACCTCGCTGGACATGACCAAGAGTGGTGATACGGGTATCAAGAGCAAGACCACCCTCAGTCTTGTCGGCGAGAAGGTCCTTGATTTCCTCGGCAGTGATTTTGGTACCGTCCTTGTCGCGAGCACCCTCGGCGACAATGACAATGGTCTTGCGCTTTCCGAGGCTCCGGTGCTGTAAGTCGTTAGCGCCATCATCATGGATATCATATGATGTCAGTCAGGCACTCACCCTTTGAACCACCAGCTTCATTTCCGCCTGCCAGTCATGCTCTCTAGGTCTCTCGGGGATAAAAACAAAGTCGGCACCAGTTGCGACACCAGCCATGAGGGCCAGCCAGCCGCAATGCCGTCCCATGACCTCGATAACGAAGGCGCGCGAATGCGAAGAAGCCGTGGCCTCGATGTAGTCAACCATCTCGCAGATACGTGCGAGAGCCGAGTAGCAGCCAATTGTAGCATCAGTTCCAGTAAGATCATTGTCGATGGAGCCGACAAGGCCAACAATGTTGAGGTGCTGGTATGGCTCGACCTGGCTGGCCGTCAACTGGCCATCCCGGACAAGCTCTTCCAGCAGAGAAGGCCATTCGGCACGGAACTTGTCGGCACCAGTCAAGGAGCCGTCACCTCCGCAGATGATCAGAGCGTCAATGCCAGCCAGGACCATGTTCTTGGCGGCTGTCAAGCGACCAGGACGCTCGTAGAAAGCCATACACCGGGCAGTACCGATTAGAGTACCACCCTCAGAGAGCCAGCCTCGAACGTCGTTCCACTGCATCTGCTTGATAAAGTCGCCTCCCTGCACCAGACCTTCGTATCCCTCATAGACACAGAAGGAATCACAGTTCATGTGAAGCGTCATGCGCACCACGGCGCGGACGGCAGCGTTCATGCCGGGAGAGTCACCTCCCGAGGTCATGACGGCAATCTTCTTTTTGGGAGCCATCTTGGATTCGGCGATGGCGGAAAGGACGCTGAAGGACGAGGCAGGTATCGGTCGGTCGGACAAAAGATAGGGTATAGGAATGCTTTGCCAGAGCTTGTTGAGGATGTCGAAGATGGGCCCAGTAAGAGAATGGAGGGGCCAGGCGAGGAGCTGTAGATAAGAAAGAGAAGACATTCAGTACCAGTACATGATCCGGAAAGAGCGTCAGGCTTACATGTAAGTGGTAAAATAGGAGAAGAGAACAGAGCAGCAGCAGAGCACAGCCAGCAAACTCAACGGACGATGTCGTCTCACCAGATTCCGTGAAGGGGGGAAATTATTATGGCGCCAGCTTCACGAGCCAAAGCCAACCTTGTCGTGGTGACGCAGGTCAGGAGCGAGGGCAAGGGAGCCAAGCAAGACCACCCAACTGACCGAGACGAGAGGTGTGAGAGGTCCAGCGGACCCAATAAAAGAGGGGAAAAAGAGCTCTTATCGCTTATCGGCCCGCGCGGGGGACAAGTGTTGGCACCAAGGTGAGCTCTTCTGGTGGGATATGTTACGATTCGTAAGGTCAATTATTAGCACACTCACCTCTGTTTTGTGCTGTGCTCTAGACGTTCTAGTCTCGGTGGTTTTATCTTGCCCTGCCCTCTCAGCCCCTCCCTCTTCGCTAGGTATCGCACAAGTGAAGCTGTCGCGTCGACAATAATACCTCATCCGGAAAACTCTCTCTGCCCGCCGCACCGGCTCAACAAGAACCCACGTTCCGGAGGTACTGGATGTAGACAAGCCGGCCAGGGCAGTGGGCAGTGGGACAGACGTCTGCCGAGACGTCAAAGCCTCAGTCGCTCACTGGCCAAGCCGGGCCTGAGGATAGATGTGCGCATTACCTCGGGCATGATTATTGCTCAGGGGTTCATCAGCTTATGTAGTTGTCGTCTGTCGACTCGAATGTTGATGTGAAAGCTCAACCATCGAGTCAACTGCCGACATGGCCTGGGTCAAAATCCAAATCCCATCCCGGTCTGCCGTCGTTGGCATGCAGCAGTTCGTGGGTCCCAAGGGAGAGAACAACGGTAGTGGTAGTAGCGAGATCTCACGATGCAGGGCGATTATTAAGACCACCCGGCGGGAGAGACGATCGAGATGCGCCCTGGGCTGGTCTGTAGCGAGTTCTGGACTAGCCAGGGGCCAATTCATCATGGCTCATTTCACCGTATAAATGTCAAGACACGCCACCCGCCTCACGGCATGTCGCAAGCCTCAATGTCGCGGGCCTCAGACTGAACCAGTTTTGACAGGCAAAAAAACATGAAAAACATGCAGCAAACAACAGAAACGATCCAAGGCAACGCCTAGCGCGCGATCGTGGCGCCGGGGAAGCTCATAGCGTCCCGCCAGCGGCAGAGCTGGAGCAAAGCAAGGCAAGGCAATGATGCAAATGCCCAAGGCTACCCAGCGCGTCGGCGCATTGAAAACTGACCAGTCACTGAGGAAACTTGATGGTCGAGCAGCGGCCGAGACAAGCTGCGAGGATCGCTGCGCAACCGTACGACCCCGGGGTCATAACTTGCAGCCCGGGCAAAGCAAAGAAAGGGAAAAAAAGGCCCCAAGGTGAATCAGTCATGCGGCTGGAGAGACAGTTTTATGCGCTGGCAAGCGTCGTGAGATGGGATGGATGGCATGGCTGATGTGACGGTACAGCGCGTCTGCTGACCCAGCCCTGAAGCGCTGAGCCGCCAGGACCCTGGAGAAGCGCCCCTGAGCATGACGACAGAGGCCTCACAGGGCCTCAGGCTTGCCAGGCGTCAAGGCTTTTACAACTCTTCTGTCAAGCCGTAGACGGTGGCGGAGAGTTCTCAGGTGACCTACCCCAGGTACCGTCCATCACCCAAGGCTTGGAGAATCATTGGAATTCCGCAACGGCTTCTGGGCTGATGTGCTCGGTATACATCCGTGACATGACATCCCATGATCTCGGGCGTCTCAGCGCGGCAGACAGGAGGCGACGTCTGCCTGACTGGAGGACGAACGGATGGTTACAGCTCGACGGCATCCCTCTCAACACTCGACTCGACTCGGACCCATCGGGATAACTTCCGGGGTCAGGCGCAGCGACGCCGTCATCAGTCATCACCCGCCTGTGCTCCCATTGTCGAGTCGTCGGCGTAATCTAGGAGAGGTCACTGGAAGGCCCGTGGCAGGTTGCGGAGGCGAGGTGCAGTGTGCTGCGGATGACGGACGGCGAAACCTGGGGCTCGTCACCATCACGGGGTCACCTGGCGGGTCGGTCAGGGCCATTGGATTGGGATTGGAGTCAATGGATCCTCTTGGGCTTTTGCTCCTCCAGGGCTGCTTGGTCGAGAATCAACGTCACATTTCCAATCCCGGGCTTCCCTTTGATCGTTGCATCAATTCGCCAGTACCGGCGGGAGCCTGGCCTAGGGCGGGCCAATTGAAGCCGTGGGAAAGACTGAGAAGTGACGAGACAAGGTTGGTAAAAGTCCAATGCCATTCAGACTCAGACTCAGGGTCCTTCTCTGGTTCATAGGGGTATCTCATGTGCCATGCCAACTCCGCAAGTCATCCTCTAGTCTTTCAATCCCGAAGTCGCTCCATCGGTACAACACCCGCGCGTCAATATCACGAGGGTTGGTCGTCGCGGGCCAGAACAAGGCGAGGCGAGATTGCCCCAGAATGCGTGGTGACCAACGTGACTCGCGATGGGGCCTCAGACCGGTCTCTGATGAGTAGGTGCTGGACGGCCAGCGGGCCACTCATCCGCGAGCCCAGCCTCGGGGAACTGTGAACAAGAGTCCCGGTAGGTGTGTGGGGGTCTTTTTTGGCGTGGGCTTGCCCTGGCAAATTCAGGGTCGTCCTCAGTTCTGGGAGCATCTGGGCTCTCAGCTGCCCGATTCGAGCGACGTTCGAGGCTCTGACGGTCAGGGATGTGCTGTGCTCGCGACGGAACCGTTTGAGGGGAAATGGGCAAACGAGCAGCCTCGTGACTAGCCAGCGGCCACGTCCACGTTCGAGATTCCAAACGGACCAGAGGAACGCATCGGCATCTTCCATAGCGCAGCGCCATCGGGAAGAGTGCATGGCAGCTCAAGGGAACTCCGAGAGGGAGGGAAGAACAGAACGGTTTCCGCTTTCGGGTGACGGAAGGTGGACGGATGCGGTCTCGGGAGTGAAAACGGACGCTAAAAAGGGCATGCAGCCGCCCAAGCTTCAAGGTTGCTACCCGAAGAGGCAACTCTGAAGCAGCCCTTTAGAGCTTAGCGGATCTTTACTCTTCTAAACCCGTTTGGGCTCCACCCTGGGGCCGCTTGAGCACGAGGAGAGGAACAAGTGCCTCTTCAGGCAAGGCCCCGTGGAACTGGTCAGCAGGCTGACTTTTCGCCTCCCCCTCTCTGCCACCTCCACCCGTGCGTGCTGTGCTCGCTGTGCTCCGTGCTCTCCCCCTGGCAGAAGCCCTGTCCTTGTGCGCTGTGTCGCCGGCACAGGCCCTCGCTCTCCCTGGAAATCGCGGGTCTTCTGGCTGGCTGCCCAGAGAGCCAGAGGTACGGATGAGCGACGCCTGTTCCGCCACCTCACCCCCCACTGCACTGCACCGCTCTGCACCTGCTACCGCCTCAATCCGACTGCCCACACTCCTCTTTCTTATTCTACGGACCCCCACCCCACCCGACTCGCTCCTCCTCTTCCAGCGCACTCCAGCGCCCACTGGCACCTGCCCAGTAGATTTTTCCCCAAGGCGCCGCACCTAGAAGTTCCTCCGCCGCGGTACCTCCGACTTGTACTGAGAGACTTCAACCTGAGCCGTGGCCGTGGCCCACCATCTTCTGTCGCACACCCCGTGAAGTACGTACCTCGACCCCCTGTGGCTCCCACCCACACCCCCCTGGTCCTCGTGCGCTCCATTTACACAAAGCACACACCGCGACTCCCTTCCCCCATCCGTCTTGCTTCCCAAGTTCGCACACAACCCAAACCAGAATATCTATGTTTGATCCCCCCCGGACTCTGTCGTCCTCCTCCACATACACATACACCAACTACGCTGTACTGAACTTGAGCTGTAAAGTTGACGATACTGCACCAGCCAGCAATCGCCTCTGCATGTCTACTCGAGGATCCTCATGAACCCCAGCATCCTTCCCGACAAGTCTCCCTACCGCCACCAGCACCAGAATTGACCTCGTCGAACGCGACTCCATCACCGAACTCCAACTCCACCAACACTCTGGCGCATTGTCGGTCTCAGTCACGATTACCACCACCGACGAACTCTGCGAATTCTCTCGACTGCATTCGATTGCACTTTGACCCTATCCCGACATCTACTACACCGACACCTAGCATCACCCCGTCGAGTAATCGACAGGTTATGCCCATCATGCCCTATCGACTGGATACACACGTCTTGACTGTGGATGCAAACGTCATTCACAAGGTCGACACTGGCAATCCCGCCAACCTTTATAGCATGTGGACTGGTAAGTTACACCCAAGACGTGCTCACTGGTGAATGCTGACAAGTCAGTCTTCTCTCGATGCGCAGACTCCGTTGAGCAAGGCCGAAGACTCGAGAACCTCAGCTGGCGCCTATGGCAGCGAGAAACCTTTGTTGTCGACAGCGAGGAAAAGAACACACAGACCCTTCCCCAGAACATTCCCTCCGAGACACGGATACCCGATCTTCCCCAACTCTCTGGCAGCGTCGAGTCCCTTGTAGATGAGGAGGCCGTCGACTTCACCTCCGTGTCTGCACCTCTCGAGATCGCTCGCCCTCGCGTACGACGACAGGATTCGTGCACCAGCACACGGAGCAAGCGCGAGCGTCACATCAGCTCTGATGACTTTGAGAAGATGATTGTGTCCATCGTCAAGGACAAGGGTCCTCTTTCTGCTCCTCCCCAGATCGCCCCCGTCTCAAAAGACTCACTACCCGCGCCCCCACCCTTTGAGCGCTCTGGATCTACCACGACCGAGTCGCAATCACCTGCCAAGTCGACCACCGAGGTGTCCGAGGCCTCAGCCCAGTCCTCGCCTCAGAGCCTTTCCCGTACCACCGTCGTCCGTGGCTTCTCGCCTTCCCAGATGCCGATTCCCCGAACCATTGCCATCACCGCCCAGTCCTCATCAGACGCGATCCCCGAGCCCACCTCATCGCCTGCTGCCAAGCCTGTGCAGTCTAAGAAGCCCGCGCGGTTTGCGCTCGGTGGCTCTTGTTCATCCAGCGAGCAGGACCAGAGCCTGGGCAACGGAAAGCCCGTTATTCCCATCATCAAGAAGCCCATGTTCCAGATTGGAGGCTCATCTGAAGAAGATGGCTCTCTGAAGAGCGCACTGGCTTCGTCGCGACCCAGCTCGCTGCTGTCACCCCGCAAGAAGCAGACCTCCTTCAGCAGCAATGTCATGACCCGAACCATTGACGCTGACGACGAAGCTGCCGTGGATTCAGACACCGACTACATTGACGAGAGCGCCATCGATGATGACGAGGACTCGTCGGACTGGGAGGACTCAATGGAGGAGAGCAACAAGTCTAGCATGGACGACAAGTTCTTCCAGCGAGTCGACTCCAAGCCTAACTTGACATCACGCCGATCTCTCATTACTCTCATGCTCGCTCAGAACGATCGCGCGCGTACTCTGGGTAACCACGCGTCGCAATCCACATCTGCCATTCCTCGATCTCGCATGGCCAATGGACCTTCACTGGGCGCCTCTCCTAACGACTCTGACGAGGCCCCTCTTATGATGAAGGGCATGCGCGGACCTGGCCTCAAGCCTATCCATGAGGTGCCCCGATCTAATGCTCAGCCCATCATGGTTGGCCCCAGCCACGTCCAGGCACAGGCTGCCCTGTCGCCTCGGACAACGCGCCGCAACATGCTTGCCACTGAACTGACCGAGTCTCTGCGCCGTCATCTCCTCTGGGAGCGACAACAAAAGTCGTCGACGGCCAACGCGGTGCTCAAGCGAAGGCATACATCTCACGATGTGGCCAACCTCAAGCAGTACCCTGAGAAGCCATGCATGAAGAAGAGCGAGGACGTGAACGCGAGCAGCTGGAACCAATACTTTTCCAAGGAGGCCAGCGACGGATACCACTCCAAGGGGTGGTGAATGATTCGATACCCATATGACGCATACCATCAACAAACAGCTATACCCCACTACCTACTGCAACGAATACCATACCGGATGCAAGCGAGGAGCATGCATCACCAGGCAGGATTGCCATCATGTACATTGGGCGGCGCACGAGAGGCATCACATCATCATTGAGCGTTTGTTTTGCTGCAATTGGCAGCACGCATTGATTGTTTTTACATGGAAAGGACATTTAGCGGACTCGGAAAACTCGAGTCAAAATTTGTGTTGATCATTTTCATTTCTGCACTCATGGCTGGCGGCGTTGTTGATAACGTTATGATACCATGGACTCGCTTCTTTGTTTGTCACGGCCAGGATTGGCCCGGATTTCGCGCGGGATTTGGGTCTTGTTTCGGGGCATTCATTCAATTCATTCAATCGATTGATTGATTTATTGATCAAAGGCTCAGCTCAGGTCAGGGCGTGTGTGTACTCTAGTTTCGGCAAGGAAAGACGGGACGGACAAGGGCAACCTGAGGACACCACCATTATTACGACTTATTACTACCTACGCGAGGAGGCGAGGCACGGTACCTGAGTTTGGACGGGAGCATGGGCCACGAATACAGTCACAGTACAGTCATGTTTTTTTTTTTCTTCCTGACGAGGCGAGGCGAAAACAAAAGTGGAGGGTCAAGGGAGAGACTGGCCTTGGCCAAGGATGAGAGTTGATCCATGGCGAGGCAAAAAGAAAACAAAAAAACGAGTAGTCAAAAAAACTCGTAAAAAAAGGGCGAACAGTCTATGAAAAGAGCTTTGTTTAAAAAACATGATGAAAATTTTACTACTACTACAAGTTTCAAGTACCATCTGAGTGACGTGCAAGTCGAGTGTTCATGATTGGAATGCCAAGTTGTGAGGTGCAGAAAGGTTCCTGAGAGGTTCAGGTACCTGGACAGAACTCGAAATTGATGGATGACGTGCATCTGGGTCATTCAGTGTGTGTTCATTTGGTGTTTGGCTCTGAAGCGTTTGGAGCTGAAAATGACCGTGAACCAACAGGGAGGGCCACAGTT
Source organism: Ascodesmis sphaerospora (assembly GCA_027569015.1). NCBI lineage: Eukaryota > Fungi > Ascomycota > Pezizomycetes > Pezizales > Ascodesmidaceae > Ascodesmis > Ascodesmis sphaerospora. Next base: position 2,393,966 of record JAPPUR010000003.1, read on the forward strand.
CTTGGGGGAGGGGGGGTGGTGTGGTGTGGCAGAGCGCAGGCCTTGCTGAGCCCGTGACTTGCCAAAGCACATGCCAGACGGAACAACCAAAAAAAAAAGGTGATGGAAATGAGGGTGAGATTCAAGTGCATCCAATGCAATGCAATGCAATGGTGTTTACCTACCTGCCGTTCAGCTTCACATGTCAAGATTGACATTGACATTGGGGGTTTCCCAATCTTTCACAAGCGGTCAACAACAATAACACGCACGCAATCCCCAATCTTTGTTGGGGATTGAGAAAGCACAGCACTTCTCTACCTAAGGTAACTAAGCCCTTTCAGACTCGGCTCAGAGAGGTTACTATCCCGAATGAGATCCCGTGCGCGCGGGAAATCAACAAGCACCAAAAGCTGACGGCGATGCTAGACTAGAGCTGAAAGACAGAACCGAGTCGGTCCTTGTCCCAGGTTTCCCCCTCGGTTATGAAACCCGAGCCCAACCACCGGTAACGCTAAAAAGTTGAACTTGTGTGCGTGCGTGTGTGTTTTCTCTCCCCCTTGATCTCAAGAAGTAAAAAAAAACAAAAAACTTCCGTGTCTGCGGGAAGGGGTGTGTGCCTTTTCATTCTGCCTAGGATTGCTTTTTTTTCTTTCTTTCTTTTCCTTTCCCCGGGACCTGGGATTTGCTGGGGTCCCGGGTTAATTAACGGGGAGGGGTGAAAAAGCTTTTGGGTTGCAGGCAAAGCCACACGGGTGAGCATTTGAAGAGAGGTTTTGGCATATGATGATGGTCAACCTACATTAGCATATGAAAATTTGTATGTATGATGACAACCTCAACGTGCCATCTCGTATCCCAGCTGAAGAATTGACTCTTTTTTTTTTTCGAAAATGAGGGGAAGCTCATTGAGCAATTGCAATGACTCCTCCAAAGGGACTAATCTTGACCATTGCGGCGTCTTCTACTGGGTCTCGAAAGGATGGGAATTGTGGAAGAGAAACCTCAGACCCCAAGATTGCGGAGCCGCAGTGAGCACGAGGGGGTGGCAGATTTTTCATGTCACACAAAGGCGAACACACCCCTTGTCTGTTCTTGTCTGGGGCCGAACCAGAATTGAATCCCGTGGCTAAAGGTGTTTACGGCGAATTGAGAGACATGATGAACACATTGAGCTGGAGTCGAATTGTGCCGTGTCCGTAGCTTTGCATATATGTTTGCTGTGCCTCCTTTTTTATGCACTCCTGATTGTGCACATCACATTTTGTGACTGACTGACTGGGGTGGGTACGGACGAGGCAGAAGAGACAACGACGCCTCTCCCGTTCTGGATTTTCCGGGGAAGCCATCCTCTGTCGGTGTGTGTGTGTGAGTGAGAAGTATGTGCCTGAGCTCAGACCTTGAAAAGACCTATAGAATTGAGAGCGTCAACTGCGCCTCTCAGAAATCATTTCTCAATTGTATCCATTTTACCCAGAAGCTTTGACTCGACTTTTCTTCTCCTCTTTGTGGAACTCTGTGATAATCGCTCCCCCTCATCTCATCCGCGTGAGCTCTGTCCTTGTCTCCGCTGAGGCAAAATAAAAACCACAGGTCACAAGGCGCGTCATTTGAGGGGGGAAGGCCAAGCCACAAGCCTTTTTTTTTTCTGCCCTGCCGAAGCTCCCCGGTTTTGCTTTTTTATTTTATTTTTCCATGCCTGCTTGGTTCGGATCGAGAAAACGACGCTAAACCGGGGAGGAGAGAGGGGTGTGTGCCGTGTGAGTCTCTTTGTGGCTTGGGGTTCATTGCTTCTTTTCTTTGTGGCGTTTTTCCTCTCTGTCTCTGGCTTTTCTGACTCAGAGCCTCTTCTCTCTCGTGCGGTTAGCGGGTAAAAAAGAGCAACGCCGGCTAAATTGAGGGACATGTTCGGCAGCCGGGCGGTGAATGGAGAAAAAGTCTTTTGCCGGCATGATTTCTTACTAAGGCAGAGAGTCCACAGGAGGCATTAATTGATGGAGTTTCTTGGGGTGAGAGAGGCAATTCGGGAATAAACAAAAACCTCCAAATCACACGCGCGCAATTACCGATCGGGCTTTTCGGAGAAAGGTCCCTGCATTGCATCCTTTTGCCTCTCAGTGGGACCTGAACCCCATGAGAGCTGTTGGAAATTCTGAAAAGTCATGAGTCTCGAAATATGCAAGAGCTTCAAGCCTAGACTTTCCGATTTCTAGCTCCCAACTGACCGACATCTCAACTATTACGTGACGTGACGCCCTCCCGTCACTATCCGCTCGTCCTGGACTTCTACCGCTCAACGGTCCGGTCCCCGAATCCCTACCCAGGCTTATTCATTCTCATGCACTTTGGCTTTCCCAAGTATATACCTCGGGTCATGTCGGAACTTGCCCGTTCAACAACAAACTCGTCGGGCGGGGTGGGGCCTCCCGGACTGTTCTCCGCGTCTCCGCCCTGGACAACACCGAGGTTCGGGGTCCGCCCGCTTTCGGAAATCTGGGGTTAATGGCCGCAGACCTGCGCTGGCCGTAAAGATTTCCGGGAGAGGGAGGGTGTGCAGAAGAGAGAGGTCTCCGAGAAGGCCAACAGATGCAACCAGGGTCTACACTACTGCGTATTCTTTTTTCCCCATGGTAGCTGCGGCAATCCCCAAACCGAAAAGCCTTGACATCTGCGCGATATCTCCAGCATCCATGTGGTGCAACCGTCCATCTTTCACCGCTTCATTCATGACACCTGGTCCCTGAGCACGGGTACAGACAGACAAAAATCTTGACCTCCAGTATGAAAACCAGTGATGCATTCAACCACGCTTCAACCCCCAAAGCCGTCACTGATCTACAGGCCCCAAGTCACTCGTCCCCTTGGGGGCATCGACGGAATGGAGACAGATCTAGAGCCGCCAGCATAGCTGACATCAGAGGGTGGCCCGCGAGGCTGTAGGCCCTGTGACCTGATCAACCTTTTTTCAGCCCAGGCCTGGCGAAAGAAGCTTTGGCCCTGAGGAATTTCCCCTCGTGGCCTTGGCTATGACATCGCACTGCATGAGTCGCGCGTTTAGACTCAAGGTTGGTGGAAAGGGGTATCCATTTCTCTCCCGCGCGTCTGCATTCCGTGCCTGGTGATAAAATCGAATTAAATTGATTTAAATCGAAATAAATTAAAAAAAAAAAAATATTGCAAAAAACCTGGTTTCTTGTTCGCTTTGAATAAACTCTGGAGCTACCGGAACCGTCCCCCGGCCGGGGTTGAATGCTGGGGTTCAAGCGCCTAGCGGAACCGCGTCCACGGGAAGAAGAGACGAGCAAGTTACGGAGCTGCGGAAACAAGAAGACGAAGATGGCCCGGAGCTGCTGACGACGCGATGTTATGTGTTTGCTGCACGGGTTAATTAACGGAAACATGCCGTGATGAGCATCTAGAAGCATCCCGATATTTGTTGCGATGCCGGTTCCCCCATGTCCGTGGCTTACTTCGTTAGCTGTCAACTTTGACATCTGCCACCGTAACGTCAGGACCACCGTCGTCCAAACGGTCAAGGTGGTATCGACATGGACTTGACAGTTGCCTGAATAGGCATCATATCGCCGCATTGTTTTTTGGTGTGAGAGAAATAGGCCACGAGATGCCCTTCAAACAAGCTGCATCCGGTAGTTGATCAAAAGATCAAACGTCACAACGGTCTGCAAGGTGTGCCTGTCAATCGTCATTATCCCCTTGACTAGATCTTGATGTCTCTTGATATCCATGAATCGCATTTGAGCCGTCAATCGAAGCTCGACATCGAGATCCCGGGGGGTTTGATGTGTCGAGTGGGCTACGTCATAATCTGGGGTTTTCTTGTGTGTGTGGTCGCGCACGCAACCACCCCCGGAATTTCCAATTTCGGTCGCCAATCCCCGGATCCGCACCGCAGGGCAACGCATCACGCGGGCTGGGCTGAGCGTTCAATGAGAGGACGCCTTGAGCTGTTGCGGGCGGAATGCGTTGTTTCGACTGATGACATGACGAGATCGTCTTGTGGTGTTGCGGTTATGGCTGTTCTCGTGTCTTTTCTCCCGTCTGTTGTCTCTAATGTTGCGATAATCGGAAATAGTCACCACCCCCATCTCCGAACTCAGTTATTCTCTTCGCCGCTGTCGGAGCGACGTAGGTACCAAAGTACAGCTGATCTCTTCTCTTCAGAGTTGGGGGCACACACCAAAATCTCTCTGGTGGTGTGAACCTCCAACTCGACCAATCACCGCCCGCCAGATACTAACCTTCTAGAAGTCTTCTCCCGCACGTGGGGCAGCAACACTCACACTCTGTCAAATTCTTGATGATCACGCGTGGTCTTGTGTCTGCGTCAAATGCGGTACGTAATTGTTTGTTGTTCGGTTGAGGGGGAAACTTGGAGCTAGACAACAACCATCAAGTGAAGAAAAGCGCGATATTTTGTTGCCCATGTCAATGTCGAAATGGATGCCACTTTCGGTCGAGCCGTCGCCGTGCGGTACTTCCTGACGAGGAAATTAAAATATTCCCGAGAGATAAATCATTAAATGTTTTATCTCGACCCAACACCAAAAGTGGAGAAGGACTTGTCACCTCCATCTTGGAAATATCTCCCCTGCAATCAAATCAAATCAAATCAAATCAATCAGCCTTGCAAACTCAAATTCTTACAACAAGAACCGCCGTTGGGCAGCAAAACTGTTATTCATCAGACCCGCTGGCCCTTGAAGAACCCAGACAGATTAAGCCCGCGACATGTCGAAACCCCGCCGACCCAGATCAGATCCATCCATCACATTCCAACGTCTCCGCTGATAACAATCACTCACATCAATCGCATCAGTCATCTCCGTGAGTGTTCCCGGCCACTCTGCGGCCCTGCTCGGTCGCTCTCGCCTGGACCCTTGCAATTCCTTGTCGGTCCGTGTCGGTACAATTGCGAACCGAGTCCCCACGGCATCCAGTTTTGCATGCGACACGCTCGGTCTTGATTGGAGCCGAGCCTTTGCCCACGGTTTCGCGCTATGCTTTGTTGGTTTTCTCTCAACGTTCCAACACGTGAAATCCGCGTGGCTGCGATTGCGGTAGGGCTCATGGGAGGCCTGTGTCTCGGGGGACCACGAGGAGGCAAAGGCTGTCGGTCCGGGAACATTGTAATGCTCGGGGCTTCTGTGGGCATGGAGATACTGTACCAACTGCGATACCCCCAAGCCTCCCGGCGGCATCACCGACTGGAGACCTTCACCAAGTTGACCAACGACTCAGATCAAACTGGTTTGTTGTGGCTGACTCCATGGTCATTTCCTTTGAATCTCCTTCGCCCGCTTCAAAAGCTTGGTGGTGCGTCAAATCCTGCCTATTCCAGCCTCGGCGATCTGGCCGACGGCAACTCGTTCGGGGAACCTTGTCCAAACTCTCCTTTCTAGCGCTGAACCACGAGCAATGTCCCTTTTCATGACTCTCGCGGTATCCCAGGTACCGTCCTTGGAACGCCACGTGGAAAGACTCTCTCCCCCGCAGACACGAGCAACTGACTTTCTTGTTGTTTGCCTTTTCCGTGCGGTTTTGCCGAAACATCTTCACGTTCGGTAGTTGAGGACGGCCCGGCCAACCAGATCCTGATCAAGAGTCTATCTTAGTGCTGAGCTTGGTATTCTTTGAATTCCGTATTCATGCATAGGTGTAGATTGTAAACGACCTCGAGTGTCTTGAGTGTCTAGTTGTCGACGACCAAAAAGACACAAGGTCAAAAAGAACATACAACACCCGGCATTCGCCAGTCGTCACCGACCTGACTACTACTCGGGCGCTCTTCAGTTTATCGATGGGAGAGCGGACGGGATCCCGAGCTGTCTAAAGGCTGTGGTCGTATGTACTTGGCATGAGATCAAACCGCATCATAGGGATGCTGCATGGTTGCGTGAACCGGGCCGTAACAACGATTCTCTTCTGGTGGATGCCTGCAACAATCAGTCCGTCCGTCTCCAAACGGGCGTCTGATGGACAGCTGTGCCTAGTTGCAGCCCAACCTACAGAGACAACTGACCATCGTGTAGTTGGTG